>JAWWNJ010000011.1:0-2956968 GCA_037176885.1 Favolaschia claudopus | reverse complement strand
ACTAGACAGCGTTGGTGAACTCAGGCAGCAACGTAGAGGCATATATAAAGATATTGTCTACTCGTTTGTCTTAATAGAAATTGTGTTGAAGTTCAGTTCAAGTGTGAATCTAAGCATCGTTTCGAGAGTGTTCACCCGCGGAGGCTTTGCTTTCGAGTAGCTTTGTCGTGGCCTTAGTGTGTAAGGAACTGCCTGCCTCTACTGCCCGCGGACTGCCTATCTCATTGTGAAGATACGTGTGCTCGAGAGTGAACTAGTATCTCCCTGAGTCTGAGGAAGAGTGGAACTGTCCATCTGCTGAAGCATTGCGTTGGAACTGCTGGCGCATAACCGGAAGAGATCTGATTAGTCCTCGTCTGAAAGGCTTGTGCTATATAAAGGAGTGTCAAAGGTTCCTGGAATTTGGAGGTTCAGGTCTATAGCGTAACTGGCGCTATAAGAATTGTGCATTCTGCCGCGGAAACTGTCTGTGGCCATTGTTTCAATCTCGCCCTGATATTCAACTTCGTTGGGTATCTTGTATCCTACTGTTTTATAGTTCCTATTTTTAGGAAAGGTCCGCGGACGGAATCACTTCCATCTACGGTGTGTGAGAGCGTGTTTTGTGCAAGGTCCTTACTTGCAAGTCGACTTATATCCTCGTCACTGTGACATCTGGATTTCGGATCGAACCCCACGAACTCTTCGAGAGACATTTGAGTGTATCTTGTGGAGATATTTGTGTTGTAGTGTTGTGTGTGTTGTTGATTGTGTTATATATATATTTTGGTGGTAGATTCTCTGCTGCGCTATATTTAGCACTCCAGTTGATATATTCAAGTGTCAGCGTTACACCGTTCACCCAGACCGGATGAAGACAGTAGAGGACGTGACTGCAGCATTGGACGAAACCGAGGAATGGATGATGGAGTGGGGTTCTATGACGGTTTTTATCAGACAAAAATACAATGCCATCCAATGACATTTTCATTGACATTGATGTTTTCGATGTAAATCAGTGCAATTTGATGCATCCAGATGCAATGCATTGCAAATGGTGTAGTTCAGTGATAGAGCCAATGTGATTCGGTGCAATCTAGTGAGATAGGCCTTTGGTCAAGCTTCACTGCATTGCATTGATTTTTACCATTCAAAAAGTGCATTGAGGTTGCATCAACCCCCACCGGCAGCCGGCACAGCATCAAACATTGATTTCCGTTGTTGTTCTCCCCCAATGAGGCTCTTCTGAACTTTCAGACGCAATTCAGACGGCACGAAGATATCTTTCGTTAGAGTCGGCACAGACCTATTCGGAGTCTATTCAGTATTCTTGATAAAGTGCTATGCACAGACGTAGTACTTACCTATCTTCACTCCAAAGAGTGGGCTCTGGAGGATGGATGATGTTTTAAATTGAACTTGGCTTTCGGTGACTCTCGAGGCATACTTTCTATATATTCAAGGCAGCCTGGCTGCAGGAGGAATATATCTGAATGTTCTCAGACGCCTGACAAGGTTTAATGGCAAATTATCTGGTACCGATGATCAAATAGTACTTACTCAATTGCAACTGGTCATAATAGCTTGCCTCTGTATAGCTAGGGGATGCAGAATTTCATAGCTGTATGTAGGGAATGATATTAACAATCGTAAATAGGCTGAGGGATTGAATGAGAAAGCTAGAAGTCCATCAGAAATGTGCAGGACTGGTCAGTGCAGCATTGCTGGTGTGTTCCACCTCAAAATCTGAGAATGCTGGTAGGTTTCCCAACATTCTGGGTGGATTTCCACCTGGAAACCTCCCACATAACACCAAGCAAACACCAAGGGTGTTATATGCAAATACGCCCTACCATATATTTAACTGGTATAATGGGCAATTTTGAATGCTCGCATCTCCTCCTGAATCTCTTACCTGACTCCACTAAACCTTCCATTGACAATTAGGTGAAGATACATAAGAAAAAATTATGACGGATGCGAAACATAACTCAAAGAACACCAAAAGAATGTTGGTCTCATCAATGACATCATATTTCCGGCGCCTAATCGTGACAAAGGGATCAAGTAAACGGCAAGTAATGTAAGGCTCCAGGAGCGCTTACGAGGGTTACTGTCTAACGGAATCCCTGGCGGGAGTGGAAAAGCCTTATAATGTGGTAAGACCCTTGTTTGAACGGTCTAGCTCGCAGAAAACTACAAGGAGACAAATTCTCAAGCTCTCAGACGTAGTTCTCTTCAGTCTCCCGAATACTCAAGAGGATTGGAGCCAACTGAGAGGGCGATCTGTAAAGATCAGTGGAAATAGTCGTATAATCAGAGAAATATAGCTCGCGCCTAGAGCCTCAAATAGAGCCTAGGCAAGGCCAAAATATGTCCAGCCGACACCCGTGCCTCTCACAGAGCTTCGGAGTTACTCAACGAAAGCTGAGGAGGCTAAATGGGTGATTTGGTAGAAGTAAAGATGATAATAATCATGTGATCTGAGTACATGTGACTTGTAGCTAAACGAGTAAGAAAAGTACGTATATGATACCTTACAGAGCCCCCCACTCTTGAGCTGCAAGGAAAAGAACATGTGCGAAGGGAGGGAATGGCGGGAGAAAAAACGAGAGGAAAAATTTTGCCCTGCACTGCACCTTCGAGATATCTCCATTCCAACTCCATGAGCTGCTCCGCATCCACTTCGCCTCCATCTCCGATGTCCCTCAGATTCCGCTCCAGGCCCTGGTCACTGCGCAACCAGTACCATACCACACCACGACCATCTTAAGTCGCCATGCTCCCATCCATACCTATCCTACCCTAGTGCCCCCCACGAAAGTAGCCGATTGTAGGGATCGACCGAGATCGGATGCTTTCGGAACCCACCACAAATAAATCAGCCCCCCAGTCTGAACGTATGGTGTGGGCTGCGGTGGGTGAATGAATGAATGAGGCTGGGTGTTAGGGACATGAATTATATAATACTGATTACACATACTCCGCATGTATTGGGGATCAGCCAGCGTGGGAAAAGGGACTTTCTTTTCACCTACGTTGACTGACCCAGACTATTTCGATATAGTATTTGGTTCGGTTCATTCGGGTGAACGTCTAAGTCTACACCCTCTACATCTTTTTGAACCTCAAAGCTCCTACTGGAGCGCTATATTCAAAATTCTTCCAATACTACACGTACTTTGAAGAAACAACGGGATTCTACAATGGCGACCTGTCACGTCCCGTGCCCCTTACGGCACTCCGAACCTCCGACTCCGAACTCCGGCCCCACGTCAAACACTGACCGGACACGGACTTGCCTTCGGACTCCGGGTTTTACGCAATGAAGGTCTTCTGAGCGTTTTCCCGTATAACCGTCTTGGCATTCTTATTGTCTCTTGCCTCATGTATGTTCCTATGACTTATGCATCACCGACATCCATCCTCCGTTATTGTCTTCGCTTAACACTTACCATTTCCGTCCGGACTCCTTATTGTTCTTATTGTTCTCCACCGGACTTACTCCGGACTTTCTACTTAGTATAGATACTTCTGTATTCCGTCTATGTACTTTAGTCTGAATATCGACTAAGTCTGTCTCTATCTTTGTTTGACTCCGTCCGAACTCCGCTCCGACTCCGCTCCGCAAATTGGGCCTTGGGCGTTCGGAAGGGCGCAGAGCACGAGCTGAAGCCAAGCCCACTCCGACACCTCGGACTCCGATCTCCGATCTCCGACCTCCGGTTCCGATCCGCGGACTTTGCCCTTTGAGTCCGTACACGGTACTTGACACGACCACACCAAGTAGCCCCCACCGAGATCCCACTACCGCTGGATCTTCCCAATTCGCTACAGCGAGTCTGGAGCCTCAGACCGACGAGCAAGGCCCTGCGGCGGGGCCAGCGCCACCACATCATCAATTGGACCACGACTAAGAGTTACGATGGGCGCCATGGCCTCCCTGTCTTAGTCGACCCGTTAACGGGCACACGGTACGAGGTATCTGACGATGAGGCTGTACCCGACATCCAAGCCCCTTCGCCTACTCGCCCCGGCGGTACCCACAGTAGATACAGAGGGGACGGGCGGGCCCACCCCTTCGTCCCCTTCTAGTCTCACGCGAGAGGACGCAGACAACGCTCCTCTCACCCCTGAGGTGCTCCTGGCCTCGTTAATCGCGGATGTAAGCACCTCCCCGCTAAGTGAGCCCCAACTGTCCCGCTTTAGTACGCTCCGGGGGATCATGTCCCTGAGCCGGGACCCCCCTACTCACTACGACTGGGCTAGTCGCAGGTCAGCGCGACCATGTACGCGGGCTGGCTCGAAGCCTCAGACAACTGCGTAACGACGTGGCTGAGCGCTTTGTAGAGCTCAGTGAAGAGATCACTACCGCCAACCAACGAATGGAAGTGACTCTCAGCAACAACTTGAGAGTTCTTCGCGCAACGGGAGCCACCGACGCACAGTTAGCGCACTTAGTCATAGCCGTACAGGCAGGCCGGGACCAACCACTGGAGCGTGTCAATCTGGATGCCCAGCTCCATGAACCCCCAGCCCAGGCCGTCCAGCTGGAGGAATTGAGGCCTGCAGTGGACAGAGCTCTCCCCCCCTCGTAGGGAAGGAGAATCTCATGAAGATTTCCTGACGCGAGGTAACGCCTCACTGGGACATCGAGTGCGAGCTGCTAGTTCTTTCGCTAACTCCGCACCTACCGATACACCGGGGCCTCGTACGAACGCTCCGCGAGTAACGCGTTTCGTTGACGAACGCTCCCCAACTCCGGCCGTGAGTCGCGACACCCCACCGCACATGCAGCGGAGCACTGTGGGTGTGGGATGCGGGACGGTTAACCCAATTGGGTATAACCAGTCCATCTCTGGCGTACTCACTGAACGTGGACGGGACGGGGACACAACCCCAAATGTCTTCGAGCTATTCCTTGAAGAAAAGGCCCAGCAGATTCACATTATGATCAATAGAACTCTGGGCCAAACTATTCGAGCACCTCCGCGCCCGCCCAAGCTCCCCGAGCCTTCCAAGTATAAGGGAGAAGACGACGACACCACCTTTATGACGTGGCTGAGTCGCCTGTGCACTTGGCTTCAGGGTAGTGGACTAGGCGGCCCGGACTATGAGGACAGTAGGATAGTGTACCTCAAGACCTCACTAGAATCGCATGCGATTGAATGGTTTGACACTGAAGTCGAGCCGCTGACGAGGCCCAGTGAAATTGATCATAATTTTGAGGCCATCGTGTGCGCCATGCACCGACGATTTGTAACGACGGCAACGGCGACTCGCGCCACTAGAGAATATGAAGCCGTGCGGTATGACGAGAGCAAAGGAGTTGAGTTCCTTGCTAGCGAACTCAAACGCACCGCACTTAGAATGCGTGAACCCCCTGCGGATATCACGCTAAGGCAACGGTTCATGCGTCTTCTACCCGCTGGCGTCCACAACGAGCTCATCCGACGTGGGTTGTATACCGAGTATGTCGAATGGGATAGGTGGAAGAATCATGCTCGCATGTGGATCGAGGGCCAAGGAATGATGCGGAGAGACACCCGAGTGCCAGAATCGAGTCGCCCCGCTAGGACGACCACGGCGAGAGCAACGACGAAGAGTGTTGGGAAGAGTACAGCAAGAGGCAGAGTCACACCACGCTCTAACGCCCCAATCGCCGCTCGGGCTGGGGCCACCGCTGTCAACCACTCTTCTTCTCCCACCACCATGTCCAAAGATAAAGTGGGATCCAACCTCAATCCCGCCGCTTCACGATCCAACAAGACATGCTTTGGCTGTGGGCTAATCGGGCACATCGCCAGCGATCCCGTGTGCCCGCGCTACAATGAGTCTGCTTCAACCAGACCGAAAAATAACGCGCAGATACGCGCTCAACGCGTGGTATCGAGCTACTCAGATGATGGTGAAGAGGAGGAGGAATTAGCCTCCGATGAAGATGAGTCGGCCGTTGAAGATGAAGTTGATGGATTGTGGGGGGCGATCAGTACGATGGGGGACGTCCTCCTCGACGATTTCCCTGCTGATCATGATCACCATGAGACCCACGACGACAACGAGCACGTCGTGGAAGAAACTGACCCCCACGAAGCTCCCGACTTGGCTGAGCTAATAGACAGTGCTGCCCCGACCGAAGTACGCGTCGGGGCCATGCAATACTTCGCCATGCGCATCGATAACGACGCGCCGGCTGATCGAGAAGTCATACCTGGAGCTAATGAATACTCCAGTTCACAACCCATGAGGACCGCCATCATGGATACCCTGGTTGCTGTGGTCGGATTTTCTGGGCTGGGACATCCCGAATGGGACCCAGCTCGAGAGGACCAGGAGCGCCTAGATCGCAACGATCACTGGGACTTTGAATGCCACGACCACGACTCGCTCATTCACGCGTTTGAAGTGCAGAGAGGTGTTGGCCCGTATTCCGGAGGAATACGACGCTATAATGCGCCTTGGTGCTGAGGAGAGTGCCAGGGCGGCGTGGGAGGGAGTATTGGCGATTCAGCCGCTAATACTCACTAGCTTTACGAGTGGTGTCCTCCGCACCACCGTCATAGACGTCGAGGCGGAGTCCGCCCGAATTTCAGGGTATTTCTCGGTGCTGCAACAATCAATCACCGACATACAAGCCTTGATCGACAGAAGGGAGGGAGCCTTTAACGACTTAAGACACCTCCCCCCTCTCGTCGACGAAACGAGGTCGAGAGCAGGACGCATACGTCGCCTTGCTACCCTCGCTAGCGCCCGCACCCTTGACGATATGCGTGTTGGGCTTGAATTGCTAGAACACCGCCTGTCGCGTTAGTGAGATACGCGGGGCTATTGAAAACGAGCTTACTCGTCGACAATTTGCCCGAGAAGAGTATAGAGGACGATCCTCACCGCCCTCTAACCCCCCAAGCTACCCTGGGTCGCCCCACGACTCGGACGATACTTTCCCGCTGACGATCGGCTGTCTCTGAGTCAGGTCCGAGTGGCGCACTCCGCACCATCACCGACTCCCTCCTCTGGGTCATCCTTAGAAATCAGGCTGGTTGACCCACCACCGACGAAGACTCACCTCCCCATACCGAGGCCTCATGGACTATGGGGAGCGAGAGCTCTTTTACCATAGACTCCGATGACACCCACATGGCTCACGTAGGAGACGATGGGCTCCCTGGGGATGGTTCGCCATCAGCGCTAAACAGCACCACTCCGGGCGGGCACATACCTGCTCAAGCTATGGACGAGGCCATCCTCCGCTCTTTTAGAATAAATTCTGCATCGTCCTCTGAGTTACTTACAACTATCGTGGACACGAACGGGGATGTGCGCGTTGTGAGCTCGGAATTACCCCGACACCACCGCTATCATCCGCATTCCGCGCCGAACATCGCCACGCTATGACTTTGGCAATAGCCGAACGTGCGGAAGAGCTGCATGTGCCCATCGTGGACGTAGAAGCTTGGGTGACTGCCCAATCCCGACCCGTCGTTGCACACGACGGTAGTATTCTGCGGTCCGTCGACGGCATGCCAGACCAAACCCCAGTACTATTCCCGGGCCTGGTAATCCACCAGGGAATGTCTGCCCTCGACCCCGAGTACGATGACTACGATGCGTGGCCAGGCTTCCGCGTAGGGTTCCTCGGCACTAGGAGTGAGGCTGCGCATGATTCCACCATGGCTCACTTCCCTGCGCCTCCCCTCCGGACTACTCTCACTTGATGGCAGTACGGGTGGAATACTTACATCCGTCAGACGCACCAAGTCCATTCCCCTCAATACTTCTGGGTCAGTAGGTCTAATGACCAACCGACCCGCACCACCAAAAACATCGCCTGTATCTCGGCCATGATCTCAATTGGAGGGACCAAGGCTTACGCATTATTTGACTCGGGCAGCAACACGGACTCTATGACCCCTGAGTTCGCCAAGGCTATAAACGGGGTTCTGATTCCATTGGATGAGCAGGTCACTCTCCAACTTGGATGTGTCGGCAGCCGGTCGAAGATTAACTATGGCACCCGCGTCCCCGTCGACTTTGGAGGAATCAAGGGCCACGTTTACTTTGACCAAGTGAACCTGGACCGATATGACGTTGTCATAGGCACCCCCCTTATGAACAAACACGGTATCGTCCTGGACTTTGGGAAGCGAGAGGTTCGCTTCCCCAAGGGCCCTTCCATCTCCGCGTTATCTAATGTGGAGGAAGCCGCTCTCATCAACGAACGCACCCAACGGGGCTCTTCACGTAGAGCCCGAGCTTGACTTCCAATCACTCCCACGGCCGCTGACCGAAAGCTGCGTGCGTCAGTACTGGAATGCGACGACGGGCAGCATCGCTTCCAGCGAGCTGCCCACATGTACTTTTAACTCAGGATGAATATCACGTATGGGTCCGCGAGAACCGCAATTGTGTGCCTAAGACCACGGTCAACGACTTGCCTGACTATGAGGCAATGAACTACCTTCCCTCTCTCCCCGAATGGTACCGGTTCATCTTAGTGAGCGAGGATGAATTCAAGTCGGGTGAACCCACTTATCGACTTACGCCATATCGAGTGTCGTGCCGAGAATGACCTACCCTGTCACCCGGTAGTCGAAGAGTATCATTTATCTATACCCGAAGCCATGCGGCTTTGACCGGGAGAATATGACCATCCCCGACACTCTAGAAAGCCGAGTGACACTCCTGGGCTACAAGAGCTCGACATTATCCCTCGCCATTCTCAGCAGGGCCTGGAGGCCCGACTTTACTGGGCCTACCAGATGGAAATGAGTCACATACTTGGTCTACGAAGCGCTCGCATAGCGGCTATGGCTGCTGAGGCCCAATCGTCTAACGAGTCGGGCCCTGAGGTTGACCCTGTACATGCTCAAGAACTCCGGGACAAGTGGTTTGCTGAGTACGAAGATATGCTCGGACCGATACCGCTTGAACTCCCCCCGCTACGAGAAATTAATCACGAGATCAACCTCATCGACAACGACGCAAAGTACAACTTCCATTTACCTCGCTGCCCTGAGGCACTGCGACCGGAGCTTCGCAGCAAGATAGAGCGATATACCACCGCTGGGTGGTGGGAAATGAGACCCGTGTCGCAGGCAGCCCCGCTCTTGTGTATCCCAAAGAAGGATAACAAATTGCGAACGGTAGTGGACGCGCGACAGAAAAATGACAATACCATCAAGGACGTTGAAACGCTTGCTATGGGTTTACTGTATAACTTTATTCGTAGAGATAATAAATCCCTTCAAACAAAATCCACACAACTTCAGCTTCGCGTGCGAGTCGGGGTTCCAGTAACGTATCTACTGTGGCAATTTGACTATATTCCTCAATCCAAGGATATATGTTATACAATTCGAGGTGTCTTGACTCGATAAAACTTGCTTTTGAGTTAGCGCGACTCAATCCTATTTGAGCCTTTCGAACTCAGGACTTAGTTTTTCGCAATGTCGGTTGGTTGGGGAGTCTAGGTAATTTATCTGGTTCAAGTTTCCTTTCAATCCGATGGAGTATGGCACTAGACTGTTAAGTCACGCTTAATCCCTTGTACTCGCGTTTCTCTTATCTCAGAATTCCGTTTCACGTGTCTGATTCCCGTTCAAGTTCACTTAGTTCACGCGTTTTAACAAATCTCTGATCAAATCACAAGTCCAATTTACAGATTGAAAACAAAACAGAAAACTAGTTAAGTTCCCTGGGTTGTCCCACTGGATAATATCACTCTTTACTGAACGTGCGGCTGATAGCTTACACGGACAATCAAGGAGGGAGCAATCCACTGGAGCCCAGCTAATAATTTACAGGCTTTATATACTACGCGCGAATAAATATTTACATCTTAATAGGGTATCTACCTACGTGTCCAAGTACGTGTATTGTCCTTATTTAGCAGACGAGGCTGTTAAGTCACGCCTGTGTGTCGTGGTTGCACGCGCGAGTAACGTGTAAGTACACGAGGACTCGCTATCGCATTTATCGCGTCGATCCCTCGTGATGATCACGTGTGCGTGATGGATCCTCTCGATCCTTGACTCGATACCGGCTTCTATCCCTTTCATCGCAGCTAGCCTTTCGAGGATACGAACGTTCCTGTTACGAGCCTCGCCTCGAGGTAAGATCCTTCCGGTCCTTGCCAGAACTTCTAATTCATCCTTGAGTAGAGAAATCTCTTCAAGATCACTGATCCTTCGATGATCCGCTCTTCGGCATCTCCGGCAATCCTTCTGCCGCTACTCGGTTTCCCTCGATTCACCGTTCCGCGACTCGAATTCCCTTGATATTGGTCTAGGCGCGCTGCCTGAAGTACTCCATCCATATATCCCTTGTTCCTTGATGTCCCCTTAGGTCCCAGTTCGATTGACAGAACGGTTAGACCTAGAGGAGGGATTGATACCCTCGACTACTGTGTACGATTTCCCATTTCTGGATAATTATAATTCGTAGACGAGTCTATCTTTCCGTGCATCATTTAGTTAACAGCGCGGGTACGCTTTAACCCTCTGAGTAATATTCCAATAGATGTTCCTGTATTCCTCTTAGTTCAAACACGCGTTATATAATATTAAACATGTTCAAAAATTGAGAAAACACGGGGTGTTTTCATCCCAGGCCTATCAACGGTCACAGAGGGCTTTCGCGATTGGTCGCTTTCGCGCCTCCTCTTAGTTGTAGTGATTGTACAACGTTTTCCCGTATTAGGATCTTTGATGGTGATGGTCTGGGACTCATCCTTATGATTATTAACCTGGCATTCAGTTAGAACCTCGAAAGGCCTTCCCAAAAGTACTTTGTACGCTGGTCCTTTAATGATATGAACCTGCAAGTACACAGTCATGTCTCCAAATTTGAATGGAACATTCCTGGCCAAGCCAACTGCTCTCTCTACAGAATTATTGGCACTCTGCATCCAAACGCGAACATCCGGGTCCCAAGTTAATTTCGACTCTACTGCTTGTTCTAGCGACATAGATACGATGTGGAATCCTGAGTCCAAGACACATTCAACGCGTCCTTGTTTATTAATAGATGGAGACACCGTTCTGAGATCAGCTGAGTCTCTCCCAACAGCCGCGTTTCTATGGTCATAGACCTGCCTAGGCTTCTCATCCAGTTCTAAGGATTCCAGATATTGAAGGTAAGGGTCAGGTATCGCGACTGCCCCCACAGGCATATCCTCCGTGTCAATCGTGGTAACGAAGACTGAAGACACCCCTGGAAGGTCATCCAGATCGAGTGTGTCATACTCCAGTTCATCCTCATCATCATCCTGGAACGGTAAGTCCGAAATCTCTTCTTCGAACATTACTTGCTTCGCTCCAGGGGCCTTGGTCCGTCTAACCTTGGTAAAGTCCCTCCGAAGAGTTTCTCTTACTTCAGGTGACACACCAGCCAATTCCTTGACACCCAGAGTAATTTCCGAGTTCAAAATTTTATTCGCGACAGCCCTTCCAAGGCCATCCTTCTGCACGGGTGCTTTCAATTGGTAGGCCTTCTCCTCTTGAGGATCAGCCCTTACTTCTACAACCTCTGGTTGGTCCGCTTGCCGATTAACCACCGGGTTTACCTTTCGGTAAGGCAGTTCGACACCTATCGTGATTTCTCGCCTCGGTCGTGTTTCAACCCTCTCAGTATTCTGAGAATTATCTGCCTCTCCCCCAGGCTTTGCTCTCCAATCAGGACTGCTGTCCGCGGTGTTTCTAGTATTACGGTCCTCAGGAGGCTTTTCTAAGTTCTTAGTCCGCGACTTCGCCTCCATCCCTGGACTACTTAGAAATTTGGCGGACTGCCACCACCCTGTCTAGCATTATTCCTGGTGGCTGCCACAAACTGCTCCTGGGTTTGCGGATCCGACATGCTGAGACCCCTCATTAATAAGGTGTGAACAACATTATTCACTTCCGCTTGCCCAACGACTGGTTGACCAGTCGCGACAGGTTGCATCTGAGCCATATAAGTGGGATGAACCACTTGTTGTTGCTGTTGAACTAGATTGTATTGCTCAGCTCTTCTGAGTTTTACTTTCAGCGACTTAATTTCGTCGGCTTGAAGTTCCGGGTCATAAGAAGACCCTTCCATCTCGCCGTTGTAATAACTGTCAACTGTATTCCAGTTCTGACTGGCGGACTTATTCTTCCAGTAGTTTTCAACTCTGGTTTTCTGAGTCCCACTTCCCGAAGGAATCCAGCCGCCATCTCCGAGCTTATGCTTTCCTCCTTCGACGGTCAAATATCCCTTTTGGATATGCTCGTCTTTGTAGGGGCATTCGCGAGAGTAGTGACCGGGCTCTTCGCAATAGAAGCAATCTCTTTCGCTTCTCTTCTCTGATCTATCTTGACCAGAGGGCTTTTGGCTAGGCCCTTGGGAGTTGTAAGCGAAGCTCGAGCGATTATAATCGCGATCACGGTCCCTATCACGACTGAAGTGCGGAGGAGGATCTCTCATGAACTGTTGCATAGTTTTCATCATTTCATTGTGCCTCTCTTTGTACGTTCTTTGTGTCAAGACATGCTGGTCCCACAACTGAGCTATGGCGCCTTCCATAGTCTCAAACTTCTCCTCAAAGGGTTCAGATTTTACTAAAATCCTAGGCAGTCCTAAGTTGGTCCCAGGAACCACTTTTGGTTCCTGTTCAATCACAACACTAGGGGACTCATGCTGATTAGCAGCTAGAGTCTCTGCCAATTATATAAGCTCTGGGAGCTTAATGGGATCTTCCTTTCTGGAATCATTCGCAGCTGTCGTGTTTGCTCCAGCCGCGGCCGCTCCTCCAAGATTCGGGAACTGTGCTCTCATCAGGACAGAGTTCGTGATTGCTATCTCGAGCGTGTTTTTGAATCCTACATCCAGAGTCTCTAAGTACTGCTTACACGCAACCTGGTTGGTTAACAACGCTGGCTCGGTATACAACTTTTTGACCTCGGTGTAGTATTCGATTCCAAATCGACGAAGTTCGGTAATCCCTTTATTACGTTTACAGAGCTTCTTAAGATTTTCAACAGTACCGGTGCGGTCCGTATTAATCTCAGGGTAACTCTTATACACTGTCTTCAGGAAATCATCATAAGTCCCTGTAGTGTACTCCGGCAGTGCTCTCCACTGCTCCTTCTTCTTTGCACCAAGGTAATTGGTCAAATGTTCTTTTCACGATTGGTCGGTAGTTATACCA
The DNA here is from genome assembly GCA_037176885.1 of Favolaschia claudopus. Classification (NCBI taxonomy): domain Eukaryota; kingdom Fungi; phylum Basidiomycota; class Agaricomycetes; order Agaricales; family Mycenaceae; genus Favolaschia; species Favolaschia claudopus. The sequence goes on along the minus strand of JAWWNJ010000011.1, from coordinate 2,943,824 downwards.
GCCAACTCGAATATTTGCCCAACATGATCTACGAAGGTTTTTAGGTCCTCATAGTCATCCGTGGTGAACTTGGGAGCGTTTGGATCCCAAGCATAAGGAATTTTGAAGCTCGCAACCCTAGGGTTTTGAGCATTTTGCGCATTTGGGTCAGCCATCGCGTTTGACGATGATTGAGAGGAAGGTAAAGTTTGTGAACTTTGTGTAACAGAAGGAGAGTCTGGAGGATTGGTTGTTCCTCGTCAACTTCCTCCTCTATGGTAGGTTGTGTGTTTAGATTCGACAGAGTACTAGTACTCGCGATAGCTTTGCGTTTCCCTTTATAGGCTGCAACCTGTTCCTTGGCTTTGGCTCGAGATTGTGATCTCCCTGCCTCAGTAGGACTACGCTTTTTCTTCCTAGGAAGAGGATCTAAGTCTGATGGTGTGGATAACCGACTAGACCGGCGTTGATACGCGTGGTCAATTTTGCGCGTATTTATCTAGCTTTTGTAGTGACTTGTGGCACAAATACCCATATTAGCTGCATGGCACTAAGGGCTTTACTCGACTATCGATAGGAAGTCAGTACTCCTGTTCATGGTGACTTGAAGGAGGATCAGAGTGAGCTCCGAGCTGCTGGTCGTAACGTTACTGGAGATAATCATAGAGGCCCGCGGCACACGGAGTAACCCAAGGTTTTGGGTGTTGCAAGAGTAACAGATGAAGACTGAGTTGAAGTGCAGTCTGGACTTGTAGTAAAGCAAGACGGAACGTCGGAGGAAGGCCCGCGGAGTATCCAAACGAAAGGTCTATGAGATACATAGACGCCGCGGACCTGCCGAAGACTTACAGACAAGTTGCCGCACCAATATACCTTGAACATAAGGGTGCTGGACGTTGGATCAACGGCAGGGTGATGCCTCAGATCTGGAACAGTGATTGCGGACATCCATCATGTCACGGAGAATACTCCGCGGACTCGGCATGTACATCACGGAAGCACTTTCCTGTATGCCGCTGATGAGATAGTTTGACACTGAAGCATAGGAATGTCTTAGACGGTGATCTGATGGTCTGGAAACAGAACTAGGGATCTAGAAAGGTCTAGACGGAGTGGAGCAACCATATGATTTAGAGGATCTACATGGATGCCGGGGAGACACGTCGGAGCGGAACAGTGATACACATCCGCGGATGACCAAGATAGTGATTCAACCGTGAGATGGTCAGAATAGATGACTTTTCATGGACGGATCGTGACGATTCAGAGCGGCAGACGGCTGCTAGACCTACGAATACCCAATCCCAACTCAATTGTTTCTGTATCTTGACTCAGATTTGTTTACATCATGTATTTTCTTGGCATTAGTATAAAAGACCATGTATTTCTCGTCGTTTGTCTAGTTCATCGCGCGCAGGTCATTGACGGCGTTGGTGTACTCAGGCAGGGACGTAGAGGCATTTAAATTGGAGTTATCTGCTTGCTAGTTCTTGTCTTCATTAGGAACGAATTGTTGAAGTTCAGACAAGTGTGAATTAAGACTTAAGTTTCTAGAAGCGTTCACCCGCGGAAACTTTGGACTGTGGAGTTTTGTCGTGGCATAGCCAACCCAGTAACCTTCCTAGGACTTGGCCCGTTTGAGCATTGCTCGCCCCCATTTACCAGTGTTGTGTTTGACTGGTCCACTTAACCCGCGGACTACTCAGAATCAGTTGAAGTGAAAGTGTGCTTAAGAGTGAACTAGTATCTCCCCAAGTTGAAGAGAGTAGACGATCTATCCGCGGACGCATCGTGTTCAGACTTGCCTGCACGTAACCTGACGGGATACGATTAGTGCCTTGGAGCTTGTGCTATATAAAGGAGTGTCAAACGTACCTGAGAGCTTGGAAGTTCAGGTCTACAGTCGCAGTGGCACTGTAAGAAGTGTGTGTACGAGGCATTTCTAGCAATTGGCTGGTGTCTAATATATTCAATTCGCCCTGACTGTCGGAGTTCCTCCCAGTCTTGTATCCTAAAAACCGATATACCTTGTTCATTGGAAAGTCCGCGGACGGATTTCCTCTAAACTATAGTCAGTAAAGAACTTGTTTTGCGTCAGTTCAGACCAGTAGACGAAGTTGAACTACATCTGGATTTCGGATTGGACCCCACGAACTCAATAGGAAGCACTTGGTGTATCTTGTTGAGACATATATAAGTGTTGGAGTGTTGTGTGTGTGGTTGAGTTGTTTGTGTGTTTTGTAGTGGATTAGTCCATTGCGCACTTTGCATCTCATATCGATATATTCAAGTGCAGCGTTTCATCTGGAGCCCACCGCGAGGGGTCCATTTGTCTCTTGGTTGTTGAAGCAAAACAAGTTGCTATAGTTGGGAGAGTCTAGAAGAAGGACTTTCCGGGAAAAGTTGAACCAGTCAACATTCCGCCCCTCGAAAACGAAAGAGTTCGGGGAAGAGCAAACACCAGCGTAGCCCGTCTCCATTAAATACCGGAGCAGGTTCAAGGAGTTTGCTAGAGCAAGCCAGGGTTGCATTACAAGAACCCGCTCAAGCGTCGACTTCAAGGAGCAGTCTTATACCAGAGACAGTAAATTGGGGATCCTCGGCGTCTGCAGAAAACCCCGTACGACCAAAAACTCCAGTACCGGACGGTCGTATAGTTCATCTCCTGTTCGCAGAAGAAGAAGAGCGAGTTCCGCGGAGGAATTAGACTTGACAGAAGCGTTTCCTTTCCAAGGACAGGCTATCCCTTCGGACGGCGAGCAGTCTGATCATTTGGATCAGAACCTTGAGGCTATTTCGAACTCAGTAGCCAATCAAAACCCCCTACAACAAAACACTATGGCCCAGCATGACGAATTAGATAAGACCAAGATTCCTGACTTGTTTGGGAGACATAACCTGAAGTTTGAAGATGACTCCGGGGATTTGCCCAAGTACTTGTCAGGGATTGAGGATCTGTTTGAAAAGCAGGGGAACATTAGTGATACAGCCAAAAAGTGGCTAGCACAACACTATGCGAACAGTAAGATCCAGAAAGAGTGGACTGCGTTGTCGTCCTATAAAGCTGGAACTTATGAGGATTGGAAGGCGGATGTGATCAATTCGTATCCAGAAGTACGAGCAGTTGAGAAAGGCTCCCGCGCAGGATGGGCCTCCTGGCTTAAAGGCTGGAGGAATCGCCCTGTAAGACTTGGCGAAGAAAATAAGTTGTCGACTTTTATTCGCGAGTTCCGCGGACGCGCAGGAACCATGAACCAAGATAGGGAATGGTTATCTCAGAGAGAGTTGGCGAGAGATTTTCTTGAGGGTATTCACCCTACGTTCAGAGATGATCTCCGCTCAATTATCATAACCAAGTCTCCCACGGAGTTGGGTTCCTACCAGCGTGCTAAAAAGGAGTTTGAGACTGCAAATCCAGGCAAGGTGTTTAAGGCACCACAAACGCACCAGGATGATTTGTACGAGTGGACGGACTTCGAGGATATTTTGACGACTCTCATGAAGAACAACGACTCAATATTCTTTGGAGACACATCCGACGGAAGACGGAAAGCGACAGTGTTGTATGGCGCAGAAGAGGATGAAGGCGAGAAGTTGAAAGCTCGTCTTGATAGACTGGAGAAAGAGACTCAGGCGAGTCAAGAGCGCATCTCCAAGGATGTGAAGGATAATGTCGAACAAGCACTTGCTGGACATCTGGATAAGTTCACCGCGGACCAGAAACAGATTATGTCCAAAATGCATGAGGCTTTGGAGAAAGGCACGTCCAACAATCCGGGGAGGTCTGGCGATAGATCTGATTATAGAAGTCATAACACTGGTGACAAGCGTCCTAGAAGGGATGAGTGTTATTACTGTTGGGAGCTATATCATTATATTGGCAACTGCAAGGAGCGAGCGACGGACCTAGCGGGTGGAATTCTTTCCCTCTCCAAGGATGGAAAACTTCAGACCTTCGATGGGAAAAATATTCCTATTGAACCACGCAATAAAAGTCCGATGACCAAAGCGCGCGACTATTACAGTCACCGAAATAATAGCTTCCTGCATGAGGATCATTTTGCTGTTTTCTTTACGTCGGCTGGTTCTACCGCGGCAGACGCAGAGCAAAGTTCGACTCCGCGGGAATCTCCTGGAAACACGGGAAAGTCCGCGCAGGATGAACAAATTGCTAGGCTCGAAAACAACCTTGGGGAACTTAGGCAACTAATTCTTCAAGGAGGACGGGATTTTACCCGGTGAGGGAGACCCGATCACGGAAGGCTCCTGAGGAACCACAGACGAAAGACCGTGAAGAAAATGATAAAAATACAAAAAAACAGTCAGATGAGCGTTCGAGTGGAAAGAAGTCCAGGAAGCCTGAGATCGAGAATCGAGTTGAAGTTGTAATGGAGAGAAGGAATCCCCCGCGGAGACCTAGAGTTACTGTGGAGGAGGTCAGCGACTCCGAGGACGAGTCAGCGGATAAGAAAAAGGCGACAGAGAAGGAACTTCCCTTCAAAGACGTTAAGCCTCTATCTGACCCCGCGCCTCGACCTGCACTACCCAGGAAACCCAATGATGAGCAACCTGTTAAGCCAGGACCAGTTGAGCGAAAGCCTCGAGCGCCGCGGGACACGCAGCGTAAAGATGCCGCTACGGCAGAAATTGTCAATAGCATTCGTGATACTGTAATTCCGGTGAAGTTGGGAGCTCTCTTGGATAGTAATGACAACCTTCGTCGTACACTAGAAGGCGGTAGCAAGAGGAAAAATAGGAGTCGGTTCTTGAAAACAACTTCAGGCGAGATTATTCCAGCTAGGGTCCAGAATTTTATGGTTCAACGAGTCTCTGAAGAATCTGAGGAGAGCTCCGCGGACGAAGATGAAGGACTAGAAGTGAATGTGCGGGAAGAAGAAACGTCTTGTGTGACGGTTGACGAGTCAGGAGCGACTGTCTCAGTGTTATACTTGACACCTACCCAGAGTTAGTTACCTCCGGGGACGGGGACCTTCCACAAGGAAGTGTGATCTGTGGTGACCCAGTATTGCAGTACTTTGAGTTGTTACCAGCTGGAAAAGAGCCCTAGGAAGGTGAAGGTTCCTTCAGTGCCTTCCGCGGTGAATTCTGGAGGACTCCGGTGTGTTCGCCCAACCATAAACGGAAAATATGTGGAAGCCATTACAGATAGTGGGTCGCAAATTGTGTCCATGAATGCCACTCTTGCAGAAGAGCTTGGTCTGAAATGGGATCCTAAAATCGTTTGTGATATGGTGGCCGCCAACAACCAAACTCAGACAACCATGGGGTTGGCGAAAAATGTACCGTTCAATTTCAATGGGATTGTGATGTACCTTCAGGTGCACATTCTACCAAGCGTTCCCTATGAGGTACTTCTAGGGAGGCCTTTTGAAATCTTAGCGGAGACAGTTTTCGCAAGCAAAAAGTCCGGCGAAGTCGAGGTTACAATTACAGATCCGTATACTGGACGCACTAGTACTTTTCCTACAGTGCCCGCGGACGTAAATTTAATCGAGACACTGGAAAATCTGAACCACCTGAACCTGCTAAAGCCAAACAGGATTTTCAGAGGTCTTCGAGGAACTCGTAGAGGGGGGAAAAGCCACTGTAGCGTTTGAGTTGGATGAGCAGGGGCAGTTGATTTGCATTGGTTATGGATTTCCTAAGTCGGGTGATGTTGTGACGCAGGCAGACCGTCAAATGGCGTATTTGATGGCCTCTCAGCAGAGTTTTAGTGGAGATAAGGACGCCTCCGTTCTGTTGAACCAGTACGCTGGAACAATGGAAAAAGACAAGGGGATGGATATTTTCTTGTTTAAAGAGGACGGTCCGCCGAGTAAGCCGAAGAAACGGTCGAAAAAGTTGAACCGTGGAAAGAAGAAGAATGCCAAACGTAAGGCTAAGCGCGCGGAGGCGGCTCTTCTGACGGCGGAGTCAACAAATGGTGCAGCAGGTGGTGCCGAGGAGCCGATTGATCCGGTCCGCGGACTACCGCCTAAGAATGTGGTTCACTTAGATTTGCCTGTACCTGATACACCCAGGCAGCAGTTTGTAATGGAGCAGCTTGACCCCAGGCTTGAACCAGAGCGGGTGTTTGCTAACAAGTATAAGCCCGTGGCAGACAAAGTGAGGCCCATTCTAGGACGAGTTGATGAGAAGTTTAGGATAGTGCGGAATATCACTGGTGATCCGCTGAAGGACATGCCGACGATCAGTCCGCATCCTCCAGAGTTTGCACCTACTGGGAGATATACCGCGGAGCGGAAGGAAGTGTTCGACAAGACTCATGACAGTGGCTTCTTATTGCCAGAAGAAATGAAATTGTTGAACCACTTCATGATGGAGCATAATCAGCATTTTGCTTGGGAGGAAGACGAGCGCGGACAATTCAAACATGAATTCTTTCCGCCCGTGGACATGCCTGTGGCGCCTCATACACCTTGGGTATGCTCGCAAATTCCAATTCCCCCCGGCATTTCGATGAGTTCTGTCGCATCATTAAAGCTAAGATTGATGCCGGCGTGTATGAACCTTCGAACTCGTCTTACAGATCGCCGATTTTTGCTGTCATCAAGAAGGATGGAAAATCTTTACGGATTGTACATTCGTTGGAGAGGCTCAATGAAGTAACCATTCAACACTCTGGAGTACCCCCGGGTACTGAGAAACTAGCAGAACATTTTGCTGGCAGGGCTTGTGGTGCTGCATTGGACATGTTCGTTGGATATGATAACAGGGATCTCGCAGAATCCTCCAGGGATTATACTACGTTCCAGACGCCTTTTGGTGCACTAAGGCTAGTGAAATTACCCATGGGTTGGACAAATTCTGTTCCTATCTTTCATGATGATGTTACCTATGTCTTGAGAGATGAGATTCCGCATGTTACAATACCTTACATAGACGACGTACCGGTCCGCGGAGGTCCAACGAGGTATGAGACGGGAGATGGAGATTGGGAACGGATTCCAGAAAACTCCGGCATTCGCCGATTTGTGTGGGAACATGTTCAAAATTTGAACCGTATTGTTACTCGCATGAATTATGCTGGTGGAACGTTCTCAGGGAAGAAGTTGGTGCTCTGCGCTGATGAGTTTGAGGTGGTAGGACATTTATGTTCGTACCGCGGGCGTCTGCCGGATCCCAAAAGGATTGATGTGATAAACAATTGGGGCCCCTGCGATACTTTTACGCAAGTAAAGGCATACTTGGGTACTGTTGGAGTCTTGAGGAGTTTTATTGAAGGGTACGGTGACATAGTCGCACCTATCAATGATCTTACCAAGAAAGACATCGTCTTTAAGTGGACCGCGGTGAAACGCTGACTATAGGGCAACTATGGAAAACACCCAAGAAATGAAAGGAATTAAATCCCTAATCAAATCTTAAATATATTCCTAACCACTATGAGATCGACGTGCGAGGTTCGGGGTTCCAGTCCAGTATAGACTGTGGCAATCCAACTATCCTAACACTCAAAATATACTAACTTAAGCTTCGCGATTGCTGACTTTGTACAGAGAACGTCTATACGAGTCCTATGTTGACACAGGAAGTGTGGGTTTCAACAAGGGTTTGAGATGTAACTCTTCTCAAGAGGTTTAGATGTTTAAGTTGCTTGTTAAGCCAATATATTCCACGCGTAAGATGTCCGATAACTGTTTCACGCGTCCCGTAGGTCAAAAGTTCTTATAATTCCACGCGTAAGTTCCCAAAATTTCCAATATTCCACGCGTACAATTCAAGAGATGATCCAACAGACAATATATTTGACGAAACAAACCAAAGAAACAAATAAGCTTCTGGAGTTTATCTCGAATGGAGTCCAACGTCTAGTTGTTCACGAAGCCGACACTGGCTTGACGCTCACAGCTAGAGGAGGGAATCCACTAGAGTACCAGTACAGAAACGATGCCTTTTATACCTTTCACTAATAAATAATAAGAGACCGAACCATTGACAAACGGGTATAATGTGAGAGAAACTAGGGCCCGCTATGCCTCGCCCTATCCTTGGTGGCCAGAACAGGAAATAGATCAAAGGTTCATTCAATCCAAGTCCTATCCCGATCATTATGTTATGACAGTGGGCCGCAGCGGCCCAATCAATATTGCCCAACTTGGCAGTAATACCCTTGGTATCATTGTCCCTCTTCGGACCTTGCTCCGTGATCGTAATACGGCGGCAGCCAACTCGGCATGACGTGTAGTTCCTTTGTAGGAATATTCTACTTCCGCAAATCCCTCGCAATTGGTTTATAGAATTATTCGTGAAAGCCTCTTGCCTCCAGGAAACACTCCTTCTGGCCTTTCGGCAGGTTCTTATAAGTCCCAAGTTATATCCCACTCATTCTGCCTTTGGTCGGAACACAGGGTGACTCCCAATCCTATTCCGGATGGTTAGAGACCTATCGTGATAGGTCTGTCCTGGAATATTATAACTTCCACGCTATACCAGCGCAGTCGTAGACAGTGCCAGACCTCCCACTTAGTGTATAATCCTTTAACTGGCCGCTCAGGCAAACGCCAGTCCTCATACGAGCGTATTCCCGTGGTATTTAATGTATTACGCTTTTAATACAATAGCACTTGGACCGAAAATGAATAAATTCAGCCCTGGCCCAATACCGGGTCTATCATCTCCCCTTTTTCATAAATTGAGTGTCCCCACTCAACACTTGGTCCTTATTTCGCGCCCTCTTTGCGCTATCAAAAGTGTTTCCCACAGTCATTCGGCTAACTCGGCTATCGCGACCGGTGTGGTCCCGCGAGATTTTGCTTCCGTTGATAGACAGCGGGATCCTCGCTTAGATCCCGAAAACACTTATAAGTGTTCATTATTGCCTATACTGACGCCTACAACCGCCAACTGTTGTGTTCTGAGTGTGCGGAGTTTGCGCGAGCAAAGTGGGTCCGTGCGCATCAATAAATCCACGTGATTTGTGTTTGTTTTGCCGCAGCTTTTCTCCCACTTTCTCTGCTCTTCCCACCACAACCACCTATCGCGAATACTCAAACTACAGCTCTAGCACACTGTCATGGGTACGTGGCTGGCTTATATTTGTAGTTTAGAGTCTCACAGGTTGCCTTGGGCTGTTTTACAGCTCAAGTCACTCAGAACGCTGCCCTCACCATCGAGAACGCATTCAACACTTTTCGCGTCAGCCCGCACACCCTATTCCTGGACTCCATGTCGGTGACCCAGTACCAGGCTGCAGCTGCTGAGGGACGTCACATCGTCCCTTACAAGCTTAAGCCCGAGGACTTCAGCTATCCAGCTGGACTTCGCCCATTCTTCCCGCTCCACGCCTCGGAACTCGTTCGCGACTACCCGCTCAACGGCGCGGATGTCCACTGTCTCCAGCTATTCATCCATCCAGTTACTATCTGGCTACTCCCCTACGTCCGCGACGTCTATCGCTCTCACCAGACGAACCCCCGACTGGCTAGCCTGGCTCCTTCAACATTTCGAACCAATTGCTGTGAGCATTCGTGAATGCTCATTTTCAGCGCTTTTTGCTGACTTCAACTTTTCAGCGACTCATCTCCCGTTACTACGAAGCTTTTGACATCACAGAGATCTTCGACCGCTGCTCGTCGCCATCCATAACATTGGGAGAATGTTCGAGAGGGCCTACCCCGGACGATGGAAGCAGCCTTATCGCATCCTTCCCATGTCCTTTGAGGGTCGGGACATTAGCAGGGTACGTCGCCCCTTATTCGTGACAGATCATATATTGATAAAACTTCTTGGTTTTTCAGATTCTGCACCTCTCTTTGCAGTTCACCCTGCCCGGGATTATCGAGTTCGAGGACCACTTCCCTTGCACAGAGCTCGGCCTACGTTCTACGAAGAATCCTGTCTCCGCGACATCAACAACGAATACTTCGACCGTTTCATTCGTTACTGCGCCCTCGTCGCCTACCAAGGGGCTGAGGTCGAGGGCAAGTTCGACGAAGCTAGTGTCGCCAAAATCAAGCCTCTAATGGACCAAAGCGTCTTCCCTTTGGTGAGTTTCCATCCTCTTTCTGACCTTTCGTGATAGCTAATGCTTCTCAATGTTTAGGCCAAATTGGATCAGGTCATCGGCAACATCGACAACCGTTCTTTCATCGACGCCATCCTCAACTCTGCGTGGACAGTCTGGTCCCTCATCCCTGAGAAGGATCGCAACCCTGGCTGGGGAAGCCGCCTGCCCGAAGCTCGTATCTGGGGCTATTCTCTCCCACAGAGATACCGTCTTCCTAGTGGCAAGAGGACTCGTCCGCCAAAATTCAGTCTCTGGCGCGACTGCTCGCACCGCGACTACGTCGCTGACGCTTGGTTCAAAGTTAACAACCTCCCTCTCCCCAGCGGCTCATTAGCGCGACCTCTCACGCCTCCGTCATCTGAGTCTCGCTCGCCTACTCCCGAGGTCAAGCCTCCAGCGCTCTCTCGTTCGTCCAGTTTTGGCAGTGCTGGCCCCGCACTCGGTGGCCCCTCGCCTTCTAGCGTTGCCAAGTTCTTCAATTTTGGCGACGGATCCAGCAGCCCGGACCCTATCGCGATTGATACTGAGACTGCTCCCACTGTAAGTCCTAAGTTTCTTTACTCAGTACTTTGCGCTGATTGTCCCTTCTTAGGACGCTCCCGCTCCTCAGACTCCCAGGGCTGGTTCATCCGCCCCCGTAGTCAGACTTCCAACTCCGCGTTCGGGCGCGTCGTCTGGTAGTGCCTTCGCCGCTGGATTTGCAGCTGGCGCAGCTTCGCGTGTCCTGACGATGGCCTTCTGCGACTGGTGGCGAGGAGGGTCCAGACGTTGGTATGGGCAACGACGACCCTTTCGTGACTGATGCCTCCGCTCCTGCGGGCACATCTCAGGTACTCTTTACCTATTCTTCCTTTCATTATTGGTCACTCATGCTTTTGAAGGACGATGCGACGCTTCAGACCCCTCAGGCTGGCTCGACCGCGGCTATCGCGACAGATGCCCCACCTGCGTCTGGTCTTCGCCGAAGCCCGCGTGGCGCGTCCAAAGTAAGACTCTTGTCTTAACATCATTTTTCTAATTGCTAATGGTCTCCCTTTAGACCAACGACGAGCACGAGGAGGCAACGGCTGGCACTACTGCCAACGAGTCGGACACTGCGTCCAATTCTCGTTCTTCCAAGCGCAAACGTGCTGAGGAAGAGTCGTTCAAGCCTGCTGGAGATGATGACCAGGATAGCGGTCTCTCCGACGGCGAATCTGAGGTCTCTCCGCCTCATAAACGCTCGAAGAAGGGCAATCGCGATAGCGAGGAACCGTCGCCCTTGAGGGTAAAAGCAAGAGCAAGGGCAAGAAGAAGGCTGACGAGTCTTCCCCTGGCCCTGCTGAGGTTCGCACCACTCGCGCGCTTCTCAGGCTCACAAGGAGGACCCCTACGAGGCGGAAGGCTTTGAGCCGACCACGTTCGATATCCGCGCAGCGAAGGAAGGTCTTGGGATCCTTCCCAAGAGCTTCCAAGCTTCTCTCCTCAAGGGTACAAGCGTTTTGGTAAGTTATTCGCTCTTCCCCTCTGTTCTTTCAACGATTCTGAGCATTCGTGATAGCGCCTCCTGGGCTGCGGAAATTGTATGCTCCGCAATCGCAAGTGCCGTCGCGAGAATGGCCATGCTCGTTGCGATGCCTGCGTCAAGAGCGGCATGTCTCGGTGCTCAGATAGCTTCTCTATCCCTGAGTACCTTCAAGTCATCAATTACTTGGAGCCGCTCACAGTCTTCTCAGACAAAAGTACGTCTCCTTGATTCCTTATTTAATTCCAGCGTCTCTAACTTCGTTATTTCCTTAGGCTGGAACTCCGCCTTCAACGAGGTTCGCGACGCTCACTATTCCCAGATCCTCTGTGATCGGCAAGTGACACTCGCGAATGCTCGCCTTCTCCGCGCGCGCGCCAACTTGCGTGCGCTTATGAACGGTTCCGAGGTGGCCTTTAAAGGCAAGGTCATCCCTGGGATCGATTCTGTTGCGGAGGAGGAGGTAGAGTTTTACACCAAACTCTTCAAGACCGCTCGTAAAGACTCCGAGCGCGAGTTCTACATGCCTGACGGCACTCGTGCGGACGACTACTACTACGAGTACGACTCGCAGTACGAAGGCTCGCAGGGGTCCGCGATGGACGAAGAGGAAGGCGAAGAGGTGCGGGTGATAGCAGTGGAGGACGCTGAGGCTCCCAGAGAGCCTTCTCCCATGCAGGAGGATGCCCCTGTCGTTCATGCACCCTCTATCTCCCTCGACGACGCTATTGCCGCAGACGACGCTGGTCGCAACGAGTTTGTCGAAGGTTCCTCTCGAGGAGGAACTTGATCTTCGTAAGTCCTCTCTTACTTATTCCATATCTTAACTGACTCTTTCAGTTAGATATTATATTTTTACGCTACCAGATGGACCTTTCGCTATTGCTCCGAATCGGACGAATGCGCGCTCCCAATTGCTCTGAACATTTGTATATCTCGAAATCTCTGTACATATCTCTCGATATTGTCGTACTTTGCTTGATTTCTTTGATATTGTCTTAGCTATTGTTTCCGGGACCTTACGATACACGGGCCTGATTTTGTATATTGCTATACCGCCCTCAATTGTATCGCTGCTGCCTCAAATGAGGCTTTTCTCCATTCGCGAATGCTAGAATCCTAAGTCACCAGTCCTTTCTGATGCCTCATGCGCATTTATCGATTAAGGAAATTTTGTCGCGATTGCCTCGCTGTACGGACACCGTTCCGTCTTTCCCAATAGTAAATAATCCAACTCTTTGGACCTATTTAAGCGCAATCATGAAAGCGTTTTCGTTGGCTCCCCAACTTTATTCTCCATGTCGACACGTCCCTTCGTTAGCCGTCATGGTCTCCCCGTTGTTCCTGTTCTTAAGGGGACTGCCTCTATGCACGAATTCCCTATCCTCACTCCGGACTCCGCCAGACGTCTCGGCAAGCACACGAGTGCAAATGAGTTACTCTCATCGGTACGGGTATTTTCTATCACGAAAGCTAGCCACTGCTAATACTTTCGATCCTAGAACCCTGCGGTTGATTCCAATACAATCCCATACTGCAGACTACCTGCGTGCAGTCTGGGACTTTCTATAAGTGGTCTCAACCTTGCACGGATTGCATGGTCGCTGGTACTGGTGCTACCTGCACTTTTACCCAACGTCTCAAGTTCGTGGAGGTCTTGGAGGCACGACGTGTCTTTGCCAGGAGGTGATCTTTACCACCAACTCCAATCCTGGTGCGTTTGCCTACTTTCTGACCTATCGCGATTGCTTACTTTCTTTCCCAGCCGAGGCTTATCGCGAGTGGGAAGTCCAGTTCTTCGCTGACTGTCAAGTGGCTTTCCACCTCTTTAACAAGAGCATCGCTCCTTTCGACAAACAGCGCTTCTCCATGCTGTCCCAAGTCGAGGCCATTCACGACTTTACTCGTCTTAGCTACTTGCACATGCTCTTTGGCGTCTACGATTATCCTACTGATGTGAAGACTCTTGTCATTCAGCGTATGCAGGGTATGCAGGAGGCTTTCGAGCTATCGGCTGTGGAGGACTGTATGGTCCAGGAGATAGTGCGACTAAGCTTGTACAGTAATTGTAGAGCTGGTAGTCCCTCTAGCTCTTAGTAGTATAAGATCGATTCTTTTCCACTTGTAGAGTCCCTTAGAGTAATTCATAGCTCTTAGGAATCCATGTGTTTTCAAGGAACGACCGAATTCCACTTCCTCAGTCAATCGCGAAAGCCATCTTTGCTTATTCCTATCGCTATCTCATCTTCGGATCGCTCGCGTCAAAAGACCAAGACAGACTGGTGCGGTTCTCTGTTCTACTTCCTATTTCGGTAATTTTCCTGTTTCGGTCGTATTACGCTTTGATTCGCGAACACATGCGGCATCCTTATTCCGCTTATCCCGATCACAGTATTTCTTATACCGATCAAAGTTTCCCTTTATATTTCTGAACTGCAGAGTCTATAGAAATCCTAAGTCCTTTTAGAATTCAACTCCGGCCGCTCATTCCGCTTATCCCGCAATCTATCACGATTGCTCCTACTCCTCCCCTTTTCATAAATTTTAACTGTCCCCAGTTAAACTCTTTATGACGGAGTCCATCCACTCGCCTAGCTATAAAGAGCTAGCCTTCTACACTCCTTACAGCAGTATCTTTTCTCAGTATCCCTTTCTCAAGAACATGGCTCGCTCTGGTCTCACTAAAGGTCAACACGACGTAATCGTCGGTGTCGCAGACAGTGTTTCTGCGACCAAGTACCCCGACCGTGCTAAGCAGCGCACATTCCTCGACCAACAGACTGTTACTTTGGTGCGTTTTAATATTTTAACACTTTTCACGAATGCTCATAGCGCTGTCAGGACTCGTTCTCTGGCCTTCTCGGCGAGATTGCGAAGGACAAGACTCTCTATGATGCTTTCTATAGCGTCAAAAACAGCTACCACCAGACTGCTGTCGGCTCCAACGGCGTCATTGGAGGTCGCTATCCTCTTATTCTCGAGTTGTGTGCTAAGATCAAGGCCGAGCGCGAGCTTCAACGAGGAAACACCGTAGCTTCTCAGCAAGCACACCGTACTGAACTCGAAGAGGCTCGTGCTCAGGCTGACGATCAAGAGAGCAAGAATTCGCGAAAGCCCCGCGCCCCTCGCGCTAAGGTACTTCCTTTTATTTCTGCCTTTCTCGATCGCTTATTACTCTGCCAGAAGGACAATAAAACCAAGAAGTCCAAGGCCACTATCGAAGATGGAGATGAATCTCCCTTCGACGACTCTGAGCTTCCTGGTTTTGTGGACGACGCCATGATTGTGGACGACTCCGTGCGTTTATCATTCATTGTTGCTTGTCATTAATTCTGACTTTGCAAATTTTAGAACGACGCAAGTGCCTCTGGTCACCGGGCGACTCAGTCTCTTGACGAGCGCAACCCTGCGGTGAGTATTGACCTGTCACGATAGCTTCCTTCTCGCCACTTCCTCTTATTGCTGCCTCAGACTTCGCAGTCTGGGAGTACGCGTCCTTCTTCGGTACGCCTCTCGTTTCTTCGCATCAAGGGGATTGACCGAAACTCTGCCTCCTATATCAAGGCTATGGCCATTCTTGCCCGTACTGATCCAAGTTCAGCTTCAGCCATCGTCGTTGAAGACTTCCCCGTCCCACCACCACGGAAACGTGCACGTCCCTCACAGCCACTCGCGCATGAGGACTCAGTCGAGCAGTACGATGGTGCGTTTAGCTTTCGCGATTGCTTCTAAGCCAGCTTCTGATTTACTTCGAAGCAACCGACTTATCAGTTAACAACCCAACAGTCCGCCAAACTGTTGCCGAAGCGCGGGACGCCGTCAAAAGCTCCACAGCCGATTCGATGGGCGCATTACGACTCCAAGAAGCAGAACTTCGCTCGCGAGTCGGCTTCGAGAATGCCCAACTCCGGTATCACCTTGATCACCGCGAGTACTTGCTCACCGATCTTCGACGCGTCCTCGATGCCCAACATAAGCGGGAACAGGTACTACCCACCGGTAATGCCTAACTACCCTCTTTCGTGAGCAGCTTCCCTTTTTCACGAAAGGGTGCTAACCCTCTCTTAACAGAACCGGACGCGAGTTGCAGAACTCCCTCAACTGCGGAGGTCCACCTTCCACTCTCTGCCCTTATTGTTCTGTTAATTACCACTCTCCTCGTCATTGCTTTTAGAGTCTACATTCACGCTCATTAGCCGTATACCCCGACCAACTCTTTTCAGTCGTTACAGCCTATCGCGAATTCCAACTAGTATTCTTCTTAGAATATTTCGTTACGCTCCTTTCAATGTGACTCTATGTTTTTGCCTTTGACTCGCGTGGAACACCTCTTTTGTTCCGCTCCGTCCAAGTCTAAGTCCAGAGCCTCTTCGCTCTCTTCATCATCTGAGTCCGACATGTCCTCATTACTATCGGCGCCTTTCGCGATAGCTCCAGGCTTTTTCAGATGAACTTCGTTCAACTGCAGACCCGTTCCAACGAACGGATCTTCTTTTGAGTCTTTTTCAATTGGGCCTTCTAACATCTCTCTCGATAATTCAATCGAGTCGAAAATTTTTAGATGGCCAACTCGACTCTTTTGTTTTGGTGCTGCTCGAGCAGTACAACTCTAAATTGAGCTGTCCAGTCTTTACAGCTTTTGACCCGCCCTCCTCACATAGAAGAAGGTACGGTTTTGTGTGTTGATACAACCGAGGGAGAGGCTAGAGGACTGGTGTGTTCCTTTTCGACTTCCCTTTCGATGGTAGATTGTGCGCTTTTGTTCGACAGAGTATTCGTGATAGCTATTTGCTTTCTCTTTGTATGCGGTAACCTGGTTCCTTGGCTTTGGCTCGAGATTGTGATCTCCCTGCCTCAGTAGGAGTACGCTTTTTCTTCCTAGGAAGAGGATCTAAGTCTGTTGGTGTGGATAACCGACTAGACCGGCGTGGTTTAGGTTCCGCGAAAGATGTGGAAGCAAGTTCGCCGTCCGCAGATATTTCTGACAAGTCTGGTTGTACCGAAATGTTGACCTAAGTCAACGGCACTTTTAACGAATAATTCGTTCTTCTCGGATGTAAGTCCAAGGTATAATCCTGTATAGGAAGGTAGAGATATTTCTATACGCAACAAGTCCAAACTTGGCTTGAGATTTCTACTTTGAAGTATAGAAATAGATGGATGAACCCCTCGCGGTGGGCTCCAGATGAAACGCTGACTATAGGGCAACTATGGAAAACACCCAAGAAATGAAAAGGAATTAAATCCCTAATCAAATCTTAAATATAATCCTAACCACTATGAGATCGACGTGCGAGGTTCGGGGTTCCAGTCCAGTATAGACTGTGGCAATCCAACTATTCTAACACTCAAAATATACTAACTTAAGCTTTCGCGATTGCTGACTTTGTACAGAGAACGTCTATACGAGTCCTATGTTGACACAGGAAGTGTGGGTTTCAACAAGGGTTTGAGATGTAACTCTTCTCAAGAGGTTTAGGTGTTTAAGTTGCTTGTTAAGCCAATATATTCCACGCGTAAGATGTCCAATAACTGTTTCACGCGTCCCGTAGGTCAAAAGTTCTTATAATTCCACGCGTAAGTTCCCAAAATTTCCAATATTCCACGCGTACAATTCAAGAGATGATCCAACAGACAATATATATTGACGAAACAAACCAAAGAAACAAATAAGCTTCTGGAGTTTATCTCGAATGGAGTCCAACGTCTAGTTGTTCACGAAGCCGACACTGGCTTGACGCTCACAGCTAGAGGAGGGAATCCACTGGAGTACCAGTACAGGAAACGATGCCTTTTATACCTTTCACTAATAAATAATAAGAGACCGAACAGTTGACAAACGGGTATAATGTGAGAGAAACTAGGGCCCGCTATGCCCTCGCCCTATCCTTGGTGGACAGAACAGGAAATAGATCAAAGGTTCATTCAATCCAAGTCCTTATCCCGATCATTATGTTATGACAGTGGGCCGCAGCGGCCCAATCAATATTGCCCAACTTGGCAGTAATACCCTTGGTATCATTGTCCCTCTTCGGACCTTGCTCCGTGATCGTAATACGGCGGCAGCCAACTCGGCATGACGTGTAGTTCCTTTGTAGGAATATTCTACTTCCGCAAACCCTCGCAATTGGTTTATAGTAGTATTCGTGAAAGCCTCTTGCCTCCAGGAAACGCTCCTTCTGGCCTTTCGGCAGGTTCTTATAAGTCCCAAGTTATATCCCACTCATTCTGCCTTTGGTCGGAACACAGGGTGACTCCCAATCCTATTCCGGATGGTTAGAGACCTATCGTGATAGGTCTGTTCTGGAATATTATAACTTCCACGCTATACCAGCGCAGTCGTAGACAGTACCAGACCTCCCACTTAGTGTATAATCCTTTAACTGGCCGCTCAGGCAAACACCAGTCCTCATACGAGCGTATTCCCGTGGTATATAATGTATTACGCTTTTAATACAATAGCACTTGAACTGAAAATGAATAAATTCAGCCCTGGCCCAATACCGGGTCTATCAGCGTCCCCGTACCTGAGTACCTTTGTGACGTTCGATTCACCCGATGATAGTCCCGCGTTGCAGCCCTACCCAAACGCTTCAATTCGAGCCTACAACCAAGGCAATCGGTAGAGAATTGGCTCTGCTATCAGAGTTTCGGTTTTCGCCCTACGGTTTCCGTTCGAAGCCATATAGCAAGTCAACGAGACCTGTTGGGCCGTTCGCGGTGACACTACCATGGTTTGTAAGCCATTTGGGACATATTTGGTTCCAACAATATTTTTCTGCACTGTCCTTATAGTGCTGGAGCGCTGACTATAATAATGATTTTAATTGGCATTAATTATAAGGGCTCGCACGTGGCTATAATTTTTTCGCATTTAATATAAGGGCTTGGGCTCGTCTATAAGAGTCCTTTTGCACTTTCGAGTTGGTGCCTTTGACTGTGTGCTGTTTTGTTTTCCTGTTGGCAGAGGGTTGAGGGACGATACTCTGGGTGGCGGCTTAGATTCCGGTGATTCGAGGGAGCTTTTCCCAATCGAAATTGATGCGGACTAGATTCCCTCCCACGCTGCCAAAGGCGGCTTAGATTCCAGTGGTTTCAGGCCCCTGTTTCACGGAATGCATGCATGCATTCTCGGGTAAGATAGCTAGACCTTCGTTCTCCCACTACCCTTCTCGCTCAGGCGTACATCTGCTTCGACCGCCGCTGCGTCTACTCCGTCTCACGCAGGGTCGTCGTCGTTTGGCCCGCTGTCTTGTCGTCCGCGTCCTCTTCAATAGCTTCCCCAGCCCGTCTGCTTGGATTCCGCGATCATGAAGAAGCAGAAGAATTGACTTGCGACCCTTCCATCCCTGCCGCGCTCCACCGCCGGCGTTCGTCGCCTGCGAAGAAAAGGATGATACCTGTGCGGTTTGGGGAAAAGCCGGTGCGGGTGGTGGCGAGTAGGAGCATGAGCGGAGAGGTTGATGCGGGACGGTGGGGGTACCAAGAAACCTACTTTCATCTCAGCTCCCCTTGCGCGGTTTCCCACCCCCAGCCTCGGTTGGGAGGGAGGAGGAGGATTGCGCTGAGGGTAAGTCGACATCGTGCTCCTCGACCCGGGACGCATTGTCTTCACGAGAGCGCACACATCTCTTTCCTGCGGATGCTAATGGGGAACTCTTAAATCTGCCCAGCGGCACAGGCCTTTTCCTAGGATCAGCGTTCTCGCGTCTAGCCGTTGTTGACGCCGATTCTCGCATTCATCCCATTCCTCGTACCCACTCCCGTCGTCGTGATTCACCTCACTCGCGCACTCGTTATTCGTGCAGTCGACTCACTTCGAGCTTTTGACTGAGCAGCAGCTATCACTACCGCCTCATTCCCCCCAGCGCGGTCTCCCCGCGCCGGCCGGGTCGATGTGGGTATACCTCCCTTGACGTCTGCGCTGTGTTTGTTCGCATACTCGTCGAGGACGCCTCCGCTGCACCTCCAGTCCCGGCCGATTTGTTCCATAATCTCTCAAAGACGTCCCTGTCGGTTGGCGGTGCGGTTGCGTGCACGGCTTATGCTGCTTATACTCCGATGTCGACGTCGTGCATGCGGTCATTCGCCGGCCCATCGACGACGCCTCCGCCTAGCTCCACCACCACTGCCGACTAATTTGATCATTATCCTCTTTCCGATGTCCCTCTTACTTGGCGGTGTTGGTGCGCGTAGTGCTCACGCTGCTCAACCTCCGCGCCCTACACCCTACCTGCGTTTGCGCACTCGCTGGCGTTGTCCTCGTCCTCAGCGCCTACAAGCCCAAATAGGGATATTTCCCGATACGGCGTGCATTCTTCTTTCCCAATCTTGCCTGTCGGTATTTCAGTCTCTCACTCTATACTCTCGAGCGATATATCATCGTATTCCACGAACATGCCTCCCACATTATCTCCGAGACTGAATTTTCCTGATTTCATTAACTTTTCCCCGATGATTGCCTTTTAATGTATAGTGTAGAAGCCTCGTTATACATGCGTCTCCGCAATCTTGCAGATTCATTCGGAGTGCTGTTTCTGACGTTCACGACTGGGATGCACTGACTTGGTGAATCATAATCTTGTGTACCTCAATCTTCGTTTGTAAGGATGTCACAAGAATCACACAGGCGGGTACGATCAAGTCACGATGATGCGATCAGCACTCTCCCTCCACGAGTCCACCTTTCCTTCACCACACCTCGATTCGCCGTGCGGACGATATGGCAGCACACTCGCAGCGGCCCGACTATCCATGTAGTCAATACTTTCTTCGTCGATGGCGACTTCGTCGCTCGTTTTCAACTTTCCATTCTCTGCCTCACACTTCACTCAAGGTCTCACTCTTGACTTCAAGAAGTCTACGTTAATCTTCTGCACTACTTGTCAGTAATTAGTCGTTAACGGACGCACTGCCTCTCGTCCTAGCTTGAGAACATCTTGTGCTACCAAGACTTCCCTTCACGCCCATCACGTATCCCTCCTCTTCCCGCTTTGGTATCAACATTCTGTCCTGTCATCTCCTCATCGGCAACATCACGCGTTTCAATGATTGTTTTTAAGTTAGTCCAAGTCTGATCTGCCCCTAACTGCTACCTGCAGGACGTGCGCTGCACATCTCCAGGGAACAAGATGCGGGACCGGAATTTTGATTGATTGAGGGCTATTATCGTTTGGCTACGAATAGCGCAAACAGCGCTCACCGCGTCTTGCCTACGCCCTTCATGCCCGTCGACGTAGTCTCTGCCCTCACCACGGCTTTCTCCCTCGCAGAATTCATACGTTCAACTATACAATCGATCGAAACTAGCAAGGAGCAGCTACAGCTTCTTTCTGTGTCTGCGGATGCAATCTTAACGACTCTTAACAAGGAGTTCGCTGAAGCACGACTGCTTCCCGATAAATGTGCCGATTCTCTGGTCGAGCTGGAGGTGTACGTCTTCCACAGTTAATCAGCCGTGCATTTCTCATATGTGATCTTGTGCAGGTTGCTTCAAGAAATCCTTCGTTTCGTGGAGAGCGAGAAAGACGCCGGGTTCATGAAAATCTTGTTGATGAAAGACGTCCGGATGAATAAGATGGATGCCTTTCACAAGCGTATCGAAACATTCGTCAAAAATATTCCAGGTCGAGTTGTTTCGCCTAACGTGCAATCAATCGTGTTGACAAAGATAACAGATTTCATCGCTTGTCGATGTACGATCCATGCTGGCCGAAAACCAGCAGGCACAAATAAGGGATACAGAGGCTTTACATACCTACCTGGCCTCATTAGAGAGAAATAATGCCAAACTACTTCGGACGCTGGGTGAGTCGGCTATCTTCTGCTCAAATACAAATGTTTGCAATTCATCTGGTCCATACAGAAATCAACCAGAATAACACGATTTCGATGATGGTCTCGATCCAAAAGCAACTCAATAGCCAAAATGTCGACAGGCTGGAGCAAAGATTCTACACTCATGCGCTTGCGTATCTGACTTCCAGGAGTGGCGGGAAGGTCGTCAAAGTGGAGGACTGGATGGTTCCAGCGTTGGAGGTTGAGTATCATGAAGAAATTGGCGCAGGAGGATTGTGAGTAGCTTTCGATCCCCACTACAATACTTATTCTCTGATATCTCCAGTGGAATCGTCTGTCGCCCCGGGAGCTTCGCTCGAGCCCCAGCCGTCTCAACGCCCGACTCGCTCGAGCGGCTCGAGCGATGGCTCGAGCCCATATAATGCAAAATATCATATTTAATACGTACTATCATACAGGACTTGGGCTCGAGTGGCTCGAGCTGACTTCCCGCTCAAGCCGACCTCCCGCTCGAGCCAATATCCTCTCGAGCCAAAGCCATCCACCCGCTTGGCCACCCATCTGCTCGAGCCACTCACCCGCTTGAGCCGATCAACAACCGCTCAAGCTGCCTCCTCGCTTGAGCCAAACACCCACTTGAGCGGACACTGCGGCGGGGTTCCTTCATTTTAGACGAGGATGAAAATTGAGTTAAATATACCACTCACACGTTGTCGAGGCTGACCTATCTTCCGCCTGTTATGAGCGACGTCAGTGTCAGTTCAAGTTCAGTGGGAACGGCGGCGGAATTGAACGAACATTACCAGTGAGCGACGGTCTGAGTCAGCACGGTACAGTGCCACCGCCATTGTGTGGCAGAAATTCGGGTTAGCAGAGTTGACAAGATCAGCAACAAGATCATGTAAACTCCCTGAATGCATGGTGGCGCGTCCATGGCGCGTTCTTGACGAACCGTTTCAATCTTGTTCAAGTCAAGTTTTCAAGTCGGACTCGGAGCGTGCTGGGGTAAGACCGCCGGGCTTGATACTCTAGTAGTGGTTTCCAGATCTTTCAGAGAGTATATAGCAGACTGAGACTTGAGGCTGGCAAGATGTGGGATTCGGTGGTGGTGGTGTGGTGGCAAAGAAGAAGCGTGATACGTGACTGTGACTTCGGACCACTCCGTTCTCAGTTCCGGCTGTTGGAAGAAATTGACAAGCAGGACCACACAATGTGCCTCTTGCTCCGCCACCACCACACAGTCACCACACCTCCCCGGACTCATGCAATATCAATGGCTACCGTCTTCTCTCTCTTGCGTCAAGTCATCGCTATCAATGCCCCCACAGGTCGTATCGACGGACTCTCACTGTCAATCACAGTCTCCTCCGGTCACCACCACCTATGCAGTATGCACCCACAACGTCCACCGCGTTTCTCTACCGAGGGATCTTATGTAGGTCACCACGACCCCTATTCTTAGAGCACTCCATCACTCACCTATATCACAGCCGCTATTCTATGAGCAAAATCGACTCCAGCCCTACTTCAGCGATGCGTGGAGTTTGCACTAATGTATCTGTCTTCGCAGACAAGTAAGTGGCACGAATTGCATCCTCTTCGCTGACGCATACGTCGTATGGATTGGCTGGTTGCGAGGGCGGACACATAAGTCACTTGCGTCACCGAATTCCTTACGGGTAGGTGGCAAAATCTGAGTACATGTTTCTTCACTAATCGAGCTATTTTATAGTGTGTCAAGTCCTCGACCTCAATCAATCGAGATGGAGAAGTTGTACGGGTGGCCGTTGGGTTAACCTTTTAGGTGTTCAACTCAAATCGAGGAGACGGGTCGCTCGAGTGGGAGGGTTGGCTCGAGCGGGTGAGTAGCTCGAGTTGGCTCGAGTAGGGGGTGGCTCGAGCGGATGCTTGGCTCGAGTTAGAGTTCGCTCGAGCCAAGACTTCGTGTTACAGTACGTAGCTAAATACAATATTTTCAGTTTAAGTGGGCTCGAGCCACCGCTCGAGCGGCTCGAGTGAGCCGGGCGTAGAGACGGCCAGGGCTCGAGCGAGGCTAAGCTGACTTCATGAATCGTGTATCGAGGGACGTGGAATCGGACAGAAGTTGCCATAAAGATTCTGCAAAATGAGGCGGGTATTAAACCACGGCCGGCGGTGAGATTGCTTTCGTTTGGTTGGAGGTTTGGCGATGCTGAAAAATTTATCAAGTCCCTGCGCAGCGAAATCGACGTTAGTGTGCCTTCGGATCGTAATTTGTGTTCAATAATCGACTTTCTTTCTCGCAGATCTGGTCAACCCTCCGTCATCCAAATATTGTTCAATTTCTCGGTGCCAATACACTGGATGACAAGCCGTTCATCATCATGCCTTACATTCCGTACAATGCAAGAGATTTCCTCCGAGAACGACCTGCATTTGATCCATTATACATCGTTAGCATCTAGTTTTTTCTTCCTCACTGAGTCACAACTTCATCTGATTTCGCCAGCTGCTCGATATTTCTCTAGGATTGGAGTATGTACATCTCCTTAAAATTTGTCATGGGGATCTGAAAGGTGTTAGTAGTCACGGTCTCTTCGTTCTATTTCATCGTCGAGCCGTCTGAATCAAAAAATCCTTAGCTGAACGTCCTCGTCGAACATTCTGGACGGGCTTTATTATGCGATTTTGGGCTTGCGCGGTTGAAAGCTGATACGACTTCACGGACCAGTAGCCGGGATTCGCTCCAAATTCAGGGAAGCCGCAATTGGATGGCGCCGGAATTATTGAACGGTGCACGGCCGCGACCGCCCTCCGACATCTACGCATTCAGCATGACCTTGTATGAGGTAAGCTGGTATCGTTTCTCATTGATCTGAATTGCTTTTGAGCAGAGACGATTAAATTTTAGTTGTTCACTGACGAGATTCCCCTCTTCACCGTCGGGTATGGTGATTTGGTTGATCTCGTTGTGCGACGGAATGGACGGCCGGAAAGACCGTATCCTGGCGAGGGACGCCCTATATCAGATGAAGTCTGGGCGTTGGCTGAATGGTGCTGGGCGGCGGATCCGCTCGAACGACCTACAGCGACTCAGCTCCACGACAGCATCAAACAAATGCTCTCTCGGCCATCGATGAACCCGTTTCTGGATTCCACCGAAACTTTAGAAGCTGTCGAGGGCTCGGTATCGGACGAGGGCGATTCTCCGTCCGAGTCCGACGAACCAGAAACTTCTGACACATCTCCCTCGAGCTCCGCCTTGGACGTTCAGCTCGACATGGCAACAACCTACGACGATCATCTGGACACTGGTTTTGCAAACCAGAGCTGGGAGCTGGGTGCCAAGGGATTCTGTCGCTTAGCAGAGCTACAGAATACGTTTTTGTTGGACAAGACGAACGCCCTGGGCGAAGATCATCCGGATACAATATGTGCTGCGTTGAATCTCGCAGCCACTTATCATCGATTGGGACTATTCGATCGCGCGGCGGAGTTGCAACTCAACGCTGTTGAGAGGCGGAAGAGTAGTCTGGGTCCGTTGAATTCGGAGACGCTCGACGCGATGTGTAATCTTGCAGCAACCTATCGCAATCTTGGTCGACTCGAGGAGGCGTTGACAATTGGACAACACGTTTTGCATGGTCGGATCGAGCTGTTTGGTGAGATGAACCTGAAAACCATGAGCGCGTTGCATGGCGTTGGGTTAACATATTTTGGTTTGAAACGGTATGAGGAGGCCGAGACGGTGCAGTTGGGTATTCTTACCGAGCGGAAGAGGTTGTTGGGGAAGAGGCATAACGAGACTTTGATAGCGATGGAATGCTTGGCTTTGACGTGCAATGAGCTCGGGCAAGTTGAAAGAGCGGGAAGGCTTGCGCAGAAGGTTATTGTTGGGAGAAGGAGACTTTTGGGCAAGGATCACCCGCATACTGTGGCTTCGGTGGAGATGTTGGCGCCATTGCGGGTAAGTGTTCCAGAATCTCGTGGATCTTCCTGATGATTGGGTGACTTGCAGCGATCGGACTTTGCGTCTTCGAACAGGTCTTTGATATGTTTTAGTTCACGCTGAATATTGAAGTGATGAAAGGCGCGGATACAGTTGTGCAAAAGAATCCGAAATCTAACGATACCTCCAATAGAAGAATGTCTTCCAACGGTTCTGTGATTCTCTACACTGATGTCTAGCGAATCTTATTAGGCGATTCAAATGCGTGAGCCGGGCAAAAGAATTGCGATCAACAGTCGACACTGGGACCAGATTTATATAATTTGCCAACATTTTGTTTTAGTCTATCTACCATTTTCTGTACCATGACTTTTGGGCGAAAGGGGCATACTTGACCGGTGCCTCACACCTTTTTACCAATCATTCACCGCGCAAAATTGATAAAATACCGATAAGATACTGGAATTTGAACCGAACAACTCTGCAAAATAATTTTAGCCGCATACACAAGACTTGTATAGCTCTTAGACACGTTAAAACGCGTGTATTTAAGCTAGATTATGTCCCGACGTCCAGGTAGAAAATATACTTAGAACTTCGCTTCGTGTTATTTACCGTTGTGATGGCATGTTTACCATCGACCTTCCGCTCTTCTTTTCAAACGCTCATGTCCACCCCATCCAAGCGCGCCACCACCGCTCCCCGTACACCACACACTCATGAACTTAGTTTCCCGCCTTTCCCGCCCGTCCCCAAAGGCGTCACCCTCATCCCTTTCAAAGACTTCAAAGAATACGGCATCCAGCCCTTCCTCAATGACGATGAGATCGAGCGTGATGGGCTTGGGATACCGACGATCGCTTTAAGGGTGACGCACGACACGGATTTATCCAAGACAGATCTCAGCCGTGTGCCGATGGGGTCGGGGATGAAGCAGACAGCGCCGACAAATGGGTTTGGGAGGAAGGAGTGGTGGGAGGATTGGGAGGAGGGTGAGGATTTGAGGATTCATGGTCCCTACGATCCGTGAGCTATCTGTTCTTTACCTCGTTTTCCTTCGATTCCGTTAAATATCTTGCTGACCACACGTCTAGCAACGTCGCCCAAGTCGATCGTTTCCATCAAGCTGCCTCCGACTTCCAAAAGTACGTGTCCACTCTCGCATACTTAATCCTGAATATAGCTCATAGCGGACTTAGATATCGCAAATTTCCTCCCGCCAGCACGAATGTGAAGTATCTCTGGGATCAGGTCCGCTTTCCCTTTGCCTTGCTCATTTTTTCCCCCTTCCCTCGAAGTAATAATCGCAAAATTAGTTCCGCCTCTTCGCAGGCCTTCTCAGCACCACTCCCGTCTGGCAAAACAATTCTGGAAAATCCGCATCCGACGGCGACCTTGAAAACCTCTCGGACGACGAAGACGACTTTGACCGCGCCTCCACCTCCGTCGACCAAACCCAATCGTCCTTCCAGCAACACGACGGCCACAAACGAAAACGACTCCGCCCGCGCGCTCCGTACGACATATACGGCAAGTCCCCGACCCTCGTCGAGAACAACGATGAAACACAAGAGTTGTTGTCTCAGGCGAGAGCGGCGAAGGAGGATAAGGTGGTCGAGTTTTTGAACGATCCGGCAAAGGGGGTGAGGGTGTTTTTGTCGAGTTATATGATTTATCAAGGCTGGGTTTAGTGAGTCTCTCGTCCTCGTTCGTTCTCTGTACTCTTTGTTATCTTTCGCTTTTATCGTCCTCTCGTTCCCTCTATTTCTCTGTTTTCCTTTACTTCACCTTCCTCAACTCAACTCAACTCAACTCATCTATCCTCCTCCCCCGCTCGTCTCCAGCACAGACAAAAACCTCACCAACGCCCCACGCCTCCTCGGCTTCTTCATCCACTACCTCCTTCGCGCTCGTGTCTTCCCCGACGATAGACACATGGAGTGGAATCTCCGGTCCGCGTTAACGGTGGTAAAGAAGGCGGGGAGGCAGTTGCCGTTGACGGCGGTCCTGGCGAGGGGGCTGGCGGATGATTTTGGGAGGGGGTGTGTGGGTGTTTGGGGCGCGAGGGGCGATCGTGGTGTCGAGGTTGATGGTGATTTGATTGGGGGAAGAGGAGGGGAAGGGGGGGATGTGGACGATGGTGCTGTTGATGGTCATGTCCATCCTTCTTCTCTTTCTTCCCCCACCAACGCCGCCGCTCCCACCATCGACGAGAACGCCCCCAAACTCTTCGTCGTCTCTCCCTCAGATCCCTCCTCCTCCTCTTGGGGACTCGAAACCGACGACCTCGCCGACGCCGCAGACGACTGGTCCGCCCCGACGCGCCCCTCGCTCCTCGCGCTCTTCGGCGGGCCGACGGCGTTACCGCTGACCCATACACCCGGGGTGGTGGAGTGGAGCGTGCGCAGGGTAAAGACTGTGTCGATGCCTACACCTCCCGCGAAGTTCGATCAAGATGCGCCGTCGACGGATACGGGGAGTGGAGAGCAAGGCGAGGCTGGAGTAGGCCCGGACGCGGAGGCGGTGGAACGTGCGATGGAGGGGCGGTTCGCGCGGGTGGTGATGGAGCCGTGGGTTGGGTGGGATATCGCAGGGAGTGAGGAGGGGACGCAGGCTGCGAGGATATTGAGGAGTTCGGTTGGGGAGGTCGTCATTTCGTCCTCCTCTGCCACTCCTCCCGCAGGCATCGGCGGGCTCAAACCACACAATCTCCTCGCCGATGATATCACGGTTCTGCTCGACCCCGGCGTGGCGAGGGATTTGTGTGATGGGATGGGGATTGGGGGGACGTGGGTGCAGCTTGCAAGGGTGGGGGATATGCCAGTGGTTGATGCGAATGGTGTAGCGGGAAGTGGGGCAAGTTCGTCTTCGTTGCCGGTGCAGGGGAGCGAGAATATGGGTCCGGCGAATGGGGAGAAGGATGGCGAGACGCAGTCGAAATCGAAAAAGAAGAAAGTGCTGAAAAAGGCGCAGAAGGAGAGGAGGGGGCTGAGGTATTGGTATTAGAAGTGTTTGACGAGTCAAACGGGGTCTATGCAAGGAGGAGACGCATCACGCGCCGGCCTGGCGCTACACGATCACGCCTCGCGCGTGACAAAGCTCTCTCTTCCTCCACACTCACCTCTCAGCATGCTCGCAGTTGCTGCAGCTGCTTTCCTTCGCAGGTTTCTGTTTGCTAGGGGGGAGACCACCGGACTGTCTTTTGTCTTTGAGCCACTCGCATTGCTCCTCTCGGAATGCCTCGACCCGCGTCGTCTCACTGGTCTTCCTGGTCTTCCAAGTCTACTGGATCCCCCTTCGTGCAGAAGGATCCTGCAGGCTATCGACAGCGCTCAAAGCTATTTATTCCAGATCCACCTCTAATTTATCGGCGCCCGTTTGCCCGACGATTTTCGGGTGGCTCGCGTGTCCGCTCCAGGCGTTACTTCACCGGGGCTCGATGCTGCGACTCCACCTCCTCCTCTCGCGCCGAGCTTGGTATCTCACCGCTCCTCGATCAATTGACCGAGTCTGTTGCGCAGACCTCTTTGAGTGCAACGACAGTTCCAGTTGTTACTGCTGCATCTCAACCATCTCTTCCTGCCGAGCAATTGCTCCTCTCCGTCGAGTCTACGGCACTCTCAGGACGCGTGTCCCGTGGTTCACCCTCTTTGGTTGTTCCCTTTCAGCTCACTACACCAACGGCTCAGTTAGGGGTTGCTTTTGATACAGTACATCCCGAGGCTTTCCACCTCCCTTTTGAGCATCTCTTTCCGCCACTATTTCACCCCCCACCTCGTCCCAACACTGCACCTCGGGCTAATTACCCTCCGCCTGATTCTGCCGACTTGCCGTCTGTCTCCTCATCCCTCAAACGAGACGCATGGGCTTTCTTCTTGCGCGACTACCCGGATCCGGCCTTTGTAGCCACAATCCTTCACATTATTGATCACGGTGCCGACATTGGATTCTCGGGTGATCGGGCCATTTCACAATTCGGCCGCAATCTCCCCTCAGCCTTACAACATCCTGGTGCTCTGGATGACACAATTCAATCCCAACTTTCAAAGGGCCGCTTAAACGGTCCTTTCTCCTCGCCTCCATTCCCTCACTTCCGCTCATCTCCTCTTGGGGTAGCCGTCAGGAAACACTCGGGCAAGCTTCGTCAAATCCATCATTTGTCTTGGCCACGGGGGAGGTCAGTGAACGACGGTATTCCTGATTCAGAGGCATCGATCTCCTACGAGATGTTCCATCGTGCTGTCGCTGACCTGATCGACTCTGGTCGTGGATCTCTAATGATCAAGCTTGACTTGGAGCAGGCTTTCCGCCACATCCCTATCCGCCCTGCCGATTGGCCGCTTCTGGGATACGAATGGGGTGGGCAGTTCTTTTACGAGCTCTTCCTCATGTTTGGTTTGCGCTCTGCGCCATACATTTTTAACCTCTTTGCGGAGGCACTGCATTGGATTCTCCAGCATCACATCCCTGCACGCATACGGCATTACCTGGATGATTTCCTCAAGATTTTCGCACCGGATGTCGACTCCAATTTGGTTCACGCAGCTCTCACCTGGGTTCGTGCCCTGGCTCGGGCTTTGGGTCTGAATTTTCAGGACTCCAAAGTCGTCGGTCCTACACATACACTTGAGTTTCTGGGGATTACCCTCGACTCGCTTCAAATGGAGGCTCGTCTCCCGGAGGAGAAACTCGTATTCCTTCAAACTCTTCTGTCGACCTGGCGTTTTAAGTCGCACTGCACCCAACGCGAGCTTTCGGAACTCACAGGCTACCTTCAGTTCTGCTCCCAGGTCGTGCCCTACTCCCGCGCATTTTTGCGTTCCATGTTCGATTTCTCTGCCTCCTTTAAGGCCCCCTTCACTCGCCGCCGCATCCCGCGCGATGTTCGGCGTGACATCAATTGGTGGTCAACATTCTCCCCCGCTTGGAATGGCATTCTTCTTCTTTCGCCAAACCGCGAAACCCTTCATATTTATACTGATGCGAGTGGTTCTAAAGGAGCGGGGGGTGTTTTCGACTCGCTTTGGTTCTCCACAAAAATTCCTAAACGCTACAAGTCCCGCGACATTCAATTCAAGGAATTCTTTGCCATCATTCAGGCAATTCGTCGTTGGGGCGGACACTTCTCTGGCAAGCACATAGTGTTTCACGTAGACAATCAAGCTGTCGACTCTTCCATCCGCAATCTTTCCATTCGCTCCCCGCCAACAATGAACCTCGTGCGGCAATTCATCGGCTTTGCATCTCGACTCGACTTCACATTTGAGTCGTCGTGGATTTCGACGCATGATAACGCCATCGCCGATGCCGCCTCGCGCTTCGAATTCGCTCGGATGTTCAATCTCGCAACTCACCTTTCCCATGTCTCATCTCCGATTCAACTTTCCCACTCCGACTCTCTACTCAGCGACACAACGTCTCGACCTTCTTCGTCCCTCTGAGCACCTTGTTTTGGTGGCCGCTTCCCCGGTCCGCCTCTCTCGGCCCTCTGGCCCTTTGTGGCTGCTTTGTTTGGTCCGTGTCTGCTGCCAGTTGAAGTCGCGCAGCCATCTGCCGCTTCTCTCGCTCGGCACGGTCCTCGCTTTAGGCCGCAAATATACTCATTTGCTCACCAGACGACGAGGAGGCATAGAAGAAGTGTTTGACGAGTCAAACGGGGTCTATGCAAGGAGGAGACGCATCACGCGCCGGCCCGGCGCTACACGATCACGCCTCGCGCGTGACAAAGCTCTCTCTTCCTCCACACTCACCTCTCAGCATGCTCGCAGTTGCTGCAGCTGCTTTCCTTCGCACCCACCCACCATCCCTTTCTGTCTCTTCTTCCTTTTTTCTTTCTGTTCTTTAGTTCTAGTTCTTTTGCTAGTTAGTCGTGTTCTCGTCCTTATTTACAAGTCCTCGTGTAGTGTTTGGTCCGTGTCTGCTGCCAGTTGAAGTCGCGCAGCCATCTGCCGCTTCTCTCGCTCGGCACGGTCCTCGCTTTAGGCCGCAAATATACTCATTTGCTCACCAGACGACGAGGAGGCATAGATGGAGGATCAGATGATGGTGTTGCCGAGTTATTGGTTGGTGTAGATGTGAGTTGAAGTGAGGTGGTGCGTGATTCGATTTTTCCTTCGTTTGGTTGTGCTTCCGCTTGCATGTTTTTTGTCCCTCGAGCTTCCTCTTGCTTACCTCGTACTGACACCGCCTGCCGCTTACCTTTCATCCGTATCGTCTATTCGTTCCTTATCGTATACTCATCGCATCTGAAAAACCTCACGATTGTCTGTATCTACTTCTTGTAATGTTCTTTGTACTTGTATTTCTTGTAGTAGCGCATTGTTGAATTGTGTAAAATCAATTTCTTGTACCCCGTTGCGTAGGGTCTACATTGAGCTTATTTTGAGGAGCGTGAATGTTGGCAGGTATCGCGATGAGAAGTGGAGGATCTGAGAGTATCCCAACACTCATGCAGCGTCAGAATTGGATTAAATATCCAATGAATGGTGGAGAAGGCGGCAAGTTGTCTACGCGGAGGGCAAAATCAAGCGTTAACTTTTCCCGCTACATTTGCCATTTTACAACGCGACGGCCGACATGGGCAGCACACGGTCGCGTGGCTCCTTTCCGATGATATCTTGAGTCTTCCACCCTTTATCTCCTGGTGCGCGAACTAAATTGCGCTCAATGTGAATCCCTCCCCGGCACGATGAGGGTGAGAACATGAATGGCGGGAAGATCCCTGTGTCGAAGGACATGGAAGGACGATGATAATTCTCAATCTTAATTCGACATGCACTACATAACTCGTTTGAGCGCGACCAGAGCGCCTTTCTCGCCGTTCCGCAACGTGGGCTGGAGAGTCAAGGCATAGCGGCACACGGTTCGGGAGTGATCATCCGCAGGTAGAGAAAACTCGAATTTCCCAACCAGTTCGCTGATGAAAACCTGCATTTCAAGAAGCCTACGCAGGAATATTTTGTCAGTGCGCAGGAAAAAGACAAAGAAAGACACTTACGCGAAACGCCATCTGAATCCGAGAAGGAGATCAGGGCAGTTCAAATGTTTTTTTCTGTTGTTGGCAAAGATGGCACACTTACCCAAGACATATACGGGAACCGCCATGGAAACTCATTCTGAACACGTTGTGAGTTGGCTACCCATACCCTGACATAACGATGAAATATGTTCGAACTCACAGATTCGCATAACCCCCAACACCGTCTTCTTTGTGAGCGAGCCTATCATCGATCCAGCGTGACGGTTTGAATTTGTGTGCATCTGCACCCCATCGTTGATTCGAGCTGGAAGTGAAGGGATAAAATAGTAATCGTGATGAGATGCGACTTTGCAATGTATGAACGAGAAACGAACCGTTGATATTGGCCAGTAGCAAGGTATACAGTTTGACCTTTCATGATCGGTATCTCGGTAATGTGTTTTCCGCTAGATGTCGTGATAGGCTGAGATAGAGGGAGTATATGGTCCTGTACTGCAACTTTGTCGGATAATGAGACAGCTGGGTACATCCGCAGGGTTTCCTACATCGAGCTCAATATTTAGTTCATCGCCAGCACTCAAGCAGACCTTGATGAAGGCATTTAACAGCGGCATGTTCTCATACACCGCAATGTCGCCATCCCCAAGACACGAGTGGATCTCTGCACGAAGTTGATCTTGTAAGTCAATGTTTCGAGCGAGTTCTAGGAGACCAAAGCCAATTGTATTTGCCGTGGTGTCTTGACCTGCGAGAAGAAGAATAGAGGTTTGTTCGAGAATTTCGTGTTCTGATAGTGTGCCGTCCACTGCGATTGACGGACTCCATTTATTTTCTAGCGCATTTGCGAGGTAGAAGTACGTACCCAGTTCATCATAAAATGCACCGACGCCGTCGAGTCCCCGGCTTTTAGCATGACGAATATCTCGGATGACGGATTTCCCAATTTTGTGTGACAAGAACCGTGCCTTGTCATCAGGTTTCGAAGAGAGAGATTTGATTTGGTTGTGAGTCGAGGATTCAGAAGAGCGGTAGCTAGTTATAACGAGACGTACAAGAAATAAATAGAGATTTGTGAGGGTGACGGAGGAAGTGAGTTACCTCAGAGGCGAATTGAATCCACGGGGCATTCCACAGCATTCTCTTCGAGTGGTATTGCGGAGAAAGAAATACAAGAGGGAGGTAAACCACCGCACAGTTCAGGAGAAGCGATGGAGTTGCCAGCGCTAGTGAGAACAGGGGGTAGTTTCGACGGCCGAGCTGGGCGAGGATGCAGTTTGAGTATGAAGCGCCGAGTTAGGGATAACAAGTAAGTATTGGGAAGTGAGAGCAATCAGAAACGATGGGAAGCAAAAAAACAGGAGAAAGAAAGAGAGAAAAAATACGAAAATTGACGGT
Organism: Favolaschia claudopus; assembly: GCA_037176885.1. Lineage (NCBI taxonomy): Eukaryota > Fungi > Basidiomycota > Agaricomycetes > Agaricales > Mycenaceae > Favolaschia > Favolaschia claudopus. Next base: position 2,910,211 of record JAWWNJ010000011.1, on the reverse strand, counting down.
GGGATGCGGATTCGAATCTAAATAGAGCGGGTCCAGATTTGAGGCCACAAAAAGAGTCCAGATGTAAATTAATCGTGGTCAACTTGGAGAGATATAGGTGCTCTGGAGAAGAGATGCGCCCAATCAACCTTGGCGAGGCGACAAGACCATGATTTCAGATAGACGACGACGACCCAGTTGGCGCCCAAAAAGCGAAACAGTCCGGAGATCGGTATACAGACAGACGCTTCATGCGAGGCAAATGAAGAGGAGACAGGGCAGCGCAGCCAGCTTGAGAACAGAGGAGATTTGGAGGAGATGGAAGTTGGAGCGAAGAAGAGCGCGTTTCACACGGCGTTCGGAACACCGTCAGTGATGGCAACGCAGCGCGGATCACCGTCATCATTCATGGCAAACGCTTGCTCTCATCTCACCTGCCCTCCCCGGTCTGTACGGTGCAGTCAATCCACCTAACCTCCTCCTGTACCCTTCCGACTCTACCGCCACCTATTCGGGGTAACAAACTGGCTCAAAAAGATGATGCAAGAACGCAGCCCTGGGGAGGATTCCTCGCCTCCTACAACTCCCAATCTCAGACGACCTCAGCCATGACAACCACCACCGCAGTGCTCGAAGACCCCACTGACCCCTTTCTCACCGGCGCAAACCCGAGCTCCTGGATACCCGTGGTCAACGAAACGTGGACTGGAGGCGTAAATCGCGTGTGTGTCTGGCGTTGATGCGGGAGAGCTGGTCCTGTTGGAGCCTTGTGAGTTGACATCTTTCGTTCCCTCGTCACTTTCTTTCTCGTTCTTCGGTGTCCTTCTTTGGTCTCGTTACGATAAACGTTGCCGTCGTCGATTGGCAATTCGCGGCGCGTGCCCTGTTCGGCTTCCTCTTCGCTTCCGTCGCCGTTGGCCGGCACTTTCCTCGCCATGGTATTCCGATCTTTCTCCTCGTTCTCGCGTACCGCCCTCCTGCCTTTCGCCTTCAGTCAACCTGTTCGCTTCGTTTCGTTCCTCCCTTTGCCCGTCGCCTCGCGTACATTCCGTGCGGTCCCTCGTCACCTCATTTCCTTCTCCCCTTGCCCTCTTCTTCCCGCCTCTCGCCTTCGCCTCCTCTTCGTACCCTTCTAGCCCTTTCCCCATCCCATGCTCCTCCTCCCCCTCCTCTCCTTCTCCCCCTTCTCTCCTTTTACTCCTCCCCTTGCCCTCCTCTCTGCTCTCCCTTCAACAAACCCGCTAACCCTCCTTCCCCGCAGACCGAGAAAAGCTATCGCACAAACGCGGAGGCGGGGCGTACATACTTCAAATGGGTGGGGGTGCCGATTACGTGTGTGGGTGTTTCTTGTCTTTCGTTTCTTCTCTTCTTTCGAGGTGGGGAGGCGGGGCTGGGCGATTGGAGGAGGGAGAGGGGGGAGGGGAGCAGAAGAGACAAAGCAGGGAGGCGAGGTGAAGCTGTGGATGTGGACGTGGCGTCGGGGGAGGTGTCGTCCGTCGTCCGGTCGTCTGTGCGGAGTGGTGGTGGTGGGAGATGTCAACGATGACGAGGATGGGGGTAACGCGAATGATACGAGCGGGGGATGAGGTGTTCCAAGTGGAATGATCATGAGGAGGTGTCGAAGGCGGGATGCGGGTGCGGCGTCCTCTACGCGGGGTGTGGGGAACAGGAGTAGTCGACGTGGAGGTCGATGATGACGACGATGGTTCGTCCGCACATGCAGGTGGAGGGTATTCTGAATGATACCAGAGGTGGATGAGGAGGTTGAGGGGGTGAACTCCGACGGCATGACGTGGCGCAAGCGGGAGGTATGTCCGCACGTTCCCTTTGGGGCATCGTCAGAGTCTCTGCGGGGGTTGAGGAGAGGTTGATACGCGCGTTTGAGGGCGGATGAGGTGCATCGGACGTGGGAAGAGGTTCGAAGAGGAGACGAGCGCGTCCGCGCATCGCTACCTTGATGTCAATGTCATGCCATTTTCGCATTCGATGTCGATGTCGTCTCGACGAGCGAAGGTGGCACGCGCACCACGGGTAATACGAGCGGTGAATGGGGAGGTCTCGAAGGTGGCGTGCACACTACGGGGGATGCGGCGTCGTCTGTATGGGGAGTTGGTGGGGGTTTCACTTTTCGATGTTTGTCGTGCAGATATCGAGTCGAGACTCGAATATCGATTATTCAAGACGTTTGAAGAGGGTGAGTACCGGGCTCTGAGTACATACTCCCTTGGCATTTGTGTATTCCACTTATCACCGTCCATACTGACATACTTGACTTGCTCTTCTTCCCTCGAGCTGCTTTTGAAAAAGTGTGCACCCCCCTGGTAATATCATTCCGACCTTTCTGGACGCTGGTGCTAATATTCTAGTAGTGTACACGCCTATGTGTTCTATCCACTACCTGGCAGCATCACAAACGGGCCCGGACTCACAGGTCAACGCTCATTCAAAGCACAGAACATCACCCTCTTTATAAAATTGCGCCTGTCCGAAGCTTTTGAAACTCCGCTCGGTTATCAGCTTCCACACCGTTTCATATCAAACTCTCACGCTCCCTTTTTGTCCGTCTCTCCTCCTGCTCTCTACGTCTTCCCAGTGCACTCCAGTATGGACACCCAACTGCTATTTTACGCGCGCCTTTGGCGCAGTCTTGAAGCGCCTGTACACGTAGTCATTGCAATACATCCGACTTTCTCACAATACCACTGCGCTCGAATCCGTGTCTTCCGACCCCCAACTGCCCTCGCATACCGAGCTCTTTCTCAATGGCTGCCTCGGAAGACGAGACCGAAGCTGAATATCACCGTCGCCTGCGACGAACCGCGCAAAGACTGCGGAGACAAAACGAGACCTTGGCTGAGCATGAGCAGCACCGCAACGCCAACTCTGCTGCTCGGCGTGTGGCTCGGACCAATTTGGTTCACTCGGGAGAGGTTCAGAGTCAATGGTGGGACCGTGTCTCGGCTCTAAACAAGTCCCAAATTGCGGAGCCTCTTCGCCTTCGATGGAATAGGAACTGTAAAATATGTGGGATAAAGGTGCGTGTGTTGCAACTATCCCATTTCCAATAATAATGAAAAATCAAGGCTCTCACTGGCGAGAGAATACACGACAAATGCTTCGTTTGTGGGCCTAAGGGTCGTTACAATGTACCGCTCCTTCCGCCCTATCCAACTGAGTGGGACACATTTATCAACAACCGAAAGACCGCAGGTTTATCTCGCAAATTGAACAACATTGTTACGCTCACCGCAATTGCTGTTGAGGATGGCAGCTTCATGAAATTCGGACCCGGAATTTCCGCCGTTACTCTGGAAGGTGGGAGAACGTATCATCGAATCCTACCTGTAAATGAGGGACAGCACGCCCTTCGTTGGTTCATCTACGATCCCGACGCACTTTTCAACCGTGGCGCAGATTTCGACATTCCCGCAGCATGGATTACTGCTCTGCTCGCGGGCTTAAACCGAATTAACCCGTTCATACAGAAATTACAAGACATGAAATCATCTGCCGACAACTCCGACATCGCTCTCCATCTCGAGCATTCGGACGCATCTGCTCGAGAAATTGCTGCTATCATCTCTCTCGCTCCCGCCTCTGAGCCTTCCCGCAGGAAATTGGTTATCCAGCGCAAAGGAAACGACAAACCCATTTATCTTGACGTCCTTTCGCCGTATATAGAACCACTACACTATCTCCTTCTATTGCCTCACGGTACAATGGGATGGTCCACCTCTTTGCAAACACATGACGGCGCCAAATTCAGCCAAGCCAGGTGGTATCGATCACGTTTCTTCTTGAATGGTCCCCAAATGTCAATATTTTCGCGTCTAACAGGTATGTTGACTCGAAATTGCTGTTCCAATTTTACTGATGTCTCCAGGGGAATGGCTGGTGGACGCTTGGAGCTCAGTGGAGGAAGCGAGACTTACCTATATTCGTCAGAATCAGCACTCCGATCCTGATGAAGAGGAATTTCTGAGTGTTGAAGGCGACGATGATCCGGCTGACAACATCCGCTTGCCCTCATCATTTGTGCATTCACCTGCGTGGTCAGCCGCGAATATCTCTGATTGTTTAGCGCTGCGTAAAGCTCTTGGGCCGGTCACACTCTTCATCACGTTCACGACAAATCCTCGCTGGCCAGAAATTACTTCCCAGTTGTCACCTGGACAAACTGCGAACGATCGACCTGACTTAATTGTTCGAGTTTTTCAGCAGTACCTTTCTTTACTGATGAAGGACATTCGCGAAAACTTTGGTCCCATTCTCTATCACATTCGTGTCACCGAATTCCAGAAACGTGGTCTTCCCCACGAACACATCGCAGTCGCGTTGAAGAACGTTCCGAGGACTCCAAATGAAATCAACAAATTTTTAAGCGCCGAATTACCGCGCTCCTCTGGACCGCTCCGCGACGCGGTCAAGAGCCATATGACTCACGTTCATGACCCTAATAAACAATATCACCGTTGCGGCTGGCCTAAAAAATGTCAGTATGGATTTCCGAAACCCGTGAAAGGCGATTCATCTTTCGACGAACGCGGTTCGTTTTTTGATTCAGTCGACCCATACTCAATATTCAACTAACAAATTCCTAGGTTACTTTCAACATCGTCGGCGTGACCCCGAGGACGCACTCATTGTTTCCCATATCCCTTTTCTCATTCTCAAGTACGACTGTCACATCAACGTTGAATTCTCAACTGGAGTTCAACTCTTCCAATATTTATTCAAATACTTCTTCAAACCCGTTGATCAGGCAAATTGGGCGGTGACTGTGCACTCGAACTCTGGAAATGCTCCGACTCGAAGGCCTGTTGATGAGATTCGAGACTATCAGCGCGGCCGATACCTCTCGAGCATTGAAGCTGCAACACGACTCGCTTCGTTTCACATTACCGAAAAGCACCCCGGCGTGAAGCGTCTACCTGTGCACCTTCCTGGTCGACAGTATGGTCAGATGGCACGGAAGAACGGCTCGCAATCGGATGCCACTCTATTGATCAGATATTTGGCGCGTCCCAAACATCATTTACTTGACAGTCTCACTTATGTTGAATTCGGATCGCAAACCCGCATGGAAAAACACGATCCAACAACACCTATGCATCCTCTTCAAATCTTAGAAGATGAGTTTCCTGGCCGACCGCGACAACGGATACGATTTTATGACGATGGACATATTGGGGTGTGCCGTATTCAGATGGTATATCCTCGACATGGGGATGTATTTTATCTACGCGCTCTGTTGCTCCATCGAAGCGCCAGGGACTGGGTTGAGCTTCGAACCGTCGACGGAGTAATATACGGCACATTTCAAGAAGCTGCCCGGGCTCTCGGCCTTTTCGACAATCGGGACGAAGGAATAATGGCTTTCGAGGAACTTCTTGAATTCGGAGCTCCACCTTCCCAGCTACGATGGATTTTTGCGCTGCTGGCTGTTGAAGGCACTCCTGCATTAACTATTTGGGAAGCTCACGAAGAAAGCCTCGGCGCCGACATCAGAGATCGTTTGTTGCGCGATACCCAGTCACCCAGTCCAGCTTTGATTCGCAATGAACTGTTATTGGCAATCCAAAGTCTTCTTCGCGGCCTCGGAAAATCCCTCTCTGACATTGGTCTTCCCGAGCCTGTTGAACCGCAACATGAAGTCGAAGCTGAACTATTGCGCTGGAATGGAGATCCGACAGACTTATGTTCATTCAAGGACGCACTTACGGATGAACAGGTGAGATATTGACCCGTTTTCGTTCCCAACTCCAGATGAATCAATATTGCAGCGTGCGATTTACGATCGAATAATTCATCGGCTGAGGATGAATGATCCTCACCCTGTTCATATCGACGGCAGAGCAGGACGGGGTAAGACCTATGTCCTCTATCCAATCATCGGAGCGCTTCGAAAAGCAAATCAAATCATCTTACTGTCAGCGTCTTCTGCCTTTGCTGCGAAGAATTATCCTGGCGGCCGAACGACACACTATCTGTATGGAATCCCGGTGGATGAGTATAATCCGCACCTTGAATCATTCATTGGCCCTCGCAGCGACCGCGCTCAACTGTTACTAGCAGCAAAATGTCATGTTATCGACGAGATTGGCGGATTACATTTTAAAGCTTTCGACTGCGCTGACAGATTGATGCGAAGTCTCACTGGCTTGGACTGTGTCTGGGGCGGGAGGATGCTAATCACTGTTGGAGATTTTCGTCAGGTGCGTCAGTTATATCTACTCAATTTGCGTACGGTTGGCCAGATTGTGTAGGTTGCTCCGGTTGTTCGATTTGGAGGTCGAACCGCGATATGTCAAGCTTCCATTAGAACTCGACCAATCTTCAATCGCTTCGAAGTTCTCCAGTTGAACAACTCGATGCGACAACGAGATGATCCAGTGTTTTCATCATTTCTTGACTCAATTGGCGACGACTACGAGCATAACTTCATCGATCTTGGGCGACTCAACCACACTGGATCCATTGCTCAACTCACCGACTTTGTTTTTCCTCCCTCAGTGACCATGGACCCTTCGGCATGCATGAATCGAGCCATCCTCTCGCCTTATAATCAATTTGTTGACGAGTTCAACTCGACAATTCTTGCCCGTGTACCAGGCAACTCATATTGCTATGTGAGTAGGGATGCCATCGAGGATGACCTCCAGGGCTCGAATGAAGCTGTGTTCGACGACCCAGAGTTTCTAAACTCACTACGGGAACCGGGCATACCTCCCCATGAATTGATTCTCAAGGTTGGTGTGATATGCCGATTTACACGCAATTTCGATGCATCGCGGGGTTTAACCAAAAATACTCGGGTTATCGTACGAACACTTCTACGCCACTCTGTAGAAGTGGAGACTATTTCTTCGATAGTTGCTGGGAAGGAGATGGAAGCGGTATTATTTGAAATTCATAACCTATGGCAGTGACGCTAAATATTTACTGTTCTAGACGAGACTTCACGTTCCGCGAATCAATTTTCATTTCCAACCACATGGGTTCAACTTCGTCGTTCATCGCAAGCAAATTCCTCTCGCACTTTGCTACGCGACGACGTTCAATGGGTGTCAAGGTTTAACGGTTCAAAAATTGGGAATTGACCTCCGCCGGCCAGTCTTTTCGCATGGTCAACTATATTCGGCAATGACCCGAGTTCCAAGTGCCGAAAACGTATTGATTCTTAAGTACCCAGATGATAGCTCCACTAGCACTACCAATATTGTATGGAGAGAGCTTTTACTCTAAATCATCATTTAACACTTTCATCTTCATGCTCATGCCAAAAGTGGGAGACGGCGCGAAGCGCCGTCGACCGCTTGTCGTCTTTAAAATAACCGTCTCCTAGCTCCTCGACTAATGTGTTTACGTCGGTCGTATATGTAATCTTTACTCAATTGAGCAAGGCCCGTAAGGAGTCTCGACGAGGCTGAGATGACACACCTTTCCTCTGTCCGGGGCGTTCTCGTATTGCACGCTCCCCCAGTCTACGAGGTGAATATTACCGGCCGCATCCATGAGAACCTGTTCACATAGAGTTGACATAGAGCATTAGCTGAGTATGATCACCAAAACAACCATGGCCTCACATTGTCAGGAATGGGGTCCGCGTGGAGAAAGTGTGTGACTTGGGCGAGACGGATCATCTCCCGGGCGATCTTGAAGCGAGTGCTGCTCACGACGTTTTTGCACTTCTGCATATTCTTTTTAACCGTCTTGTACGCAGGCGCCTTTTCAAACGGGACACCATCTTGTTTGGTCATCACGATGATTGGATCCGGAGTCGACGCATCATCCCCCGGATTGTATGCGCAGACCTTTCCGTAGTGCAACTCATTCGCCGAAAGCGCTTCGAGGTTTCGATACTCGGCTTGTGCCAGTGCCTTCTCCGGGTTCTTCGGCTTCTCTTTGAAGATTTTAGCAACGACCTCAGGGGTGGGGCAGTCTGGCCAGACTCTTTCTGCATCGTGGTTGAAACGACACCGTGAGTTCAACATAGGATTCAATGTAAGGCATGGCATACCAACAACATCGTAGACGGCGGCGGTACCTCTGAATCCCTCACTCAGCATCTTACCTAGCGTTCTGGTGTGTTTGCCGATGGTAAACGTGTCTCCTTCCTTCCATTCCTTTTGAATATGGATAGGATGCCAGTGCTGATCATTCCCAGAAGAGATAGGTACCTGCGAGAAGAACAACGGGAGAATCAGCCATAAGCGCATCTCTCCCATACGTTGACAACATCGACCCTACTTGGTTCTGTAGCTCACAACAATCAACCGCTGCTGCTTTAGCAACGTTCAGACCGGTCAAGGTAGCTGCAATGCTGAGGGTGAGCTGAAGACTGGTAAACAACATGGAAGGAAGGCCAAAAGCTGTTGTAAATTTCTTCGCCCATAAGCTACTCTTATAGCCTCCAGGCTGACTTGTGGCGTCCTACCAGATGCGCGTTAAGAGCTGCATTTGCGTGAAGGATGTCTTCCGAAAAGCCATTTTCGGACCCGTTGTTGACGGGAACGGCCGTCAAACTACAGTCGAAGACCCGACGGGATACCTGCCAAGCCGTCCACGACGGGCATGGGTGTGAAGCTCTATGTTCAACTTGGATAGCCCAGGTTTTTCCTAATCCCGGGTTTACACAACTGCAAAATCCATCCGAATTTAGCTACGGCGGAAGTATATCGCAGTTCTTCATCGTATGAACGACCCAGACCAAGCTAGGTTAGATTAAATTTTCACAATGGATCGTGCAGAAGTGTGGGCGACGTATCTAGGGTTAGCAAGAGCGGCGGAGTGATCAGTGGCCTCGATGTGAATGGAGGAAATAATGATGGCCCTAGGAGGGTTGGGGAGAAAGTGGTCGACGCGGAGGATGAAATTGAGCTTCATCCCCTAACCGCTGTTCCCGGTTCGTCCGGCTACGGTGAGGTGAATGAGAAACGCATGAAGATAGACAAGTCGAAATAACGGAAACGTCTCAACTCGGATAATGATATCATACAGGTGGGACCAAGGAGGGAGAGCCGGAGCTTGTGTTCTGAGCCAATTTGCAGCTCAAGCAGTGCGAAGAAGTGGAGCGCTGTGAATCATTTTTTGGTGAATTTGAAAAGAAGGGTTCGGGCTGTTTCGTCCTTCTTCGGCCCGCCAGGGAACTTTGAATTGACGTGCGTAAAACTGTGGCGTTCTTGGTTACGGTGCGCGGAAGCATAAAGAAAGAATGCTGACCCTAACTCAAGTAACTTCATGTTCGATGAAGCTTCGGTTTCGTACTACGAAGCGACTGATTGCTGAAAGCGGTTTGATTGATCGAAATGTACACACACAGCGAAGGAAATCGTATTGCTGCGAGCGTTGGAATGATAGTCGCGTCGCATGATAGATAGTTAGCTCCTTGATGAGGTGCGGCGTGTTGTAAGGACAGAACGGCGAGTCCAGATGCGACGACTGATTGGTGTGTTGTAACTTCAGTCATATCTCGCATATTAGCACTCTTTAGTATCATTTCGACTCCACAAAGGTGGGGTGGAGGCTGCTGTTGGGAGCACTTTGCCTGCGATTTCGGCTCTCGTAAGCGTCCATCGCTGCTAGAAGACTAAGTTGAAACGAGGAACGGGAATTAGCAGGGACAAGATATGGAAGTGAATGCGCATTGCGGTTTAAACGCCCCCGAAGAGCAGAACAACTTCTGCATTCATATTTATTAACGTGCCCTAAACAAGATTGGACGAACGGAGACAGACCTGGTTTACCGATATTGTCGCGGGTTTCGAAGAGAGAGAGAGAGCTTCGGTTTTACGTCGAGAATCTAGAAGAGGAGTACTTAGCTGGTTATAACAACACATGAACGGGTTTTGGTGGAACGATGGGGAGATTTTGGATGATGGCATCGCTTGGATGATAGACTGTCAATGTCAAGCTTGTAAACCTTGTGTCAATTTGGGGGCTCCAACTCGAAACACAATCAAGAGGAGCAGCCCACGTTTTGCGTTGTATTGACTAGCCTCATGGTAAGGGGTCAATGGTAAGGCGTACTAAGAAATTGAGGACGATGCATCCATCGAGTATGAGTGGAAGAACATACCGCTGTGGCGTCGACTGTAGCATTTTGAGCCGAAGTTGTTGGCGCGGCTGGGTCACGAAGGATTCGAGTGCGAAAGTGGAAGAAGCAGAAAAAATCATGGTGTACGCTAGAAAGGTGAGGGTTAGAATGAATGATTACGGAGAGTTTAAGTAGTAACTGCCTCCAACGGCGACATCGTGGGTACTTACCGAAGGCGTTTTTTTGACGATCTGAATCATTGGATGTGACCTGCATTTGAATCACGGCAATGCAGAATCTGCTGAGATTGTGACCTAAGAGCCCGCCGAGATGCAAATATGGGTTAGAAAAAAGAAGAATCTCGTGTCCGTCATAACCGTGCGCAAACGACTTAGGGACCAGAGTTGAATCAAGCGGCAGATAATTCATTGTGGGGTCGCGTGAAGGGGTTGATGAGGTACCGGTGGAGGTTTATCAGCCGAAGTTTGCAAGAATCGGATAACTCAGTCCAACTGATCGACATTCCAGCAGAACTACAGAATTCAGGGATCGCCGAACTGGGAGGTTAGGGACAGAACGGTAGGAAACCAAGCTAGAACTCGACCACGCTACCCAATCAGCCACTGCGGAATCAGACTATCCAAAGTTGCGAACGGGGAGGAAAACGAGACGCGGGGCAGCAAGGCCAGCTCGAGAAAAAGGGAGATGAAAGTTTGGGCCAAGACGACATTCCGAACAGTTCCGAACACAGCCACTGATGACATCGGCACGCGGCGTCCGATCACCGTCGTCAAACACCAAACAAACGCCGCTTCCCTCCTCTTCCCTCCCATCTCATCCCGCCCGTCGATATCGCGCAGCCAACGTGAACTGCTCCCCCTTCTTCTCACTCCTTGCTGTTGTACTCTTATGTATGCGTACTTTCTCCACCGCCACGTACAACTAAGCTCAAAAAGATTACGCTAGAAACGTGGCCTCGGCGACCGTTGGGCAACCCCTCCTCACCTTCTAGCATCCCCAATCCTCAAACGACCTCGGCCATGACGAATTCAACCCCAACACCGCAGCTCTGGAAGCCCCATCGACACCTTCTTCACCGGCGCAGAACCAAGCGCGTGGACACCCGCGTTCGTGGTGCAAAAATCGCGCGAATTTGGGAGGGCGGTTCGTGTTGGAGACTGGTGAGTTTCCGTTTGCGCTTTTCGTCATTCACTTTCCCTTTCTTTTTATTTTCATTTTTATTTTCAATTTCATTTGCGGTGTCGATACGAGTTGGTGGTGTCGTTTCGGCGATGGTTTATTGGCGATGGAGTGTCCGTCCGCTCGTTCTTCATTGATGTCCGCCCTTCCCGCGCACCCGCACCCGCACCCTTCATAGACCACCCCTCCATCCTTTCACGCGACCCCCCACTAGCTTTGCTTTGAATTCCCTTGCCCATCGTCACAGCCGCTTCCCCCCACAACGCGCCTCCTCCTTCCCGTTCCCGTTCCCCCTCCTCCTCACACTTCTCCTAAGCCCTAACTGATCACCCCATCCAGTCATCTCCTTTGCACTCTCCCAAGTCTACCCCCTCCATCGCGGACGAATGACCTCGCGTCGCTCATAGACGCCGACGGCCCAGACCGCGATGGAAGGAGGCCTCGTGATGGGTTTCTTGTGAGTAATTACTTCTCCCTGCCTTTCTGTCTATTTCTTTCTTGTTTTCCTTTATTGCCTTTCTTTCCTTTGCTGCGATGCGGAGCGGTCGATACGCCGGACATCTCGGTTTCCTTGCTTTTGCGCTCGCTTCCTCCTCCTTCTCTTCGCTCCTTCTTCCTTCTTGGCCTCTCCTCCGCTTTCCTCCTCCCTCCTCCCACCTCCTCCCCTTCCGCACCTCTTGTTTCTTGCTCCTCTCCTCCCTTTCGCCCTTCCTGCCCTCCTCTTCTCCTTCTCTCCCTTCTCTCCTTCTCCCCTTACTCGATTCTTCTTCTTTTCTTGCCCCCCTCTCCTCTCGCCTCCTCATGACCAACCCCGCTAACCCCTCGTTTCCCGCAGACCGAAAAGCTATCTTGCGAAGGCTTGATTCAAATTTAGTGACGGTGCCGTTTGTGTGTGTAGGTGTTTCTTTTCTTCCGTTTCTTCTCTTCCGGTGGGGAGACGGGGTTGGGTGAGTGGGAGAGGGGAGAGGAGAGCCGGGGAGGCGGGTGGTAGATGACAGCGAGACGCGACGCCATGGAGTCCGGGTGGTAGAGGATGATGGGAGAGGGTATGCGAGGTGTGCAGCGCCCAGCGTGAAGGGGACGAGGCGTCGACGGCGGGATGTGCGGGTGTGTAGCGTAAAGGCGATGATGAGGACGAGAATGTGAATGTGGCCTCTGGGCGGTGTCGTCCGCCTTCCGGTCGTCTGTGCGCAGTGGTGGTGGTGGGTAGATGCCGATGCTGCCCTCAATGGTGATGGGGGTACCGGGAAGGATACGAGCGGCGCATGAGGCGAGCGAGACGGGATGAGGAGGTGTTTTGTGGGATGAGGAGGGGTCGAAGGCGGGATGCGGGTGCGGCGTCGTCTGTGTCCGGTGGGGGTGAAGTCGGGGAGGCGCAGTCGACGTGGATGTCGATGATATGATGACGACGATGGTGTTCGTCCGCGCGCGCAGGTGGAGCGTATTCTGAATGATACCAGCCAGTGGATGAGGAGATCGAGGAGGGCATGACGTGGCGCAAGCGGGGGAGGTATGTCCGTACGTTTCCTTCGGGGCATCGTGGTCGGTGGGAAGAGGAGACGAAGCGTCGTCCGCATCGCTACCTTGATGTCATGCCATCTTTGCATTCGATGTCGATGTCGTCTCAGAGGGAGACACTCTCGACGAGCGAAGGTGGCGGCGTGCGCACGACGGGTGATACGAGCGGCGGATGAGGAGGCCTTGAAGGCGGGGATGCGCCGGCGTTGTCTGCGCGGGGTGCTGGTGGTGGTAGGAGAGCCGGTCATCGAAATGGTGGAGAGGAGGACGGGGAAGAGGAGGGCGCGAGGCGTCGTACGATGATCGCGCCTCCTCGATGCCGTCTTCGATGGAGATACTCTGGTGGAGCGGGAGGGTGGGGCAGTGCCACCGCAGAACGCGGGTGGGGGAGGACGAGAACGTGGCGTGTAGCCGGGTCGAAGGTGCGTGCGCTGAGGGTGAGAGACCAGGAGGGAGGATGTGGACGAAGAGACGGTGTCAATGGCGGGGTGGGGCGTCGTCGGTGCGGGCTGGTGGTGCTGGTGTCGGTCGTCGTGGTGGTAGGGAAATGTGATAGGGAGGGGTTCGCAACGTCGTGTACGCGTCCTTGGTGACACTTTGGTGCAGGGATGGGCTTCGTGTGCTCAGAGTATCGGGAGGAAGACTCCGAGAGATGACTTTGGGAACCACTGTGGTGCTCCGCCGTACGATAGCTGCAGATATGGCGGATAATGCGTCCGTCTCTTTTGGAATAACGCATCATGTCCGCTTCTGGTGAATATATATGTCAATTTCTCCCAATATATCTTGAATCGCTCTCTTTTTCCTCGTGCAGCGCTCACTTGAAATACCACACCCTATCGCCCATGAAGCCCATCTCAATTTTACAGAGCTGTCGACTCAATTACCATTCCTGTAAAACGGCGCCGTGCACATCGTGACATCACGCGACATGTGTGACGCCTCGCTATCTTCCCTCCACTTGCCACGATGCACCCCGCGCTGCATCTCAATAATCTCAGGCGACTCCCGCCTGCCGTTAGGGTAAAGTTTCCTCTTCAACACGCTATATATGTATGATTCTCACCTCTTCCTACTCAGTCCGCAGCCGCAGCCGCTATTTCGGCTAACATCGATCCTCATCGCGCGGTCGAAAGCATTCGATTAGTGCGAGACTATGCAGCCGCAACAAAGCCAGAGCACGAACGCGCATTGGTGGTACCAGCTCTGTATCTCATCCTCGATCCATTGAAGATCCCGAACCTGGATTTGCTCCCAACAAAATCTGTTTCCGATGCACCTCCCTCTGAATCCGACATCTCAATCACAAAGGCAATGTTCGCACTGGAGGGACTCTTTCAACTTCGATTGCCGAAATCCATGGGCGTCGATCTGTGGTCGCGAATCTTGCCATGGGTACGATTTCTTCATCTGTATAATCATGGCAACCTCTCGCGCGCTGCAGACACCGAGCCTGGACTCTTCACGGATTCTCTTCCATTCGCGAGTCAATTCCTTGATCACACCCCGACATTCCATCTCATGGCCTCCACACCGTCGTTTTGGTTCATGCTCGGCCGAGCATGGCTCTACTCTACGAAAATGACGGATTCAACGAAACCGTTCTCTGTATTTAACATGATCAATCGTTTCACAACAATCAAAGAAGTAGCTGAAACGTTCAACATGGACGAACTTCTGAACGGAGTAGGAGGGACGTTGTCCAGTCTGGCTTGTTTGGTCGTGGAATATCTGGATGCCCTGATTCTCGAGAGTGACAAGTCAGACAGTGCTTTGCGAGAGGAGCACTACGTCACCTTTGTTGGGGGTGTTGTTGTGTTTCTGAATCTGATTGATCCCGCTTTGCGCGATCCATCGATACAGACATCTCCGAGCAAATTAGGGGAGCAACTTCTTGCACGGCCTATTTTGCGTGTGCTTTTTCGACTCTTATTCTCATTGACCAAGACTGTCGTGGAAGAGACACCGGCTGCGCTCGAGCACTTGTTTATGCTGCTTTTGGCGCTCCTTGTCAGCAAAGCCGGATGGACACAGCTTCCTGTCGCCGTCAAAAGCGGGTTCATTCCGGCGCTCCTTCTCTGCGCTCGCTCCACTTATGCGCATTGTCTAGCAGAGCAGCTTCGATTCTGTTTCCAGAGGATATTATCGCCCGCTTTGATAAGTCACGTACTGCTCTCGGCACTTGACGCTGGGTGGCTGGACATCGAAACTTCCGCAAAGGAGATCACTTTTCAGAGCCCAGATTTTCGGCGCACGTGGACCGAATTTGCCTCACTGGTCAATGAACGGCTGCAGGTGTTACATTAGGCTCGAAACCAGTCGTTATAGTAGCAATGACGAGCAAGCAGGTATTACTCACAATAACGGCTGGAAGCACTTAGGCGTAGATTGATAGATGGCAATTTCAAACTCCGATTATACCTATTTAGGAAGTATCTCCGAGGCTTGAAGCGACTTGTTTTCACGTTTGCCTCAAGATAATATTTCACAATATGAGCTAACCACATTCTCTATTAACCCCAAGTCCTCTGTGACTTTGATATAGGTTTGCCTTGCATAGAAGAGGTTTATTGACCCAAAATAAAACCTGATGCTAGAAACCTTCACAATGATGGTATTTTCAGGTAATCTTGGCCCGGAAACTCTCCACTGAAGGATAGAAATGGTTTCCAACAGTTCCATGCAGCATTTGAGTGGAAGAAAATAAAAACTGAGCAACTTGAGCTCGGAGATACTTCCTAATAAGGTATAGTCGGAGTTTGAATTTACCATCTATCAATCTACACCTAAGTGCTTCCAGCCGTTATGGTAAGTAATACCTGCTCGCTCGTCATTACTCCCACTAACGGCTGGTCTCGAGCCTAGTGTTACATACGTTTGACACTAGTTATACGGCAATGCGCGCTTGCGACAATCTTGAAGTGAGATGAGTTTTTCTTTTCGCTCCATTACGGGTGACTGATCATCGGTAAGTGTTCCACACTAGATACGAAGAAGAAATTCCGTCGCTGTTCTGGCTGTCGAAGCTTTTATTACTGTTCCTCCACCTGTCAGCGTGCTGATTGGACAAGAGGCGGTCACCGCAATACTTGCTGCTCTTACGGGACCTTGCTTATTGGTATGTTCAGGTTTCAAAATTCAGGCATAACAATTGATTTCGGCAGGGGAACGGAATAATGATGAGTTTAGCAGCCGTCAGCGATCGTTTCTCCGCGCCGTGATCCATCACGACTATCAAAAGGAGAGGATCAATATACATAGCCAGCAGGCGACTGTCCTAAGGCAATATCCTCATACCACAACCATCACATTGTACGACTACACGAAAGGAGCCGTCCATATCCATGTCAACACTGCCCCACAAAGTTTTGAATCACTCCGACTCGATGGGCCGGAGTGGAAGGATATTGTGTCACGGGCAGTTGCGAGCCGTGGTCGGATGGGTGTCGATGTGGCTGTTCTTACAGAGAACGGCCCTGTGGGGTCCCGGTGTCTGGCCGTTCCCTTACGCAGCAATTCAGGTGTTATCACCCACAAGCTTCGGGAGCTAGCTAGCACGCTGAACCCCTCAACGTACAACCTCGACGATCAGGCTCGAGATCGCCAAGCTATGTATATCGTCAAGACCATCTCTCGCATCCATGAAACAAATGATGTACATGTAACCGAAATTCATTGACTGGTTGCGTTCATTACTTGACATCCGTACATTGACTGAACTGATTTCAATGGTTCGCAGATTTGTACATGTGCGTGAAAGAATCCACGACGAGCAGCGTTCATCTATAGGGCTATTGTGTTATCTCGAAATTTCGCTATTCATCTGTGTTGAAAACATTTACCAGAGGTTCAAAATTCACGTACTCGAAGTTTTAAACGATACTGGCCGGCGTGCATGCCCCCGATAACGCCGCCATTGGATGTTCATACAAACCGCTGACTCGCCTGCACTGGCACGACTGCCGATTTTCCGTTGGCATTGCCGAATGATGGGTTTAAGGGTATCTTTTACTCTCGACCACACAAATATTTCCCCCAAACAATTGCCGTCAAAATATTTTTCACGCCGTCTCCCTTGCGCACGTGAACGAGTTGAACTAGTGTTGAACTTCGGTAAATGCAACCGTGGGGAGTGGCTGGAGCCGACCATCAAATGATCGCCACGTGTTCCGGAAGTTTCCTGCCTCTCTTGCCTCTTACCCTCATCTCCTCCAGTCCTTCCCTCATCGTCATCCCGCCTTCGACATCGTCGGGGCCATGGTTGGAACCTCAGAAAGCAAACGTGTCAGTAGAGCCAGATTATTATTTTTCAATTCGCTTGAGTCAGCATCCGATCTCCCGAGCAACCGACTAATCGCAGATAACTCGGATGGTCTCATCGATAACTCGGCTGATTGCTTTTGGCTTGCGCTTCACCGACAACGTCGACTCAAGAAATCTCCAAGCTGCCGAAGACGAGTCGATGAATCATCCAATCGGATCTGTATAAAAGGAGGAATGTTTCTTTCACCCAACATCTCACTCAATCCCCACAAACAAACATGTCTTCTGCTACTCGCCAACTCGGAAACTCCACCTTCAATGCCATTGGCTTTGGTGCCATGGGCATCTCTACCTTCTACGGTGCAGTGGAATCGGATGAAGAGCGATTCAAGGTTGGTTTGCGGCGTCGAGTGCGACCGAATTGGTGTTGATCGGTGATAGGTCCTCGACGCTGCACACGCCGCAGGGTGCACCTTTTGGGACTCCTCTGATCTCTACGGCGACTCTGAGCAGCTCATCGGAAAATGGTGCGCGGTTTTGCCAATTCTACTCAGAAGCTTCCCTGCTCATTCGAAATACTTACATGGAACTTAGGTTCAAACGCACCGGTAAACGTGCGGATATCTTCCTCTGCTCGAAATACGGCTTCCTTCTCCCGTCGTTTGAGATTGACGGTAGCCCTGAGTATACGAAGGTGGCTATCGATGCATCGTTGAAGAAACTGGGGGTGGACTGCATCGATTTGTATTATTTGCACGTACGTTGCAGATAAACTTACTATTATATTTTAAATTGCTCATAAATCTGAATTTTACAGCGCGTAGATGTTAAGACGCCTATTGAGGTATGTCATTTGCCCCTCCGTTAAACTATGCTGAGTTGCATCCCCCT
Organism: Favolaschia claudopus; assembly: GCA_037176885.1. Classification (NCBI taxonomy): domain Eukaryota; kingdom Fungi; phylum Basidiomycota; class Agaricomycetes; order Agaricales; family Mycenaceae; genus Favolaschia; species Favolaschia claudopus. Next base: position 2,892,324 of record JAWWNJ010000011.1, on the reverse strand, counting down.
AGCACTCGGTTGGTGCGATGGCCGAAGCAGTCAAGTGCGTTGAATATTGGTCCGCATTTTCCTACGATCTTCGTACTAATTCCTCCACAGAGCGGGAAAAATCAAACACATCGGTCTTTCCGAATGCTCCGCCGAGACTCTCCGTCGTGCACACAAAGTTCACCCCATCGCCGCCGTTCAAGTCGAATATTCTCCCTTCTCGCTCGATATTGAGGACCCCAAGATCGGCCTCCTGGCGACGGCGCGTGAGCTGGGCGTCAAGATCGTTGCGTATTCGCCTTTGGGGAGGGGGTTGCTTACCGGCCAATATGTGTTTACCCCTTTTGCGTTCTTTCGTTTCTTGCCTTGACTGATTTCGCGCGATTTCAGAAATCTCCCGATGAATTTGCTGACGATGATTTCCGCAAGGCTATCCCGCGGTTTGTATTAGTGCTGTCTTGGTTCATTCTCTGCTTCTGACTCCAGCGTATTCGCTTAGGTTCAGCAAAGAAAACTTCCCTACCATCTTGAAACTCGCGGATAGCCTCAAAGCTATCGGTACCAAATATAACAACGCAACGGCCGGGCAAGTCACCCTCGCATGGCTACTTTCTAACGGCGATGATATCGTTAGTCTTCCCCCTCTTTATCTTACAGCGGCCTACTGAATGTGTGATCAACGTAGATCCCCATCCCTGGTACGAAGAAGTTGAAATACCTGGAAGAGAACATGGGTGGTGGGAAGATCACGTTATCGAAGGAGGATGCGGAGGCGGTGAGGAAGCTCGCTGTAGAGGCGGATGCGGCGCCCGGGGAGAGGTATCCGGCGTCAATGATGGCGATGTTGTTTGCGGATACTCCTTTGCCCTGATTTTTGCGAGAGTATTAGATTAAGTAACTTGATTGAGACCGTTCTTGCCTTCCTCTCCTCTTCCAGCTCATCACTTGTCGAGGCACTCTGAAATCGAACCGAACCTTGTCACAGCCTTATGTTCAATAAAGAAATAATCCTCGACCAAGTGCCCAGTGTGCTTGGGGCGATTTTTCGGTCTACTACATAATACTTGTCCGCCAACAAAGCTTGCGGGAAAGATAGAAAACATATGAAGAAACTGCCAAAGAATTGGTAGACCCCGATGGCCAACCAGCTATTCGATCTCTAAGAGTCGATTTCCTCTTGTCGGGCTTTGTCGGGCCGGCGACACGGTCACGTGATGAGTTCCACTTCACGCCTGTCTTGCTTACTTTCTCCGGCTGACGCGAATATCGATGTCCAGGTAATAAGAAGGCACAGGCAGAGCTGTCACCATACCAGTATGCCCTACACTGAACTTCGGCTCTAGTGTCGACCTTTGATCGTCATAGTGGGTCCTTGTTGTATTTATGTAAGACACGCCGTCGATGATTTTATGATTGAACAAATCAACCGTTGCTGTCTCCTTGTTTCCGACTGCCTGCGACGGCGGCTTGTTCTGCTCACCATGGATTGAACGAATACAACAGAATTGGCGTCAATCAGCGTTTAATACAAAAGACCAAACAATAATTACGAGACGTTGAAATTTCTTGTTGGATTCGAACACTGAACCTTGTCTCACTCCCCCTGCCATAGATACCTTAATCCTTGTTCAGACACAATCGGTCTACGACAACCGTACAATATAAGGACAATGCCATTCGCTTATAAGCGCTACGACTCGGAATCACCGTCATCTTAACTTTTCCGCCGTTTCGCAGATTCATCATGGCAACTCTCCTCTCAATCAACGACATCCTCAGGGAGTGGCATCGAATGAGCACTTCCGGAGAGTTTCGCGACTCTCAAGTACCGACTGCCTTCATTGCCTACAGAAAATGGCAGGACAATTTGACGCGGATTGTGTGGAGTACGTTTCGTCTGCGTGAGAACACTCACGAGACAAATCTTACCATTGAATTTCGTGGCACCGGCAATCGAGGCTTTATCAGAGGCACTGTGGAACAGCGCCTTCGGATAGTGGACCCATGGCAAGCTTTTCCCATCCAGGTCCAAGGCACTCCCATGCGATTGGTATTCGGCCACATTCAGGGGAGCGAGACGGCGGTTGTTCACTTCAGGGACGATATTACTATGTGGTCAGCCTATTTTTCCTCATGAGTTCGTGCGTATTGACTCGGCGGTATAGTTTCCAGGACAGATCGGTTTTTAAGTGGGAGTGGATCGACTTGGGTTGGACGGTGAAACACGTTGTGAGGGGCTTCTTACGACTTCCGACGCTTGGCTGACGTTTGAACTTTTATTAAGGCGGGAAATAGGGTTGTGGCAAGGTTCGCGTTTGACAGGTATCTCGATGTTTTGGAAGATTCGGACAGGTACTATGCCGTGTCCCTCCAACCAGAGCTGGGGAGCAAATGGCGTACAGTTGTCCTTGTTGGTATGTGGATGTTACATTCACAGGAAACGTTCTCAGAGCTACGTAGGCCTGTTGCGACAATATTGTGATGTACTATGATGTATGGGACTGCAGTCAGCGAGGGGGTGTCTGTCAACTTGTGTAGCAGAAATGAAAATATTGAACACCAATCGCCTGTAGATGAGATATGAAGAGTGGCGCGGCCACAAGACGACTCTTGAAGAAAACCAGCGAGCACGTAGTTATTGTTAGAAAAAAAATGATTTTTCTCCGCAGAGAGGCGTTTGACTGGCTTGCGTAGCGGCGCTTATTCCGAATCAAACCGATTCGCCCTCTAACTCTGTCTAAACGCGTCAAACATTGCGTGAAAAACCAATTACCTTTCTTTACTGATTCAACTTGAAAGAATCGACGAAGTTCAAACGAATAAATTCGCAGAAAACCGTTCCGATAGTGGGAAGTGAGATTTGATAGCATACACAGCGCTTGGACGGGGAATTAGAATGCAAAGCGAAGCGGAAGGGAGTCATACTGTTCTTGCTAGATCAGTCGTGCTCGACGTTGACTGGATTTGTCAAGTGCATGAATCTGTCGGAGTAAAATATGTTTTTTCCAGGAATATACATGACACGCTAAAGGAGATGGAAGCTTGGACGAGTTGAGAGGCATGACGTTGTTCGGCGGTCAAGAGTCTGCTACATTCAAGAAACTACGTTCCTTGGCGAACATTACCTGCATGAAAATCAGTGATCGGCCTAAAAGTGGGATCACTACTAGTACGCTCACAAACAGCAACGGCGTGTCGGAAGAATCACTTCTGAGAGCACTCTCCCATTGCCTTCCTCTCCTCCGTCAAATTATGCACCTCCTCGGACGGACTGTCCTCAATCAACTCACTCTCCCCACTCATACCACTCCACTTCGGCAACCCGTCCCGTATATCCATAACCCGTTGTCCGTAGAATATATGACAACGCGGTCTGAATTTTGCCTTGTCCTCATCGGCCTCGAACTGGACGAGAGACGGGAAGATGAGAATCATGTTCCGGCCTTCGTCCATGATGGGAGAATGACAGTGCGAACAGCGAACTTTACATGGGAGGTTGTGCTCGAGTGAATTCGTGCTGGGATCATACCATTCGAGGCCGTCATGTCCACGAGTAAAATTGATATCCGTTTTGTGGAAGATGGCCGCCCATTGGAAGGGCGCGCCTGAACGTGGAGGAGATTCCTTCAGGAATATTAATACAAAATGCAGAAAGAAGACTACGGACCGTGTTGCGTTTGACACGTCATACAGTGACACAGTTTGCTGTCGAGCGGCTCCCTACGCGAGAGTTGATACTTCACTCGACCGCAATGACAGTTTGCCGTGTATATGGGTTCAAAATTTTCAGGCTCGTGTATGCGATAAGGTGCGCGTTTCTTCCACTCTGGTAAAACAGACGGAGATTGATCGTGGAACATGTCGTTCCCCGATAATAGAGAATGAATAGCACAGGCGGGATCGGATTCTGAAGGCTGCGAGGCGACTTGATAGTTTTGACATAAGAGCTTGACGTCACCGTGAACGAAACTATGAGCCCAATTCGCCAGCTGAGAAGCGCACTAATCAGTAGCTGAAAGCAGTCGCACAGTATCCACGAGATCGGCGAGAATAGATGAGACATCGTATGAGTTTGGGTGTGGATATTGGACCAGGACAGTCAGTGACAGTCGCGACTCGAGTCTCAGGCTCGCGGCTCCGGACTGTTTCGCACTTCTTTGGCGCCCCGGAGAACCTTGGATTCGTGTTCGGAGAGACCAGCTCAGTTTTGGTACAGTGTGCTGTGGAGTCAAAAGAATTCTGACAATCCGAAGCCCAGCTCCAGAAAACGAGATGAGGGAGAAGGAAGGCGACGTGACATGATGTGATTGTGACCATCAACGAAGAGACGCGGTCATGTGAGGTCGCAAGCCTTTGCGCACGGACCACAAGCGTGTATTGATGTCCGGCCAGACAAAGATCCAACTTCCCTTTTTTTTGTCCAAGAAAATAAGCAGGTGCGGCACTGGGGGATTAAAGGCAGTGAGTTCCAACGTGTTTGACAACCGATGCCTGGCGAAAGATTCCACTTCGATGGATTGTCGGTTAATTAATACATCTGTTCAGATATAAAAGGATCACTCCGACCCACCTCAATGCCCCCCTTCAGACTCTACCAGGGCATGGATGATAAGCGGTATGGTCATATCCTTTCCACTCATGCCATGGAGCTGGAATTCGATACCTTTTTCTTCTACGAAGATCCATACCTCATTGTCCTTCTCTTGGGTACGTCCGACCACGAAGCGGGCTATTTTATGCCACTCAAAACGTGTAAAACATTAGGCGTCAATCAGAAACTCGTCCCAATGACGAATTCACGGCTCAACAGATGGTTGAACGTCCTTGCCGGGGATTACGGCCCGCAACAAGTTTTTATCTGCCCTGTGGAAGTAAAAGACGCTGGCCCATTCGAATATGCCATCAAGCACTTGGGCGCTGTGATCGAACCCGACTCGACTGATCCTCTTTCCGTCGGCAATTATGGCATTTTTCTCGACCGTAAGTCGTTCGAAAGTTAAATGTGGGTTTTGATCACTGAATACTTCCTGATAATTACAGGTGCTTGCCAATTGTCATCTCTCCCAGCTCTCAGATTCACACGTAGGCCCCGCACAAGCTACTGGGAACTCTTCCAACACTATGGACCACATCGGACTTTGGAAACTATCCAGGTGATCAGCTAATTCCGCAAGTACAACTTGAAGTCATTGTCAACTGACCGCAAACGCAGAGCTCGATTCCAGTCGATATTCAGGGTGTCATCGCTATGCGCGATGAGGCGCGTTGTGTGTTCACCGGCGGCCAAACGGATATCACAACGGTGTGGATTGTGCCTCCCATTTTCGGGCTGCTAGTTCGTCATTTTCCCCAACAATTTGTACTTGAGATTTATTGACCTTTTCGTCTGTAGACGGAAGACGTGTCCGGACTCCGATGGGGATTGGGATCCCACTACATTCGAGTGCCCGGCAAACGTGTTCACAATGCGTGGCGACCTTGCCCAATCATTCTACCTCAATCGCTTCGGAGTCGATGTAGACGATCAATATCGGATCGTTGTGTTCACCCCTGAGGGCGGGCTTCTGGATTTGCTACCCTCGCACTTCACGCCCCCTTCCCAATCTCCAAACGAACAATCTATCGACTACTTTCTGCGCAAGCACTTCCGCTTTTGCCTTAATGTGCAGCTTTGTCGAGGGGATATCACAGAGGATTTCCCCCAGACCCAGATATACCAGACTTCGATTGAGCTTGGTATAGATGTCTAAATGGCTTGCTGAATCTCGAGGATTTGGCACCTCCAAAAGATCCTCGGTGGAAGACCGAGATTGGCAAGGAGATTCGTCGGGATCTTTACGCGCGTCAGATACCAGAGAGCTACAATGTCGAAGCGGACTATGTCTAGCCCTGAAATGCAGAAATTGCATGTTAATAGTTGCTTTAGATTTCTGGTGATCTCAGTGTTGTTTTTGAATTTAATCTCTTTGTGACCATCTCTTTCTGTCAACGACGGCTATGCGATAGTCGGCGGGGAACGGAAAGGTATATCGGAAGCCAAGACTAGAGTACGCCCAACCAAGAGGACTGCGGAATCGAATAACTTTCAAAATGCAGGACAAAGATAACAGTGAATGTCGGGGATGAACGACCTTGTGAGCGAGGTGCAGACGCAGTATTCAAGCTCGAGTTTTCCCACTTTATGCCCGTGAGTTCACAGATACAGTGAACAGAGATCGGTTTAGAACGGAATCGGGGGAGGGCAAGAGTGGACGAGTCACAATTGAAAATAAACGGCGGGACGTGAATCCGAACGGTGACGATGTCAGGAAACGAGTGTACATGGACACTGCAACGCGAGGTCCGTCAGGGTTCATAAGTTGTGCTGCCGAGTTGAGGAATCGAGAGAACGTAGAGCCTGACGGGGGGGGGAATTAGGAGCAGAAATCGTTGAAGAGAATTGGGCAGAGATAGAGTGTGATGTTGTTGATGCTGCCGGCGGGATATGACCGATGCGGAAAGAAAAGCTGAGAATAGAGCTTGGAATAGACGACGAAGTAAATTGATTGAATGAGCGACTGCGGAATTGGAATCCAACTTCCAAACGGGGAGGATCAAGAAATACCTATACCGAATGTCGGCCAGGAACGGCCGAGGGAGCAATATAAATGCCTCAGACAATAAGAGACGAGGCAGGACGGGCAGTTTGAGAGTCGAGACAGAGAAGATGAAAGTTTGAGCCAAGAAGAGCATATCTCACACGAGTGGACGACGTAACGAGAGCAGACTCCAGAACGGGGGGAGTCAGAGTTAGACTACAGAGGTCGGGGCTGAACTTTGACGTGTGAGTTCAGCTTGGTTTGAAATGGCTCGATGGATGGTGCACAACGGAAAACTAAGAAAATTGACTGTGTATTGATGTGAATGATGATTGAACGGAGGGGCGTCGAATTCAAGATCTAGATGCGGAATTCGAAAAAAAAGTGTACGTGGATCGATTGAGGGCAAGGCGGTCCAGGTTTTTGATCTTTATGCGGCGAGTTCGAGTCTTCGAGAGAGCTGAGAATTTTGGGTAGATTATGAGCAAGAATCGTTCAACTAAATGGGCAGAGACGTTCGAGGCTTTTGAGATTTCTGCCGCCGCGTTGGAGTCTCCGAGAGAACTGAGAACTTGAATGTTGATAGTTGGAGAGACATCGATTCAGAACGGAAGAGTGAGGAGCTATGAATAAACGAGTGAAAAGCCCCGAAAGCGGTCAAGGTTTTGCAATTTATGCCCGTCAGTCCGAACTTGAAGAGGTGTTACTCAGTATGATCCGCTAGCGTTTCGCAAAGATATAGTGATGTAGATGCTCGCCTGAATATTGCCGGCGAGATGTGACCGCTTCGGAACGAAAAGCTGAGAATAGACGACGAAGTGTTCAATGAGCGACTGCGGAACCAGAATCCATATATCCTGATGAGGAGAACCAATGACAAGAGGAAGTTGACGGAATAATTGAATCCGAATCCAGAAGGAGGAGATTGGAAGAGCGTGCAGCGTTTCGGGAGAACTGAGAACTTGAGAAGGAATGACGAGCAGATGTTGGTTGTGCCAATCGGGCAGAGATACAGCGCTCGTGAGGCTTTGAGCAGGAGGTGGTGGCAAGCCTAGCATGAGAGCGTAGGTAGATCTGGGACAATTGCAAAGTGGTCGAGCGAGGCTCCCACATTTATGCCGTCAGTTCGGGTCACCGAGAGAACTGAGAATTTGAGCGGGATTTCATTATGAGCGCGCAGGGTGGAGATGCGGAGAGGAACAGAAAGGCAGGAAGCCAAGACTCGAGCAAGTATAGTAAGCTTACGACCAGGACCAAGAGAATTCGATCAGCGACTGCGGAATCACAATCCAAGGTTCGGTTCCAAAGGGGAGAGACGGGGAATCGTTCAGCGAATATCGGTCAGGAGCAGCCGAGCGAGTGCGACGTAGACCCAGACGCGTCAGACAAGACCGAGACGCGGGGCAGCACGGCCAGCTCGAGATGAAAGTTAGAGCCAAGAAAGACGAGATTCCGAACACAGCCACTGATGAGCTCGGCACGCACGCGGCGTCTGATCACCGTCGTCACGAACACATTTCCCGCTTCTCTCTCGTCTCATCTCGTCTCCTCCTCTCTCTCTCCTCGTCTGTATCGTGCAGTCACCGCAGACTGCCTACTCTTCTCGTCATTCTTTGCTGTTGTACCCTCCCTCGACTCCACACCGCCCGCTCTAGCTCCACGCCACGTCGTACCAGCACCTCGCAAACTCTAGCTTAAGGGAAAGCAAAGATGATGCAAGAACGCAGCGGAGACAACGACAACCCCTTCCTCGCCTCCGCCTCTGCGTCCTACCACCCTCACTCCTCCAACGACGTCAACTACGGCGACTTCGCATCCACACCGCGCAGCGCCCCGAATCCCAATTCGCCGTACCGCGATCACACTCAGATGCACCAGCAGGACTCCTACGCCACGTCCGCGTCCTATTTGGGCGGTGGCGGGGAACACTACCGCGACGACCCCCACTACGGAGGAGGATCAGGAGGAGGCGGAGGGTATCCCTACCCACCCGCCGCCTCGCCCAACACCTCCGGCATGCTCCTCCCCACCTCCGGCCCCCCACAAGCCCATCTATCCAACTACCCCTCTTCCCCATCCTCCTCCCGGCGCCGCAAGATGATCATAATCGGCCTCGTCGCGGTCTTGCTGATCGCTGCGGCGGTGGTGATTCCGCTGTATTTCTTTGTCATTAAGAAGAATAGCGACGATAAGGACAGTGGTGGGAGTGGAAAGGACGGAGATAGCAAAGGCGCAGGAGGGAAGAACGTTGTGGGCGCTGTGAGAGGTGGGGATGGGAGTACGGTTACGATGGCGAATGGGGAGAGCTTTGTGTATAAGAACGAGTTTGGGGGGTATTGTGAGTGTTTTCTCGTCTTCGTTCCCTCGTTCCCCACTGTTCTTCTTTGTTAAGAGTCCATAACAACGCTAACCCCCACCACAGGGCTCGCCGACCCCGCCAACCCCTTCCTCACCGGCGCAAAGCCCAACTCCTGGACCCCCGCCCTCAACGAGTCCTGGACCTGGGGCGTCGATCGCGTCTATGGCGTCAATCTTGGAGGATGGTTCGTTTTGGAGCCATGTGAGTTTTCAGTTTTCCATCTTCATATCACGCCCTCCGTGTCTTTCTTTTCTTTTTCTTTTTCCTCTTCCCCTCCCCCTCACTCACCTCCCGCTCTATTCGCCTTCCCTCCCTTTCCTCTTCATCCGCACACCTCCCGCTCTATTCACCCCCACCATCACCTTCTTCATCCCCATCCTCCCCCGTCTTCTTCATACACCACCGTTCGCCCACTGCCTCCATTTCGATCTCCATCCTCTTCCCATCTACTTGATTCTCATTTACATCTACTATCTCCCTTACTAACCTCGCCCGCAGTCATCTCCCCCGCCCTCTTCCAAGCCTACCCCTCCGCGCCCGACGAATGGACCCTCGCGGCGCTCATGCGCGCCGACGGCACCCTGCAGAGCGTCATGGAGAAGCATTATGATACGTTTATCGTGAGTGCGCTCCTCCTTCTCTCTCCTTCCTTGGCGTTCACTTCGATGACAAAATACGATTATATACAATCCCCTGAATTGAGAATCCCCGCTAATCCTCCCGCAGACCGAAAAAGACATCGCGCAAATCGCGGGGGCGGGGCTTAATTGGGTGAGGGTGCCGATTCCGTTTTGGGCGATTAGGTGGGTCGTCGTTTGTCGTTTTTCTTTCTTCCGTTTTTTTTGTTGTCTTGAGGGGTGGGGAGGTTTGGGGGAGAGGAGATGCGCGTTCGTCGGGGACGTTGATGGTATTCGAGTGCTGGGTGGGTGGGGTAGATGATCGAAGCGACTGGCGGGGGAGACGGGGAGGGGCGGTAGAGGAGGGTATGATGGATTGGTGGGAGAGTGTACATGGGGCGAGCGTGAAGGAGCGGGAAGGAGACGTGTCGAAGGCGGGGGTGCGACCGAGAGGTGAGGCGAGGAGATTGATGATACGGGCCGGCGAATGAGACGGGATGAGGTGTCGATTACGGGGATGCGGCGTCGTCTGCGTGGGGGATGGTGGTAAGAGGAGATGCCGACGATGGTCTCAATGATGGTGTTCGTCGGGGCGGGCGGGCAACGAGTATCTCGACGTGAGCGGGGGGGAGCTGTCTCCGTCCGTCTGAGGTGGTGGTGCCGCTGTTGGGGGAGGTGTTGTGGAGGTGGACATGCCCCGCCACGAGCGGGTAGGAGCGTCAGCGACGGCAACGACGAGGAGTAAGGAGTAAGGAGACGAGGATCAGGCGAGGCGTCGTGCGCGTGCGCGTCCGCAAGCACATGGCTACCTTAATCCCATCTCTGATGGATTTACGTTCGTCGAGCGAAGGTGGGGTCTGCAGGCCGAGGACGAGGGTAACGAGGAGTTGCGAACGGGGTTGCAGCGAGCTCGATGGGGTCTACGCGCGTGTCGCCCGGTTATGGCGGTGATGAGAGGACTAGTTACGGAGGCGGGGAGGAGGACGAAAAGAGGAGACGGGGCGCCATCCACGGGTCCTCATCCTCATCGGCATCCTCTCCACCTCAATGCCATTGTCGCCTGTGCACGGGGATTCTCGTCCAGCGTCGATAGTGGGAGGCGGCCCTGGTGGTATGCGGGAACGCGGGAGGAGCCAGGACGAGAACGAGGAGATGAGCTGTGTCGGTGTCGGTGCGGGGGCGGTTGCTGGTCCGAGTCCAGGCGCCGGCGCTGTCGCCCGGTGTCTACTCGTTGTGCATGGAAGACTGGACCGCGGGTGGGTGCTTGCGTGAGGTCGTGGCATGATGAGGGAGCATCAGCGTCGCTAGCGTATGGGGTTGTCCCGTCTATCTGAGGACGCGTCAGCGCCCTGCCCCGTCACGGCGAGGACCACAGATCCATGCACCTTGTCAGCCTCGACTCCCTCCTCGTCGCCATCTTTTCGATTCTCCCTCTATCCCTCCTGCTTGTCCTTTTCATCCCTCGATACTAACGTATTCTTCTTTTCGCAGCACATGGGACAACGTCGGCACGGACGGTAACGGCACTACGATCGCGGAGCCGTATCTGGAGGGCGTTTGCTGGAAGTGAGTGTCCATCCTCTCTCGTTCTCGTGCTGTGTGGAGGGGAGGAGAGACACAAATGATGTCTATGCGGCGAGGAACCGCAGGCGAGCGTGCGAGAATTCAAAACGGAGCCCGCACCGAGGCCGTTCTTCCTTCGTATGCGGCGAGACAACTCCGCTGCATCTATTCCTGTCCTTCGCTTGTCAATTTGCTCACCTTCGTTACCCCAGATACATCGTCCGCCTCTTCGGTTGGGCACGCAAGTACGGCCTTCGTGTTAACCTGGATCTGCATACCGCTCCCGGGTCGCAGAACGGTATGTCCTCGCCCTATCTTCGTGCCTCATCTTCTCCTCGCTAACGTCGTCGAGCGCAGGCTACAATCACTCTGGCAAGCTCGGACAGATCAACTTCCTCAAAGGCCCTATGGGACTAGCCAACGCGCAACGCATGCTCGATTACATCCGCGTCATCCTCGAGTTCATCGCGCAGCCGGAGTATCAGGAGCTCATTCCGATGTTTGGGATTATGAATGAGGGTGTGTATACTTGCATCCTCTTCCTTCATTCATACGCTTAAGGGGCACCACAGCCTTCCTCCCCGACATTGGGCGTGACGTCCTCACTACCTTGTACGTCTCTCCCCTCCTCTCCTTCCGTCTCCTCTTCCGTCTCCTCCTCCCCACTAACCCCTGCCGCACCAGCTACCTCCACGTCCACGACATGATCCGCGGCATCACAGGCATCGGCGAAGGCAAAGGCCCGTACATCAGCATCCACGACGGCTTCCAGGGCGTCGCGTCCTGGAAAGGCTTCCTCCCCGGCTCGGACCGTATCATCATGGACACGCACCCGTATTTCGCGTTTGACCAGCAGCCGAACGATGCGCCTATTGCGACGAGCACGGATCCGGCGTTGGCGGGGGGGACGTGGCCGAAGACGGCGTGTAGTGCTTGGGGGGCGTCGTTGAATCATAGGTGCGTGCGTTTGTCTCTTCAGGATTGGCCGGAATAATCGCCTGTATGCCTTTTTTGGGACGCGGATCTTTCCTTTTTGGGATGCATGCTAAAATCTTTTCGTTTTGTAGTCGCGTTGACTTTGGTGTGACTGTCGCGGGCGAGTTCAGTAACGGGTACAACGACTGTGGGCTGTATCTCACGGGTGTGAATGGATCTCAGCATTATGGTGCGTTTCTTTGTCTTTTATGTGCTTTCGCGGCGGTCTCATGGAATCTCGGTGAAGGCGGCGACTGTAATTTGTGGCTCGACTCGACGACGTGGAATGATACCACCAAGGCGGGGGTGAAGCAGTTTGCGCTGGCTTCGATGGATGCGACGCAGGATTGGTTCTTCTGGACGTGGAAGGTGCGTCTGCCTACTTCCTTGTTCTCTCCTTCTTTTACTGACTTCCTTACGTGCATCACTTAGATCGGCCCCGCCATCGACGGCGTCGTCCGCTCTCCCCTTTGGAGCTACCAACTCGGCCTCGAAAACGGCTTCATGCCCACCGACCCCCGCGACTCAAAAGGCGTCTGCGCCTCCCTCGGCGAAACGAAGTTCGCATTCCAGGGCAACTTCAGCTCCTGGGCTACCGGCGGCGCAGGCGCAGGCACCATCGCGCCGACCGCCATCCAATCCTTCGGCGCCTGGCCGCCTGCGACGCTGTCGAATGTGGAGGTCGCGCCGACGCTGTTGCCGACGTATACCGCGACTGCGAGCATCGTGAGCTTGACGTTCACTATGCCGGCACCGAGCGCCAGCGCCAGTGGGAGCGGGGCTGCGGCGGAGATTACTGCTAAGGTCGGGAATGGGTGGTATGACCCGCAGGACCAGACGCCCATGGTGACGACGGTGGCGGGGTGTGGGTATCCGTTTGCGTATAGCGCTCTGAGCTCGGCGGTGCCGCCCGTGTGTACTGGATCGCCGTGAGCAACGCTCCGTGCATCCTATCTTCTTGACCTCTCGTGACGCGAGCTATTCTCCTCGACGTCTGCTCTTTGTCCTCGACCATTTCCTATTTCGTTGACCGAACATTTGGTCTGCGTAGCCATTCTTTTTGATACATACCCTCTCGTTTTACCCACTGTCGTTTACTCTCGGTCGACCCTTGAGCCGTTGTTATATATCGATCTACTGTACAAACCATCGCAAATTTCTCTTTCTCTCTATAGGTTCTGTCTTGCTCATCGCATACGTTTGTGTCGTTTTTGAATTGCTGTCGTCGTCGATTATTGAGAATAACTTATACATTGCTTAGCTCGGTCATATGGCACATATAGTGTCTAATAAATACCAATATACCTGAGATGACATGACCAGCCTGAAAATTACTTGAAATGACCATGACTTGTGTCAAAGATAGTTGAAACGACACAGTTTGGATGAAAGAATATCGAAATGACAGACCTCGAATTTTTGAAACGACATTGGATATGAAGGTAGTCGAAACGACATCCACTCTCGGCCTAGCGAGGGTAAGCGTGCCAAACTTTGCGCTCACAGAAAGGTGAGTGAGGTTTGTTCATTTTCAGCCGAAATACCGGCATTCGCATCTCGTGATGATATCAATGATCCGGATAGTTGGTTTGATGTAAATTGTATATAGAATGCAACAGATGCAGGGTTGGAGGGCTTTCTGTCTGTGATATACAGTGGCTGCACTTACTGGTACTAGTTCAAGCCTCTACCAGACTGCGATCTTTTCTTAATTGAGATCTGAAGCAATTGAACTACTGCTGATCATGACCCGACTGGAATCAATTCCCCAGGCCTCAAGTGATACTGTAAGTTCCGAAGGCAGGTAAGTAGTGGGAGTTTTAAGCTATTTAGCGCAGTACTGCACACTTGCTTGAATCCAATTTGTCCAGGACAATGTGAGGAATCATTTGAATCTTGATCAACAGTATCCTGATCCGTGATCAGACGGCTGTCTTGAAAGCTTGATTATCTTCCACACAGAGAACTCGCTACACTTTAACTTGAGTTAGGCTTTAACGCCTAAGCACAGGCCCCGGCTCACATCTTGTGTCGTTTCAACTTTTTTTTTTCGAAAGAATGTCATTTCAACTTTTTTCTGTGTTAAGCGAATTATTAGACACTATATGGCCCACACGGTCACTCTAAGTGCGTTGGTATTTGTTCATCTTGACTTTCTTACTGACTTTCGATTCTTTTTCCATGTTCAGTCTATTTTTACCCTCAATCTCATATTCATCTTCGAGTTTGCATCCGCACAGGGGCTTGATTGTGCTGTCAACCCCGAACGCAGAGATTTTTGTCAAAGTACTTAGGACTTATTGAGCTCGTTGTCGCCGTCTTTCCCGTCCGCAATGCTCGTCCCCGCCCTCTCGACGCTCGTTTTCTTGCGGGGGCTGTCTTCTGGCGTTCAAGGTCGCGAGTTGACGTATCAAAACCCTCCTGTCTCCTCTTCCTTCATCTCTGGGCCAGACTCGTTTCGATTCCCTCTATCGATTAACACGGCTGGCTTGCAAAATGTCAGCTCAAGAGCAGCGAGCTGTGCAAGCGATTTTAGTGAGTACGTCTACCTTTCGTGGCGAAAGAGTTGACTTGAATGTTTTCGAGTTCTTTGCCCGGACGATACGTGCCATAAATGTACGGGAGGAGGACTCGTTACTTGTGTGCGTCTCGTTTTTTATCATTCTTCCACTGATCAACGAACCAACCCGATCAGTGTAAGACCGGTGGAGGCGCCTGCTGCACAGGTAGCGTCTGCACGACTCCGCCGTCGGGGCAGTCATCAAAATGCTGCCCAAACAACTACACCAATTGCCCTACCGGAGCGTGTTGTCAACCCGGTACAACCTGTTGCGGAGACAGCTGCATCCCCGAAACCGAAGGCTGCTGCCTCACAATCACGAACAATCTCACCGTCTCAACTGGAAGCTGCCCGAAACCCGTAGGAAATTGCTGCGCTTCCGGTCCAAGCGCCGGGCTGTGTTATAACAGTACGACCGATTTCTGCTGTGACAGCAACAAGAACGTTTGTTCTTTTGGGACGACGTGTTGCGGAGACAAGTTATGTTGTTCCAAAGGAGATAAGTGCCAGAATGGGAACTGTGTTACGGCTTCGAGTACGCCTGGAGCTAGTCCGACAAATGCTGCAGAGTTTCTCGCATCTGGAGTGGGGTTGATGACAAGCTGGAGTTGCGTCCTGATGCTGGGTTTGCTCGGTTCCGTATCGTATATAGGTTGATGGTAATTGTGTGGATTCAGGAAATTTGAACTACAGTCTACTATGAGTCTGCGAACAAGTAATCGCCAAGTATAAGTGCATCGTCGAAACTTTGGAATACAATACAGCGGTGGAACTATTTACTTTCGAATCTGGGACGACGCAAGGTTCACAGCAGAGTAGCTTCCTTCTGGCATGAAGGACAGACGCTCCCGAGCATGTTTGAGAAACAATACATCCGACGCCTTGTCGTACCTCGCATCGTCGTATTCGCCTCTGACGAGTCCCTGCGCTTTAAACGCTGCCCATGCAACTTGTCTAACCAGATCATGGACATGAACATAGGGTGAACTGCTAAGAATCAGGAAATATTTGATGGGGAACGTCTTGAAGTAGAAGAATGATTTGGTTTTGCGTCCTTGAGAGTCGGTCTGGTTGCTGAACATTTCGGACAAGTAGCCCGGGATTGTGTTTCCTGCCGGAGTTCCGTCCCCACCATATAAAACATTCATCCCGGAGCGGAGGACAGACCAAGCTGCATCGGAAGGAGGAATGTTCTGGCGGTTCAAGGGGGCCTCGAACTGTCGCATGCGCATTTGGTAAGAGGGGTCGCCGAACATTTCCACCTTGCGCGGGGGATCTGTGTCCGAGCGAGTGAGGACCGAAAAGAGGTCCGGCCGAGCCTTCAGCTCGTGAAGAAATGCAGTTGAGAAGTCGTCCTGCTCATTGCGAAGCGCCCCAAACATGTATGATCGGCCCTCCATTTGCACCCAAGTCAGATGCCTTGCTTTCTTTGCTGGAGTTTGGGAAGGAAACTGAACTCCAGGGAATCGATTGTTAACCGCGTCAGTCACAATAACACCACACAGGCTCAGATGTTTCCGAGACGCGCGCGAGTCATATGGCTCTGTATTTAGACGAGTATCGTCCACTGTGAAGGAGGGTGTGCAGCGGGATATCAACGCGTTGATGGAAAGGAAGGTATGTAGTTCATCGAAGTTGCAGCATAGGCGAACATAGCGATTTTCAGTATCGTTTTGCATAGGGTTGGTCGCCAGCATATCCTGCATAGAGTTATTTTCAGCGTACAGACCGGAGTTTCATGCGCTTACATGCCACACCCGATTCGAAGCGGGAACCTGATGTGAAGCATTGTAAATCCAGCCACCTAGGATTTTGATGCGGTTCTCTGCAGCCCTCGAATCAGCCACGATTGTCCTTCTTCCGAGTTGTTTATTTCCTGACCGATATTGCCCATCCGTGCACTTGCTCCAGAGTCCCCTTTCATCGCAATTGCTTCCGCCCATGAATCCTTCCACCATCTCAAACCGACAGCCAAATTCTGGCTATACAGCATCACAATTTCCAAGGCGTCGACCCAGCCGAAATGTTCGTCCATGATGAAGTCTTTGAGAGAAACTTTGCCGAAGGACTTGGCAAACAGGCGAGGATCGTGGAAGATAACTCGTCGGGTGTATTGTAACCAGACGTTGTGCATCGTGACTTTGCTTTTCTCTTCGATGCCCCGTTCTTCCGCAGTTCGAGCCCTGGAAAGTGGGATTTTCATCTCGCGACAGTAGTTCTTCCAAAACGCCTCGGGGTCGAAAAATTGTTCGAAGATTTTCATGAGTTTTTCTCGCTCGCTGAGCAATGATCAGTATCGTCGTGGAGAAGCGATCGACATAGCCCACGCACTGTCGAACGTAAAGAGAAATCAAGTCATCATCTTCGTTCGAAGCCGCCCATTGCGCCAATCTGTCTTGCCTGGAACGGAAGTGGTCTGACAAGTCCCCATTTTCCGGATTGAAGTGTGTTTCTTGGAACGAGGATACCCATTCCTTCGCCGGATGATCTTCCAGGTAAATTGCCATAGCTTTCGCCTCTAACGCGTCTCGGATTTCGACTCCTTGTGCCATACGCTCTCCGAGCAATTTGAGCCGAAATTTATGCCCGTCGTCCACTTGGCCCCCAACGAATTTGAGCATTTATTTTCGATTCAAACGATCAGATGACCCACCCTTGAGAAAGAAACGATTGTGGTGGATCTCTCTTCCCGTCCTTTCGTCTCGAATGGCGTTCACGTACTTCTTCATGAGGAGCGCTTTTTTCAAGATAATAGTAGTATCTTCGCAACTGTCGATGTCCGACTTGGTGGGTATCATCGACTTGTCGAAGGTTTCGTCGATAAACTGCTGTGCAGCTTTGTACTTTTGCGTGAGAGTGCGATACTGCTTGTGATGAACGCGACAGCGCTCCGGAGGGCTGCCGTCGGTTGGGGGATGCGGGCAGCGGGTCATCTCGTCTTCCAGGAGTGTGGAGCATTGCTGCGTGGCTTTTTTGCGTCGATTCTTTGGGGGCATGATGAGTGTGGGGAGTCAAGAAGACCGCCGATTAAACGCCCACGGCTTCTAGCCTTGACAACACAAGTAAATACAACAGAAATCTGCCACCGGCAACAATATGAAGCCGTCTTATTTTGAGACCCTGTAACTCGGAAGATGATTACTGAAGTGCCGAATGCTGTCAGATGAGCTACTGAACGAATTGAAAGACTCCGCTGCACGAAAGTAACCTTGTTTTATTAGCCGGGGTCTGGGTATCTTGCGGGGTATCATTTTCATAGACAAGGCGAACTGTTGTTTCAGAGTATGAAGATAACCAGTAATTGCACCCAGGACGGAGCCACTTCACTGAAAAGACGACAGAGACTCGGAAGACAGAGTAGAGATCGAATGAAGGTTGGACCGAGGTCCGAGCCCGGCCCGCATCGGTTGTGTGGAGCCTAGGTCTAAGCTAAGCACACTGGCAGCCAGCGGATGTCGCCATGCGTAGATGTAGAATGTCCACGAATGAGGTTGATAACCGGAGATCAATATGAGGGTTTGAGGAGCGTGCCACAATTTTTATTCCGTTCTTTGAATTTCGTGATGGTGGTCGAGGTCAAGAAGAAATTGTGTGACCGTCACCTGTCACGCCGGTTAATGATAATTCCGGTGACCGGTGTGTTGGATGCTGGGACGTTTAGATCGCTTTCAATCAATTGTCTCTCGATATGCAAACCACTCCTGAGCCCCAAAATGCATTCAAGTTTTACTGATTCTTGTTATAACCCAACTTGAGCCTTGGCCCTTGGTTGAGCGGCGAGCCTTGGTTAAGCCCGAAGCCGATTCCCGAATTCGCAAACAGAGTGGGTCGGGAAGGCTCCAACCTGGCCTCCACGCCACTTGCTAGGAGTTGGGATGATCCTCAGAATCCCAACAGTGAATTCGAAGACTGAGCTGACGACGCACCAATCACGCTTCGGATCTGGATTCACTTCAGGCTCATGTACTTACAGTTTCAAAGTTGTTTGGCCCACACCGCACTCCAACGCGGCTCTCCATACCTCGCATCGTGTACAGTATGAATCAGAAAGCTGAGAGCAATAGAATTACCTTTCACCCTGTACATTTCAATCGACTAAAGCAGTTTCAGCAATCAATCCCTCCGCACTACGAGACCGAGGTTTAATCAAACATCGAAGATCCTTCGGGTAGCTAACACCGTCATGAATACCAGAGAAATGGTACAAGCATAGTAAAGTATACGCTCACCTATCCACACCATCGCTCATCGTAGCTTCAGGAACGATTATATTCCCCTTTTCGTCCACTGCATTTGAAACCGTGCACGTCGCCAATATAGAAACAATCGCGATCCAGAGATTTCGCTCGACGAAATGAAGCGCTGGGCATCGCCTGCCAGTGTTGAAATCGTTCGTTTATCGAACACCACAGAACGAAGAGATTCGGTCGGACGCACCTCCTCCCGAACCCAAACAAAGAACCGAATTCGGGCTCCCCAGGTCCCGCAGGTGACGGTATAAACCGCTCAGGTATGAACTTCGTCGGATCTTTGTATGTGTTCTCGTCCAGAGCCATGCCACTGTTTCAGCATTCAATCTCGAAGATTTTGATTTATCCCCCATAGCCGAGATGACTGACCGGATATTGGCAAAAATAATTGAGCCCTTGGGGATGAACATTCCGCGATAAACGTCGTCTTGCGTCGAGCGGTGAGGTACACCTGTAATTCCTCTCAGCAGGGAAGGTCAAATAAAAATGAAAGCGAGACAAATCACCGAGCGGAGCTACAGGATTCCACCTAATCGGTTCCGATTGACTGAGGCGTATATGTGTGTTCAGTTCAACATGATGCTCACCGAAGTGTCTCCTGCAGAATACACTCGATATAGGGAAGATCACCACGATCTGAAAACGTTGGCAATCGCGAGGCACCGACAACCGAATCGATTTCTTTGTGAGCTATGATCTGACATTCGGGGTAGAGCACCATTGCGAGGAGAAAGACTGCGATTGCGCTTCGAGTCTACGAATGAATAAATTCAGCATGAATGATTCGAGATAACCAGACAGAATGATAATACTGGAAGTTCAGCACCGAACAAAGTCGCTGCAGCACCTTTGATTTCTTCAGGCGTCAACTGCGTGGTATTGTTCTCGATTTCCTGGAGCCGTGAAAGGAGAAACGAAGGCGAGGCGTTGCCCGCTTCCTACACATTACATTACTCTATCAGCGAAGTGGAATATAAAGCAATGACGCCACACCTTCTCCTGTTGAACGGATTCATACGGATAATCATACAACTGCCGAACTACGGGCTGCCAAGCTCGAGCTACACCTGCATAATACGCTCCGGGGAACCAGCCTGGAAGATGGCGGACTGGAACAGTAACGCGTGAATTTGGGGCTCCAGATTGAAAGGAGAGAGGCGCACGAGCGGGAATGAAGTCGATAGGTGTACCGCCCGGAGCGCCTGTCACCGAAAACACTTGGTAGACCATTTTCGAGAGCTCGAGGTAATGGTCGTCATCTGATGTTATCTTGTGTCCCGCGACGACTTGTACGAGGATGCCAGTAGTATATCTGAATCAGGTTAATATAATTCCGACTTCCTTCTTTGAGTTCGAGAATCGATGCTGGACGCACCTGCTCAACACCGAGCCATAATCATCCGTCTCTGATGACAAGATATTCCGCACAAGCCGATGCGCCTCCTCAGTCTGAATCGGTTCGAATTCCGCGCATTGCTGACGACTGAAGAACGCTTGATAGACTTGTCGATGGCGGGTGAAGGTTTCGCCGTAGCGCATGAATGAGAGCATGTAATTCCAGCCCAGGCTAGCATAGTACTGATTAATCCACATACCCCTTTCCAAATACTGTAGCCGAGCAACGAAGAACTTACAGCTCGTATAAAGGCAGCGGAGGGCGGTCACTATAGATAGCGCCTCTTTTGTCGAGCAGACCTACGGCGGCTTGGAGAGAGTCTAAGACGATGATGGATTTGCCGAGGACTTTGAGCTGCATTACATCGCCTGGGGTGGTCAAGTAATGAGTTCGTGCAGGGAGGGAGAGTCAGAGAGACGAGGATAAGCACCGTATATCTTCGCCCAGTCATGAAACACGAACGGCGCCTGAGCAGCGGGCATATGCCGAAGATGCCCGATGAGTGGGTCCTTCGGAGGGCCAGGAGGGGAATGTCGACTGTCGTTGCGACGGCGATACCAGACCCACAGAAGTAAGAGGGAAAAGAAAGGGAAGAGGTAAATGGAGAGAGTCATCGTATGAGGGCGGTTTGTGTGGCACGCACTTTATACCATTGTTTTGTTATCACGGTATGTTCGCTGCCCAGTGCCTACAGCTGATACGCGAATGAAGCTTGCACGAATTCTGCTTCATTGTCTCACGAATGAGTGGTCGAGTTCGGACCGAGGGGCGCTTGTCTGAAACAGGTGACTCTACGAGATGTGACATGAATTCATGATCATCGCGAAGAGGAACTTCTAGTTGAGTGGTTCGTGGCGTTGGACTTGCTGGTGGCTTGTATGTATTTCTTATGCCGACAAGAAATAATGAGCGCAATTGAATCCAGGGTTAGAAAGCAAGCAGACTCTGTCAGGAACGCACGTATCTTAAATCCAGACACACTACATAGCCTGGCGGGTACAAACATGAACTTCTCTGATTGATGACTTTGATAGTGCAAGGACTTACCGGTCTCGAGGTCGGTCAGGTACTATGCAATGACGAGAAGGGTGGGTCGGAAACGGAAGCTAGAACGAGGTCGGCTGTGAATTTCGGGTAAACGAGCCCGGAACTTGTGCGCGTGGTACGAGCGTGGCGGAATGAGGTCGTTTGTGGGTCCGAGTTTACCCACGTTGTACCAGCCGAGGAGAGAAGGCGAGGAGCTGTTCAACGACGCAGTCCTAAGCACAGTGACAAGTAATGAATGCAAGGATGAACACCCGACTCGCCGAGAGCACGACCACTTACATAACACTCGGACACTGAATCGTTTAAAGCAAATCACTAGCAGACCCAGCTTCAGCGATTCCGCACTTTGGACTCCGCTCAAAGGAGGAGTATTTGCAGCAAATTACTTGACGAGAAGGATAGAGTCGACCTTATAGACACAGAGGGATTCAAACGACGATTCGGCAGCTCCGCTGCCAAGTGGCCAGTGGCAATACTGTACTAATCCGACCGGTTGTTCACGTTATGCGTGACGCCGGTTCGTGAACTGAACAATTTTGAACAGGGTGACGGGTGACGGGGAGTTTTTCGGCCCAAAAAGGGCAAGAAAATCAAAAAAATCTCCGGCCGGCATGTGCCGAGCAATGCCGGCCTACCATATATGGTAGCTTTGATGTGATTGACGTGTTGTGAACAACTTGTCCAGTGAACAATTTGGGTGACGGGTGACACCCAGTGAACGACCGGTCGGATTAGTACAGTAGAAGATGCTACAGTCATTCAGAGGAAAAGGCTTGTATTGGATGAGATAGATTAGTTACTAGCTACCGTTTCTTCCAGAGAAAAAGCTTAGACCTTGGCGCGACGGTCGAGTCTGAAGTCGAGAAGGTTAACGAAGAGGACAAGAGACGCTGTCACGCTGGTCACGAAACAGTCACAGGTAAACACAACCAAATTTTAGATCCTTGATTCCTTCTCCCATGCTCAGTAATCGCGACGCATCCCATCTCAACACAAACCGCGCACCGAAGGTGCCAAGACGATTTTAGGCCATTCTTTGAAACTATCCGAACCCGGCTCTTTGGCAACCAATTGGCAACGGTGTCCGGTTGGTGTCCGGCTCATCCGCTCATGAGTCATGACTCACGACAACGAATTTCCGAGCCAACTTGAAGTCCGAGCACTGTCAAGATCCAACTCGAAAAACCAGCTCAAAAGATCGAAACTCACATACCAACTCAAAACCCTTGACATCAGCCACAAAGTTTGCTGTCAAGTAGCTGAAATGTTTGAACTTTGCAGTCAAGTTCCAAATTTCACCAAAGTTTTGCCAAAGTTACAATGAAACTCGAATACTAATTACAGCAACGACATCACCGACCGGCCATTTCTTTTGCAACCGAGGCCACGCGAGGCGCATAAGAAGCGATCTGCTGGCCGATCACTGTGAGAGTCTCATCTTTGCTCTCGTTTTTCATGTCCTCTACTTTCACAAAGCGAAACGCACCCTCTGTCGATTCCTACCACGTCTCGCACCCCCAGAAACCCTTTCCTTGTCGTTTTCAAAGGTCCTTCTCAATTCATGCACTCGGCAATCGGCCGACGGTGAGTGGCGTTGCTCAGATTACGGGATATTCCGACTCGCATATCAATACAGTGTCACTTCCTGGCTCTCAGGGTCCACTCTGCCCACCACCGTCGTCACCATACATAACGCGACGGCCCTCTGACCGTTCCCTCCGGGAGCGCTCCCTTCTCCCCGCAACACGATGTCGCAGTACCTTTTGCTGTGCGTCCTGACGTCTCTCGATCTTCATCTTGCCCTAAAGTCTCGCTTCTTTCTAGCACGGCGCCGATAGTGAGTAAAAGAATCGTCGGTATCCGTTGCCACGTCTGACCCCTTCCTTATTCATCTAGCTGGCCGGCACTCAGGCAAATTGGGCTCTAGCGGCGACTCTCTTGTTGCAGGTCTGTGCGTACCAAGCTCCAGTTCTTGAATTTGGATTTTACTAAGGCCATCCACCACACCAGGTAGATTCCTCACGTACTTCCCCAACGAGCGGCGGTGGATAAAAACTCTTGGTGCGTATCTCGTATCTCGTTGCCCGTCCCTTCCCTTCTCGTCGAGGCTGAACTCCCCACCACCTCGCAGTGTGCGCTATCCTTCTCCTCGAGCTCACTCAGACCGGCGTCTCGAGCCATTACGCATACTGGGTCTTATGTCTCGGGTGGGGCGACGAAAAGGCCTTGGCGATACTTCCTTGGTCCTGTCTTGCCACCCCGGTGTTCACTGGAATCAGTGCGTATATATGCTATCTGCTTTCTTTCTTTAAGCATGTGGCTGACTCCGTGCGGCAGCGGCTGGCGCGGTACAAACCTTCTTTTCATGGTCGGTTTATCTCAATAATACCGGAGAAAGCTGCCGAAACTCAAAGCGCATGCGTGTTTCAGGCGAATATATCTACTGATGAGTCGGACGATATGGGCGTGCGCGGTGGCTGGGGTTATTTTCTTGGTGCCTTGTTTCATCACTCAGAATATCTTCATACTGACCACATCGCGTCGACTTGCAGCTCGCGATTGCACAAGCCGTCATGATCTTCGTCGTCGTCGGCCAATTCTCTCAGTCGACCGAGTTTGCCAACGTTGTGAAGATCACAAGCGGAGTCAGGGTGAGCATATAATACCCGCTCAATAACTAACCAATTACATATGTATTGCGAATGTACCCACCGCTTCCACAGTCATGGCTCATCATCACCACCGTCTGCGACATATTAACAACATCCACGCTCATTATCATCGTACGTCTCTCATTTATTCATCCTTCTATTTCTTCCCTTATCCCGCGTCTACTGTAGTTCTATCAATATCGGATACAAATGCCCTGGGAGGAACGCCGCACCGACACCTTCATATCAAAACTCATGCTCAACACCGTCGAGACCGGCGCCGTAACGACATTCACCGCAATAATCTATCTCATTCTATTCCTCGTATACCCGCTATCTAACCTTGAGGAAACCCCGTAAGCCATCTCTCTCATCGGACTCCTTCATACTCGATTGCCTAATGCTGGCATTCGTGCTATAGAACGTTCATCCTAGGCAAAGTGTACGTCCCAATCAACTCAACTATTCATTGAGCGAATCACCTCGCTGATTCTTTCTCCTGATAGATACGCCAACGTCCTGGTATTCACTCTAAACGCACGCTACGGAGGGGCGCGGCGGAGATTTTGGACGAACGATGCCATCCCAGTTCCGCAACAGACGGTGGGGGAGTTTACCTCGATTTATCTTCCGTATAGTACAGACGCGGTTAGCACGTCGGAGTGCACTGACGCGACGCCGTGAGCTGGAATGCATGGTTATTCGCACAATTTAGATTTATAAATGCAAAAATGTAGAATATCGACAGGAGTAGTCGGGGATTGATACTGATATCTCTCGCAGGTTGCAAACAAATGGAAGCTTGCTCCGAGGCAGCCTAATTTGCGGAAAATAACTCATGAGGTGCTTGTCCTGACAATCCTATATGTAGTTGCAGGACTTGCAGCAGTTTTCTGGTTCGATCACCCATCAATCATTCATCACGGCCATTGCCGCATTGTTTCTGGCAGCGACAGGCTCTTGTCCTCTTCCATCATGATCACAGATGCTGTGAACGCCAGGTGTGCCCGAGTCTCTATGACACCCCTCTGAGTTATGCAGAGTCACTGGGCGGCCATCTATCTATCCTTGTTTCCCCTCAACAACCCCTACAAAAGCCAGAACAAGAAAATAGGAAGACGACGTTGTTCTGTGATTCAAAGAACCCTCGCGATCTTGGTCGCGATCGTTCAGGGTTGTATTGTGTGGCCACACAAGCGCCCCCCAGCGCTTATCACCCAGGCGCCCACACGTCGTCGCTATAAAACCGGCTGATTGTATCCGCTTCTTCACTCTTACTCTCGTGCCACCTCACTCGAAATGCCTCAAGTCAGCTCCGGATCGAAGAAATCGACAGACAAACTGGAAGCTGACAACACCCCGCCAGCTCAGAGTTCGAGTCTTGTCTCAAAGCTCCTTGCACATCCATCGGTGGCTATCCTTGGCTTGTCGATCCTCGTCTCCGGAGCCGCTATCCTGTTTTCAAACTCTGCTTCCTCCCCAGCGGCATTCCAGGCTGGCAGCGCTTATGCCCTCTGCTCTCGCCAAGCAAACATATACACTGTCGACGACTCCAACTCTAAAGTCGAATGCATCGTCGTCAACAACTCGCTGATTCTCCATAGCGGAAGCAGAGGTATTCCTCACTGCATCCACGCCAGCATCGTCTCACTCAAACCACTCAGCGAGCGTCAAGCAACTCTATGGCCCTGTACCCGTCACCACCCTCCCTACGCATGCCATCGTCGTTCCCGGACTTAGCGGTAATATCTGCGCTTCTAACACCTAACGCCTCCGCCCAGTCTCACAAAAGAATACCTTGCCACAGATTCGCATGGCCATCTTCTCGAATACGGTGCTAGCAAACAACTCCCACTCGAAGGTACCTCCACTATCAATGGTACGATCTTCCGTTTCACACATAATCAAATACGCTGAATCCTCAATCAAACTCCCCAGAAACCGTCGACCGCGTCCGCTCATACATCCTCTCAACTCCTTCCCTCCTCGAAGACCGGAACGCAGTCATCCGCGGCGGCGGATGGGACCATACCAGCTGGCCGGGCTCCGCGTGGCCTACCGCGGTGCGTATCGCGTGTTAAATCTAATAGCCTCTATATCCCAGTCTTCTTATAAGCGCCTGCCGCCCCTTAGGACGACTTAGAAGCGGACCCAGTCTTACGCGGACGTCCCATCGTCCTTCAATCAAAAGATTGTCACGCTTTGTGGGTCTCGCGCCGCGTTCTCGAACTGAGCGTGAGCGAAAAGCCGTTTCCGGCGAGTGTGGATGGTGGCGTGGTGTTGAGGGATGAGAGGGGGGAGCCGACTGGTGCGTTTTTTTCTCTTCGCATTTTGATTGTTTAGCGAATGAATCTTCTGCATTGTATTTTTCTGATTCCCTTGTTCGCAGGAATGATGCTAGATAACGCACAAGAGCTCCTAAATCTCCCGGCCTTGACTGAAACCGACCTGCAACAACGCTTCAGGGCGGCAGCGAACGATGCATTGAGATACGGTCTCACTTCCGTGCATGACGCGGGTCTGGATCCGGCCTCGCTCGATTTCTTCTTCCGGTATGCGCTATTCTCGTTGTCAACGATTCGCGTCGATTTTCTCAAAATTCTAATTGCTTCCGGTCCCTCCAGGCAGGCTGCCAACGGCAAACTCCCGGTGAGCCTCCTGCATTCATCCAGTATCTTAACATTCAGGTGTCAACCTCGCTGATTGAATGATTAGATTCGTGTCTACGCTATGAGATTCTTCAACGAAACTGCTGAATATTGGGGGAACACAACGAGTCAATACTTCGGTGGTGAAAATCGTCTTACTGCGCGCAGTGTTAAGATATTCGCCGATGGTGCGTTCTACTCCCACTTTGCTCCATATCTGTTTTCATTGTGGAATGTATATATGTGTGTAGGCGCGCTGAGAACGGGAGGATCAGCGGTGCGTCTCGTCCCGCACCCTTTCCATCCCTCGTGATTCTGTGCCTTACATCCCCATGCGATACAATAAAGCTATACGAACCATACACAGACAACCCCTCCACGTCCGGCTTCATGCGTCTTCCAGAGGAAGTCTTCTTCGACGTCATCCCCCGTTTCCTTCGTGACGGGTGGCAAGTGGTATGTACCAATTCTTTCAGCATCCCGTCATCTGATCCATAGATATCATTTATAATTCGTATTACTTAGAATGTCCACGCAATCGGTGACCGCGCAAACGGCATCGTTCTCGACGCCTTCGAGGCGTCTCTCCAAGGCGTAGGGGTGAATGTTACGGCGCTACGACCAAGGTTGGAACATGCGCAGTTGATGACGAAGGAAGATATGAGAAGGGTTGGGAGACTTGGTGGTAAGTTTCCACGATTTATCATTCCAGCGGATCGGGCCGCTAATCGAGAGCAACAAAAGTAATCGCGAGTGTTCAGCCGACGCATGCGTGCGTAGTTCACATCTTATCTTGTCGTCTCCAGCCTGACTTTGACATCATTCATGAACGATTTTTTCCATAGAATCAGCGACATGTGGTACGCTCAAGATCGTTTGGTGCGTCTCTCGCATTCTCGAGATCTTTCCTGTGTTTTCCTTCGAGTATGCCGCTAAGATCAATTACACAGGGCCCGGAACGCATCAAGGGCCTCTACGCCTTTCGCTCCTTCATCGACGCCGGCGCGCGCCTGACTCTAGGCTCTGATTTCCCCGTTGAAACGATGAACCCGCTAGCAACATTTTACGCTGCGATTACCCGGACGTCGATTCAGGGGGATTCGCCTCATGGGCCTGGTGGATGGTTAAAATTCCTTTACAACTTTCAACTGGGATTAATTTTGACTGACCCCGGAATGACTTTAGGTTCCCTGAAGAACGACTGACGCGGGTGGAGGCGTTACGCGGTGCGTGTCCCTCTATGCTTCCCTTCACTTCACTTCATTTCATGGACAAAAAATCCGTCCGAATCAGGTATGACAATCGACCCAGCCTATGCCTCGTTCACAGAGCCTACTCTCGGATCGCTCGAACCGGGCAAGCGCGCAGATTTTACGGTCTTGTCGAGGGATATTATGCACATTCCCGCGAAAGAGATCTTAGATGTTGAGGTGGTGGCGACCGTGATTGATGGGGAGGTTGCGTTTGGTGGGCTTTGAAAGGTTGTGAGTGGAGGAGTGAGGGTCGTTTTTGTTTTGGTGTTGAGCTACTATCGACCCGCTATCCTTGTTTATTCGTCCCTCGAATTTGGAACCGCTAGTTGCGATGGCATTCAGGTCCAGAAATCTGAGCTCATTCCCTGCAAATTCCCTGTTCGACTCCGTCCAACTATAATGTGTCAAATGGTACCTTCCACATTGTAACGAAATCTACGCCGACATGGCCAAGTGAGGGGTCGGAGTACTGTAGTATTCGGAGCTGTCGTGCCCAATGCATCAACGATATTCATGATCCCACTTACCATCCAGCAGACGCTCGTCAACTGGGTGCGACAAAAACATTACTTAAATTCCAAGACAACATATTGACATCATCAGGGATCTACAGGAAGCTATCAACATGCGATTTCTGCATTTGAGAACATGTCATATTTCCTTTCGCGAGCGGCTTGCAGATTATCACTGGCCGGTTTCAGACGCGCCCAGAGATCGCGATGAATCTCCTGGCCTAACTCAGTCTCCCAGCGAGGATCTTCCGCAGGTGCCAGATCCTCGAGATTCAGAAGGCCATCTGCATAGTAAGTTATACCAAGCTCAAGCGAAGTTTCGAAGATTTCTGCCTCGGAGAAGTCTTCTGCGATATCCCCTTGACGAAGTTGAACATTAAGGCAAAGGCGGAAGTGCCTGCGCAAAAAGTAGTCCATAGAATGTTCGTGTTGAGGTTGGGAAGGGGGCGTGAAGTGCGACGGTAACAAATCTTGCAGCCCGCCCTCAGGACCAAGTATTGATCGTCTGCATCGACTCCAAAGCGATTGAGGTAGAATGATTGGGCAAGGTCGCTCCGCATCGTGAACACGTTTGCCGAGCACCTGAATGAAGTAGGATCCCAATCCCCATCAGATACGTCTTCTGTCTGCAGATAAAACAATTGAATGTCAAGTACGAACTTGTCGAGGAGAATGACGAACCATCAGCCCGAAATCGGGAGGCACAACCCACACCGTTGCCAGATCCGTTTTGGCTCCCGTGAACACGCAACGAGCATCATCGCGCATAGCTACAATATGCTGGATATCCGGGGGAATGGAGTTCTGTGTTCGTGGCCGGCGAGTCAACAATGACTTGTAATTAGAGAACTAGCTGATCACCTTGATTGTTTCGAAACTCAGTGATCCACGTTGTTGGTAGAGATACCAGAAGCTTACGCATGGCTTACGTGCGAATCTGAGAGCTGGAGCGGTGGACAGTTCGCAGGTACCTGTAATGATCAAAAATATCTACTTTGGAGCTAAGCTGCATTGAGACTGACTTACGGTCGATAAAAATTCCATAATTGCCAGTGGCAAGAGGAGCAGTTGAGTCTGGTTCGATCACTTCCCCCGTGCACTTCATGGTATATTCGAATGGCCCAGCATCTTCTACTTCCACGGGGCATAGAAAAACTTCCTGGGGGCCGTGATCACCGGCAAGGACGTTCAGCCATCTGTTGAGCCGTGAATTCGTCATTGGCGTGAGTTTTTGATTGGCGCCTGTACTTAATCATACGTTTTAGCTCGCACAACAGAGCCCGTCAGACGCACCGAAGAGAAGGACAATGAGGCATGGAGCTCGGTAGAAGAAAAAAGTATCGAATTCCAGCTCCATGGCATGAATGGAAAGAATATGACCATGCCGCTTATCATCCATGTTCTGGGAAATTTTGAGGGGGGCACTGAGGTGGGTCGGAGTGGTTCTTTTATATCTGAACAGATCTAAGTATTAATTAACCGACAACCAATCGAAGTGAGTTCTTTCGCCAGTCAACCAACACGTTGGAGCTCACTGCTCGTCCACGAGTGCCGTACCTACTCATTCTTTTGAACAAACGCAGGCAAGATGAATTTCCGTCTGGCCTGACAGTGACATCGATACACGCTTGTGGTCCGTGCGCAAAGACTTGTAACGTCACATGACCGCGTCCGTTCATTGATGGTCACAATCACATCACGTCACCTTCTCTTGCTCTTCTCCCTCATTCGGTTTTCTCGAGCTGGGCTTCAGAATTGTCAGAATTCTTTTTACTGCACTGCAAACTGTATCAAAACTGCGCTGGTTTCTACGAACGCGAACTGAAGGTTCTCTGGGGCGCCGAAACAGTGCGAAACAGCCAAGAAACAGCCGCGAGTCGCCCGCGACTGGTCACTGAATCCTGACTCGGTGTCCAATGTCCATACCGAAACTCATACCGTCATACAAGATGGCTCATCTATTCTCGCTGGTCTCGTGGATACTGTGCGACTGCATCTAACGAATGTTTACTCTGCTGCTTCTGAGTCGACGAATTCAGCTCATAGTTTCGTTCACGGTGACGTCAACTTTTGAGTATGTCAAAACTCGGTACAAAGTCGCTATAAAGTCGCCCTGCAGCCACCCAAGCCCGATCTCCCCTGCGCTATCTATTCTCGAGCAACAACATGTCCTACGATCAATCTTCGTCTGGCCTACCCGAGTGGAAGACATGCGCACCGTATCGCATACACGAGCGTGATGAGGATTTCGAACCCATATACACGGCAAATTGTCATTGCGGTCGAGTAAAGTATCAGCTCTCGCGTAGGGAGCCGCTCGGTAGCAAACTGTGTCACTGTATGACGTGTCAAACGCAACACGGTGCGTAGTCTTTTCTCTGCATTTTATATCGCTGAAGGAATCTCCTCCCTATTCAGGCGCGCCCTTCCAATGGGCGGCTATCTTCCACAAAACGGATATCAATTTCACTCGGGGACACGATGGCCTCGAATGGTATGATCCCAGCACGAATACCCTCGAGCACAATCTCCCATGTAAAGTTCGCTGTTCGCACTGTCATTCTCCCATCATGGATGAAGGACGGAAGATGATTCTGATCTTCCCATCTCTCGTCCAGTTCGAGACAGAAGACGACAAGGCGAAGTTCAGACCGCGTTGTCATATATTCTACGGACAACGGGTTATGGATATACGGGACGGGTTGCCGAAGTGGAGTGGTATGGGCGGGGAGAGTGAGTTGATTGAGGATAGTCCAGCCGAGGAGGTGCATCAGCCGAAGGTCACGGGAGAGCGCTCTCAGCGGTGAGTTTTTTAACAACTTGAAGCCGTTGCTGTTCGTGTGCGTAGTGATCCCACTTTTATGCCGGTCGCTGACTTGCCTTGCAGATGAGTTCCGCCCCGCCAGGGAGGTAGTTTCTCAAATTTTGCTCAGACTTGTGAACACCGAACGACATTTCGTCTATCCTTCCATCTCCTTTGTATATTCCTGGGAAGAATAGATTCATTCTGACACATTCTGGCCATCGACGAATCCAATCAACGTCAAGCACAACTGATCTTACAAGAACAGTGAGTAATCTTGCATTAAGAACACCATCAAGTAACCTCCTTTTCAACAGGTGGAGCTCTCGGATGGGTTAAATTCTTGTCAGGCTATTTACGCCATTAACACGTTCTTCCTAGGCAGCGGTACGACTTACTGCCACCGTCCCGTACCGTGCAAGTACGTGTCCCACTGAATACTCTCGTCATTTCTATAGGCTAATAACCAGAAATGACCCGATGACCATGGGCAGATGCCCTCTTCCGACGCTGCTTGCAAAGTAGTTCAATTTTGGTGGAAGATTAATTCAAGGTACACGCAACCCTAGTCCCTGCTGCATGCGTAAGAATTTATACCTACAAAATACAGATTCCAATTTCGATTGGTCGGTTGACATGTACTATTCAGGTGCGGGCATTTCGTTGCGCGGTCGCCGCCGCGGTCTAACACCGACATCCCGAGTATCGTCCGTTTGATGTGGAAACCAGTTTCGGCCCCGATTTCAAAGTCTGCGTTTCTTGCGCTACCCTGCGCTATTAGTGCTACCGCGGTCTTTCGGCGGGCCCTGGGCGGGCCAAGCTCGAAGAAACGGCGTCTACAGTAACAAACACTGGCATTCGATGACTCAGCCGATCCGTTTCTTTTCCAATATAACGCTTGCTCAGCTTCTGCTTATCGATCGGTTAATATGGACCGCAATTAGGCGGGTGTATATAAGTGTGGCCAGACGTTTGCTAAATTTCAACAAACCAACCTCTCTCACCTCTCACAACAACAACCACAGCAGCAATGTCTTCCCTATTCACCCCCATCGAAGTCGGGAGCACGACGATTCAGAACAGAATCGGTATGAAGTTATGAACTCATTCTCACTCAAACCTTCTCTTAGCTGATGATCATTGATTGCACTCAGGAATGTCTGCCTTGACGCGTAGTCGCGCTACAACCACCGTTCCAAACGACATCATGAAGGAATACTACGTCCAGCGTGCAAAGGGGGGCGCTGGTCTCATCGTCACAGAAGGGGTCCTCATCACTCGTCAGGGGTACGAACTACTCGATCTTCGACAACTCGATTGGGGTTGACTGTTCCAAAGGAGCGAATGGCCGAATGCTCCTGGACTTTGGGAGAAAGACCAAGTCGATGGTTGGAAGGAGATCAACGACGCCGTTCACGAAGCTGGTAGCAAAATCTACGCCCAGGTTTGTTTCTTTGATTTGTATGTTGTTCAGTGTCAGAAGCTTATCGGCTCGCTTTCTCAGCTCTGGCATCGTGAGTGTTACTTCAAAGTGAGATACCTATGGTCCTTAATCTGCATGACAGTCGGTCGCACCAGCCACCCTGACGCTCCGGAACAAATTGCCGCAGGCACCGTCAGTGTTCAACTATGTGGGAGACAGTTTCACGAACTCACCTGGAATCAATAGCCCGTATATGCACCCTCGGCCATTGCTGCTCGCGGCGGAAAGTTCCGCTTACTTCCCGGTGAACCAGGATATGTCACCGTACGATCTACACTCCCATTTTTCCGTTCATGTGCTGACATTCAAAACAACCAGCCCACCGAAATTCCCGATCCCACCGTCGTGATCAATCAATTCAAGCAAGCAGCCGTGAACGCCAAAGAGGCTGGGTTCGACGGTGTTGAAGGTATGTGGCTTCTTCATTTTGATCATGCTATGTCGATTTCGCTAATTTCTTTCTTATGAGTTCACGGCGCCAACGGCTACATCGTCCACCAATTCCTCGATAGCGCCTCCAACCAGCGCACAGACAAGTGGGGGGGCAGCCCCGAAAACCGCTCTCGCTTCGCTCTCGAGGTGCTGAAAGCTGTTAAGGAGGTCTTTGGACTCAATGTCGCTATCAAGCTCAGCCCTGGTTCGTATCCTCGCATTCATCAGTTTCGAGTTCATAAGATTGATGTGTTATGGCATCAGCGGGAGGCTTCAACGACGTGGGCATGCCTCTGCAAGAGACCATCGACACATTCGGGTACCTCCTGACTGAAGCAGACAAGCTCAGTCTCGCATACGTTACTCTTTCTCGATACAACCCCTTCCTCGACATCGAATTCGACGGTATGCTTAATTACTCTTTGGTTTAAATTCAGCATCACTCATTCGAATATCAGGCAAGAAACGCGCCACGCAACACGACGTCGTCGAGACCTTCACCCCCTTTCTCAAGAACACACCCATCTGGGTAAACAGCGGCGTCACCCCCGAAGAGGCCGAGGCGTACATTAAGAGCGGCAAGGTCGCCGGTATCTTTTGGGGTCTTAACTGGTTGACTCACCCCGACCTTGGGAGACGGTTGAAGGAGGGAAAGCTGCTCGATAATGCGCCGAATTTCATGACTTTGTATGGCGCTCCCGGCGTCGACCCTGCTATTGGCTACACGGATTACAAAGAGGCTATTTACTAGTAACTAGATACGATCGGCAATGTAGAGATTACTTGTTAAAAGTAGATTTTCACTGGAACTTCTTGGCATCCCTCGAAACTGCATCAGAATACTTTCCCTGAGTGCATCGAGAGACGATACGTATGCGAGCAGAACGGCAGACAGCATACTTACAAGACAAGCAAGAGGAAGGTCGAGCACGAAATATGTGTAACGATCTAAGCAGGAGCAAGAAGGAGGAAAACATCATTAACTCAAACAGAAAATCACTCACCACCAGCACCACCCGACAGAGACAACGTTCAAAAGGCACGATCCACACCTCCCTGCCTTCGGCACCTTCTCGGCTTGCAACTCCTTATCCCATCCCATTTGACCCTCCTCACCCGCCTTCGACGCCTCATCCCGTCTCGCTTCACCCTTCTCATCCTCATCAGCTCGCCCGTAGCATTCATGCTATCCTCCTACGCATCCGCCGACCCGTCGGCCAAGACGAACACCGTGGGCGTCAACGTCAACATCGGCACTTGCTCCCCCTCCTTCCCCACCCTCTCTCCAAGCACCGCCAACTAACGAAGGGAAACCACCCACCTGATCACCCAAAACAGACTCAGCACCCTTATAATACTTGATTGAACCCTACCCCCCGCGATGTCGGTTTCGATCTGCGAAGAAAACAGTGGTTAGCGCGTTTAGAGTGAGACTGGGGAAGAGATGGTGGCGACTTCGAAGAAGAAGGGCGAGGAGAATGGGGTGAATGAAGGCAGGGGGGAGCGGGGGAGAGGAAGAAAGGATATAAAATGGAGCGAGGATGGTAGCTAGGGAAGAGCAGAAATCAACGACGAAAGAGCGGAGGCCATGACCCCGTCACATCCATCGACAGCCATCGGTATTGCCCCCGAAGAATCCAATCTCAAAAAGAAACAATAAAAAACTCACGGGGCTTCATCACGAACCAACCGCCCAAATTAAGACCCCATTCGCTGAGATTCTCAGTGCTAGCGAAGTGCTTGTTGTCCAGTTTGTCCAGCCAATGTACAAGAGATATTGATTGTGAGAAAGCCAGTGCAATATATGGAGAGGAGACTCGACGAAGAGGGCGTCGAGATCGTTTCCGGCGGCGTCGAGCACGAAACTTTAAGATGGTCGTTTGGTGGAGAAGTGATGCACTGCCACATTTTGATGCGCATCACTTTGGCGTCACACCGTGACTCTCTTGCGTTCTCCCAGCATCTTACCATGAGCAATGAGCATCCCTGCTCGACTGACCGACGCAGCCCCGGCGCTGACCGGATACCTGATCTGAAACCGGATCATTGGACGTCTACTTCTGGCTCATAAGCTCTGTTTTTCTCTGTTTTGCCCGTTGGCAAATTGTTCAAGCCCTTGCCCGGGCCTTGTCCTTGAATCTTCCGAACACTCAAGATACAGTACTCCCTCAATGTATCAAAAGGATACGCTGAAACTGCTACTATGGATCACTCAAGTGTGACTCGAGTACTCTCCGAAATTACTCGCTTAGACTTCCTCGATTCTTTCAAGTCAACTAAAAAAAAAGCTGTTCAGAATCTACATACAATGTTTGATGCGTAAGTCGGTCCTCACTCACCTCAATTCTCTGGTTTCGCTTGAGAAGTCGCCTTGTGGCCGCGCCACTCTTCCTTCACAGCGATCGGTATTCAATATCTTCTGTTACACACATTCATAGCAAGTACATCACAACCTTGCAGTCGCAATCGGTCCACGCCGCTCTAGGGATGTTTCCTTTGTATGTAACATCCAAATCCCCACCAAAACCATTGTACGCCATTTGCTCTGCAATGCGGGACTGAGGGTTACCGCGTAGTGCCTGACTGGACGTCCATGGTAATCGTAATGCCCACTGTACGCGAACCTTGCCATAATCCTGTTTCCAACCTCCAAAAAAGTTAAAAATCCTGGAAAGAATACGAAGAATTAAAAGCGACTCACACCGAATACGGTCCAGCCCACGTTGTTCCACACCCACTTGAAAACCGATCTGTCTCGAAACCTACATAGCGGGGAGTCAGTACACAGGTACTCATGAGAAAGGAGAGACTGACCACATAGTGATATCACGGCCGAAGACAATGAACGCCCCCTCACTCCCATGAATGTTGTTGAATGCCAACTGCCTGGGATCGCCTGTGATGCTGATATCATAAGCTTGCCATGTGTCTACTCCGCGAAGGCTCTGTTCCACAAAGCCTCTAATGAAGCCTTCGTCACCGGTGCCAAGAAATTCCATGGAGAGATCTGTTTCGTGGTTCACTGCATGCAGCGTAGGCGTACTCCAATTAAATAGAGGTAGATTCTCGTCAGGGTCGATCCTCAATTCTCTGCGGATCCAGAATTGCCCGGGCGGTACTTGAGAGTCGCGAAACTCCCCGGAAGTATTGATCCGAATCCACTCCCTCAGGCGATTGTTGGAGGGTCGATTCCTCATGGTTGAGTCTGCGAAACCGGTAAGGAAAAGTGAAGATGACGGCGAATCCGAGCCGCAACGCTTATGAGCGAATGGCATTGTCCTTATATTGTTGTTGTTGTTGTAGAGCAATTGTTCTTGAACAAGAATTAAGGTATCTATGGAAGCGAAACAACACTCGGTCTTCAACAAGAAATCTCAACCTAACCTCGCAATCATTGTTTGGCTTTTGTATTCAATGCTGATTGACGCCAATACTGTTGTATTCGGTGACTCCCTGGTAGCCAACAAGAAGCGTCGTCACAGGAGGCAAGAGAACAAGACGACAGTAGCTGGTGATTTGTTCAATTGTAAGATGTAAGATTATCGAGGGCGTGTCTTGAATACAACAAGGACCCACTACGACGATCAAAGATCAACCGGAGCCGAAGTTCCATACCGAAGCCCACCAGCTGTGTACCAGCGCCGCCTGTATCCTCTTAGACGTCAATATTCACGTCAGCGAGTGAAAGTGAAAGGGAAGGACGCGAAGTGGAAATAGTCACGTGATCGTGTCACAGATCCGAACAAAGGGGAATCGATTCTCAAAAATTCAGATCGCAGGTTGTTCTCATTGTTTTTCCAGCAAAATTTATTGGTGGTAAAGCGGCATATGTAGAGAGAATCACCACCCAATTACCACCCTTGCTCGAGGATTATTTTCTTTATTGAACATGGCACGCCGAATACAACTTCTGGTTTAGTTCACTCGGACAGAGTCATCCATTCGATCTAAGGATATACTGCACAGTTGAAAAATCAAGGCAAAGGCGTATTCGCAAACAACATCGCCATCATCGACGCGGGATACCTCTCCCCGGGCGCCGCATCCGCCTCCACAGCGAGCTTCCTCACCGCTTCCGCATCCTCCTTCGACAAAGTGATCTTCCCGCCACCCATGTTCTCTTCCAAGTATTTCACCTTCTTCGTACCGGGTATCGGGATCTAGGTTAAGCACACATTGAGTACGCCATTGGGAGATGAAGGAAGGAAGGAAGACTGACGATATCAGGGCCATTAGAAAGGAGCCATGCGAGCGTGACTTGTCCGGCCGTTGCGTTGTTATATTTTTTACCAATAGCTTTGAGGCTATCTGCGAGTTTCAGGATGGTAGGGAAGTTTTCTTTGCT
Organism: Favolaschia claudopus; assembly: GCA_037176885.1. Lineage (NCBI taxonomy): Eukaryota > Fungi > Basidiomycota > Agaricomycetes > Agaricales > Mycenaceae > Favolaschia > Favolaschia claudopus. The sequence continues at coordinate 2,854,873 of JAWWNJ010000011.1, read as the reverse complement.
GAACCTAAGTGAATACGCTGGAGTCAGAAAGCAGAGAATGAACCAAGACAGCACTAATACAAACCGCGGAATCGCCTTGCGGAAATCATCGTCAGCAAATTCATCGGGAGATTTCTTAAATCGCGCGAAATCAGCCTTCAAGCCAAGAAACGAAGGAACGCAAAGGGGATACACACATATTGCCCGGTAAGCAACCCCCTCCCCAAAGGCGAATACGCAACAATTTTGACGCCGAGTTCACGCGCCGTCGCCAGGAGGCCGATCTTGGGGTCCTCAATATCGAGCGAGAAGGGTGAGTATTCGACCTGAACGGCGGCGATGGGGTGAATTTTGTGTGCGCGGCGGAGAGTCTCGGCGGAGCATTCCGAAAGACCGATGTGTTTGATTTTTCCCGCTCTGTGGAGGAATTAGTACGAAGATCGTAGGAAAATGCGGACCAATATTCAACGCACTTGACTGCTTCGGCCATCGCACCAACCGAGTGCTAGGGGGATGGAACTCAGCATAGTTTAACGGAGGGGCAAATGACATACCTCAATAGGCGTCTTAACATCTACGCGCTGTAAAATTCAGATTTATGAGCAATTTAAAATATAATAGCAAGTTTATCTGCAACGTACGTGCAAATAATACAAATCGATGCAGTCCACCCCCAGTTTCTTCAACGATGCATCGATAGCCACCTTCGTATACTCAGGGCTACCGTCAATCTCAAACGACGGGAGAAGGAAGCCGTATTTAGAGCAGAGGAAGATATCAGCGCGTTTGCCGGTGCGTTTGAACCTGAATTTCATGTAAGTATCTCCAGCGAGCGGGGAGATCTAGTGAGATTGAACGAAAGAAAGGTCACCATTTTCCGATCAGCTCCTCAGAGTCGCCGTAGAGATCAGACGAGTCCCAGAAGGTGCACCCAGCGGCATGTGCAGCGTCGAGGACCTATCACCGATTAAAACCAATTCATGTGCATCGGAGACCGCACACCAACCTTGAATCGCTCTTCATCCGATTCAACTGCACCATAGAAGGTAGATATACCCATTGCGCCGAAGCCAATGGCATTGAATGTGGAGTTTCCGAGTTGGCGAGTAGCAGAAGACATGTTTGTAACTTGTTTGGGGGGATCGAGTAAGTTGTTGGGTGAACGAAACATTCATATCATCCTTTTATACAGATCCTGCCATTGGATGATTCATCGATTCGGCAGCTTGGAGATTCTTTCTTGGGACGTTGCCGAGTGCGGTGAAGTGATAAAGCAATCGGCCGAGTTATCGGTGAGATCATCCGTGTTATCTGCGATTAGTCGGCTGTTCGGGAGATCGGATGCTGACCCATGCTAACTCAGGCGAAAAGAAAAAACAATTTGACACTTCTGTCACGTTTGGTTTTTCTAGGTTCCAACCATGGCTCCGACGATGACGACGGCGGGATGACGACGAGGGAAGATGTAGCGAGGACTGGAGATGAGGGTAAGAGCGAAATTTAGAGATAACTAGAATATTATAATTGGCTGAACCTTTAGGTTAGCCTACTTACGTGTGGGGGAAGATGGAGATTGGGCAATTTTGCTACAAGTACAAACAACGATTTAGTCATTGATGATGTGTCAACTGAACTGAAAAACAAGTTCCCTCGTCCAATGTGAGATTCAATTCTGCATTGTACAGCAATTATATCATCTACTCACATCAAGCTGTGATATACATCTCGAACAGTGCTTTTTCCGCACCATAAACACCAGCTAAAGAACAACTGAACATTTGGTTGGTCATTCATGCTTTGTGTGTACCGGTCCGAAGACCACATCGATCATTACGTGAGTTGCTCGGCATTTTCCTCCTCCTCAACTCTTCCTCGCGATCGTTCCATGCCTTTGCTCTGGTAAACATGTTTGGGAGTCCAAGAGAAGGGCAGACTCATATGTGCCATGAATGGTCCCACAATTTTGACAGGAAAAATCTATTAGAAAACCTGGTTTCTCGAGAAGCCCGGCACAATTTTGCCGTCTTGCCGGACCAGATGAGTTTAGTTGAAGGGCATAGTGAATGTAAGGGAGCTGGATACTGACCCATAAACATCCTTGAAGTCTAACATAGGCTTTACATTTTCATAGAGTCTCTAATGAATTTTAGTGGCCTGCTGGGCAATGCCAATGTGAATGCCGATACCGATGTTGATCGAAACAAGTGCAGCCGGTGCGGGAATGCTTGTAAGGTATTTAGTGGAGGGCAGAAAGAGCCGAAGGGGCACTGTAATCTGGGCATAATACTGTCTTGACACTCGAAGCATTTTCTTCATTACAATTATGTGGAAAGCACAGATATCAGTGAAAGACTCGTTCTCGGCATTACGGCCGGCATTCGCCTCGTTGAAATGGACCTGTTAAACATGTCTGAGCAATAATTCTTCTAACAAATTCCGTGTATAGGACTCTAAATATTGAACCTTGGTTAGCCAACCGAAACTCCTGCCGCATCCTTGTAGTGTTCCGAACACATCTAGCATCAATTCCGGGGGCACCGTTTCTCTGAGAAACACGGGCAACAGGAAATCGGATTTCCCAATGGATTTTGGCGCCTTGAGAGAAAGCGTTTGAGCCGTATTGAACGTATTCCTGAGACCGAAGTGAATTCAAGAGTGGCGTGTCCATGTTCTTAACTGCCCCTAATTTGCAGACCCCTAGCTCGAAAAAAACCAACAGATTTATGTCTTCGAGTTACATTGAAGTTGGATGTATCTCTATCTAAAAAGGTAAACCCTCCCCAAAGTTGTGAGTTCTTCGAGGCGCAACCAATGTTTGTCCCTTGGGAGTCGGTGTGAATTTTGTTACAGACTTACAGTTGAGTTGCAGTTGAGCCGAATCCAGGTTCAGCCACCCGCCTCGAAGAGGCCCAATACAAGTCATATGTAAACGTATAGATGAACACTGCTCATCGTATGTCAGGTAATAAGGGAATTCGAACTCGCCCCGGAAAGTGTGACGTCACAAGTGACAATCATCACACTTTCCGCGTCGGCTTTAATCGGTGTGGCCCTCCCACCACATCTAAAGTATCAAACACCCGCGGCACAAGATAGCGCCGCGCAGCGGGCCTCGCGGCGAGCGCTGGCACCACGCAGTGGGCCTCCGCGGCGAGCGGCTGCACCACGCAGTGGGCCATAGCGGCGAGCGAAGCACCACGCAGTGGGCCCCGCGGCGAGCGGAAGCCCCGCGCAGCGGTCGGGGTCTGGGGTGGAAACCGTCCGGGCCGGCGCCCGCAACCCTTCCTCCCTTGCTTCATTTTTTTATGTACTTTGTGCAATGTATATAAAACTCAAATTTCCCATTGAAAAGACAAATAAATACAGATAAAAAAAGCCCCCCGCCAGCGAGAGGGCCAGCGCCAACAAAAAGATCAGCGCCAGCAAAATGGCCAGTGCCAGCGAAGGGGAGGGGTGTGGGTGATTCAAGGAAAGTGTGACTGTCACATGTCACACTTTCCGGGGCGGGTTCGGCCTCCGGTAATAAGCACGGTAATAAGCACAACTAATTACTTAATGAATCTCCGCGACATGCAGATCATTTGTTTCATGGATGCGCAAGATGGTCTTGACAAGGTACATGGCTTGGCTTTGCCGGGCCTGCTCGTCGACCTTGTATGTTGAGGGCGTCAGCGTACTCGCTAGGCTCGCCAGTTTGTCGGTGATAACACCTGAGTTGCTGCGTAAGGGAATGACCGGATACCGGGACTGTGTGGGGCCGTTCGCTGTGAAGATAGCCACATCAATTCCCATCCGACCGCCGCTCGCAGCTGCCCGAGAAAGAATATCCTTCCATTCCGGCCCAGCTAGTGGCTCAAAACTTTGGGGCGCTTCCTTGATATCGATGCGCACAGCTCCTTCCATGTAGTTGTACAGTGTGAGGAATGTGCCGTGGGGGAATTCGCTGAGGAAAATCGCCTGTCTGCTATGTAGAGTGAACCTCTGCTTTTGATAGTCGTGATGGATCAGGGCGCGGAGAAATGAACGCTGACGGCTGCTAGAGTCATCGTTGTTCCGTTCCCCTGCTAAAATCAATCATTGTGCCAGAATCTTGAAACTTGAACATACCAATAAGCAATGTCCCATAAGAGCAGCAAGTATTGCGGTGACCGCCTCTTGTCCAATCAGCACGCTGGCAGTCAGAAGAACAGTAATAAAAGCTCCGACAGCCAGAACAGCGACGGAAATTCTTCTTCCCATCTAGAGTCGAACACTTGCGGATGATCAGTCACCTGTAATAGAGCGAAAAGAAAAACTTCTCACTTCAAGATTGTCGCAAGCGCGCATTGCCGTATAACTAGTGTCAAACGCATGTAACACCTGCAGCCGTTCATTGACCAGGGAGGAAAATTCGGTCCACATGCGCTGAAAATCTGGGATCTGAAAGCCGGTGATCTCCTTTGCGGAAGTTTCGATGTCCCGCCACCCAGCGTCAAGTGCCGAGAGCAGTGCGTGGCTTATCAAAGCCGGCGGTAATATCATCTGAAAACAGAGCCGAAGGTGATCTGCTAGATGAGGTGCAAAAGTAGAGCGAGCGCAGAGAAGGAGCACCGGAACGAACCCGCTTTTCACGGCGGCAGGAAGCTGTGTCCAACCCGGTTTGCTGGGAAGGAAAACCAAAAGAAGCACGAACAGGTGCTGAAGAGCAGGCAGTGTGCCTGGTACGTCAGTCTTGGTTACTGAGGATAACAGTCGTAACAGTACACCAAGAACAGGTTGCGCAAGAAGTTCCTCCCCTAGTCTCCCCGGAGATGTCCGTACAACTGTTGTATCGCGCAAAGTGGGATCAATGAGATTCAGAAACCCAACAATACCCGCAACAAAGGTGACATAGAGCACCTCTGGCAAAACGCTGTCTGACTTGTCATGGTCAAGAATCAGCGCATCCAGATATTCCACGACCAAACAAGCCAGATTGGACAAAGTGCCTCCTACTCCGTTCAGAAGTTCGTCCATATTGGAAGTTTCGGTTACATTTTCAAGTGTTGTGAAACGAAAAATGGTGTTGAAAGCATACACCCGTTTCTCTGGATCTGGAAGTTTCGTAGCATACATCCAAGCTCGGCCGAGCATGAACCAAAACCACGGTGTGCAGACCATGAGACGGAAGGTCGGGGTGTGATCGAGGAATCGACTTGCGAATAGAATGGAATGTGTGAATAAGCCAGGCTCGCGGTCTGCGGCGCGCAGGTTGCCAGGGTTATACAGATGTAGAAATTGAACCCATGCTAAGATTCGCGGCCACAGATCGACACCGAGAGAATCTGGCAATTGAAGTTGATAGAGTGCTTCCAGTGCCAACGTTGCCTTTGTGATTGAGAGTTCGGACTCGGAGGGAGGTGTGTCGGAAAAAAGATTTGTTGGGAGCGAATCCAGGTTCGGGATCTTCAATGGATCGAGGATGCGATACAGAGCTGGTACCACCAATGCGCGTTCGTGCTCTGGCTTTCTTGTGGCTGCGTAGTCCCGCACTAATCGAATGTTTTCGACCGCACGATAACGATTGGTGTCGGCCGATATGGCGGCCGTGGCCGCGGACTGGGTTGTAAGAGTTGAGATACATACACGGTGTAGTAAGGAGAGAGCTCTACCCGAACGGCAGGCGGGAGTCGCTTGAGGTTATCGAGATGCAGCGCGGGGTGCATCGTGGGGGGAAGAGAGCGTGGCGTCACACCTTGCGTGATGTCACGATGCGATGTGCACGCCGTTTTAGACTTTTAGATATGAACACAAGAGTGAGCTTAGAGTGCATTAAAATTGAGATGGGATTCGTAGGCGATAGGTTGTAGTATCTGAAGTGAGCACTACATAGGAAAAAGTAGAGACCGATCCAAAATATATTGATTCTTGAGAGAAATTGACATATATTCGAAGGCATTGACGCGGGGAAGCAGACGGACGCGTGCACGATGTCGCGCCTCCCCACTTCGCCTCGCTCTCACATACCCACCACCACGACGACTAACATCGGCATCACCGGCTCGCACTGATGCCCCACCTCGCCAGCACCCCGTTTTTGACACCACCTCCTCGTCCCTCGTCCCCCATCTTCGACGCACGCACCCCGTATGCACACCACATTCTCGTCCTTCCCCCACCCGCTTTCTCCTATACCACAGCGCACTGCACCCTCCCGCTCGACAAGGGTATCTCGAGATCGAATGCGAGGCAGGGGATCGGCGCGCGTCATCGTACGACGCCTCACGCCCTCCTCCTTCTCATCCTCCTCCCCACCATTTCTATGACTGGTCCTCCCACCACCACCAGCACCCCACACAGACGACGCCTCATACGCATCCCGTCTCGCCTACCTCACTGTCCCCCGTCATATCCTCCGCGCTGCGCACGCCACCGCCGCTCATCGAGAGTTTCTCCGCCTGAGACGACATCGCCATCGAATGCGAAGAGGCCATGACATCAACGTAGCGATGCGGACGACGCCTTGTCTCCACTTCGCGCCGACCAAACCTCCTCCTACGTCCGATGCCTCACTCCCCGCTCGTACGCGCGTATCCACCGCCCCTCAACTCAGGTGGAGACGACTCGGATGCTTCGAAGGGAACGCACGGGCATACCTCCCTCGCTGGTCCATGTCATGCCGTCGGACTACACCCTCCTCGACCTCCTCATCCACTGGCTGATATCATTCGGAATACGCTCCACCTGCGCGTGCGGACGAGCACCATCGTCATCATCGACATCTACGCCGGCTGCTACGCTTCTCCTCCCCCATCAGCACCCCACACAGACGACGCCGCATCCGCATCCCGCCACTTATATGGCTGGCCCTCCCACCGCCACCCCCCGCGCAGACGACGCCACGCCCTCGCCTTCGACACTTCCTCATCCCACCCGGAACACCTCATCCACGATCGTATCATTCACGCTACCCCATCTCTCGTCATCATCGGGATTCGACATCTCCTACCATCACCACACTCCGCACAGACAACCGGACGGCGGACGACACCTCTCGCGACGCCATCCTAGCCTCTACGCTGCACCCCCGCCCCCCCCTGCCTTCGACGTCCCATCCCCTCCACGCTCCGCCCACGTACACGTTCCCATCCTCGTTATCCTCCTCTACCACCCTCGCGTCTCGCTATCGTCTAGCACCCGCCTCCCCACCTCTCCGCCCCTCCCCACTCACTCAACCCCGCCTCCCACCTCAACAGACGAAAGAAACGAAAGAAACACCCACCCACACACGGAATCGGCACGGTCACCCAATTTGAAGTATGTAAAAGCCGCGCCCCCGCGGTTTGCGACGTCTACCTAAAAAAAGGCGGTCAGCAAGATTGTTTATGTGGAGGAGAGGGTACAGAAGGGCAAGGGGAGGAGGGAGGATTGACCAGGGGAGAAGGAGAGGAGGGAGAGGAGGAGAAAGGGAGGGCAAGGGGAGATGGGATGAGAAGGAGAGGGCAAGAAGGGAAACCATCGTGGCATCGCCGAAACCGTGACAACGCCACCGATTCGCATTGACACCGAAAACGAGATTGAAATTGAAAGGAAAAGCCAAAGCGAATGACGAAAAGGGCAAACGCAAACTCACAAGGCTCCAATACAAACCGCCCTCCCAGATTAACGCTATACGCGCAGTCCACGCCCCACGTCCATGCCTGCAGATTTATTGAGCGCTGGTGTCCACGAGTTTGGTTTTGCGCCGGCGAGGAAGGTGCTGGTGGGGCTTCGAGTACCGCGGGGGATAGAGGTGACGTCGTCATAGCTGAGGTTGTTCGAGGATTTGGGGTAGTAAGAGACCAGGGTTCGTCGCCTCCGCCGCGTTCTCCATCTTGAATCTTTTGAGCTTTGCGAGTCGATAGGCAAGGATGGAGCCTTGGAGAAAGTGTGGAATTGGGGAGAGTACTACAGCAGCAAGGAGTGACTGGAGGAGCAGGCAGCGTAGACTACGGCGGAGAGCAGAGGAGATGAGAGGGAGTCAGGGAAGGAAATGGGAAAAGACTAAGTGTTTGCGACTTGTTTGTAACGATGATCCGACGCCACGTGCCGTTGTGTGACGGTGTTCCGAACACGTCATGTGAAACGCCAATGAAACGTTGACGCAAAAGCGCCTTCTTGGCTCAAACTTCCATCTCAGACTCCCTGCCCGCCCCGTTCCCTGTGCGTCTACGTCGCGTAAGGCGTCTGTCTGCATACTGGTCTGTACGCTGATCCTGACCGATATTCACTGAGTACTGGTTCTTCTCGTCTCCGTCTCTCCGACTCTCCGTCAAGTCTCCGTCTGGAACTTTGGATTCGGAGAGCCCGCCACTGGCTGCCTGTCCGACGCCGACTGAATTCACTGATTCGGCATCTATCTCTCTTCTACTTATTTGATGAAAACCTTGATCGACTTCGAAAATAACGGTACATTTTTGTGATTCACGACGAATTCGCTCATTCAAGGCTCAGATATCGTGTATAGGGTTACTATTGGGTTAGTTCTTCCCTGGATCACGGTCATTTCTCAATTGCTGTCTGTGTTTACTGACTCGGCACCACTCAAACCGCCCAATTTCGCAGTCGAAACCGCCGATAGTCTCCTTTAATTTTCTTTGATTTTGCGGTGGCTGAGTTCATTCCTCCAAGGCCGGACCCTGACTCCACACTAGCACGCGCAACAACAATTCAAATCTCAGGGTAGCTCTCCTTCCAGTGTACCAATAGATTACTAAGTAAGTGCCGTTTCATTCTCGTCTTCCTCGAATAGGATTATGATCTCTCTTCTACAGAGATCGTCAGCATCAGCTTCCAGCAGGTGTTTCCGTAAATTATGTCCCGCCTTCGCCGCTTCGAGGCTCAAAATGATATCACGCAGTACCCAGTACCCACTTCAGTCGTTCTCCAACTGTGGTCCTCTCTTACAAATCGCTCATACTGTGGTTAACATCCGAGCCTTGTCACACTAATGTTTCATTCTTCTACCGCAGTACCACTTGGAGAGTGTTGACGGATGCCCGATAAATCTCGTTTGGTCTCCAACTCTGAGGTAATTCAATTTCTCTGTCCTCCCACAAAATTCATCTATCTCTTATTCTTTTCGTTATCGCTACGGCGCTCTTCTGAATCTTCGATTCTTAACCGGCTACCGAATATCAGTCTCCCTCCGAAACCTGCTACAATAGTACAGGTGATCTCGATCTGTGTTTGCCAGTGCTCAATCCCGTCCTAGAGCCCCTCACGGTCCTCAGCCCCTTCTTGGACCTGTAAAGCGAGATTATCCTCGTAAAACTAGGAAGCATGTGGGTAAGTCGACGTCCATGATGTATACCGAGAACGTTCGAACAATCAAGCCAAAATCAGGCTATTGATCTCACCGAATCGCAAAAGAGTTCCTCCTCCGAGAGACAGCAAGCAGCCCAGAGACGCTGCATATGACAATGGTCCCTGAAGTTCTTGCGAGTGACGTCGCCATCAGGCGAGACGCATCCAATTGCGGGGATGACATCAAAGGGGAGACAGCATTTTGCGACGGGTCTCGAGCCAGAACAAAGGCTCTCGCTGCGTGCAACAGCGGCGGCGGTGAGAAGAGGGATGAGTGCGGATAGGAGCTTCATTCGGAGTGTAGGTGAGTGGGCGGAAAAGAAGATAATGCTCGTCTGCTAACCTGCTCCCCTTTTAACAAGCAGAACGGCCGCGAGAAAGGCATCCACTTTCATGTACTGCCCATACCTGTTCCCCCTACTTACGCATTTTTCACATGTAACTCCTTCTTCTAGCAGCGACGGAGCACTAGGGGAGCCGAATCCGCACCAAAAGTGGACGTAAAAGCAGTCAGATCTCCACACTAGCGTGGAGTCGAGATGATTCTGAAAACGCTACTATGCGAAAATTTCGACTACTGACTGAGCTTGCGACGCACTAATTGAGCTTCGCATCCGTATTCGCCCTCCATCTTGCACACACCACACTCCGCCAAGCTAATTATCTACTACACACGACCCGACCATTATGGCTCATAGCGGTAAGATCCCTCAACATCTGCATTTCAATCAATCGAACTACTTTCAGCGGTCAATCTATTGGACACTATGAAACCGAGGCTTAATTGTTCTCATCCAAGATCCTTGGGATAGCTACAGTAGCACCGGCATGATTATCGGGGAATTCTTCAAGTTGATTTCTATATCAGTAGCCTCTCCTGCAAAATACACCCGATATAGAAGCTCGCCGCAATATAGACCACGGACGTACTCATAGACAAAACAAGTTCCGTCTTTATCCGTCCGAGACACGCTCGTGGTCCGTGCACAAGGAGGGGCTTGTGATCTCACATGACCGCGTCTGTTTGTTGCCGATCACTGGCAATGATGATCATGATTCACTCTCACGCTCCTTTGCTTTCTGCCTCCCTTGCTTCTCTCCCTCGCCCCCTTTTCTCGAGCTGCCAGCGGGCTTTCCGATGGCCAGAATTCTTGACGCATGTACACGCTTTACTAAGAATGCCCTAGCTCTCACGCACACCAATTCAAGGTTCTTTGGCCCGCCAACGAAGTGTGAATCGGCGGTGATGATTCCGAGTCGCGATTGCAAAACAGTCGCAACTTAGCCTGTTAGTATAGTAGCAGGTGCTTACTATCATTATGGCCGGGCAAAGTGTCAGGTGAGTTGTGTCACTGCACAACGTGTCGAACGCAGCACGGTGAGTCTGCTCGATCTTTTGTTCCCATAAATAATTCGCGGCGGTCCACTTCTTCGCGTCGCCTAAGCTGCAAATCGTTGGCAAATCGGCTCGGATCGCAAACCCCAAATCTGAGTTGGTACGCATCTCCACTTGCATTCAAATTGTCAATAACTACACTCATCTTTTACTCAGGCAATGCAATTGTTATGTCGACACTGCTGGCTTCTCCGCCTTCTCGTCGGGATACCACTCTCCAGGGAAAGCCTGCTGATCCCTGTCCGTATTCTACCCCAATCTAAGGCACTCGTGCACCTCAACAGCCAATGAAGTGTGGGTTTCGAAATATCTTCAGAAAGTATTGCTCACGGTTTTGGACAGTTTGTGTGATTCTTTTCACCAGCCATGACATCGCTTGCTCTGATAAAGTCTCACAGAGCTGGTCCAATCTCGCCCACATTCATTCAATCCCATCCAGGCTCATGACAATTTCACAGTATTCCTTGGCGGCGGCTGGAGCCCTTGCCGTCTACGTCGCATATGTGGTGTTTCGTCCCCGCCGCAATCTATGCGATATTCCAGGACCGCCCTCCCCTTCGTGGCTATTCGGTCAGTGGCAGCCCATTTTTATCTTTCATTCGAAATTGTTGGCGTCTCAGTGAGTTTATGTTGGCAGGAAATATGTTACAGCTTTTGACTACGCCGATATACGGAGAGTACGAATTCAAGTGGCTCCGGAAATACGGCTCTGTGTATCGCGTGAAGGGATGCTTTGGTGTGCGTTTCGTGTCTGTGCTCTCTGCTTGCCTTCTCTGACCTGTGCATAGGAAGACCGTCTGATGATCTCCGATCCGGCTGCGCTTCAAGTGATCCTCAACGGTCGACAATACTACACGATGGCTCCCGGTTTCGAAAACTCTGTTCAGTTGATATACGATCCTGGCAGCGCTATACTTTGTAAAGGTCGGTGATTTATATTGACTTTTGTGGATATGTAATATGCTCTGATTTACGACCCGTACACGCATTACAGAGGAGGAACACAAAAGACTTCGGGGAGCACTCAACAACGGGTTCACAGCGACCGCCGTGCGAACATATCTCCCAATTTTCACGCGAGTTGCCGACATGGTAAGTCAGCGCAGCGCCGCATGCTCGGTTTCATTGGGTGTTGATTGTATGGAATATGAAGTTGACAGAACAGTTTGATGCCATGGCAGGCCAGCCAGCAGCAAATTTATTGCCATCTCTGGGCCGTGCAACCCTCTCTGCGGTGACAGAAGGTATCTGCTGCGGTGTCCTCATCGACCTGGTTCTGACTCTGTTGTTGAAGCTGTTTTGGGATTATCGCTAGACGACCTCGGTGATGAATTTATATCAACCAATTTCCTCATGGTGTACGAAAGAATCTGTGCTCTCACTGTATCCGAACACTGATTGACAGCACTTCAGCGGAATGGCAGCAACCTCATCGCCAGCCAGAATTCTGCAAGATGCAATTATGGCGTTGATGCCGAATGCTATCAGGAACTTGGCAAGGCACCTCCCGATCGAACCATTGAAATCCCTTGACAGGGCGCGTTTCTTGTCAGAGAAAATTGGGAAATCTGTTATCGGAGATATTCGGCATGCTAAAAGCCAGGGACTCGAAGGTGTCGGCGCGTTCTACGATGAACTGGGTACGTACTACTACTACCTTGCAAACGAGACCGAATCAAAACGCCATCCGTCGTTCGGTAGTGGGCAGCACATTGTCGGACTCCGACGTACTAGATCAAACCTCTCTGCTCCTCCTCGCAGGCCAGGACACCACAGCAAATACCTTCGGCTTCGGAATCCTGGAACTTGCTCGAAACTCCGACTTGCAAGCTCAACTTCGCGCAGAGATTCAATCGTCTCTTGCGGCTGGCAGCGACACTGCGGTGTATGAGAACATGCCGTTGCTAAATGCCTTCATCAAGGTATGTTTGAGTGTTCGTGGCAAATTTAAATGTCAACCTTAAGACTCAATGCAGGAAACCCTCCGAATGTACCCAACGATCTCTGTATCCGAGAGAGTTGCAATGCAGGACCACATACTCCCACTATCTCAGCCTATCACGACGTCCCAAGGAAAACAAATCACCGAGATACCGATTATGAAAGGTCAGGTTGTATACCTTGCTACTGGGCAATACCAACGGTTCGTTTCTCTGTTCTTGTGCTGCGAGGACAGATATATCGTTATTCATCGTATTCTCTTATTTGCAGCTCGAATTCACGATGGGGAGAAGATGCACACGAATTCAAACCCTCGCGTTGGATGGACGATGGGCCTGCTCACAAAGAAGATGCTGTTGGCGGTTATGCGAATCTGTAAGTTCGAATGTATTTCTTCATTGGTTATTAATTTATAACGTATTCAGATTGACCTTCCACGGCGGCTCTCGTATATGTCTCGGGTAAGCTTTGTTGACCAAAAACGAGACTTGAAGTCCCATATTCTTTGTTCTCGGTTGCAGATGGCGTTTCGCGTGAGTGTCTTTCTTAGTCTTTTCCTTCTGCATGCTGACAAACCATTCCTGCGTAGGCTTTTGGAAATGCAGGTCTTCATTACTGAACTGCTCAGGAAATTCGAATTTTCTCTACCCACGGATGATCATTCCCAAGCCGTGTGCCGCTTTGCAACGACTCTGCAGCCCACGTTGCCGAACGGCGAGAAAGGCGCTTTGGTTGACCTCAAGCGAGTTATGTAGTGTATGTACACCGGAAAATAACAATTAAGATTGAGAATCTTCCGAGTCCTTTAACAAAATAATCTTCCCGTTATTCAAGTTCTCACCCTCACCACCACTGGGTACATACGACGTCGCATCCGCATCCCGCCTTCGACACCTCCTCATCGCACTAGTACTCCGCAAAAACTTTGATCTCCTCTGTCTTGCGTCTCAAGACGTCTCAAGCTGCGCGTGCTGCCCCGTGTCTCGATCTTGTCTAACGCGTCAATAACTACATCTCATCCACCCACTCGGCTGCTTTCAACCACCGAAGCTTTTAACCGGTCCCCCAAGGTTCTACCAAAATTTGTTTATTTCCTGATATACTCGTACACAGCTACTGCTTGGCTCAATCGTCGCCTCAGAATCAAAGCTCGCCCTCACCCGATACCTGCCACAATATCGGTAATCTACTAGTAACTGCCCTTCTAAAGCCCATCACGACCCCCAGCTCCTTCTTGGACCTGCAAGCCGAAACCATCCTCGTGAAACTGCGACGCATATCCCGCTTCAGCAATTGATACCTGATCGAGGCTTGATTGAACACTGAACTTTGAAGACTAGTACTTATCCTTGGGATATCGATAGCTAGTAACCCTTAGGATCCTGAAAAACACCCAATATCAATATACAGAAGGTCGCCGCGATCTAAACCACGGACGTTCTCTTCGACGAAACAAACTTCGTTCGTCCCCCAGACACGCTTGTGGTCCGTGCGCGTTCCGGGGCTTGTGATCTCACATGACCGCGTCTGTTTGTTGATGCATCACATCAATATGATACTTAATCACTCTCACCAAGGGGGTACTGAAACCGAAAAAAAACACCTCACGCTGCTTTTTTTATTAGAGACCCTTCTCCGGGAACCACCCTACCACGTGACGTCCAAATAAGGAAGTTACCATCAAATTTACCCATTGCTCGGCCATTTTTTATCTGAATGCTTTGAGACAGGTCCAGAAAGGTTAGTATGAGGAAAAGCCCTCCTTTCCAGCACTAAAATTGCGACTCAAGAATTGAACATATATTGAGTGTGCCTTTGCCAAATATAGCCAAGCTGATGGCCGATGCTTCCTAATTGGGACGACTTGACAAGAACAGCTTTGTTCTGACCAAAGAACGCTCAAACCTCATTCAAAATAGCAGAAACAGCACATCCCACTCATTTTGAAGCCTCCCAGGACCATTTCCCTGCGAAAACTAAAAGGTCATTATTTTTTTTTATCGGCCTCCTGGGCTGACCCACCCTCCCTAGCCGGTGTGCCGGCTTCTCCGGCCCGCACCCCCTTGACTCTCACGCTCACTTTGCTCTTCTCTCCCTGGTCCCATTTTTCCGACAAAATGCGCTCCGCCTACCAAATCCTGTAATCTGATAATCCTCAGTCCCCGTTGAGCTCCATCCAACCAAGGATATCGCGTCGATAGTACCTCTTGCCATCCAGCATCCAGCAGAGGCTCGTCGCAGAAATAAATGGGCAACGCAAAAACAGGTAAGATTGAGATCATCAGCAATCTACAGAAGCCGTTATCCTGTAATTTCTGCATTTGAAGACATGCCATATTTCTTTCGGCGATTAGCTTGGCGAGTATCACTCGCCGGCTTCCGACGCGCCCAAAGATCGCGATGAATCTCCTGGCCTAACTCAGTCTCCCAGCGAGGATCTTCCGCAGGTGCCAAATCCTCGAGATTCAAAAGGCCGTTTGCATAGTAACTTATGCCAAGCTCAATCGAAGTCTCGAAGATTTCTGCCCCGGGGAAATCCTCGTGGATATCCCCTTGACAAAGCTGCACATTCAGGCAAAGGCGGAAGTGCCTGCGCAGAAAATGGTCGGTGGCTTGATCGTATTGAGATTGGCCAAAAGGTTTGAAGTGCGAGGGTAGCAGCTCTTGAAGCCCGCCCTCAGGGGTGAACATGACGATCCGGTATTGATCGTCTACATCGACTCCAAAGAGATTGAGGTAGAATGATTGGGCAAGGTCGCTACGCATTGTGAATACGTTTGCTGGGCACTTGAATGGAGTAGGATCCCAATCCCCATCGGACACGTCTTCCGTCTACAAACGAAAATGTCAATCTCAAGTACGATTTGTTCTGGAAAATGACGAAATGACGAACCAGTATCCCGAAAATGGGAGGTACAACCCACACCGTTGTAAGATCCGTTTGGTCGCCAGTGAACACGCAACGAGCATCATCTCGGATAGCTACACTATGCTGGATGTCCGTAGGAATGGAGCTCTGTGTTCGTGGCGGGCGAGTTAACAATGACTTGTAAATAGAGAGAAACAGCTTATCACCTTGACAGTTTCCAACGTGTGTGGCTCACGATATTGGAAGAGTTCCCAGTAGCTTGTGCGGGGCCTACGTGCGTATCTGAGAGCTGGGACAGATGAACATCTACAATCACCTGTATCTATCAGGCAGTATCAGTGCTCACAAGCGCACATCTACATAATTGAATGACTTACGGTCGAGAAAAATCCCATAATTGCCAGGGGAAAGAGGATCGGTGGAGTCTGGTTCCATCACAGCGCCAGAGCGGTTCATCTTATATTCGAATGCACCAGCGTCTTCTACTTTTACAGGGCAGATAAAAACTTCTTGTGGGCCGTGATCCCCGGCAAGGATGTTCAGCCATCTGTTGAGCTGGGAATTCGTCATTGGGACGAGGTTCTGATTGACGCCTCAGGTTTTACACGTTTCAGCTCGCACAACAGAGCCCGCTTTGTGGTCGAACGCACCGAAGAGAAGGACAATGAGGCATGGATCTTCGTAGAAGAAAAAGGTATCGAATTCCAGCTCCATGGCATGAGTGGAAAGAATATGCCCGCACGGCTTCAAGTCCATCTTTTGCTAAACTTGAACGGCGTGACTGAGATGGCCCGGGGCTAGCTGCTAGTTACTTACTTGGTCGGTTGTGCTGCGACGTGGCGTGGTCCTAAAGCTCGAGCAAGTGTGGAGTTGGGAAGGACAGTAGAACAGCAGCAGGTGACGAGAACAGTGGGCAGTCTACGTTGACTGCGCGATACGGACGATTGGAGAGGAGAGAAGACAAGCAAGATGAGAGGAAGCGGGAAACGTTGTGACGCCGCGTGCCGGCCGGTGCCGGCCAGTAGTTCCGTCCTGCGGATCAATGACTGATGAGCGGGATCATCGCATCACATCACTCTCACGCCGCTCACCTTGCTCTTCTCCCTCATCCCAATTTCTCGAGTTAGGCGCACTAGAAAATCGCAACTCGGTACAAGAAATCGTTTTATACAATTCAACAATGTGCTACAATAAGGATACAAGCAACACGACGCTAGGTATCACAAGACTCTTTACAAAAGGTAGATACAGAAAATCGTGAGATTTTTTCAGACGTGGTGAGTATGCGATAGGGAATTTGGGAAAGAACAGACAGCAACAGGAGATACATATGAAAGGAGAAGGGCAGGCGGAGTCAGTACAAGGTAAGCAAGAGGAAGCAAACCGAAACGAAGGAAAAATCAAACCCAAACCCAAACAAATCACCCACGACCTCCCGTCACCTTCAAACCAACCAATAACTCGGCAACACCATCATCTGATCCTCCAGATACCAATACCTCAACCCCGTCCTCTCCTTCCGCGCCTTCCTAAGCACTTTCTTCTTCTTCTTCGACCGCTTCTCGCTCACTTCCCCGCCATCCTTCTCCCCATCCGCCGGGCCCATATTCTCATTCCTCTGGACCGGCGACGAAGACGAAGCTCCACGCCCCTCCACATCGCCCAAACGTGCAATCTGCACCCACGTCCCCCCAATCCCCATCCCATCACACAAATCCCTCGCCACGCCGGGGTCAAGCAGAACCGTGATATCATCCGCGAGGGGGTTGTGCGGATTGAGCCCGCCGATGCCTGCGGGAGGAGTGGCAGACGAGGATAAATCAACGACTTCCCCAACCGAATTCCTCAATATCCTCGCCGCCTGCGTCTCGTTTTCACCCCCATCCCACCCAACCCAAGGCTCCATCACCACCCGCGCGAACCTCTCCTCCATCTCACGTTCCACCGCCTCCGCGTCCGGTCCCGCTCCGACCTCACCTTCCTCTAAATCTCCACTCCCCGTATCCGTCGACGGCGTATTTTGATTGACCTTCGCGGGAGGTGTAGGCATCGACACAGTCTTTACCCTGCGCACACTCCACTCCACCGCCCCGGGTGTATGCGTCAGCGGTAACCCGCCGAAGAACGCAAGGAGCGAGGGGCGCGTGGAGGCGGTCCAGTCGTTTGCGGCTGCGGCGAGGTCGTCGGTTTCAAGTCCCCAAGGGGAGGGGGAGGGGTCATTGGAGGAGGGATCTGAGGGAGAGACGACGAATGGTTGTCGGTCGTTCCCGTCGATGGTGAGAGGGGAGGCGTCGGTGGGGGAAGAAAGAGAAGAAGGATTGACATCACCGTCCACTACAACAGCATCATCGATATCACTCGCTATCACTCCTCCTTCCGCAATCAAATCACCATCCCCATCAACCTCCCCACCACAACCCCCCCTCGCGCCCCAAACACCCACACACCCCCTCCCAAAATCATCCACCAGCCCCCTCGCCAACACCAACTGCCTCCCCGCCTTCTTTACCACCGTCAACGCGGCCCGGAGACCCCACTCCATGCGCTTATCGTCGGGGAAGACGCGAGCGCGGAGGAGGTAGGCGAGGAAGAAGCGGAGGAGGTGTGGGGCGTTGGTGAGGTTTTTGTCTGTGCTGTCGGAGACGGGCGGGGGAGGAAGATAGATGAGTTGAGTTGAATGCACGGAGGTGAAGTAAAGGAAAACAGAGAAAGAGGGATCGATAGAGGGAACGAGAGGACGATAAAAACGAAAGAGAAGAGAAGAATGAAGAAGGAGTGAACAGAACGAGGACGAGACACTCACTAAACCAATCCTTGATAAATCATATAACTCGACAAAAACACCCTCACCCCCTTTGCCGGATCGTTCAAAAACTTCACCACCTTGTCCTCCTTCGCCGCTCTCGCCTGGGACAACAGCTCCTGTATTTCGTCGTTGTTCTCGACGAGGATCGGGGACTTGCCGTATAGATCGTACGGAGCGCGCGGGCGAAGGCGTTTTGGTCTATCGATGTTATTGTTGTTGTTGTGAACGGAACTGGCACGGTCAAAGCGGTCTTCGTCGTCGTCGGAAGCGGGTTTGTCGGAAGCTTTTTGCCAGACGGGAGTGGTACCGAGGAGACCTGCGAAGATGCGGAACTAGGTTTGCGATTGTTACTTCGGAAGAAGATAAACTCAAAGAAAGGAAGGCGAAAACGGACCTGATCCCAGAGATACTGAACATTCGTGCTGGCGGGAGGAAACTTTCGATATCTGACCTCGTTTTGGGTGACGTCCAAGGTAATGCGTGAGGAGACACGTACTTTTTGAAGTCGGAGGCAGCTTGATGGAAACGATCGACTTCGGAGACGTTCCTAGGTGTATCGTCAGCTAAGCATTTAACGGAATCGAAAGAAGACGAAGAAAGAGAAGATAGCTCACGGATCATACGGCCCATGAATCCTCAGATCCTCACCCTCCTCCCAATCCTCCCACCACTCCTTCCTCCCAAACCCATTTGTCGGCGCTGTCTGCTTCATCCCCGCCCCCATCGGCGCATTGCTGAGGTCGGTCTTAGATTCATCCACGTCATGCTTCACCCTTAAAGCGATCGTCGGTATCCCAAGCCCATCACGCTCGATCTCGTCGTCGCCGACGAAGGGCTGGATGCCGTATCCTTTGAAGTCGTTGAAGGGGATGAGGGTGACGCCTTTGGGGACGGGCGGGAAGGGTGGGAACCTAAATTCGCGGGTGTGTGGTGTACGGGGAGCGGTGGCGGCGCGTTTAGTGGCGGTGGACATGAGCGTTTGAAGAGAAGAGCGGAAGGATGATGGTAAACATGCCATCACATAGGTAAATAACACAAAGCGAAGTTCTAGAAATATATTCTACCTGGACGTCGGGACATTATTAAGCTTAAATACACGCGTTTTAACGTGTCTAGGAGCTATACAAGTCCTGTGTATGTGGCTGGAATTATTTCGCAGAGTCATATGTTCAAATTCAAGTATCTTATGCCGCGTTATCGGTGAGATCATCCGAGTTATCTGCGATTAGTCGCTTGTTCGGGGATCGGATGCTGACCAGCGCTCAACCACCGCTCTCACAGGAAAATGGTTGTCTGACTCACTCTGATGTCACGTTTGTTTTGCTGAGGTTCCAACCGTGGCCCTGAATGGGTGTCGACAAGCGTAGACGCAGCGTGGACTTGGAGGAGATGAGAGTAAGAAGCAAGAGAGGGGATTTACCGAAGCTCAACTCGTTCATGTGCGCACGGCCGACTGCGTAAGAAATATTTAGATAGAACCTTATTCAGGGGCACACCAGCCTAGTCTCTCGTAGACAGACGCTCTATATGTATCAGCTCGGTGCCCTCGCTATAGAGGCACGACAACTTTAGTAGCATAGGCGCTCGCCAACGCCTATTGATCTGGCTGAACGCCTATTCCGAGGCTTGTCCGAGGCCGTTGCCAAGTCGTTGCCACACAACATGATCAAGCATCAGTTAATCATCACGATGTAATGACTGCCGTAGGCCAAAAAAATACACAGCCGAGGAGCTAGGGCAAGCGGAGCGCGCCCTATTGGCGCCCTAGCTCCGGCAATTCAGCAAAAGAACCCCACCCCGACGGGTTAGAGGTTAGGGTGAAAGACATTGCGCTCGGGGGTCCCCCAAACCGGGGCCGCTCAGGTCGGCACACTAAAGCCACGTTCGCGCAAACCAAGAGAGAAGGTGTGCCGCTGCTTCCGAATGCCGCAGAGCCGGCAGCAGCACTCAGAAATCATGCACATCAAATTTCGGCATATAACATCGGAATAGGCGTTGATCACATCAATAGCTATTGGCCGAACGACTATCGGCTCATTAATCAAGTCTGTGGAGGATTATGTCCGGATAAGGCATACTGTAGTGATCCGATTTGATCCAATATGTTCCGGTCAATGATGCGAATCAAACCTCGTTCTCCTTCATCCTTGCACCTCATTCAAGTCGACGAGGCCATCCTCTGAGTCTGAGAATGCACGGCGGCTCAAGAAAGAGTGCGTCGGCCCCAAAAACAAGCTCATTTTGAGCTTCTCACTTTCCCTTGAACCCGTAATCTGCTCCACCCCAACTACTTAAAGAAGCTTAAAGACTTTTACCTGCTTCGACCTTACAACAACAATGCACAAGAGAAGCTTCGTGTTCAAAGATCAATGGGGTAGAATCTACTAGCTCTTGTCTCTTTGGGACAGCATCAATGCTGGTTCTGAACATTGGACGTCCAGTTGAGAATGCACTTCAATTGAGATCCACCCGAATTAAAGATATTGGTGCATGTTTCCCTGTATGTACAGACGACTCAAACCTCCCCAACTTGGGCTTTAGATACTCTGGTCATGTTCTACTGTGCTTGTTCATTGCGGAAAGTGGGCTATTTAAATTCTGAGATTGCTCGTAGCATTGTGTTGGTTGCACAAATATCAAGGTTCAAACTACTTCGAAACTATCTGAGCTCGTACCTTTGTTGGCAAACCACCTTCAATTTCACAAAGCCTGATTCAAGCTAGCGAAAGCCGGCTCCGTTGAATCGAGACGTGATCTTTGCTAAGCCTCCATTTTGATACCTGTGAATCTTGCATTGTCAACAAAATGGGTACTCCCAAGTTTTGAGTTAGCATCACAAGAGGAAACTTATTACGGTGAGCCAGACTTGAATCGTAGGATGCGAGGATGGTGCGCGGGCATGGAGTTGTTTGATTGGAATCCAAATTGTCTTCCTCTACTTAGCTTCGCACTACTTCTCAAATTGTGCTTACATTAGCTATAGTGATCGCCTTTGAATTATAAGTTGAAGCTTGAACCCAAGCACAACGGCTCACGCCTGCTCGCCGAGTGTACGGCCCAAGTACGGCTGAGAAATGATTGAACCTTCCGAGTCGGGCTCGTGTATGTTTGATTCTTTACATAATGTAGTCAGAATAAATGCCTATGAATAACTACTGTATTGTTTTCAACCCAAACTTGGCTGAAGAGTACGAGTTTTGAAGCAACTGAAATCTCTCGAACCGAAGTTGAACGGCAAAAATGATTCATCGGCTTTTTCGGACTCAGTGTGGGAACGGCCGAGGGATGTTCCGAGGAAATCTTGAATTCGATTGGCTGGATTATGTCCCAGGGAGGCAGTTGCTCCGAAAGGACATACCTCTTACCATATCTTTTTTTTTTTTTTTTTGGAGTGTTGGATTGAACCAAACGATACTTAGGCGGCAGAAGCTTTCCAAGTCGTTCACTTTGTTCTCTGGGTTGTGGCCAGAATTTGCCGGGAAGGTGTCCGGGAGGAAATGCCGTTACGCACGTCATATTACCAGTGTGGGACTCACGGCGCCTATTTCAGCCTACTCCAATTTTCACGGTATACGGCCGTATACCCACTAAAACCCCCCTAATTTTCGTCCAGTCATCCGGCAGCGCCTGTTCATTCATCAATAGGCCACTCCAAGTATGTAGAATAAGTTCTTTACTGAATGCACTTCGGCCAAATTTCCATTTGTCGGTCAAGATTCTATCTCGATTCAGGACTTTATTGACCGCACTGAGCCATTGATTGTGAATCGCGGAATATTGGTGAGTTTTCCCTGGATTCGTGATTACTCTGTCAACTCTCAATCTCCAGATGACATGCCAGGATACGGAGACGAGGATTGCATACAATCTGGTTTTGTGTTTCATTGATTTTCCTTTGACTGACTTAAATTTCATAAGGTTACATCCGAGTATTAGACCCCAACTTAGTTTCGGCCAGTCAGGGTATTTCATCTGCCACAATCGGCGTGCCAAATTCCATATCTCTGCTTGCCCTGGTGCGTTGCATTCCAAAGCAATGTGTTCTAATGATTCGGGAACATTACAGGTGGGACAGCGGCCGAAAAATTCGGAACCGCCGACATGTGCCCAAAAATCACCCACTCTATAGGTGTTATGCAAGCATTTCCAGTAGAATTCACGCGTCAATCTTTCAAATGTCAACGAACGGATTGACATCCAAATGGACTCATCCGTCGGCATGAAGCCGCATGCTTCGTTAATCGCGCACCGAATACGGTCCAGATTGACGAACGTAGAGTCCCGGTGGGGGATTTTTGCCCGTTGTCTAATGATTTTGTTGAAAATACGCTGAGACCCTGTTTTCAGCAGGATACCCGGGCATTCGAACATCAAATCAACCTGTGTGTCTATCTCCATCGCCTCGGCAAATTGGTTTATTCTTCCTTTCGCTCTGTTATCCTTATCGGCAATTTGCATAAATTGAATGCTTCCTACATGTTCTTTGAGACCTGCAAAAACGGCTCTGAACAGCTTAGCGCACGGATGGAGAAGGTCATTCTCGAAAGAATTTCGGTTTATAACCAGACTGCTGACCAGAAAATCAGAGGATTCACATATTATCATTGCAACATCCTTTAAATTAGAGTGAATTATGTGCAAGACTGCGCCGAGAAGACCGCTTTCCCGTGTCCCGGGAATACTGGAATCATCAAAAGTCAAGCGTAATTCCTCAGTTTCGTTAACGCTGGAGTTCATTGTTGACACTATTCTGAGCAGAATGTACGCATCCAGGTGTCCGCTCTTTTGAACTCCGGGATGAAGGTAGTAGGTTGTCGGCTCATGGATGGTGTTTTCGTCGAAGGTCAGTCTTTGAGCTTCGAGATTCGGCCGGTATTCTTCGAAAGCAAAAATACGGAAGCCATCTTGCAAATTCCACAGGGTTATATCCGGATCAAAAGCTTTCGGTTCGTCAATTTCTATTGGGGTTTTGTTCAAAGTAATCTCATTTTCATGCAAGGCAGAGGTTGTGCCGCTCGGCGTAGTAGGATTCCATTTAGGGCAGATACAGTTCATCAGCATTTTCGCTGTTTCAATACATATGCCGGGATTGGTACATCCGAGCTCGTTACGATCTCTTCGACACGATGGGCATGCACAATTCTGTCGTGCGATGCCTGATGGATTAATCGAATGGGGCCTATTCGCCACCACTGTTCGGCGGGAGGCTAACATCAAAGTTTGTTCAACAGTTTGAATGCCGTGCTTTAACCGTAGGCATGCTGAAGAGCGTCGTCTGCAGGCAGTCTCGTAAGCCGTTTTGTTTACACCGGGGTGCCTCCACATTGGCATCTTCAATTTAACGGCTTGGCTGACACGAAGTCCAGTAAACGTGAGATCGTATTTCTGGGCTGTGGTTATCATTCGTCTAATCTGTTCGGGTAACGGAGTTCGCGAAGATATTGGTAGGTGGATATTTTGTATGAAGATATTCTGCACTTGTCCTTTGGGGATTTTTATATAGCTGGATTCTAACCAATTTGTTAGCAGGGAGTCAACGAAGAAGCACCACGAAGCCCGGCTTGCATCCTGAACGAGGTATGATTGTAGGTTCCATAGGTCTATGGCCTCGTTTCTGGCCACTATGTCTAGAATTTGTTTACCACCGGTGTCCGTGCTTGCAGACATTGCCTCACTTGACACCCTCGACTTTTTTCCGTCCCACAAGAAGTCCCGAATCATTTTCTGCAAGGACTCTTCGATATGTTTGGGCATACCCTGGACTCTGGTTAAGTACTGCGATCTGGATGAATCTAATGAGAAACCCGGTTTCCTTGGAAACCCTCCCATATAAGGAAATATCTGAGAAGCCCGAACAAAAGGCTATTCAGAAACCCCGGCCGGCAGATTTGGCAAAAACAATCTCCTTTGCGGGGGTTTTGCATAGTATGACCTCTGCTTTGACTGAATGAGGATCTTGAATGCCACACGGGATTGTCATCGCTGTTGGCATGGCCAAGACCACTGAGGATGCTCTGCCGACTGAATTGCCGAGCCCATATTTGATGTTCATCATCCTCAGCCGATGATGCTGCAGCTAACACAGCTAGCATGCGTGTTTTCTGTTGAGAAAATGTATTCTTACAGTCATGGAAGCACTGTAGATGCTCTGACCCACGTCCTGGATATATAAACTAGTCAGTATTCATACTAGAGGGTGAATTTATGGTGCCCTCCAGTTGCTTCGGCACCCCAACCGACATCGGCGAAAGGGCGCGTCAATTTATTTAGGGTACGTGTATCTCTGGCGCTTATGAGCAACTTATGAGTTCTAAGCTTTTGTTCATGGATTTGAAGCTCAGCGTCCTCTATTTGGGCCCTACTAGAGGTGCCCGAAGTCATGCCGCCCTTTCGGCAAATTAGGAAATGATTTATGGCCAGATCCGTGGGGCGGGGTTCCTTCGAGAAACCCGGGTTCTGTATAATTCTCGTAATTACGGCAAGGGTTTCTCGAGAAACCGGGTTTCCCAGTAGATTAATCCCTGCGATCTCCCCCCGGCGAACATGTTAATGATATGACGTTTGCCTTCCAAACTAGGTTCAGTTACGCTCCATCTTTCAAAGTCGTTACAGATCTTATCCAGCGTTTCAGGCCAAGGCTTGATATAAGGTACGTTATTCCCAATCCATGTCCCAAGTATGCGGCACGTTTCTCCGTCCTCAATTATTCTGATATTATTTTCTATTGAATGGCAGGCTCTCACCGAAGGATCGATTCGTCGCTCCTCGGCTACTCGCGTACGATATTCGGGAGAACCGAAGGGTAAGATCACAGTCTTACTATGATTGAACTTAGCGGTTGACGCCGTACACCACAGGTCTAGGATCTTCCATAGATCGGACCAGGAATCCTGAGAGGAGAGGAATATCGTCGTATCATCAGCAAAGAGCGAGAGTATGAGATTACGATCTGTTCCCGGAATTAATATACCTTTCAGGTCTGCATCACGGACAAGGCATGCAAGAGGTTCAATGGCTAGATTGAATAGCAAACAAGACAAGGGGTCTCCTTGTCGAACTCCTCGGATAACAAAGTATTCGTCACTTAATTCTCCATTGACCATTACTAATGTTCTTGCGTTTGTATATAAATCCTTGATCATGGAGCAAAAACGGCTCGGAAACCGCATATGGTGGAGTACGCGCAGCAGGTAGTCGTGGTTAATTCTATCATACGCTTTCTCCTGGTCAAGTGCCACTATTACACCTTCGGTATCTTCAGCAACCTCTGCATAATTGAGCAAGAATTTCACGAGTTTAACTTGGTCTTCGATCTTCCTACCTTTCATAAATCCAACTTGATCAGGATGAACTAGAGTCGGGGCTACGCGCATGAGTCTCAGTGAGTGTGCCTTTGTTAATAATTTGTAATCGGTGTTGAGCAGGGTTATCGGCCGGTAATTACTGATCAATGCCTTGTCCCCTCTTTTGTAGAATGGGCAAAGCCAGCCCTCATTAAAGTTTGTACCTGCCGTTATATGCTGAGTTTCAATATGTGCGAACAGTTTAGTAAGAAAACCAATGATATTGAAGCATTCGTGAGACGAACCTTTAGACAGTTTGTAGTTTATATCCAGCATTCGGAAAAATTCATAAGGAATGCCATTCAAACCTGGGGCTTTTCCATTCTTCGATAGTTTTAGCGCTTCTCGAATTTCTTCCTCCGACAAAGCTTTGTCCATTTCCAGATGTTCTTGTTCGGAAAGGTTCACCTTGCAATGATCGAGAACAATATCGGTCGCAACCAACCTCGTATACTCGTCTGGTAAGTCCTTAGTTTGTATAGAGTCATGATAGTCCCGTGCCATTTGAGCCATCCGTTTCGGACGGTCCTCATATCGTCGTTGCTCTCCGCGGAGCGAGCATTCTGTCGGTTTAAACTCATGGATTGAATCTTTTGTATGATAGCCTCGCGCAGAATTCGTCCACATTGATGTCCGCAACGATTCTCCTTCAATGTCATATCTTGCTTGACTAGTTGCTTTCTTTTCCTCCGCTTGGCTAAGTTTGAAGTTCTCAATCTTATCCTCCAATCTGGTTATCACCTCGAAGCGGTCAGCGAGGGATATGGAATCATCGTGAATAGCAAAGGAAAGTTGTGCTTTCCACGTTCGAAGCTGTTGGGTTGAATCATCGGAGATAAACCGGGCGCAATGTTGGCCAAACTGAACTATGTCACATTTGAATTTGTGCCAGAGTGTTTGAATGTTCGGATGGTCGGGTGACTCATTTTCTTCGGGAAGAGAATCGAGGTCAGCTAGAAGTTGCTTTGCAAGTACTTGGACATGTTTCATGAATTTAGGGGTTTTTAACAGATATATGGGCATGGACCATCGTCCGTGACCAAGTCGAACTTCCGGCCTACAAGTTAATTCAGTCAATACCAGGCGGTGATCACTTTTTACTGCTGTATGGGTAATATCCCAGCCTCTGAATGAGTCGAATTTTCGACTATCTACCAACATTCGGTCAATGCGAGAGTGAGATGCTAAAAGCAGACCTCTCGTTTCGTCTTTCCGATGTTGCCAGCAAGTATATTCTCTGGCATCCGTGAAGGTGGAGCGCCATCCATCTTGCCAACGGAATAGTGTTTTGAGTCTAAGAAATGAGTCGGGTACTTCATCGGCCAAATTCGATGAGCGATCGAGCGGGTCTTCTACGAAATTCCAATCAGCTGCCGTCAAATCAGGCAGGGGAAGGTGAGGGTCACTTATCCATAGTTCCCATAAATCATCCCAGAGTTTCCTTCGTTCTTGTGGAGAGTTTGGAGCGTAGATATTGAGAATAGTGAATACTTCGTCCTGATGCCAGGGGATCGACATGAGGATAACGCGGCCTGGAATGAGCACCCATTCCTTATAATTATCAGAGTCGACGAATTTCTTATTAAGCACAAAGGCGACACCGGCCGTTGAATTTGGTTTATCGGGGTCACCTGAGTTCACAATTTTGAACCACCTTTGGAATATGTTATTGAATTGGACCGAGGCATCGATGTCAAGGTGAGATTCTTGTATAGCTAGAATACCTATCCTGTTTTCATCCATCGTCTGTTTCAAGAATCGAAATTTATGGTCGGCACTGTGCATTGACTTACTTTGCTCACGGCCGTTGATATTCAACGACCCAATTGTAAGGTTAGATTTTGTAGACTTGCCTCCGCGTTCCAGTCTGGGAGGTTTGTTTCTTTTTTGTATCATTGCGACATCTTCCGTCCAGTTTTGGCCGGGTAAATCTTCGTCGTCGTTTAGACGTGTATCTTGTAGGATTCCATTTTGCCTGTTGAAATTAAGGTCAAATATTGGCGCGGAGCGCGCCGCTGTATTCCTGGATTGGGAGCTTTGAGGCCCCTCTCCATCTCCCAAAGTCGACGTCGACTGTAACAAGCTCTCTGAATCTACATCCAGACAGCTATTCGACTTGCCATTCTGTTGTCGATTCACCGAGGCAGACGGAGTCAGCCACGGTGAGTCGTTAGAATTGCAAGTCAAATGAGGAGAGGGACGTACGGACTGCTCCTCGCCCGTCGTTGTAACAGCCGGAGCAGCGAAGCTATCACAGAAGGGGTCGCGCGGTGGGTAGTCGGAGCTAGGCCCCAGATCACCCCGACTCCTGCTGGATTCACCTTCTGAACTCGCAGCCTGCAGGCACTGGCGAGAGGGATGTACCACGTCCCCGAAACCCTCTCGTGATCCAAGAGGGTTCTCGGTACTAAATCGGATTTTCTTGCGGGTGTGTTGCATGGAAAGGTGCGTTTAAAGACCGCCGTCATTTGAGGAAACAGACCAATCAATTGAGGTATGTTAGTCGACAATAAGTCAGACATACACGTTTAGATTTACGCTGAACGCTGAAATACCAGCGTCGAAAGGCATAGTAAACAATCACATATTTTATAGTACAAATGAAATACGCATGAGGCGACGATAGACTTAGAGGAAGATCGTATATCGTAGGCAGGAGGCCATAACCTCTTACCATATCTTGAATACCTTTGATTTGCCCAATCGAGACATAGAAATCAAGATTTTCCGGCGCTTTTGTGGGAGCTACAGAAGCTCTGGAGAGCTAATTTCTGGGTAACAGAGTCTCAGATACTTAGTGAGTCTCTCTCTTTTCTCTCCTTTTCTCTCTCTCTTTTGCAACTTGAAAACTTGAATTCTCTCGGCTCTCCACAGACATAATTCATAAGCCCGACTATCGAACGAGTGGTAGTATTCTTGTATGTACTCCTCGCTATATAGAGTCTGTTAGTTACCGCGCCCCTCGGACCGCGTCAGGATCTTATTAGCTAATCTTATATAAGCCGGGAATCGCCGGTTTCTATTTCCCCCTTGCATTGCCGTGTTTTGGAGCTATTTCCAGCTCTAAAGTACTCCAAGCTTCAGTCCTACCCTTTGTGCGCTCTTTCTCCAATTTTCTGAGGCATTTTGAGCCCATTTTGAATGCATTTTAGAAGTCGGCCGAGAAGCCCGATGCTCACGTGATGCAAACGCGCTACCTTTTCCTGCAGCACCCCATGTTGTTAGCAAAAGTCTGAGGAGGCAGAAAGGTAGGTTCAGGTACTATAATGAGCATTCCCCCAAAAAAAGAGGAAAGAACACAATTTTTAAGGGAGATATACGCGACGTGAAATCTGCTTATATAATATTAGCTAATAACATTCTGACACCGTTGGAGGGGCGCGGTAACCATAAGACTAACGCCAGCCTGTATCAGTCCAAAGTTCGAGTAAGTATTTGGTAAATGTTTTTAACGCAGATGAATAGCGAAATTTCGAGATAACAGAATAACCCTATAGAGGAACACTGCTCGTCATGCATTCTTTCACACACATGTAGAAACCTGCGAAGTATTGAAATCAGTGCAGTCAATGTTCAGATGTCAAGTAATGAACGCAACTAAGTAATTAATGAATTTCGGTTACATGCACATCATTTGTTTCATGGATGAGACTGACGGTCTTGACAAGGTACAGAGCGTGGCGAGACTGGGTTTGTTCATCAAGGGTGTAAGTGTTGGGGCTC
Organism: Favolaschia claudopus; assembly: GCA_037176885.1. Lineage (NCBI taxonomy): Eukaryota > Fungi > Basidiomycota > Agaricomycetes > Agaricales > Mycenaceae > Favolaschia > Favolaschia claudopus. The sequence continues at coordinate 2,825,513 of JAWWNJ010000011.1, read as the reverse complement.
AGCGTTCTAGCTAGCTCCCGAAGTTTGTGGGTGATAACACCTGAATTGCTGCGTAAAGGAATGGCCAGATATCGGGACTGCACGGGGCCATTCTCTGTGAAAATAGCCACATCAACACCCATCCTACCACCGCTCGCAGCTGCTCGAGACACAATGTCCTTCCACTCCGGCCCATCGAGTGATTCAAAACTTTTGGGGGCAGCTTTGACATCGATATGCACACCTCCTTTCATGTAGTCGTACAATGTGATGGATGTGGCATGAGGATATTGCCTTAGGAAAGTCGCCTGTTTGCTATGTATATGAATCCTCTCCTTTTGATAGTCGTGATGGATCAGGGCGCGGAGAAACGATCGCTGACGGCTGCTAGAGTCATCATTGTTCCGTTCCCCTGCTGAAATCAATCATTGTGCCAGAATCTTGAAACTTGAACATACCAATAAGCAATGTCCCATAAGAGCAGCAAGTATTGCGGTGACCGCCTCTTGTCCAATCAGCACGCTGGCAGTCAGAAGAACAGTAATAAAAGCTCCGACAGCCAGAACAGCGACGGAAATTCTTCTTCCCATCTAGAGTCGAACACTTGCGGATGATCAGTCACCTGTAATAGAGCGAAAAGAAAAACTTCTCACTTCAAGATTGTCGCAAGCGCGCATTGCCGTATAACTAGTGTCAAACGCATGTAACACCTGCAGCCGTTCATTGACCAGGGAGGAAAATTCGGTCCACATGCGCTGAAAATCTGGGATCTGAAAGCCGGTGATCTCCTTTGCGGAAGTTTCGATGTCCCGCCACCCAGCGTCAAGTGCCGAGAGCAGTGCGTGGCTTATCAAAGCCGGCGGTAATATCATCTGAAAACAGAGCCGAAGGTGATCTGCTAGATGAGGTGCAAAAGTAGAGCGAGCGCAGAGAAGGAGCACCGGAACGAACCCGCTTTTCACGGCGGCAGGAAGCTGTGTCCAACCCGGTTTGCTGGGAAGGAAAACCAAAAGAAGCACGAACAGGTGCTGAAGAGCAGGCAGTGTGCCTGGTACGTCAGTCTTGGTTACTGAGGATAACAGTCGTAACAGTACACCAAGAACAGGTTGCGCAAGAAGTTCCTCCCCTAGTCTCCCCGGAGATGTCCGTACAACTGTTGTATCGCGCAAAGTGGGATCAATGAGATTCAGAAACCCAACAATACCCGCAACAAAGGTGACATAGAGCACCTCTGGCAAAACGCTGTCTGACTTGTCATGGTCAAGAATCAGCGCATCCAGATATTCCACGACCAAACAAGCCAGATTGGACAAAGTGCCTCCTACTCCGTTCAGAAGTTCGTCCATATTGGAAGTTTCGGTTACATTTTCAAGTGTTGTGAAACGAAAAATGGTGTTGAAAGCATACACCCGTTTCTCTGGATCTGGAAGTTTCGTAGCATACATCCAAGCTCGGCCGAGCATGAACCAAAACCACGGTGTGCAGACCATGAGACGGAAGGTCGGGGTGTGATCGAGGAATCGACTTGCGAATAGAATGGAATGTGTGAATAAGCCAGGCTCGCGGTCTGCGGCGCGCAGGTTGCCAGGGTTATACAGATGTAGAAATTGAACCCATGCTAAGATTCGCGGCCACAGATCGACACCGAGAGAATCTGGCAATTGAAGTTGATAGAGTGCTTCCAGTGCCAACGTTGCCTTTGTGATTGAGAGTTCGGACTCGGAGGGAGGTGTGTCGGAAAAAAGATTTGTTGGGAGCGAATCCAGGTTCGGGATCTTCAATGGATCGAGGATGCGATACAGAGCTGGTACCACCAATGCGCGTTCGTGCTCTGGCTTTCTTGTGGCTGCGTAGTCCCGCACTAATCGAATGTTTTCGACCGCACGATAACGATTGGTGTCGGCCGATATGGCGGCCGTGGCCGCGGACTGGGTTGTAAGAGTTGAGATACATACACGGTGTAGTAAGGAGAGAGCTCTACCCGAACGGCAGGCGGGAGTCGCTTGAGGTTATCGAGATGCAGCGCGGGGTGCATCGTGGGGGGAAGAGAGCGTGGCGTCACACCTTGCGTGATGTCACGATGCGATGTGCACGCCGTTTTAGACTTTTAGATATGAACACAAGAGTGAGCTTAGAGTGCATTAAAATTGAGATGGGATTCGTAGGCGATAGGTTGTAGTATCTGAAGTGAGCACTACATAGGAAAAAGTAGAGACCGATCCAAAATATATTGATTCTTGAGAGAAATTGACATATATTCGAAGGCATTGACGCGGGGAAGCAGACGGACGCGTGCACGATGTCGCGCCTCCCCACTTCGCCTCGCTCTCACATACCCACCACCACGACGACTAACATCGGCATCACCGGCTCGCACTGATGCCCCACCTCGCCAGCACCCCGTTTTTGACACCACCTCCTCGTCCCTCGTCCCCCATCTTCGACGCACGCACCCCGTATGCACACCACATTCTCGTCCTTCCCCCACCCGCTTTCTCCTATACCACAGCGCACTGCACCCTCCCGCTCGACAAGGGTATCTCGAGATCGAATGCGAGGCAGGGGATCGGCGCGCGTCATCGTACGACGCCTCACGCCCTCCTCCTTCTCATCCTCCTCCCCACCATTTCTATGACTGGTCCTCCCACCACCACCAGCACCCCACACAGACGACGCCTCATACGCATCCCGTCTCGCCTACCTCACTGTCCCCCGTCATATCCTCCGCGCTGCGCACGCCACCGCCGCTCATCGAGAGTTTCTCCGCCTGAGACGACATCGCCATCGAATGCGAAGAGGCCATGACATCAACGTAGCGATGCGGACGACGCCTTGTCTCCACTTCGCGCCGACCAAACCTCCTCCTACGTCCGATGCCTCACTCCCCGCTCGTACGCGCGTATCCACCGCCCCTCAACTCAGGTGGAGACGACTCGGATGCTTCGAAGGGAACGCACGGGCATACCTCCCTCGCTGGTCCATGTCATGCCGTCGGACTACACCCTCCTCGACCTCCTCATCCACTGGCTGATATCATTCGGAATACGCTCCACCTGCGCGTGCGGACGAGCACCATCGTCATCATCGACATCTACGCCGGCTGCTACGCTTCTCCTCCCCCATCAGCACCCCACACAGACGACGCCGCATCCGCATCCCGCCACTTATATGGCTGGCCCTCCCACCGCCACCCCCCGCGCAGACGACGCCACGCCCTCGCCTTCGACACTTCCTCATCCCACCCGGAACACCTCATCCACGATCGTATCATTCACGCTACCCCATCTCTCGTCATCATCGGGATTCGACATCTCCTACCATCACCACACTCCGCACAGACAACCGGACGGCGGACGACACCTCTCGCGACGCCATCCTAGCCTCTACGCTGCACCCCCGCCCCCCCTGCCTTCGACGTCCCATCCCCTCCACGCTCCGCCCACGTACACGTTCCCATCCTCGTTATCCTCCTCTACCACCCTCGCGTCTCGCTATCGTCTAGCACCCGCCTCCCCACCTCTCCGCCCCTCCCCACTCACTCAACCCCGCCTCCCACCTCAACAGACGAAAGAAACGAAAGAAACACCCACCCACACACGGAATCGGCACGGTCACCCAATTTGAAGTATGTAAAAGCCGCGCCCCCGCGGTTTGCGACGTCTACCTAAAAAAAGGCGGTCAGCAAGATTGTTTATGTGGAGGAGAGGGTACAGAAGGGCAAGGGGAGGAGGGAGGATTGACCAGGGGAGAAGGAGAGGAGGGAGAGGAGGAGAAAGGGAGGGCAAGGGGAGATGGGATGAGAAGGAGAGGGCAAGAAGGGAAACCATCGTGGCATCGCCGAAACCGTGACAACGCCACCGATTCGCATTGACACCGAAAACGAGATTGAAATTGAAAGGAAAAGCCAAAGCGAATGACGAAAAGGGCAAACGCAAACTCACAAGGCTCCAATACAAACCGCCCTCCCAGATTAACGCTATACGCGCAGTCCACGCCCCACGTCCATGCCTGCAGATTTATTGAGCGCTGGTGTCCACGAGTTTGGTTTTGCGCCGGCGAGGAAGGTGCTGGTGGGGCTTCGAGTACCGCGGGGGATAGAGGTGACGTCGTCATAGCTGAGGTTGTTCGAGGATTTGGGGTAGTAAGAGACCAGGGTTCGTCGCCTCCGCCGCGTTCTCCATCTTGAATCTTTTGAGCTTTGCGAGTCGATAGGCAAGGATGGAGCCTTGGAGAAAGTGTGGAATTGGGGAGAGTACTACAGCAGCAAGGAGTGACTGGAGGAGCAGGCAGCGTAGACTACGGCGGAGAGCAGAGGAGATGAGAGGGAGTCAGGGAAGGAAATGGGAAAAGACTAAGTGTTTGCGACTTGTTTGTAACGATGATCCGACGCCACGTGCCGTTGTGTGACGGTGTTCCGAACACGTCATGTGAAACGCCAATGAAACGTTGACGCAAAAGCGCCTTCTTGGCTCAAACTTCCATCTCAGACTCCCTGCCCGCCCCGTTCCCTGTGCGTCTACGTCGCGTAAGGCGTCTGTCTGCATACTGGTCTGTACGCTGATCCTGACCGATATTCACTGAGTACTGGTTCTTCTCGTCTCCGTCTCTCCGACTCTCCGTCAAGTCTCCGTCTGGAACTTTGGATTCGGAGAGCCCGCCACTGGCTGCCTGTCCGACGCCGACTGAATTCACTGATTCGGCATCTATCTCTCTTCTACTTATTTGATGAAAACCTTGATCGACTTCGAAAATAACGGTACATTTTTGTGATTCACGACGAATTCGCTCATTCAAGGCTCAGATATCGTGTATAGGGTTACTATTGGGTTAGTTCTTCCCTGGATCACGGTCATTTCTCAATTGCTGTCTGTGTTTACTGACTCGGCACCACTCAAACCGCCCAATTTCGCAGTCGAAACCGCCGATAGTCTCCTTTAATTTTCTTTGATTTTGCGGTGGCTGAGTTCATTCCTCCAAGGCCGGACCCTGACTCCACACTAGCACGCGCAACAACAATTCAAATCTCAGGGTAGCTCTCCTTCCAGTGTACCAATAGATTACTAAGTAAGTGCCGTTTCATTCTCGTCTTCCTCGAATAGGATTATGATCTCTCTTCTACAGAGATCGTCAGCATCAGCTTCCAGCAGGTGTTTCCGTAAATTATGTCCCGCCTTCGCCGCTTCGAGGCTCAAAATGATATCACGCAGTACCCAGTACCCACTTCAGTCGTTCTCCAACTGTGGTCCTCTCTTACAAATCGCTCATACTGTGGTTAACATCCGAGCCTTGTCACACTAATGTTTCATTCTTCTACCGCAGTACCACTTGGAGAGTGTTGACGGATGCCCGATAAATCTCGTTTGGTCTCCAACTCTGAGGTAATTCAATTTCTCTGTCCTCCCACAAAATTCATCTATCTCTTATTCTTTTCGTTATCGCTACGGCGCTCTTCTGAATCTTCGATTCTTAACCGGCTACCGAATATCAGTCTCCCTCCGAAACCTGCTACAATAGTACAGGTGATCTCGATCTGTGTTTGCCAGTGCTCAATCCCGTCCTAGAGCCCCTCACGGTCCTCAGCCCCTTCTTGGACCTGTAAAGCGAGATTATCCTCGTAAAACTAGGAAGCATGTGGGTAAGTCGACGTCCATGATGTATACCGAGAACGTTCGAACAATCAAGCCAAAATCAGGCTATTGATCTCACCGAATCGCAAAAGAGTTCCTCCTCCGAGAGACAGCAAGCAGCCCAGAGACGCTGCATATGACAATGGTCCCTGAAGTTCTTGCGAGTGACGTCGCCATCAGGCGAGACACATCCAATTGCGGGGATGACATCAAAGGGGAGACAGCATTTTGCGACGGGTCTCGAGCCAGAACAAAGGCTCTCGCTGCGTGCAACAGCGGCGGCGGTGAGAAGAGGGATGAGTGCGGATAGGAGCTTCATTCGGAGTGTAGGTGAGTGGGCGGAAAAGAAGATAATGCTCGTCTGCTAACCTGCTCCCCTTTTAACAAGCAGAACGGCCGCGAGAAAGGCATCCACTTTCATGTACTGCCCATACCTGTTCCCCCTACTTACGCATTTTTCACATGTAACTCCTTCTTCTAGCAGCGACGGAGCACTAGGGGAGCCGAATCCGCACCAAAAGTGGACGTAAAAGCAGTCAGATCTCCACACTAGCGTGGAGTCGAGATGATTCTGAAAACGCTACTATGCGAAAATTTCGACTACTGACTGAGCTTGCGACGCACTAATTGAGCTTCGCATCCGTATTCGCCCTCCATCTTGCACACACCACACTCCGCCAAGCTAATTATCTACTACACACGACCCGACCATTATGGCTCATAGCGGTAAGATCCCTCAACATCTGCATTTCAATCAATCGAACTACTTTCAGCGGTCAATCTATTGGACACTATGAAACCGAGGCTTAATTGTTCTCATCCAAGATCCTTGGGATAGCTACAGTAGCACCGGCATGATTATCGGGGAATTCTTCAAGTTGATTTCTATATCAGTAGCCTCTCCTGCAAAATACACCCGATATAGAAGCTCGCCGCAATATAGACCACGGACGTACTCATAGACAAAACAAGTTCCGTCTTTATCCGTCCGAGACACGCTCGTGGTCCGTGCACAAGGAGGGGCTTGTGATCTCACATGACCGCGTCTGTTTGTTGCCGATCACTGGCAATGATGATCATGATTCACTCTCACGCTCCTTTGCTTTCTGCCTCCCTTGCTTCTCTCCCTCGCCCCCTTTTCTCGAGCTGCCAGCGGGCTTTCCGATGGCCAGAATTCTTGACGCATGTACACGCTTTACTAAGAATGCCCTAGCTCTCACGCACACCAATTCAAGGTTCTTTGGCCCGCCAACGAAGTGTGAATCGGCGGTGATGATTCCGAGTCGCGATTGCAAAACAGTCGCAACTTAGCCTGTTAGTATAGTAGCAGGTGCTTACTATCATTATGGCCGGGCAAAGTGTCAGGTGAGTTGTGTCACTGCACAACGTGTCGAACGCAGCACGGTGAGTCTGCTCGATCTTTTGTTCCCATAAATAATTCGCGGCGGTCCACTTCTTCGCGTCGCCTAAGCTGCAAATCGTTGGCAAATCGGCTCGGATCGCAAACCCCAAATCTGAGTTGGTACGCATCTCCACTTGCATTCAAATTGTCAATAACTACACTCATCTTTTACTCAGGCAATGCAATTGTTATGTCGACACTGCTGGCTTCTCCGCCTTCTCGTCGGGATACCACTCTCCAGGGAAAGCCTGCTGATCCCTGTCCGTATTCTACCCCAATCTAAGGCACTCGTGCACCTCAACAGCCAATGAAGTGTGGGTTTCGAAATATCTTCAGAAAGTATTGCTCACGGTTTTGGACAGTTTGTGTGATTCTTTTCACCAGCCATGACATCGCTTGCTCTGATAAAGTCTCACAGAGCTGGTCCAATCTCGCCCACATTCATTCAATCCCATCCAGGCTCATGACAATTTCACAGTATTCCTTGGCGGCGGCTGGAGCCCTTGCCGTCTACGTCGCATATGTGGTGTTTCGTCCCCGCCGCAATCTATGCGATATTCCAGGACCGCCCTCCCCTTCGTGGCTATTCGGTCAGTGGCAGCCCATTTTTATCTTTCATTCGAAATTGTTGGCGTCTCAGTGAGTTTATGTTGGCAGGAAATATGTTACAGCTTTTGACTACGCCGATATACGGAGAGTACGAATTCAAGTGGCTCCGGAAATACGGCTCTGTGTATCGCGTGAAGGGATGCTTTGGTGTGCGTTTCGTGTCTGTGCTCTCTGCTTGCCTTCTCTGACCTGTGCATAGGAAGACCGTCTGATGATCTCCGATCCGGCTGCGCTTCAAGTGATCCTCAACGGTCGACAATACTACACGATGGCTCCCGGTTTCGAAAACTCCGTTCAGTTGATATACGATCCTGGCAGCGCTATACTTTGTAAAGGTCGGTGATTTATATTGACTTTTGTGGATATGTAATATGCTCTGATTTACGACCCGTACACGCATTACAGAGGAGGAACACAAAAGACTTCGGGGAGCACTCAACAACGGGTTCACAGCGACCGCCGTGCGAACATATCTCCCAATTTTCACGCGAGTTGCCGACATGGTAAGTCAGCGCAGCGCCGCATGCTCGGTTTCATTGGGTGTTGATTGTATGGAATATGAAGTTGACAGAACAGTTTGATGCCATGGCAGGCCAGCCAGCAGCAAATTTATTGCCATCTCTGGGCCGTGCAACCCTCTCTGCGGTGACAGAAGGTATCTGCTGCGGTGTCCTCATCGACCTGGTTCTGACTCTGTTGCCGAAGCTGTTTTGGGTCTATCGCTAGAGGACCTCGGCGATGAATTTATATCGACCAATTTTCTCATGGTGTACGAAAGATTTCTTGCTCTCAATGTATTCGAACGCTGATTCATAGAAACTTCAGCGGGATGGCCTCAACCTCATCTCCATCCGCAGTTCTGGGAGATGCAATTATGGCGTTGATGCCGAATGCTATCAGAAACTTGGCAAGGCACCTTCCGATCAAACCATTGAAATCCCTTGACAAGGCACGGTTTTTGGCACACAAAATTGGGAGATCTGTCATCCGAGATATTCGACATGCTAGAATCGAGGGACTCGACGGTGTCGGCGCGTTTTATGATGAACTGGGTACGTACTACTGCCTCGCATTGAATGCGTCAGACAACAAATGGATTCCGTCATTCGCAGTGGACGGCACACTATCAGAACACGAGCTTCTAGCGCAGACCTCTCTTCTTCTTCTCGCAGGCCAAGACACGACCGGCAATACAATGGGGTTTGCTTTCCTAGAACTCGCTCGAAACATCGACTTCCAAGATCAACTTCGTACAGAGATTCACTCGTCTCTTGGTGCTGGCGGTGACACCACGGTGTATGAAAACATGCCGCTCCTAAATGCCTTCATCAAGGTATGGTTGACCGCTAGTGACTAACCAAGCCTTGATCTCGATTCAGGAAACTCTCCGGATGTACCCTTCCGTCTCATTATCCGACAGAGTGGCAGTACAAGACCACATGCTCCCTCTATCTCAACCCATCACGACGTCGCACGGAACGCAAATCACCGAGATACCGATTATGAAAGGGCAAGTTGTATACCTTGCTACTGGGCAATACCAACGGTTCGTTTCTCTGTTCTTGCGCTGCGAAGTCGAATTTCTCACCGTTATTTGTATCATTTTATTCACAGCTCGAATTTACGATGGGGAGAAGATGCACACGAATTCAAACCCTCGCGTTGGATGCACGAAGGGCCCCCTCACAAAGTTCAAGATGGTGTTGGAGGTTATGCGAATCTGTGAGTTCGGACATATTTCTTCCATATTTCGAGATAGCGATCACCAATATAACATGTTCAGATTGACCTTCCACGGCGGCTCCCATGTATGTCTTGGGTAAGTGCGCCATCTTTGTTAACCAAAAAACGAACTTAAACTCCTATATTCCTCCTCCTCGGTTCTAGATGGCGTTTTGCGTGAGTGTCTCCGTAAGCTGTTTTCCTGCGCACTGACAAAATATTCTCGCATAGACTCCTTGAGATGCAAGTTTTCATCAGCGAACTGGTCGGGAAGTTCGAATTCTCTCTGCCTGCGGATGATCGCTCCAGAACTGTGTGCCGTTATGCCTTGACTCTGCAGCCCGCGTTGCCGAACGGCAAGAAAGGCGCTTTGGTGTCGCTCAAGCGAGTCGTGTAATGTACACTGGTTGGCTATGTTCATGTTTTAGTTTTGAATTTCATTTTTCATGGATGCCGCATCGACCGAGCATGCGTCGGTGCTCTAGCCAATCAATTGTTTGAACATTAGGGATGTGGATGATGAGGTTTATCATATAATTTCCGTTCGTCGGAAGGCGCGCTGGAAACGATCATACTTGCAGGGGTTCCCGGAGGTGGGTTACTTGGTCGGTTGTGCTGTCACCATTGCTCGGAGCGGCACCGGCTGTCTGTGTTACACCAGGGAAGCACGCGAATCTCACAGTTCCATCGAGGGACGTGGGATATTATGGGGAATCCTGCGATGGAGATTTTACTAAATCTCAATGTTAAGCTGACGACGACTGCGACTGATCAGCTGATCGGATGTTGTGTTCTGAATTGGTGGGCTTCGAATGTCGATGGCTGTGGGACAAATTTTAAAAGAAGTTAAGTTTCTATCGAGTCGGAGATGCAAAACAAGTTATTGCCTTTTCTGGTAATCGACTCAGCCCAATTTCCCGGTTCTTGATCTGGCGCGGTGCAACTATGGATTTGACCCGTGATTTGACTTACCGAACGAGCCTTTCGCGATTTATTGACTTGACCCCATATTTAAGAATGTTGACCTGACGCCAGGTTTCCGCTATGGACCTGGCTCATTTTGCTAATGGACCTGGCATTTCATAGTTATGGAGTCCCCCCCTACTTTTCGAGTTCCATATGTTGAACCAACCTTACTTTTGAGACATTGAGTTTGTTGAACCAACCTCACTTTCTAGCTCCTGCTTGTGGAATCAGCCCAACTTTTGGAAATCACGCGCAGTTGATAGATGCGATGGCAGGCCCGGACCGCCGGGGCCATTGCGACGCGTCACGAAAGTTGAACTTGAAGAATTTGAGGCTTGATTCCAGGACGCGTCAAACACGGCAAAACCGTGCTAGTAGCAAGGTGCGGATTTGATAACACTCAGTTGTACGCCAAAATTTTGTAAAAGCAGAACTTGAAGAATGGCTCGAGGGACGGCTTCTACTAGCACAGGATAAGTATGTACTACTATCTCCAGGAGTAACAATTCTCGGGGATTTTTTCACCGTGTACTGAAGGGAACTCGAGTCTCTGATTTTAATCTGAAGGAATGAGCCTGAAGCTAGTCAAAGGCTGGTTCAACGATTTGAGATTTCGAAAGTGCAGTCAGTTCAACAATCGGAATACTAAAAAGTGCAGTGGGATCAACAACGTGACTCAGGTAAAAAGTGGGGTCAGTTCAACAAGCCAACAAGCCATAAAATTGGGTCAACTCGATAAGCAACTGAGGTCCGTTCAACAAGCTGATTATGTTGGATCCACAACAAAAAACCTGGGTCAAGTCAAGTTTTCTAAATTGTGGTTGCGTCAATAAAGTGAGGTTCGTCAGATCGACAAGTCAAGAAAGGTGAGTTCACAATGTCATAGGCAGAAGTGGGGGTAATTCGAGAATAAAAAGATAGGTCACGTCCACAAAGACGCGTTTGAGCTGGATCAATAACCAGAAAAGGTAATAACCTATTTTCGGTCGGAGATAAAGACACGTTTGTGGTCCGTGCACACGGAGGCGCTTGTCAGATCACATGATCGCGTCTGATTGTTGATGCGAGTGATGGTCACGCCACGTCACCACCTTTGCTCCTTGCCTCCGTCCGGCATCCGTCATCCTATTTTCTCCAGCTGGGCTTCGTATTGTCAGCATTCGTTCGATGACACTACACTACACTTTGTGCCAACAACTACTTGACTTCTATGCTCGCCGCTCTCTCCGCCGCTGAAAAGGACGGAACTGATTCAGCCAAAGAATTCCCGATTCCCGAAATAGGTACAGTATACTTACTTCGCTCAGGTTGTGCCTCATTTCTTCCTGCTGGCCCCTCGGGTACTGTGCGACCGAGATTAGCTGCTCTTCAGTGTACTTTCTAGCTGGCGAATTCGGCTCCTAAATATTTTTGTTCAGCGTGACGGCGAGCCTAAGTCTTCGTGTCAAATGTTACTTGCTGTGAAGTCGTTTCGAAGTGTCCAGAATCCGATACCGCCTGCGCTCCCCCTATACTTGAAAAAGGACGTGGGGCGCGCTCAATCTTCGTTTGGTCTACCCGCGCGGAAGAAACGCACCTATCCGCCTAATGAAAATTTCCATCCCATATACGAAGCGAAATGTCATTTATTCTATACCCCCATGGCATTCAGTTAGGCCCTCGATCAATCCGCCGCTCGTGTGAGCGATACTTCGCCCCAAACGTCATACTTTTGGAGTTCCCCGTCCATACTTCCCGACGATCCAGTTCTCGTTCTGGCGCTTCTCGATAGCACACCACTCTTCTCAGGGGTATGCCACTCTCTAAGGGCAAGACAACTGCTCCCCTCCCCTATCTAAGGCCACCCAAGCACCAATGAACGTATCTTCTAACATAATTGCCCAAAGCTTCAGAGACACCTTGCACGATTCTAGCCTCTAACCGCGACATCACTTGCTATGGACATGAGCTATTTAATAAAGCGTTGCAGAGCTGGCCCAATCCACCCACATTCATTCAATCCCCAACCCCGCATCCCCACTGATGGATTTTTCACAGTATTCTATCGCAGCAGCCAGCACTATCACCGTCTATGTCGCATATCTGCTGTTCCGTCGCAGCCGCAATCTGCGCGACATTCCAGGACCACTTTCTCCATCGTGGCTATTCGGTCAGTGTCGAACTCTCTTTATCACACATCCTTCGCGACTCACTGGGCTCATTCTGTCAGGGCATATGCTACACATTTGGACGGCTCCGATATACGGGAAGTATGCGTTCAAGTGGCTTCGGGAATACGGCTCAGTGTATCGCGTAAAGGGGTGCTTTGGTGTGAGTCTGCAGAGGATTCTCCACTATCCAATCTCATCTGCATACACAGGAAGATCGTCTGATGATCTCCGATCCCGCTGCCCTTCAAGTCATCCTCAATGGCCGCCAATATTACAAAATGGGTCCCACTCTTGACAATATAGCGCACCTGATCTACAACAATGATTGCCTCTGGCTCTGCAAAGGTGAGTGAATCATGATGATTATACTCATTGCAGATTGACGACAAGGTGTGACTACAGAGGAGGAACACAAACGACTTCGTACGGCGCTAAACAACGGTTTCTCAGCCTCTGCCGTTCGAACGTATCTTCCGATTTTCGAGCGAGTTGCGCAAACCGTAGGTAGATCAACGTCGCTTCTTCGTTCCCATATTAATCAACAGAAATTCCAAGCTCACCGAGCAGTTCGACCACTTTGGGGGGGAGGCATCTGCTAATTTATTGCCGTCTCTGGGCCGTGCCACTCTCTCGACGGTAACTCAAGGCATGTCCTGCAGCCTCTTCATTCTAAATCCCAATTTTGACTTCGAACTTCTAAGCGGCGTTGGGGCTATCGCTGGACGAACTCGGTGATGAATTCATATCGACAAATCTCCTTATGATGTAAGGAGCTTATTCATTGGAACACCGAATCATTCTATACGCATTCCCCGTTTCAGGAACATGGCCGGAGCTCCATCGCCAACCAAGATTCTACAAGATGCGATTATGGCCTTCATGCCCAACGCTATACGAAACTTTGGAAGACACCTCCCGATTGAGCCATTCAAGTCGCTTGATAAAGCGCGGTTTTTGTCAGACAAGATTGGGAAATCCGTCATTCGAGACATTAGAAAAGCTAAAAGCCAGGGACTCGACGGAGTTGGTGCATTTTACGATCAGCTTGGTACGTTTTTTTTGATTGTTTTGAATCGCACTTCAATTATACAGTAATCCTCTCATAGTCGACCGTCTTCAAACCAACAGCCTGACGGAGTACGACATTCTTGAGCAGACCTCGCTCCTGCTCCTAGCCGGCCAAGACACGACGGCAAATACGCTTAGCTTCGGGTTCCTCGAACTGGCTCGAAATGTCGAGTTCCAAAGTCAACTCCGAGAGGAGATTCACGCATCTCTCGGAGCGGGGGGCGGCGCTGCGGCGTACGATAATATGCCGCTACTGAACGCTTTTCTGAAGGTACCCAAGCATCACTGCTGTTGAAGGCGTAACGGCTGATTAGACACAACTCAGGAGACGCTTCGAATGTACCCAGCCGTATCATTGTCCGACAGGACTGCAGTACAGGATCATATCCTTCCACTTTCGCAGCCTATGATGACAACGGATGGAAAGCAAATCACTGAAATACCAATCACTAAAGGCCAGGTTGTGTATCTTGCTTCTGGGGAATACCAGCGGTTCGATCAATTTTTACTGTTGAAATTCATGCGCATCTAAGAAAGGATTTTGCAGCTCGCAATCACGGTGGGGAGAAGATGCTCACGAATTCAAGCCTTCTCGTTGGTTGCAAGATGGTCCCGCTCACAAAGGGGACAGTGTCGGTGTTTACGCGAATCTGTCAGTTCATTTCTTGATTGTTTAGCGGCATAATTCCCACCTTCAAACCTTCAGGTTGAGTTTCTACGGGGGTCCGCGTGTCTGTCTCGGGTAAGCTGCCGCCTGATACCCTGATTCATCCGATAGCTTACCGTCACGGATTCAGTTGGCGTTTTGCGTGAGCGGTGCCATAAAATCTATTTCGAGGTCCTGACAAGCCATCCCTCTCTCTAGCTTACTCGAAATGCAAGTCTTCGTCAGCGAGCTGGTGGGGAAATTCGAATTTTCTCTGCCTATCGGCGATAAGTCTCAAACGGTGTGCCGTGTGGCCTTCACACTGCAGCCCACACTGGCCGATGGAGAGAAGGGTGCTTTATTGGCGGTTAAGCGGGTTGTCTAGACTGAAAGATATCGAATTGCTTCAGAATTGTCTTCTGTACTTTGCGTGTAATTCAAGTACTGCAAAACCCGAAAAATCCTTCCGATATTTTCTGTTCAGGGAATAAAATACCAGTGATGGCTCAGCAAATTTACGAATGATCTACGGAATTTCCATCTCATTTTTGTTTCCGTCTCGAAGCCTCCCGGAATACTCAGAAGCAAAATTTGAATTTGAGAGACAGAAACCAACCATGGACACTTGAGTGCCGTGCCAACAGGATGATGCGACATTGCACCGAGAAACCGGGTTTCCGGCGCTGGAGCCGTATTTTGAAGAAGACAGCTGTTGACGAATTTCACCGATCGAGACCACATGTACTCCCATTAGATTCATCCTTTTTTTTGGAGGTGCACGGCCAGGGAGCATTGCAGATTACATAGCTAGCCCCGGCTGAAGAAATTGAGAGAGGTGGTGGGTGGAAAACAGCAAGAGCAGAGCGTAGTCACAACTTGGTCACATCAGCGTCTAAACACGACCACACACGCCGCCTCCTCCCGTCCACGATGAACAGCGCGGTGACCTCCACCGATCCAGCGCTGGTGCGCGCCCTGCCGTACACCACCTCCGCCCTCCGCACCCTTCCCGTTCTCGCCGTCTCGCTCCTCCGCGCCCTCTACGCCGCCCTCGCCTTCCTCGCGCACCCCATCCCTCCTCCTCTACCTCTTCGCCCCCCTCCTCCTCTTCATCCACCTCCTCCTAGAAGTCCTCGTATACGCATCCTACCGCGCCACGATCTATGTGTCGGACGTCGTCTATCCCGCCTACGTCTTTGCCGGCGTCGCGTGCATCACCGGCGCGCTGTTGGGGTTGTTTGGCCGACTCGCGGTACATGGAATTGTTCATCTGGTTATGTCGCCGCCGCCGATGCAGGACGTGGTGGAGCACGAGGAGGAGGCGGTGAAGGTGGAGGAGCGGAAGAGACGCGAAGTCTACTGGTGATATCCGACGACGGTGTGTCACTCGATTTCTCTGCACCGTGATTGATGCTCAAAACGGACTCTAGCTACACCCTCGGCATCGGTGACCCGGTGACCCGACCCGCGGGCGGGCGGCGCTGCACTCGTTTTTGTCTATTAGCGCGACGGTCATCCTGTATTCACGTGTGAGACATTCCTCCCTTCCTTCGTTTCGCATACTGATCCCGTGCTGTAGACCTTGCTTTTCTTACGATTGAACAAGTCGCGCATTTGTAGGGACACATTGTCTCATGAATTCGACGTTGCAGGTGAGTCGTGTTTTTTTTGTCTCGTTTTCTTTAGGTTTGGAATATGGGGGGACGATGCTTTCAAAGCAGTCTTCTCCCGAATTTACGCTCTTCTTGTGGTCATTCGATGCGTTGAAGCTGTTATTTTTATTTCTGTGCTTCGAATCTTTGCGCACACGAAATTTTGGCTGAATTCGTCGTTACTTTAAATTGGAGGATGGTCTTCCTTGGTTATGATCAAGTTATGCCGCATCTTTTTTATTTCTTCTTTGGTTCGGCGCTTCGAAGGGTCAGGACGAAATTGGAGGAATATCGTCGCATTCTGTGACAGCTGTCTTCTTGACAGGACAATGCATCTGTCTGTGTAGCAGAATCCCGTCTCGTGGCCGCTTCCCGAGTTTGCGACTTGTATCGTATGTACGCTTTCCATCTCCTGGAGGCTGCAGGCGGGGGTGGTGTGGCTGGAGGTTGCTGCGCCGGCGCCTGACGTGATGGTGGTATGGGCTGGGGGTGGCATGACGGGTTCGGAGGCGAGGGGAGGGGGATGGGGAAGACGGGGGGAAAGCATGAGGATGACGACGCGTTGAGAAAAGCAACGGCGAAGAGGAGGGAGCGGCCTTGCGGGGAGGAGAAGGAGTGAGAGTCGCAGCAGAAGAACGAGAACATGGAGGGCATCGCGGGATCCGACACCGCCCGCGCAAGACGGACGCGGGGCGGGTTGAGGAGGAGTTGGTGGGTGAGTGGGGGCACGAGCGCGGGTGGGGAAGAAGGGAAAGCCGGAGAGAGACAAGGGTCTGTGCCGCCGGCGGTGTGTCACTACGGTGCGCATTCGTTTGGGTATTATGACCGCATATACTTATCCACAACCGACTCGGTTTCCTCTATGACAATCGACAAAGTCGAACAAAACATGATCCTTTCGAAATCGCTCCACAACGCAATTCAATACTTGTATGTTCTCTGTTCTGGTTTCACGGCTGGCACCTTAACGCTCCAACACTTGTCAATTACACTTGTAACCGAGGGCTACCCCGAGTAAGGTTACTATGATTTCCACGATGTGGCATGCGGCGACTCTATATAAAAGCTCACTGTATCTTTGTGTTGTCGTTCTCAAGCTCTACTCCTCTCACATTATACTATCATGGCAGCAGCGCCGCGAACTACCGCGATTTACATCGCTTTCTTATTATTTGTTCAGTATTGCATCGGTGAGTTCGTTGCTTGCCATTCAATGAATTCTTAATCCCAATGGCTTTCAAAGTGCTAGTCTCGGCATCCCATCCCCATCACACATCTTACATTTCCCTGCGACGAGCAGACGCACCATCCTCCAATGGCAGCAGGTCATTCATCTTTGATATTCCGCGCAATTCTCGAGACGACAGCTTCTCGGACTGGATGACCGCCGTTTGTCTTCATCCGGAAAGCGTCACTGATCTGTACGCGCCATCAATTATAACATTTCCCGTCAGCTCTAGTGTCAGTGTCTCAATAGAGTTTCGAACAGAACTGACTGCAATATGCCTGGTTTTTTCCGCTGCCCCAATCCCGACGTCTCAGGGTATCTAGTACGAATTCCAGGTTTGTTTGTTCGTTTTTGAATGAGTATTGGAGTCGATACTTAAGCTCACCGTTTTTTCTCTGTCAGCTTACCTAGTCAATCTTTGTCTCGGCATAATCTTTATATATCACCCAAAGCAAGCTCGTGACGGCGTGTGGACACAGCTGCTCACCGTTTACGCCCTCCTCATCAGCGCTCTAGTAGCCATCTGGTCGAAGGGCTTGACCCGATTCCATTCGCAAATGACAGTCTTCCTGGTCCTGTCACCATTGGTGCGTCCCCCACACTCCTCCTATACATACACCCATCCTCATACTTGCTCTCCTCTTCAAAGTCTTTGACCCTCCTCGTCTATGCCATTCTCGGATTCTGTGGGCGATCACACAATCTCGACTGTGTTCTCTCTTCCGACCGCAAACATCTCATCCCCCGAATCCTCGTCGTCTGGTTCTGGATCACCGCAATCTTTCTCCTCATCTTCACCAGCATCGCAAACGAACACTACTTCCTCCCACCACTTCCATGCGATAGACTGGAAGATAAAGGTCACAAGGCTGCCATCGTTTATAACCTGATCTGCGTTCCCTACGTTGGTGTTGTTCTGGTGATTGTGGCCACGTTTTTCCTCTACGGCTCAGTATCAAACAATATTGCTACGAATATCGTTCTTGGCACCATCACACCTCTTCTGATTCTGATTATCAGTGTGCTATGGGCTGCAATTATATCAAGACGCTGGTTGTCTCGCGAAGTGGCGAAACTGAATGTTAGCAGCCGCTTGGAAAGATTCTGGGGATATTGGTGAGGATATAGAATAAATCTGAATCCATTCTTCAATCACTCGCTGACATTTGTGCCTGTATGAATATTTTAGGGAACTGTTCGCCCAACGATATCCCTTCCTACACTTCAGCGGCGTGTTTCTCGTTCCCATGGCAAGCGAAATTCATTCGAAATATTCGCAGCGTTGATTGATTCTGTAAAGTTCTACTGGGTCACCTTCAACGAACTACGCATCGCAGGGACCGCAGACAATATATTCAGTCCATCGTTTGGTCAGGTGGGTGCTTGCCTCATTTTTTGCATCCATCCAATCTGCATCCCTACAAACACAATTCACAAATCTCCTCCTCACATATAGGTGCTCGCCACGTTCGTTGTACTAGAACCACTGTGGCAGGTGCTTAAAATGTCACCTCGAGTCGTGCAGTGGGTGCGGAAGTTGCTGATCACACGGTGGATGACGGGACGAAGAGCAGAGGATTGGGAGGAGGAGACCAACTCGGCAATGCCTCAACGCGACCCTGATCAGGAGGAGATGGTGTCCTTCGGGAATTGGAATAATCGTAGCTGGAGTAATAAATGAATCTCGATATCCATGCATTTTCGATCCGGAACTCAATTGGCCGATCCTTGCAGTGAGCCGAGTTAATACCGTAGATTCAACACTCAGGGCAAAGGTGTATCCGCAAACGCAAGCGCCATCATCGACGCTGGATACCTATCCCCCGGCACCGCATCCGCCTCCACAGCGAGCTTCCTCACGGCTTCCGCATCCTCCTTCGACAACGTGATCTTCCCGCCACCCATGTTTTCTTCGAGGTATTTCACCTTCTTCGTACCGGGGATCGGGATCTACGTTAAGAACACATTCAGTATTATACGCGCACTGGGAGATCAAGGGCGGAAGACTGACGATATCATCACCATTAGAAAGGAGCCATGCGAGCGTAACTTGGCCGGCCGTTGCGTTATTGTACTTCGTCCCAATAGCTTTGAGGCTGTCCGCGAGTTTGAGAATGGTAGGGAAGTTTTCTTTACTGTAGCTGAACAACCGCTCGAATCAGAATCTCCAAATCGAAATTGAATAAAGCAGATTCAGTACGAACCGCGGAATCGCCTTGCGGAAATCGTCGTCGGCGAACTCGTCGGGAGATTTCTAAATCGCCAAGAGATTCAAATGGAAGTCAATCGAGACGAAAAGTGATACACACATATTGCCCTGTAAGCAATCCTCGTCCCAGAGGCGAATACGCAACGATCTTGACGCCGAGTTCACGCGCTGTTGCGAGCAGCCCGATTTTGGGATCCTCGATGTCCAGCGAGAAGGGTGAGTATTCAACCTGGACGGCAGCAATGGGGTGAACTTTGTGTGCACGGCGGAGAGTCTCGGCGGAGCATTCGGAAAGACCGATGTGTTTGATTTTCCCCGCTCTTTAGAGTAGAAGAATCAGTAGGATGGTCGCAATAGAATACAGGAAAATGCAGATGGACGTACTTGACCGCTTCAGCCATCGCACCAACGGAATGCTGGCAGAAAGACAGTCAGCGTACTTTTTGATTGAGGACAAGTGGCATACCTCAATGGGAGTCTTAAGGTCTACGCGCTACATAATTCAGAGTATGAGCGACCCTGAACAAATAAGGGGTATCCACAACCCACGTGCAAATAATACAAATCAATGCAATCCACCCCAAGCTTCTTCAACGAGGAGTCGATAGCCTCCCTTGTATAGGCAGGGCTACCGTCAATCTCGAAGGAAGGGAGACGGAAGCCATATTTCGAGCAGAGGAAGATGTCAGCGCGTTTTCCGGTGCGTTTGAACCTAGAACATTCAGAGTGAGCGGGAGGTGTACTCGCATTGACAGAAACGCGCACCATTTTCCAATGAGCTCTTCGGAGTCACCGTAGAGATCAGACGAGTCCCAAAAGGTGCATCCTGCGGCGTGTGCGGCGTCGAGGACCTGTGATCGGTCAACATAACTTCAGTCGCAAGGATAAACGATGCAGACGAACCTTGAATCGCTCCTCATCGGATTCGAGTGCACCGTAGAAGGTAGAGATGCCCATGGCACCGAAGCCAATGGCGTTGAAGGTAGAGTTTCCGAGTTGGCGAGTAGCAGAAGTCATTTCGTTGAGTTGCGGAAATCGAGTGGGTTGTTGGGGGAATGAGGGAAACAAAAAATTCACGTCCTCCTTTTATACCTCAGATCCTGCTGATGCGTTGATGCGGATTCGGCAGTTACAAGCAAATGACCGAGTTATCGGTGAGATCATCCGGGTTATCTGTGATTAGTCGGCTGTTCGGGAGATCGGATGCTAGCCGCTGACTCAGGGGAAGAGAAAATAATTGACTATGCTGTTACGTTTTGTTTTCGAAGTTACTATTAGCCATAGCCCTGAATGAAGCTTCAAGCATTGGACAATTTCTTTCAGCCCAGATGAATAATAAATTTCCGAGGTAGGTAGTAGCACATCGAACTAGTATTTAGCGCGCTCAGTCAAAGTGATCTCCCCTGCCACCGGATTGTATGTCGAGACAACGTTATGGAGAAAAACATCGCCGCTGCAAGCCTTATTCAGCATCGAAGCCCACTGCATCGATGACATGTACACTCACAGAATGAATATATCTTCGGGAACATCCGGTCCTCCAGGCTGAGTACCAGTAATACAGATAATGGTTCCGTTGTCGTCCGTACCTGCGGGAAGAATCTGGTCCCGCGGATCGATGGTGAAAGACTTGCCTCCAATAACAACAGCAAAGTCTGGCACTGTCGCATTGCATTCCACGACGAACAGATCAAAGTCGGGGTCGAGTACGGCGGCAGGTTTGAATTGGGCGTTGTATGCTGCAGCGACAGGGTCGGGGACAAAGTTGAGTGTGGTGCCGCTGAGAATTTTTTAACATAAAACATTCCTGTCATCTCGAAAGGGGAGGGTTCACTCACGTATCGAGGATAGTATTATTGTTAGCAGTAACGACACCCTTGCTTCCAGGGAACGTAAAGCTTTCGACGTTAACCGTATAGAAGAAGAACTCTGAGCCTGGTGCATTGGAAGGGATGCCCGTTGTGGTGGAATAACCCTCAACTGGGACGGTTACAGCTGTATTGGTGACAGGCACAGGCGCAATTCCACCAAAGGACAAGAAGCCGAGATTCGGGTCAAAAGGATCATTCTCTTGTTGGTCAAACGAGCCGCGATCCAACGCGATCGAGAAGACTGAAAGGAAGTGAATTTCCGCGCATTATCGACGGGGAAAGAACGTACAAGGATTCTTGACTTTCTTTTGGGCAACACCGGAGAGGAAGAGGGGGCTGTAAGGTAACTGATTCGCATTCGAAGCTTTCGTTGGATCGGTGGTGTTGAATACACTGGTCAATCCCGGGAACGCCAAACCCTAACGATGGTGGTCAAACAAACCGAAAATAGAGCAACAAGACGCACGATAAGCCCGGTGTTTATACCGTCCCCTGTGTATTGTTTAGATTCTCTCAGATAGACAGAGAACGGTTCATACCTTCCCAAGCAGTCAAAGTAGGCACACCAATCTCCTGCTTCGCTACCGAAAACCCTCCAATACTAACCGTATCGAACCCAACAGGTCCGGAAAGGAACTCTCCGTCGCCGTAGGTTATATTAAAGCTCACGTTCGGAAAGAGCTGGAACGTCTTTGACGCTGCGGTGTCGAAACCCTTCGTGCCAAAGGCACAGGTTTGTGGGGAGACGGGGTTTCCATCGATATCGAAACAATTGAAGTTTTTGTGCGCCACCCAGGTGTCTGAACTGCGCATAGTAATGGGTGAATGAATGAGCGAATCAATCTATTGTTGAAACAAATGCCTACGCACCTCCCCGTATCGATGATCAAACTGAAATGCTGCCCGCCCACAGTGGCGTTGGTCAAATACTCTTCGTCGAAATCGCTCCCGTCGACAACCACGGTAGATCCACCTCCACCAGGCAACCTCAATGGCCGTTTTCCGGGACTCCGCTTTCCCGGCTTCCGTCGCAGACTAGCGAGCGCGTTTCGCTTGGACGCGCGACGAGGCGTTTTCGCCGTGATCGCAACGTTAAACTCAGCTGGCGGGAGAGCGACGGCTTCTTGGGAACGAGGAGCGAGTGAAAGGTGGCGGATGGCGTGGAACTCTGCGTGTGCGAGGTCAAACAGAGGGAGAGTGAGGGCGAGGAGGAGGGTGCGGATGCCCATCGTCATGAGGGGAGGGGATACACTGGTTGGTCGTTGGCTGTATGTATTTATGATATATGTTGCGACATTCAGAAGCTCTGAAGCGCGATAGATCGTGGGGTAGAGACGCAGGCATTGAGGGTGAATCGTGTGGCGACGCTGATGAGAGTAGCAGCGGCTAAATATAGCGTTTCGTAGATAAGGCTGAGATGTTATTCGTGCGCTCTCTGTGGAAGAAAGAGTGTAGGGAGGAAATGTCTGACCCAGAAACATAAATTCGTAGCCTCGTATATTCTTCAGTCTTGGCGGAACGGGTAGTTCTTGTGAGGAGGACTTGCTCACCAGAGATAATTTAGATAACAGCGGACGCGTACCGTTGGATTGGGCGGGTGACACGTTCACATGGTTTCCGATGAGAGAACTGGAGAACGAAGGCGGAGTGCGGGGAATGACTGATCCTATCTTGAGCTGGCACTACGATAATGGATATGAGACCGAGACACCGTGATTGGGCTACCAACTTCACAAAATTGCGATGTCATCACACCAGAGAGAAAACCATCAACCTCCCGTCCCTCGACCCAGCAACCACCAACCCACACGCTTCATCATAGTCCAACGCGTTCCAATTATTGCGCTCGTTTGACAATAATGCGTGGCTTCTCACCCTCACACGAGATGCTTCACCCGAGGCTTGTTTGAATTTATCACGGCAGGAAAGCGGCCCAGGAAATGCCGCACACACAATCCTTTCGTTCATCCGCTGAATAGGTGTATTGCCATACGGATCGTGCGTCAGCCCGGCAGCGCTGCGATCTTGCGGCTCGATCCAGACGGCCGTGCCATATCGACCGAAGTGAAGAACCTATATGAAGTTTGATTAATCAATGCCTGTCTCAACATAAAATCATGTTTAATCATTCCTCTGTTAAACACCCTCCCCGCTTGGCGGGCGCAAATCCTGCGAACCCGTGCTAGTCTCACGCACCCTCCTCACCTTCGTTCAACAGTGATTAATCACTGTTTAACACAACACTTCAATCAATCAGTGGAGAGAAATAAATGCGAATCTATTGACAACACTACAAAATCCGGGTTAACCAGAACAGATCAACTAAGAAGACAATGCGCAATCACTGTTAATCCCCTTGTTGAACAAAACAGCAGGGTCAGTTGAAGATAAACCCGACCCTCAGTGAGTTGAACAGCGTTAAACACAGTGGGCATCAGTTTAACAAATCAGCAAACACGATGCAAGGGTATATAGGGAGGAAATCGAGAACAAAGTGGGATAAAGTGAAGGGAGCGAGTGACGCACCAGATAACATCGTTGGTGGTTGGGGTACTTGAAGGAAGGCGGCGGCGTAGTGCGCGTAGTACGTGGCGTCCGCGGTAGCAATTCGGCGGCGTTGGAGAGCGGATGTCGTCGACGTAGATGACATGGCAGCCGACGGTGGGTGGCAAGGTGGTGAGCGGAGTGAGGGCGTCGAGGAAAAGTCGGAAGGGGTGGATGCGGAAGAGAGTTGGCGGGCGGGAGGCGTGGTGCAAGAGTATGGATGTGGCGTATAGATGGCGTTCGCTGTGGGAAGTGGAGGAGAAAGAAGCGCAGTTAGTATTGAGTACAGAGAGGAGAGAGTGTAGCGGACACACCTTCCGATGCGATTGAGACTCCATAGCTTGTCGACGTCGATGATGGGCCGTCATTGTGTGTTGCGGGTGAACGAAAGAAGACGCGGGATGAAAAAAACAGGAGACGGACCTGTGGTGGTGCTGACCGCCGGCAAGACCACGACCTCCTAGGTGTTTGCGGTGCTTGCCGACACGACCGTGGCCGGCGGAGACGTGGCCTCTGTGTTTGCGCGTTTTGAAGAGGTGCGTCGACATCTGTGTCCACCGTCAGTCAGTCAACATCCAATTTGTGCGAAGAAGAAATCTTGACCTTGTGACTTATAATCTACGTTGACCAAGGAAGTCAGTCGTAAGTTAGTGGGCTTGAATGCAAGAAGATAACAGCGATGAATAGTCGGGAGAGGGGGAAACGATGAAAAGGCATTGAATCTCATACGTAGGGCCCTTGGTCGGGCCCAGCGATGCGAGGAACAAAGCTTAAGATTGGCGCAATGAGGTAGGAAAGATAAAAGGCATCGAGCCTCATACGTAGGGCCCTTGGTCGGTCCCAGCGATACGAGGAACAAAGGGTAGAATGAGGGGGGCAGCCGTACATGAGGAAGGAATAGTGGCAGAGAATCACAAAGAATAGTTGCCACTTACGGGTGTGCCACTCGCATCGTCATCTCGTCCAGCTTGAATCCTTCGCCAGCCAGGGTGGGTGATGCAATGACCCTGTCGTAGAGGTGGAGGTGCATTGATGCTGACCTAGGGTACTGAAGAGCCGTGCATGAGGGTGAGACGTTGAAGTAACAACGGCAGCGTAGTGCGAGTGGATGGGAGATGGTGGTGGTACAGTGTCAAGAGGCGTTGTTGTGACGTGCTTGACATTTCTCATCACGTGGTGCGTTGGTCAACGCAACACGGTCACGAGCATTTACGTACCTTCCTCCAGAGCAAGGTTACCGCCACCATCGGAGAATCCAATGCTGCTGGTTGAGACCGGCGTGGGTATGCATACCGACTCTCATGAAGTTGGGTAAGCAGTTCAGGTTTGGGGAGACTAGTTTGTTTCCAACAAGTTGATTACTAGTAGAAATTACTAGAAAATCCACTAATACTTCAAGCTACTTTCACCATGTCCAGCCCATAGTCCATTCGGGATTTCAGAATGTATAATTTTGTTATTTCAAGCTCTACATGTCTGGAATTACTCAAGGGCTGCTACGCTTGAACGGATAAAATCAGCTTGCTTTTTCCGCTCCTGCTCCACGAACTCCAATAGATTTGCATCTCGGCGGAGCAGACTCTCATACCCAAGCTCTTTGAGCTTTGTATAGGCCTCAGATGCTCGCCTCTGATACATTGCAGCCTTTTGACGAGCATATGCAGCAGCCCCGGGGCGATCCAGCGGTTGTAATGGGGCCAATTCCAGCCAAACCGATTCCATTTTCAAAAAGCTTCGGCGCGTACGCAACAACTCAGCGAGCTTTTGCTCAATCTGCTCTTGCCAGCGTTGCATGTCTGCCTCCGCACGGAACCATTGCACACGATCGCCTGGAATTTCTTTGTAAGCTCTCATGAACTTAGAAGGTTGATCGCGACATACCTTCACTTGCCCAAGCATCCATCTCCTGGTCTGTCATTCTGGTGTACTTGCCCAGGTTCCAAATCCAACCGTCAGCAGCTTCAGGACCCTTTTTCTTTGTTTCATCCTCCGAAGTCTTCGCTTTGAGTTTTCTCTCTGAATCTCAATGAAGAGGATATAGATATGAACAAAATGAGATTCCTTACGAGGCTTTCTTCGATTATTCATTTGAGTGCCGACGATTGTAGGCACTGTGTCGTATTTTAATTAGGGGCGACAGAGAAGTCTAGTTGAGAACTTACCGGTCCCCCCAGGTCCCTTTCCTTCCTCTCCAGAATGGGCGTCCGTCATAGTAGCATCTCCATCTACATCATAGGAGCCTACAGCACTCAGAGCAGCGGCTCGGAATAGCAAGCCGTCGGTCCTTTTCGAATCTCCTACATGCCTTTTCTGTTGAACTGATTTCATGAACAGATCTTGCTCCGTGAGAGTCGGTAAAGAGCAGGAGCCATTTAGTATCACAATTTTTTGACGAACAGCGGCGTAAGATTCGATGTGGTGACCCTGCTTCTTGAGAGTGTCGCTGATATATTCTCCGGTGCGTGTATTCTGTTTCTGTTGACGGTCATTTTTCTTTTTCCTACCCCGCAAGGCAGAGACAGCCTTGACGATATTCTGAAGGGCGCGAAGAATATCATAGAGCTGCCCCTCCCTCCAGATTGCCTCTTCGGCCGCAAGTTCATCAAGTGCGAGCTTTTTTCTAGCAGCCGCATCGAAATCCGACGGAATATACAGACATTCAAGCTGAAGCGCTGGCGGTTTCAAGGCCTGAGCTGCAACTCTATCTCCAACCTTTGGCATGATTTGTGTTTGAACTTTTCGGAACTCTACAATTTGTGTGCGCAGTTTGGTGGTAAGTTTTTCAACCTCGGTTTTTCGGGATTGAAGTTCGTGTTCGGAGGTATCCTTGATCAGATTGGCTAGTTTCCGTCTGAGCAACTCATGGTGAGATAGATATATGCTTCTCAAAACAAATGCTTACTGATTTTCTTGGATTTTTATTGCGGAGTCCAGAAAGCGAGCAATCTTGCTTTTCGGAACCATGCTGGATTTGAAATTCTCTTGGTCATTGAGCATTTTTTCATAAATTGCTTTCTGAGAGGGCACTGCGGAATTCTCAATGAGAGAGACAACACAGCAATTCAAATTCAACCTTACCTTTGGTTGTATCATGCTTGTATACGCTAACGGCCTCTTTTCCAAGTTTTGACGGGGTACGTGAAAGGCCTTGCCATTGTGGAACATTTTCGCTGTAAGAGATGCTCAACGCAATGAAATGGTTCCGTTTTTCAGTGTATTTTGTCTTTGCCTCCTCGATGTCCTCGGCGAGATCAAAGGCTAGAAAAAGTTGTTAGCTAAATGACAGTGAACTGTTCACAGCGGATACAGCACACCAATTTTCGAGGTCTTTTTATGGTTCCAATCTCCGTGATGAGCAATCAATGTGTCTTGCCGGTGACCGAGATTCATTTGACGAGTATGCGGCCCGAGCTGATTGGACTCAGGCCAGTAATGCTCGGCCGTTTCGCCGTGAAAGTGGGCTACACACTCCATGAAGGCGGTTCCAAATAAGTATGTGCATGAATCTTGATGCCCCTGCACATGTAGCGCAGGCACTCCCCAGCGTATCTTCTTCACAGTTTCGTAGAGATCCGGAAATTGCTGTTCGAAGCGGGAAGGGAGGTTGATTATATATTCGCATGCTATGTCATAAGTAGCAACTTCGTCGACATCTTTGACTTCAATTTGTAACTTGAATTCAAACTTGTCATTCGGTCGGTGATTTCGCAACGCCATAGCAAATGCATAGTCCGCATTCGCAAACCTAAAAATCACCGCATCACGGTCAGATTCAATCCGCTAAATCATAAAAATACCTCACCGCTCGGCATGAGGTAGATCGACTGAAGATAGAATGAACACATGGCTGCATTGACAGTTCACGGTGCCCGTTATTGCCATATTCTTGAATTTTTTCTTATCTTGCTTGTTCACGACCTTGAGATAGTTACAAGTTGATTTCTGTTTGATGTGAATTTATGCATCCATGAAGAGATTGAAGTATTACCTCTGCCGTCGCGGGGACTTTCTTCAAGTACTCCTGGTATTCGGAATCCAATGGGAAGTACCCCTTTCCATTGCACAGTGATACATCATCCGGATCGTTATTTTTGCTGAATTGGTTACACTGGTGATTTCCGTCCAGTGTCCGTTGGCTTTGATTGAGATGTCTGAGAATATAAAATCAGAATTGTGACAAAACGAACTTGTGGATCCTACTACCTGAGATGTGAGGGAGTTTTTGGGCAGTTGAGATCTGAATTGAAGCCGGGTTCCGGGCATGCCGGACACCAGACAAGGAGATTGCCGGCCGGCCGATGTGATAAGATTCTGTCAATTCCATGAAGCTGACCGGATCGTTTGACCAGAGTAAGGTAGTTGAACACTCTGACTACACGAAGAAAAGCGGCATAAGGATTCTGGAAATTGTAAATAAGTCAACAAATTCAACTTCTATAACAAAATTCATACCGGAATGTCTGCCGTGAAAGAGTTGTCCGTCAACCTCCGTATTGCTCCCAGATAATCGTAAGCCGCTTTCTTTGACTCAAAGTTATGCAGCTGGAAGTCTTTGAGCATGTTGATTGTAAAGGCTGTATGCGGGTCTTTGGCTGTGGCAGGAAATAGACCAGCCCTCATCAATTGGCGAACTTTATTGGGGGGTTGTTCACGGCAGCTACAAAAGGCGACTTTCGTGGTATGAACCCCATTAACATCCACAATAGTGAAGGTGCGAGTGGGAGTAGGAGAATCACACTTCCCTCCTTGGTGGCCAAGTTGGATTGTGTGATCGAGGGTCGAAATGTCATGTCGGATAAAGAAGCCAGCATTTTGATCCCATACCTCAGCCCAGTGTGTTGGATTGTTGATGTGAGTGCGAACGAAACAGTCGGTGCAGACAGGCGAATATTCCAGGCAGTCAAAGCATTTAGTAGTTCTTTTCTTTCCCGATCCACATTCGCACGAGGTATTTGTAGCTGGGTCTGCCTCTCGCTCAAAAAGGAGCCATCCTAGCTCCTCAAAATGATTTTCGAAGTCGTCCAGTAGTTGCCCGTTCTGCAGAGGTATCAGAAGTTATCAAGACTCCGGAAGTTAGAATTTCAGTCTAACCTGAGTACGCGGCTTCTTGACAGGTAGTAGCTCAACCTCTATGTTGGGTTCTTGTATTTCCGCCGGTTCGGAGCCTCTTGATTTTGTTGGTGATGGCAATTTAGCCAGAGTCCGAGTCTGGGTAGAACTAGCGGAAGCCGAGGTCACAGTATAATGCACCTGTTTCGAATTGCACGGGCGGATAGAGACATGAGAGGTAGTATTTGCACCCGGTAGTTTTCGTTTTTTAGTTGTGTGGTGCGTGCTCATGGTGGAAAGGCGGGGATTTTTCGTCATGGGCAGTCTTTTAATGCATCCTGGTGTTTCACGCTGTGATGGTTGCCAGCCAGATAAATTCCAATCAAATTACCCAATATCCGACCCTGAGTGCACGGAGCAAGCAGGAAGCAAAAAAGGCAACCATTTCAAAAATAGACAGCGGCAAGTTGTGGGATATTGTAATGCCACATCCGCCTGGTACACAAAACGCAAAACACATTGCTCAAAGCATCCTGCAATGCCATATCAAGGTTCGAGTTATGTTTCGTTTCCACAATACTGCTACATTACATCGAAACGAACACAGATTCTAATTCTACTCAAAGTCTGTAGCCGAAGCCGGCTGGAAAGTAACGAAGCGGTTGAACGCTGCGTTGGCTTCGGTTCCGAAATCTACAGTTCCAGTCAAACCGGCTTGTTTGGCTTCCTGCACGGTGTCAAATCCCAACGCCGCCGACTGACGCATCGTAGACTGATTAAAAAAGACCATACTTCCGCGTCCTTCATTAGTTCCCCCAAGCGGCCGTGAATTTTGACGAGTAGGACGCTCTTTCCCCGCCACAGTGACAAACTTGATCACTGAGAAGTAGAATTAGCATACAGCGCAATTATATCAAGACAAATTACTTACTGTGGACATCGAGATTAAAGTGGTAGAAGAGAGCTGAAGGGTACATTGCAAGGGTCCAAGGAGGTAACTGAACGGCAACACCGGCTTCCCAAATGACAAGCCATGTATATAAATCGTCGTCGAACACTGCGAAGCCAGGAATCAGGACACGGAACAGAGATTTCAATTCAAATACGCACCAAAACCTTCCAATAAATAAATCAGAAGTACGCAGACGCCTATTTGATTCTTCATATCCGCGTGAGGATCGCAGTGAATTCGTCGCTGGCCTGGAAGCACAACGTTCAAGCAGAAATTCCAGAACAGACCGAACATGGGCTCAATGCCATGGCGCTGTTTGTGCCAGGCAGCATCGGCCCGGAATCGCTCGGCAACACCCGGAAAAACGATTTCAACGACGCTCGAGACCCAAGAGCTTCAAAGCAAATCAGGAGGGCGGTTACAGCGGAGAGGGGGTTTAAAAAAATCTCTCACATTATTCGCTGAACAATTTCAAGCTTCATGAACGCGTCGACACGACGGCTGTTGTGTTTGTGCCAGTCAGCAAGAGAAGGCTTCTAAAAACGAATTGAGACCACAGTCAACAATGAGCTAGATGAAATTTACCTTTGCGGACTGACGGTGGTGGCCAATAATAATGGGCCAATGAGGCCCGCGCACACCTTCGGCATTATTGATTTTGATTTGCGGATCCGTTGCGTCCTCGCCGACCAAAACGTTGATGGCTTCGGTGACTTCCGATGATTTCGCCATGAGCCATTCGGCTCGGAAAGATCGGAAGAAAAATATTTGGCCATGCTTGTCAACCAGAAAGGTCGCACGTTCGGTTTTGATACTGAATAAAAGGATGGTTGAGCAGGAACTCAAAGGAAAGAAACTAAAGAGCGTACTCTTCGTTCCTGATATAAGGAACAGGAAAAAACCGCTGAAGATACTCATACAGACCGCGCGCGTCTGGGTACAGCCGGAACAAGCGACGAATCTCGTCGCGCGCCAGCAACGGGGGCTGAATTCCGTTCCACCCCGTGGAGCTAAACGAAGAGTGACGCTTGAAGTCAAAATCGACAGAGGTAATGATTTCGAGACGCTGTAGGAGGCGGCGAAGCTGATGATTCGGCGGCCGCCGACCACGCCGAGTTTTCGATTTAGGCAACGGGCGCTCGGGTTCGGACTGGGTGCCCGCGTTGGAGTCCCGGTCAGAGGTATGCTTCGTGGTGGATACGCCGTTCAGTGGTGTGGGAGCAGACTGAACGGGAAGTTGAGATGGGTCTAGCAAGGAATTAAGGTCAGGGTTGGCTAAGACTCTGAAAAGACTGTCAATGCGAAGAACATGACAAGAATGAGAGCTCCTTACCCCCACTCCCGGTGTTGAGGAACAAGGACACCACCGCTCATCCATTTAGCTAACCGAGTAGATGCCGAAGAAGAGCTCTTTGTTGTCTTGGCGCGCTTCGCCGGTGGCGGGATGAGCGAGGCCTCGGCTGCCTCGCGAGTGCGCTTGCTCCCTGCCCGAAATCCCGAGTCCTGGGTATCGGATAGCGGTGTATCATTTGGAGCCACCGAAACAGACGGTGATGGAATGGAAGGAGAAAGGGGTTGGCGTTTTTTTCTCGAGGCTTTAGAGCGGCGTGAAGTGGGATGCGGCAGAATTTCTGAAGAAGACGAGTCCCGGGATCCTGAGGACAGATTGGCTGGCGGTGGGCGACGTGGAAGCATGAGAAGATAAAGAGATAGCGGCCAGCTTCTGTTCCTGCTGTGCTCGGAGACGTCTGGAACGGCGAATATAATAGCGAGGGTGCATCGACTCTAGATCGCGCATGGGATCATCGCCGGCAAGAGCATGGCGAGCTTCGAGGTAAGATCCAAGCAGGGTGGACGCGTCCAGAAAGTCGACCGTTATAAAGTCTCCCTGCAAAAGAATGTAAGCAGCCGGGGAGGCGTCAATAGAGTGGCATCGCACCTGGGTCAAGTCTCCGAGCTCCGCTTTCATCCCTCTACATTTTCCAACCCCTCAGCATAAGCCTCGTCCCAATCGTTGACAAGCGACGCAATGAAAGGCCCATAGGCGTTGGCATCGCTTAATTCGCCGGTGCCAGCCGGCACCTCGATAGCCGGAGAAAGAGTCGGTGAAGTAGCATTGGAAATGCTAAGGGCTGTAGAATTCGGTGAGGGGTGGTGGTTTGCAGGCCCAGCAATTGTAGTTGTTAAATCATCGTAATAACCGGCTCCCAGCTGCCCAGCGCTACACAGAGCAGGCGACGCGAGCGCGCTTTGAGCAGCTTCACTCGCGTCGCCAACGCATGAAACGCTGGGCATGGCAGCGGCAGTAGTGGTGAGAACGACTGAGCGTAGTAAGTCGTTCTTCGGTGTATACATCGAGGATGAATGAGACGGTGGCAAAGGAGATGGTGGTGGGAGATGATCAACAGGACGTGTTGTTGGCCGTTATTTGGCTCTTTCTCATCACGTGCCAAATAATCAACGTTCCGTTGACGCGTTTCGGCCGAAATCCGTCGGAACAAATTCATCCGAGACTGGCACAAGCCACTGAGCACCGCCACTGTGATCCCATCTCAACTCGACAACAAAGTACGAGCACATTCCCTCTACCATCGCAGAGGGTTCAATCAAGCCTGAAAGATTGCCCTCAGGAATTAAGGCAAGCAAGCTATTAAATCAAAAGGTCTATCAGGTTCAATTTGTATTCTACTAGTATCTAAACAAAAGATAACTCGGCTTCGTAACAAAGATTCGCCTCATCAAACATTAGCTGCTCTGTAAAAATAGTGTTGAGATGGTATGAATGGTAGAGGGTGCTGGGTATAGGTATTAAACAAGCATTAAAGGGTGGAGATATGTAGGTGAGCAGTAGAGCAGCAGACGAAAGGGAGGTGAATTTACTGGAAAATTTGGTTCAAGAAGGCGTCAACGTTCGCAATGACTCCGGCGGGGCGAATGAAGAGAATGTAGTTATTGTAAGGAATGGGAAAAGGTTCGCTTCCCTTCTTCTCAAGCCATTGACCTCGAAACAGGTCAAACCACTCGAACGGTGCTTCAACGTTGAATCCAGCTTGCTTTTGAAGTAGGCTTGAATGGTCAGCCAACCACAGCCCATGGATGGCTTCGTCTTCGTCGCGAGGTTCGAGGCGGCGTGGGCATAATGTGAATCGATGGGGGAGCACATATTCCTGAAACAATATCAATATTGAATAAAAGACAAAGTTAAGATGAACTCACGGGGTGAAATATTGCCAGTCTGACCGTCATGTCTGCCTTGACAACCTCGGGAGGGTAGCCTAGCTCGAGATCAGTATCAGAGCTCAAGTTGAGTGGCGACGAGGATCCGGAAGAAATTGAAATGGGACTGTTCGCGTTACCTGTGAAAGTTTAGCAGACTCGTGTTGATATAGGTCAAAGTACGTACAGAGTGGCTTTGTGAGAGGAGATTCAATAACGTTGGAAGCAGATGATGTTGTAGAGTTCGCAGTCGGTCCGTTGTCTTCAATAGAGCAATAAGCTATTGTCAGGCACAATGAAAAAGGCTTACCAAATGGGTTTTCAGAGTTAGCTTGAGATAACTGTCTAAGAATGAAGCCGTCCGGGAATAATGAGGAGCCTTTGAACTAGCAGAGGTAGGGGTAATCGGTTTCGAAACGGTTTGGATGGCGCGGGTTGGAGTTGTAGTAGTGTTTCCAAATGCGTATGCGGCAACTGAAATAGGTTTGAGTTATAGCAGAAGGAAATGGTGACAAGGGATACACACGGTATTTGAGAAATTCGGGGTCAACCGGATGATCGGGGAAGACTTGACTGCAAGAGTCCGGTGAGTCAATGGGAGATAGAAAGAGAATAACTTGTTACTTACCTGTGCTATTCGCTCCTTTAGGTGTAAGATTGGATGAGGACGCAATCGTGTTTGATACTGCAAGCGCTGTCAGTATCTGAGACAGTAACAGGTAATGAAAATAGTACCGGGATTATAATCAATGGGGGAGATAGGAGGGCGAGAGAGGGGAGGCCAAGAAGCTGTCTGAGACTTGAAAAAAAGTCAGTGACTGTTGCGAACAGAGATGCAATTGAACACACCGTCTCCCCTCCATCAGAATTAAGAGGCTGGCCAAACCGAGTTTTGCGAATGCGAGTGTGGGGATGGGAACGAGGTTGGGAAGAACCAGCAATAGAAGAGACGGGTTTTTGAAACCGAGTTCTGCGTCCCAAGGGGGTGGGAGAAGACCGAGAGCGGATGCGGACCGAGTTGGGGTAGGATGCAGGTTTTCTAGGGGTTGGCGCGACCTCAGCTCGAGCGTGAAGAAGATTCTTCACTTCTGGGTGATGCAGAAGATCGTGTCGGGCTGGGGTAATGGCTTGGTATGGCTCCTTGCAATCTACATGCACAGTTTCGTCGCACTGGATTAGGGGTGAATCAATTTAGGGACATGAATAAAGCGCCAAGCCACATACATAGTGAAACCAGCCCGCAAAGTGGTCCAATCCCTGGTGTCCTACATTCTGTCGAGCGCCAGCAAGAGCATGGCCAAGGTGATCGCGAGAGAGAACTGCATTGTAAGGGAGAGGATTGAGAAAAGAGAGTAATTGGCGGAGGGCCTGATTGATGTCGCGACGTCTTTGGACTTTTCCTCCAGTGAATCCAAGGGTGTCAGAGAAAGGAAACTTGAAGCGCATTGAAGGAAGGAAAGCAAGGAAAGAGGGTATGTGGGCTCATTCGTCAATAAATTGTGAGGTATTTAATGAAGGATCGCATGCCGAAACTCAGCTTGACCGCGTAGGTACTGCTCAGGGTGACCAGTGGTTCCGACTAGGGATAAACTTCAAACAGGGTCAGAAGTCTGGATTTTGACGACATTGAGCAGGGGTCGGGTCATCGGAAGCAAGGAGAAGAATGGAACGAACGCCGTTGCACCACACAATTTCCTATTTTGCAGTCAAGTCTAAAACCTTGTTTAACGTCGGCGGTGCCCCGAACCAATGGTGAATGTCAAGCAATGAAAGGCGGAATGATTCAGACGTGGATATTGCCCGGGATTTTCGCGCATGGCTTCGGGCATCACTTTGCTGGATAGTGTGAGAAGCGGGGACCTTGGAATGGGGTTGATTTTGAGGAGCAGAAATAGCCCTAGAAGATTTGAGCACAAGCGCTCACGGCAAAGCGTGTGATTGTATGACCCTGTTTGACCTGACTTGATCTTCATCAATTGTCGGCACAGATGCCGCAGTGCTGCCGGTCAGTTCAAATCTTATTCGAAGACATTTCACGGCCTATACCTATCGCCTAAGATAAATTTTGTGCAGTATACAAATACTGATTCTCACAGATCCATTTAAGTTTTGTTCAACATTCTTTGTCTGGCAGAAAAATCAACTCATTCCATGCTGATAGCAAGTATGTAGTGGATTTATTTGTGTGGTAAAATTAATCCGAAACCCTGTTGCCTGGTTCAGGGTCGGCGGTTTTTCTACCATCTGTTTCACATCTGAAACAAGGGGTCAATTATGAAACTCAATATGCCGCTGTAAACTAAATAACCGTCTCAAATTGGTCACGCTCCCTCTCCACCTTTTTCCGATTCCCTGACTCTACCAATGCCAAAGAGCCCTTTCACCCGAGCTCAAGACGACCTGATTGAATCTTTCTTCCCGGTATTCGTCAAGAAACTGGATGAAGGAATTACTGGATCTCAGCTCACTACATGGAAACAAGGAACCGCTTCAGATCTTCTGGATCACGAGGCTTTCAAAGACCTGGATACTACAAAGTACAACAGGAAAACTTGGTTTGAGGTGCGAGGTCTCGTTTCAGCCAAGGGGTATTAACAATGTCAGTAGATGATCGTCAGGAAGTTTACAAACTATAGAAACCAAGTTTACCT
This sequence comes from Favolaschia claudopus, assembly GCA_037176885.1. NCBI lineage: Eukaryota > Fungi > Basidiomycota > Agaricomycetes > Agaricales > Mycenaceae > Favolaschia > Favolaschia claudopus. The sequence continues at coordinate 2,789,972 of JAWWNJ010000011.1, read as the reverse complement.
GAAGAATAAACCTGCGACTGAAAAGACTGCCCTCTCGGCCAAGAAGGCGAATCCAATGATGAAGTTTTCCTCCATTGTTAGCGGCCGGCAACTTTATGCAAGGGAGAACTCCAAATCGTTGAACGCAGCAGTGGTACAGCGCATGCAAGATACGAATAATAAAAGTCCCGCCGCAGTGTACCAAACTCTACTAAAGACCAAATGGGACTCCCTCACGGACGATGATAAGAAGGATGGAATGCCCGAGCGGAGGCCGAGGCAGGAAATATTCAACAGTAAGCTGACTCTAAACCATCCATAGCATGATGCGCCCCTGATGTCAAATTGGAAAGGAATCAGCAAGAATTCCCTGAGACTATCAGTCTAGCTCTTCAGGATCTATGCCAAGGCGGTTTACTTGGGGACGCGGAGATTGTTCTTTTCTACGGATTCCGCGATAGCCAGAATCACGAGTTGATATCAGGAAGGTATGAATGTTTTTCTGAATCGTAGCAGGAATACACTACTAACTAATGAAAGCATTCATGCTCATTCCAAGCATAATGACAAGCAGTTTGGAGTCGATCAAGATGTTTTGCAAACGGAATATGAACAAGCTTGGTGGGCATTCAATGACAGGGTACTTCCGCATTCCATCAAAGACAGTCCCTTGATCCCTCGAAATACTGCTGGTCATCCCGTTTTCCCCAGTATTAGTCTAGAAGCAACTCCGACTGCCGATATCCGTATGCTTCTTGTTGAGTACTTCGAGCATTGCTGGGGTGAGTGCGATCAATCCCAGAATAAAACAAAAGCTGATCCGATCCTTGTCCGATCCTAGTTGTTCGGGTGCTTGACAACACAGTAACCATGGTACCCTGGGAGGACATTGCTTCGCATCCCGAGAAGTTTTATGACACTGACGCTTTCCCTATCAAATTGAATCATCCCCAAAACCTTTCAACTGATCAAGTTCATACCCTCACATCCCAGCTACTGAAATTCTCTGTGATTGATAGCCCAAACCCGTTCCGGTTTCGAGAATCCGAGACCCCTCTTCCCCCGGATTCTGAGCTGCCGTCCACGCCGAAACCGATCTCACGTCAGAAGTCACCCACACCCGGTCCAAAGTCACCGGTGCCGCCTCCTAGTCCAAAGTCACCATCTCCGTTCAATGAGCAAGAAAAGCCTAAGTCTGTTGATAAACGAAAGCTTGACGAGAGGCAAGTTGTAATGCAGATTTTACCTTGCGATTTCCGGGCTCATTCCAATGCACCAGGGACTTTGAAGGCTTATCTGACCTCTCTGATGTCGATGAAAGCCCACCACAGAAGAAGAAACGAGCCAGCAAGTTAAATGCATTTCAAGTGTACTGTTTTATTGAAGTCCGCTGATTATCATATTCAGAAAATCTGGGGACTCTGCTATTGATCCTCCTGCAACTCGAAAATCGAAGAGAAAGGCAAGCAAAACTACAGCGGACAACCGTTCAAAAGCGGGGAAGAAACAAATGAAGGGAGCCGTGAATGGAACGTAAGATTGCTAGTAATTATCGTTGCTCTTGGTATTTGATCTTCTGTTGAGATCGAAGCTTCCAAAGGGCTGGGTAGAGGTCGATTCCGATGGCAATGAAGCCTAAGAATTGAAATACTGTGAGCGATCCGGGCAACATTTCTGTTCTGTTCTGATTTGTTAATCATGGTTAATCCCAGATTTGACAGTTGAACAAATGTGAATCATGCAAGCCTTGAAAAAGAGAATTTATTTTGTTTCTGTTTCATCTTCGCAACTATCATACACTTTGTTTTGTTAATCAGTGATTAATCGGGATTCTCGAACCCGTATTTTTTGGAGTACCTCGGCTCGAATGCAATGTGCTCCTCTGTTTATCGGTTCAACTTGATCTGTTAATCGGAGATTATCAGTGTTCAAGGGTTGACTTATAGTAGTTCACAAACACGGTCGAAAATGTTTCGCTTCCGCCAATATACCGCGCCAACCTGTCTGATTAATCAAGGAATGATTAAACACGATTACATGTTGAGACAGGAAATGTTTAACAAACTTTATAGGGTTACTGCGAAGTGAAGGTCCCCGTATCGAAGTGCGCCACGGATAGTTGACACAGATGCGGTGAGGATTGGTAGAGATGTGTACGGAGGCGGAAAATGCGATGACGAAGGAGAGGGGGAAGGAGAGTCGGGATGAAGGGTGAAGAGTTGGAGTTCATAGTCGGTGTGGGTGGCCCAGGGATCGTCTGCTTCGGGGCGGATGAGAATGTGCAGAGCGTTGCGCTCGCTGGGGTGGGGTCGAGATGAAGGGGACGATGGGTCGATGAACCGGGTGACTGCGACGCCGTCGACCCAGCCGAATGAGTTTACAGCGAAAGGTGCATGCGTGACGGGTGGGTCGGCCGTGAGAGACGGATTTGGAAAATTGTGAGTCCGCGAGCGCGAACGACGAGGATGGCTTCCGCAGTGAAGAGAATTTGGATACACTTGTTGTTCTACATCAGATGAGGCTTGCAGTTGAGTCAACGGATGCCAAGGGAGGACGTACGAGAGATAACCCGGTAGCAGTTGCGTGTGATGAAGAAACCAGGAGAGCAGATTGCCCCGTCTTCCAGTTCATGACGAGCGTGGAATCGGAGGAATTGGAAAGAACGATTATATCGCCGTGCAAGTACACGGGGGATAGCGTCGATTCGACTATAGTCAGCGAGTGGAACCCCGAGTCCGTGCTGAGAGACATAATATCGATATAAGAGTGTCTGATAAATGAATATAGCGCGTTTCGGATTATTGAAATAAACACTTACCCTTCTCGAACGACGGCAATTGCCAGTGTCGCCTCTGCTGCACCCTCATCGTTGAGTACAAAACTCTGCAACAGAGAATCCCGCTGCGACCATTCAAATCGCTTGGTGGCAGAGCGCGAGGTACCTCGAAGCTCCCAGACGGTCATAACTGACCAGATGCTTTTCGAAACAGTGATGATCCAAGTTCCGTCATAACCCGGTATGAAACGGACGTCGGTTATAGGTGTTCCCTTCGTGGCATCAAAATCATATAATACATCGCAGGAGAACGGCTTCTCCGAGAACCATTGTTTCCCAAGGAGATATGCACGCCGGACGGAGGACTCGAGAACCGATGATGACACGTTATCGAGAGGAAAATCCAAGGGGAATGGGTAACATGGAGGCAGGATTCGATCGGTTAGAGCGTTCACCCATATGATTCGAAGGCGCGAGATATCTTGCAATTTTCTCGATGTCTGTGAGGTTTTCAAGTAAGCTTGTAGCACGACTGATAGTCTGATACGAGAAATTTGAATCCTACTTTTCGGAGAGAGATGATCTGCGGGACCTCGAGAAAACGGAAGAGATATATGAGGATGTCGTCGGGAAGGCTACATATGAGGTTTAGAGCGGCCAGCTTGACTTGTTGTGCAACGCGAAATTGGGGAGATGAGAGCTGTGAGAGAAAAGAATTCGAAGTCCGACGGCACGTGGGAAGCAAACAAGCCACGCAGTGTCGGCTGATCGCGGATCAATCTCTGTATAATACACACCGGGGGCAGACCCCGTGGCCTTTGAAAAACAAAGGCCTTAAAGGCCTTTGCTCAACCTTTGCGACACCTTCGTCGTCAAGACGGCATGCATGCCGCTTGTTCCGCCTTTGTCTCGGCCACGACCCGGGGCTACCCAGGGTTTTCCCCGCCGCCGTTGCAAAGGTGCGGCACAGTCATCGATGCCATCATCGGCGTTCATGCCGCGACCACCTCATGTCAACAACAAAGGTGTCGCGAAGGTGTGGCAAAGGCCTTCAAGGCCTTTGCTCTTCAAAGGCCTCGGGCTTTGCCCCCGGTGACACCCCAACATGAGCCTTACATGAGCCGCCATTGTGCATAGATGTAGACAACTGGAGAATTTGCGTCAAAGCCACCCCAATTTTTTTGCTCTCCGACCTTGTGTCTCATTTGTTAAGAAGTTGTGGTTTCATTGCTGTATGTTCGAGTACATTGTACAGTTGTAACAGTTCAACATACATTGTCGATGACTCCTGGAAGCCAATCCCACGCAAACGATTTGCGGTCTCAGGCTACTCTCAGAATAGCTAGGACGGGGGCTGTTCACGGTAAGCGGGAATTGTCTGATACAATTTGACACTTCAAGCCAAACTGAATTCGAAGAAGTGGTTGAGTAGGTAAACTCATTATTCTACCCAAATTCTACCGGTAAAAGCGACACTAGACAATATGGGTTTTGTTCGCGCCGAGCGATGAAAAGCTCGAGTCGGCGGATTATTTTTTTGACTACCGCTCGCGAGAATAATCACACCGGGTCATACAAGTTCCTGTACGACAGAGACACTTACTATGCTTGATACAGCGGGCATCGAGGCGTGTAATTTTTACCATTGTATCATTTTCTACACCCGGAGTTCGAGCGGGTTTAGGGTCCACCTCTAGCCCCATAGCATTAGCATTAGCGATGCGGAGATCAATGTTGTGAAGAGAGTTGTGTGAGATCCGCAGCAGCTGCCGCCACAATTCAACAAATGAATTCATTCACCGGTAATGCGGTAGTAGTGCATTTTCATGGCATGATGCCGAGGGCTTGGATTCGTAGCGAGCAATTATTTTTTTGCCGTTCGGTGAGAGGGGGACAACATCAAGGCGGGGCCGTGGATAAACAGGATTACGATGATTCGGACATGCCAACCGAACAGTCTGACGAATGGCCCACCTCGATAAGTGATAAGCGCGCCCCGCTTGAGCCGTTATCTGGTCCACTTGATCGAGCGGTCCGGCCGGTGAGCCACGCATCAGGGGCAAGGAATCGAAATCACAGTCCAGTCGACGGAAGACCGCCGTCTCGAGGGGTCACGAACGGTGAAATTGTACACGTCGATTCCCATTCACATTCAATTCACTTCAACAGACTTTGTCTGTTTTTGAGAATCCGACCTTGAACGCAACTTGAACGCACAATTCGGTAAGGTGGAGTCCGTTGCATAAACCGTTCTGACTCACTGTTTGAACAGCGGGGGAATCCGGCGTCGCGTCAACCGTCGACAGCACACGCCGCGCGAACCGCGCCCCAAGTTGGCCCCAACAGCGAAAATCGAACAGGCATCAACGTTTGATCGCCACTTTACATTACTAGTGTGGGAAAATATGAGATCGCCGTCACCCGGCGATCCTGCGGAGTGGCAGTGCATGCCGTTTCCATCATTATTTGTGTGCCTGTGGGAAGTTCGAAGAATCAATGCATCGCTCCAGCCTTTCGAGTTTTCCGCTGTTTGGAATCGCGCACAGTGGAAACAGCCTCTGCATTCTTCGCTTCAGGCTCATTTCATCCCGTCTTGCAAGGAGATTTACTTCATGATTTCTTGGCTTCCGGTGTCTTGGTAAATTACTTGGGAGGCGCCCCTGGGAAAGAGGCTCGGTACCGCGGATGTTGCCGTGGAGGAGCTAGCCTCCTCGCATCCAGCCTGTATGTATGTATGCCGGAGATTGGCTCAGGCAGCAGTCTTTTTGTTGATACTCGGTTAAACGGATGTCTGGAAGGAGATACTTAAACAATCGAACCTTGTTGAATGTTCAACTTTCGTGAAAGTTGATTGAGGTCATCGGTAGAACTTCGCCCAGAGGCTCTCACAATCCACAGATTGACCATTGACTTTTCGATCCAACCGTATTCGGCCGCCACCTCTTGGAGTGCTTGGTAAGTTGGCGACCGCATCAGTAAGCAGTTCCTGACTCAGTGCAATTATCCTCCACTGACTAACATCTCTCACGCCGGCAGCCGGCGCGGCTGATAGGCGGCACACGCGTCGCGGCGACGCGATGATTTGTTTGTTGACGCTGGCACTGCGGGGCACTCCTGTTCAGCTCAACAATGTCTACTCCTCCCGGCTAAATGAGCGGTTATACATGACGAACAATTTTAAAGATCTGGTCCTGTCGTCCGGCCTCACAGTGGAACAATGACTCTATTGGGCCGTTCACGCGCCCAACGGTTCTTGATCTTCTCCGACAGTGTGTGTAAATAGACGCCAATGATCTACCAATGATCAGCCTCGTCCATGCCCTTTACAACGCGGCGCGCACGAATTCAGGGAGTGGGAGATTGGATCTAACGTGATGGAAAGAGGGGTTGGGCGGTCTCTACATCCAATACTTACTTAGTTGGAGAGTCGGATAGAGCGAGAGACGAAATTAGAAGCGTCTGTTGTTTGGAATGCCGCTCCGCTTGGTAACCGCTCCCAGAGCGCCTTAACTTGATGTCTTTTGGAGAAAGCTAGATTACTCTGAACTTACGATAACATCGGACAGCGGAATGCTTCCGAGGACTCCATTTCGGACCATTCCTTGACCATTCCTTCATGAAGTTTTATTCGTCATTCCAAGAAAACAGACCTGAAATTTTACTACAACTCGTGCAAGATCGTCCAAATCCCCGCAGTGTCCTCGTCAACAGTCTCCCGCAGCCCTGGCACCGCCGACTCGATTCGGTCACCTCGCCAACTCGCGTAAAAGCCACAAGTGAGGATCGACACAATCCCACCCGGCAATCAAATTAGGTGACATCGAAACATGATGGAGGCCGGATGACGTAAAGAGGTGAGGACTGCTTTTCTACTGCGCCGCGACTGCGAGCAATGATCCCTGCTATGCCATGCCTGTAGCTCAACCCCGCCGCCATATAGACTCGGCCAAACCAACGAAACCTCGACGTACCACTAAACCTACACCCAATATGACTTCCCATTCCTTCCAGATTCTCTCGGACAAGGAGGTTATCGATATGAAACGGTCCAAGGGCATTGTGCGTTGTCGAACATTCCTACCCCGGGTTCGCGTCTGACTTTTCGTGTGATAGATGGCTTGTGCTGAATGCCAGAGGTGAATCTACACTCTACCTTGTATTCGTCCGTTTGACCCCTTTGTAGACGAAAACTAAAATGTGACAAGAAATTCCCTTGCAGTTCTTGCGGTGAGAACGACTTTCTTGCTCGTCCAGAGCTTGAGCTCATTACTACTCAGTGCGACGAGGAAGAGCAGATATTTGTCCCACAGGTGAGTGATTGGAGCCCGCGACCGCGAACCAATTCTGAGGGGATTCTGGGGCAGGCGACATGGGGTTCATTGGCAGAGGGAGAAGGTCCGCTGGCTTTTTCCTTCACTCTTTCTATGGTATCGCTCATAAACTCCAGAATAATGCGTTCCGAATCCCTAGCCCTCAGCACAACGATCCATAGCATGGGGGATCGAATAAAAGAACTTGAAGACGCCGTCGCGCACGCCAGCGGTGACGACAAATCCGAATCAAATCACCCTCTTCTACGACAACAACTCCTCAGCATCAAATCCACCACCGAACTTCCTCGATCACATAGTGCTCCGATTCCCGCCCAATCTGGTTTTCAATCCGGCGCAATGGCGGTAGTAGATTCGGACACTACACGATATTTCGGGCCTACAGCGGGACCGGCGGTCAGTTGCTATTCCTGCTCGTGTGCTGCCCATTTCTCTGACGGTTCTTTGTTCCATGAACAGGCTATGCTCTCCGTAAGTCCTGCCTACGAGCTCTCTAGCTCATGCGTTTTCTATCTTCTTCGACTCAATCCGCCTCCAGGTACAAGGCAGTCACGGCTCCGACCGCTCCGAATACGCCCCGCCCTTCGCCCAAACCATCGAATCCTTCCCCCTCGGCAACGCGAGCCCCTCCTCATCCTCATGGGATACTAACCCCTGCATCGAAACCCTCCTCAAACAGCTCCCTGACGAACTCCGCGCCTGGGCCCTCTACAACATCTTCATTTCCGAAGCCTCGTGGTACGGCACCCCCACCATGCCCGACCAGCTCCAGGAGCTCATGCTCATCCTCTACGGCGTCGGCTCCACACCCTCAACGATCTCACCACACGGCCTCGCTGTGGTGTTCCTCGCCTTCGCCGCAGCCGCGCTGGCGGATACGTCGTTGCAGGCGTACAGCCCAGAGGCGGACAGATATTTTGATTTAGGAAGGGCGGCGTTGACCTTGAAGAGTGTTTTTGATTCGGAGGATTTGAATACAATAAGGGCGCTAGTGATGGCGGGGCTCTATTATGCGACGGGAGGCGCGAGGTATAGTATCGAAAGCTCGTGGACAATTACGTCGATGGCCGTGGCGCTTTCTCAGAGGGTGCGCTTCATTTATTTCTCTTATTTTTCCAATTTGAATTGAAGCGAACTAATTTGTCTCTCTTCCGCTGCAGCTTCGGCTCCGTACGTCTGATTCTTCCTCCGTTCACTGAGTCAGTCGTTCAACGTTTCTTTTAGATCGAGAGAGCGATAATGCCCGCTTCGATCACCACACAGCCGAAAGACGACGGGTACGCCTCTCTTTTCCTTCTCCCTCGCAGCCCACTGAGTTAGTACCCATCAGGCTCTCTTTTGGGAAGTATACTCAATGGAAACATACCGGGTACGATTACACCTCGCTGCCCATTCCCTCGCTGACAAGCATTCAGTCGCTCTCCTTCGGTCGACCGCTAGCGATCCCGCTGGCCGACGTTACTTGCGAGTGGCCCGAAGACGTGGAGCAGACGACGGACAGTCGCGGAAATATTATACCCGGGTGTGAGTATCATCTTTCTTTGTTTCTCGCCGCCCCCGTGTAGCACTGTCGCTAACCCTTTCCTTCTTCGCCTCTCTCTAGTCTTCCGCACAAAATGGAGCTTCACCAAAGATGTAAGCTATTTCTCCCCCGCTCCCCTGCTTTCCCCTTCCTTTCCTCCGCCCCCAGAATTACGCTGACACCACCTCTTCGTCATCCAGGCCACCGCCCCCATCGCCGAAGTCTACAGCAGCGCCAGATCCCCTTCCTACGAAGAAGTCCTTAACCTCGATCAACGACTCCGTCGATTCATGGAACGCGCGCCGTTCCCCCATTATGCAGAGAAGGCGCGCAAGACGGGAACGTTGTTGTGGTATGTCCGCGCGCAGGTGATACCTCGGTTTGCTGCGAATAGTATGTCCTTGTCTTGGTTCTCACCTCGTATATTAACATACCCACAGTGATGGTGTACATCCACCGCGGCTCATTCCTCCAAGCGCTCAAGGATAACCCGCTCAATCCGTTGGAAGGACCGTATGCCGCGTCGTTCCTGGCTGCATATCGCGGGGCGTCTATGATCATTAAGTCGGATACGAGGAGTTTCGCTCTGTTTCCGCAGACGTTTCATCGGTGGTGGCCGATATGGAAGAGTCGTGCGTATCTATCTCATTCCTTGTCTCTTTCTACGTTAATCATTGCTGTCTTTTGCCGCAGTCGTTAATGCTTCTGTGCGTGACATTTTGTTTTCCGAGTCTCGAGTACTTACATATGGATGTGTCTCTTTAGTTCATCGTGGGATCCATCGTTGCGAAGACGCCTACCGCAGCTATGGCGAACACAGCTTACTATGAGCTGCTCTCGGCTGTGCAGATTCTGGAGCAGGGCGCGACTCACTCGTTCCTCGCAGCAGGCAGTTTGGTACGTCTCCAGCTCATCCCCACATCTGAACATCCTGTAACATTTCTTTCCGCAGCCCGTCCTCCAGCGCCTAAAAAACAAAGCATCTTTGGTCTACGCCTCCTTCAACCCACATCCTCTCGACACGGATACATGCTGTCCCCTGAACTCCTCCTCCTGCGGCGAACTAGCAAGCGACAAAGACTTTGCCATGCTCGCCGGCGCGGACCCCCTACTACACCCCCTCCCACCGCCGTCCATCCCCCACATGCCCTCCCTCATCCCCGACATCATGCCCCCTCCTCCTCCTCCCCCATCCACATCAAACTCCACCCCGGATTCCTGGCTCTCCGACCTGCCCGCCGATCCACACCCACATCAAAACGCCTACGCGTGGTCGAACTTCCCCTTCGAGCCCATCTGCAAAGATAATTTCTGCTTCTTAGGTCCGAGTCACGAGGAGTTGAAGCCAAGCGCGGATCTGGATGAGTATCTGACGGCGCAGATGGATATGGAGGGGATGCATATGGCGGCGTATCCGCCTGCGTATTGTAGGGATTCGGGGCCGAGGTCGGATGTGGAGTGGGCGAGTTTTTTGAGTGTGCTGGATATGGAGGGGTAACCTAGTCTTTTTCTTTCAAATTCTTTGGTTTTCGCGAGTGTCGTTGAACAATGACATCGATATGATATGATATGAAGTTCCAAGTTAGAGTACTTGTATATATAGTGTATATATTACATTCAGCCCAAATTCAGCGTATGGTTCCGTTTCAATCGCGTTCAAGATTGCGTGGATTATTTTTATTTTTTATTTCCAGTCCTAGGTGAGTTACGGTTGGGATAAAAGGGCACCTATACTGCACCTATATTCCCATGCCAGTTCAATACTGACGTCGTAGAAGGAAGGTGGGAGAACCAAGGCAACCCCGATGATGCCCGCCATCAAAGCGTTATGACGGCACCAATGATGCGGCTTCGCGGACCGCTCGCGCCGGCTGTGTGACACCTGTGACATCTCTCCTCGTTAACAACATTCATCTGCTTTTGCTGGTTCTGACCTTCAAGAAACAGCCTGCGCCTCGTTCGGGCCTCTACATATGGGGCTCGAAGCGCAAGCCAAGGTCAAGCAGCGGTGATGTCGACGACGACTTGACGGCGCCATCTCGTCGTCGCTTGGTCGTCGCGACTCGTCGGAGCCTCGACTCGGAAGTGGTTTGTTACAAAAAAAGATTCAGTGACTTGCAAGATTCTGAACAGGTATGTTTGGCTTTGGTGGGCTCAATGATCAATCGAGGTGCAAGTAGAAACATCTGTCCTGTATTTCGATGGTTTCTCATCTTCAGATTTCACAGCAGGAATCTCTTTGATCTCCGCGCCGCCGGAAATCCTCAACGGAACTTTGGTCAGTTTCGCATAATTCTTGTTATGCGAATCCTGACGGCAGTGTCTGCCGATGTCCCGCTCCATTCCATGCTGCCACCGTCCTGCTACAGACTATTTCCGGACCTCGATCCGCCGCCACGGATTCGCATTTCACGCCTGGATCAATCTGCAATAATAATAATAATAACAAGGCAGCGTGGTCTCTCGCAGGGAACGGCCAACCAATACTCCAAAGTTGGCCATTCTCAGTGGATCTGTCAACCTCCCAGCGTCTTCACTTGATTAATGCCTAATTCGTCCGAAAAGTGGCCAGCTGCATCTTCAACTGTGAGTTGCTTTTCTTCCATTTATTTTCGTCTGCATTTCCAACCGCAAGGCTCTGACGTTACTTGTAGCGCAACTTGAGCGTAACCGCCGAACATTCGCTTTGAGCACAGCCAAGAAACATTCTTTCGTCAATGCGCAGCATAAAACAATATTTTCCGCCACATATTCCTCGGAAGCACACCCGAGTGCGCAGCAGTTTATTTTTTCTTTCAGCGACGTTTCGCATAACGGTGAACTTTACCGGCGTCTTCTTTCTACAGAGGTCCGATGTATAAAAGCGTTTGTGAAGTTTCGAGTGGATTCATCCAGCTCTTCACTTCAGCCCACTTCACCTCATCAACCTCTTGAGTCTTCTTCGCCTTGTCAGTTTCTCCGACCACCTACATCTATTCCCACAATGAAATACTTCCACCAACTCATCACCGTGGCCATCGCTTTCACCTCTGCCTCGCTCTCAAATGCGGCTCTCATCCCGGTATGTCCTCAGCAAATTGAGTCTCAACTCCATGCCCGACGACTAACCACCGAACTTAGATCGCGTCTCAGAGTATCCTCCCGCCCGCGCCGTCGCATTCTGGGCGCCCCTCCGGCTCTCACTCCCATATGCCGATCGCACCGTCGGGAAGTCGTGGTATTGCCCGGCCCTCAGGGTTCCCGCACCATCCCCCGCCCTCCGAGTCTGGCTGCCACATCCCCTTCCCCTCGGGATCCGCACTCCCAGCCAACTTCCTGCGCTCGAGATCGCACGACATGCTCAGCGCTTCTGGCGGTATCCCCCACCCTTTCCCCTCCCACTCGGCCGGCGAGTTCGCGCCTCACTGCAGCGGAGGCGGCGTATTCCCCTCCGGAAGCATCGGTATCGGTGGTCCCCTCCCGCCTTCGAGCTCGCAAGGCGTTATCGAACCGTCTGGTAGCGTTGGAGGGGAACAGCCGTCTGCGAGTACTACCACCGTCGTTACCGCGCCTTCGGAATCTCAGAGCGTTGAACCCTCTGCCACGAGTTCGCTGGAAACTGAAGCGCCTTCGTCCTCCGCAATCGATGAAAGCTCGACGTCGGAGAGTGTCCTGGAACCTTCGGGGAGTGTTGATACCGTCGGGGCATCAGAGACTACCGTGGTTTAATTTGTGTTTGATTGAACAGATGGACGGACAGATGGACATTTTCTTTTTCAAACAGTCGCTATCGAATTACATACAGCGTCGATTTTTCTTCCTTTCTTTTCCTCCCCAATCGTACTTTTTGCTTACCCCTGTTTAATCATAAAAAAATTGCGCTGTGTCTTCAGACCCAGACCTGAGTACACAGTGTCAACAACGACTCGTTCTCATTTTCTCATTTGAGTCGGCACCAGCTCGCCACATGAGTCGCAACCTTCTCTCAACATTAATTACTTGAAGGTAAAGGCATACTGTACTTGATATAATCCGCAAAAAAGTTCACCAACCAACCAACCAACATCATCCTCCCTCAATCAATCTCTACACAGAAGTCCGAATAACAATGATGAAGGCGGCTCAGTTCTTAAACCACCACTAACACACCCCCGGCAACGAAACTCGCCGCCACAACGAGCAAGCCGGCGTGCATCCCAAGCTTCACTGTCGCGGCCGCGCCGGTGCCTGTCTGGCTGGGATTGGGATTGGCGCTGTTACTGTTGGACCCTCCGTTGCTTCCGTTGCTGCCGGAGGGAGTGGGGCGGGAGGAGCCCGAATTTGAGCCAGAGGGGTTGGCGTTTGTGGGCTGGGCGAAGTGGGTGAGCGACGAGTAAGGGAAGAGAGAAAAAAAGGGAAGGGATGAATGAGCAGACGAAAATGATCGTAAAAGATCCGAATGAACGAAAGGGGGATAGGTAGATGAGAGAAAGGAAAGGAGGTGCAATCATCGATACAAAGAAGGAAGAATCTGACGACTCACTGCTGCACCAAAAAGCTGCTCGGATGAGAACGTGCGGCAGTTGCTGCTGGCCGGGACGACGGGTCTGTACGGCGGCTCAGTCGTCAATGGGTAAGGCATCTTCCATGTCAGAGTCTGGCCGTTTTCGACGTAGGTGCCTATTCAGGCAAGATCAATGACGTTTCGAAGAGAAGAGGGATATATAAAGTCGAAGCAACACAACGAAAATGCAAACGAAGACGAAAGGCGAAAACTCACCAACAGGCGTCTGCCGCTCTCCCTCACACTCGACGAACGTCCCGTTAGTGAGGGTGTTGGGCATGTTGTATTCGCATCCGACGAGGTCGTAACGATTTTCGCAGTAGTTGGGGGACTTGACGTCGTTGTAACAGGCTTTGAGGCAGAAGAGGCCGGAACCAACGAAAAGGTTCCAGTTCCTGATCTGGATAACGATAGCAAAAGTTGTCAGTCAGGAGATCCTGGTTATGAATTGGGAAAGGGAAAGGGGTATATGTAGTGGATGGGGGAAAGAGGGATGGGGGATCGGGATTGAAAAGACAAGACTTACCTGACCGGGGTGGGATCCATCGATGAATTTAGGATCGAGGGAGTAGACGACTCCGCCTAGAGGATTTCCTTGCAAGTCGGCGCCATGAGGGTCGAGTTCTCCACCAGTGTCGGTAGGCGCGAGGTTGAGAGCCACGTTGTCGATGAAACCAACAATCTGGATGTATGCTGTCGTGCGCATAAACTAAATTCCATTCCACATGTCGGCCAAGACAGCACAAGAGAAATAAGCGATCGAAGACGCACCTGAAGACCGTGAATCGAACCAGGAGGAATCGGCCTGCCACCCCATCGCGGATTGGTGCAGAACGAAACGACCTTGGCCTCTTCATTGCCCATCTCGCTGTTTGGGTCTGGCGCGCCCCACAAGCAAAAGTCGCTCTGTATTCCGACCGTCAGAAGAATGATCGAAACTACGGACAAGACCAATCGCCAAGAACTCACAGCATTGTTGACGACGAGGGTCTGACAATTGGCTGTAGAGGATGCATTTTCGGCGCCGCATTGGTTGTACCCGAATTGCGGGCCACGGAGGACGGCGAAGGGGTATACTTGGGTGGGGAGGGCGGTATAAGGGAAAGTGAGGGTGGCAAGGATCGGAGTGCCTTCTCCGCCGGCAACTTGACGCTCTGCGAGCTCGTGCGTCGGGGACGGGGCGGGGGTTATGACGGGCTCTTCAGGGTCGGCGAAGACGACATTGGAGAGCGAGAGGAGGGCGGAGACGAGAAGTACCGCGTTGGAGGGGAGAAGGAGCATCTTGGCGGGGCGAGGTCAAGGTGCTCGCAATTTATCTGCCAGCGTACATGCGGATCTAATTTATGGCTTGGAAGTTCTTGGAACGTTACCAAGTCGGCTTGGATCAGCTGGGCTTCAGACTCAGTGAGCAGAAAAACCGACCAAGAGTCTTCAGCGGCCTTCGTCCGCCGATTGAAACCAAGCCTCTAAGCCCATGCCCTTCTTCAAGCCTGACTTGAGAGAGTAACATGCCAAATCTGCAAAAAGAATCTGGAAAAGCCCCGGGCGTTCAAAACTTCAAGTTGATGAGTAGTGGTGAGGAGAATAGCATCAGACCGTTCCGCTCTGTTCACGACGATGTCGAACTTGTTCATAGGTTAGATGCTGCTGCAATGAACGGAGACCTACGGAGACGACGCAGGACGAGGCGGAGTCACCGAGGACAGAGGAGTGAGCAAGAAATTAAAATTGATCCCTGGTGATCCGGGGATCGCGTGTTGACTCTCAATCACGTGCTGCGTTACTGTCACGCATGCACGACCTTTCTTCTCCCACCACCATGCGCTCGCACCAAAATCCTCTGCGATGGGGCGAACTGTGGCTCCCAGATGGCGAAAAGTCGGTGACTGCCTATTCCATAATGTATCTCGAGGGATTTTAACAGCAAATCTTCCGTCTTTCCGACTCTTCAAGGACATGCTTTTCGTGGACAGACGTGATAACCCAATGATAACCCTTCAGGTGCGTGATGATTTTCTCACTGAATTCTTTTGCATCCCGACGTCAACTCCAGGCTGCTCCACCGCATAACAATGCGGAATGGCTAGACGAAGCGTCTCCTATCGACCAAGAAGCGGATACGTTCGAGGTATGATGAAGGGTAGGCGCTTGTGCGCTCTGTGCTTTCACGAAGCCACCAGGAAACGAAGGAGATATGCTGGAATGAGGTCCCGGATAGGGAAGCGTCGTCTGAAATCCGACGCAAGGCGTGGCCGCAGCTACTTTGCGTGAGTTAATTCTTTGTCGTCGCAACACCTTCCACTCTGACCTCAATCCCCTTCAGCTATTTGCTACATCTTCACAAAGCGGTACTTATTATACATCAATATTCCCCAATGCCCGAGTTGAATCCGACAGCGAGGGTCGCGGTGCGTTCATTACTTTTAAATCACCTCCATCCACCCACCTGCCTCCAGGCCTTCTACCAACCTCGCCCATCTCCCACCATGCCACCCGCACACACTCTCCCATTTTTCTGCCGGGAGAACGAGCTTGATCCAGATCAAGTACCCCCCAAGCCACAAGTCGGCGTACGTCGGCTCAAGTGTCTCCAGGATGTACGTATTCTCTCGTTTCTCTCCGTCACCGTTAGTCAACGCTTTTTGCTCCCCGTTCACTTTCACGCCAGTTAAGACGTCTCCGGTACCCGTTAACACGTCTCCAATACCCGTGGGCATCCCGTCCTCTCCCACCTGGTCCGCCGATCGCCAAACAGCCCTTCTCAGGCCGGCAGCGGCGGTGTCGAGACACCAATTGTGCACCATGCCAAAAGCGGCTTCGACTTTCGCCCATTCGACTTTGTCTTCTTCGGTCCCTGGGCGTGGGGAGATGAGGTGCATGGGTTTGCCGTGGACCTAAGGAAACGGCGTTGGTGAGTGAGTGAGTAAGTAATCAGCAGCATTGAGAGCGAAGCTAATGCACGACGAAGACGAAGAGATGAAAGCGTGTGGATGTACCTTCTCCCGTTTGAATCGGAACGCCGTCTGGCTCCTCTCGTCAAGCAGCGCATCGGAAGCAGGTATGGCGAATAGATATAGCGGGTGGAAGAGCGGGAGCATGGAGGCTTCGAGCGCCATGAACAGCGGAAAGGTCGTGTCTGTCGGCATGAGGTTGCGAATCGGGGGCGAGGACGGGGATTCGGGAGACGCGGGGTAGGTGGCGTCGAGGTAGATGGCGATTTTGGTGCTGTCGGCGATGATGGCGCCTGACGCGAGTACGCGAATCGATTGGTGAGTGTCGGATTCAAGGCCATCTCGATACGCAGAACGCGAAACTGACCGGTACTCAAGTCCCAGATGCAAGGCAACGTCCAGCAATCCGTCACCCCATCGATTTTCTTGCGGGTAGGCAAGGCGCCGAGCTGGCGGCTAGCCTTTTCGATGTCGGCGTACAGGACCCAGATCGTTTTGTACGGGATGCGTTTGTGATTCAGTGCGAGTCTGTGGTGGGTGGAGTCAGATCTCAATTTGTTGTTCAGGTCGAGGTGAATGACAATTCACCTCGTCTTCCACGCGTTCGGCGACCATGCTTTGGTGGGGAGGCTCGACGCAATGTCGTAGAAGAGGATCATCTTGGCGCCGTTTCTCTTTGAGTTTGCTGTGGAAGGGACTCGGAGAGAGCCAAAGGAGGGGATTCAGAGCTAAATGTTCTGGGAATGATTACTGCACACCAAGTGTTGTTACGACACCAGGTGCGTCTTCATCAGATTTGGAGTTGCTCCGTTATGCACGCCTTCTGAGACGAAAGACGGAGTTAAGTGATAGTGTAATATAGGCGGCTTCGTGCTTTCGCGACATTCTTCTGAGTTCTGCTTGACGCATGCAGCAAGGCTGCGCGGTCATCTCGGACCTCTTTTGCCGTATGTTGGCTCTGCGGCGCCAACGTGCGAAGGTTCGAGTTCGTTTCGCCAGGTTCATCGGACTCCACACGGCAGGTCAACATTGACTACCGCTCATTCGAACGTCTGATAGTCTTTAGATCTCCATTGCATCGCACGGTTTGGGCAAGTCTCCAGCATCCTTGCTTCCTGCGGCTGCGAGGTTGGCCTCGCGAGCAATATCCCTCTGGTTCTGAGCGTCGCTGAGCCAAGTCATTCAATGGCAACAATCGCCTCCGTATGGTGAAGACCGCGTTCAGTCGCCCTCGGTCTTTCGGCGTATATACCTAGGAGAAGCGAAAACGAGCTGGTTATGTACACCGGTCCACCGGAAGATACTGATCTGTTTCGTTCCTCTTTGACTTCAATTCAACTTCATTGAGATACCGGTCAGTGGCTTGGTAACTTTCCGACTTGAGATGCTGATTGGGTAGTCCCAGACGCCGCAGCAGTTCAAATGTTTACGAGAAACCGAACAGGTCCAAAGAAAGCAGTAAACTGCCCAATTTTATAAACCGTGAGCGTCCCCAGACGTTTGCGTTATTGATATTTGGGAGTCAGGGCTGGGGGAAAGCGCTTCACCTGAACTCACGGCGCCAAAGTGGGATACAGATGTCCACGTGATCGCGATTTAGATCACTCCCCAAGCCAAACACGTGCAACCAAGCTTTTCACCCTTTCAGGAATCACTGCGACCACGTTGCGCCCATCTGAAACTACCTTGTGGCATCGTACCTTCGGCTCAACAGTATCCAGTGGCTAACGTTTAAGCTTTCGATTCTCGACCGCCCAGGGTTCATGTAGCTTCTTTACTCAATTCGGGTGTGCACAGTGTATGCCAGCAGCCAACCGGGGGCAGCGAAAATTTTGGAGCCCTTCTATAGTCTGAAACAAATGTAAAAACTGAAATTCCTTCCGATCCGCGCTCAATTGACCGTTCATTATGGGCTAGGTCGACTGTAGTTCGCCACCCAGGCTCTTCTGCTAGTTGGCCATGCACGATTTGAGGTTTGAATTCATTCAATCTCCTGTATCGCTCATCCTGGCCAGGCAGCAAACCGATAATCTATCCATTTTACGATATGTCTGTCGGCCGCAGAGAATGAATGAATATAGACGGGGAGAAGACCAACAGAAGACAGCTATTCGGGTCCACCTTTAATTCATGTTAATGCTGTATTGGCGGCTCTAACTCTCCTCGCTGGCTTCACTCACTAATCGAGTTCGTGCAGACAGATTAGCACAGGGCCGACAGCGAACCCGAAAAGCACCCCCGATGCCGTCGAACAATCGACAAACTCAAGGCTAATTTATGTACCGCACTCATCGCCGACGCAAGTGTGCGTCGACTATCCTACGGTCTCTTCCTCTTCCTCTTCATCAGTATCATCGGTCTGCTTGCCCCAGTTTCTCTCACTTGCAATCTCTTGCGCTTCAAAGCTCACTTCTAATTCTTGGGATTCAAAAATGCCACTGACGGAAAACACACCTCTTCTTCTTCACGCCAAAGGGAATCCCTCGAAACAAGGACGCCCTCAAAACTTTACGTTACTAATTCTCGGCGTATGGAGGCAAGTTCATTCGACTTCCTATGTGCTTTCACGGATGTCAATACCCTCATCGACCACGAATACTGACTTGACCACAGCTTAATATTCATCTCCTCTATCGACCAAACCATCACTGCAACACTCATCTCCGCCATCGGGTCTGACCTCCAATCAATGCAACTTTCCTCTTGGATTGGTACCGCATATTTACTGTCGTTTTGCGGTGCGTCTCATCTCGACTCTACATCTACCTTGTTGCTGATATGGTGAACTTTGAAGGCTTCACTCCAGTATACGGGCGCCTCGCCAATATTTTCGGGCGGCGCCCAAGCGTCATCTTCGCCGGTCTTATATTCAGTGCAGGAACTGCGGGCTGTGGAATGGCACGGAACATGGGGCAGCTCATTGCGGCCAGGACCCTAGCTGGTGTAGGCGGTGGCATGACAGTTGTCGGAAGTAGTAAGCCCTCTAAGCACCTCCTTGCTTCTCAATTCGAATAAACATCTTCATCCCCCCAGTTATCGTTTCAGATTCGGTGCCACTCCGAAGCAGGGCGCTGCATCAGGGATGTAGGTGTATCCGTCCCTCCTGCTTCTCGCAATGATACCTTCTCAATCTCGCGCCCCTCAGTCGCCGGCCTACTCTTCGCTCTTGGCGGTGCGCTTGGCGGGCCCATCGGTGGATGGGCGGGGGACACCATCGGATGGCGTGCCGCGTTTCTCGGCCAAGTTCCTTTCTTGCTCGTCGGGCTTCGATTCCTCTGGATGGAAATCCGCGAACCTGAATATCTCCGCCCTCGTTACTCCGGCTCGGGTCCCTCCACTCCGGGCTTGGAGGCAATTCTGCGTGCTAATGGACCAGACCGGAACTTCGACCCATCCCTATCAACGTCGACTTTCAAAGCCAAGCTTCTCCGCATAGACTTTCTGGGCTCACTATCCCTCGTTCTTCTGCTGCTCACCTTTTTGATCGGCATGCATTGCAAGAGTACTCTGGGATATGCGTGGAGCAATCCGAGAGTCTGGGGATTACTTGCTGCCAGGTGCGGTGATCCTTGCTTTTCTTTAGATTTTGTTCTTTTGGTTTTTGCCCCTATCTGCTAATTACCGTCTCGTTTATTCAGCTTTGTCTCAACACTTTCCTTCATTTACGTCGAGCTGTATGTGTCCCCAGAGCCGATGATGCCGCTGAGGTTGTTGTTGCTGGTACGTGGTTCTGCAGCGGTTTCCGTGAACAGCGGAGGAATAACAATTGAACGTCTATCATTCGAAGCGTACACCTGGTTGTGCAAATCTCGTCAGTCGACCAGAATTTCCTGCATCTAACAAACAATCAACATTCACAGAATATCTTCTTACTCTCCATCCTCAACTTCTCCATCATCTACAACGTCCCGCTCTATCTCATCGCTGCCCGCCTCCGTACCTCTACCAACGCAGGTGTGCATCTCATTCCCTTGTCGGCAACGATCGCCATTGGAAGTTTATTTGCTGGGTACGTATCTCAGCGCATTATGGGAATTTCACTTGTTGTAATTACATATCTGATTATCTCTAATGCAGATGGTACATGCGCCATACCGGCCGCTATTGGTGGCTTCAGACTGTTGCCTGCGCGGGTGAACTTGTTAGTTGTATTGTGCTCGCCATGTGGAAAATCGACAGCCCGGAATGGTTACTGTTTACGACTCTGATACCATTCGTGCGTTCCCATTTTCTTTATCGAAAGATGAATATTCTTTCTTAACTTGTATCGATACTCAGGGAATCGGGTTCTCTACGACTACGATCACAACAATTCTTTCGCTCATATCGAGTCTGCCGCAAGAGGAAGTGGCGGTGGCGACTGGAAGTAATTGCTTTTGAAAGTCTTGTTTCTTGTTGGTTGAACTTACTCGGCGCGCTTCCATTCAGTGTTCTACCTAGCTCGAGTCATGGGCCAGGTGTTCGGTGTTTCCCTCTCCGCGACACTCACGCAGGGACTCCTGACTATAAATTTGCGTCAAACAATAACTGGAGAAGGAGCGAATGAAGTGAGTAGTCAGCTGTTTCGGATGTGCTTCGGTAAAACCGGTACGGTGCATTGAACCATTCGCAGATAATCAACCGCGTCCTTGCTTCCACTGAATTCATACACACCCTCCCTCTCGAGATCCGCGAACAAGCTGCAACGGGCTGGTTCAAGGCGCTACATGTGGTGTTCATATGCCAAATTGTACGTCCGCTCGTGCATTTTGATGTCTATACATTCATGCTTTCTCTGTATTCAGGCCCTTGCAGCACTGTGCTTCCTTTCCGCGCTGCCGATAGTGGAGAACGAGCTGCCTGACGTTGCTGCTGCAAAAAAGACTGCCGCTGGCGCTGCTCGGGATGGTGATGTCGAAGCCTCCGCTGCGGTGGCGACCCAGGCAATGTCCTGATCAGGAGGCAAAGATTCCACCGACTAGGCACCTTTTTCTCTTCGTTCACTATTCATCCATTAGCAACATACTTTCCCATTCATTCGCACATTCAATCCCCCGTCCCGCGACGTTCCCTCGGTCAAAATGTGTTTCAGAATGTTTCGGTTACTGCTCACGGACAAAGGCGCCATTCTCGTCCCCCTTCGACATTAGTTCCACGACGTAGAAACTGTTGTTAGAATTCCTCTTATTAACGTATCATTATCATCCATTGAAAACTTCGCTCATCTCCAGTATCATAATACAAAGACATCGGCGTACGTTGGTTTTAGGACATTCCATTGGATATCGGGCAACCATTTGAATAAGCATTCAACCGTGTCGAATTATGCTTGGTAAGAACTTCCGGCGAGTATGATCCTCGGAAGAAGCACATGCTCACAATTGGCATTGGATCTAGAAAGTGCAGCAGAAATAGGCGGTCGGAAGGCAGGCGGGTCGGGTGAGATTTGAGGCTTGACAGATTCGGTAGGTTAATCCTCCCTTGACCGAGACGAAACGCTTGAGATTTGTAACAACTCGCTTTGGCATTTCTCAACGAGGTGTATATGGTGATCAATAAAACAACTGGGTGCGATGAGAGTTTGAATTTCTACAGAAAGGAACACCCGTGCCTGACCGTTTGATGTGAGCTCATCGTTTACAGAATGCCGACAAGAAAGCTGAATCCGGCCAAGCCAGACACGTTTCCGACGTTCTTCCAGTTCCATCGTTTGTTACTGCACCACACGGCTACCACTTTCTTTTCTTGCTCCTCTATCATGTCGAAATTCACCGGCTACCGTGAGCATCGCATAAGTAACACGCCATAGCTCGTTGGATGGTAGCCAACAAGAAAATTCTCGAAGACAAGAACCTATTCAATGAATGCAGTTCCTTGGCCAGTTCCACAGTGAGGTCCGCGGACCGGGAAAGTCTCGATTCCGCCATGTCTTTGTTCTTCATAGTGCTCGGTGATAGGCTAAGTCTCCGAAAGTTGGATTTGAATGCGAGAGGTAGGGATTTTCTAACGCCAATATTGCGCTGGACGTACGAATTACCTATTTTTGCGTCAGCTATACAATTCGGGGTTTAAACTGAGTTACGGTCGAATCGGAGAATAAGACGAATGAGGGGGTGAGGTGAGTGAACAATGATCAAAGGAACAATGTGGCGTAATATCCGAGGTGGAACCTTTATTTGGTAAGGGAGCGAACCAAAAGACAAAGTATGAATGAAACGTCCCCCATGGCTTCCCGCCGAACGATAAGCTTCATAGCGAGCTTGGCTGTTGACGTAAACATTCCCCCGACGGGCTCCTACTTAGTCGCGGGCAAATTCAACAGGCAGAGAAAAAAAATTGGAGACCATGATGGGATTTGAGAGCTCCAGAGCTAGGGAATAAGAGTTACCACACTATATCACTGGTAGAAGTCGAGTTAGCGATCTCGGGCGGCTGTTACGATGCTGAGTTTCGCTATGAGAACCCTAGAAATCGATCGCGAATCAGTCACAATACAAACCGACAAGAATTTGAGAATGAGTCGAAGAAGGTTGTGCCAGCGGGAATGGGTGTTCAATGAGTGAGTGATTGAATGAAGGGGTTCGTTACCCCTAGGGGCAGAATGGCGCCATGGCCAAGTACGCCGTGCTGGGTAAACCGAACGCCGTCCCGGGAGTATGGGACAGCCGTAGACAAACCGCAAACGCAATCATGGCAGCCTGACCTAAGATCAGTTCCCTGTACGAGATCGGTTCTCGTTCTTACTTTGTATATATTGAACGCCTCTGTGTATCCGCAAACTCGAACTCGTTTCGGTCCATTCCAGAAATCATCTCTGCGTCTGTCTGCAATAGTCAACATGAACGGTCATATCGAAGTAAACGGCAACGGACATATTGGGACCTATGCTAATGGAAATGGGAACGGGGTGTCTCACCACGACTGTTCGCACCCGCCTCCTGGTTTGAGCCTCTGGAACGCGCCGACTCTCCACCAATCCAGCAATTTCCGTGGCCTTGTAAAAAGCGGGCAAAAGATCTACGGTATCGCGCTTTCGCTGCCCAGCGTCCATGTTGCAAAAGCGCTGGCAGTGACAGGCGCTGATTATATTTGGATTGTGAGTCTTTCGTTCACTTGGTCCGGTAGCTTGGACTGCAGTACTCAGTGGAGCGAATTAGGATATGGAACATACCGCATTCTCTCCGAGCCTTTTGGTAGAGATTATTCAGGCGATCACTTTCGAAAGCGGTGGCAAGACAATTCCTATCGTCCGCGTACCGAACAAGACGTCAACGGAATACATTGTCAGTGGTAAACGAAGAGAACCGCTGGGCTTCCTAACTCACAGTTGAATATTAGACATGGGCTTTGAATGCAGGTGCTGGAGGCATTATGATTCCGCACATAGAGACCGCAAAAGATGTCGCGCAAATCATAGGAGCTTGCCGCTATGCGTGAGTTGGTTCCAAAAAATGAAACAACTGCTGATTTCAGAATTTCAGTCCAATCGGCCATCGTTCATCCGCACCTTTCACCTTCGTGAGTTTAGTAACCCTCCCACTGGAGCTGGACTGACTGTGTCTACAGATACCCGGCGTAACGGACATTACCCCTCAGGGTCAGACGCCATTTTCCCTCGCGAATCGGCACATTGCCATCATCCCCCAAATCGAGTCTGTTCTCGGAGTAGAAAACCTAGACGTGATCATGGGGAACGAAAATATCGACATGGTCATGGTCGGCGGTAGGACCGCTTCTCTACATTATCTTGAGAACACACCTAATTTTGTGCAGGACGCGATCTTCGCCTCGACATGGGTCTTCCCGGGCAAAACGGATCGGAACCAGAGTATCGCGCAATTTTAGACAAAATCATAGCTGCGTCCAAGAAATACAGCGTACCGCTGATGGCGTACACTGCAAACGAAGAGGGGTTGAGACGTCGGGTAAAAGACGGGTTCACTTCTTTGCTGGTTTGTGCGGACTTCACCACATTGGCGTTTGGCACGATGAATGAGCTGAACAAGGCTAAGAAAGTCACGGAGGAAGCGAGCAAAAATTAGATTCAAATATGTACCTTCTAGAAACTGTACTGGAACGCTGAGTTATCTGTAGGAAATTGTCATTTCATCTCTGTATCATGGAATAGAAACAAATTGATAAGTACAAACTATCAAGACTCATTGGAAAGAGCGAAATTTACAAGACGCAATTTTTGGACCTAGAACCGCGGATTTGTCGTGGTTTCCGGTGAGACAGGACTTCGAGGAGTCAAAGTTGGGTGAATACACGTTCGCGGAAAATAGGGAGTGCTACGGAGAGCCAGAATCGAAGGTTCCAGCTGAGCTTGATGGGGGACTGGTGAGGGTTGCCACCGTGACTGTCACATCAAATATTAAATCACGTCACATCGGCTACGGCATACCGCTTTCTCCGCTCTTACCGCCACGTCTCTTGCTCGTTTTCGAACCTGTCCTTGATCTTCCCCCAATCAGCGCCGAAATTCAACTTCCTTCTCACCATCTCCCTCAGACCGAACCGACGGAACCAGAATGGCCGAATAGGAACCATCCTTTGACCATCCTCGCTCCATCTGTCGTAAACTGGGGGTCTCAGACTCACCCTCAGCACGCCATGGCAGTCACAAGCTTAAATGAAATGAATACTTCTCTGCTGTCTCTAACGCCACTTGTATATCCTTCGGAAAACCGTGCCGTGCAATCTACCTACCGGCTATAAAGGAGGTAGACACCGCATTCAATGTCACCACACCTCAGAATCGAAAGCAACTCCAACATGAGCCAGACCCTTTGTGAAGACTGTGTTAAGGGTACGGGCCTCATTTTTTTGCGACTCAAACTCGGCTCAATATGCCCACAGGCGTTATCCATGACGGAACCCCCGAAGGTATTGGCTATGTTTCAAGTTCATACTCGAATCAGCGGCTGAATCGATCCATCGATGACAGGAAAAATTGAGTACATCGCCGACGTTATGTGCTACATCGCAACCCCAACCACCGACTACGCCAAGGAGAAAGTCCTACTCTACTTCACAGACGCGTTCGGGATTCCTCTCGTCAACAATAAGGTTCGTTCAATCTGATTGAACCAATGGAGTCTCTTCTCTGACTCGGAATGCAGCTCTTGGCCGACGGCTTCGCACGGAACGGATTCAAGGTGTGTCTTCATTCTCTCCGTATCCCCGACGAAAGACAACAGAAGTACGCCGATGACAGACTGTCATAATCGACTACCACAATCAAGATTCTATTCCTGTTGGCACGATGCATCGGCCGTCGGTACGTATGCCCCCACGTAACGCGTTAACTTTCCACTCTTTAAGGCTGATTCTGTTGTATTTCTCAGCAAGGATACGATTTGAAGGGCTGGCTGGCGAAGCACACCCCAGCACACTGTCGTCCGCCGATCGACAAAGTCGTTGAGGCATTGAAGGCGCAGGGCGTAACGAAGTTTGGCGCGACGGGATACTGCATGGGTGGATACTATGTCTTCCAGCTCGGAATGGACGGCGTCGTCTCCGCTGCTTCGGCTCACCACCCTTCCTTCATCGAAGTTCCTGCTGATCTTGAGGTGCGTTTCACTTTTCCTCTCCCCATCCTTCTTACTAAGCCATACATTCATATACTTATCTGCCGCTTTCGATGCTCTAGAAATACGCCAAACAAGCGCACGCCCCGCTCCTCCTCAATACCTGCGAGACGGACTGGCAATTCGCACAAGACGCCCAAGCCAAGGCGGACGAGGTATTCGCGGACTTTGCGCCGGGGTATAAGAGGGAGTATTTTGAAGGATGCGACCATGGGTTCGCGGTGCGCGGGGATGTGAGTGTGCCGAAGATCAAGGAGGGGAAGGAAGGAGCGTTCAAGGCGACGGTGGAGTGGATGAGGAAGTATTTGTAAAGAGCCTTTGTAGACACGCTTGCTGAAGGTTGTATAACGATAGCAGTCTCCAATTTACACCATCCGATTCATGGTAGTAGCAATTTTCAGTTCATTATCGAGAGTTACACTGTTGTCGGCGATCACGACAGGCATCAGCCGCTAGAAACTGCGGTCGGCTCGGGAATCTAGATGAGTGATCCGCCTGCTTCCAATGTGATGCGTCTGATTGATAGGTGATGTGCTCGCCGCAACGGCAACAACCTCGACGCGGCTTCAGCTCGGCAAGACTGAGAGGGAGGGAAATTGCGAAAACTGTGCTTCCATTGAGGGAATAATCTACGGTTTACTCATGTTTCGTCAACCAATGTGTAAACATCGTCACGATGGATGTTTTTAATTCCTCTGCCTGGAAATCGACAGCAAAATGTGACGACGAACGACAATTCATTGAGTGAGTAATTCAAACAAGTTGTGACTATTCGAAGTTGAGAATACTACAAGGAACTTTCCTACGTTGGCACCGGTGACCGAAATACTGCGAAGGGTCCATTGTAAAGAATCAGAGATTTCAATTGGCTGTAGTCAATAATTTGGTAAGAAAGATAGAGGCAATTTATACAGGTCGAAACTTTGCGGCATTCGGAATGTGGTGATGATTCACCACGGTTATACAGTTATACGCCTGATAGGCTTTTTTCTCTTCTCTTGATCCTTGGGCGTTCCGCTTACGATGTTCGTCTTTGCCAATGGTTAGAACCTGTCGAGTGGTTTGCGATCCACCTGTTTCTGCCGGAACGATACTAATTTGCTCGTTGATTTGGGGCTGCCAAGTGCAGCTTAACGTCGAAGTTGAACTGTCGAACTCATCTTTGCCAACGTTAATCGGCGTACACTACTTATCAGCCCCTGCCAAGGCCGCGCGGAAGAATTCCTGTCAACACTGCTCGAGGAGCGAAAATTGACGCCAAGTCAACCACGAATTAATAGATACAACGCAAAACTCACTGCCAAGCGGGGTCGAAAGTCGAAGTTGAACTGTCGAACTCTTTACCAACTTCGGCCCTGCCAAGGCTGCCGGAAGAATCGACTTCATATCCTAGGTCTGTCGACACTACCGCGACGTTGAGCGCAGTCGCCCAAGAATTAAGGTCTTCTATCACTCTAATCTAATCACCCATGAGCGCCCCCACAGATTGAGCACAGTCAACCACGAATTAATGGATACAACGCTCTTCTATCACTCTAATCTTATCAAACCCTACCCCGGGCCTCCAAGATCCAAGCCTCGGATCCGCTCATCGACTCACGCCTGACTACACTTATCTTAACTCCCTCATTTTAGCATGCATTGCTCCTTTTTTCTCCCTTCCCGCCTTGGCGTTGCGGCTTAATACGACTACCGCTCCACGGCGAGCGCGAACCGCGGAACAACGCCCACCGCCAGGTCACGCATCGATTTTACCGTTCTTCTGTACATTCGACGTGCACCGCTCGAAGCTGGGCGCCAAGGTAGACAGGTAAAGGAAAAGAGGGATCCGGATCTACAACGATTCAAACCAGCACCTCAGCATCGGAAGTCAACATGGTGGTGAGGAATCTACTCACGATTGAACGTGCTATTACTCCTACTCAGCTAATTCCGCGCCCTTGATAGAGGCCTATACACCGACGGCACGCAAACCTCGTTGAGGTATGTACATACGAATTCGAAGTCCGGGCAATAGTTGAGTCCGAGTTTCTATTGCCATCTGTAGACGCTTGTTCATGTAGACGTAATCAGTATCGGCATGTTTAATAACGGAGACGAAATTCAACACAATTTACATTATTCAATCAAGAAAGAGAACCAACGGCGAACAAAGAATAATTACTTCAGTGGAAAGCTCCACCTATACCTCCGGGCCAAGACTTGATATTTATTCATGTTGGTCAGAGACGGCGAGGAAAGATGTGAGAGATCGCCAATTTTCTGGGTAGGGAAGCAAGGGACTTACGGTGTGACGGGGCGCGAAGTTACCTACTCGAACTCCCAGGGTTTCGTATCAATATAACTTGAAGACTGAATACGAATGAGCTGGAAATCAGACAATCAAACAACATAGAAGGAAGGAACCGACCCGACCGACCGCCGATGCGAAACCGGCAATGAAGGTATCCGCCGTGTTCAATTTTGATTAGTGACGAGTTTGCTTGCTGCTAGATGAGAGAGCGTCTAGTTTGTAAAGGTTACCGATGTTCTGTAATAGATACCTAGGTATATGACTTACGAGGCAGCAGAACTCACTCTGATTCCTTCGTTCAAAAAACAAAACCAAAATGCCGCCAGAGATCAAGACACCGGGAGCCGCATTGTGCGAAAGTACATGTTATCCCGCGGGTAACCCATGAGGGGTCTGTCCTCGATTCTCTTTGATTCCCAGCGAATGGTGACCAGAGCCATTCGACGGCAAGTAAAAGGAACGAGGAGCGCTTCACGTCGGTCGCGTCTTGTCGGAGATCACAGGATTTTCAGCAAAAACAAAGAACAAGTATGAGGAGGGGCGTAGCTCATAGCAGCGGCGTAGATCATCCGTTGTAGGTGCAGGTTAGCGTTCCGTAATATATATTCTGGACGAGGACTCGTTTGTCGAGGAGGAATCTGAAGTCGTAGCCTTCAATTCAATGATTGCTGCAATCGACTAGACTTTTGATTCCGTATGTATATAACTTACGAGACAGCAGAGTTCGAATCCACTCCTTCGAAAAAATAAAACGTTGTCAGAGATATCCAGGATGCACACGCGGATTAAGCCGCATTGAGATTGGGGGAGCGCGCTGTATCCCGCCGGCGGCGAGGTTTGCCTTGGATTGTTTTTGGTTTCCTGTGAATCGTGATCAGAGTCAATGCGAGGGTAAGTACTTGGAAGGAACGAGGAACGTACCCTCACGCCGTTCGCGCATTGTCGGGGATTACGGACTTTGAGCAGAGTCAAACAACCAATAGAAGGAGGGGCATAGCTCGGTGGATTGATATGATAGCCAACGCGGCGCAAATCTCTCCGTTGTAGGTGCGGGTGGCGGTCGGCATGTAGATTAGTGGATTCATTCGATCGAGCAGAAAGCTGAAGTCGTAGCACTCAATGATTGCATTTGGGTAGACTTTTAATCGTACAAAAAAGCAAAGTCTACACCACTGATCAGTCAGAATACAGATAAAGAAGGTGGCATGTCTTACACATAAATACAGGATAATCGTCGTGTTAACAGACCAAAATGAGTGCAGCGGCGTCGCGTCGAGTCACCAATGCTGAGGGTATGAGGTATTGTATCTAGGGAGAATCTTGAGCATTGCTGAAGCTGAGGAAAGATCGAGTGACGCACCATCGTCGGAAATCACCAATAAACTTCCCGTCTCTTCCGCTCCTCCACCTTCACCTCTTCCTCATGCTCCACCACGTCCTGCATCGGCGGCGGCATAACCAAATGAACAATCCCATGCACCGCAAGCCTTCCACCCAACCCCACTAACGCGCCCGTAATGCACGCGACACCCACAAAGACGTACGCCGGGTAGACCACGTCCGCCACATACAGAGTCGCGCGGTAGGGGGCGTGGACGAGGACCTCGAGGAGGAGTTGGATGAAGATGAAGAGGGGGGCGAGGAGGTACAGGAGGAGGGGGAAGGGGGAGAGGAAGATGATTGGGTGGGCGATGACGTTGGCGAGGAAGGCGAGGGCGGCGTAGAGGGTAAGGAGGAGCGAGAGGGTGAGGGAGCCGAGGGCGGAGAGGGCGGAGGTTATGTACGGCAGGGCGCGCACGAGCGCTGGGTCGGTATTGGAGGACACGGCGCTGTCCATGTGAAAGGGAGGAGGCGGCGTATGTGGTCGTGTTTGGACAGCACGTTGATGTGACCAAGTTGTGACGCTCTTTTTTGCTCTTTCCCTCAACTTTGGAGGCACGACAACTTTAGTATCATAGGCGCTCGCCAACGCCTATTGATCTGACTGAACGCCTATTCCGAGGCTTGTCCGAGGCCGTTGCCAAGTCGTTGCCACATAGTAACATACACAGCATCTGATCAACCATCAATTAATCATCACGATGTAATCATCATGTAATGACTGCCGTAGGCCAGAAAAATACACAGCCGAGGAGCTAGGGCAAGCGGAGCGCGCCCTAGCTCCGGCAATTCAGCAAAAGAACCCCACCCCGACGGGTTAGAGGTTAGGGTGAAAGACATAGTCCTCCGCGCGAACGTGGCTTTAGTGTGCCGACCTGAGCGGCCCCGGTTCGGGGGACCCCCCGAGCGCAGCGAGGGAGGGGAGGGGACGGGAATGGTCGGTCCCCTTCGCGCAAACCAAGAGAGAAGGTGTGCCGCTGCTTCCGAATGCCGTAGAGCCGGCAGCAACAGTCAGAAATCATTCACATCAAATTTCGGCATATCATCGGAATAGGCGTTGATCACATCAATAGCTATTGGCCGAACGACTATCGCGCGAGCGCTACTATTCTTGTATGTACTCTCAACTTTGCCTTCACCTTTGTTCAGCAGGTGCTCACTGTAGCTGATACTCTGCGGCAGTTTCTGGCCATGCAATCCACAGAAGATGACCTTCGTAGTTCTTTCTACAAGTACAGTATTCACCAGCACTGGCATCAGTGGCAAGATCAGTGGCATGTCGAAGTCGGCAAGTCATCCTCTATTGATCCTCTACCCCTTGAACTCTACGCCCCGAAAAGTCTCCCCAGCTCCGCCGCAAAAATGCTATACCCCTTCTCCATCTCCTCCTTTGCCCCCCACCCAAAACTAGTCCTCAAAAACGCGCCTTTCTCCCCCCGCTCGGCGCGTTCCTCCGCTGAGGCAGCAGCGGAGAGGTCCCCGCGGCGGACCATGACGCCGGCCTTGGCCAGGGAGGCGACAAGGTCGGTTGTTAGCTGGTTTTTCGCTTGGGCGGTGGAGGCGGCGGCGAGGGAGGGGAAGCGGGGGTGGTTGGATAGGTGGACTGCATGCGTGAGATGAGTTTGAGTTTGAGTAGCAAATTATCAAGCAAGAAAGGAAGGTTCGTGACGGGGTTCACGCACCATTAAACCACATGCACATTCCGCCGCTAAAGGCATTCTTATTGAGAGAGCGAAATAAACGCCTGATTGAATGAATAACTCACGCGGGCACCCTGAAACTCATCAACGACACTCGATTCGTTGTTTTTGACGCGTCATCGGCGTTCCGCGCATACGCGGTGACCATCCGCCCGTCGGGCGAGAATTCCAGATCCAAAGCTTTATCGAGGGTTTCGATGACCCAGTTGCCTTTCGAGTTTCGAGATAGCATAGCGAGTAAGTAAAAGTCAAGAAGGCGAAGTAAGAGGCAAATGAGGGAAAAAGAAATGAATGGAAAAGAACGTACGACGCATCTCATATTGCGCACAAATCCCCCTCAGCCAGCGAACGAATCCCACGTGTTGGTATTTGTGTAGCAGTTCACCCAGAATCTACGGAAGTGATTCCAAATATTCGAGGAGGTTCAATGAGGATTAAGATTGGGAAGTAGGTGGTACTCACGGCTTGCGCGAACCCCGACGGGAACGACGCATGAATATCCCCATGCGCGATGAGTTTGTCGATAACGGAGGCGGGGGCGGTGTAGTAGCCCAGTCGTCCTACGATGATATTCGTTGAATCAATTCCAGATATGATTCTTCAATCCAATAGTACGAGTGGGCAGATGCTTACCTCCGGGTGCGAGGGACTGCGTGCAAAGTAAAAGGGGTCAATTCTGATTTGAGTAGAGTGAACACCTGCGTACCTTCGAAAATGTATCCAACCTAACGACTCTCCCCTGATAATCCATACTCAAATAGCTCGGGACGAGGCTGCGCAGCCATTCGTCGTCGGTTTGAGTTTGGGTTTGATTTTGTGTTTGTGGTTCCTTGGAGCAGGGGTAGGGAGCGGCTTGTTGGAAGTAGTAGGGGTCATCCTGAAGATCAATGGTTCATGAATCATAAGAAGAAGAAGATTCGAGGGAAGGAAATGTACCTCAAGAATAATCAAATCAAACTTCACAGCGAGCTCGTAGATAGCTTTCTTGCGCGCCACACTTGTGAGCTACACGACATGTACAAAACGTCAGCGAGTATTAGAGGAGATGTGATATGGAAGATGGAGAAGAAGGGAAGAAAGACGCACCTGCCCAGTCGGGTTGGTGATACAGCCTTGAGTGTAAATCAGCCGCGGGCTACACATCAGCGAATGAAATCAATTGCGCAGTGAATTCCACCTGAACACCCACCGCTTCTTCCCCTCGCCTGAATCCCAGTCCTTCAACACTCTTTCGAGGTCGTCAGCGGACATGCCCTCGCCATCGGTGAGGATTGGGACAGGCTCGTGGTCAAGCGCGCGCGCTTGTGTGAGGACGATGTCTGGATCATCGGATAAGCATAAGCATAATCAGCGGATATTTTATTAGAGGGATGAAGGCAGACTTACTGTATGCGTACATATCTGCGAAATTTTCAAAGTTACAGCCAAGCGTGAAAGAGGGATGAGTGAGGGAGAGAGACCTGACCTGTGAGGAACATCTCCCCCGGATCCAAGAAAATCGACAGACAGGTGGTCCAAGAGCCGGCGGAGCCACAGTTGATGAGGGTTTTCCAGTCGTTGCTGGATGAAGAACGATTAATAAATACCAGGCCAATTACAGGAAACTGAATCCATAGGGAAGACTCAAGAAGACTTAAATGGATGCACGTACTAGAGAGGGTTATGAATCTTCTCCACCCATTCAGTGATCCACGTTCCCAGCGCTACATCGCATTAAATAATCAATAAATAATTCTCAAAGCAAGCAAAAGCCAAAGCCAAAGTAAACGTACGCGGAATCCCCGTGATAGCACCATACGACAAGGCCGTCTTCAACGCGAATTTCCCATCTCCCTCCTCATTGAATTCGCGGGAGATGCAGAACTCCCGATCCTGCGCTGCGGCGGGGAAGGCATCGGTGGGCTGGAGTGCAAAGGCATCGGGGTCGAGGTGGTGGATGTCGATGGCTGTGATGGGGCAGTATTCCGCGCTGAAGAGATAGAGTAGCAATATTGAGATGGTATTCCAACTTCCAAGGAGGATAATACGCACTCAGGGATAGCTTTATTCAAGTTGATTGCGCCGGCGGGGAAGTTCACTGTCGATGCGAGGCGGAAGTCGTCGAGTCTTCGCGCGAATGCGGAGAAGTGGCTAGAGGGACGGGAGAGAGACAGAGTTGGATTAGGGATCGAGGATACTTGGAGTACGCGATGTATGCGTACTGGGAGATATCGACCGCATCGTGCTTGGCGGCGTGGCCGTTGGTAGACGACATGTCGGGGGCGAGGGCGAGACGGGGAAGTGTCGAATGGGTGAAGCG
This sequence comes from Favolaschia claudopus, assembly GCA_037176885.1. Classification (NCBI taxonomy): domain Eukaryota; kingdom Fungi; phylum Basidiomycota; class Agaricomycetes; order Agaricales; family Mycenaceae; genus Favolaschia; species Favolaschia claudopus. The sequence goes on along the minus strand of JAWWNJ010000011.1, from coordinate 2,756,650 downwards.
AAGTTAAGAGCTCATAGACCCCAAGCATGCCATGCGATGGATATCGCCATCGGCCGAACTGGACGGCTGCACCTCATTGAATAACCTATTCCGGCATACATTGCGTTCTGCCCATCGGCGCTGGTCGGTCATAGACTCATACGGCGACCTGATTATGAAGTGTTCTTTCGGAGAACTGAGGGAAAGGGGAAGCGGTCGACCTGCAAGGGGGTATTAGAGTTCATGAATCATGGCAGAGTTCTGATGTGAGAATCGAGGAGAGGAAGAAGAAAGAAGAAAGACTTCGAGTCAAGCGACAAGCGTAACTTACCTCGCCTTAAGCTGCAAGTGCCGCGGACGACAGTGATGTCAATCTTCGAGCGTTCCACTGAGGCGTGGAGACTTGGACGAGACTTTTCGCCTGTCTGCCTTGTCTCTGTGAATCGAAGCTCAGCCGATTGGAGGAGTTGGTTACGATACGCACTGTTCAGAAAAAGGGGGGAGAGGGAACGAAACCACGAGGAAATACTACTAACCGCCGGGAAATTATCAATCTGTTCTGGACAGTAATTGCTGCCTGCGGGCTGCATTCTCTTCCCGGCCATCGTTCCGGAATCCGACGGATCGAGAATGAGGAGTGCGTTCTACCGGTATGAGTGCAGATGCGCAGTCTTTACAATGACAAGGTTCAGTTTTCAAGCGGTGAGCGAGAGGTGCCATCGGTGGGGGCGCGAGACTCCAACATTCTCGAGAGTCGATGTGGTGGGAGAGGACAAGCCCGGTCGGAAGTTGCCGATCCATCAGTGATGCGAATCATTACGGCACCAGCTCTTGTCCCAAACGCTCATCTTGCCCTCATCGTGAGCTCTTATGGATCCCATTCTACCGCCGGAGCTCGAAAGGGAGATATTTGAATTAGCTGCAAGACAGGATCAAAGCATCGTTCCACCCCTTCTCACTGTATGCCACCGGGTGCGCAGTTGGTGCGTTATGTCTCGAAAAGTCCATCCAGCTCCGAAGGCTCGAATTGCTTCATTTAACAGGGTGGAGCCTCTACTTTACCGAGTGCTCCTTGTATCGAGTTATCAGGTTCCGGCTCTCGTCGCGCTCAAATCAAAGCCAGCGGCTTTCAAGAAAACCGCCGTTCGGCATGTATTCATCGAGTCTTACAAGGGGGAGACCCGAGCTCAGGACCTCCTCTCAGAACTCACCGAGATTGAATCGCTTGTCGTTGACGGATGCGATACAGAGGAGCTCCTTCACGTCCTCGATACCCTGCACATCCGAAAGCTCAATCTACGCCTGCCGGCAACCTGCCGGCGCGAGGGCTGACTGCTTCTGAATGGGCTCGAGCCACACTACCTCGCCCGGTATTTCTCACCGTCACACATTTCGAGCTGTACTACGAACCCGACCACAGTGATCCCCAATCTTGGGAAGACTGGTCCACGTTGGCGTCCTTACCCGCACTCACGCACCTATGCCTCACCCGCTGTTTGGCTGATGGCACCTTCCGCCCTGTGGTCAAGTACTGCCAGGCCCTCAAGGTGTTGATTGCAGGCTTCTGGGACATGTATCTCAAATACGAAGCTACCAAGTTCGCGGAGAACCTCGTTGTGAAGGATCCGCGCGTGGTGGTGATGGTATTCCCGACTTTCAAGCAGAATTGGGTGCTGGGGGCAAGGGGTGGAAGCGATTTTTGGGCTCGGGCGGATGCTTTTCTGGCAGGGAAAATGAGAAAGGAAATCGACAGTCAGATCTTTACTCCTGCGTGCTGAAGATGGCGTCTGACGATCTTTTCTTCAGGTTCTGTGTATCTTTTGGACGAGTAATTTGTGCTGCTCATGCTTCTCTACTGCCGTTGGTATTTGAATTTTCTGTGATTTCGTTCGTTCATTTGTGTTACATATGTCCGGGGATTTGAAGCCGGACATTGGTAATCACTAATCGCAATTGCTGCCTTGCAGTTTCGTCTTTGTATTGAGCCTCATTGACGACCGGTTGCGCTGGACCTGCCATGCAACAACCAAGCAACATCTCGGGATGCGAGCGCCGGCCGGGCATTTTCAACGCGAAAAATGAAGTTTTTGAATCTTGAATCAGCCATCGGTCCATGGCGCATATATTGACCCAAACTCTGTGCATGGAGGTAAACATCTCTAACAGGAGGCGTGTGGCGCGCAAAGATTACCACTGTCCACGGGGCGAATCCACTCGGAACTGGCCGGTCCCTCAATGATGAGGATCATTACGGAACCAGCTCTTCTCCCAAACGCTCATCACAAACTTTCATGGATCCCCTTCTGCCTCCTGAGCTTGAAAGAAAGATATTCGAGACAGCGGCGATACATGATAGAAGCTCTATCCCAAATATTCTCAGAGTCTGCCATAGGGCACACACCTGGTGCGTTATCTCCCATCGGTCGTAGATTGAGTCCAAGGAAGCTAAATAATAAATTGCTTGTATCTGCAGGATTGAGCCCTTCCTTTACCGTGTGCTTATTGTATCCGACTATCGGTCTCCTGCTCTTGTCGCTCTCAAGAAAAAACCAACAGAATTCAAGAAAATCGCCGTTCGCCATGTATTCATAGAGGCCTATGGCGACAGGACGGACGCTTCGGATCTCTTGGCCGGCCTCACGGAAATCGAATCACTTGCGATAGATACCCCCGATAGAAAGTCGCTCCTCCGCGTCGTCGATACACTGCATATCCAAAGGCTCAACCTTCGAGCACCCCGGTCAGACACAGCTCAATGGGCTCACGCCACATTGTCTCGGCCCCTCATCTCCTCTGTCACGCATTTGGAGCTATACTACGACACCGGCGAGGACTCTCCCATCCAATCATGGGCGGCTTGGTCTGGCATCACCACGTTACCCGCGCTCACACACCTATGCGTGAGCGATGATTTGGCTTCATTGTTTCTCCGCCCTGTGCTGGAGAGCCGGTCCCCGGCGTCGAAGCTGCAAGTATTCATCGTCGGGTACTGGGACTCGTGGATGAAAACGCACGCCACGCAGTTTGCGCTAAACCCCCCGATCGGGGATCCGCGTCTGGTTGTGATGATGTTGTCGAGCTTGAAGGAAGATTGGGTGGCGGGTGTTACTGGCGGCGAAGATTTCTGGGCTCGTGCAGATGCCTTTCTGGCAGCGAAGAAAAGAGGGGATATCGGCGGTTCGTTCTTTTGCGATGGATAGAAACTAGGGGCTGACCTTCCTCCCTCTAGGTTCCGTATATTTTTTGGAAGAGTGAGGCGCTGCTCCTGCGAATGCCGCATAGTATGTGTTGCTTCGTAAGGTACACCGCTTTATGTTGCGTTACTTCGTTCATTCTTTCATTCGTTTATTCCGCACTTCCGATCTCGAAGCGTACATGTCGCCGTTACGAAGCATACCTTTTCTGGCTTACATTCACAAGTTTTAATTGCACATTATCAGATCAAGGCTGGTATCCGGGGAAGTATGGAGTCAGTGGATAACAAGTCACAGAATTCCAAGTTATCCATGATTAATTGGGCCACTTATACTTACAGCAAGGAGAGCCGATACGACAACGCAAAAATTGAAATGAAGCTCGCCTCAGACGAAGGTTCCAGCGGTGCAAAAAACTTCAAACATCGCAGATAGCTCTGAAGCTGAATGCTATGGCAGCGCGATGATCATGAAAAACAACGCGAATCCACGGCGAGCGAAAACTCTGTATTCTCACGTGATCGTGTTTCGTCCCACGTTGTCGGTGACGTGTCGCTTCGGTCCGCTTGTTCCTTGCATCCCGCCAACGCGCACGCCGCCATTCCGCGCGATGTTTTGCTAGCCGGGGAACGTGCACGACACCACCTGCTCCTCCCAACGTTCATCCATCTTCCATCGACAAATGTTTCTGATCTTTCTATCGAGCGCATGATCTACCATGTGCTCAGTGCTCAGGTCACTCCGAGTCGTCTTCCTCTGAGCCACCACGACGACGATGAAGACAGCAGTCGTCTCTACCGTCCTCCTCGCCTCCATCGCGTCGACGTCGGCGTTCCCCCTCGGCCGTAGCATCACCAACACTCTCGGCGGGCTCTTCACAGGGAAGAACAAGCTTACCTTCGATGCGAAGGGAAATTTCAAGGTGCGTCTGGTCCTAATCGTGTTGAACAGCTGAGGTGTAATGGGCGTGCTATGTAGGTCGTGTCATTCTCGGATATGCACATGGGCGAGCGACCAGGAGACGGAAGCTGGGCGCCGTGGGGACCTGAACATGTACGCGTTGTCTTCTATCGTTCTTTTTACCAGATACTGTCGTGTTTCTAACTCTATTCCAGGACGCCGCAACTCAAGTCGTCCACGCCACCGTGTTAGATAACGAAAAGCCCAATTATGTGTGCGTTCTCTTGTCATTAGCGCTTTTCATTCGATTCATCATTGATCTATCCTGCTTACAGTGTATTCAACGGCGATATGATGACTGGTGCGCCATTCTCCGGCAAAACTCTCAATAATCCAACAATAGTTACTGAGATGATATCCTTCCTCCGCCAGGTGAGAACGTATTCAAACACAACGCCACGAAGTATCTCGACATGGTATACGCGCCAACCGTTGCTCGGAACATCCCGTTCTCTTCTGCGCATGGGAATGTCGGTATCCTCCACCTTCATATCGTTTCGCTTTCTGAATCCCATTTTTCTTTTTCTCGCCATATAGCACGATAACGCGGTTCGTCCTGGTCTCTGCCTTTCCGCAGTCAACTTGTCTGGTCTCATTGGATTGATGTTCTTCGTTGAGTAGAACAACATCAACCATCAGGAGGAAATCGAGTCAGTCTCCTTCCCTCCTTCCCTGTCCTCGCCGCCCGATAATCTAACGACTGCGTAGATACGAATCAACCCACTACCCCACCTCTCCTACACCCGCTCCGACGTCGGGCCCAAACCGTATGGGAGTGGGAATTATTGTCGGTATCCTTTTCACTCATCTCCCTTCTCCCATTCTACCTGTTTCCATTGCATCGAATGATTGATTTGCTTCCATCGTTTGTAGGGGTCCCCGTCTACGCCACCCCCACCTCCTGGGCCCCTGCGCTCATCCTATGGTTCTTCGACTCGAGGTCGTTTGTGAGTGGGACGGGGAACGGGCCAGGTGGGTTTTGTTTCTTCTTGCTCTATCTCCCTCTCTTTTTCGACTTTTCCTTTCTCCTTTTTCTCTCACAGTTTCCCTTGAGGACTGACTGATTTGCTGGACAGGACCGATCCCGCAGGCGGCGGATTATTATTGGGTGTGTACTTCTATCCATTTCTTTCTATCAGGAACTATTCTAATTTCGCTTTCCTCCTGCCTGTTTCCGTGCTATAGGTTGATCCAGATACAGTGCCCAGCTACATCAGGGCTCAGCGCTTTCTTATGAAGCTTCTCGTGCGTCTTACTCTTGCCCCCGTGGCTATGGAAATTGATTTTGAGCTTTGTTACGCGTAGTGGTGGAAAGTCCCGCCTGCCTTGATTTTCGTACATATTCCCGTGAGTCATCCGTTTCCATACTGATCCCGACTTTTTTGTGCTTTGATTGTGGCGGATGGATACTCGAAGATGCTGACCATCACGCAGGTACAAAAAGCGCAAATCCTGGCTCCTCTGTAAGTGTCGTCATATCATATCCCAGTTCTAGGATTGATCTTTGAGGCGAATTCTTTTTTCTCACAGGCCCAGCCCAGGCGACCACGACGACGAGCCCGACCCATCCACCCAGGGCTTTTATAATAACACATATACGGGGTTGGACTTGCCTTGTAAGTACCAATCATAATTCCTTCCAGTCTCCCTTCTCAGGCTACTCCTACCACTCTCAGTCTGGAACGAAATAATCGCCCTCGACCGCTCCTCTAACGCCACGGGCGGCAACGTCCTCGCCATAACCTCTGGGCACGACCACGGCGAATCATGGTGCGCGCGCTCAAAGGAGTCGTCTGGGATACCCATCTGCTTCAATGGGCATTCGGGGTATGGGGGGTATGTGACTGCGCATAGTGGGGTGCGGAATGGGCGGGTGTTCGGGGTGCGGTTGGAGGATTTGGGGAAGGGGAGGGAGGCGCCGAGGGTCAGGACGTGGAATAGCTGTGAGTGTTTTTTTTTTTCGTTATCATGAGATGGGTTGGTGGGTGTACTGATTCACTATGATAGACGAGAACAACTCGACGAACGACGAGGTGGTCTTGGGGCCGGAGTATATGGCAGAGTATAACTGATCATACATGGTTGGACTCAACAGCATGTCTGGCTTTCAAGTGATGTTTTCCTGATCCTGATGAAGGAAGACGATGCTATCTTTGTCGTTTGCGTTCATGTCAGTTTCCTAATGAATGCCCAAACAGTTCGGATTCTCGTGTGACGCTGAGACTGACTCGTCGGCGACTCGGAGGTTGGGGGCTATCCAAAGTCTTTCATAGTTTCATTCAAGGCACGATAATGAGAGGCTGGAGGCTAACCTGGGAAATGAATCGGGTTGACCTTTCTTGGCAGGTTTTCGATTTCGTCCACAACGTAGAACTCCGGTGCATGATTGAAAGAATTCATGGCATTGCAGTGCGCCTCTAATATACATATCTAAAATATTCACTGAATTTCCAGTCGTTCTCTCGACGATAGATTCGTGCTTTCACCCATAGAACTCGATTCAGCTCTCAGACTTTGATGACCACCTTCCCGACATGCGCCTGCGACTCCAGATGCGCGTACGCCTTCTTGGCATCGTCGAAGCTGAACACTTTATCGATGACGGGGCGGGTTTTATCGGCGTTTGCAGCCAGAAGTTTGTTCATGTTCTTAAATCTGCATGGAAACACGGTCAGACTCAGGTCAAGTAATCAAGACGAGGTTCAAGTTGAACGGGATATGATAGATCGACGGGACGTACTGCACGACTGAGCCGACATAGATACCGCGGATGTTGATCTGCTTCAGAATGGATGGGAAGATGATGTCTACGGGTTTAACGTCGTCCTGAAGAAAAGCATACACCATCAGTTGGGTTGGATTCGAAACCAGGATGCAACTCACCGCTTTCCCGACATGCCCGATGATATCTATATTCCCGCCTTTCCGGATCGACGCGATAGACTGTCCTAGCGTAGCGTTTCCGGAAACCTACAAATCATTCTTCCCCTCAGCTACCATTCAAATTGCGTGAAACAACAAATCATACCTCGATGACGCGGTCCACGCCCGCACCGTTGGTCAACTTTAACACCTCCTCAGACCACTTCGGCGTCGTCTTGTAGTTAATGACGTGTTTGGCCCCGAGTTTCGTAGCGACTTTGAGTTTGTCGTCGGAGGAAGAGGTGGCGATGACGGTTGCGCCGGAGGCGACGGCGAATTGGAGGGCGAATCTGGAGGGAGGGTTGATGAGATTATAATATGTAGAGAGAAGAGACGTACATTGATACCCCTCCGGTTCCTTGAACTAGGATTGTGTCTCCGGCTTTGGTGGGTTCGATGCCGGAGAGAAGGGCGTTGTAGGCGGTTAATGCAGCGCATCTGAATGACGCGTCAGAGGAGAAAACACAAATATATATTGAAGGACATCACGCACGGCAAAGTCGACGCTTCCTCATACGAAAGATGGTCTGGGATCGCCACGATCGACTATTTGAGAGAGAGTGATCAGCCAACAGTGTTAAAAGCGGCGCGCATCTAATAGAACACTCGCCTGAGCCGGGAATGTCCTATATTCGGTCAGCACGCCATGTACACTTCCTCCCAAAGCCTCATCATTCGGAGACCCGTTGTGAATCTTATCAATCATAAAATTCGCACAAATTCGATCCCCAACGGTCCACCCCTTCACGCCTTCACCGATGGCGATGATCTCGCCCGACATGTCGGAGCAGGGAACGAGGTTCTCGGGCAAGCTAACAGAGGACAATGGAAATGAGTATATTGGAGCGATTCGAAGGCGATGGCGCTGGGATAACGCACCTGAGGGGATAGGCACCACTTGGGACCATGAGATCGCGATACTACATCGCATGTGAGCACGACTGTCGGAACGAGAAACACGACAAACAGCATTACCTGCAAAGAAACTGCATGCGTCTTGACGAGTACTTCGCCTGCTTTAGGCGCTGACACGGGGACTTCCTGTACGGCGAGGTTTTGGAAGGAGCCGAGCTAAAGATGCGAAGTATTGTTCAAGTTATGTAAACACGCAAGTCGATGGAGGCGATTGGGAGCACTGAACCTGGGGAAGATAATACTGGCGCGAGGTTTTCGGAAGAGACATGTCGGATGAAGGTGATGGTAGGAAGGAGAGTCTCCACGCGCGGCTGCTTTATACCCTTGCATACAGTATTTGATTATCAATCATTATCAAGCTGCTGATTCAAGCATTTTTGAATTTGTTGAAACCTTAGTAAAGGGACGGGTCGGAAACCTCACGGAGGATTGGACTCCTCGGAAGTCGTCCCGTCGGATATCTCGTGAAGGGCGCATGGAGGAGATGTCTAATGAAACATGAAGTTCAGGCAATTCATCTCCTGTCACCCCGACATCACGAAAAAAAAAATGGCGGCGATGGGCGAATTTCCCTTGAGAAGAACTACTATATATTTATGTCAAGGTTGAACCGGAGCCTCGAATTATTCGTCATGCTTTGAAAAAACTTCGCGGCGTCTCGGAACCAAAACGTGGTATGTAGGAGCCTAGGAGGTACACACTCATCGGTACTTACCGAGCCATCAATGATATCAATTACCGTTGATCGGTGCCGGCATCAGCTGGCTCTCTCTTGCTGTTTCTTCCACGTTCGCAACTCGCCTTGAACTCTCCGGGACATTATCATTGAGACATTCAGCCGACTCAAAGCTTCAACACATCCCTAATCCCCTGCCACTTATGCCCCTCCCACAAGCGATTCCCACTCCCCGCCGCCTCATCCCCCGTCCTCTCCCTCTTATTTGCATCGTCCCATCCAGTACTCCCCGCTCCGCTCTCAAGCAAACTCAACACCGCTTCTTTCATCTCCACGGCCGGGCCCTCGGGGAGCTGCTTGACGTGCTCGAACGTTGTCTTGTAGTATTCTGTGGCGAGCTCCTTGAAGGTCGCACGGCCGCCCTCGAGGCGGAAGATACGGTTGTGGAGTTGGGCGGGAGGGAGAGTGGTCAGGACATGCGCGACGAACCCTGGTGATATGGGATGAAACGATGCGGTGAAGGTAGAAGGAGAGCGAGCGCACCGGCGATATCGGGGATGGATGTGTAGGATACGGGTACGTCGCCTGTTCCGCGTATGAGCACCTTCTTGTGCGTGTCGTAGCTCGTCAGCCAGGGGATGCCTTCAGTGAAAGGGCCGGTCTGTAAGTCGACGTCGGGATGAGTATTGGGCTAAGGTGCGATGTTTCTCGCAATTGTGTCAACGAAGACTTACGAAGATTCTCAGGGAAGGCAAGCCCACGGAAGTCAAGTACTCTGTGAGTGAGCGAAGTCAGCGTGTGTCCCGAACCCACTCACAGTCACAGTTTTCCAAGGATACTAACCTCCAATCTTATTCTTCTCCGCCGTAGCCACCGCGGGATGTGTAATCCCACCATCCGTTGGCCCGGCATACTCCGAAGCCACAAACAACTCCACCCCAGCCAACTTCGCCGCATCAATCAACGATTTCTGACTCGCCACCGCCGCTATCGCGACATTGCTGACGACGACTTGAATCTTGTGTTTCTTGAACACCTCAGAGACGGCTGCGACGTCTGTGTAGTCGACATGTATGACCTCGACGCCGGGCGGGGGCGTTGTGGTTGAATTGGGGCGGGAGAGCAGGATGAGAGAGATGTTTTTGGCGGCGAGGCTTTGGACGATTGGGAGGCCGATCATGCCCGCGCCGATGGCTGCGAAGGAGGTGTATGCGGTTGGGGCCATTCTGGAATAGCGGTCTGCGAGGAGGTGAGGATGAAGCTCTTGACGGCACAATCGATGCCCTTTTGAAGGCGCAGGCAGCCTGGCCTGGGAGATTTGATGGGGACCAAACTCGGCCAAATTGTCATTACTAACCAACAACCAAGGAAAGTTCCGTTCGGAAATATCCAGCGAAATCATCCCATTGGGTGAGCGAATCCCGTTCGCCGTTCAGCCGCCGATCGGGATTTGCTGAACCCAATGGCGTGTGTCGGCGAGGTGAGTATCTACTTAGATACTTAGAGTGCCGGGAAATTTTCCTTAATTTATCCTGCCAGTGTCTTCCGACACGGTTGACTTGAGTCCCGGGCCGGCGAACTCATGGATAAGTTCTGTGAGCTTTCACCGCCTATTTTAAGTGCCTCAAATCAGCATATAACTTCGAGCTATTATCGGGTTCAACAATACAACTCATGGCTTGTTCAGGAGAGCAAATGCTCATGCAAGTGTGACTCCTGCTTTCTCTTTCAGTCCACATACTACGTAACCCGCTTGAGGGCAACCAAAGCGCCTTTTTTGCCATTCGGCAGTGTGGGCTGCAGAGTCAAGGCATAGCGGGGGACAGTTTGGGAGTGATCATGAGTGGGCAAAGAAATTTCGAATTTCCCGACCAGTTCGCTGATGAAAACCTGCATCTCAAGGAGTCTATGCGAGAATATTTTGTCAGTGCGCAGGAAAACAACTTACGGGGACACTCACGCAAAACGCCATCTAAAACCGAGGAAGATGAATATGAGAGTTGAAGTCTGTTTTTTTTGGTTGACAAAGATGGCAAACCTACCCAAGACATACACGGGATCCGCCGTGGAAGGTCAATCTAAACATGTTACAAATTAATGGCCCATATCCCGATATAATGGGAAATCCGTTCGAACTCACAGATTCGCATAACCCCCAACAGCATCTTCTTTGTGAGTGGGTCCACCGTCCATCCAACGCGAAGGTTTGAATTCGTGTGCATCTTCTCCCCATCGTGAATTCCAGCTGCAAATAAGAAATAACGATAAATCTGACCTCGCAGCGCAAGAGCAGAGAAACAAACCGTTGGTATTGCCCAGTAGCAAGGTATACAACCTGACCTTTCATAATCGGTATCTCTGTGATTTGCTCTCCGAGCGACGTCATAATAGGCTGAGATAGAGGGAGTATGTGGTCCTGTACTGCAACTCTGTCGGATAATGAGACGGAAGGGTACATCCGGAGAGCTTCCTGCATCGAGATCAAGGCTTGGTTAGTCGCTAGCGCTCAAACATACCTTGATAAATGCATTTAACAACGGCATGTTTTCATACACCGTGGTGTCGCCACCAACACCAAGAGACGAGTGAATCTCTGCACGAAGTTGATCTTGAAAGTCGGTGTTTTGAGCAAGTTCTAGAAGGCCAAACCCAATTGTATTTGTGGTCGTGTCTTGGCCTGCGAGGAGAAGAAGGGATGTTTGTTCTAGAATGTCGTGTTCTGACAAGGTGCGGTCCACTGCGAATGGCGGACCCCATTTTAGTTCTGTCGTATGTATTTGCGAGGTAGAAAGAAAATTCCAAATACGTACCCAGTTCATCATAAAATGCGCCGACGCCATCGAGCCCCTGGCTTTTAGCCTCTCGGATATCTCGGATAACGGATTTCCCGATCTTGTTTGACAGGACTCGTGCCTTGTCAAGGGATTTCAATGGTTCGATCGGGAGGTGCCTTGCTAAGTTTTTAATAGCACTAGGCATCAATACCATGAGTGCGTCGCGCAGAAGCTCGGCTGGCGATGCGGTTGCAGCCATCCCACTGAAGGGTTCCGAATCAGCGTTCAGATGAATTAATGGAGAACAAGCGTTTTCGTACAGAATGAGAAAATTGGTTGATATAAATTCATCCCCAAGGTCGTCGAGCGATAATCCCAAGACAACTTGAACACCGAGTCAGAACCAGGTCAGATGAAAAAGTTCCATAAACTACCCTGTGTTATTGCCGAGAGTGTCGCATGGCCCAGAGGCGGCAATACATTCATTGATGTCTGCCCAGCAATGGCATCGAATTGTTCTGTTAACTTCAACAGAATCAATACCCAAAATGAACCCAGAGACGCGATGCTGCAGCGACAGTGACTTACTATATGGGAAAATCGCTCAAAAATGGGGAGATATGTTCGGACGGCGGCAGCTGAGAAACCGTCGTTTAGTGCTCCGCGAAGTCGTTTGTGTTCCCCCTCTGCAATGTGTACATGTCGTGAATCACAGCGCGAAATCCACAATGATAGATAAATATAAATCACTAACCGTTACAAAGCAAAACACTACCAGGGTTGTATACCAGATGAGCAGCGTTTTCGTAACTGGGACCCATGGCGTAGTACTGTCGACCATTGAGAATAACTTGGAGCGAAGCCGGATCTGAGATCATCAGACGGTCTTCCTGGGAAGAGATCAGAGAAGACCGCTTGAATCCCCTGCAAACTTACACCAAAGCACCCTTTGACACGATATACAGAGCCATATTGTCGAAGCCATTGGAATTCATACTCTCCGTATATCGGAGTCGTCAAGAGCTGTAGTGTATTCCCTGTGCAAGCCAGGTCATTGAGACGCAGATGATACTAATGGTTTGCCCACTGACCAAATATCCACGACGGGGAGGGTGGTCCTGGGATTTCGCGGAGATGACGCTTCCGACGGAGCCCCAGATACGCAAGATAGAGAAACAGCATCCCAGCTGCCAGGGAAGAATATTGGGTAGTATTCATTTTTGTTATTGCTGGACGTGGGGATTGAATGAATGAATGAAAGCGGGAAGGACATTCTCGGCGCAGAACACTCACTTTATATAGATTATTAGATACTCGGCGATGTCACGTTTGGAGCGTAGAACCTCACTGAATGTTTGAGAGTTAGGGCATTTACCTCAGAAGATCTCCCCAGATGGGCGGTTCTTGGGGCGAATGAGGGGATTTACACAAGGTGAAAAGGGATCATATCGGAAAAAGAGATCAGACGTCCAACGGGGAGCTGAGAGGCGTGGGTGTGGAGAGCTCAAAAGAGTAAGTTTTACGGTGAGAAGTGCCACATCGCGCATCCTTACCCAAGTAAGTACCGTAACAAGCTGCGGAGTTACCCCAACGCTTGGCAAGGTAGATCGTCGTAATCGTCGGATTTGAGAGGATGATGAAGGCGAGATGAGTTTTTGGGGTGTGTGCGGGGAATGGCCGCCCTGACCGACGCGGCTGGGGCCGGGAGCGACATTTCGTCTCCGGCGCTCCGCGTGGGCTGCAGGGGCGGCCAAACCGTACGCAAAGGACACCGAGGGTCGGAATGAGACCCAGAGCAACCCAGCGTAAGAATAAATTGAGGAAAAGAGCCTGAGCGAAGGGTGGGTGGGTGACAAAAACACCAGTGATAGCGCGAGGGAGGACGATGCGCTGTCGACGCCGCAGCGGACGCGAGAGCGGGAGGAAGAAAAGAGAAGCTGTCATCGGGGATCAGCTGTCAATGATGACAAGTCCACTCTTACGTCACTACCTTGCCTTTCACTCAGCCGCACTCGCAAGCTCGTCACGACTGAGCTTGCAGCAAGGTAGATCGTCGTAATCGTCGGATTTGAGAGGATGATGAAGGCGAGATGAGTTTTTGGGGTGTGTGCGGGGAATGGCCGCCCTGACCGACGCGGCTGGGGCCGGGAGCGACATTTCGTCTCCGGCGCTCCGCGTGGGCTGCAGGGGCGGCCAAACCGTACGCAAAGGACACCGAGGGTCGGAATGAGACCCAGAGCAACCCAATGGAGCGAAGCTCTAAGAGTCGAAGACTCGCGCGAGGGCGAGAAACGACACGAGGTCCAAACAAGAGCTGAGAGAAGAGAAAAAGGAAAAAGAAAGAAAGGATGGAAAAGTAGCACAAGAATATGTAGACTGAATTACCATCGCACCTAAATGCAAACATGCTACCGGCGGAGGTGGATCATAGATGTGAAGATGAAGTAAAAATGCAAAGGTGTGTCGATGAGCGTCCAGATGAGATCTCGAGAGGTGTCCGCTATCCTCCAGAGGTGAGAGATCCTTCTCCGAATGAGATGGCAGGCTCGACTGCAAACCAGGAGAATTGGGAGATCAAAGTGTCATGCTGTGTATGGAGAGTGCCAAGAGAGTGCTTGCATTTGTGGCCGGTACGAGGTTAGGCGATGAAATTGCGGTCCGAGTCGATGCTATGACGAGCACAGTGACCGTTGATGGTACATGGCTTCCATCAACCACGAAGCGAGAAGGGAGAGGAATGACTGTATGTCGTGCGATGGTCCGTGAAGCCAAGACACGAAGTGTCGTGAGAGGAATTCGCCGCTGAAGCGAACAGAACACACTCTCGAGGTAGACCCAGAAGCTACGGATGCGGAAGAGCACTAGACGCGAGATCTTGCCAACTTATTGATTGATATGATCGGTGAGTTTACCGCAGGTTGTGGTGTATGCCAGTGTAATCGACATAGTGGCGTAAACAGAGTCGAATAGAATAGACGATGAGAGCCGTAGGATAGACAGGGAATTGAGTGGTCCTGGATGGATGAACGACGATACACCCGCGGAAGCAGCCCGTTGTCGTGCAAGCGTGTACTGCTGAGTGATAGCGAATGAAGTGTTCCAGACGACGAAGTTCAAGGAGGGAGAGATGAGGTCAAGTAGAGACAGATGTTCTGAGACTAGGTGTAGATAGGCTTGAAATGAAGTGAGTGTATAATCACGGGAGATTATAGGATGAGATGGGCGTCCATGATGAGAGATCGGTGTTTAGAGAGGATGGCAAAACGAAGAAATGATGATCGTGTGTCACCAATAAAGGCTGAAATGTCGAGGCGATGAATTGAAGGTGATGAGTGTAAGGCATGTCCCGCAATGAAGAAAGAAAATAGAAAGAGGACATCATGCGTGATGCGACGTCTCAGATGTTACGCTTTGAACCCCGTGCGCTGATCAAGCGAAGTAAAATCGGATGATGCGGACATGTTGTGAGCATGTTAGCCCTGGGCCCCTACATCGCAGAGTAGAACGCGTGCCACCGGAGGTAAGACCATCGAACACGCTATTTACAGAGAAGACATGAAATAAATGAGCTCCGACAAAGCATCGTGAAGCAGTCCGCCTCAAGGGAAGAGCTCCCTAAACGCGCTGACGATCCGAAAAGAATCAAGTCCAGAAAAATTGAGCAAGGTGCAACTGAATGCCATATCGCTCGGTGACCTCACCATCGCGACAGAAGTAACATCGTCTACCTGAGAGTCTGGGAAGGAACGAAGATGGAGAAAGAGAGACGAAAGAAAGAGATGTAAGAAGCGTCTAAATGCCAGGTCGCGGAGAAAGCTAACCATATCGACAGATATTACTGTCTCGAGCTGGTGGTTCGCAAGGACATAGAGAACGCGAGAAACGAAGTGAGGTGAGACTGAATACGAGTCCGACGACGTTGAGCACCCTAACTGTTAGATAGAGGCGACTCCTTCAACCCGTATTCGCGAAACATCGAGGAACTCGATAATAAGAAATGACGAGCTGTTCATCCCGAGCACAAGAATCGTGTGGCGTGAAACAATTAAGCAGGCTAGCGACTTGAGAAAAGATTCCCTGTTGAAGCCCATGAAATGGCGCCAAACCGTCGTAGATTGGAAGGGAAGAATCCCGGGCAACGAGAATTAATCCACAACGGCTGGACATCGAAATGATGCGCTAAGCGAAGTCGCCTCGCGAAACGGAGCGCTGAGGTACAACCATCGTAGCGCGCGGAATAGCGTCATCAGGCCACGGAACAATTGGAAGAGAGACCGAGAAAAATGGAGCGTAAAACGCTCTCCCCGGACCCGAACATGGGAGTCAATCCGAGTCATGGGTGTAGCGCATGATAGCCCGTTGACCCAACTATCTTGAGAGTGAAATCAAACTCAAAGTGAGCGCAATAACTTCGACCCGCTCCAGAATTGAATGGAAGGAAACTAGGAAGTAAATCGGCAAGTCCGTCCGGGAGAAGCTGAACGTCGAAGGTGAGCCGAAGGCAACATAGCCCAAGAATCCCTAACTGCCTCGATGAGGATGTCTCCGGTGAGACCTTGCAAAGCGGTTGAGAAACAAAAGAAATTGCGGAAAATTGAATGACGCCGCGAAAAGCGGTATTGAAACGACGCGTTAAGCGCAACATAGGCCAAGAACCCAATCATCATGGTCTCGACGGAGTCATCTCCGTTGAGCCCTCACAGTAGCCTCGACACGTTGAGAAAATGAGAGCAAAAATGAATGAAATGTGGCGTCTCGACGAAATGTGGCTCCGGCGAGTGGGCGTGATAGCCCTTGAGCTTAATCACCAAGATTGGGAGTGATGAAAAGGAGAAAGAGAGAATTAACAATTGGTGAGTGAAGACGCACCGCGTTTAATGTTAATTGGCTGTGCAGAGTCCTCCGCCGAATTTGTGCCAGAGTCCTCCAGTGTTGACAAGATAGGTCGTGTGAAGCTGTGAGCGAAAGATGAGGAGAAAAGCATCACGGGCCCCTAGTCAGGAGCCAGAAAAGGATAATGAGAGGAGGATCGGTGAGATGGAAGATCGTATATGGCCCTCGAAGAGACGAAGAAGATGATAAGAGAGGAGAGGTTGACATGATGAGATGGATTTCTGTATGAATGTGAACCGTATCGTGCATGGGATCAAGATTGGATGAGGTAGAGATGTTGCATGACGAGGATGTTGATGGTAGCATATTAGGATGTACGCGGTGGAGAACGGGGCCGTCTGTACCGGCGAGGATGTTGCATGGGATGATAGAAGGTGGAGGATAGAGAATGTAGGGAGATGCGTGCCGCCAATTCACGAACACATCTGCACCGCAGAAGATAGAGGATAGATCGTTGAAATGGGATATAGGAAACAGCGGAATGCGCCGTCAATAGCAAGCGCAGCTGCACGGCAGGGGATAGGAGATGGATCATTGAACGAGATCGTCGTCGAGGACGAACGAATTATGCAAGGAGGATGGTTGTTATATCGTGATAGATGATATAGAGTGCCGAGGCACGAGATAGAGTGCATCGTCATGCAAGTAAAGTCGGGCGGCGTCCCGCAATGGAGGACAGAGTGCCAAGGCACAGGATAGATCGTTGAATGAGATCGTCGTCAAAGACGAACGCATCTGGATCGTCGAGGATGGGAATCTTCTGGTGGGATCGTCGCCGAAAGCCAACGCATCTGCACCGTCAGCCGAAGAATAGTTCAGTGAGATACGACGTCAAAGACGAATGCAGCTGCACCGAGGAAAATAGCGATGATAGAACAGTTAGTTGGGCGCGGGGTCAACCGGCCAACCTCACTGCGATGATGGAACAGTTAGTTGGGCGCGGGATTGACCGGCCAACCTCACTGCAAGTGATAGAACAGCTAGTTGGGCGCGGGATTGACCGGCCAACCTCACTGCAAGTGATAGAACAGCTAGTTGGGCGCGGGATTGACCGGCCAACCTCACTGCAAGTGATAGAACAGCTAGTTGGGCGCGGGATTGACCGGCCAACCTCACTGCAAGTGATAGAACAGATCGTCGTCAAGGCCAACACATCTGCACCGTCAGAGGATAGAGGATCCATTGCCCCATCAAGGATGGACCCAACTTCACCGAGATAGAGGATCGATTGCGCCGCCGAAAGACGAACACAATCTCACCGATGATAGAGGCTAGGTTGCGCTGTCGAAGACAAGCACAACTTCACCGGGATAGAGGCTAGGTCGTGCCGTCAAGAACGAACACAACTTCACCGAAGATAGAGGCTAGGTCGCGCTGTCAAGGTCGAGCACGACTTCACCGGGATAGAGGCTAGGTCGTGCCGTCAAAACGAACACAACTTCACCGAGGATAGAGGCTAGGTCGTGCCGTCAAAAACGAACACAACTTCACCGAGGATAGAGGCTAGGTTGCGGTCGAAGACAAGCACAACTTCACCGGGATAGAGGCTAGGTCGCGCCGTTGAGAACGAACACAACTTCACCGAAGATAGAGGCTCCATCGCGCCGTCAAGGACGAACGCAACTTCACCGGGATAGAGGTTAGGTTGTGCCGCCAGAAGACGAGCACAACTTCACCGAGGATATATCTTTCAGTGAGATCGTCGTCGGAGACGAACACATCTGCACTGAGGATAGGATATGTACTGCTGAGGATAGAAGATAGAGTATAGAGTATAGAATAAGATGCGCCGTCAAAACGAACATCTCTGCACTGAAGGTGATAGAAAATAGATCGTGAGGTGTACACCGTCCATCGCGGGCACACCTGCACCGGATGACAAGGATAAAAGTAATGATGGTAGCGGAAGAACTGATAGTAAGGACAAAGGTTGTCTACAAGTGCGGACAAGTGTCGCGCAAATGAAGACAGATTTTCGTACACAAGACTGAAATACAGAGGAGGCCCAATAGGAGTTGAATAGAACATACTGCAACGACCTCTTTCCAGGACTCTGATGTACAACATTGGAGTGCCAGAAGCGTCGCCGTAGTGGTCCAGCGAGTCGGAGGAGGACGAAGAAAGAACGAAAGAAAAAGAGTGAATGGGTAACACACCATTAGAATATTTTCCCGTGCTCTGTTAATAGGTATGGCCGGCGTCCCCGTGTGTTTCGACGAGCAAACGGTAGTTGCAGAATCAGGTCTTGAGGAGGTCACTATAGTAGACGAGACAAAAGTAGTCCAACGAATGAACGTGAAGAAGGGGAGAAGTATCGTTCAGACATGAGCCAGAATGTGATAGAGAAGCGCTGAGAAGTCGGTTCCATCCCATGCGAAGCTGGAATGCACGGGAGAGTTGAGAACGGGAGCTGCTCCAAGATCGAGTACGCTGTACGAGGAAGTCTGACATGAAGTCAAGACGTGCCTGACATGAAGTCAAGGGCCCGAGAGAGGATGGGCAATGAAAGGAGACTGAAGAGGTCCGAATGTCTTGACAAAAACACCAGTGATAGCGCGAGGGAGGACGATGCGCTGTCGACGCCGCAGCGGACGCGAGAGCGGGAGGAAGAAAAGAGAAGCTGTCATCGGGGATCAGCTGTCAATGATGACAAGTCCACTCTTACGTCACTACCTTGCCTTTCACTCAGCCGCACTCGCAAGCTCGTCACGACTGAGCTTGCAAATGTGATCGGGAAAAGAATGAGGGTTCTATAGAAAGGTTGGAAAACAGTGGACGACTCCTCGGAAGCTGAAATCGAGCTTGACATCAAATTCATGCGCCTAGTGAGCTGCGAAACGGCTGGAAATCGGAGCCCTCCCCATGCTTCAATGCGGCGAATGATGACTCGGATGATTACCTAGTCCCAACTTGAAGCTAGTCCGACCTTTGATGAAATTTCAAAGTTGTCAGAAGTGAATGAACGCCCCAGCTCCGATTAGTATACAGTCACACAGGCAGAGACCGTAGACGGGCGGAAAGAGTTCGGATTTGCAATTTGGGTGGATTCGCAGCTTTGGCGGCCGCTAAGTTGCCGCTAAGTATGTCAACGCTATGTGGGCGAAAAAGTGGAGCATCGTCGTCGTACTTCAGTCGAGTAGGATGGGTGAGATCGGTGAGCATAGACAGAGGGTGGACGATATATGGACCTTGACCGAAGCAGGAAGCCGCTTGAGGCTGTCGCAGGATGCATCAAGGATAAGTAGTAAGTAAGTACATCGTGGAGGGGAAGAAGGAGCGAGAAATTTACGTAACATGATCGGCAAATTTCGGAGAGGAGAGCCCGAGTCAATCGGAGCTATCGGGTTTACAGGAAATTCAACCAAGGCAGTTTCCGCTGAACAGTAGAGCAAAGTCACAATTATTTCAGATACAAATTGGCAATGAATATATTGGACCAGGCGAATCTAGCTCAAATACCAGGCCGCCGCTTGCGCCACACTCTCCTCTTCGTCGGCGTGCAAGGAGTCAGAATCTTCAGAGAATGTGTGTCGATGGTTGAGAACTTCCCGTCATCGATCTCGGCGCCAATCGTATAGGTGTTTGCATCGTTGACTTGAATGCTCCAAAGCTCGTACGCACCGTCTCCCGCGGAAACTGGCTGAGCCGGTCTCTCGAGGTCCGTCTCTTTGACAACCGTCCGATTGAGGCTGTCCTTAACTTCTTGCTCCAAAAAGATGCGCCTGGGGTTCAATCCAGTGCGGACCTGAATATAGTATAAGTCATTCGTCAAGCCTACTTCCATAATGCTCACCGCGATATCGAATCTTCCAGCAACGGGATCATCATCCTCAGTGGCGCCGACGGTCGTGATGCAGGACGTCTCAGAGAAAACAACACCATCCTGAACCTTGAATCCCACTCCGCCCTGGTCCTCTACCTTCCCATTGATATTGAACCGCATTTTTTCGACACCCTTCGCAGGATCAAGTTCAATCACACCTACATGATTGCCATCGGGATCCTGCGATTGATTGAACGCATAGAACGGTGACTGCACCCGCCCGCCCATCGCAGACGAAAAGCGGTCTAAAGCGAGCGTAGTCGTCGTTGTTTCGCCGGAATGCGAGTCGATGAGGAGCTGTACTGTGCGACCTGGGTCGTCTACCGTCACATTAAATAACTATATTGATCTGGGTCAAGCTGCGTTGGTCATACTTGAGCAAATGAGACATACATACCCTGACTACACCTGAAAGAAGGAGCTTTCCATTCGTCCCGAGAACGATCTGCACTTCCGACGGCTTGATAGGTAACGGATCGATTACGTCGCTCAGTTGAACGTCTTTCGGTACGGTATCCAACATCCGTGCAAAGAGCGAGGCACAGGTGGAGGCGAATAATTCCGACGAGTCAGCGAAACTGCAGGAAATCCAGGTCACACAAATGGATTGACGATCTTCATATAAGGTCAAAGGAATAGACTCACGACGCCATGGTTTTATTCCCATCGCTCGCAAAGATCCGTTTATCCGAGTTGGTCGTGTCGTTGGCCCCAACAAGCAGCGGATTTTGCGAAGTACCGGCGATATATTCGGTTGCACTGCATACACCAGATCAGCTCTGAATTTTGAGTTCACTTACAAGTAACTGAATCGTACACTTTGTTATCGAAGAAATCAAAGGTGGTGTCAAAATGCTGGACCGAGAGCTATGACATGTAGGTAAGCCAGGAATAATTCACAGATCAAAGCGCAAAACTCATACCGTATTATTCGGTTCATTCAGCTCCGGCACAATCTCTGGGAAAGGCTTGTGCTCGACGCCGCCGAAAGAGTGTCTATTTGCTCACAAAAATCAATTTCGCACATCCGGAGAGACGCAAGCGAGGAATAGAAAGAACTGGAAGACTCACCCACACGCAACAAGCCCAATCATCTCCGTCTGTGTGAATCCTTGTTTCTTGAACGACGCAATATGTGCATTGAGATCGCCTTGAGGCTCGGGTACACCTGGGGCGTTCGGCTCCGCAGCGTCGATGCGTCCCCCGCGGAAGTCGATTTGTGGGCCGCCGCTGATCATTGAGAGGGTGAGGTTAACTTAGAAAGAGTTGGATGAAAGAGTGGGACGCACCAATTTTCGACGGCGGTGACCAATCCTATGGCTATCAAGTCGGCCACTACATGAAGACATTTTCGTTGAAGTTAGTGAGAAACAACGAAATTGTATTGACCTACACGAGACGTGTCGTGTTGTGAATGCAACGAATACATCCAGTGTATTTTGGAAGCCGGTACCTGCGTTCTAGGAAGGGGATCAACATTTTCACTGTCAGGTTGAAACCACAACAAAACCCGCCTACCTCAGGACGAGACTGCTCTTCCGCAAACCGAATGGACGCATCCAATCCACCCGTTCCGTCTTCCGAATTATGAGTCGCCATGTCATGATACGCCTACCTCATCATATCAGCTCAGCCGAAGTGCGATACCCAATATCGTCAAATTTAAATCTGACCGTCCGAATCCAATCCGGCCCATTCGCCCTCCCCGTCTCACTCCCGTCGTCATTCCCGCGAATGAAAAACGTGCACGGCTGGACGAACGACGAGAATCCGTTGATCGTATCGTCCTGGTCCCAGCGCTGCGCCTCCAGGGCGTCGAGCTTCGGAGATGGCCATGTGTGTACGGCCGCGGACACAGTCGCGGTGTAGTAGGAAAGCAGGAGGGCCAGGGGAGGGAACATTTGTTCTGAACTTGAAGGGATGGTTCTGGGTGCGTGGTTGCTTCATTTTAAGTAAGTGAAGAGAGGCGACGGTGACAGTTGACCATGGTTTGGTCCGCTATTGTAAAAGATGAATGGGCATGAAGGCTTGGCAAGTCATTCATTCACCTTGGATACCATTAACGTGCGTCCCGTAGAAATCGTGTACTCGACAACTCGACATGCTATGATCCGGAGGATCAGCATATAATCGCTAAATTATTGAGCCGTCGAGAGTTCGATAGCAGCACGCAAAAAGAGTGCAATAAAGAACCCAAGTATAATTCGAGCATACGGCAGCACAATCTGCGGAGCGGGGGGGTTTTTAGCCGATTCGGGATCTGGCCTTCAAGGGCGGGAGACCCACGCCAGCCCACTCCGGGCCCGAAGAGGGAAATAAAAACCAGCGAAACGCCGATCTTGGTGACCTGCACAACAACCGTGCGAAGATTGAAAAGAATTTGCATGGAAACAGAACATGAGAAGCCAGTAGGTACTGACAGTGAGGTGAATGCCGAAGATGCAGACCGGAACCTAACGCGACACAGAACCGCAAAGCCCCATGAAGTGGGAGAAATGATTGCCTTCGTGGCGTCCTACGATACAGACGGATAATCGGACAGCTCTGACTCACCATAGAGTTCTGATGACCGTAGAGTTGGTCTTTTGCGCGCTATTCGAGTGATCAATTCCTTGGACGTACTCCAACTTTCGTGCCTTCTAGATCTCGTGCTGTGACGAGCAACCATCTTCCTAAACCATTCCACAGTGACGTTTAAAATGCCGAAAAGGGGAAAATTCTTGATTGAAATGCCTAAGACCGGAGGGTATAGGTAGCGCAGGCGGTATCGGACTCTGGACACTGCGAAAGGACTTCATAGCAAGAAACATTTGACATGAAGACTCAGGCTCGCCGTCACGCTGAACAAAAGTAAGTATTTATGAGCCGAATTCGCCTGCTAGAAAGTACTTACACTGAGCAGCAGCTAATCCCAGCCGCACAGTAACCGAGGAGCCAGCAAGAATAAATGAGACCCAACCTGAGTTTCCGTCCGGACCGAGACTCACAGCGAAGTAAGTATTTAGGGAATCGGGATTTTTTTTGGCTGAATCAGTTTCGTCCTTTTCAGCGGCGGAGAGAGCGGTAGATCGGCGAGCATGGAGGTCAAGTGATCGTTGGCGCAAAGTGTAGCGTCATTGAACGAATTCTGGCGATACGAAGCCCAGCTGGAGAAAATAGGATGGCGGACAAAAGCAGAGGTAAAGGGCAAAGTGGTGACGTGGCGACGGTGGCGTGACCATCAGCGATCAGACGCGGTCATGTGAGCTTACAAACGACTCCGTGCGCACGGGCCGCGAGCATGTCTTTATCTCCGACTGGACAGAAATCTACCTTCTGTTGTCCAGGAGAACGAGGAGATGCGGGAGTGGTTGAAAAAGACTTCGAATTCATGAGCTACCACGCGTGTTGACAGTTCCCACTCGGTACCAGAAAACCATCTTCACTCCTCCACCCACAGCCATCGAAATTCAAAGCCTACCGATCCGGAACACAACATCCCATCAGTCACCGTCACCGTCACCTTAACATTGATATTAAGTAAAATCACCATCGCAGGAGTCCCCAAGTATTCCCCATAATATCTCACAATCCCTCGACGGAACTGTGAGATTCTGTCATGCCTGATCCATCAACACCAAGCGTGCTCCACTGTCGATTTGGGAGTCGCAGGCGTAGAATCGGAGCCTGAGCTTGAGTTCAGCGATGATTGGAAGGCGGCCGGCAGAATGGAAATTTAAAAAAAATACAGACCGAACTGTTACGGTGTTCCACGTACCAAATGTTCGGGATTGCGTTTAGGGAGCGAATCACGGTCACCGTCAAGGTCCGGGCGGAGATCCTTCGTAACCAGTCGCGTTAAGATGAGGGGCGGAGGACTGAAGAGGCAGGGAAGGTGGTAGGTAGGGTGATGTCCTCGCCAACACATGTCTCCAAACGATGGAAGATGACGCATTCACACCTGCATACGCCCTCCTCGTCTTCACCCCGCTGTCCCACCGCAGAAATAGCTCGAGTCCTGTCAGTCTATTTCAATTCCAGGCACTTCGAATGTTCACCAAGCTGCCAGTGTCGTCCAAAATCCCTCTTCAACAGTCAACTTAGTCCTCAAGCTTCCTAAAAGCAACTCCCCATGGCCGACTAACTCCACCTCTGGGTTCGACAAACACCAGGCTCCTTCCAGTCCTCGAGACTAATCAAGCTCTTGTCCGGCGCCATCTCCACCCACATTAGGGTCGTTCAAGATGCCTTCAAGCTTATAAGTTGGTGGACCAGAAATTTTAGTTGTGTGGCATATCGAGGTGTGCATTTTGTTGTCGTGAATTCTTACCATCACGCGTTTTGGTTTCGTAAAGCTACAGTCTGATTCATATTTGACTCCTGTATTATTTCATCTGAGTGCTAATATCGAGCGGCAAACCAGATGAATCCTGAAAAGTTGGAAGTTCAACCTCTTCTGCGGCGATCACCGAAATCACTCCGATTCGGCAATCGATTATCGAACAAATAGGGCCATGTGTCACATGTGTGACAGTCACTTCCCTCTCTTGCTCTTTGCCCTCATGGTCGTTTCTCGAAGCGTCGCCACTCGACCCGACTTATTTTTTTTTTGTTTTCCTCCTACGATGAAATCCCCGTCGCTTGCTGTTGGCAGCCAGCCGAACTTCGCTGCTCAGGATCATCGATGTCGATTCAAATGCGCGACGTTCTCACTCTTGCGTCTAAGGTCTTTGACTGGATACACCCAGCTACTACTGCGTACTCGTGCCACTCAATGTGATATCCGTCCTCTGATCAGCTGAGCTGGAAAAACACTCTCTCCTGTCACTGTGTTCGCAGGCGTACCAGTGCATTCACTCGAGAAGCCCGATCGCACTACGTTGATGGCTTCGATGGAGCCAAAGCTTCAAGGCTCCCAACTGGTATGCTAGTACTAAATCGCTGAACCGCACATCCGCATCAATCGCCCCTCCATCGCAATCGTATAAAGGCACAGCGGTCTACAAGCCACTCCCCTGCATTCCCACTTCAGACCCACAAATTAAATGCAATTCCTCGCTGCCCTCCTTCGCATCCTCCCCCTCTCTTTCACCGTTCCCCTCACCCCCGAGGAGCCACAGCACGCATTATCGCGTCCTACCAGCTTTGACTCCGAGTCCGAGATCTGCTCTAACTGCTACTACCACACCCCGAAATGCTGCTTCGTTATGCCCAGCAGGCGCCTCCCTGCCACAGGATGCGTGGACCCGAGCCCCGGCACGACCCGCGACTCGTTCCACGACGTCTGCATCAACGAGGTACAAAGAAATAGTATGGGAGTAGCAGACCAGGAAATCTGCGACTGATTTATAGGCCCTTAGAGATGGAGTTCATTGAAACTCCGCCGATCAAATGAAGAAAGAATCAATTGTTCTCAACTAGATGCTAAAGGTAACTAAATCTGGCAAAGATCTGGATGGTTCACGACAGAAAACGATTCTCAATTAAGCGTGATTAGTCTGGGACCTTTTGGTCTAGAATCTACTAAATAACCCGCTTGACCGCCAACAAAGCGCCCTTCGCGCCATCGGCCAACGTGGGTTGCAGCGTGAAGGCATAGCGGCACACCGTTTGAGATTTATCGTCTGCAGGCAGAGAAAATTCGAATTTCCCAACCAGTTCGCTGACGAATACTTGCATCTCGAGTAACCTAGAAAGAGGGGACGGCAAGTTGTCAGTGTGCTCGCAACACATTTTATGGTGGTAGTGCTCACGCAAAACGCCAGCTGGATCCATGACGGTGAGCTATCAGAGAAATGAGGGTATTAGGCGTCAGCTTACCCGAGACAGACACGCGGACCGCCGTAAAAACTCAACCTAAAGGTATTGGAAGGTCAGAATTATGCTGTTGACTGTTAAAAGGAAGAAAGGAATCGAACTGACAAATTCGCATAAACACCGACACTGTCCCCTTTATGGGCGGGTTCATCCTGCAACCAACGAGAAGGGTTGAATTCGTGAGCATCTTCTCCCCACCGTAGTTGTGAACTGCGATCCGTTCCTTAGGTACCCAAGAATGTGAACAGGAAAGTGATCGAACCGCTGATATTCTCCGGAAGCAAGATACACAGTCTGCCCTTTGGTGATTGGTATTTCAGTTATTTGCTTTCCATCCGCTGTCATAATAGGCTGCGAAAGAGGAAGCATATGATCCTGCACAGCAGTTCTGTCGGATAACGACAAGGCTGGGTACATTCGAAGGGTCTCCTGCGGTGAGCCCGATCAACCGTTGCATCTTCAACATCAGTCATGCCATACGTACCTTCAAAAAGGCATTCAAGAGCGGCATATTGTCGTACGCCGCTGCGCCTCCGCTCGCTCCGAGAGATGCTAGAATCTCCTCTCGAAGCCGATTTTGGAACTCAACATTTCGAGCAAGTTCGAGGAAACCGAAACAGAGCGTATTTGCCGTCGTGTCTTGGCCAGCTAGAAGCAGAAGCGAGGTCTGCTCCAGAATATCGTAGCTAACTAAGTCGTTAGGAATATCAAGAAAACAAATGAATCTTTGGGAAGAGATAGGCCGAGAACCTTGTGGGTTCGAGGCACTCTGTGAGTGAGGCGCTCGGATGACACTTCCAGAAGAAGGGGAATCCGAGAACCAAGACTCGAGGGTGTGGCGGGTGGGCCGAGAAGAGCTGGCTAAGAGAGTGTAGGAGACAAGTTATTCGATCGATCACTTTCTCTACACTCGCTTAGTCAGCCGGCTTTGCGCTTGAGTTCGCAAGCTCACTTTAAGCGCAAGCTGTCAGCTAACTAAGTCGTTAGGAATATCAAGAAAACAAATGAATCTTTGGGAAGAGATAGGCCGAGAACCTTGTGGGTTCGAGGCACTCTGTGAGTGAGGCGCTCGGATGACACTTCCCAAACAAACAGAGAACGGCCGTGAACGAACAGTCGTCATCCGAGAAGACGAATCCCCCAATCATAGAGATTTCAAACGCGCTACAGAATCGCGAAGCGAAGTAAAAGTATCCAAGGAATCACCAATAAATAAAGGCAAAATTTCCTCCACATTACGCCAGTAGAGCAGAAAGGCGGCAGAAGTCCAGCGGCCCTGCTTCATCACGATCCAGGGATCTACACCATGCAGCAGCAGGTGTGTCGTGCCACCGATTCGAAAGCCATGGCCGTTGAGAGCTGCGAATCCAGCGGAAAGCCAAATATCATTGCAACGCGAAACGAAGTCGGAGCGAGTGAGGTGCGACCAACCCGATGAAGTTGCATAAGCAAACAAAGGAGCGCTGTCGGGAACGGCAGAATTGACATGCAGATGGTGTTCCATGGCCGCAACAGCATCGACCTCATCGAATGTCTCGGTGGAGGTGAGCCAGTCGCCGAGAGATAGACGCGTTTTCGTCCAAGGAACCTGTGCGGCGAGAATAATAGGAAATCATCGAACGGTGGTGAAGAAGAATTAAATGAACCTTGAGACGTAGAAATTTGTGGCCATTGGACGCCACACCACGTCCCTTCGGACAACCCCGAGTCACATTGCGGGTCGAATTGAACGAGGACGCCGATTTAACGAGAAGTTCGCCCAATCTCGCGCAATCGCGCCAAGCGGTGCATGCTACAGCCCAAATGGCTGAATCGCGCGTATTGCCTAAGTCAAGGTGAGCGCGGAGGACAACCATGTGGTTGAAAGTGACGGGATCGCGGGGTAATCGACGAGATGAGGGTGGTGCGAGTTTTGAGACACCCTTCCGCGTCCGACTGAGGAGGGCGGCACCATGCCAAGGCGCAAAATTAACTGCATGCCAGAGCTGGAGGCCGGCAAGCCAAGTGGAAACGGTCCCGCTAGAAACGTGACCCGCGCCATAAGATGATATGAAAACGGACAAAAGTGCTTCGCTGGCCGGCATGCGCTGAGCCTCGGGTATGTTGTGCAGATCACAGAAATGGTTGAATCGCAACAAACCCGCAGCATAACTGCCATGGGTGTCGGCTTCGACAGAAGAAGCGAGAACTGTTTGCCAGCGAGAGATCAGTTCCGGAGAGAAAGAGGAAGACAGGGAACGTAAGGAATGGAAGGAGTAAGGTGTACGCCATGATAAAATGCGATCCTTAGCAAGAACGTGAGGACGTAATGGAGACGGTTTGAGACGATTGTAAGCCTTTGACGAATTTCTTGGTCCCGTATGTTTACGCGAAGTTTGCGGCCGAGATGGATTGACCGAAGATCCAACCTCGACTTCACGTAAACGGTCAGCCTTTGCTGACCTCGCTAACGTCAATCTACATTAGCGTCAGTAAATTGAACCCACAATTAGGCACGAAAGAAACCTATGCATAAAGCAATAAATTGAGCGAGCTCGTCGTTGAGCGAAAACGGGATATTCAACCGACTCTGCGGAGACCCAAAATTGCCGCGGGAGAATGGGTCTGCGAGATTATCGGAAGAAGGAACGTAGCGTGGAGAAATTGCGAGGTTCCGAGGGATGAGCATCTCGGTAATGCGCCGAATTGATGCATTGCGGGAAATATTTCTCGACCGCCCGCGTCTGTAGGCGTCAATAACAGCAGTATTATCACCGTGAATCACCACATCGAGATCGGAGAGATCTTCCTCGCGGCAGCAGAGCCACATGCACGCAAGTTCGACCGCAATGGATTCCGCCCAGCCAATATCACGGCCGTCAGTTCTCCAACCTGGGAGTAATCTCCACGCCGCCCACTGGCCGTTTATGAGGACTCCAATACCAAAATCGGTTGAAGCATCAACCCATATATCCCAATCGAGGGTTGTGCGCAGGTGAAGGGATCGAGAAACACGGGGAAGGGAAAGAGCATGCTCCCACCAACGCAAATCGTTGAGGGCGGCAGCCGATATATGATGAGAAACAAACTCGTTGGGGAATTTGGAGATTTGACGCGTCAACGACGGGAGGAATGACCGGCCGTCACGGTAGACAAAGGTGATGTTGTGAATAAAGCGAGGAGGGCGAGATTAGAAGTAGAGGTAGGTTATGATTGCAATAGCAATGTTTGGTGGGAATGCTGCTTTAGAGCAATCAGATGCTCTAGCAGGAAGTACAGGCGGGTTTATATACTACTGACTAAAGTATCTAGAATATTCTACAAGTATCTACAGAATACCTGCAATGTCCATTGTGAGTCAAGACTGAGTAAGCGCGCCCGAAGGCCGAAGCTGTACCTCTAATCAATAATTACAACACTCTCCCTCAGCGAGGTCCTTCGAAGTAAGTTCCAAAGTTTCCAAATAAATTCCTAGTTCCGTGCTCGATGGTTTCGAATGATGATGCTCACACGGCATCCGTGTCACTCTGCCAAAGAACTCTGTTTGAAGCTTGAACGATGATGATCCTGCTCCCATGCGTTACATCCGTCTCGAACTTCTTCTCAGCAGATTATCACGGCTGTTCACTGTCAATCAAATAATGTGTATGCCCTAACAGGCAATGGGTTCTGCGGCAAATAATGGGCAGACACGAGCAATGTGCCCCGTGGCTTTGCATTTGCGGCAAATGGCGCTCTTCCACTTTGGGGATGATGTGGACGGCGCGGAAGTGGGGTGAGCATGATGGGGAAGTCCGGAGTGATGATTGGCGTGATCCGGGGAACGAGGGTAATACGATGCGGCTGCGTATCGGCAACAGCGGCAATGATGTGCTGCCTCGGGATGCTCTCCCTTGATGTTGGAATCGCTCGGAATGAGTAGCGAGTCCGGGGATGGTGTCGTCGGCAAGCAATGGGATGTTCCGGAATGATCGTGATGATAGTCCGAGTTCAGATGCCGAATGACGGGATTTGTTCCGCGGGAAACGACGGCGGAAGGAACGGGATGGACGGGGTGAGGAATCTCTCTGTGCATGGAGGTAGACTCTCCCTGGATGGCAGTGGTCTCTCCCTGGATGACAGGACGGGAGGTGCCGGCAATGGGTTGTAAATCCATCGTGCCGCCTTGTCGGGTGATCGGTGATAGGCATAACCGAGATCTGATTGTGTTGTGAATAAAGCGAGGAGGGCGAGATTAGAAGTAGAGGTAGGTTATGATTGCAATAGCAATGTTTGGTGGGAATGCTGCTTTAGAGCAATCAGATGCTCTAGCAGGAAGTACAGGCGGGTTTATATACTACTGACTAAAGTATCTAGAATATTCTACAAGTATCTACAGAATACCTGCAATGTCCATTGTGAGTCAAGACTGAGTAAGCGCGCCCGAAGGCCGAAGCTGTACCTCTAATCAATAATTACAACAGGTGAGATGCTGTAAAGTCCCGTGAATCGAACGCATCGCTGGGAGTTTGATCTTCCCCGAGGTCGCCGAAGCAATGAAGCGCGTTACCTTCCCGAGATATTTTGAGCGCTTTTTCTCGCTAAGGTAGACTCGCTTGTTAGCGACATCGAAGGTGAAACCGGTATACTCCGTAACATATGCAAAATCGTGACCTTTATCAGCGATATCGTTCCAGACAATACCGAGCGGTTGGCTGATGGAAATTATGGTGGAGAGGTCGTATGAGTAGGAATACTCAATGGAACCATCGTCAAGAGAGCGGGAGGACGATGGGAAGCGGAAAAATTCGTAATCATCGACCCATTTGGGGCAAGGACCAATATCCTTCGCATCGAGAATGTCAACGAAGGCATCGGCCGCGGTGCCCTGCACGTTGCCGGATGTACAAAGTCCGAAGGGGAAGGTATGGTCTGGCCAGATAGAGCCACGCCACATCACGGGTAAAGCCCATTTGTGACGAGGTAAAACTGCAGAGCAGCGGAAGGCATGAGCCTGATCCAAACTCGCCACTTGGGTGCCGGGAGGAGCCTTGGCAATCTAAACCGAACGTCAGTGACCCAATACAACCCATCACGAGCACCGCGGAGCAGAGAGATATAATCTAAGCCATGAAACGGCAGGAGAAATTAAATGGATCATGCCCGAGATCGAAAATGCACAACGGCAAGGTGACTGGCACAACGGCGCAGATAGCACAACGGCAAGATCACTGGCACAGCGGCACAGAATTGAGCGGCACAGCGGCCTTTACCGGCACAGCGGCGCGGCAAAAAAATACGGCACAGCGGCACGAAATAAGAAACGGCACAACGGCACGAATCCAAGAGCAAACAGGACGCAGATAGAAAACCGCGTTGTACCTGAAATTGTTCGCAGAGACAAGAAAGAAGAAAAGAGAGAGATTAAAACTCACAATATCAGCCATGTCGACGCAAGTATGCCATCGAATTAGAATATCCTTCGCATCAAGCCAAGAATTAGTCGAGTCGCCGAGTGAATCGAGAGCGGAATTGTTTTGAACCATCCGCCATTTGCCACCGCCTGGCTCCTTCTCGACGAGACCGAGCGGCGCTGTTCGGAAATGACCGCCAAAGAAAGCATGCGCTTCTTCTACAGTGAGCGGGCCGCTCATCCGGCCCGCCGCAACCTCGCCGGCCAAATAATTATCGAGGAAGGAAGGATTGAGTTCGGTCGAGGGCATATTAGGTGGGATAAATGTGGAAGTAGGAGTAGGAGGATTACCAATAGGAGAGCCGAAGGAGATGTCATGTACAAGATTGGGGTATCGTTCGAGCAGGCCACAGTCACGTAGAGCCGCATACCATCCTGCAGGCTGGTAGGGCGTGACAATGCGCTCGCATTCAATTGCGAGTGCAGTCCGACGCTCCATGGTTAGAGTCGGAGCAGAGGGTGCAGACATGGACGGCATGAGAACGGGAAGTGTTGGTGCACCGACCCGAACCGCAGTTGAAGGTGATACAGACGGCGCGTTTATCGGAGATGCGAAAGAGTCCCTCGCTGTTGGCAAAGATGACGAATTCGCGGCCGTGGCGACTCGGGTTCTTCTCGTCGCACGCAAGGGCATTGTGACCTGTTCTACCGCAGCGAAAGCAAAGGATGTTCTTCTTCCGAAAATTGGGGTCCTTCTCGTACGGTTTGGCTCGCTCCGTTCGTTCCTTCTGCGGAGCCTTCGATCCAGAGTTATTAGCGGTGCGAAAAGACAAGAGAAGCGAATCTTTGGCCGATTGCAACGCAGCCCGATATTCAGTATCCTGACAATTGATGATGAAGGGAGCGGTGAAGAAGCGAGCGCGAAGGCGCTGATCAAAGTCGCGGTAGGCGGGAAACCACTCGGCAAAGCTGGGGTCGGTAAGGATATTGTTGTAGTGGGAGGCAAATCCTTGACAGATTTGATCCCCCGCCGCTGTTTCCATGAAGGTAAGGAAGGTGTTATAAGAGGTGCACCACGTAGCTTGGTCCAGCGTAGCTTCGTCCGGAAAATCCGACACATCCATGACAGTAACTTTGGCCGATTCACCGGCGCCGTGTTTAACGGTCTTGATGTTGCTGGAGCGGATGCGCGCCAGAGAAGACGCCAGAAATAAGGTGAGCGGTGGCGAAATGCCATTCTTCGCGAGGAAGAAAATAGCGGCAGGGATGGAGGTGTCGTTAGCCTGGAACGAATTCTTCGCAGCGGCAGCGTCTTCAAAGAGGAGTTTCGGAGCGGAATCCGTCTCGGCCTGTACAGCAGCGCCAGGGACCTCCGCCGCATGTGCGGGAAGTCCGTCAGGGCCAGAAATCTGACCGGGAGGGACCACCATAAGGTAAGGTGTAAGCTCCTCACCCTCGTCCTCTGAGACGTTCTCCTCCTTGGCCTTTCGTCTCTCGTCCCGCTTGTTGTTGCGCTCTAAACGAAGGATATCCATCTTCTTCAAAACCCCGATAGCTTCGCTAGAGAGCAGGATGTCGCCAGGCTTGGGACCAGTGGGGGCCGAAGGAATAGGGGCTTCCGAAGATTTGCCGCCGAGAAAGTTGCTATGAACTCCGGAGATCCCAGAATTGGCCATGTTGGATAAGAAATGGAGGCTATAAGGAAAGACAACGCAGTTCCAACCCGAGAAGAGCTGGCTAAGAGAGTGTAGGAGACAAGTTATTCGATCGATCACTTTCTCTACACTCGCTTAGTCAGCCGGCTTTGCGCTTGAGTTCGCAAGCTCACTTTAAGCGCAAGCTGTCATTCCGTCAGGCTAGTCGTGGTTGAAGGCACCTGCACACGATCGACTATCGAAAGATTAATTACAGTTGGTTTGCGATATTGTATCGATAAACAAACCAAGCTGGTCGTAAAATGCACCGACTCCATCCAGTCCCTGGCTTTTTGCTTCTCTGACATCCCGAATCACGGACTTCCCGATCTTGTCTGACAAAAACCGCGCTTTGTCGAGAGATTTGAACGGCTCAATAGGGAGGTGTCGTCCCAAGTTTCGTATGATGTCAGGCATCCACGCCATAATCGCATCTTGTAAAATTTCTGGCGGTGATGACGTGGACGCCATGTTCCTGCAACGGGGTATGCATATAGATATTCTGTGTTCGAATGGGTAGGCTTCTTACATCATGAGGAGATTGGTGGATATGAAGTCAACACCGAGTTGGTCGAGCGATAATCCCAACGCCGCTTAGAAATTGGGAGTCAAAATTGGGGTTTGAACTGAGGAGGCTACAGGACATGCCTTGTGCCACCGTCAAGAGAGTAGCGCGCCCCAGAGATGGCAATAAATTTGCTGATGCCTGCCCTGCCATGTCGTCAAACTGGTCGGCGAGCTTTGAAATACAATCAATATGAAACAGAGGAAGCGAAGCTGATCTTGCTTACCTCTTGGGCAACTCGCTCGAAAATCGGCATATATGTTCGAACAGCGGGGGCCGAGAAACCACTGTTCAACGCTGTACGAAGTCGTTTGTGTTCCTCCTCTGTATCCGCACATCGTCGTCAATCAGTGGGATGAGGAGCAGTGAATATAATATGGATTACCAACCTTTACATAACCAAAGGCAATCTTTATTGTAGATCAAGTGCGCCGTATTGTCTAGACTGGGACCCATTTTATAATACTGACGGCCATTGAGGATGACTTGGAGCGCGGCGGGATCTGATATCATGAGACGGTCTTCCTGTGCACGCAGGTGAGATCAGATGGAGGGGAATCGGCCATAGACTCACACCAAAGCATCCCTTGACGCGATACACTGAGCCGTATTTTCGAAGCCACTTGAATTCGTACTCTCCGTATATAGGAGTAGTCAAGATCTGTAGCGTATTCCCTGTCAAAATGAGCTCGTTGAGACACCGATGATAACTAATGGTTCGCTACCGACCAAATAGCCACGAAGGCGAGGGCGGTCCTGGAATATCGCGTAGATTGCGGCTGCGACGGAATAAAAGGTATGTGATATAACCAAGCACGGCGCTGGTTGTCACCAAGGAATAGTGTGTGATATCCATGAGTGTCGATGCGGGGTTGGGGTTTGAATGAATGTGGGAGGGAGACTGCGGTCGTTGAACACTTTATTAGACAGCAAGAGCACTGCCTGATGTCACCTGGAGAGTAGAACCATACATACTGTCCGAAACTCAGGACATTCACGTCAGCTGTATACATTGCTACCACAGAAGATAGTTCCAAGCACACGCCTATTGGTTCTCGAGGCGAATTGAGCGGCCTTAGATAAGAGCCGAAGGCGAAGGTAGATCAGCAGTCTTGTCCTTGGAGAGTCTCCCTCAGAACGAAGCGGTGGACCGAGATTAGGCGTCCAATGAGTCGTTGGGAGGTACTCCACCGGCGTGTAAGGAGAGCTCGAAAGAGTAAGTGTCGCTTGTGAAGTTTCGCACGTCGTTATCCAAGAAAGTAACAATGGAGGCTGAATTACAGCGCAGGCTTGAGCTTGGAGGCAGAGGATGAGGGATGGCTTGATGAAGGTGAGAAAGGTCAAACGTATTAGGATTCGACTGGAAGGTTTCAGTTCAAAGAATCGATCGAAGCTGAAACTGAGCTTTATTTCTACACTCATTCTTGTAGGCTTGTCCGTATTTTTAACCCATCTTTCGACACACGACCACCCTCGGACTCCACCTTGTTAGCCTGTGGAGCAAAGGTCAACTCTTCGAGCTGAAGATTAACCGGGCTCTCCGAATCGTCTTGATCGTCATCCTAAGGCGCGAACATTGGATCAGATTCCATCAGATAATCCCGAGAAAGTCTTACAATGAAAGGAATCGGCGAGGACGGTGAGCTTGGATGTCGACGAGAGCCGCCACCACCGAAGCTTTTCGAACGTGAGGAGTGATGATGGCGCGAGCGCGGCGGGAGGGCAATCGTATCCGCCTCTAACGGAGGGTTGAAGGCGAGGCTGTGACTCAGCGTCGAGCCGAAGGGCCGCGTTGGCGATGTGTTGTCTGGAGTACGGCCTGGGACACCAAGGTTCAGGTTTCCGAGGATGGACAGGGCGTATATACGGCCCTGAAGGACGAACAAAAAGTTGAAAACTGCGGAAATCAATGAATTTTGAGCACCCGGTTACGGGTCGGCGAGGATGGAGAGGAGAGCGGACGCACCGAAGCTATTTTTCAACAACAGGATCATCATAGTCAATGTTGTAGTCGCACAGACGGCTCCGGAAGCTACGACGAGGATGGTGATACGGCGTACTAAACTAGTAATATCGTGAAGAGTACTGGAGGCACGAAGATAGATGCACACTTACCTTCGTGCCGCTCTTCCCGGAACCGTTCTCCGCATCATCAACCAGAACTTTGTGACCAGGCAGGCAGCGATAATGATATCAGTGACGGCGCAAGATATCGCGCCAATTCTAACGGGATGTCAAGAAACTCAAGAGGAAGAACTATGGGAAGACGAACGTCGTTGCTGTAAAAGAGAAATTGTCCAGCGAGCCTGGCTGAGCTAATAATATGAACGCGGATGCCCACGAAAAGCCAACCTATTTGTTGAATTGATTCTCATGACGACAATGTGGTGAAACGATGAACATACATGCACGGCCACGAGAAGGGTTAGAATTGCGCTGATGGTCACATTCAATGTCCTGAAAAAACGGAAGACAAAGGGACGCAGTAGTTAGCTCGATCCTCAACGAAGCCAAGAGTCCGTACATACGCACAGAGCATAATACAAATTCATGAAAAACAACTGCGCCACGGCCGCCGAAGTATACGTGGTGATAATCTGCACCGCAACGGGCGCTACGAATCCATACGGACTCTTCAGCGCAGCCCCGGTAGCGTTGAGACACACGGCGACATTGATGTCCAGCACGCAGATGCCGTCGGCGAGAAGCATGGTCACGACGCCAAGCTTGTGCAGAAACGGCGTGCGCGCCGGCGAAAGTATCCATACGAGAGGATCAGCTCGAAGGTGAACAGGGCGACCTGCGGGGAGAATATCAGCGAGGGTGGAGGGGCCTTGAGTGAATTGGAGGGACGGACATTAAACCACGATGCTACCATGAACTGGCTAGGAGGAACATGAGGCAAAGAAGACGGTTAGTAGTGGAAGGATGTGGCAAAGGATTTGGCGTACATGAGGGTGCTCGCGGCGGCCATGGCTTGAGTGCCGCCAGAGGGAAACGGGGGATGGCGAGAGGCATCGCTTCGCACAGTGGTGGCCTTATGTCTCTGGGATGCAATGCGGCGTGCCGGCGGCCTCTATTAAGCGAACTCGAAATTTCAAATTTGATGCGCCACTGAACCAGAACATCATCAGCCTCGACTCTGCGGCCATGGAAACCGCTGTTGCTGTTAGGGGCCGGCATCCGAACACAGGAAACAATTTAACAAACCCATTGTGCGCCATTGAAGCGGCCTCAGCACTTTGCGGATAGACGCAAAGAAATTGCGGCAAGAGGAGGAAACAGCAAGAAAATGAGTGAATTTCGAAAAAATGAGGGTGAACGTCACATATGTTTTGCTTCCGAAAACGCGGACAGGTTCACGACAGCGCGGTTAATTTACCGCCGGCTGGCCATATTGGTGCCTTGTTACGCCCTACAAGCTGTTACGAGATGCATTGGAAGGCTAACCAATCGACATGGGAGAATTATTAGTAGACACTGTAGACAGTTCAAATGAACACCAGTGAATCAAGGGCTGGGTATCGAGTCTGCTGTTCGTCGATTAGTTACGAATCATGAACACTGGTTAGAAATTTGCATACCATATTTGCAGAGAGTCGCTGAGCAGATTTGCTGCCGACGAACGCCCATGCTCCATAACCGCGTTGCGGACCGACCAGACGCGTTACCAAGAGACGATTGGCCATAGGAAGGGGTGAAAAGCTGACGACGTCATATGACTCGGATACCACTGGCAGGTGAAATTTTGAAAAAAATAAATTCGCCACAAACAAGGTAGAGAACGCGTGATTTGCAGCCATACTGATGGTTTCGTCTAGGGGCAGGCGCAGAGGCTGAACAAAGATGAATATGCGGCTAAGAACCTCGACGTCGGGCGAAATGCGCTGTGGAACATCGTGGTGGAGAGCAAGACCCGATTTGGCAATCGAACAAATAAAGCCAATTGTCACATTATGTGACATCACACATCCACCTTCCCTTTTGCGTTCATGGTCGTTCCTCGTAGCGTCCCCGCTCGGCGCAGATTTGGCGCCTGCTCAAATGTCTCTCTGACGAAATGCTTGCTCCTCACCGTCTGCCGAACCTCGGTGCTGAGGGCCATTGAATCGGACTTCTACTTGTTGCTTCTCTGTTTCCACTTCGATAACTTCTATCAGGCTGTCCCGGTCCTCCTGTCTGTGTCTCTACATGCCACAAGGTCGATTATGTATCGGCTCAGCACTCAGTAGCTGTATTGGGCTGGAATCAAGCTCCAATCAACTCTTCAACCTACTCTACGTTCCTGAAACAAGCCGCATCGCCTCCGTTCTTCGGGACAAGGTTTTGTCGAATGAGCAATTTTCTCCTTCGCCACAGCATGCCACGAATAATTATGTATTTCTCGTATGTTTTTCTCGTCTTCAGCACTAAGTATTGCTTCACAAGGAACATCTTTATCTCCGCTCCGACTCAGTGCCGAACATCGATCAGCGCTTGCGATCTACGTGACCTACTTATCGTTGTGTCCGCAGGATAGTACCGGTGCACCTACTTGAGAAGCCTGAAGCATATGGCCGACGTTTGAGATTAATAGCGCCTTGCTAGTGCTTTGGAGCTGAAGTGCTGAAGCTTCATAGCCCCCATCTCGCGACATCCTTCCCGAGAGTGCACATCCCCTGGCTGAGCCACAACCACGACTCATCCCCATCCATTCGCAACGACATGGAGAAAGTGGCCGCAAACGAATCTTTGACGAACTCATCCGCGCACCTCCTCCGTCTGTCTTGGATACGCCAGTTTCTCGAACAAGTACTTACTGTCAGGTAGGTAATTTCTTTCCTTCTGACCACCACAATCGAACTTTGAATTCCTCGGATCCGTCCTACCGTCTCAGCTCGGCATTCCGTAGGTCAAAACCGGAGGTCGCAGACCGTACTGCGTGAAAATAAACCTCCTCTGCTTCCGGCGAGAGGTGAGAGTTTTGCTACTTTTGACGGCCTCGAGAGCCCGCCAGAACTGATCACAAATACATGCCGGCCCCCGCCGCACGTTTCGTTGATCCCGGAACATGATCAGCCTCACCATTCAATACAATTTCGACGGAGATGCAACGGAGGAAGATGGTTGCCAAGGATCCGCGCGCAGCTTATTAAAAGGTCGTCGCTGACTGGCCAGACAATCATTTCAATGCTCCCTCTCACTCTTTTTTTGACTTCGACATGCTTCGCCACCGTCTATGGATATCTGTGGCCGTCTCCGATGCTCGATGAGCTCGAGTCTCTGCTCTATGAGATCACGGCGCAGCCTCCCGACATGGCCAGCTTCATTAGCCCTTGTGATAGCTTCATCAGCGGGGGGATTCAGACAGGTAGATCCAATCCAGCGGATTGGATCCGAACGGCGAGTTTTTTTCTTTGTCTCGCTGAGCGCACTTTTTGCTAACAGTTGTGTGCGTGCGTAGGCATACCACGATATGGCTAGTCACAACGTCGCGGACGGAACGGGGGGTTTGGACGCATCAATTAGGTTTGCGGAGGAGCAGGCGCGGCCAGAGGTACGTTTTGATCCTATTGCGATAAAGTCCCGAGTTGCGTTGACGCACAACTCTTGAAGAATGCTGGGAATGGTTTTTCCAACACGCTTGGGGTATTAGCAGGATTCTCCACCCGCCACGTCTCCAGTCAGTGAGATGTCATGTTGCGTCCTCAACAGGAGCTGATCATCGTTACTCTTGCAGTTGCCGACACCATTGCACTTGGAACGGTTATGGCCGTCGAGTTCTGGTGGGTTCTCTCCAATTGATGAACGACAAATGGTAGACTGAATGACTCGTTCAGCGGTGGCCCGCGTATTCCATTCCGAGGAGGACGTATCGATGCAACGGAGCCCAATGTCCCTGGAGTCCCTGAGCCGGACCAAACTCTCGACTCTCACATCGCGTCCTTCGCCAGACAAGGCTTCACGCAGCAAGAGATGATCACGCTCGTCGCATGTGGGTCAGTGCTTTCTCTTCTCCCACAATTCCGCATCAATTCCCTCGATCGCTGAATCTCCTTAGCCATACCTTTGGCGGCGTCCAACACGAACCCTTCCCGAATATCGTACACGAGATGAACGACTCAAACAATACACAGTCTGTGGCGCATTTTGATACGACCAACATTCATTTCGACAACAATGTGTGAGTGATGCGTGTGCACCTCTGTACAAGCCTGTTCAAGGGGTTATCGGTCACAGCGCAACGGAATACATTTCCGGCACGACTCAAAATCCCCTCGTTGTTGGCTTCAACGATACGACGAATTCAGACAAGCGTATCTTCAGCAGTGATGGAAACGTCACTATGCGCTCGTACGTCGTCCACAATATTTTCTCCTCGGGTTTCCAGAGACTCTAATTTCAACCTATGCGGCCTCAGTTTCGCCAACTCACCCGATTTATTCGCGTCAAGTTGCAGCAGTCTCTTTGCGCGCATGCTTGATACGGTTCCGCGCGGAGTTGTGTTGAGCGATGTTATCACTCCCTTGCCCGTCAAACCGACGAACATTCAATTCTCCCTCGACGGTGACGTCCTCCAGTTCACTGGCAGTGTCCGGGTATGGATTTTTATATCATTCTCGACAATATCATATTCCTATGCATGCTCGACGACGTTCACTAACATCTCATCTGGCAGTTCTTCAATCTGCCCTCCAAGACAAACCGTGTCGCGCTCCTTCTCTGGGACGACCATCTCGGCGCCACGCACAACAGCACCCTCCTCCCCTCACTGGCTGGGACTTTCACCTACGTGCTCGGAGATGTAGCGACGTCTTACCGATTCGGCGGCGACGACTTCCGCGGGATCGCCCTCGACGCCGCAGCGGGCATCGTCAACATGCAGTTCATGCTCGACGGGAAGCTGCAGACGCAGCAGGATCAAAAGACCGTGGATTTCGCGGTCCAGGATGCCGTGGTGCTTTCTAGCACTTCGTGTTTCTATGGGAATAATGCTACTGCGCGGATTGATGTTGCGGTTCGTTTCTTTCCAGCTTTTCTTTCTATTTTTCTGGTGTGTGTATCTGAGTACAATAAAATATTTATAGGTCCGCAAAACCGCCGCCGCCTCCGTCAAAAGTGTCTACATTGAGGTTGAGGACGGCTCGTCTGTCACCAAGAGCGACTTCTTCGCAGTGGATTCATCTGCCAAGGTCAACGAAGCGTACACGATGTGGAGCGTCAATATCCCTGGATCGTTTTTCAATCGGAACGTCGGCGCGGAGATCGATGGTGTGGAGGTTGTGGTGGCGAAGGTCATGAAAACGTTGCCTGCCTTGCCTTCTTGTGATTCTGACTCGTGAGTGGGATGGGATGGGGTTCGCATTGGAGCGAAGTCGGGATTTCTATGATATCTGGAAATGGACTCGTATATGATTTAATTATTGGGCGTAATTTCCAGTTGTCTTGTAGATAACATTCATTCACTCGTTTTTGTATTTGCGTGGGTGGAAGGATAGAACTGTCATTAATCTTGTCCTTACCCGAGCGAGCCCTTATTCTGCCGCCACCTGGTTCCCGGCATATCTGTCTTCACCGTTGATAGTCACTTGAACTATACTGCATTCTTGGAGTCAGCATAAGTAGCGAAAGCCCAGTACCAATGGATCAAGCACTCACATGCAAACAACCAACCTCCACCTCCTCTCCCCAAACATCGACAGTAACTTTGACAACGCCGACCGCGTGTTCCGTTTCGCAGTCAAAGCTTCTCGGATCCGGCCATATGTATCTCTTGACGACAGGATGGCGAAGGAATGCGATAAGGGTTTGCATCGTGAATCAGAGAGTCGTGTATGTGGGGGCTCAGTAAATACCCAGCCACGAGTGTGAGACAGGGGTTGAATCACCCGGTTTGTGTTCACTTCGCAGCGGGAGGAAATTCAGGGCAGACCACCTGATTCACTTCGAATCGGGGGCGGCACTCAAGCTCAATATGGGTTTCCATCCCTATTTCGTAATGATTGCGTGGAGAGGAGAAAAAATTATTTCGCGGGAGAGTTATGAATATTTTCGGTTTCGATCTACGAGGATGTGCATGTGAGCGGCGATTGAGGCGGATGTGCTGTTTGGAGATCTATTACTAGCATACTGAATGTAAGCCTTGGAGCTTTGACTCCATCCGAAGCGCGAATGGTCCGTCGACGCGACCCTAGAATGCTTCAAACGTCTCGAGTAGATGCACTGGTTGAGATGAAGAGTCGACTGAGTGCTTTAATCCGTCCGATATAGTTACTGAGTGCTAAGCCGCTGAGTAATCGTCGTTGCGGAGTGTGCAGTTACAGACACGAGAGCCGAGGCCGTCTGATGGCAAGTTGTCGTCGTGAATTACCGTGACAATGTAATCCACTGGCAGGGAGGAACTAAAAGTCTTGAAGTCGGATTCGATGACCCTCAGCAGCCAAGTGAGTCGGCAGACAGTAGGTAGCCAAGACGATCAAGAGGAGGAAGAGAAAATCATGTATGCATTGAATAAGGATGCGCCAGTGGCGAGGCCACGATACGACCACGGGCGCAAAAAGGAAGAGGTAGGTAGGTAGGTAGGTAGCATTACGCGGCCGGTCCGAATTACGAAGAGAATGATGTGACTGTTAGCGAATGTGACAATTGGATTTATTTGGTCGATTGCCGAACTTGGAAACTGATCTCGGTGATCGCCGTAGATGTTCAACTTGAGTATGAGTTGAGTATGAGGTTCATTTTGTACGCCTGCGTCGGGGTGCAGTGGTACAACGATCGGAATACATTATGCTAGTCCTGCTTTTGATTCAGTGAAGATGGGAATCCTACGTGCTCCGATCTCAAGAACGAAATGACATGAAAGCAAAAATCGTATTGCGGTCAATAGAACTCGAGTGGGTAAACTTGAGGATTGGGTCTCACTCTATACTAGGCCTGGAACGCAACTCCGAAGCATCCGAAACCCTCTCTCCGCCATCACACATCTGTACTCAATACCTGCTTCAAGGTTCTGCCTCCCTGAGGCTCCCTCTAGAAATCGACCAGGATGATTCATGATGATCAACCTAGTACTGAAAGAACCACCCAAGTAAGCGTTGAACCGCACAGGCGCTCAGAAAACAAAAACTCTCACCTGCCAACACATCCATGTGTCGGGCCGACCTATATCCTCACGACAGCATCCCGCCTTTTTGGCCATGACGTTGCAAACGTATCGAAACGACTGGGGGGTTGTGCCGTAGCTGGGGGATGTGCACTGTATGGAAGGCAAGCTCCCCGGTAAGAGCTCCTTGCAGCATTTGGGCTCTTGGTAAAGGGCAGGGAAGTCGATGCAGAGGTCTGAGCCGTCCTCGCCGTCGAAGGCGGTGGTGGAGAGTGTGTTGGATTGCTCTGGGGGAGTGAGTGGGGCGAGGGAGAGAGGGAGGAGGCGCAGGAGGGCGGCGAGGAATTGCATCTCTTCGTGCGTCTGAAGCGAGTTGAATGCAGGTCGTGTACCCCTGTGCTTTTATAGGATGGAGGGAGATTGATCCGATGTGCTGTTCAGCGATTTAGTACTAGCATACTTGTTAGAAGCCTTGGAGCTTTGGCTCCATTGAAAGCACTAACAAAGCGCTCTTGATC
Source organism: Favolaschia claudopus (assembly GCA_037176885.1). Lineage (NCBI taxonomy): Eukaryota > Fungi > Basidiomycota > Agaricomycetes > Agaricales > Mycenaceae > Favolaschia > Favolaschia claudopus. Next base: position 2,713,488 of record JAWWNJ010000011.1, on the reverse strand, counting down.
TGCTTGAAGCTTCTCGAGTAGATGCACGGGTACTAGACCTGCGGACAGCGTCACAGGGGAAGGCGGATATCACCGTTTGAGGCATGAGCATACGGTAAAGCAGGTGATATCAGGCGGGCCACGAGAGGGAGAGCTAGAAAGTTGCTAATTTGACGAGATCTTGAAGCGAAAAGCGGAGGCGATGCGGCTCCAGCTTAGAGTAGAATTGAAGAGTGAAGTACTAGTGTTTAAATTCAAATCCGGCGCAATACAGCCAAGTACTGAATATGAAGCCGCTGTAAACTGGTGGTTGTAATGGATTACAGCCGGGCGAAGGAACGAGAACTTGAAGTCGAATTCGATGACCCTCAGCGTCGAAGTTCGGCAGCCAGTGGGCCAAGAACATTCCGTCAAAAGAAAGTCCAAGTAGCTGTCGAATATCCGCCGAGTGGGGACCCTCCGAGAAACGACGATGAACGCACAGAGGAAGAGAGGTACGTGACTGTCACAAATGTGACAGATGGCCCTATTTGTTCAATTGCCGAATTGGGAGCCGATCCGATGATCTCGGTGATCGCCGCAGAGGTTGAACTTCAACTTCAAGTTGCCAGGATTCATTTGGTTTGCCGCTGGATATCAGCACTGAAATGCAATTCCTCAGTAGTCGAATGTGAATTATACTGTAGCTGTATCGACTCGAGACGCGTGATGGGAGGGAAATGCACGCATCACGTGAGCGCGTCTCCGAAGTTCAACTTGCCTCGAACGCGACTGGTTGTCCTAATCCCTGTATACGTTGGGCGCATTCCCTTCTCGTGTGATTTGAGAACATAGACTGACAGTGAATTCCCTCGTTCCATTCGAGGGCGGCTCTTGTATCCAATGACAAAGACATTCTGCTCCTTCCGAATCAGCCTGAACCCTCAACCCAACCAACACTGTGCAAAACTCAGCCGACTCGAAGCACATGGTGTGCATTCGCTTGCCATAGGTGCACCACTTGCCATATATCTGATCTATCGCGAACTTGATCCTCGTTCGATTCGAGGTCGAGTCATTTCGCTACATTCAAGTTGTCCAATTTCTTCCCGGCTTTCTTTCGCGTTTTTCGGTGTGAGTATTATACTGTAATTTTGCTTTCTCTGTGGGCGCTGCGCAGTGAGATATATATTATGGTCACAAATCCATAAAATACAGTGAAAAAATCACCATCGATATCTCGTTCAATTCGAGCCAGCTTCTGCTTCTCGTCTTTTTGTTGACAATTAAGTAATTCCACTAATCTTTGGATCTCTAAATTGAAACTCAACGCCGTCATCATTAATCGTTAATCAGACCGAAAGCACATGGTGTGCATTCGCTTCGCTTGCCATAAGAGAAAGTATCGAAGTTACTTATTGCGAACTAGAATTCGAGGTCGAGTCCTGGGGCTGCAGTTTCCAATTTAAATGTAATTTCTTAAAATATTGATTGAATGGGTAGATAGCATCGCTTCCCCTTGCTTCGCCTGCAGGTAATGAAGACCCGCAGCACACTGGGTGCATCCACCTCTCGTATTGCGCTTTTGTCAAACTCAGATGATAGTGGATTCCCTCGTTCGATTCGAGGGTGGGTCCTGCTTGTGTCGAACGGTGAAAGAACCATTTTTCGTTTTTTTTTTCTGCTTTGAGCCACGCTTAAAACTTTGCTCAAGGGCCCCGCTACTGACTGTAATCAACGCGAATCACACGGTTGTGCAATGCGCATAAGTAATCGCGCTTCGATTTCCACGATGCTCCATCGCAATGCGAGCTGAATCCTAAATTCGCAGTGATCGCGTGGAGAGGAGAGAAGATTATTAGTCAGCACTTATCTTAGTCTACGGGAAGATACAATCCGCTTTCCGAATCCTAGTAGGTAGGTACGAGTACTGACCAAGGCCGCTGCCAATGCCAATTCAATGCGAAGAATAATCGCATACAAGTCGTGATCAATGGATCCTCAGGCTTCCAGGCATTGTGTACTACTACTAGTTTAATTTTCTTTCTCGCCCTTGTAGACGCCTATGTACTTGTGTGCTTCGAGGATTCAACTTCAACCTGAAGTCGGAAGTTGCCGTACCGGATCAGCGGCACGCAGTGTACAAACAGAACCAGCGCATCACTGATGCCATGGTCGGCAATTCCCTCTTGCTCTTAACGCTCATGTCCAACTCGACAACGAGCCAACGCGGTTTTCTTCTCGGTGCAAGCCAGCGTCCGAAGCGGAGAGCTCGAAAATGCGACGGTCGAGGCTGCCCGTCCGTTGGTGTATTTTTATCCATGTGAGCGACGTGGCGCGGAGTTCGCTGCCAGCTGGCAAGGGGTATTGAATGGTCTATTTTAACTTTTCGACCATCTTTTTATAGCTCGCCGTTTCGACTTTCAACAACTTCAACTTCAACCACAACCTCAACTTCTCGCTCCACCAGCCAAGCGTTTCTCACAACGTGGAGTTCCCAAGGAGTTCCCCCTATAAATTCATTTTTCATTAAATATTCTAGTTTCAGCTGAATTGAGGTGTCAGGTGGAAGTTTTGGGGTTGGTTTTGTTGGTAGCCGGAAGTTTGTCGGCAACTTCAACTTCCGATGAGAACAATTTCCTAAAGGGGAAGTTGGTCTGCGAAGTTGAAGTTCAACTTTGAACCTGATGTCTGCTGTGGTTCTACTTAAAGCAATTGTAGTTCTAGCAAAAGTCTTTGTAGTTTAATTCCTCATGTAGCTACTGTGTAGTTTTTTTTTGTTATGTAGCGAGTGGTTGGCATGGGCAGCAGGTGGTTTGGGTATTTTCAGCCTGTGGTTGTTTTCAGGCAGGCTGTGGCATACTCCTTGATGTATGTGATGTCTATTACCTTATTATAGTCGTCTTTATTCAATTTGTTTGTAGCCCCTTTGCCTTTCTTCATTGGATTTGAATGCCATCAGAGTTGGAAGGGACAAGCTGATGGCTTGATCAAATAACTAAACCACACAAGTGGCTGTGTTTTGCTTTGCTGGCAATCTGCTCTTGATCTCTCTCGCTTCGTACCACCTCTCCCAGGCTCTCTGTCATCAATGGGCCGGCAATCCAAGCTGGATAGAGAGAAGATAAAGAAGAAGGAGGCTGTTCCTCGTTCTGGTAGGCTGTATCTCATCAATGGTATTCTCAATTAGCTTAATCATTCAATCTCTGCAGTCTCAGGCAGTGTTGGAATTTAAGGGGTTAATAAGGGTAAAATTTGAAGCTCAGGCCTTAAGCTTAACTAGGGCTTAATATTAAGGGCAAATTAAGGGTCAAGTTAAGGGCTGTTTAAATTTTTTTCTGCGTGAGCCAGGACCACCTCCAGGTGAACAAAATGCAAGACTTTCCCTCTCAGATCCCTTGAAACTTCCCGGAGACCTTCATTCACACACTGGACTCGAAATAATTTGTCGCTAAAATTTCATCCAAGGAACACCAAATAAATTGAGACTGTTTTGTATATGTACAATGCTTTTTCAGGTGTTTCCCTGCAAAACAAAAGGCTCTTTGGAGCCTTCTCAGCTATTGTCAACTTCAAGTTGGTTCAACTGGTGAGATAAAGGCGAAAAGAATGTTACATAATCGATCATTAACCCTTAATTAAGGCTTAAGTCCGTCGACAATTGAAGCTAAGGCTTAAACTTAAGGGCAAATTAAGGCTTAACTTAACTTAAGGGTTAACCCTTAATTCCAACACTGGTCTCAGGCTCTCTGTCATCAATGGGCCGGCAATCCAAGCTGGAAAGAGAGAAGAGAAAGAAGAAGGAGGCTGTTCCTCGTTCTGGTAGGCTGTATCTCATCAATGGTACTCTCAATCGGCTTAATCATTCAATCTCTGCAGTTTTGGCATATCTCGATAAGAGACTTGCAGTATCCACTATCATAGATCTGGAAGACATCAATGCTTTCGTAAAGGATATTATCAAGCTGCGGCATCTACCTGAGATGCAACCTGTATGAGTTTTCTTGACTTGCTTTCACAAAATTCTGTCGGACTGAGATTATCGTAAGGATCCTTCTCAACTTCGGCAGCAGCTACGATACTGCATGACACTTGCCCAGAATCATGGCAAACCTTTGCTCTTTAGCCGGCTGAGCCGCATTTCCGGTATTGTCTCGAATCATATCCGTCCAGCTGCCTCGCATCAAGATAAACGGACTTTGGTAAGCTCTCTTCCTTTCTCTTATGCAGTGTGCCCCTTATGAGCTTGTTTTTCCAGGTCCATAGGCTGAATCTTGCCTGCTCCCATCACCGAAGCCTTGCCGAATTGCTTGATGGCTACCCCATTGATTCGGATGCGCCGCTAGGTACTCTCTTCAATCCTCGCATTATCGAGCGCACTCGGGACTTTCATTTTGGCCCCCGGACCATGAAAAATACCATTCTCACAGATACCCGTTCTCGATCCGATCCACGGGATTTCGTCTGCGATGAAGAGGCAGGTTTTTATCGTGTCCCAGTCACAGAGTCGGTGATTTTTTTCGCAAAAGATAAAGGTACATACAATTTTTTGTTCTACCTGCTTGCTTGATTCTACTGACCATCATCTGCAGATGGCAAAGTTGGTGCTGAACTTATCGTTCTCCGCGATGTATTCGGTGACAGTTCCCCCGAGCGCGACAAACTTCTTGAATGGTACCAGCATACAATCGAGCATGCATGTGCTGAGCGGCGTGACGTGCGGGTAAGTTTGCCAGGTCTTCGCAGCTTTACGAGTGCTGATAAAGCCAGCCAAACCATCCTGGTCATATGGCACAGGTTGGCTACAATGCAGGTCCATTTCATGCTCGGGTATTCGGTACAGCAAAAAGTTATACGAAAAATCTCGACGAAGAGACTCGAACGGAACATGACTTAGATGCTATTGCAGCTATCACCATCCTTTGGGCGCTTGCGAAAGCTTTGGCCCCAGCTGACATCACAGAAGCTATCGAGAAAACCCTGGCTGACAGCGGAATGCCCAGAATCGCGACTCGAGATGTGCCCCCAGGTAAATATGCTGCTTTTGCTACAACCGTCTCTGAAAATTTCTGTAGGAACTGGATATCGTATCATTCTCGATGGTCAAACCTACTTGTTTCCCTTTTTTGACCGATCCCCACCCGAGGGCTATCTTACGATCGACTATTCAGCGTGAGTGGTGCTGCCGCCTGTGGTCTTATGGTGTGGCTGAGAATTCTGCCTGCAGATCTCTCCATACCGACCCTGCATACGTTCCAGGTGCATGTGCTATTAGCCTCAATGTGGGTCGCAAAGTCGACGCTCCCGAGCATACTTCTTCCCCTGCTGTGTCTGCCCCCTCAATGCGTTCTCGCCTTCGGTCAGGTGCAGAGAAGGGTAAAGGCTCTAGTTCACCGTCTTTGGACCCCTCTGTCGACAATCCTGCCCTCTGGCCAGCAGCAGGAGGTGGAAACTTTGTTGATATGAGTCTTCGTGTCGTCGTGGAACAGGCTACAGGCACACTTTTCATTTTCGACCCTACCCACAAGCATGGTACAACTCGTCTATGTGGTGCACACAACTATACAGCATCCTTCACATTTTCGCAGCGAATCATGGAGGCATTTGAGAAGGCAAAGTTGGGGGCTCAGATCGAGGCTGGCAAGGGTGCTGGCGATGGAAACTTTGATTTTGCGAATGTCTAGTAGTTTTACGACTGTAATAACTACTTTTTCCACAAACGAAGAATGATCAAACTCTCGAGTTTAGTGAAGGATCAAATCCATCAAGTAACACATTCAAATTCTGAGCCTTTCTGCCGACCATATCTTGGGTCAATTTTGCTGCTGCCACCTCTCTCTGATCGCTAGAGTGTTTGGAGGGGATGATGCCTGTCTGTGCTGGACCACCTGGACCCCATACAAAGCAAATCGTGTCCCAGAACTCGTAAAGCTCAGCATTCGCTGTGTTGGCAGCTGAGCATATGAGTTAAGTATGACAGTCGGCATATAGATTCAGCGTCTCTCACCAGGTACTCGATCAGTTGGCCACACACGCTTGGATGCATTAACAGCGTCAGTGAACCACAATGTTTTCCTGGAAAAATAGGTTTCGCCCCAGCCGAGCTGTGCCAAGATTTCGTGAAACGAAACCTCGAGTCCACCTGAGAACTGGTGCTCGCGATGCTGGGCAGAAACACAGAATTTGGCCAGAATGCGTGAAGTAGCATCCCAGCTACGAATGAGAGGAATAAGGCTTTCGCGCCTCCGACCGGTCCGATCTGCCTGGCTAATCTCGGCATCTGTAATTCCAAGCACTACACATGCATCAGCAAATGTAGTTCCTGGTACCAAAAGATCGCTAAAACAAGCAGGGGGAACCTCTGAGATCGGGGACTGGGAGTAGTCGGATGGGGAAACCGACTGCTGGATATGTCGGTGAAATGTGACCAGACTAGGAACAGGGGAATTATGGCGAGAGCTTGGGGTAGAAGAGAGCTGGGAAGACAGTCGAGAGGGATAGGAATTTTGAGGGAGCCAGAGGGCAAGAATGAAGTGGTGCCGAAAAGAGGAGCTTCCTCCAGCAAACCGGACTGCCCAAGTCCTGATGTACTCCAGGGTTTTAGGGTGTGTCATATCCACAGCAAATATGAGCTCGCTGGCATTGTCACTTGGTATGTCGACAGGTGCAGCTGCAGGATTGATGGGAGGGAACATTTGAAAGCCATACGATGTTGCCTGCCAGTCGTTGCCAAAATAAGGAACACGAGTCGTAGCCACCTGCAGATGGACAGCAGAACTAAGAGCTGTCTGGATTATGGCAGGTATTCCATGCAGCAAAGTCGGCCCAGTTACAGCAATTCGCACTAGGGCAACCAAAGCTGACACAGTAATTGCACTGATACCCTCTTTCTCGGTGATCAAAGTGCTGAGGGCATCGAGCGATTGCAGCATATAAGTCTCAGGGCAGCTTGAGGCTGCAGGGTCTGCTACGACTGCGATGGTGCAGGAAATTTTCTGCATGAGAGAGTCCATGACTAGGGCTGAATGTTAGCGAATAAAGGGCCTAAATGAAATCATCTATACCTGGTCCACCGAATTCGGTGTAGAGCTGATATGGATCTCCATCCATGCTGCTTCTTCGCTGAATCTGTGTGTCGGACGAAAAAAGAAGATGTCACATCATATGATAGTGACTGTCACTCTTATCAAACCCATCGCAATCTTGATCTTGACCTCCTATGTCGCAGCCCCCAATCCCCCCTGCCCATGAGCTTTTGGAAGCTTTTCGTCTCCATTTCCACCAGTATCACCGTGCAGTTGATGAAGCTGTCTCTAATCCGACTGATGAGGTGGTGCTCTCGCGACTACACGATGATCTGCAGGAATATAGAGCACTAGTTGCAGAGGTCAGTCGCTGCTGCTTTCACATGCTTACAGACAGCTACTGAGCATATCTGAGGACAGCATTCCCATATATTCCCCCTCGAAGAGCTTTCTGTTTTACAGCAAAATCTTGCTCTCATGCTCAATGATGTTCGCGTCCAACACCAGCAGGCTTTGGATGCATCCCACCACGGACGACCCACTGTCATCGAGAGAGTTCACAGTGGACAACGGGGAAGGCCTCGCATTGAAATTGATCCCCAGTTTCTGCAGTTTGCTCATGAGCACCGGTCCACAACTGGGATCAGCCGATTTCTCGGTGTTTCACGCAGCACTGTGCGCTCTGCTCTTCTGCAGCATGGGTTGGTAGCACCACAGCCTGCTCCTTTCGCTGATGAAGCCCCTGCGAGTGAACCTGACGACATTCTGGATCCTCTCTTCCCCATCCCACAAAATCTCCCCGATGATGCTACCTTTCAGCCAGTATCTAATTCGGCAGGAGAAATCTCCACAATTGCCGACTGGGAACTCGACAGTCTACTATTACGACTTCGAACTCATTTTCGACGTGCTGGAATCACTATGCTTGACGGTATGTTGCACCGACTGGGCCACCGGGTACCGCAGACTCGAATCCGCGAATCACTGTCCCGAATCGACCCTGTCCACCGTGTCTTTCAGCGGATCCGAATTCGTAGGCGCGAATACCGGGTTGCTGGTCCGAACTCATTATGGCATCATGACGGCCAGCATGGTGATATCGTTTTTTATTGGACTTTGTTTTTTCTGTGCTGATAGAAAATACCAGGTCTGATTCGATGGGGAATCGTGATCCACGGTTTTATTGATGGCTATTCCCGCCTTATTACTGGGCTGCGGGCCAGCAACAACAACCGTGGTAGCACTGTTCTAATGCTATTTTTGGATGCTGCTGCCCTATATGGTGCTCCGTCGCGTATGCGGGGAGATCATGGTGTTGAAAATATAGAAGTTGCAGCATGGATGGAAGAGAATCTCGGAATACGCCGTGGATCATATATCTGGGGACGGTATGAATCTGCCAAAAATTGCAGCCGGATTTAGTGCTTATATTTGCCTGGAAAAACAGGAGCATACATAATGTGCGCATCGAGCGTCTCTGGGTCGATGTTACGGCTCAAGTTGGCGCTGTCTGGAGCGATCATTTCACCCTGCTCGAGCTCCACCATGGTCTTGACATCAACAATGCCAATCACATCTGGCTTCTTCACCATCTTTTCCTCCCCACTATCAATGACCAGCTTACATTTTTTATGGGAGCCTGGAATGAACACCGCATCCAGATTCGGAATGGCCCCAACCGCAGCCCCGCGGATATGTTCGGGTTCGATATGCTTGTCCATGGTGCCCGTGGTCATGCGGTGAGTGAAAATCTCAACGAGGAAGAACTCGAAGTCTACGGTGTGGATTGGGAGGGCCTGCATGACGAAACTTTGCTTGATTCGCAGCACCAGAACAATACCGCAGAAAATGGCTGGACATCCTGGATTGGACGCACTGGACCTCCAGAACACCTTAACGAGGTGCCTGTTGAAGCTCCCGAGGGTCCGTTCAGTGCAATAGAGCTCAGTTTACTGGAGAATGCAGTTGCTCCATGGCGTGGTTTAGCTGCTGATAGCGACATTGTTGATTTATGGAACCATGGATTAGCTAGCTGCCGTACCATCAATGGAAACATTTTTTAACTACTCTCCCACCATATATGTACCACAGCGGAGAAAAAATCAAGTATTTACTTTTCTTGGTAAAATGCTTTGCAATAAGGAGCAAAACCCCACTGTGGCGAAGGAAACGTGCATACAGCGAGCACGCACACAGTGGGGTTTGAACCTGTGTTAAAAGGAAATTACCAAACCAGCAGCACATACCAGCCAACGTTGAACACAGAAGGGGGCATACTACCACTAGACTATTGAAGACTTGTTTTAGATTCTGCAGGAAAGGTCCACCTCAAGCAACTCAACAATAGATTACCCAAATAAAATTCAATTAAATTGAAGACAATAATTCAGGATTTGCTGAGGCAGCAGTATAGGGTGAAAATAAAGAAGAAGGATTAGCCAAATTAGAAAAGACACTTGTAATAGGCAAGTATGAAGAGAATCAATAGTAGGTAGGATAGTATGTCGAGAAAGAGAGAACACAAACAAAAACCATTGTGAGTCAAGCTCGGTATTGTACTAGCTAAAAGTGTGGGCAGCAATGCCATTGAGTGACTGGCATAGAAGCCAATGATGAATGAAAAGACGACGAGTAGGGGCCTCAGTGGTGGGGTAAGTAGCTCGGGCAGCCTTCAGAAGAAAGGAAGCAGGAATACGAGCCTCGAGAAAACAAGTGCGAAACGAGACTGTGCCACTAGCAAGAAGAGCTGGGCGAAGGGAGGCAGGTTTGCCCCCGAGGTACAAAGCATCATTGTCGTCAACGAGAACAACCTATAAGTAGGTCAGTATTTAAATAAACCAGCGGTATAGTACCTGCCTTGATACTACCCGAGTCTCTCGCCAGGAAAGGCGACCCCGAGATTGCCCACGACCACATCTGCGACCGAAACTTGGAGTCGGTGATATGGTTAAGATCGACGACACTGGGGAAGAGCCCCTGACTTCTAGCCTCCTCAAACAGTGTGGGGCATGGAATGCCTGAGCCTGTGAAATAGTCGTAGAGCATGTCGGCGAGTGACTCCCCTCCCATGGCCTCAGCAATGGGCTGGGCAAGGTCATCCCCTGCTGTAATCGAAAGGCGAGCAGTCAGAGCCAGAGGGCCAACGACAGAGGCCATGACATTGCTGAGAAACCTGTCTGAGCCACCGACAAAGCCACGAAGATACTAGACATTTAAATGAGCTGTAAATCGGCTGCATGTAAAAGAGGACTAACTCGAGTGACAGTGAAGCCATTTCGGCAGGGCAGGCGAAAGTTTCGAGCAGTGGCCTGAACATCAGGGTGCGAGGGTGGCTCCGAACCGACAACACTGCGATAGACAAGCTCAAGACCGATCGCATCGTGGGATGGCTGGTCTCGGCCCACAAGCGATGATAGCTATTGCATAAATCATAAGTGAAAATACTTGAAGCGATACACCAGCTCGTACCTCGAGACCCAGGTAAGCTGCAAGATGAGAACGAACAGTGGGGGTGCTGATGTCCCCAGTCGGCCCAGCTTCGACCCAGCTGTCGCCAACAGCTCTGACGAGTGGGTGCCAGACACTAAGAAAGTCGCGAGTGAGGGAATTAAAGTCGCAGTCATTGAGAAGGAACTGCAGAAGGCCGACACTGATAGGGTATGGGGCAAGACCTTTGATCATGAGGAGCGACCACATAGCTGCACCAATACCGATCATCCTCTGGCGAGGACCAGAGGAAAAGGTACCGAATCCTGCTGATCGTATAGAGAGAAGAGAAAGGCTGCTATCAGCACGAGTGGTGAGCCACTGGTCGCTGGTCTCGAGAGTTTTCTGGAAGGCTGCATAGAGAACTTCTCGCATGATGCCCTCTCCCGATGACACAACCCTCCCATTGTCGGGGTCGGTACTAAAGCCCAATCAGCATGATAGAAAGCGATAGCAGGGAGATGAGTATACTCACATAAGGACAGACTGATCGACTAGAAGGACCGAGGTAAAGTCACCTTCATCGACACAGTGGCCAACTTTGGCAAGAAACTGCTCAGCGACATCGTCAACTGAATGGCCCCGATAAGTAGCCGAAAGAGGGGGGGTTCCACTCGTTGCAGCCTCGTAAATGTGGCTAGAGAACATAGTCGTAAACTGCACTTCACTGCTTGGTCGGTTCCATTCATTTGACCAAAGAGCCTGAGGAAAAGGAACGACAGGGGGGACAGTGGGAGAAGGGAGAGGGGCATGAGTGCGACCTAGAGCTCCAGTTGTGATACTACGAAGGACCTAAGCAGGATTCAGATACGAAACTCTAATGTGAAAAGGCGCTCATGGCAAAACTCACTCGGGTTGGCTGGGCAGGAGCAGGACTCTCTCGCAGATTTTCGAACTCATCATCTCCATCGTCATCGACCTCAAGCCCCAAGTCGTCATCATCATCGCTCTCACCACAGGAAGAGTCACCATCAGCATGAGGGTATGGCTCATGCACTCGATCCCGAGGGAACATTGTGTAGATTCGCTGGGAGAGGCAGTGGTGCCGACGAATTGTCTGGTGGTCACCAGGGAGCGAGAATGAGGCTGTGACAGTAGGCTGTCGCATAACTAAAGAAAGGGTAAGCTGCTGATGCCTCCATCGTAGTAGTGAAGGCTTACCGAAGTGAAGGAGCAGACAGTTCTGACCTTCGAATGTTGTGATACATAGACTGGGAACAGCAAACTGAGTGCGATTTGCTGCCACTTCGCCAAGTGTTTCAGTCCCTCGGACAGGTGCTCGACGAAGACGAATTTGATTATCGCTAGGACGAGGGACTCCCCTATTGACGACATAGAGAGGGGCAAGAGCCTGGTTCTCGTGGGCCTGGAGGAGAGTGCTCGAAGGCGAGGTGAGTTCAAACTGTCGGGATCGAAGCTCGTGAACAATGTTCTGAATATGAGCAGTGAGCGACAGTGTTGTCTCGGAAGTTTGCACGACTACGAGGCCAACAGAGTTCATCACTGCGATGAATGTGTCGGAGAGGAACCTCATGAAGTAAAGGTCGCCTTCAGAGCCATTTTCCTAGAATAGAGTAGTCAGACACCAGCTCGCAGCTACAATAGAATAAACCCTTAAACAGACTTACTTGGGGGGGATAGATGAGATTGAGAGTCCGAATAGTTGTCGAGTTCCCTGAGGTTGTAAGGCATGAAGCAATGTCGGGAACACGAGGAAGACTCGGAGGGGCAGTAGCAGTGCCTCGGGGGCGACGACGAGGAAGAGCAGGCTGCCGAGGAAGTGAAGATGCTGCATGGCTGAGTCGGGCCTGATTCACGACTGAAGTCAAAGAGGCCGATGACGACGAGGCAAGCTGAGGCAGAGGGGGAAGCTGCACAGGAAGCGAAGATGGAGCTGTGCGAAGACTGTGATAGGGTTGGATCACAGGGACCGATGGAATTGGGGCAGGGGCAGCAGGAGCTGAAACAGTGGGCTGACTTTGCAAAACTGAGGGGTGAGTCGATGCTGGGGGAAGAAGTGGAGCAGATGGTGCAGGCTGGGAGGGTTGAGACGACTGTCCTGCTGCCATGGCTGTAAGCAGAGGCTGGGCATTGCCTGCGAGCAGCTGTAGCAGCATGTTGGCGACATTTTGGTTGTCCATTTCTGCTGGGTCGTTACAGATGTAAAGTCGTTAGGATAGAAAGAAAACACACAGATATTAAAGCGAGATAAAGAAAGAGCTAAACGATTCGCACATCAATACACTTGCGAGTCAATGAAGCACAGAACTCACTGAGGTATATTTTTGTGTGTCTGTGAGTCAGCAGTCGAAAAGAGTGGGCAAGAGACAGACACTGGTATTAAATTTGAGTCGCCAGTATATATGTCGGATGAGATACAGGCTTATGTTGCACAGTGTGAAGCGACATTCTGTTTGCCGAGCCAAAAGACACCCTTTTTTGGCCTTGTGAATAAGCGAGTCGAGTAGCCGAGAATAAGCACCCAAGAGCCGAGACAAACAACCAAAAGGTGTGGTATTAAGCGACAAAACTTCGTCTGAGTTACCTACAATCTTCCAGGGCTTGTCAACTTGAAGTAAGACAGAGTGCTGAACTTCAGATACGACAGCCGACTTCGATGTTGTTGTGGTGATGCAAAACCTCGCTGATGTCACAGAATGTTCTGTCACATCTATCAACTTCGTCTCACTGAGTTCATTTCAAAGCTCGAATATTTAATGAAAAATGAGGTCATATCCCCCGCTCGAATTGCAATTGGCCACGGAATTCGAACCCGAAGCCTGTGCAATGAACCAACCCAAATATAGGATTAATTTCAGCAGTCAAAAGCATGACCCCCTCGATCGATTGGCCATTGGCAGCTAAAAACAGCGCACTAAATTCCCACCAAATCGCCTCTTGTCTTCCGCCACCATGCTCCTCACGCCCCTCCCTTTCCTCGCCCTCTCCCTATCCTCCCTCCCTCTTACCCTCGCGCTCGCCCAAGACGCAAACTCCCCCCTCACCCCCGCCCCCACCCCCACCCCCACCCCAACCCTCACAAAACGGCAAGTCGCCGGCGGCTCGGGCACGCCCATCCTCTCGACGCTCTTCTTCCCGTACACGGCGCTCCCGACGCAGGTGTACCCCTTCCCGGTGCTGCGCGGCCCGCAGTTCGGGTATAATCAGTGTGGGGCGGCGAATGCGACGGCGACGGCGGATTGTCAGACGTTGGTGTTTAATAATGCTGTCAGTGTTTCTTTCGTTTTTTTTTGGGGGGGAGGAGGAGGAGATTCTTGGGTTGATTTTGGGTGTTGGAGGATGCGGCCTCCTGCTCTCGCTCGTGTTTTCGAGGGCGAGAGAATTGTGTCTTTCTTTCTTTCTTTCTTTGTTCGTGTTTGTTTTCCGCAGTCGTCCTCGTTTTTTCCTTTTCAAATCTCGCACGTATCCCGGAGTTTTTACTAACCTCGCTTACTCTCTCAGAGCGACTTCTGTCTATGGGGCTCGCCAGACCCAAACGGCGCCATCGGCGACGTCGAAGCCAAAGTAGTCTCCTATTGCACCAATCCGCAATGGGGCGGCCGTCCGATCCCGCCCGGTGCGCTGCACGGCGTGCAGGTGCGTTTTGCTTCCTTCCCTTCATCCCTTCTCTTCCCCTTCCTCTCTACTCTATCCTTCTAACTTCTTACGTTTTATATTACTCTCACAGTTCATGCGCACCTCCGCATACATCCAAATCGTCGGCTTCATCGACAACACCGCCCTGGGCCTCGCGTCGTCCGACACGGGCGGCGAGCTCGACCCCCATGGCGCGGATCTGCAGGGCAACCCCCTCGGCGGCGTTGTGTATTCGACGGATCAGGCGTTTATAGATGGGACGGAGCCGGGGCAGGTGGGTGGTGTTTCTATTCCTTGGCTTGCTTTCTCTTTTCATCCTCCTCCCTCGTTTCTCCCGGTTCCTCCCTCCCGTCTCTCCCTTCCCTTCATTCTTCCATCCCTCTTCCCTCTCTCTCCCCACCTCTCCTCCCCTGCCTCTCACCTCTTTCCCCTCCTCTCCCTCCCTTTCCCCTCCTTCCCCTTCTCCCCCTTTTTACCCATTCTTCTCCCTCATTCCCCTTATAATCTCATCTCATCCTCTAACCCAGGTCCACAACTGGAACCTCTTCGTCGGCTCCGGCGTCTTCTGCCTCAAAGCCTGCTTCAACAGCATCACCTCCCCCGATTACTGCGAGAACCGCTACGACCTCGTCGGGTGCGAGTTTAATATGCCGAATTCGTTGGCGAATGGGACGTTTGAGGCTTGTGAGGGTGCGTAAAAAATCCCTTCCTTCATCTCACCTCACCTGTTTTCGATTTAACTCACCCTTTTTTGATTCATTCCTTTCCCTCTAGGCGCCCTCCAAACCCCCGTCGGCACCTACGTCTCCGCAGGCCAAACTCTCACCTGGTCCATGCCCGATCCGCTGACCACCGACCCGCCGTACACGCCCGTCATCCCGTCGAGCAGCAATTGCAGGACGTTTGCGAGTGGGGAGTTGTTTGCCAGTGGAGGGGTGAGTGTTGGTTTGTTTGAATTTTGGTTTTGTTTTTGGGGCGGTTGTGTAACGACGCGACTCGAGTCGAAGAATCGGAGAGCGTGTGCTCGGTCGGGTCGCTTTTCTTTCTTCCGAATTGGAGTCTCGCCGATGCGCGGCGCGGCGATTGATTATCTTTGGTTTTACACCCTCGAGGACGATGTCATTTACTTTCACCCATCTCACCTCGTCTTCCTCCCCCGTTGATCTTTGACTACCCCACCTTTTTTTGCCTTTTCTCTTACTTCTCTTCATTCACTCACCCTCCCCTTCTTCTTAGTCCGGCGGCGCATCCGGCTCCAACTCAGGCGGCGCAGGCTCCACCTCCGGCGCCCCCGGCTCGCCCACGCATGCGAGTGGAAGCGGCAGCGGGAGTAATAGCGCGAATCCGAGTCAGACGGGGACGAGCGGGGCGAGGGCTGTGGGTGTTAATAGTATGAGTGATGTTGCGATTATTGGGTTAGGGGTGGTGGGTGGGTTTTGGGGATGTGGTAGGTTCGGGGGTTGTTTCAGGTGGGCTTGAAGGAGTGGAGTGGATGGTGTGATGGTTTGATGGTGTTAAGACGGGGGAAGGTTAAGGTTCAGGGATGGTGTGATGACGGGGCAAGGTTGAGTTTGGCGAGATGAAGCCTGGGTTCAAGGGGGAGCGGGAATAAATCACGATGAACGGGAAGGGAGATAGGGAGTGAAGGGGAACGGACTCGGTTTTTGGACTTGAAGTGATGTTGCTTTGTTTCGTTCTTTCTTGTTGCGTCTACGTTTGGTACTAGTATTTCCACGCGAATGTCTTACCACATCGATGCGTAGTTGATCATGATATTGATATCGTACTACTTGTCAATGCGTAGGAATATACCTCTTGTGAAGTGAGCTTGACTCGGAGAAGCTCGGAGAGCAAGATAAGTAAAGTACGCGCTTGCCTCGATTGGTTGTGAAAGTAATTACAGCTGATTGCGGAACTTAGGGCGCGGACGATTTTTTTTCCTAAAAGGGACACTTTACCAGGGTTTCGACCATTTCGCTTGTTACGAGCTCAATGCCGGTGGTATCGACTATATTTTTATATGGGCGTGTTCGCCTTGCCTATCCGCAGGTGCTCCGCTACTCAGCTCGGGATTCTGTGAGGTAGATATTCGATAATATAGGAAATGCCTGATCTTGCGAATTTCTGCTGTTACATGTCCAGACGAAGTTCAAGGAAGCCTGTATCTTGTAGAAACATAGTATAAGCCCTAGCAAAGGTGCTGATATAGTCCGATTCTCGACCCACTACGGGGTTCGCTCACGATCTGCTTGACAATCTCCCCTGCTGCAATCAAATAAAGCTGATGAAAACAACCCCCCAGATAGAGTCAATATACCTTGAGATCTGTATGCTATACTCCTGTGAACCAAGGCCCGACCGTCGAAAGACCATTGACATGGGGCGGGCGCAGCTGCAAGTCGGTGCAATGAGTCAAAGGTGGATCATGTCACAATCAATGTGACAGAACTCGGACTTCCTCTTTCGCAACGACTACCATCGCTTCGCTCAGGACAGGGCAGATACTGGCTCAGTAGCCAGTTCTGGAGGGCTCGCACAGTCACTCGGACCTCAAATCGGCTCTCTATGAGTAGAAGGGTTCAAGAATACAAGTCACAGATTTCAGCTAATATGAGGACGACTTATGCGGCAGATTGCCCACGAACGCCGTGATGAATCTACCATCTGATTACGGAGGCGTCCTTGGGACACTCAGTAGACTGTTCGGGTGAGTTACTGTCTTCCCTGAACTTCGTCTGGACATGTAACAGCAGAAATTCGCAAGATCAGGCATTTCCTATATTAACGAATATCTACCTCACAGAATCCCGAGCTGAGGCTGCTGAGTAGCGGAGCACCTGCGGATAGGCAAGGCGAACACGCTCATATAAAAATATAGTCGATACCACCGGAATTGAGCTCGTAACAAGCGAAATGGTCGAAAACCCTGGTAAAGTGTCCCTTTTAGGAAAAAAAATCGTCCGCGCCCTAAGTTCCGCAATCAGCTGTAAAACGACAATAAGTTTCATTCCATTCTCAAATTCCATATCAAAAAAGCTATCAAATATCTTCGTCTCTCCGTCTCGACAACAGAAAGAAAAATCGGTTCCGAACACACAAATCATGGCGGCAGCAAGGATCCCCTCCCTCCCCTTCCTCAAAACTTAAACCCCCCCCCGCCAACCGCATCACGCCGCCCGGATCCACCCGCCCCACCCTTAACCTCCCTCAACCTTCCCAAATTCCCACCATACAGCCGCGCCACGGGCGTACCCGCCAGCGCGTAGTTCGGGTACAAAGCCGCTCCCGCGATGTCCTGGCTTCGGCAAGGGCGATTTGGGTGAGGTGGGAGGCGCTTTGTTTGAGGGCGGCGTGGAAGATGGGGTCGATTGTCGAGGGGGTGGCGAGGAGCGGGGGGGGGACCAGGCGAAGTAGAGGTTGAGGGGGATGTAGCCTGAGCCGGGGGCGCGGGTGGGGGGGGTAGGCGGAGGGAGAGGAGGGGGGAGAGTGGGTGTAGAGAGTGGAGAGGAAGGGTTCGATGTCGTACGAGATGAAGGTGGCGCCGAAGGGCGCGAGGTGGGTGCCCCAGAACTTATGGTTTTGGGTTAGTATGGATGGAAAGCGTACAGATAAATAAAATACGCACGACGCTCTCATTCAAAATCGCGTTCAGCATGTTGGGTGTATATTCGAGGAGGCTGACGGTGTGGAATGCGCCTCTGTCATAGATAGATATATCAGTGGACAGGCAAAAGCAAACGACGAAACAAAGGTCAGAGTAGAAGATCACATACCGCGCACCAGTAGTCGCATTCGACGGCGACGCCTTCACCAACGACGAAAAGCTCCGCGTGCTCACGTCCTTCGTGAAATGCGGAATCGCCAGGAAGTCGTCGAAGATCCCCGCTGGCGGGGTCGGCCCGTCGTAGAACATTATGTGCGAGACGCCGACCTATCGATTCCAAATTTAAAGTTAAACATAGTTGAAACTAGTTCGCTCACCTCCCCGAGAAGGAAATTAAACGTCGGGAGAATAGCCGCCTTCGGGTCCGTAACGTTGCTAGCGAATTTGGCGGTGGCAGCTATGACTTGTCGATTTGGTCGAAGGTGAAGGTCATCAGTCCGCCCTGCGATGATCAGAGGTTAACTCGCGGTCCAATGAACTCGATGAAATCGAATAGCGTACCCAAACTTGCGTCTGGGGGGTGAAACCGAACGATCCTTGAGAAAAGCGTAACGATGCAGAGTGCGCAGAAATTACCTGTGGGAAAGTTTTGAGGGTGAATTTCGTGACGATTCCCTACGAAACGCTCAGAACGGCGTAGAATCAATAAAAGATAAAAGAGACACACAAAATTGTTCATCCCGCCCTGGACATCGCGTCAATCGCGATACATTGAGAGGGAATACGACAGACGTACCTTAAGCGCAAAGAACAGATCGGCATCCGAAGCCTCAGTGACCGAGACGATGTCTCCGTTCGGTTTAACCAGCTCGTATTCAGTCAGGGTATCGATAGTCAACCCGAATTGGTTAGTCTTCCAAGAGTATCCTGTTCAACAGTCAACGTCTTGGGCTTGGGAGTATCAAGGCTAAGAAGGAGAGGAGACTCACCTCCGCCCAACGTGAACCCCGCAACACCGACGCCGGAAACTCTTCCCCCGACGACGTTGACGCCGTGGGGTTCGAGGGCGGCGTACACCTATCACGACGCGAGGAAAAATTCAGCACGAGAGAGGATACGGAAGCGAATTAAGTAATAAGATATGAGATGAGACTCACGTCGTCCCAAATTAACCCTGCCCCAATCGTCGCGGTCCCACTCGCCTCATCGTAGGTCACACCGGAGAACCGTGCCATCGAGATTTGCACGCCTTTGGTGGAGGAGAAGCCGGGGTTTGCGGTGTGCCCGCCGCCTTTGACCTGTTTGAACGAGTGGAGATTTAGCTCGAGGGAAGGACTGGAAGTAGTTAGACGTACCGCGAAAGAGGTGTTGGTCGAGCCGAGGATCTTAATCTAAAAGACATGTCGTAAGAAAAAAACCCGCAGCGAAAGAGAAACCTGAACGCACGATAGTAGAAACATCCTCCGCCGTCCCAGGCTGGACGCTACACGCCGCGTCTTGAGTGCTGGAAGATGCCCAGTGGGAGATATCTTGGGCGTAATGGCCGAAGAGTTCCACTAACCACTCTCAATCAGCTCCTTGACTACGTCGGGAGAAGAGTTAAAAAAAACACGCACGCGGGAAGGACACGGCCGATGCCGATGAGACTGCCTTCTGAATCTGAAAGCACGCGTCGAGGGCGAGGGCGGAGGAGACGAGGGTTGCTAGCGTCAGCGTCGGTGCGAGTCGCATGGTGAATGGTGAATGGGACACGGAGACTTTGAAGTCAAGCTGGGGGTATGTGTGCCACGAGTTTTATAGTCGTCGTCACCTCGTGCCGAGATGAAACGGAAAATTAAGAGAAAAAATGAGATCACAGGGGCAACAATCAGCCTTGACACCTGTAGATCAGGGAGGCGTGGGGAGGATGAAATTCCACAAACCCGCGAAAAGGGTGCGAGAAGAGTCTGAAGAGGCACGCAGTCGGGTGGGTGGACGGAAATTGGATTGAAGAGCGATACCTGGACTTAGATTGAGGATTTTTAGTGGCTGGACTGGAGGAAAAACTGGTCTCCTACCGAATGCCCATGGCGGTAATGCGGCGAAACATAAACATGAGGAGGCTAGACAGGCTCGGAAGCCTATATGACAGGGTAAATGTTCGGGCAGAACATGACGCCATGAGAGTCTCTTTCTCATTCGGAGACAAATTGCATTCTCGACGGGTCTACGTAGCCTCAACCGGGCTAGACTGGATTGATAGCGACAGAGCAAAGTCGCGATGAGAGTCTATCACAGCCAATGGAAACACTTGAGGCTTTGAATTGAAGGAACCGACTGAAAGCGCGATGACAAAACTTACGATTTTCAATGACATCGGCCGCCGACGTAAAAATGGCTTGATGAGAACGGTTTTCGGCGCCAGACGTATACAGTTGCCCAGAAGTATTGCTCGTACGACTTTTGGTGGTCGGATGCCCGCACCCAGAGCTCCCAGCCAACGGACTCCGAAAACGAGATGAACGGAGAGGACAAGTCGAACATCAATGATGTGATGGTAACCACGTGGATGTGACGCACGCCCACAGTGACATTCTCCTCCTTGTTCTCTCCCATCACCTCGTTTCTCGACGACCGACACAATAACGGCGCCAGCCTTGTTTCTGCGACGGATCTCGCTTTTTTGTGTTACCTTGTTCTTCGAACAATGGCTGGAAACCTTATATCAAGGCGTGCTTTTGTCTTGCCTCTGGAACCCAGCACCTTCTCCCTCTTGATTTCTAGAGATCCCTAGCGAGAAGTACAGCCATCTCTGGTCTGCTCAGAAAATTACTCGAAGCCTGCCATCCATGCAATGCACTGGCCTTGTTTTCCCTGTTGCCGAACAAGAGCACCGGCGCATCTACGACCTCCATCGTTGACGTTCAGTCGAATCCCGCATCCTTACGATCAGGTTCCGAGCTGTGAGTAGATTTCTCTCCTCATTCAATTTGGGATCTCATTCAGAGACCTACCTAGACGTGCCGCGAACGGCGTATCAATGGGAAGACGATAATCCTTCATGGACTCCAACCAACCTCCCCTTCGTACAGAATCCTAGGAGACCAGGAAGTCCAATTCAGCCTTTGCGACCGATTCTCAGATCACCGCGAACTCGGACCCGCCGCTCGTCGAGACCTCGCCGACGAGTACGTATCCATCTAGATGAAGACGAAGTGGACGACGACGACGAACCGCTTCCGCCTCTTGTATCACGGCCACGACGAAGGTCTTCATCCGCCATATACGAAGACGACTCTCCTTTCTTGGAACCAATATCAAGCCCAAGACGACGAAGATCGCGCATAATTCTCTCCTCCCCACCCCCTCCTGCCTGTGCCTCCCCATCCACGCCTGCATCACAGCCGTGGTGGACTTCGTCGAACTGGGCGCAGCCGCAATCCAGCCCTCACTCCTGGGGCTCCCCGCATTGCTATCATTATCACCAACAACCAACATGGTCCCCAACAAACCAACAGCTCTTCCCACCATACATCAATCCCGACCTCCAAAACCCCCGCGGCTTCATACCCTACCTCGATTGGGACCTTCGCACCTTTTCCTCCAGCGCCCGCCGCATCCTCCCCGGCGGCAGTGTCCCCGCTGACCTCGACGGCCCCGCAACCTACCCCCCAACGCATCTCCTCACAGTCACATTCAGCTCCAACAACCCCATGCTGACGCAACTGCAAACCCTCTGGGGCCCAATAGTCGTACACGGCCTCGGCCACACACCCATCACCGTCGAGAACGTCTTGCGCGCAATATATCTGTACTTTAACCGCCCATTAACGCATGTGGACCGGATGTATTTCAGCGATCATACATGGGGCGTGATTTCCGCTGCGTATCGTCGAAGGGTCCCGTTTTCGCCTGATTTGCCTGCGGTGGCGGCGAAGAGGGGGGCGTTGCGGGTTGATGTGTTGGATTATTTGACGAAGTTCGGGGGGTTGCAGTCAGTGGGGCATAATCATTTGCATTTGACGTTCGGGATGTAGCGCTGGCGCATTTCATCAACTGTTTGGAACCCCTTCAAACGTCAGGATCTTTAGCTTATTCTCTTTTGGGCTTTATAGTAGATGACTCAATGACACTCGACGACGATTACTGTAACGATAACTTGTATGAATAATATTAATGTCTTGATGTAAAGGATTGAGGATGCCGGCAGCCGAATTGTCTTTTTCTAATCCAACTCTTCAGCTGCGCGCGGTGGTGGCAGAGCGAGGGCTGCACAAGATTCGAAAAAACGAGTGGATGAACGCTATGCACAAGACAACTGGAAATGGCACCCAATGATTGATTCCAATACGAGTCCATTGCCACATATAATGAAAATCCGAACGAGCGACTATAGATGCACGACTGCCCTCTTCATCCTCCCTTACGAGTCAGAATCACAAGAAGGCAGGGAAGGCAACGTTTTCGTAAGCCTCGTCACCACAACTTCCACGCCATCGATCTCCGCGCCGACATTCCGGTTGAAAGGCGATCCAGCGATATTGACGCTCCACATCGTATACGCTGCGTTGACCTTCGCGAACGAATCCGCTGCGAAGAAGTCGCCCTTGCTCACAGACGAGCGGTCCTCAATCTCGATGTAGACACTTTTGACGGAGGCGGTGGCGGTTTTGCGGACCTATAAATATTATATTGTACTCAGATATACACACCAGAAAAATAGAAAGAAAAGCTGGAAAGAAACGAACCGCAACATCAATCCGCGCAGTAGCATTATTCCCATAGAAGCACGAAGTCGTAGAAAACACCACTGCATCTTGGACCGCAAAATCCACGGCCGTTTGACCCTGCTGCGTCTGCAGTTTCCCGTCGAGCATGAACTGCATGTTGACGATACCGGCTGCGGCGTCGAGGGCAATCCCGCGGAAGTCGTCGCCGCCGAATCGGTAGTACGTGGCTACATCTCCAAGGTGGTAGGTGGAAGTCCCAGCAATTGAGGGGAGGAGGGTGCTGTTGTGCGTCGCGCCGAGATGGTCTTCCCAGAGAAGCAGCGCGACGTGGTTTGTGTTAGCGGCGAGATTCCAGAACTGTAAGATGCGATGTTAGTGACCGTTGTCGAGAATATAACATCGTTGGTCGACGGGTGTAAACACACGTACCCGCACATTGCCAGTGAACTGGAGAACCTCACCGTCGAGGAAGAATTGAATGTTTCCAGGTTTGACGGGCAAGGGAGTGATAACATCGCTCAACACGACTCCACGCGGAACCGTATCGAGCATGCGCGCAAAGAGACTGCTGCAACTTGAAGCGAATAAATCGGGTGAGTTGGCGAAACTGAAGCCGCATAGTGTCAGCATAGAGGAAAAAGCGAGGAGAAAACAAGACGTGATCGACATACGAGCGCATAGTAGCGTTTCCATCACTGCTGAAGATCCGCTTGTCCGAATTCGTCGTATCGTTGAAGCCGACGACGAGGGGGTTTTGAGTCGTGCCGGAGATATATTCCGTTGCGCTGTGCTCCCCTCTTTAGCCCTTCAGTACACTTGTACACATATCACTCACATATTATTGTCGAAATGAATGTTGGTCGTATCAAAATGCGCCACAGACTGTGTATTGTTCGAGTCGTTCATCTCGTGTACGATATTCGGGAACGATTCGTGTTGGACGCCGCCGAAGGTATGGCTGAGGAAATCAGCTAGTGCATACGTGCGAAGGCGACAAAGAACTGACCCGCATGCGACGAGCGTAATCATCTCTTGTTGCGTGAAGCCCTGTCTAGCGAAGGATGCGATGTGCGAGTCGAGGGTTTGGTCCGGCTCAGGGACCCCAGGGAGATTGGGCTCCGTTGCATCGATACGTCCTCCGCGGAAAGGGATACGAGGGCCACCACTTGAAGGAGTCATTCAGTCTGATATTTGTGATTGATGAATCGGAGAGGAATCACCAGAACTCGACCGCCATGACCATTCCGAGCGCAATGGTGTCGGCAACTATAAAATTAACAAAGATCAACTCCTGCTGGGAATGGAGAAATCTCACTTACTGGAGACATAGCGAGTGGAAAATCCTGCTACTACCCCCAGCGTGTTAGAGAATCCGTCGCCAGCATTCTTCGGAACGGTGCGTCAACTCGGGACGTTATTGCAATGGGAATGATCAAAAACGTACCTCTGGCCGCGCCTGCTCCTCTGCAAACCTTATTGACGCGTCCAAACCCCCAGTTCCGTCCGCGACGTTGTGAGTAGCCATATCGTGGTATGCCTATTACAACAAACATAGTTAAAAAAAGGGCCGTGGGCTCAACGAGATAAATAAAAACTCGCCGTTCGAATCCAATCCGCTGGATTGGATCTACCTGTCTCAATCCCCCCGCTGATGAAGCTATCGCAGGGGCTAATGAAGCTGGCCATGTCGGGAGGCTGCGCCGTGATCTCATAGAGCAGAGACTCGAGCTCATCGAGCATCGGGGACGGCCACACATATCCGTGGACGGTGGCGAAGCATGTCGCGGTCAAAAAAAGAGTGAGAGGGAGCATTGATTGTCTGGCCAGTCAGGTCGTCCCTTTTAATAAGCTGCGCGCGGATCCTTGGCAACCATCTTCCTCCGTTACATCTCCGTCGAAATTGTATTAGGTCCCCTCAATTCTCGGCTCACCTCAGTTTTGAGAAATAAAATAATTGTTTGCCGAGCTTTCGCGTATCGCGGCCTTGACAGCACCTCTCTCACCCGCAACTCTGACTTCAACCCACCACCCAATTCCCTCAATGTGTTTGCGGTGAGCAAGCCACTGTTGGACTGGGAAAATATAGTCCTCGAAAGGTGCACCATATTGAAGGCCAATACGTTGAAGAGAATTGGTGGTGGAAGGAGGGACTCGCTGTTTTTGGCCTTACCTTCGAAAATCTGTCAAGGCCGCGATACGCGAAAGCTCGGCAAACAATTATTTTATTTCTCAAAACTGAGGTGAGCCGAGAATTGAGGGGACCTATTGAATGGTGAAGCTGATCATGTTCCGAGATCAACGAAACGTGCGGCGGGGAGCGGCATGTATTCTGGCGGGCTCTGAAGGCCGTCAAAGCTCTCGCTGAAAACAGAGTTAAACAGAGAATGTCTATATTAACGAAGCACGGTCTGCGGCCTCCGGTAGCCTCCGGTTTTGACCTACGAAATGCCGAGCTGACACGAACCTGCTCCGAGCCTGGACACTACGAGATACGACCATGAACGTTAACGCAGAGAGGAAGTTCCGAAGAGATCTGTGATTGTCACTGATTGTGACCGTTGGCTTTATTTGTTCGATTGCCGAATTGGGACTTCCTCTCTGCCACGACATGCATATTGCTCCAAGTGCTTTGGGATGGCTTATGGATACACTCTGCTTCGTTTCACTGGCGCTGATGGCATGTCACTCAGTGACTTCCTCAGTTGACCAACAACCATTACCACAGTGCGCGAAAATTGGACGACGGGTTCGTGCCGCCGTGGAACTATCAACGTCCATATAAGTATCTTCTCTCGTTTGCTTTCATTCAACTTCTCGCCGCGTTCTGCCGTACTAACATCTACAAATCTTCCAAAAGCTCTTCAGCGCTTCGACCAAGCTTGGACTCTGGAGGTGGCAAATCTTTCGAAGAATTGAGAATATGCCAGTATGGTATTGGAATGCCACCAGGATGAGCTTGGGGAAGTGGGGAACGACAGAGGGAAGTGTTCCTCTTGGCTTGCTTGGTGTAGGTACCCTATGTGAGTTCATCTTTGCACATGACGAACGAACGTCATCACTCTCTCACTATAATAAGTACTCTCGAAATCAATGCTCGGGAGCAACCCTATATAGGCATCCCGAATACATGCTTCTCGGCGCTCTATAACCTCAATGCCGCGTCATTCATTTTTTGCTGCCATTCGAGCGCTCGACTCAATCGTGCGGGACAGCCCGTTATGACGCATACGTGTTCTCAAGTTCTACTACTCAAAAGATACGAGCTCACAGATAATTCGTCCGTTGGTCAATCAAGACCCCGGCTTTCAATTGCCCGGATCGCCCACAAATCCCTATCGCTAGATAACTACGCCACTATGCATATGAAGTCATCGAAAAACATAGTATAAGAGAAGGCTTCGACTTTTCTCTCCTTCACTGGACTACATACTCACTCAACCTCGGCACAACAGCATGTCTTCTGCTACTCGTCAAATCGGAAACTCTACCTTTCATGCCATTGGCTTCGGTGCCATGGGCATCTCTACCTTTTACGGTGCCGTCGAGTCGGATGAGGAACGCTTCAAGGTACGTTCTGCAGAGTTTGGTTTTTTCCTTGGACCATGGATGATCACTTCAAGGTACTCGACGCCGCACACGCTGCGGGCTGCACCTTCTGGGATACTTCCGATGTCTACGGCGACTCGGAACAGCTCATTGGAAAATGGTGCACTTTCTTCATCTTATTGCATGGCCCCGCTCACCTCAAATGTCCTAGGTTCAAACGCACCGGAAAACGCAGTGACATCTTCCTCTGCTCAAAGTACGGTATCCGCCAGCCCTCCTTTGAGGTCGAAGGAACCCCCGCGTATACGAAGGAAGCTATCGATGCTTCATTGCAAAAGCTCGGCGTGGATTGCATAGATCTTTATTACCTGCACGTAAGCTGCGAGCATTTCGGCTCCGTGTCCGCATAATCTGAATGCCACAGCGCGTGGACGTTAAAACTCCAATCGAGGTATTCAATTCATTTGTTCATGATTCAAATGTGTGACTCACATTAAACAAAAAAGCACTCCGTTAGTGCAATGGCTGAAGCTGTCAAGCGAGTTCACCTTGTTTTGTGCACGAGTGATTAACTGATTAGTTTCTAGAGCGGGAAAAATCAAGCACATTGGTCTCTCCGAGTGCTCCGCCGATACTCTGCGCCGTGCACACAAAGTTCACCCCATCTCCGCCGTCCAAGTCGAGTATTCTCCATTCTCGCTGGACATAGAAGACCCAAAGATTGGGCTGCTCGCCACTGCGCGCGAACTGGGCGTCAAAATCGTCGCCTATTCGCCGTTGGGACGTGGGCTGCTCACTGGACAATATGTACGTCTAATTATGATCCATTTCCTGCCGACTTTCATCAACATCTGTTTCAAATTTGAGAAATCCCCGGCTGAATTCGCCGACGACGACTTCCGCAAGACGATCCCGCGGTTTGTTCGATTTCCGAATCTGACATATCTGCGGTGACTGACTCCAGCTTTCTTCCAGGTTCAGCAAAGAGAATTTTCCAATCATCCTCAAACTCGCTGACGGTCTCAAAGCTATCGGCACGAAATACAATAACGCGACCGCTGGCCAAGTCACGCTCGCTTGGTTACTTTCCAACGGCGACGATATAGTCAGTTCTTTGTTCTTCATTCCTCTATTTCATCAACTGCGAGTGCATGATCTGATTTTGAATTTCAGATCCCCATACCCGGAACGAAGAAAGTCAAATACCTTCAAGAGAACCTGAGTGGTGGCAAGATCAAGTTGTCGAAGGAGGATGCGGAGGCGGTGCGGAAGCTCGCTTCTGAAGCGGATTCTGCTCCGGGAGAGCGATATCCGGCGTTTATGATGGCGCAACTGTTCGCGGATACACCTCTTCCTTGATTTGACCCGTCTTGTATAAATTTCAACTGATTGAGCTTCTTGTAAATAACGACGAATTCAAATAAGCACTTTCTTGCAGGATTCAGTTGACCAAGTGAATGAAGTTGGTGACTAGGGGAAGGAGACATGGGCTCTGGGTGACCTGCTGAGTTGCTGTGAGGTCCATTTCGAAGGAACCTTACAACATCCTCAATGTTATTTTGGCAAGTCTAATTCGGTCCAAGTTCGGTCCTTCGGAATTCAAGTCGAAAACTCTTGAATGTGTGTCATACCGTTTATTCATATGTAGCTTTTGGCTTCGAAGGCATAGAATTATAGCTCGGACCTATGAACATCAAAGCGACCACAGCGGTCCTTAGTTAAATTTGCCGTTCGGGAGAATCGAACACCGATTAAGGCCGATCGGAGCAGACCGGGGAATGCGTGACCCGCACGCTGGTCACATAACACTCCTTCTTCCCCTCCTCCCACCATCAAATCGTCTACGAGGCTCGACCAGCTCTATGTCACATTGTCGAATATAACGACTTACCGCTACAAAAAGTTCTCTATTTCTCTGCCTAGCTCTGCTGTTTCCGCCGAGTTTCCGCTGGTCTCTAGTGTTGTTCGGGTCGGGTCGAAGACCCGAGACCCGACCCAAGCCCGGGCTTTTGAGCCCGACCCGACCCGACCCAGGCCCGCGCTCAACGAGGGTCGCGGGTCGGGTCTCAATATCTGAGAGACCCGAGACCCGGGTCGCCGACCCGGGTCGGCACCTGAAATTCTGGGGGGAAGTTGACGACCTTCGGTGAAAGCATTAATAAAATTTTGTACTTCCTCAGCTCACATTATCCGTTTCTAGATCTGAAGACGTATTTCGACTGAATTCCAAGACAACAATGACGGGCAAGTCGAGTGTTGATCGGCATCATCCGAATCCCATCACCACCCACGATCCAGATATGGTAATTCCTACCACAAACGACGAGCAACCCACCCAGAACGAACAGTGAAGGCAAATCGACAGCTTTGAGAACAATATCTGTAGGTGAGGTGGCCTCTTGACAAGAGATCAAAATTTTCCTTGTGAGACCCGGGTCGCGACCCAGACCCGACCCAAGCCCGACCCGACCTTACCTCCAGGGTCGGGTCGGGCGTTGAACTCGACCTTGACCCTCCCCGACCCGACCCAAGCCCGGGCTTGGCGGCCCGACCCGACCCGAACAACACTACTGGTCTCGGACGCACTGCCAGTGAATCAGACTCATGACTCGCATGCCTATGGCTCCAAGTGCTGTGGGATGGCTTATGGATACACTCTGATTCACTTTGCTGGCGCTCTGACCCAGATCTGTACCCCGCTGGCGCCTCTTCTGCTTTCCAAAACATCCGCCAAGTATTTTGAGCTCACTTTGAATACTTACAACTCCGCTGAGGGCCTGCGCTCATTGGACGCCTAAAACTACTCGCTCTCGACCCTATCGCACTGCCTGTCGGACATTGGGATTGACAATTCCCGACCGACCTTCTAATACAAGCCTGGCAGATAGCTTGAATGCTTAGGCTGCGGCGACCTTTAGGCGCTTACTTCTATCTTTATGAAGCGGCGCTTACAGCTGGCAATTCTCTCCTCTCTGCTCGGGCCTATGAAGATGTATCCTGTTGTTCATGGACTCGCTTCCACGACCTCGGTAGCTCAGCCTGTAGCTGTGGCTCTTTGTTTTTTTATTTCTCTCAATTTTGACTTGTGAAACGGCCGACAAAAATATGCATGGCTGGCATGGCATCAGGAAGCGCTCTAATGAAGCATCTGTCAGCACCAGGCGCACCATGAGGCTCTCATCTTTTTCTTCGTCTATGATCGTCTCTCGCCATTCAGTCTGTTCTCCATTTGTCAATATGCCGCTCCATCGTCGAGTCATCGCTGTTCTATCTGTCAACACACCTTATTAGTTTATTTCTGCTCTGGCTTCGTCTCTGAATCGTACGACCCGACATACGCCGATGCTGTCAAGAGTTCTACTCGAACTTACCATCGGGGGATATCAACCCCGACTCATTACCGTCTATGGCAGTCGTCTGTGAACACCGCACCATCATGAACAGCTAATTGCCATTTTAAGGTGCGTTGGATTTAACCTCTTTGTAAATCGTATATATACTGTGCGACGCATTGTTCTGGCATTGTCTCATTTCATTCCTCCCCCCAGCTACGCATCCCATCATGCCTCACAAGAAGACGGTACAATTCAAGCTCACCGTCGATGAATATACGATCCTGGATTCTCCCGAATCGTGGACGTCATCTCTTCCGGGCGACGGACGTTCAAATTCACGTCTCGTCCCGCCCAGGCCCCATTTTAATCAGAACCTACCTCTCCCACGCACCCTCCAACTCGATCCTTCCCTCTCTCCCTCACAACCTCTCCAACTCGACTTCTCTTTCCCCTCCGCCGCCTTCCGCCACAACCCTCAACTAACCGAGAAGCTTCTCGGCCGCCCCGCCTGCACACCCCCCATCCCCCGCCTCCATCTCCGCATCTCAGCGGGACTGTACACCGTCAACATCGATGTAGCACATACCCCGCGCGGACACGCAGTCACCGTTGGCGACGTCCTCACCGCCATTCAGTCCCACCTCCGTCAATATGACGCAGGCCGCTTGCCGCCCGAGGCTGCGCGCTACATGGAGCGCCGCATCGAGACAGTCAATGGGTACTGCGCAAAGGCTAGACGCGATAGGCGCGCGGAGGCGCAGAGTGTCGCGCAGGAGCGCGGGGGCGGGGGCCGTGTTGTTGATCATTTGCTGGGCCAGACGCTGTTTGCGGGGATTACCGTGCAGGCGGGGAAGCCTGACCATTATTGGCAGGTGGAGCTTGATATACCGGAACGCTATGCGAATGCGTAGTGGGGTGGCCCGGGTGGGTGAGTCGGCGCGGCAGTGTATCGACCACAGCTTAAGCTGTGTTTCTATCTTTATCTGTATTGTCTGAGACCTTGTTTTTTTTTCGATTTATTCAGGAACAGTTGTTTGTAGTCTAGACCTGTAGTTAGTCCTTTGTTCGTCGTTGTATCGTTGTCATCTGAACTTGAATCTGTAGCTGTTGAATGCGATCCCCAGATATTTTCAATTCGAGCTCATTCGAATCATTGTTTGATTTTGATTATCGTGAATTCAGCACCACCGAGTCGAGGTCAGACTTAGCTACTTTCTAAGTTTTCTGAACCGTGGTCTGTGGCTGAGTTCCAAATCATTGGTTCAAAACGTTTCAATAATTCAAGGGGGTGCGGGCCGGAGAAGCCGGGACACCGGCCAGGGAGGGTGCCGATGCCGAATCGATCACAACAGCGGCAAAACGATTCGCTCACGTTTCCATCAGCACGTGCCGCTCCATCCCTTCTCCTGCCACCACGACGACTTGCCTTCGACGCTCTGCTGTTGCTCTGCTGCCTCCTCCCTCTACGGCGAAACTAGTAGTGACTTTGTGACGTACTTGAAGCGCGCTATAGAGACCTGTCTTGGACTGTAGCTCTTTCAAAGGCTCTCGTTTGGCTCTCGTGGAACGTTCCGAACCGGAAACCCTGAGCCCTCAACCGACTTCAAAGTGAACATTCGGAGAACAATGTACAGTATCTGGGACTTTGGGGCCCTCCTCACACCATTCAACGTCTCTGATACAGACAATGACGACCACTACCGTCGACCCTCCAAATTATGGTCATCTCCTTTCTACCCACTCAAAAGCGATGAGATTCGACACCTTTTTCTGGGTCACGCGGCATCCCATTACTGAGCTTCTCATTGGTACTACCCACAAATTCTCTGGATGACCTCTTCCATTGACCGCCTCGTCGGTAGGTGTCAACCAAAATGCAACACCTATGACATGCGCACTTCTCAACCGTTGGCTGAGTATCATGGCGGGGCCGGGCACCGTACGTGGCTACGAAATAAAAGACGAAGAGGAATATCTGCCCAACAAGTCTGACGATGACGAGGAGGAATGCGAGAAGATCTACATCTGTCCAGTGGAAATTACGTCCACTGGAGTTCTGCAGTACTGGATGACTCCCAACGGAACTGTCATCGAACCTGACTCAGATATGCCGCTTCCCACTGGAAACTATGGGATATTTTTCGATGGCAAGTCGTTTTTTCAGTATTATTTCAGCCGGACTTGAATTTCCTCTGCAGCGGAATGCATATATTCTGGGCTCCCAGCCCTGCAATATTCACGAGAGCATCGTCTCTCATTTGGACATAATTTCTGGGACGAGTCGAAGGCCGACATCGATCAATCGAAGTTGTTGAATTCTATACCGGTCGACCTTCGCAACGCAGCAACTCTGCGTGACGCTTCCCGATGCGTGTTCACAAATGAAGTAGAAAGCTTGACCTCCGTGTGGATTATCCCGCCCGTGGCAGCTTGGAAGGTGGATAGCCCTCGGTTCATCTGAACATTTCGCACTAACTTACATCGGCTAGACTTCTGATCGCTCAGACAGGCAGCGTTGGAACCAGGAACCATTCGTTAACTCTGCGAACATCCTGACAATTCAGGCTTCTCTCGTCGTCTACTTCTACCTACACTACTTCACGGTTGACGTGGACGACGGGTATAAGATCATCATCTTAAGGACCGATGGCTATATACATGACATGGTTCCGACGTACTCCCAGTCAAAGCTACGATCCCGCTACAGACAGTAACCCAATGAAGTTTGATTAACAATCCCGGTCTAGGCGCAAAACCGTGTTTGAGCACTGCTAGTTTAAACAGCTCCCTTCTCATTTCTATCACAAGAAGAGAGACTGGTATTGAGGCTGGTATGTGGAACAACCCAAATGAAATCAATTATTCTCATTCAACGAGAGCTCAAGTTTTCTCCCGATAATCGGTTACATGGATTAACCGTGTTCAACAAAACAGATCTGCCGATGCAATCGGTGGTTTAATTGTTTTGCTGTAACATTGGAAGAGTCTGAACAAGACTGATAATCGGTCGAACCGTTAAACAGTGTTCAACAGAACAGGTTTGCCAATCAAACTCAATGTCTGAACTTTTTCTTGTTGACTGCAGTGACGTTCAAAGAGCCAGATTAACACTGATTAACAGAACAGAGTACGATATGAACGAGGTAATGAGAGTTGGGAGACGAAGATAAAGCAAAGGAGCGCGTGATTAACAGAACAGAGACTGAGTACCATACGAACGAGGTAATGAGAGTGGGCAGTCAAAGATAGAGCAAGGAGCGAGTGCTATGAGCCGCTGATTATTTGTGATCAGCAAAGCAAGGTGTGGATGCGAGGGGCAGCCTTACACTGAACTTAACGTGGCTAGAGTTCAACTCCATCGGAATCAACCTCCACATAACCCTTCCATCTATCTCGACGTACTTATGTGAGTGAGGGATTTCACTAATGAACAGAACTGATCACCGACTTTTTTTGTTTTCGTTCTGCGGCTTGATTTTTGGTGCGTGTTTCAGTTTTTGTTTTTGTTTTTGTTTTGTTGCGAGCCGATTTCCTCGACACTTGAGGATCAACAGATTCAACCTTACGAGTTCGGGATTTCCTAGACTTCAATCAGCACCTGTTTGAAGTTCATTACAGCTTGTTTTGACTTAGTGGCAGGTTTCTTCTTGGGAGGTTCTTCATCAGAGAGCTCCGTTAGACTTTCGGGTGCACTTGATGAATTGCCGTCAGCTCAAAAACTCAAATCATTTAACAAAGTACGGACCCATCATCAAACTTTCGCTTCGGTGAGGTTTTGTCTTCAAGTTTTCCTTCCTCAAGGATCCGTGGTGCCGGCTTTGGGGATATAACTGGTGGCTCCGGTGGCGGAGCATGGGATTCTGGCCGGGGAAGGGGGTTCGGGGTTTCGACTTTGGAGTCCGGTTTCGGTGGCACTGCAATGATTGAAGGTGCATTGTTCGGGAAGTCTCGGAATCGAAATGGATGAATGCTGTCAGGTCCCGAAGTTCTGAGCAGCTCTGCTGCAAGAGCATGCACCCGGTCAGTGGAAAGGTTTTGTGGATGATCTAGGTTGATCGGAAAGGCCAGGGTATCGTAGAATTTGTCGGCATCGGAAGCAATTTCATCCCACGGCATCCCGATTACCTTCTCATCACTGGATTGAACAACTAGAATTCCAGTCAGATATCTCCACCAAGGAAAGATGCAACACACCCCAGCACTGTTCAAAGAAGTCAACCAGAAGAGTACGTATATCGGCTGTCAGAGTGGACTCCAAATTAATCGCAGGAAAAACAGGATGGCCAGCAGAGTTTCGAGGAATCAATGGGCTCTCTCCAATAGAGTGTGGGATCACCCGGTCCGTGAAATCCCACCATGCCTGTTCATATTCGTTCTGGAGAGCGGCTTGGTCGGCTCCAAATTGCTTGTTATTCCGCTCAGAGTGAGCATGAATGCTTGCCTCAGTTAGCAATTCTTCATCTCAAAGTTAAACAATGATATCGGCCTTACCTTCCTGAGATCAAATCACGACCCTCGCTATCGCGGAATCCGTAGAATAGAACCATCTCTGCGTCGCCTACTAAACCTCCTCGGCATAGATCTTGAAGGGCAAGGGTGATAGTTTCTGGAAACTCTTGCTGATTACTATTTAATTTAGGTAAACACACACTCAAGTCGAACAAACTCCTTGACTGTTGCTTACCGTTGAATATTCCCGGCCTCTGCCTCTGCCCGGTCATTCCAGTGGGCTTTATCTACATCTGTGAGCGCATTCCATTTCTCGCTGAGGATATTTTGATGAACCGCGCCGCGATTAGTCGTATTTGTATCCCTTATGCGCTGCTCCACAGCCGCACTCCAGGAATTCTTGTTTTCCCGTGAAAAAAGCTGTCGGCCACTCAATATCGAAGAAAACTTCATTAGCGGGTTCGTTTTCTTGTTTGGAACTGCGGCAACAGCATTAGTATTGCCCTTTAGATAGGTTTGGTTTCGGTAATTGGTAAATTTCCGGACGATCATCTCCAAGTGACGGTCAATGTGTAATTCTCAAACTGAATAGATATACCATACCTCAAACCAAGTCTTCCGTGGCAGTTTGTCGAGATCCAGACCTTGGAAAGTGGTCGAATCTAGAATATCTGACGCCTTGCCCTGTTTCCATTGTGTGAGCGGGACGCCGCTGAGGCCTTTGTCGAGTTCGACGACAAATTGAGGAAAAAATGACTCGATGTAGTCATTTTGAGCGCGAGTAAATTGTCCTTTGGGCATTAGGAGGTGTATGAAGAATAGAGGATTTGAAGAGAAAGAGGCCGAGAAGTTATAGTACTTCTGAGGTAATTTTTTCCCTGTACAATAGGTGTTTCAGGTTAATTCCGACCCTGAGGTGAACCTGAGGCTCATTGGAGAGAGTATATCTTCCAACTCTGTTGACCGTTAAAATTGATGCCCGTCCCTTTCGATCTGCCGATCTGCCGAACATTGTGACAGATTGTGACATAGCCCTTTCGGCGCGCCACGATGCTCTTTTCCTTGCTCCATTTCGAATGTCTCATTCGATCTAAAGACCACATCCGCGAACTCAAAAACTCAAACTTAGAGTGATGTCATGTACATCCCGCCTTTCCACGCTGCCCATGCGTCGTGCCGAAGCTCCGACCCTGCGAGTCGGCTGCAACTCGCACTCCTGCTGCTAAACAGAGTTGGATCGAGTTACGAAAACAACGTACAAAGAAGGAGTCGGATCCCAGTGAACGGATCCCAGTGAACGACTTGTACTCTCGGTATGTCAATTGACTTGTTTCTCCTGGAAAATTTGACCTGTCTCAAGAAATTGTCGAACGACTCAGAATTGGTTACCACAAATAAAGTATCTGAATTACCAGTTTCAGTTCCACGCGCTTGTTTCAAGAGTTCCAAGAAGGCTGTCACAAAGCCGTTGCTTGATCGATCTTTTAGACCCCCCGACCCTGTAGACGATCCCGTATTGTTGATCTCCGTCCCATGATGACGAGATTCCTTTGTCTTTTAAAAGCTCCTGGCAAGTCCTATCCCTTCTATTCTTTGCCCACTGTCTTTTTCGTTCCATTTCATTCCTATCTCTCTTATGTCTGTCCCACCTACAACTCAGCCGCACGCTGATTTCCCTCTTGCCCGCGAACTGGGATTTACTGCCATCACTCCCGACGATCTTTTGAAAGCTATCCACTTCGCGCTCCTTAGACTTATCTGCATCCTCAATCCTCTACCATCTTCCGCCAATGTTCGTTCAGACGAAGGCGAATGTCGCTACACGAAACCCTTACCGAATAGCGGCGGTAAGAACCTGGGTTTCCTCGGGACGTGGCTGCAGTGGGTATGTGTTTTGTTCATGGACATCTCAGTTTTTTTAAAAAGGTTGATTGAATACATAGTGTAAAGTTGCAAAGCGGGACCCTAACCACCGCTGCAGCCGTTATGTTATGCTTACGGGCCCATGCAGACAGCTATTGGACAATGACCGAGTCATCGCACTTCTTGCCGCACGGCGAGAAGTAAGAGCAAGCATCCCAAACCCTATTATTCAATGCACTCCTTCGAATCCTCGGACTGCTCAACGTCCAACCGCCACGCCCTCTAACCCCGGTGGACGCCAGGCCACCTCATCACACCGTGCTGCCTACCATCCTTACATTTCTCCTCTAAGATTGGTGCATGAGTCCAACCCTGTGGCCCCGGGACGATCGATTCTTTCTCCGCTGACCCTCGACGTGGTGAGTGCCTATTTTTCGGTGATTTTATCTACTCATGTCTCTTCCTTCAGTCTCTTCCGTTCCCTCCCACGCCGACCCCTGCAAGTGCAGCGCCGAACACAGGTTTGTAGTTCAGAATAGGTAAACTCAACTTCCGCTGATTTGAGCACAGCTAAAACAAGTCCCGTCCAACCCGTGGCCGCACATTATTCTTCCGATGGGCACATAATCGCGTCTGAAACAACCGGTATGTTTACATCTCCTCTTTTCTGGTATTGTTGAAGAGTTTGACATGAAACTCAGATGAAAACGAAGCTGTCACTCAGTCCAACGATTCTACCTCAACTCCCCTTGAACTTGGCTACCCAACGCAATCTCTTTTGGATGAGAAAATGGCATCGGTGATCGACCCGACTGGTACGCTATATTTTTTTGGTCACTGTTTCGCTGCTGATTTAATCTTTTCAGATGATAGTCGATCTGTCATATCGATCTCGCCTGGTACGACAAATTCTTTTGCCTTCTTACCATTGCCTGATTTCTATACAGATGACGAATCAGCTATCTCAATCTCGTCATCAACATCGACGGCTGCGTCGCCGACACTCAGCGAACTTGAACTTGGGTATCCCGACCTCATTGAACTTGATGCGCGCACACCTGTGCGACTTGTTGCCTTTACTAAGGTGAGTACAACCACTGGAAATTCTTTTTTGTTACTCATTCAACTCCTCCATATCCAAAGAAAGGTACAACCGAGCGCATGACACTTTTGCCACGTCCAGCAGTCCCACAAGATGAAAACATCCCCGGTCTCTTTCTCACAGACCATGCGGAGACACTCCGAAAGGCAGGTCTTGACATCAACAGGCGTATCCAGCTATATTGTGATTGGAAGAAGACTTGGGCCGACGTACGAGCTTATCAGCCCATTCCAATTAGCCACGCAAACCATATTATCCTGATCCGGGCTACTGGCGCGCCCGCCGACGTAAATTCTTTCTTCGATAAAATCTTCAACTGCTAGGCTATCTCTCTCTCTACAACTCACTAGATACACTGCTCCCTAATTCTCGGGCTCTGCTTTGCTCCATCTTGATTTACCGGACATCTTTACTACTACGGCTTCCCCATCCTTGACTCGTCCTCTCATTTACTTGGTACATTACCTAACAAAATTTAATTAGTATGATCGATGATTTCTGGACTCCGAGTTACAATTCATTCTCCCGCTACTCCATCTTGTGTCGCACTCCCTTGTTCAACTCGATGGATTTGGGATGTTTACTCTAGATGAACTTTGGATGAGCTCAGCCTCCGTTGCACGATCAATTCTTGATGTGGCGGTCCGATGCCGGCTCCAGCGAAGCCTTCCCATGACTATGATATTCGAACACAACAATGGAATTCTATCATGGATTCAGCCGGCGTGGTACAGTAGACGAGTGTGTGGGTAAGAAACATGTTCTGCAGTTTCATGCGTATAGGTCGTCATCAGCAGTCAAAGTCAAAATTCCAGTAATATGCCGGCTCCCCGGCAACAGTGAGATTCCGGTGAATCCCGGGAAACACGACCAAACAAGATTCCGCAACTTGAGGTGAAAGAAATTGTGAAGGTATAGAGTCAACTTTTACTGCTCCAGAGATGTGTGAAACAGTGGTATATATCATTTCCCATGCTCTGCATACCTTAGCTAGACAAGCCGAACGAGCGGTATTGGGTTGCTCGGAGGTGTGACAACCCGTGACTCTGTGACAATGGACGGTGAAAAATCAGCCTAGATATTCGGATCTCGAGCATATTCAGTGGTGATACTCTGTAAAATAGTGAGTTATAATTCTCTGTATGACATATTGCTCAGACGAGTCTAGTGTCGTCTTGTAAGTTACGGAAATTGATTACATAAGCAAAGGTTGAACTTCAAATTACCGAATATCAAGCCTGAGTACTCGAGTACGCTAATCCCGTCCAGCAGCAGCCCGAAACTCGTCAGAGAACTCTAAATACTTCTTGGCTTCATTCACACCCTTGCCGTACAGCAGCAAAGCCTGCGGCGATCAGAGAGAATTGAGTAACTCGATCAGAGCTGTTATTGTGCGTTGCATTGAAGCTCGTTCCTTGGCTCATTCTGGAAACTGAACAATTTTATGCGCTCAGATTGGCGTAGTTTCTCAGGGACTTTGAATTCTAAGGCATACAGCTTAGAGCCGATGCGTTTACAGGGTCGCAAATTGGTAATTGATTGGAATGGAAGTACGAACTAACCATCAGCACTTGAAACACGGAGACAATAGATGACAAGGCGAATGAACTATTTAAAAGATTTACCCACCCGCATTCCTTTCTTTGACTACCATGAGCATGCAAAGTAAAAGCAAGAAACGAAAACATCTTACTGCAGACCCCAATGCACACATTCCTATTCGCCCTGCTAATTCCAAACAAGTATATCACACTGTGACTTCGGCTTCGAGCAGTTCAACTCAAGTACGAACTCTCGCACGAGTACCTGTGCGACCACCAGTCGATGAAGCTCCACCACTCCCTGACGAGGAGGGAGAAGTACATGAAGAAAAAGCTATACTGAAAAAGCCTCGTACCCAGGTCTCTAGAGATTTCGAAATTTGTCTATTCATCCTGATCATTTGACAGAGCGGACAATTACTAGACGACTTCGAAGATCATTTCCTGGAGCTTGGATGGCTTCTTCTCGAAAGGGAGGCAGATTGCTTGACGAATACAGTTTGTGTGTGTGGTTCCGGATTAAAGCGGACTACAAAGTGCTACGACTGTCTTGGCTATGCACCTGCTTGCCGAGATTGTTTCGTCCATGCTCATATTCACAACCCAACCCACTGGGCCGAAGTTTGGGACGAAGAAGCTGGATTTTTTATTCGGCACGACATTTCGACGCTTGATCACACGATTCAACTTGGACACGGCGGAGGAAAGTGTCCCACACCAACGCCGCCTCGCAGCTTCACAATTGTCGACATCAATGGTGTTCATACGACGAGAGTTGCGTTCTGTAGTTGCCGTGAACAACCACCGAACAAAATTCGGCAATTAATGCGGGCTGGCATGTTCCCTGCTACCGCCAAAGATCCACATACCGCATTCACAATACAAATGCTCAAAGATTTCCAGCTTCACAACTTCGAGTCGAAGAAGGCAGCATATGATCATCTGGGAGCAATTCGGAGGCTAACCGACAACTCCTTCACCGCAGATGTTCCGGTATGATTTTTTGAAATCAGTTGAACTTGAAAACTGAATTTTCCCTACTCATATTCAGAATCCTTATGCTGCATTCCTTTGTGTTGTGAGAGTATTCAACTATCTCACGCTAGTAAAACGCTCGGGCCAGCTGCACGAAATTGATACCATATTATCCCATCGCCCGTCTGTCAGGGGACTCCACAGCTATGACGTCTTCTGACTTGGGCAGAAGTTCTCTGTCTCCAAGACATCATGCTGTGCTCACTTATGTCATATCTTACGTCACCCCTTGTATATAAGTAGTCTGCTGGGGATCTCTGATCCCCAGGTTTGTTATCGACTTGGCTCCTGGGCCCTTCTCCCCTTACAGCATAACAAACCTTCTATTCGACTCTGGCACTCTTCTAGCCCCAGCCGACCACCCTACTTCCTACTCTGCCCTCATCCTACCATCGACCTCACACCTCCCTTGCTATGGCAACCCCCGCAGTTCCTCAGGACCTTTATTCCTACTGCACTCTCCTTCGAAGCGAACTACAGCGCGTCCACGACCGTCTTGATCGCCTTGAGTTTGGGGACACTGCAGCCTCTACTCCCCGAGGGCATGCCTGGCGCTTCTCCTGGGATGGTGCTCGCTGGGGCTCTGCACCTTCAACCCCAGCCCCTACCCCTGCCATCATCGCTGTCGGCCACACCGCCATACCACTCGCCGAAACCCTCCCTACTGCAGAGGACTCACCGTCCCGCTACTCGTGTACGCTTGTGGTGCCTGACTCGGTTGTCGGGCATATCGTTGGCCGTGGTGGTAAGGGTCTCCATCAGTCGCACGACATCTCCGGCGCCCAACTTCGAGCCTATACTGATAAGGCTTCCCCCTTGGAGCGCCGTGTATCTATCCGTGGTACCGACCAGCAAATCGGTGAAGCGCTAATTGCGCTTGGGAAGCGTTTCATGCGTAAGCGTATCCGCTCTAAGAAGAAAGGTCCGTCACGCCTTTCCGGGGACCCTGCCCCTCCCCCTCCTGGCCCGGTGCCGGTTTTGCCGAACGCTTCTGGGGAGGGCGCTCGCCCGCTGAAGAAGCGCGCACACCCCGTCCATCCGTCTCAGCCACCAGCTCCGGTTCCGCCCCCTCCAGCGGCCAGTGCTCAGCCGCACCCAGGTGCCGCTACACAGCCAAGGAAGTCTGGGGTGCGATTTGCACCACAGGAGTCTTCCTACCCCGCCTCTCACTCCCTACCCCATAACCCTGCCACCATCTCTATTCCTACGCAGGTAATGGCGTCCCCTATTCCTACTCCCCGCCCCAGCTCTACTCCTTATGCCCCCTCGGTGGCCATGCCCACTGCCGTCCCGTCCCCCTCTCCACGTTCAGTAGCTCCTTCGCCTATGGCCATTGATTCTATTCGACCTGAGAGGGGACGTCGACCACAGACGGCACGGCGAGGCGGTGCAGTGTCTGCGTCTGATACGCGGATTGACTCCCAGGGCAACCTACTCTTCCGTGGCGATCCAGGATTTTGAAGGATCGTTCATTCTACTGGGCTTTGGTCTTCGTCGAGGCGACAAATCTTGAAGAGGGGGTGATGTCAGGGGACTCCACAGCTATGACGTCTTCTGACTTGGGCAGAAGTTCTCTGTCTCCAAGACATCATGCTGTGCTCACTTATGTCATATCTTACGTCACCCCTTGTATATAAGTAGTCTGCTGGGGATCTCTGATCCCCAGGTTTGTTATCGACTTGGCTCCTGGGCCCTTCTCCCCTTACACCGTCAGGCAATCTTCTCGTATGGTGTCCAGCATGCCCTGAGCCTGGCTTCAATTCCGATCGTAACTGCCCAAAAACTCCGTCTCATCTCAGGTATCACAGTTCACGATCTCATTTTGTCACAATTCTCATATTTTATTTTAAGACATCTCAATCAAAGCCAGCGGACACTGGACGGAAATCACCAGTGTAATCAATACAGCAAAAATAACGATCCGGATGATGTATCACTGTGCAATGGAAAGGGCTACTTCCCACTGGACTCTGAATACCAGGAGTACTTGAAGAAAGTCCCCGCGACGGCAGAGGTAATACTTTGATCACTTCATTGATGCGTAATAATTCACGTTGAACAGAAATCGACCTGCAATTATCTCAAGGTTGTGAACAAGCAAGATAAGAAGAAATTTAAGAATATGGCAATCACAGGCACTGTAAACTGTCAATGCAGCCATGTATTTATTTTATCTTCGGTCGATCTACCTCATGCCGAACGGTGAGGTATTGCTATGATCTCACCGATTGAAATCTGACTGTGAGTTGCAATTTTGAGGTTTGCAAATGCGGACTATGCATTTGCTATGGCCTTGCGAAATCGCCGACCCAAGGATGATTTTGAATTCAAGTTACAAATTGAGGTCAATGATGTTGACGAAGCTGCTACTTACGACATAGCATGCGAATATATAATTAACCTCCCTTCCCGCTTCGAACAACAATTTCCAGATCTCGCGGACACTGTGAAGAAGATACGCTGGGGAGTTCCTGCGCTACATGTGCAGGGGCATCAAGATTCCTGTACATACTTATTTGGGACCGCCTTCATGGAATGTGTAGCCCACTTTCATGGCGAAACAGCGGAGCATTACTGGCCTGAGTCGAATCAGCTTGGCCCGCATACTCGTCAAATGAATCTTGGTCACCGGCAAGACACATTGATTGCTCATCACGGAGATTGGAACCATAAAAAGACTTCGAAAATTGGTGTGCTGCTTCCGTTGCAAGCAATCTGTAGTGATTGAGTTAACAACTTCCTCTAGCCTTTGATCTTGCTGAAGACATTCAGGATGCCAAGAAAAAATACAGCGAAAAGCGGAACCATTTCATTGCGTTGAGCATCTCATATAGCGAGAATGTTCCGCAGTGGCAAGGTCTTTCACGTAGTCCGTCAAAAGTCGGAAAAGAGGCTGTTAGTGTATACAAGCATGATACGACAAAAGGTGATGTTGAATTTGAGGTTCTGTGTCGCGTCTTTCTCATCTACAGTCTCCATGACAGTTCCCTCTCAGAAAGCAATCTATGAGAAAATGCTCAATGACCAGGAGAATTTCAAATCGAGCATGGTTCCGAAAAGCAAGATTGCTCGGTTTTTGGACTCCGCCATAAAAATCCAAGAGAATCAGTAAGTACCTGTTTTGAGAACCATATGTATCTCACTAAGAGTTGCTCAGGCGGAAACTAGCCAACTTGATCAAGGATACTGCTGAACACGAACTGCAGTCCCGCAAAACTGAGGTTGAAAAACTTACGGCTAAACTCCGCACCCAGATTGTAGAGTTTCGAAAAGTTCAAATACAACTCATGCCCAAGGTTGGGGACAGAGTTGCAGCTCAAGCCTCGAAGCCGCCAGCGCTTGAGCTCGAGTGTCTGTATATTCCGTCTGATTTCGATGCTGCTGCTAGAAAAAAGCTGGGACTCGATGAACTTGCGGCTGAAGAGGCAATCTGGAGGGAGGGACAGCTGTATGATATTCTTCGCGCACTCCAGAATATCGTCAAGGCTGTATCTGCTTTGCGGGGTCGGAAAAAGAAAAATGACCGTCAACAGAAACAGAATACACGCACCGGGGAATATATCAGCGACACTCT
Organism: Favolaschia claudopus; assembly: GCA_037176885.1. Lineage (NCBI taxonomy): Eukaryota > Fungi > Basidiomycota > Agaricomycetes > Agaricales > Mycenaceae > Favolaschia > Favolaschia claudopus. Next base: position 2,670,664 of record JAWWNJ010000011.1, on the reverse strand, counting down.
CAAGAAGCAGGGTCACCACATCCAGTTTTACGCCGTTGTTCGTCAAAAGATCGTGATGCTAAATGGCTCCTGCTCTTTACCGATCCTTACGGAGCAAGATCTGTTCATGAAGTCGGTCCAACAGAAAAAGCATGTGGGAGATTCGAAAAGGACTGATGGCTTGCTATTCCGAGCCGCTGCTCTGAGTGCTGTAGGCTCCTACGATGTAGATGGAGATGCTACTATGACAGACACCCATTCTGGAGAGGAAGGAAAGGGACCTGGGGAGACCGGTAAGTTCTCAACTAGACTTCTCTGTCGCCCCTAATCAAAATGCGACACAGTGCCTACAATCGTCGGCACTCAGATGAATAATCGAAGAAAGCCTCGTAAGGAATTTCATTTCGTTCATATCTATATCCTATTCATTGAGATTCAGAGAGAAAACTGAAAGCGAAGACTTCAGAGGATGAAACAAAGAAAAAGGGTCCTGAAGCTGCTGACGGTTGGATTTGGAACCTAGGCAAGTACACCAGAATGACAGACGAGGAGATGGATGCTTGGGCAAGTGAAGGCATGTCGCGATCAACCTTCTAAGTTCATGGGAGCTTACGAAGAAAATCCAGGTGATCGTGTGCAATGGTTCCGTGCGGAGGCAGACATGCAACGCTGGCAAGAGCAGATTGAGCAAAAGCTCGCTGAGTTGTTGCGCACACGCCGAAGCTTTTTGAAAATGGAATCGGTTTGGCTGGAATTGGCCCCGTTACAACCGCTGGATCGCCCCGGAGCTGCTGCATATGCTCGTCAAAAGGCTGCAATGTATCGCAGGCGAGCATCTGAGGCCTATACAATGCTCAAAGAGCTTGGGTATGAGACTCTGGTCCACCAAGATGCAAATTTATTGGAGTTTGTGGAGCAGGAGCGGAAAAAGCAAGCTGATTTTATACGTTCAAGTATAGCAGCCCCTGAATGATTCGAGACATGTGAGCTCGAAATGATAAGACTCAGCATTTTGAAATTCCAATTAGACTATCAGCGAAAGTAGTTTGAAGTTTTAGTTTCGGAATCTCTACTAGTAATCAAATTGTTGTGAACAAACTAGCCTCCGCAAACCTAAAAGTGCTTCCCCAAATTCACGAGAGTCGATGTATATCCATACCGACACCGATTTCAACCGGCAGCATTGGAAGTATTATGATTTACGTACCTTGCTCTGGAGCAAGGTACGTAAATGCTCGTGACCGCGTCGCGCTGTTGACCAACACACCACGTGATGAGAAATGTCAAGCACGTCACAACATTGCAACAATGCCTCTTAACACTTTACCACCATCTCCCTCGCACCACGCCGCCGTTGTCACTTCAAGATCTCACCCTCATGCAAGGCTCCTCAGTACCCTCAGTCAGCGACAAACCCACCTTGGCTGGCAACGGATTCAAACTGGAGGAGATGACGGTGCGAGTGGCACACCCGTAAGTGGCAACTATTCGTTGCGGTTCTCCTCCACTATCCCTTCCTCATGTACGGCTGCACCCCTCATTCTACCCTTTGTTCCTCATATCGCTGGGACCGACCATGGGCCCTACGTATGAGGCTCGATGCCTTTGTATTTCCTACTTCATCATGTGCCCCAATCTTAAGCTTTGATTCTCGTATCGCTGGGCCCGACCAAGGGCCCTACGTATGAGATTCAATGTCTTTCATTGTTCCTACATCTCCCGACTATTCATCGTTGTCATATTCTTGTATTCAAGCCCACTAACTCACGACTGACTTCCTTTGTCTAGATTATAAGTGACAAGGTCAAGATCTCCTCCGATGAACATGCATCTAAAGTAACAATCTCACCTTCTGGTTAATCGGTTACACCGAGCGGTTGACGCCGACATCGACTCACTCGGAGGCAGCGAAAAGCTCTACTCTACTCTGCCTCAACACTCCCTCAAGGTGAGCAACATCTCTCCCAGTCATCATTGTTGCCGTCGTGGGGCCGGTGGAAAGTGTGTATGGACTTTCTGTGGCAAAAATGGGGGAATATCAATGGATCGGACTCGCACAAATTGGATGTCGACTGACTGACGGTGGACACAGATCCCGACCCACCTCTCCGAAATGCACAAACACGGAGGCCACGTCTCCGCCGGCCACGGTCGTGTCGGCAAGCACCGCAAACATCTAGGAGGTCGTGGTTTTGCCGGTGATCAGCACCACCACAGGTCCGTCTCCTGCTTTTTTTCATCCCGCGTCTTCTTTCCTTGACTCGTCTTAGAACCAATTTCGACAAGTACCACCCTGCTCATTTCGGTACAGTCGGTATGCGCCAATTCCACCCCACCCGCAACGCACAATGGCGGCCCATCATCAACGTCGACAAGCTACGAGTCTCAATCCCATCGGAAGGTGTGTCCGCTACACTCCCTCCTCTCTGTACTCAATAATAACCGCGCTTCTTTCTCCTCCACTTCCCACAGCGAACATCATCTATACGCCACATCCACACCATACTCTGGCACCACGCCTCCCGCCCGCCAACTCTCCTCCGCATCCACCCTTTCCGACTTTTCTTCGACGCATTCACTCCGCTGACCACCTTGCCACCCATCGTCGGCCGCCATGTCATCTACGACGACGATATCCGCTCTCCAACGCCGCCGACTTGCTACCCCGGACACCCGTACTACGCGCACTACGCCGCCGCCTTCCTTCAAGTACCCCAACAACGATGTTATCTGGTCCGTCACTCACTCACTCCCTTCACTTTATCCCACTTCGTTCTCGATTTCCTCCCCATATATCCTTGCGTCGTGTGTGCTGATTTGTTAAACCGATGCTCACTGTGTTTAACGCTGTTCTGTTAATCTATCGCTTAAACACAAGCCACGTATTGCACGTTAATATATTTATTACTTTGACCCGCCTCGCATTCTCTCAGAATCTCTGATTTGCAAGTGTTCTGTTGAACGGTGATTAACGATGACCGTTCAATCCCTGTTAACCAAGTATTTAATCAAAGAACCTGCTGGTAGCTGGCACATTGGGAGGGATATGGGCGGCGCATGCACGGTTTAAACGAACAGTGCTCAAACGCGATTTTGCGTCTCGACCGGGATTGCTTAATCAAACTTCATGTAGATTCTTCTACAGACACATTCCTTCGCATGCATTTCCGCTATTCTATCATCTATCAAAATCGCAGAGGGGACATTCACGACGACTATACCGTGGGTACGATTGCGGGAATTATGATCGACCTAGGAGTACCTTACGATGGTTCGGCGGAAGAGGCGATGAAGACCATTGTGCCTCCCGACGACCCACGATGGCAGACAGATCTGGGTCGCGAGATTCGGAAAGATTTTGAAGATCGGCTCGCTTTGGAGTTTGCGCGCCAGCTGCAGTACAAACAGTCGAAAGGAGGCGGTGACGAAGACGTAGAGGATGATTAGGGCAGGTATCCCCAGCGTATTTGTTAGGGTCGGTACTGCCTAACATGCAGCACTTGTATTACGATGTAGACCTGAGTTCCGAACTCGGTGGGGAATGATTCCCATCCGCGTCGAATAACTTAGCCAACCTTCCATGGAGGCCTAGGTACTGCGGGTTCGAATTCAGCACGGGTTATTCCATGTATGAATGTTTTATTTGTATTCTTATGTCCGCGCGGCGAATTTCTCCTTGACTCGGACGTGCAGGTTTAGATCTCGATTGTACATTCAAAGATGCGATTTTAAATACAGGTTGAGCATAGCTACGGAGAACAATAAGACTTGTAGCTCATCCAGTTGGTTCAACCCAAGTGTTGTGACGGTTCCTCGGGTGTTTACGAACTCGGAGTTAAGTGCTACGTACGTCCTTTGAATTTTCAGGTGTCAGGCCGTTTCAGTGGGGAGAAGCTGGTTCGGGTTCTGGGATTTGGGGAGCAATATTTGCAAAGTTTGTTGTGGCTCAAGCTGATCCAGCTGTGCAGTATATCGACGAATTCCATGAAAATGACATTCGCATTGGTTAGTCGCGACATACAGGACTCGGAGTCGAATGGTTCGTGTCCGCCAAAATGTTGGGTGGAAGTAACAGTTTAATTTGGCGGAAGTCGCTGGTTCGACTCCAGCCCGAGTCCTAAGCTCAGCTCTTCTAAGCATTTTTGCTTTGGAATCTTGATTCAATCATATTTTACTGACCCTTTGTGGGAGGAATGCGTTGTGCTACCTCGAGATTTGCCTCGTATATGAAGCACTCGACGTGTTATCGAGCCGATCCGGTTCCTGTTGGTCATCGTGTCAAGGAACTCAGCAGCGGAACACGCTGGATCGACTCCAGCTCCCGTTTGGCTCCCGTCATTTTTTTCATTGGGAATCTTTTTCCCTGCTGCAGAGCCTTCATAATCACTGTCTTCCTCCGCTAATTCAACCACAAACGACTGATTCGGCGGGCAAAGATAATATTTGGTAATTGCTGTGATTACTGAAGTTGGGGTTTCTTCGGTGCTTAAATGGTGACGGAAAGTTCCGGTGAAGCTTATTTCTTTGCCACGAATGCAACAAGCCGTGACGGCGCCAGCGCTCGTTCGGAACCCCGTTGAAACACGAGTAATAACTAAAGTAGCTAAGATTTTTCTGTGTCCTTGCGTTTTCCAAGTTCTTGCTCATGCCAGAGCCCTCACTGTTTGACTTGAATTCTCCTCCGCCGTAGAACGTGTGTCAGTGGGTGCATCGAGATCATAAGATGCTTGCTTGCAGCTTTCCATCTCTGATTCTTCTCAATCTGATTTTTGGTACCGATCGAAACACTGATGCACTACTTCTACTTATATCCTGAGGAAAGATTCAAGATCCTCTGCCCTAGTTCTCCATAATTCAAGCTAAAGCGAAGGCATAACCCAACAAACTTGAACACAGAGTTCAACTCAAGTTGAACAACCGTCGGCATCTCCCGATGTCAAATTCGATGACGGAGCTGCGCGTGGCAACGGATCACTTCATTGATCGGAGTGCTTCGATCAGAGATCGCCACATGGCATCGCCAACTCAATTTCAGTTTTTTGCTTCTCTTCTCACCGTCTTCCTCGGCGCCCATCGTCTCTCGTCCCCTTCTCCCTCTCCCCCTCCTCCCCCTCCTCCCCGTCGTTGTCGCCCACAACGCTCACACTCCTTTTCTTCCGTTCTCTCCTCAATGGCAACCCAACCAAGCCGTCGCTATCGTACCCGAAGGCGCCTCGCAGTTTCGTCACCATCGCCAGCGTCGTCGCTCATCGCACTCGTCGGCATCTTGTCAGCGCTGAGGCAGCGGATGCCTTTGCCTTCGTTCTCTCTCCCTGTGTCTTCTTTGCCGTCCCTCCCCACAAAAGTAGAGGAAGACCCCGCCGTCGTCACCGCTCTCCTCGCCTCCTCCAACGGTTCAGATCTCATTACCGCCTCCACGCTTCCACCTGCGTGGCAACACAGTCCCTACACCCTCACCTCTTATCGCTTCATTCCGCTGAGTCGGCCGGGGAAGTTGGTTGGGAGTATTTTTGAAGCACATAACGAGTTCCGTGAGTCGCGTTCTGTGTCCATCTTAAGCGGGTCTGAAATTTAAATGCTGACTATATGATGCGACAGTAAACATCCAAACTCACCTCGCACCCCTTCTTCTTTTCCTCTTCTCCCTCGTCTTTCCCTCGGCAATGTCGACGCTCTTGCCATTTCCATTCACACCGCTCAACTCGGCCTCAACGACGAAAGCCGACGTCACCTCAACCCTGTTCACCCTCGCCGCCATGCTCTGTCTCGGCTCATCTGTTATTTGGCACACAATGTCCGGCTGCGCGCATCAAAAAACGATGCGCATGTGCGCGAGGGTGGATTATGTTGGGATTGGATGGTACGTCCGATCCTTCTTCATTCATTCAATTCTCATTCTATTCCCTTTGTGTCAGGCTAATATCCGCATCAATTTCAACCATCATATCATACTCCTACGCACCTTCCGCTGCCTACCCCGACTTGTCCATGCACCCTGCAGCGTACCCGCTCCTCGCGCTCTGCCTCATCACAGCGGTCATGGGCACAGTGTTTCCGTTTATGAAGTGGTTTGATCGGTACGAGAATCGGGTGAGTCCATTGCGCTACTCTCTGTTTCCCTTGATCATGTTTTTGAACGTATGCCACTGTATATGTCTTCGTGCTTCAATGCACTCGTTGTTAACCTTCTTCCCCTGACTAAATCCATCCTTCCGACCCCCCTCTTCTTTTTCCTCTGCGATTTACTTCTCCGCTCGATCGAATCAATGCTGATCTATTCAACAGCTCCTCCGCCTAACGTTCTTCCTCTCCCTCGTGGCGTCTGCCGTCCTCCCCATCGCGGGTCTTGGGTTTCTGTATGGAAGGGACGCAGTCTCGGGTATCTTGGGTGAGCATTATTCTGTTCTTCGTGTCGCTTCATTTGCGGTCGTTTCGTGAGTTCGTTAGTCAACTCAATCACGCATCGGCGTGGCGCTCTGTTGATCTTCGTCACGTTCAGGCGGCTTCGATACCGCCTTGATTCGCATCGCGCGGCTTCGATTCGGGGTCATCGCTGCGTGATGCTTGCATTGTAGACTTGGAGGATTTTTTTCTCCATTCATGTTGGCCGAATCGACTGTTTCGTTGCATGTGTCGAGCAGTGGGGAGGTAGTATGCTCGGCGCTGTGTTGCTTCATTAGCGTTGATTGTTGCATCGCTTCGAGCACTCCAGTATGCCGCTTACCCGCTTTCTCATTCATTGTCAATTCCTTCGTTCTTTCTTCTTCCTTTTGGTTCAAATAATTGACGCACTAGTCGAACAGAACACATTACACCAACCCTCACCTCCTGCGGCCTCGGCGTAATATTCTACGCCCTGCATATACCCGAGCGCTTCTTTCTTTCGGGTTCCGCGCACGATCATCATCATACGCATGCGAAAAGTATGGCGAAATGGGCGGAGAGGATGGAAAGTGTTGGGTTCGGTGTGTCTTTCGCTCTCTTCCTTCTGGAAATCATTCGCTGATGTGGCGGAATCAAAAGGTTCGCACGCGATCTGGCACCTATTCATTGCGCTGGGGATTGCACAGTGGCGCGCAGCGTTGCCGGCCATGCGGGAAGGGGTTGTGCTTCGTGCGTTGTCGTAGCTGGTTTTCCGTGCGTACCGTTGCGGGGAGTAGAAGGGGGAGAATTCGTTTGCAGGGAAGGAGGCGAAGAAAAATGCAAAGCAAAGCGCGGGGGTGCGAGACATCCTCCGACGCATACCACTCGTTTTTATATCCGCAGTCCCTTCGTTCGTTTGGGTGGTTTTGACGGCATTCTCGTTGATTCGTTTCATTCGCAGTAGACTCGTGCATTTGTTTACCATTGTAGCTTTGACTTTCTTGCTTTCATCGAGTGTATTTATACTACCTGTTGACACCGTTCAGACCTTCCCTTTACAGTTCGGATTCGGTAGGTGTACAACTTGATGCGAAGGTGGAGTAAGGTAAATTGTACCATCACACAGTGCTGGCATGAACCGGTCCCGAATCGAACGGGTGGCGACAATGGACCCATTAAAGTTGAACTTGAGGGAAATCAAAATTCAAATTTTCAAACTCCGCTTGCGTCACGCAACTGTGACATGTCACACCACACTCCTTGACCAGCACCACCATCTCGCAGAACAATGCATCCTATGCTGCAGCTCAATCGCCTCAGTCGACTTCCCGTCTCCTCTCGAGTATGTCGTGGGTCAGTGCTCACATCTGCCGGAAGCTTCTAATGCCACCTTTAGCGAATGGTCGCACCGATGCTGGTCGATTACCCAGGCCATGCTTCGAGAGCGGAAATCTATCGCTTCAGCGACGCTGCCATAGCTCTTTCAACCCCTTCGGACTTCTTTCCCATATTTTACCACCTCCTCGATCCCGTTCGTATCCCACAGGTCGAAAATCAGAGGTGTTTGACAGATCAAACACGGTCTATGCACACGAGTCACATCGACGCGTCGCGTCATGACGCAACGCGTCGACTTTTTCTTTGTCTCTCTCCGTATATATAGATACGTCTCTTTCATATAGATTCCTTGTCCTCATCCTCTACCTACACACTCACACAGCTCGATAGGTAGCTTCGTCGTCCTCATCCTCTACCTACACACTCACACAGCTCGATAGACTAGATATTTTTCTCCGTCTTTGAGGACATCGAGTTTTTCATCACGTCTCGGTCTACCCATTGGTCAACCCAGCCGCGGATTGGAGGTCGTTTTGCAAGCCGCTCTACACTCGCCCCGTCTCCTCTGCCCTCGGCCACGTCCTCGGAATCCTTCCCATCACCGCCGTCGTCCGAATCGGACCTTTCATCATCATCAGCGGATCAGACCGACGACTCTTTGTCTTTGACCATGTCCGACAACGCTCCAGCCCCCGACGCCAACGTCCAAACCCCTCCGGACGCTTCGTCGGGACCGCTCTCAGCAGACATGCTGACTGCCATTGCCGCTTTCGCAGCCCTTCTCAATAAGCCGCCCCCGCCGCCTGTTATTCCGCCTTACACTGGAGGTGGTGCAGCCACAGACTTTGGAGGTAAGTCTTTGCCTGCGCTTTTCCCTTCGGTGGACCCGAAGGTGATTCTGGAGATCACGACGCACACGTTCGCGCCACTGGACCTCCCTCGTCTGCTATCCCCGCTAGCTGCCCGACAAGATTACGTCGCGCCGCCATCGTCTGCTCCCGCCACAGAGCACGCCCTCGCGCTCAAACACTTCCCATCCCTCCACTCCCTCCTTCGCCCACTTCTCAAATATTTTGAAATCCTCTCCGCCTTCGCCGCATCTTCCGGAAAAGCTTGGGAGGTCTTCTCTATCACCCGCTCCCTCTCCGATCACATCTCGCACCTCACGGAGCTGCACCAGCGCTACAAGTGGGCAGCTGTTGTCATTTACCACATCGAGTTCCACACGGCTCGTCTTTGGGAAATGAAGTCGGGTGTATATTCCGGCTGGGCTCATCCTGACCTCGACCTACTCTCGCGCTTGGTGTACCAGCATACCCTCCCCCCTCCAAGTCGACCTCGCTCAAGACGAAGAAGGCCGGACTTCCCGTCGAGCAGCAGACCTGCTTCGACTGGAATAACGGCATCTGCACATCATCGCCATGCCCCATGAAGCGCCGACACGTTTGCCGCTTCTGCGAAGGCGACCACCGGGGCGCCGCCTGCACCAAGAAGACCTAGGTCTTCGGCAGAGCGAGCCGTCGAGCTCGCGCCCACGCTGCTCGGCTCGCTCGCTCGTGCCAGCAGTACCCCCCGGTTTCCTCTTCTTCGGTCATTTCGCTACGGTCTACTTCCCCCTTCACATCGTCTCTCCCACATCAGAATCTCTTCCCTTCTCTCCCTCTCCCACCGCTGCGCCCTAATACCTCCCCCCGCTGTAATTCCCCATTACCTATTAATCACGGCCAGCCCCGCGTTGCATCCCCGCTTCATCGAGAAGCTTGGGAGTTTTACCTACAGGACTATCCCGACCGCGCGTTTGTATCATCTATACTCCAAATAATAGATTTTGGTTGCAATATTGGATTTTCCGGCTCGGAGACTCGTCGCCCAGTCAAAAACCTCAAGTCCGCGTGGGATCACCCCGACTTCCTCTCCAACGCGCTGTCAGTTCTCATTGAGAAGGATGCAGCCGTCGGTCCGTTCACTTCCCCACCCCTCCTCGATCTTCGGTGTTCGCCTGTTGGCGTCGTTGAGCGCAAGCGCAAGCCCGGCAAGCTTCGTTTGATCAACCACCTTTCATGGCCGCGTGGCCTCTCCGTTAACGACGGAATTCCAGACGTTGAAGCTCGTATATCTTATGATACCTTCGAGCGGGCCGTTTCTGACTTACGCCTTTCCGGCGAAGGTTCCTTGATGGTGAAGTTAGACCTCAAGGATGCCTTTCGGCACATCCCTGTTCGGGTCGCCGACCACCACCATTTGGGCATGTTCTGGGACAATCTGTTTTATTATGCGGTTGTTCTCATGTTCGGTTTACGATCCGCGCCCTACATCTTCAACCTTTTTGCTGAAGCTCTTCATTGGATCATTCAGCGCCATATCCCAGCCCGTCTCCGACATTACTTGGATGATTTCTGGCTAGTCTTCCGTCCAGGGACTCATCCCGCTCTTGCACATGCAGCGGTCGAGTGGATCTTAGCTCTGGGGGAAGAGCTTGGTCTGCGTTTTCAGGAGGAGAAGACCTGCTGGCCGACTCCGCTTCTCGACTTCCTCGGCCTCGATTTGGACTCAAACGCCATGGAAGCCCGTTTACCCGACGAAAAGCTTATTTTCCTTCGCGACTTGCTTGACTCCTGGCACCGCAAGCGTTCTTGTTCCTTGAGGGAGGTGCAAGAGCTTGTTGGTTTCTTGCAGTTCTGTTCCCAAGTCATCCCACACTCTCGGGCGTTTATCCGACGCCTAATCGATTTCTCTTCCAAATTCTCCTCCCCATTCACGCGCCTCCACATCCCCTCCGGTGCTCGGTCAGACCTCGGTTGGTGGTCGACTCTGGCCGCGCATTGGAACGGCGTCCAAATCATTCAGCCAGATCGTCCTCAGATTTTTGTCGAGACTGATGCGAGCGGGCGCAAAGGTCTAGGCGGAGTTTGGGATACTTTCTGGTTCTCGGCACGTTGCCCCCGGCGTTTCCGCGATCGTGACATCCAATTCAAAGAGATTTTCGCAGTTTTGCAGGCAATTTTGCGGTGGGGACATGCATGGTGTGGCAGCCATGTTGTGTTCCGCTGCGATAATGAGGCAGTTGTTCAGTGGCTCAACTCCGGCACGGCGAGATCTCCAGCGGGGATGAATGTGTTGCGGCAGATTATTCTGCTCTCTTCCGCACTTCATTTTTCATTTTCTTCTTTCTGGATCTCCACTTCCGAGAACGCGTTAGCTGATGCTGCATCTCGTTTCCAGTACAGCCGCCTATTCCAGCTAGCGCCGTACCTCCCGCGCACGTCCTCAACACCCCAATCCCAGACGAGTGGTATACGACGCACTCTCACCTCCCTCGAGAGGTCGCATTTTTCCTCTGGCACGGACTCGCTTCCTCCACCCGGGAAACCTACTCATCTCCCCAGCGCTCATTCCTCAACTTCATGCGACTCCATCCCGAACTTCACTCCGTCCCTGGGCAGCTCCTTCCAGCAACCGAAATCGGACTCATGGCGTGGGCCGCTCACCTCGCCAGTAAAAACAAGCCTTGTCTCCACAGCACAATTAAAGGCTACCTCTCCGCCATTCGTTCCCTCCACGTCGATGCTGGCCTCCCTTTCGACAACTGTCACTCCCCCGCCCTTCAGCGCGTCGTCCGCGGCATCAAGCGCTTCCAAGGTGATTGTACTCGAAAGCCCAAAATGCCCATCACCCTTGACATCCTCGAGCAGCTCGGAACGGTGGCAGGTGATCTGTCGGACGTCGACAACGCCATCTTCGATGCAGCGAAGAATCTAGCCTGGGCTGGATTTCTCCGCTGCGGAGAATTTACTGTTGGTGACCGCCAGAAGTTTGACCCCGCCATTCACCTCACTCGGAACGCAGTTCGCTTCTTCGAGGATGGCGGCGTTGAATGGATGGAGCTCACCATTCCAGCTTCAAAGACGGACCCATTCCGTGGCGGCGTTACCGTTGCGATTGCCGCTGCACCAAACTCACCTTCTACTTGCCCGGTTCGTGCTATGAAACATCTCTTTTCCATCCATCCTCTTCCCGCCAACACTCACCTTTTCGCCCACGCCGACTCCTCACCTCTCCGTCGCTCTGAGTTCGTCCGCACTCTCAAGGAGCGCATCACCGCTATCGGTCTCGATCAGTCCGGCTATTCAGGTCATAGCTTCCGTCGAGGTGCGGCTACCGCCGCTGGTCTCGCTGGCTACAACGACTATGAAATTCAGCTCCTTGGTCGCTGGCGGAGTGATGCATACAAGCTCTACATTGACGTACCGAAGAATCGGATCCTCAGTCTTTCTGCTCGTCTGCATGTGGCCGCTGCTCCTCCCGCAGTCTCTTGAGCCTCTGGCTCTCCGCTGCGCCTCCGTGGCTCGAGCGCGTCCCTCACGGGTCGAGCAAGAGAGCTCTGGCGACCAAATCCATTCGGTTTTTGTCCCCAAAACTCTCTCCCTCTCTCAGATGACGAGCAAGGCATAGAAGAGGTGTTTGACAGATCAAACACGGTCTATGCACACGAGTCACATCGACGCGTCGCGTCATGACGCAACGCGTCGACTTTTTCTTTGTCTCTCTCCGTATATATAGATACGTCTCTTTCATATAGATTCCTTGTCCTCATCCTCTACCTACACACTCACACAGCTCGATAGGTAGCTTCGTCGTCCTCATCCTCTACCTACACACTCACACAGCTCGATAGACTAGATATTTTTCTCCCCCACCCATGCCGCTTCCCTCTTCTGTAGTTTTGTTGTAGTTTCAGTCTCTTCGCCGAGGCCGGCTCGAGCGCGTCCCTCACGGGTCGAGCAAGAGAGCTCTGGCGACCAAATCCATTCGGTTTTTGTCCCCAAAACTCTCTCCCTCTCTCAGATGACGAGCAAGGCATAGATGGAGGATTGTACGGAAGACTCGGCCTGCAGCTGCAACACCATGGCGGCACTAATTTCCTACCAAGTCGCCTCTCGCACCAATCCCGCGCGGGGACCCGGAATTGAGCTGTGGCCCCGCATGGTCCCTTGGGTTCAATTCTTCCTCGATAACTATCGCTTCTTGCAAACGTTGATGACTCATATTTGGCTACTCCGGCATGACGAGTTATATGCTACTCTAATGCTCTTTTGTCACTGTGTCGGCACGGAGCACCCTCAAAACATGAGTCTCATGGTATCGACTCCCGGTTTCCGCGTACTCGCTGTACGAGCCTGGTATTCTCAGGCAGGGAAAGATATCGTGCTTGATTCGAACGATTATTTTGCAATGGCTGTTTGCGATGTGTTTGCTGACGGTGAAGGGATTTCTCTGGATGAAGTTATCGAGGGCTCAGACGGTGACTTGGACAATTTTGCCAAGCTCTTAGTTCGCCAATGTGACCCTTTGATTCGTCGACACTCGGGATCCGCCAATCCACTTACATCGAAAACAAGGTTTCGAATTCTTCGACTTGTTATCAGTACTGTGGTTGGTCTGTCACGCTCCGCCTCAGCTCTGCTGTACCCGGCGCTCGTCCGACACGGATACGTCAAGACACTGACAATGGTAATGTATGCCTTCCTCGAACTTCCGCGCGCATCACTACGCGATCTCCCACCCTTCGAGTGGGACCACGTCAAGGCCGGGGTTTCCCAGTTGGATCACCTTTTTTTTCTTCGTCGTGCAGGCCACGAGCTCCAATCTTCGCTGGAAGCTGGCCTTTTGGATGTGCTGCTCTGTTGCGCTCAGGCCGATGTGTCGGACACTATACACCTGGGGTCGCTATGCGCCATCATCGCCGAGTTCCTCACACCGTCGACAGTGTATCGTGGGGTTCTGATCACGATGGGGTTGGCCGAATCCAAAACGACTGTTTCTAGGGTGATCTACCATGAGGAAACGAAGAAAGTTTGGACGAATTTCACGGAAATTCTGGCAAGACGGCTTGCTGTTCTCAATCTCTTTGACGCACCAGGTCGTATAACTCAGAGGGCTTGCGATAACTTTGAGGTCATATCATTTTGCCGATTTGACGGTCACATGTCTGATACTTTGGATTTCTCTAGTGCACCATAATCCAGGCGAAAAGAGACCTCCGGCGCTGCTCTGGTTGCCATACTGCGTTTTACTGTTCCCGTGAGTGTCAAATCGGCCATTGGAATGCGGGGCATCGAGAAGGATGCTCGTGGCATGTGCAGCGCAGAAAATGTACGCCATTGGCACGCTTCTGCAATGTGCAGTACTCACAACCGTCCGGCAGCGTTGCGTCTGATGTGCACACCCAAGGAGTACGCATTCCTGCGCTTCCTTCTCCGGCACGACTGGCAGTCCCACAGCGCTGCGGTTGCAGTCGACTACGTGAAAACACAAATATCGAATCCTCAAGCGACCCTGTTAGCATTGTTCGACTACGCGCAGGGACATCGTGCATTCGAAATACAGCACTGTGTGTTAGGGGGCACTCAGCATGAGACTGAGGACGGGATGGAATTTGATGTTCCTGTTTTTCAGCAAGTGGCCCGTAGCGGGGGTCGTATGACGCTGGCGGTGATGAGGTTGGGTAATGGTGACAAGAGTTGGACCATGTGGCTGCCGGTGCGTCGAGCATCGCCCGAGATTCCAGAAGCGTTAAAGGCCATCGTGGCGCTCGGGGATTCCTTGACTGAAGCTGAAGTGCAGGAGCAAGTTGAAGAGGTCATGCGCAAAGAACCACCGAATGATTTGATTCATGTATAACATCCAATATCACACACCAGAGACACTCCACCGTTGAGGGCCTTCGTTTCCTGTCGTGATGACCGACGCAAGCGCATCCCGCTTTCACAACTTCTCGAGAGTCGGAGATCTCAGGCTTGGGTACTTGGCGACCGTAAAAGATTCCCGCTTCATATTCGCCAACAGTAGTTTATTAACCCCGACGCGAACAACTAACGCCGTTCTCGACGGACGCTCATTAATCATTCCAAGCTTATTCGACACTTGAAACGTGAAAATTCAAATTCCGCTCAAACTCCGCTGCGCTGCGCAACTGTCACACCATACTCTTTGACCAGTACCACCATCTCGCATAACGATGCATCCGCTTCTGCAGCGCAATCGCCTCAGGCAACTTCCCATTTCCTCTCGAGTATGTCCCGAACACTATCAGTGCACCCCCTTGCCGGAAGACTCAAGTGCTGACGCGCCACTTTAGCGATTGACCGCACCGATGCTGGTCGATTACCCAGGCTATCCTTCGAGAGCGGAGATCTCTCGCTTCTCCGGTGCTGCGATAGCTCTTGAAACTCCAGCAGACTTCTTTCCTATTGCTCACCACCTCCTCGATCCCATCCGTATCCCACAGGCCGAAAATCTGGAGGACTGGACGGAAGAATCAGCGTGCAAGTGCAACACCAGAGCGGCACTGATTTCGTACCTGATTGTGATTCGCACCAACCCCCCGCTAGGAGCTGGAATCGAGTTTTGGCCCCGCATAGTCCCTTGGGTTCACTTTTTCCTCGATAACTACCGCTTCTTGCAAACGTCGGCGAATCTTGGGCTACTCCGGCCTGACGAGTTTTACCTTACTTTGATGAGCTTCTGGCGCTGTATCAGCGCGGAACACCCTCCAGGTCGGAACATGAGCCTGATGCTCTCGACTCCCGGTTCCCGTGTACTCGCTGTACGTGCCTGGTATTCTCGAGCAGAGAAAGATTTGGTGCTTGAGGATCAGTTTGCAATGCTTGTCCGCGATGTGATTACTCACGGTGAAGGCATTTCTTTGGATGAAGTCATCGAGGGCTCAGACGGTGACTTGGACAACTTTGCCAAGCTCATAATTCGCCAATGTGATCCTTTGATTCATCGCCACTCGCGATCTCACAATCCACTTACAACGGAAACAAGGCTCCGAATTTTTCGACTAGTTGCCAATACTGTGGCTTATAATCATGTCGACAGATTCGAGGGCGGCCATATCGGTACCTCCAACTCACTCCCACTGTGCGCTGCGCTTATCCGGCTCGGATACATCAAGAAGCTGACAATGGCAATGTATGCTTTTTGCGAACTTCCACGCACATTGCGACGTGATTACACATCTTCCGAGTGGATCTTTTTGAAAGCCAGTGTCTGCCTGTTGGATGACCTTCTCAGAACCCGTCGTGCGGGCCACGAACTCCAATCCTCGCTGGAAGCTGGCCTTTTGGACGTGCTACTATGTTGCGCTCAGGCCGATGCATCGGACACTATACACGAGGGGCTACTATGCCCCATCTTCGCCGACTTCCTCATTCCATCAACAGTGTACCGTGGCGTTCTGTCAGCTATGGGGTTGGCCGAATCCAAGACAACTGTTCACAGAGTGATTCACAATGACGAAACGAAGAAGGTTTGGACCCGTTTCACTGAAATTCTAGCAAGAAGACTTGCTGTTCTCAATCTCTTTGACGCACCCGGTCGTATCACCCAGAGGGCTTGCGATAATGTCGAGGTACTCATTTTATCGATGATATGCCTGATAGCTTTACCTTTCTGCAGTGTACGATAATCCGGCCGAAAAGAAACCTCCGGCGCTGCTCTGGTTGTCTGAGTGCATTCTACTGTTCCCGTGAATGCCAATCTGCCCATTGGAATGCGGGGCATCGAGAAGGATGCTCGTGGCACGGGCGTTACACAAAAAGTTTGCAATTGCCCCGCTTTCTTCAATGTGCATTGCTCACATCCGTCTGTTAGCGTTGCGTCTCATGTGCACACCCAAGGAGCACGCTTTTTTGCGCTTCCTACTGCGTCACGACTGGCAATCACACGGTGCTGCGGTGGCAGCCGATTATGCGAACACACAAATCCTAGATCCCCAAGCTACTCTGGTCGCATTTTGCAACTACGAGCATCATGAATTCATGATCCAGCACTTCGACATAGGGGGTCTGCAGATCGATAAGGAGATCGAAGATCATATGTTTGGGCCAGTGGCCCGTGGCGGGGGCCGTACAGCGCTGGTGATTATGAGCTTGAACGGTGGTAACAAGAGTTGGACCATGGTCCTTCCGGTGCGTCGAGCATCACCGGAGATTCCGGAAGCGTTGAACGCAATTGTGGCGCTCGGGCATTCATTGACCGAAGCTCAAGTGCAGGAGCAAGTTGAAGAGGTCATGGGTAGGGAATCACCGAATGATTTGATTGTATAACATGCAAGATTACGCACCAGAAATACTTGATCGTTGAGGGCCTTGATATTCGTCAATAATAGTCAAATTATTATACTTCAAGTTTTGAGGAGTTACACACTCCGAATTGTCCATGTATGTATCTAGTTTCAGTCCAGCCTCGGATACATGTGAACCCAACACATACATCTCACGGCAACGCCAAAAACGCCGCCTTCAACTTCTCAAAGTTCGGTGTGCCAAGGCCAGTAACGGGATCCCATCCCGGCGCAGCGGGGAATCCGTCCGTTTCACACGCGGGATTGCTCCCTTTCGTCACATCGTTGAAGGCGGATGCGAAGGCGGGAGAATAGAGCTGCATTGCGCGGCCAAAAATCAATCAATTAATTCGTGTATACTGCCTATAGAAAGGGAGAAACTCACGGCAGGATTGATAAATCCAACTGGACTCTTTCCTGCAGCCAACCGCGCGTCATTAACAGCCGCGATTAGCGAAGCGAAGATCGGTGTCGATGCCGAGGTACCACCAGTATGGACGAGTCGGCCTTTTGTTGCCACAACAATTGGGTATCTA
The DNA here is from genome assembly GCA_037176885.1 of Favolaschia claudopus. Lineage (NCBI taxonomy): Eukaryota > Fungi > Basidiomycota > Agaricomycetes > Agaricales > Mycenaceae > Favolaschia > Favolaschia claudopus. The sequence goes on along the minus strand of JAWWNJ010000011.1, from coordinate 2,653,318 downwards.
CAGTTCATATGCGAATAATCAGCAGCAGCGGGTTGATTTGAGGAAACGAAACTCACCCATTAGCAGCGACATCCGGATACGCTCGCCCACTGCGATTGAATATGTCTTCCGCATAATCGGGGGCATATTTATCCAGATAATTCTGCACGGCGTCTGCTTGCCACTGCGGCCGTAAGAAATTATTCGAGAAGCCGCCGCCAGAGGGGAAGTCGGTAGTGGCTTCTTCGATTTGGTCTGTCTATGCACGCATCGTTCGGGGTAAAAGCAGCGCAATAAAACGAATAAAAAGGGAAAAGAATCAGAAAAACTCACATTTGCACCCTCACTAACGGACGTCGCCCCCACTGCTGTCACATACGGACAACTCGCAGGCAACTGCCCAATAAAACTTCCCTTGTTCCCCTGCGCTGGGAAGTTAATCGTACCGTTGACGAGACAGCCTCCGGAAGCTCCGTATCCGACACCACCGTCCCCGGAGGAGGCAATGAATGTCATGCCCGTCAGAGCAAGCTATAGGTAGGGACAAATTATGAAGTCAGTCTAAAGTGGAACATAGATTCGAGTAGGGAAACAACACAACGTACCTTCCCAAACTCGGCACACTGTCTCTGCACGATCGGCGATATCACGGGGTCGTTGAGGTCGGGGTTGAAATGGTAGGAGATGGAGACGACGTTAGTACGGGGTTTGTTTCCGCAGTCAGTGATATCTGCACTTCATCATCAGTACCATGCCACGAAGAACGCAAGGGGTAGAGGAAAGGAGAGGAGGAAGGAAGGAGAAAGTAGCGCACTAGGATCAAAGGAAGACGCCGTGGGACAGTACGATTCGTCCAAAGCAGCGAGGAAGCGATCAGCTGTGGTAGTACGGCTCAGATCAAATTCAGACAACGCGACAGCAAAAGGAAGACGCACTTGGATCCCCCGACGCATTGTTCAGGGCAACCTGATACAGAGAAAGATTCTGGTGGGGACCTAAGAGCCCCATCATCAACTCGATGTCGAGGTCGCCTTCTGAGGAGGATTTGCCGCCCAGTTCTGGGTCGCCTTGACAAGCGAGAATTCAAAGCATCAGTTTCGTAGTTTCTCATGCAGGAAAAGAGAGGCAAGGGAGGGGGCGCACCTCCTTCGACACTGATGAGCGTAGGGAAAGTGCCCACTTGCTCCGGGCTGTATTCCGCGAAGAAGATGTCGAGGTCGGAGGTTCGGTAGATATTTCCGCCCCATGCGACTGAGAAGTGCAGGTCAATCTCGTATTTGGAGAGAGGAATGAAAGATACGTGAGAAGAGGAGCAAGACGTACAGACGCCCACGGTATTGACATCCGCAGAGACCGGGGTAAAGTCAAAGTTGTAGAGTGCACGAAGACAGTCGAGGGTTACGGACTCGTCGCAGCCTGATTGCGCGAGAGATGCCACCTAGGAGAAACTTGAATTTCAGCGCAACGGACATAGCAGCGGGATCACATGAGACGCACATTCTCGATAGGCTTTATCGCCACTCCGTCTCGTCCAGCCAAAGGAGGCAACGATCCACCCAATCCACCTCTCCGTGTGATTCGGTTGAGAGAGCTAAGATGCGTCGTCGGCCAGAGAAGGTCGACATGCTTCGCAACATGGCTGGGAAGTTTGTATCCTTCGTCGTGGCATCCCAAACTCCCATCTCCATCCTCCCAATATTCCGTCTCAAGCAACCTCTCCGCCTCCCCGACAGTCAAATCCAAATGAAACACATCTCCATCCGCACCAAGTCTAATTCGGTTCTCATCAAGCCCAGCGTCTTTCGTCAACCACGCATGCACCGTATCGACGCTTTCCGCGGCAGGGCGGAACGTGTCTTTGACGCGTTGGGGAGACCAGTGGTTCCCATAGTTCGGCGAGCGCGGGTCGGAGATGTCGAGGAGGAAGGAGTCGAGGTTGTGGAGGTTTGACTGAGCGAGTGTGAGTTTGAGAGCGATGGGAGTGGAGGGGGAGGCGCGGCGGCGGTGAAGCGCTGGACTCGGAGAGTTGGGGAGGGCGAAGCCGCAGAGGAGGAGGGAGGACAGAGTGAGTAGGGGGAGGACGGTCATTGTACGGGCAGAAACGCCGTCGCTCGTGCGTATTAAGTATCCAGTTCGTTGCGTTCGAGACGATGTCGAGGTGAGGCGCCAAGTCGCCGTAGAGATCAGCGTCAGATCCACACGCGCAAGTTGATGGATCCCCATTTGTAAATCTGAAGTGCGAGAATTCAGCAAATAGTTGAAATATGGATCCAGAATAATCTGAGCTCCAACTTGGTCCGATGGGAACTTGGAGAGGATGCGCTCACAGTGCAAGTTTAGAAACTCGCCGTGAAAATATGAGAAGACTGTCACTCACTCGCTGATTTTCAATTGCGCGACTGTTTCAAGAGGCGGGCTTCACTCTCCGACTCTTCGTGATATCAATGACCAAATTCCGAGTCTCCGAGTGTCCGTTTAGATCGATATGCAACCAAGCGCACATAAAAACCCATGAAGAGAAAGAAAATGGAATACCACTACGCGCATGTCACCCAACAACCCGTCCTCGAATCGAACGAGGCTTTCGCGGAACTTCATCTGAAGCCGATCTACAGTGTGCGAACGCTCCGGCGCCACGGGTTGGTTTCAATTTTCTATGCGGTCGCGGTACCTAAATGTTTGATCAGTTATAACGTTGAGACCTGAAGATTGACCATCAAGACCTTCAGTTTAATTATCCCCAGGCTCTGATGCAGAGCAAATGTAAACCAAATTCGTCTCCATTGGCCCAAACTGAATGTGTGAAACCTGAACGAGAAAAAAAAAACCGAACGGGGTCTGGAACCACAACCCGGCCTCGAATCGAACGAGGCTTTCGCAGAACTTGCCCCGTCTTTGTGGCTGATAGTGTGCGAACGCGCAAATCCAGCGCCACGGGTTGGTTGATTTTCATGCTGGTTTGCAGTAGGTACCGGGATGCCTCGACGATGAGTTGCGAAAGATCTTTGATCTAGCCATCCTGTATAACTGTATGAAGTAGAGCAACAGAGTCAACAAACCGTGACTTAATTTCTGAGACCTTCGGCACGATTAGCCTGAACTGAACGCAAAAACCTAAAAGGGAAAAAAATAAGCCAGATGGGGCCAAGCTACAACCCGACCTCGAATCGAACGAGGCTCTCGCCGAAATTCCAACCTCTACAGTACAATATAAAGTGCGAACGCGCAAATCCAGCGCCACGGGTTGGTTTCAACTTTCCATCTTCTATGCTGGTTTGTAGTAGGTAACGGGATGCTTCGACGATGAGCTGCGAAAGACCCCGAAGGTAGAGAGAGATGCGGTCAAGTATTTCAATCTCGTTATCCTGTATGAAGTAGAGCACCTGATTCAACAAACCTTGATTTAATTTCTGAGCCCTTCCGCATGATTAGCATGGACTGAACGGAAAAACCTAAACCAGAGAAAAAAGCAAATCGAACCGACATTCGACACCACAACCCGCCCTCGAATCGAACGAGGCTTTCGCCATAATTCTCTAATAGACACGATCCAACAGTGTGCGAAGACGCAATCCAGCGCCACGGGTTGGTTTCAACTTGTCCTACTCGCTTGCACAGTGGTACTGAAACACTTGAGGAGTCAGCGTCGCGAAAACCGTGAAGAGGGATCCGGCGTACCTATTAGGCGCAACTTGAATTTAATTCCTGTATCCTGTATGAAATAAAGAAACTGAATCAACAAACTTTGATTCAATTTCTGAGACCTTCGGCACGATTAGCCTGAACTGAACGTAACAATCTAACCAAGAGAAAAAAAATAAGCCAGATGGGGCCAAGCGACAACCCGTCCTCGAATCGAACGAGACTCTCGCCGAAATTCCAACCTCTACAGTACAATATAAAGTGCGAACGCGCAATCCAGCGCCACGGGTTGGTTGCTCTTCATAAGATTTGGCTGCACTTCTCGTGTCAATGAAATTCGCGAATAAATCATTCCGCGTACCTCCCTTTGCTCGCTACTTGGCTGCTCTCCAGCTGAAACGTAGAAGCCAAACGAAAGAAAAGAACAAGAAAGAAAGAAACGTACTGTACCTCCTCACCCTTCGACGCAGACGCCTACTCCGACAGAGATACCAAATAATCAACCAATAACATTATCCGGCTTCGATATCGAGTCGCAGTATCGCGGTACATCGTGAGGGTATGCAGTCGTCATAATCAGTCATAAAAGTATCGTGGGTCATGAAGGTATGAAGGTAGGTATGTGATGAGAGTATATGAAACACGCAGAAGCATTAAGGAAGGAAGGAACGGCCGAACGAAATGGATGCGGGGGGCGGATGAAAGGAGGTGTGGGGACGGATAAAGGGGAGGGAGGGAAGAGTGGGTGGTGGGTATGCGGTGGGTAGAATCGACTGTGAGTAGTTAGATTAAGTGTGAGGCAGGGATCAGCGGAGTGAAGATGGCGAGGGACGGAGCACCGAGATTGGTAAGAATATGTCGAGATGAATAGATGAATGCGGGTATCGTCCGCGCTGTAGCGGCGCACAGAACACCAAACGCTTATTTCGCACCCTTAGTCTCAGGCGCAAGCGACGTGGAGCCCCACTAAACGAAACCAAACCCATCAGCACACCCCCACCTCTGCAAAACGAACAAAAAAAACCACTCACAATAAACGTCCCCAACCACTCCAAAATTCCCTGCGGCAACCTCTCCCCCTCCTCCTCCCCCGCCTCCAAATTATGCGCATCCACCTCCCCCTGCTCCACCTCCCTCTCCCTCTTCACCCTCTCCCCCTCCGCCTCCTCAAACGCCTTATCCCTCCTCTCCAAAATTCCCTTAATCGCCGCCTTCCGCTTCTTCTCCGCCTCCTTCTCCGCCTTCTCGCGCTCGTGCACAGCGAGCTTCGCGGCCTTCTTGAACGCATCGGCGGCGTCGGCCTCCGCTGCCTGGCGTTCCTTCCACGCAGCTTTCTCGGCGGTGAGGCGCGCGCGGGCGGCGGCTTCGTCGGCTTTGGCGCGCGCGGATTGGGCGGTGGATTCTTCCTTTCGGCGGATGATGGAGGCGGTGGTGACGGCCTGGGAGAGTTGTTAGCGGGTGGATGGAGGTGGATGGAGAGACAAGACGGGTCACGCGTAAACGACGAGCAACGTCCCATCACGAAGAAGTGATGCGCCGGCAAACGGACGATGGGCACCACAACCAAGACTCGGACGAGCAGAATCAACGACTTACCTTCTTCAACTCCTCCCCAGCCTTCTTGATCGCATCGTCGCGCTTCTGCGCCGCGAGCTTCGTGAGATGCGCCACCTCGGTCTCGTATTCGTGCTTGGCCTTCTCGAGCGCGGCGGCTTCCTTGGCGGCCGCCTTGGCTTTGGCGGCGGCGGCTTTGGCTTCGGCCTAGAATGTGGGAGTGTATTCAGTCGGTGAGAATGGGAGAGAGTTAGAGGGGGAGGAGATGGATTGGCCCAGGATAGGGGGAGCAAAAACCGTTGGAAACGAGAGGCGAAACGAATAAAAACAGGGAAGGAGGATTGAACGACAACCCACCTTAGCAGTCGCCTCCTCCGCCTTCTTGACGGCATCTTCCTTCGCCTTGATCTCCTTCTCGATGGCAGCCGAATCCTTACCCTCTTCAACCTCCAACGCAGTCGCACCCGCGGCCGACTCAACCTTCGTCGCTGCATCGACAGCGCGGTTCTCCGCTGAATGAAGTAAGAGGAGAGTCAGTAAGGATGCACCGCAAAGAGTGTTAAAAGGGGCAGCGAGAAAACAAATAAGAGAAAGAGAAAGATATACACACCGTCACTGGCAGCATGCTGCGCCGCCAACGCACGCTCGTTGGCCGCGCGCTCGGCCTCGGCGGCTTCAGCGGCGACAGCCGCCTCGCGGGCGGCGAACTCGAGCTGCACCGCGCGGGCGTCGGGGGAGAGAGGGGCTTCAGCGGCCATTGCGGTTGACGATGCGGAGGGAAAGACGATGGGGAGAGAAGGAAAGGGCAGGAAGGGAGAAGGTGGAAGGTGGAAGATGGAAGGAGAGGACAAGCGACGCACGGTGGGAGGACAAATTCGGCAATTTTGGACATGTGACTGAGGGGCTCCATGATGCAATGATCGTGATGCGGCTCGTCGGCCCCTAAACGCCGAGATTGATGAACTTCGCACGGTTGAAACACTGAACTTTGACAGTCAGACGATCCTATTTGGTTCTCTCAAATGCATGTTGAAAAGACCTGCCGCGCTTGGAGCGTGCTTGATTCCCCTGCGAAGACTAGTACTCAAAGTACGTTAGTGCAACCCCTCGTTCGATTCGGGGGCGGGTCCTTCTATAACAATCGGCCACCCAATTTTTTGCTGCCCAAGACCCGCCTCAAAACCACCAACTCTGCGCACGAATCCATTCAATTAATCGACTCGAGGCACAGGTGTGCACTCGCTTACCATAGGTCATCGTATCAAAAGTCACCGCGAACCAAATCTCGTTCGATTCGAGATCGAGTCCTAACCTGATACTTAGATTCAAATTGTCTGTTTCGTTTACTGCTTGATTACTGATATTATGAGTAGGAAAATACCGCCATCTACTCGTCACTGGTATATTATCTAGTATGTACCCACTAGGAGAATAATGAGCACGCAGCACACTGGGTGCATTCACTTGCCGTTGACGTCGCGAATGGAAAACAGTCATTGTGATATTGGCTCGTTCGATTCGAGGCCGGGTCTTAGTGCCGGACGAATCAACAGAGCTTTTGCTCAGGTATATTTCAAGTTCGCCTGAATACTACAAACTTGCCGTTGATACCGCCATTCAGCTGACTCGAAGCACATGGTGTGCATTCGCTTGCCATGATCATGTTGACACAGATGGGATATACTGCGAACCCAATCCTCGTTCAATTCGAGGTCGAGTCATGTAGAGATTCTCTTCATCTTTTTCTCTTATCCATTGAATAGGAGGTAGAAGCTACTCCCATCGTTTCCCGTTACTTAGCCGCGTCTTCAGCCACACTTGTGGAGTTCATTTCCTTCGTTGCCCCTCCCAAACTTCGAGTCTTCGACTCATCTCAACAAATTAAACGCCGTTGTAAATCAGACTCGAAGCACACGGTGTGCATTCGCTTGCCATAGGTGTGTAATGGTATCTAATGTATTGCGAACCCAAATCCTCGTTCGATTCGAGGTCGAGTCATATCGCAGTGTGCTCTAGTTTTTTCCCCGGCTTTCACGCTTTCGATAGCAATATTTTGCCATCACCTTGGGAATCGGCTCAATACCTAAGGTGCTCCTGATGACCCGCTGCGCAGGAAGCGTACTCACTGGCGATGATCATAACAGTGAAATATATATCAATCTCTCGTTCAATTCGAGGCCGGGTCTTGGTCCAACACTTGCGGCATCTGTCTTTTTGTTGACATTCGATTAATCTCTAGTACATGTACAAATCCATCGCCGTTGTAATCATAAATCAGACTCGAAGCACACGGCGTGCCATCTCGCTGATAGTATCAAGGTTATTGCGAACCAACCCCTCGTTCAATTCGAGGTCGAGTCCTGGGGCTTCAGTTTCCAATTGTTTTTGCTTCATATTGATGGAAGAGGCTTCTCCTTCAGCGCTTGCGGGTAATACATTGGCATATACGAAGACCCGCAGCACATTGGGTGCATCCACCTCTCGTACTGAGTGTTTTCTAAGGTCAAATGATAGTGGATTCCCTCGTTCGATCCGAGGGCGGGTCTTACCAGTCATATTCGAATTTTTTTTCTTGCTCCTTCAAGATCCACCTCAAGGCTACAAAATCTGTGCAAACCCCAACATATTCATCGACTCAAAGCACATAGTGTGTATAGCCCTCTAATTTCATACCATCGCAATGTGAGCTTCCTCGTTCAATTCGAGGTCGAGTCCTGAGCTGCAGTCGAGCTTCAATCGTCTTTTTCGTTATAAGGAAGAAGAGACCGCCATCTTGTCGCTACCGGTATGTTGGCTACTCAAAATAGTAGATACACGAACTAAGACCCGCAGCACACTGGGTGCATCCAGTTGCCGTTCATCACGATTGAAAAACAGTAATTGTGAATTGCCTCGTTCGATGACTTCGATTCGAGGCCGGGTCTTGCGTTGGTCTGAATCCGTTTTTTACTGGTTAAAGATCCGCCTAAACACAACAAAATTTGCCCATAATACCGACAATTAGCTGACTCGAAGCACACGGTGTGCATTCGCTTCCCATCTGGGCGAAGTATCGAAGCTATCGCGAGCCAAATCCTCGTTCGATTCGAGGGCGAGTCCTGTGAGAGATGTTCTCTTCCTCTTTTTCTCTTATTGATTGAATGAGAACAAGCTATTCATTGAATAGGAGAAAGCTAATCCCATCGTTTCTCGTTACTTAGCCGCGTCTTGAGCCACCCTTGGGAAATTCATGTCCTGCCATTCCCAAGACTTCAACTAGCCTCAACAAATTAAACGCCGTTATAAATCAGACTCGAAGCACATGGTGTGCATTCGCTTGCCATTGGCCTCGACATATAGAGTGAAATTGTTGCGAATCAAATCCTCGTTCGATTCGAGGTCGAGTCATATCCCGGGCGTGCTGGTTTTTTCTCTTCATTTTCAATATTTTGCCTTCGCTTTAGAATCGGCTTAATGAACTGCTTCTAATGACCCGTCGCAATCACTGTCCATGATCATAAATCCAAAATACAGTGAAACATCAATCTCTCGTTCAATCTGTATGGGCGATATACTGTGCAATAAATAATTTCGACTTCTGCTGAAATTTGAACACAACCAGTGATCTTGGAGGCAACTTGCCGAACTTGCTGACAACTTCAAAACGCATCGGCAACAACTTACATGACAAGTTGAATTTTATGCAACTGCATCCGGGTACAACTTCTCTTGCTCTGCTCCCTCCACAACGACAACCTCTGACCGGACCACACACAACTCTGATTCCTTTGAAACCAACATCAGAGAATTAGCTGATCGCATCTCGGCCGAGCATCAATTGGCTCGGCACACTGGCGGTCTTCCTTTACATTCCTTCCAGAGTTCCGGTAGTGGAAAGACCTTTGAACAATCAACCACAATGAAATCTAACTGGCTAATAGAGTACGTCTGTGAATTTTCTGCTGGGACTTAGCACTCACTGCAGACGAATCAACTAAATAATATCAGAAGGGCCCGAATCCTTCTTTCAAAGCTTCTCAGAACTAGAAGCTGGGTGGTCAGAATGTATTTGTACTGCTATGCTGTCTCTACTCCCTTCAAAGGATCCTGTTTATCTTCTCAGCCGTCGATCCCTCAACATCAATTGCTAGCAAGATCGGCGTGACGGACATCAAGCCGAGAACATGCCGAGGACATCGGCAAGTTGGAATGCATTCAGGATGTGTGCAATAGGTGGGAGTTGCTAAGGCCTCATGTTGCGGTTGTGAGTAGCTTCAGTTGTATCAGAATAAAGTTGCCGCCAAGGATGTTGTCGAAGTTGGAGTTCAAGTTGTCGCTAACCAAAGTTGCCTACAAATGTTCGTCAATTTACGCCGGTTGTCGCTTTTTTTCGCTGAATTCAGTCAAGTTGTCGATTTTGATTTTTTTGCACAGTATATGTGCCATAAATCTGAGGCCGGATCTTGACAATTGTTACATCTCGTGTTTTTGGGGCAAAGGGATTTTGTTTTTGTTGGCATTCGACTAATCTCTACATGTGCAAACCCAACGCCATTGTAATTATAGATCAGACTCGAAGCACACGGTGTGCATTCGCTTGCTATCTCGCTGATGGTATCGACGTTATGGCGAACCAACCCCTCGTTCAATTCGAGGTCGAGTCCTGGGGCTTCAGTTTCAGATTGTTTTTTCTAAACTGCCTCAATACTACACATTTAGAGGTAATCATTTAGCCAACTCAAATCACAGTGCACTGTCCCGCAGACTAGGGATTTTGCCTATCAACGCGAATCCCCTTGACTAATTCAAGGTCCATTACCAGTAGTCCATTCTTTGAAGTTTTTCCACGCAGCTTTCAACATACAAATACTATTCTCGCTTCGTTTCGATCTCTCTAAACAGATCTAGACCAACTACGAAACGGTACTTCGATTCATCATCCTCTCCCCTTCTCTCCTCCATTAAAATCACACATTGAAAGACCACGTCACCGGCGAAAGCGTAGTCTGGCTATCATTATCCTCCAACACGCCAAAAGCGAAGTCAGTCAGCTCGATATTCTGCGTCCCAGCGCCGCCGGTGTAGTTGCCGCTGAACACGGCGGGTACGGTCTTTCCGTTGTCTGACAGCGCAGGAGATTCAGTCAGTTTTCCGCCGAATCGATGCTGTGAATGAGAATTGACTTACAGCTGATAGTGATGCTGTCCTGGCAGCAGCGGTGGCTACCGATGAGCTCGACAGGGATGGAGATCCCTAAAGGTCCGTTGAAGGGGGGGCAGCCGCAGTTAGAGGTCTCGGCGGTGAATCCTTTGGTCGCTACATTGGCAGTATTGTATCAGCGACGGCTCAGGGCGAGTGCAAGCCTCGAGCTAACCTGTACCAGTGAAGGCGCTAGCGCTTCCGACGAACGCCGCAGCGGTGGCAATGACAGTAAGCAAAGACTTGTTGAAGAACATCTGGTTGTTTATGCGATTTAGGTAATTCAGCGGGAATGAACTGAGGAATGGGGAGGTTGAATGCAGGTTTTTGAGCTGTTGAACAGTCCGGCCAGCGGATGGGGAAATGGAAATTATCCCCAGTTAAAGGAAACAAAGCACGCTGAATATGCCGTAGGCTTACTCTGGTCTAGTACATGACAAAGCTTATTGGATTATTCACTCGTTGTCTCAGTGGATGGCACGCCGGTGGAGTATACTCAGGGCAAAAGAGTAGGATTGAGTCCGATTCTGTAGTTGTAAACAAGATTCAAAACTTCGCCGCCTTGACAAGTTCCTCTGTTAGGTATAAGTATTCCTTCGTTTCATTTGGGTGGAGGTCATTCTGTGAACGGCGGTTACCCTGCCCAGCTCATTTTGTTTCAATTCTAATCGTGCTCAGGTAACCTCACGTTGTACTAGCCTCCCGGAAGAGAAACACGGTCTAACACGGTCACAGAGAGAAATGCAGAGCGGTAGAACGTAACCTCTGTTCAAACCTGAAAATATGTGTACCAGAAAGCAATTCAATTTGTTCCTGAATACTTACGAGAATTAATGTCTAGGAACTCACTATTCAAGACTACTTATCATCACCTCCCGTTGAGCCCCAGATCGTCCTAACACGGCGTTTTCTCGGATGTCAGAGGCCACTGATGTCAGACTTGACCGGAGGGAAAGAAATTCAAATAAGAACGCCGATTGTGTCCGTGTCCTGCGACGGAGACGGGACTACTTGGGCTATTCTAAGGCAGGGAATCTATGTTGCCGTTGATTTCCGGGACAGGGTTGGGAATGGTGAGTAATTTTTGTTGGATTCAATTCCTGTTCCAATAAGTACCTATTGGGGACGAAACTTTGAGCATGGCAGCTATTATGGTGCAGAAATTATTGAGCGCTGTATCGTTCAAAGTTCATAAAATCCACGTTGCGTGATTCTTGTTTGACTTTCTCTCCTAGATCCTGAAATCTTACTACAGAGTTGAAGTGGCTTAGTTGATTGATCTCGGATTGGGCAGCCTGGGTCCCCAGTATATACCACCCGGTTCCATAGTCGACGAAGAAAACCAACTGTTACTTGACTGCTAAGGTTGAAGACGGTTATACCGGGCCGGTCGTATTTGGCGGTGCTTGGATGATGTTTGCAGTGCTTACGTATGCAATGCTTGCTCCCACCCATCATCACTGGCTTTCTTGGATGTGCAATTTTGGCGGCCAACCAATCTCAAGTCTAAGCGCCCCGGTATTCAGACGACCGGGGACTTATCTCCGTCTACAAGGCTATGGCTTGATCTCCGTCTACAAGTGCGAGTCTGCGACTGGGCTTGCCCTGGCTCAGCCTGGCTGCCAGTGCCCGCCCTTCACCATGAATAGTTCGCAGTCAAATATATCCTTTGAAAGACCTTCGGACGAGCAGGACTACGGTAACTTCAGGCAGTATCTAGAGCATTGCAGGCGCTCCATTCCTATCTTCTCGCAAGGACCTTTGGACCGCGACACCAGGTCTGTCCTGGAGTAATCCCGTTTACCCCAGTGCAACACGGTAGCTCCTCCCACTCTTACTTCAATCTACGCGGAGATCGCTCGGTTTCACATATCCCATCCAGCTAGTGTCGGTGTAACTTCGGGGCGGGTGAGAACTGAACGTTGCATTTGCATCCCTGTCTCTAGCTTTATTCTCTCGCTTCTTTGTCTCTACTTTGGGCAGCGGATATGGGCACTTTATGCTTTGGACTTTGAAGGCGAGTTGCTTCTTTACTTTTACCTGGGTAAGACAAGAGCTCAACGTGATAAAGATGAGATAAATGCCGCAAGGTCAGGCATGGGAAGGTTGAATGGTAAGGGCAAAAGATGCCACCCCACACGCTTTCGCTAAGAGACCGATTGAACATACGCCTTCAGCGGTGCACGAAACATTAAACAAAGAGCAGCCCGCGGTGGATACGGTTTAATAGTAAGCAATTTCCGTTCGGTGCCGGCTTCATTCTAATCCTCGGTGCCTTTAGACACGAAATATATCTAGATACCCGTACGAGCGCCGCCTTTCATCATCCGACATCGATTGATACCATTCGGCGAGGACGCGTCAAGCGCCTCTATCTGGTCAGCGCGGGAAGCTCAATCGATGCGATTGTTCCATCCGTCTTTCTGAAAACTACTGCACTACAAAAATAAATACTCTCCTCCCCGAACCAGGCCGTATCTAGTGTTTCATTCAACAAGAAGAGGTATAAAAGACAACTCCTCTCCCACATAATCCTCATCCACCTTTCGGATTCAACCAACAAGCGATTCAGATATGCTCTCCGTCTTCGCCGTTTTCTCTTCGCTCCTCATCGCCAGCGCCGCCGCTGGACCGTTGCAAGCTCGCGCGGCCTGCAACCCCGCTGTTGCTGGCAAAGGAATCAACATCGTCAATGGACAATTCCAGCTCGGGTACCCAGCGTACTCTCCGAACGTTCCCATTGAGTCGGAGGCGCTGACTACCCCGCTCACCCCTGTTTTCACCGTTGACGCGAGTGGAAATGGACTCTGGAGGTCTGTTCTCGTACATCACGGCCGGTTCAATTCATATGAACTTAGCATTTTTTTTCGATAGCGTCAATAATGCGCCTGCGGGGGCCACGCTGCTGTATCCCACCGAGGTGGACCGCACTCAGGTGTTGCTCGAGCCTCGTATCAGTGGATCTCCGGGAAACTTGTAAGTGTCCTTCCCTGTCACAGTTGGGAACAAAGACCAATGCTCAGCACCATCTCTACAGCTCTCAAGGATTCTCTTTCGTTTGCAGCGAGTGCAGTGAGCCCACCATCGCACACGGCTGTGCGGTTATCTCGGATGCTACGGGGCAGTGCGTGCAGATTGGTACGGCGGTTGGACAGCCGGCGAGTATTTCGCAATGCACGGGCCAGCCTGTTGGGAATCAAGCCTTCACTGTTATTATTTCTTGAAGCCTCGAAGTTCTGGTTGATATGTTCTCATATGTGTCGATTGAATGGTTTTAGTGTCAAATAATGATCTTGTTTAATTGTTTCGGTGAATTTTCAGACTCAAAATGCGTGCCCCGACACTTTGTCGAAATTCGGGACCGTAATGTCAACCACCTGGATTTCTTCTCTTCCAAAATCCCATTACTACGATCAACAAATGATCAAGGCAATTGACGATGTACAGTATATTTCGAAAGTGTAATCTTGCATGTTATACAATCAAATCATTCGGTGATTCCCTGCGCATGACCTCTTCAACTTGCTCCTGCACTTGAGCTTCAGTCAAAGAGTCCCCAAGCGCCACAATGGCCTTTAACGCTTTTGGAATCTCGGGTGATGCTCGACGCACCGGAAAATACATGTTCCAATTCTTGCTGCCATTGTTCAACCTCATCGCGACCAACGTCATACGGCCCCCGCTGCGGGCCACTTGCTCAAACCTAGGATCCTCAAATTCCTTCTCATCTTGGAGAACCCCTAAATCGATGTGCTGTATTTTGAATTCAGAATGTGCGTACTCGAAAAACGCGAGCAGCATTGCTCGAGGTTTCGAGATCTGTGTTTTCACGTAGTCGGTTGCCACCGCAGCACTATGGGACTGCCACTCGTGCCGGAGGAGGAAGCGCAGAAATGCGTGCTCCTTGGGTGTGCACATCCGATGCACCACTGACGGACGATTGTGAGTTCTGCAGATTGGAGAAGCGGGCTAATTGCCTACATTTTCTGTCGTCCCCGTAGCACTGGCATCCTTCTCGATGCCCCGCATTCCAATGGGCAATTTGACATCCATGGGAACAGTAAAATGCAGTCTGGCAACCAGAGCAGCGCCGGAGGTCTCTTTTCGCCTGGACTATTGTGCACTGCAAAAAATTAAAGTCTCAGGCATATAACCGGCAAATCATGGATAAAAATGAGTACCTCGAAGTTATCGCATGCCCTCAGGGTTATACGACCGGGTGCGTCGAAGAGATTCAGAACAGCAAGTCGTCTTGCCAGGGTTTCAGTGAATTCTTTCCAAACTTTCTTCATTTCCTCATTGTACATCACCCGAGAAACAGTTGTTTTGGATTCGGCCAACCCCATCGTCATCAGAACGCCACGATACACTGTCGATGGTGCGAGGAAGTCGGCGATAATGCCGCATAGTATCCCCTCGTGTACGGTGTCCGACGCATCGGCCTGAGCGCAACAAAGCAGCACGTCCAACAGGCCACCTTCCAGCGAAGATTGGAGCTCGTGGCCCGCACGACGAAGTATAAAAAGCGTATCTAACTGGGAGAGACCGACTTTTACGTGGTCCCACTCGTAGGGTAGGAAATCGCGTAGTGATGCGCGCGGAAGTTCGAGGAAGGCATAGATTGCCATTGTCAACGCCTTGACGTATCCGTGCCGGATGAGCGCCCCGTAAACCGGAGCTGAGTCGTAGAGACCAACCACAGTAGCGATAACAAGTCGAAAAATTCGAAACCTTGTTTCCGTTGTAAGTGGATTGGTGGATCCCGAGTGTCGATGAATTAAAGAGTCACATTGGCGAACTAAGAGCTTGGCAAAATTGTCGAAGTCACCATCTGAGCCCTCGATAATTTCATCCAGAGAAATGCCTTCACCGTCAGCAAACACATCGCGCAGAACCGACGCAAAGAAGTGGTCAAGCCCCGAATCTTGCTCTGCTTGAGAATACCAGGCACGTACAGCGAGTACGCGGAAACCGGGAGCCGAGACCATGAGGCTCATGTTTCGAGGGTGTTCCGTGGTTATGCAGCGAGAGAAGCTCATCAGAGCCAGGTATAAGTCGTTATGGGGGGGTAGCACAAGATTCACCGACGTTCGCAAGAAGCGGTAGTTATCAAGGAAAAATTGAACCCAAGGGACAATGCGGGGCCACAGCTCAATTCCAGCTCCCGGCGGAGGATTGGTGCGAGTAGCGACCTGGTACGAAGTCAATGCCGCTCTGGTGTTGCACTTGCACGCTGATTCTTCCGTCCAGTCCTCCAGATTTTCGGCCTGCGGGATACGAATGGGATTGAGCAGGTGGTAGAATATGGGAAAGAAGTCCGATGGGGTTGAAAGATCCATGGCAGCTTCACTGAAGCGATAGATTTCCGCTCTCGAAGCATGGCCCGGGTAATCCACCAACATCGGGGTGACCACTCGCTAAAGTGGCGTCAGAAGCTTCCGGCAAAGGTGAGCACTAACACATATCATACTCGAGAGGAGAAGGGGAGTCGACTGAGGCGATTGAGCTGCAGAAGAGGATGCATCCGTCGCGAGATGGTGGTTCTGGTCAAGGAGTGTGGTGTGACAGGTCACGGCTGCGTGACGCAAGTCGAGTTCCAAATTTTCGTCCCAATGGCAAGTTTTCGACAGAAGCGTTCGCCATCAAGGACTGTCAATGGTAATGGTATAAATACACTCTATGGAAGCAAGAAAGTCAAAGCTACAATGGTAAACAAATGGACGAGTCTACTGCGAAGGAAACGAATCAACGAGAATGCCATCAAAACGACCCGACCGAACGAACGAAAGGAATGTGGATATACAAACGAGTGGTATGCGTCGGGGGATGTCTCGATTCCCCGCGCTTTGTTTTCTTCTTCATCTCCTTCCATACAACGAATTCTTCCCGCTCTCTCCCCTGCCAACGGTACGCACGGAACACCACCTACGACAGCGCACGAAGCACAACCCCCTCCCGCATCGCAGGCAATGCAGCGCGCCACTGTGCGATTCCAAGTGCGATGAAGAGGTGCCAAATGGCGTGGGAACCTAGATATTTGGATTCCAACGTCAGCAGATGGTTTCACTGGAAGCCAGAGGGAATTGAAGAGAGAGAGACGCACCGAACCCAACGCTCTCCATCATCTCTGCCCATTTCGACATCCCCTTTGCATGCGTATGACCATGGTCATGCGCGGAATCTGAGAGAAAGAAACGCTCCGGAATATGCAGGGCGTAGAATATTACGCCGAGGCCGCAGGAGGTCAAAGTGGGTGTTATATGTTCTGTTGGAGAAGCGTGTTGATTAGCTGATTTGAAAACAAGACAGACAGAAGGGGCAAATGGGAAACGGTGGCAGAAAGAAAAAGAGAACTGTGACATGCGAAGCTTGACTCGAGAGAACGGACAAAACGCGCGGCAAACAAGTGAGCATCAAACGCAAGAAAAGGAAAGAAAGAATGGTCTTAGCATATCTAAGCATCGCGTGGCGAATACCGCAACCGCGAATCGAAGCCACGCGACGCAAAATTGGGTTGAAAGAACCCAACTCCCTGAAGAGTTTACAAGGCCGACGCGAAATGGGGACAAAAAATGGACGAAACCAGGGGAATGAATGAACAAATAAAGGCAGAGCTCACCTAAAACGCCCCAGATCGCGTCGCTTCCGTACAGGTATCCAACACCCGCGATGGGGAGGACGGCGGAGGCCACGAGCGAGAGGAAGAATGCGAGACGGAGGAGCTGCGAAGATGGGTTAGCACGCGGCAATGAGGATATATTAAGCCACGGGGAATCAACAAAAAGGAGGGAAAGGAAGAAGTAGGAAGTAGGACGAATGTGACGTACCCGATTCTCGTACCGATCAAACCACTTCATGAACGGAAACACTGTACCCATAACAGCTGTGATGAAACAAAGCGCGAGGAGCGGGTATGCGGCGGGATGGAGAGATAGGTCCGGGTGCGAAGGCGAGGGAGCGTAGGAGTACGAGATGATGGTTGATATTGATGCGGATATGAGCCTGTGAGAGACGAATTTAATCCAACAAATGAACTAGGAGAAATGAAGGTAGAAGAGACGTACCACCCAATCCCGACATAATCCACCCGCGCGCACATACGCATTGTTTTTTGATGCGCACAACCGGACATTGTGTGCCAAATAACGGAGGAACCGAGACAAAGCATGGCGGCGAGGGTGAAGAGTATTGAGGTGATATCGGCTTTCGGCGTTGAGGCCGAGTTCAGTGGTGTGAATGGGAACGGCAAGAGCGTCGACATTGCTGAGGGAAAGAGGAGGGAGAAGAGAAAGAGCAGAAGTGGTGCGAGGTGAGTTTGGATGTTGACTGCCGCATTATTTGAGTAACATTCATTCCGCTTCGAGTCAACGGGGATGGATGAAGAACGGGACTCACGGAACTCGTTATGCGCTTCAAAGATACTCCCAACCAACTTCCCCGGCCGACTCAGTGGAATGAAGCGATAAGAGGTGAGGGTGTAAGGACTGTGTTGCCACGCAGGCGGAAGGGTGGAGGCGCTGATGAGATGCGAGCCATTCGAGGAGGCGAGGAGGGCGGTAACGACGGCAGGGTCATCTTCGGCTTCCTCCGTTTTTGTCGGGAGGGACAAGGAAGAGGTGGGAGAGGACCACCGGACAGAGAACGAAGGCAACGGCATCCGCTGTCTCAGAGCAGACAAGATGTCCACGAACGCGAGGAATGACGCCGACGCTGACGGCGGTGAGGAAGAGGCGAGGCACCGTCGGGCACGATGACGACGGCTGGGGTGGGTTGCCATCAAGGAGGAGCGGGGAGACGGGAAGAAAAGGAGTGTGAGGGTCGTCGGGGACGAGGAGGGGGAGGGAGGAGAGAGGATGGGCGCCGAGGAAGACGGTGAGAAGAGAAGCAAAAACTGAAATTGATTTTTGAGTTGGCGATGCCATGTGGCGATCTTTGATCGAAGCACTCCGATCAATGAATTGATCCGTTGCCACGCGCCACTTCGTCATTGATTTCGACGTCGGGAGATGCCGAAGGTGGGTTCAACTTTGGTTCGCCTTGAACTGAATAATCACAGTAGGCCCACGCACGCGCGGCAGAGCCCACTATCCCGCATAGTTTTACAAAGTCTAGTTGCTTGATTTGCTAACCACCGTACGTCGTAAGAGTACGATGAAAGTGCGAAAAATTTCGAAAAATAGATCTACCGGGCCTGGCTCAAAGCTCGCTCGGTCGACGCTTCGCGTCGACCAGCTCTCATTGAGCCGGCCCGAGGTACTAGTGCTTTGTAAAAACGTTGATAAACAACCCCATGCTCCGAAAGAGAAAAGATTTTGAAGATCCAAATCATTTTACATGGAGCCTTTCCCTTCCCGTCAATGTGAATGCTGTCTTGAATCAGCGTAGAATCATATAGTAAGAATACACACTGTGAGTCATTCGAAGGGGAGTACCTGGGCTTCAGGTCACATCAACTAGGGATACCCTGTTGCGTAGACCTCATCTTTGGTGGCTTATATCGAAGGCATGCGCGTGCAAGTTGTCTCGGTCTCCTCCTGCTCTGTCCATAGTTTCGTCATTGGTTGCCAACCGATCTGATCCACAGCCGCGCACAAAAGCGACCCGTACAGGGGTTGCAAAGAATGGGACGGCGTATACTGAATGATGAACATGTCAGTAGGAATAGATGAACAAGAAGAGAGAGCGCACAAAACGACGGAGGCAAGGTGCAGGCGTGTTGGAAGGCGCTAGTCATATTGTTGGATGTGGGAGGGTGCGAGAAAGGCGAGTTACAGCTTCAAGAGGGTACGGCAAGCGGGAGGCGATTTGAAAGTCGGCGATGAACAGCAGTCGCAGGGGGATGGTGAGAGCTGAAAGTAAAGACAAGGGAATTAGTGTCTCAGAAAGCAGGACGAGCAAATCACGCACTTGTAGAATCATAGGATCACAAGTTTATCATTACTATCCCCCGTTTTGAGCTTGAGGGCACCGGAAGCAGAATTGTTGCAGACAGTCCATGGAGTTGATGTAAAAACTTGCTAGGCTTGAATCTTGAGTGGACGGCTTGTCACGTTTGAGGGGTCCAAGGAGTTGAATTACTCAGGGAGATCATACGAAACTGGCTTGAGACTTGAGGTTGTTGAGGTATAGAAAGAAGCCTCGAATATCAAACACAAGAAAC
Source organism: Favolaschia claudopus (assembly GCA_037176885.1). Lineage (NCBI taxonomy): Eukaryota > Fungi > Basidiomycota > Agaricomycetes > Agaricales > Mycenaceae > Favolaschia > Favolaschia claudopus. The sequence goes on along the minus strand of JAWWNJ010000011.1, from coordinate 2,633,805 downwards.
TTGATGTGTCGTGCCGTTGCCAGACCTGGAACACTTGCATCTTGGGTAGTGTTGTTCGTGGGGGAAATGAGACCCTTGAGAGGTCGAAGAACTCGGAGTGGGATGGGTAAGACAAGTGCAATCTTTGGTAAGGTCAATGGGAAGAGAGGCGATGGGAGACGAGTCGACGACGGCGACGGCTCGGGGTGGGGAAGATGGGAGAAAGGAAGCAAGAGGTGTGTCACATCGTCACACTCAACGAATCCTTACTTATATGACCGAGTCAGAAACAAGTGACTCCATTCACACAAGTCAACAACACGAAAGAGACTGAGTCGAGGAGCGGAGGCGAGGACTACGTCTCACAACGAACGAGTCAAGAGAAAGCCAGCCCATGTGATCGCGTCGTCGGTCACGCTGTGAGAGGAAAAGTCAAAGAAAGGAAGTTTTTGTGACGCCGGCCCGCCTCCGGGCCTGAAATTTACTGATGGCGACCCCCCCAAAACCCACTAAAGATAGTGGGAACTTTGCGTTTCTGGCGTTTGCGCTTTCGGTTTGGCTCAAATTATGCAGAGGTAGAACATAAGGTGTCGGAATATCTTAGACAGCCCATAAATCAGTACTTGATCGGTATGGCAACACTCAAGTTGGAATTCACTGAGGCAACTCAGATTACTGTATAGTTTCGGTCAATTCTCCTGGCCTGTGACCTGTGACATCGCGATTCGAACTTGGATATTCGTAAATGCCTCGGCCGGCGCGTGACAGGGAAAAAAAATCGTAAATTGGTATATTCTGGCGGGGAAACATAGTGGGAAACAACTGTGTACATATCAGGTACGCGCTTCGCATTTTTGCACTCTATCACGGATTTTCTTGAGATTTCTACTTTTTGGCTACTTTCTTGCCCAGATGAGTGCCGAGAACAAGTCAATCACATCAAGCCGGAGATGGCACGCGCAGCCGATGCAAGAAACCAAGTTGTACGAAAGCGCGGCCTGGCGCGGCACGACCAGGGCCGCGCCGGAAGAAATTTCTGATTTTTCGGCGCCTTTTGGCAAAATTTGTGACTGGTTTTCGCTATTCGTAAGAACCCTCAGTGACCTGTGACAGGCACGAAAAAATTCGTAAATTTTCAGGCCTGTGACGCGTGACATACGAATTGAGCGAAACTCTACAGTATATCCCCTTCGCTTTTGCTGAAAGCACTTTGCCTTGGTGGCTCGCGCCAGAGTTAATCGAGCATCTTCCACTGTTGGCTCTGTTTCTACGAACCGGATGCGCTTAATCTCGCTATCGAGCCGAACTTACCCTGTTGGTTTGCAGAGGGATTTGGTGTGTTGGTTCAGTAAAAGCGAAGTTTAGATTCAAGACATATTAGACGATTTACCCGGAAGTTCATTCGGCGCCTCCACGTTCAAACTCATCATTAGATTCTCCCTCTTTCCAGAAGAAAAAATATTGACACACATACAACTCACAACTCAGGCTGGAATCGAACTAGCTTCTTCCCCGCCAAAATTCGACCTTGCTGCACATTGAAAAGGGACACGGTTCACCCGACTCTGAGTTCGAAATCGATGCATTTATGGGCAAGTAGATCCCCTGCAACGAACATAAGGGATGAATCTAGAATTTGAATTTACTGAATCCGAGGCCAAGTGGAACATCAGTTCCCTTCAAATATTGAAGCCAGAAGATCTAAGCATCTATTCACAACGAGTCAAGCTGAATTTATCAAGCTCGAATGCACTTCAGTTCCTAATCCTTCCCTAGGCAAAATATAGCTACAATTGTCGAGTAAAAAAAGCATACTACAACTTCAATCATAGCCCGAGCTGGAATCGAACCAGCCTCTTCCGCAGTGATACCAAATTTAAGAACTATTTATCGCGGATACGGGCCACACGACTCTGAGTTCCTGGACTCGGTTCGTTTATATGGGTGAGTTGACCTCGGGGAGCCTTTATTATGGCTGTAATAGTGTAACATTATTATTTGTTACACCGCTACGGGGATTTTGGCACCTAAATACGCACCTAATGGAGGTTTTCCACAATTTGTGCACAGGTCGGCAAAAAAAAATACACAACCTGTATTCCAGAGGGGGAAAATACACTGCTGTACATGGTCTGTCAGAAAATACACAGGTCTTTGAGATACCAGGATCTCGGCCCGTCAATGGTCATCAGTTGCCATCTGATCAAAATCATGCAGAGGTTTTCCCCGTTTGTACCTGTACCTATAGCGCCCATATATCAAGCCCATTGTGTCTATGAATTCGGAAATCTACTTCCAAAAATGTATTTCAAATTACCAGAGCTCACTGACTTCCTTGAGGGGTTCAATTGAATACATACATTGCTGGAACTGCATTTCTTGTGTCCGGTCTGATATCTTTGGAAAAAGGAAGATGACGGAAGGTAGAAAAATCATATACTTATAGGTACTCTATGTACAAGTCTCATCGACATTGCCGCGCAGCGAAAGAAAAAACAACTTGAAAATGAACTCGAAAGGTTAGCCAATGCTTGGGCCTTTGATCCGTTGCCGAGATGGTGGTTGATCAGGTTGATCATCAGTCTGGGGCTGACTGCCGATGGGTCGGAAAATGCCGTACCTGTGCGTTTTTTCTTCTTCTCAAGACGAACCTGTGTATATTTTGGAGGGCGTGCATTTTTTTTAGTTCAAGGGGTGTGGTTTTTGCTTAATAATGTTACAGTATTACCCCCATAGCCTTTTCGAACTGGTCGACATCCTAGTGGATGGGATTTGGGAAAAAAATGCACTGCATGAAATGCGCACAACTCAGGCTGGAATCGAACCAGCTGCTTCCACAGTAAATTTTCCAGAATTGCGGCAGATGCAATGTGAGCGGATACGACGACCCTGTCGACTGAGTTCCTACAAATGTTATACTCAATCCGGGGTAAGTACACCGGCGTGAACGCCGGCTATGTGAATCGCCCTAACTAAAGCCACGCAAAACATTGACAGAAGAAGAGCCAAGTAATCCTCAGGCTGAGTCCAGAATTGAATTAGACCATTCCGCAGCAAAGATTCGAAGCCCACCCATTGTTTCAAATTTTTAAGTAAAAGAGGGAATTCATACACGAGGGACTCATTTATTTTCGCCGAAACCAGACTGATTTCGACAATCAACGACGGGTGGGGTACTCTCCAAAGCCCGCGCTCTACCGGTGGACATTGATGGAGCAAGCAAAAACATCTACGAAGTAACATAATGATGACTCGAGCTAGAATCGAACCAGCCTGATTTGCAGAATAGAACACCAAGAAAGACTGTGTCTTGAAGCAGATGCGAATCGTCTCGCCATCGAGTCACTGAGCAATGAAGAATAGTTGAGAAGTTTATCTCGTTTTATTCCGACTACTGTTTGTGATATGTACGTCCTAGTATTCCATTTCAAATCAGCCTCAATAGACGCAGCGTCAAATTGAACAAGAAATGAAATAAAGTACCTCCTGTTCACCCAAGGGAGATTCCAAGCTGGAGTTGAACCAGCCTCCTCCGCATGGTCAACGTGTTGCATCTTTCCTAATATTAGCGATGCGAATGACTTCACCATCGAGTTCTCAACTGCTGGCAATTGCAGAGACAATCTCACATGAATCGAGGAATAGCCCCGAATATGTGGGAACTTGAATCCCCGATGCCTGATAATTCGAGGTAGAGATAGACTTACGGTTATACCTTACCCAAGGATGGGCAATGAAAACGGATGACCTGTATATTAGAATAAATTCCTACCGTGTGAGTTACTGTTTTTCGCTGGCACTGCAAAGTCGTTCTTTTCGCTGCACGCATAATTATTGACTACACTGTGCCACGGTCAGCTTCAGGAAGTGATTCTTGAGTTTATGTCTGTCAATGCGTCTCCATTGCGACGGCTTAACGCTGTGTCCGATTTCGTAGGCTTTCTGCAACTTCAACATGCCGATCGGGAAATGCCGAAGCAATCATCTTCGGCACTTCGGGTGAGATCAGTGATGTTGTACAAACAACGCACCACACCCCGCCTCTTGTTCTTCCCCATCATCTTCCTCCAGACCCAATCCTCTCGAACGCGGTCCCGTCCCATTCCATTGCGGATAGCCCGGAATCTTCCGAGCACTCAACTTGCATGCATCCCTTCACGTTTTGCCCTGGCGTGCCGACGGTACCGTACTTATCCGAGTCAGCGACTTGCTTCCGACCCATTCGAAGCGGGCGGTTTCTTTCAGTATACTTATCTATGTTACCGATACTCTTCTTTCAAAGGACTAACATCGGTGGCTTGTCGATCTACAAGTGTCCAATCGCTGGAAACGCACCCGCATCTCCGTTCATCTTCACGGCGGCCCGCCATCGATGGCCACGTACTCTGCGTAAATTTAGCTTCCCACCTGGAGTCACCAAACGACCGATCTATAATTGTCTGCAATTGAACATCACCGCACCTCATTGAATCGCTCGCCGCCTGCGGACTTATCATCTTGCCGCACAAGTCTTTCTGACTCTTTCATATGCTTCGGGCTTCTTCCGCCGGCTCCGCAGAGATAGAACTTGATGCAACCACCCAGCTGATCAACGCGACCTTGTGCGTAGATGAATTATTTTAAGGAGACCCTCTATTATATAAGTTGCTTACGGTTTCCAAGTATCCCGCTGCGCAGTCCCCCTTCTGCTATGCTGTTCTCTTGGATTGTCTCGTTGTCTATTGTTTCGTCCGTTATCGGAGGGCAAATCCCCATCGTAGACGGCGTGTATGGCGGCGTCAGCTCGACTGAAGCGGCTCAAGTGAAGACGGAAACGCTAACGCCGCTTGCGACCACTCCAGGCGCGCTTCGGCTCACTTTGAATTCGGGCGTTTGCGGTACGTGAATATATCGGGCTCGTCTCGATGTTGCTGAATGAGATGAGTAGAAACAACACCCGGTGTATTCCAAGCATCAGGATACGGTGATTTGACCTCATCGAAAAGTATTTTGTGCGTCCACTTGTTCAATTTGGTTCTCCTTGTTAATCACTCATATCCTCGTAGCTTCTGGTACTTTGCCGCACGCAACAACCCCTCCACCGCTCCGCTCTCCCTCTGGTTCAACGGCGGGGTACGTTCTCATCCTTCAAGTTTTCCTCCTTCTCCCCCAATCTAATCTAATATCCCGCAGCCCGGCTCCTCCTCAATGATCGGTCTCCTCCAAGAACTAGGCCCTTGCCGTATCACCAACGACTCCTCCTCTGTCACCCTCAACCCCTTCTCCTGGAACACCAACGCCAACGTCCTCTTCATCGATCAACCTGTGGGCGTGGGCTTTTCGCATGGGACGCTGAGCGTCGGGACGTCGGTGGATGCGGCGAAGGATGTGTGGAGTTTCCTGCAGATATTCTTGAAGGATTCGCATTTTTCGGCGCTGGCGAAGAATGATTTGGCGCTTTGGACGGAGTCGTGCGTGAATTTGCTTTCAAGATGAGTTGGAAATTGATTTTGACTTGGGTTTGATTTAGGTATGGAGGGCACTACGGACCTACGTTTGCTGCGTACTTCCTCTCTCAAAACGCGGCCATTGCGGCGGGGACTGTCAGCGGACTGACTCTCAATCTCAAGACTTTAGGTGTCGGTGATGGTTTGACTGTGCGTCCTTGTTTCCTTCTTGCGAGTATGTTTGCTCTGATGAATCATATTTTTTCCTTGTTATGTAGGACCCAATCTCGCAATACCCTGGATATCTCACCTACGCCGCCTCCAACCCATACCACCCGCTCGTCTCGTCTTCCGTTCTTGCGCGGGCGAACACGGCGTGGACTACTCCGACGACTGGATGTCGGGATCGTGTGCGTGCTCACGCTTTCACCGAGAACTTCAATAATATCTCGACTGACTATTTCCTACAGATTATCGCGTGTAACAACGGCGGCTCCAACTCGGTGTGCTCCGCCGCCCAGAGTTACTGCAATAATAATATTCTGTCGCCGCTTGCGGGGAATTTCGATGTGCGTCTCCCAGCTCTCTCTCAACATCCTTTTCCTTCGCATCTCCAATTCTTATTCTCTGAGATTTTGGATTGCTTTGATTTGAATCGGACTGATATGAGAACTTGCCCAGGTATACTACGTCCCCTCTGGATCCAACGACCCCTACCCGCCCGATATCTCGAGCTACTTGGCTTCGGTGCGGACGAAGATTGGCGCAGAGGTTACATGGCAAGAAACGAACGAGCAGGTGTACAGCAATTTTGCGGCAACTGGTATGTTCCCAAGAATAACTCAATCTATCTCGTTGTTGACTGGGAGTTCGGGATAGGCGACTGGATGCGCACATCCCTTCCTGACCTCGAGATTGTCATTAACTCGGGCGTGAGGGTATTGATATATGATGGAGATGCGGTGCGTTCTCTCTTCACTTCTCCTGCCTCTCAATTCAAACTGACATTGATGGGGGATTTGTAGGATTACATCTTGAACTTCAACGGCGTTGAAGCGATGGTCTGCTCTCGCATTTCATTCTTATAGTTCGAATTGAGCGAGCACGAAAATAGGTTGCAAGTTTGAACACAAAATTCAGCGCGCAATTCAACGCACAGCAATTTGCACCTTACAAAGTTAAGGGATTGCTTGCAGGGCAGTTTAAGAATGCTGGGACTTTGTGAGTCTTTTCTTTCTTTCTATCTCAATCACCTGAATCGTGAACTGACGAACGTTTTAATAGCTCATACGTCCGCATCTACGGCGCCGGCCACGAAGTACCCGCGTACAAGAACGGCTCACTTGCGGTGGGGCAGGCGGCGTTCCAGATGTTTTCGCAGATTATGGCGAATCAGTCTTTGGCCTCGACATGAGGGGATTCTGAGGGTCTTTCTTGTATTATCTGTGGGCTGAACTAGGTTTTCGATACAAGCATGGTCATACAAATTGAAAGAACAGGGTTGGGAGTTTCAAATCGCACTGGGCAATGTTCCGACACATGCCGTGCACAGTTCCGGCGCAATGCCGTGATGCCGTCTAATCCAGCCGAGTCGTCGATCTGACAGATCAACGGCAACTCGAGTTCCGTGTTCTCGGCACTAAGCCAACACCATAACTGGCTAGAGTTAAGTGTTGGAAAAATGCAATCGAAGCGAGGAATAAGTCGACCTTGAATTAGAGTAGGTCTAGAATGTGATATAAGGACTCTACTTACATTCAAGTTAGGCGGTAAGTATCGACTCCGAGTTGATCGAATGCTTTGGGTGATACTTCTCAAGCTTCCTCAGTCAGAATTATTCTCTAGGTCTCCATCGCCTTTCTTGGGCTCTTCCATGAGCTGCAAACTACGCGCAAGCTCTATAGCCAGCCGCTTTTCGAAGTCTTTCCGAATCTCGCGGCCCAGATCAGTCTCCCATCGTGGATCGTGGGGAGGTGCAATGGTCTCCATCGCCTCCCCTACCGGAACGTCCCAAGGCACCCCAAGGTCGAACATGATTTGTGCAACGGTATCCACGGTATACTCGTCGTGAATGTCCCCTTTGCGATTTTGGTGGATGATCGAATACCGGAAATGCATGCGAAGGAATGTGTCTGTGGCGGGATCGTAGTTCTCACCGGGAGTGAAATGTGTCGGGAGCATGTCCCGTATATCACAATTGGTCTTTAAGATGATGATTTTATACCCATCATCCACGTCAACCGCGAAATAATGCTGGTAGAAGTAGACGACGAGAGAGGCTTGTATTGTCAGGATGTTCGCAACGTGAACGAATGGTTCCTGGTTCCAGTGCTCCTCGACTGAGCTATCGGATGTCTGGTGGCTCTATAAGTCAGCATGAAATTTTCATATTTTACGATGATCGCCACGCACTGTCCAAGCTACGCTGGGCGGGATGATCCACACGGAGGTCAACTCTTCCACTTCATCTGTGAAAACGCATCGGGAAGAGTCACGGAGAGTGGCTGCGTTTCGAAGCTGGGCGGGGATGGAATTCAGCAACGATTGATCAATGTTGGCCTTCGACTCATCCCAGAAGTACCATGCAATTGAGACGTAATGCTCTCGCGAATATTGCAGGGCCGGAAGCCCAGAGCGCATGCATTCCGCTCGAGAAAGAGTTCAGGGCTGGAGTGTTGCCGAAAATGATTTTGAGAGAACCAACTTACCATCGAAAAATATCCCATAGTTTCCAGTAGGAAGTGGCGCCTCTGAGTTGGGTTCAAAGACGTTTCCGTTGGGAGTCATCCAGTATTGCAATACTCCGGTGGACGTGATTTCCACTGGACAGATGTAGATTTTCTGGCATTCCTCTTCGTCGACGTCGTCGTCAGACTCGTTGCCCGGATCTTCCCCTTCCTCTTCGTCTCCGGATGCTTCCGCCTTGGTGGTGCACTTTTCCTCCTCGATCTCGTAGCCGCGTACGGTGCCCGCCATGATACTCAGCCAACGGTTGAGAACAGTGCGCATGTCATAGGTGTTGTGTTTTGGTTGACACCTACGGATGTGGTGGTCAATAGTGGACCAGTGGTAGAGACCATCCAAAGAATTTGTCGGTCGTACCGATGAGAAGCTCAGCGATGGGATGTCGCGTTACCCAGAAAAAAGTATCGAATCCCATCGCTTTGGAGTGGGTGGAAAGGAAATGACCGTAATCTGTAGCGTCGTCAGGAGTGGTCGCCATTGTCGAGTGATTGCGAGATTGGATGGTGTGAGGAAGGTGTCTGTCACGTCGAGGTCGGCATGAGTATATGTTCAGGATCGAGGCTGCTTCCATCACGCCGCACGGGGTGTGCGAGGTGTGGTGTGATACGCGTGCTGTCCGTATAGATGCTGAGTTCGTCTTAACATCGATTCCCTCATAATAAATAAACGAGTCTAACTTAAAGTAGCTCACCCGCTGAAAGAACGACACTAGTATTTTCGGCATAATACTCGCGCATATCCTTGACAAAATGTTTAAATTCTGATCCTGCTGGTGAAATCGGCTAACTCGGTCGCCGCGCGGCACTCGCGTGGTTGAGCCTTTGGAGTCTGCTCGCCGATTGTTTTGTCTCTTCATTCATTCTGATTCAGCGAGAACGAAACTGAACTGACCGGGAGGCAGAGAGCCCAACGCGGCCTAAGCGGTGACTGGTGGCCCGTTCGATTCGGGTTCTGGTCTTGACCAAAGGCTAGATGAGAAATATTTTTTTCTTCTTGTTTCGTTTGACGGGAAGGAATGGATGGATGAGCTGATTGAGAGACTGAAACGTACGTACGGGGTCGGAGCAGAAGATAATCGCTGCATAAGATCAAAGTAGTTGTCGTGCGTTGGATGAAAATCCCGAATTTCGATCCGTTCGTCTGGTTCGCATGGCTGAACAACGGAAAAACAGAATCGAAGAGAGGCAGACCTGATTGTGGAAGGCCCACAGCTGTACCAGATACCTGATAGTGGTGCAATGTTTTCAGTAGCGCCCCGTTCGAGTCGGGTTCCGACCTTGCAAAACTTTGAGCAATTTTTACCGTCTGACTTTTTTTGCTTTGGCTGAAATTACTGTATGTCCACTGAGTGCGTGAGCAGAGAGTGAAGGGAGAAGAGAAAGTGAAACCAAAGACAGACAGACCTGATTGCGAATCGCTCGCAGCTGCACTTCGTAAGGGCAGTACACAACTCAGTAGTCAGCAGCTACCCGTTCGACGATCGAACCGGGGTCAGGTCCTTGACGCCTCGGAACGGTTTTTCCTACTTGTGTTCGTCGTGGGATCAAATAGATAATACAGTACTGAGTGAGGCAGAAGAAAATTGGTCTCTCTAGACAGACACTTCAATATTTCTTGGCTCCCAAGTTCACTGAATTAAATATGAAGAAATTGCCGTTGAGCTGGTAGTGAAAGGGTCAAAACTTGAAGTGATCGACGACTATGACCAAGGTCGGGCTGGGAAGTGCTGGCAGCCTGGTCCAGACCAGGTCCAGTGCACTAACCCAAGAAGCATAGGGCTATAGTATCAGGGAACAATCGCTGGTGAATCCGGGGTCGGCGACGCGCGGGCAAGGTGGTGGGTAGAAGACAAAAGTCAACCGGCATGCCGGTGCGAAGGAGCCGGTGGCGATGGTCACTTTGTCACACCGCTGCGGCACGTGATCTCACACCTTCTCTCCCCCATCGTCCACCTCGACGACGAACCACACGCTCACCTCGCTGCCAACGACGCAGAAGACTGCTTGACATCGTCCTTAACGATTTTCCCTCCCCATCGCCGACGATTTCGACCTTGTATGACTCTTTGAAACGACTTCATACGCCCACACGACGACCGATACCATCCTACCCACTAAACCAACGGATCCAGCGACCCACCCCCCATGCCTCCTATAGCCACCCGCCCCGCCACGATCTCCGAGCTCGCAGCTGCCGCCGCCTCCTCCCCCGCACCCCCCGGCCGCGACCTCAAATACTACATCCGCCTCGCAGAAACGCACCGCAAGACCGCCTCGGCGTACCTCGCGCGCGCGAAGCAGCGTACGGACGGACCCGATGGAGTGGGGCTGGACATGGAAAGGGCGTTCATTGAATTCGCTCGGGCCGCGACGTTGATTGTGGAGACGATTCCGATGCATAGGGAGTATGCGGGGACTTTGAATGCGGAGCAGAAAGTGAATTTGACGCAGGTGTGTAAAGCGCTGTATACTTACTGTCTTCTTTTCTTTTCTTTTTTCTGTGGGGGTTGTTGGTTGGGGATTTTGGTCTTGTGGCGGGTTATCTACATTCGCTTGTTTGAAGTCTGGTTTCGCCTTGTTTGTAGGTGAAGGTGACCGCGAACGAGAGGACTGGCGGCGGGGCGAAGTGGAGCGTCGGAAGCGACCGTCTCGGTCCCTTGAGCCTTGTCTTCCGTCGTACCTCTCCCGGTCTTCAGCGCGTTCTCCTTCACGGTCGCGTTCCGAGTATTCACTGCGTCCATATCCATGGTCGCCTCGTCTGGAAGACGATCCTCTTCTCTCTTCCCTCGTCATAACCCGTCCTCGTCATCCCGCCAGCTACCTTTCATCTCTCGCTCTGTCTACCCTTGCCAATCTTATGTTAAAACTACCAAACTAACTAACGCCCAACCTCCCCAGAACGGCCAAGACCTCCTCCAAAACCTCGGCGAGCTCAAATCCGGACTCGTCGATCGGTACGAGTATTACGCCAAGAGTCCACAGGCGAGCGCGGATGCGATTCCGGTGTTTAAGGCAGCGTGAGTCGCGTCTTCCTTCCTTCTCTCCCTTCATTTCTTCCTTGATTTCCTTAATTTCTTTCCTTCGTTTCCTTCCCTTCTTTGCGCATCGCATCGCATCTCATCTAATCTATTTTATAGTGCGCAGCAGGCCCAACAGCAGCAGCAACAACCCCACGCACCACAGCAGCGGATGAAAGCCTCCCCCGCCGCACACGCCGCCGCGCAGAGCGCGTTCGCCGACGAGCTGGGGGAGTGGCGGGCGCAGAGGGAGGAGGGAGCGAGGAGGGATGCGGAGTATGCTGCTTCGCCGTCTTCGTATGCCAGTGCACCTTCGACTTCGAGCTCGGGGTATGCTGCCAACAACATTGCGGGAGGGTATGCCGCAAACAACAACAACGCGGGAGGTTATCCCGGGCAGCAGCCAGAGTATCGAAGCAGCGCGAGCGCAAGCGCCGCTGCGGCGGGGTATGGTGGGTATCAGGGGCAGGGAGGAAGGGAGCAGCAGCAACCGACGTACCTCTCCTCCGCCTCCTCGTCTGCGGCCGCAGCTGCGATGAGGGCTGCGAGGGATGCCGCTGCGGGGGGTCCCTCCTCCTCCTCCACCCCTTCTATCTCATCCACTTCTACTTCCTCCTCTCTCGCCTCCACTTCTGCCTCAATAGGTGGAGGAGCAGCAGGCGGGGGGCTTGAGCCCGTCCCCATTTCCATGCTCGGCGGGGGTGTAGGACAAGGGCAAAGGGGAGCGCAGCTCGCACGGGTCCCCGCGAGTTTCGCTTCTGGTGCTGCTGGGGGTGGATATGGGTATCCGAGCAGTGCGGGGGTGTCGCTCAATCCTAATTCGGCGCCGAGGATATCCCCTCAGGCGTCGTCGTCTTCCTCTCAATCGCAATACCCCGTACAGACCCCCGGCCCCACCCTCCTCCCGCTGCGCCCGCCGAACGCGTATGGGAATATGTACGAGTGGGAGAGTGGGGAGAGTACGGATGAGGAGCGGGAGTTTCGGCCTGGTTTGGGTGTCAGGTAGGTTTGGGGTTCTTGGTTTTGATTGGGTTTTGTTTCTCTGGAGCGGTCTTCTTTCCTGCGATGCTCTTCGACTGCGATACTCGTCGTAGGCCTCGGTTTGCGATGTGCGTGTGTGAGGTGAGGTGTGCTGGGGTGTGGTGGGGTGAAGTGCGGTGAAGGAGAATGGAATGCGATGCAATGGAGGAGAGGCGGAAGCGGAGGAATGCCGAAAAAGGAATTTTTTGGCGTTACGTCACCATCTTCCGCTTTTCCAGTGGCGGTCGCGTTGAGTGGTGCGTTGCGGCGTTGCGGGCGATTACTGCGGGGATGGAGTGCCGTCGTCCTCCTCCCTGCCTTCCCCCGCTCGTTTATCTTCCGCTTTCTTTCTCTGGCTGCCCCACCGTTTGCTGCTTCCTTTGATGCTCTTCTTTCCTGCGCTATTCGTCGTGAGCCTCGTATTTGGCGACGTTTGTGTGGGACAGAACTTGATTCGAGGAGATGTGATGCGACGGGATGCGGTAGGAGAGGCGGAGGAACGATGAAGGCAATTTTCTTTTCTGGGGGTGTTACGTCACTATCTTCCGCTCTTTCTGGGGTGGTCGGTGGGTGGTCGTATTGGCTGGTCCCGCCCACAACGCCGGGTCTGGCTGCGAGGATGGTGCCCTCCTCTTGCTTCGTTCTCCGTTTTGTTTCCCCTCCCCGTCTCGTCTTCCTGTCTCAAGCGCACCATGCTGACGTGTCGCATGGCAGATCGCCGCAGCACCACCAGCACCAACATCACCAACACCACCACCATCCGATAAGCTACCCCGTTGCCTCGCCGCACGGCCAGAGGCAAGATGATGCGGCGTCGTTGGCCAGTGGGATGGGGAGGATGTCGATGGGGATGGGGGATGCGTATGGTGCGTGTCATTTCGGTTACTTCTCTGCCGTTTCTTTCGAGTCGCGATATGCGTGAATCCCCGACACGAGGCGGGGTGGGCTCTGCGTTCCTCCGCGGGATGACGTGGCGCTTCCTTTACCTACATTTTCTCTTCCTACCTTTCCTTCCATCCCCTTCTCTTCTCCTCGCACCCGTTAACCCTCCCTCCACACAGCCCCCTCCTCCTCCTCCTCAACCTCACCATCATTGATCCGCTCCCCAAGCACCAGCACCACCTCCTCCGTCGCGTACCCCTCCCTCGAGCGACACATGTCAAGCCACCAAAGATCGCAGGGGTACGCGCCGGGTGCGTGGGGGTCGGCGTTGGGGCCTGCTGTACCGGAGTTCGATGTCAACAATAACAATAGTGGGAATCCTGTCAGTCCTAGTAGGAGTACGGGTACGGGTATAGCGGCCCTCGACGCGGCGCGCGCGGCCGCCAACGCGCCTATGACCGGCGCCGTCGGGTACAGCACGCCGTTTGGCGCGCCGCCTGATGCGCATGCGGCGTTGAGGCGCGAGCGGTCTGAGCGCACGGATCGCGAGAGGGAGAAGTTCGATCGTGAACGAGAACGAGAACGCTCTGAGAGAGACGAGCGAGAGCGGGAGGATGAGAGGCGGCGGAATGGTGGAAAGCCAAGACTAAGGACGGTGTTGTTGCCGCATGCGACGCTGCCGCGGTTTTTGGCGATTGCGAGTGTGAATACGGCGCGGAATTTGGAGACATGTGGGTTGTTGCTTGGGAGGGAGGTTGTTAAAGGTCTGTGTCTGCGTTTCTTTCCTTCTTCGCTTTCTTGTTCTTTGTCTCTTGGTCGTGCGCTGGTGACTGATGAGTGTGTGGTAGGCTCGACGTCTGGGGGGGAGAACCCAAGGATGCGCTATGTTGTTGAGACGCTGCTGATTCCGAAGCAGCATGCGACGAGTGATACGTGCACGATGGATGAGGAGGAGGGGGTGTTGGAGTTTACGGAGAGGAGGGGGTTGATTACGCTTGGATGGGTGGGTGGTTTTTCTATCAGCGTTCTCGGCATGGTGATAATGATACTGACACTGACCATGACCGACGCCTCTAGATCCACACGCACCCTTCGCAATCATGTTTCATGTCGTCTGTCGACTTGCATACACATGCGAGTTTCCAGTGTATGCTGCCCGAGTCGTTTGCGGTTGTGTGCGCGCCCAAGTCGGAACCTAGGTGGGTTCCGTCATCTCTCTTTCTTCCGGGAGCTCTTATTCACGTTCACTACTCACAGCTTTGGCATTTTCCGTCTAACGGACCCCCCTGGGCTCGAGATTGTCTTGAAGTGTACGGCGAAGCAGGCGTTCCATCCGCATCCCGATCGGCCGATATATACTGTGCGTCGTTCGTTTCCTCCTTCTATTCATGTATGTAAGGGAATGCGATACTGATACTGCCTGGATGATAGGACGCGGATAAGGGACACGTACAGATGAGGGAGGCTGCGTTGGAGATTGTTGATCTTCGGTAGGATGGATTGGGGGCGAAGTGATAAGGAAGGATTGGGAGTAGGAGGAGAAGGAGGAGTGAGACGCGAAGCAGGCAAATCAAATTAGGTGTATTTAGTTCAAGCATTTCATGTTGTATTCTCTTCACACAATTCATACAAGGTTACGGCCATCATGGGGCCTCGTGGCTTCAGAAAAAGCGATGTTTCTCGGTGTCTTATAACTCGTCTTCTCCATCCAGTCGTACCCGTCGGGAACACACGGGGAAGGAATCTGTGTGAATGGCGGGAAATCAATGGTGCGTTCTGTACGGACATATCGCCGACGTTAATAATTATCTGAGTTTAGCTAATGTCGCATTGCAACTACTATACTGAGATCATTCAAGTTCGATGTATGCATCGTCCATCTTCCCCACTTCCGACGATATCATCATGGACAGAGCACCTTGTAGCTCTTCCACGCGGTACCCGTAGCTGCAGCAACTGCCGAGCTCTGCGCCTCCGTCGGGATCTTTCTGCTCGGTTCGCCTTGACGGTCGGCTTTGGTGTAGAGGTTTAGAGTGCATTTCTTCGGCGTATTCGAGAGTACGCGAGCGCAGTTATGATTGAAGTTGCCCTTGCATGTCTGTGCGTTGATTTCCGCCTGGGTACAGGAAATCTGAGTGCCGGGGTTACAGCTCGAGTCTTCAAAGCCCGGTATCGGTGAGTGAGTGGAGCATGATACGACGTTATGATGCATACCTTTGCTGCTATTGGAAAGCCGGAAAGTCACTTGGGCAAATGCCTGGTGGGCAATAAGAAGTGTGAAGAATGTAGAGAGCGCGGGGAGGAATCTCATGATGGGTTCGAGGAGTAAGGCTTGTTTTGCGTAAAGTCATCCCGAGCCTTTATATGCGGAACCACTGATGTTATTGGCGCTACACGGGCTTGGGCTTGGATACTCTCAACTAGCTGTATTAGTGCTGCTATTACCCGGATGCCCGAAGTGAAACTCGGAGGGTAGATTTTAAATTTTGACTTCCATAATGCGTTGGCGGCAACTCGCTTCATCTATATCTGAATTTGGCTCACCGAATCGCCGACTCATAACAGTGGGAACCGGCACCGCCCATGAAATGATCGTGCTGTTTGGCTTTGTTTGTTCTCAGCCAACCTCAAAATTCGACCGGTTCCAGCTTCGTTCTGCCTCAACAAGGTCTCAGTTCGACTAGATCTGGCGGGGAACATGTATCTATCTCGCGATATCTATCTGACCATATCATTTTCTCATCGGAATTACTTTTATTTTGTCGCGAAAACATCTAAATTGACAAATTCAACCAAAATTCAACGGAAAGCCAGACCCCGGAAACTTCATGAGCAGTAGAAGAAATTAATACAGTCCAAGACACAAATGAAAGGTATTTAGTGGTACAATTCCTCGTCTTCCTCCTCAGAGTCTGAAGAGTCGTCTCCCTCTCGATCAACCATTTCTACATCTCCAGTTGGGCCAGCGCCAGACGAAGATATTGATTGGTCGACGTCCATCCCTGATGACAGTTCGCCGGACACCACAACGTCTTGAGCAGTACTGAAAATATGTCAGCATATGAACTGAAACGACGAAAACATACGCTTCAAATCGAGTCAAAGCAGCCAAAACTGCGTCCAATTTGTCTTGTCGGCGTGGAATCGACACGAGTGTTGTTTTCCGGATGATCTCGTCTCTCACAATGAGTTTGTAGACATCGTATTGCGCCTTGAGCTGAGGAACCGTCATTGCCCGGAGTTTCGCGCGATCCCTTTCGACACCCGTTGCTCGGAGTCTTGATTCTCGTTCCTGCTGCTTCTCCGCAGCAATACGAACCTTCTCGCGCTGAAGCTTTGCCTTGTGCTCAAGCTCTTCAACGAGTGCCTTCCGAAACGCCGCATGCGCTCCACTCGCATCCTCCACCCGGACCTCTCGCATCACAAACAAGAGATCCTCGGCGGTGATGTATTTCGCTGCGAAGGCCTCGGTGTCATTGCGCCAGTAGCGTTCCAGGGCCGAAAAGCTCTCGGGGTTGCTGTTTGGATGGAACCGAACGTGTACGCGCAAGCTGCCGAGGGGGCCTTCGTTGTGGTCGTTGGTCGAGGTCACGTACAGAAATGGTCGAATTTCGGGAGGAATCATGTCGATGGTTCCGCCTACCACGAACTCTGGGGTGAATCGAATCCAGGTTTCGCCTGAGCCGTTGAACATCGCCGTAATCATCCGAGAAAGATCAGGCAATTCGGAAGCGAGTGCTTGCGCGGCGAGAATAACATTGACGTTATAGAATTGTCGACCATCGAGCGTAAGATTTCCGGGAGAATGAATGGCGTCCTTGGACAGAAGAAGAGACGGGTTGGCAGCGAGGGATCGGCAAAAGACAGGGAGTTTGCGGTGGAGATCAACAAGGTCGAGTAAATTCGGTAACGCGCCGTTGACTCGTGTTCGCACAATTCGCATGTACGGCCAACTGACGCAAACGCTATACAATGCAGCAGCAACGATCTCGGCCATCGTCCGAGGACAATTCAGAGCCTTCTTTGCTGACTCCTCGAAGTGATTGGCGCCTGCTTTAGTTTTGCCGTCACAGATAATCTCGATGAGCTCCAAAAGAAATGGGTAGTGCTGTGCGGTAAGAGCGGAAGCGTTGCCAAAGGATCCATACCGAGTCTGTGAGGTCGGAGGGAATCTTTTCACGCGGGTTTCGCCGCAAATTTCGAACATCTTCTCCTTCATGAACATGAGATACCGGTCCTGATAGCCTTTATCTTCCTCCTTGTGACGGAACAGTGCACCGAGAATTGCCATCGCTTTGCTAACACCGCGGGTACTCGCCTCCTCCGCTGCCCGAGCAGCGGCGCTGTTGGGATCTGCGAGCCGAATTGTGGTAGCATTTGCTTTGTTGGCAAGAAGAACGGGTCTAGCGCCCTCGAGCCAAGCCTCAGCCATTGCCTTGCAACCTCCTCGGAACGCGTTCATATCTTTGTGACTGCAGCATCCACCGAAGATGAGAAAATCCGCTATCGCCTTCAAGTCGTCAGAAAACATGTCGTAGGCATCGGCGCCTAATTGGGCGTCAACGATGGATCGAGTAATATCCGCGCGTTCGGCGGGGGTCCTGAAAATGTTAGCAGTTGGAGTATCGTCAAGCGTAAACCGTACAATTTCTCAACTGGCTTGTTGCATTTCGCCGCAATCTCCTCTTCCGATACAGCCAAGAGTGCCGCTGCTATCTCTTCGACTGTGAAGGTCTGAGACTCTTGCGCGCCGAGGTCTTCAATGATGATTTCATGTTTAAGCTCGCACGTTAGCTCATGTTTGCGTGCTTGGTCAGCCGCGTGGTCGGACATCTGCGCCATCTGCTTGCGAAACCAATCTTTCCAGTCCATCGTGATTCCCTGAGAGATAGACGACGGAGCAAGCGACGTTGCGTGGGCAATTCTCTGTGCAAGAGCCTTCGTACCATCAACCTGAGCTTGAGAAGTATGGCTTAGCGATGGCGCGACCTCGATAAACCGAGTGCGAGGTTTCCACGTGCTGGTATCAGTGTCGTCGACGTCGGAAGCGTAGGTCGGAAGTATTCCCGAGAGACTGCGAGACTCGAGGTTGATCTTGCGATGAGACGTTCCGTCCGATGACTCAGTAAAACCTGTAATACATTAGCAAAGTACGTGTCCCTCGTGCAATGAAAGAAAGTGGTCGACATACCATACATCGTTGTAATTTCTCTCCCAATTTGAATGAGAGATATATAGCCTCCCTCCTTCTTCATTCGTCCCACAGTACGCGCCGAAAGGGTCAGATTAGCGACATTGATCCCAAAGACCTCTGCACAAGACAGTATGACATCTTTAACGTTCTCCTCCGCAGCGCCAAATTTTGCAATGCGAAGAACCAGGCGTCGGGTTTGCATAGTGTATGTCGAACCCTTCTTGGCATTCCATGTAGACAGAGCAACCAGCTGATCCCGAGTCTGCTCTAGAGACGTTTGTGCGCGTTCTGCGCGCATCTTGAATGCTTTGCGCTCAGCTCGCAGCCGCTGTAATGTGTGTGCTGTTTCTTCTTTTTGGTTGGTCAAAGCATTTTGTAGTCGAATGTTCTCGGTCGTCAGAAGTGAGATGGTGGTGAGGTGGGTCTCGAGCTGCGCCTCCAAGGTAGACTGTGATGTCGCGGAAGTTTTCGCGTTGCTTCGTTTCGTAGCTAAGGCCTTTCTTTTGTCATCTTCGAGACGCTTCATCCGCTTTCTGGCGCGTTTCATGGCGTCGATCTCCGAGGACAGGTCAGCTTGTACATCAGTCAGTTGGGAAGCATAGTCTAGTATCGTAAGCTGGGCAAGATCAAGTTGTGCGCGAAGGGTATCATTAGCCCGAGATAGATCCGTGAGTGCGGCAGCTTGGCCGCGATTAGAACCTTCAAGATCCGCGATCACGGTCCGGAGATGAGTAACTTCATTCCTAGACGTTTCCAGAGACACAGAGAGTCCAGTAAGTTGAGAGTTAAGGTCGGAAACTGCAGTGCTGCGCCGAGTTTGGCGCGAAGAAATTTTTGCCTGGGAAGCTAGAGGCGCTGGAGAATTGGGGATTTGGGACTCGTGGAAAGGGATATTCTTGCGTGCATTAGCTAGCTGAGCTCTTTTGGCCGCGGAGAGTCGTTTGCCGCTCATCGGTGTACACGACGCATGTGGCGGAAGGCAAGAATCGTGAAATTCTCACGCTCATTAAGCCCAAAAAGGGCAGACTCAAAGCTTAAGGTTGAGCTACTAATCGTGATCTGAATGTGCCTTGACACAAAGAGGAAAATTGTTCACGGTATACAAGGCTTTAATAATTTCAAAATGTTTTTGCCCCCTCTACTCTTACTCTTTATTTATTCGGAGTTTTTTCCCTTCTCACAACGATTTACCGCAAACGAGCAAAAACTAAAAAAATCTGTTTTGAAATAATAAATTCTGGGCCTCTCAAATAATATTCCAAGAGTCAAATTTGACCGTATCATCGATGTGGTTCAAGTTTTAGAATTTATATGCATTAACTTTACGAGGAACCGCTGGCCCAAAGGAAATAAACAAAGCCAAACAGCACGATCATTTCATGGGCGGTGCCGGTTCCCAATAACAGGGAAAAAGAATGAAGAATCGTGCCGTCACTTCAATTTTCTGAATTTTCAACTCAACCACAGGATGTCCTCGGCAGTGGCCGAAATGCGCTGTCACAGTCACACCGTGACCTTACGCGTTTCCTTCTCACCACCATGACCACCACGAAACACGAAGATATAATAGTGACAGAAGACTCCATTCGCGAAGTGAAATCGATATCAAAGAAGGCCTTCTGCAAGCAATGCCAAGTCACGAAGCATATCAGCGAACTCAAGCGTTGCGGTCGCTGCCAGTGAGTCGCGATTTGCGCCGTCCCGCATGGGGGCGGTGTTAGTCGATACTTTTCCCGCGTAGCCTCACTGACTGTATCTGGACCACAGACTTGTAAAATATTGCTCACCTGCCTGCCAAAGGTCTCACTGGAAAGTTCACAAAGCACACTGCAAAACCCCGGAAGAAGCACGGCAAGAGACGGAAGACGAGTCATGGAAGCACATCAGCGACGAATTTGGACACAAGAGACCCAGTGTACTTCAACCCGTCAGTGAGAAGCTTGAGGAACAGGCTGAACGGTTTCGGATTTGGGAGGAAAAGTGGGAAAAAACGATAATGACTTGGTGAGCACGACCCCCTAAGTTTTCGCGATACAGTTTCGTTGTCTGAATCAGTCTGATGTGGTAAACGCAGGGCGTTCTGGGCGATGAATATTCCGTCTCCATCGACGAGAGATGATAAACTGAGCAAGTTCACGTACGTATTCAACTGTCTCAGCCCTCCTACTCGGTTAAACCGCCGCTAGTTTCGTATTTGAGGCTCAGCGCCGTAACAATCCACCAACCCCAGACCAATACTTTGAGGTGCTGACATAGATGTCTTTATTTCTCATTCGAATCTTTCTGACAGTGGACGTGAATCAGATGCACGGCGCTGAAATCATGCATACGTCCCAAATGGTATTCTTCCTCGACCACATGAAACGCCCGGATATCATCGAAAGATGGCGTAGAATGCCCCGCAGAAACGACGCCGTGCAGATCATGATCATGTGGAAGGGCCACGTCCTCTTCCTCCAATACCCCGTACACAACTTCGCCGCCCTGCGCAGCAAGGCGCCAGACGATCCCGTGCTGGGTGGGTATGACGCGCTGGCGAAAGATTGGGTGGTGGAGTTGAGGAAGGCTATTGATTCGGGTGATCGTGAGTGCTGTTGGATGTAGTGTTGGAATTCACAGGAATGTCAAAGCTGCGCTTCGTTTCGCAGCGGAGTACTATCGAGGATTCTATAATCGTACTTGGGGAGCGGCGGCGGTGGAGGCGAGTATGATGGGTGGGCTCGCGGGTATGCGACGGGCGATGGATGAAATCATGGCTCGGGAAGGACCGTTCGCAAGTGAATTCGATTGACTTGTCAACCCCTCGTCATTCTTCTGTTTATCCTTAATATCGCGGGCTACGCTTCAATTATTCGCAATTGTGCCGCTACTTGATAGCCAATGTACTACACACCAATTGCTTGTTCACAGTGATTTAATTCACTCTTCTGGTACGCCTAGTCCGCTTGAAAGACGCACAAAACCAAAGGAACCGATAGAAAACACTCCAGAAATTGAATCCACTGAATACAGCCCGATATCGTACAGACGTCTACTTGTCAATTATGGTCACAAATTCTGCAGGGAAGAGATGAAAGTCGTCTTTCGTCGTAATATGCTCCAACGCGCCAGCCAGAAGCTTCCGGTACCCTGCATCGGTGAGGGTCTATTAGAATAAAGAACTCTCGTTAGCTTGGTACGGCTCGGAGCTTATCATAAAGCGACTAATCAAAGGATTCATGTACGGACCTCGTGAATCTTTTCATGCGACGCAGCCTCAATCAGGATCATCACCTGGAACGGCGTCTCCTGCAGCCCCAGCTCGCTTGCTAGCGTTCCCTCAGGACGTTCAGTTTTGAAAGACTGTCCCCGATAGGTTATTTCCCTCGCTTTGTGACGAAGACGAACATATATAAATCAATATTACGCACTACTTCGTATCTCAACAGATTCTCCTGCATGATAGGGAGGGCCTTGACGCCCTCTATCATTTTATCGGCGCGTGCTCGGAGGTCGCTGTCTGTGAGTTCGGCGCGACCTTTGAAGATACCGATGGCACGGACGCGGTCTTTGCGGAGGGTCATTGAAGGGGGAAGATGTGGGGAGGATAATTCAACGCGTGGGTGGCCGACGACGGGATTTATATGCCAAGGGCAGATAGGGGGGACAACACGACACCCACAAGTCGCGCATATGATGGTCGTCGTATTGGAAGAATGGATAGAAATGGTGTGACGACGAATGCGAGGAAGCAATGCGTAGGGTTCTTGTTGCAGGGTGATCTATCAGATTCGGAGGCTCTTGCTTTCGAAAACAGTCGAGTATGTAATGTTCACTTCTTCGGGCATCTGACCGTTGCTTCAATCATGAAATTAGAAGCAGGTACTCAGATGTGGCGTTGGACAGCTCTGTTTCTGCCATGGAAGACGGGAAAACGGCCGTAGAGTTGAGGGACAAATGAGTAAAATTGTCCGCGAATTTGTTGCTTAGAGCAGTCGACGACCGAAAGACCTGGGCTGTGGACAAGGGCTGGACGTAATGAATGTTGGATTAAAACGAGGAATACGCCATACAGGGTATCCAAGCACACCTTTTTTAGCTAATTGAATTGTACATATAATAGTGGTATAGAGTACACACCTCCCGGCATACCGCCTCGATCCCCAGCCAAACCTCAATCCAGATACGTTGGCGGCCGATCCTTGGCAACCTTCCCATCCAACGCCACCCCATCCTTCTCATTCGAATACATCACAGCCGGCGCTCTCCGACTCGCCTCATCCCGCATGCGATTCGCATCCCGCACCTCAAGCCGCGTTAACCGCTCCCGCAATACGGACATCTCATTCTCGAGCGACGTACACCTCCAAGCTAAATCCGCCTGGAGATGGGGATGTGATTGTGATTCGGGTTGTTTCTCGGAGGACGGCGGTGGCGATACGCCGAGGTGTCTTCGTAGTCGTGCGGACCGGAAGAAGCAGAAGAGGATGGCCGCGAGGAGGGCGAGGGTGACGGCGACGCTGCCGCCAACGGCGGCGGCTATGATAGGGCCCTGATTGGAGGAGGAGGAAGACGCTTCCGAGGAAGAGGTAGCAAAGCCCGAGTTCGAGCTGCCAGTGACCACGGCGTCGGAGGATATACTCGACGTGTCCGTGTCTGAAGGGGGGAAGACTGTGACTGCGGAGCGAGTGGGCCCGGGTCGCAGCTTTGAGGAGGTGGTGCTGTTTGTCGTCTCGTATCCCAAGTCAGCGTCGCGGTACGTGATACAAAACAGACAACGCACCTCTGTTGAAATAGAAGAATTTACCGCTGGCGTTGCATCGGGCGAGGAGAACGGCGGAAAGCCAGGAAGGTCCGTGGCTGCAAGTATGCCAGTGTTATCGATACTACTCGTACTAGTTCCGGTCTGCGGTCACGAATGTCGATTAACCAAGCGACCAGGACATGCAGAGGGAATGGAAGCCAACCTGAGCGACAGCCACGGTGACTGCGACGCTCAACGCCCAGACAACCCGGGAGATTCGCATTTTGGAGGGGGGAGAAGAGGGGGGGAGGAGAAAAAGCGTGCTCGTTGTCAAGCATGGCTTATTTGGCAATGAGGATGATGGAACGGATCAGGACGGCATTGAAAAGGTGGAGTAGTTTCTTGAAGTTTCAAACGCGATTTTCTGAACACAGTCGACGAGAGAAAGACGCGAACGTAGCGAAGAGAAAGTTCAACTGTGGGGACGGGATGGAGGAGCAGGTTGCTGCGCCTACATTTGCTGCGGAGGTGCCGCGATTTCGGGATTTTCGCTTGGTTTCTCACGACGGCGAAACAAGACCGTCTCCGTGATGGCGACTCGAACAAGGATGTCAGCACGGGAATTGCCGACTCTGTGAGAACATCGGCCGGTTGACTTGGTTTTATTTTTTGTTCGCTGATCACTTATCTCTGTGGGCTTCAACCTGCGACATCCACCATTTTCACCGGTAGGTCGTCTGAAATCTAGCGCTCCAAGTCATACTGAAAATCGTTCACTTGTATTTCTGAGTTCAGGGAAGATTCCAAACAGTTTGGAATTACCAGTGACCGTTCTATAGCCCTTAAAAGTGGGTCGGCGGACTCTGGAGCCCTTTTTAAGGGCAAAGGGCTATAGCCCTATGGCTTTATAGGCCTATAAATGTCACGTGTTAGCGCTTGGACCACGTCTTGGGCCGCAATTTCTTTTGGAAGAAAACCCTTTGAAAACACAGCAAAATCAACCTTCAGACGAAATGAACCGCTTTTCAGCACCTCAGCTAGTGCCACTCACCCCTGTCGCTGCCTCTGTTACCCGGAGCAAGGACATGTGACTTTATAGCCCTTTTCAAGGCCTTCAGCCTTGTCCGACGAATGCTATAGGCCTCATTATAGCCCACCTATAGGGCTATAGCCTTTAAGGCCTTTGCCCTTCGGCCGGTCACTGGGAATTACAGTATATAACTTACTCGTTCACATTCGAGATTTACTCAAACCAAAGCTAAAAGGCTTAGATTGGTCAGCCTGATATCATAAATGAAATCCAAGATAATAACTGACGCGCTGCGACAATCGACCAAGTCTGCTGAGCTGCCAGGTTGTCGTTCAATTCCACAAAGATAGCCTGCAGCCCGGTAAGTTTTCTTGGATGAAATTCGAACCCCGTTCGATGAATGAAGAATCACCGGAGCAGCAGGAGATCCTGGTACTGCTTTCCATGATGTAAGTGCGAGGCGACTATTCCATTCGATGATTCTATTGAATATGTAAATTCCTCGTGAATACAAGTTATACGAATCAAAGGAGCTTTCATCCTCAAAGATACCAAAATTTACATATACGCACTTGAAAGTCGTCCCCGTCACCGCCTGCAGCGAAAAATTGGCCGGGAATTGCGAGGAGGCGATTAGTTCGGAGCCATAAGAGAATCCCCCACGCGACGCAGATGGGTAGGACAAGAACAACGACGAATTGAGACCGCTGGCGATCCAGACGATAGACCCGCCTTTTGAGATGAGGGACCACTGAGTCATGAGGTGTAATCATTCATTCATTCGTTCGTTCGCAGTATGAAGATGGACTCACCTCTTGATTTAGCGCACTGGCCGACGTGCCAGGGGCAACCACGACGGCGGTGCCCTCCGCAGGATTGACGTTGCTGATGAGGTTCAAGCCGTAGCCCTGGAAGTCGTTGATGTTGAACAAGCCTATGGCGTTCGGTTGCACCGCGGGTTTCACCAGGACAGTAACGACGAGAGTGAAGAGGAGGGTGGACGAAGCAAAGAAGTGCATGTGGGTTGAGAGTAGATTAATTAGCGGCTGGCGGTCAAGGAAGTTGAACGAGCCTTTTCAAGTATTGGGAGGGACGGCGGATCCGAAGGCGTGCCTTGCTGTATGGCAACTTTCCAGGCACCGGAGGGCGTCGAAGCAGGATGAGATGTGATGAATTGAGGGTACCGATCTCGCGTCCTCGCGAGCGGTGAACCCTTGCTTACAATTACGCCGGCGAAGTACTAGTCGAATCAATGTTGACTGAGCCGATTCGGCGGGATGAAAATTGTACAGAGCTTGATTATGAGCGAGGCAAGGAGTCAAAATTGGGCTTTAGCTCCATGTCCGATACTTACCACACTGAGTCGCCTTCTGCAAGCCGATTGTGTTTCGTCTATCATGAGCGACATAAAAGTTGTTCGGGATTCGGCCCCCGTCCCGGGATATTAAGCTTCAACCACGTCGATTCGTTCGACAGCCAAAATGAAGTGTTCAGACATTTTCGGCGCCAAAATTGCCCGATAAACATTCGACAGCCAGTACTCAACTTGGATCAAACTAGGGACGGACCGGAGAGTCTTCGTAATATGGGGCGGGACTGTAGAGTAATGATGAGCCGGTGCCTGCACGTTCATCAGTGAAGCGGATTCACTAACGCCTTTACTCGCATCCATGATCCAGTAAAGGCGGTCATGAAGGTCTACATCCTCATCTGGCGCCACTGCTTTGAAAGTCTGACGCAAGCTCCAGTAGCAGAGAAGAAATCAACCTGATCAAGGAGACAGCCTCTGAATTTTTCCGAATGCGCAGTTCGTCGTGGTTTCGCATTCGTGCAAACTTCGGACATCATTTGTATCGACCCACTGACCCAGGCCTAAGATTTCTTGTTGCCGCCGACCTGATGACTAGGTAGAAGGGAGAGATATGTAAGACCGATGTAGCAGACTAGAGCTTTTTGTTTCCGAAGGCCCCGTGCAGAATCCAAGCTACCAGCGGATTTGGATGAAGGGGGAAGAAGGCGAGAGCTGATGATGGGAGCTTTGCCAAACAAGCAAGAATAAGCTTCGGCAAGATCCGAGTGATCGATCGAGTCATATTCAAATCCTGCTTTCCGCCATCGCCAACTGCTCCTCGCTATGCACCGCTGCCTTGAGATACAAGAGCTTGTACGCTTAATATTTGAGTCCCTGACACCCATTCAGCTAGGTGTTCGTGTTCACAACGGCGAGAAACTGTGGAAAGAGCAGCTCCAACAAGTTTTGAATCTGGCCATAACATGTCGCGCGTTTTCCGAACCCGCGCTCGACCTGCTTTGGAAGAGACAAGACACCCTTTTCAATCTCTTGAAGACCTTTCCCCCCTCTCTATGGGAGGTTCAGGTTCAGGATTCGGAGGACTTTGACGAGGATTCGGAGGCCGCATTCGTACGCGAAACAGTTACACGACACTAAATAAAACTTGACCCATGTTGTATTCCTTTGACCAGAAATTTTGCGGTACTATCCAGTCTTCGCATTGGGATAGAACACAATTCTACGCTCGTCGAATTTCCTCAATGCAGTTGAACTGCGTTCCGCTCGACGTCCTCGATGCTTTGAGCAGAGCGGCGCCGGCAGACAGTGCCTGCCTTCTCCCAAACGTACAATACGTTAGCTGGTTGGAGGATGATACCCATGCGTTCTCGCATGCCCAGCTGTTACTCGGCTCTCGACTGACTTCGATTTTCCTTCGCCCCGGGAACGGACGTCAATTCCGGGTATATTCTCCTCTATTGGCGTATTTGAGTACGCACCATCAGTCTTTGACGCGTTTCTCCCTCTACTCCCTCGGCACCACGGTCTGCGATGAAGGATTGACAAACGCACTTTCGGCCTGTTTGCCTGCGTTACAACAACTACAGGAGGTAATGATCCAGGTCCTCACTGCCCCAGTCCTCCGCACACTATCTGCCCTTCCCGAGCTTCGCGAACTAGTGGTATATCACCTCCAGGACTCACAAGGCTTCCAGACCGATGATGACGCCTCCGGAACCCTCGTTTTCCCCTCACTGGAACGCCTCGTTGTTCATGCGGAGGACCTGCCGGACGTAAACTCCCTGCTCCATAATCTAGGCAGCAAAACACCACTCCGAAACTTTTACGGAAAAACAGAACAATCCCCTCTCCAATCGCATGTCCACGACTTCTTCACGAGCTTCCGCGATCAACGATCCCTCCTCCATCTCACCGATCTCCACATGGAATTCGCACAGTTCTACAACGGAGAAAAGAATCTCACTGGTACCACGATTACACCAAACCTCCTACACCCATTACTAGGTGCTACGAACCTCCGGCACTTGCTCTTGTTAGGCGCGATCGGGTTGCACCTCACCAACACCTTCTGCGTCGCGATGGCGGAGGCCCTGCCTCACCTCGTCACGCTATCATTGCATTTCGCAACCTACACCACGGAGGTCAACATCATCTCGCTAGCGGCCTTCGCTCGCCACTGTCCGAAGCTGCATTACATCCAAATGCCGCTTTCTGCGACTGACTTGACGGAGGTGGACGAGGATTCCCTGCCTCCACCGCAGATAGGATTGGAGTCTCTGCACGTTTTGCGTTCACCTATCAGCGAATCCCCGACGCTCGTGGCGCGTCTGTTGGCGAAGCTCTTCCCTTCGCTGCGGTATATGTCGTCGAATTGGAGGGATGATGGGGAGGAAAGAGATGTGACGATGGGTAATCAGTGGAACGAGGTAAGAGAGTTGCTGAAATCGAGATAGCTTAGACGAGCGGTGATTGCCGATTTGCGATTTGGGTAGAGTATCACAATTTCTTCGCCTGATTCGCGCCGAGTTCTGTTCAACTTTGTTCATTCAATCAATGTAATAGGTTTGAACAACGAGCTTCTGACAATCGGATCTTACTCCTGACAAGCCCATTGTTCTGTTAAAGTTCAAATAGTACGAATTCAGACAAGGGTTCTACAAGCTGATACAAGACATCTATACAAAAACACACTCGTAAATAGAGACAGAAATCCGCAAATAATACGTCCATTCGAGAGCAAGCAAACAATATCCGGAGAGCGTCCAGAATCCGCTGATAGCTAATAGTTCTTCAAAGCGTCAACAGTAAAAAGAAGGGGAAATCTAAAATCACATATGCTTCGCACGAGGCTTCACCTTACTCTGCGGCAGCGTAAGCGGCCTCTCCCTCCCATTCACCCTCAGATAAACCCCACAAGCATTGCAAATCTGCTCCCCCTCCTTATTCCTCCTCCACACACTCGTCTTGAACGTCCCGCAATGAGTACACCGCGGCCCATCCATCATCTCCATCAAATTCGGCACCTGCCCGCCCTCGTCCGCGTCAATGAGCGCCTGCGGCCGCGGCTCGCGGCGCTGCTGCTGGTAGAGCCCGCAGGCGTTGCAGAGCGTGCGCTGCGTCACGGGGTCGCGCCGCCACAGCGGGGTGCTGAGTTTGCCGCAGTTGTAGCATTGTTTGATGCTGGTGCCGGGGTCGGGGAGGGCCGTGGGCTGTGGCGCGGGGTGCGACGGATAGGTGTGGCTGGAGGTGTATGGCGGGACGGCGGAAGCGTAGGGATTATTGGTGGGTAGAGGAGTGGAGGTGTATGGCGTGGTGGGGTATTGTGGGCTGCTTGGGGCATTGGTGTAGCCCGGTGGGGCTCCGTAACCCTGGTAGTTCTGTGGAGTGGGGGCAACGGACGTTTGATAATATCCGGACGAGTTCGACGGAGGGGGCATTGGAACTGCGGAGGCGTGAAGTTTATGAAGCAATGGATACGGTAGAGAATGTAATATTTCACATACCTGCATTGCTGAGAGAGCTATAGGTGCTGCGAGGGATGTTTCTCGAGCTAGAAGATTGCGAGTAATAATACTGTCCACTCATGTTTGGTCTGTATGTTGGCTGAGCGGTTTACTGGCGTTGAAGAGTGAGTGGTATGTCTCGTCAACTTGTTTATATAGGAAGGGAAACCTCAGATGACTTGAGTCCGGAAATAATTGCCAACAAGCGTTGCTGGAGGCTGCTAGGATCCTTCACGAGAGTTGACTTGACATGTGCCAGTTGACATAAATGAACAGCGTTTTGGATTGATGCCTCTGCTAATTGCAGCCCTGGCTTTGTATGGAAGGAGACCGACGTACTTCGGACTGCGACAAGAAGGTAAATCTTGAAGAAGACAGTTGGATGATCGACGAAGAGACGTTGCGAATCGGTGATTTGAATTCAAAGAATCGCAAGGGAAGTTCGTGTGACGCAACCAGTGTGCGCTGATCTCGAAGACGAATTCGGCCAGCGTCCCCATTCGGTAAAGACCGTTGCGAGGAGACCAGCGCTTGAGTCCAATGAAAACAATTTCGGAGAATAATTGATTCGCGCAGCCGTCGGGACGACGAAAGACTCACCCCCTGTGATGACGAGTCACGCTTGTAGCGCCTGTCGAAATAAGCTGCGACTACTGTCAAGTCAAAAGTGCCAACCGCTTTCGGAGTAAGACACAGTTCTAACAGGAACATAGTGAACTGTCCGCGCCGCTGAGTCTCCAATGAAACTATTGATTTTGAAGTTGAATATAGTGCTCGACTTGCCACCTACACCCGAGAGGGTTAACAGTCTCCGCGTTCGAACGAAAGCCTCACCGTGATTTCTGATTCCTGATGTCTGTGCCTCGTTGCAGCTCCATGAAAGGCACAGGATGGCTCGGTAATTTTGCGCTCTGTCCAACAAGCTGTCCGAGCAGAATGTGGGACTCAATAATACAGTGAAAGAAACGTGATAAAGTACCGGTCGACGGAGATTGTTGTTTTCTACGGTGACAACGATTTTTTAATTTACTGTAGAGGCTGTGGAGGCCGACGTCACTGCATATGCTGTATGCAGTTCCAAGCAATCCGAGGCGGAATGATGTCGCCTGTTCCTGATGAGCACGATGAGCCCTTGAAACAGAGGAACATTGATGATGATGCATGGGCCACTATTGCAGTAAAGAGCCAAGAAAGAGGGGAAGTAGAGAAGCAAGATCCTTCAAAGCGATTCAGAGGGCATACAGAGTAACTTTTTAGGCTGATTTGCCCGGCGTCGGGTTAGAAGCATCGTAGCATCGCGCCTTGAGATGGACGTGCTGGCAGAAAGAGCACTGACGCCGTTTGATTACCGGTGATTGCATCACGGCCATCAACAAATAAACGCAAATGACAGTTGAACGTCCTCCTGCATATGGTTTTTGCGTGACAGTTGTTGGATGGATACTAATTGTCCACAAACCCGCTCGAGCCATCAGTGTTGCATTAAAAGATCCGAAGCCCGGAACTCAATACACAGTGAACCCCAATTGAAGTTGAATGAACACAACAATTCGTTTAGGCGGCAGAGCTGAGACACCAGCGTTGAACCAAAATTGAACCAGTATTGGTAGCTGGTATTGAGCTCTGGCTTCAAGAAATATTTAAAGAAAGATGCACCGCTGGCGGTATGCTGAAACTCCAGGGATCCAACAAATAGTTTGACTCGAGTGCGTTGATTTATCTATTGCAATGTCTCAGAGGTTCTGATTTTCCCCGCCAGTACAAACTGCTCAAGTACAACAGGTAGTGGGACAGCTTCAAACACTCTCTTCGGCAGCTTTCTACTTTCCAAAGAATTAAAATTGAACTGAGGCGTCAACGGAGATGTCGACTGTCATTTAGGCTCCTCACTGAAGAAACGTCGTTCAATTTCCACCAGTGTCGTGGCATGCGTGGAGAAAATTAACTTTCCAATACGCAGGGGGGTAGCATCGGTTTTAGAACGAAATTCTCAATAGGGTCCACTTTGTCGACAGGACTTCGTTTTGTTGAGACCCGAGCGGCGTCCTGGATAATTAACCAAGTCAAGTCACGGTCAATTCAAAGTAACCCTCTCAGGAAGTTGAGATGGCCTTGAAGAAGGCGTCCAAATTCACCATACCCGAATAGAAGAAACGAGTGAATGTGGACGGAAA
This sequence comes from Favolaschia claudopus, assembly GCA_037176885.1. NCBI lineage: Eukaryota > Fungi > Basidiomycota > Agaricomycetes > Agaricales > Mycenaceae > Favolaschia > Favolaschia claudopus. Next base: position 2,602,801 of record JAWWNJ010000011.1, on the reverse strand, counting down.
TTCCCTTCGATCATATCAGACTTGAAGTCCTTCCCCACGTTGGGATAGCAAGCGTGAAGGGTTGATACACTGAGTGAGAGAGCTGCTAGAATACTGAAAAGCCGCGTACCGCCTCCACTACATACATACAACATATACAAATGCCTCGATTTCGTCACGGTCTTGGTGACAAGACGGAGTCGTTTTATTTTCGCCAATGGTTTGCGAAAATAACGACTCAAAGCCCCAGGCCCATCGAACACTCGTCAAACCTCTTCTGGTATGCCGTCCAGTCCAAGTCTGTACAGGGATACGCTATGCCACTTGCGGATTGTCACGTCCACCAAACATTTTCCGACCGAGCGGGCGACAGCGTGCTTGACATTAGCGAGATAGTTTTCAAAAGGCCACAATTTCCCACGCGGTTGAGCTTGCTGGTCATCCGGTAACGTCTCGTCGACTTCGAAATTCACCGCTTTCAACGCACTGAAACGTGTTAATATAATGTTCTCAAGGGTGCTGAACTCCGTCAGCGAAGAACTTAGGTCCACGATGTCGCTACACAGGCAAAGCTCCGATATTGCATTACGTTCCGAGAACCCTTTAAGCATGGTGTTGAAGCTTTCGAGACTAGACCAGCTCGACAGCATGGCTCGCAGGCGTTTGAGCCGCGGAAAGTGCTCACCAAGCTTGACGGATTCTGTGGCTAGTCAGGATATAGTCGCAACGAGGGAAGTGTGCGCACCGTCAGGAGGTGTAGACACTGACAGAGTCTCCACGTTTGAGCCGTACAAGGAAGCAAAATGCTTACAGTAATGTCTGGCGTCCATTCGCTACCCAAAGCGAGAGTATGTAATTTCCCGAAATCAAAGATGCCGCCTAAAAGATCTGTAATTCCATCGCAGTCGTGAAGAGTCACATCATGAAGTTCAGGACGCTCCGGTACAACGGGGGGAGCTACGGTTCTCGCAAAACGGCTCAGGCCCAGATGGTACAGCTCTAGCTTGCGCAAAGCGGGAGAACAAGCGGAAAGAATCGATCGTATGCTATGTGCGTCTTCTTGGGCTTCCACCAGAAAGAGAGTCAGGCTCAGACTGCGCAGCATTTCGTTGCTCACAAGAGCCTTCAGGGTTGTAGTGAACCCAGGAGGGAGGGGAGAGTCGTCGTCCCTGACGGATGCAATGTCGAGCTCAATGCCAGTGAGCTGCGACGATGTCATTCGCTGCAGGACATCGTAACAATTTCGACTCGAGGTGCATATACTGAGCACACGAATACACTGGAGGAACTGAGGCGCAGATGCAACAAGTTGGGCAAGGGTTGTTTCCCGCACCCGTCTGTACTTGCTCCTTTGATAATCGTCATCATCTGTTATGATAATGCGCCTGAACAGGCACTTCTGAGCTGGAACCTGGAATGCTCTGGACACGAGAGACGCAGCTCTAAGGGTCGGAGAGGAATCTTGGAGATGTTCCACAACCATGTCGGTGATCTCTTGAGGAACGGGCCAAGACATGAGACGAGAAATGACAGATGAGCGTGCTGAAAGACGCGAGCCACAGTACTTATAGTTGGCCGTAATTGTTCACGCATCGAAGTCGAGAACAAGAATTCGACAATAAGAGCGTTTCTTCCGGTGGGCAGCTGTGGGTCCGTCCAGCCATGACAATAATGAGAGCCCTCCTAGGATTGTGATTCAACGAGAAGCAAGCAGGGAACAATTAATGACGCACTGCTTTCAGACAACAAGACCAGGCACATCGAAGCGAAACAAAAGCAAGAACATACAATATATACCGGAAGTTTTAAACGAGTGTGCGTTTTGACAATATATGAGATCTAGATAGTCCGGTGAACTCGGGTTTTGAATACGAGCACCGAGGGGTTGATCCGCTAGCTCATGACCCACCGCCGCACCGGTTCGCAGCCGCCGATATCAGGGTGGAGCAGAATGGCGGAAAGCCAGTGCTCGAGAGCTACCTGCCTGCGAGCGAGAAACGTAGATCGATAGCGGGCGAATGGAGCTTTTGGTGGTAGCTCGGGGATGAATGAGTGGTAGGTGCGCTGGAGGGAAAAAGGAGGGGTGGTTACGAATTAGTCAGAAACGTGCTAGATGACAGCGAAAGCAGACGGACCGGAAGTACTTGGAGAAGCTGAACCTCGAGAGCTGCGAACTCGCTGTATCGTTTATGTACAGGGATGACCGTTCCCTCCTTCGTTTTCAGAACACAGTTGTAGACTAGAATACGTCTCAGCAAATTTGACTTATGGAACTGGTAAAAAAGGGAAAGGAATGGGACCGACGAACCGACATAAGCACCACCCAACGCATCTCCAACGCTCGTCCATCCGTTGATCTTCACCTCTCGAGCAAAAGCAGAGCTCTCCCCACAGTTGTCCCCAAGCCATATATCATTGCTGAACACACTCGGAGGCGCACCCACGGGAGAAGTTGGGCGTTTTGGCCGCGGTTCGATGGGTGATTCGTCCTAAGTCAGAAAATTGGTCGGCGAAAATTGTGGCGACCAGATATGACCACATACGAACACCAGATCGTCGTATCGCCTTGATTCATCCTCTACATCAATTCGATTAGGAATAATCTCGAGTTGTTTGGTAGAACGAGCGAATGGGTGGGGGTGTACGGTGGAGCTCATGGAGGAGGAGGACAAGAGTAATGAGACACGTGTTGTGTCACGCAGATCGCCGTGATCGGACTACAATGTTGTGCACCGGCCTCTCGTGCCGGATCACCGGACTGCGCTTAGTCAAACCAAAACGTGAACAAAAAAGTTGAAAAAAGAGAAGAGGGAAGAAAAAAAAGAACAACTTCAAGGATTTACAACGAATCGCTAAGTCAAGCCTTACATAAGCCGAATCGAGCAATAGAGGGTCAGGTACATGATCTGAGTGCTTTTACAAAATGGGCGAAGAACCAACGAAGAACTGCATTTGCCGAAGAAACTTGTTTAAATGATGATTCAAGTGTCCGGAACTCCGAATCAAGAGAACATCCCAAGCAAAACCAGCTACATCATTATGATTCGGCACGTCCCAAAGTTTTGCGCGTAATAGTTTTGCGCCGTTCCCACAGCGTCGTAACCTATCAAGAATTCCTGCATTTCTTTCGCTACAAGACGATTCCGAGTTGGCAGTATTCCGGTTGATATCAAGTCGGAAATAGTTACATCGAGCATATACGCCTCTCTTCGAAGGCACCGTGGCTTGCTCCAAGGATTCCCGATTAACAAATTCGCCTCGGGATTTTCGCAACTTTTCGTATGCCTCAAGTCGCTTCGGGATATCTTCTGGCTTCGTTCCCGATGGAATGAGGCAACCGATTGCAGCAGCGTCTTCTAGGGCCATTCCGGCGCCTTGACCCATTGTCGGTAGAGTCCCATGCGCTGCATCTCCAAGCAGTGCTGTTCTGCCATTAATCCAGGTTGGTAGAATCGGAAGCGCAAGGAGTTGCCATCGAAGAATCGGCTGTTCCGCTAATTGAAGGAACTTCAGGTATCGGTAATGGAAACCTTGAAACTCATCGACCACCTGGGAATTGATTAGATTGGTTAATCCGATGCGTTCAACTTTTGCTCACCTCTTCCACGCTAACCGTTTCGTTTCTTTCTGCGTTGATTTAACCAGATGATGTGAATCAGATACAATGAAATCTCACTGAGTGAATCCTGCTCTCTGTCGTCCACATGATGCGCCACGACGTTGATGAGACTCCCCTTGCGACAAGGAAAGAGAAACAACATCCGAAAACGCTTCTCGGGAGATGTTACAGTCTACCGAACATGTTTCAAATGGCGTCGACACTCTAGATCTGAAAGGGCTTACGCGTGCCCCTGACATTCCCTTCGTGAACCAGTCCATGTCGTCCAAGCCCTCGAGTTTTTCAGCATTGAAGAGACAGCGGAAAGTTGAGATGCCCGAAGGCAGAGGCGGTTGAGCATATCCGAGCACGCTCGTCCGAATCATTGACTAACGAAAATTGAGGGCATAGTCATAGCGGAATGCAAAGAATGAATTACCCGAATACCATCGCACCCGAGGATAAGATCCGCTTCACAAACCTCCCCATTCTTCAACGTAACTTTCCCAGCTACTGCATCACAGAACACTACTTCTTGTCCGAGGTGAAGACGCGCCGGAGGTCCAACGCCATCTTCCCCAATGGCCAGTCGTTTTAACTCGTCGTGCAAATCCGTCCGATGGCAAAGCCAACCAGCCTCAACTTCCGAGTCAACCAACTTTCAGAGCAAAAGACACACTGCACAAGGCTCACCCGTGCCATCTCGTCTTTGGGAATCAGAAACCGGTTCTCCGTACCCTCGCCACCGGATCCACTGAATCTCATCGTCTGCGTTCAATTCAAAGAACAGACTCAGATATTGGAGGCGAGATCATACCCCGAAGAAATCAACGCCCTTCAAGTTGACTGGATTGTAGCCAAGGTGCTCCAAAACTCGCATAGCATTTGCCTGCACTGTGATTGCTGCACCAATTTCTTTGTTCATTAGCGAGGACTCGAGTATCTGTACAAAATGAGTCTGCGATATCCTACCACATACAAACTGAAGCTCACGTCAACTTGATGCCCCTGTCTGCGGAGCGCAACCGCAGCAGTGAGGCCACATAATCCAGCTCCAACGATGTATATACGCAGCGAAGTCGGCACTTCAGCCATAAACGCAAAGCCTGACGTTCTGAGGACCTGGTTGTTTTCAAACCGCTATTTCAGAGGTCGGCGGGCTCCCATCCCGCGCTTCGACTTACACGCTGGGTCACCAGGTTCCCATTGAAAAGCAGAATGTTCAAAACCATCGCGTAATACTAGCAGCACGATCGCACAAAGTCCATCCCTATTCTTGTTATCGAGGAAGTCGGTTCAGTTTATAGAACAGGGGACCCAGGTACATACACTCTGCTTAGTATTTGCGCCACAGGCCTGGTGCCGCGAACAGTCGAGAGACGAAAATGAGACAGGCACCGACGAGAAGGGCACTTCCTTTGATACGCCCAGTAATTGTTAATTCGCGCGAACCAAAGTCAATGAAAAGGCGCAGACTCACCAGCGAAAGCACCAACGGAAATGAAACCAAGTCGAGACTCAACGAACAACCCGCTGATGGGTGGACCGCATAGAGTTGCAATCCCTGCGACCGTATTTAGGGCACCGAGTCTGCGCCCCAGATCTTCAATATCACCCATCTGCCCGACGGCGGATCCAATAAGAGCGAGCCACGCGCCGGAAGAAAATCTATTCATGCGAGACATTTATTTTCAGTTCACCGGCCAGAGAGAAAAAGAATTTTCTGACCCATAGAGAACGGAGATTCCTGTAATGCGGGCAATTGTGCGACAGAATGGCCAGGCAATCGTGGCGCAACCGGCGATGGCAGTCATGATGGTCATTATGTTCATGGGTCCTGTGTGATCATTAGTGGATGAAACTGGGATGGATGCCAACGTTTGCCTACCGTAGTAATCACCGAGTACGCCTGAGGTCACCCGGCCGATTCCAGAGCTGAAGTTGATGATGGCGACGAGGTAGAAAGCAAAGTTGGGAGATATTCCGAACTCGATCGCGCTGCTGCTGATGTATGTTAACACTGCATCCAAAAGACAAGTTCAATATTGACTTCCATACTCGCTGAGTATATGTAGCCAGAGTTAAGACGTACTTGTGAAGAGACCCAGACCGGTGATGAACGAGCAGATATTGAATACAACGAAAGGAATGTTGTGATATGTCTGTAAGCCTAGCAGTCCTCCAGGCGTTTTGTTGGGAGCGAGACGTCGTTTGATACTCTAGGATAAATATTGAAGGAGGTCGTTATCAAAAGGAGTTGAAGACGAACCAAATTTGTAACGACGAGCATCAACAGCAATATGAATGCGAGAATCCGCATGGCCCAAGGAAATCTGCGTTGACCGTCGTATATGACCACTCAACATCTTTAAAACGCACCCAAGTTTGGATATGAGTTGACGAAGGATGATCGGCTGCACCGTGGCACCAATGGCACCCCCAAAACATGTGAATCCGAGAGCGAATCCGCGTCGCCGTTTGAACCAATGCGTGACGATCGTGAACATCGTGCAGAACATCAGCCCAGAACCAATCTGAGAATGAGAAGATAGTGGTCAGAGACAGGTAGTACGAACAATGCAAATATACTCCGACGCCGAAGCCTTGGCAGAGCATGAAGTGCCAGTATTGTTTACACTCCGGAACGAGCAACGTTGTGAGTACGACCAGCAGGCTCCCGACGAGGAAAGGGAAACGATAATAACCGATGTCGAAGAGGTGGCCGACGAGCACAGCGGGTAGGAATATCATGGCGTGCTTCGGAGATTCACGATGAGGAACGGCGGGTTCTCCACGTAGGACACGGACCTGTATCGATCCAATCCATGATCTCCGAAAAACTTTAGTTATCCGAGGTGGCACAGAAACAAAAAGATGGAAAGTTACATTTCGGATGGAGTCGATGAATGCAGCAGCTTCTCCTGATAGTATGCCTGGAATACCTACCGGAAAAAATCAACGCAATTGCTGCAACAAATCGACGTCGTAAGCTTACACCCCAGGAATTTACGTACCCAAAGCTTTGACGGCACTGGTCAATAAATCCATGAGCAGAAGACGATGTGCATACGTTGCAAAGAAGCCCGAGGTGGTCTTCGAAACGTTCTTCAGTGCTCCTCGGCAGAGGGAGACTCTTATATCACGCACTCCAACAAGGACAATCCAAGCATGTACGCCTCCTTCAGGGAACGCTTCTGTATCTTCCGCCAGCAACGAGACCACAGTCTCGAGCTCTTGAGCTTTTTCGTCGACCTTAACAGACACAGAGGTGGGGGAGAGTTTCTCAGACATGGTGGCAGAATGGAACCACGAATCAGGCAAATACACACCTAAACGCGAAATTCACGGGTCTTGGGTGCCACAAAGATAGAGAAGCTTCCAGGGTGTCATTGTTTTTCGACATAGAGAGTTCCGTTTGTACGGCAGCGTTGAAAGGAAGGGTAGAACCTAATTTAGCCTCAGGCTCGGACCGCCTTCTTCGCTGGAACACATGCTTATATCTGATCAGTAAGCAGTGGGATGCTCGCGTTCACTAAGAGAGCATGAACGGAGAGCAAAGAAGACAGAACATAGGCGAAGATATGCGCCATGGCAAGAGAAGGTGGTGGTTGAGAGGCAAGAGTGTCACATCACGGGTCACAGTTACATAATGTGACATTTACGGACAGTTACACGATCACATGGCGTGACCTGACGCGGGTTTCTTCGTGCACGGACCAGGTACCTAATTGATCACTCATCGTCGAATGGCATTCAGCGGTTTCGAAACTAGTTAAAATTCCCAAACATTTCCTTTGCACCTCACCTCCATGATCTTGACTCATCGGGCCTCAGAATCGATCTTCTGCTGGCTTCCCAACGAGATACTTACTTGCAATGATAATCACATGTTGCCGACAAAAGGATCTTTCTACGCTTTACCAACGCTTTACCCGCCTCCTGCACAAATAATATAGCCAATCCTCAAACCACATCAGTTCAAGAAACCAAGTATTCTGGGAGTCATTGCAAAAAGACATCCGGCTATCGCTGATCTCCAACGCCTTCCCATGAAGATTCACGGCTTCGATGAGGTTCGTCTGTTCTCCGATTCAACATGAACTCTTACCAAGTCTTTTGGGGCACATCAAATAGGAAGAATATCTGAGTGAGATAACCACCCACTTGAAGAAGGTCCGGCCGCTCCCCTCATTTTAATTGCGAATCGCAATTCCTAGAGGGAAAGATAAGCTTTGATTTCCATCCCGCATTCCAAAGCGATAGCTGCGGCCTGGGTGGATGCGGGTCAGAGCTTGAACGAAATGGGAATCAGGATTACCTACGTCTCATTATCAGAGTTCAATATTGCGTCTAACTGATGACGCGGGTAGATTGCGAACGGTGGATTAAAAGCATTGATCACCGCTGGTCTCTGTATACGTACGTAGTTGCGCAATAAATATCTCAATATTCTAATGGCGACAAAGTGTCGCGAACAGGGAATTTGAATCTCAAATTTACTTACTCAAAAACATCATTAAGACCAGAATCAATTACTTAATCGACGCCTATTAACCAGAAACTTGAATCTGAGGCTTCAAGAAATAACAACAGTGAACGCCTGATTCCCAACAGACTGCCCCGTGCATTGCGAGATACTAGCCGTCTGCCCAACCGCCGTACCAATCTGCACACACTGCCCCGTCGCATCCGAGATAACCGCACACCCATGTGCGATGGTGGGGTCACTGCATTGGCTACAGACGAAGGAGAATCCTTGAGAGCTGTAGAAGACGGTGGTGAGCATTGGTCTCTCGTCCCAACTGTGACAGGGAAGGACACTTACAAGTTTCCCGGAGATCCACTGATACGAGGCTCGAGTAACAACTGAAAACGGTCCACCTCGGTGGGATACAACGGCGTCGCCCCCGCAGGCGCATTATTGACGCTATCGTAAAATGATGGTAAGTTTATGTGAATTGAACCGGCCGCGATACATGACAACAGACCTCAAGAGTCCATTTCCGCTCGCATCGACGGTGAAAACAGGGGTGAGCGGGGTAGTAAGTGCCTCCGCCTCAATGGGAACGTTCGCAAAGTACGCTCCCGAGGGATACCCGAGCTGGAACTGTCCATTGACGATGTTGATTCCTTTGCCAGCAACAGCGGGGTTGCAGGCCGCGCGGGCTTGCAACGGTCCAGCGGCGGCGCTAGCAATGAGGAGCGAAGAGAAAACGGTGAAGACGGAGAGCATATCTGAATCGCTTGTTGGTTGAATCCGAAAGGTGGATGAGTATTATGGAGGAGCGGAGGTGTCTTTTATACCTCTTCTTGTGGAATGACACACTAGATACGGCCTGGTTCGGGGAGGAGGGTATTTATTTTTGTAGTGCACACGACGGATGGAACACTTGCATCGATTGAGCTTCCCGCGCTGGGCAGATAGAGGCGCTTGACGCGTCCTCGCCGAATGGTATCAATCAATGTTGGATGATGCAAGGCGGCACTCGCACGGGTATCTGACTATATTTCGTGTCTAAAGGCACCGAGGTTTAGAATGCAGCCGGCAGCTAACGGAAATTGCTTACCATTGAACCGTGTCCACCGCGGGCTGCTCTTCGTTGTGAGTTGTAGCAGGTTTCTTAATGTGTTTCATGCACTGCTGAAGGCGTATGTTCAATTGGTGTCTAGCAGAATTGTTCGGCGCCCTCTTTGGCAAGTACCACTCAACATGTGGGTTCCCGAAAGCCCGATACTTAGCTCATCTGTATCATGTTATCAAGTGCCCGACGACAAAAGTCAAAAGAAGGAACTCGCCTGCAAAAGCTCACCGCGGAGGCAACAACGGCCCCCACACCGTAACTTGAGCATATTCACTGCTCGCCGTAGAGACTAAGAGGTAAAGCAATAAATCTAGAGCGACCATAGGCACCAGATGGAGGAGGCAATCTGCTAGGTCAGGTCTCACCCGTTCCGAAGTTACACCGACACCAGACTCGATGGGATATGTGAAACTGAGCGATCTGAGCGTACATTCAAGGGAGAATGGGATTGAGGTAGACGGGATTACTTCAAAATGGATCTGGTGTCGCGGTTACAAATAATAGCCTTGCGAGAAGATAGGATCGTTCGACGAGCGAATGCCAAATGGAGAGCCGGGAAGCGCCTGCGCTGCTCAGGAGACAGTCTGGAATCACCGTGATACTGCCAGTATAGGAATATTCCAGATAAAATCGAACGCAGTTTATTCTCGGTGAAGGCTTGAAGCACGGTAGCCAAAGGTGAGGGCGAGCCAGACCAAGTGAGAAAGTCGCTGCCAGGCTGGCAGTCAACTGGCAGTTACTGGCAGACTAAGGCAGTTGTGGAGAGAAATCAGACACAGAGTCTTAGATGGAGTTTTGCAATATATCCAGATTCCTGAGTAGCGGCCCGGTTCAGCTTCAGGGATTCTACGTCCAAGAAAGCCAGTGATGAGAGGCAGAAGCAAGAGCAGACGTAAACACCGGCAAATATCTAAGTACACGACCAAACATATACTCACCGACCCGGTACCAGCCGTCATAACACTGACAAAGTTCGATTTGAAGTTCAACTTGGTTGAATTTTCATTATGGCTGCAATCCACCAGTATACCCATGCATAATGCACTCCGGACCCTATGAGCAGATCTAGTAAACAGGTGTCGTCAGAGGAACTCAAGAAAGAGAACTGTCCGGTTGAGAATTACGGAAATGAATGTAAACGGATACAAAATATCATGCTCCCGTCTGCAATTATCTAGAAATTGTGTTGTGACGCTTGTGAGGTGGGGGAAAAAAACAGTTACCTCGACAGAGAATGACAGAACTGAGCGTACTATGCAATGGGATCTTGCACCGCCAGCGGTCTTCACTCAATAGTGTTCAACTTCGATTTTTTGGTGAAACCTCAGCCGCTATTGTATCTATCGTCGAGACCCGAGATTTATCGGTGAACTTTGAAGTAGTACATCTAACTGATTAAAACCATGCTTTTGCAGAATCCAATGCAGTGTATGACACTCCAATTCTCTCCAAACTCGTTCGCTCCCACACTACCTCCTCGCTCGCATTTCATTCAATGGTACCACGTTCAGCACCTTGGCTTCAACCGCCCCTACCGCGGTAGATATATTCATTCTAGATCCAGCCCATTCCATCCACCCCAATCGAATCATCTCCCTCCCATTGTAGACGCTCCCGTCCGCAAACAAAACTCCAACGCCACGACCTCCAACGCGCTCATCCCAAGATACTCTTCCTCCCCAACCTTCGGCACCGCCGACATCTCCCTCTCCTCCTTGTCCACCAAATGCTGCGGATTCAGCAACGTCCGCGAAAGCAGCCCGCGTAGCTCCTCCCCTTTCTGCGCCGCCATCGATGTAAGGCCCGGGATATCGAAGCCCTGAGTGTCCATGAGCTGTTGGTGCGCGGTGAGGTTGAGGTTCATCACGTTTTGAAGCAAGGCGCGGAGGGTGGGGGCTGGGGTGGAGGCGAGAGTGGATGGCGGAGGTGGTGGCTGGGAAGATATCAGCAAGAGGAATATGAATTGAGAGAGAAGAATGAGCCGAAAGCCATAAGAACTTCACCATATTCCCCTCAAACTTCTGTAATGCCATCTCAAAAGTAACCAGCTCCACCGCAGTCATCGGCTTCCTCCCAACCCCGCGTGCACCCTGACCCATCAACAACCTCGTCAAGCCATCATGTATCTCATTCGGTGTCCACGTCGCTACGGCGTGCAGATTCTGGATGTCGAACCCTTGGATGGTGAGGAATTCGAGGTGGTGTGTGAGGTCGCGGTTGAAGCGGTTTGTTTTGAGGAAGTCGAGCATGGGGTTTGATGGGGTGGAAGCTGGAGACGACGTTGATGGAGATGAGGCGGACTGGGTAGTGGGTGAACGCTGTGGAGAAGGTTTTGGGAGGGGGATGGGTCTGGAAGGAGTGCGGAGGGGAGTGAACGGGCTCTGCGAAAGGTAATGAAGTCCCATTCGACAGCGAATCAAGACGGGCCATGGAAAGGCTTACTCGAACAGCTTGCGAGAAGATTGAAGACGCGGAACCAGTCGGCTGCACAGATGGTCAGTTTTAGCGTGCGAAGCAGAATGAGAACTCACAGAAGAATTTTGCGAGGGAGTAGTCGGAGGGGTTGAGGATATACTCCCCGATCCACTACTCTGTATCGATATCGACGTTTGAAAAAACGAGTTAAGCGCTAGATACAAATGAACTCACGATAGTTTCACTAGTAAGGTCGACAAAATCTGGGTCTTCTGATGTGCTGACATTGAGGGCATTCTTGATCTGGGTTTTCGATGTCAGTGCAAGAGAACGAGAAAGAACGGCCATTCCAGATACATCCCTTGTCTGCTTCTGCTCTTCGCTCCGCTTTCAACTGCGCGTCGACGACAGCGGGAAGGTTTTCGCCCCAGAAATCGGGTCCAGCGATACTCTTATCGTGCTCCACGTGGTCTGCTGGATCATAGAAAGTATTTTCGACCGCGCGCTTGATCGACGCCTCCGAAATTCTAAAGACGAAGGCAAGGTCGGAGTGTGACCAGCCGCCTTCTCCGCATAAAATGCGGCATATTGCTCTCCCCTTCCGATTCAAGGCTTTTCCATGACTATATATAGCCCAAGTCAGTGGATTTTCAAGCGGCTAATCTTGCGGCCTCGAAAAATGGAAAACAAAGCGATGGAGCGAAATGAACTGCTTACTACCCGCGCCGCCGTCCGACAACTTGGGTCACTGGGCGAAACTGAATAAAATCTTGTAGAGTTGGTATATCGCGCTCGCCGGAGTCGCTCTCGTAGCCCGAGTCCACAATCGTGTCCATCATGGTGGAGGAAGAGAGCGAGAGGTGTCACAATCTGTCACATTGCGTGTTCATGTTTGGCTGGTGATCGCCATCGGCATTTCCCGACCCACCCGCACAAGGCCAAGGTTGTTCAAGGTTCCAATATACAGAACTTAAAGAATCATCCTTGATTGCCTAGCAGTTCGCGGATCAGCTCCGGAGACTCCACCGGCGGACAAATTGTCGGCCGGAGCGAAGCGGCAAGCGGAGGCTCGACTGTCACATTCAAACAACATTCAAAATTGTTTCGGCCAACAATCTCAACTCAAAAAGACGGTTCTCCAGAGAATCATGGGCCAACCTACATACACCGCAGGTACGAGGATCATTGTATGTAGCGTCTGTTTACAAGAGACTATAGTACTAGGGCCAACCGAGAGAAAAAAATACGTAGCAAAGTGAATCATTCCAAATCGACATACTTGGTAACATGAGTACAAAACATGATCGACTCTGCGTCCAAATAAAGCGGTCGGGAATCTAAGACAGTAGACTATACCCCCACAGCCCGCTCAAAGTGTAATGGGAATGCAGTTGATGGCAAGAAGACCACCTGCAGATAATCAAGAATTAACCAGAGCAGCAGAGAAGCCAGCAATGAGTTCCTCACCCCAGTCCATCTCCGGCGCATCACAGCGAGTCGTAATGTCAATGCTGAGAATCAGGTCAGACAATACTATCAAGCAAGCTACGGAAATAAAATTGTACCAGTTGTTTCCGAGGATGGTGATGGGAGAGCAGCTGAGCCCAATAGGGACGTTGACGCCACCGAGGTTAATGTCAAGGGCGGAAAGGACTTTACTGGCTTCAAGGCTGCTGGAATCCACGACGGACTGGCAGCATTGGTCAGAGGTGGGCGGGGTCACCGGGATGGTGGTGGCGGCAGCAAGCGTCTGTCAAGCAGCATCTTAAGTTGTGAGACACTATATGAGCCAGTGAGTGCTTACAATGAGCACCGAGGTGACAACGACAGAGAGCTTGGAGAACATCTTGGTTTAGAAAAAGCTTGAACTGCGAAGAGATGTGTTCAAGTGAAGTTTGAAAAGGATTGAGCTGGTTTTTATATAGTTTGATTCTAAAATTTCCCGCGATTTTCGAGGCCGTCACCGAGCAGAAATTTCGTGATATGCCGCGTCGCTGTGGTGCTAGTTTGACGGATTAAATTCGTTGAAAACCCAGGACTGTCGATCGAAGGAGAGTATGCACGGTAAATTGAACAGCCGCGTCAGTGGCAACAATTTTGAGTTCTTGTTCGGTTCTTGACATTGACAACAATGTCGCGACCTTGATTCTCACGTCGTCCATCCCGGATGCAGAAACAAAAAGACGTCGACATCCATTTCTTTGTTGTTTTCCCTGATAGTCTCGAGTGAGAAAATATGGTCCCGTCGAACTACGGAAGCTTGAGGGACACCGCAAGCGAAAAACGCACAGTAGTGTCCCCAGGACATGCACTTATAGTTGTTCGGTGGAGGGAATGCGCCCTTCAACCCTGAAATCTTTAAAAAATGTTCTGATCGATTCCTGTGACCACGATACACATCCTAGAAATTCGATGGGTACTCAGTACATAAGTAATACGATGTTTCGAAATCCCGAGTAACTGAACGACCTACGTCATGGTCAAAGCTCGTCATGCACATTCTCGAAGCCCTATGTGCAGCGTTAGAAATAAGGATCTTCTGCAGATTGAGCCAATCTTCGCCGACGGGAGGAACCTATGACTGAACGGTTCAACCAAGGTTCAACGAGACGATTTTGACAGAAATTTTTTCCCAGTCACACACTGCCAGTGAGTAGATTTCAAAGCCGAACAGTAATGATCATATGAACGAAATCTCTTCTCCCGCACTGATTCCCGATTCCGTTTTTTCCCCATCAAGGGTCCAGCTTCATGGAGAGAGGTGGGTAGCGGCCCGCAATCGCGAGCGGGGGACAAGGTGGGAGGGGACAGGGAGGAGGGACCCTTTTACTTTCTCCTGCAGGCTGCCCGTGGTGAGCGCTCGAACTGAGTATTCCCAACCAATGAATCTGCCCTGTGAGCCATTCAACAATGCCTCCCAGGCCGACATAATCCTGCGCTCCTGTGATGGCTTCGACTTTCACGTCCATTCTGTCGTTCTCTCATACGCCTCCCCATTTTTTCGCGCCATGTCAACGCCATGTTCTCTCTTCCCCCAGCTAAGGCTCCAACCTTTTAGTTTTCGTTTGCGCCCGAGGGCAAAACAAACGGAAACGGTTGTAAACGTTTAGAAAAACCTTTTTAATCGTTTTAAACGGAAGTTGGGGCGGCCCGGGGCGGCATGGCTCAGATCAGAGATTCCACTTCTCAAACTTGACTAAAAGGCAAGCCACAAGGTATCAAATGAGTTGGCTGATGTCTGAGTGACTTAAAAAAGGTGTACACTCACTGCTGGATAATGTTTCGCTTTGCCCAACGGGCATCAAGATGTCGCGCCGTCTCGAAGCCGAGCATTCTGCCGCCTCGAGGCACTGACTTGATGATCCTGACACTCAGGATCAACGAAGGATCAACTCCGGTTTCGATTTGCATAGAACGGCAGCTCATCGCACACTGATCTAGCCGATGAAGGTAAGTAACCGTTTAACCGTTTGTTTTATTTTTGTTTACCGTCTGTCGACCTCGGCAAAACAAACGAAAAAAGAAACGGATATAACCGTGTAAAACGTTTGCACACGGAAACGGTTGGAGCCTTACCCCCAGCAGAAATCGACAAGAGTCATCCCATCATCCCCATCTCAGAGCCAGTCCGGCTACTCGACCGATTCCTACGCATCTGGTATCCTAGTCTCTTGGAAACAGACGGAACAACACAAGAGTCCTCGTACCTACGGTGTGTTGTGGTCTGTCAACACCCTTTGATCGCCGGTTGGAGGGTCAGCTTATTACCTAATCATCAAAACACGACACGTCGATGCAGCTCATAGCGCGCGTCAATTAAAATTCTAGACCACCCACCATAATCTCGACCTTTGCCTCATTGACCTACGCGCTTGAACGGACGAAAAAGGTAGAGAAACGGCCGATATCAAAATTCGTTCGGTTAATGCCGGTTGGCTGCAAACCAGCGCAAAGGTTGAGTTTAGCACACTCCTCAGCCAAAATTGAGAATTCTAAATTAACAGGGGTGCTAATATAGCTTACCCAGACTATATCCCATAGAGAATTCAGGCAGAATCGATGCTGCCGCTTGAATATAGCGGAAATGGCGTGTGGGAAACTCTTTCCATTTCGAAATGTTTACATAATAACCCGACCCTCCTGACAGCTGTCGCGCGGTAAACTACAGACTACTGGTATCCCGGCGCCGAAATGCTCGCAGACTTCGACGACTTCAACGAGCTGCAGTCGCTAATCGAGCTAACGCTCTCGAAATATGACATACAATCTGTCGCCCCCATCTTCAAACACCATCTGCGCCGCTATATATAATATCCAACAAAATTGCGTCGGCGTCTTCGCCGTAGCTTGCAGTCGGGGCTGGGCAGACGTCGCACACGACGCGGCGAAGGAGTCGCTGAAGGTCAATTTCTTCGTCCTGGTGCAGGATAAGGCTTTGGCACAAGATCTCCGCCTCGTCTCCGGTGCAAACCTCCAAGCCCTCCTTTGCTATCATCTCGAATGTGGTCGCGTAGCAGCGGGCGCGCGCCGGGCCGCGCATCAGCAAAACTCAACGCGTCTGGCTGATCTGGCACCAGGCCAATACAGACCGTTACACTGCCAGAATAGCGTCTGGCGCTAAAACGACACGCATATTGCCATAAACGATTATGGCGCCAGAACCTCTCCAGAAATGAATTCTGACGGTGGGCTACTATGCTCGGGTACTCGTTGTATGCTCAAAATCCTTTCATTACGACAGCAAATCATATTTATTCTCCTATGTACAACATGGAACAGCAAGGAAAGAGAAGAGGAAAGGGGGGAAAGAGCGCACCTGTACCATATCTTACAGTCTGATGGCGTGGATGGTTCGATCGGGCAGCGAGGGAAAGCAGGCGCGACCTATATGGTGGTAGGTGCAAGTAAACGAGGACAGAAAGAATCAGTGACGAAGCGCAGGCAAAATAAAACGATTACATACTCATTCAAAGGCTCCATGCGCGACCATCGTATCCTTCCGCCTAGCCACCGACCCTGAGGAGAGCACAGCCTGAATCTTGGTGATAGAGCGCCTAATTACCTTGAATACCTTGACTCTTGAGGATAGCGGACACCGCGACTTGAAAGAATTGATTGAAAAGGTCGTCTTGTCGACATCTTGAGATTCGAGCTTGATGTGTGAAAAGCTTGAGATGTAAGAAGCACTTGAGAATCCAGAGCTGTATATATAAGACTAAGACTTGAGGAGGATGGCTATAAGGCTTGAGGGACTTCGAAGACTTGAGATATACGCCGCATCGAGCTGAGTTTAGAATTCAAGACTTGAGCCATGCACGACTTGAAGAGAGGCGAGGGAAGGCTTGAAGGGTTGCTTAAACGACGGTTGCGGAGTAATTGGTGGCAGCGGGGGGTCGTTTGTAGGCAGGAAAGCGGAAGGGCGGCCGCAGTGGTGGTGGTAAGAGGCAAAAGATGCCCATCAAAGTCAACCATGGGCTCGGCAACACGTGTTGCGCACGGACCCCAATGCCAAGACCTTCTCCGGACTTCACCGGATTTTACCTTCTCCCACCATTCACTCTCGTTCGACTCGAGAGTCAGATCGTGGTCGTAAATCGAAACCATTTATTTTTATAATTTTCCAGAATAAATCATATCCAGGAGTCAATACGGGGGTGGGAGCATGCGAAGCAAGACTTGACAGCGGACGGTCCGCAACTTCCAAGCATTCGAAGGAATGGAAAGCAAGGACAAAAGCCGTTCGATCCGGGGTCAAGTCGGAGCAGTGAGATGCCACTTTCCTTTTTCCTTGCTCGTTGGCATGGATATTTAGTCTAGTAGACAGCTCATTTTGAGGTGCATCAGTGTTTTACGAAACTGGTTGTGGCGTTGTACAACACCGAAAAACACCGAAAAACGCCGAAAAACGCACCAAAATGCCACAACGCACGGTGACCACAACGCCAAGCCTTTTTTTTGACAACGCCTGATCTCTTTTCGTTTGCGCGCAACAACGGCTGCGCAGAAAATTTTGTTTAAAGTGCACAATGTGAGCTATACTATCGTGCCAAATAGGTCTGGATTTTCACAATGGGTCTGGATTTTCAATTTTTCTCTCCTCCCTTTGCACTTTGGGTCTCCGGATTTTTCGGCATTTATTCCGGTACCAATTCACTATGGGTAGAGCTAAAATCCTCACGATTTCATGCAAGTCCAATGTCAAGAAACGTTCGCCGTTTTCTCGAGGTTTTTGATCTGTCCTGTCAATCCATCAAAATACCTTGATGAAAGCCCGTTTTTCTTACTGCCTTCCTTTGGCCGTATCGCTACGAAACTTGCAGGATCTATAGCCCAATAGCATACAAACAGATTCCGAAAAGTCCGGAGGTCCAAATCGAAAAGGGAGAAGAGAAAAATTGAAAATCCAGACCTGTTGTGCAAATCCAGACCTATTTGGCACGATAGTAGATAAAGTACATATTCCCTCTAAGATTCAAATGGATATGACCCTCCTATCGAGCCCAGTTCTCAGCAGATTTTGGCAGAACAACGGCAAAATGCCGGAAAACGCCGACAACACGGCAACCAGTTTGATGATTTGCTGATGTGGATGCAGTTTCAGTGTTGAAGTACTGGGATGAATTTGAGTCGGGACCAACTCGGGACGGGCTTTTGGCTATTTCCCGTTTGGGTTTCAACACTCGATCTAAGTAGTTTCTTCCATTATGTCTGCGTGTTCTTTCAAAATCCAAGTTGTAGGCTGGTGTGTCATGAACGCGTTCAGGCCAACTCTTGCCAGAGAACAAAACGGTTAGCGAAAGAGAAATGTCCCGTGACCGCGTTGACCCACTGCGTGATCCGATGCCGTCATCTCAAAGTTTTCGCATCCTCTCCTCCATCTCCCGATGTCGACAAAAGCACCCACTGCTGGTCCCTTTCAACGAGGCAATCCCAACCTCAGCATCTCAGGGACCGTTATATTTGCTCTCGTTCGTCTTGCCGAGTTAGTCTCGTCCCTCCCCTTGCTCTTTCTCGCTTCAATTGTAGCTGGCATGCAACTCCGACTCACTAAATCGAATCCCTAGTGCTCCGCTTCAATACTTCCTGTTTACGCGCGGATGGGCTGTAAGACTGCTCTCCCTCTTCGGCTTCCGCGCCGCCCAACTCCCAATTACGCTGGGTCCTGGACTGGGTGGAATCGGTCCCGTGCCAACCCTGCTGGTGGGGATGTGCGGACTCGCTGCTGTTCGTCATGTACGTGGCTCGCTCTTCGCCTCTGCCTCTCCGCGCAACTTAACGTGCTAACGCTCCCCCATATAGGCCCACGCATTCACCTCAACCCCCTACATCCCTGTCTCCATCTCCCTCTCAGTCGCACTCTACAACGCCTTCGTCAACGCCATAAACACCCTCGCCACCGTGCACACCCTCTCCTCCATCACCCCCATCCTCACGCGCACGTCCTTTCTCGAATATCTGGACTGGCATCAATACATCGGTTTCGCGGTGTTGGTGGCAGGTCTGGGGATCGAGTTCAGTGCGGAGGCGAGCCGGAAGAAATTTAAGGGAGATCCAAGGAATAGAGGGAAATTGGATGATACGGGGTTGTGGTGCGTTCAGCCCTTATTGCTATTTCATTCGGTTCTTGACTTCGTTTTTTGATTTGTATTGACGCCGCAAGCAGGTCCGTCGTCCGGCACCCAAACTACCTCGGATTCTTCCTCTCCCGTGTTGGCATCTCACTCGCAACGGTGAGTTTCTCTTTCGCGCCCTCTTTTTCTTCTCCTTCCCTTGTCATCTTCCGAGTCCCTCTTTGGCCGTTGAATTCGCTCATCATTATAATAGGGCTCGTACTGGATAACCCTCATTCTCAACTCACTTCAATTCCTCATCTTCTACTCGGGCGGCATCCCCGACATCGAGTGGTACATGGCGCACAAGTACGGTGCTCAGTGGGAGGCGTATACGAGGCGGGTGAGATGGGCGATTATTCCTGGGGTGGTTTGATTCGGGTGTGAGAGGTTGGATTTCGAAGGGGATCGGTGTGATTGAATGGTGAGTATTACTTGGTGGGCTGGTAGATTGATCAATTAATGTTGGCCGGACACAGGTGCATCTGGTGTGCGTACACGTCGGAAATGAGTTGAATGCATCTCGGGACGTATATAGGTGACTAGAATACAAGTTCGAGCGGAACCTAGCAGGAAGACTGAGTCGAAAAGGAGAAGAAGCAAAACCAATATAAGAACCTTTTCTATCGCCTCATTGACGGCGGGCTGATATTTGTCTTCAATAAATGCGCTCAAATCGCGAAAAGCACTCGACCGGCAGTATTCACATTCCTCCGCTAGACTGAGGGCATCACTGAGGAAAACCGAATCTTGAACTTGGGGGAGGGGGGCCATTGCCTTCGCATGGCAGAACTCGTACTTTTCCATTGTTGTCAACTCTCACGGAATTAACTTATGGATTCCGAGTCGACCCGTAGACAGAAACTGAGGGCTCCGGGAGAAATCAACGAAAAATCAACTCACAAAATTTCGGAATCGTCGACACTTTCGAGGCAGCCCGTTTTTAGTCTTACACCTTCCGGTCCTATGCACGATATGTCTACGGATGCAACGCCACGACACAATCTGGGCATTCTGACAACAACTTGTTCTTACACTGAAATCGATGTTCAACTTCTTTTCTTTGACCACCAGTCGACGAGTTGGCTCTCTGCGGATCTGCGGATCTGCCTTTGGCCCAACACTCATCAATGCTAGTTGACTTTGGGATTTAACCGACTCATTCGCTTGCCAGAGGAATATATTGCTCGATTTGTTTTGATGTTGGAGAATTTTCGGCCGAACCCTTCGAAACTTGACTTTCGGACTTGGCGAAAACAGGCGAAAACCCGGTCCGCCAGAGCATGTGACTCATGACAGCGTGAGAATCGCATATCGCTCCTCTCCCTTTTCCCTTCATCTCGCGACTCGCTCTGTCTGTTCCCGTCCACCAATGCTTCTGGATATGATAGAGGACGACTCCAAAGGCTCATTAACGCGCTCTATGCCGGCAAAACACGTTGATATCGGTCCAATTACTTACTGCGTCGGGGGTTGTATTACGTCTCCCGCCAACATCCGGCGTTGCGCGCGTTCAACGCGTCCAAGCGCCGTTTGCGGGCTCTCTAGTGATCTCAGAACTCTTTTCTCCCCGATACCATTGCCTAGATATGTCTGCTTGTCTGGTTCTGATTCAAACTAGGGACAAGGCGGGCCGCATGGGGGTGGACTCCCTTTGCTCGTAAATCTCGTTCACTGGATCTACGAAGATGGCTACAGACACCGCAGGAAGCTTACATGCAGTTGATTAAGGAGATCTGGTCCCCAGGTACGTCGCTATTGTTGCTTAAAACCAGTTTCCTTCTCTCATTTCGCATAGTACATACACCGCAATGACACATAACCCAACGATAACCTCTTGCTAAATGCGCTCACGCTGCTCGAGTATGGGCTTCCTGCTAACGTCGTTTCATGCGACTCCAGGGTTTGCGGCCATTCAGCCATGCTCGACATGTATTCCGGTGGGCTAACTTTCCCTCGAACCCTGTACATGTTCAATCAGGGCATTTTATCAGCTACTCCGGTCACTAACAAGCAATACTACGGCGCGAGAACCTCAATTTTCTAATCTTTGGTAGGTTTCTCTCAGACATGCCTTTTACAGCCTTCTGTGGTCCTCATGATTGTTAGGTCAGTTGGGCATGTGGCTGCCAAGGTCGCCAATTTAGCAGCTAGGTAAGCTTGCTATTCTCGTATCGATTTGACATGTCTGACGTTCATCCGTTTGGCATTATCGGCAGCCTCGAACTCCCTCATTCTTCGCAGAGCTGGTAAGGAAGCACCACATTCCCTTCTCTCCTTCTCCCCTTACTCGACCCTTCTTCTTTTTTTGCCCTCCTCTGCTCTCCCTTCAACAAACCCGCTGACTGCCTTCTTCTGAAATGGACCGCGAAAGACATGGCGCACATCCTGTCCTGAATACTTCAAATTGGATGAGGGTGCCGATTCCGTGTGTGGGTGTTTCCTTCGTTTCTTTTCTTCTGTTACGGTGGGAAGGCGGGCTGGTGGACCGGGGGGGAGTGTGTGTGGGGAGGAGAGGTGAGGAGGCGGGTGGTAGATGGTAGGCGGATCTGACGGGATGCCCCATGCGGTGGGATGGGATGGTGGAGGATGACGAGGAGCATGGGAGACTCGGAGTGTACGTGCGGTGTGCAGCGCCCAGCGTGAAGGGGACGAGGCGTCGAACGCGGGATGTGCCCCATTGTGCGGCGGTGCAGCGTAAAGGTGAGGATGAGGATGCGGGAGCGGTGTCGTCCGCCGTCCGGTCGTCTGTGCGGAGTGTGGTGATGGCGGGAGATGCCCGCGTTGGCCTCGATGATGACGGGGGACGGGGGTAGCGCGAATGATACGTGCGGCGGGCGAGATGGGATGAGGAGGTGTTTTGAGTGGGATGAGTGAGGTGTCGAAGGCGGGGGGTGCGGCGTCGTCTGCGCAGTGCGCGGGGTGGTGGTGAGGAGAAGCCGTCCGTGACGTGGATGTAGCCTGGATGATACCAGCCGGTCGGTGACGACGAGGTATCGAAGGCAGGTGTGGTGGATGTAGGGTGGTGCGAGCAAGGGAAGTGTGTTCCGTCGGTACGTTTGAGGTTGTGTCTGCGGGGGTTGAGAAGAGGTGCATACGCATGTTTGAGGGTGGATGAGGTGCATCGGACGTGGGAGGAGGTTGGGTCGGCGCGAAGAGGAAACGAGCGCGTCCGCGTATCGCTACCTTGATGTCATCCTCGTACTTATTCGATGTTGATGTCGTCTCAAACGGAGACACTCTCGACGAGTAGTGCGTGCGCACCACGGTCATACCAGCGGCAAATGAGGTGTCGAAGGGGGGTGCAGCGTCGTCTGTGTGGGGTGCTTTAATCACCTGCTTCACACTCATTTCAAACTCGCTTTGATTTCACTATTGTTGGCTGGTTGGCTGGTCAAGTTTCCCCTGCGACGCTAGAATTTTCGATTTACATCAATTTTACATGGCCCAACAATTAGTTATGAGTACCAATGAGATCTTGATCCAGAGCTACGAGGACCAAAGCTCGCTCGGTCAGCGCTAGCGCGCTGACCAGCTCGCATTGGCAGCGGGAATAGTTCGGCATCGAATGCCGGAGACAGAATTAACCGCATCATTTCTGCTTTTCACACGGTCACAAAAATATGATGGGCATTAGAAGCGGTTGTAATCAATGTCAAGAGGCATTACAGAAAGCGTGGGAATAAACAGCGTTTTCATTACAACGAAAAAACGGGACATGATGGGATCAGAGCGAAATGGCTCATGTAGGATTCTAAAAGAACGACTACTTAAAAGTACTCGTAACATTGGCACTGGGATCATGCCGCAATACAAGGGTAAGCTTGTCGAGGTAGACGTAGATCCAGGCGCGTAGTACGATCGTCGAACGGGGCCCGTTGTTATATGGCTCGCAGTCGCGGCATTTGACCCACGACGAGTGAGAGTCCGCCATGGGAAGCGTCCTCCCGCATCAGGAAAACAGAATCTCTCTGGCGGCTATGGCGCAGTCTGATTGCTCTGGCTAGTATGGCAGCCATGCGCGCCAGAAACTGGATCCCGCCAGAATTTTTAAACAATTTTCGCAAGTACTTCGATAAAAGCATCATGATAATGTGCTCGAAGGCGGCGATATTGCCAAAGCTCAGGTAGTGTTGTGAATGGTTTTCTGGCGGTAGTAGGATGCTGGGAGATATGCATCAATTCCTATTGTGTGCATCCGGAGAATCAGCTGCAACCAGATCTCGATGAGTATTAGCATTCCCTCGACTGTGACCTACTTGAGAGGATCATCAGACTACACGACCCCAAAGCCGAGGGGGCCCGTTGAAAATCTGCTGTCGTGTGTAGGTACTGCTCTTCTCGTTATATTATTGTAGGCTAATTCTGCCTGATTCCGACCTTGATCCCTTGGCTTTTGAGCTGCGGTGTAAGCTTTACTGAGTGTTTCGAACATTACACACATTGAAGCATTCAGTGGTCACGAATTCGTTGACAGTGTGAAGATGCATTGACGCCTCCGAGTAGAGTAAAGCAGTAAATTAAGCGGTGAAATGAACAGATGATGGCTCACTGGAGATTCTTTCGTTTCAACTGAGACGAAGTTCGAAGAATGTTTATTATACAATCCAATCAGCCGTTCCTTCATCATTTATGCCTCCAATCGATCGTCGAGGTAAATACACATCAGAGCTTTTAGTTTTAGCGAAAGGAGCTCGCAGGACCTAATCATGCTATTCACTTGCTGGCGCTCCTGACGAGACTCTAGAATTCGAACGAGGAAGTAAGTGTCGTCACGCTTTGGCCATGTGATGTGACTGTTCGCGATTCGACATTCCCGCGGGCATGTGATCTGTGAACGTGTCATTCGTGACTTGTCCTCTACCACCACCATGCCAGTTTCGAATTCGCGTGCAAGATTGAATTCGCCCGTTTCTCAACAGAGGCATCAGCCTTGGTTCTCCGGGCCAAATCGTCGAAAGATTTGGCTAGGGTTGACCGCCGCTCAGAGCTCTGCCAAATGAGGGCCGAATTCAGACAATTCGAGACTCTGTAAGCCTCGAAGCAGAATGTTCCTACTCGCGATTTGGACGGCAAACATCACGAAAACCGCAATCCTGGTGCTACTTTTCTTAATATCGCTACAAGCTGGCTTAACGCGTTCACTCGCTGAGCAGCACCCGCTTCGACTGGTATGTGCTTGACTTTTTACTCCAATTTCCTCATACTCATACGGCACCTTCCCTATACAGTTTTAAGTAATAGGAAGAAGCCCAATATATTCGCTCCCAGCGGTGGCGTACGCCACTGTTAGTGGCATAGCTCCGCCACGATGTCGCGCATTCGAGCGGTCTCGCACGAATCGATTTTGCGTTGCAATTCTCAAATGGTTTTCATTCAAACAGTATCTAACTGTCTCCTAGGATCAGTCGGCACCGGACCTTCATATTTTCGCGAATTTAGGCGTCTAATCTCCCGCGTGACCGCGAAGCATCGAATCAAATATTCTGCGTTTTTGCTGACTTGACTGCGCCCGTTCACAGAACCTGGCTCAGGAATGAACTAAACTGTCTCATGATATCCCGTGTGATACAGCCAAGACAAATTCTAACTTGGTACGTACGGCTCCGCATATTCTAGCGGCGTGCTATAATTAACGAACCTCAATCCCCCGCCCCGTGATCAGGAATTGACAGTGAGTCTCCCTCAGTTCGCGATCTTTATCCGTAGAACTCGCGTAGCAATTTCCGCAATTTACGCCAACTCGCCACGCAAATGTCTATAACCCATTTACAGACTTCAGACACTTTCCCTAAATCTCCAAGTTTTACCCCCGTACAATCGGCTGATTATCGCAGAACGAATGCTCCACTTCTTTAGCCCGTAAAGGTAAATAATACCCACTCTAATTCAACCCGCTTTGTCTAAACTTCTTACTTCGGCACCGTTGAAGTTCATTGGTTGATAACATTATCGAACAGGATCTCAACCCGCCACCTGCGCTATTCTGGGTTCAGTTTACAGAGTATTTAGCTACAGACTTTCTGGTATGTGTGATTTTCAACTCCCTGCTATTCCCTCCTCGTCTCACTATGAGCAGCCGCAGCAGCAACGACAAGCGAATCGACGAAAAGGCCGAGTACGACACAAAGGACACCGTTCACGATGTCTCGGTGTCCGTCGACGACGTGGACACTGGAGCAATCGTCGCGGCGGGAGTGGACGTTGCTGAACTCGATCCCGCTGAAGCTATCAGAATCCGGTGGGCAACTGAAACTTGATTTTTCTCGCCTACCGCGCGCTCACTGATATTTTCAGCAAGAAAATCGATCGTCACGTCCTTCCCTTGATGTGTGGTACGTTCCCTTTGCGTGCCTGTCGTTATTGCCACGTCTCATGCACAACTCTAGTCCTGTACTGGTATGTAAATCTTTCTCATCCTATCCATCACTTATATACGCGATACATGATAGGGTTCAGTTTATGGGTAAGACTCGATTTCCTCCTTCTCGGATACAGTCTCGATCGCCATCTCTCAGATAAAACAACCCTCGGAAATGCTGCTATCCTCGGAATCAAGTAAGTGATTTGTCCCAGCTTTTCGGTACTTCGCATCTCAGGAATCTTTTGTCAGGCAGGGAGCGCATTTGACCACAGACCAGTGAGCTGCTACTTCCTACTCGTGCTTCTGTACATTGGTATCAATCAACGAATTCTAGATACAACTGGTGAGTCCTCGGTCTCTTTCCTCGCCGCTCAACATCGGAACTTATCATCATCCACCAATGAGGCTGGGCACAATCTTCTATCTCTCTTACCTCGTTATGCAATTCCCGCAAAATTTAGCTCTGCAGCGATTCCCTATTGCTAAATGGATGAGGTTCGTTCATTGAATCATACCCGCGTTCTGGTCCTCTAACAAGACACGTTCAACAGCTTCAACGTCTTCCTTTGGGCGGTGTCTCTTTGCTGCCATGCCGCATGCCACAACTTCGCTGGCTTAATGGTTGTCCGGACTCTTCTCGGCGCATGTGAGGGGTGAGGCAGTTCCCATGTACCCTGAAAACCATCAACTCCTGCTTATCGCCGTCTTCTCAGAACCATGACCGCAGGGTATGCGAATCGTCATTGATTCTGGAAAACATTGCTCACTTACAGCGGCCCAGTTTTCTCTTCGTCACAGCGATGTTTTATACGCGCAGAGAACAAGGGATTCGTGTTGGATATTGGTGTACGTTGTCGTCATTCACATCATTCGTTCGTGGGTGCTGAAGCGGTCTCAAGTCTTCATGAACGGCTTTGGTACGGTTTTCTCTGTGTCTTTCGCGGCAATCATCTTGATCGTTTTCGCTAAAATAAAGCGCAAATCATCTCCGGATTCCTCAGTTTCGGTATCCTGCACATCAAGCCAGGCAGGATCGCTCCGTGGCAATGGCTCATGCTCATCACCGGAATCATGACTCTGATAACTGCCGTCTGTTTCTGGTGCGCCACGTTCATGCTCTCTGGTAATTTTAATATTCACAGTGTGGAAAGGTTTCTGTTTCCCGATTCGCCGACCACCGCTTGGTTCCTCACTCCCCGCGAACGACAACTGGCTGTTTTACGCATCAAGGTGATTTCATAGAAGATCCTTTTTATTGAGAAACTCACTAGAATTATCTATCAACAGGAGAACCAGACTGGAATTGAGAATAAGCATTTCAAGAAGGAACAGTAGGTACTCGGATGTTCGATTGGGGTGGATTCTCTGATATTTGGGTAGGATGTTCGAAGCTTTGCGAGACCGCAAGACATGGCTCTTCGCCGCATTTTCTGCCGTTACTCAGGTTCCTAACAGGTAAGCGCAACCCCTACGATAAGTTCATTTCCCGGGCTAATAGACTCTCAATCCACACAGCCTATCGTAAGTGGCGCTCCTTCCTACAGTCCAGCCGTCATAATACCGAACAGAAACCAAAAACCCCTCATCGTCAACTCCTTCGGATTCACCGTCCTCCAAACAACCCTGCTCACCTGCGTCGACGGTGTGATATCCATCATAACCATTGTCGTTGGTGTCCACGTCGCAGCGAGAACGAACCAACGCGGAATCACCGCGTGTCTCTGGAAGTTGCCGAATCTGCTCGGCGGAATCCTCATCATGACGCTTCCGTGGAGTAACAAGGTCGGACTTCTCTGTGCGCTTTGGGTCTCCGGTGGGTCGATTTCTTTCAGGGTGGTCTGACATTGACTCTGTGGTGAAGGTCTCGGCACCACTGCCTACGGTAAGACACATTCTATCTCTACTTGCCATTACTAAACGGTCACGAATTTTCAGTGATTGTGGTTGCATGGCTTACCTCCGTCACTGCGGGACACACCAAGCGTGTTACTAACAACGCCATGCTGCTCATCGCATATGTACGATATTTCAACCATTTCTGAGACCGATCATTAACGCAAAGCGGTTAGTGCGTCGGGAATGCAGTCGGACCATTCATGTGGAAGGTAGATTTTCGTTTCCGCAAAATCCGAGACACTAACACGATGTGACGCCTAATTGCAGGACGAATACAAACCCCGCAATCGCGTTCCGTGGGGCATCATCAATGGCTGCTTCATTTTGGATATGCTCTTCATACTCCTTATTCGCTGGGAGCTTTCGGCCGAAAACAAGAGGCGCGACCGTGAGCCGCCTTCGGATGAGTACGACAACGTCTACATCGAGCGGATCTCGCCTGATGGCGTGCCGGAGAAGGTTAAGGTGGACAAGGTCAGTTCGAATTCGATTTCATTCGGGCTGGATTTACGATTTCATTCTTCTGCAGGAATTCTTGGACCTTACAGATGGTCAAAATCGCGACTTCAGATATGTGCTGTAGTTCGGGCAAACTCGGTCGTGCTTACTCACTTGCTTTTGAATCTTATTCTGCTGCTCCTGCTGACTCCCTACGGCCGGCCTCGTGTTGAACCGACATTCCGAACCACGCCGACTTCCGGCAGCCCCACCACCCACAATACCCACCGTGCTGCTTCGCACCTCCGCATTTCTCACCGCACAATTTAAAGTTAGGCTTCGAAGTTCCGCCCGTCGTTCACAGTCGCCGTTGGCCGTCTAATTCCGAGTCCCTTCCGTCATCCTGACCGTCTTCGTCGGTCATTGGTCAAAGGTTGAATCATCTATGATGAAAGCATCCGAGCTACCTACTGGTTGGTACGATTCTCGAAGAGCCTCGAAGTGACTTTAGTGAGAAATGAGCCTTATTATAACGAAAGGACTCAACTTTGCGTCATCTCTTTGGCGGGTATATAAGCACCTTGAATGTCCGCTCTCACCACTCCCACTCGTTCTCGTTCACGAACTTTCAGCCTACTGCACACCTCCCCCGGAGTACATACCCTGATAAGATGTTTCACAATTACTCCTACGTGCCCCATCGTCGAGCGCTCTATTTGCTCATCTGGGCACTGTCCGTTGCTGAGCTCGGATTGACGGCGACACGTATTCACTTCACGCGGAAGAATTTCAGCACACACGGTACGCACAACGTCCTTCGTCACAAGGAAACCAGAAGTGCTTACTCGATGATGTCCGTCCAGAATCCATAGTAGCGGAACTCCTTGTCACCTCCATCCTGACCATCCTCTGGGTCCCCCTCACCCTCATATTCCACCGCAGCGCTCCCGGACTCGATACACGAAATACCGCCCCGGGCACCGCCAACACCCCGCACTCCCGCTTCCCCGGCCGCTTCGGCGGCCTACACCACGAATCCTCAGGCAACATCGTCCTCTGGATCATGTGGCTCGTCGGCGCCGCCATCGCTGCCCACACATGGCCCACGCACGCCGCGGCGGGATTCACCCACCAAGGCCGCATCCTCCTCGCTATCGTCGGTGTTGCGTTCACGGTGTTTGGGCTGTTGACGCTGGCGAAGGTGTTGGCGTTGATGGAATATAGTGCGATCGGTGTGTCGACGTATGGAGGGCCTGGGGCTGGGCATGCGACGAGGCCGGAGAAGGCGGGGTATCCGGCGACAAATGCGCCAACGACGACTGCGCCCGGCGGGGCTGGATATGCGCCGGGGACGAATGGTGCAACGACCACTACCGCTCCAGCGGTTTGAATTGACAAAGACGCGATGAACGACGACGAAAATATGACTGCCCTGCGATTATCAATAATAATGTGTACCACTACGAAAGCCGATGTAACGTACTCAAATGTGACTTCAAACACGATTCTTCCTTGACTGGTCGCATGATGAAGAGAGAGAGACAGCAGGTAGACACGTAGCAGGACTAGAATGCTTAAGGCCGTCCGAGCCTTAGCCAGGTTAATTCAAGTTTGAGATTTCGACAACCGTCGAAGAATTTCCAGAGCTACGAATAATTGCTGCCTGTTGGCCCCGGTTCGCCTCAGATTCCAGGAAGATCATGAAACCTCAGCTCGTGCCCCTCACGCCGCCATCAACAGTTCTACTACTGAAGCCAAGGGTAGAGTGGAGGACTAGAGGTCCAGGTCAGGACTGCAGAGCCGATTCAGCCAGTTCAAGCTCGTCGTCGGCCACGTCGAGGACAAAGGTGATTTGGTGGAGGAGTGATGCACTGCCACTGATGGGCAGACATAAGCAAACTCCGGCACGATCATGGTTGCTCTTGCCGACCATCTCGCTGTTGCCGTCCCTCAACCGTCCCTTCTTCAAGCTGTCTTGCGGCACCCGGCAGAGCCCAGACGTGTACGGAGAATCTGGATTCGAAACGATTTGCGCCGAATCCTCTAGACAGCCTTGGGACATCCCAGCTGTCCGAAGGTTCAAGGCAGGGAGACTTGGAGTGTCTTCTACAAGTCTAACAGATAATCATAATGGGAGCAAACTTTAAAGATGGGTCAACTGAAAACCTGGGAAGGCAGCAAAGTTCACCTCTATACATATCAACACGGCATACAGCCATAAGAAGATCCGAGTCCATCGTGCGAGACGGTCAATGGGACTTCTGAATCTCTTGCTCCCAGTGAGCCACACTTCTCACCACACTCGCCACTACTATGCCTCCCAATCCCACCAGTATGCATCAGGGTACGCCTGAATTCCGGTCATGTTATCGTTTGAACTCAAACTAAGGACCACGTAGCCCATTCAATGAGCGATGAAGCAGCCGGTGTGAAGATTTGGTCAATCTATATTTCTGAAGCTGAAAGATACGACAAAGCTCTGATAAATAGCTGGAGAAGTGATATGGAGGGTCTCTTAATATTTGTACGTCGCTTCCTGGTTTGTCTGACCTTTTCGTGATTCGTATTCGATCCCACAGGCTGGCTTATTCTCCACGATCTTGACAGCGTTTATCATCGAAAGCTACAAGACGCTGAGTCCTGATATCGGGCAAAATACCCTCTTGGTACTACAACAAATCTCGCGAACAATTTCCAATTCGACGAGCGGAAACACTTTGGCAGACATCCCCGCACCAGAATTCATTCCGCCGCCGAGCTCCGTGCTATGCAACTCCCTCTGGTTCCTTAGTCTTGGACTCAGTCTATCCTCCGCTCTTGTTGCCACCCTCGTCGAACAATGGGCGCGCAATTTTATTCAAAAGACAGAAATGCGTTCATCTCCCATCATTCGTGCTCGACTTTTCTCGTATCTTTATTACGGGCTCAAAAGATTCCAAATGCACGTAATTGTGGAGCTCGTCCCCCTTCTCCTTCATTGCGCGCTTTTCCTGTTCTTCGCCGGTTTGGTCGCCTTCCTCTACCCCATCCACGCCGTCCTCACCGCCCTAGTCGCCACGTTTCTCACATTGGTGGCTTCCGTCTACATTTTCGCCACTGTCTTGCCGATTTTTCACTCGGACTGTCCGTATTGGACCCCCGTGTCGAGTTTGGCATGGTGTGCACGGGGAATTATCCGTCTGTTCCTGCACCATATCCAGCACGAAGATAGCTCGGGCGAAGCAGCTCAGGCTGTCGCATGCGACGGATTGGTTCACCGAATGACCGTGAAGGCCGTTGTAGACTCTCCAGAGAGAACTGAACGTGACACGCGGGCTCTCTGTTGGACATTGAAGTCGCTGACCGACGATGGCGCGTTGGAACCCTTCCTCGAAGGCATCCCGGACCTCATCCACGACTCTGCGAATCGTCGGCGATACGTTTATGATGACCGTATCCGACTTCTTCTCAACGATTCCGAGTTGCAGCTTGGTGCGCGTATGGCAAACCTCATCCGAATGTCCGACACAGGCCTCCTTCCCTCCTCCGTCCAAACCCGCAGAATAACTTCTTGTTTGAAGGCGATGTGGGCTATCGCACAGCTGGCAGAAAGCTCTTCCCACCCACAGCCTTTCTACTTTATCCAAGAAACACATCTATTTTCGGATTTCATTCAACAAGACCCTTCTCTCCGACATTACTCTACATCTGCATTTGCCCTTGTCATGCGGAGCCGACTTTGCTCTCGCATGGGTTGGATCAACAAAGCTATCGACATGCTCGAATTTTCACCTGTGCGCTGTCCAAAAGCTGCTGCACTGTCCCAGGCAATCGAGCATTTGCGAATCTTCCTCCCTCGATGGCCGTACCCGCCAGGTATATTCAGGGATGCAGCCTCCGCGCTTCAATGGGCCGAGAACACCATCGCTCAGCTCCGTTCTATGACGCATTCTCTCGGACACAAGTCGTTCGATATCGCTGCACAATTTCTCGGCAACTGTGTCAACCTCGATGAGCTCCCCTATCAATTCGAGCTCACGTGGAATCGCCTGAGCAGCGAAATATCGTTGCAAATTCCTGACTACGGATTCGAGCTATAATAATGGAACTGATGTTCGAAAACTTACTCGTTCGACATTCAACAAATTTCAGTGATCCCTCGGTTCAGGGATTCGATGCGATACTTGGCGTTCTCTTCCCTTTCTGGTCCCTCCGATCTTGTGTTGGGAAGCAAAACCGAAGTTTCATTAAACATGTGGCAACTTATATCAACACTCGAAACAGTCCAGAAGCGGTCTACCATTCCCTACGTGGATGCAGAGATCTTTTATTATCGAGTCTTCGAACAACTCTACCGTGTGGAAACCCGAACAATACGGAAACGAGTGTGTTGATGGCGGCCCATCGACTGCTCAGATTTTCACGCGGATTTGATTACGGAGACACAAGAAAACGAGGGGATGTAGATGGCTTCGCAGACATGATTGATCGTGTGGATGAATCTTCCGCATGTCCACTGATAGTCTCCATCGCAGCGCTGCTCCAGTACCATTGTTTACAGTCCTGCTCAGGCTCAACCATCGACGCAATGTGGCTTTGCAAAAAGGGGGACAAGGCATGCCAGATTCATCCTCTAACCCCTTTGAAGGAGGAGATAGACTCGGCTAAGCCATCAGGCATGCACCCAGATCTACAGGCTGAGGCACGCTTGTTGAATGTTTGCAACTTTCTCGAGAATTGTCGTTCGGATGCACCATACATGGCTCGTGAAACTCTGGCTTTCATCACAGCTGTTGAACCACATGGCTCGATTCGACCATTCTATCAGCGTCAATTCGCCCGGGTCATCCACGATATGACTTCCTACCAAGACATATCATTGCGGGATGAGATGCTGGAGGAACTCGTTTCATCGAAAATGTTGGCCATTTACACTCAAACGCGGCAGGATGTTGCGCCGACTGCACTACAAGAAGGCGGGCCAAATGCTATCGAGTTTCTAGACGACGAGAATGCTGTCAAATTTCTGCTTGAAGCGTTCCATTCCCTGGGAGAAATTGGCCACAATCGGATACCAGCGGCTCATGAGAAGATTCGCCAAATAGTATCTGCATTAGAAGATCAGCAAGGTAGACCAGCTTCAGTGTACATAGAACTAGGTGATGAAAGCTCGAGATACTACTCGGAGTGTTCTCAATGATACTTAGCTATGTACAATCACAACAGATAACTTAACGTAGCCATTATGCGCTTTCCAGATACCCAGCTTCGTAAAAGCCGAAGGTCGTCCAAGGTGACATGGGGTTGAACCCAGCCACGCATGGATCCGATGGGGTGAGTATGCACTCACACTACAACACATATCTGAAGTCACGGTTCTGTCCGTCTGTAAGGTCCAAAAACTCCTGAGAATCGAAAAATCGAATCGTCAAACAATCCTTGATGAAAGGAGTTTCGACTAACCTTGTCCACCTTAACCTTTTCCGGCACGCCATCGGGCGAGATGCGCTCAATGTAAACATTGTCGTACTCATCCGAAGGCGCCTCACGGTCGCGCCTCTTGTTTTCGGCCGAAAGCTCCCAGCGAATGAGCAATATGAGGATCATGTCCGCAATGAAGCAGCAATTGATGATGGCCCACGGAACGCGATTGCGGGGTTTATATTCGTCCTGCAATGAGGGCGTCATATCGTGTTAGTGTCTCGGACTTCGCGAAAGCGAAAATCTACCTTCCACATGAATGGTCCGACTGCATTCCCGACGCACTAACTCTTTTGTTAATGATCACTCTCAAAAACGGTTGGGATATCGTACATAGGCGATAAGCAGAATGGCGTTGTTGGTAACGCGCTTGGTATGTCCCGCAGTGACGGAAGTAAGCCATGCAATAACAATCACTGCGTGTGTGTGTCAGCAGTAGTAAAAGAAAAGTGAAATGTAGCCCGACCGAACGCAGTAGTGCCGAGACCTGCATCACAAAGCCGTCCATCAATTCGAGACGAAATCAATTTAGAAATTGCATCCAACGTACCAGACACCCAAAGCGCACACAACAGCCCAATCTTATTGCTCCAGGGAAGCGTCATGATGAGAATACCGCCGAGCAAATTCGGCAACTTCCAGAGACACGCGGTGATTCCGCGTTGGTTCGTTCTTGCCGCAACGTGAACACCAACGAGAATGGTTATGATGGATATGAGACCGTCGACGCAGGTGAGAAGGGTTGTTTGAAGAACGGTGAATCCAAATGAGTTGATGATGAGCGGTCTTTGATTCCTATTGGATCGAACTTGAACGTTGGCAAATGACAAATCCAGCAAATCGGCACTTACGACAGACTGTTCGGTTTGGCGGTGACTATTAGTTCCGAGAATAAAAAGAAAATGTTGTCCGGGTTGCGCTTACCTATTAGGAACCTGAGTAACGGCAGAAAACGCAGCAAACAGCCAAGTCTTGCGGTCTCTCAAAGCTTCAAACATCCTACACAAATATCAGAGAACTCAGAATACGCCCACCTGAAACATTCGAGCACGTACTGTTCCTTCTTGAAATGTTTATTCTCAATTCCAGTTTGGTTCTCCTGTCGATAGACGGTTCTGGTGAGGGTTTCAGTCGAGAAGGAGTTCTATGAAACCACCTTAATGCGTAAAACAGCAAGTTGACGTTCATGAGGGGTCAGGAACCATGCGGTAGTGGGCGAATCGGGGAAGAAGAACCTTTCCGACGGGGAGAGCGAAAAGTCAATAAACCAGTACCAGTCTTTTCAGAGATTCAATGACACCCACCAAAAGCACACCGCAGTTATCAAGGTCATGATTCCGGTGATGAGCATTAGCCATTGCCACGGAGCAATTCTGCCTGTCTCGATATGCGCCGTACCGAAACTCAGAAAACCGGAGATGATGGATGCTTGTGTCAAAAGTCAGCATTCCGAACGGAATCGCGACGGTACACATGTAGTGAGCCTTACCAAAACCATTCATAAAGACTACAGACCGTTTCAGTACTCGTGAAAAACGAGATGCGAAAGATGACCTACACCAATACCCCACGCGAATGCCTTGTTCCTTGCGGGTGTAAAACATGGCTGTTACGAAAAGAAAACTAGACGAATGTAACTTGAGCTGCGGCAGTCCTAATCAGGATTGATTCATCGTACCCGGCGGTCATCGTTCTGCAAAGCCGAATAAGTAAGCATTTGGAGCAAGGACGGAGATGAGCGTACCCTTCACATGCGCCGAGAAGAGTTCTCACGACCATCAAGCCAGCGAAGTTGTGGCACGCAGCATGGCAGCACAGAGAAACAGCCCAAAGGAAGACGTTGAAGCTATTGAACGTGCCTCGTAAGAAGCGGCGAACGAAGGCATATGCGGTTTCATAACGAAGAACTAACCTCATCCATTTAGCAATCGGGAACCGCTGCAACGCCAAATTCTGCGGAAATTGCATAACCAGATAGGATAGATAGAAGATTGTGCCCAGCCTCGTTGGTGGAAGCTGAGCTTCGATGTCCTGTGAAGAGAAGGCGACCGAAGACTCACCAGTTGTACCTATGATCGATAAATGTCAATACCCAGAATTACGGGTAGGAATGAGCGGCTTACTGGTCTGTGGTCAGATGTGCTCCTTGCCTGATAGATACAATTTGAAAGGAAGTGAGCGAAGATGAATGGACCAAAGCGTTGGGGTGCATCACTTACTTGATTCCGAGGATAGCTGCATTTCCGAGGGTTGTTTTATCTGCAAAGCGTCCGGGACTCTACTCTATCAACAACGGAAGATGAGCCGTACCCATGAACTGGACCCTATGGTGTGTCGCGTATTAGAAATGATGAAAATCAGATGAGAGTGGTCTGCGTACCAGTACAGAACTGAAAAACCTTGCATGAGCAGCGGTAGCAGGAGGACGAGAATGCAAGGGACGTACCACACATCAAGGGCAGGATGTGACGATCGATTTTCTTGCTGCAATTCTCGGTCAAACGGGTACTCAACGAGTCGAGTCTGCTACTCACCGGATTCTGATAGCTTCAGCGGGGTCCAGTTGAGCGGAGTCTACTCCGGCGGCGACGATAGCACCGGTGTCCACGTTCTCGACGGATACAGAGACATCGTGAGCGGTGCCTTTCGAGTCGTATTCCACCTTTTCGTCGATATGCTTGTCGTTGCTGGTACGGTTACTCATGTTGAGATGGAGCAAGACAGCAAGTCTCTGGAACCATGTATATCAAGTGACATTTAAATACTCTGGAAGCTGAGGCCATGATAGCGCAGCTGGCCAATCGAGCTCTGTCTGATAAGGTTGTCAACCAATCAGTGCCAGCGGTACCGTAGTGGGAAATCGAGAGAGGGTAGTGAGGGGAATTGGAGTAGGTGTGAGCTACCTGCAGTGGAGTATCTGTTTTGCGATGATCAGCCGATGGAACGGGGGTAAAACATGTAGGTTTTCAGCAAGTAGAATTGCGCTTCTAAACATCTGCATGGCGAGTTGGCGTGATTCGTGGAATGCTGCGACTTCTCTAAATGAAATCCGCTGTCTGGGTACAAGAAGTAACGTCTCAGCTAAGTGAAGGTAGGAAGTCAACATTCGTTTGATCATAGCGTACCGCTAGAATATGTGGCCGTGTAGACGAACGTACCAAGTATCGATATGTGCTGGCAGTATGTAGCAGAATATACAGCACGAGACGATGCCATTACCGTACGCCTGGCTGAGATTTCAGCAACAGTCAGGAAAGACGCCGAAAACTGTTCTACCTGAAGCTTCGTAGGAGTTCGTGAGAACATATGGCCCGATTGCGCTTGGTACTAGTAGAAGACGCTGGAACTCGGGACCGGGAAGAGGTTGATGTATTGCTGTGTGGGGGACCAAGCCAAAAAGAAACGGCCACAACGCGCAAATCGTCACAAAGCCAATGGTTTGATTATGACGGCTCATGCAGGCTGTAGAAAGAAGTAAGGTGGGGTATACTTGGGAGTAACACGGTGACATACGGGAGATGCTTCGCGGTACCGAAATTCTGGATGTCGTCCAGCGCGCGCGGACACCTGCGTGCCAATTGAGCTACCGGATAGAGTACACTGTGCTGGAGAAAATACGAAAGCAGCGATTTGTTGCTGATCAGTTCTTTTATCGGGGTGACGCGGCCCGCGTTCCAGGTAGCAATGGTAGCATAGAGCAAGCATAGAGGCGCATGGCATGCAGAGAATCAGAGATGGATTCCCACTTGGGAAACGAAGGTTTGGTGCAGATCAAGCTAGGTTCTGTCATAAAGACGCCGGGTGAACGCGTTTCAGCTATTTGAAAGCGAGACAAGCCAGCACCGTGGTGGACGAAGGCAACTCGCAAACGGGGAGGTCAGAAGGCACGTGTCCGTGGAAATGATCCCGTCAAGGTAAACACGGTCACATGCTGTCGTGTGTTGTTACGCGCGACGCGTTTTTTGTCGCGTTGGTCGAGGGTATCCTTCGCTACGAGACTGCATTGAATTGAATTCCAATATTGGCCCTCTCAGTATCTCACGAACATAAAGCTGAATTTTTAATCATACACATGTTCGACGTCTCCTACTCAGCTTTCTCCGTACTCCCTTTCCCCTCCTCCTCATCTGCCAACGGAGCAGTATTCTCCGTGAGATCTCCAGGCCGGAACGTTCCTTCCGGTCACCAATATCAGCATTGACACGGAAAGGAACAAATAAAATGACAGACGAACCTTGTCGAAGCTCCCTCTCGGCCGCACGGTGGTCTCCCACTTTCGCGTATGCCGAGCCGGGGATGAGGAGGGGTGCGTTTTCGAATAACGCGTCCATCTCTGCGGATTTACTCATGAGTATTTGAGCGTGAGCAAAGGAGGGAGACAGACCCTCTAGACGACGACCTGTAGTTTCCTAGCGTGACAGACAAATTAGAATGCATCGGGAATGGAAGTTCAAGTAGGAGTATCGCACAGGATAGAATGCCCAGATAAACAATGCGCTGTGCGTAACAGTTCAAGATACAGCCAGTAGAGAATGTTGATTAACGAACTTGGTATGTCCGCAGATAGCGAAGACGAGATAGTATCTGCATAGCAATAGTAATCCAGTTAGCTGCTGTCCCGATAGCTATGAGACGAAGCAACACATACTTCCAGCCAATATGCAGAAACGCCGGCGACGTGACTTGAGCGATGAAGCTGGAATGTGTGCCCTCAGACGTCGCGAAGACATAGACATAATGATCAGGAACCGCTCACAAGTTGGATATCCAAGAGCCCGAACTCGTAATCGCCGTCGCTTTTGCTCGGGTTCGCGTCGAGCTGGAAGGAATGAAACAATATCAGCAGCCATCCAAGATAATCACAATAATAATGAACAGCGGAGAAAAAGAGAAGAGAAGACTGACTAGATCTCCGCTGGGTACGCCCACGAAAGCGGCCCGATACAGGCGCTAAAGAAGAAGTTAAATACCCAGGTGCTGAGAATCGCAGGATGGTCAGCAGTGGCTTTGATACATGAGCTCAAAGAGAAGGAAGAACTGACGTTACTGTTTGTCATTGAATGAGGAGGGATTGAGAGGTCAACTTCGTTCACGGTGAAAGGCGAATCTCTTACGAATGAAAATCTACAACATCCTCGTCATTTGAAGACTGAACAGACACCGGAATCAAAACTCACATAATGAGCCTGCGCAAAAGCCCCCAGTCAACACATTGCGCACTCGCACCATAGCATCGTCACATACCGCATTGCTAAATTTAAATTTCATCAACAAATCTTACATCACGGCGAAGTAAAAATACAAAGAAATAACACTCACTTATGCACTTCACCCGGATACCTCGCCATCAAAATACTCCCCACCACAAACGACAACCCCGACGCGACGTTGCCCACAATCATGGGCATCCTGCGCCCGGTGGAGTCGATCCAGATGACGCAGGCGGCTTCGCCGATGAGGGCGATGATGCTGTTGATGGATTGGAAGAGGAGGATGCGGGTTGCGGTGAAGCCCATCTGAGAAAGGGAGGGTGAGGGTGGGTGGGGAGGAGCAGGAGGGAAAGTCATGGAGGAGAGAGGGAGAGGGACGCACGGTTTTGAATATCTGCAGCAGAAATAGAGATTCATATCAGAGATAGAGATGAGGAGTAGGAGGGAGAACGCACCGTCGTAGAGAAATATTGAATCGCGCTAACACCCGTCATCTGGACGGAGAACTGGAGGATATACCTACATCCCATAATCCCATGTCAACACCAATCCAACATAAAGATGAAATTGCCATGAAAGCCGCCATACATACCCAAGACTCAACCGCCTAAAATTACTCGGCACCGTGAATAATTCGCTCCAACTAAATAATTAAGCATCAGCTCGATTCTCCCCCTTGTCATAAATATATAAACGGAGACGCACCTGGCCTCACCAATATCCTTCGCCTTCGAAATATCCGCCTTAATATCCTGCATCTGCGCAAGCACGAAGGGGTCCTCGATATTGCCGTTTGCGTGCAGCCGGGCGAGGGTGCGTTGGGCGTCGTCCATGCGGCCTTTCTCGGCGAGCCAGCGCGGTCTGTGGTTGATTTCAGTTGTGTTGATTGAATTCAATGTGAATGTACAAAGCAGGGAGGATAATAAGAGGAGGGACGCACGACTCGGGCAGTAAAAGGATGAACGAGATCAGAGGGAGGGCGGGGACAATCTTCATGCAATCGTTCATGAGTGCAATTACGCGACGTCGGAGGAGTGAGTGAATTTAAAGCGTACCTGAATCCCCAAAGGAATCCTCCACTCGGCGGCGTGGCCGGAGAGCCCGGCGGAGCAGCCGTATGTCTGCAAAGTTTGATTTTCCGAAAGGTGTCGTACGGGTGGAGAAATTGAGGAAGAGGAAGAGACTTACCACCCAAGATGCGACGAACGCTTTAAGCCAGTAAGTAAGATTGAGTTCAATCAAGAAGTCTTGGGCAAGGGAAGGGAGAGGGGAGCGGGGGAGAGATAGATAGCGTGCGTACCGCCGATACCCAACATGAACTTGATCGCGTACTCAGTGAACACGTTGAAGGAAAAAGAAATGGACAAAGCGTACCTGTTGCAGCGTCGTGAGCCGCCCGCGAATACTTGGGTGGGCGATTTCAGCCTACAATCAATCACATTTGATTCAAGCTGCAGGGGATGAGTGAAGGTGTATTGTGAGTCATACCTGATAGAGCGGGGCGAGGTCAGACATGATTCCGACGCCGAAGCCTTGAGATGAAATGTTGAATGCGATGAATGATAAGGGAAAGGTGGGTGGATTTTGCGTACCGGCGAAGAACCGCCCGGCGAGCATCATGTCCATGTTTCGAGCGCCGGTTTGGAGGGCGCCGCCCAGGCTGCATTGGACGGTAACAAGATATTTAGTATTTAGTTGGATCGTGGGAGGGGAAGGAGGGATGAGGGCACATACATGTATACAGCTGCCCCAAGCTGAATCGTCACTCGCCGACCGAAGTAGTCCGCTGCATAGGCTACTGGGAACATGCCGAAAAAGCTTTCAACAGCAAGATGAATCAGAATGGGTCTCAGATACTGGGTATTGAGTCTCACCATCCGAGAACTATAGCGTTTGAGTAAGGATTTAGGATAGGAGGAGGAAACGCACCGAAGATGCTAACAACGAGACCTTGCAAGTTTGCATTCCCCCACCGCGAGCCCATAATTCGTTGGAAGTCGGTGGCGGGAGTCACTCCGGCGATGACTCCCAGATCATATCTTTGTATTTTCAAGGCCAGAATCAGTCGGAGGCGAGCGAGAAGAAGAAGAAATTGAAGACGCACCCGAAGATGATACTCCCCAGACTCGCAAACAACCCACATAGCCAGGTGTACACTTTTGGCGATAGCGGCATCCTTCGTCTTCGTCTTCGACTTCGTTGGCGGCAGAGATTCGAGGGTCAGGTCAGGAGACAACCGGGCGCTATCGTTCGCCGTCGTTCTTTTTGTATGGGCGTCAGAGAGTAGAGTCACAGTGGGGCGGTTGTACGAGAGGGTCGCGTGAGCGTGCGGGCCGGATAGAGCAAAATCGGGTAGAAATTCTCAACGCTAAGCTTGTCAGGAACGCGCCCAGAATGATCGCGGTGTAAATGGTAAATGAGACCGAAGGATTGGCTGGGGTGCGACGGGTCGTGCGAAGGTGGGGGAGCGGTTGTGTTGTTCCGAGATAAAACCGGGATGAGATGAGAGATAATTGACAGAGAGACTCTGGGCTGACGCCAGCTCGCGTACCTATCTATGCTTTTGCTGCATCGAGCTGTATTGGCTCAAAATCCACCGCACGTGCGGAGTTCTCTTGGAGTTCTCCCAGTTTTTGTACCCGGATTTTGACCGGATTCGTCGAAAAACTTGGACCACTTCGCGACGAAGCTGCCAGTGCTAGTGAACATCAAAGTAAGTAGCACGATTGTAGCGTGGAAACTTGCGAACATGTTCCACGCAAAGCAACAGACGGCCGCCGCTCATGGCGGTTCTGGGAAAGGCGGGATTGATGGCATCACATCAAACCAAACAAATCCGATCAAAAAAACACTTGTTGCTTTCCCCCGCGATGCAGGTCACCAGATATCCACTCCGGACCGCCGGCTCGCACTTTCCGCTTCTCCTAGTCCTCCGCTCACTCTCGCCTTTCGCCCTGAACAGTTGACTCCATCGCTCCCATCGCTCCCACTCCATCCTTGCTTGATCCTTGCTTCCCTCTAAGTTCGCAATGCCGCCCACAATCCACATCGACCCAGCCCGCACCATCGCCCCCGTCGACCCGCGCATCTACTCGGGGTTCACGGAACACATGGGGAGGTGTATTTATGGTGGTATATACGACCCCGGCAACCAGCACGGACTCGTAGATGAGAATGGTTATCGGACGGATGTGTTGGATGCGTTGAGGGAGTTGAGGGTGCCGGTGGTGAGGTATCCTGGGGGGTGCGTTTCGATGTGTTATGTGCATCTCGTTATTTGAGCT
This sequence comes from Favolaschia claudopus, assembly GCA_037176885.1. Lineage (NCBI taxonomy): Eukaryota > Fungi > Basidiomycota > Agaricomycetes > Agaricales > Mycenaceae > Favolaschia > Favolaschia claudopus. The sequence continues at coordinate 2,560,965 of JAWWNJ010000011.1, read as the reverse complement.
GCGACTTTGTTTTCAGAAATTTTGTGAGCTCGTATCGGTGGCAAGGTTCGATGGTCTCACTAATGTTAGAATCGCGATTATACAAACATTGATCATAGACGGCATCGGCCCTAAAGACCAGCGCCCGCGCCGCCCCGAACTCGCCTGGCTGACCGAAGAAAGTAACCAATTTGGCACCGGTACGTTTCTCTCTTCTCCATTCTCCCTCGTTCTCAATTTCTCTGATTCCTCGTCATCTCCCACTCAGACGAATTCATCCACTGGTGCCGCCTCCTCAACGCCGAACCCTTCATCTGCCTCAACATGGGCACCGGAACGCTCGAAGACGCTCTGGGGTGGTTGGAATATTGTAATAGGTTCGTTTCCGTTTCCTCTGTCTTTCAATCTTTCTTCCCTTCGCATTCTCGCCGCATATCAACTCAACAACCGAATCAAATTTCCACAGCTCCGCAAACACACACTACGCCAACCTCCGCCGCGCGAACGGCCACCCTGAGCCGTACAACGTGAAATATTGGGCGCTGGGAAACGAGATGTGGGGGCCTTGGCAGGGTGCGTTCTTCCTTCTTCCTTCTTCCTTATTCTTATTCCTCCTCCTCCTAATCCGATGTTTCTTGTTCATCCCCACCCTGTGAATTCTTGTCCTTATCCTGTGAATTCTGATATTCTTCAATCGCAGTCGGCCAACTCTCCGCGGAAGACTACACCAAAAAAGCCTTCCAATGGGCCAAAGCCCTCCGTCTCCTCGACCCGAGTATCAAGTTGGTTTCGTGTGGGGGTGCGTTCCCTCCTCCCGTTTTCCCTTCACTTTTGATTCCGTTGAACCGATGGGTGCGTGTAATTTCAGAGACGGGCTTCTCCGACTGGGACCGCGTGACTCTCAAAACGCTCGCGCCGGTGGTGGATTTTCATTCCTTGCATCGTACGTAAGCTCTATCTCTCCTTCCCTTCTCCCTTTCTCCCTTCTTCCCGCTTCCACTTCCCACTCTCCCCTTCCCTTCTCCCTCGCGCTCCCCTCCCCGCTTTCCTCCTCCCTCCTAACATCTGACTCACCCTGTTCTTCTTCTTCCTCTTCAGTCTACACCGTCAGCCAAAACAACCACGACATCAACGTCATGGGCCCCGCCGCCGCCGAAAAAGGCATCGAGATCACAAAGTCGTTGATTGAGCTGGCGAAGATCGAGGCGGGGGTGGAGAGGGATGTTGGGGTGTGAGTGTCTCCATTTTTCATTTTCAAAAGGAAATCCTCGTGTTGCATCCTACATATAATGCTTCGGCTAATTGAATATCGTAGCTGTTTCGACGAATGGAACGTCTGGTATGTTTCCCTCTCTCCATGTAATCAAGCAGCGTAGAGTATCTGAATCACGCCTCCTCGAATCAGGGATCCCGTACGCGGTATGTTCGAATGCTACTGAAAAGACGATCCATTGATTCAGACTGACTCGTGTTTACAGCCCCAGGCGAGAAAGGCGCGGAAGAGCACTACGACTTGTCGGACGCTATAGGCAAGTCCTCTCCCCCCGCTTCTACATAATCGAGTTCGCTGATACGCTTTTTGTTCTGTTCTGTTCTTAGCCGTCGCCTCCTGGCTGAACGTCTTCATCCGCAAAGCCGACATCGTCAAAATCGCATGTATCGCGCAAAGCGTGAACGTCATCTCACCCGTACGCTTCTCCTCCTCCTCCTCCCCCTCCTCCTCTTCATAACATTTAACATCTAACATATCGATTCGGCTGTAGATAATCACCTCCCCAAGAGGCCTATTCAAACAAACGACCTACTACCCGCTCAAACTCTTCGCCAACCTCATGCAAGGGATGGCGCTCGATATCCACATCTCCACCTCTTCCTCCTCCACCTCGAAAGGAGAGGAAGGAGACAACGACGACGACGAGGACACAAATTTCTACACAGGCCCCACGGTCCCGCCCTTCATCGCACACCTCGCGGCACACACCCCGCCCTCTGCGCGGCCTACGAGATGGATTGACGCCTCGGCCGTTCTCGCTTTTCCCTCTAACTCTCACAATAACAACAATAACAATAACAATAACAATACGAAAGAAATCCGCATCGCCATCGTGAACAGACATAAATCCCTCTCCTTCGACGTACCTATTCTTTTCGGCCCAGAGGCAAAAGTGAACGAGGAGCAGGTGACGGTGCACGAGGTGTGGAGTCCTGAGTTGGGTGATAGGAATGGGTGGGAGGGGGAGAAGGTTGGTGTGGTGGAGAGGAGGGGGGTAAAGTGGGAGGGGGTGTGGGGGTGTAAGGCGCATTCGTTCCAAGGTGAGTTGGTCGGAGATTTGTTTGTTTGTTGGTTGCGGAGTTTTGTTGATGTGTTGATTTTTATTTGGCGTTTAGTGTTGGTGTTTGAGTTGGCTTAGAGGTCTATATGATATCGGATGTGATTATAAAGCTCTTTGAGTCCCGGATACAGAGCGGATGTTGAGGTTCATTAAAGACGAGTAAATCAAGATGCAGTCAAGTCTGGAGCCTGAGCTACTCAGCCATTCGCCGCTTCAGATATACTTCACTTTTACAGAATCCTGACTTTCAATTGTTCGGGGAAACGTTCCTGCGAGGACTGGAAGTAGGTAGGTACCAAAATTGAGTCACCCTCCCCACTATTTCCAACAATTTGGCAATGTTAACCTTCCCGAGCCGCACGCTCGGCGCAAACCCTGCGTCTACTCTATTTCAAATCTGACAGGTTAAGTAATTCTTCGGTAACCCAAACAACTGATAACCTCCTGAAGAAACTGTGGCCTTGATCTAAGTACTGAGTTGGGAGACTAGAATAAAACGGCGCATCTCGTCAAAGAACGGTTAACCATGAGGTGTGCCGCCTGTCTTACTCAACAGAGCGATAATTACCAGCCCTCGGGAACCCAAACAAAACTAACAATCTATCGAAGGAACATACCTGCTCCAAAGGATGACGAGAGCAGGGCGCCATCGTTCTCTCGAACTCAAACCGGTGATCGGTGGACCATCCAACGTTGCTCCAGAATTGACCTGACAACAGCGTTCATTGTGAAGAATCCTCATTTCATAATCAAGGGAGTCTGACCGCGGGAGAGTACATTGATTGTAATGAATCAAGCGGGTGGCGTACTGGGACGGTATCGAATCAAGGCGGGAAAGACTCAGCCCGAGCCCCAGGCAGATTCGTATGATTATAGGATTGGGATCGACGTGCCAAGTTCGTAGGATGTGATGGGAAAACTGACAAGTTCGTAGGATTGCCTTATATTACAGCATCTTTTGCCATATTGAGCCCCGATAGCACATGTAACAAATGGAAAGGTCAGCTTCAAGCCATCAGAGAGTTAGAGCACCAAAACTCTCGCCCTCGACGGTGCCGACACGGAACAGGGACTGCCGAAGGCCAAAACAACCTCATGCCGAGGAGTTAGGGCAAGCGGAGCGCGCCCTAACTCCGGCAATTCAGCAAAAGAACTCCGCCCCGACAGGTTAGGGTTAGGGTGAAAGACATAGTGATCCGCGCGAACGAGGCTTTAGAGTGCCGATCTGAGCGGCACGGTTCGGGGGACCCCCCGAGCGCAGCGAGGGAGGGGAGGGCCGCGAATGATCGGTCCCCTTCGCGCAAACTACGGAACAAGTGATGCCGCAGTACCGAATCCGGCTGTACAGTCCAATTTCTTGCTGATCAATGTACTTGGTATTCTAAATTAGTCTATCCTACGAAATTTGCAGTTTTCTCATCAAATCCTACGAACTTGGAACGCGGATCTCAATCCTACTATCATACGAATCTGATATATACTCACTCAGCCCTGGGGTGAAAGAGAGGAGTTCGTTCAACGTTGAGTGGTTGGCCGCGGGAATGAGGCATGGAGTAAGTAACGGGTCGTCCTAACTTACAATGAGATGTCACTGGTCCCTGCAATATTAATGCCACAATACCTTTTTACCTCAGCCGCTACTCGGGAGATGGGCTTCATCGTGCACTCTAAACCCACAGTGGGTCCATTTTTACCAGCTGAGGTGGAATAGTATAAATACAGACAGAAATCGCAAGGTAGGTCAGAACAAACCCACCAGTTCTACTCAGTTCTTCCTACAATGCGCTTCACATCTAGCTTCATCGCTCTATCCCTCGTGGCTATCGTCGCAAACGCCCAGGACATCATCGCCTGGAGCGGAAGAGCCTGCAACGGCGACGAAGGCCTCGAAGTCCAGTGCGACGGCGGGTGTATCGATTTCACTGGACGTCATTCGTTCAAGGTCAGTTCAAGCTTTCTTCGTGAGACAATGCTCAACAAACGGTACGGTACTACGCATACCTAGATCTTTGAAAGTCCCGCGAAGGCTGTTAACCTGTTCGCCGGCGCGAATTGCAGCGGGGAAAGATTTGCGTTTGGGAAAGAGAAGGCTGGGGTGTGTATCAATGTGCAGGTTGGCTCGCCGGTTCAGTCGCTTCGCTGCTCTTGAGCGTAGAAAGGTGAGATTACAAGTTGTTTTTGTGGTGTATTGAGAGCTCAGTCCGTGTACAGGCGAGCCGGAGTAGCGTCAGTGGGGTTGTAAGATAGCTTGCTTGTGTTTGATGTATTCGAGTTTCGAATTGAATTAGGCGCGTACCGTAAACTGAGCGGGATTCATTCTGTAGCGGACGATCCCGGAGTGGGGATCTCGAGCTTAGGTGAAAGATAAGATGCCAGACGCCGAAGAAACGCATCGATTTCAGTGTGTGGAAATTTTTCTTCGGAGTTTTATTGGGTTTTTCGTTGGTTTGGACAAATTCTCGAAGTCTTCAAGTTCTTCATTTGCCGAGTTTTTCGGGCCAAGGGGAGAGACAAGGTGCCGACTGCATGCGCTGACTAATGCTCTGAGTGTTAGCAATTATCTTGCGCAGAAGGAGTTGCAGGAGTCTGCCAGGAGACGGAGCAAAGACGGAGCCCAGGAGACAGTGATGGCGAAAAGTAAGAGCGTCACATTTTTGATTGGGTGACCATCGTGTGACGATGTTACACGTGACACAAACCACTTCTTCCTGCCACCACAACAGTTGAAGCTGAACTCATACGACTCTTGTTTCCTCCGCCCAACTTCCAGTATTATTCGACTGCTCCAGAGTCCAGCAGAGCTGAACCAAGAAAGAGTCATTCATCGCCATGGCAATAACCGGACGCAAGGCTATGCTACTGTGGCAATTGCCAATCGGGAGTCTGAGATTTACGCTGTCCACCATCTCGTCGATCCCCCACCTTCTCATGCCCGTCTCCTTCGCAGTCGCTACCCACCCCGCGAAACCCTACGTCTTTTATTCGGACCAGGATGGATACACACCAACTGAGGTTCTTTCCGGCGCATGCAACGAAGAATCTCAAAAAGTCGGCGAAATGCTGCAGTTTTCGTTAAGCGATAAGACAGACGACAAATCGTGCGTGATACTCTTCTATTTGTCGCTTGATATGGTTGTTCAACACACATAAAGCGGCCGCGACCTCACTACCAGAATCCCGCACCTCATCCCTCACCGCAACGGCTTCATCTTCACCCTCCTCACCGCCTACACCGGAGACCACTCCCTCATCATCCGCCCGGACGACATCTGGCTCACCATTCTTACCCAATTTAACTTCTTCGTCAACCGCCACGCCGAACTCCTCCGTGCCAACTTCGTCGCCCACACCGGCAAACGCGAGTTAATCATTCACACCGCCGGTACACGACATACAATTGACTTTGCCGACATTGCGAGGCAGTTCACTGGGCTGATCGAGAAGAACGTCGTGGATCCGACTTTGCGGGAATGGGCGGCGCCGGATTTCAGTACGACAACGGCGAATGATAAGACGGTGGGTGCGGTATTGCTCATGGCGACGCTGAAAGAATATTTCACGTATGTCGCCACTATGTGGGGATGCGGGATTCCGCGCGTCACGCTCGAAGGCACCAAGGCCGACTACGAGAAGATTCTCACTCGGTTAGAAAAATTGAAGGAATACAGCATCGAGACGATTGCGTGGTACCATTTATTAAAGCCCGTGATAGTGCGCTTCGTCGCTGCGTTCGACGAGCCAGAACATCCGGGAAATGTTCGTTTCTGGCAGTGCATTGCACATCATACGCCTGGGGGGAGTGGAATCTCGGCGTTTTATTCCGGGTGGATCGGCGCGTTTGCAGTGTTCAGTAAGAAGGGGGATTGGATTGGGAATCGGTTGAATCTTGTAGGTGTTTTCCCTCCTCCTTCTCTTCATCTCTCCCTTACTTTCTTTCTTTTCATCTCTTATACCGACTGATTTCTCACGTCACAGAGCGCCTCCCTCCCCCCAAACACAGATCCCGCTGCTCTCACCGCCGCAGACTTCTGGTCTCACTACGGCTCTCCCCACATGCCGCGAGACCTCGTGCTGGACGACACGCCGTACCACCGTCTTCCGGTCAGCATGATTCCGCCAGGGTACGGCGAGGTCGATGTGAAGCTGGTGCAGGGTGAGACGGGCGAGGTGTGGGAGAGCGTGATGGTGGCGGGGGTGGTCGGGACGAGGGTGTGCAATGCCAGTGGCGCCGGAGTAAAGGAGGGTGAGACGGTGACGCCGGTGAGGGGGTGGTGGATGTTTGTGAAGAGTGAGGCTGAGTTGGCGAGGGAGGCGAAGGAGGGAGGAGGTGTTTGAGCCTGAGATGTAGAGCTCCAAGGTAGTGAAGCCGCTGGCTGTTCCGAGAGGCCCACTTTGTAAATAATTTACTTACCTTTTGTCGCTTTGTATAATTGTAACTATGAGTAACTAGAAACCGAATAACAATGTTCAAGGCGCGCGCAGCAGAAAAGTGAGTAGAGGATTCAGACGAGTCGATTTCAGTGACACTCTGATATACAGAGTGAATGAATAGGAAACTTCGTTGAGGAAATTCAGTCCATCCCGATTGAAATTCCCTCTGCTTGAGTGCACAGCCTGATCAAGCAGGAACGCCCACAACATGGCATTGCTCCACTCCTTCAATTCGATGAATCCTCACCACTTTCCACCCCGCCTCCTTGAATACCTCAACAAAATTCGCTGCGGTGCGTTCTTTCCCGCCTAGGAAGTGAAGCTACAACGGATCAGCGTTATCAACAAAACCAATTCAAAAATCAACCACCCAAACCAACTCACCAACATATCCCTCGAATAAATCCCGCTCACCCCCGCGCCCCAATTCGGCAACAGCGGCTTCGGTGCCCTCTCCGTCTCCGCCCCTTCGACCCCCTTCACCTCAGTGGAAGATTCCTCCGCAATGGAGGGGATGATGCCTTCGATGACGACGAGGTGCGTGTTTGGAGTCGCGGCGTCGCGCAGGTGGCGTAGAATCTTGACAGTTTGCGGGTCGGTCCAGTCGTGCGTGACGTGGCGGAGGAGGAAGGCGGAGGCGTTGGCGACGGGCTGTGGTGTGAAGAAGTCGTGGGCTGGAAGGAATTGATCATCACTCGGCGGAACAGGGGAGGTGCGTACATTGGAACTCGACGAGTCCTTTCTCGACGTGCGAGGGGAGATGTTCCTTCCAATGCTGAATAACACGATCTTCAGATGAAGAAAACAAGAAGAAATCTACTCTGAACTCACAGCCTTAGATTTCTCAACCACACCCCCAATATCCTGGTTCACGACTCGGAGGGTAGAATACTTCTTCGCAATAGCAAGCCCGTTGCCACCCAAACCGCCACCGACGTCGACGATGATTCCGCCATTGGGAATCGTGCTCCAGTCGAAGCCTACCAGTCATTGATCAACCAAAAGAACACAAAGTAGAAAAAATATTATTGGACCTTTGAAGATCCCCCCAGACTCGATATCCCTCGACGAATCGCTATGCATGGCGACATCAAACCTCTGCGTGCGCTTCTGATTCTCGGGGCGCATCATCCAGTGGAAGATGGGTTCGTCGGCGGGGATGTTGAAGGCGAGGGCCATGGGGGAGGTGGAGCCGGTGGGGTCGGCGTGGATGGAGTCCGCTAGGTAGGAATAGGATTTTGCGAGGTCGTCGCCGCTGCAGGGCAGAAACAACATCAATTGCCGAATGAATGAATCAAGGAGAGTGCAATAGAGGGGAAGAGCAGGAGATGGGGTACAGGAAGAGAGACGTACAACATCTCGAGGACGGCAGCGAGGGTAGCATTTCCCTTGAGACGTTCTTCAGGTCTATGCGTACAAAACATTTAGCAATGATTTATTTGAAACTCTAAATAGACACCGACTTTGCGAACAGCTCTGCAGAGGGCTTGCCTTTGTCGAGCGACGAGGAGATTCTATTGTTTGTAAAGACGTTTGAAGCAACCTCGAGGAAGATGTGGTTGGTTGCGAGGGCGCGGAGCATGCGTGCTGAGGAGCAGGAACTATGAGGAAAGGTTTTGAACTTCAATTGAGGGTGGCCGCATACCGAGAAGATCGGGATTGACTTTGCTGGGTGCTGCAATCTCTTTGACATGCAAACCCTACGGCGATGGTTTGGGGATTGAGTATGAGGAGTTGAAACATGAATAAAAACCTGAGATCCCGCTTCGCGCAAAATTTCCACAACATTCAATTCAGACACCGTACGCAGGCAAGCAACGAGGAGCACCTAGCATCCTCGTCAGCTCTTCTGTATCACAAGCAACCACGAAACAGGCTGGGCTTACCCCATCACCAAACCTCAGCATCGCAGCATACGGATCTCGCACAGTCGCCATCAACTGCTCCGCCGCAGCCACAATCGTCAATTTGGCCTGCACCACTTCGGGCTGTTTTGCTACCGCTTCACTCAGGTCTCGCGGGTTCCATGGCTTGTCTAAAGAAGGGAACGGCGTATTTTCCTTCGTGTAGATGCCTTCGAGGGTGTCCACGGCGGAGGAGAGGAGAGTCAGGAGTTGGCGGAGTTGGGCAAATTCAGTAGTGGCCATTTTCTGCGAGAGTGGGTGTTGAGATGGGTTAGGAACGACTGACGGGAATAGAGTGTTTAAATACTGCTGCAGCCTGCCGAAGGAATGCGTGTTGTCTTATCTGATAATCGGCCGGATTCGTCACGCGTCAGCGGTATTGGTAAGCAACTCAACCAGCGTTTCGGTGAATGCCCTCGTGAGCGACCAAAGTCGGCATCTATAGGCGGTTGAGCGAACAAATAGAGCCTCGATACAGCAATCTCACCGGAAAACTCCATATGTACCCAGCCAAAAGCGCATTGGTTCTGAACTGCCAACATCGTTATTGTGAAGTCAGCATACGACAGTCGAATTTACCCGTTAAGGCGCACGTAAATTTGCATACGTCCACCTCGGCATATGGAAATCAGTGTAGAAGAATTGACGCCTGGTAGAGAATCAAGCCGAGAAATTCACTGTTGCGTGGTCGAGATACGTTTTGGTAATCACATGAGTTGCGACTGTACATACCAAAAACGAGCAACCAGTTCTCAGGCTGAACCAGCGAGTGGAAAGAAAAGCAAGTAATTGATACAAGCAACGTCAGCGTCGCCGAACTGCGGCATAGAAATGAGTCAATCGACGTGTTACTCAAAGGAAACTTGAATGTGCCACAATGTTGCGGTCTTGGGAATTCATTGACAGATCTGAAGTTTGGTCACGCCGTATACGCACGACGAGTGTTGTCCGAGTTGATTGCGAGCTGACAGTGAAAAGAGCGATTTTTCTTTCGTCGATAGAGCGTTTGAGAGGGTTGAGTTGCGTGCAGCAAGGAATCCAAAAGGGTTGACTTAAGAATCACAGGCAAATGAAGTGTGTCAATGAGCGAGAGTTCAACAGAATGGCTAGAACGTTGGGAACGGAGAACATGGTGGGAGACGACAAGCTCAGGCGAACAATGACAAACATCGGGCGGCCCGGGAATGATGATCATTGCTTCTTTGATGCGCTCCTGCACTTTGTCCTCTCCACCACCATGACCTCGTCGCATCAGTACTTACCGGCTCATCGACGCCTCTATGAAAACGTACGAGAAGTTAGCTATAATTCTGCCGGATGATCTTCCAGTCCAGGGCAGAAAACTGGTTGAACGTAAGTAAGTATACAGTATGGCGGTACGCCTGCGAGTGAAGCTTCGAATCTTTTGGAAAATCGTCGACGACGCAACTTCATCGTGCGTAGACCTTCCTTCCCTTCCCTACAAAGTCCGTTGCCCCGCAACGAGACCAGTCTACAGATGAAGCAGATGGTTGCATATAATTCTGGCTCTCTGTTGTTTTCTCGGCGAATGATAGACGAGGTCAAGGCATAGGTTTGTGTGCTTTAGCGATCAAGTATCACCATGACAATCCGACAGTCCCATCGTTCATATATAAAGGTCAGCGTAGATCATCTATTCATTTTGTCTGTTTTCCTTTCTCTCTTTCTTTTCCAGTTGCCACGATACCCACCTTCGACGACAAGTACCAACGCCAATGCAGGCCTTTTCACTAATCCTCCTTACCGGTGCGAGCATTTTCGCCGGCGTAAATGCAGCTTCGTTGGTGGCTACCGGTGCGGAGTGAGTTCGCTTCAGTTCCAATCGAATCGAATCACATTCGCCCCAACAAAAATGAACCAACCAATAATGTCTCGCTCTCAACAGAAATTTCGACCGTCAAACCCTGGAACCCCCAGGAGCTTCCCAAGGACACCTCGTGTTCAACTGGCACGACGATGACTCGGGCGATCACAACGCGGTCAATACCGCTCTGTACATGCTCACGGAGGGCGGGAATGCGTCCGTCACGGATAACGTTTGTCTTTTGAATCTCTCTCCTCAACCTGCTACTCAACCAAAATAATCAGTCCACAGGACAATACGTCATCGAAGCCCTCGCCGTGCAATTCAACAAATCCCATTTCACACAAGACGCCTCCACCACGCCGTGGGTTGCGATTTTCTCGTGTTCGCGGGACGACGTCAACAAGACGGGGAACACCACGGAGTTGATTTCGAATGCAGAGAGGCTGGGGGCTAGTGCGATTCTCGTGCGTTCCATTTTGCTGTTTATTTGAATAATTCCTTCTCATTTGACATACGAATTCACTACTATAGGCATATAGCACCGATGGCTGCGTATACCAATTCTGCAGCCTCACGGATAACAATCCGCCTGCGAGGATACCGATTTACACCACGGAAAACTGGCACGATGCTTCCCTTGTATTCAATGATGAGATTGACGGGCTCTTTCGGTGCGCTCCCTTCTTTCCTCATTCCATTCCATCCCATCCACTCCTCGCTCATTCCCCATTCTTCCCTCTTTAACAGCCCAACGTCCCTCAAATACTACACCGCCAAAACAATGAACCAACCCACCCTCCTCTCCTCCCTCAACTCCGACTTCGACTCCCTCCGCACCAACAGCTCCTTCCTCACACAAACCGACGCCCTATTGATACGCATTCCCGCAGTTCAAAGCAAGACCTCGGCGGCGGCAGCGGCGGCGCGTGCGGCAGAAGAGTCAAGGTCCGCGTCGCTGCATGCAAAACCGACGGGGACGCCTGCGCCGGGGTCCGGTGCCCGGACGTTGGGTTTGGATTTGGGCATGGGGTGGAGGTGGGTGGTGCCGGTGGCTGTCACGGGCGTGACGATAGTTTCTGCGATCTGGGGCGGCAAGTTGACATTGTTATCGGATTCAAGTTTGAGAGACTCCCTTCTACCGATAGCCCTGGGTGTGAAATTCGACACACGACGCCGCGAGAAAAAAGCACCGTGTCTCAAAACGACCCAGACCCGAATCGAACGGGTAACTTCTGCAAACTCAATTTAGCCAATCGTCAAGAGATACAATTGCGGTCCATCCGCAACCAGGTCTCAGAAATCTTATCATTCGGAACTTCAAGTTATTTCCGACTGTTCTCAAGATTGGACATTGAAACGGAAAACACTTCGACTCTCATGGTTAGAGTTTGGAATCCGGACGTCGACTGTATTTAAGATCTTCAACCCCTATCCTTCCTGGACAGACTTGAATTTTCGCCCCTGCAGGACAGATCAATTTACATGAGTTCAGACGACGGTGCGAGAAAAAAACTTCAACCCCTTCAGATTATGCCATGACCTCAGCCTGAATCGAACAGACAACTACGGCTGCAAACACAATTAATTCTATAACGCGCAAGAGACATCCGCAACCAGGTCACTAAATTCACCTTGAACTCTCATGACCTACCAAGTATCCTCTCCGGAATCGATGTTGACTGTTGAAAGATTTCGGAGGTTGACTTGGATCGTTGACACAGAAAAAATAGCTTCTAGCTAAGCCTACTACGTATCTGCATCGCAGAGATGAAATCATTCAGATTTCGAAACGCCAATGCCAATGATTCAGACGGTGCGGAACGATAGAACGATTTGATCCACGAGAAAAAGTCAAAAGAACAATGAGTACCATTGACGACCCGGGCCCGAATCGAACGGGCAACTTCTGCAGACACAATTGTCGCTATCAAACCACCCAACAGGTGCAACTGCGGTCCATCCGCAACCAGGTCTTGCTTGGAACTGAAATCTCGTCACCTAGTACTATAGTATCCTGAGTCCTCTCCTCACGCAGACTGACTTACACGGCAGGACTGGCTGCGGATAAACTAGCCATCGACTGAAAAGTTTCAGAGTACTTCAAAGCTTAAGTAATGTTTTCGCGCGCAAAACAGTATCGAGGCACGGCACGGTTGTTGCACGACCCGGACCCGAATCGAACAGGTAACTTCTGCAGACTCAATACCCTTCTCCGCAATTAAGAGGTGCAACTGCGGGCCATCCGCTACCAGATCTTCAAATTAAGATCTCATTACTTGGTACTATAGTACTATCCTTCCCGGAATTCATCTCCACGCCATATTAATGCTCGACTGACTGACTGCCATTGAACTAATGAACTAACCAACGAATTTACTGCGGTTGAATCGCGTATTCTGATCATGAATCTCCTCCTCTCACGTTCCACAAGCCCTCTACTCTTCCACTTGCGCACCCGAGCTCCAACACCTATCGATCTTCAACATCCCCTTCCCCACCCACCCATCCATCACACACACCAAACTCACAACTCAATGCACTCCCAAGCAACGATCCAGACGCCCTCCCAACTCACCCACAAACGTATCAACAGTTTACCACTCCCCAACTGCAGTAGATATACCGAACGCAACCGAACGCAACGCAGAACGAAGCAGCTCCTAAGAACAACAACAAAATCTCTGGTATTCAAAAAAAGTGTCTCTCTGGGTCATAATCTGTATCGTATCGTACTTTCGTTTCACTTCACAACCCTTCTGTTCCCCCACTCTTGCAACAACCAACAATTACACCCCCTTGAACCGATCAAGCATCATGAAAGAGAAGCTTAGACGACGATAGCACCAACGACACCACCGACGACGACGGTGCCCATGGCGAGGAGGAGGGCGCGGGCGCCGTTGGGGCCTGGGGGGTGGGTTAGTGTTGAGTGACGATGATGGATTGATTAGGGAGGGGAGGGAGGGAAGATGGGGAGAAAGACGAGGACGAAAAGAAAGTACACGAAAACAGATGAGGGGCGTTTAGAACGTGCGCGGGGGAAGAAGGCAGGAGGAAAAAAATATATACGAAGAAGGTAAGAGGAAAATATACGAAGAAGGTAAGAGGAAGATATACGAAGAAGGTAACTAGGGAAGGGAAGGTGCGAGGACGACGACGAAGCGCGAGAAGGGGTTGAATGAAAGAACGAAGAAACAACACGCACCGAGCAAGCTAACGGCGGCGCCGGTGTTCCCGCTGGCGCTGTTGGAGGCGGAGGGGGAGCCGGAGATGTCCATGGCGGGGTTGGAGGGCGTGAAGGGGGCGGTGGCGGTCGGGCGGGCGGTGGCGCTCAGGGAGACTAGAACGAGGGGAGTGCGTGCGTGAGTGAGTTCAAGGTCGGAGGAAGGAAGGAAGGGAGTGAGGTCAAGGTCGAGTGAAGGAAGTGAGTCGGGCGAGTTGGAGTTGGGGAAGGAAGAGAGATGGGCGAGTTCAAGTTTGGGAGAGGGGTGGGGATGGGAGGGGGAAGGAAGAGAAGGAGGGATGGAGAGGGATGGAAGGGAGGAGAGCGAGAGAGGAGAAACACTCACGAGCGGCACACTGCTGCGCCTGGAGCCCCATAGCGACGCCGAGCTCGTCGGGCTTGCACTCGAGGGTGAGGCAGGAGTTGGCCATGGCCTGGAAGTCGGCGTTGGTGCAGGCGCAGGTGAAGTTGGTGCTGGGCGGGGGCGGGGATAGTCAGCTCGAGTGAACAACGCTAGGCGAGGACGCGAAACGCTAGGCGAGAAGACGTCACTCACGGCACATTGCACTCGGTTGCACCGGCGGCGGCGACGATGCAGTTGAGGGCACACGGCTGCAGCGCCGCGCTCGCACTCGCAGCCGCACCAGAGAGGATGCTCGAGCCGGCGGCGATGCCGCTGGAGATGGCGGAGCTGCGGGAGGCGGAGGCTTCGGAGCGCGAGGCGGAGGCGCTGGAGCGCGATGCCGAGGCGCTGTCGCTGGACTGGGCGAGGGCGGTGGAGACGAGGGCGAGGAGGGCGACGGCGAAACGCATTTTGTGTTTTAGTTTGGGTTTACGAAGAGGGTTTGGAGTTTGGGGTTAGGCGGGAGAGGCGGGTGTGGAGCGAAGCTGACTGGGAGGAAGAAAGCGACGAGAGGCAAAAAAGTGGTTCGATGGGTTTATATATCATTTTTTGGAGCGTGCATATGTCATGCCGTACACACATATCCAAATAATGCAGATCAATTTCCTTTACATGCCCTCGCTTGCGGCGGGTGTTGTTGTTCGAATCGGATGTTCGTGTGCCTGTTGGGTTCTCCTCAACGTCGCCGTTCGGCGTTCTCCCTATAATTATATTTACATCCATACAATTCAGAAATAGGTAGACATAATCCTAACTGTCTGTCGTTCCTCGCCCTCGAGAAAAATAGATCTAGAAAACAGGAGAGAATGAAAATGAAAGCGGCGGTGATGCAGTGATTTCATACCCACATGTAACGTGGGAGCCGAAGCGAAGGAAGCATGTGGGCGCCGGCGAACAGCAACGTAAGATGCAGGAAATGTGGGGAATCAGATGGATTTATTGAGCGATTCGTTTGGTTGTGAAAGTAAGTACTTAGGGCTTGGAGGGTTCAGCAGACAAGAACGAAGGAAATGAGTTTGAAGGAGGACTAGATTCAGGGAACCCCAAAAACACCGCAACCAAGCAAAAAACAACCCCATCATCATCACGATCCACGCCAAATCACGCACATTCTCGCGGTCAACAATCAGCTGATTCTCCTTTGACATCATTTCTCACGTCATCAAATTTTCTCTCTCTCTCTTTTCTCGCGTCGAGGGTCCGAGCTTCCGACCACCGCGCCGCTCGAGGCCGCTCCATACGACCAGCATGTGGAGTTCGAGGGGGCGGCGACGTCAGCGTGGAGTTGCGGCGCCCGACTCGTCGGACGACTGACGACGTGGGGGAGTATGAAGTGAAATGGAGGAGAACGCCGCTTTACTTCCACCTGCACACGACTCGATCGCATGTACGCGACTTAGTGCTGGCCATAAATACGATACGATACGAATTTTCCGTATCGTATTCATATTCAAACGTATTCTGAAATTTTGAATACGCCAGCGGCGTATCGTATTTGTAGTGTATCATATTCATATTCATGGGTGCTGAATATGAATATATTATGAATATATTTGAATATATTCCCTCCCCCCAAACTCACTCTAGCTGACGCAGCAACCAAGTCAAATAGGTGTTTAATGTGGTTCATCATCACTCCTGTTCCATCTATTCAATGTCTTGAATGCCCTGCACCATATGCAAGGTCGAATTTCAACATTGGACGGCTCGAAGGTTAAGGATGCCGGTCTCTGCCGGTATGGAATGTTCACCCGAGATGCCCGGGACTGGTCGGATCTATTCCGAATGCCTCGGAAGACACGTTTCAAGCTCTGCAGCTGATACAGACCACCCAAACTCGGCCGGCAGTCACTGCCGAGGAGCCAAAATCATGCCTCAGAACGTATTCTAGCACATTCAAATATATTTGAATACGCCACGGCCGTATCATATTCATATCCATATTCTGGCGTATTCATATTCACTCGTATTCATATTCAGCGGAGGCTCCAAGGACCGTATCATATTCATATTTATTTGAATATATTCAAAATATATTTTTTCGTATCGTATTTATGGCCAGCACTAACGCGACTCGTCGTCGCACGATGCCCGCATCTCGACTCTCCGACCTCTGTCTCGATTCTCAGCCGGCCTTCGTCAAACTCCGGACTCTTCTGGGCACTTCCCCGTCGATTATTCGCTCTCTTTCGTCCTTGATTCGATTCGATCCAATGAATGCCGCGTTCCTTGCAAGTTGCGCGTTCCTGCTCTCGCTCTCCCCACTTTCCCAGCAGTGCTCGAAACATCAAAGGTATGTATGTATGTATGTATGTATGTATGTACCTATCGCATCCGCGTCTGAATTTCACCGATAACGATCCGGCCATACCGCACCCGACTCGCTCTCTCTTCAAGTCTCCAACAGCAACGTACAGTGCAGCCAGGTTATCATCAAAGAATCTGCACACTCTCAGCAGTACTTATCCTGTACTATCTCGGTCAACTCCTTGACATCGCAAGCAGCAATCTTCGCTCTTCTCTCGTCGATTCGATTCGATGCAGTTCAATACCCACCCTCCCCACTCTCCCGCTCGTTCCCTCGCAACAACGATATCAAATCTTCAAAATCCCGTGTCTAAACGTCTCGCTCGCCGACACAGACTGAATCGGGGGAAGTAAGTGTGTATCTTCTGAGTTCTCTTCAGACGCAACGCTGCTAATTCATTATGAGACCAGCCAAATTCACCTAGGCGCTCACGCGCCGACGCAACGTCATTCCTCCAACCCGCTTTCTACTCTCGCAGCCCTTCAAATTCCCGGTACGATCAGACGCGCTGACAGAAGACTTGCAACTGCTACTACGAGATTTTCGAGTATCAAAGCAACCCGAGCTGCGTTCACCCGTTCGATTCGGGTTCAGGTCATAGACAGTTCACCTGGAAGTGTTTTGCTTTTGCTTTCTCTAGTCTTTTTCTCTTTCCTTGTCGCAGGTAGAATCTCAATAACCGAACAATCAGACTCACCTCACCTCGACAAGTCGTGCCTTCGTTTTCCCTCCGACAAGTAATTCCTCTCTTTTGTGTACTCTCACTAAAATCACCGCGGAATATGGATACAGTAGATCGATGCATCCCAAGCGAAGACCTGCTCGGTGAGGCCGCTGCAACTACGAAGCTTCCGAGCATGAAGTCAATCGAGCAGCTTTCACCCGTTCGACTCGGGGGTAGGTTATGCGCAGTAGATCCCGGACTTTTCGAGGATAGTAATTGTTTTTGTTTTTCTTCAGTCATTTATTTATCTGCAAGTACACTATGGGAGTCATGACTAGAATCGAAGACCTGCTCGCTCCGCTGCTACTACGATTGAAATCAATCGAGGAGCGGATACCCGTTCGACTCGGGGCCAGGTCATGTCCAGGAAAGCATTAACTATCATTTTCCGGTCTTTTTCTCTGTTTTCTTTTTCTTTTTTCCTTGTCGGACCTAGTCGAATCGCAATAACCGAAAAACGAGATTCACCTCGAATCGACAAGCCGGACCCAATTTGCGTTCTCTCTGGCAGGCGAGCAGCCTGTCTCCTAAACAGAGGATAATTTTCCTGTACTGAAGCACAGTGATCTGGCGATCTTTAGGCACAATACTTATGGGCTTCATGATCATCACAAGCGAAGACCTGCTCGGTGAGACGGCTGCGACTAGTATGAAGCTCTCCAGCATGAGATTAATCAAGCAGCTGTCACCCGTTCGACTCGGGTACAGGTCATGTACCCATGAAAAAATATCCCTTTTTCTCTCTTGCTTTGGTATTAATATTTATTTGGCTTGTCGCACCTTGAATCGCAATAACCGAAACACTAGATTTACCTCGACAAGCCGTATTCGCTTCACTTCACTCCGGAAGGCAAGCCGTGCGTCATGGTCTAATTTTTTCCGGTTCCCTTTACAGTACTCTGGAAGAACAACACGGGCGTCAGGATCATTCGAAACGAAGACCTGCTCGCAGGCTCGCTCCGCAGACCGCTGCTACTACGATGGTTTGAAGTATGAAACCAATCGCTGAGGAGCTATTCGTCTGCTACCGATGTTTTGAATTGTGACTCGGGAATTAATCGAGCACCGGTTACCCGCCCGAATCGGGGCCAGGCCATTCCTCAAGTTCGTGACGTTTTTCCTTGTCGCATCAAGTTGAATCGCAATGACCGAAAATCCAGATCCACCTCGAGAAGCGGTACCTTGGAACTATTCACTTTCGCTCCGGTAGGCAAGCAGTCCGTCTCCTTCTCATTGCTCAACAGCTAGGATAAGTTTCTTTTTCTCTTTACGGTGATTCAGCGCGGAATCTGAATACAATATGAGCGTCATCCCAAGCGAAGACCTGCTCGGCGAGGCGGTTACAGCTACGAAGCTTTCGACCATGAGATCAGTCGAGCAGCTTTCACCCGTTCGACTCGGGATCAGGTCATGTCAACCCAGGAGAGGATTTCCCCTTTTTTTCTTCTTCTTTGTTTCGTCTTGTCGCATCTCAAAGATGAAACTCACCTCATGGGTTCGTCGCTGTCAGAGATGAAGCTTTTGCGGCGTAATATTGTATTTATTTGGTTGCGGGTTGCCCACCGAGACAATTTATGATCAGTATAGGACAGAAAGAAAGTTGTAGCCGGAAGACGACTTAGCGTGTTTTAGAGAGATAACTTATGAGTAAGTACCATTCGATTCGGGCTCGGGGCCGGCGCGTCCTTGCAAAGGCAATATATGTTAAAGAAATCGAGTCGGGGTCTCTGGGCACAGAATTCTGGGACAAATTCAGTAAATAAGAGTGAGCAAAAGGCGCCAGACAGACCCGTCGAAATGTAATTCACTGCTGCATATTCACTGAGAACGTTCTGTGACCCGTTCGAACCGGGGTCAGGTCATGTTGATGCAAAGTGAGTTTTTTTGTTCGGAAAAAATTGTTCTTGAGCCTGTTGAATTTGGTGCAATCCCGGTGAGTCAGCGAATCCCCGGAAGTGTTGAAACCAGATTCACTACTAAATCGTACAAGATTTCAATGGCTCAACAATGTCACCTACGAAGACATCGAACATCTACATTGACTCGCATCTCAATATCATTCCCTTCTTCTTCAAGCCCCGCTACTCAAGGGCAGAATATCCCATAACTCTCCCAAGCAGCGTCATCCTCGTCAGCTTCAACAGATCCATGGGAGGCCGTACTAAGACTAGCCTCAACTCCTCCCTGCTGTCCTTCCTCAGTGAAGAGCGAAATATGACACCCTGGGTGGGTGGAAGCTATGTGCACGCAGCGCTGTCCCGGAGTGAAATCGCCCTTGCAATTCCCTGTATTAATCGCAGTTTGGCCGCAGCTGATCGCGGTGCCGGGCACGCAATTGGCGTCTTCGTGTCGCAGTGGGTAAGATTGCATTAATTTAAGTAACTAACATTGAACAGGCTTACTGGCGTTGGTAGGCGCGACGACGAAGGTTACTTGCGCAATGGCCTGATGACCGAGAGCTAGAGTGACGAGGGCGACGAATTGAAGGAATAGCTGCATTCTGGCCTGGAGGATGATCGCTATTGAGAAGTGAGTAAGTGAATAGCACTCTTTATACGGTGGTGCATATGCAAATGGCTTCGACGTCTCCGATACTGGGCTCACCGTTAACGCCACCCTTCACATAAACTCGTGAATCACTTTACGAATCCCCAGGAACTCCACTCCGCCTGAGTGGAGAGTTCGTAGCACTGCGGCATGGGGCTCAAGAAGTGACCATGCGGCATGCATACCCATCTCTCATCGACGGTCCTTTGCTGCCTGTATCTTATAGTATGAGTTGTCTGCGGGAGAGTTGATTGAATTCCCATTCACCAAAATATCCCCAGGGTCAGATTCAAGAAGCCAGGACGTTCGACGCTGAGCAAGCTCGCCGCTTTTCGTATCAGGTACGACACAGAGAAAGAAGACTCGTTCCGCACGCAGTAGATATGGATCTGTTCCCAAGAAACGGCGCTGTATACAGGTGCAGTGTTTGCCCGTTCGATTCGGGGTCGAAGTCCGACGGTCCCGATGAAATTTCTTCCTTTTTTATTCAAGCGAGTCTTTGACTGTCTTGTTGAGTTGACTCCAAGTCGGCGATTCAGACGTTAAAACGAACAAAACAGAGTCGCCGGTGAGCGGAGCATACAGTATAGAAGAGCAAGATGTGGCCCAGCGACTCCGAGTGCAACCATCGATATCGCGCTGTAACTCGAAACAACGAAGGTGGTGGGAGAGAACAAGGGGCGGCGGAAGTTACCGGATTGTTGACGAGATCAGTGATCGGCTTGGTTTGGTGACGGCATCAGCTACTGCCTCCTCTGCTCTTCCATGAGCGCAGAGTCAGTGACTTGGAGCCTGACAGCACTTCATCCGTACGAATGCTACGATCTTCCAGCACTTATTCCGTATACTGCGACCAACCGGGCACCTGGCCCTTCTGTTTGCGTTGATTGGGCCTCAGTGGTGTGACACTGGTTTCGTCGCCACCTCAGCCGCCCGTGAATCGGAGAACTTTGGGAGAACGTGGCAGTCATGTCTCGCGATTCAAAAACTTTCTTTCAGGCGCACTGCAATCAATATATTCAAGTGTAAAACCAATAGTCCGCCAATCTCCCGGGAATGGAAGCTCTTGCCGTGGGACCCACAAATATGCATCGGCCTGCTGAACTTCGACGAACAGCGGCAAGCGCTCGAATTTCTGGTCACCGTGGCTACCATTACCCGACTGGCCTATCACTTCGGCCAGATTCAACGGTTCAAAGATATTTCCCGACGTCTCTCTAAATTCTCAGGTTAACATGTCTTATGACATTCCCCTCCGCGGCTGCCGAGTCTCCTTTCTCATTCTTTTGTCGCCCACAACCATGCACGACTCGAAGACAGCCCTCACAGTCGCTACAGCGGTTTTCGTCCTACTCTCTCTGCGCAGTATTATTCGGCGTCGACGGAGCGCGACTGTTCGTGATATTGACGGTCCGGAATCAAAGTCGTGGAAATTCGGTACGATATTTTATCGACTTGCTCGTTCGGTTGCTGAAGTATCCTCGAAAGGTAATTTGGCGGACCTATTACTTCCGCCATCCTACGGCCAGTATGAGTTCGCATGGACCAAGTTGTTTGGGGCCGTCTACCGCATCAAAGGATGTTTCGGGGTACGCCAAGTTCCTCCTTATTCTGCAGCCTACAGTCCACTGACCCTGTATATCAGCAAAACCGTCTTGTAATTTCCGACCCATTGGCGTTACAGTACATTACAAATAGCCCGAGCTTTCAACTGGGGCCAGTTCTGGCTGTCATGCGCGGCTGGCTATACGATCGCGGTGCTGTTATCACAATTCGAGGTGTGCTGCTCTCTGAATTTCAGTCTTTGTCGAATTTGATGAGTTGCACTTCTCAAAAGGCGAGGAACATCGACGACTTCGTGCTGCCCTAAATGTCGGATTCACTGCTGCTGCCGTTCGCAAGTATCGCCCTACGTTTGAACACGTCGCTCATTGGGTCAGTATCGCCTAGATATCGGAGTAAAATACATCCTGACCGCAAGATACTGTAGATCTCGGAACAAGTCGATAACGCGGTCGACAAGTCGGAAGAGGTAGATCTGTCGCCCATTCTGTCTGGTGGAGCGCTGAGGGCAATCACCGATGGTTCGTTCAAATTTTCATCATATTTTCCAAGTTGTCAATCAATACTCATCCAACCTATGCTAGTTGCGCTTGGAAGTCCCATCGACGATCTTGGCCCAGAATTCGTCGAGGTTAATACTCGTTTGCTGTATGTCAACCCTTCCTTTTCCCCTGCCTTCCTTCCTTCCTTCTGTCTTTCTCTCCCTTTCCTCTATTTTCTTACTCACTTCGTCCGCAGCGAAATTGCCTCAACCCGTTCCTCCAGCCAAATTGTCTTCGACGCCATTGCGGTGTACATCCCAAAACCACTTCTTCGTCTCATGATCAACCTCCCATCTTCGGCCTTCCGTGCGCTCCGCGCTTCGAAGATGCTCTCGCGCAACATTGGATGGCGGCTCGTGCGTGAGAAGCTGGGCGCTCCAGACGGGAGCTATGATGCGGATATATATAGCTCGTTGTGTGAGTGTTTTTGATCCAAGTACTCGTTCTCCGTTTACAAGAGTGTGGTTTGACTGGTAGTGCACGCGGACAAGAAGGATAGCACAAAGAAGACCTTACATCCCGCTGACCTCGTTGCGCAGACGAGTCTGATTCTTCTCGCAGGGCAAGACACAACGGTAGTTCATTCTTATTTGCATCGTCGTCGTACGATATTGACAAATTGTCGTGTAGGCAAACACCCTCGCTTTCGGCATGCTCGAACTGGCACAACGCCCCGAACTTCAAGCCAGACTTCGAGAAGAAATTTACACCACCCTCTCTACAGCTGGCAGCTCCGACCAATACGATAACATGCCTCTTCTCAACGCGTTCATCAAGGTAAGTCTTTTTTTACCATTCCAGAACCTTCAAAAGACTGATGGATCTATAGGAAACGCTCCGAATGTACCCCGCAGCCGCTCTCTCCGAACGCGTCGCACTGGAAGACTCCGTCATCCCGCTCGCAACCCCCATCACCACCCGCTCTGGAAAAACGATCGATGCGATTCCGGTGGGTAAAGGGCAGGTCGTAATGTTGGGAGTTGCGGCCTACCAGAGGCGAGTTCTCTTCTCCGCATTCTTTGAGCAATTGGATTGATAAAGTGATTGAATGAGCAGGTTGGACTCACGCTGGGGTGCGAAGAGCGAGGAATTTGATCCCGAGAGGTGGCTGGATGGACGGGTGCGCCAGGGAGAGGCAATTGGGCCATATGCTAATTTGTACGTTCGACGAACGACAAAGTGGATGTTTTGACTGACCAACATGGTCTTCGTTTTTAGACTCAGCTTCTTCGCCGGTCCGCACACCTGTTTGGGGTAAGCTTGCCTGAAATGTCTCCCGTCTCATGATTAACGGTGGTTGCTCTTTCAAATAGGTGGCGATTCGCGTGAGTAACTTTTCGAGTTCTGACCTTTGTCTTTCTGATTTCGGTTTCTCAACAGAATTCTCGAAATGCAGACCATCGTCTGTGACCTGATTGGCAAATTTGCGTTCTCGACTTCCGAGAACGAGGATGGGCCTTTCCGTCTTCGGCTTGCCACGACGCTACTACCGCTCAACGGGAAAGGGGAGAAAGGTGCGAAGTTGTGTGTGAAGCGTGTGGTATAAGATCTAGGTAGTTAGCCAATACATTTCGGTCAAGTCCTCTCGAGTCCTTCCTGAGGTCCTGTCCTCTAATTCATCGCTTGCCCCCTCGGATGTCCATGGATGTCGATAGAAATATCAGTATTTCAGTTCGAAGTCGAAGCCAGTAATGGGACTCAGCATGCGTAGGACCACAACGATGCATTATGAAATAGTTCTAAATTACTTCTTCTCTCCTTCTCTATTTACATTGCTACCCAAGACTCTCCATGCACAGGCTTATTGTCCATTGATTGCTCTGGATCATACACCTTGTCCGAATCTTGCGTGACCTCGACAATGCGGCTAACATTGACACTTGTCAATGGGTATGAGGAATTATTGGGACCGCCAGGTCGTGAGCCGACACCGGATGTTGAAGTCGAGTTGGATGAGTTGGTAGCCAATCGGTAGATGATCAAACTGAAAGCAATGCCCTGCGTAAAATAGTGAGCTAAGTAACGGGAATGAATATGACAGGAAACATACGATGAGGGACGTTGTCTGCGCACATTCAATAGAAGGAAGGGATCAATGGCCAAAGGAAAAGAATTTGGACGAACAACGAACCCAGTCAAGGATGATATATTGAGTGTTAAGCCCAAGATCGTAGAGCACGAGAAGAACCGTTAACGAGAGTGAGTAGAGAGCAGCCGACTCGAGGAATACGGTCTGAGATGCGACAGTTAGGGCGAGAGTGGGAGAGTTTGAATGCCAAAGTCGTACCAGTGCTGTCGCCGCGTAATTCTTCCCAGACCGCATCGTTCGCACTCGCATATGTGTCCATAATATACGTCCCGCAATCAAAACTGTTCCAGAGAATATCAGTCGAGGTGAGGATGAAGACCTGGCTCAAGAAATTCACTTGTGCAGAGGACGTTCAAGGCCAGAGACATCGAGAAGAACGACAATGCCCATGGTGCGAGTGTCGAGACGAACAAGTTGCCTTCACCAGCTAGGAGTAGTAAGTGCGTCACAGTATAACCGCTCACTAGAAGAACTAGTTAGCAAGAAACTCAATTTCGAAGGAGCATGCTACGTGCCTGCACCGCCCAACCACAGGAGAGTTGGAAGAACGATAATGACCCAATTGCGGTTCCAGACCACAAAAAGTCTGTAGATCTAGTCCGCATATTCATTACTCAAAGGTAGTATACGCAGCAAAAAAAAACTCACCATGAAGTGATCGGCGACGAGGGTAACAGTAATATACACCCCATCCTTCGCCGCTTCCAGCGGATTTGATACGAGCTCATAGTACGCGATGGCTCCCTCCGGCGCATCGATGAATCCTTGAGAGGCACGGACGATGTCGATGATCCAGTGCTAATTGAAGGCGTTGACTTTCGAGTAATGAGCTCTGACAGAAATAAAGACATACTGCGATACATAGTGTCCAAATAAGGCCGAGGGTAGCGAGCAAGTGTCGATTCAACGCGCTGGGTGCTTTTTGGAGGAGAAGTCGGGCGGTGGCGGCAGAGAGCGTGGTCGAGATCCCTATGGAATATTAGGAAATCGAAAGGCGGCGGAATGAAGAACGCACCGATATTGAGGGTCTCGACTATGAGAGCAATGAGCTGCGATAATGAAAGAAGGCGGTTCAGCGTCGATAGCGAAAAAACGAAGGGACACACTGAAGCTCTGTCAATAGTGATGTCGTGCATCGTTGGGTGGCCAATCTGCAATGCAGCGGTGAGCCATTATATTTATGAGTATCCTCATGTCCATAGCGCCGGAAAATCGCGAAGATCTTCCATTGTCAGATCACATCGTCTTCGCCGTCAGTGCCATGCCGACACCCCTGGTGCTAGTAATTAGCCTAATGTCTTGAACGTAGACACAGGTAACAGTTTCTATAACCACGACTGTAGCCAATTTTGTCTACAGTCATGGTATCGAGTCTCTTACCCTTGTCTCTGGCCGTCAATTTTAGTCTAGTGGTTCAGGGCCACTTTCAATTGTTTTTTTATTCGGTCCTGTCAATGGTGGACTCCGTGATGATGCGTTGACCATCATGTTGACGATCAATTTCTGCTCAAAAACTCTTCCAGCTGAGTCCCAAAGTAGAGAAAATTGTCGTATAAAGTAGTAATCGTAGTAATCAAACGGAACATTTCCTATTCGGAAGAAAATAGCTGATCGGTCCCAGAATCGTCCGTCAACAATTGGCGGGCCACGGTAACCGCCGGAACATTCCACTTCTCGCGGAAGAACTCGGCTAATCTGTCGTGCCACGCTGCCTGTTTCAAAGCATATGCCTTCAACCCGCCCCGCGTCGCGAAAGTGAGATCATCCCTCAGACTCACGTGAGCGCGCCACCACGCTGCTTGCCACGCAAGATACCGTAAAACCCGCCGCATCTCCTCTCGTAATAACATTACCTCCTCGCACCACCTCGTCTTCCTCGCGAGCGATCGTGACCACTCGACACGGACAGCTGTTTAAGATAGAAGATGGTAGTAGTAAGCAGCGGTATTCAAAAGGTTAAAGAGGTAGGCACTTACATTCATGCATCATTTCCTCATCTAACGCGCCCGGCGCGGTCCAAATCCAAGACATGACCCGTTTCGAAGTCCCCGGCGCGTTACGTGGTGCGCGCGCGCCCCGCCCTGATCCCAACATCGCTAATTTCTTGCGCGCCGCCGAGTCGCTCTCTTCAGCATCCCCATCGAGTTGCACATCCTCAGGCTTTAGCTCCCGAAGGTGTGGATATGCGTCATTTCCCTTAAGCGCAATCAATGCTACGCGCCCTTGGCGGTAGCGACTGGCGTGGGATTCGACGCGATCACCGACTTCCCCAATGAGGGTGCGCGCTCTTGTGCTAGGAACCTGGCCCGTAATATTGGCGTTGCGAAAGCTGATGAGATGCCGCTTGGCGTGAAGGCGCGCGCGCAGGGAGGCGAGGGAATTTTCGCATTGAGCGACCCTCAACTTCGTCTCCATCTCCGGTAATCCGGGGATACATCCGTGAAGCGGATCAGGCGGGTTTCGACGTCGCGCCATGTCGCTCGGCATAAAAAGTTTGACTGCTTCTGCGTTGGGGGGCGGGGCATCGGGATCCCTTGACGCTTCATACTCTTCCAATGCTGCCGCTGCCCCAGGCATGTAGATTCTCTGCAGACCGCGAAATTTGTTGATTTTTACGTGGAGGGCATGACGCCATTCTTGAATTTTGTTCTCACGATCAGCGGCGATCAGTGCCGTTGATCCTCTGAGTTGCGTGGTTATTCGCCGCCTTGCCAAATCATAAGCGAAAAGAAGGAGCATCGAAATAATTGCATACTGGGCATCTTCGATCTGAATACCAGCCACCAAGAATGCTGTTGCACTTTGTCCGTGCAAAGGCGCCGTCCCAGATAGAGCCTGTTCATCTTTACGAACCTCTAAGCGGACTCGAACTTCGGTTGGGCAATCTATCATCAATTGTCAGTGATTTCCCGGTTCCGGGTCGAGTGACTCACCTCGCCGCGACAGAGTAAAGGGATTGGGCTTTGTGCCGTCTGCCTCCCATTCCTTGATCCGCGTGCGCCATTCCGTTCTGACTTCTTTTTCAACCGTCTTGCTCACATCCTTGAACGCAGCTACCTGGCGATCTCGTTCGGCGATTGCGATAACAAGTTTTCGCTGTAACGCGTCCCCTACATTCATTTGAGATCATTTCTCTGCAAGTAAACATCACCGACACACCTTGCCCGATATTCTTCAAGAAATTATGATTGTCGATTTTACCTTCCATCACATCGGCCCGCATGCCAATACCGGCGTCCTTTGTGGAGAAAGCTGCGGGGTTCAGAACACCCCAGGTCCGTTCCACGCCTTCCCCATCACTCCTGCCAACTCCGGGCCGGAAGCTGAGGCTGTTTTGATTTTGACAGTCCTCGTTGTGTGAAGAGGCGTGCCAGACAGGCAAGCCGTATTGAACATTGATGTCTTTCAAGGGCAGTCGCATTGAAGCAGGTAGCTTATCCATACGTTCCTCAATCTTCAATTTCCATTGGCAGCCGATATCATAAGAGATTGTTAACCAGAGCAGGCTGAATCCCGCCAGTGCAGCCATCACGATATAATCCATATTAGCGTATCTGATAGATCACTGTTAGCATGGTAGAAAAGACAAGAGGTACTTCGACATACCTTTCCCCTTTTTGCAAATCCCCAATTCCATTCGGACGCATTGACTCGTGCCGTGCACACACACAACCACCCACTCCCGACACGCGTAAACCTGTTGTGTTTCGAGTGTCTTTTTGCAGCAAAGCCGCAAACGCAATACATGTGCTGATCTAAATAATATATTTAGCATTTTTCGGAGCCGTTGAAACGCACTGACCTCATCTTCGCCGACATAATTTTTAAGATGTTCCCGATAGCTATTGGGCTCTACCCAATATCCCCAACCTGGCCCAAGGGAAGGATCATCAATTTCATGGACGCGAATCCGATTGCGGAGGCGAAAATTCGCATCCACCGCAAGGATCAGCATGTATAGGAATCTTATCAGACAATCAGTTGCGTCAATCCCAATCAATACTCAGACTCACTGATATTTTGCGTCGACTTCACGCCAGCCATCGGGTAAGTTTCGACCGTCTTGCGGGCATGCCCAACACCTCACCGCACACTCTCCCAGCGCCGTACTCTCCACTCCACGTGGATCATGCCCTCGTCCCGCTCGTTTGAGTCGCATCAAGAAGGACCATTGACGCGATACGCGATTAAACTGTTTATAGCGGTCCTGTTTTGGCTTGAGCTTGGCGTTCGGAGAAACTCGGTTCAAGACCTACCGGTAACCAAGTCATATTGGAGCTTGCGGACGCATCCGTTGCGCGTTCTACCGAGGTTACAAAGTCTCGCACGTTGAAATTCCCCACAACATTATAAAGACGGTATGTTTCGAGCGTTCGGAAAGTAGCGCAAGTGCCGGGGTCGGTAACAGTCGCGGGATACCACCCGTTGCGAAGTAGTTGTTCAATATTATCAGCGTCATCTGACTTAGCACACTTGCAATAGCGAATTTGAATTTGGTGAATTATCGGTTCCTCAATAACGACGAGTTTATGCTGAGCTGGATCGGGCAAGGGACAAGGGAACCCTCCGTGCCCGAGCTGATAAACGAGACCAAGCTGTGCGAGAGTGCGTGGAATCCAGTGATCACCGTTCCATTGCTTTGAATCTGAGTCAGCAGAAGTATAATTAAAGCACATAAGCGAGCCCCACTTACCTGGATGACGTGCAAAGGGGTCCGCTTGTGATTCTCTAAACAGCAATCAAGACATTGAAGAAACTGCCCGCATTCATAGCATTTGAAGAGGGAGACTTGAGCGGAGAATCTGGCGCTGCAGTGTGCGCAACACGGATCAGTTGTATCATCGCCAAGTCCCTCGTGCCGTAAGAGTTCGGTCAAAAACTCTCCCATGAGCGGACGCCAAAGAGACATTGGGTCTTTCTGTGGGTGTTCAGTCGTATATTGTACGGATAAATACTTGCAGAGAAAATACCGTGCTCTGATATTCTTTCCTCTTGCCTAGCACGGTTGCTTGAGGGATTGAGTTTTGAGCTTCGTTTTCATCGAAATTGTCATCGGGAATAGGGATCCATTGAGCGAGTTGATCGTCAAGTTGGGTGGGTTCAAGGCGTCTCTTTTTGTGAGTTACATTCAAAAGTTCCTCTTCGCGGTGCTGGCCGTCGAATGAGAGATATATCCCTCGATCACCAGTCAATGTGAAGTTAGCGCCGTCATAGTCATCGTCGACATCCACTAGGTTTTGATTTCGTTCACGCAAAGCACGGCGACGCATGTAGAGTAGAAAAAGGCGAGTGTCGGGAGAGATGGGACACAGCGAAGAAAAGGAAGCGGCTTTTCAAGCAATTTTCGAGACCGGATTTTCACATCAATTTTCGCCGCATGCATTTAGACGAGCTCCATGCGTACGGTTACCAGAACCAGTGAGGTTAAATTGTAAATCCAGGGGCAAAGCCCATAAAACCGGGGCGACGCAGTCGCAACACAACATGGAAAGAGGAGATGAAAGAGATTGATATGGCTGTGCAAGCCGGCCAAAGCCGGGAGTGATGTCACACTGTGACACTCTTTCTTCCCACCGCCTGGTGCGGTGAAAACAACAACTTTCTACTGTAAATATCTACGGGCTTGCTGGTACCAAGACGCGTGGCTCTTCAGGGAAGATCAGACCGCTCCAATCGTAGGTAACTACGCTCTCATCCTTCCAATCGGGATAGTCACACGCCAGTCCCGCCTCCTCCCCGAAATGACGAAAAGGCGCGCGAAACATCGGTTTGACACAATTCGGGCAAGTCCAACGGCGTTCGAGCCACAGGCGAATGCATACATAGCAGTGACTATGTCCACAAAGGTATCTAGAGGTCTTTTGTTAACATTCATCGTTCAGAAAGTGTAAGGAATGAAGATACGCACGACACGGGGTGAGATTTCACCTGATGACATATTCCGCACTTGTGGTGGTCGTATTTCGCAATCTGCTCGCTAGGTCCCTTTCCATCGACCCATAGGTCTGCGTGCACCAAAGGTAGAGAACGCGTCTCTCGCCATCCAAGCACAGCGATCGCAGCTGGCGTGTCAGCTACCTCGCGGCGTATTACTTGGGCTTCCTCTTGACGCTGAGCTCGCACCGCTCTCTGGGTTTCGTTCCCCAGCACATTGTTTTGAGTGCTGACTCGATAGAACATAGCTACACGAGAAACTGCGCGCGAAAGTGCGCGCGCTTGAGGATGTGCGTTAATGATATCCAGGAGATAGGTATTGAAGACCGCACCTCGCACATCCTGGCGGCTAGGCGACGACGCTGGATAAAGATTCGACATTGAAGGAGGAATATTTTCTTTGCCCCTCAAGATGTTGTTGGGTTTACGGGGAGGAGTAGTCATTGAAGTGAGTATTTGTGGCGGTTTTGCTTTTGAAAGTTGGGGATCAGGGGTCTTACCCCTTCTTGCTTTGAATTCATCTGGACAGACCCTCGCATTGAATCATTCTGCGCAAAACCATTTTGGGCTGGATGTCTCCCACGTCGCACATTTCCATGTGCATTTCCAAGCCGTTTATCCCCCAAAATCTCGCTAATCCTTTCCGAGTTGCTGTATTGTGACGCGTCTCTCTGCAAATTACCAAAGAGAAAAAACTCGGCTGTGGTTTTTCAAATTTTTTGCGAACGTTGAGACAAGTCTAGACTACTCGTGAGTCCTTGAATCTTTTTATCATCAGTGTTTGATGCGTCGTATCGGAAACAAGAATCTCTGTGCAGGGTCGGTGCAGCGATCTTGCGAACTTTTACAGCTTGGCCATGCGCACCTCGGCTAAACGCGGGGAGGGGCGGAACTACCCGAGGATTGTTCTTCACGACGAGCCAAGATGTCGGCGCGTCGTTCCCGGTAAGTCAGCCCGAGATCATCGAAACCCTTGGCTCAATCTGTTTTTTTGGAAGAAGCCTTCAAAAAATCCATTTGTCAATAGCACCACGCAAGCGCATACGAGCCCGCTATTCCTTTTTAGTAACCTTCCGAGTCTTCCTGGTCACATGGAAGCACATGGAGCGGTCTGGATTGCTTCCGCAAATCTTGCGAACTTTTTCTTCTTTTTATTTCCAGGCCTAGTCTACTTCCGTGGGACGTTTCACCCTCCCATCAGACATCATCATGACGAAAAGGCACAACAGGTTGAGCGAACCTTTTCATTCTTTGCACGCAGCGGGTTCCCGCCGCCCTTAATGGGAGGCATCATGCAAGCAATGTAAGTCAAGGTTTCTCGTGCTACATATGAATGAATCTCTTTTCACGCGTTAAGCTGACCATCGTCCTCCCAGAATTCAACCCCATTCGGTTTTCAGCTTGCGCATTACGTACCCAAGGAACCGAAAGCTAAACTCGCTCAGGTTTCCTGATTGTGAATTTGTACTGGTTTACCTCGTCTAATTTGACACGACCACAAGGTCAATTCTCTACGCGGATTTCGGGAGCAACGCGCAACGTCGCACTTGAAATTTTGCCCCGTCGGTATCTTTACTGGGCAGTCTTTATTCCGGCGCTGACTACAGTCAAATTGCAGGCTACAGTACGTTTCCGGCCACGAAAACCCGGACTTCTTAAAGATCTTTTGATTCTAGTACGATCCTCCCCCCCAAAAAAATCCCCCGAGCCTCCAACCTTTCGCAAAAAAATCGCCGTTATGTCTCAAGCACCTGGTCGCCGTGGCAGTTCTTCTGTCCACTTTGTCTACGTCCGTCAACCATTGGGCAACCCCATTCGTGCCCGCCATACCTATGCATTCGGCAACCTGCTGCTGACTCGCAGTGCATTCCTCCTCTCGAGCGAAAAAATCGATCGTGTTTACCGGGGTGAGGTCTGTATACTATTTTTCTCTCTTTGGTTTGTTACATTGTCTGATAGAACTTCTCAGATGCGTCCCGAGGAACAGCGCGCCTACATCGACGCTATGTATGACTTCCCACTTGCGGACCAAGACCTGTCCCTGCACCAACAAATGCTTGATGCTTTCCATGGTCCTCTCAGCCCTATTCCTGCGGATCCCGCTGTCGAACCGACACTCGAGCAACAGATGTACGACCTTTTCGAGGGCCCTCTTACCCCGCTGCCCGATGACTCCGACGCCGAGGACTCTATTTCTGTCGCTGGCGACACGCCGGCGTCGCCTCCACCGGCAACCCTCTCCAACGTCCTCGATCTTCCCGCCACACCGGCCTACACGCCGGCGTCGCCTCCACCGGCAATCACCTCATTTCCCCTCTCCAATGTCCGCGATCTTCCTGCCACACCGGCCTTACATGCCGCAGATCAAGGCGACGCGTCGGACTCGGATGCCGAGATTGATGAACTCGCTTCGTCTGCCTCTGCCGCAGGCGACAACGACAACACTCCAGCCCCGGCTTCTGTTGGCCGGTTCTACACCACAGATGGCTACTTTGCCGTCCACCATACCCCTCCTCATTATATCGACCCCAGCTATCTGCTCCCATCTTCTCCCGCAGCCAGCGGGCCCTACACCGCGGACGGCTACTATTACGCTGATGACGATCTCTCTGACTCTATGGACACCAACAACCCGCTCCCATCCCCCACTTCAAGCGAGTCCGACTCGGAATCGGAGGTCGATGAACTCATGTCGTCTCCTTCCGTTGCCGCCGCTGATACCGGAGAGAGCAACACCGCCGCACCATCCTCTCCGATTGACAGCCTTTTCGCATACGAGGATGTCGTCGACGACGACAACAACGACGACAACGAGGCGGATATCGGAACCAGCGGGCCGGTTCACCGGCACGGTTTCGATTGGAGTTATTTGGACTCCATCGACGAGCTCATGGGGTCTCCTCTCGTCGCCCCTGCTAATCTCGACGACGACATCAATATCAGCGATTCGGACACCACACCATCCTCACCGACCGACAGCCTCTTTCCATCCGAGGGTGTCGACGAGACGGAGGTCATGATGTCTCTGACGGGTGGTCTGAGTTATCCAGCCGATAGTCCCGTCGAAGCTGGTGTTGACCTTGAGGAATTCATGAATTCTCCCACTGGCGGCCTAGGCTACCCAGCCGATTACGTCGAGTCGGATGCGGAGGTTGACGAGCTTATGTCATCTCCCGCCCCGGCAGCGACGGACCGCAATGACTCCAATTCTTTTTCGGATCGCCGGACACCACCTCTCGCTTCTCCTGCTCGTTCCGAGACCAGCTTAGCTCTCCTGCAACTTCTTTCAACACCTATCACACCCGCCTCAGACGCCAGCATGGACATCTCCTCCCCCGCGACTCCCGATGCGACTCCCGACACGAGTATGGAACTTGAAGATCCATTTTCGCCACCTCGTACACCCAGCGCTGGCCATGAGCTCAACCCTTTTGCTCCAGGTTTCACCCTCCGCTCGCCTCTTGAACTCGCCCCGCGTAGCGGTAGCAGCATTGAACTCGACCAAATCCCTCATGCTCCTCCAAAATCGCCATCCCTCAGCTTCTTTCGCATTGACCGCGGCTACAAAACTCCCGACTTTGACCAACCTGACTCGAGCCCAACCACCCGGCCCCGTCGTTTGATCACATACCTCAAAAGGGATCGCGAGCGCTATGGTCGTCCGGCCATCATCAAAGATCATCCAGTTGACAACGATACACCCCAGATTGATGTCGGACGCGTTGAAGACCAAGGCAACACCGAAGCTCTACCTACCGACCCTCATCGTTCTCGTCGTTCCCGTCGTTCACTCAAAGGCTCAAGCTCCAAGAAGCCTACCCGTATCTCCCGCCGTCTCTTGCAGGAGTCCGCTAATCATCCAAGCCGACCCGGGGAAGTGTTGCGTGATGCGGCGTGGTACACTCATTACCAGTCGTATGCGGCTGTAGAGGGGTGAGCTCAACTATTCATATATTTCCATCTGAAAGCTCATTCTCATCTCCTCTAGCCGCCCCCGCCCTCTGATCGACTGCGACGGTGTTGTGATGGTCGTTATATCAGCGGGACCGGAGGCCCTTCAAACTTGGTGGGAGTGGGTGATTGCGCACGCGACCACGCTTTCACTCGGTCTTTATCGGGTTGTTGATTTCACTCACCTCGGATCCGGAGAATCGGTAGTCAAGATCGGCTTGTTGTGCGGTCCCGATGTGAGTGCAACTAGCTCTATATAACGCGTGCTCACTATGTTTTTGAATTTATAGGGTCCATTTGAGATCGCAATCTCTGGCCCCGTTGGCGCCGAACTTGCACGGATTCTAACGAGCCCATTTTTTAAGGCTATCTCAGCCTATCACAACCGTGAGTGCCGCTTTCATTTTGTCGCTATTGATTACTTATACGCGTTTCATGTAAGATATGTACCGTCTCTACGCTCCTCAGTGTAATAGTGTTAACATTATTACAATATAACACAGTACCTACTGCAAGCAGCATTACAA
Source organism: Favolaschia claudopus (assembly GCA_037176885.1). Taxonomy (NCBI): domain Eukaryota; kingdom Fungi; phylum Basidiomycota; class Agaricomycetes; order Agaricales; family Mycenaceae; genus Favolaschia; species Favolaschia claudopus. The sequence continues at coordinate 2,526,679 of JAWWNJ010000011.1, read as the reverse complement.
TGTTGCCAGTAGTTGCTGATCAGTAAGACATGCAACAATGCAATGTGGCCGTAAATCTGTCATTCAAGCCCCATTTAGGGTACTGATCCACCCTCTTGTCTGGCCATCTGATGGTTGATGGTTGATGGTCAAATTGTACTGATGATGAGCTAGCATTGCCGTAACCACAGCGCGGAATGTTCCCGTTAATTAATTATATTGATTGAAAGCTCGGCGATCTCGGGGTTCAGGCTGACGACATCGAAAAGTCACATGTCACAAGCTGTGACACTCGTTCCCGCCTCCTCCCCCTCCCCTCCCGCTCGCTTCCGCCCGCCGCACCGCCGTGTACTGTGGTAGCGGGTTCCCCAAGCTACCACCATGGTATCTCCCCTTACCCGGTGCACTATATTCGTCTTCTTCACTCGCTGGCCGCCGCTACAATTGCCAGCAAATATGTGACACTCCTCCTTCTACAGCACCGCTGGCAGGTCTCGGCGCTTCGCCACCTACGCTGCTCTATCTACAGTTGTTAACATGAGGTACTAGAGTGTTGCCACAACACCAACCGACTTGTACCCAGCCACCCCCTCCCCACTATCCTACCCACTTCTCTCGTACCCACTTCTCAGCACCTCTTGTGGATCAACGAATCAGCACACCGCAGCTTAACGAGGCTCCACTTTGTTCAAACCCGGCTACGTCTTCAAGCCAGGCCCGTCTGCGCTTCTTCTGAAATGTTTGTTTTGGGCTGAAGAAGGTGCGCCGGCACTTTGTTTTGTTTCTTGATTTGCAATCTCACCCCGTTCTCTCACTACAGCGATGCTCTGGTAGGGAGAGTGAGGGTGGTGAACCGCAGCGCGCAGAGCGGGGGTGGAGGGGAGATAGGTGAGAAAGTCGGCAGTGTCTGGCTCTTGTAGCTTCACCTCTGCTCCCCGGGTTTTCCGTTCACTTGTTGCTCTCTTTCTGACTCATATTTTGGATGCTTAACTCCCCGCCGCCCCTTTCCCCTTCCTACATTCTCTCGGCTTCTCAGTGTACTTCACTTGCTCGTCCTTTCCCTTGTTCTTGTTCATTTCGAAACGAACCGCGTTCGCGAAGGTCAACAATTTCATACGGCTCGATCTCTTTTTCCTCGGATCCGGCTCAGCATTTACACGTCGTTTTCATCTAGTTACTCCCGGTCTCATCCGATTTACATAGCTCAGAATGTACTTTGAATAGTCAATGGTTCTAATCTACATTCCAATGTACTCTAATGACCTCAAACACGAGGGAAACGCTCGAAACAACACTCAACACGACACAAAAATTCATTCGGCCGATGATTCGGACGAGTCGGAACCAGCGCTGATTGGCTGGGAGGGCGGTCCGAGGCGGGCGCCTAAATTCCAACTTCGGCGTCAGTTTTCTTTTCGTCGTTCGTTTATCACCTACAAGACACCATACGGGCTAGAATTGTAGGAATAGACTCTTTTCAATGTACAGTACAACATGTTTCAAAATCTAGTTGCCATATGATCTATGAGGCCCTCAACTCGGAAGTCGACTATTTGAGGATGGTTAGACTTGAAACTTGTACTATAACTCAGGCTCAAACTCGACCATATTGTAAACTAGGGCTTGTAAAGCTAGGAAAAATCAGAAATTTCACGCGTTTATCAATCATCAAACAATTCTGAATCACTTTCGAGTGTCATTTCATCTCTTTAGATCCTGTAAAGTCCATAAACAGCGATCAGTCAAAATGTGTTTGATTTTTGAAGGGTAAAAAATCACTGTGAGGCATGCATAAACACAACGAGTATGTATATACGTTTAGTGTTCCGGTGTTTAAATTTTCAAATACAAGGAGTTGAGCCCAAACCAAGCGAAGAGATTTTCGCACCCCCCACAGCATTGCCAGCCAGATACGTAGTATACTGCTCAAAAAATGACCGTTTTACATTCTTTTAATTGGGTACGTCTCTTATGTACATTCAAATATGGTTTAACGGCATGCAGCCAAGGCATAGACAGAGATTTGGCTGGATAGAATGAATTGAGGGAAACAAGCTCAATAAATTCCGTATGGCAAAGGTTCTTTTTTATAACTAATTCAGCAACTGAATAGAAGCCATTGGTATATATGATTCCTTGGAAATGCTACTGTGGAACCTCGTGAACCGAATTTCGACCGTCTTGATGTGTAAATTCCCTAATTTGGCTGCGGGCGTTGAGTACCGCAGAACCGGTCCGACTCTCCGAGCCAACCGGAAACAGTACCGAGATGTGAGTCACGCTGTCACCTTGCCAGCGCACCACCTCTCTCTCACCGCCGCTCACCCACATCGACTTTTCCGCCTCCCCCAACACCGTCAACATATCTCCGGATGTCGCCTCTAATCATCTAAATCTTCTACCACTACTACGGACTCCCTAAACGTTTCTCATCAACCCCTCAATTGACGGCTCCTTGCATTCGATGCCACACGAAATCACTGTGGTTGGGGTTGGGATCGGGAAGAATCAAGGAGGAGATCAACAGTTGAGATGATTGAGGTTGGAAGAGGGTGGCAGTAAGAGAAGGGGTGGACCAAGGTATGTTATCGTTGTGATACTGTCAGTGCGAGCCCATCCGGCCTTCCCAATCCTATAATCATCGCCTTCATTTGCACGCCCCCCCCAACTTCGCCAGCATCCGAGTACACCCTTTCAATGTGAAGCTCCAATGACCAATTTCCCCTGAATTGTCACAAACCCGTTGTATCGACGAACGCAATCGTTGTATCGACGAACGCAATACCTGTTCGGGCAATTCACTGCGCCACTGAACTCGCCCATCATCCACGACCGGCCACCTGGCGCCGTGTCCTGAAGCCCCGCTGTCGTGCGCACCGCAAATTACTGACTATCACCCGACCCACGTACCAGCCACCCGACCCTCCGTCCATCAAACCATCGATGCGTGCACTGCGCATTGCCCTACCCGTCCACGCATTGGTCACCACCCACCGCCCGTGGCTGTTGCTTCAGTATCGACGACCTCATCGGCTGCCTGCTGAATCGCCGCAGCCACTCATTTCCAGCGCATTCTTCTGCGGTGTGCGGTAGCTACTGAGTTCATCGAGGATCAACAGGTATATGGTAACCGCTGAATGGTGTGCCAGCGCGAACGGTGCACGGTTTAATATCATTTGTTTTTGTATTTGTCATTCTACTTTATGTCATCTGCATTATGTTTGCTCAATAAATTCGTTTTAAATTATATATCTTCAACTTTTGACAGTCGTGAGACCGAGGCAAGCAATGCCGCACGCACGCCGAGTTCTACAATCAGTTTGCTCCGCATGGAGAAATTAACATCAGATATGGGGCCGGCAAGCAGTGCCGGGAGAGAATAAATAATCATTAAAGTGTTGGCCATCATTTACAGCGGCATTGCATTACCGCAACAATTACTGGTCAGCTACTACTGTGAAAAATGCAATGCGGTATCCAGTAGTTACTGGGCATAATGCATTATCACCACAACTCTTGGTGCTCCTCAGGCGTTCGCCTATCTCGAAGGACAAATGGAAAAACTTCCTGTCGACCTCCCGTTCGCCAACTCGGTTTATACCACCTGCGAACTCCGTTATGGCGACACACCCACCTTCGATGATTTCAACGACGATACCGCCTTCGATACTATGGATGCGACATCCGTCCTTGGACTTGTTGGTGGTCACGTCACTTTCCAGGAAGACCAGATTATTCAGCAATTGAGGGTCGGCCACACAGTCCTTGCAGCATCTGGATCGAAGCGGATCAACTTTCCGACGGTCAAAAAGCTCGGGCGGCGCTTCCTGTTCCGCCAATATGTTGACGCGGGGGTTTTGCGCTGGATTGAGAAGGGCGGCCGTACCGACAAAGAATTCGAGGCCCTCCCTGAGGCTGATCGTGCTGCATGGGTCGCTGGTCGTCGTGAGCGGGCCGAAACTGGTCTCAGGATGTTTGGTAATATCGCTGATGTTGTTGTATAAATTTCTTTTCCTCGCTTCAATGATTTTGTCTTTGTCTACGTACGAGAAAATTTTTTGTCTACGTACAATAAAAATGATACCATCTTTCTTTGTGTCATCGAGTCATAATTTCACCTCTAGCTCTTCCTAAAGCGTGCCGACCCGATGAGATCTGTCCTCACGCCTCTTAAATACGACTCGGTTTCCGTCCGTTGCCACATACTCCATGCCTTCCCCCACCACATGTAAGCCTTCATTCTTTCTTTCAATTCTGAGTCTCTAACAAACCTCAGTCTGCCTCATCACATATTCATATGGCTGTAGTAGTCTGGTATCTGGGTGCGAACACATTGATTCTATTACATGGCGAATTAACATTATATACAGAGAGAATATTCACTGGCAGCTTGTGCTTCGTGATGCCGGCGAACACGCGTTGAACCTGAATGAAGGGAACTTGACGGAGGACGAGGACGAGATTCCGGATTTAGAGCCACCTGAAAATGATCTCCACTGCCCCACTTGTTGCCGTCGGCTCAAAGCCAAGCTTTGACGGTGAAAATAATATACAGTGTGTGCGAATCACCCTTGCGAATAAATGTTTGCAAATGGAACTCTATTTCAAAGATAAAAAAGTACATATCATAATCGAAATACAGAACGCGGAGAGGAGGAGATGGGAGGAGTATCGGCCACAACACAGAACAGAGACACAGCAGGTCGAGAGCATGATAATGGAACAATAGAAATAGGGGCTCGTTCAAACACTCGCCTGGCGTAAGGAAAACCCCTCGCTACCATCATCATCAACATCCGAAGCGTCGGGGCCATCGTCTTCCTCGTCTTCCTCGTCTTCGTCCAGGCATAAATCGCTATCGTAAGGCTCCTTCGACAACCTCCTCAAACGAGCATTTTTGCGGCGGATTTGCTGTCTTTGGAGGTAAGCGGCCAGGGCTTCTTCTCCGTACGCCTCCCGATAGTCCCTTGATACAATATTTGTGAATGCGAAGCTGAGATGGTAAGGTTGAAGGAAGCAAATACCTCATTCGACGGCTAACCGTTGCCAAGCGCAATGCCTCGCGGTTCCTGGCATGTGCTGTTCTGTGAGACGTTGGCGATTGATGATGATGCGGCGCTCACCTTGCCCGGTACTCCGCCTGATATTGACGCTCCCGGTCTACAGCAGCCTCGTGCGTATCCGTTGCCCCACCCTTCAGTTCAGCGCGCTTGCTTCAAGAAACATTCAATCAGGAGCAGAGGGTAGACAGAAAAGAGCACATACCGTGCCATACGTATTCTGGCTTTTTCGTTGCGCGCGAGGTGACGATTAAGCCTGGAAAACGGATAGGACTTCAGTAGTAGCACGCGACAAGGGCAGATGAATAGCATACAAAATTTGATACTCAGTCTTTTCCGCGAGACCAAATTTCAATGCCCGCATGGGTGGAGGATAGCAAAGGAAGGAGGTCTTCTTTCTGCGTAGAAGTTTCATGCTTTGCGTCGAGGGCTCAGTCTTCATAGTGGTACAAGTTTCGAACGGTGAGCAAGTGAGAACAAAGAAAGAGGAAAGAGGTAGTGACGGTCAAGAAGAGAGAGAAAGTAAACAAGCGCAAATTCTCAACGGCGAAGCGAAGTATACCCGCGGCCAAAAGGTATTTCGTAATTGTGTAAACGTAACACCAATGAGACACAGCATATCGAGTTCGTCGCGTTCAAGGCCATGTAGAGGGTGAATTCTGGTCCATAAAGGTGTCGAAAGTCACAAGTACAGTAGTATAAACATACTAGAATGTGTTTGGAGTGTTTCAGCTCAAGTTGAAAATGTCGGACTCACAACATTGCGAAAAATGGTCAAGATGGCAGTATGGGATATGGAACAAGTCTCAAGATTCGATTTATAGCAGTTCGCACTAGCCCAAAATAAAAAATTGGATAAAAGACCAAAGACAAAGTGTTCCGACCTGATTTTTAGACTGAATTGTAGGTGAGATCCGTCTCTGTCAATTTGAAGCGGTCAGAGGTCTCAACTTGTGCTTGGGAGAGAGTATGAAAAGAATTCGGGTGCTTCGGCGTGTAGCTAGTTCGCACAACTTTGCCGATTCGGGCAATGTGGAGAAATACCAAGTTCCTTTGAAGTTCCTGCAACAGCTACGTAGAATTCCTTGGGTAAATATTGAAAATAAATTATAGGTCGAGAGATACACGCTTGTGCGAGCTCAAAATGAGCTTGGGTGCATCTGTAAAACCGGAATATCGCAAAATGGCTGTCTATTTTTGGGACATTCTGGTGCTGGGTCATGGGCGCTTAGCCTAAGGCTGCATGGGCGCTAAGCCGAAACCAACCCTCACAGACTCAAGTACAGCGGACAAGGAGAAGGGGAAAAACTCTGGATAAAGCTGTATGTAGTTTACAGATGAACGAGCTAATAAGATCCTCATCCCGCATACGGTAGAGTCAAAACCGCGGTATCCCCACACTGAACCGCTTCTGCAAACTTCTTCAAGGCGTTCTCGCGCCCAACCACCGACTCGTGAGTCGCACAAGAGATTCCAGAGGTATTGAGCTGGCATTCGAGACTACAAATAGAGCTATTGAGATATTTTTAGAGAGAAGTAAATGAACACATACTGAGAACGGTAAACGCCAGGTAAAATTCCGCGATAGACAACAAACCAACGTTCGTCCAAATTCTCGTTACCATGCAATGGATTGCCATCATCAACGCTTGAAGAAGGAAGGGGAAGTCGGGGAATGGGGAGTACGGGAGCCGAAGAACCCAAACGACGCGTCCAAGCGCGTGCTTCAGCATACTCAAACGCCGTCTGCGCTTCAGCGAGAGTGGCATACCCACGGAAAATGGAATTGCTAACTCCGGACACCAAAGGTTTTGCAATGAGCCTGCACTAGTGATAAATAAGATAGATGGTCATTCAACATCTAACACACCAGGACTCGTAGACGCCGCACTCTCGGCCGGCGAATACAGCGTATGCAGCCGCTTTATACTGCTTCTTCTTTGGCTTTGCAACCTTGATTTTTCGAACGTGCCCGTCCTTCACTCCTTGGCTGGCGGCACCGGCCTCTGACCTGAAGAAACAAATCAGTGTGTAGAAATGAAATTCAAGGGTAAAAACTACCATTCTGTAGTGACCCCGCTCTTCGTGGGTGAATGATACTGATATACGGGGGCAGTCGGCGCCGAGTCATTGATACGATTGCCGACGGTTGTGAAGCGAGCTGGGCGCGGCGGGGTGCGCGGAGCGCTGGATTGCGCTCCTCGAACAGCGTTGAGATTGAGCTTTGCCAAACTCTGGAGGAGTTCCTCATCTTCATAGTTCTTTGAAAGTTGACGGTCAGACATGAGAGGAGCAGAGAAGAGGAAAGCCTGATTCATCGAATCATTCCAACAAACCCCCGCGATCTTCGAAACTCGTGCTCCATGTGGAGGGCGACAGCCGAAGACACCGAATCTCAAAAGTTGACCACCGCACTAAGCAAGGAAACCCAGGAATTTGAAAGTCGGGTATCCGGTGAAGAATTCTAGTGGAATTGCGTTTGAGAGATTGTCTTGTGATTGCGATTATGACTCAAGGAAGAGCGACGATGTCCACGTATACCTAACGACGGACAAACCTCCACATGCATATGGATGCGCATTTGTATTCTTTCGCTGAAATCTGTGCCACCTAGTTGGATGTAACGGAAAAAAAAACACTTTCATGAGTCATTCGTGATTCAGTGCTGATGCGGGTCGGCGACAAACCTATTCTTCCGCCGCTCTGAGTCAGACGCAGTCCTTTTTGCGGAAGTCTGCGCCGCGTAGTCGGATGAAACATGAAAAAGTTCCTGGAATCTTACCTGTTTTGGCTGAGAAACAACGGCCCTTCTGCTCTGAGTCAGAAGCAATCTTTTTGCGAAAGCCTGGACCGCCTAATCGGATGGAACCTGAAAAAGTTCGTGGAATATTACCCGTTTGGGCCGATGAAGGTTGCACGAGAACAATTCTTCGGGTGTTTTTCACCTCAATGAGGCTTTCTGGGGATACACAACAAGCACGAAACACAATCTGCACTAGCCAAGAGTGTTGAGGAGGGGGGCATCATATGGAAATTTTGCAAGAACACTCACGGATGTCGGAAACAAGAATATACAAGAATCAAACACAGATTGATTGAAGCACAGTAAAAACGACTCGATTGAATTCGGATGTAAGAAGTGAACAGGGTAAGCGACAACCAAAACAAGTCAACAACTACGGGAAATAAAAAAAACAGCTCTTGATCAAATTACGCGGCGGTATTCTTGTTCTAGCGAAGGGTAGTTAGATATTGTGAGAATCAGACTAATCAGGAACTTTACCCGGCACTCAAGGGACGACAGCAATCCCATGACTCGCAAGGGCATCATTGAACGCATGAAGAGCGAGGAGCTGGGTCTTGTAGGACCTCATGCGCCCTCCACGCACGCCGACTGTTGCCGAAAGAGCCGCCCCGTGGCTGAGGGTGACGCCGACGAATTTGCCTTGGTAGATGCAGTACCAAACAGAATCGTCACCCGCATGGGGAGGGTCGGGAATGGCCGTGAGCGGCTGCGGGGGGATATTGCCAAAAAATCCCCCAACCTCCCACGGTGGAGTGGTGCGGACGAAAGTCGGAGCCGCGACAGCGGGAGCTGCTGGAGCTGCGACAACGGGAGCCGCCGGAGCCGCGACAACGGGAGCCGCTGGAACCGATGCAGAGCGGGAAGCAGCAGGGAAGAGTGGAACCGGCGCAGGGAAAAAACCCCTCGGCGCGGGCGCAGGCGCAGGCGCGGCCTCCGGAGAACGGGAAGGCGCCTCGTTGGTGACCTGCGCGGATGCTTGAGAAGAGATCAGACAAAGCCCCGCCATGCACACGAAAAAAACAAACCTCGGCGGAACGAAGAAAGGTCGAACGAGGTAACGACGTCCAGAACCCTTTGGAAAGCGTCGACGGTGCGAACTGTTGGAAAGAAATGAGCAGACGATGAGTGGCAGACGTCGTGATTGCTTACCGTCGACGCCGTCCAGATTAACAGAGGCCATCGTGCGAAGCACGATCTCGAATGCCGCCGCAGTGTCGTTGGCTAATGATATTGAGCAAGGGATATGTAGAAAGTAAAGATCCACATACCCTCTGTGTGTGCAGCCGCTGGAGCAGAGCGCTCTGGTCCAGAGGTTGTGGAGTTGATGATGGTCATTGTAGTTGGGAGATGAGAGAGGTGGAGAATGGACGCAACGGGAATCGAGGATTTTATAGTACGTACGGCAAGCGGAGGGTTTGTGAGATCGAGATCTGGAATCTAAGATCCAGATTGATGCGAGTCTACGCATGCACATGCGGAGGTCAGGAACTGCTTGGAAACAGGCGGATAAATCGGATAACTTACCATACGTGCGAGAAGAAACAAAACAAATTGGCAACCAAACAAACTAATACTCTCAGAGCATCCACAAGCTGCATAGTACCGCACTTAGCAAAGAGTTGGTGAGTCGTTCATGCCGCCCAATTAACCAACAGCTAACATCGAGTAGTAATGCCCAAGCCTAGAAAGCGTTCCAGAAAGAAAGTCGCGAAAGAAGACCGTAAAAATTTGCGGTTGTGGGCCGAGGGAGCGCGAGAAACTATCTTGACTCCTCATCTCGACGCATACCAGAAAGCCAAAGATCAAGGACGTCGCCAGGAGCGGAAGATTTTGAAGAAAATTTGTCGCGAATTTCACGCGCGGGTCGGATGGCGAGTCAAGGATCATGAAGAGCCTGTCTTGAAAGAGTGGGATCCAGCCGCACCTGAGGACGAAGAAATGCTGTCTGAGGAGGACGCGGCGGCGAAGGCGACGCGAGTGAATGAGCTCGATGCGGTACGTGACAATGTGACATCACGCTTCCTTTTTCTCTGCTTCTCATTGTCTGCCAGCGAATCCGCCGTTGGTTCACCTATCGACTCAGAAAGATCCGCAAAACTCAGCGCGTCGGTAAAGATGAAGATCCACGGAAAGACCCTTACGCCGTCCTCTTAGCCAACTTGTCTGGAGTCACTGCACCACCCAAAGCATTACAGGCCTACCAGCAATTCATGAAGGAATCTTACGAGGAGAAGATCGCACCGATTGTGGCGGAGCGATGGGAGGCTGAAAAACGGGACAACACTAAGCTAGCAGAGCGCTCGAAAGAACCCAAGGCGGGGTTTCGCGCTGAGGTCGCTCGTCAAGTTTTTGCAAACCTCTCAAACGACGAGCGGACAGCAGTTTCAGAGCGCGCTAAACAGCAGGGTGCCGAAGCCAAGGCTTCGTACCTAGGGGAATTGAAGGCTACTCCATCGCAGAGCCCGGCGGACCGGCAGAGGTGAGCGCATTCGTACCAAATTCCCATTGCTTGCATGGATAACTGAATCAACGGAACTTCTTTGTAGATGTATCGATGCGGTGCCGGATTTCATTGGTCCAATCCTACAGGGATTGCATGCTCATACCGGTATGCACGCCACGCTGATTATGGGAGGGCCGGTGCCGAAGTATGATGGAGAATTACGGACCTTACAGTGAGTTGCTCACAGTTGCGAGAAATTCAGGCGCTCAAATCCATAATATAGCGTTTCTTACGGGCGCAATCGTACAGTGCTTGGTCCCCACTGGCCGCAATGGGATAAGGCCCGATTTTCAGAGGTTACAAAATTCATGACGGATTATCTCCGTACCGCTTACAGTAAGTTTTTACTCCAATCCTCATAGACATGTCCTGAGCCTCCATAGCTCCGCAGGAGTGCGCTCAATCAGCTCTCACCGCCCCCGACTTGAGTGGTGCGACATACACCATTAACGATACTCCAGATGGCGACTCCGACTCGTCGTCGTCGGATGACTCGGACTCGGATTCGTCGGATTCGGATTCCGACGACGAGGACGTAGAACTCCAACGTCGCCCAAAGAAGAAGCGTAAAGTTAATGCACCGAAAACGACTGTCACAACGACAGGATCGACAGGTGAGTGATTTCGGGTATTTTCTGCTCACTCTCTAAATTTGTACATACCCAGCTACTCCTGATGACGGTGCCGCCCCTGATAGCCACGAAGCCTCCGATAACGACGACAACTCCGATGGTGCGACCACGCCTACCAGGCCGCTCTTCGACGGTCCCTATTTAGGTTATCATATACCCGAGAAAAAGCGACAAGAAAACATTGCACGCAATAAAGCGCTTCTTGCACAGCTCATGAGCGACGTCGGGCCCGACCTCTCTACGCTCATGGACGAGTTGAAGTCGTCGGGACCGTCTTCACAGAAACCCCGGGCCGGTAAATCGAAGTCTACCCGTCCCCGTGCTGCGCCTCCCGCTCGCACACGCCAATCTTCTCGTCTAGCAAATGGCAGCACCACCGTGGACTCCGACAACCTCCCTCCGCCGGCATCAACGTCCCTTTCCCCACCGTCAGCCCCTCCGCCAGCATCCCCTCCCTTGGCGTCAGCGTCTCCCCCGCCGTCAGCATCCCCTCCCCCGCCGGCGTCAACGTCCCTTTCCCCACCGTCAGCCCCTCCGCCAGCATCCCCTCCCTTGGCGTCAGCGTCTCCCCCGCCGTCAGCATCCCCTCCCCCGCCGGCGTCAACGTCCCTTTCCCCACCGTCAGCCCCTCCGCCAGCATCCCCTCCCTTGGCGTCAGCGTCTCCCCCGCCGTCAGCGTCTCCCCCGCCGTCAGCGTCTCCCCCGCCGTCAGCATCCCCTCCCCCGGCTGCAGCGTCGCCCCCTTCGTTGTTGCCTCCTCCGGCGGTCCCGCATGATGACTCGCCGGCGGTACCGACGACTGACTCAGTCGTTGCGGAACCGACGAGTCTCCCTGGCGACCCAATCATACCAGCCGGAGGACCTGACTCGACAGCTCCAACTTTCCCCCCACTTTCTCAAGCAGCACATGCGGCGATCGCGAACGTGCCCCCACCATCCCGTACTACGTGTTCGACAGCGATCCGACCTGCTTACCCGCCAAACGCACCGCCCTGGTTCAAAGACAGCCACGCCGCTATGACCAAGATCGACCTCGGCTGCCATTTCCAGGCATTGTTGGCAGTTTGGACGCGAATAGAAGCCGCCTCGCGCTTTGAACACAGCTCATCAAATCTGTCAGCCAAATCTCGACCGAAACTAGTCGGCTCGTGGATCTCTTCTAATCGTCGCACTGAGCCGGTGGTAGAGAACCCCGCTGAGTATGCTGCGCAGTGGCAGCAGTGGTGGGACATACTTCAACCATCGTGGAGGGGAAAGGACGCGCGAGGGTTGTGGGTTGTCTCCGATAGCTACGGAGGCGGAGGTCAGGAGTGGGGTCCACTGTACCGGTGGGGAGTCAACGGTGTGTTAAGTATTGTGGCGTCGCTTTATTTCTGGGGTTGTGCGGTGCGATTTCAGCCCGAGAATTTGCGTGTCTGGGAAACTGCAGTTCATGATGTGATGTGGATGTTGGAGGGAATGGCAGTATACTACGAGATGTTTAAGGGAAAATTCTGATGCCTTGCGTACTCGTACTCGACGTGAAATACTTAGTTAAAATTTTTGTGGTGTTAAAAAATTGCGAACTTAGAAAAATTTAGCGGGGTGGACATGGATCATGTGTTTTGGCTTCTTACTACGGAATCGCGAGTTGAAGTCAGTGATACTGTTACCACTCATAATTTTTATTCATACACTCCAGCAACACAATTATTGAAGAATGGTTCTTAAGGTAGTCAAAAGGATATTCTTAAAATTTTCCTGCACCAAAGTTGTGAGACGGTCGTTATTATCGAACACTACCCAGCATGAAAATTATCAAGGAGTAAACAAGTCTTGTTGACGGGGCAAGGCGGAAAGTGATTAAGGCCACGGCGGGCGCCCTGCATCGCACCAAGCTGCATCAATCCGTCACATACGCCGCCCTTGTCTTGTTGCAGCGTCTAAAAGCGCGCTTCCCCACAGCGCGCGGCTCCTCGGGCCATCGTCTTTTCATTTCCGCTTTCATGATCGCTTCCAAGGTCATCTGCGACGACACCTACTCGAATAAATCGTGGAGCATCGTTGCGCAGGGAATGTTCACATTGCGAGAAATCAACCAGATAGAGCGTAAGATGTGCAACTACCTGGATTAGGAGCTCACTGTCGACACTGACGGCGGTTATGTAATGCCAAATTAGCGGTGGAAGAGGGCGGGTAACCGACCAAGCGGCGGAACGACGAGGGACGATGGTCGGGTGGTGAAGGGTGGGAAAAGGCTGGAAAGCCCCGAACAAGCGGCGGAACGACGAGGGACGATGGTCGGGTGGTGAAGGGTGGGAAAAGGCTGGAAAGCCCCGAACAAGCGGCGGAACGACGAGGGACGATGGTCGGGTGGTGAAGGGTGGGAAAAGGCTGGAAAGCCCCGAACAAGCGGCGGAACGACGAGGGACGATGGTCGGGTGGTGAAGGGTGGGAAAAGGCTGGAAAGCCCCAAACAAGCGGTGGTCGCTGATTCGCGGGAAGAAGGCGGGAAGCGGAATCACGAGGGTGGTCGGGTGCTGATAATGTGGAAAGGGCCGAACAAGCGGAATGACGAGGAACATTTGTCGGGTGGTGAAGGGTGGGAAAAGGCTGGAAAGCCCCAAACAAGCGGCGGTCGCTGATTCGCGGGAAGAAGGTGCGGGCGGGAAGAGGGCGGGAAGCGCCGGATAACCGAATGATGAGGATTCATCGTCGGGTATTAATGGGTGGGAAGAGGGCGGGAAGCGCCGAAGAGATCTGAGGCACCATCAGAGACGAGCGAAAAGCGAAAAAAGTAAGCCATCAGTAAGTGCGAAAAAGTATCCCATCAACAAGTGCGAAAAAAATGCCCGCGCAATTTTTCTGGGCGAACAATTACCAGTGTTTTGGGCCCTTGAATCAGATGGCAAGCCAGATCAAAGCTGTAACAGAGCATATATGCACAGTGTTGCCCATAGCCAGTCTATTGGCCAGGTACGTGGCTTTTGAAACTGCAACCAATGTCTACGTCCGTGTTTTTTAGTTTATATATTAGTACTAGGGCTCCAGTCTAATCCAAACTCTCGGTTCTCTTGTTTGCATATACGCTCCGCTAAAGCGCTGACTATGTATGGAGCGGGGATTTGACAGACGTCAACTCGCCCGATGTTGGGATTGGCCGCAACGACTGGCTCCTTGACCGCTACCAACGCTTCCTGAGTATCATCATAGAGTTTATAATAGACTTCAAAAACAATTTGAGTCGGAAAAATCAAAGGTCTCGGAAAGCCGAGCTGCACATACCGAATACGGGAGTCCGATGCGAAGTGACGCTTCGTTTCTCTGGTTCATCGAATCCGTCATAGTGAAGCAAAGCCGGCAATTCTGCCCAGAATTCCTCAGCCAAAAATCAGGACTGGCCTGTACACACACTCACCTTCATACCAGAGTTTCAGAAGGACGGGTTCTTGAGGTGTAGCTCCCGGACGACCAGGAATGAACAGATTCACTTCGTCATCCAGATCATAGGCGGTAGAGCTTTTCCATGTTTTTAGCAGCATCCCTCCATATGCATCGTCGTTATCCCAGTCTATTCCCCAGGGTCGGTTTTCTTGTTTGCAGATACGCTCTGCCAAGGCTCCGATGGTGTGAGGAGCTGGGATACGAGTCACATCGACTCGTCCGATGTTGGAATTGTTTCTGACGACTGGCTGCCTGATCGATAACAACTCCTTCTTGTCGTCGTCGTAGACCTGGTAGTAGACTATCGTATTGGGAATTTCAATGGATTTGTCGGTTTGATGCGGAAGTAAAGGACTCACTGAATACCGGAGGCATACTAGTGATTCACACCTGTAGAGGCAATATCGATTTCGTGGGGGAAGGAATGAGGGTGTGGCTATCTTGAATGATCTAGGCGCCTTGCGACAATTTTAGAGCACGTAGAGCACTGCGCACGGACCAAGGTGGTTTTTAGCTTGACATGTCGGCATTGAAGACTATACAGTGGAAGAAGCCGCACGGCGCCGTCGTCGGCGCGTTAAGCTTGTGAAATCACATCCCCAATAAAAGTTAGAAGCCTGGCTGCCTGAAGCGAACAAAAACCATAGAGACTCTGATGGCCAGCGGCACTGAATTTTCCAGTAGAGAGATTCGGAGGAGGGCAAAACAAGCAAGCCTGAGAATAAGCAAAGAACAAGACGAACTGACGACTCGGAAGGCGGAAGGTGAGTAACAAGGTCACAGTGGGGGTGACACGTTTCAATATCCCGTGACCCTGAGACTCGGAGCTTTTTCCCGTTGTTCCGATCTAAGCTATGACTCACTTCTTCCTCTCCCACACCACCATCATCCAATTCCAGAACATTGAACAAGCAGGAACAAGCTCACGCTTTGGTTGACGCGAAATACTGCCGGAGAACCTCTTATTTATTGCGTAAGTATCTTAATTTGTAGGTCCGATTCCATGAATGCGGCATGGAATACTTTGAATAAGTATCCTTTGTGCAATTTTGAATTCGGTCACCGGCATACAGTATGATACGACATCGCCCTTCATTTCAACTCCGCTGTATCCTGGAACAAATTGTGCATCATGATATCGGGGTACCGATTCCCTGGCAACGCATGCGTCGTCAAATCGCGGATAGTCTGCACATCGGCAGAAGAAAGTTGAAGGCGCGTGGCGGCGAAATTTTCGAGGAGGTAATGCGCTCGCTTGGTTCCGGGGATGGGAATCTGAATTAATTCGAGGTGAGATTGAGTAGAATTTAAACACCAGAGATGACAGAAATCCAAGCAGGAGTAATGATATTCCAAATGGATGGAAAAAAGAAGAACACGCACGACATCGTCGCCCTGGGCGAGCAACCACGCAAGTGTCACTTGCCCCGCCGTGGCTGGGTTATTATCGATCGTGTATCTTCCTCCTATGGCTTTCAGCTCGTCGCAGAGCTGGAGGATTTTCGGAAAGTTTTCCGCCGAGAAGCTGCCAACAGTGCGGGCGAATCAATAAATAATCAGGGTCAATTCACGGAGGACGCACCGAGGGAAAATCTTCCTCAAATCGCCCTCTTCAAAGTCGTCCGGGGATCTCTATCATCCAAAGTAAGTATGTCCATACCTTGCATTCACCACCCAAGCCAGGTAACGTACGTATTTCCCAGTCAACACACCCCGTCCGAGCGGCGAATATGCAACGATCTTCACGCCTAGCTCGCGTGCGGTTTTCAGCACTCCACCCGCGAGATTAGGATCTTCGATTTCGAGGGAGAAGGGTGAGTATTCCATTTGGATTGCAGCGATGGGGTGCACGGCGTGGGCGCGCCGGAGCGTCGTAGCGGAAACCTCCGAGAGACCAATGTGTTTGACTTTTCCGGCTTTGACGAGCTTGGCCATGGCGCCGATGGTATGCTGTAGAATGAGGGAGGGGATGGACGAGTTAAGATGATAAGGCACTGATGCAAATTCGAGTGCGTACCTCGATCGGAGTATCAGGATTCGTGCGCTGAAGTATTGGTGAGTCGGTTTTGAAATCAAAGCGAAGCAAGGAGAACTGACATGAAGATAATACAAATCAATATAATCCACCCCAAGCCTCCTTAGATTATTCTCCACCGCCTCCTCAACATACTCCGGACTCCCATCGGCGGCGAAGTCAGGGAGCTTAAGCCCGAACTTCGTGCACAAGAAGATCTCCAAGCGTTTGCCGGTCCGTTTGAACCACTGGCCGATGAGGTCCTCCGAGTCGCCGTATACATCGGAGGTATCCCAGAAGGTGCAGCCGGCGGCGTACGCGGTGTCGAGGACCTACATCAAGCAAGAGGGTTTGGGGTGAGTATTTGTTGCGACGAGGTGGAGCTTGCGGCACACCTTGAGTCGTTCTTCGTCCGAATCGACCTTACCGTACCAGGTTGAGATCCCCATGATGCCGAAGCCGATGGCGGGGAAGGTCGAGTTTCCTATTCTACGGGTTGCGATCGCGGAGGACATGATGTTTTCTTTGGCAGGGACTCCTCCCCAACAAGAATATTTACACCCCTGGTGCTAGTAATTAGCCTAATGTCTTGAACGTAGACTCAGGTAACAGTTTCTATAACCACGACTGTAGCCAATGTTGTCTACAGTCCATGGTATCGAGTCTCTTACCCTTGTCTCTGGCCGTCAATTTTAGTCTAGTGGTTCAGGGCTACTTTCAATTGTTTTTTATTCGGTCCTGTCAATAGTGAACTCCGTGATGATGCGTTTGACCATCATGTTGAAGATCAATTTCCGCTCAAAAACTCTTCCAGCTGAGTTGCAGCTGAGTCCCAAAGTAGAGAAAATTGTTGTATAAAGTAGTAATCGTAGAAATCAAACGGAACATTTCCTATTCGGAAGAAAATAGCTGATCGGTCCCCAGAATCGTCCGTCAACAATTGGCGGGCCACGGTAACCGCCGGAACATTCCACTTCTCGCGAAAGAACTCGGCTAATCTGTCGTGCACGCTGCCTGTTTCAAAGCATATGCCTTCAACCCGCCCCGCGTCGCGAAAGTGAGATCATCCCTCAGACTCACGTGAGCGCGCCACCCACGCTGCTTGCCACGCAAGGTACCGTAGAACCCGCCGCATCTCCTCTCGTAATAACATTACTTCTTCGCACCACCTCGTCTTCCTCGCAAGCGACCGCGACCACTCGACACGGACAGCTGTTTAAGACAGAAAATACAAGTAGTAAGCAGCGGTATTCAAAAGGTTGAAGAAGTAGGCACTTACATTCATGCATCATTTCCTCATCTAACGCGCCCGGCGCCGTCCAAATCCAAGACATCACTCGCTTTGAAGTCCCCGGCGCGTTACGCGGTGCGCGCGCTCCCCGCCCTGATCCCAGCATTGCGAGTTTCTTTCGCGCTGCCGAGTCGCTTTCTTCGGCATCCCCGTCGAGCTGTACATCTTCAGGTTTCAGCTCCCGAAGATGCGGGTATGTATCTCCCTTGAGCGCCATCAGTGCCACGCGCCCTCGACGGTAGCGATTGGCGTGTGAATCGACGCGCTCACCGACTTCACCGATGAGGGTGCGAGCTCTTGTGCTTGGCACCTGTCCGGTGATGTTCGCGTTCCGGAAGCTGATGAGATGGCGTTTCGCGTGAAGGCGCGCACGCAAGGAGGCCAGGGAATTTTCGCATTGTGCGACCCTCAATTTTGCCTCCATCTCCGGCAATCCCGGGATACATCCGTGGAGCGGATCAGGCGGGTTTCGAGGGTGCAACTGTGCCATTTCGCTGGGCATAAACAGCTTGACCATTTCCGCGTGGGGGGGCGGGGCGTCGGAATCCCTCGATGCTTCATGCGCTTCCAAGGCCGCGCCCGCTCCCGGCATATAGATCCTCTGAAGAGCACGGAATTTGTTGATTTTGACAAGGAGAGAATGACGCCACTCCTGGATTTTGTTCTCCCGATCGGCAGCGACAAGTGCCGCTGATCCTTTAAGTTGCGTAATTATCCGCCGTCTAAGAAGCTGGTGAGCGAGAAGAAGACGATCTCAGGTGAAACCCGTACTGAGAATCCTCAATTTGAATACCAGCTACTAGAAACGCTGTGGCGCTTCGTCCGTGCAAAGGTGCTGTTCCAGAAAGTGCTTGCTCATCTTGACGAACCTGCAACCGAACTTGTGTTTCCGTCGGGCAATCTTGGCATCACGATCATCAGCACTTGTATTCCGGTTCCGAGCTCTAAATGACTCACCGTGGCGGGAGAGAGTGAATGGATTGGGCTTTGTCCCATCCGCCTCCCATTCTTTGATGCGCTTGCGCCAATCCGCTCTGACTTCTTTTTCGACTGTTTTGCTAACATCTTTGAATGCAGCTACCTGGCGATCTCGTTCTGCGATCGCAACAATGAGTTTTCGTTGCAAAGACTCCCCTGTAAGTCAACTTTGAGATTGCTTGCTTCCAAGTAATGATTTTGAACGCACCTTGTCCTATATTCTTTAGGAAATTATGATTATCAATTTTCCCCTCCAATCCATCAGCCCGCACACCAATACCTGCGTCCTTAGTGGAGTAGGCCGCAGGATTCAGAACACCCCACGTCCGTTCCACGCCTTCCCCATCGCTCCGACCAACGCCCGGCCGAAAGCTAAGGCTATTTTGATTCTGACAATCCTCATTATGTGAGGCGGCGTGCCAAACAGGCAAACCATATTGAACATTGATGTCCTTGAGGGGCAGTTGCATCGCAGCTGGTAACTGGTCCATTCGTTGCTCAATTTTCAACTTCCATTGACAGCCGATATCGTAAGATATCGTCAACCAAAGTAAACTGAAGCCTGCCAACGCAGCCATTACGATAAAGTCCATATTCGCATATCTTGGGTATCGCTGTTAGTGCATAACAGAGAAAGAAAAATCCTGGTAGGCGTACCTTTCTCCTTTCTGTAAATCTCCGATCCCATTCGGCCGCATGCATTCATGCCGTGCGCACACACAACCCCCCACTCCGGAAACGCGTAGTCCTGTAGTATTTCGAGTGTCTTTTTGCAGAAGAGCTGCAAATGCGATGCAAGTACTAATCTAATCAGCGTGTATCAGCTTCGCTTCGAAAACCTGTCGCAAATCACTTACCTCATCCTCGCCAACATAATTTTTGAGATGTTCCCGATAGCTACCTGGCTCAACAAAGTATCCCCACCCCGGACCCAGGGAAGGATCGTCGATTTCGTTAACACGGATACGATTGCGAAGCCGGAAGTTGGCGTCTACCGCGAGAATTAACATGTATAGGAATCTTTAACGAAGGCCGCAGGCGATTCAGCTTAATTAATGGCTGTCAATCAGATCAAAACTCACTGATATTTTGCGTCTACTTCACGCCAGCCCTCTGGTAAATTGCGGCCGTCTTGCGGGCACGCCCAACATGTAACAGCACATTCCCCGAGGGCCGTGTGTTCCACACCACGAGGATCATGGCCTCTGCCCGCTCTTTTCAGGCGCATCAGAAACGACCATTGACGCGAGACTCGGTTAAACTGTTTGTATCGGTCCTATTTGGCTTCAGCTTGGCGTTCGGAAAGAATCGGTGAAAACATACCGGCAACCAAGTCATACCTGAACTTGATGACGTATCCGTCACGCGCTCCACCGAGGTCATAAAATCGCGCACATTGAAATTTCCTACAACATTGTAAAGGCGATATGTCTCGAGCGTCCGAAACGTGGCGCATGTTCCGGGGTCGGTGACAGTTGCGGGATACCACCCGTTACGGAGTAGTTGCTCGATATTATCTGCATCATCTGACTTGGCGCATTTGCAGTAATGAATTTGAAGCTGATGAATTATGGGCTCTTCAATGACGACCAGTTTATGTTGGACCGGATCGGGCAATGGACATGGAAAGCCTCCATGTCCGAGCTGGTACACCAGCCCAAGCTGTGCGAGAGTTCGCGGAACCCAATAATCGCGGTTCCATTCCTTTTTATACGGGGAATCAATAAATATAGTACGAACAACGCAAGCGATTTCCACGCACCTGAATGACATGCAAAGGAGTCCGCTTGTGATTTTCTAAGCAACAGTCAAGGCACTGAAGAAACTGCCCGCATTCATAACATTTGAAGAGGCGAACGTGAGAGGAAAATTTGGCGCGGCAGTGGGCGCAACACGGATCTGCAGTATCATCACCGAGTCCTTCGTGCCGTAATACTTCGGTCAGAAATTCTCCCATAAGCGGCCTCCAAAGAGACATTGGGTCTTTCTGCGAATATTCAGTTGGACGGGTTCAGAATTGGAAGTAAAATAGTACCGTGCTCTGATATTCCTTGCGTTTACCCAGCACCGTTGTCTGAGGGGGTAAATTCTCAGCTTCGTGCTCATCGAAATTGTCGTCCGGTATGGGGATCCAATGAGCGAGTTGGTCATCGAGTTGTGTGGGCTCCAATCGTCTTTTCTTGTGAGCTACATTCAACAATTCCTCTTGCCGGTGCTGGCCGTCGAACGAGAGGTATATACCTCGGTCGCCAGTCACTGTAAAAGTAGCGCCGTCGTAATCATCGTCGACGTCCACTAAGTTTTGATTTCGTTCACGTAAGGCACGGCGACGCATAGAGATACACGAAACGGAGAGCAGTGGGAGGTGGGAGGGGGACGAAGAAATCGGAGGCTGCTTTTCAAGCAATTTGAGCAAAATTTCACATCATTGTTGGCCGCATGCATTCAGGCGAGAGTTTCGTGCGTATGGTTACCAGAACCGGTGAATTTGAATTTGTAAATCCAGGGGCAAAGCTCATAAAGTCGGGGCGAGACGACATGTACTGTAAAGTAAAGAGATGAAAGAAATTGATATGGCTGTGCCCGGCAGCTGAAGCCGGGAGTGATGTCACACTGTGACATCCTTTCTCTCACCGCCTGGCGCGGTGAGTCAAGACAACTTTCTACTGTAAATATCTACGGGGTTGCTGGTACCAAAACGCGCGGCTCTTCGGGGAAGATTAGACCGCTCCAGCCGTAGGTAACCACACTCCCATCCTTCCAATCCGGATAGTCATACGCCAGCGCCGCCTCCTCCCCAAAGTGACGAAATGGCTCGCGATACATTGGTTTGACACAATTCGGGCAAGTCCAACGACGTTCAAGCCACAGACGAATGCATACATAGCAATGACTATGTCCACAAAGGTATCTGGCAATCTCTCGTCGTTATCATTGGAAAGAAACTGTAAAAAGATACGCACGACACAGGGTGAGATTTGACTTGATGACAGATTCCGCATTGGTGGTGGTCAGATTTCACGATCTGCTCGCTGGGGCCCTTCCCATTAACCCATAGGTCTGCGTGCACCAGAGGGACAGCACGCGTCTCCCGCCATCCCAGTACAGCGATTGTGGTTGGTGTGTCGGCTAGCTCGCGGCGTATCACTTGCGCTTGTTCTTGACGCTCGAGCCGCGCATTTCTTTCTGTCTCGCCTCCAAACACCCTGTTTTGAACGCTGACGCGATACAGTGTAGCTACACGAGACGTGCGAGCTGCAAATGTGCCTCAGAAGGATATCCACAGAGTCCGCCATTGAAGATCTCACCTCGTGCGTTCTGGGGGCTAGGCGAGGAAGATGCAGTAAGGTTAGACATTGAAGGAGGGATGTTCTCTTTGCCCCCAAGGATATTGGGCTTTCGGGGAGGAGTACTCATTGAGGTAAGTTTTTGCAGTTTTTGCTTTTGAAACATCGAAGCTCAGGGTCCTTTCCCCTTCTTCTCTGAAACAACTCTCAGGTCGAACCATTTTGCAAAAATCAGGATGCGCTGGGTCTCTCTCACGTTTGAGTTTTCCATGTGTATAATCTCGCCAACCGTTGCGCAGAATTCCGGGTTGTAACGCGTCCCTTTGAAATTCACCAAAGGGGCCAGTCTATCCCCTAAAATCTCGCTAACTGCTGCTCAGAATCTCGTGTCGTGACGCCTCCCTTTGCATATCACACAAGAAAACAAATCGGCTGTGGTATCACGCAGTTTGCAGCAACTCCTAGACCACTGGTAAATCTTTTTTATCATCTGATGCGTCACATCGCAAACGAATTTTCTTGCAGGGTCGCGCGAACTTTTACTAATTGCCTTTCCGGCCGTTCCGCGCCTCGGCTCAAGGCACAGACTATCGACGATCTTCTCTTACTACGAGCCGAAGTCTTGGGGCGTTGTTCAGGTCAGTCAGGTGGACATCATCGAAACATCTGGCTCAACCCGTATTTTTTGAAGAAATACGGCATATCTTCATATTCCCCTACTGCGGCACTACTACGGCTGAGCAAGTAAGCACGCTAGCCTTTTTAGTATCCTTCCGACCGACTCGCCGAGTCCTTCCTTGTCACATGGAGTCGGTCTCGCTTCTAAGATCTGCGAACTTTTTCAAATAGTCTGTCCCCGAATATAGCCGATCCCCAGTCTACTTCCATGGAATGTTTCACCGTACCATCACCCACCATGACGATGGCAAGACACGGGACCTGGCCAACCTTTTTTTCGTCTTGCACGCAGCAGTTTGCAGCCGTTCTTAGACGAAAAAACTTTGCGAGCAGTGTAAGGAAGCTTTTCCTGCTCAAATATCAAGTCAATCATCGTGTCGGACATTAAATTGACCTTCCTTCTCACAGGAGCCAACCTTATTTGGTTTCCAAGTCGCATTACGTACCCAATAACCGAGCGAAAACACAAACTGGAGACTCGCTCGGTTTTCCTTGATTCAATGATTGTGAATTTGTCGTACGACCTCGTCTCATTTGACACGACCGCACGGTGAAATCTGTAAGCGAGTTTCTGGTGCAACGCGCGGTCTCGCATGGTGATATTTTCCCGGTTAGTATATTTGAGAATTCTGTCTTCCGGCACTGACTACATTCAAAACATAGGCTGCAGTACATCTCGGGCCGGCAAACGCACTTGATAAAACGATACGTCGAGTACATCACTCTCTTCAAAAAAAAGCCCCCTCCGAGCGCTGAATCTTCGCAAGAAAAAATCTTCCTCATGTCTGCAGCACCTCGCAACCGTCCTTCTGCCCACTATGTCTACGCCCGACAGCCATTGGGAAATGCCATTCGCGCCCGTCATACCTACGCGTTTGGCGACCTACTGCTGGCACGCAGCGCATTTCTCCTCTCGAGCGAACAAGTGGATCGTGTTTACCGTGGAGAGGTCTGTATATTATTTTCTCTTTTTCCCCTCTTCCTTGTTACATTTTGACTGATATAATGTTTAGATGCGTCCCGCAGAGCAGCGCGCCTACATTGACGCCATGTACGACTTCCCGTCTGCCGACCAGGACCATTCGCTCCACCAACAGATGCTTGACACTTTCCGTGTCCCTCTCAACGCAGTGCCTGAGTCGTCCGGCGTTGGGTCGTCACTCGAGAACCAGGTCTACGACCTTTTTGAGGCCCCTCTTAGCCCACTTCCCGATGAGTCTGACTTGGAGGAGTCTCTTTCTGCCTCCGGCGATGTCGCACCTTCCGCGCTGCCGGCAGCCGACTCTCTTCCCCTCTCCGACCTTCCTGCCGACTCGCTTCCCCTCTCCGACCTTCCTGTCACACCGGCGTACACTCCTGCCACGCCGACGTACACTCCTGCCACACCGACGTACACTCCTGCCACACCGACTTTACCTGCCACACCGGCTTTACATGCCGAAGATCAAGGCAGTGCGTCGGACTCTGATGCCGAAGTTGATCAGCTCGCCTCCTCCCCTTCCGCGGCATACACGGCCGACGGTTATTACGCCGCTGGCCAGGCTCTCAATGCCGATGACTTGCTCGATGCTTCTATAGCAGCATTTTACACGGTTGACGGCTATCATGCTCCCTACCGCGCCCACGCTCTCGACTCTGAAGAAGAAATTGACGAGCTGATGCCTTCTCCTTCAGTCGCTGCGGCTGATATCGGCGACAGCACCACACCATCCTCCCCCGTTGATAGCATCTTCGGACCCGAAGATATTGACGACACCGAAAACGATGATGACGAGCCTATGGAGTCTGCGTCTGCCCCGGTTTACGGTTTCGCGACGGGTTTGTCTGATGCGGAGCTTGACGAGCTCATGTCTTCTCCATATATTGTTGCGGTTGACGTCGCCCCATCCCCCATCGACAGTCTCTTCGCGTCTGATGTCGGTGATGCTGATGATACCGACGACGAGCCGATGGATTCAGCGACTGGGGGCGTGGACATGGACGAGGTGATGAATTCGGCGACTGGCGGCCTGGGCTACCCCGCCGATTTGGTTGAGTCTGATGCGGAGGTTGACCAGCTCATTTACCCCGACGATTCGACTGAGACTGATGCGGAGGTCGATCAGCTCATGTCTTCTTCGGATCGTGCTGCACCACCTGTCGCCTCTCCTGCTCGCTCTGAGACCAGCTTGGATTTGGAACAACTTCTCTCAACGCCTCTCTCATCTTCTCCAGACACCAGCATGGAATTTGATCCGTTCATTTCTTCCCCTGCAACCCCCGACGCAACTCCGGACACAAGCATGGAACAGGAAGATCCCTTTTCACCAATTCGTACTCCTAGCTCTGGCCCCAACTCTTTTGCTCCCCCTTTCACCCTCGGCTCACCCCTCGAACTTGCACCGCATCGCGCCAGTAGTATCGAACTCGAACAGTTCCCCTGTGCTCCCCCGAGATCGCCATCGCTCAGTTTTTTCCGTATCGACCGTGGCTACAAAACCCCCGATTTCGACCGACCTGACTCGAGTCCAATAGTCCGACCTCGGCGTTTGATCACCTACCTGAAAAGGGATCGCGAGCGTTACGGTCGTCCAGCCGTCATCGAAGATCATCCAATTGGGGATCAACCTCACTCTGATGCCAATGTCGGACCCGCTGAAGCCAGTCGAGGCGATGCTGAAGCTTCCTCCACTGGCACTGCACGTGTCTCCCGTCGTTCCCGTCGTTCATTCCAAAAGCCCGCCAAGAATCCGACTCGTGTCTCCCGTCGCCTTTTGCAAGAGGCGGCTTATAACCCCACTCGACCTGGGGAAGTCGTACGTGATGCAACGTGGTACACACATTACGACTCATACGTAGCTGTGAAGGGGTAAGCCTGATCTTTCTTATTTCTTATTTTCGTTCCCTCTGACAACTCGTTTGAATCTTCAGCTACCCCTGCCCTTTGGTCGACCGTGACGGAGTCGTGATGGTTGTCATTTCAGCGGGACCGATGGCGTTAGAGAGTTGGTGGGAATGGGTGGCTGCGCACGCGACGACGCTCTCACTCAATATTTACCGTTTGTTCGACTTTTCTGGCGTTTCGGGAGAATCCGTGGTCCAGATTGGCTTGCTTTTGGGCCCCAACGTAAGCGTCATTATCTCTTTATGATGCATTCTCACCATTCTTTTGCAGGGTCCGTTCGAGATCAAGATTTCTGGTCCCGCTGGTGCAGAACTGGCACGCATTTTGGAAAGTCCGTTCTTTAGGGCTATTTCTACGTATCATAATCGTAAGTGCCAGTTTCCTCTCGCATCAACCAACTATTCATTCGCGTTGTAAGATATGTACCGTCTTTACGCCCCTGAGGCGTACGGTTATCTGTCTGCCAAGATGGAAGAACTTCAGGTGGCTTTACCTTTTTCCGACTCGGTTTTCACCACCTGCGAACTGCGTTATGGCGACACCCCCACTTTCGACGATTTCAACGACGACACCGCTTTTGATACTATGGACGCGACAACCGTCCTCGGATCCAATGGAGGCCACGTCACCTTCCAGGAGGACCGAATCATCCAAGAGTTGAAGGTCGGCCATACGGTCCTTGCAGCCTCAGGAGCGAAACGGATCAACTTTCCGACCGTCAAAACACTCGGATGTGGACGTCGCATCCTGTTTCGCCAATACGTCAACGCTGGGGTTTTGCGCTGGATCAACAAGGGCAGGCGTACCGACAAAGAATTTGAGGCCGCACCTGAGGCTGATCGCGCGGTATGGGTCGCGCGCCGTCGTGAGATGGGCAAAACCAGTCTCAAAATGTTTGGTAATCTCAAGGACGTTGTTCCGTAAATTCTGTTGTTCTCGATTCCGTTCTTCTCGCTCGCTACACTTATTCTAGGCCTAGCCGCGTACAATAATGATTTTTTGACTCGTTCCTGGCTGATTAGCAAGCTTCGATTGCATGCAACTGCATGCACCTTTTTCAAATTTCAATTGTTCCCGCGTGTTCGTACGTTTCGCGACCCGATAAGATCTGAGTTTGGGGCTTTAAATACAAGTCATATGAGTCTCTTGCCCATTCTCGCCCACATGTCTTCCCCAAAAACATGTGAGTTTAAATTCTTTCTTCTTTGCAATTCGAAATCTCTAACAATTTGACCAACCTCAGTCTGCCTCATCACTTATTCTTATGGCTGTTCTAATCTGCTGTCTGGGTGCGAACACACACATCTATATGCATTCTTTCTACTGCGAAATAACGTCAATATTATGCTGAAAATACAGAGAGCGCCTGAAACGCACCTATGCGTTCGAACCCGCAATGAACACATATCAACCTGACTCAATGGACGACGAGGGGGACTTGATTCCGGACTTGATTCCGGAGCTGGAGCCGCATTCTCTTTCCGATGCACAGGGCGAGGTCCACTGCTCCGCATGTTGCCGTCGACGACGGCTGACTGCCAAGCTCTGACTATAAATGTGTTCGAAACTGGTTGTATTTCAGGGGAAAAAATACTTTACAATTCAAATGATAGTCGTAGTTTGAAGTACAGAACATGGGGAGTCTCTAAGATATCGGCCACAACACAAAACACAGGGCACAGCAGGTCGAAACAGGTCCGAAAGCATGATAACGGAAGAAGAAAAAATGACTCTCGTTCAAACACTCGCCTCACTCGCCTCGCTCAATCCAAACCCCTCGCTACCATCATCATCATCATCCGAAACGTCGGGGGAATTATCTTCATCTTCATCTTCATCTTGGCATAGGTCGCTGTCGTACGGCTCTTTCGATTGCCTCCTCCTTCGAGCATTGCTGCGGCGTTGTTGCTGCCTTTGGAGGTATGCGGCCAGAGCCTCTTCACCGAACGCATCCCGATACTCTCTGAGAATCTGTTAGTGCGAATTTGACTAGTAACTGCGATTGACTTACATCATACGACGGCTGACCGTTGCCAAACGCAATGCTTCCCGGTTCCTAAAATGGTATGTGAGACATTGAGCGATTGTTGGAGGTGAGACCCTCACCTTGCTCGATACTCTGCCTGGTATTGGCGTTCCCGCTCTACTGAAGCCTCACGAATCTCCGGATCCATTTCCCCGACCTTCAGCCCAGCACGTTTGCTTCAAGAGAATAGTCAACTACGCGCGGAGGGTAAGGTGGCGGGAACACACCGCGCCATGCGTATTCTCGCTTTCTCATTGCGAGCCAGATGACGATTAAGCCTGGAAAGTGTCCGTGCATCAGTAATGAGCAAAAAATCGGAGGTATAGCATAGCGCACAGAATCTGGTACTCGGTCTTTGCCGCGAGGTCGAATTTTATCGCCGACATGGGTGGAGGATAGCGACGCAGGGAGGACTTCTTCTTCCGGGGGTGGTTTGTGCTTTTCGTCAAGGAATCAGTCTTCATGGTAGTACAAGTTTGTGGGTGGCGGATAAGTGAGAGAGCCGAAGCGGAATGAGTAGTGAGGGAGAAGAAGAGGGAAAATAAACAACTGCAAACTTCTGACGGCGAAGGGGAAGAATACCCGCGGCAAAAAATATATCGTAATTGTGGAAACGTAATGTGATGACTCAAGACCCACCGATTCCAACCGTCAATTATTTTGCAGACTCATATTCCTTGCTCTGAAAAAACCAGCAGAGTTGTGTCTCATATGCAGAATTGAATAAATCTCTATGAATTATGTGAAAAATTACACCCCCCCAAAAGTTGTGATTTCTTCGAAGCGTGGGACAACTCCGTCGGATCATGCGCTCCGCCGAATTCCCTGGCTCAGCCACCCACCTCGGAAAGGCATAAGTCATTGTGTAAACGTAAGGTGATGATATTGTCGCTTGAGACTCACCGATTGGGTTCAACATGTTCAACACCATCCCGAGAGTGAATAAAGGCCTATACATGTTCCAAAATCCCTGACTAAGGTAGTACAAATGTTGCCTGATGTTCTAGAAACCTTTAAGCTCAAATTATAAATGTCGGATTCACAAAGTTGCAAAAGGCAGACAGGATGGCAGTATAGAATATGGCACGACTCTTGAAATCGAAGTTGAAACAAGTTCGCTCCGGTTCGAAGAAAACAATTGAATAGTAAATCGAGGACAGATGATATTGCGCTGATTTTTGCACTAAATCAAAGCTTAGGTTAGTCCTCGTTGATTTATAGAAATTCTAGGCTGCAGTCTGCACTGTGAAGAGAGTTTGAGAGAAAGTCGGGTATGTCGGGGTGTAGCAAGTTCGCGTAACATGGCCGTTTCTAGAAAAGTCGAAGTTTACGAAGGAGTGTTACAGTTATAGGAATTGTTTTTGGTGAATGTTGAAAGTAGACTATGACCGGAGAGTTAGGTGGGTGTACAACCAGAAATGGGCGTGGGGGCGTCCAGAAAAACCAATATTTCAGGAAACGGTGTCTATTTTTGGACGATTCTGGTGCTGAACATCGGGCGCTTAGCGCGACGACGGGCGCTTAGTGGAACTCAAAGGGCAGCGAGTCTCAGAGATGCAGAGCAAAAGGCTTTAATTGGTACAAGTATGTAGAAAAATTCAAACAAGCTCTACTACAAGGCTTCAGCCCGCATAGGGCAATGTCAAAACGGCAGTATCCCCACATCTAACCGCCTCCGCAAACTTATTCATCGCATTTTCGCGCCCAACAACAGACTCGTGAGTCGCGCAAGAAACACCAGAAGTATTGAGCTGGCACTCAAGACTACAACCAGAGCTATTCAATATTATCAGAGGAGCCAAGTGATTACTCACTGAGAACGATACACGCCGGGTGATATTCCGCGATAGACAACAAACCAGCGCTCGTCCAGC
This sequence comes from Favolaschia claudopus, assembly GCA_037176885.1. Lineage (NCBI taxonomy): Eukaryota > Fungi > Basidiomycota > Agaricomycetes > Agaricales > Mycenaceae > Favolaschia > Favolaschia claudopus. The sequence goes on along the minus strand of JAWWNJ010000011.1, from coordinate 2,497,244 downwards.
TCCTCGTCACCATGCAATGGATTACCGTTGTCGCCGCTGGGTGAAGCAATAGGAAGGCGAGGAATGGGTGGATTCGGGGCAGAAGATTCCAAGAGACGCGTCCACGAGCGTGCCTCGGCATATTCAAACGCTGCCTTGGCTTCAGCGAGAGTCGCATACCCACGGAATATGCTGTTGCTGACACCAGACACCAGAGGTTGTGCAATGCGCCTGGGTAGCAATAAGAAGATAGGCAGTCACTCATAAATATTTTCACATACCATGACTCGTAAACGCCGCACTCTCGGCCAGCAAATACAACATATGCAGCCTTTTTGGACTGCTTCTTCTTGGACTTTCCGGTCTTGATCTTTCGAACGTGTGCATCCTTCACTCCTTGACTGGCAGCACCGGCCTCTGACCTGCAAGTCGAAATGAAACAAACGAATCAGCTTTGCAAACTGAAATTCCGAAGCGTGAAAGTCACCACTCCGAAGTGCGCCCACTCCTGGTGGGTGAATCATATTGATATATGGGTGTAGAGGCATTGATACGATTGCCGACGGTTGTGAAGGTACGAGGTTGGCGTGGCGGGGTATACGGCGGAGGGTCGGATTGTGCTGCTTGAACAGCGTCGAGATTGAGGTTTGCAAAACGCTCAAGGAAGTCTTCGTCTCCAGCGTCCTCTGAGAAATGCGGGTCAGGCATGAGAGGAGGAAGCGAGAGTGAAAACACCATTCCGACCAAATTATTAATATTGGGGTGATCTTTTGGCGATCTTCGACCATGTGGAGGGAAACAGCCGAAAGAGGCCGAAGCTTGAATGACTCATTGAACCCGGGGGAATGCGATATCCAAGTGAGGAATTAGCTTGAATGACTCACTGAACCCAAGGGAATGCGATATCCGGGTGAGGAATTTTCTTTGAGGGTATATCTTGTGATTGCGACCCAAGGAAGAGCGATGATTTTTGGTGTACCCCTAGCAACCAACGCAGAAATCTTCACATGTGAGCTTGATTCTTTTCCTAGAGCATGCACTGCGTAGTCAGATGAGACAAAGGGGGGAAAAAAGTACCTTAATCGATGCTTCGGTGCTGATGTGGGTCAGTGAAGGTCAGTGAGAAACCCATTTCCAGCCAGATGAAACAAATCGCTAAAAGTTAGCCTGCGCCGCCTAGTCGGATGAAACAAAGAAAAAGTTCGCTCAACGTTGCTCGTTTTGGACTGGTGGAGTTCTGGACAATAATTCTTCCGCCCCTCTGCATCTGAATGAGACTGTATGGAGATAGGCCAGAAAAACTAGGAATCTGCAGGCTAGCCAAGAGTATTGAGCAATTTCAAATGCAAAGTTTGGTTCGCAACACTCACGAAGACTCGAGGCAGAGAAGGAATAGATCAAATTCAGAGCAACTGAAACGCGACAAAAAATGACTCGATTCGTAAAGAGTGAACAAGGTAAGCGACGACAGGGAACAAGTTAACAACTACGCGACAAAACAACTACGCGAGAAAAAAAACAACTTCTAAACCAATCACGCAATATTCTTAATCTAGCAAAGTGGGTCAGATATCGGAGAGCTCGGACGGGTCAGAGACTTCACCCACCTTTCAAGGCACGACAGAAATCCCATGACTAGCAAGTGCATCATTGAACGCACGAAGAGCGAGGAGCTGGGTCTTGTAGGACCTCATGCGCCCTCCACGCACGCCGACTGTTGCCGAAAGAGCCGCCCCGTGGCTGAGGGTGACGCCGACGAATTTGCCTTGGTAGATGCAGTACCAAACAGCATCGTCACCCGCATGGGGAGGGTCGGGAATGGCCGTGAGCGGCTGCGGGGGGATATTGCCAAAAAATCCCCCAACCTCCCACGGTGGAGTGGTGCGGACGAAAGGCGGAGCCGCGACAGCGGGAGCTGCTGGAGCTGCGACAACGGGAGCCGCCGGAGCCGCGACAACGGGAGCCGCCGGAGCCGCGACAACGAGAGCCGCTGGAACCGATGCAGAGCGGGGAGCGGCAGGGAAGAGTGGAACCGGCGGAGGGAGAAAACCCCTCTGCGCAGGCGCAGGCGCGACCTCCGGAGAAGGGGAAGGCGCCTCGTGGGTGACCTGCGCGGATGCTTGAGAAGACATCAGACAAAGCCTCGCACACGAGAAAAAAAAACAAACCTCGGCGGAACGAAGAAAGGTCGAACGAGGTAACGACGTCCAGAACCCTTTGGAAAGCGTCGACGGTGCGAACTGTTGGAAAGAAATGAACAGACGATGAGTGGCAGATGTCGTAATTGCTCACCGTCGACGCCGTCCAGATTAACAGAGGCCATCGTGCGAAGCACGATCTCGAATGCCGCCGCAGTGTCGTTGGCTAATGATGTTGAGCAAGGGATATGTAGAAAGTAAAGATCCACATACCCTCTGTGTGAGGAGCCGCTGGAGCAGAGCGCTCTGGTCCAGAGGTTGTGGGGTTGATAATGGTCATTGTAGTTGGGAGCTGAGAGAGGTGGAGAATGGACGCAACGGGAATCGAGAACTTTATAGTGTGACAAGCGGAGGGTTTGTGAGATCGAGATCTGGAATCTGAGATCCAGATTGATGCGAGTCTACGCATGCTACAATGCCGAGGTCAGAAACTGCTTGGAAACAGGCGGATAAATCGGATAGCTTACCATATGCGCGAGAAGAAACAAAACAAATTGGGAGCCAAACAAACGGATACTCTCAGAGCATCCACAAGGTGCATAGTATCGCACTTAGCAAAGAGTCGGTGAGTTGTTCATGCCGCCCAATTAACCAAGAGCTAACATCGAGTAGCAATGCCCAAGCCTAGAAAGCGTTCCAGAAAGAAAGTAGCAAAAGAAGATCGCAAAAATTTGCGGTTGTGGGCCGAGGGAGCACGAGAAACTATCTTGACTCCTCATCTCGACGCATACCAGAAAGCCAAAGATCAAGGACGTCGCCAGGAGCGGAAGATTTTGAAGAAAATTTGTCGCGAATTTCACGCCAGGGTCGGATGGCGAGTAAAGGACCATGAAGAGCCTGTCTTGAGAGAGTGGGATCCAGCCGCACCTGAGGAAGAAGAAATGCTGTCTGAGGAGGACGCGGCGGCGAAGGCGACACGAGTGAATGAGCTTGACGCGGTACGTGACAACGTGATGTCACGCTTCCATTTTCTCTCGTTCTCATTGTCTGCCAGCGAATCCGCCGTTGGTTCACCTATCGACTCAGAAAAATCCGCAAAACTCAGCGCGTCGGTAAAGATGAAGATCCACGGAAAGACCCTTACGCCGTCCTCTTAGCCAACTTGTCTGGAGTCACTGCCCCACCCAAAGCATTACAGGCCTACCAGCAATTCATGAAGGAATCGTACGAGGAGAAGATCGCACCGATTGTGGCGGAGCGGTGGGAGGCTGAAAAGCGGGACAATACTAAGCTAGCAGAGCGCTCGAAAGAACCCAAGGCGGGGTTTCGCGCCGAGGTCGCTCGTCAAGTTTTTGGAAACCTCTCAAACGACGAGCGGACAGCAGTTTCAGAGCGCGCTAAACAGCAAGGTGCCGAAGCCAAGGCCTCGTACCTACGGGAATTGAAGGCTACTCCATCGCAGAGCCCGGCAGACCGGCAAAGGTGAGCGCATTCATACCAAAATCCCATTGCTTGCACAACTGAATCAACGGAACTTCTTTGCAGATGTATTGATGCCGTGCCGGACTTCGTTGGTCCAATCCTACAGGGATTGCATGCTCATACCGGGATGCACGCCACACTGATTATGGGAGGGCCGGTGCCGATGTATGATGGAGAATTACGGACCTTACAGTGAGTTGCTCACAATTACGAGAAATTCAGGCGCTCAAATCCATAATATAGCGTTTCTTACGGGCGCAATCGTACAGTGCTTGGTCCCCACTGGCCGCAATGGGATAAGGCCCGATTTTCAGAGGTTACAAAATTCATGACGGATTATCTCCGTACCGCTTACAGTGAGTTTTTACTCCAATCCTCATAGACGTGTCCTGAGCCTCCATAGCTCCGCAGGAGTGCGCTCAATCAGCTCTCACCGCGCCCGACTTGAGTGGTGCGACATACACCATTAACGATACCGCAGATGACGACTCCGACTCGTCGTCGTCGGATGACTCGGACTCGGATTCGTCGGATTCGGATTCCGACGACGAGGAGCTGGAAGAACTCCAACGTCGCCCAAAGAAGAAGCGTAAAGTTACTGCACCGAAAACGACTGTCACAACGACAGGATCGACAGGTGAGTGATTTGGGGTATTTTCTGCTCATTCTCTAAATGTGTACGTACCCAGCTACTCCTGATGACGGTGCCGCCCCCGATAGCCACGAAGCCCCCGATAACGACGACAACTCCGATGGTGCGACCACGCCTACCAGGCCGCTCTTCGACGGTCCCTATTTAGGTTACCATATACCCGAAAAAAAGCGTCAAGAAAACATTGAACGCAATAAAGCGCTTCTTGCACAGCTCATGAGCGACGTCGGGCCCGACCTCTCTACTCTCATGGACGAGCTGAAGTCGTCGGGACCGTCTTCACAGAAAACCCGGGCCGGTAAATCGAAGTCCACGACCACCCCCCGTCCCCGTGCTGCGCCTCGCCCTCGCACACGCCAATCTTCTCGTCTAGCGAATGGCAGCACCACCATGGACTCCGACAACCCCCCTCCACCGGCATCAATGTCCCCACCGTCAGGGTCCCTCCACCCTCCGCCAGCATCCCCTCCCTTGGCGTCAGCGTCTCCCCCGCCGTCAGCATCCCCTCCCCCGGCGGCAGCGTCTCCCCCTTCGTCGCCTCCTCGTGCGGTCCCGCATGCTGACTCGCCGGCGGTACCGACGACTGACTCAGTCGTTGCGGAACCGACGACTGACTCGGTCGTTGCGGAACCGACGAGTCTCCCTGACGACCCGATCATACCAGCCGGAGGACCTGACTCGACAGCTTCAGCTTTCCCCCCACTTTCTCAAGCAGCACATGCGGCGATCGCGAACGTGCCCCCACCATCCCGTACCACCCGTTCGACAGCGGTCGTCCGAACTGCTTACCCGCCAAACGCACCGCCCTGGTTCAAAGACAACTATGCCGCTATGACGAAGATCGATCTCGGCTGCCACTTTCAAGCTTTGGTGGCAGTCTGGACGCGAATAGAAGCGGCCTCGCGCTTCGAGCACAGCTCATTGAATCTGTCAGCAAAATCTCGACCAAAACCAGTCGGCACCTGGATTTCTTCTAATCGTCGTACGGAGCCCGTGGTGGAAAACCCAGCTGAGTATGCTGCGCAATGGCAACAGTGGTGGGACTCCCTCCAACCGCCGTGGAGGGGAAAGGATGCGCAAGGGGTATGGACTGTCTCTGATAGCTATGGCGGCGGGGGTAAGGAATGGGGTCCGCTGTACCGGTGGGGAGTCAATGGTGTGCTAAGTATCGTGGCGTCACTTTATTTCTGGGGTTGTGCGGTGCGACTTCAGACCGAGAATTTGCGTATTTGGGAATCCGCGGTGCATGATGTGATATGGATGATGGAAGGAATGGCGGTATACTACGAGATGTTCAAGGGAAAATTCTGATGTCTTGCGTACTCGTACTCGATGTGATATACTTAGTTTACATTGTTTGTGGTGTTATAAAATTGCGAACTTAGAAAAATTTCAACGAAGTGATTGAGGGCTCAACTTATTGTTTTGGCTTCTAACTACGGAATCGCGAGCCTTGAAGACAGCGATACTGTTACCACTCATAACTATTATTCATACACTCCAGCAACACAGTTCTTGAAGAATTATTATCGAACACTACACAGCTTGAAAATTATCAAGGAGTAAAATGATGAAGGCCACGGCGGGCGCCCTGCATCGCACCAAGCTGCATCAATCCGTCACATACGCCGCCCTTGTCTTGTTGCAGCGTCTAAAAGCGCGCTTCCCCACAGCGCGCGGCTCCTCGGGCCATCGTCTTTTCATTTCCGCTTTCATGATCGCTTCCAAGGTCATCTGCAACGACACCTACTTAAATAAATCGTGAGCATTGTTGCGCAGGGAATGTTCACATTGTGAGAGATCAACCAGATGGAGCGTGAGATGTGCAACTACCTGGATTGGGAGCTCACTGTCGACACTGACGGCGGTTATGTAATGCCAAACTAGCGGTGGAAGAGGGCGGGTAACACCGACCAAGCGGCGGAACGACGAGGGACGGTGGTCGGGTGGTGAAGGGTGGGAAAAGGCTGGAAAGCCCCGAATAAGCGGCGGAACGACGAGGGACGATGGTCGGATGCTGAAGGGTGGGAAAAGGCTGGAAGACCCCGAACAAGCAACGGAACAACGAGGGACGATGGTCGGGTGGTGAAGGGTGGGAAAAAGCTGGAAGACCCGAACAAGCAACGGAACGACGAGGGACGATGGTCGGGTGGTGAAGGGTGGGAAAAGGCTGGAAAGCCCCGAACCAGCGGCGGCCGCTGATTCGCGGGAAGAAGGCGGGGAGCGGGGAGCGGCGGAATCACGAGGGTGGTCGGGTGCTGATAATGTGGAAAGGGCCGAACAAGCGGAATCACGAGGAACATCTGTCGGGAGGTGAAGGGTGGGAAGAGGGCGGAAAGCCCCGAACAAGCGGCAGTCGCTGATTCGCGGGAAGAAGGTGCGGGCGGGAAGAGGGCGGGAAGCGCCGGATAACCGAATAAGCGGAACGATGAGGACTCGTCGTCGGGTATTAATGGGTGGGAAGAGGGCGGGAAGCGCCGAAGAGATCTGAGGCACCATCAGAGACGAGCGAAAAAGCAAAAAAAGTAAGCCATCAGTAAGTGCGAAAAAGTATCGCATCAACAAGTGCGAAAAAAATGCCCGCGCAATTTTCTGGGCGAACAATTACCAGTGTTTTGGGCCCTTGAATCAGATGGCAAGCAAGATCAAAGCTGTAACAGAGCATATATGCACAGTGTTGCCCATAGCCAGTCTATTGGCCAGGTACGTGGCTTTTGAAACTGCAACCAATGTCTACGTCCGTGTTTTTTAGTTTATATATTAGTACTAGGGCTCATGCCGACCTGGAAAACCTGAGGAAAAAAAAATCGACTCTCAACCGGCTGCGCATTTAGCTCCACTCTACTTCTCACCCTCTCCGCTACCCGATCGGGGGGTGGTTGCAGAATCGGGTCCCGTTCACGACCCTTATTTTAGCCTGCACGAATCGCGGCTAAGCAGGCGAGGTCACCGATCACGTTTGAGAACGCCGTAAATGTCGTGTGCGCGGGTAGGCGCCAATTGAAACGTCGTGCGAGTTCCGGGAGAGTCTCCACCGTCAGGCGTATTCGATTGCGACACCCTAACAGCTGTGTGAGTATTGCAATCGCACCCAATTATTCGAGAGGTTCGAGATGAGAGTCAAAATGGTGTGCTCACCGCAAGGGCGAGGAGTTTGGAGATTGGGAAATAGGTTCTGGTTCTCTGAAGCATAATCCATATGACTATAAACGTCTCCTTATGTAAACCTTGTGTGAGCGCCGTGGATCATAGTTTGGAACTTAATCGAAGCGTAAACACATACCACGAGATTTTCGGCATGGGACTTCGATTTCGTCAGTCCTGCAATTTTGTAAAGCTTCCATTCCATTGGAAACGATATGTGGTAAGGTTTCTCCTCCTGTACGGTACGCGCCGAACATCGGGTGAGCCGGCACCCCCTTTTCAAGGACTCGGAACACCAAGTTGTCAGGTTTGGGGAAAAATGGCCATATTGATTGAAGCTAAATTTAGAAGAGGATAATCTACACCAAGGCCATGACGCAGAGACAACCGCTTGCGTCGCGACTGTCGGGCATGTCGTGAGCATGTCACCAATGTTAGGAGAGCTACATAGGGTACAGCATGCAGAGCGACGCGTAGGAAGGATGGCCCTGGCCAACAACCGCCGATTATGCACAATCGGGTGCGTATCTGTTCAGATTACACGTTAGCAAGATACTCAACAAAATACCTCTGACCGCGGCTGGGAAGCGTCGCTTCCCCAGGTTTCAGGTAGGTTCGTCTTGACTCGAAGGTCTGGGCAGGGTTTGGCAAGTATTTGGTGCCCACGTAAAATTGGTTTCAAGAAGCCCGTAGAGTCTATGCATATGATCCACTGAGTATTTCCTAAAAAATGTCCAGAATTGAAGCCTGGGTTCGGCAGGTAGGGGATGATCATGGTTGAGGAGAAGAGGGCAAAGGGTGGTGTCATACCGTGATGATATCAAAACCACGCTTGAACAAGCAAATGCACAGCTTTCGAGTTTCAGCCCTCGCTCACAAACCACCGTGTCCTGCTGACGTGTCGCGTTCTTGTCGGCAAGGACTCTGTCTAACTTCAAGAAAAATATTCGTGCTCCGAAATTTATTGCGGTTCGTTCCATACTTTTACGCCTTGAAATTGAAGTCAGTCAAGTTACTGTACAGTTATAGCTCACCTTATATATCTACGCGGTAAGTACCGGCCTTTCAGAGATTAAAAGCTATATACTGTATCCATAGTCTGAAAGCTGTTTCTCTGCCTCTCCAGCAGACTCACGTACCGGAGTAAAAGCGGCAGGAGAAAATTGTAGCCTCATAAAGTTCAAACTTTACTGTGCTTCGTCTAGGAGATCTGATAAGTATCATGTCCCGGTAGGCACGGAATCGGAGGATCGCATTTCACGGCGAAGTTGTCGTTAGAGGATGAAAAAGGACTCAGGTGAGCACATTTCAATTTTTTAATCGTTGTTTGGTGGTGGTTTGTGGGAAAACGTTGGTTGTCACGCTATGCGTGACTTGATGATCATTTTTTCTTTGCTTCTGACCGTCAGCCTTTGCTCAGGCTACCTGGCGATGCATCGCTGCTGGGATATTCCAGAGGTGGTTCGCCTCATGTTCATCCCGCTGGCTCAACCAGAACCCAACTCCTCGCTGGCCAGCTTGAGAATTCAAATTGCCAAGCGAAAATCGTTGCCCAAACTAGCGCGATGCTGCCGCGCATTCAGCGAGCCGGCTCTTGACTTGTTGTGGATGCGGCAGGAGGGCATTCTCAACCTTTTGAAATGTCTCCCTCAATCGCGTTGGGAAATGATGGATAACGGCGCTATTGTTGGTGTTCCAGTTTTTTCCACTTTGAGACTTGGTCTTACACTCGTTTGCTTTGTGGCGTTGTATTCAGCGCTTTCTAGAGGCTCTGGAACCTGCGGATTTTGATAGAGTAATGTTCTATTCTCGTCGGATTCGCGCCATTGAACTGCGACACGTTCGAACCGAACTCCTTTCCCAACTCAGCGCAGTCAACCTTGATTGCCTTCTTCCAAATGTCCGGAGTGTTGACTGGATGGAGTACAGTCCATTGCCGCTAGCGTATCTTCAGCTATTTCTGGGACCTCTCACCACAAGCCTGGCCCTAGGACTAGGCTCAAATACGGACTTGTCATCGTATTCATCGGTGTTTCTTTGGCTAGCTAGACACCATCGTCCGCTGGCGAAGCTGGAAGTTCGGCTCCACCTGACAACTTCGCCCATTGTTGGATGTAATGACGCTCTGGCAGATTCAATCCTTGCTTCTATTCGGTCATCTCAACAATTGCACACGCTCTCCGTGCCATGGATTACTGTTCCCCTTCATCATCATCTAGCCGCGCTCCCAAAGCTACGGATTCTCAAGGTCTCCCACCTCGAGACGCTCGAATTCCCTGGGGATATGGCTCCCGACGACGGATTATCAGGCTCTTTCCCGTCATTGGAGCAGCTCACCCTTCTTGTCAGGAGGCTGGAGGTAGCAAGCAACACGCTCTTCCGCAGTTTTACCCACAGCCCAATCAGCGATGTCAAGTGCATCGTAGATACGGCCCCGACCCGCCAGGAGATGCGCGATTATTTCACCGCTCTCCATGATCATCTCTCACCGGATTGTCTGACTCATCTCTGGGCCAAATTCGGTCGAGAAGTCGGCAACGAAATTTCCCCAGTCAATACGACCAATGCGATCATACCGAATACACTACACCCCCTTCTGCTTTTTGGCCATCTCAGCTCGGTCACCATTCACACGTTAGCCGGCTTCGACCTCGACGACGACATCTGCGTCGCGATGGCACAAGCTTGGCCTAGTCTACAGAATCTCAGCCTCCGTCTTCCGAATGACCACTTGGTGCTACTCGGTGCTCTGATCCCCAACACCATGCCCCGTATCAACGTCACTGCGCTCATAGCGTTTGCACATCATTGTCCCCATCTTCAGCGTCTAGAGTTGGCAGTGAACGCGACGAGCCTGGGCAACTCCGATGTCGAACAAAGTGCGACGCGTCTGCCTGAGCCGCAGGAGAAGCTGGCATTTCTCAATGTCTTGTACTCCCCCATCGAAGACCCACCTCTCGTGGCGCAATTCCTGCGGCAAATATTCCCTGCCTTGCGATGCGCAGTGGCTGTGAACAGGCATGAAGAAGAAAATGCCGCCCACGTCATGCATTCACGGTGGGTAGAAGTTTCGACACTACTAAGATCCGAGAATTCGTGATCAATTCGTGCGTATTCGAATTCTCCCGTGTTTCCTATCGCGTGTACGAGTTGATTTTCGACAGGTCAGGAACATATCTCAACTCGATACTCCTCCTTACATGACCTGAGTTGCGTTCAGTAACCTACCGCTAGAATTCTGTATGGCTGATATGATGTGCGTCAAACTGCAAGAGCAGTATGAATGTTATATTTGACGGCCCAATTCTTATTCTATTTACTGCGACCTTTTCACTGACTGTTCATCCATTTCCTTCTGGAGCCACGCTCGTGACCCGCGCTATGTCAATCATAATAACGAGCACGGGCCTTGTGGGCGGACCTCTCGATAGAATCCTGTCAGTGTCCCATGTCATCAATAGAGTCCTGCAATTCAACACCGTAGTTACCAGATAGTCATCGTTACTGGAAAAGTACAACAGTCATTCAATATTGTTTGTCGTCAAAGCCGCAACGGTATATAAAACGTACTCCATTTTGCGGCAATAGTCCTCTCTGTGACCAAAGACCCCACACAAATCGCAAGTGGGTCGACGATGTTGACGTCTTCTGGAGGGATGGGTGGAACAGTCTACGGCCTAGCATAGTTGAACATAACGAACATCAATCAGAGCCGTGCAACAGGTACCATATGTCCCCCGTCACATCTGGAACACGATTTGACCTCTTCTGTACACTCCTCGCGATCGTGATTTCTCTGTCCACCTCATCATAATTGCGAGCAGTCAGCATCTGAGGTCAAAAAGAGAGAAAGAGGCGGTCGACGTACATCTATGGCTGTACGAGGTATACAATCCTCCAGGTCAGACTTTACACGCCGGACATAAAGAGCTCGCATACCATGCGGGTCCCCCCTGGGGACACGAAGCCGCTTTGTGGCTCACTGGCCCGAGTTCAATTGGGACAAGATCAAGTGCGAGGAAACAACCACAACGCACAGCGTAAACAGTGAAAGCATCGCTGCGATTCGAACATGACGACGTTGAACTCGATGAAGATGAACAATGGGTTGAGGGGAGAGAGAAGGTAACGCCTTGTGGAGTTTGCTGGGTTGCATTATATAGCTCACTACACGAGTCGCATAATGGTGACGAAATAATCATAATTGAAGGCCGTGTCCTGCGATCCAATGCCAGACATATATTTGTTGCCCAATCAGTTGGTGAAACATCCTCTTGGTGTGGGGGATAATTCTGTTGAGAAACCCGGGGTGCAGGTAGAAACCCTCCCCATATAAGGTAATATTGCAGAAACCCCCCGCACAAACTTTAACAGATTCTGGACAGAAACCCATTTACGTCGATTCGATGGCATCAGCGAACATGAGATAGGGCGCCAATCAGCGTATGGTCTGACGAAAGCCTCGCCTCCAAATCCTGCAGTCATTTTTTTAGGTTTGGTCGTTATGTAGAGTTAGCGCCCTCACCTTGATCCTCTTCCACAGCGGCGGATGCGATCGTAGAAAGGCAGGAATCTTGTAACTATCGGATTCTTTGTCGGTTTCAGCCAAATCCGCCAGAAATCTACAAGCTCATTAGCAAATTATATCACGTTTTAGTAGCGGCTTGGATTAAGGTCGAGAACGAACCGAGGAAGCGCAGCCCCCTCATAGCCTGCCCCCCTTAACAGCCTCAGCGCATACATATCCGCCTCGGATTCTAACATCCTCGAATGAGGGGCCTCGAGCGATAGACGCACCAGCTCGAGGAATCTCGTATCACGGCGCAATAATCGGAGGAAGCAGCGAAATGGATAGATGAACATTAGACAGGAGAGGGATTCTTCAGGGTGGCGGAGTGCCCCGTGGCTAATTTCTTTTTTGTGTTGATTAGTTAGTCGAAGTGATGGTCGAGGTAGAAGGAAAGGTCAGGACGAACCATGTGCGAGCAATGCAGCGAGCCCAGCCTCGTCTCTCGTTACGGGGAGAATTCCAGTAGAGATGAGGATGACACGACCGCTGAGTGTAAAAGCGTCAACGTCGGCTTCATCGTCGATAACGATGATGTTCCAAGGTTTTGAATCCTGGTCTGCATCGGGGTAAACCGCTGGACAATTCCAGAATTCGATATAATTACCTTGGGCATCGGTACCGCGTCTTTGCCCTTCAATATACCCCAGACCATTCTGAGATATAATTCGTCCCGCCACCCGGCGAACATCCTGAGAAACTGGATGATCCCAACACAAGATCTTCCTCCCGTGTTTCTGCAGGACATCTTCGAGAACTATATGCCGCATTTCTTCAACATCTTCGCTCGAGACTACGATGAATCTTCGACGCCCGGTGGCGGGGATAGTTTCCAGACTACGTGCAACGGGATTGTCAGTGGGATTTTTCATTCAGCGAAAGGGATGGATATAGCTGACTGGGAAAAATATACTCCTCCTAGTGCGGCGCCGGTGGTGAGTAAACCGAAGTACGTGCCGGGTATGTGGGAGAGCAATGAGCTCGGGGAGCGCAGCGATGATGAGTAAGACGGCAGTGTTGCTGTTGTGAAGGTGGCATTACGTCGGCAACTTGAAGTATAGCATCGCTGATAAGCAGTCGGAGCAGGGACTCGGATCGTTTTGCGGCAAGCCACGCGCGATACAGCGAACGATCTGCAGCATGGCCTTTGAACAAGGACACGTATTCGACGCAGAGCAAACTACAGTTCGTGTGAGATCGTTCGAGTAAAAGTCGGTAAGAGCATAACTTGCCATTCAATGTAAGGAGTTGAATTGATTTCTTTCCCGTTAAGAGGGACTTGCCAGAGCTCGGGTGGCGTCTAGTAAATATAAGGCCAATCCTCGAAGACGCCGCCCGAATTCGTAGCTTCGGCACACGGAAGATGTTGAGCGCTCACCGCTCAGCGCGGAATACGGTAATACCGGAGAAAGTCGGATCGATACCGTGTTGAACTTCTTCGCGATTGCAGCTGATCGAAGCGAGTCCTGACGATTCGCTTTGTATAAAGAAATGAACAGATGTCGCAGGCGAATTGCGGGCATTCAGAGTCCAGACGGTCTGAATCAAAGCCAACCTCAAACTGTTTTGATCATGAATATTCATGTCGGTGGGAGTTTGAACTCCGGACTTGCAGCATCCCTAGCTAGTCTGACCCAGGCAAAAAGGGCCGGTCCCGAGGGAAAGGAAAAGTACCCGGTTCATAGGACACGAAACGGACATGGGGGGAGGAGCAGAAGGGTGACGTGTCACTCTGCCGAGATCGGCATCTTCCGGATACTGCTCACCTGCGTTAATTCCTTCCTCACTCGCCTACGCTTCTCAACTTGGATTTTTCATGCCCGTTGAACAATATTTTACATGTACACTATGAATTTATACTTATTCCCAATTCTCCCACCAAAATCCCGTACAACATAGGTAAGAAGCAAGTAAGAAGTACACTTCAAGTCGGTTTCTTCTTCTCTCCCCGAAATCCTGTGTCTTATATTAATTCCCCGCAGCTCCCTCCCCAGCAATCCTCCCAAACACCACCGCCTCCAGCAGCGAAGACCCCGCAAGCCGATTCCTCCCGTGCACGCCACCGATGACTTCACCCGCAGCCCACAGCCCCGGGATCGGCTTCGCTTCGTCGCCTGAGGTGAGGACGCGCGCGGATGCGTCGACGGAGAGGCCGCCCATGGTCTGTAAAAGGAGTTTTGGTGAATATCAGCATTGTTTTTGTTTTTATTTGAGGAGAGGGAAGATGGAGAGAAATTGAGACGCACGTAGTGAACTACCGGCGTGATAATCGCGACGTGTAAGGCTTCGTCTGGGGTGTAGGATGTTTGTGGGGTGTTCGAAGCTATCATTGAGTATGAGTTAGTCGATTCAGGTGAGTGAATAGAATAGAAGGTAAATAAGGAGAATACGAGATACAACGTACCGCCAAAGGGATCATTCTCCCCTCCATACCCAGCGAACGTTTCAAGAATATTCTCAAGCGGAATCCCTGTGTCTTGAGCAAATGCGGCAGCGTTGGGGTATGCCTTCATGAGCTTTTTGGAGACGTAGAAGTCGCCTGGGTGTTCGAGTGAGTGTCATTGACAACGAAGCGAAACGGAAGGAGAATGAGAGAAAAGAATCCACGAGGCCGATATATCAAAGAGAAATAAAAGAAATAAGGAAAACTCACAATGCTTCTTCACCTCCCCCACCGCCCTCTCACCAAGCACAAGCCTCACCGGCCCCCTCCCCTCCCCCTCCACCTCCTGCATCTTCCCCGTAACCACATCCCTCCTCTCCACCTCCCTTACAAACCTCCTCCCCCTCCCATCCAAAAGCATCCCGCCCGCCCCCCGCAGCGCCTCCGCTGCAAGGAACTTCGTCTTCGCTGCCGGATTCGCGGGGTCGACGAACCCCGTTGGATGGACTTGGATTTGCGTCAGATCGGTGGTGCCGGCGGAGACTCGGAGCGGGGCGGTGAGGCGGAGGGCGTCGCCTGTGGCGTGGTCGCCGTTGGTGGTGGAGAGGGGGAGGAGGTCCGGACGGTGGGTGGCGAGGATGCCGGTGGGGGTGAAGTCTGCTGCGTACCCGCTGCGAAGTACAAGCAAGTGAGTTTCTGTGCTTTTTTTGGCAAGGGAATGAGATAGCTCAGTAGACGCACCCAGTAGCCAATATCACTGCATCCCCTTTTGCGGTTATCGTGTTCCCCTCTGTCTCATACTCCACCCCCACCACAGCACCACCCTCCTCCAAAAGCTTCACCACCTTCGCACCCTTCACAATCTCCACCCTCTTCTCCTTCTCCTTCTCCTTCCCATTCTCACCTCCCTCCCCCTCCGCCAACACATTAAGCCTCTTCATCAACGCAGACGTAATCGCCCACCCGGGCGCACCCGACTTATCGCGATGCGTCCTTGCAGCGTTATGCCCGCCGAGCCGCGAGACGACAGAGAGGTCGACGTTGAATGTTTCTTGGTTTGCAAGCCATGCGATGGCGGAGGCGGAGTTGGCTGTGAGGGCGGTGATGAGTGCGGGGCGGGCGAGGTCGGGGCCGGCGGAGGTGGTGGTGTCCGCGGAACTGCATGCAAGGTAGGTAAGTCAAAGCGCCGGCCAAATTGCAAAAAGGAGGGGAGAGGAGATGAGGACGTACAAAGCTTCGACGCTATCCTGTATATCCAACGCCCGCTGCGCTGACGTTCCGGCACCGTTAATCCCAGAGCTGGCTTTCACGGAGTTGCCGCCCAAGCTGCATCGTCATCAGCAACCTTGAGCCCACAGAGAAGATAACAACGGAAACGCACGACGGCTTTTTATCCAACAACAACACAGACTTCCCTCGCTCAAGCAACGTGTGAGCAGCACTCAAACCAGCCAGTCCACCGCCGACGACGATGACGCGCGATATCGACGAAGATGGCATAGTCAGCCGAAGGGATGGGGTGAATAGGCCGAATAGGAAAGCGAGGCGGAGAGCGGACAGCGTTGTGGGGTGCTGTGGTAGTTTTTGGAAGCGGCGAAGGAGGCGAGTGTGGGTGGATCGCGTGATAGTGCTTTATAAACACGATTTCGGGGAGAGGTTCTCGAGCGGTCGGGCCGAGACGAGACCGGTGAGATTGGGACAAAGGCTAGAGGATTCGCAGCGTGGCTGGAGCGGTCTGTGGCGTAGATGTTCATCGATGCGTTGAACGAAACGAAGGGAAAGGAGGGAAAGTCAAGGGAAAGTAGTGGGAAAGTGATATGTAAGGCTGCAGGCAAGGCATCCTTGTCATCGTGGTCAACGACAGAGTTGAGATGGCGACTGCCGACTGTTGCCAACACGGAAATCGCCGTTGCGGATCAGCGCGGGAACAAAAATTTCCACCGTTCAAGAAAGTTGAACTGACTGCTAGGTCAGTTCTAGAGAGATCAAAACAGATAGAGCGACCTTGGTAATCTTGGGTGGATACAGAATATTAATCCAAAGCAGCTTCGCGCAACGATCTCGGCGACGATAAAGAGATGCAGGCAAGGGAATCCGGAGATGGTGGCCATCTACGAAGTAGAATTTTTCCAAAGGATTTGTAATAAATGATTCAAGTCCCAAGCACCCCACAGCCGTCCAGAGTAGCTCGAGCAGAGTTTTCACCATGGTCTTTGATAGGCAGACGATGTAGAAGGTGCGCAGAGTTTCATCTTGTTTGGGATAGCCTGGCATTTCCCTACAGTGAAGCCGAGTCAGGGAATCAATATGCAGCCTTTAGGAGCCAATGGCCCAAATGGTCAGAGATGCAATGATGAAGGGCTCAGTGAAAGTGTCGCCATTGCCGCTATACGGCCGCCAGTTGCCGCCCCATGCGGCCGAGGCGCCAAAAACAGTGCTGCTCCAGATCATAAATCAACTCGAGAGTCGATTCATTTTTATGGACGGAAACCTCTACAGTCGCGCGTTGATCGCCGCTCTGAGTTGGTCCAAGGAAGTCAAGTATATCCGGCTATAAATTTAGGCTGTATCTCCTCAAGATTAATATTGTATTCACATACTAGATTTATCTTCATTAGACTTCAGGGAACAAAGTTGGGGAATGGGAGCTCGTGACGAGGGTGTATGTCCGTAAGAAACCAACTAAATAATTCATTCAGTATACGAGTTTGAGATCTCGTGCTTGGATCAAAGAGTCGACAAATTGCCTACAATGATGCGTAAGTGCTTTCAGTATTGTTGAAGGATGCAGCTAAAACATACGATCAATATCTCCTGCGCGTCTCGCAGCGATAAACGCCTCCGCTCGAGCCCAGAAACCGCCTCCACCTCTCGCACAATCAAACCAATCCGCTACGTGATCTGAATCCGATCGGATATAGACAAACCGCTCATCCATGGCAAGCCGTCGAACGGGTGTCTCATCGATCGACCGCGATCCAAGAGCAAAAACAACTATGCAACAGAGCTGTGGAAGGTGGGCATAGCGCGGATACAGCCCCTCGGCGTAGGTCGCGGAGCTGAACGCAATATGCGTGAGTTGTCTGAGATGGAAGAACTGTGTGCCCAGGGCAGGCTCGGGTGGGCGGTCCTGGATGTCGAAAAATTCGAGGTGCGTGAGGGTAGGGAAGATGAGCGGCGCCAAAGCAGCGGAGTCAAATTGGGAGCGCCGATCGAGGGCCTCAATTGAGAGGTGCCGCAGATTGACTAGGGATGCGAGTTCCGCTTGAAAGCCCTTGAGCCAGAACGAATAAACGTTAGTGATGTTGGGGCAGCGGGTGATCAGCTGGTGGAGGAAGGAGCCTGAGTCTGGAAGACTCGGATGCGAGAGTATGTTTTCGATAAGGACGTGCTGCACTGAGTTACAGACGAGCGGATCTCGAGCTTCCAACGCTGTGCATAGGAATTCGAATGGGATGACCGGGAAGCCTGGGGTTGGATGGGTTGCCAAGTATATGATTTGATACAGCAACGGTTGCAACCTAAATAACGTTGTTGGGCATATATATCATGGATCCTTCAATGAACAAGCGACGTACCAAGCTCTGATTCGGTGTGAGACAAGGACAAGAGTAGGAATTTGCCCTGGATTTGCGAGTGCGGCTGTTTCGAATAGCAAACGCTCTAAATCTAGCGGTAATCGAGGCTCAAGGCGATCGCTATCGGGGTTTGTCTGCGCCTGCATCCTTTGAAGTGATTCTACAAGAGTCGATCTGAGAAATAACCGAGTAAGCTGCAGCCAACGTTGGAGGGAGACACAGGCGGCATGCCTCATGGCTTATACCGGAATTAATCCGCAGTGGTTTATGCGCGGATTCCAGCTGGCTTACTCATGGCTTACCGCTGGCTTTCATCGATTTGCGTGTCTAGAACATGACGTCATGACAGATGTCTCCTCCTCGACAATGAATGTTTGGATTTTGGGGATTTCTTTCAACACCTGGTTGCGGAACAATATAAGTTAATGTAGCAGTACCCCGTCTGTGATTTTTCTTGCAAGGAAAATACAAATTATGAGAGTTGTACTTAGATAAATCCAAAGACAAACATTGAGACTAGGGGCCGCCTGCGGCGACTGCAACCTTGCTTTAGCAGATGTCTTGAACTATATATATTTGAAGTTGCCCCAGGCGGCCCCTAGTTAGCAGATGTAGGTGTCTTACATTATATACTTCACCGCTCCAACTCTGTACTCGTATCACATCAACAACTCTCAATGCCTCACCAGCCAAAACTGCCTTTCTACGTAGTGCTGTGTAGTGACCCGTACACCCTTTGTAAATGCTGGAACGGCCCCATCATATTCACAACATCATTGTGTTTGTTTTGTTGGAGGCTACACCACCATAATTTACCTGTGTCTGATGGTCCGGCGATATACAGTCTTCAATTTGGCCAGCTCAACGTAAGCTCGTCCACGGACTGGGAGTAAATGGCTTAGTAGACAGTACAATTCAAGGCCAATGCATTTGTATGCTACACCCGGTACATCCGAAAGAAACTTTACAGATTTCATGGCAATTCATTTCCAAGCATTCAATATTCTGGGGCAGAAGCAGGGATACAGCCCAAGATTCATTTGACTGTCTGGGCTAAAAACTGGAAGCACTTGAGGTATGTTTATATTTTCTCAATGTAAATCACTTACTCCTTCTTTAAAATTGGTGTTTACAGGCTTGTACAAAGGCTGCGAATTTAGTCATAAAAATGTGAAACATTGTTAATTATCATTCAACAGACCCTGGCCACAGTGTGCGGGGGTTGTATTTTTGGGGCAGGCAGGACAGCAGCCAGTTGACTCCTTGATGCAGACAATCCTTGAGTACTAGGCAATGCCGTTTTTCTAACTTGTGCAAGTTTGAGATCATAAGCCAACATGTTAGGATGTATGACGGGGGCATTGAGGGGTTTGGCTTCATGAATGACTTTGACCTCCATGATCTCCACTATGTAACGGTTAGTGCCAAGGAACATAAAACCGTGGCACAACCAAAGGTTGCTGAATATTTTGTTTGAGTGTGTCACGGAGCGCCGCAACGAAGGCTTATATGCAAACAAAGAAGCGAAGACTCACAGGCAAAGGCAAAGGGTGTTGGGCTGGATAAAGACTCACCTAAGAATTGCACCTACCTTCAAGGAGCGTGTTTCTTGCACAACAAAGGCTCTTTTGGGCACCAACAAACCAAGGACTCACCAACAGAGTCACAGGGTGTTGGGCTGGGATAAGGCACACCTAACAGTCCTGCCTAGTGTCACGGAGCGCGCTTCGGCGCGCAACGAAGGCTCCTAGGCAGGAACAAAGATGCCCCCACCCTAAAGGCTTCTGACATTGACCAGCTATGCCACCTACCTGCCAGTGTGCGTCCCTAATCTGTGCCCCTTAGTTGTGAGGGCCTCATGAGCAAAAGCAAAGACAGTGGAAATGAGTGGATGGTTGTAAACAAAGTTGGTTGTCTGTGTTTGGTGATTCACGTGAGTTTGTTGCATTTACACTCTGTTGCGTCACAAGCAAGTCACACATGTGATTAATTGATGGAGTGTGAGAAACAGGCTTGAGCCTAGCGACACTGCCACCAATATTAATTTCAACCACCATATAATCTACCACTATTGCACCCATGCTGGGAATGTTGTCCTTCCCGTCAACTGTTCATGAGAAATGTGAAGGCTATGGCCAGGCTTTGCTTTACCCCAGCCATGCAAAGAGAATTTAGAAACACCCATGAAACAACCCCTCTTCCCTTTTCTCCAGCCACTTCAGAACAAGCATCTCTCTCTCCAACTCCTCACTGAAAATCTCCCCAGCTTTCTAAGTATAGATGATGAATGAGTGGGGGAACATCTGGTCAAGAGAAAGCACAGCTATATAGCATGGAGTTGAAGCACTTCATTCGAGATGTTGGGATGCAATATGGAATGGAGGCCTTCCTCCTTTGCCACCAAGTCCACCATCCAACTTGAAGGTTTCGAAATGAACCTAATACAAGCAGAATCAGAACCAAGGATATGAAGGTGCAGCACTTGGAACATTATCGAGAATAACAGTGCAGGTTTCATCTCAGCCAAGGTGCAGATTCGTGATTTCAGATCTTCCATCTGCAGTGAGTGTCAGGTAACGGCGGCGATAAAGGCTGAACAGCGTTGGGTTTTGTGAGAGGGAGTGGCAAAGGGAAATCACGCATCCCGCGATGTAGGCGTGGACACTGGACGGTGTGGATGGGTGTACTCGAGAGGTTCAGTAAAAAAAAAAGTGGGTTTACGCCAAAGCAGTTGCGGAGCAGTCAAATTTTAACGTAGGCGCTCAAGAATGTATAGCAGTGAAGAAAATTTGTACATATTTGGTTTTTGCAGGAAAAGAGTTTCAACGAACAGGGTTCCTCCAAGGTTTGTACATATTTGGTTTTTGCAGGAAAAGAGTTTCGACGAACAGAGTTCCTCCAAGCTTTGTACATATTTGGTTTTTGCAGGAAAGGAGTTTCGACGAACAGGGTTCCTCCAACCTTTGTACATATTTGGTTTTTGCAGGATGGAAGCTCATATGTAAGTCTGTAAGTACTTACTTAAGTTATTCATTGATTGAAAAGTATTGTATGGTGACAAATCATGTTTACTCAGTAGCAGGGAACAGTAATGGACTCTGTGTAATACTATGTGCGACTATTTGGTTTTTGCTGATGCCAGCGCCGAATTTCCACGGAGGGGGACCTAGCTAAAGCAAGGTAATACACTTGTACTTGAGCCGACTCTTTGTCGGAGGTAGCCGGTAGGATTTACATGATCTGTCAGCGGAAAACTTGAAATCCTGCCTACTTCTCCTAATTTGGGAACAGAGAACAAAAACAGAGCCAGAGAATAATGCTCAGGAGAATTTCTACCGTACTTGAACCTATAGCTCACATTCCATTGAATATTCAACAGGACAAGCACAGTTAATTTTATCCAAGTAACAAAGACACGAAGCGAATTGTGCATGCACTCACAAAGAGCCTTGAAGTTTGAATGCCGGCTATGACATGATGTCATACGCCGCGGGACTGAAAGCCGGCGGTAAGCCACCGGTAAGCCGCCTGTAAGCCATCCATAATCCGCGCATAAGCCACTGCGGAATATTTTGGTATAATCCACGAGGCGTGCCGCCTGTGAGAAGGAGAGAAAGAAATCCACGTGATGCAAATCAACGCGTCCAAATATTTGGCTATTTGGTGTTGTTATGACTTTGATTCTCTGTGCTCTTCCTCCGCCTCGCAACACGTCCTAACAACATCTGCTATGTTCAACTTACTGGGACAGAGTAAATCGTGGTTGAGTGCTATCTCCAGGGTCCCTCTCTCTCTCAATTGCTTCGGGCTCCGTGGCAAACTGTGCAGGTCCAATTACAGCCTACGACTTGATCGGTATCGCTGGAGCCTGGCGTCGAAGTGATTCACTTCTTACCCGCCGGAAGGTTGGTTGAGGTAAGGCCTTGTCTCGTTCACAAATTTACCTGAACATGCCGCAACTTTTCAAGTAAAGATCGGTTCAATAAACTGCAAGATAAGGCTATTATTGACTTGCGAATTCGAACCCGCTTGTAGAAGACGGAATACACGGGACACCATGAGAATTCACTATCAAGCTCGATAGCTGGACCACATGATGCAGGTTTATCTCGCAGTGGTTCTCCCATGATCTCATGTCATGGCTATTCCAGAAGAAAACGACGCCTTACGTTCGATGCGCTCCTCATCTCCAAACATGACCATCGACGAGCTCAAGAAAATCGAGGACCAGACTTCCTCGCAGGACGGTGAAGATGTGGTCGAATACAAGCCGGATAAGGAGGACTCGGAGGAGGTGGCTGTTTCAAGTATCTACAGCGTCGGTGCCCAGATTGCTCAAGAACGCGATCACCCGATACGATACAGGTCTTGTAGTTGGCAGAAGGTGCGGCACCAAACACTACCTTCCGAACGCTCACCAGTCGCCGACTGCATCCCTTAGACAACCGCGCTCTTGATGTCTGAATACATCTGCCTCGCTATCCTGTCCTTTCCTCAGTCCGTATTATTTGTTTCCCTTCCATGGTATGAAAGTAACTTCATTTGCTATATATTGCTTTAGGTCTTTCTCTATTGTGAGAATGAGAGTGAAGGAGTGAATTCAAGATACTGTTTGGGAATATGAAATGTATCTAAGGGAAAGTAGCACAGGAATATAGAGGACCACATCGTAACTAGACTACATGTACTCGTTGGATGGGCAATGGACAGGATATGAAATATACCTGCGGATATTCAAGTGGATATAGCAACGGAATTTCAACACTCCCCCTCAAGCACGAGTCATACCAATCTGGAAAGTGAGGTATTCGTGATTGGATAGGTTGGATGAATTTGCAGTAGGGTGAAGGAAATGGAAGTGTATGGGGTGGCGCAGAGCCAAGGATTGTGAGGGTTAAACTGTAGCTTCGTCGGAAAGACGGCGGGATTTGCGTCGGCGATCCTGTTCAAGAATTCGAGCGATGAGTTTCGAGGAGTTGTCGAGGGAAGTGGTATCGACACCAGAGATGAAGGTGTCCCATGAGTCAGGCAACGACGTGAGAAGCGTCATGGAGAATTCAGATTCGGAAAGGACGGATTGCTGAGAAGCCGCAAGCGAGTTGGGTGCGAAGATTGGTGAGTGTGCGAATATGATCCTCGATGCTTGCGCCTTCTTCACAATGAATGCGGAAGAGTTGGCGGCGGAGAAGAACAACGGAGATTACACCTTTGGGTTGGTACGTGTCGGCGAGGGTGTTCCATGCAGCCGAAGATGAAGCCGCATTGGCGATGTAGATCAGCGGATCATCCGAGACGCGAAGTCGGATTTGGGATAAAGCTTGCCGATCCTTCTTCTTCCAGGCAGTGATGCGAGCAGCAGTGATGCCGCGAAGATCGAAAATATTGCCATGTTCGTCGAGGGCGTGAACGGGTTGGGGGGGTGGTTCCATCGACGTACTCGATGAGTCCCATGTCGGTTAGGATGTCGAGCATTTTTATTGACCATGTATGGTAATTATCCTCCCCAAGGAGATGTTGAATGCGGTATGCCGTGAAATCGGGCATGGTAGCAGTGTGTGATGGTGATTATGCGAGAGGCGTGAGGTGAGCTTCACAGAAAGTACGTGAAAGGTGACGGTGCGCGGGAAAGTTCCCGGTGATGCGCGTGACAGACAAAGGTGGCACGGAAGAGGTGTGTGTGCGCGTGAGGGGCGGCAGAGGCGTCACGGTGCGCGGGAAGAAATAATGTGGGTGAGAGGCGGCGAGGGCGTCACAGTGCGCGGGAATGGTGCGCGTGAGAGTTGCGTGAGAGGCGGCGAGGGCGTCTCGGAGCGCGGAAGTGTGATGGTGCGTGTGAGAGGCGTCGAGAGCGTCACGGTGCACGGGAATGTGAGAGGCGTAGATGGAGTGTGCGTCACAGATAAAACAACCTTTTTGAGCTGGTAAAGCTATGCGAGTTGCGGTAGAAGCGTCGCAAAAATAATTCGGAGACTGATGCCGAAAGGATGCCGGAGATGCGGCCGGAGAAGAATGTGCCGGGGCTACTGCCGGACAAACGCCGTTTGGGCTGGCGGGCCGAGTGCGACTAAGTTCCGAGGTGACGGGTACAACCGTTTGGGCTGGTCAGGCCGATGCGAGGGTGATGCGAGGTGATCGAGGGGTGCAAATGATCGTCGAGATCAGAGACTGGTTGATGCGCAGCGATGGAGCGACGGGAGGTCAGTTAGGCCGTAGGGCGGGGCCCATAACCTATTGTGAGAATGAGAGTGAAGGAGTGAATTCAAGATACTGTTTGGGAATATGAAATGTATCTAAGGGAAAGTAGCACATGAATATAGAGGACCACATCGTAACTAGACTACATGTACTCGTTGGATGGGCAATGGACAGGATATGAAATATACCTGCGGATATTCAAGTGGATATAGCAACGGAATTTCAACATTCTCGATCCTCGGCATGGCCCCAGCCGTCATCGTGACCATCGCAGTCGCAGCCTCCGTCCAATACACATCCTACATCCTCTGGAGATTCTGCCTCAAACACCCAGAAGTCCGCGACGTCTGCGATATCGGGCGCATCATCTTCGGCGGGTCGGATCGGGGATACAATTTCACAGCAGTGATGTTCATCCTGAATAATACCTTCATTCAAGGTGTGCTCATTCTTCTTCTTCTCTTCATCTTCTTCTTCATCTTCTTTGGCTTTCGTATTTCTATATCCCCGATTAAAGTCAAATTGAATCCCATCCCATCCCTCATAGGCTTCCACTGCCTCGTCGGCGCCAAACTCCTCAACACCCTCACAAACGCCTCCCAATGCACCATCCTCTTCAGCTTCATCTCCGCCCTCATCTGCTTCCTCGTCAGCCTCCCACGTACCCTCAATTTCCTGGGCGGCCTGGGCACGTTCAGCGCCCTCATGATGAGCGTGGCGATTCTCCTCGCGCTTGTGTTCTCTGGAATTCAACTGCACCCGGAGGGATTCACCCCTGACTTGGGGGACGCGATTGTGAGGGCGTGGCCGGTGCCTGGGACGAGTTTCGTTTTAGGTGCGTGCGTGCGTTGGTAGTATGATATTCAATCTGATGATAATATTTATATCTCGTATTGTGAACTTCCGTTTACAGGGATGGGAGCGTTCTTGAACATCACGTTCACCTTTGTAGGCCAAATCACGCTGCCTTCCGTGCGTTTCGTTTTTTTTTGTTTCTTCAATCCACCTCTGCTACTTCTCTTTGGGGAATTGAACCGTTTTTTTTTTCAAGATCATCGCTGAAATGAAGGAACCGCGTCAATTCCTCAAACGTATGTATGTTCACCCATCTTTGCCTTCCTACTTCCTACTGACTCGAACTCAATGCTCCTTGGGCACACAGCACTCACTCTATCAACCATCGCCGGAACCGTCGTCTACACCCTCACCGGCGCAATCATGTACCACTTCGTCGGCAACCAGTACATGACCGCACCCGCTCTCGCCTCTCTCTTGCCTCTATACAAAAAGATCACGTTTTGCTTTGCTATTCCAACGATCTTCTATCTGGGGGCGTTGTATTGCGTGCGTCTCCTGCTCTTCCTTTTCGACTATCCTCATATCATAATCTATATTCAACAATCCTCTCCCATTTTCCTGCGCAACACCGCGCAGTCCGTGACCACGCGCTTCATATTCTTCCGCATCTACGCCCATTCCAAACACCGCTACACAAACACCCTCCAAGCGTGGTTCACCTGGGGAGGTATCATGGCCATATCGTGGACTCTGGCTTTCCTCATTGCGGAGATGATCCCGTTTTTCAGCGATATGTTGTCGCTTATGAGTGCCTTGTTTGGTCAGTATCTTTTCGGTTTTATTTTCTTTCGTTCGATATCAACTCTTTCTTTACTATTCTCACTCATTTCCAGACGGCTGGTTCGGATTCATCTACTGGGCCCTCTGCTACCTCATCCTCTACCCGCCCTCTGAACGTTGGAAAGGTTACCAGCGCTCCGCCGAGACCGTTCTTAACTACTTCCTTGTCGCGGTGGGGAGTTTTATGACCGTGGCTGGGACGTATGTGAGTCACAGCTTGATTTTATTTTATTTTATTCGTTCCAGGTGAAGTGATACGGATGCTGATGCATGGAAAGGTGTCGATCCAATCCATCATCAACTCGTACAAAACTTCGACGGTTGGAGGTGTGTTTTCTTGTGTGAGTAATGGCGTGTAGGTTGCTGCCAGGAGCAATGCATTGGGTACTAGGCACTGAGCTCCAGAGTCCAAGCTGATTGTGGCTGCTATACGATCAGGCTCACACGGCAGATTTTATTTACCTGCCAATCCGCCCATTCACAAATCTCGAGCATCGAAGGGTGAGTTGAATTTTAGCGTGAATTTTCCGCGAAATTCCAACCCTCGGACTTTCGGCCGAATCCCCCCGAAACACTGCTGTCACTATGTGTGACTTCGTGACATTCACCTCTTGTCCCGAACCACCATCATCATGTTGAATGGCCGGATATAGTGGTAAAGTAATTGCATAAATCGCTTTCACTTTCCACTTTTGCTGAAGTTTCGAATTCACGAGCTTCAGATCTCGAAGCGGCCCCGACTCGGCGCCGGTAATGATCTCGAGCCGATGATTCAAGTTTGCGCCCAAATGTCAAAGTTGACGGAAACTGCCTTTGTGGCGAGCCAATTTTCCATGCGACGATTCTGAATTTCAGATGTCTGATAGGCTATTCACTCATACGACTCGCGAGTTCACCACCACCACATCAGGCACGATCAATCACCTTGCATTCACGTGTTTTTCTGAAAGCATTTCACCGAGTCTAGTTAACGAGAAAGCACGTTTTCAAGGAGTGCTTACAGCGCTCTGTGTAACAATTTGGGCTCGAAGAGTCTACGCCGGTATAATCCAGCGATTACATATCGAAAACTCAACAAATAAAGTAAGTGTGCAACCGTCCCGACTGCCGACGTCAACGGATCATCACTCGCTACACTCGGTTACAAGATTGATTTATTGCTTTTTCTTGGCCGGTACCTCGAGTTCTCTCCACCATCCCCACTCTTTCTCCTTCGTTTCCGCCTCCCTCGCGCCTTGGGCTGGTGCTACCACTCCTCTCTTCGCCTCCCCGTTCCCCCTCCACCATGTCCATGGTATCCCAAGCTCACGACGCATCCGACCCCGAAGTGCTTCAAGTCCTCACAGACGCACGGACGACCAACTCCATGATCGGTGTGTCTTATGTCCTCTTCATCTTCATTCGATTTTATTTCTGACTTATTCTTTCGTCTTTCTGTCGATGATATTTAGTCGCTGCTCTGTCAGTTGTCGCGTGCGTCTCTCTCGTCCTTCAAATCATAACAATACAACTCAGGCTGAAGGATCCCTCAAAATGTAGCTGGGACCATCTGATAACGTTCCAAGACGAGGTGGGTTCGGATGTTCGCAATCTATGCGTATGTTCAAGCGGAATTAGGTGGAGCACATGTGGAAAAGCAGTTGGCATACTACCAATGTTGTTTATGTGCGTCACACACTCCCTTTTGTTTGTTCGTATGCTAATTTCGCCGTACCGCCAGCTATGGGTGTGTTTTCTCAGCATACTCTTCGGCGGAAGAATCAATCCGCATCTCCAGAACCGATATTTTACTCTCATAGCTTTATTGTGCGTCTGTCTCCCATATGCAGGCCAGCAAATTCACACCCCATCCTTCCTTCAGAGTTGACGCAATTGGTACGCTTGATCTCCCTGTCCCAGCGACACAGCAAGAACTCATCACGAAATGAAGTAATGCTAAGCCCATATAAATCCGATGCCGTGCGCTGTGTTCTTGTGTGTTCGTTTGATTGTTCTCTAATGACTCGTCCAGGCGTTAGTGTTCCGCTTCTCATTTTTCATTCAACGGAAGGCTAACCCAGGAGCCGTGGGCTCACAAAGATGTATAAAATATTTCAATGTGCGCCAGTTTCCTCATCCTTCTTTAATCCCTGAATTATTTGGGAAAGACGGAGGCGGTGTCGAGTACTATGATTCTAGCCACGGTGGACTTCATTTTGGTGCTACGGTACGTTGCGAAGATTCATTCATTCTCCCTTCCCTCTATGAGATATTCTAACTGACTCATATCCTCTCAGCGTGTGGCTCCTCTACGAAAAAGCACGATGGCTGTTATACGTTTTAGTTCCAATGATTGGGCGTACGTCCCATCTGCTCTCTCTGTCTTCTATGGATTCTCAGCGTCTCGCGCGTAGTTGAAATCTTAACGATGTCAGTTCAATTATTACCTGATTCACGCGAATGGAAGCTGAGATTTCTCGCAGGGCTCTAGTCTCGCATTTTACGATATACACAACGAAATGTACGTTCTCATTCGCTCTATTGGTAATCTATTTTATCGTTGAATATGAGCAAAGCTTTCTGGCCAATTGGGTGCGCGTCTGTAATGTTGATCAATCAAGGGCACATTGACCATCGAATTGCTTCTCAAGGTGGCCGTTGACGGGATGCTATCCACTCGGTATGTGTGTTTTCTTTGGTCTTCCTCCTCTTCCGCGGGTCTCGATTATTTCTAACGAAACAAATTGTCGCAGGTCTCGTCCCCCGATATTTCACATTCTATTCTTTGCCAGTGTTGATCGTCGTGAGTCCTCTCTCGTTTCGACATACCGTCACCTATACTCCTTACGTTTCGTCTCTCTGCTACTCGGTCTGACGCACCTTGCAATTCGCAGTCTGCCACGATGTTCATCCTGACCGTTTACAAATGCGGAAAAACCTTGCTCATCCACGGACGCACGCGAGCCCGCATGCCGATATATAGTCTATTTCTAAGAGACGGGGTGTTTTGGTTTGTCGCAATTTTCGGTGAATTTTGCAAATTGAGTATGTACGCCTTGAAGAAGCGCTAACACAGAACCTAGCGACATTCCTTCCCGAAGTCGTGATATGGGCGGCAGCAAGGCAGTCATTGGCGGAATTGATGATAGCGTGCGTCTTGGTTTTCCGTTTTCGAATTTTGCTGAAAGACGATCTACAGTCCTGGGCTCGCGTAAGTGCTCAAGGCGTCGCTCATTTGTTTCATTCCTCTCACATTCTCCGACAGCGTAACCTCCATCATCGGCTCCCGCGTTCTGCTCAACATCAAGCGTCTCGCACCTGTGGAATCCACTGCCCTCCCCACCACCACTACCACCCCATATACAGATCCATCGGAACGGGAGCCAATGACGACTATAGAACTGGATACTATCGATTATCCGTCAAGAATTCCGTGGACTACAGTTGGCAGTATTCCTGGTACGACCGTGAATGACGGTGTTCAAAGTCAGTCGACGGGGTGGCGTTAAATTTGAATTTGTGTATTTCTAGACTTCTGTACAAACTGCGTTACAAAGCTGGCTTGATTGGGCATTTGAACCCGGAGGGATACTCAAGGTGCGTCACAGCATCCTTCATGGATCATGCTTTTGTTTTCTTTCCCTCAATCCTTCCACCATCCCTTCACTGGCCCAACTTCTTCTGCCAGCTTCGATCCTTGACTCATGGCTTACAATGCAAGCAACGTCCGAGTCCTTGAATGTTCTGCCATCGGTCCACGACTTGTCGAAAGGCAAATTTCCAGTGCAGAAGATGAGTTGCGTTTTCCACTATGTATGCCATTCTAACTATCCCCCTAAGTACGTCCAGCCAAAAAACCCTGAAAATTGTTTCCTCAATCTCAAGAATCTCGTCTCTTGATCCCCACGTCGCATCGAACCGGCTTCCGGATGAATCCTTCACATGTTTCGATCTGCGATTGCAACGTCAGATTCAAAATGAGGATCCAACCATTCCGCGAAGTGACGCACAGATTTCTCCGGTTCAGCCAAAACGAAGCGATATCGGCGAAACAGAGTCGCAGCAAACAGCGTGAGTTCAAGCGAAGCAAGGTTTCGTCCAACACAACCCCTGATCAGGGACGGGTTAATGAGATCAATTTTTGTCGTTCGAATGTTCAACAGTGAACTAACCGAGATCCTGTGGAAAACGGATTGAAAGCCTTCAACATCGCGGGCAACTTGTCGTTTGCGTCGAGCCAACGTTCGGGGCGGAAGACATCTGCGTCATGACCCCAAATTTCAGGATCGCGATGGACTGTGTACGCGGGTACGCCCACTACCGATCTCGCTGGGAAAAAATGGCCGCAGATGGTCAGACCACCTTGTGGACAGGTAAGTACGCATGGAGGCTAAAACTGTTGACCCTGATTCTCTCACCTTCTGGCACAATACGCGGGAGGCCTAACCCCACGGTAGAATGGACGCGCATTCCCTCGTTGATGCATGCTTCGAGGTATGGGAGGTGTTTGATCTGTTCGTACGTTGCTGTGGGTTCGTCGACGGTGCAAACATATTCATCTAGTTCTTGCTGCAGGCGCGACTGAACGGAGGGATTTGCGGCGATATGGTGGATGATGGCGGTTATTGAGCTAGGTGGGCGTATCAGCGTCAATGAAATGAAGATTTGGGGTATAACGCACTTGGCTGTCGTATCTGACCCTGCAAGAATGAAACTCTGTGCTTCTACGGTGAGTTCCTTCCTATCCAAAAGCTCTCCGCGATCGTCTGAACCGAGCTGAAGCTGACTGAGAAGGTCCACGCGATCCACGGGCACCGCGAGACGCTTCGACACCGCGACAATCGCCATTCCCGTCAACTCAGGGGTGCTCTGCGCACGGGCGCGATACCACGGGAGCTGCGCCGCGAATGGCCTTAACCACGCGGGCAACACACCCATCGCCGCTGCATACTCCCCTCGGCCGTTGAGAACCGCGATAGCAGGTATGTGAGTAACTTCGGGGTTCGCAAACTCGAGGTCGGTGAAGCTCGTGCTTTTGGCGGGAATGGGCGCAGCGTCGTGGGCAGATGTTATCATGCCGAATGAGGTACCCAGAGCGAGGTCGCCGATGGTGTCAAAAGCGAGGTAGTTCATCCATGGGAAGCAATTCAGCCAGAGACGGCCGTTATGCCCGCTCCAGCCACCTTCCCCCTCGGACCCAGACATCCCCTTGACCGCACCGTCGTACAGGCGATCCCATTGCACGAGGAGGAGGGCGATGTGCCGCCGAATGTGGGTTTCGAGTTCGAGGACGCTTTTGTGCGAGAAGGCGTGTGAGACGATCTTGCGTTTACGGGCGTGTTGGGCGCGATCGCGAGTATTGAACATCGAGCAGTCGATGGAGACAAATTCGTCGTACAGCGAAGACTTCAGAGCTCCATTTCCGTGGCCGTAGACAACGGCAAAAGCGTCGGCGTCGGCGATGGAGACTTCTGCGGGAGATATTCTGACGATAGGGCCTGAATCTCCGACGTCAGTCGGTGCATAGAATGAGGTGAGTGTACCACGCACCGTATATTCTATGCAGCTCATGAATTACTTCGCTTCGGTGCCCTTGCTTTGCGACCCAACCAAGCCACGCAGAGGAGAATTTGGCCCAAAATGGTCCAGGATGCTGGCGAAGGCCATACGGATCCACCAGATAGACCAAAATATGGACGAGGACGACGGCAGCTGGGAGAAGGAGGAATGTCGCGACGCAGTATTGCAGGTAAGTCATCTCGGGGGAGGTTATAAAAGCGGTATGCCCCTCCGCTCCCTCAAATAGAATAGACTGTAATGAGACTTTGGGGGATCTAGGGGCAGAAAAGTGTCAGTCTCACTTCTGAAGACATTTTAACTCTCGATCACCTTTGCCCCGGCCGTTTTGCAAATTACCTCGTGTGTTCCGTCTTCCTTTTTTCAGTCGATCACCACGCGACAGAGGAAAATTCTCATTCGTCATATCCTCAGGTGAACATCCGGGACCCCGTCATACCATATGCTCATGAGCATTGACGGGACTATTTTTTGACCTCCCGGGTCATGCCGTCTCTTGGCTCCGGAGCTAACCCGCCGCCGTGTAACCCTGGGACGTATTCTTGGTGAGTGTTACTGCAGTTTTGCGCGGCCAATCCTTTTCGTGGCACTTCTCCCAGTCAGTTTCTCAGGTTCATGGCGCGCGCAGAAATTCGGAGGGCCACAGTATAAGGCAGCAGGAGGCTGAGTGACGTTTGCGACTCTTTGTGATTCTTGTGAACCCAATTTTCGTCGAGGTGAAGCCGGCGTTCAGCGACCGGTACAACTTGGGTACAACGGGAAGGGAGGGAAAGAAAAACAGATCATTATCAGCCAAATATTTGGGTATTGATTTCGCATCACGTGGTGAATTTCCCAAGAATTTCCCTCTCTCCCTTTTTCTTCGCCCTTTCTCGGTCTCACTCCTGCTCGCCCGACTGCAGTCTGCAGTGGCGTTCGGCATCAACCCGTCGATTGCCCTGGCAGCGAACTTGAAGAAGACTCGACCAAGACTCGACTCGGAAATTCCCGACTTACTTAAGTTCTGGTCGAATCCGAGTCCAACAGTGTCTTCAGTTTCCGAAGCGGAAAGACCCCGCTGCATTCTAGTAACAACCAATCTACAACCAAATCCATATAAACCTATCCCTAGCCCAAACATTGATAAATTTCTCCCCTCAACAGGTACAACCTTGTTTCCTCAGTTCCATCCATATCTACCTACAAATCCGGTCTACCCTTCAAATTCCCAGTAATATCCGAACCATAATCCTGGTCCTTATCCTTGCGGGTGCTAGTCTGCGTATCTGCATCCCGCGGCGTACTGGTACTATCCATCATAATCGTATCCACCGTAACATGCACGCCGTCACTCGTCCGACCAAAGTTCGGCACGGAGATCATGTTGCCATTGTTGGAGAGCAGATCGCGGAGTTGGTTGCGTCGGGTGAAGTGGTCCATGAGGGTCTGAACAGTCAGTCGTCATTCATATATTCTGATTCATGAATGGGGAGCAAGAGCAAGAGGAAGACGCACATGCGTGTAGATCCGCCCAATGGGAACTGCAAAGATGAGCAAGACGAACGAGGCAGGCTTGAATTTGAAAGAGAAGAGGGTCCCGAGGGCAAAAACAGCTGCATTCATTCACATCCACATTCTCAGCGCCAACAGGTTGATTAGCAGGAGCCATCGCACCTGTAAAGCATCCAGATTGAACGGCCGTTTGAATAAGCCTGTTGAGGACTCGATCTGTCCTCGCGAACGACGTCTTCGACCGGGTTAGTACAATGGTGATAGTTCCTGCCACCGCAATTGATAGATGAGCAGATTGTAGATGTGATATTGGATCTGTATGCAAATGACATACCAGCGATGATAACGTCGACTATCGTCTGCAGCGTCAAATTCGTGTAGACGATCGGCTGTATTGCGGCGAGTTTACGCCGGCTATAATGTTGAATGGCAATGTAAGCCCTTCGATGAAAAAGAAACATTCTGAGATATCCATAGTACGTACTCCCTAGTCAACCAAGACCCAATCGCAGCGGCCAATCCCGTCGCAATTGCAGCAACCGCGCCGACGATGAGGGCAATAGAGAGGAATTTGCTGCCCGTGAATTTGTATATTCGCCAAGACTGGAGAAGAACGAGGGTAAAGTGATCAGACGAAGAAAACAAACTGGACAAGTCCGCTAGCAAACCTGAAAAGTGTGGAATATGAACGCGAGGATGGCCGTTACTGCACATACAGGGAGAAAGAGGAGTAAATGAGCGACGAGACTTGGAAGGTTGTTGAAGGCCACTCACCGACGGCTGTGAACGGAGGTGCCCAGATGTTGTCTAAAGTTGGTAGCGATAACTTAAAATGGGATAAGAGTTGTGAGAAGAACACGAACGAGTCACGATTGCGGCATTGGTGAAGTTGCTGAAAGAGGTATCTCATTTCAGTGCCAAATTCGACTTCAGATAAGCGAGAACGGCTGAGGGAACACTGACTCCACAGTATAGAACCTGAAAGGAACAGCAGGAGGAGGATATCAGTAAATTTGCGAAACTACGAGGGAGACTAAGAGATAAACGCACCATAACATATAGACCACTGTGCCAGAGTGCACCGCATTGATCGCGAAAAGGAAGAAGACCAACAGCCTGAATGGCGCCACAGACAGACAGTTCAAATCTAACATTCACAATTAAACGATCCGAGAAACAGGACATACCCAATCCAGACCGAATCATCATTTTCTGTGCCAAAGAATTGCAGCAGTTAGTGAACGACACCTGAGCAAAGCCTGAGACAGGGCGACGCACTATTTGTCCAATACGTGAAGAATTGGGACATCAAGACGCCCATCATGTAGGTGTTGACTAAAGAGAATATTTAGCAGACAGTGCAAGTGCAACTAGTCTCGAGCGCCCTGGACTAACAGACGACTCCTAGCGTGAGGGCTCCTGTGGCCTCAGAATTAGTCCAGTATGGAAGGAATGATAACCGACACTCGCCTATGGACTGGGTGAACTCTCCCATACTAGAGTATCTTGAATGGAACCAGCCAATGCAAGCACGCAAACAGACTGGTTGTATACCGAGCAATGAACGTTTTGGCCCTTCGGGGAGGTAAAGAAGCGGGTAGCGGGGCGTCCACCCTCAGACTCAGGTTCTTTCTTTATGAGGGTAACGGTTGCCGAATATTAACGTACAGCGCTCGACGTCGCGGTGTCTCTGGGGTTCGTAAACAATTCATTCCGGTTGGCGCTAAGAGCGAAAAGAGTTCCCCGAACCCAATTTAAACCAGAAGCCCGAGATATTCGTACATTACTCGCGTGTCAGAAGTTTCGCGTAGAGATGGTATCACCGGGCTAAGCCGTTAAAGATTCACCAAGTTCTTCTGAGTCGCTCGCTAGGGTTGTTGACTGGATTGCTTGCACTCGTGGACCTGGATTGCCTTGATGCCACAAAATGCAAGCCACCGATTCGTGAGCTCCAAACCAATGGCTCGAAAGTTTTCCGTCGTCGTATGTAGTGGGAAGGAAGAGAGAAGGTTCGGCAAAGATCGGCAATCAAAAACGGTTGCATGTGGCGCGGAATTTGCCTTCTTTGTGGACGTGTGTTGCTCAACCGAGTTGCAAATTTAACTCTTGAAACTGAGGTCAGAATTTGAAGGGAATCTGGGTACGAGAGATGGGAGACAGTCCAAGTCCACTACACTTCTCGTCTGGCCGAACATAAAAAAACGCCAAGGCAAAATTGGGTGAAATCCCACGCGACGGGTCACCGAAAACTCATAACTGCGGAAACAGGTGCTGGTGACGAGCGTTAGCAGGTCAACTCCTTCACAGCTTGAACTCCTTCTAAGTAGGTCTCTCCTGCCGTCGAAAGACTCGCAACTAAGTTGAGCAAGTCCAGGAACACGCATCAGAACGAGACCGGCAAGTAAGCGACGCCTGAGGGTGTTGAGAGAAGCACTATTTTACGGAAGCCACCAACCTCAGCATGGTTATCGGGCCGGCCGTCGGTTCTGTGAGAGGAACTATACCGTTTCCGTCCAGTTTTCATTCCGAGCGCGGTTCCTGAAGGCGGCCGCCGCACCGACTATTTAACCTGCCGTGGAGGCTTAAGAGTTCGTTGTGGACCCACAGACTCTCTCCCATGGCTCTTCCTCGCCGAGTCTTGTCCTTCCTTGCTCTGGTGGTCGCTGCGTGCACCACTCCCGCGTCGTCTCTCACCGTCGCCGGAGTTCCCATTACCGTCTCTGGAAGCGATGTCAGCGTCCCATTGAATGTCACAGCGAACCCTGCGGGCGAGGCTGTCCTTCCCCTCGCCTTAGCAGCGCAGGTGGCATGTACCTTGACGTCGCTCAAGATCGGGAGCGCCTTCGTCGAGTCCTCGGGAGCAGAATACCAAGAAACTGTCTCGAACACTTGGAACCTCTTCAATTCATTCAGTCATCCCACCTGCATCGTCTATCCTCGGAATGCCCAACACGTCCAAGCGGCGATGGCCAGTATCTTCCTAATGGGAGCAAACTATGCGGTTCAGGCAGGGTCTCATAGCGCTATGGTTGGATGGAACAGGTACGCACGTAACCATTTGAATACCCTCCTTAAATGAACGGCCCTAATGTCCGTTCACCGTTGACAGTATTACGGACGGTGTCCTGATCTCGTTCGCACACATGAAGGGCACAACGTACAACCCGACCACCGACACAATCACCCTGCTTCCGGGGACGCGTTGGGGCGAAGCCGAAGAGGCCGTCCAGCAGTTTGGAGTTTCACCCATTGGAGGGCGCGCGAGGTGAGTCTTCCTTCGCCCCCGTCGGAATGACCATGAGGTCTCAATCACTTTTTAGCGACATCGGCAGCGGACTTTTGCTCGGCGGGGGTATCAGCTTCATGTCACCTCTCTACGGCTGGTCGTGCGACTTGATAAAGGAGATGGATGTCGTATTAGTTACCGGCGAGCTCAAAACGGTATCGGCGACAAACCAATATGCGGACCTCTTCCGCGCGCTCAGAGGCGGGGCGAATCGTTTTGGTATCGTCACTCGGTACGAGCTGTATGCGGCCCATACTGGGACCAAGGACGACAAGGAGTGGTTTGGTGGAACGATCACGGTGCGTCGACTGCTCTCTTCCGAGTCTCCTGCGTTCTCAAAGTTGAGCCTGTTTTTTCTTTTCCCGCCATAGTATCCTGGTTCCGCAGCCCAAGCGCTCAACAAGGCAACCGCGAAGTACATCCGCGACACCACGGATCCCAAAGCAGGTATGCACGTCTTCTATACCACACTCAAATCATTTTCTTCCTCCAAATTTTGCGGCTTGACTCACCGACTCACCTTTCAACTAGGCTTCATCGCCCGCATCAACTCCGACACCACGAGCGCCGCCGCACACAACATATACGTCTTCTACAAAGGCACCTCCCTCCCACCCGACATCTTCGGCGACTTCCTCGCCATCCCCAGCACCGCGCAAAACCTCTCCCCGCTCAGCTACTACGACATCTCCTTCCTCATCGCCGGCGACGCCCGCGGCAATGGCGAGCAATTCGGTGCCTCTTCCTGGGTGGGCGACGAGCAACTGTTCGCGAACGGCTACCGGGACTTCGTTAACTACACCAATGCCTTCAGAACAGACGTGATTTCCAGCTTCCTCATCGTGTCCCCGATTCCGAGCGTCCAATGGGCGGCGAGCAGGTCTGGGCCGAATGCTATAGGGAATCCGGGCGTTAGCTATGCGACGATAAACTATTATAACATCTACGACCCGAGTCTCACCTCTGTGCCGCCTGCGGCGCAAGTCGGATTGGAGTTGCTTTTCAAACAGTGAGCATACATATTCATTCTTTTCAGGCCTGTTTTACGTTCTCACCGCGGATGACTGTAGGACTCCACCGAGCCCGGGCGTCCCGCTGTACGTCAACGAAGGGGCCGCGAGTCAGGATATGTTCGCGACTTACCCCAATTACTCCCAACTCAAGCAGACGTACGCCAAATACGATCCCCTGAGGTAAATTTTCAATGCTCGCTCGCCGATGTTTGACGAGGGCTCACCTGCTTCTTTAGATTCAACGTCAAACACACCAAAGGTCCCAAGGGTTTATGAGTAGGTGGATCTCATCTGGAATGGGAAACGGCGAAGAAACGACAAGCTCTTACCTAGCCGAGGTTCTTAACTGTATGATATTTTGTGTAATGTTAGGATTCAGTAATTTTGCCGGACCGTGCAAACCGCGAACATATGTCATTGATGCTACGGGATTGCGGTCAGTTTGTGTGCGGGATGAGAATACTCTATACTGACAAGTTCAACGTGTGGTCGGAACTCGAAGATCGTTCAAGCGCACATTTTTTGAAATTTCCACGGGCACACACCCACTTTATTCATCCTCATCCACGTCGTCAACTCCCGCCAAGCTCGCAACGAACCTCTTCGACTTCAACCTCTCATCTCCCTCCTTATCCGCATATCCCATCCTCTTCCTCCTCACTGCAACATACGCATCCTTGAAATTATTCCCAAACATCTTCAACATCTGCCCGATCGATTCCATGTCAGCGCTCTCCCCGCCATTGCGCTTCTTTGCCGTTTTCGCAAACTTCCAGAGATCGGTGTACCCTGTGGCGCGCTGCGCTTCGACGCGGAGCTCTTCCGCCATGAGGCGCGCGATGAGGGGACGCCAGGGACAGGTGAGGGTGAGGGTGTCCCAGTCAACCTGCATACCGGGTATCTATAATCCATCGTAAACAGAGATGATATTAGATGAGGGAATTGATATTTTGGCTTACCTCGACGTCGTGGACGATTTCACCTACCTGCACGTCCGGCGGAGCTCTAGAGGTCTTGCACACCCGAACCAGTGCTTTGCGAAATTCCGGTGCGCAGTCGGTGATGGCGTAGTGTGCTATGTCGCCTTCAAGGCGTTGGAAACTGAAGTCTCCATTCAAGAAGACTTTTCCAATTTTTTGGTCCCACTTCAGGTCCTCATTAAACGACGCAGAATATTTTACCATGAAGACGTACGATCATCTCTCCCGGATATTCGAAGCTTGACTCCCTGATCCAGTGCATCTTAGCCAGATGCTCGACGTCTGACTTCCAACCCTTGCTCACTACACAGACCCATGGAATCAGAATTTATTTGCGAAAATGAAGAGAATGAACACACCGAGACGCGAGGTTCCCCAGATTTCATGGTAACTTGAAGAATTCGAATGGCCTATGATTCGACGGTGAAGCTCGACGGGGAGCGTGAGGTGCTCCGGCATTGGGGCTAGAGTGCTTCGTGGGATCGTTGACGAAACAGAGGACGCCGCATCCGAGTCATCGTCTTCACCATCGTCGAAGCTTCCCTCGTCGGATTCCCACTCCTCTTCCTCTTCCTCTTCCTCCTCCTCGTCCCCTTCCTCTTCTACCTCTTCTTCAAAACCTTCCGGGCGGATTACTGGAGGTACGGTGTGCACGTCGTTGACCGCGGCCATGGAGGGAGATGACAAGAGCGTTTTGCTGGCGGGCCGTGAGTTGATGGACTTGAAACACGGACCGGTCTAGCCGATCGATTGATATGGTTTGTTTGTCCTCCCTTCTTCTTCACACACCACCACTACCTACCCCGCATGTTCAATACCGAATGCAGCTGCAATCGAATCACCGTGTTCCATCCGAGGTTCCACCACAATTGGAGCATGTGGTCTTCAGGGGTGCCGCCCATTTGTGAACACCAACATTATACATACCACGGTACTTATTGGCAGAACTTCAGAAGGTCGCAAGAAGGTCGAGTTGAATTGGACGATATTCTTGCTATCTGTTTCAGAAACATCTTCAATGTCAGGTCCAAGTGCTTTGTAGGCATAAAACATTCGGTGAGCTCTTAATAGCTTGCGGTAGAATGCCGGCTACTAATGTGCGGTACATCATACCGTCCATGCGGATGTCGGCGTCGACCTTCATCAAGCAACACCGGAAGTGCGGAATATCTGGCGGGGAATTTGGCGAGACAGCTTGCTGCTTGCTTGAAGAAAATCGAAGGATGGTTCATCATAGTGAGTAATCGAAAACGGAAGTGTGGCCCACAAACCCCATCAATTTCACCTGGTTCGTTCGCTCACAGATTCGAACACAACAACAGTCTTTGTACTGTCTGGATACCAGTAACCGTCGCAGTAACCATTCACTATTGTTGCCCTGCCAACACGTCCGATTGATCTAGTGGCTGGTGATCATCAAGTCGTATAAAAGGCCAACGAAGACTTCAGGCCTACAGCTTCAATGCTTGGGCGTAAAACCGTCGGCTCTGCACTACCTCTAGAGCTTGAACGAATAATCTTTGAAATTGTTGCCCGCGCTGCTACAACAACACAAGTCTATTCTTTGCTATTCGTCGCCGCGCGGGTCAAGATATGGTATTGTATTGATTTCAAAGTCCTCCGTCAGAGATTTCATGCAGTGGTTATACAGGGTAGAACCGTATTTGTATCGGGTCATATACATCGCAAAGCCAATAGCCGTCTCCCAGCAGCAGCGACAACCATTCCCTATCGCACGGCTTATGCCATACCAGCGACGAGATTTTGGAAAACTCAAACATCCAAACGAAGATTTCTATAATTAGGGTAACGGCGCTTGCACCCCACCCTCTCAAAGACCTATTTACTTAGACTTATAGGTATAAATACTGTCGTTTGTTCAAAGTCGCTGCGCTGGTAAGCTAGAATCGAGGTCCCAACACTACCTAACTACAATCACACAGCCAGACTCAAGTCTGCCAGTAAGTTGGATTTCGACGTAGAGGCATAGGAGATATATTTTCTGGTCTCGAGATTATACCTCCTACGTCTTATCTACGTCAAAACTCAGCTTACTGACATGCTACGGCACAACTCCGCAAACCTCTCCGCCTTGAGCCATTCATCGCCTCTTCGATCCGCCCTGCCCATTCTCTCTCGCCGTACAACCACACAGGCGTCTTCATAATTCTTCCCAGAATCATCTACTGCGCATTGGGCTTGGACACGCAACTCTTCACCCAGAACACGGCGGATGACTGCCCGCCATGGACAGGTGAGAGTGAGATTGACGTAGTCGAAAGAAAGTTCCGGAGTCTGTTCGAATTTCGATCAGAGGGAGCTCATTAAAAGGGATCACCAAAAAATACGCGAACACCACGCACCGGGATATCATGGATAATGAAACCTAGCTTCACGGCTGGCGGGCCACATCGCCTCATTGCATTTGTCAATGACGAGTGGTAAGACATGGCACGTTTGTACGCAGCAAAGATAGCCTCGTCTTCTTCAAGCCGTTGAAAGTGGAAGTTGCCGTTCTGTGGTAACAGAAGACAACCGCAGAAACATACAGTCAGCGAAAGACACAGAGTTCCAACGGCAAAAGAGTTCACCAGTTTTCCAAGGTTATAACGAAAATCTACCTG
Source organism: Favolaschia claudopus (assembly GCA_037176885.1). Taxonomy (NCBI): domain Eukaryota; kingdom Fungi; phylum Basidiomycota; class Agaricomycetes; order Agaricales; family Mycenaceae; genus Favolaschia; species Favolaschia claudopus. Next base: position 2,456,538 of record JAWWNJ010000011.1, on the reverse strand, counting down.
GCGAATCCACTCGGTTTTTGCGAGATGCTCGACTTCGTCTCTCCAAAACGCGCACACTACGCACGATTGCTCAGAATTAACTTCAAGATTTTTTTCTTTCACAAGATGAGATCACCTAGACGCCAGTTCCCCCACATATCTTCAAATTCATTCGAATGGTAAATAATCAGTCGGTGAAGCTCGAGCGGTAGCGCAAGTCTTTCTGGCATTGGCGCAAAAGAGCGGTCGGCCCTTTCACTTTCACTCCAGAAAGACGCAGACAATGCAGCACCGTCGTCGCTATCGCAGTCGAACTCGTCGCCAGACTCAGCTCTATCGTCGTTGTCGGAGGTCATGGTGGGACTCCAATGCAGACCAAGACCGTCACGCCGACGATCAACGGATCAAAACGGGATGTTCCGAGTCGCGCTCACGTGATACAATGTCTCTGTTTTTTCCCATCTCCTCGCTTGCGCGATTCCCTGGGTAGTCGTGCATGAAAGCGTGTAGATATACGTCTGCAGTCGTAGCCAACGCTGCCTTGTCATTGCTCATGAGTAGCTTGGTCAAATCTACAAGTAGGTGGTACAAATTGCCTGTGAAATGGTGAAAGAATTCGCGCCCCGAGATTGGATTGGAAAACATCAAATTAAATAATATCCCGCAGAAAGCGTCAGTGAGTCTGCTAATATATGACTTTAGTCTCTGTCATGGGGTACATGTAAAGTTTGCCATGAAGAAAGTGGCACTCTCAAGGCGCAGAAGTGTCAGAAGCGGCCGATTTGATGCAGAAGTCTCCTCATATCAGCTATGTCCTCCGCAGTTATTATTCTCTGGCGAGGATACCACGAGGCTGGTAATCGAGGCGTTGGATTTGTGAGCTTCCCGTCATATGATATGTGTATTCGTATTGTAAGCGTATTCGATTCGATTCGATTCGATGAAAAGCTCGCTCTGTAAATCTGATATTGGCCGTTGCACAGGTCTAGTCTAATTCAATCTAAATTTGCTCGTCATCCCTCGTTAGCTACACTTGCAAAATCACCGCAAGTGAAGGAGTCTTCATGTAGTGTGGCACATATTCGCTATAGCATCACACTGTTCCAATTTATCGCAGGGATGCAGCAAGAGCAACTCACCATGCATCTTTACCGCACGTTTTCGAGCAATCACTTCTTCCGCTTTCTCCCAGTAGTCTCCTTCCCCGCTTACCCCCTTCTGCCAGTCCAACTGAAAATCAATTGGGCCACTAATCACAAACCGAAGGTCTCCATTTGCCTCTACAGCAAACAATGATTCCAACTGAAAGGTAGCATTGGTTAAAAGGATGAGACATTTCAATCTCTTCCATTCTTTCAACATCTCGCAGAAGATGGGACAAAAGCGAGGGTCTGCGAACGCCAGATGGGTGAGATTGGGCAGCGACGCGATCTTCCTCCACTGCACGACAGTACGATCACCCGCACCATCCAGAATCTCCAAGTGCGTGAGGTTTTGGAACAGCGGTATCGAAAAATCGACGGGCCGTCCTGAGAACAGACGGTCGATTTCGATCGTTAGGCGCTGAAGCCGGGACATGCGATTTAGCACGGCTATGTTCACGAGCAATCCGAAGTTGAGGAACAGTTCGGTGACGCCGCTGCATGCGCCGAGAACTGTGTTTACGCCGAGGAAATGATACCCGATGTACAAGTTTCGGACATTTGAGGAAAAGAAGGCTGGAGGCTGTCGGGATATGCCTTTCAAGATGAATTCAGATGTGAATCGCGGGTGGCCGGGAATGGATGAGGAGTGGGAGATGAAGACGCTTCGACAAAAGAATGGCTGGACCCTGAATAGATGTAGTGTTGAATTTATTCAGATTTAGACCTTATACTCAACTCACCAGTTCTTGACTCTACGAGCGACAAGGATGAGGTTAGGAATTGAAACTGGGTCCGAGAGCGCCGCAGTCTCGAAGATTATTCGTTCGAGGTCTTCACAGAGCCTTTCAGCCTTCATTTCAGTTTCCACCTCTCTTTGAACCAGGGTGGAAGTCGCGACTGATGAGTTGAGAGAGTGTATGTTCATGGAGGTTGGAAAGAAAGAAGGATTCTCGGGGTCGAACTCGGTTCCGCTGACACACGTGTGGCCGCCCTAACTGCGAGAATGTCAAAATATGGGTTTTGACAATTTAATTTCCTTTCTGGTTGCATTTTCCTGCCGCGATGTCACTGACAAATAAAGTTTACACCCCGAAATATGAAGTCGATCGATTTGATTATCGATTCACTGTATGTAAGTGGTTTAGATTGTCCGCTTGTTGTCCGCGAATGCTGTGAGCGCTGTTGACCCTCTTATTATTCGAACTCATGTAGTTCGTTAGTTGCAGCTTAAAGTTGATTTATCGCGGCTCTGCTGATCCAGCTACCATTTCATCAATTTCATCAAGACGACCGGTATGTTCTGGATCGTATCTCTTTGAATCATGAGGTGGCATCTGCATACAAAGGCCGGAAACCTGGAAAGACTTCAACCGCCACTCGGAATGTGTCGGCCGGAACTCATCGGCCGCCGCGCCACGCCCAATCATCAGGGTTCGGTGGATGATGGGAAACTCCCACCCGTTGACCATCAGCCACATCAGTTTGCCTTCTTCGGATGCTCCGGGACCCCGACAGTGCGCGTTTTTCTCCTGACAGTGATTCCCCGAATCAGGCATATCCGTCCCTATCCGTCCTGCATTTTATGTTGCGTTCACTCCTTGCAACCTCGATGACAATGAAACCTTTCATTTTTTGGCCTCTCTCTCAGCGAGGCGAGGCCCATGTATCACCAGGAACCATAAAAAAACAACTCCGACTCCGGGGATATGCACTCGTGTGTTTCCATGGATGCAGATCCGTCCAGGTGAATTTCAGTTCGCTTAGGTGAATGTGACAGGCGGCTGTCACGATCATAGTTACATAAGAGCATGTCTTGGAGCCCCCGACTCTTTTTTCGCTAACGTGCGCCAAATCCCGCCCACCCCCAGGGCGACATGGACGCCTCGCCGCTGCCGCCGGCGAGCATCCTTATGTGCGATACAGCTCTTTACATGGCCAAGTACGGTCCCTAACTTCGACCTCACTCGCACAGTCAATTCCTGGCGGCATCGTGGCTCAATGTGCGTTCCGGACCCCCTACCACTCCCCTTCATGAATTCATGCGCTGAACTACCGTCGATTGGCCCCAGGTCGCCCTGTATACCGCCGAGTTGATGCTCTGCTACAAATATTTCAGACGCCCCTCACGACCCTTCGTCCACCGGCTCGGTGTTGCTACTCTGGCTCTGGCCGATGGTATCTGCACGGTCGATATCAATGTCGCAGCAGTCTTCAATATCACTGGAACGGTGTCCAACAGTCCCTACGCGTTTGCCGTCCCCATCGCACTGCAGATAATGACGACGTACATCTCGTCGGCGGTAGCTCAGCTCTTCTTCGCTAATCTGTTTTATATTTTGTGCGTATATCTGTCTGTTCTTCCTCTACCTGTCTCATGCCGAATCTCTTTGATCTAGGACTTCGAACCTTATCATCAGCTGCTCTATGGTTCTTTTAATCATCGTGCATGTGCGTTCAAGATCTTCACATCGTGAAGCTCACTGTGACTGAACACCGTCTAGGTCGCGTTCTCCTGGACATCCGCTTTCATCCTTCTAGCTGAGCCTAGATCTAACTCCACTGCCAACTTCGCATATACGGCTACGGCGTACGTCGTTGATTCTACGTTGCCCTCCTCCCTCTAACCAGACACAATTCCATACCCTCAGCATCGGCGCCGTATCCTGCGCAGCAACAGACATCCTCATCTCTGCGTGCCTCGCTCTACAATTTTGGCAGCTTATGCCCGAGACGGTTCCCGGTCGAACGACAAGGAGGTGCGCATACAACGCCTTACTCTTCCTTCCATCGTCTAAACGCGTTTAGTCTCGTCCGTCGAGTTACTATTCTCGTGGTCGCTTCTGGCGCCGTCTGCGCCACAGTCACTCTCACCATGATGATCCTATATTTGAATGATAGCTTCGGTGCGTCTGCCCCTTTCCATCTCTTCTCTGCCCTTCTCTCATCTCGGCGCTCCCACCAACATGCACTATCTTTCCCAGCATTCAACTTCCTCTTCGCCCTCCAAGGTCGCATATACGCCCTCTCAATCCTCGGCAACTTCCTCGTTGGCGTCCCTGGTCGTTCACCACGCGGTACAAGTCAATCTCACCCCTTCGGCTCATCGCTCAGCCAAAGCGTCGTCTTCCACGTCCCCGATACCGCCGCCCACTCCCCGCGACAGCAAGAACGAAGAGAAACGTACCGTCTATCACAGCCTAAAAGTATACGGCATAATAGCTTGCTGGCTTCCGCATTTGTGGTGAGATTCTCGATCGTCCGGGGTACCAAGCGATTGATCGAATATCGTTTTATCTTATATGTAGGATGCCGAAAATCAGGAAGACGACGATTTGGAAGGGATCACCTTTGCATTTCCGTCACCCGTTGGCAAAGGGAAGGCTGGACCGTCGCGGTCGTTTGGTTCTGTCAAGGATCCTGACAGTTGAGTTGTAGCTTCTACTAGAGTACAGAACGCAGCGTGTATTATGGGCAAGGCACTCGAAGTGTACGATATGAAAGAAAGACTCGAAGTACTGAAACTGCTTCGTCTGACTGCCGCCACACTTCAAAGACTCGGCGAATGAATCAACCCTTCAATTCACAATTGTTGCAATTATCAAGTATTGTAGTTCGTATGCCGACTGTAGTGTACAAATGAAGGAAGGTGTTACAAATGAGGTAGGAGTATATAGTCAATTAATCGTATTCAATCAATTTTGTCCATTGGTATGAAAGGTCCGTGGGTATCAAATGAATCCCACCTCCTGCCTCGAAGCTCTCGGACGAGAGATAGTGTGTGATGAAAGGCAGTTTACAGCCCGAGAGAGCCCAAAACGCCAGTGAGACCCAAACCACTGAGGATGCCGGTTACGGGGCCGAGGCTATTGAGGCAGAACGCTATGAGTTCAAGAACGCAAGAATTCGAGAAGAAAAACACATACAGTCCTGCAAGAGTTCCAAGAATCCCCGCGAGAAGGCCATTGAGGTTGACAAGGACGCTGTTGAGCGCAACGTCTACGGTTCCGGTGAGACCGGAAAGACCGGGGATGGAGGAGGCGAGCCCCTCGAGGCCGTTCAACGAGGTGGCAATGTCCTAGAATAGATGAAACTAAAATTAGGACAGAAGAGGCGAAGAGCTACGAAAACAAAAGACGAACCGAAACAAGTCCTGCGACGAGATTCGCTACGTCCGCCTCAGTTTGGCGCTTTAGCCCGAGCCCGAGGAGAGTGAGGGAAAGAGAGGCGCTGTTGAGGGCGGTGGTCAGTTGGAGGACGAGCGGGGCGACGTTCGCTTCGGTGGCAGATGCGGTTGCGACGAGGTTATCTATGAACATACATAACTGAGTATTTAGAAAAGTATGAGATGGAAAAAGCATACCAATCTGCGGAAGAATCGAGCCCACTTTCCCTTCCAGTGTGTTCAGGACGCCGGTGATGCTCGAGATGGACGCGCGTTTGTCGAACGCCTCGAGTTGCACAGTCGAGTCTGCGACTGGAACTAAAACTGGGGCCGCGACGGGGCTTGCGGAGACGAATGTGGTGGTGGCGAGGAAGAAGAGAGAGACGAGGCGGAGAGCGAACATCCTGAACTGCCTGGGTGGGTGGTGAAAGGTGGGAGAGGGTTGGGCGGAGGAGGAGAGGATTCAAGGCTTCACTGAAGTGTGAAAGATGAAGCTGAGACACAAAACGGTGGAGATTTTATAGCGTTCCAGGCGAGGCGGAGATGCGTCATGGGAGATAGACGTCAGTCACATCGTTTGAACAGAAAGAAAGAGCCTGGAAACATAGAATTGAGTGGATCCTTTGGGTAGTGTGGCTGGCAGAACGGCAGAGTTCTGCCCATCAATTCTGCCAAACTGGCAATTGCCGGCAGTAGGTCCAGGGGCTGCGGCAGAACCTGGCAAAACTAGGAGGGGTACCGGGCTGATGGCCAATCAACGGGCCGGTAGTCAAGTAATATAGATCCCGTCGAAACGATTTTTTGTCGTCTCTTTGGACCATGTCTGGCGGACGCCCTCCCGAAAAACTTCTCGCCGAGAATTTCACCCGCTTGGACAAGGCGGCAGAAAAAAGCAATCGATATTTCTGGAAATGTGATCATTGCGACACTCCTGCCGGCGCTCGGATTGAAGGGCGAGACCAGCGCCCAATTAAGCATCTCACCGTTTGTACCAAAGTCACGGACGAGATTCGCAAAGCGGCACATCTGCACCTTGTAGCTAAAGGGAATGTGCCGCTTCAGCCGTCTTCCTCCCTTCTCCCAGAAATGACAACTTCGGGGGCGGCAGCTGCATCGACTTCGGCAGAGCCGCGGAAAAAACGAAAGGGTGCGGGAACCTTGGAGGGATATGTTGACTATGCCATGACACCGGTTCAAAAGGCAGATGCCGATTTGAAGTTCTTCAGGTATGTGTTAATTGTTCGTGTAAAAATCCGTGCGCAATTAAGGAAATATCTTTCTTAGATTTGTCGTACACAGCAACAGCGCTTTCCGCATAGCTCACAATCCATATCTCCTTGCATGGGTCCAGTCAATCCGTCCCACATATGAAATCCCCTCCCGTTATGTTCTGAGCAACCGCTTGTTGTTGTCTGAGAGCTCTCGTGTCCATTTGGAGGAAGTCGAGAGGTTGAAGAAGCGAAAGATGTTGACGCTATTGTTAGATGGGTGGGAGGATGCTTTGCGCCGGAGCCTTTATGGCTCCCTTGCAGCCGGAGTTGGTGAATATCCCGTGGTTCTGGGTCTAAATGACCTTACGGGTAGCCGTGGATCGGCAGACAAGTGTCTTGAGACTATCACCGATTGTTAAGATTTGGTGTCGGAGCAAGTCGGGACGGAGCCCGCCCTACGCGTCGGTTAATATTCAGTATATAGTGTTACGTACCGTACACGACGCTCTTCATTCTGTCCACCATCTTGGCTGAGTGAAGAGCGTGCGTTTGTCTCTCATTACTTACTTACACTTTACTCATCTTATTCCTAGTAACTATCTATATTACTAGGTACTTAATACATTGATTCTGTCCACCATCTTGGCTGAGTGAAGAGCTAACTATCTATATTACTAGACTCCCGCATCGACGGGACATCACGCTCGTTACCCCCACGCCCCGCTCGTCTTTCTCCGTCTGCACCGGCACTACCCGCCACCGAACTTTAACAGGTCATGGGCTCTCGTGGCGACGACGACGACTATGCGCCAGCGCGCATCAGGTTGCCCATTCTCGGGCAACGTGGCGAAAACTTCGTCACCTGGAAAACCCAGCTGAAGTCGCAGATTACGGGCATGGGGAAGGCCCGTTACATCAACGGGCGGGCGACTGCGCCCAAACAGCCCACTCTCGATGACAAGGCTGACGCAGCCGCCCAGGAGGCACACCAGAAAGCGCTTGTGAAGTATGATGAGGATTTGGATGAATGGGAGAAGCAGAACGAAAAGATACGCACCCTCCTTTTTCAATCCATCCATGAGACCCACAAGGTCCGTATCGCAAACGATACCTCCGCATTGGAGTCATGGAATACCCTGTGCAAATTATATCAGCACCAGGGGGAGCTTCACGCTCAATCCTTCGTCGACCGCATGCACCAGCTCAAGTGCCCCGACTCCGAGAGCGACCCCCGCCCCTACCTTGACCAGCTCGACCTCCTCATCGCCGAACACGCTAGCGCCGGCGGTGTTCTGGAAGACACTGAGAAGAAAAGCATCGTAATTCACCTTCTCCCGGACAGCTGGCGCACCAACGTCCGCGCCATACTTACGAATGCAGAATCCATCCGTCAAATGGCGACTCAAATGAGTCCCATCAATACCCCTCCCCTCTATACTGCCGACATGCTCATCGAAGCAATCCGTAGCATCGCACGCGACGACATAGCAGTGCACGGAGCAACCGTCCCAACCGGCGGTGCGGCGCTCGCAGCGGGTCCAAACGACACCTGTGATAATTGCGGTAAGAAGGGGCATTGGAAGCGAGATTGTTGGTCAAAAGGTGGCGGAAAAGAGGGGAACCGCCCTAAGGATTGGCAGCGCCCCGGAAAGGGGAAACGAGGACGAGGCGGCAAGTCGAGGAATGGCGGCGGCGGCAACGGCAATAACAACAACAACAACAACGGAGGTAATGCGAATTTCTCGTTTGCCTTCGCTGCTGCCACCGACGTCGCTACCGACTTCACCAAACTAGAGGACGCGGGCATCGTCTCCCGCGGCTTCACCGCCGTCGAATCAGCACTACTGCCCCACCCGCGAACGCTTCATCGAGCTTCGTGACGTCGAGCCGATCGCCATCCGATCAGCCGACAACCGCGTTTTCTACGCCCGAGGACGCGGTAAAGTCCCCATTACCGTCCGTCATCAAGGACGAACCATCGAGCTCCTCCTCGTCGATGTTCTTCATGCGCCCGACATGCCCCTTACCCTTATCTCAGTGAGCCGCATGACGAAAGCCGGTCTTGCGGTACACTTCGAGAAGGAGGGCGCCCACATCCTCCAACCTGACCGCACACCCATATTCGTGGTACAGGAACGCAACGGGTTATACCCCGTGCTCGAGGTACACGCCTCCAAAACCCCCACCCCACACCCGGTCGCAATGACCGCTGCCCATCCAACGACGACAACGCTCACCTTGCACGAATTTCACTGTCGTATGGGTCACGCCGATATCCGCGGGCTGCAGAGCATGCTTAAGAAGGGTCTCGTCACTGGAATAAAGCTTACCGGCGACGAGGCGGGTTTCTGTAAAGGTTGCGCGATGGGAATTCTCAAGCGAGAACCCTTCCCGCAAACCCGCTCCAGCCCGAACGCGACTACCTACGGCGGCCGCACCTTCAGCGACACCTGGGGACCTTCGCCAAAAGAGTCCCTGGGTCATAAGCGGTATTTTGTCGTTTTTCTTGACGATAAGTCGGATGAAGTGGCGGTGACGGGGATGCGGCAGAAGAGCGAGGCGTTCGCCGCGTACAAACAGTACGAGGCGTGGGCGAAAGTGCACCGCGGCGCGACCTACCTGGTGGAATGGGGAACGGACAACGGCGGTGAATTTACGAGCACAGAAACGGAGACGTACCTTAAAAATCAAGGTACACATCACCGCGTCACCGTCCACGATTCGTCCGCCCAAAACGGCAGAGCTGAGCGCGTTCTGCAAACGCTACTCGCGCACGGCCGCGCCATGCTTCACCTCGCCGGCCTCCCGGGATTCCTCTGGCTTGAGGCAGTCGCACATGCGGCTTGGCTCCGCAATCGCACGGAAACAGCGCAAACTATCGGCTCAACGCCGCACCAGCGCGCGACGGGTAATAAACCCAATCTGTCGCTTATCCGGCGATTCGGTGCGAACGTGTGGGTGAAGCTCGAGGGCGCGTCGAAAATCGACATCCAAGCGAAGCCTTGCAAGTGGGTGGGGATAGACGGCAATGCAAAGGGCTACAGAATTTACTGGCCCGAGCAGCGGAAGATTAGCGTGGAGAGAAATGTGCGGTTTGAGGGGGAGTCCGAGGACGTTACCTTTCCAGACGTCACGATCGAGGGGGAGTTGGGTGTTCAGAGCGCTCGCGACGCTTCAAAGACGCCCGCTGCACCATCAAATGCAGCCCCCGAGGTCCCTTCAAATAAATCAGCACCAGAAACTCCTCCCACAACTCAACACGCACCTGTAGCACCTGCGGAAACACCAACCGCTGTCCCAAATACCCCTTCCATCCCTCCTTCACCCCCAGAGCTCTCGCCCGAGCCCGAAACGTTGACGCGCGGAACGCGTACGCGCCAAAAGTCGCGATGGCTCCGCGACATCGACGAAGGCGTTGGATCTACCGGTGGACGCGGTGCCGCACAGGTACCAACGAGTATCGTGCCGCCGAGTCCCGCGTCCAGCGACTCCTCAGCCAGCGCCGCATTTGCAGGCAGCGATTGGTCTGACGGTGCCGTTGCCTTCATGGCGACGCGTGCCGCGTTTGCTGGGGATGAGCGTCCGTTGTCGGCGTTTGCTGCGATGGACGGCGATTCGCCGACAGTTGGTGAGGCGCGTGCGGGACCAGAAAGCGAGCAGTGGGAGACGGCGATGAAAGCAGAGGTATCAAAGCTGGAAGAGCGGCGCACGTGGGAATTAGTCGATCGCCCACGTGACGCAAACATCCTTCCCTGCTCCTTCGTCCTCCGCCGCAAACGCGATGAAAACAATCAAGTCAAGTCTTACAAGGCCCGACTCGTCGCCGGCGGTCACCGACAAATCTACAACGTCGACTACACCGAGACTGCGTCCCCCACCATGACCCTCGCCACTTTCCGCTTTCTGCTCGCCCTAGCCGCCAAGTACGATCTCGAGGCCGAGAACATCGACTTCTCCAGCGCGTACTGTACCATTTCATTCAATTCGTATGTCACGCGTCACAGGGCCGATTTTTTACGAATATTTTCGTACCTGTCACGGGTCACCGAGGCCTCTTATGAATGTCCCAGATATTATAAGTCACAAAATCAGCGGAAAATTGCCCAAAAATCGAATTTTTCGCTCCCACAGGCTTTTCTTCCATCGAATGGCGTCCCGAAGTCCGTTTTGATGTTTTAGTCTTGAATATGGTCTGGGTAGTTCTGATTTTGTCTGATTTTGGCTCATTTTCTGGGTATTTTACAGGCAAACCCACCTGAAATCAATGAAATTCCGCTCAAACCCGATTGTTCTCCGTTTTCTGCCCTTCGGCGGGCTGTAGGTTCTCTGGGAATGGTGGATAAGGCAAAGGGTGTGTTCTGAGTCATTTATGAATTTTTTTAGGTGTCACGGTCCTTCAGAGGCATTTAAGAACACCAAAGTTCGAATATTTGGGTCACGCGTCACAGGCGGGGAGAATTGATCGAAATGGTACAGTACACCAACGCCGACCTCGAAGAAACCATCTACATGGAACAGGCACCGGGTTTCAAGAAACCCGGGTACGAAAATCTCGTGTGCTTATTACACAAAGCGCTCTACGGGCTGAAGCAGGCGGGAAGGCAATGGTATAAGACGGTGGTGGCGCTTCTGATGAAGCGCTTGGGGTTTTCACGGTGCGCCTACGACCTAGCGGTCTTCTTTTATTTCGACGGCGAGGTTGGGATCATCATAGGCATCCATGTCGATGATAGCAAGATTCTTTCCAACTCGAAGACGGCGTGCGCAGCTGTAAAGCGCGAGATCGCCGCCTTCTACGAGATCACGGACCTTGGGCCAGTCCGCTGGCTGCTCGGATTCGAGATCCGCCGCGACCGCGCTGCGCGACGCATCACAATGTCGCAAAGCGCCTATGTCGACACCCTCGCTAAACGCTTCAACCTCACCCAGGCACACCCTCTCACCGTCCCTCTCGACCCTCACGTCAACCTCTACGACGACAGCGCCAGCGACGACGACGCCGACTTCTCGCAATACTCGCAGCTCATCGGCTCGCTGATGTATGCAGCAATCGGCACGCGCCCGGACATCGCCTACGCCGTGTCCCTCCTCGCGCGCTTTATGTCGAAGCCCAAACGCATCCATTGGGACGCCGCCAAGCGCGTCCTTCGCTACCTCATCGGCAGCAAGGACTTCGCTATTACCTTTGGACTGGACGACTCCGGCTTAGTCGGCTACACAGACGCCGACCACGCCTCTCACCCCGATCGCCACTCCATCTCGGGCAACGTCTTCCTATTCGACGGCGCCCCCATCTCCTGGTCATCCCGCAAGCAGCCAATCATCGCGCTGTCCACCACCGAAGCCGAGTACATCGCCGCCGCAAGCGCCGCGCGCGAAGTTACTTGGCTCCGGAACCTCATTGGGGAACTCGCCGACATCCAGCTCGGCCCTACCCCACTTCACTGCGATAACCAGGGCACCATTGTGCTCATCCGCAGCGGTCTCGTCAACCCCCGCAACAAACATATCGACATTCGCTACCGCTACGTCAACGAGGCGCTAGAGATGGAAATCATCGTCGTACTCTACGTCTCGACGGACAACCAAGTTGCCGACATTTTCACCAAGGCTCTCCCCCGCGTCAAGCTTCACCACTTCCGTGAATTAATGGGACTCCGCGCGACTTGAGGGGGAGTGTTAAGATTTGGTGTCGGAGCAAGTCGGGACGGAGCCCGCCCTACGCGTCGGTTAATATTCAGTATATAGTGTTACGTACCGTACACGACGCTCTTCATTCTGTCCACCATCTTGGCTGAGTGAAGAGCGTGCGTTTGTCTCTCATTACTTACTTACACTTTACTCATCTTATTCCTAGTAACTATCTATATTACTAGGTACTTAATACATTGATTCTGTCCACCATCTTGGCTGAGTGAAGAGCTAACTATCTATATTACTAGACTCCCGCATCGACGGGACATCACGCTCGTTACCCCCACGCCCCGCTCGTCTTTCTCCGTCTGCACCGGCACTACCCGCCACCGAACTTTAACACCGATGCGATGGGCAAGATGGACATAGCAGACGGGGAGAATGTTATTGCATTGACAACGGATAATCCTACGGTGATGCAGTCCTTGCGACGGAAATTTGAATTCAAATTTCCATGGGTTCTTGTAAGGATTGCTCTCATATTTTCAATACACCCATCTCAAATCCCATTTAGACCTTTGCGTGCTTTCTTCACGGTATCAATACTATCCTCGGCAAAATTGTTTCGTACCCGGGAATCAAGGAATTCATTGTCGCCACTGCGGCCATCGTTTCCTTTTTTAATAGCTCACATTATTGGGGCGGTCAATTGGAGGAGGAAGCCAAGGCTATTAAACAAGGGCGGTCTCTGAAAACCAGGACTGAATCCCGATGGTATTCTCTTATCTTACAGGCCTTGAGCGTTGTTGTGCATAGGTAAGCTTGACATCTTGAATGATTTCGTAGTTATCTGATGTATGAAATCAAGAGTGGCACTTGTGCGAGTCTGCTCACGGCCAGATGCGCAGAAAAAAACCAACGGAATGACTCCGGTCTCGGCAAATGTTATTAAATGGGTCATGAATTTGCAGTATTGGGAGCGGCTCGACCAGATAATCAAGGTCTGTAAGCCGCTCGTTGATGCCATTGGCAATCTCGAGAATCGAGAAGTCAATCTGGCAGACTGCATGCTTGAGCTGCTTCGGTGTGCGAAGCATGTTTCTTCCATCTCGCTCCAACGCTTACCTGGCGAGGATTGGGGATTTCTTGATCATGCGCGGACCACCTTCGTCAAAGAGTTTCAAGAGATGAATACCGATGTTCATGCACTCGCGTTGTTCCTTCATCCGCGCTGCCGAAAACTCGCTGTGTCTCAAGTCGCTAAAAGCCGGACCTTTGAGCAAATGTGCAAAACTGCCGGGGAAATCGCTATGAAATGGAAGTGGAATGCAAACCGGGCGGGATTGTTGATGGAGGACATGCAGAATTACTACCTCTGCAAGGGAGTCTTTGCTGGATCGACAGCCGATGCGAAGGAATGGTGGGAGGGACTTCCTATATCTGGTGAGAAGAACCCGCTCAAAGTTTTGGCTATCACCCTTTTTTCAATCGTCCCTCATGCCGCCGAGGTTGAGCGGTTGTTTTCTGGCCTATCCGGCATCCAAGGAGTGAAGCGCTGCAACCTCTCCGTGCCTACATTCGAATCCTTGGGAAAGCTACGCAATAACTACAGCTATCACATCTACCAACAACACCGCGCGGCCGGACTTCCTGTTCATCGGAAACACGGCCACATGCACACACGGGCTGAGCCCGGCATCGACGTCGACCTCGTCGATGATCTCGAGGCATCTTTCACCTGGAAGCCCCCCCTCATTGTCGAGAATATCAGTGACGGCGACGGCATCGGTGTTCCCATCGAGCAGATGACACCGGAGCAGATTGAAGCTGAATTGAATACTTGGGAGGCAGAATTGGCGGCCGAGCAAGCAGCACGTCCTGCTGTACCGATGCGCCAGGAGCCCACCGACGTGCCTTTGATCTACGACCTGGACGAATTGGATCGCATTGACAGTGGCGCAGCTTTGATTGTCCGTGATGACGTGGATATTCGGGTGGGCAAGGACGACAGTGCTACATGGGACTTAGCAAGTCTTCTTGCATCCAAAGGTATTGGTTCTACCTAGATACACCTTGTTTTTCTACGGTACAAAGCGCATGAATGAAAAAAATCTGGCCCGGAAAATATTTCCTTTTTTGGTTCTGCCAGTTCCGCCGCCACCTGGCAATTGCCGTTCTGCCCGGCAGACTGGCAGAACTGACCCGAAACAGTTCTGCCATGTACACTACCTTTGGGTAAGAAAAAGAAAGACGCGAATGTTGGCGTGGAAACTTTTGAGAATTCCGTTGATGGTGTGATGTCAGTCGTGTTTCGAGAATTATCAAGAGGCGTCCGATCTTCTTATCACTCCCACCATCAACTTCACGTGCATCAACACCCCCTTCCATATCGAGTTGACAGTTTTTGGCGGGAGTCGTCTGCGTTCTCAACCTCAGACGGTCGGATAGCGTCAATGAGCTGGCTTTGGGGCCCTTTTGGATGTCCATTAGAGACTACACGAGAACTGAGGCTTTCTGAGTGCGATTCCAGACTCTTTGCTGCGAAAAGATTGTATGGTTGTTGTATGGCATCAAACAGTCACTCGTTGCTCAAAATTCATGATTTCTGTCAAACTGGTGGGGAGTAACCTTAGTAGCAGCAGTCAATGATATAGCCAAGTCAATGAACAGTCGCGTTCAAGGCCGGAAGCAGGCTACGGTGTCGACTCCCGCCAAAAGCTGTCAACCCGATATGGAAGGGGGTGTTGATGCACGTGAAGTTGATGGTGGGAGTGATAAGAAGATCGGACGCCTCTTGAGAATTATGGTGGCAACATACGCTCTAACGTGAGCTCGAGAGCGGGCCCGAGAGAGAGAGATTGCGACTCGTGCGAGTACCCAGAGAGCTCGAAATAAATCGCCAAGCCTAACGAAATCAAGGTGCTTGACAAGGAAAGAGAACATACAATATACAGAGTCGCTTGAACAGATGACGGACTGCTGGAGCTGATAAGACCGTTCATTCGGAAGCGGCGGAGCCTGAGTGGAGAGACATGAAAAGACATCTGGTGAGCACTGAGAATTAGCATGGAGCGTTGTCCCGGGCGCTTCAATCGTAACGCACGCCGTTTGCCAGCCAAACTCAACGAGCTCAATAGGGTGTTTCAGATATCCCAACTTTGCGCCCGATTTTGGTTCCAACTTGATGCCCGATTTTGAAAGTTGCAAGTCCGAATTTGAGTCCGATTTCGAAGTTAGGATGCAAGTCGTGCATAGGACCACGACTTGCATCCCAACTTTCACTCCAACTTCCACTCTCCAACTTTCCGCTCAACTTCAGCTAATTCCTACGGCCCAAAAATTGGCCTCAACCCTCGAAATCGGACTCCAAGTTGGGACAAAGTTGACACCAAAGTTGGACCCAAAGTTGAGCAGAATTGAGATATCTGAAACACCCTAATGCTCAATGAGGTCCACAGTGTATTTCGTGCAAAATAAGTACCGAAGCCAATGTTTGGAGATCGCAGGAAGCAGATGGAGGCGTGTTTTCACCCATTGAATTCGTCGTCATTGGGTGGAGTGATAGACCGTAACGATGTGTTGCTCCACATACAGCTGAAGAGTCGCTGAAGCTTCGAAAAGCCACGAGCTCAGGGCATAGTGCGTCAATTGGGTCCGTCGTCATACCCATAGGAAAGTGGATAGATGTGCAGAGAGAGGCGAAGCGTGACGCGTCGCCCTGAGTCACACGAATCCCAACAATTCCCATGATCTCGGAATATGCCGTGTTGAAATTCGATTCAGATTTCAGACTCAGAAAGAGGCGACGAAAAAAGTTGTCCAGCGTCGGTAGTTCTTTAATAATATACAATCATGTCCAGTCATCGCCGTCATTACTAGATATTGTGTTCCTCACTAACTCACACCTTCTCAATACTCGGCTTCTCATTACGCTTAACGTCCTCCTCCTCTTTCGCCTCCTTTGCCTCTACAATTCCCACGTTCGAGTCCCCTACTTTATCCATAACATCCCTGAACTGCGGCACAAAGTTACAGCAGACCGCATACGTCCACGCCGCAGAGAAGAACATGACGGGCACCACCATACCCAATGCCATCGAGTTGTGCAGGTCCGCGACTTTGGCGGTCAGCGGGGGAACTAACAGGAATCAAATTCAATGAAGGTGACTTTCATCACGAGAAAACGAGCAAACGCACCGCAAGCACCACCAACAACCCCACCAACAATCCACCCCGCCCCACGCTTCGTATGTCTGCCAATCCCACGAATCCCCAGGGCCACAATCGTCGGGAAACACACGCTCTCGAAAAAGAGCGTCATGTAGAGCATGATCATGCCGGTATTGCCACGTTGGGTGATAGAGGCCGCGCAGAAGGCGATGACCATGCTGAGGTAGACGAGGAAGACGATGCGCGGGCGGACGCGTGTCATGAGTGCTGTTCAGAAATATCAGTTAAATAAGTCGAAGTTGAAACGGAAGGCTGGCAGCGGGACGAGAGGTGCGAGAAGAAGGTAAATATACGCACCAGATCCTGAGAACCGTCCTACAGCAAACGCACCCTGCGCTCCGGCAAGGAATCGTGCACCGAGGGCGGGATCAGTTGACCCCCGAGTCTCAGTCACGTAGTTTATGAACCAGGTGGCGATGGCGACTGTGAAAAATGAATGAGAAAGCGGAGATAGCAATATCACCCTCAATTTCGAACTCACCTTGCGCGCCGACGTAGCAAAACTGAGCAAACGCGGCATAGAACACTTTCCATTGTTGCCAAAAAGGCTTTTCTCCTTGAACCTCGCCGACATGTGTAATCTCCGCTTGTTCGGCCATGTCAAGATCTGAAGATCACGCATCAGTCAAAATGCACGGCAATTCAAAGACCAAAATATTAAACTGACCTGTTACTTCAGGGATGACCGAAAAGAAGAAAACTATCTAGCAAACTTGTCGACTTCAAAATCGAGGCACGGTGGGAGAGCAACGTACCGCAAGCAGGAACACAAACAGCGCAATAGCGAGATACACCCATTGCACAGTCTTGAGCGAATCAACACTGTCTCCCGTATTTTGGAAAAACACGTATGAGCCGAGTACAGGGCCCACAACGGTACCAACGGCTTGCACGGACTGCGCGAGGTTGATGCGGAGTTCAGCGTATTTGGGTGGACCCGTGACTACTCGGGCGTCAGATACGGGGAGGGGAGGGGGCGAAGAAGGGCCAATGACGCACCCGCCATATACGGATTCGCACCCGTCTCCAGGCAGCCGAGACCCGAGCCGATGATAAACGTTGCTCCGCAGAATCCTCCGAAAGATCGTTTCAGAGCTGCGGGCCACATGAGGAGGGCGCCGATGCCTTCAAGTACGAGACCTACGTGGGCAGTCGATGGTCTGATTATGTTATCACTGGAGGAAGCGTACCGAGAATGAACACAGCTCGATAGCCAAAGTGTCGCAAAACCCAGTTCCCATATCCCAACGACGCGAGCGGATAGGCGCCGAAATACGCTGCTTGCAAACCCGAGGACCGCGTCCGTGTGATGTGGAGGGTGAGTTGGAAGTGCTTGTTCAGTGTGTCTAGGAGACCGTACGCGAATCCCTGTGGCCAGTGCACTTCGATAAGCGGGATACATAGAGATAGGCCGAGCTGACGCACCCATAGGAAATACAAAATCGTGACCAGAAACAGCGGCCACAATGTCTCACGCAACGTCAGCTGTGAGGCGTTCGTTATCCGGTTCCCCACTCGCAGCGAATGCGGACGGAAGAGTCTGGTTTTCTTCTGCACGGGCTTTTCGTCTGTTGGGCTCATCATCTTCGAGCGTAGATGGGAGACTGTAGACAAGGGAGGAAAAGAGGACGATGACGGTGGGGAAGGAAGCGTGTTGAGAAGCTCCAAGACCGGCTTTATACAAGGCAGTTTTAAGTTCTATTTTTTTGCCGGGCCGTGGAAGGTCACCAGGCGATACGTTAGATGCGTGTCGGCGGGTGTGCCCGTTGCCTCCGGGAAGAAGTCAAGAAGAAGTTTGGTGTTCTGCCGAGTAACTTAACGACGTGTCGAAGGTCAAAATGAGCGAGCTTGAATAGTAGCCTGAGAAGACAATCGGAGAAACTCGAGAATTTTGGTGGATCCATGCAGAGAGGTCCAGTCATCCATTTTGGCTTTGGAATGGAGCCGCGGCCAAGTCATCGACCCACGCGGGAGAAGAGGATTGACGTCGGTAGAATCATCAAGAAAACTAGAGAAAACCTCGTACACGAAGCGAATGTGGTAACAAGTTTCGACATGGTACTGTTGTCAAGTTCTTGTCATCCGCAGACCGTTATGATGTGTCTCGAACCGACCCCACCTTGGTCCCGATGGAGTGGTCCGGGGGGTCCGACTGGCAGGAAGGCTGGACGCCGTCGACGATGGCTAAGACCAAAGCTAGATGATATAGATCTACTACCCCACGTGACTACTAGCCTAAACCTCCTACTCCATCTGCCCCACACAAAAATGGCAACGTCCTCGTTGCCCCAGCCTCCAAGAAACCACAAAAAAAGATTCCCCTCAACACGCCCTCATCCATCCCAACGCGGAAAGCGCTCGACTCAAATCTTGAAGCCGAGGATCGTGGTCCCAATCCAAATGCGGCGGCGGTCGAGCGTTGTGAAAGAACGCGTTCGATGTAAGCACGGTGCGGGCTTGTGAACGGGGTGGTGCGGTAGTCCTATACTGCGAGTGATTTTTATTCGATCCGGCGCGTGTTCTGGTACAAAGAGAATTAAATTTGCTGGGCGGTGCGCGACGATCCCGACGGCGTAAACTTGCGAATGGCTGAGTACGACCAGTACGAAGGCACGAAAGATCTCTTGCGGGTGCGGAGGGCGGTGTATGCGTAGACAGCCCCTGCGCATCTTCGGCCCAATCGAATGGAGCCTGCGCGACGGCGGCGGCGGCGACAGTATCGGTGTGGGTGGCGACGTCGGACATGGAAGGGGAGGGAGCGGTAACGGCGGCCGAATCGAGAGCCGGAATCGGTGCGGCTGTCCGTACCGCAATCTCAGTCGACGAGTCGCGCACCTCGGTCTTCATCTTCTCCTCGCAAAGCCTCCATCCAACCTCAAAACCCCACATACGCTCCTGCTCCAGCTCCTTCCTCTGATCTGCCACAGCGGGTACTGCTACCCCGTTGAGCTGGTCCACTATCTCCCGTACTCCAGCTGCACGGCCCTCCTCAAACCCTTCCTTCCTTGCACTCTCCACCTGTTCTTCACCCCAACGAAAGCCGATCTGCGTGGCCTGATCCCACAGCGTCCTCAAGCAGCTCTGAAGCACCTTACCGCCCTCCTTCCTCGCATCCCACGGCACTGTCTGCAAAAGAATGCGCTCGACGCGCGAGTCGTCAGCGTCACGCGGCACGCGCTCACTCTTCCCAGCTTCCTCAGCCCTCTTTTCCGCCTCCGCGGCCTCCACAATACGGCGCTTCTTCTCTTCCTCTGCTTTCTCTGCTTCCGCTCTTTCCATCGCATTGCTCCAACCTATAACCGCCGCTGTCTCCCACAGCTTGGAAATGGACTTATCCAGCCCTCCCTCTTCCAACCATTCAATAGCCCTGCTAAAAACCACGTCGCGGCTCAATTTTTCGATGAGCTGGCGGTCACCATCAGACAGCGGGACCTGGTACATTTTCCCAGGCTAGAGGCGGGTGCTGGCGGTGTCTATGTAGCGCGAGAAGACGGGGCAGCGTAGTAGCGACAACGTAGTAGCGCGGGGTCCAGATAACACGAAAACTCTTCACGGGGCTCTGCAACACGACTGCGAAAACGACAAGACACGACACAGACACGAAAAACACGAGAAGACGACCCCAGATATGCGGAAGAGAGCGGTACGCGGCGAGAGCGCTGGCTGATAAGAATCCTACTCCCGTCACCAAAATGGAGTGGTCCGGGGGGTCCGACTGGCAGGAAGGCTGGACGCCGTCGACGATGGCTAAGACCAAAGCTAGATGATATAGATCTACTACCCCACGTGACTACTAGCCTAAACCTCCTACTCCACCGAACGAGAATGTCAACAAGGTGCAGAGAATTTTCAAGATTTGATCGGATTATTGAATTTTGCCGCTAAAAAGGCGCAGAGTTGCTGTGATCGAAGCCACCGAGGTAGATCTAAAGGTTGTTTAGTGTGCGGATGACCGCGTTGGGGCGTACCGCTGGCTCACATTCAACTGCTGTCAAGGTACGAAGCAAAAGATATGTGTGACAGTCGTGCGAGTCACGCACTGCGCCGTCAATTGATCATCAATCGATCGATCATACTATTTTTGGTCGTTCTTTTTTTCAAATCTTGTTTTCTTCATGATTCACAACGAGCACTTGACGAGCAACTGGACGTCAAAGTTTGATATGCGCAAGCTGGACTACCAGGCTTGCAATTCTAAATCGAAGGCAATTTCGAATTTCAGGACGATCCGCCGTTCAACCTTAAACTCAAGGCAAGTTCAAGACAGACTTACCTTCACAATACCATCCCACTAAGCGCTGAAGTCGAAGAATATTTCCCGGAGCCTCCGGAAGGCGCAATATGCATTCTCCGGCACGTCCGGACCCATCCATTGTATTGCGATTGGCTCTCATGATGCAAAGTATTGATATCTTGCGCCAATTTCAATGGTAGACGCTTTCGCCCCATGTCGTAGCGAGAACGTACCCATTCTCCATGGAAAAACATTGGAAGGGCGCTGTAGCTACAAATTCTGGCGACTAGTCTCCAGCCAACGTTGATTTCCGAGTTGAACCATAATGAAAATCGTCAAGGGCAACCTGGACATCGACAGCGGCACCCTAGATTCGATCCATGTAAGAATTAGTTCGTCTTTGGGAGCCTTGAACCCTGGCAGCACAAGAAAATACTCACGGCGCGCGCAGCCTCAGGCACATCCGTTATTGGTGCCACCGAGGTCCCCGGAATTCGAAACACAATGCTATGGCTCACTGATGAACGGTAACCGTGAGTTTGCCCAGTCGCTTCTAGAGAACTCCCAGGGGTGCCGACTAAGAAGTTACCGAGGATGGAGAGAGCGTACACCCGTCCTTGGAGCACAAATAGAACGTTGAATGCTATCCAAAATCATGGTGTGAGTGTATGTATTGGCGATGAGTCGTAGTTTGGGACAACGCACCTGGATTCCCTTTCAACACCAATATCATCATCGTAAGCGTGGTTGTAGCGCAAACACCACCAGAAGCGACGACGAGAACGATGATTCGACGCACGACACTGGTTAAGCAAATCCATTAGCCGTTCCCAGACCAGTTGCAGGATTCATGCTCACCTTCGAGCGGATTGGCCCGGTATCGTATTTCTCATCAACAGCCAAAATTTGGTCACAAGACATAGGGCGATAATAACATCCGTCCCCGCGCAGTTAATGGCCCCGACCCTGGAGAGACAACAGTATCTCAGCGCAAGTGACAATGGAAGGAGATGGGGTACATACGCTGTATACCGAAACGAGATGTCCTGACGGTTCGCGATTGTCTTTACCAAGAGAATAGCCGCTGAAAACGAGAATCCAAACTGTGGATTCAATTCTGGGACGTTAGCGAAAACGGTTTCAGGCGGGAACTAATTACATGCACGGCAATGAGAATAACCAAAATGCCACAGATGATTAAACTCTTCACACTTTTGACGCTATGACATGTCAATTGTTGCCAGATTGGTCAAATTGAAAAAGAGAACGCGCACAGAGCCCGGAACAAGTTCGTAAAGAACAGCTGAGTGATAACCGCCGTGGAGTAGGTGGTCACAATTTGAATTGCAACGGGAATTGTGAAAGCGTGTATATTCCGAGTCACTGCTCCGTTCACAGTCAGACATAGGCTGACATTGATTGCCAAGGTGCAGATGGTGTCGGCGAGGAGCATCGCGCTAACACCGATTTTGTGGATCAGCGGCCGCGAGGGACGATTGAAGTAACGCCAACATAGCATGATCTCAACGGAGTACATGATGACCTGGAAATTTGAGTTAGCATTGGGGAAAGAGCGAGGAATCGGAGTAGAGATGGTCAGGAGACTTGCATTGAGCCAGGATGCCGCGAGAAAAGGGCTGCAGAATGGCTGTATCAGTTATGGGACGGCAAGTTCGAAAGAAATTGAGTAGGACAGTGTGCGTACACGATGGGTACCGTGGTGTCCATAACCTTGAAGTTAACGGACGGAGATGGTACGAAGGCTGAAGAACGCTGATCGTGGCGTGCCTCCCTTTTATGCCCTTCCATCGCGGCCGACTAAGCGAATATATTGCCCATCGTTAGCCGCCATCATGAGCAGTGAATATTTCGTCCGAAACAGCAGGCGGTCGCATGATCTCGATCAGTCCGTTGTCGCGCCATCACGGGGCGGGACGGACTACTATCATGAACCAAGTCGAGTATCGAAGATAAAGCCATTGATACCCTTTGCGTGAGGCGCGGTAAATTTTGTTCTGCATGGCTTCAACGCGCGAATCCGTGCAAACTTTAGGAAGATAGAAGGGGTCAGGAGGAAGGTTTTTGCAATTCATCTGAATGGAATAATGAAAAGGTGCGAGGGATCGTCGATCACGATGCATCGTGGCTGCCAGAGTGGTAGCCGCTGTCCAGTTTGAACGCCATCCCGTCTCATATCTTCTTGCACAGCTGCCACTATACAGGTTGAACCTCATTCGGCTGGCACATTCCGACATCTTCACTCACCACTGAGTATCTAAGCACTGGGTGAAGTCGAATCTCCCATGGACCATGGTGGTAGGAGTGATTTTGATGTGATTGTGACGTGACTTGATCTCATTGATGATAACTCTCCTTGAACCCGAACCACCACCATCTTCAATCGGATGCGCGGCTCAATGATAGATTGAACGGATATCTTGCTTGAATTCTGTGTTCAAGCGCCTCTTCTTGTTGGATTGTATCAGCTGGGAATAAATTGCGACATCCACAGTACCGATCCTCCAAAGTACATATCCAAAAGGTAACTTTGCAATATCTGCAGTGCGTTTATCAAAATCTTCTACTCGGTAGCATTCTGTCTACGTTTCTCTTTCTCCGCGGCCCGGAACACTTCGGGCGAATAATACCCGGTAATATCCCAGCCCTTTGGTTTGATGCCAAACGAGAATCCAGTTTGCGTTCCCGTACGCTCGGCCAGGTCACGGTGAGGACTACGTTGATTTGTGAGTACCAAATCATTCCATCTTTAATTTACGAAAACTCACTGAGCTCTCGCAATATCGTTGACCAACCAGCCTGGCTGACCCGGTTTTCCGACCTCTTTGAAGAAACTTTCCACGTTCTGAGCCGTATCCAAGTCGTTCTTGCCAAGAAGATCCATGAGGAAGTAAACCTGTGATGGAAACTATATGTGAGTATCGATATCTGCGTAGACTACGCTAGAATTTACCTTGGGATAAGGATTCGGCTCGCCGACAAACAATTCGAAGTAATACACCATGCCCATCGTGTGGCGACCGACTTTTCCTGCGTATGCTTCAGGCACGTCGTCGATTTCATGGCCGTCCTTCAGCTCAACAGTTTCATTCATGACCGCATATGGGAACAGGTTCTTGTAAAGTGTTTTGAACGCAGCTATGTCGTCGTCAGATTTCTGTCCGTGAAGTTTCCCGCCGAGTGTCAGGTTTTCAATGACATGTTTGAGCGTCTGATTAGGAGTCCACATGTACAGCTATGAAGAATGGTAAGACTTTTTGCGAGCATGAAGTCAGGTCGATATAACTGACCTTCAATCTGTTGTCCTCAAGCGGTTTCAAATCGCATGCCACTCCCGCAAGAGACAAACCAGAGTCAGTCTCGTTTAAGAACTTTATGAGCCCCTCCAACGGCTTGACTAGAGATGGATCGAGAAATTCAACTAATGGCTTAAAAGGAGTCAAGTCCGATATCAAGCGGCCTGTCGGCGACTCGAACTGGGGATCCGCACTAGGGTCGGGCAACGGAGGCATGCAGTAATACTTGAGTGTGATGGATCCAGAGGGCTCCAGATCCACAGCTAAAGAATATCTGAGAAGAGGAGAACGAGAAGGGTAGTTGAAGACATACCGATGAAGTACGTTGATCCAGGCACGACCTGCTCATCACTCTCCCTCTTCGGGAATATCCACTTCTCAATTTTATCCTTCCAGTCCTTCCCACCTTCTTGGCTCACAAGCCCCATTCCTCCCACAGCCGACCAAAGCCAATCAATAACTACCGCCCCTGAAAGTCGAATCGCATCAACGGGATGAAACGGCTGGATACCAAACCGAATCTTCCTGTTACACGGAGCGTCTGGCTCCGTATCGGTAGGGATGACCCAGGAGAATTCAACGCAAGAACCGTCGCGTGTAAATTCAGAAAGGTGTTCTTGCGATGTGCCTTTAACGGTGGGACCGTTGAGGCCGCCGAGACGGGCCCACCAGAATACGAGGTGAGCTGTTTGCGCGTGAATGGGATACTTCGCCGTGTCGAGCATGGAGGCCAATGTTCGAGCTGCACGTTCCCAGTAGAATTTAGATTGCTCGGAGAGGACTGGTAGGGCCTGCAAATATTCCGTGAGTCAACTTCTTCTTTCGCGAAGAGGGTAGAAACAAACCTGAGTCAAGATCTCGTAGACTTGTAGCCTGTTACCGTCCTCATTCACACTAATGTCTTCGCAGATTTGATGGCTTCCACCGAGCAGCTGTTTCGTTACACACAAGACAGTATCGACAACCCCCAACGAAGTCAACGGTGGCGAGAACTTCTGAATGATCGGTAACTGAGCTGAATAAACTTTCAGAAACGACAGATAGCGCGCTGGGGAGCGTCAACTCATAATCACCAAAGAAACGCCCGTCCGCGAATAAAGCTTTGTGGTCGATATAATGCGCAAGCATCGGAGGGATGTCGTTCTGAGGGAAAAAGATAGACTCTCCGTGACGCCCTTTTAAACATTGCTCATATATCGTACTTTTCTAAAGCGAGACAGACGTCTGTCGCCCAGACTTGTATGCTCTCGAGTCGGCGTTGGCAGTGGTGCTCGGCTCGTTCATGTCTTACCCCTGGTCTTAAGTTTAGTCTAATGTGCTGAAGCTAGCCATGGAGAATGAAGGCTAAAACGACGAACCTAGCCATCCATGTTTGCAGTCATGCATCCAAAACAGGCGAGAAAATTGGTACATGGATCTAGCCAATTGGTTGGCTATGTTCGTGGTCTTGTTTCCTTTTTCCATGGCTAGGTTCATGCGCTTTAGTCTATGTTTTACATAGTGCTATCCCACCATTTCTATCTTGATCGATTTGATTTTACTGACATCTAATGCATCACGCATGTGGCTCGGCGGTGAGTCTTGTCTTGTCAAGTAGAACATTCACAGAACATCTGGAAATTATTGCAAGTATGTCAGCCTGAGCATGTTCAATCGCGAACGTTGAGAGAGGAAATGAATATCCACCCTGGGGCCTGCATGATGTTTTCCAGAACTAAACATGCTAACGACGCCTATAGTGCAGTTCTGCCATTCAGCCAGTTAGCATCCTGCTGCCGGGGATTCAATGTCGGTGTTATTCATAGTCGACAGAAAGATCCAGACCTTTAGGAATACCTAGTGGATGAAAATGGTCCGTGTTCCATTCACCTCGAACGTCCATCCCTCGACACTGTGTTTTTATAAGAATCAATATGCTGAGCAAAGTTTCATACCAAACGGCGGGTCTGAGTCGTCTTGCTTACAGATGCAAACACATGAGTCGAACGAGGGTGGGCTGCACGGAAACGGAGTGGCGCAGACGTAGTGAACGATTCTGGCATTTTCACGACAACATTTCAAGACTGAAACGATGTTTGAAAATCCTGTCAACGACGGAACCGAAAGGGATATAAAAACCGCACATAAACTCGCCATCGTCTAAACAATCTGCTGTTTATCACCATCGAACCGAAATTTCACTCCGACCGACCATGCCCGACGCACCACTAACCGACATCGTCCTCGCATGCATCGCCTTCATCTACCTTGCCTACCACTATGCCCTCGACCGTGGCCACCGCACCCCTCAGCTTCGCGGCCCTCCAAGCAACAATCCCCTCTTCGGGCTCGTCCCCACAATGATGAGCGTCGATTCAGGGGACATCTGCGAAGAGTGGGCGGCGCGATATGGTTTGGCGTTCACCGTACCAGCTATACTGGGCTCGAAATGGTTGGTCATCGGTGATCCCAAGGCATTGGCCCATTTGATTGGGAAGGAGCCGTATGGGTATGTGCGCCCGCCTGCGGCGAAGAGTTTTCAGGAGGAGTTGCTGGGCAAAGGGCTGTTTACTGCGGAGGGGGATGAGTATACCAGGTGGGTGGAGTGACGACTTTTGCGAATCAAAGTGGCGGAGTTCTGATGAGACCATTTGAACAAAGACAGAGAAAGACACTAAACCAGGCATTTACCAGTAACGCCGTCAAAGACTTGATGCCAATATTTTTTGAGTCGGCGTACAAGGTGGGGTGCCTTTCTATCTTACTTTTCGCCGACGAAAAACACCGGTATCAGACTAAGGCAGCCTGGGACACGATGATCGAGAATGAACCTGCCGAAACTAAGATAATTGAGGTACAGCGGTGGTGAGTTGAATCATTTGAATCTCAGGATCCATGGCTAAATTGAACCTGTAGGATGAACCATATATCGTGAGCCAATCTCCCGATCAACAAGAATCAGATCAAATCGCACTCACCCATCCTCATCCTCCAAAGGCTCGACACAATCGGCCTCGCAGGCTTCTCCCACGCCTTCAACACCCTCTCCGGGCATACCACAGCCATTACCTCCGCTTTCGAATCCCTCGGCCGCACAACCTTCTTCGAAACCTGCATCGCTGTCCTCTCCGTAGCTGTACCCCTGTTCAACAGAATCCCGACGAGACGGAGAAGGATGATGAACCAGCTGACGGAGACGATGCAGCAGCTGGGAGAGGAGTTTCTTGGAAATGCGAGGAGGATGAGTAGGGAGGCGTTGAGTGCGGATAAGAGTGTGATTGGGTTATTGGGTGCGTGGGCTTGGGATTCGAATTTAAAAGTGCTGTGAGACTGATTCGATGTTGGATACAGCGAAGTCGGCGAATGCTGAAAAGATCAAGGCGGATGAGGTCACTTCGCAGGTAAGACGCCGCATGAAGTGACACACCGTACCAATGTTCCGAGGTCCCCAGATAAATCTTCTCCTCCTCGCCGGATACGAGTCGACTGCAAGTAAGTATACTGTTCTTTCTAAGTATCTGGCTAATGGGCAGCGAAAGTGAGCTTCACGGTCAGTCTTTTCTCTGCGACAAGGCATGGGTTCACACAGAGCGAAATCACCTAGTGGTCCCTCATCGAGCTCGCCCGCAATCCCGCCATTCAGACCCGCCTACGGGAAGAGCTTCTGAAACTCGGTCGTGATCCGACGTGGGAAGAGCTCAATAACCAAGAAACGTACCTCGATGCTTTTGCATCCGAAATACTGCGTCTTCATCCGCCCCTCGGGGATCTGTATCGTATGGTGAGCGCCCATGAACCAATCACTCACACGATAACATACCTGTATTCCAGGCCGCTCAAGATGACGTCCTCCCACTCAGCCAACCCATCCGTGACGCTAACGGCAAAGTGCTGAATTCGGTGTTCGTGAAGCGAGGTACGACGGTTGTGCTGGCGGTGCAATGTATCAACAGTGCGGAGGCATATTGGGGGAGAGACTCGAAGAAATTCATGCCAGAGCGGTGGCTCGTTGGTACGACAACTAGGGGAGGAATGAACTTGAAGGGTGTCAGAGAACGAAAGCTTGGAGCGCAGGACATCAAGGGGTACCGACATCTTCTCTCGTTTTCCGATGGGGCGAGGATATGTCCTGGAAAGGTGGGTTCGTTGTCAGCGAAGGAGACAGAAGTGAATATCGTTCATACGCACCTAGACGTTCGCCGTGATGGAGCTCAAGATAGCACTTTCCGTCCTCGTCCGTTACTTCACATTCGAGTTTCCGAAGGGTCCGGATACCGCGATTGGAAGGGAGAGAAATATTCTGCTGAGACCGAAAGTCGTTGGGGAGGAAGGGTATGATGTACCGCTGCGAGTGGGGCAGTACATGACAAGCAATTGAGACTCATACCCTCACCTGGAGCCCGTACTACCCAGCGTCAATGGCGGCAAAGCTCTGCAAAGTGGCTGCGGCGGAAAGAGGGTTGCCATGGCATTGATGGTTGCCATCATTGATCACGGACCACTCGGCCCGGGCTGTGGATCGTTGGTTAATTCAGATCATCCAGTTGAAAGATTGTTTGCGTGTTCCTGTACAGGCCCAACTCTCGAGCAAGATTCTTCTTTGGTCATGAATACTATGTCTTTTGCTTCATGGATTCTAATACCCCACAATTCCGAATTCGTCGAGCTCTGAACGGTCATTGGAATGCGATTTGCATTTGTACAACTGTTGTCTGCTGCTCAAGTAGCTGGACTTTTTTTTTGCTTTATCTTCTCATTACCGAGTCAAAGTCAGGGTGTGGACTCACGTTCGACTTACACTTACAGTATTCTCAAGATGCAACAGATCATTTTGATCAGTGATGCATCAACCGCCATCGTGTTCCACATGGCAGTGTTCCTCGAGCTCCTCTCTTGCCCTAAACTTCCATGTCTGGCCTTGCGTCTGTACTCTTCCTTGACCCAGCAGAACAAATGTTTGTAATGCTGCCATTTGGCGCGATATTATAATTCATATCGACACTCCTCTGTCTTTCGGGTCTGACTCTAGATCTACTAATTAACTTGGTGTTCTTCTTCGACTTCTGTTCGACTCTCTTTTGGCTCTGGTGTGACGCACTCCGAAGAAACTTCATGAAGGCTCTGTTCAGTTTCAGTTTCGACGATGATTACATCCCCACGCCTTTTCGCATGTGTCATCTTGGGTTCGATTCCCGAGGAGCCTTTGTTGGTGGACGGTGCGTTTAAATCTTTTTACATACAGTATCTTCCCGATAGTTGTATCAAGTAACAGGCTGCCGCCCTAGATCTTCTCCCAAAGTATTCGTCACAGCTCAAATTGTCGACGATACCTTCGCAGCGAATACTGATACTCTCTCCATTCATCCACAGTCTGTCAGTCGCCGCCGCATGCTCTCTATCTCATCTCATTAAAGCCACGCTGACTGACTGTAACCTAACCCTTCTCACTCTAAGGGAGCATATACAGCCTCATGCATGAGGTATCCTTGCTACGTCTACTCGGTGGAAAATCAAACTAGTAAAACAATGATATTGGGTAGAGTCGAGTCAACCAGATTTATTCAACTAATGCCTTTATCACAATGGTGGTATCACAGGCACGAAACATTCCGCAGCCCTCAACTCCCCAAGTGGAACACGGACTACCTCTAAAATACCCTGCACCACCAAAGTAGTTATCGCACCGGGAAATTTGAGCCCTAAGGCGGTGAATATGATCTGTATCGTTGTAAGTATACGTACCATATAAGAATATTAATTCGAAAGTTAGACAGAACTCACGAGGGCATCCAGTCCGATAGTGACACCATCTTTACAGCCGGCGACGTAGAGGTCGTGGCCATATTTTTCGTAAGTAGGCAAGCCGCGAGCGAGCTATCATAAGTAAATAGAACGACGAGTGAGTGGCCGGGCCCATCACAATATTGGAGTATAATTTGAAAGATCTTACTGCGACCCCCATATCAGAAAATGCTTTGCTGTGCTACCGAAGAAAGATTTCAGCAGCGTCTAAGGGAGACGGAGGAAAACATATTGAACCTCTTGCGCGGCATTCGAAAGCGCGTCGGTGGTAGTCGTATTTAGATTCGCAGCCGGGGTGGAGACCTATTGATCAAGGTGGTTGGTTACTTTATCTGAATCCAAGTCTAAATTGAATGACTTCGATACTCACGACATCGGCCGCGAACTTGATGTATTGCACTTCCAAGGCGTCAAGAGGCATTTTGCTTCCCTATTGTCCAGCGTGATCAAATCCTCAATCAATCACAAGAATTCTTGCGAGTATATTGGCTTAGCTTACTTGAACATCCTGTTCAGTAGCCTGAACGTTTGGATCGTACAATCTTTGCAATTTCGGTATGATGGCGACGGCCTGGCTTGTGAGATTGCTGAATGTGTCGATAATTTGTTGCGGCGTCGAGGCAGCGACGCTTGAGATTGCCGTGGCAAAGCTGCAGAAGAGTAGGAGGAGGAACCGCATTGGTGGCGGGGCGATGAGGGAGGTGGGTGTCAATGCAAGGGTTTTGGCCCTAGCTTATATAGAGCGCCGGGCACGAGCTAATCCTCAGATGAAATGATCGCTGGCAGGAGGAATGTGCCGTAGATGCGGCGTTAGACGTCCGACCGGATGTTACTTGTAGCCAAATGAACTTCAATGAAGTATCCTAGACACTAGCATCCACAATGCCAGTAAGAACGGCGCTGCTGTAAGTATACTTATGGTTACAAACTTGATCATATGCATAAACTCAGAAGCCGAACATTGAAGAAGCTTCCACGCCTTACAGTCTGAGTCCTCTGTGGGGCCAACAGGTGATGACGAGGGGAATTCTACTCGCCTAGTTAGCCTGCCATTGAATTTAAATTATAAAATAGAATCTGGATTTCAGATTCGGTCCTCCGAATCGGAACATGCTCGGAACCATGATCATGCGTTACTCGACCTCAAACAGATACAGGCAACTCCTAACTAGCGTAAAACGGCACAATCCTTCGTGTTGTTCGGCTGTTTGTGAACAAATCAGCTCGAAGCCGAAACTCTCACGGTTCAATTATTCTAGTAAACTTAAAACCTGCCAGTACCAAAATTTTTAGCAAAGGGAAGCGAAATGGAAGGCAGTCAACTCTTCTGAAACGTGCTTATCAACCATCTTCGCTCTCTCAATCGGCAACATAACTTGAGTCTG
Source organism: Favolaschia claudopus (assembly GCA_037176885.1). Classification (NCBI taxonomy): domain Eukaryota; kingdom Fungi; phylum Basidiomycota; class Agaricomycetes; order Agaricales; family Mycenaceae; genus Favolaschia; species Favolaschia claudopus. Next base: position 2,425,463 of record JAWWNJ010000011.1, on the reverse strand, counting down.
ATCCCTGATCTACCAGATTAGATAAATCGGCCCAAGTTCGGCGAGATAACTCGGCGCAACCCGCTTATCAACCAACTTTACGACGATTAGATGATTGATGATTTTTCCAGTCCGTTTCTTGTCAGCTCGATTGCAAATAGATTTCCATTCGCTGAGTACGCAGCGAGACTCGGAAAGTCGGCTCATTAAATCGATGACCCATCGCATATAAATATTATTGTTGGGGAGCAGTCCCTGCCGGGCCTGCCCAAGAAAATCATGCCCTCCGCGATCGCAACCCGTAAAATCGGAAACTCGACTTTCCCCGCCATCGGCTTCGGCATCATGGGAATCTCAACGTGGTATGGCAAAGTCGATTCAGACCAGGAACGGCTCAAAGTAAGTATCCTTCAAGCTCGAGCTCCACCTCGCCACAACAAATACTCACTCCAAATCCTCTTAATTAATGTAGGTCCTCGACGCCGCCTACGCCGCCGGCTGCACCTTCTGGGATACCTCCGATGTATACGGCGACTCGGAGGACCTCATTGGCCAGTGGTTCAAACGGACCGGAAAACGCTCGGAGATCTTCTTGTGCACGAAGTTCGGGCTGAAGCTCCCTGACTTTGCCGCCGATGGGAGTCCGGAGTATGTGAAGGAGGCGGTAGAGAATAATCTAAGGAGGCTTGGGGTGGATTATATTGATTTGTATTATCTTCATGTCAGTTTTCCTCCCCCCGTTTTGAATTCAAGATTGACTCACGATACTTCAGCGTACGAATCCTGATACTCCGATCGAGGTACGCGGTCGAATTTGCATCAGCGTCCGATCATCTTAACTCGTTCATTGCCTCCATCATTCTACAGCACACCATCGGCGCCATGGCTGAGCTCGTGAAAGCAGGAAAAGTCAAACACATCGGCCTCTCAGAAGTCTCCGCTATGACGCTGCGGCGCGCCCACGCCGTGCACCCCATCGCTGCAATCCAAATGGAATACTCACCCTTCTCCCTCGAAATCGAAGATCCCAATCTCGCGGGCGGAGTGCTGAAAACCGCACGCGAGCTAGGTGTGAAGATCGTTGCGTATTCGCCGCTTGGACGGGGTGTGTTGACTGGGCAATACGTGCGTTACCTGGCTTGAGTGGTGAATGCACGGTATGTACTTACTTACTTTCGATGATAGAGATCCCCAGACGACTTTGAAGAGGGCGATTTGAGGAAGATTTTCCCTCGGTGCGTCCTCCGTGAAATTTGAATTGACCAGATTATTTATTGATTCACTGGCACACACACTGTCAGCTTCTCGGCGGAAAACTTCCCGAAAATCCTCCAGCTCTGCGACGAGCTGAAAACCATAGGAGGAAGATATACGATCGATAATAACCCAGCCACGGCGGGGCAAGTGACACTTGCGTGGTTGCTCGCCCAGGGCGAAGATGTCGTGCGTGTTCTTGTTCTTCTTCCTTCCATTTGGAATATATTATATTCCTGCTTGGATTTCTGTCATCTCTGGTGTGGATGAGGACTCAATCTTACCTCGAATTCAGATTCCCATCCCCGGAACCAAGCGAGCGCATTACCTCCTCGAAAATTTCGCCGCCACGCGCCTTCAACTTTCTTCCGCCGATGTGCAGACTATCCGCGATTTGACGACGCATGCGTTGCCAGGAAATCGGTACCCCGATATCATGATGCACAATTTGTTCCAGGATACAGCGGAGTTGAGTTGAGGTACGGGGAGCCTGATGGATGTCGCTGTGTGGCATTACTTACTGTATACCGTTATGCCGCCGCCGTGGCATGCGCCGTTTGGATTAGACAGACAATTGATTGGTTACATTGTCGCGTTATGAAGAGAAGCCTTTTGAACCAGATTTTGGGAAAACGAGGGATTCTCGAGCCATAAGTATTTTGCGATGATGGTGGTGGGAGGGGAAGCCTGGAGTAAGCCGACGGATCAATTATAGGGCATTGATTTCCCAGGATCACGGAACCTGGGACGTGTCATTTCCTGCCTTGTTTCTCACCTTCAATGTTCAATGTTCAATGTTCATCTTGTTCTCTCGCTTGTTTCCGACTCGCTCCGATTCTCTGTACCGGAAACTGTGGTCACGGTGGCGATGGCTAGCTAACTGAACTCTACTTGCGGCCTTTGCCGCCGGTGGGTCGCGTCTTTTAACTTCGAGCATGTCAAGCTTAAAAGTCACTTGGTCCGTGCGCAGTGCTCTACTCTAAAATTGTCGCAAGGCGCCTAGATCATTCAAGATAGCCCCACTCTCATTCCTTCCCCCACGAAATCGATATTGCTTCTACAGGGTACTGGTATGCCTCCTGTATTCAGTGAGTCCTTTCCCTCCGCATCAAACCGATGAATCTCCTGAAATTGACGATACGATAGTTTACTACCAGGTTTACGACGACGACAAGAAGGAGCTGTTATCGATCAGGCAGCCAGTCGTCAGAAACAATTCCAACATCGGACGAGTCGATGTGACTCGTATCCCAGCTCCACACACTATCGGAACCTTGGCAGAGCGTATCTGCAAACAAGAAAACCGACCCTGGGGAATAGACTGGGATAACGACGATGCATATGGAGGAATGGTGCTGAAGGCTTGGAATAGCTCTACCGCCTATAATCTGGATGACGAAGTGAATCTGTTCATTCCTGGTCGTCCGGGAGCTACACCTCAAGAACCCGTCCTTCTGAAACTCTGGTATGAAGGTGAGTGAGTGTACAGGCCAGTCCTGATTTTTGGCTGAGGAATTCTGGGCAGAATTGCCGGCTTTGCTTCACTATGACGGATTCGATGAACCAGAGAAACGAAGCGTCACTTCACATCGGACCCCCGTATTCGGTATGTGTGCAGCTCCGTTTTACGAGACCTTTGATTCTTCCGACTCAAATTGTTTTAAAGTCTACTATCAGCTCTATGATGATACTCAGGAAGCGTTGATAGCGGTAAAGGAACCAGTCGTTGCGGCCAATCCCAACATCGGGCGAGTTGACGTCTGTCAAATCCCCGCTCCGTACAACGTCAGCGCTTTAGCGGAGCGTATATGCAAACAAGAGAACCAAGGGTTTGGATTAGACTGGGATAACGACGCCGCATATGGCGCAATGCTGCTCAAGACATGGAACAGTCCGACCGCCTACGGATTGGAGGACGAGCTTGACCTTCTTGGCAGTACTTAGTCGTCCGGGATCCACAACGGAAGAACCAATTCTGTTGAAAATTTGGGTGGAAGGTATGCGATTTTGAAGCAATTCGATGAACGTCGGGTTCACCGAGTTGTCCAGATTTGGGGGCGGTGTTGGAGCTTCGTGGCCACGGCACAGTCAGACCACGAAACGTTTCCTCCAGTGAAATCAGTGGATAGGATTAATCTAATTTGGTAATTGACAAAAGTTGAGGTTAATCTCTGTTGCTCGTTGGCAAATTACAATGTACACGATAATCTCCAATACAAGATTTAATCTCCGCAGAAATAATCCTAACCGTGAATGATCTCGAGGGGCGCGAGATTAATCAGCAAGATTGTCTCGTAGGTATGTTATTTAATCCTGCTCCCCACACCAAATCATCCTGCCGAGATTGATCACCACAGTTAAGGCCCGAGTTTCAATCCCTGTCGGATTAATCTGACCGTTGGATTAAATCTGAGGTAAGCAGGAAAATATTACCATGCCATTGAGATTGTATCCTGTCGTACCGCCCAATTTTCTAAATGGTAGAATTGAAGGCAAAGAAATCAGCATGCAGCGAAAATAATCTGACCTTGGGATTATAAATCCGACCTTGGAATCCAAGCGTGGCATTGTTTAATTTGTTCTTGCTGCCACCGATGCGATAACTGAGAGGGGATTAATCAGTTGAATCTCCGGAAAAGAATGATATCACCGGGTAATGCAAGTTCATCCTCAATTGACATGAATCGAAAATTTCTGTGTCGAAAATCTGAGCATTAGTACGAATTTGGAGCAATAGAGATTCGGACACACCAGCAGCATCACAGGTAGGTAGAGTGACGAGGTAGAGGTAGAGTAGCACTTCAACCTAAGCGGAGTTCACAGCAGTGAAAGAAACAAAGCGGGTCTTGGAACATATCTTGAGGAAAGGCGTGTCAGTATGGTCCACGAAGAGGAGAGAAAAGGTAAAGTCAACGCGCCATCTGTGTCCATTAAACGAGGTGGAAGTATGTTGAACATTGCCAGACAGCCTACAGGTAGAAACGAGTGAAGATCAAACATAGGTGGCATGCCACCCTTGAAAGCCGATTTGGAGCCTTCCCTGAGGGGCCCGAGCCAACTCTTGCAAGAGTTGGCTGGGAAGGATGTAACGAGTCCACGACATCGACCGGAAGAGTATGCATGAAAAGTTTTAGGGAGGTATCATTCTGCCATAGCCATGGACTGGAGCTGCAGTGGTGCGACTTGGCGAAAGTTAGACGGTGCACTGGCAGGGGGAAGACAAAGAGGGAATCAGTAAATCAAGCGCAGTATGCCATGCCGCCGGGCCGAAAGCCTAGCTCAGTCACGCGTGACGATCAAGCTTGCCACCCACCACGATTCACAGCGCCGTTCCCTCAATTTCTTGGCGCTGGAAGTGATACTATATCTGCTAGATTTCTTTTCTCACTTCTTGCGCCGATAAATATTGAGTTTCTGGTGTCAGGAAACGAGATAGAATCGCCTTATAAGGAAATTTCGCGGTCACGTGATGCGCCAGAAACGTAACATTTATTGCCGCTGGAAACGAGATAAGAAATTTAGCAAATATCGAATCACTTCACGGCCCAATAAATTGAGGGAACAGCGCAGTGATTGCACCACGAACATCCTCGAAGTCAACTCGAAGTACGACTACTCCACCACGCACAAAACTGACCGAGTCGATCTTACCCTTTGATACTACCTCTGGCCCCACCCCGCCGCCTGCGCCCCGCCGCTCCGAACATACACGAATCCAAGCAAGTCCTCCTTCGAGTCCAGCATTTCTCAAGCAATTCCCAAGCGCTTAGAATCCCGGCCTCTTCTCGCAGCACCCGTGTCTCCAAGAACCCCTCTGTGCCTCAACCTCGAGGTCCCAATTCCACGCCGGCTCTCCACCGCCGCTTGCTTGCTTGCACTGCCCGTTTCCGAATCGGCTCCACCAGCCATCTAATCACACACAACAACGCCTCGATCGCAAGACTCTCTCGACACACCTTCCCAACCCTTCACCTGTATCACCTTCAAGATCTTTCGCTTAGACAGGTGCGTGTTTGAGCTGAGGATACCTTCTTATTGATTTAAACCAACTACAGGAAGCACGGGCTCAGTAACAGAATGGTGCGTAAGATCATATTTACCCAGAATGATTTTCGCTGAGATTAATCTGCACAAGATTAATCTTGGGCTAGCTTAAAGTGCCGAAAGTTTGTCACAAGGATCATGTCGGGTGCGGGATTATTTCGACCCAGAATTATGTTGCGGCGCGGAATGATTTCGACGCCGGATTATGTTGGGGCGCGGGATTATTTCGATGCAGGATTATGTTGGGTGTACTGGTGGTATTGTTCAGACAAGAGTTTTTTTTTGTCGTAGGATTTAATCCCACCAAAGGGTAGATTAATTTGACAAAACTTTGCCAATGAGCAACACAGATTAACCTCAACTTTCGTCAAGTAGCAACAAGGATTAATCTGAAGGGGTGCAAACGATGTTTCCTCTCACTTGAGTTCTGCCTAAGCAAGGGCAACGTTCAGGGGACAAGACAAGAGCACTGAAACTACACTTGAATTGGATCATCGGAACATTGCAATGCATAGTTCAATCAAAAAATGGACGTAAATTGTATAACATTCCATCCGCTTTCATTCACTGTTGCGCGTTACCCATTTGAAGCCTCCGGTGAATCTTCACATAGAAACAGAACTACTGAAAGCCTGGTCGGTATAACCTCTGGGTCCATTCTCCCCTGCAAGGAAGAAGGTCGCGCGGTCATACTTGGCAAGCGCGATATCTTTCTCCAGGCGGGTGGGTAAATCTGGCTGTACATCCCAACCAGAAATGAGTACGAGCGCCAAATCAAGAGAGAGCGACTGACATTGCTCGTATAAAACCGCCCAAACGCGACCAGGTCCCCCTTCTCTCCCGCCTCAATTGCGCCTTCCCGCGTGAATCCACCAGCCCTGATCAGCGGGCGTCCACCCCAAGCCTCGCGGAAGACATCGTTGCTTTGGATGTGTGCGGGGTCTCGAGAATCATCTGTGGTGGGTCCGTTGATACGCGGCTCGACCAGATGAAGGTATGCAAGGGACGGGTGGCGCTTTGCGAGCTCGGAGATCACGTATGAGAAGGTGGGAATTGGATCTTTCATGAGCATTTCTGAAAGAAATCTGAGGTCAGCCTTAGTGGAAACAATGAAACGGTCAACACGAAAATGCACCCTGAAATGGGCTCCACGGACTGAACCGAATAGCAGTCTTCTCTGCGCCGATAGCATTTGCTACCGCGTCGATAACCTCAAGCGCAAACCGTGCGCGGTTCTGTACACTTCCTCCGTATGCATCAGTGCGCTTGTTTGACATGTCCTGCAGGAATTGGTCGGGTAGATAACCGTTCGCGCCCAGAGAGAATTATCGTGAGTTTTCAACAGCGGTCGAAGAACACGAGCGTAGAAATCACTCACCGTGAACCTCGACCCCATCGAACCCTGCTTCAATCGCATTCTTCGCAGCTTGAGCGTACAAACCGACGTACTCCTTGATCTCTGCCACAGTCATCTCGCGCAGCGGACCAGTGTGCCCCGGAAGCGGAATGTTCGATGGCGCGACGTGTGGCAGCGATGGGTCCTCTGAACAAAGTTGCTCATGATCGGCGGCGCGCCCGAGAGCCCAGAGTTGCAAGAAGATGAAAGAGCCTTTTGCGTGAACTGCATTGGTTATCTGGAAAATCGCGATTCGGTAACAAGACCCATAGAATGCACGGTAGAAGCTACCTCTTTCCATGCCTTGATCTGCCCCTCGCTCCAGATCCCGGGCACATGTGCGTATCCGGCGGCGCGATGAGCGATGAATGTCGCCTCCGTAATCAGAAGGGACCCAGGGCGACTCGCTCGTTGCGCGTAGTGCTCCGCGACCAGGGGCATAAAGGGCACATGGTCCTTGTCGGCTTTGTAACGTGTCATAGGCGCGAGAACCACTCGGTGTTGGAGGGGCAAAGAGCCAACGGTGATGGGCTCGAAGAGTTTCGGCATGTTGCGAGGACTTGAACGTCAGAAACTCAAGTATGTCTTCGGGAACGAAGTTGGGAGCGTCGAGTGGGGTGTTGTAGAACTTTTGAGAGCAAGATTTGAAGGTTCTTATAGTTGGCCATCATGGGAGCTGAATAACCGTTTGAGGACGGTTGTAAGACGAAGTTGAACGCTGACCAACAATTTCGGGCGAATGTAGTCGAAGACTTTCGGCCGAATCAGAATGGCCCATACATGACTAAGTCCCACATCTGCGATGATTCAGTTTAGTAAAAATAGATGTGAAGGTGGACGAGACCTACTCAGCCTAACGCCAAGAAACTCGCTATATTTGTCATGGAATTTCTGGATCACCAACCCCCCGTAACATAGAAAGGTCAATAAACTTGAGAATTGGGTTCGAATCAAGTATTTCAAAATGGGAGACAAACTTATCGGCTGAATGAACATGAAAACTTCAAAATAGTACCACTTTCTGTGCCTCGATAGGCGCCACTTTCGCGAGACCCAGGACCTGTTCAATAAGTAACGTCCGACTGGCAGACATAATACATGTCGGTACACGCTCAGAGTTAAGGGAAATAGCGGTGGGCTGCGCAGCGATCAAACCTGAACTGTATATAAACAGCGGAGAGTAACCCACTGCAGCCAAAGATATATGTACCGAATCGGGATTGCCTCGGGATCGCCTTCGAGAGTCCCGAACTTCCAGATTTTCTCTGCGATTCAATGGAAAGAAATGCAAGTATTGTTTCGAGGCGTCGAGAAGAGACTATTGAAGAAGGTACAGCAACGACGAAGCAGCCAAGCAGCCTCAATCAAGACACATTGAATGGTAGAGTTTGAGCTAAACAGTCGCCGCCGAGCATTTTTATTTCAGAGATTCGGGGACGCAGCACACTTAATTGGCAACTGGTAGCAGATAGTAGGAATGGAGCCGTGACCTCCATAGAGTGGTGAAGCCGTTGAATAGATGTCCAGGCTCATACGCCCCGACAGGGAGGTCCCAGCGACGTCCTGGTCATGGGTAAGAAGAGGGCAAACGCCGATATATTCCCACACTATTTTCCGTCTTGATTCATAAGCGCGCGCGCCGCGGCGGGCCGGCTTCCCCCGGACCAAACGTGTGCTTGATGTGCTCACAAAAATTCAGCTGAACGTCGCATCAGCTGCTTATACCTAGAGGCACCGCAGCCAGAGGAGAAAAAAACAAATCAACTTCTATTTGGTATGAATCCTCTAAAACGACATACAGCGAAAAACAGTAAATCTGAACAAAACGACACCCACTGCGCAACTAGTTCCTCACACCCTCAGTCCCGGTCGCAAAGGGCTGATCCGTATACCCCCTCGGTCCGTTCTCCCCTGCAAGATAGAATGTCGAACGATCGTATGCATTGAGCGGAATGTCTTTTTCTAGGCGGGTGGGAAGGTCGGGCTGCAGAAAGCATTGAGCAAAGTTTAACGAGGTGATTCAAGTTTGGCGAGCAAGAAAAGGCAGGGGAAAGAGGCAAGAGGGAAAAAAGAAAGGGACGCACATTACTAATATAAAACCTCCCAAACGCAACCAAATCCCTCTCCCCCTTCTCCCCCGCGTCAATCGCTCCCTCCCTCGTAAACCCACCCGCCCGCACCAACGGGCGCGTACCCCAGATATCCCGATCCCGGAACACGTCGTTCGTCTGCGTATGCCCCGGGTCGCGCGAGTCGTCTGAGGTGTTGCCGTTGATGCGCGGCTCGACGAGGTGCAGGTAGGCGAGGTTGGGGTGCCGCGTTGCGAGTTGTTGGATGATGTGGGTGAATGTTGGGAGGGGGTCGGACATGCCCATTTCTTGAAAAATTTGCGTTGAGTGGGTTGTTTAGTGTTAGATGATGTGGTTGAAAGACACACCTTGGAAGGGACTCCACGGGCTGAATCGAATTGCGGTTTTCTCTTCGCCGATAGCAGCCACGACGGCGTCGACGATCTCAAGGGAGAACCGAGTACGGTTCTCCACGCTTCCTCCATATTCATCTGTTCGCTTGTTCGAGACGTCCTGCAAAAATTGGTCCGGCAAATAGCCGTTTGCACCTAAGCAAAGAATATCTCAATCAGGTTTCCGCGGCAAGAAGAACTTGATCATTTGACGACGCACTGTGTACCTCCACCCCATCAAACCCCGCCTCAACAGCATTCTTCGCCGCCTGCGCATACAACCCCACATACTCCTTGATTTCCTGCACCGTCAACCCACGGGGCGCACCCGCGTGTCCCGAGAGCGGGACGTCCGACGATGATACGTAGGGCAGGGAGGGATCTTCCGAGATCAGTTGTTCGTGGTTGGCGGCGCGTCCCAAAGCCCATAGTTGCATGAATATGAAGGAGCCTTTGGCGTGTACCGCGGCCGTTACCTGTAATGTAAGTATTGAAGGGAGTCCCACAGAGCGTAGAAAAAAAAGAAGATTGAACGCACCTCCTTCCAAGCAGCAATTTGATCCTGACTCCAGATCCCCGGGATGTGCGCATACCCGCCTGCGCGCTGAGCGATGAAGGTCGCTTCTGTGATCAGGAGTGTGCCGGGGCGGCTGGCGCGCTGGCTGTAGTACTCTGCGACGAGAGGGATGAAGGGGACGTGTGCGGCGTTGGCTCTGTAACGGGTGAGCGGAGCGAGGACGACGCGGTGCTGAAGGGGAAGGGTCCCGACGGTGATGGGTTGGAAGAGTTTCGGTGTGGACGACATTTAGTTTGGGTACTAGTCAAGGATCGGGGGACGAGCGGAAGGGTTTGGGGACGTTAATTGCGAAAAGGTCGAGGTTCTTATCGTGTGGCTTGGAGGTGGGTGCTGAGTAACTGAATCCAGATTTTGGATGTCGCTGAGTAACAAATCGGTGAGAAGGAAGGATGATTACAATAACCGGTCCCCGTTGGGCGCATTCCTGGAAGTCCCATGACCGGAAGGCCGAGACTTTGGTTACTTACATTTCGAAAGCAAGCGCATTGATATTCAGACCACCGGTTCGCCACCAGGGAACTCACAAACCAAGATGTCCTCACGGTGATGGAAAAAGACAAGGTAGGTAAAAGACCGAGGTCAATTTCCAATCAATTTCACACCATCACGCTTGATCAACCATCTTCGGCGAACTCCGAATCGGCTTGCTTCCTACGTCCACCTGCGTCACGCAGGCGGCTGCTCCGGTGAGTCCATTGAGATTCTCCGAAAGTGAACTCAAGTTCACCCGCATTTTATAGCGTTCAAAATGTCTAGTCTACCCGGAGAACTTGTTGACTCCATCATCGACTTCACCTACGCCCTCACCGGCGCATCGTCATCCTCGCTCGCCACTTACGCTCTCGTCAGCAAACAATGGCTTCCGCGAAGCCGATACTACTACTTCTCCTCCATCAGACTCACCCGAACTCGAAGCCTCGACACGATAAAAACATTCCTCACCCTCCTCGCCTCTCCACACGTCACATTCCTCTCCAGCGTCAAAGAAACTGAGATCTACCACCGATCTTCCTACGGCACACCCGTCCTCACCGCCGGCGACATCCTCGTGCTCATCCAAAAACACGGCATCCGCGTCCGACGTCTCTCGCTCGACTGCCACTTCCTGCAACTCGGGTTGGATGGCTCCCCGCGGGCTGACTTCAACTCCATATCGGAGCTGAGGGTGCATTTATACGGCGACGTCTCGCTGGGAAAGTTTTTCCGCGTCATCTCACTGGCGTTCCCGTCACTGGAATCGCTGGTGGTTCAGGCTCTGCACACGGGCGGGGAACGCGGATCGGTGGAGTTTCCTGCGCCGGGGAAGAATTTGCTTACGCTGGATCTGCCTGCGAACTTGAAGAGGCTGGAGATTGGGCCGGCTGTTGTGTTGCAGACTTTGAGGGAACACAAGCTCGCGCCGTGGCTACAAGAATTGATTGATCGCTCGAATCTCTGACGAGAGCGAATGAAACGTTTGTCAGGTACGTCTGTTATGGATTTGATTCAGTTTGTACCCATGCACTTATAGGAAAGTAGAGTCCGGTCTTGGTTTCATTGTTACTGTACTTACCACCAGGTCTTATTTTTTTTGCTCCTTAACTTTACCCTTCCGATGCGGGTCGTGTTGTCGACTTTTTCAACCGTGACGGGAATACCGCAGTATCTTGGCAATGCTGCAATCTTGCTACCATATGTAAAATACGAAGATATTCCCTTCCTTGAAACATTTAAAGATCGTACTTAGTCAGTGTACATCTCGCTGGAGCTCAAAGTGATTGCATAGAACTCATCTCGAGTTTGAAGTGGAATACATAAGAAGCTTCAGCGATTCATCTTGTATTTTATTTCACCTTTGCAATCTATTCTGTATTCATTTCATCGGACGCGACGCGCAAAGTCACAGCACGTGCCCGAGCAGCCTCGTGATGTCACTGATCCAATCGAAATCAAAACGCCTTTTCCTTTCAGCCACAATGGACAAACGATATGGCGAGGAAGGCAAGTACGGAATCGGCGGTGGCGGGCTCGTGTCGGCGGAATCTCAACGCAAGTAAGTTCAGATCATACGTATACCCCATCAATTTCTTCAGCTGACGGAGTGGAAAACTTGAAGTCTAGAAATCGCAGAAGATCTATGCCGACAAGGCAAACCCACCGACGCCGTTCCCTACCTCACTCTCGCAATGAAAGACCGCAACAACTTTGACGCGGAGATTCAAATGGCATATCTCTCCCCCGAGCTGTCGTTCTCCGTCGAGGTGCTCGAGTCTGCGGAAAAACGAGGTTCGCAGTGGATTTTCGTGATCGTCCGTCAGTTAAACTTTGATCTACATCTGGGGAACAGCACGAATGCTCCTGAAAACACGTCTCGGCTCAAACTGCTTCGACGACTCCGGACCCTGCGTCGGCAGATTCTTCGATTCGACGCTCCTCATTACACGCCCATACATGCGCATCCTCCAAGCATTGGTGCGATTTTACTTCTCCACGCAGAGATACGACAAGGGAGCGTAAGTCTGTTTCCACTTACTTTTCCGCGGTAACATGCAAGAGAATTTCAGCCGCACCGCCATCGAAATCCTCCGCCTCTCCCCGCGCGACCCCCTCAACCAACGCTGGTGGCTCGCGCCCCTCCTCATCCGCACCAACCGCCCCGCCGACGCGCTCTTCTTCTGCCAACAGTGGATTCACTCCCAATTCACCAACATCGACAACACGAATAGCGGTACCCCCGCCTCCCGAACGTACCCCGCCTCCCGAACGAGGCGGGACAGCATTCCGCCCTCCCAGCGGCAACGAACCTCTCAGCCCGGAGATGTACGACGCAGGCAAAGCGGAATGCGCGATGGTGCACAATGCCGCGTTGGCGGCGTTCCATGTGTGGGGAGGCGAGAGCGCGTTGGCGCAACAGCTTCTTGGGCTTGCGGCGCGTTCGAACCCGGCGATTTTTGCGAGGGTTTTGGGGAGGAGGGCGCAGCCGTGTACGTTGATCTATATAATTCAATCTCTCGCTCTCTGACCGTCTTCCTGAATCTTACCGTAATTTGAATCATTCACAGCGGAAGGCAAATTCGTCGCACACACAACCTACAACGGCGCCGAAGAAGCACACGACTATCTCTGGATCGCGCAAGATCTCTGGATGGTGCCGGAGGTCTGGGATTGGGTGAACGCATCCCCCGGTGTGACGTCTATGATTTTGAAGTGCTGCAGCCGGCCGGAATGCCAGGCGCAGGAGGGGAGTGCGACGGAGTTCAAGAGGTGTGCGGCGTGTCAGCAGGTATGTAAGGTTTATCGGATTTGTTTCTTTAGAATTTGTTTTGGCTGAGATCGCTGTAGGTCGTATATTGCGGCCAAAGCTGTCAAAAGGCGGATTGGAAAAGCCATAAATCTGGTACGTTTGTGCCTCTTTTTCATTTCTTCCTTCCTATTCTCGTCATAATCTGACGTTTTCGAGTCTTGTAGACTGCGCGAAGCAAGTAGAGAGGAACAAGATTGTCAAAGATGTATGGAAGCGTAAGCCGACTTCTGCTCAAGTGTTTGTGCAAGACGGGGGCGCGGTTCGGTTGGTGTCTTAGGCTGGCGAGAGTTTCTCTGGAGATGCGATCAGTACAGTAGCGCCTCGTGGCTCCTTAGGCCCGGGCGATGCAGCAACCAATTCAATAAAAACAGAGATCAGAAATACAGTAGCAGTCCGTGCGGAATTCCTTCTTACTAGCCCCTAATAACTAGCTTCCAGTCGTCTGAGGATGTATTCTTTCGCCTGTTTCAAATATCATCAGTCCTGCTGCATGAATGACATACAAATATTAAGTCTCACCGAAATTGGCTCGTATTTCTTCGGCCGTCCCGCTCCTTCGTCCCAGGTGCCCGGAATGCAATCCACCACCGTGCTGAAATCCTGGAACATACTTACATCAGCCCGTGTACGTGACATAGATCGAACGAGGATATTTGGAGAACGTACGGCGGAGCAAAACTAATAATTTATTCAGAGCGAGAAACGCGAGCAAGGGTTGCTTACATATGGAATAGAGTACCGCTCCGGTGTCATTCCAGATGTAGTTCCCGGGGGCGCGCATACACGATGGATGGTGCTCTTGATCGTGTCATTTGACCCTAGAAAGCAAATACTAAATTTAAGTTCGGGAAAACCGTGACAGACGGGTGACGTTCAAGGAAGAACGCACAGCGCATCATGAAATCGCCGGCATTAACGAGGAGACCACCGGGTACGGGGATGACAGACTTCAATCCATGGCCATCAACATATATTCCAAGGTTGCAATGGCAGACGCACCCGAAACGCCCCAGGCACATTAGGATCCTCAATCTCTAGGCCGCCGACATCGTCCTGAAGCAACAAAGTAATGGAACCGAAGTCCGAGTGTGCGCCAATGCGAGCGATTGAATTTTGTTGCAAGGCATCGAAAGGCACGCTATCCCAGGTGTTTCGTCAGCACGTTGTAAACTTACGAGGATCGATCAAAGATAATGCTGAATAACCTCGGATAATGAAGCAGTCGAAGCTGATTATCCGCTACGGTGTGGCACTGAGTAAAATATGCTTCGTCAAGGCCAAAGCCAAGCGCAAGAGCACGTAGGATGTTGAGTTCAATTTTGTGGCAAAGCTGATGGACGCGAATGAAGTAATAAACCAAACACGTCAGGAAGCTCACCCAAAAGAACTCAAGACACGTTTCTTTAAACCCGACAAGCGTGCCTTCTGGCAGCCAGATGTTGGGCATCAGCTCATCTTCCTCGCGTCCGCACTCGAAGCTCTCCTTGGCGTCGGGAGCTTGGGCACGCTGTTCGGCGAGTGAGTCGGAATCATACACATGTTGGGTGACTTTTTCTTGGCCCTGCGCCGAGAAGCCTTCAACTCGAACGTCAGTGCATCAATTCAAAGATTCGAAAGCCTCGTACCGCGATGATGCGTCCCGGAAGGCGGATGCGGAGCGAGATTCTTGGTTTCCAACGGAAGCGCAAAGAACTTTTTCGACTATCATACTCTCGTGAAGAGCGGAAGACGGAAGGAGCTATCAAAGCTGACCATTTCAAACATTTCGGTGACTTTTGCTTGGGGGATACCGTGGTTGATCAAGTAGACAAAGCCGATGTCTTTGAAGGACTGGAGCATTTCGCCCGCCACAGCATGCTTGGTGGATTCATCGAGGAAGGCAGCGAAATCGATTACGGGTATGAGGCTCGCGTTGCAGCTGCGTTCAAGAGACATGTCGTTCTGAGCACTGAGGGATCCTGCGATGCGGAGGAAGCGAGGGAAGAGACGCGAACAAACAAGGGCAATGCCGAGATAGGTGGTGGAAATCTGGTGGGCTGCATCGTGGAGAGTGTTTTTTGATAGGATTTGTTTGGCTGAGGTTGGTGGTGCTTGGTCATGATGCCATCAATCCCGCCTTTTTCCTAGAACCGCCATGAGCGGCTGTTGCACACCACATACCTCCTTTGCACCCCCTCGACGAACGGCGCCACCTTTCCCGAAAAAAGGTGCGTCCGGCCGTTCTCTCTCTCTCCCTCGACCGACTAATCACATCTTTCCACTCCGGCCCATGATGACCATCTCCTCCTCACCGGCCTCACCTTTCACCCACGCCGCCGTCGTCGTCGCCACTCGACATCGTCACGGCGGCCCGCACCCTCGTTCCTCTCAACGCGTTCCCAACTCCAGCCTCCACTCAACAACATCTTTCAGCGCATCCGTCGTCTCTCCCAGCGCATCCGCCCTCTCTCCTCTTTCCCACCACACCCCACCCTCTCCTTCAATGCACCCCTTCGGCGAAGCGCCCCCTTCGCCCTCCCGTCGCCGCTGCCCTCGTTCGCGCACCCGACGTCGGCACGGACGCACGGACCACACCTACATACAAAAAGAATAATCTAAAGGGAAAAAAGGTGCGTGCCGCCTCTGTCTCCTTCCCGCACGCGACTAACGATATCCTCCCCACTCCAGCGCATCTCCTCCCCTCCCTTCACCTGACCCTGCCGCCGCTCTCGCCATTCGGCTCGACCCCGACATTCTCACGCCAGCGCCGTACCCATTCCCCCGCCTTTTCGCCCTCTCGACGCCTCACTTCCGCCTTCCGCCAAACTCCACCCTCAAGGCCATTCCTACCCACCGCCCTCCTCAATACCCTCAGCCCCGACAACCTCGTTTCGCGCCGACCGACTCGAAATCGCGCTGCAAATTTAGTTTTAAGTGAATTCTTTGGTTTTTGGCTGCACGAAAAAAAAAAAATAACTCACCCACTTAACAGATTGGCACCCTGACGATTCCCGCTCGGGGACGACTTCGGAGGTGCGAACGCCGCGCGAGGTGTGCGAGATTGATGGGCGCGCGCGTTCCCGTCGGGAAGAGGCGGGAAGTCGAAACGCGACGATTCCCTCTCGCCTCTTACCTCCACACCCCTCAATCCCGCCGTTCCGTCTCGACACTCCGCTCCCCCCGCCTCCCCACCACTCCCTTTCGTCGACGCGTCAGGAACGACGTCATCGACGACGAAGGTTTGTCGCCGCCCACTTTTCTTGTCTCCTCGCTAACTACCTTTTAGCGCGCACGAATCGCCTCCACCCTCTTCCTCCTCCACGACACCACCCCGCGCCCTCTTCTTTACACCCCTCACCCCGCCGTCGCTGCCGCCCTCGTTCGCGTGCGTAGCCGACGCCGACGCCGACATTCTCACGCCACCGTACCCGCCTTTCCGCCCTCTCAAGCCTCCGTTCTGCCTTCCAAACTTACCCCGCCCACCACACCACTCCCACCCATCGATCGCCGTCGCCCTTTTCGACACCCTCACCACCGACGACGCCGACAACGTCGGTTTGGCGCTCCGCGCGCCGAGCGACTCGAAATTGCCCTGGAAATTTATTTAGATTCAAGTGAGGTCTTTGTTTTTGACGGCAAACAAACGCAAAAATGGCTTACTCAACTCAATAGCCCACGGCGCCGCCGCTTCGCGTACAAAAACGAATTCGGGGAGGCGCAAGATTGATTGGCGTGCGTTCGCGGCGGGAGGAGTTGAGAGTTGAGCGGCAAGTCGGGAAGTGAAATGGCGGCGAGACGAAATCAGTAGCGTAGCTACGATGTAAGTAAATACGCGAGTTGAATGAAATGAAGCTTCGTTTCACGAATGAAACGATGTCTGCGGGTGAATGGTCAGTGAGGAGATCATGAACGGTGTACGAGTCGATCGAAGCGAATCCAATGAAAGGAAGGAAAACCTACCTGTAGTGGAATGAAGCCGCAAATCCCGAGGGCGCGACTTAAGTTGGGTTTGGTTTTCGAACGTGCGCTGAGTTGCGTCGTCAGCGTACGAGGGAATGAAGCGAAGAAATGAAAGCTTAGCTTGAAGTGAATCAAATGCAACAAAGAAAACGAAACTTACTTGATTTGAAATGAAGCTAGAGATCCCAAAGCCGCAAGGTTGAGTTGTATGGTTGAAAGAGATGAGTGAAGAAGTGTGCACTGAGTTACATGGTGAGCGCGAGAGAGAATGTAAATATTTTAGTTACTTACCTCCGAGTGGGAACTTCGCTTGACTTCAGTTCAATGCAATCCGGACTGAATCGTTACAAGGAACTCTGGCGCAAGTGAAATTGAACTCCAAGGTATGAAGTTCAGTTTGGAGAATTGATACAGAAACGAGCGAAGTGAATCAAACTCACCTCATGAGAGACCGAAGTGAACTTGGGTTTGATTTACTTAATGCACCGTAAAATTGAACTCGAGACATAATTTGAAGTAAGAATTGTAGATGTTCGTGTTGAATAGAGAGGACGCAGACGAGCCGAAGATCCAACACAGGTAAATCAATTAACTTGCAATCGATTTGAACAAAGAAGCTTACCTCGATGCGAGTCGACATACGTTATTCAAGTTTGTTGCAATTCGCTAGTTGACGCCGCGCTGGGGAAGTTCGGACGTCCCGCTCCTTCGTCCCAGGTGCCCGGAATACAATCCACCACCGTGCTGAAATCCTGGAACATATATCAGCCCGTGTACAACCATGATATTTGGAGAACGTACGGCGGAGCAAAACTAATAATAAGCAAGATTCATTCATTCTTTGATTCAGAGCTAAAAACGCATCGAGCAAGGGTTGCTTACGTATGGAATAGAGTATCGTTCCGGGGTCATTCCAGATGTAGTTCCCGGGGGCGCGCATACACGGTGGATGGTGCTCTTTATCGTGTCATTTGACCCTGGAAACAAACTTGAATTTAATTTGGGAGAATAGATAGTTGACGTTGAAACTTAAAGAACGCACAGCGCATCATGAAGTCTCCGGCGTTGACGAGAAGAGCACCGGATACTGGGGTGACAGACTTTGAATCCGTCAGCAACGCCAGCATGTGGTATATTCCAAGGTTGATTGAACAGACTCACACGAAACGCCCCAGGCACATTAGGATCCTCAATCTCTAGGCCGCCGACATCGTCCTGAAGCAACAAAGTAATCCAACCGAAGTCCGAGTGTGCGCCGATGCGAGCGATTGAATTTTGGTGCAAGGCGTCGAGAGGTACGCTAAGTATCCCAAGTCGAGTTTCGTCAGCACGTTGTAAACTTACGAGGATCGAAGAGAATGCTGAATGACCTCGGATAATGAAGCAGTCGAAGCTGATTATCCGGTGCGGTGTGGCACTGAGTGAAATATTCTTCGTCGAGGCCAAAGCCAAGCGCAAGAGCACGTAGGATGTCGAGTTCGATTTTGTGGCAAAGCTGATGGACGCGAATGAAGTGATAAACCAAGCACGCAAGGAAGCTCACCCAAAAGAACTCAAGACACGTTTCTTTAAACCCGACAAGCGTGCCCTCTGGCAGCCAGATGTTGGGCATCAGCTCATCTTCCTCGCGTCCGCACTCGAAGCTCTCCTTGGCGTCGGGAGCTTGGGCACGCTGTTCGGCGAGTGAGTCGCAATCATACACATGTTGGGTGACTTTTTCTTGGCCCTGTGCCGAGAACCCTTCATCTCGAACATCAGTGCATCAATTCATAGATTCTGGAAGCTTTGTACCTCGATGGTGTGTTCCAGAAGGCGGATGCGGAGCGAGATTCTTGGTTTCTAACGGAAGCGCAAAGAACTTTTTCGACTACTCTCGTGAAGGGCGGAAAATCCAGGGAGCTATCAAAGCTGACCATTTCGAACATTTCGGTGACTTTTGCTTGGGGGATACCGTGGTTGATCAAGTAGACAAAGCCGATATCTTTGAAGGACTGGAGCATTTCGCCCGCCACAGCATGCTTGGTGGATTTATCGAAGAAGGCATCAAAATCAATTACGGGTATGAGGCTCGTGTTGCAGTTGCGTTCAAGAGACATGGTGCGGTCTTGAGCACTGAGGGATCCTGCGATGCGACGTGGAGGCGGAGGAAGAGATGCGACAAAGAAGGGCACAGTTCCGGAAGTTGCCGAAAGGCACTTCCCACAGCTCGCGGGAGGTCCGATTTTTTTAGCAGCCTATACTTAGTACGAATAAACTGCCAGCAAGGTGCAAAAGTCTCGGGGGGGGATCCAATGAAGCATTTCAAATGAGAACATGGATATGCAGCACCCCTGCCTCAAAATATCTCAACAACGCTTTTCGACGACCTTAAAAGCCTCTCCACCTCCTTCCTAAGCACCTCAATCGACCACCCAATCCCCGCCTCACGTCCTGCACTCGCAATCCCTCTCACCCCATCATACAGCCTCGAATCACTCGACCTCAGAGGGAACATATACGTCGACGTCTTCCCCGGCTTCGCACTAACCATAAGCATAAAAAGCTGCATCCTCCCTTTACTCCTCTTCGCCCTCAACGTAAAGTCGCGGAAATGCTCCCTCGAGAGCGCATCGTCGCTCACAGCCTGGTCCACGGTATTGATCACTAGGGAGGGCGGCATCTTGGTAAAATCAATCACCGTGAGGATATCGGTGTCTTGAATCGAAGAGGGTGAGTACCAGTGGCGCAGAAAACCGACTTGTGCGAGGAGGATTTTGGATTTCTGAGATTCGTACCATTCCTGCAGGATGAGACGCAGGAATGTGATTCCGCGTTTTGGTAAAGGGAATCCGTCGCCTGAGGGAAGCTCATTTAGTCAGGGCGAACTAATCGAGGATGCTGACGTACGGAGGCGAAGAATGCATTGAACCTGGCACGAGCGTCGATGGCCCCCGTGTTGCCAGTGTTGCTTCTGGCAGCCCTCTGAGCAGTAGTATGATTCTTCGCAGCCGGCACATCGTTTGAACTCGGTTTTCGGGGCAATTTTTCCGCACTGCATCCAACCGAGGTAAAAAATAATCAGAATGATCAAGTTGAATCAACAGATTAATATTTACTCACCACGGAATTATCGCAAGCCGTGAAGGTAACGTGTTCGGGGGAACGATATCGCCGATAGGATTCGACACGGACAGACCAGACAGCGACGAGAGCCCTGAAGTCTTCCCATACACCAGACTTCTGGAACCGCTCACTGGCGACGAGAGATTTCACCTCCGCGTCCAAAAACGGGGGTATGAGCGCCTTCAAAACGGCGTAGTGAGCTGTGAAAGGGAGAAGGAGGTCTTTGAACGTCGATCCCACAAACTCGATCGCTCCCATTGCTTGAGCCTGCTCATTGCAAGCGTACGCGATCATGCCAAGCATCAGTCCCGCATCCAGAGCCTTCACCGTATTGTCATGGCCGGAGCCGATGTCCAGTGATATACGAAGGAGCCGTGCGCATGTGTCCTGGGCATATACGACGTCCTTGACGGTCGAGTTCCGCATAGCGCACAAGACGCGTGTCAGGCCGATAACGACTGCGTTGGGAGGACCGGAATGCAGGACCCGGAAGTTTTTATCATCCACTTTCATGACGAGACCAAGGACGATGCCGAGGAATCGCACCGCAGAGACGTCTTGAGGACCTGCGCGGAAACATTCCATATGGGTGTGGAGAATGCGAGAGAATTCGACGTTGCCACCGATAGCATCGAGAAAGTGGGTCGAGTACTCCGGGAGCCAGTCCATTGTTTCGGGAAGGAGAACGTCCCCGAACGAGAGAAACACGGCGTCGAGCATAAAAATCGAAGGCTCTTCGTCTCGGCGAAGTAAACTGATTTCTAGGTTCCCGACAAGGATCGCCCAGGTCCGCGCGAGGACTGCGATGCGCAGAGCAGGCGTCCGGTGTATCTGCTTGTCCACCATGATTCTGTGGAACAGGCTTATGAAGTTGATGCACACGCCATTCTCCAGCCAGCGACCATTGGGTAACACGTGGCGAAACGTGTAGACGAATTCGATCCAGGGCCATGAGCGTTGCCACAACTGCAGGAACGCGAATTTGGGGATACGCGCGAGTGCGCAGAGGGAGTCCAGGCATTTCAGGGGGCGATGAAGCCAAGAGAAGTCAGGTTTGTCTGAGGACGAGAGCAACGCATCCAGTTGGTCGGATGTAGGAATTGCTGCGGTGTCCAGAATCGCGTAGAACATTGGGAGAAGGAAGATCCGCGACGGGCGGCTTCTCAGGCCAATTTCCAGATGTAGAAAGTCCAGAATTTCCTGGCTACCATAGCTTTTATTCATGGCCACCGTCGTCAAAACCTGAATTGAGAAACAAAATAAATAAAGAGCCATCGAGAGTGTCTCAGAGAGATTCGAAGGCGAAATGGGGATGAGATTAATACCTGAAGACCAAGAGGTAGCCTTGAAAGGACTTGGGGGCGTAACGAAGGGTGGGGCAAGATCGTCCGCATAACTGAGTGGTCGGAAGCAGAAGAACAAGGAAAGGTGGCAGTGCCTTACCTTGTCCTTGTTGTGGTTGCATTGATCTCATCAATTATCGGCTTGTTCTCTACTTCCATGGCACCGAGAAAGAATCTTCGAGACTTCATGCGCAATGAAGTTCTGCGTTCGACTTCGGGGAAACCAAGTCATTATGCATGAAGTGGTGACGCGCATCCCAATTTCCAGAGTTTTTTGCCTTAATTTTTCAGTGTTCAAGTTCACCTCTCCTCAAATCACGTACGCTTCGATTCGTTGAAGCATGGAAGCCCTCTCTGGATACGGATTCCTGACCTGAATGGCAGCAGAGCAGTACAAATCTCAAATTTCTATCAACAATCACAATCTTCGGGATCGCCTCAAAACGGGGTACTTTACTGTACCTTTTGTTTCTGTGTTATCGGCTTCCGTACTCGTGGCACTCGGCTCAGTCGCCGCGAAATACCGCCTTATTGGTTGACGGAATGGAGGGATATCTATATTGGATGTGGGATGATAGCCTTTCGTGGAATGGCTCCCTCGGGGCACCTCCCGTGAATTACAGTAAGCTCCCCCCCCCCCTCTCTTCTGCTTTATAATACTGATACGGGTCACATCTTCTATTCCTATCCAGACCAATCTTTTTCTTGCATACTTGTGGCGTCTAATTGGTGCTCCCCGCGATCGAATGCACCTCCATTAACGGATAAGTGCCATCTACTCTACCCCAGCATATCCCGCCCGCACCCGATCACACCTCCATTCGGTACAGCTCAGCGGCTGTCCGAATTGATTTTGCCTACTTATATGTGAGTTGGCGGGGCCCCGATCTCCGCTAGTCTCTGGCACGGACCTCCCACCCCTCTCCGCCTACGTCCGTGCATCCTGGTGCGGCGTACATTCCTGCGTTTGCTCGACCGAGGGATCGTAGCGATGAAACCCTCCGTCTTTCGCCGTCTGCTAAACGTTAACAACAGGTTAAACCATTCAAGTTCTCCTTAATATATCAGGCTACCATGCAAAACTCCGCCGAAGAGGTATATCAAGGACCAAGGTGTTTGAATATGTCGCACAAGTTCAGCTGCTCTCCGCCTGCAGATCACCCATGCTAACTTTCCTGAAGGCCCTCCCGTTAGCAATAGTTCTGTTGACGGTCTCGTCCGTCCCGGCTGACGGCGTTATCATTCCTCCCGTACGTCCACCTCTAACTCGCCGCAACTTTCCGCCTGATTCATACTTTGAAACCCAGTCCGATGACCCACAAATAATTATCAAGCCCACCCCCGCCAACTTCAACATGTCGGCGCGCTCTACAGGACGATTCGTCACCTCTCAAGACGGGACGCGGATTTTCGCGGAAGCACGCGGAGACGCTTCCAAGCCGCCAGTGGTTTTCATTCACGGTTTTGGCTTGGGAGCTACGGCTTTCGATGAAATATTCAACGATCCGATTTGGGTATCTCAGGTCTATATGGTAGGTCTGAATCGTTGCCTGTTATATCGACAACCGTTGATTGAAGAGTGTTGATAGATCCGGTACGATACTCGAGGACATGGGCGAAGCGACAAACCGACGGATGCCGCGTCGTGGGCATCTGAAAGACTTGCGCAAGACTTTGACGCGGTTGCTCAAAGCTATCAATTGAGTCGTCCTTTCGTGTTAGCTTGGTAGGTCCTTTCTAGCGACCTTGTGGAGCAAAACCTCATCGATACTTCGTGTAGGAGTCTCGGCGGTAGGAATTCAACATCACTAACTAATAATCACATTCCAACTCTAATCACTACCACTCCATTCCAGGCACACACATCGCGGACATCCTCTCCTTCCACCCCGCAGACTACCTCTCCGGCATCATCTACGACGCGGCAATCCCCGACATGGCCGACCTCCTAACCGTCTCCTCCCCCCGCCGCCGTCTCCCTCGTCCCCGGCTTCACCACCACCTCCAACGTCACGCAATTCCAAACAACCTACATCGAATTCATCAACCTCTGCCACCCCACCCTCGAATGGCGCTTCTACCTCGCATCCCTCGGCGACGGCGTTGTGCAACCGCGAGTCGCAACGCAATTCGTGTTGAATCGGACGCAGAGTGCTACGGGGTTGCTTAATGCCGGACGGTCAGGGCAATTGAGCTTATTGGCGATATTTGGGGAAGAGGATAAGCTTGTACAGAAGCAACCTGCGTTGGATGTGATCAAAGGGTGGAAGAAGTTGACTGTTGCGACGCTGCCGAAGGCAGAACACTTCACGTGGATTAGCCAGCCGGTGCTTTTCAGGACGACTGTTCTACAGTGGATCTCTGAACAATTGAAGCAAGGGATTTGATTTGAGCGCAGTCTTGAGGTACATTCTGTTATATAACGAGATTATACTACCGCAGTACTCCAATAACCACAATGATCTGATTTTCGTTTGCGTGTTTTCCTTGCACTCTCCCGTTCACGGACAAGATTTTCATCAGAGTGATACCAAATCTCTTCACTCGATTTACCTATGGCATTATAAATGCCCTTATGCTCGTACTTTAAGTTTTCGATTCGAAATTCAACACCTAGATCTCGTGATCGTGAGACTACACATCTGCGGCATGTAACGGACCGATCTGATGTCGCAGATCCGAGCGTTGTCCGAACGTTTCCAGTAATATACGCGGAGGTGGCAACCGGCTGAGTTCCACTGTTGATCGCCGGACTCCAACGCTGTCCGGCAACCCGGCATTGGACTCCAGTGGACCTTTCATTGGACTACACTGGAATCCGATGGATTACATTGGAGGCCGTTGGAGACCGCTGCCCACCAATTTCCAGTGTAATCCAGTGGAGTCCATCGAGTTTTCACAATGTTCCTGGCTCAAACAATTTAGCTAACGCGGCATATTCGAATTATATCGGTGTCCGAGTCGAGGCACAACTTGTCGCGTGTATTTTGCCTTGAGTCCTTTTTCTGTACTAAAAACAAAGAAGGCAAATACAGCAGCTGATTTGTCTTCTCTAGCTCATGAAGCAAAGCAGAGGGAGGATTGATTCATTTTGACAATAGACAATAGAAGAGGACCAAGTATGAACAAGTTCAACCAAGAAAATATACCCCGAGCTCGCGTTAGTTTCCAACTCATTGAACCGTGAGTAACGAGGGTCAAAACCGTCCGGAACTTGAGCCAGACACACAAAATTCAACTTCATTTATGCATTCCTCTGAGATGAGTCTAAAAGTTGCTATAAACTTAATATTTTCCGAATGAACCAGCACTCTCCGCTGACTCCCGACGATTTCCACCAGAATCCAGTGCGGATATGTGTGTGGGTCAGTGGGAAACAGCGAGGATCAACGGACTTCGCTGCCGTCACTGGATCACATCGTCCAGCACTGTCCACCAATGTCCACTGGTGGCCAGTGGTGGCCGCCAGCGAACTTTCCACTGGCGGGCATATTACTCAACGTTTCTTGCTTCTCAACCACGACCATCCTGCTCACTTCCAACTCTGGCGACAAGAAGGACGGGGACAGTGGAGGCTACGGTTTCGCGTCTATCTTCGCACAATCTGAACAACTCTGGCGACAAGAAGGACGGGGACAGTGGAGGCTACGGTTTCGCGTCTATCTTCGCACAATCTGAACAACGGTGCTGGTATGTTTTTCGAGATCCGAAAGTATAGCGTGGTACTAATAGTACTATTGAGACGGACAGTGGTATGGGTCCGATCTCCGTCTGATCTCACCTCTTTGAATGTTGAGTTCGGCTCCATACCATGGCAATACAGGACACAATACAATGGCATGTATGTCACGTCGAAACGCCTGACTAAAAGCTAGGAAGAACTATAGCTGAATCTGCCGGGGCCGAGTCACGCCTGCAAGCTCGGGTCCTCGCACGAAACGACACTCAGCCCATTCCATGCACTCGAGTAATCCCAAGCTCAATCAGCGACGCTACGTTTTGTGCTAGGCTCAAGTCTAGTAACGAATTATTTTGTTTGGATCCGCCACATGGCAGTGGCCGATTCCGTCGCTGGTGCGTTGTACATTTGCTCTTCTCCAGGTAAGAGTGGAATGAAACCTTTCATCTTATTCGCATGCAGGACTTCGACTGGGTATAACAGGCTATTCGAATCAGTCTCGAACTCTCTATCTTAGCCTCTTTCCCCACTCCATACCCCTCATGCTGCCATTCTTCAAGTCTCTACCTCTCGCCATATCTTGGCTTGCATTTCTGTCCCTCATAACAGCTGGGAGCGCCAACAAACTTTCCGTGTGTTCATATTGATCTGACCTCAGTATCTCGGTTGATTTATGTTGCTTCTTGTCCCTTGTAGTCTGAAGTTGCGATCAAGCCCACCAATGCCAACTTCAATATATCCGCCGTCTCCGCCGGACGATTTGTGACCTCCAAGGATGGAACTCGCATCTTCGCAGAAGCTCGTGGCGATTGTCATAAGCCTGCAGTGATTTTCATTCACGGATTCCGTCTCGGAGCCATGGCATTCAATGAGATATTCAACGACGCTAATTGGCTGTCGCAAGTCTATTTGGTAAGTAAATGCAGAATCTTGGAAAAGGTATCGGTTTCATTGGACTGTGACTGCCCGTGAACAGGTGCGCTATGATACACGAGGACATGGGCGAAGCGACAAACCGCTTGACGCTGCAGCGTGGGCTTCAGAGCGACTTGCGCAGGATTTTGATGCGGTGGTGCAGAGCTACCACTTGAAACGCCCTTTCGTTCTAGCATGGTGAGTTGATGCATTGGATATGTATCGTAACTGACCTATGGCCTCAGGAGCCTCGGCGGTAGGAATCAAACAGTATCAAGCCTTGCAGCCGCTAATTTTCACCGATCCAGGGACGCACGTCGCAGATATTCTCTCCTTTCATCCCGCAAACTATCTTTCCGGAATCATTTACGATGCGGCGATCCCCGACATGGCACACATTCGAACTATCTCCTCAGCTGCTACTGCATCTTTCATTTTGAAATCAGTTCAGACTTCCAGCATCCTTCAGTTACAAGAAGCTTACATCGACTTTATCAATCTCTGCCACCCAGCTCTGGAATGGAACTTTTACCTTGCATGCCTCGGCGACGCAGTCATTCAACCCCGCCTTGTGACTCAATTCGTGATCAACCGAACGCAAAGCAGCACCGCACTACTCAAAGCGGGGCGGTCGGGGGAGCTTCCACTGTTGGCAATATTTGGGGCAGATGATAAAGCTGTTCTGAAGCAGCCTGTCTTGGACGTAATTAAAGGGTGGAAGAAGCTGACGGTGTCAACTCTTCCTCATGCGCAGCACTTCACTTGGGTCAGTCAACCGGTGCTATTCCGGGAGACTGTGTTAAAGTGGATATCTGTACACTCAAAGCAAGAGTTTAGTCAGCTTGCTGGATAGCACTGCCGAGGAAATTGTAACTCGACCATTTTGCTATCGTACATGTAATCGTCCTTCCTTAATAACATCATTTTGAACCCGAAGTTGAAAATGCGCCTTGCGTCCATCGCGGCGTTCGGCGGAGCGATCTGATGTTGCTGATCAAAAATTTTAAATAGAAATTCTTTCTTCTCGACCACCACATGCTCTAAAAATCAGCAAATTCCCTTCTGCTTCCGCACATCCTCGAGGCCGCTGTACAGATACTGCTGGGGCTTCCAGGACCCGATGCACATCACAGCGGATGAGACCGCCCTCGCCCGAAATTCACAGCGGCTGTCCCGGTTGATACCATCTATGCTTACTCGCTCCAAGACTTGTAGCGCTTCGCAAATGAAAGCGCATAGGTGCATGCAGTCAAATCATGGGATGACGCATGATGCTTGTTCAATGATACGGTGGACTCCCGAAATTCCAGAATTTCTCGACGACTAGTTGCCCTGCACCCATGACTCTGCTGGTCTCTTCTTCAAGCCACGAGCGCTCTTCAGTTCCACAGTTTCGCACTGTAAGAATGCTATTCGGCAAAATCTGCAGTCGACCGTTCACCAAATCTCACTCTCGCTTGATTTATCTTTGGGGCCAGTCGGTGATTCTAGCTTACTTCAAACTCCTTTGATTATAGTACGCAACGCAAGGCTTTCATTGCTCAGACGCCCTCTCTGGCAGTTGGGAAGTGGAGAATCAATTACTCGTCACTCTTCTCTATAGTACTTCTGACGTAGCAGGAACTCTTAGCCTGCGTTCTTCAACCGTCTCAACTCCGAACAGGTATATTAAGCTGCCCGAATTACAATTCTCGATAGCTTCGCTGCTTTCCGCTTCCCAAACCCCTCATGCTGCTGTTCCTCAAGGCCCTTCATCCTGCCATAGCTCTCCTGGCGTTCTGGTCTATCGTAGCAGCCGGGGACGTTCTCCACCCCGTTGTATGCTCAAATTCATTCTGCTCTTCTTTAGCTGACCTCTCCTTGTTCTTACCTCTTGTAGTCTGTTGACACACAGGTCACGATCAAGCCCACAGACGCTAACTTCAATATATCAGCAGTGTCCACCGGGCGGTTTGTAACCTCCAAGGATGGAACACAAATATTCGCAGAAGCTCGCGGAAACCCCTCGAAGCCCGCCGTAGTCTTTATCCACGGGTTTCGTCTCGGTGCTACGGTATTCGACAGTATATTCGACGACCCTCACTGGCTTTCTCAGGTCTATTTGGTGAGTGAATGCCTGAGAGTGGGGACAGTGTTTTATTGAATTTAAATCGCCGATGAACAGGTCCGCTACGATACGAGAGGACATGGACGCAGCGACAAACCGACTGATGCTACCTCCTGGGCGTCTGAACGGCTCGCGCAAGATTTTGATGCGGTAGTTCAGAGCTACAATTTGCACTGTCCTTTCGTGTTGGCTTGGTGATGTTATTCGTGATTTTATAGTGCCCTGCTTGACCAACGTATTGCATGTACATTGTAGGAGTCTTGGCGGTAGGTACCAAAAATGTCAAAAATAACGCAGAACTCAACCGCCATAATTCCAGGAACTCATATAGTCGACATTCTTTCCATCCATCCTGCAACCTATCTCTCCGGAATCATCTACAACGCAGCAATCCCCGACACGACCCACCTCATGAGCGTTGTCTCTCCTGCAGGCGTGGCTCTCGTCCTGAAAATCCTTTCGTTCCCCCAAGCATTCATCGAATTCATCAATCTCTGCCACCCCGCTCTCGAGTGGAACTTCTATCTCGCTTGCCTCGGCAACGGCGACGTCCAACCTACGATCGCAGCCGGATTCGCGGGGACCCGGAGTCAAAATAGCACTGCCTTGCTTAACGCAGGGCGGTCGGGGGAGCTAGCATTGTTGGCGATTTTCGGCGCGGATGATAAACTCATTCAGAAACAGCCTGCGCTTGATTTCATCAGCGGATGGAAGAACTTGACGGTCACGACTCTGCCCAACGCAGAGCACTTTACGTGGATCAGCCAGCCTGAGTTGTTTAGGACCACAGTCTTAGAGTGGATCGCAGGACATCGCAAACGTGGGATCTGAGGAATTTTTTGCACAGCACTAGTACTAGCCACAATTCTCATTTGATAAATCTATTCTTCGTACGCGATCCAAGATACAGGATGCATCATTTGTTTGGGCCAAGAAATCGACACTCGTAATAAGATTTTTTAGGCTTTCCGACACGCATGCTTCGTCTTGTGTTCGCTCCATCCCTCTTTCAAGCAAGCGGGTCCACAGAAGAACACTCGGCCTTTGCACGAACCTAAAGCAATCAGCCACTCAGCACACACCGTTGCAAAATAAGAATAGAATTAGATCACAAACTCACCACCACACTTCTTCCACGGCCCCGCCGACGCACAATTGTAACATCTCTGCCACGGCCCCGCCCTCGCGACTCTCATCTCCTCCTCCACATCCACCTCATCGAAATGCCCCCCCGGCAGATCCATCCTCAACTCCCACAAATCTCCGAAACTACGCGAGATAATCTTCGCGTGAGTTGGGATGTATTGATTGTTTGTCCAACCGCCGAAGAGATACGTGCGGCCTGTATCAGGGTCGACGACGAGGTGAGATTGGCATCGGTAGGTGGGGAAGCCGGGGGTGAGGACTTGTTGCCATTTTGGTGCCGTGAACGTTGGCACGGGAGAGGGAGAGGGGGTGGAGGGAGCAGTAGTAGGAGCGGGGTCGTAGAGGAATGTGTCGGCAAAGTAGGAGTATTGGAAGAGCTGGGGTTTTGCTTTGTTGGTCTCATCAAGAGTGGGCAGCGAGGGATGATATCCGCCGAATACGACTACCCGTTTCAAGGTATGGTTCTATCAATCGATTTCAGCACGACGGAGACGCTCGAAAGGTGAATAAAAGACATGAGACTCACATAAACGTACGCAAACTCCGTCCTCGAACAAGGCGGGTTCCCGCTCTGCCTCTCACGGCGCCATTTCTCGGTCCCGACAGCAAAGCTCCAGAAATCATCATACCCAAACGCCTCACTCGCACGATGAAACTCGTCGCTCTTCGCCGCCTCCCGATCATAATGCCCGCCCAACAAGAAAATCCGCTTCCCATCGGCACCCGCCCACGCCGCGGCACTCTTCCTCGGGCCCGGACACGAATAATCCGGCGCTTGACGCGGCGTCCTAACCCATCCGCTCAGCCTCCGCCACTTCCACGTCAGTAAATCGAGCTCCATGAACAGGTTACAGCCCATCATCGTCTTCCCGTGCTCGCCACCGAATACATACAGCTTGTTCGTCGTCGCGGCGTAGACGAGTGTGGCGAAATTTTGATGAGTCCCGGGATAGAACCACGAATCGGTGATTCCAGCGGCGACGTCGGCGGGAGTGGGGCTGAAAGTCGTGGTCTGCGTCGACCACTGCTCGGTGGTGAGATTGAATACGTCCAGAGCGGAGCGACCAGTGAAGAGGATAGCTTGATTATCATGCACGAACATTTGCCAGCCGACGAAGAGACCGGTTGAGCGAAGACCGAAGGGATAGGCTGGGAGAGGCTCCCATTCGTCGCGAGTGCTGAGATTGAGTTTCCAGAGATCGCGGTGAAAGGGACCCATCGAGCTGCGTCTGCCACCGGCAACATAGAGGTGACCTTTAACATGCAGGAATTCAGCGTTATTCCGAAATCGAAGTATATGACATACCATTCCAGATGAAACAAGCGAATGCCTCCCTTCCCTCAGTCGGACCACCCAGGGTTTTGACCGCAAGACGCTTCCACGACCCTTGGACTTGGAGTCCGGGAATCAACGGGCCCTTGGTCGGCGGCGCATTGGGATTAGGATGCAGTCCCATCATCTTCGTGAGAAGTTTCTTGTCCACGGCGGCTTCCAGTTCCGGGGTATGATCGGGAGGGGGAGAATTGAGTGCCGTTTTCTGCCCGACCCATTGACGCATCGTCGCAGTAGCAGAATTGCCGAGTGCGCTGAAGATTTCAGCCGAAAGACAGAGTGCGCTGCTTCTGAAGAGGGTAGCTTCCGGTAAATCGAGCCAGCTGTCCATCCAATCTATGATCGATTTGCGCGGTGAGATGAAAGGATTGAGAAAAGGAGTGAGAAGCCACTCGCCGAATACAGGCTGCGGTAAAACAGAGTACTGGCATCGATATAGGGAGTTTGCTTCTTCAAGCCACGCCAGAGCCTGCATTGGAATAAAAATATAGACGTCGAATTCCTCGGGCCAAGGGGGATGGATCAAACTCACCATCTCAGTCTCCTTTTTCCTCCACAAACACTTTGCTATTCCGACATAGCACCCCATGAGATTCGTGCGCACCACCGAGTCCATGTCCCAGTACTGATCGCAAACCACACCACCAGAAGGATGATTCGAGGTCAATGGAAGAGAAAAGTTGGAGCCAACGATGTCTCGAGCCAGCTCTCGATACTTTGCTTCTGCTGCTTCGAATTGACCAGCTTTGAGGAGTTGATCACCCTCGCGGCTAAACGGATAAGGATTAGATATAGAAGAGGAAAGGATAGCCACGAACCTAGTCATACGAAGGTTGGCCATTAGGCGGATGAGGGGATGGGTTTGCGCTGAGGACGCCATCGTCGTCGATGAAAAGAGGAGAACACGTTGTCATTGCGATCAATTGATGCGGCTATCTCCGGAAGGCAAACGCGACATTTCAACATTATCAACTGTCCGTTGACTGTCCGTGTAGCTCGTAGTAGGAGGGCAGCGAAATACAACATATCGATTGCTGTGGTATTGTCTTTCTTTCACAAAGCGCTTGTATGCGCAGCGCTAAGGCATTTATTTATATTTTCCTGTCTCTTTTTTCTTCGCTTTTGATTCACACCGCAAAATTGGAAATTTCTGTTCGGACAGTAAACTTTGCAGTAAACATTATTTACATTTATGATAGAAAGCTTACCAGTAAACTATGAATACTCCCTCTGCAGTAAACGGAACAGAAAGCAAAGGTTACAACACGACAGAAAGTGATGCCGAAAGTAATGATTTCGGCAATGCAGTAAATGATCCGGAAAGCATTGCTTTCTGGAGCACTTTCTGGGGCCCAGAAAGCAAACCAGAAACAATAGCTTTCTGCGCGCGCAGAAAGCACCAGCTACTGTTTGACAGAAACCGAACCGGTAAGCAATACTTACCTAAAATTCAGAAACAATAGCTTTCTGGTTCGGCTTCTGTGCAATTGTAACCGGATCAGAATCTTATTGTTACTGGATTTCAGGTAACTATTGTTTCCTGAATTGGTTTCTGTCAAACAGTAGCTGGTGCTTTCTGCGCGCGCAGAAAGCTATTGTTTCTGGTTTGCTTTCTGGGCCCCAGAAAGTGCTCCAGAAAGCAATGCTTTCCGGATCATTTACTGCATTGCCGAAATCATTGCTTTCGGCATCACTTTCTGTCGTGTTGTAACCTTTGCTTTCTGTTCCGTTTACTGCAGAGGGAGTATTCATAGCTTACTGGTAAGCTTTCTATCATAAATGTAAATAACGTTTACTGCAAAGTTTACTGTCCGAACAGAAATTTCCAATTTTGCGGTGTGATTGCGACTATCGCAGGGATTGAGAAATGTCATACGTTCTGGGTCACTGACAGAGACCGCCAAATGCGGAGCATATATCTGTGCAAGAACGGTCGTGGTGGTGAGCAAAGAAGGCCGATAACGAGCTGGTGTCAATCTCAGTCGGAGGAAATCTAAGTGAATCACCCGTGATCGGGACACTTTATTAGAATGTCTCATCGACAATCCGCTTTTTCCAACACATTTTCTCTATCTACACTCTATTGCAAAACGAAAGAGAAGTTCAACTTCACAATCGAATCTAATCTGCGGCTGAATGTGTGTGCATCACTGATGACAGCAATGTTGGCAGGAACGTAACGCTCCACGCTTTTCCCTCCACGACGATGCTCTCGACGCGACGCTGGCAAGATGAGCTCATTCGTCTCTTTGCTAACATCTCAACCACTTGGACCTGTGTTATAAGTCTTCTCATTGTGGCCCGTCGCTCCAGAAAAGGATTTCCTCCATCATTCGTCCGCCAGCCTCGCGACGGAGCAATTGCAAATCGCGATACTGGGCAATTCAAACGCAGTCAAAACGATCTGGAAAAGACGCACATGGTTCGCATTTGTTCAAGCCGTTACGACGGCCTGGACCAAAAGTTCTCTCAGTTCAAACTCAGACTGGAAATCCCGGGATACCAATTACTGTAGTACCGCTAACGGAGGAATACTTGCATTATTGAGTTACTTAGATGTGGTAAGTGACAAGTGCTGTCTGCTTCTATGCGCTAAAATCCTTCTATCTATGGACCAGTATGCAGAATCATTACGCGGGCTCTGACTTCTTCAATATTTGAATCGACGACTTAAAAGTACATTCAATATCAGGTGCGTATGTATTAGCGCTTCCGTACAAGATAATTACAAAGACCATAGGAAAGAAAGAAAGGGATATGGAAAAGCCAATCCTAAATCTACAACATCACTTCACTTTCAATCCACGCAACGAACGCACAACTTCGTCCATATTTGTGACGTTTCCGCCCCATTCGCCGCTCCAACCCTGCTCCCTCCTGTACGTCTTGTTGTGGTTGTGGCTTATCGTCCGTGCTCGATTGGGGAACAGGCGATCGTCCCCCCGCGACCAGCGTGTCGTGAGAGCGGGGTGATCTTGGAGGTAGGATTCAGAATCTGAGTCGGATTCTGTGGAGCTCGACCACCTGCTCATTGGCTCGATGATATCGGGCATGGGGAGTGTCGAGGGAAAGGAGGCATCCTCATCGTCATCGGCGATAAATCCCGGTCCTATGTCGAGCACGGCGCCGACGTGCTCAAAATCGGGGAGGCCCAGCATGCTCGCGCGCCGCGATGATCGTCGTCGCCCTGGCGCAGGAAATACGAGTTCTGCTGGCACCATTTCCCCGAGTGTACGGGAAAGTTTCGCCATTCTACGACGCCGAGTGGATGTGGGGTTCTCGAGCGCGAGGCTGGAGGAGGACGCGGAAAGGGGACTGGGAGAAGGCGAAGGCAGCGGGGTCGATGTGGATTTGCGATCTGGGACGGCGAGATAAAGCGTGGGACGTGGCACAATCTCCGACGTCGGGAGTCGTGGAGGGGCTGCGTCGGCTGTGGCGGGTCGCTTGCCGAATCGGAGGGAGGCTGTTGTTCGGAGTCGACTGGTGGACGATGTGGCGCTGTTCACGGACGACGAACGTGAGTGGCCTCGAGAGAAAGATGTGGGTCCAGCTGAAGGCTTTTGAGTCTGAACCAAGAGCGGAGTCTCGCCGAGTAACGTCTCAAGCTTTCGGGCGGAGCGCATTAGTCGGCGGCGCTGAGACTCTGGAAGAGTGTGGGTTGTGGGAGACAGGATAGCGGCTTCCATCGAGGTGGGGGAAATTCAAGTTGTGTGTGTGAGACTTCGAGCGAAACAGCGGGCCTTTAAATGCAGGACTGCGCCACAAATGCATCCAGGTCCGGGTAAAAATCCTGGATGTTGCTGTCATCATAGCCTCTCAACACAACTCCGTTTGCTCCCGGTTCGGCACAAACACCGTGCCGAGGTGGATCCGGGCGTGCCGTAGACTGTTCCAGGCGGCATCCAGCGCAGCCTGGACTCGGGGATTTGCGGGAGCGTTGATCGGCCCGATGGGACGGAATTAACCAGGAGACACATCAGCAGTTGGCTTGAAGTTGTTGACTAGCGTTGACTGTTCAATGGAGGCAACCCCATCATCTCTTTCTGTCGACATTCATCCGTTTCAAGTCACTAGCTGCTAGTCAACAAGGTCCGACACGACAGCCGACTTGCAATGGCAAGTGCTAGTTTGAAACATCCAACTTCCGAGAACCGAAAAAAAAACCATACAATAAGTACTTGATTGGCAAGGAAGATTGAAGAAAGATTTTACCGAGCTCTGAGTTCGAATGTCGGGTGTTGGATGAACTAACCCAATGGAAAAGAATTGTCTCACGCGCTCTTACGAGGTATCTCTCGAGTACATCACGGATGTTGCGGCGACGCGGGGAACTCTCTGGGAAAAGTTGTGGTAACGGACTTCGACCTCATTCCAACCTCATTCCGGGACGTAAGTACTACTAAGTACTTGCCACAAATTCCCCAGAGGGGCTTCCAAAGTTCCAATTGCGTTAATAAACCATTGATTTTTTCACTTCAAAGAATTCTACTGAGGCAATAGAACACCTCATCGACAACTAATCCCAGTCCTCGACTCCAGTTTAAACATTCACATTCACAATCTAATCTTATCTCCGCCTCTTCCATCACTGATTGCAAACATATAACGTAACTCTCCCGTTTTCTTCTTTCACGACGACCGTCGACGATGGCGACGCAAAGCGAGCTCACCCGCCTTTTGTCCAGCATCACCATGCCTTGGTAAGTTGATCCCTCTCTCCGTGAATACTCTGCCCAAAAGAATTTCACGGATTGTAGCGAAGAGGGCGATAAGCTCTTTGCCATTGGACGATTCGAAGCCGCCGAAAAGATGTATCTGGACCTGGCGCGCGGGATGGTCAGCTTCAATCATCCTCTTCCAATGACCGCCAACCATCCCTCCGGTGGCGTTGTGTGTGATCTCTATTGGAATATGCATCCTCTGAAGCGCGCCAATCTTATGGGCTGCTGTGTTGGGATGGCGAAATGTATGCGGAGAAAAAAGCAGATTGAGTTGGTGAGTGATAGTTTTTTCACCGTGTTTATTCTTAATTATTCTCTTCTGGATCCACTGCAGGCTTTAGCTTGGTGTGAGGAGGTTAACTCGCTTTATAGATGTGAATACTCGCATTTAGCGGAGCCCGTTTACGGTCAGTCATTTTTCACTTTCGTTTCTTTTTTATGATTGATATAACCAACCGACACCTCCGAATCCCAAGACTGGATCGATAACCACCTCGATATCCCCTGTACAACCCTCTACAAAATCCGCGCCCTCTGCATTGCCTCCGAAATCTTCGCGGAACTAGGCAATTCCGGAACTGCTGTAACACGGGTGTGGGCTGGGAAAACGAAACATTTCGTGCCCGTTCCGGAAGCGCATCGCACGCCAGAAGTGAAGAAGCTTTTAGATACGGAGCTTTTGACAAAGATGATGACCTTGCATCCGAACCCGAATGCGCCGCCGCATAAGGCGAAGCTGATTCCGGGATTGCAGATTCAGGGTTCATGGAAGCGACTTTCAGTCAAGAACCACAGTGGGCCAAGTGAGGGACGGGAGTCGTTTGCATGTTTTATTTGGAACGGTACGCTCCTTGATTATTTCGAGTTTTTTACACTGCTCAAGACTGGGATATTCATTCGCAGGTCATCTTTACGTCGCCGGTGGCCGCCGCTGCTCCCTCGGCCCCTTCCACCGCGACATCTGGAAGCTCAACCTCACCACCCTCGATGCCTGGGAACCCCTCCCCTCCTACCCCTTCGCTCTCCACCAAACAGGCCTCTTCGTCGGTTGGGAGATGGTTATACATGACAATCAAGCTATCCTCTTCACGGGCCGTCCGGACCTCGACATCTTCGATCTAACCACCGAGCTTTGGTCCACGCGCCCTACCTCGTTCACACCCACGGCCGAAGATATCAAAGCGGGGATCACCGACGCGTGGGCGTACCCCGGGATTCACCAGGCGGACGCGGCAGTGGTGTATGCCGCGAAGACGGGGAAGATGTATGTGTTTGGGGGGTCGCATGGGAGTACGATGATGGGGTGCAATTTATTCATGGAGCTCAATCTCACGACGTGGACGTGGCGGAGGTTGAGTGGGCAGGTCAGAGCCCCGCGCGTGGCGCCGGATTTCTCATGTCCGAGCCCGAGGAAGAGTGCGGGTGCGTGGGCGAGTGTGGATGGTAAAAGGGTGTACTTGCTGTTCGGGCACTATGATCGTGCGGCAGGGAAGAGTGGGGAGTTTCATCAGGAGTCGGAGGCTTTTGGGTACGAGGACTTTTGGAGTTTTGATGTGCAGGAGGAAAAGTGGAGGAGGGAGAGGATGAGTGGGAATCCGCCCTGTTCGAGGACGGAATTGGCGTGTGTTTATGTGAGTCCTACTTTGTTTTTCGGCCTTGCTGCGCCTGCTCTCTCTATTTTTATCGCGGAACTGAAAATCTGATGCGTAGAACGAAACTTGGAAGCGAGTAGTCATATTCGGCGGCTACCACCCTACCCTCCCTACCATCGACATCACGGAAAAATTGCCAAGCTTCGGATACTCCTACTTCGCTGATACCTTCCTCTACGACCCCGCCCCCGCCCGCTCTCCTTCAATTTCCCAAACACCTCCACCCACGGTCACCGCCCCCAAATGGCAACAAGTCCTCACACCGGGCTTCCCCACCTATCGCTGCCAATCACACCTCGCAGTTGACCCCGACACAGGGCGTACGTATCTCTTCGGTGGGTGGACAAATAACCAGTACATCCCAACGCACACGAAAGTCATTTCGCGGAGTTTTGGCGATTTGTGGGAATTGAAGGTGGATTTGCCTGGTGGGCATCTTAATGAGGCGGACATTGAGGAGGAAATGCGGGTGGCGAGGGCGGGGCCGTGGCAGAGATGTTATAACTGTGCGGCGGCGGGGCCGTGGAGAAAATGCGGCGGTGAGTTCTTTGTTATCTCTTTTCCTTTCGTTGGTTTAGCTGAACGACTTGGGGATCTAGGCTCGTGTAAAGGGCGGGTGTTTTTCTGTGGCTCTTTGTGTCTGAGAGAAGGATGGCGCGAACATAAGACGAAGCATGGGTGTCGTAAGGC
This sequence comes from Favolaschia claudopus, assembly GCA_037176885.1. Classification (NCBI taxonomy): domain Eukaryota; kingdom Fungi; phylum Basidiomycota; class Agaricomycetes; order Agaricales; family Mycenaceae; genus Favolaschia; species Favolaschia claudopus. The sequence goes on along the minus strand of JAWWNJ010000011.1, from coordinate 2,387,842 downwards.
CTGAACGGGGCTCGTATTCAAGATCTTAAATTACATCGTGTATACCGTGAAGTGCAATATCCACCAGATCCAAGAGGGACTGGCAACGAATACACTTCATTCGAAGAAAACGTGAGTGGTCCTGCAGTCAGCTGGCAATGATTTCAACTTATTTTGATCTCACTTACTTGGCAGTTACACGCCCTCAGGATCAGAGATATGCACTTGAACTTCGAAACAGCGTGTGCCGTTGCTTATCAACTCTACGCAGGAGGAGACAATCCAAGTGGTGAACTGTGCGTGAGGAGTTGAACACATGGGATCCATGAAAGGATCTCCTTATACGATACGGGTTTATCGAGGGGCGCAATCCCACCAAGTTCGAATCGTTCCTTCATCCGACGCAATGACGCTCGATGCTTACTTTGAATGATTTAGATATGAAGCCTTGCTCTGGTTCGTTTCGATTTGATTGAGGAAATTCAGATCTGACATCGCATCGGAATTATGGAATCCTCACTGCAACACTGGGTATATGTATCGCTCCACCTTTCCGGCGCTACTGTACTTCCTATCTCCAACCACAGGTAGTACGTGGCTAGTATTTGCTCGTCCGCATTTGATCCTGATCAATATTCTGTTTGAGTTCCCCGTCGCAGTCAGTTTATGAATGGCCAGATTGAGAAGGCTCACACCGTGACTATCGCGGTACTGTAAAAATGTTCCCTATACCGCTCTTCCTACTGATCAGCAGGCTGAGCTGATTTAGTCGAATCAGATTTCTGACGCTTTTCAGGACTCCCTGGCCGTCGAGGTCGACCGGTCAATGTTATACACTTAAATATAATATTTCTTCAATTTTCCTTCGGCCATCCTTTCCAGTTATCCTCGACGAATCTTCGGACCTGTGTCCAGTCCCGACAGACGTGATTGACTCCCTCACCCAGAGCACTCGCTCCAACACGACCGTCTGGAAACTTAACGACAGTCGTAGGTTCCAGCGTGGTATCAGCCCGGCAGAGAAGAAGTTGTCGCAGGTAATTGAAGCAGTGATTGATGTGGCCGAGGCTGACGAGAGTTTCCTCTGTATCGTTGATCGATGCACGGTATAGTGCGGAGCGAATACCAATAACGCAATGCAACTGGTGGTACATGGAGACTGCGAATGGGCGGCTTTCTGGCCCGAGCTTCACCCATCCGTTACCACCCGGTAGGACTGATTTCCAATCCTCATACGCCCCGAGTCCGTATCTTTCAGTGTGGTTGAACCACATGGCCGCATGACCGACATAGAAGGGCAGTTCTCGGGGAAAATCAACTCCGATGTAAGCTGAAAGGTGATCAATCATGGGCCTGTGCTTTTTTGCTTGAAACTTTGCTTACTATGCCCTTGAAGTTGCGACGAAGGATGGTCCAAGGCTCTAATTCTAGACCATTGCAAAACTGCCCTGAGGGCGTTCAACGCAGTCACTGCCAAGATGGCGAGGCGGACCAGTTTGCAAGAGACGACAAACATGAAGTTAGCTGGGCAGAGGAGTGCGACGGTAGGGACCCCGTGCTGCGACCATATACGTTTTGTACTGCCACACCAGAATCAAGATGGTGTATCTATTCAATGTGGGACGAGCGAAAGGATAAGTTGACCGTTCATCAAAAGCAACCCTTCTGATGAATTAAGTACGTTCCGTTTCTTCGATGAAGTCTAGCCTTCTTCACAGTTATCGGCTTCAGAAGCCACTATTACCCTGTAGACCTGATCACAACGGCAAACTGTTCTCCTTAATCGCCTTAATGACGAGGAAGTATCTGTACCAGTACGTCTCATGCAGACAGTGATAGGCGGTATTTTCAACGCACTTATCGAGCAATGCTACTGCAAACTTTCTCGCGCCATTCGCCGCACCGGTTGGATGTAACACCATCTTAGCCCACTGCAGTCATGTATGTGCCCCATTCCATCCCCTTCAAATTGGGCGGCGATCTTATTCAACGATCCGCTTTGAATCCGCTTTACTTTTCGTTGGCGATTAGATCGGACTCTCGCAGAGGATAAATAGCTCACCATTCCGCCCCGTTGATGACCAGCAGCCCTCTTCCTCAAACAACATGCATATTTCTTTCAACATCAGCCTCATCGTCTGCGCCATCGCAGCAATGAGGGTCGCCGGCGCTCCGAGTGACGTTGAGAACAAAAATATTGAAACCGGTCTGTCTCCATATTCAACCACTGACATGATGTGGGTGCTATGCTGACCACGTTTTTCTGGCACCTTTAGGTGGTAAGATGAGGCCAGGCGTGGTCAGGCTTGACCCATTCATTATCGGCAAGCCTGAACCTGCAAATGGTGAGTAAGAAACACATGTGCACTCATATATTCAAACTGAACATCTGCTCCACTTCCAGCTCGGACAGTGAAGCGAGGCGGGCCTGGCTCGGACCAGCCATTCATTATCGGCGAGCCTGAACCTGCAAATGGTGAGTGAGAAACTCATGTGCACTCATACATTCAAATTGAGCACATCTGCTCCACTTCCAGCTCGGAAAGCGAAGCGAGGCGGGGCCAGTCCATTCATTATCGGCGAGCCTGAACCCGCGCATTCCGATTGATGTGTTTATACAGTCGACTAAGCTTCGAGTAGTAACATTTTGTGTCACGGATAGTGTCTCAATCATCTCGGAGCAAGCTAGACACATACTTTAGATCGTCTTCATCTACGTGTTGCTCTGTTTTTTTTTCAAGGATTCGAGTCTGCGATACGAAATATGCGGGATAAATTTGACCAATTACTTTGTACGTGTTTCCCTTCGCAGCTCGATTCGGACTTGAACTTCACCGGGACAAGCGATTCGAAATTTCGATTGCGTGACGAAGCATACCGAAATTTGAAATACGGTGAACGCGGACCGCGGTTCAGAACGAACAATAGTATAGCACACAGATCCGTTCTTTTGAACCTGGCGATAGGGTTTCTACAAGAACCATAAGGGAAATTCATATCCTTTATACGCCAAGGCTACTCTCAGCCTGAGATCTGCCGATTAAGCGGTTTCAAGACTGCGTAGCTCGGGGTTCACGTGGAACCAATGCATGAAGCAAATGTCGAGAGTTAGAGATCCCATTCTGGTCCCGACCAGTACGGGCTCTCGTTGAGCGCAGTCACGCCGCAGTGACAGCTCTCGGGGTGCTAGGTATTTAAGGTGCGCTATATCAGAGACGTTTGCACAACGTTTGCACCAACTTACCCCATGAGCCTAAAGACGGAGGTGCAATATACACCACTCACAGCTGAACGCCCAGATGCTACATCTGTGGAGGACGCCGACGAGGAGTCATCTCTCCATTCCGCCGGTTGGAGGGGGTCCTTGACAATCTACATTCTGGTCGTTCTCTTGAACCTCGCATTAGTCGGGTTCTCGTTCTATGTCGATCGACGCTTGGAGAGGGAGATTTTCCCCCGCCTCTCCAGTCTCCCGACGCCGGACGCTTTTATCGGACTCTCCACCTCCATCGGTAAGCAATGATGATCCGGTTGATATCTCAATTCACGATTCTCCAAATCAGAACACGGCTCAGTTTCAGCGAGTGATTAGTGCGGGTGAATATTGTGTCTGCGGTTTGAACGATTTCATCCGAAGTACATATTGGTTGTACTCAACGACGATCGGGTCTATTTCAGGTTGCATGCGCACTCGAACTCCTGATAGAAAGTGATAAATCATCGAGAACAAGGACGGTAGTTGGGTGTAAGTAGTCTCACAGCTTCTCTCTCGATATTGTCCCGATTGTACTCTGGTATACTCGTGTTGCGTCCGCGGATCTATGGGCGATACTGTACTATTCCAACCAGTTGTTCACTGGGCGCTACGCGTTAGCCTAATTGTTCACTGGAAACATTGTTCACCGGCCGGCAATCAAGCAGAAATGATCCGGCAAATGCCGGACAAAGAATTGTTCGGTTCACAGCTGGCCGTTGTAGTAGGGTGATCAGGCCGGCTAGCTAGATCTGATGTATTAGCTTAGTCATCTATCCCTTCTTGTCCGCTACCGCCATGCCCACTCCCGGAGATGGCGGCTCTCCCGTCTTCATATGGTGACGAGAGTGTGTTCGACGATACTTCCGAAAGACCAGATCATCCTGCTCTCCTGCTCTGGCTCTGGATCATTTCTAGCAGATATTTTTTTCCGGCCTCGCCTCCGTCGACATCCGCTTTGTGGTGCTCGCATCCAGCCCACCGAGCCTTTGATCGAGCTAGACTTACTGGGTTCAGCTTGACCCTTCCACTTCCCTCCTTGACAACATTTTCGACTCGATTGACCCAGCGCTCGCCGCTCGACCTCCACGACCACCATTCCCCGCCCATTGAGGCCGTGGGAGCGATGCCGTAACAAGCCATCACGCTTGCGTCACACGCGGCGATGCCCGCCGAGCTTAGATTGCCACGCGGGTGTAGTCTCTTGTAAACAGACGGAACAACACAAATGTCCTCGTACCTGCGGTGTGTTGTGGTCTGTCAGTTTCCTTTGATCCGCGGTTGGAGGGTCCACTTATTACATAATCATAAAATCACGGTGCATCGATACTGCTTTTAGCACGCGTCAATTGAGATTTTGAGCTTCTTACCATATTTTTGCTCATCCAGTCATCGGTCTACGCGCTTGAAAGGAGGAAAATGGTAAAGAAATGGGGAAGATCAAAATTTGCTCGGTTAACGCCGGGTGGCCACAAACCAGCCCAAACGTCGAGGTTGAGTCTCTCCTCAGCCATGAAATGCTAATCTAAGCTCACCAGCGTGCTAATACAGTCTCCTGCGACTGTTTATGTGATTAACTAAGGGCAGAGGCCACGGTGCTCCTGGAATATAGCGGAAACGGGGTGTGGGAAACTCCTTCCATTTCAAAATGTTTACATAATAACCGGACCCTCCTGACAGCTGTCGCGCGGTAAACTACAGCCTAACGCGGGTGTCCTTGCCGTGGTGTTTTTGTGCAGGTCTCGAGCAAATTGACCGGCAGTCTGGACGATTATTGGAGCTCCCCTGCTGTTACCCCTTCACTGCCGTTCGAGGTATTCTCCGGCCGCTCATTTTCCGTTCCGACTCCCGCTCCCGCTTTCTCCCGAATCGCTCCCGCAGAAAAATTATTTGGACGGACTATCATTATTCTACCCTCCCCAGTTCCGCCTCCCTGTCTCTGCCTCCCTCCTCGTGGCCCTTCCATCCCAGCACCGCTTACTTGGGGCAGTACCCTTTATTGCGCTGTGCGCCTTGAGTCGGTGACCTTGTGGATGTGGTGGGTTTTGGAGCTGGACGCAACCCCGACTTACCGCCTTTCCCGCTCTCGGAGTAATCCCTCGCCTGAGCCCGGTCGCACTCCTCCGCTCCTTCCGTCACTACGCCCCTGTGTTTTGGATGGGACGGGTTGGTGGTGTATTCTGAGCTTGGTAGCAAGGTTTTCGTTGGGTTAGAAGGTCTCGGACGCGACGAGGACATCGCTATGTCTTGGGTGGTTAGATGTACTTAGTAGGGTGATCAGGCCGGCTAGCTAGATCTGATGTATTAGCTTAGTCATCTATCCCTTCTTGTCTAGCGCTGGCCAAAAATATAATACGAAAAATATATTTTGAATATATTCACCTGAATATGAATACGATACGGCTTGGGGAGGGGAGGTGAATATAAATATGCCAGGATATGACTACGATACAATATGAATATGAATACGATAAGGTCTCAGCGTATTCAAATATATTTGGATATGCGGGTTGACGGCCCGAGCGAGCCCGAGCAATGATGCTCTGCTGTTAAGCTGAAGAAGTTTACAGCATTGACGTCATTTCCATCCAAAATCAGCGCGGACCGACCTGGACCGACGGAGATCAGTTCCTGCATAGCAGAAAGTGTCAATCACGCATCAGAAAAAACTTCTTCCTCTCAAGCAGCCCCGTCGAATCGCAATGGCAGCCCCGCCGTCGCTCGAGGACGACCTAGAAACTCTACGCCAGGCAGTCGACAACCTTCCTCAGGCCTATCTTTCAGGCCGCCGTGACGGTCTTGTCGCAAAACACCTGACCCCGGGCATATCAAAAGGCAATGACCCCAAACCTGTTTTTCCTTCCATCAAGAAAGACGCCTACGCCGTTTTTAATCTCCACTGGGAACGTGTCTTCCAAAGGCTACCCGGTGACCCTACAAACAAATTCTCCGATCTAGTGCTCTACGGACGTGGAAGCAAAGGATTGATCTTGGCGCATGCATGGGCCGCACATTATGCGAGCATAGCGAAGGGTGGTGAGAGGGATCTCATACAGCTCCGGGTTCAAAGCCTCTTGACGCTAATCGAGGAATCGTTCGTATCTTAATTTGTTTCGAGATTCATGCTAATTCACGTAAAAGTGTGGAAAAAATTGGTGTCAGCGCCAAAGAAATTGCCGCTGCCAATAAACAAGCTGCTGCCGTCAACAAGACGAGCCATAGTGAGCATCAGTGATATGGCACGGAGTCCGGACAGTTGTTTCATTGACATTCCATAGATAAATCCGACAACAGTTCTGGGTCAGACGAACCCAGTGAGAAGGTACGGTCGTATTGGGAGACTCGTGCCTTTAGCTTAACACCTTGAAGGCCAAGACAAAAAAGCGCAGCCGTGCCGCGCCCAAGGAGCCGAATAAAAAAGCCAAAACCGCTGCGACAGGTGAAAACAAGGTAAGTGTTACATTTCTAACACTCGACCGAGGTTGACAGAGCAATGTAGAACGCGCAGTCCCCTCCAGCTGAGGTAATTCTCACCGTTCTAATCCGATCCTTGATATAGCTGACCGTCGTATTCAGGACTCGTCCGATTCGGATTCGAGTAGCTCGAGCAGTTCGGAGTCGGAACCGGAGACTGCAGCAAATCAAGCCAGCCTCAAACTGACATGGCCGCTGACGCAGTATAAATCACCGGTCAAGTCAACAAAGAAGCGAGAGCTGATCTGGAAATTTCCGTGCCGCCACTGCAGGTAAAGTTCATCTTGTTCTGGTGCCAAGACTGGAGCTGAATTCTCGTCAAGTAAATTTCGTACCACGGGTCGAACTGAAGGAGTCAAAGAGTGGGCGGAGGAGACTCAGAAAATTAAGAATACCAGTAATTTCATTGCCCACGCCGACGACTGTCCTGATCGTCCATCGGCACAGTCTTTCGAGGCATATCAGACAGCCCGTGAACGTGCTCGTCAGGGTCTACCGGCCCTGCCTATCATTTCCGGTCCGTCGCCGTTGGAGGCAGAGCGGAACATGATGGGGGAGTTCATTCAGCGTGGGATTGAGAACCCCGCTAAGGTCGTGACTAATGCCAGCTACCGCAAGCATCTCGTCGAAGCAATCGTCGAAGACGACCATCCTTTCAGTATGGCTGAAAAGGGCGGTACTCTCCGATTGCTCGAGCATCTCGTCCCGCGCAATGTCAAAGCTCGCATCACACATCAGGTGGTTCGACGCGATATCGATTCTCTACACTCCGTTCTACGCACCAAACTCAAGACCATACTCAAGGTGCTCCCCTGCCCGTATGATATTCTTATTTCTAACTTCGCTTCCGCAGGAAAACAATTCCAAAATCAGTATCGCAACTGATGTTGTCACGACCAAGCACATGGTTCACGCATTTTGCGGAGTTGTCATCTTTTTCATCGATGACCAGTGGGTGTTGAGGGAGTATGTGCTTGACTTGATTGCGCTCGATGGCGATCATTCCGGGAAAGCAGTAGGCAAGTTGGTTTACAAACGATTGAAGAAAGATAAAATTGCGGGGAATATCAGTGAGTCTTCCTTCGTTCGTAATATGCAAGCTAACAGAATTTCAGTGGCAAGTGGCGCTGACAACGCGTCCAGCAATGGACCTCTCAACCGCACGATTTCGAGAAAATGTGCCGAACATAATGCCGATACTGCCAGCGCGAGGAATATCCAGATTGGGTTGCGGCGGTCACGTAACCAACATTGTTGCCCAGTAAGACTCTTGCCTTTGCTCGCTGCCCTCGTTTCGCTAGCCGGTTTGCTCACGGACAATCCCAGGAAAATAAATGAGACGCTTGGTGTAGCACCGCGACTCAGAGAAATTGACTTGTATGAGAAGAATCGTAAGTTTCCTCTCGTGTATGATGCCTCGACGGATCCTGTAGTCCGTACGCGAGATGGAGTTGATGGAGAAAGAGGCAAAGAATGAGGGTAAAACTACCTCTGTTGACTCTGATCTGGACTCCGATGCGGAGAACGATGGGAGCTCAAGCGAATGCTCTTCCGACACTGAGGCAGAGGAGAGTGAGTGGGAGGATGACGACGATGAAGATGATGGTGCGATTCCAGCTCCCACGCCTAAAGGCTGCCAAAGGAGGGAAAAGGAAGAAGGCCAAGAGGGTTTTCACACCCCGTCGATAAGGTATCTTCATTGCCTCATCTTCACACGCTTGAATATGACGTCTCTCAAGGTGCATTCTGTTGCGGTTTCACATTCTACGATCCGAGATTCGACGCAAAGAGCACGTTTGTTCATCCGGAAAAAGGTCGCAAAGGAAAATCGCCACCTCGTATTCATTCGCAGCATGAAGGTACGCTGGAACACAATGCATGCTGAGCTTGAACGGGCGCAATTATTACGACCAGCCAGTATTCCTTTTTGTTGATTCAGGCGAATTGCCGTGTTCTAATTGCCAATTCTAGGCCTTTGACGCATTTGTGAGCGAGTTACCGAACAACTTGAAGGGAAAACCCAAGGCGGTCGCCACGGCACGAAAGAAAAAGTGGGAAATGTCATCCGGTGACTGGGAGTTTGTCGAGAAACTTGTCGCCGCGCTTCAGGTGAGTTTTTTTCAACGCTGACTTCAACCTAGAAATAATTGTATTCAGATACTCAAACTCGTGACGCTCGAGTTTTCCAAACGAGTGTTCCGACGATATGCAAGATTCTTCCTATGTATAAACTGATGGAGGTCAAACTCGAGAAACTCGCCACCAAACACGATGACGACCTACCTACGTTGGCCCGTGCCCTTCGCGCCGGTGCCACAATGGCTACCAAGTACATATCGAATGCGTTATATGGCGACTACCCCCTTCTCGCCGCTGGTAAAGTGATCTTTAATTTTCGTCTCGCTTGAGTTGACCATGATTTAGTTTTACATCCTGCAATGCGACTTGCTTATTTCCAGGGCAGTCAGTGGGATAAAGCCGTTGCCATTCGCGCCAAAAAATTGGTCTTGGATACGGTGGAGAAGTATGTTAAGGCGGATAGCGCTGGTGCCGCCGCCGCGGCTGCTACTTCTTCGGCCGCACAAGTCAGTGCTCCGCCACTGACAGTCTTTGCTATGGCCATGGCTCTAGATTCTACCCCGAGCACTGAATCTTCTGAAGCGACTCCTTTGAGCTCCGCCAAAGACGAAGTCGAACTTTATTTCGGTAATATTTCCGCTGTTCCAAAGAATTTCGACGATCCGCTTGGATGGTGGAAGGTGAGTCAATTTCACATATGTACTACTGTAGTTCTCTGCTCACCGGTGTCCAAGGCCAACGCGGGGACCCTCAAGTACGTGGCACGGGTTGCTCGGGACGTCCTCGCAGTTCCTGGCGTGAGTATCTCGGTTGAACGGTTATTCTCAAGCTTGAAGCGCACAACTGCGGATGATCGTGCTTCCATGACAGCAGAAACAATCTCAGTCGACGTTGTTACCAAGGCATGGCTGAAATCGGGGCTTGGAGAGGGAGTCAACTACACTGATTTCATTAAAATTCACGCGAAGTAGCTCTCAAGAATATATTCAAATATATTCAAAATATATTCATATTCAACCCTGTGACTATGAGTACAATATACTACGAATATGATACGGTCCCGGGACGCAAATATGATACGGATATGAATACAATACGCCAAACGGCGTATTATATTCGTATTTGGCCAGCGCTATTCTTGTCCGCTACCGCCATGCCCACTCCCGGAGATGGCGGCTCTCCCGTCTTCACCGTTAGATACCCGTTATGTGAACAACCGGTCGGTTTGTATTTGCGCCGTTGCCGAGTCTGCCATGGATGCCGATGACGGTGTGGTAGGGATTCCTGGCCGCCATCAGTTTGATTCTCTTTGGTGAGAGCCTCTAGCGTAAATCATCTATACCTTGTCCGTAGCCATCGCTATCGAGTCCCTGCTCAGCTATTCTGCGGGATCTAGATATCTCCGGCTTCTGGACCACCACTCTGCCATTCTCAGCGGATACAACGGCAGTCAACTACGATCAATATCTACTCGACAAATCAACTACAACATATTGTACATACACTTTCGATCAAAGGTTCACGGGGTGTCACCCGTCACCTTCATTCAAATTGTTCACTGAACAAATAGTTCACAGCACAGCAAATTACCCGATATGGTAGGCCGGCGACAGCCGGCCCGGAAGTTTTGACGTTTTTTGCCCTTTTTTGGACGGAAAATGGGAGTGTCACCCGTCACCATGTTCAAAATTGTTCAGTTCACAGGTGCCCGTCACCCGTCACCTGAATCTTTGGTCGAAAGTCTACAGTAGTCATACCGACGGTTGTAGTTTGGTCGTATTGCTACATACACGAGACTTGTATGTATTCAAAGCTACTCCGTGTCAGAAAGCTGCTAAACCACGGTCAGGCTACGATAGGATGAGGGGAATGTCACTGTATAATGCTTGGTTATCCTCTACAAAACTGCGGATCTGGGTCCAATCCTTGCAGGTGTGGATGACTCCCATTCCTGAAGAGGCGGGCTTTGATGTGTGATCTGATAATTGGTACATAAACGACGGCTCAAGCGTCGTGTCTGCATTGCAGAGAATGGCCTGTCGAAGGGAATTCAAACAGTGTTGGATGTGCCAATAGGTCTCGGTGTCGTTCGAAACGCCGTGCACAACGAGCTGGCGCAAGCTGCTCAAACAATGCAATTGGTGATAGATGGATGGCTCCAAGGGCAGACGGCGTTCTCCAAGTCGGACAAAACCGAAACCGCGACGCGAAGGCATAAGCGACACCCAATCTTCATCCGCTTCCAGCCCATAGTGCTCCGTAGCTTCAATCTTCATGGCCGCGGGGCGAGGCCGAATGGGAAGCTCTAGGATTCCTCGAGCGGTCTGCTGGTGAAAATGTAGGGATCCTTGGATATACGTCAAACAGTGCATTCTGTTCCTCATGGGACGAACTCTACCTCCATCTTCATTGTCGAAATTTTTCGTCATCTGCAGGGTGACTATCGCAGCCAGCATGTTCAGAATTGTGATGAGAGCCAGTGCCACCAGGGGAAGAATTTTCTCTGGTTTGGACATCAAAGGAGTTGTCGAACAAAAACGTTATTCAAACGGGTAGACGTTGAGAGAGATTGCTCAGGAATGAGTATACAAGGAAAGTACTTTTGTACGAAGAAGATTATCGGCGGACTTGGAGGGATAGCGGCGACGTTAAGCGTAGGGCGAGAAGTCGATGACCCCATGAATCGGAACAGCATGGTGCGGCGCCCACGTCATTGTATCAGAAAATTTATTAAGCATATGGTGGTACTCAAATGGCTACTAACGGAGTCTTCGGGGAATCACGAGAAGCAGGTTGGAGAATTTAACCCGGGGAATATCCAGCCGGTGGCGATTTCATTAGATCTACAGAGTCGAAAGTTGACAACTGCGTCTTAGTTCGATCGGTGTACTTACAACTATGGTAAATACTTACTTCAAGATCTTGTTCGGCGTAAGTGCGCAGGCGAAATTGGAGCGCGCTGCGCGACTGGGATCATTAATCTCGATGATAACTCCATCATTGCTCAATAATTATACGGTTCACCCCGTCAAAAATTCCGATTCGCGATACATGGAATCTAAGGCATTGCCATTGAAAGCGCAGCTCACAAAGAGATTCGTCACAAATGAAGATAATTTTCTCAAAGAAAATACCGACAATATCATAACATTTTACAAAGCTGCGACTCGGAAGAACCGAAGAAAATGTTGAACAATGGACCTTCAGTGCTCGCCATCCATCAAGAAATCGCCCACAACCTGCATGTACCGCTCGCGCTCCTCGAAATGAATCATGTGGCTGGACTCCGCAAAAGTCACCCATTTTACGTTCGTAATTTCTTGAAAGAAGGGGACGACAACGGAGTCTTGAGCCTCGTCGTATCGGCCGTTCAAGAGGAGAGTCGGAACACCAATTTTGTGAGCGTCTTGAATCATAGACCAATATTTCAATGGTCCAGTGATATAGAACTCACTCGGCCCATTCCTGAGGTGAACGAAACGTCAGTCAAAAGTCCAACAATCCAGATATCGTCGCAACTCACATCGTCAGGTACACCGTGGGATCCTTCTGTATCCAGCCAAATCCTTCTGTGATAGGTGCCGGCATGGGATCGATGATGCAGAGATGGCGAGCATAGAAAACTCCAACGGCAGCCTGATACTCTTCGCTATCAGTAGTGCCGTCCTTCTCGTGTTTGCTCAATATATCCTGGGTGTCCTGCGGGAGCATTCCGCGCAAGAAGTTCTGAGCTTTGACCCAGAGATCCATCGAAGCCGGTGTGCTCGCCAGAACTAGATGCTTCAAGCCCGCGGGCTGTGTTGCGGCATGGCGGGCGCCGAACATTCCGCCCCAACTGTAAGATGATAAGTTAAAGGGTGGCGGAGTTCCAGAACTAACGCACGAGTGCCCAAGCAGATCATACTCTGTAACACGAAGATTCGCCAAAAGATTATCAAGTTCATCCAGAAACAGCTGCTCCGTCCAGAACGAGGTGTCGCCCATCTTCTCGGGCAGATGGGTCGAATTTCCGTTGCCAATCTGATCATAGACTATGAGCGGGATCGAATGAGCTTTGGTGAGATCCGAAAGGATGAGGAGATAAGCATGGTTGACGCCGGGGCCACCGTGAAGTGCTACGAGAGGACGGCGGGAGGAGGGAGCAGTCAGCTCGCCGATGATTTTGTACCAGGTTTTGCAGGGTTTCCCTGCAGCAGGGACGTTGAATTCGACTTCCCCCTCGACAACGACGGGGAGGGGATTGGACGACATCGAGGTGGTGAGATGGTAAGGTGCGAGTGCAGAGCGCTAAATATAAGCGAAGTGGGTCCTGCACGGCGCCGTGTAAACTCCCTGATTCTTAATCGCCGTCGACACGTTCTTTAAGTTAGTTACTTACTAATTTAAGTAGACCGGCTGATTCATTCCCTGCAGCAACAAAATTGAAAACAGCCGATACGAGACACTCATCAGCTGTTACCAACAGTCGCGTTTGAGATGGTTAATACCTTCAGTGAACGCAAGTGGATTTGACCAGCAATGATGTATCACCCTAAAATCATCTTCTTGGCCCAACCAAGATTTAAAAGCATGAGGGGTACGATGAGCCATCTCAATACTACCCACTCCGCCGGAGATGACTTTCGCTCCAGCGAACGAAACTGGGGCTCAACTTTGGAATGAACGTTCCATCCTCGCCGGATTGTTTCTCGGCGCCATTGGCTATGGTGGGCGCAGATATCAACTCTCAGCTTGGAATTTGATGCTGAATAGTGCATAGGCGTTCATCTGACGCTCTTTTTGCAATGCGTGAATGCACTCCGGAACGGAAAAACCGCTGTTCGAAACCGAGAACTGTTGGGTTTCATTTGCATTCTTTTCGTGCTCGGAAATATTGGGAATGCCACGAACATCCTTTTCGGCCAGAAGACGTTCATCGACAACAGGGACTATCCCGGAGGCCCCAACGCCTACTTCATCGAACAGAGCACCGATTGGTCGGCTGTCGTGTGCAACTCTGTTTATATCGTCAACACTTGGCTCCAGGACGGCCTGCTAGTACGTACCAGGATTACAATCCTTCCTTGCAGAAGCTGAGGACAGTTCCAGCTTTATCGTTTCTGGACGATTTGGTCTCGCAACTATTATATCGCAATTGTTCCTGCCTTGGCATTCCTGACTTCGATGGGTATGTTTTTGTTTTTTGTAGAAGAGAGACGATCTGACCCAGCAACAGTCTTATCCGCTATTCTCATCGCCGAATTGAGTCAACCTGGAAACACCATCTGGACCAAGATCAGTATAAACCTCGCGATTCCATACTGGTCAATCTCGATTTCCATGACGATAATCTTGACAACACTCATCGCTGGTCGCCTGCTCCACATGCGTTATCGGCTCAACAGAGTACTCGGGGCACGAACCTCGAGTAGCATGCCTTACACGACTATCACCGCTATGCTCGTCGAATCGGCGGCCATATATTCCATCAATGGCCTGATCTTCCTCATCAGCTATGCAGTGAATAGTCCTGTTCAAAACCTTGCTCTTCCGCTATTAGGACAAATGCAGGTACGACCCCGTTCTTACCATGTTGAGTTGTTCTGGCTAATCTTCGCTATTCATAGTCCATCGCTCCGCTGCTGATCATTCTGCGCGTTGCACAGGGACAGGCTTGTTCGGATCGGACAATCGAGGAGCTGACCTCAGTGAGATTCCGGAATCGTGCAAGTCATCTTAGAAATGACCCGTCAACCACGGTTCTCGACACCTTCAGCATCGGAGGTAAGACTGTTGCGGGACGGACTAACAGCGAATTGGATGCCAAGTCAAAAAGCGGTGACTCTGAGTCTGAATTCCGCGTAGCACCGGTGTAGAATAGATATTGGGTTCCTATATCTTGCGGTTAAGAATCAGCCTCTGCTTGAAAGGTGTTTAACTTTCCGAATGGTCATTTCCTTTACTTGTCGATGATCGACCCCGAAGATACGTGAGATCAAGACGCCAGATGTCCTTCAAGCGGAGGCTGAGCGTGACGCGTCGCTGCGAAGCAGCTTCTTTGAAGGATCCGACTCCCGAGTCGGAGGGGTTCGACAAATGGTGCAGCGGGGAGTTCCGGATCGACAGGGGTTGGGCTGGTGCGTCTGAGCGAAGGGGTAGAAGTCTTCTTCCCAGGAGGCGACGCAAAGAGGGCCCTTAGCAAGCCCTTAGTAAGAGTGAGTAATCGACGGGAGTCCTGAAGAGTGGTCGTCAAGGTGGTCGTCACGGTGTGGAGGCAAGCCCGAAAGCGCCCGACGTCGGGCCGACGGCACCGGCAACTCGTTTCGGCCGACGCTGCCAGTGTGCCATGGCAGGCCTGGCAAAGGCCTGGCATAAGTCCGCACGCAACGACGGCACGCTACGGCACGCATGCAAGCCTGCTCCACCCTGTCTGCGCAACAAAATTCCGCCGGTCACCCGGGCCGCTCCCTGCCAGACTTCCGGGCCAGTGACTGCAGTGTTAGTCTGCCAGTGTCAACTCCGACTCAGAAATTCTAGGAATCTAGTAGAACTCGAGTAGAACGGTTGTCATATAAAAACCCCTTTGAGTCCCATAATTTGGCTTCTACCCCGAACAATGTGTATTCAGACCTCGCCATCGAGCAAAAAGCTACCCAAGACCTCCATGAATCTCTCCCGCTCCTCCCAATGCACCATATGGCTCGACTCCGCAAAAGTAACCCACTTCACATACGGGATCCGATTGAAAAACGGAGCCATAACCGAATCCTGTGCCTCATCGTATCGGCCATTCATGAGGAGCGTCGGAACGCGTATCTTATGAGCGTCTTCAACCATCGACCACTCTTTCAGAGGGCCGGTGACATAAAATTCGCTTGGGCCGTTCCTGCCAGCGAGTCAAGTAAGGGTTTAGTTTTCAGAACTTCGTACATCGCGACTCACATCGTCAAATACACCGTCGAATCCTTCGCGATCCATCCCAACGCCTCCTGAACGGGTTCCGGCATAGGATCAAGGGTGCAAAGGTGACGAGCATAAAACACCGCAACAGCAGACTGATATTCTTCGCTTTCAGTGGTGCCGTCCTTTTCGTTTGTATCCAGTTTGTCTTGGACGTCTTGTGGGAGCTTGGCTCGCAAGATGTTCTGCGCTTCAACCCAGAGATCCATGGACGCCGGCGAGCTCACTATAATGAGATGCTTCAAGCCGGCGGGTTGGGTTGCGGCGTGGCGGGCGCCGAGCATTCCACCCCACCTATACGGCGAACAGAATTAAATTTGAGTTAACCGGGGAATGGGCAGAAAGAGAATATATGACGCACGAGTGCCCGAGAAGATCATACTCCTCTACGCGAAGATGCCTCAACAGATTGTTGAGCTCGTCCATGAACAGTTGAACTGCTCAGTCCAGAACTCCGTGTCGCCCATCTTCTCGGGCAGATGGGTCGAATTCCCGTTGCCCAGTTGATCGTAAAGAATGAGCGGGATTGAATGCGCTGCAATGAGATCGGAGAGGCTGAGGAGATATGCATGGTTGACGCCTGGGCCGCCGTGGAGAGCTACGAGAGGGCAGCGAGTGGAGGTAGCGTTATCATTGAGGTCGCCGATGATCTTGTACCAGGTTTTGCAGGGCTTGCCTGCAGCGGGGACGATAAACTCGACTTCTCCCTCAACGACTTTGGATGGAGTGGAAGACATGGGTGCGGTGAGAGAGTGTTGGGGGTACTGCGGCGGCAGCGTGTAAACTCCTGTCCCACGTATAACACGGTATAAGTTTGGCGCGGGGAATTTTCCGTCGAATGATTCAGCGGAGCCACAAGTAGTAGAACATACATATTCAAAAATCCAAGGTCAACGTCCAGCTTTCATGTAAGTAAGTAGGGTCCAAGTTTCAAGGAGCATACTTATTAGTAATTACTTACAAAAATTCGATCTTTGGTGGAAACGAGCTCGGCTTCGAGTTGACCGAGCTAATCCAACGGCGTTACTAGCACTGAGTTCAGACTAGAATCCACAAAGCACAGGCAAGGGGGAGCTGTGGAGGAAGCTGAAGGCGGAGAAGGTGAAAGAGGCAACTCGACATCAGATTGATGGAATCAGCGGACCAAGTCGGCCCGAATGCCACGTCGCTTTTCTGCACCAACCACCACGACAACGGTCCAGGCTGAGCAAGAGTACTGCAGCTTCGTCGGCGTGAGGAGTGGAGAGTTTCTGCAAATTCTGCTTATTTTTTGATCTCTCTCTTCAACTTTCGGCGGCTTGGACTTTTGAAAAATCGCAAAATTGTTTCGCTTTGGCTAAATTTCTGCAGATTACTGATCAAGGTCAAAGCGTGGACAGTGAAGCGCAAGAGTCACAAGCCACGGAATATATCAGCTCTCCTGACTCTGAATCGTCGCTTCGGCAAATGATCTCTTTACGATATTCCGAATTTCTGGCTATTTTCCGACGATTTCTGCCCCTGAACCTCTCAATATACATGAGACATTCTGACGACTTCGTATCCAATCTCGGCGACTTTCTGGGAGGATCTTCTATGTAGAAGCTGCTTAGAATGTGGGACGCTTTGAACTGTCATGCCGCGGTCCACCATTGTTGACCCTTTCCGACATTGTCCGGGTGTTGGTTTGTTTGTGCCACTCCAGCCGCCCTACTTAAAGCTCAACATCGACCACTGACTCGGCAACCCCAAACTCTCCCCAACGCTCCTTGTAAACTAAGCTCTCCGGCATCATGCCTGCTACCGTCCCTCTCTTTTCAGTTTTTGCTTTCCTCGGTTTCTTATCCTCCGTCATCCCACTCGCCTGGCAGTTCGAAGCCTGGAACACGGCGACAGTTTGGTACATCTTTTGGGTGGCCGTCTCCTGCTTCAGCCAGTACTTCAACGCGATCGTTTGGAATGGAAATACGGAGAATCCAGCACCTGCTTGGTGCGAAATTTGTATGTTGGGTTTCATGCCACTCGAGTTTTGTCTATTGACGCACCCGTTTCAGCCATTCGAATTGCGATGGCGGCGTCTGTGGGGCTGCCGGCGGCCTCATTGTGCATTAACCGCCGCCTCTACAGCATCCTGCGAATGCCACTCGGCACTGCTGCGAGTTCGGGCCTGGTAAGTTCTTCATCTTCTCCTCTTCACCGGTGGCATCGAATGCTCACTCATTTTCCACTAGAACCGTCGCGCCATCATTGTCGACTCTCTGGCCTGCGGTCTCTTCCCGTCGCTCTACATCGTCCTGCAACTCATTACCCAACGCCATCGCTTCAGCATCTTCGAGGACGTTGGTTGCGTTGCAGACCACTTCGACTCCCTCCCCACGTACTTCATCACCTTCGCCGCGCCGCTCCTCCTCAGCTTCACTGCGATTGTCTACGCCGTCATTTCCTTCATCCATGTCGCAAACTCCTCCCACACGCTCACCGAGATGCTCGCAGCGCATCAGAAGACTATCACACCTGGTCGTTTCCTGCGTCTTCATACGCTGTCATTGATCACCTCGCTCTTCCTCACCATCCCCCTCGCGCTGCTCACCATCGCCGCCAACTCAACCTTCGCTTTTCTGTCGAGCGCAGTCTCCCTCGCCGCGCACGATGGCGTCTTTGACTTTGAGAAATTCAGCTTCGTTCCGCGCATCCCGCGTACCATGTGGGCGTTTAGCACCAGCACCCATGCCTCCGTCGAACTCGCACGGTGGACCGCCCCCGTCTGCGGTCTCCTCATTCTCGTCTTTCTCGGCATTGCGGAAGAGGCGCGGGAGCAATACGTCCGTGCTTTCAAGGCTGTCTCGAATGCGTTCTGGAATGCCTTGGCGAGGATCGGCTTTGTGCGGCCTCTGCCACCGCTTCCTGCTCCTGCCGGTGTCGCAGAACCCCCTCGACCTACCGCGTTCTCTGCGCGTCTGCGTGCGGTGTGGCAGAAGAAATCATCTGCACGCATGCCTACGAGGCATCAGCGCTTCCGCCCTCGTCGACTCATCTCCGACCCCATCCGTCCGGTCTCAGGTACGGGCTCGCTCGCGGACGTCGACACCCCGCATGTGCAAATCATCTCGGCTCCCCTCTCTCTCATCGGCCCCTCGTTCTCTTCTGCAACGACCGCCGAGGATCCTTTCTCGTCCTCCTCGTCTGCGCATCCTACCTCCTCGGCATCCTCAGCGAGCGACACCGCATCCCAACAACGCTCTTTCGTTCAAGTCCGCCCTGACCCCAACGAGCCCGGTACCTATATCCTCCCGCCCAACAAGGGGTGGTATCACTTTTCCAACCCGGGGCAAGAGTGTCCGGAGGGCGGCGAGATCGCGAATGCGGTGGAGGATTGGGGGATGGAGATGAAGGAGTTGGAGAAGGTGCAGCGGGAGGTGAGAATGAAGAAGAAGGCGAAGGGGAGGTTTGCGTAGGCGATAGGCGAAGCAACGACAATGATCGAAAGAAAGAAGAAAGAATGAAGAAAGTCCAACTCTTTGTACGTTTACTGACTGTATCGAATAACTGCCTAGACTCGAAACCCAAACGCTCTCTCTTGTATTTTTCTCTGCTCCATGTCTCAATATATATTCGTTTCCTCGGGACCAGGAAACTCCTGCTTGACTTTCCAAAATCTTTTGTTTGAACTCGAATTTTCGCCGCATTTACTCGCCTCGGCGAAGGTTTGATGGCATCAATATCATGGGAAATAAAAAACTCTCCTCTCCTCTCTTCTCTATCCAGTGCTTTTCCAGCCTCTGCCGCAGCCCGCTGAGGGATCATCTCTGCCACTGTTGAAACTCCCTCCTGGTCTCAGATTTCTTGGCGGCTTTCTTGCGATTTTATCAAATGTGACGACTTGCTTTTTTGCCGTTTTTATCTGGGTTTTCACAAGGTTTTCATTGTGACTTTCTTGTCAATGAGTCAGGACGGACAAGCTCACGACTGAACATGGCACGTAGAACACAGTGCGACGATTCCACGGCGGCTCTCCTTGTCTGTCAGTCGCGGGTATAAGGTCATCCGGCCGGTGGCCTCGTGGACAGTTTACTTGCTCCGCTGCTGTGTCCTAATAGCCGCCCAAGATAATGCTGTTAGCCCGTTTACTGCCAGTGGTATCGATCTCCTCCTCGCCTCCCACCATCACCTCCTCCAGCTCTTTGTCGTATGTCTCGATTTCGCTTTCTCCATTCCTCAACTTCGAACGAGTGGCTCTCGCCGCTCATCTCTGTCGGGCGGGCGCTGGTTGTCTGCTCCAACTCGGCGCCGATGCCTTACATCGGTGCACCGTTGGCTGCTGGATTGGCTCTTCTCGAACTTATCCAGGTGAGTCAGCTAATTCTCTTCAGATAAGCGTGATCCTTTCTTATCTTGCTCTCTAGACTGTCGGCAAAACGAATGACGATCTTAAATACCTCGCCGAGTCTGTGGTATCGTTGATGAAGCAACTTCGCGACGAGTGCGACGCTCATCCAACGCATCCGAATCCGAGCTTGCATCACATTTGCGTCGAATTCAATAGGTACAGTCGCGAATGACCGTTTGTTACATTCGAATCGACTGATACTAAATTATAGGAATTTGACGCGGATATCTCAAGACATCGAAGAGATGTCAAGAGACTGGTCGTCGTCCAAGTTCAAGAGATATATGAAAGTCAATTGCGTCCGTGAAGAGATCGCTCAATTCTCTCGGCGAGTATCGGACATGCGTGCAGATGCAGCGGTCAGTTCTGCTCAGTTATTGGGTTCGATTCAGTTGGTCTGATTGTAATTCAGCTCGTCACCGCAATTGGAACGCGAATGGATATCAACAATCTTTCGACCACTGTCTCAGCAGTTCGGTCCCGGGTCGAGGAAATGCATGAAGAGCTCTCCGTGTTACGTTCTCCAGTGTCAACAGAGTTGGAAGCGTCCTTGCCGGCGGATATACTCGTTTACTTACGGCGGAATGTAAGGCTCCAATTCTTTGCTTGCGCTTCGCTGAGTTTGAGGAACAGTTCCATGCTCTGAAAATAGGAGATATTCATTTACACTTCGATACTGCTCGCGCGACCTCGTTCGCATTGCTCGATGATAAGCATCGAGCCATTGGAGAGATGGGCTGGACTGACTACAAGGGATCTGTGAAGGGGTCGCTTTACACAGTGAGGGTGTATCGTGGCTTGCGTGCAAACGAGGTGATGTCCTTTCATGAAAGGCTTAGAGTCACATATTAATTGTCGCTATGGCTCAGAGCTGGAAGCATTTCTTGTCGTTCCTTGCGGAACATTCGCCGTAAGCATAGTTTGTACGCTGTTTCAGCATGCTTTACAATTCATAGAGCAATTTCCATTCCCCAATTATTTGGATTTTGCGATGCGCCACGCCTGCCATCTCTTATATTTCATGGAGGTAAATGCTTCGCTCTGGGCGTGTGAAATAGATGATGACTGCCTCCACAGAGCTCAAGACGCTTGATGAGCATGGGTCTGGAATCTTATGCCCCAGAGCGAGGGTTAATTGGGAAATAGCCTTGGTAAGCTCCATCCGGCGAGCTTTTATCACAGCCAACTCCTAAACTCGGAAAGGGTTTGGATTTCACAAATCTGCACCAGTTTCTGGTCGAGGATGTATACTATTTTTATATGACGGATGCATTACCCTTTAGCGAGGTCGACGCACGTACTGGAAAACTCATGCTGTCGTTTCTAGACCCTTCCTCCCGCATCAGCTCCCCTGCACCACTGAATTCTGGAATGCTCTCGGGATGCGAGGTGCGTGGGTTTGTGCGAGTATCAGTATCTTGGCTCCTTTCTTAATGTTGGGTAGCCCGCAAACGTAATTCTATTTTGGTTTATAACCTGCTATTCGATACAGTATTCGATCTACCGTCTTCGATACGCGGACCCCGGATACATCCGCAACCCGCATATCAGTTCCTGGACACACGGGCTGGTACATTTCGGTGATCCTGGCTCTCGCCTCTATACAGATCTGGTGGCAGTAGCCAAGCTCATGCGGCGAACTGGGTCGGGCGGTCCTTGTACTCCAGGGAACATTCATGCGGCTGTGCTAACTTCGCGAGGTTTTGTCCACGATTGGCGCCTCGGAAACCCTACTACGGCCGTCCCTATTGCTCGCCTCCCACACCTAAACCTCGCCACCAGCTCGTCGTGGAGAGTTTGCTGCTATGATATGATTGTGGGGGATGTACCACTGACTGCACCCACTCCTTTCCCTGAGGTTGTTTGCCCAACTGACATTCGGTGGACTCAGTAAGGATTTCGATGCATATCAGACCTCCATTGCTATCCGCTCTTCTAGGTTGACTGTTCCTCTCAGAAAGGGTGGCTGGCGTTCTCACCTGGACTATATGCCATATAGCGGTTACTTTCTTTCCGCCGAGATTGAATTTGGTGCCAATATAGCGGACGCGACTATTCCGTGGCTTTGTCAGGCAGCATCCCTTCTTCCGAAGGAAGGCTTTGACCCGTCTGCTTACCGCGTTCGTGAGTGGGTTTATACTCGGAGACGACGACCCATGACGTTGGTATACAAACTCAGCAATCCTGACGTGCCTCTGCCTGAATTGGGAAATGATTCTGATTGAAGAATCAGCCGAGTCACTTGCTCTACTGGATACATTGCCACCTCTAAATGTCTTTGTGGAGGTACCGATCATCCATCTCGGCCAGATACTGGAACCACGCATATATTGGTCGACGGAGCAGAAAACTATCTCCCAAACCCTCAAAGCGCATTTTAAAATTCGTTTTGGGTGGGGCACAGACGTCACTTGGGCTTATTGGGAGCAGCATCATTACGACGTTGCGAGAAATATTCAGGAGGAGCATCACTTCGACTCTACAACAAATGCGGCGGCTCAAGCTCTTGGTTTGCCTCTTTTTGTGCCCGTCGAGTCTCCGCTGGTGGATAGTTTGAGTGGGTCCTGGTGTTCTGGGGAATTCATGACAGCGAAACCGGATTCGCAGGCATTTGACCAATTGTCTTTCGGCGGCGACTGATGCATCGTTTATCTAGATTCCTCAAGGTGAGCTGTTTTCAAAAATCAAGCAACAATGTTCAAATTTGATTCAGGCTGTTCCGCACAACCTTTGAAAGTCGTTTTGGCCATTACCGATACTTAATCGTCCTTCCTTTCCTTCCTCGTACGTCTGCTATCTTATGCACTCTGTTGTGCCCCGTCGCACGATTGTGCTCCGGAGCTTGAATGGAAAATCATTCGAACGAACCTTTTGCTACGTTTCTATCAGCCGCTTTCACCATCGACCTCGGATTCTGCTTTGCCCGTAATTCCATTACTCCAAAGTTGAACACGGAACAAAGTTGAACACGGAACGGAACGGCGAACTTGGGTCAACACGGAGATCAGCGAAATCCGACTTGCGTGGGAGAAAACCAAAACAGCGGAAAATAAATTTTCCAAAGATTTTCCCAGATTGTCCGTCTTTCCCTTCTGTGCATCGGCTCGCCTCAACGTCGAGTGTACGAGTAGTCAACCACCCCTCGGCTCCCTCAACCCACGCCCCGCTCAGCTGTTCGAGCGTTCGCCCACCCCAGCTTATCGGGCGGGCCCGTCCGTTCAACATGTTACATCAAAAATACATGTGGTTAGCGAGACGTCGCTGCCTGGGCAACACCCCGTCCCTCCTGAAACGACATATGGCGTCTTTGAAGACTCGGAGTCGTTGATAAACCGCACACTCTTTGATCCCCTCCCACTCGTTTGGACGGCAAGAATGCTGTCGTCGTTCCTTTTCGTCGCTGCGTCTGTAGCATTAGCACAGGGTCAATCGTGCGTCGTCTGTGGAATCCCGTCTACAAGTCGTCTGACCAGCTTCCCAGTACTGATCCCTGCACCGTTGCGTCGGCTTCCACCTGGGTCTCGAGCAAAGCGGCCCACGCTTGCGAGCTCAACGTTCCGTTCAACAAAACGCGCAGCTTGTCCGTCATCGACTCCAATATCAAGGCTCTGCCGTGGTACTCCATTGAGACCTGGTTCCTCCACTCGCCGAACCCTCTTATCCCCCATGATGTGAATGTTGCTTCCTTGCTCAAAGGTGACTACTCCTTTAGCCCTCCTGCAATAGCAATAATATCTGACGTCCATCTTTCCCCAGCTGTCCAAACCAAGACTGCCGCGGGAGGATACAAGACAGACTGGGATTTTAACATGGCAGTGCGTCTCGTCTTCCTTTCCACCCCCTCGATGATACTCACAAATCCCGCAGGTCACCGACGCCTGGAATCGCGAAGCCGACGGACACACCCTCTTCACCGCTTCCTGCGCCGAGTCCTTCTCCTTCGCTCTCCCCTTCTCCATTGCCACCCTCGCCCCAAGCCCCACCTCACCGCTCGCCTTCCCCACCTTCCTCGTTAACTACGACTTCCCAAACCAAGCGCGCCCAGGGCTCGAAGCATACTACCAAGCTCTTGGCATCGACGTGCGCCCCTACGACGGCGCCCGCATCGTTTCTATTGACGGCGTCGAGGCGGGTGTGTACCTCCTCGCGCTCGCGACAGAGTCGAGTATCTACAAGGGATTGGTCGGCGCATATGAGACGGTGAACCCACGGTATGTGAGGTTGATGTCGAGGTACTCTGCCGGTGCGTTGCCCCTCTTTCTCCTCCCTTCCCCTCTCAGCTCTCCTTACCCTCGTTCTTCGCTGACCACTCCCACAGACACCGCCTCGGGCGCCTACACCCAAGAAATCGGCCGCTTCGGCCAACGCGCCTTCTACCCCGGCGCCGACTCCGTCAAAATCACCCTCCAGCTCTCCACCGGCGCCCTCAAAAGCCTCACCGTCCCCTGGGCCGCCACCTTCGTCGGTTCCGGCAACACCACCGAGTCCTTCATCGCGGAAACCTGCCTCCTCCCCGACGCCCAAGCGAAGGTCAGCAAGAGGACGAAGCGCGAGGTGGACGATGCGAAGGCGAAGAGGGTGGTGAAGGCGCCGGAGCATGTGACGCAGAAGATGGGCGTGGTGAGGGCGGATGACCAGCCCGAGGTGAGGAAGAAGGCGACGCAGGGGGTAGCGAAGTTGGCGGCGGGGTCAGGGAATTATGTTACACCGGACTGTACGTTCCTTCTTTCTCTCTCTTTTCTCGTTCTCCCTTGTCCTTCTCGCTGCGCCCGCACATCCCCACCTACACCCTCCCCGTTTCGTCCCGTCTTGTTCTTCTCTTACTCCCTTCACGCTTGTACTTACTGACGACCTCTCCACAGTAACCCTCGTCGCGCACACCACCACCCTCGATGTCTACCAGCTCTCCACCCACCCGCACGTCGGCGTCATGTACTTCGAGCAATTCGCGCCCTCCGACGGCACGGGCTTCAACGACTACATCAACGGCATTAGCGCGACCATCTACGACGGCCTCACGAAGCTCAAGGCCAACGGCGTCAAGCACGTCTTGATTGATAACTCTGGGAATCGCGGTGGGTATATCTTCGCGGGTGCTGTCGCC
Organism: Favolaschia claudopus; assembly: GCA_037176885.1. NCBI lineage: Eukaryota > Fungi > Basidiomycota > Agaricomycetes > Agaricales > Mycenaceae > Favolaschia > Favolaschia claudopus. Next base: position 2,362,648 of record JAWWNJ010000011.1, on the reverse strand, counting down.
TTGGTGAGTGCATTGCTGCTTCTGCATACCCTACGCGACAGGGAAGCTGATGATGGACATATACAGTGGAGTCTCTTCCCGACCGACTTGTACCCTGGTTTCCCCGCCGTGTTCCGCGACCACGAGTTGGCGCGTCGGGAGTCGGCTGCCGCTGCTGAGACGCAGAACTTCGACAGCGAATACTACTACGGGTACTACCGCGATGTGCGTCTGGCCCCTCAATCTCCTTCCTACTTCCTTGCTCACAAGCACCGCTTACCCACAGCTCAACTACACCCTCCTCACCTCCAACAAGCAATTCATGGACCCACCCGTCCCTCAAAAGATCAACGGCGTCGCCGACGCCTACTCCCAACAATTCTTCGACGACTTCGGCGTCGCCTCCGACGTAACCAACTTCACCTCCGCGCCCTTCTCCGACCTCTCCTACGTCATCGTAGCCAACTCCCTCTGCGCCTCGACCTGCTCCGTCTTCTCCTCCTACCTCTCGCAGAAACACAACGTCCGCTCCGCGGTCTTCGGCGGCACCCCCATCGCGCAGCTCACCAACTCGCAATTCGACGGCGGCGTCAAGGGGAGCGAGGTGACCGAGTTTGAGAGTGTCCTGGCGGAGCTGAGTTTGGCTGGGTTGAGCGGGGAGGAGGATGCGCCGAAACCGTTCCCGATTAATGCGGGGCTGAGCTTGAATTTCCGGAATGCGATTCCGTATAAGCATAAGGAGGATGGGATTCTGGAGTATGTGTATGAGGCGGGGACGAAGAAGTATCAATTCACGAAGGAGACGTTTAATAAGCCGCAGAAGGTCTGGGAGTTTGGTGAGTTTTTGCGGTTCTTCTCCTCTTCATTGAGCGGTGTGCTGATGACTTTTCCACTTCTCTTTCTTCAGTCGCTGAGGAGTTCTTCGGCAAAAATTGAGAGTAAGATTGACGCGTGTACGTACTTACATACGGTCTCTACGTTTTCTTATAGTAATTGGTATTGAATTGTAACTTGGGTATGTATAAGTTCTACCAGCTCCAGAATGGAGCATTCCTCGACCACCGAACAGCGGCCTGTCCGAATTCACACCCACACCATTTTGTTCTATAGGTACGCAATTAAATTTAGCGGGCGAAAGCAGTACTAATCTATGCATCCTGCTCGGCGAGGAAGACGTTGGATTCGTCCGAATCCATACAAACCACCTGCTTTCCGGAGCACCAATTGGTAACTTCTTCGTCGGGCGGTGATTCACGGAGAGCTGGCTCGCACGGCACGAGCAGAGGGAGACCGAGCGCCTGTGCTGCTGCATTTGTTGAAGGATCAAAGCCGTTTTGTTCTTGGATACTTTTCGCCACATCATAGTGATGTTTCTTCCATCGAGCAAAATCAACACCAGTACTCCACAGGAAACGAACTTTGAACAACCCGGCCGGAATTCCGGTGAGCAGCTTCGTATGTGGATCCGTCGACCAATATATCTGCGGTTCGGAAATCTGACCCTGTTGAATGATGGGTACCTCAACGAAGACGTGCAGTGGCGGTAACATGTCTAGTGCAGCATCCAATTCTTGGCAGTCTTCCCTTAGAGTCATTTCCCATTTGAGTCGAAGCGCTGTTCGAATTGCTGTGAGCCCATCAGCAGTAGTTTCATTCACCTTGAGACCATGATGACGTACGAACAACAAATGAGGGAATATCGTCGAATTCGTGCAGAGAGAATGTGGTTGATTGTGCCAACCATGGAACAGTGACGTCCGGTACATTCTCTCCGAATTCAACTTCTGCGCACAGAAAATACCCGCAGCTTGGCTTCTGGTCGATCATCGAATTCCATGCACCTTTCTTGGAGAAGGGCACCATGAATCTGGAATAAAGATCAGGAATCTTTCGATGAAAAGATGAGTACTATCACTGAGTCCATTGAGTATTTGCGGGTTCCAGCTCCACAATACGGGGAAACAAATTTAACCTGAGCTGGATGTCCAAATCCCCAGAACTGATATGGTGAACTCGCCATGAAGCACTGACAGTCGGTTTGTAGTGTTCGAGGCGCATCACGGCGCGCTTTGTGCGCACGTCATAGATGGAACCGCGGGATAACAAACTCGGGGTGCCGGATATATGTCGCCAAGAATCCCACCACCAGATTCTCCGCATAAGTTTTGTCAATGCAGAAAACTGGTCGTAAATCAAACTCAGAGGACGATCTCCAAAGGGTGTCAGAAGCGGTGATGGAAAAGGATGAGAATCGAAGACAGCAAAGGAAGTGCAAAACCATTCCAGGACCGGTTTGTGAGGACGTATCCATACCTGGCCCACGCGGTGGAGATCGTGTGCTGTCAATGTCCAAAATCTGGGCGAAATTTCAAGGTGGGTGAAAATGAGTTTGCCGTTTCGAGCATCGACTGCGGCAAATCGAGTTGCGTGGACGAGATCATAATATCCTCTACTAGCATGAGAGCGTGATAAGTCAATGAAGTCGGAGGTCTAGATTGCTTTAGAGCAATACTATATCACGAAGCGTAAGCCGCACCAATGATGTCTCCCAATTGACTAGGTCTTGAGATGAAGAGAGGCTCAGAGCATACTCATCGAGAGTGGCGAACTCTGACGCTTGATTAGCGTACAGATATTGTCTAGATCGATTTACTACCTCCATGGAAGACAAGCGACTGAAGCCTCGGAGAATTGCAGAAACCGAACAACTGTGGAACCGAAGGGTCACTGAGGATTGAGGGTCGATATTCAGGTTCCCTTTGATTGTGCTTAACGTACGGTGACCACTCCGCGAGAACAGATAAAAATCCTTTCCACGCCTAGGGGATAGTATCTCTGAGTAATTTCTTTGGCGAAAGCGACATCCATACCTCTGCCGAATGCGAGCCCTGATAAACCCGTATCGTCTTATGGGATCCATTCACAACACCCTTGTAGTCCGTCCAGCAAAGCTCTCGCTCCATTTTTCCGTAGTGACTATGTAAACTATACGATGCCTTGGACGCTGTCCCAAATTTCAATTGGATATCACCGATCTTGAGGGCATGAAACTGAATAACAGGTCAGAAACATGGACCAGGAATGTCGCGGCGTACATTTTCTCCAAATCGGATGAGGTCTTCGTCACCAGTTGATGTCCCAGGGGACGACGTTGGATTGAGAAGAGTGAGATGATCTTGAATCTGGAGAACATTTGCTTGAACTGCCGAAACAGCGCTCGCAATCTCAACGATGTCCGTGCGCGTCCCAATAGTCATGACGAGCTAATCGGCTATCTTTTAGTGTCCGCTCAAGGGCACGCAATTCTATCGGATTTTACCGTCGCATCCGCACGCATATCCGCAACACGCTGGGTGAATCGGGTAATTTCATCTTGTATGCAGTTTGCGTGCATATACTTCTTGAATCTGGAAGACGACGAATGCTTGGCCATCTGCTCGATATCCTCCGATAGGCGCCTCAATTGCCTATCGGAATGAATCAGAACGCGATAAACTCTTGGTGCAAGTTTCAACAAACACAGTGAAATCCTCACAGACTCGACAGAATCTGGGCTGAGAATCATTCGGATGGACTTCAGATTCGTCTTGCAATTGCTTCATTAGTGACAAAACTGATTCGGCGAGATATTTCAGATCATCCGTTGTTCTACCGACAGTCTTAAATCGAATCACCATCCGCTACAGACAAGGAGCGGTCCCATTGCTCACCTGGATCATCTCCAAAAAGGCCAGTCCTGCAGAAAGCGCTGCTCCGATGCAGGGCAGCGGCGCACAGTTACCAGCTGCAACTAGCCCTCGCGCGATTGTGATTGACGAGGAAAGCCACTGATTTGACGAGGATGAGGAGAACAAGCGAAAGAGTGGCATTCGGAGATGTATTGGGGAAGAGGGAGGAGGGAGAAAAGAACTGTAGAAAACGGAAGAGGGCAGTGTGGATGTCCATCAAACAGCTTCTCAACGCCGTTTTTGGGCAAGGCTGTGGTCCCGCATCGGTTTACAGCGAATATTAATTCGCCCAAGACCCTCTTGGTTTCGTACCTTCCTGGATAGCTTCGCACATCTGCGTCAATACTCAGGAAGGAGAACAAAAAATAGAATCGACAGCTTCACTCGCCTTTTTACTATGCTTCTTCGGATCCGATCCCCGACAACTCGAGCTGTTCGTACAAATACACAGAAAGCATAGGTAGAGTTCTGCAGGAAAATTTCAAAAACGATATGTGAAAGCTCACCTGCAATACCTACTCTGCGGATGTAAATTTACGTCCACACAGCGGAAGACTGCTATAATAAATTAATAATAATACTCGAACCGAGGAATATATATGTCGAACAGAACAAAAAGTGATATTCGATGGGAGAAATTCTGAACCAATCAATACAAAAATGAGTTGCTGAAATGGACGCGTCAGAGAGCTGACTCAAAAAGAGTGAAAAAATGGGACTCACGCAACAAAATCATCCGTCTTATAAGCTTAGCCACGCGAATGAGCAAGAGAATAGATTGAGGGCATAGAAGGGCGGCGTATTCAGAGATTTCACGCTCCAATTCGGCAGGGAGCAGAGGTTGCATGGCCGTTTAGGAAGAAGCGAGTTTGCCGATATTTGTTTGGCAGGTTGTGCACTGATTGCCGGCGGCGCGGCAACTCGCATTATTCGACTTGAACCGTAGTTTGAATTCCCTCGAATCGGGACGAATGGCAAGAGAGAGAAAACAATTTTTCTCAACTGGGTGAGCACACGTTCAATTATTTCTTTACAAAGTCTTTTTACTGAACTGAACGAGATGTAACAAAAACATGTCCAATTGATGTCTGAGACAAAAACGCGCCGGGCAGACATTCAGTACAAGTAATACTTGGCCGTATACTTCACAGTAATATCTCCCGACCCCGCGACGCACTAAAAACAATTATTACCAACGCTATTCTATCCCCACAAGGGAAATATTCTCACCGAAGTAGGAGGCTGCCCATCAACAGTATCAATCCGGAAAATCTGAGACGCCAGATCCCCGTCGGTACGATTCAGAGAAAGCCAATCAATATTAACCGCGGGATTGGTGGGTGCGGGGATATCACCGACTCCCGCGCCAACGACGAATGCGGCGGGGCTCCCTGTGGTGGAGGTGAAGTCCCATTTCGGGGATAGGCCGGTGGCGGAAGTAGAGGGAATGAAGTAGTGGAACTACATACATAATAAAATGTTAGGATGATGTATGTGGGTAAGACTACGAGTGAATCTGATGTACGAACCCCATCTAGGTGCGGTGCATCGACGAGCGGGCCGACTACGGTTGCGGGCAAGAAGGCGGGTAGATTCTTCCAGATATCGAATGCTTTGGTTTGGATTGATGCGAATTGAGGGGTGTGGTCTAAGCAGGATATGTCGAAGAGCGACGCCACGGCGCCGATAGACCTGACATCAAGTTGAGCTCAACAATGCGAGGCGGAATTACCGAAAAGTTAAATCTTACGTGAACGTTGTCCCCACGCAAGAGTAATTTTGCGTTCCGACACCGAGCAAGATGAAAAGCGGCGCAATGGTCGGGACCACAAGCATAGTCTGATTTGAAGGAAGCTGCATTACCGACGTAGATCTGGGGCAGTCATGGGTTTTGAACACCGCAAGCGCAGCGCCAGGCGAGACTAGGATGGCTGCGGTGAGGAGGTGGGCTGTGAGCTCCTTGAAAGAGAACATTGGGTTGAAGGGATGTCTGACTTGAAATTCTGCTGTGCTGCGGAGAGACAAGATGTTTTTATGGCTGGATACTTGCGGCTGAAGCGGACACCCGGAAGGTTACTAGTATGTTCATTATGGAACTAGCCTTCCGCCTAGTTCCCGCAATACTGTACTGTTTCGACCAGTTGTTCACATAACTGGGGGCCCCCGTGAACCAAGCAATTCTGGACACTGTAACATGTAACGGTCCTGTGGGCAATTTAGTGTCTAATAATTCCCGGATCATGAGAGAAAAGGTTGAAACTTGAAACGACATGCTGCGGAAAGAAAAGTTGAGATGACGGACACAGTCTGTCGAGAGGTTGACATAATTATTTGCTCTTGTCATTTGCGCAGCGGAAGAATCCTCGAAGCAAAGGGTATAACAATGAACATGATACGCTGAGGGTTGGGTGTACTGAACTGTACGCATCAATATGCATCAATACATCACAATACGGATCAGCTGCCGGCTCACCGGCAACATAAGTATATTCTCCCCGGGCTAAAACCTCAAGTCAGCTGCGAGAGTTCAAGAATAGAGCTTCGGAGCCAACAAATACATTCCCATAGTCAGTATGTGTTTGCTGTCAAGTAACAAAGGTCAAGTGATTTCTTCGCGACTCGCAGGTACTGTCAGACGTTCAGGGTGAGAGCTCCCTCATTGCCCCAGCCTTGAACCGATGGTTATGTGAGATCTCAAACTATAGTCTGAATCGCTACAATACATTTTCAGGTGGCTTTCATATTCCCATGAACAAACAGAAATTCACCTTCATTTTCCCGTGAATAAACAGAAATTTGATGCATCATCCCGGCATACTAAGCCGTGATTGATTCGTACCAATGGCAGCCTTTCTTTGCTTCACTTGGCATATTTCACCGCCGGCCGTTCGTCGACTTAGAATACACTGACAGTGATTACATTTCACGACTTTTTGAGTGGACAACGTCATTTCGAAGGTTGTGGCATGTCATTGAAACGCCATTCCGAGGAAGTTGCGGTACTTCTATGTCATCGAGCACACCGTCGACTTTCCCGGCTCAAAAGGATTATGTCTAAATCAGAAACGCACAGCGAAAACCTCACGAGCATTTCGTCCTTCAAACCCTCACGCACTAAAACACTTCTCCCAATCCCCGCCCCCACCACCCCTCGCATACCCTTGGCTCTCCACAAATTTCTCAAGCGTACAAATCCCCTTCATACCCCCGCCCTGCGGCGCACCGCAAAACTCCAGCGGCTGGAGAGCATCGTTGACGAGAACACGCACATAGTTCTCCCTCCTCTTCCTCTTCCCTTCATCCCTGGTATTCCACTCACCACACTCCATCCTCTCAACAACCATCCTCGCACTAAACGGCACCAACCGACTAGCGACCCACTTTCCCTCCCTCTCTCTCCCCGGCGCCGTCGCCGCCGGCCCCCGCGGATCCAACGGCACCCTCTGCGGAAACAACCCCATCGCAGCATAAATCGCAATCATCTCATTATCATGCGAAAAATCCGCATACATCGTCCTATCCAACGGAAACGTCTTCGGGTCGCCCGTCAGCGTCGAATTGGTCTGCGTGGAGTCGTTGACGGGGGCATTTGTTAGACGCGCGAGGAGCTCGTTGATGTAGCCGACGCCTTGGACGGGGCCGAGGGGGGCGCCGTAGCTAAAAGAAAAATATAAGAATATGAATTGTTTGTAAGAAGGGAAGGGAGGGAGGGATTCATGCAGCACGTACCCAGTCCCATAAAACTTATCTAAATCCATACTGTACTCAAACGCAGCGAACTCCTCCACGCTAAACAGCGCACAGAAGGGGCTGAGTTGCAGCTGCGGCGGCGTTCCCGAGACGAAGGCGGTGGAGGCGGAGGCGAGGGTGTGAAACGGGCACATCGAGAGAAGGGAGAACGTTTCCGCATCCGTGAGATTCGCGGTGGGCGCCCAGCGGTTGAGGCGTGCGGTGATAGGGGGCGCGAAGACGGCGAGCCAGGTGTTGGTTTCCGCGTCGGAGGTGCCGGCGTTGGGACACATGTTGTCATCGAGCGTGTCGTTGCCCTGGGTCACACAGAGTGGATTAGCAGACGGAGAGAAGAAAAGGGGTGCTACGTACATTTTCGGAAAGAATGACGGAGAGCGAGGGATTGAAGAGGTGGTGATTCGCAGCTGAGAACCCTGCAAGGATATTCAGAGAACAAATCACTTGGTGAATAAACAAAATACAGACCTGTCGTCCAATTGGTGGCACTGTCGACGACCCGCGTACTGCTAGACGCACGTACGAATGGCAGATTTGTGGCATTGATCAGGTGAGAGTATCGGGTGAAGCTTAATGCGCCTGTCTGTGCGGACCTACAAATCGTACACTTAAAGCTCGGGATGAATGAGGCAACAAGAATCGCACTGATGAGCTCCAAACGATATAAGATCTGCCACGCCCAAGGAATACGTGAAAGTCTTGAGGAAGTCGAGTCGAGGGTCGGTATAATGTTGAACGCTTTGCAGTTTATTGATTCCGGATATGATGCTGGTGGAGGCGCCGGACGTAGGGTATCTTGCTCCGTGTCGCTGAAGCTGCACCGAGTTTCTAGCACAAAATCTCGAGCGTCGAAAGTATATGATATATACGCACCAGATGTACCTGATTCCTCACTCGTTGAGCTGAGAAACCGAATCTGAGCCCCGTAATAACACACCTGGTTAATGGTACACCCTGCTGGAGGTGCCTCGTAGGTCCCCGCCTCGAAAAACGGAGAATAGGCTCCCCAGAGTCGAGTGATGTCAGTGTTCCCCGAAGACACTGGCATTTCTACTGTCGTAAGCTCATTTGTGACAGAGCAGGACGCGATGAGAGCACAAGTGAGAAGCCAGAAAACACCAAGTAGACTGGACATCGTGGTTTCGTTTCACGACGAGAAAGCCTTCGAAATTCTCGCTGGCCAATCAAGCGCCGACAGCGCACGTGTGTGAATTCAGGCGGCGGTCTCATCAGCCGGGTGGAATCGGAAGGTGGGCGTCGGCGGGCGTGGGCTAAATGGCGAACGAGGCGCCGACTGCACGGTAGCCGCCCACGCCAGTGAGTCAAGGAGAAAGGCCGGCAACCCCGCGATGGCGAGGGTTGATGGGAAACGGTCTGATTCCCACGCGACCGATTGCGATCAAATAATCACGTGACTCAAGCTCATAGTTGAGGACGGCGCGCTTGTAGGAGAGAATTTGGCAAGGGCTCGGAATTTTACATGAATTAGCAGTCTAATACTCACTGAAGAGTCTCTGAAATTTCCCAGGACACACGAAATTCGGGGGACATTGAACTTTTTGTGTTCCAAACTGGGTAAAACCCTCGGCCACCAGATGCTGTTTCCGGGCATCTGATCGCCCTCGAAATGACGGATTTTTCGAAAGGCCGACGTGCGTTGCGTGACAGTCGGATAACAACGTGACAATCTCCGAATTCGGCCGACGAGGAGGCTCGGAGGACCAACATTGAACTTTTTGCTAACAACCTCAGATCGATTCTGTGAAGCTCGAAAAAATCCAAGACGGGCAGTCATTTTCAAGAGACTAGGAAAACAGAAGTTTCTGCGAAATTTACTACGAATGCTGCTCATTCCCATACAATCTGCGTCCCTCCGTTCAAATCAATATCCAGATCCGTCAACACCAACTCCTGTTGCGCCTCGGTATAAGTGAAGTTATGCGATACTCCTCCAACCGAAACCGATCCCGGAGCAGGCGCAACACCCAAAATCGTCACTTGAACCAACTTCTGCGTGACGTTCCACTCTCCTTGACTCGCAATATCGACGCCGCCCTTCGTAGCTTGGAACTTGACGGTAGTACTTGGCCCAGGAGGGTCAGAAATTCCGTCGTCCAAGAAAGCCGTTCCAAAGGCAGCGCCGTCAGCGGATTGGGAGATGAGCAGCGAGAATGGGCCTTCTTTCGTTTCCTCGACGGAGTACGCAGGAGCGGCATGCAGGAGGATAGCAGCGCCGTCACGAATATGCACCGGAATATGTCCCAAAGGCGCAGCCAAAGTCGTGTTCCCACCGATAGTGGCGTTCACCACATCGTGAGTGTACCAATCTCGCCAAATCGAGTTTCCGCGTCCAGGGAATGTGCCTATCAATATGTCGCAATGAGAGATAGATGGAATTCGGAGAATTATTTGGGCTCACCGTCAACGGTAGTTGCACCTTCGGTCAGAACCGGAGTAACAAGGATATCCCGACCAATGAGGAATTGGCGATCATTCGCGAATAGTTCTTGCTCCTCAGGGAACTCCCAGAACAGCGCACGAACAGGCGGTGTCCCGTCCGTCGAGGAGTTCGCAAAGAGCGTGTACTGTCAATGACATCAAGTGATCAGCCTCCCTCACTTTCGCGTAACACAACACGGGGGGAGGCAAGAGAAAGCTCACCCAATACGGCAACATCCTATACCTCACATCCATCGCCACCTTCGACGCCTCCGTCACACTCTCCCAGAGATACGGCTCCTGCCGAATCGTCCCCTTCTCCGCATGATTCCGATAAAACGGCGTGAACGCCCCCAACTGCATCCACCGGTTGCACAACTCCTCCGAGGTATTCTCGTTGAAGCCGCAGGTGTCCGCGCCGACGAAGGGGATCTGGAAGAGTTGGAATTGCAGGATGCCTTGAATTGAATAGTAGAGGTAGGACCAGCGGCTGAAGTTGTCTCCGAGCTGCGGACGTCAATGCAAATAAGTATTGAGTTATGATGGAATAAAAGACCCACCCAATGACCAGTCCATTTACCCGCAGAGGGGAAGGTCGAGCGACTGATAATAAACGGCCGCTGACCCGGGATGATTTCCTGAAGCGCCTTGTGCGTCGCCTCGGCTTCCATCAATCCCCATCTTATCGTATTCAGCCAAGTAGAAATCGAAAAGGACAGGAGGAGAGAAACGCACAGATTATGCACATCCAGCTCCACGTATCCGCCGAAATGAGTGGCATTCGGGGCGATATCGTGAACACCAAGACGGCCAAAGCCTGTATATCCTCCGTTAGCTCATGTTCGGTATTCGTTAACAAACATACATACCGTTATGAATCGCATACGGCGGATTGTTAAGATCTACGCCCGTCTGATTGCCCGCACCGATGCCTCGTTTGCGTCTCGAACTGGATCCGCTACGTCGAATGTCGGTGTTGTTCGCCCTTGCAGGAGAGAAAGATGAGAAGCTCACCAAGAACCTTCGCAGAACGAATCCGCTTCATTCATGTCCAACCAGATACCTTCAAAGTTCAAGTGAGATAATGAGATTGTTTCGTTAGAGTGAGTCAAGGAACGAAGCAAATACACAGACACAGACGTACCGCTGAATTCCACACCAGTCTGCGACCAATTCTTCAATGCTTCCGCCCACCACGCGGCGGCATTCGGTGCAAACCAATCAGCGAAGACCTTCAAGACATCGCTCGTGAGATATTGTAAGTATTTCGAATAGGTGAAATTGCCGCACCGTAAACCCTGGCCACACTTGCCCAATATATTCCGAGCCATCGGGGTTCTTGATGTATACATCGCTGTTGAGATGAAGAATACTGTGAGATACCGTAATCATTCGACGGTGGGTGTTTATACTTACAGTTCTGTGCCTTTTCTGTACGGAACGTACTATGGCGGGTTTCAGCGACAGAACTGGAAGAAAGAGCCGATAGAGGAAGGAAGACATACCACGTCCGAGCTGTTAGCCTCCACCGCAATACCAGCGTCAACGATGGGAATAACTATCCGAATGGTCAGCAAGACCCAACCCAACACGGAAGCCACCCACAATGCTGATTATTCTCTCTCTGCAATCGTGATATCCCTTGTCAGGATCTCGAAATCCTCAATCAAACTCGGACAAACTCACCAACTCCCTAATAAAATCCGCAACCTGCTCCAACGGCCACGTCACCGGATCCGTCGTAAAATCCCTATACGCATGGTACAAATCAATATCCGTCCACTGCGTCTCCAGCGGAATCCCCTTCTCCCTCATCGTCCTTACCACCTCCCTCACATCGTCGATACTCTTATAACCATATCGACATAGATGGAATCCGAAGCCCCAGTAGGGCTGCCAGGTGGGCGTGCCGATGAGCGCGGCGTATTGCTGTGTGACTGAGATGGGGGAGGGGCCGGAGAGGAAGTATAGGGAGATTGTGCCGCCGATGAGACGGTATTGGATGAGTGAGGTGGCGGAGGAGGGAGGGGTGAGGAGGAGGATGTCGGCGGGGGCGGGGCTAGGGTTTAAGTTAGAGTGAGTAGGAAGGAGGGAGGTATTGCAGAGGTGGGCTGCGAGAACGCACCTGACGAGGAAGACGCCATGCGATTGTGAGACCTTGGTGGCGTTGTTGAATCTGTGTTCCATATAGATGGGATGACTTCCGTAGCTGGAGGAAAGGACGCCATTCAGCCGCGCTGCACCGAAAGACTATACCGTTCCTCACATATTTTCATCCGTTGGATCCGGGTCGTCTCGGTCTAAGTATTGAAAATCAGCCACGGAAATGAAAGACAAGGCTGAATGGAACATCACTCACCCCAATTAGTCTGAATCGTCCCTCCTCCATTCGTCCCAACATCCCGTCTAAACCCACTCGTCGCCACGACCTCCCCAAGCCCATACACATTCGCATCCAGCGGCAGTGCCGACGTGAGCTGAAGATACTGATCCTCAAACACAAGCGCGAACCCGTCCAACGCGGTCGAGGCATCGTCTTTCATCACAGGTGGAATGGGAGTCGCCGGCAACGACGCCTTGCGGGTGTCAAATAGGGGAAACGCGTCTGGGTCTGAACGACGGGTGATCCAAAATTCGAACGGTGAAGCCTCGTAGTTGAATATCAGATCCGAGGTGTTGGCGGAGCTTGAGGAGGAGGCTCCTGGGAGGGAGATGACGGAGTCGGGGACGGTGAATTGCGAGTTGGCGGTGTCGAAGAGGTTTACATGCAGTCTTGCCACATCATACAAAATAAATCAATTAGTTCGCGATACGTCGATGAGAGGCAGTATAGATACGCTCACCTGGTTTGCGTTTCGTATGTAACCTGAATCGTAAGGTTGGCAATGTCAGTCCCGAAAGCATTACAGGCTGGACCCGCGAGGTCGAGGTGGGCGGTGAAGCCGTTCTGCGTTTCAGACAACGCGCTAAGGGTGTATCCAGGACACGTCGAAACATTCAGCGAGGCGCCGAGGGCGCTGCATGCAGCGACGAGCAGCACGACGCTGCCGAATGTTGGGCGCAGCATTTGTGAGACCCGTTCGTGAAAGTGTTGTTGTTCTTTTATATTGTCGCGGATACGTCATCGGCAGAGAGAAGGATGGTCGCATGATGGAGGACGCAGATGGTTGGAAGCGTGAATACGTGACGGGGATGTGCGGGGATGGCCAGGATCTGCCAGGATGGGAATTCGGTCTAGTTTGTGTGCGATGCGACGAAGGATTGTGTTGCAATTGTGGTGTCGACAATGAACCATTGCAGCAAGTCAGGATTTCCTAGTCAACGAGCTTCATAGAGAGTCGGGTGTAGCAAGCCTCCGAGTGGCTGAGTTGCTGTCAACCGACCGACAATCTTGTGTGGGGTGAAAGTGATCTACAGGATCTGCTGAGCCAGCGCGTGGACTATGAAGTTCTCACACGCGGGAGTTACGGGTTGTTGTCCTTTTTTCGGACGTTTAGGAAAGACGGTTGAAGCCTTGAAGCGCAGAAACGGGCATTTGACACAGAAGTAGCTTCGTAATTCCAGATGTCAGTTGGTTGCGAGTTTCTTGAACACTTCCCGAGGGTCAACTGAACGCTGGAAAGTGAAACCGAACAGTAGAACGAAATTCGGCTTGACGGCTGTTTGATTCCGCTTGTCGAAAAGGGTCACAAGATTGTGCGCCTAAATTTGCTGCAGCGGCGTGACTACAAGTTCTCGGGGAAACAACCTGAGCTAGCAACAGGATGAATCGTCACGGAACACCGCCAGAACCATGGTGATCAACAATTCAACTGAAGAGGCGCGCGAAGGATGCCACAGAATAAGTATTTCAGAGACGCGCCCGTCGTAAGGCTTGGCCGTCGCGCGGTGTACCGTCGATCTTGTGGAATGCAAGGTGGAAGTTTGAGGCAAGGAGCGACACGTCATCCGGGCCGCCGATAATGTTTGGCGCTGGCGCTTTTACCCGTGATGCTCGCAATTTAGACTCGTAACCAGTCTACTACGCGAGGCCGACAAATGTGGCGAGCACGTCGGGCGTAGTAGACTGGTAACTCTCGGGACATGCCAAAGGGCTGTCGCGGAGTTTCAAAAATTTGAGTGGGCCCCATCAATCTGTTCCTTTTCCCCCTCTGAATATGTATTTAAGCTTCAAAAAGTACTACAATACACTCTTATACAGCATTGCTATATATCTAGCTATTTAGTTCAGTGTTTTCGACGCAATAGGTAAAGGAATTGACGGTCGAGAAATGGCTGAGTCACAGAATGTCACACAGTTTTGACGCGGTCGCATCACTCGCCGAATAGCCGGCACCACTCAAAATTTTGAAACTCCGCGACAGCCCTTTGGCATGTCCCGAGAGTTACCAGTCTGCTACGCCCGACGTGCTCGCCACAATTGTCGGCCTCGCGTAGCAGACTGGTGACGAGTCTACTCGCAATTGATCAAGGCCCATATTGTTCCTATAATTCTATGTATTTCTTGCTCGGCATTGAAGGGTATGTATAATCACATGTAGTGCATATCGTTGAATACTTTGGGGATTTATGAGTGTGTGCGGCGGGGAGGATGAACCTTCCGAGGTGAGGACAGGAAGTGAACTCGGTTTTGGCAGGGTCACAGAATGTCACAAAAACATTCGTTTCATTTGTTTAGGACGCTCCAGGCAACGGATGCCTCACAGAATCAATACATATGCTCAGGATGTAAGAGGAATTCTCGTTGATTTGTTCTGAGCACCGGAAAGGGTAAAAGGGGCGAGGATCAGCCAAGCATCAGCAAAGAGTTGGAGGACACCGTGACATCACAAGTTTGTCACGGGTTAGGATAGTATGGTGTTGTTTACTTGTACCTCTTGACCTCTCCCATCACCATCGTTTTTCTGCTGCGATTCTGGGCTTGATAGGTTTCCCTTAGATGTATTGCTTCTTCTCGACCAATAGCCCGAATTCCTCTTGCCTCCGAGTCAATCCAACTTGACCTCCTCAAGACTCAAGAAGTTTTAAGTAGTGTTGTTCGGGTCGGGTCGAAGACCCGAGACCCGACCCAAGCCCGGGCTTTTGAGCCCGACCCGACCCGACCCAGGCCCGCGCTCAACGAGGGTCGCGGGTCGGGTCTCAATATCTGAGAGACCCGAGACCCGGGTCGCCGACCCGGGTCGGCACCTGGAATTCTGGGGGAGAATGTTGACGACCTTCGGTGAAAGCATTGATGAAATTTTGTACTTCCTCAGCTCACATTGTCCGTTTCTAGATCTGAAGATGAATTTCGACTGAATTCCAAGACAACAATGACGGGCAAGTCGAGTGTTGATCGGCATCATCCGAATCCCATCACCACCCACGAACCAGATATGGTAATTCTTACCGCAAACGACGAGCAACCCACCCAGAGCGAACAGTGAACAAACAGTGAAGGCAAATCGACAGCTTTGAGGACAATACCTGTAGGTGAGGTGGCCTCTTGACAAGAGATCAAATTTTTCCTTGTGAGACCCGGGTCGCGACCCAGACCCGACCCAAGCCCGACCCGACCTTACCTCCAGGGTCGGGTCGGGCGTTGAACTCGACCCTGACTTGACCCTGACCCTCCCTGACCCGACCCAAGCCCGGGCTTGGCGGCCCGACCCGACCCGAACAACACTAGTTTTAAGTATTATCGAAAATCTGCACTCAAATCATCGGAAACTCTTTGTAATTGCTGAAACCCGTGCTGATACCCTTCATCTATCATAGCCGCAACTTTTGAATTTCCACTCTACGGTGCGCCTCCGAGTCAAACTGGCTTCTCTGGCAACCTCTCCTTTACTTACTTTGAATCTACCACGCTCTCTGGTACTATTTACTACGCGACTAGCCAATGAGCCGTCCACTCCGTCATATCACGGTACGTTCAATTGCTCCTTACTCCTACCTCTGGATTCGGCATCAAGCATCTCCTGGCCATAACTTATGTTAGTTCCGAACTTGTTGGACCGAACCTAACCAGTTCGAGACTCTTCTTATGCTGTAGTCTGGCTGTCGACGGTCGTGCCTACTCCTCTGCACGGATTGTCTCCAACAAAGGCCCTTTTGAACTGCTGATTCTCTCACTCTTCTTACAATAGGTGTTGTTACTCATCAAGCTCAAATCAACTCGGTCCTTAACTTTACTTACTCGAGTATCTACCCGCTGACAATGTACTAGGTTCGGTGCCCCGGACCGACCGCAGCGGCAAATCCAAATCCCTTCACACAACGTGCGTCTGAATCCCCACCCCGCGGTTAAAATCGAATTCAATCAATCGATTTCAAGGAACAACCAGGTAGGCAATGCCTACCATTGACCAATGAGCATCGTTTCTTCAAAATGCCAACTGCCAAGTCGCCGGCGGCGTAGCATGTTCGCCGCTGAAGAATGTGATACTTCCAACTAATAAGTTCGGGGGGAAGTAAGGAGGTTTTGGTGGCGTTAGCGGATGTAGAATCTCTACGACGGTGGGTGTGGTGTTAGTGGTCGGGCGCAGCATTGATGCTTGCAGGTCTTGAAGGAACACCAGGCGCCGAAAGTTCATATCTCAATTTTTCTAGTTGGATGAACGAGCAAATGTCACCCCCGGGTCTAACACGCAAACAGAATGCTAAGTACGAGGACACGTTTGCGGTATTCTTCTCTCATAACCGACCAGGCCCCATGAACCCATTCTAATTCTAACGCGGGAACTAGACGGGACGCTAGCTCCAGATTCGACGGATTTCGACCTAACACTCCGTTTCGGCCGCAGGCAACCCGTTATAAAAGACCCCCGTTTCGCCCCAGCTCAGCAGGATTTCCCCTCAGACATCCTTGCCTCCCGCCCTCCAATCGAACGTGATGTTCTCGTTCAAACATCTCACAGCCTACCTCTTCACCGCAGCCGTCATGGTCTCGCTCTCGCCTGCCCTTGCTAGCGCTCTCGCTGTGCACAAGCACAAGACACACGACTGCGACACCTCGACGTCGGTGATGGATCTACCCACAGGCCAGACGATGCTCGTGGCCCCACCCACCGCGCCGCTGTTCATCTTGCTCGGGGTCGGGACGCAGAACTATTCTTGCGTCGGGACTGCGTTCACGTACGTACGATTCATCCCTTCGATTCCCTCATATGATCGCTGTTAAAAATTAAATTAACTCAACTCGACATTGGCAGGTCCATCGGCGCCGTAGCCTCGCTCTTCGACATCTCCTGCCTTGACCACACCCCCCACTTCGCATCAATCCAAAGCAAAGCATTCGATGTCTGGAAAGATCTCCCCGCCTCGGCGCCCTTGACTGCAGTCGGCCCGCTCGTCGGGGCACCGCACCTTGATGGGGTGCGTGAATCATTACTCACATACATTACTCTAACATTTTTATCATGTATGCAGTTCCACTACTTCATCCCCTCCGCCTCCGGCACGGGCCTCTCCCCAAAATGGGACTTCACCTCCACCACAGGCAACCCCTCCGCCTTCGTTGTGGGTGCGCGAGTGGGTGGTATCCCCGCGCCTACCAATCCCGCGGTGAACATCGACTGGCTTTCTCTGAATCGCTCCGATGGGGAGCTGGCGGCGCAGATTTTCAGGGTTGATACTGTTGGTGGGCAGCCTCCTGCTTCGGTGAGAATGTTCAACTCCGCTGGTTCAAACGGAATGGTGCTGAGAATGATTTAATTGTTTCTTGTTCTGTTCTATTAGTGCGTTGCGGGCTCTGGCGATATCACTGTCAAGTATACGGCCAAGTACTACTTGTACTGAGCGTCGGCCCGGGGGCGTGTTCTCGTCATGCATATGTTTTGTTTTGTTTCAATTTTGTTCAGTTGAATCAGTTCGGGAGTTCTTACTTACAAACGTCTGTGTGAAATTCAATGGGTGTCCGATCAGTTCAAAATCAAGTTTGTTTCTATTCATTCGTCACAAATCGGACTTGAGTAGAGGAGTTCACGCTAGCTTTTCTTTTTCTTTTTTTTTTTTTGCTCCGAGCGTTGCCGACCGCCGGCAATCAAGCCACAACTTGAACAAATATCAGCAACCTCGCTTCCTTCCTAAACGGCCATGCAAGCTGTGTTCCCGCCCGAATTGGAGCGTGAAATCTTTGAACATACGGCCCTGGTATCCCCTCAATCCATTCCTTTGCTCATTCGCGTGGCTCGCCGCGTGTATATCTGGTGCGTATCCTTTGGATTCGTCTCTGATATTGTATCCGACAGCATTCCAGGGTAGAGCCTCTACTGTACAGGGTAATTCGCATCGGAGAACATAAAGATGCCGTCGCAGCTCTCTATACCTTACTGGAACGTGGAAAGCCAGCCGACTTCTTCCACCAGGCGGTCCATCATCTCACCCTCGAGACGACACACTCCATCGGCAAATCAACAGACTTACTCCGACTCTGCACTGGCGTTCGCAATTTCGGCTGCGCGAATCTCACTCTCTCCTTCAGCATCCTCCCCATCATCGCCGGGATGCACCAGCTCCGACGCTTCAGCGGCAACCTCCAGACCCTATTCGGGAATGTGGAATCTATCAACTTCGGGGTACCGGCGCTGCAATCGCTCACCCACTTGGATATGTTTGACGCCAGCTGGGATGCCCCGACGCTTATTGCGGCTCTGCCGCAGTTGCAGGCGCTCACGCATCTGTGTCTAAACACGGATTACTGGGACTCGAGACACGATGTACTATCCGCGTGCCATTCCAGTCTCCAATTGCTGCTGTTCCAATGGTCCATAACGTTCTCCAGTGACGGGGACAGCGAGTACGACGACATAAAGGATGATAGTGGTGTTCAGGATGCCCGTATCGTTGTGGGGTTATACGATGAATATTTTGACGAATGGGAGGCGGAGGCAAGGGGCTCTTCAACGCGGATTTGGGCCGAAGCGGAAGATTTCGTGGCGAAGAAGCAGAGAGGAGAGATCGAAGGTTCGTTCTATTTTCAATTCGTCGTTTTCTTCCATTTAGCGGCAGCTTTCTGACGCTTTCTTTATCTTCAGCAACTCGTTTTTGGATTCATTAGCTTCGAATCTCCCGTCGAGCACGCTCCGTCCTTGAGCGTTCGTTATTAATGGAAAGAGTTTTGTTCTGTTCAACGCATTAACCGTTCTTCAACGAAATGCCTCCTCGGCGGTGCAAGGCCCTCACAAAGCTTTGTTCGTTTTGTCTTCTTCCCGTGAGGTACTCTGATCCTCAGCTTCAGATTTTCGCACCTTCCCACTGCGCTTTACATATGACTACGGTCTACACTCTACACTGCGGAAAATTCTGTCCCTCTCAATTTCTCAACTGTACAAATTAAATCGGGAATTTAATTTCCGTTTCTCTTCGTCGACGTCCGTGAACTACGACTACGATGCTCCCTCTCAAACGCTGACAGTGGCCATGAAACTCAAATGCTTCAGCTTCTCCTTCTCCCTCGCTACAGGCAATACGGCCGACTCGAACTTCATTCAAGATCTTCAAGGCGCACCATACCTGCTTGGCTTGGCCTTCATTTCATCTCCTTGAACTGCTGCTATCATATCAAACTTCCCTCAATTTGTGTCTCGAAGCAAACCTCGACATCAAGCTGGTCAAAACACCGCTCGGGCTAATGCTGACCTGATGTCAGATGATCTGCTTGCTTAATTTTATGAGGCGTGGGCCAATTTTCCATGCCGCAACTTGAAGAATCAGATGATTTGTGTGCGGTAGAGAATCCCTTGGTGATTAGATTTCCCTGGAATCGATTATCGGTGGATGAAAGGTTCGCGTTAGAATGTACTTAATGAAAATATTTTCGTTGACTTTTTGATTCCCAGCGATACTTTTGTGGATGTTGAGGGCCGGCGCCTCGCGTAGCCGGAGCGAAGCGGAGGCACGACTTGTTTTGATTAATTGGTTTGTGTATACTATCGTATGCCCATCTCTCACTCTTGCCTCTTTCCACCGCTCGCCGGGACCGCGGTAAGCCGCCGAGGTGACTTGGATCTACAGTGCTCTCCGGTGCATGTTTCGTCGGACCGAGATCCGGAGGTAGCGGCATGAAACTGAAAGACTTATTTCAGGTCTGTTGTGTTCGCCGAACATCTTGCCAAGCCTTCCAGACAAGGTTGCCGGCTGTAACAGGTTACTCGTGGTTATAACACAGTTTAATTCAGGTCGAGTCTTGGCAACGGAAGTTCGATACCCCGCTCCCGCCCTCCTTTCTGGTCGCAAGGAGACTCAGCGCTAGCTAGGTTAGGCTAGGTTATCGTTGCGGTCCTATAAGCATTGAACATTCCCCGCTGGTGAGTTACCGAACCCAGCTCTATGTAGTATGAGGGTGCTTCGAATGCCCGCAACATGGCCGTGCATGTATATATATGCTGTTAGTTTGCCTGTACATGTTGCAGGTCGGACCCGCACCAAGATCGCGCTGCGGGTGGAATCAATGTTCGATTTTCATCGATTCTTAATATGTACTGGTATTCAACTCTAGCCCTCCACTGCGTGCAAAGAGCTGCATGCCTAAGTAATCACGAGGTTTTCAACGTGTTCCTACCTTGATGAGTAGCTGTACAATATCATTAGGCACTTTGAACCGTGGTCGGCAAACTAGGCTGACTTGATGGACATGATCACGGCCGCTCTGCCATCACCGCGTGTGGTCGGCATCATCAGCCGGTAGTGATCCGAAGGTTTTTTTTCTTCGATGCCAGAGCGAATTCTTCCTTGAAATCGAGAGCAGATTGTATGATACTGTATTATATGTTGGGAGGATTGGATACACGGAGACATGAAGCAAGTAAAAAAAATTGTAAATTACCAGAAAAAGTCACTGTTTCGTGACTTGTGATGTGACCCTCCTTGTTCTTGACCACCATGGTCGACACGATCCAACACTCGGAATTCGGCTCGACTTGGCCCCCGTACCGGGAACGCATCGAGTTGCTTAACAGCAAGTCGATATTATGATTCATGCCTTTGGTTTCAAGTTGACTTAGCTGCCCGCCGCCCGAGGTCGCACGTCGCTGAAAAAATTTCCGAATGAGTTGGGGGTGCCTTAATAATTACTTCACTATACTTATCTTACTCCCAGGCTTCAGGAATCCGTCAAAACTGTGATTTGGCCTGGCAAAGGCAGCGTGCTCGCACCGCCAAAGCGGGATCTTCTTTGAGATGTGTCCGACACGGACTCAGAACCCAATCAAAACCAATGCAAAGCCAAGTCCGGGTAGTATTGCATTGGCAAATCAGCGCATTCGAATTGTTCACGCGGGGTCTCATATGTGAAGTTCTGTGCGTCATTCAGCCATTAATTGCCAAACTCTGTGAAACCCAAGGTCCGCATCCCGCTCTATAAAAGCTATCTCAATGCTCAACAACAACAAGTGGGACGCTCAGGATCTATCTCACTTGTCGCGGGAATTTGCATGTAGCTCCGCCACTAATTTTAGAGCGGAACCCTTCGATCCCGAACGGCTCAAGTAACTCACCTCGTGAGACTTTGACTACGTCGGAGCACGAACCTCTTTCGAC
The DNA here is from genome assembly GCA_037176885.1 of Favolaschia claudopus. Taxonomy (NCBI): domain Eukaryota; kingdom Fungi; phylum Basidiomycota; class Agaricomycetes; order Agaricales; family Mycenaceae; genus Favolaschia; species Favolaschia claudopus. Next base: position 2,341,235 of record JAWWNJ010000011.1, on the reverse strand, counting down.
GGCGGACGGGTATTGACTTTCCGTTGACTATGTTTGGTATATATTCTCTTGATCTGGCTAGTGATCTCTAGAATTAGATACAGAGCACTCCCACAGGCAGGCGGATTAGGACCGACTTTGACACGACGAATGGACGCGTATATCGTCTCCGAACGGAAAAAGTGAGGTTAATCAGCTTTCTGACTAGTGAAGCTTCATTGAATCCCATGTTATATTTAGTTCGCAGACCAAACCGCCCGAGTTTTGTGAATTAGCAAGCACTGAAACCAGGGGTGCCGACATCTCCGAGCACCGGTTAACGCGTCAGCTTCGTTGAACGAACGCCGACTTACGCCAGCTACCTCATGCTCTTTTTCTTGCCGACGGACGTGTGCTATTATTGACTTGGATTTATTTTTACACAAAGCGCGCGCAAAGATACGTCAATTTTATCTATTTCCATGGGCTCTGAAACTTTGACGCTGTCCGAGTCTTCACAATATTGAAACAGTCGCCTGTATGCTGGGGATGAACTTCAATCCCTCGAAGTCCCGATCAGGATGGCATTCAAGTTACTCTGGACTGCTAACAATGGCTCACCCGGACGGCTTTCCCTATGGCCAGAAGCCGAGTCGATAACGTGTGCTGCTGTCCTCTGTGCAGCCCCATGGTCAGACATTACCGCAAGCAGCTCGCCACGGACTTGTCGCATCCTCGGCAACACACTGTTGCGGTGAGCGTCCCCCAAATGTGCTCCCATAGTGGTCAAGGTGCGAGTTTATCTCGGAGACTGTGTCGGGATTCATACCGTTCAATAAATAGAAACGATTCAATACAAGCATGCTTCGTTCGCTCCGACGGCCGCACAGTTCATCCGAATAGTGAGCCCAGTTTGGACTTTGAAGCGTTGGTAACCCGCAGCCTATCGCTCGCTGGAATGTAATGAGGTTTGCCGACGATACGGGCTCCATTCGGACCATTTTCTATCAGACATTGATATTGAGAATCCTCGGACAAACTTGACCGATCTCGTGAAACTGGGGGCTGTTTTCAGCTTCCGCTTTTGGGTCATACCGCAAGGGACAGAGTTGTTTAAAAGGGAACAAAGCTCGAGCAAAATCCTCAGCCTGGTCCCTCTTGGTCGACAACATCTCTACCTTCACCCAGCATGTTCGCCAGAACGCTCGTCCTCTTCGCTGCTGTAGCATTTCCGCTCTCTGCTCGAGCTGCTCCTACGGTGTCCAGTCCAGCTCCTGTGCCCATTATCACCAACGCAGCCAGCATCGCGACTGGACTGAAGAACGAGCCGAGTTCGAATGATAGGCTCAAGAAGCTCTTGACCGACAGCAGCGGAAACCTCCTCACCGGCGACGCCCTCCGTCAGCTCACCGTCTTCGACTTCAACAACCAGGCTCCAGCCGCCGGGGCCAACGGGGGTACCATCCTTCTCGCCACGGGTATGTCGACGCCAGACATTGCTATAACACACTTACTGAGTTCTGCTCGCAGTCGATAACTTCCCAATTCTCCAATCCTTGGGCATCTCCGGCGCAGTCTCCTTCGTCGAGCCCTGCGGCCTCAATATTCCGCACACCCATCCGCGTGCAAACGAAATGTTCACGGTCATTGACGGCATTCTCGATACCGGATTCGTTCAGGAGAATGGATTCAACACCGTGGTCGAAAGTCAACTGGGGAAATTCCAGGCGACCGTGTTTCCTATGGGCAGTCTTCATTATCAGCAGAATCCTACTTGCTCTCCCGCAGGTGAGTATCATGTGTGAAAATGTGCGAGGATTAGCGCTTATCATGCTGTCAGCTTTTGTTGCGGCTCTCAACAGTGAAGATCCCGGGCGTAGCGATATAGCTACCACCTTCTGGATGCTTCCTTCTGATGTCGTGGACGCTGCGTTGGGCTTCCCGGAAACTATTGGCGGCAGCAACATCGCGGCGTGGAAGTCTCATCTCCCTGCCAATCTCGCCGCGGGAGTGGAGAGTTGTCTACAGGCTTGCAATATCACGATTAGCTCGGTGAGTTTCTCTTCATCTGTCATGTAACAGCGGCTAAGGGAATTGCGATTATAGTGAAATACATATGGGTTGAATATTAGTCCTCATGCCGAACTCGAACGTTTTTATACGTATTGTCATTACATAGGGAGCCCACGAAATTTCAGGAATAAATGAAACAGAACTAGACGACATCTGAATCGCACAGCGTCATCTTTCTGATATTTGGTCACAAAATCGGCGCAGAGCCGTGCCGGGATAGAGCTTGAGAGAATTTAGGCGGACCCGGTTGTGCCTGCTGCGGGCTTCACATTCCACGCTGCATCATAGAATAGAATAGGTAGCTGTTGGGTAGCTGAGAACAAGAATGCTATTGAGATTTCGATTTCTGGTGCCTAGAAACCTCGGTCCTCGCTCAACACATTGTTATTGATTGGTTATTGAGGGTCTAGATTGAATATCGGAGGAGGCCCCATTTCGCTCGTATATAAAGCCTGCGCAACTTCAAGAAAGTATTGCCTATACCATTTTCTCTCTGTTCAGAATTGATAGCAAACTCGTCTACGTTGGATTTGCGTTGGATGCGACTTGGGACTTTCAAAGTTCGCCGGCGGCGAGTCTGATAAACCTCCGGCCATCAATACCCCCCGAGCGCCGGACCCCAACCCCGGCCAGGCTTTCTTCCAAAACCACCACCACATTGCCACACCTGCATCCCTTCCATCCGCCGCGAAAGACTTGAAGCGTTCAATCTGCTGAATAAACATGCCATTCGATCTTAGCGCCTTCCCTTGTCGACAACAGCTGTCCCCTTTGGCAGATTCTTGATAGCTTTTCTGGCTGTTCGGTGAGTGGGGCTGTCCGCAGCCAAGTGCCTCCGATAGCTCGAGGCATACAAGCTCAATTCAAACAGCTCTCTCAGCACCACGAATGCCGGGATACTGTACCATTTCGATCAATTCTCCCCGGCTGTGACGCGTGAACCAAAAATTCGAACTTTCGGTTTCTTAAATGCCTCTGAACGACCGTGACGCCTAAAAAAATTCGTGAATGGCTCAGAACACTCTGTTTGCCTTGCTCACCATCTCCGGAGCATCTACAGCCCAGTGGAGGGCAAGAAACGAAGAAAAATTGGGTTTACGCGGAATTTCGTTGATTTTAGGTGGGTTCGCCTGTAAATACACAGAAAATGAGCTAAAATGAGGCGGAATTAGAGCTATTTGAACCATATCCAAAACTCGAACATCGAAACAGACTTCGGAAAGCCAGTTGATGGAAGAAAACCCTGTGTGAGCGAAAAATTCGATTTTGGGGCAATTTTCCGCCGATTTTGTGACTTGTTTGGGACATTCATAAGGGGCCTTGGTGACCCGTGACAGGTACGAAAATATTCGTAAAAAAACGGGCCTGTGACGCGTGACATACGAATTGAATGAAATGGTACAGTACGCTCACAATACGATCAAATGCGTGCTGTTAGGCGACCACTTGCAGGGTGTCGGAAAGCTGAGTACTTGCGTTTTTTCTTCTTGTCTTGGGCTTTCACGATTTGCTGTACTGCGAAACGTGTCTGCTGAAATCCATCAACGAGAAGCGGTGTGCTCTCTAAGCCTCCCTTGCAAGACATTGAAAGATAAGTTTGGATGGAAAGCGCAATTCTGAATGTCGATTACGACTCGGGATCCCAGCCACTGATCGCCAAATCCCATCCTCACCCCAAAAAACTCTCAAAATAGATGTACGTTTAATTCCTTTCGGGCTTCGGGAAAGAGGCTCAAGTCAAGCTCAAGCAGGTTCCCGCTCACAGAATTCACTCTTGGAATATACTAGGTATGCAACTTCCAAGCCCATAATCAGATATCTCGTACGCAGTACGCTCGGAGCAGGTACAAAAACGACGACGAATTTAAAAGGTAAACTGGCACGAAATCCCATGGCTCCGCTTCCCGCACTTCCCCTTCGCCGGATCCTGCAGGTTAACATGCTGCCCATTATAGTGAATGCTCGCGCCCTGGAGGTTCGACGCCCCGGAATTGCACCCATTGCCGTCCGTAACGGCCAGCGCGTGCTTCAGCTTCGTCTCGCCCGTGCCGAATTTCGTCTGCTTTTGGTCGCAGTTGGTTTCGAGGACGCCGGATTGGTCCCAGTTGCCTTCGTTGGCGGGGCGGCAGACGCGGACCTACATACGGCGGGGTGAGTTAGATTTGATTTGCGTTCATTAAAAGTTAAGTTGAAGATTGGAGGTGTTGGATGTTGGAGGTGGATGAGGGAGGTATGTACGCACCCAGGGCTTTCCCGTGTTCGAGTCGCGGACGGAGGTGTAGTGCACGACGAATTTGCCCGGGGTGGGCGGGAAGGCGTGCTGATCGTCGTTGCAGTTGAAGAGGTCCGCAGAGGACCCCGTCGCAAAGACGAGGAGAGTGGCGAGGACGAGGTTGAGGCTGGTGGAGAACTGCATGTTCAACGCGGTTTGGATCGTGTGAGGATTCAGAAGAAGTGGAGCGGGTTTTGGGAACGAGGAGGGAACTCGAATGGCATTGAACGCATTTTGCCTGCGGTTTTATACCCTCCCGCTCGCTTCGTGGGTGGAGTCACAGTGCACTGCGAGGCACAGGTACCTTACCACACATTATTTCTCGCTGATGGCACTTCCCGAGGCGGCGTGAAAGTGCCGTGTTTCAACGCGGTTCCGGTTTGAATTATTCGTTCGTTCAATGCTCACGAACGTACAGCCGGCAAACAGCAAGGGCCTGCCAGTGACTCTCCCGTCCAACGGCAAAAACAAAACAAACCCAGACGCAGGGTTCAGTGCCATAATAATTGAAATCATCATTCTGAATCGGTGCATGCCTTACCGTGTCACGGTTACACCGACGGGGATTTATTTCAATCTGTTTGTACATGTGGGCTTTTCCGTTTGCTGTCATTCATTCATAGTATAAGCGAGGAAGGACTCAGCTATATGGCGCTCGCAATGAATTCAAACACCTGCGATACATGGAACTGACCGGAAAATTTTCCGACGCGCGTCTTCCAGTCGAGCTTGCGTCAATGAGCTCAACTCATTCAGTCCCCGCTCGGATAGTTCAACAACTCGAACTTGTACCTTGTTTGTACATGTGCCCGTTAATTCACAGCAAGCGAGGAAGGATCTACACACGGCACTAATACCCCGTCCTATCCCGTCCAGGAACAGATTAATGAACGCGGAGCCGACCCTGTCAGACTCCAACCCCGTGGAACGCAAAATGTGATTTTCTTGAGAACATTGAATGGCTTGAGGGTACATTAGTAGATGATTACATGCCAATCGCAACTAGCGTGCCCAAATAAGGGTAGGAAGTTGAGTTATCAACCGTGCCGTGGTATCTTGTATACGTAGGTGCCCCAGATTCCAATCCGTCGCCCACGGTGCCCCTTTCCTTTTCAACTGTTGATTCAAATTTTGATTCGGCCGTCTCGCTTGTTCGGTTCGACCAATCAAAGATTCATAACCACAAACAGTAGGTCCGGGATTCTCGTTCGTAGTTTTCTTCGGTGCCTGCGGATTGTCATGATCAAGTTCGATTCGTGGATTCCCACGGTTCGAATTAATTGAACCATGATGCTTGATGTAGCGATGGGTTGAAAGACTGGCGGCGGCATGGGTGAAGAATGATCCTCTCCATCGAAACAAGCGTTTCGGTACAACTTGGTGAATATCTCTGTCTTCCTCCGAGCCGAGAGTCGACTTCATTTCTCTCCAGACCCAGCGCATTGTGATGCTGGAATCCAGCTGGATTAATATTTTGGGATTCGTGGACCGGTATTCGAATGCGGAAGCTTACACGGCTGGGGACATACGATACTGTCTCGATATCTGTCGTTGTTCAGCTCCTGATTGGCTTCTATAATGGCAAACGAACTCAAGCATATCTTCTCATGCAACTTTGATTTGTTCAGTAAATGACGTCGACTATTCAATGTCTCGTTCACAATATTCTAATTGCAACGACTGTTGAACGACATGAGACGCCGTAGGTCAAACGAGAAAACCGAGTCATTCAGATTGAACCAAATTGAGCGCCGAATTTGAATTCAAGCCTAGTGTGTACAATTTACAAAGATATCCAAGAAGTTATACAGAGATGAAAACTGCGGGACTAATTCCCCAAGAACGCACGAAATCTGATGCCCATACGCCAGACGATGTTGGAACGCCTTTAAATCTCGTCTCCTCTGTCACCGCTTCGGGTTGCATTCAATGCGACGACCATATTGAATGCAATTCCCGAACACTTTCAAACTTCAGGCGAAACAAGCCCGACCACCGCATCTCCTCCTTTCTTGCACGCCGCCCGATTGCGGCCGAAAAGGGAGTACCGCGGGCGAGCAAGACGAATCAAGCGAGTGGGGTCGTCGGGATCAGACGCATAGGTCTGTAATCTGTTCGGAGTCAGACAAAGCATCAGAAACGCCCGTATATATGATGGATAATGCATTGATAGGTGAACACGTACTGGTTATCTTCTGGCTCGTCGTCAGAGCTATCGAAGACAGGCTCTGCTGGGATAAGTCGTTTGGAATGCGGCAATGGCACTGGTTTGATCGAGAGGCTAGAGCGCCGCCGTGCGGGTGCGGGTCCGGGAGAGAGTCGTTGTCTCTTCATTGGAATGGGAGGGCGGGCTAAGAGGAGGAGGTGGATATCACTGCACAGGTAAAAGCAAGGATTGCTCACTGGCGCCGGGCAATTTCCGTTTTCCGCCCTCCATGCGATCCATATCTTCGAAACTTTGTGATGCCTCCCGCTTTCGCAGCGCCCTCAAACGACTGCCATTCGAAGAATGTGTTGAACGCGTTTGCTCCTCGAGCTTCTCCAGGCGAGCGGTCATCTCGGCGAGCCGAATACGGTCGAGATCCCTCTGCGCGCCGAGTTGGGTGATCTCTTCATCTTGACGAGCAAGCTCGGCGTCCTGCCAGACGCTTCTTTGTTTGAGAGTTCGCAGTTCTGCCTCGAGATCAGTGTAACGGGTTTCCAATGCCGAGGTTACTGAGGTCGAGGCGACATTTTGGACGGCAGCTTGATGGATAGTATCGGCGGACATGGCATACAGGTCATAATTGGCCTGAGAGACGGAATTAGAGGCGGGTGGCATGGTCCGTGGTGGCACAGATGATGGCGGTTGAGGTGAGAGTGTTTGTTTGTGCTTGTATTTTTTTGCCCATTGTGCTTTAATGCCAATGCCGAAGATTGCCCGTGTTTGCCGTTTAAGTGCCGACATTGTTATTAATCGGCAGAGCTCGGCATTATAGCCTGGGTAAAGTACGCTCTGCATTCAAAGTTTTGAATAATAATTTTCACGGACCACAGATTGAAAACTGCTTGAGTATGTAGTTCGCAAGTTACCACTGGGAATTTGCCGGTCAGTGTTAATTCGCTAACGAAGAATGCGAAATGCCGTAAGATTCGGCAGTTGCCGTCATGTCCTCCTTGCTCTTAACCACATCCTGCCACTCCACATCCATTGATCCAACGTCGCGACCCTCCACGGATTTGGACGGGGGCTTCGAGTCCTCTCATTGAGTTTGCGCCACGGCCCACGGGCCGGTAGGTGGCTGCTACTCTGATATCCAGGCGCAGCAGACCGGGACTCGGACACTGTGACACATCGAAGCGAGTTGAAAACGAGCGAGGGGTGTGGGTCTCGCCTCCAACAGATAAATTGTCTAAAAGGTACGCTACCAAAGTCGCCCGCAGCAATTTTCACCGGCGCTTGTAGGATCGGTCCCTCTTAAATTCGCACATCAATCCTCCAGCGACCGGACACTCACTATTTCCTCGCGCCAACTGCTTCGCATACCGGACTGCTTTCTCTTTGATCATTCCTTCATAGTGTACCCGCCTTGTTCACCTTTCCTGAGTGTAATCTCGTCAGCGGATTCGAGGTCGTACCCTATACGATGCAGACAATTATGGTGGGAACCAAAGAAGCGCAGCCTCTTCGAGCTGTCTTGTGGTGTGTGTGTCAATCTCGCACCATATCTACGCCCACGCTCACCAGCCGCAGCCCCCAAATGCCAGCTATCTCAACCGGCAAAGTTCTCGTCACTGGTGCCAATGGGTTCATAGCCGCCGTGCGTCGACCCTACGATTAATCTAATTCACAATCCCCGGGCCAATTGACTCATTTCTTTTCAATCCAGTGGGTCGTCCGCGAACTCCTCGACGAAGGTTTCTCTGTCCGCGGCGCCGTTCGCTCTGCCTCCAAATGCGCCCACCTCCGAGAAACCTTCGCGTCGTATGGCGACAAGTTCGAGCTTATCGTCGTTCCCGATATCACTCAGGTAAGTGTTTACTCTTTTTTGGCTTATCGGATGCGAATGACTTGGACAGGAAGGTGCATTCGACAAGGCGGTGGAAGGGGTGGATGCTATTGAACACGTTGCGTCTCCGTTTCACCTGCATGCGGACGATCCGGATGGTGAGTTCGAAGCCTAACTTCGCTATATGTGAATGCAGGCTTGCCTCGCTGATTTATTTTGTCCTTTGTCGCACCAGAACTCATCCGCCCAGCCATTCACGGCACCCTTGGGATTCTTCAATCAGCGCTCAAACATAAGTGAGATTTTCATCCTTCGTTTCCTTCATCCCGTTTTGCTTTCCCTTCAATTTATTAATACAAAAGAAATTCCGCAGAACCTCAGTTAAACGCGTCATAATCACCTCCTCCTGCGCCGCCATCCTGCAAATTGAGCCCGAGCCAAAAACGTTCAGCGAATTCGACTGGAACGAGCAGTCTGTTCAGGAGGTTACGGAGAAGGGACGGGATGCGGCGCAGATGAGTAAATATCGGGCGTCGAAGGTTCTCGCAGAGAAAGGTACGCTGTTCATTGGATGTCGCAGAATTAGTTGACTACGATCGCCACTTGAAGCCGCATGGGACTTCATGGAGAAACACAAATCGGAAGTCGAGTGGGATCTCGTTGTCCTTAACCCGCCCTTTGTATTCGGGGTGCGTGCGTTTATCATCCTTATTCATTTTGTCTCTCATCCAAGATCTCTTCACCTAATCATATTCCAAACACGCAGCCAACAATCCACCATACCCCCACCCCAGACTCCCTCAACGCCTCCGCGCGCCAATTCTACACGATGCTCACAGAGGAATCCACCCCCGCAATCCGGCACAGCGGATCCTGCTGGGTTGACGTGCGCGATCTCGGGCGGGCGCACGTTCTCGCGTTGAGGCGTCCTGAGGCGGGCGGGGAGAGGATCATCGTCAGTGCCGGGGCGTTTGTTTGGCAGGATTGGTGTGAGTTTTTTTTTTCGTCTTCTCTTGCGCTTGTTTTATGTTATATACCTTACTCAAACAAAATCGCTCAGTGGACGCCGCACCGAAGTCCATGTCCCTTCAAAGAGGCGTACCCGGCTCGAGTAAAGACACGATCCATCAGATTCGATACGACGCAACCAAGTCGTTCGAGGTGCTTGGGATTGGAGCGTATCGCTCGATGGAGGAGACGGCGAGGGATACGGTGGCTGATTGGAAGGCGAGGGGGTGGGAATGGTGAATAAATTTGGCAACAGGAGTATTTTCTCTCTGACAACAAGATTTATGATTTGATTCTTCGTAGATTGTACTTCGTCAGTATGGCGGTCCAAATGCACTTTAATTAAATGCCGCAACATATGTCGATTTTCGGCCGATCCGCAACGTAAACAGCTATTTTGAGAGAAATGCCGCAACATTAACGAGAGATAATCACCTCGTTTATCTTGCGGCATTTCGGTCCAAATCCCGCAACATAAATTTGCGAAGTCGCAAATCCCGCAAGATACAAAGTTCAGAAAAAAAATTCCCGCAACTTTTCTGTGATCCGTTTTCAATGTCCCGCAAGTTTCCAAGACAAAAGATTGTGTCCGTTAGGGAGCGTAGGTATGATTGTATTGGCTATGTACAGTGGCGGATTTATCAAGGAAAGAATGTATTATTGCAGTACTGGATGCCAGGGAGCCTCGAAAGGGTAAGGACTCGGAGGTGTGGGATGACTCACAAGAAACAAGAGGAAGGAAGCTATGGTGTGTGCAAAAAATGTGTGAGGCAGTAGACCTGAATACAGAGAAGAAGAAGAGAGGTCAACAATGCTTGAGGCAAGATCCTTCTAATCAAACTCATTGGTCTTGAAACGAAATGTGAAGACATCAGACAGGCAGATCGCCTCGGAGCTGCGTCCGAGTCGAACATGTCGAATTCTGGGCCGGGTTCAAGGATTGGCTCATACAAAATCTGGCTCGACGGTCATTGAACTATGCATACCTACGAATGTACGGGCTCTTCTTGCTATCTAGTGTGACTCATTCTATTGCCCACCCCGTTCCGCTACGCCCCGTAACCACCACTGCATGGTATCAGTGTGGACAACAGCACTTCCACTGCCGCCTTGACCAACTTCGGGAATCTAGAATTGTTAGATGAAAGAAATGGGAACTCTAGTGAAACCAAGACGTGGAACCTGCCGAAAAACCAGTATCAAACAATTTCCAAAGGCGAAGCTGCAATCGGTCCGATGGTGCATCCAAAATGCGAATCGGACTGATGGATACGCATGAGCCCCGCCCCAGTCAATGGGCCAAGGCATCTAGGAGCTCCGAAAGGTATCTTGCATCATTTTTCAGACGCAGAGACTGAGGTAAGGAGACGGACAGCACACGTACCGTGATTCATGACGCTGTAATCCGGGGTCTCGAAGGGCCTATCATGGATACAAGTTTGAACTCGAGCATAACCTAGTGAACAAGCTATACAGTGAGGGTAAGGTGTTGTACCTGTAAGAGCACCAGGAAACCCCACTACACCGTGCTGGTGAATTCAAGGCGATTCAGAGCGCACTAAGCTGTCGAGTGTCGAGACAAAGGCTTGCAAGTGTTGGAAAGAATTCAAAGACGCACCTCAACCGCCCCTTATCCTCGACCGCCTGGCATCGGGTAAAAGACAGCCTAATTAATGTGACAAAACGGACGAACCTTCGTCAAAGTGCTATCATATAGCCTGACATCTCGTTTCTAGGAAGTAAGGAATGAAATTGAAACTCAAGAAGTATTATTTTGTTCGATGAAGATACTAGCCGTGAATCCAAGGAAGCACAGCTGGCAGTGCAACAAATCCAATCAGCGTTGGAAAAGCAGGGATTCCAACGCAACTCTCACTACGAAGACGTGAACATGAAGACCAAATGAAGACAAAACGATGGTACCTCAGGGTCCAAGGAGACAGGCGAGAAACTTGAATTCGAGCAACGAATGAGGTATTGCAGATTTTAGAGGAATCAGAAGGGGACCAGAGTGCCGAGAATGACAAGGCTATCAGCTGTCGCTTCAACGTACTTTGTCGGAACGACTCGGACTATAGAACGACCAACGCTGGGAGAGCTAGAATTGGAATAGCCGAGGGTTGCGAGCTTGAATAGTCAGAGATCTGCAGGCGCTGAGACGATATGATGACTAGAAGAGGCAGCTGACAGCTTCAACAAGGACCGGAACAGGTTCGATCACTGGCAAGCTGGGGATTCGGGAGCATGAACGGTAACAAGAAGCAAAGGGCACGACAAAGTAAGAAGCCAAGAGCACGACACCGAGCGAGACCGTGACGGCGGCAAGCGTCCGTGACGACGACGAAGACAAGACACAGAGGGAGATCTAGATGATGGCGGTCAGAAAGAGAGGAGTGTGGGATAGAATACAAACATCGCCCAACATTGCAGTGTTTCCCACACTAATTAGGATTAAGAGCTTGAGAACTTGCGGGACGTTGAAAATTGAAGGGAAAAGGTTGCGGAAAAAAAATCGAACTTTGTATCTTGCGGCACCTGGAACTTCACATGTTTATGTTGCGGGATTTCGACCGAAATGCCGCAAGATGAACACGATAATTATCACCGGCATATGTTGCGGCAATTCCGGCAAAAGCGCTATTTATATTGCGGAACAGTCGAAAAACGGCATATATTGCGGCATTTAATTAAAGTGCATTTGGACCGCCATACGTCAGAGAGACTTTATGCTCGCAAATGTAAAGTTCCTGCGATCACCCTGAAAACGTATTCTCTGAGTCGAATTGAAGATCGCAAGAGCGTAGCCCTATGTATTTGATTGACATTCAATCATTTTTGCAATCCGCTGGCCTCCGGTGCAGTCCACACAAGTCCAGCAGAAAAACATGGAAATGTGGCCTAATGTGGCGTTGCCGACTCCTTCCCGGCACGCACGGAAATCAATGACTCGGCAGCAATCGGCACACACATTGAAGCTCTATCAAAGTCACAGTGGACACGGGGGACGCATATAAAGTGACGTTATGCGCTGGCAGTTAGCTGGCTTTCCCACAGCAGCACACCCTCCGCCCTTGCTACTCTTCTAGTTTCAAGTCTGAAATCTGACACGGTACGAAATTTCAACCATCCTGGTGGTGGATCTAACCAACGAGTCAATCCTAGCAACAACTCACTAGATAAATGGAGGCTCAGAACAGCTCCAGCCTCCGACCCACACCCATTTCTCCAGCACCTTTTCGGGTCCCTTCGTAAACCTCTCCAATCGCCTTTCTGCCATATCACCTATGTGTGGGGGATCTCGGCCATCTCTTCGCATATGGCGAGAACGGATGAGATTGCGCATCCCATCATCCAGGAAGTGGTGAAATCCCTCATCATATTCTACTCCCAATCCTTCGATAGCTCCGAGCGCGACCAGCTGGAAGGAAGGCTTTTCCGACAACCATGTCATTGCCTCGCAATAGTCCCTCATCCTGACCTCGCAATGGTTCACCGATCAGAGGCTCAGCTCTATTTCAAAGTTCGGACAGGCGAAATAATAATCGAGAACTTAGCGGGTTTTGTCACCCTTCTATCGGCCACAACGGATAGGTTCTTGGCACGGATCCAGGCAGCGAAGAGTGGTGCCGTTCGTGCGTGGAATCGTCGAGTGGCAGAGATGCTCAAAGAGCATAGTGTGGGGTTATCGCAATCATTCACTTCCCGGATGATTCACGGAAACACTGAGCAGGCAGAGCTTTTCGCAGTGTTCGGTACCATGATCGAGGGCCAACCGGAGCTCTTCCAACAACTGGAATCTTCCGATTCCCTTCGATCGGCGTGGGCATACTACTTTGGAAAGCTTCTACAGGCCGAAAGTGCCTTAGGCAGCCAGACGCATTCTCCTCGCATCGACCTCGTATTCCATGGTGCAGGATGCGTAGCCAAAGTAGCGGTGGACACGTTTAGATGCCAGATATCGAAGTACCAAAAGGATCCGTCATACAAGGCTAGACTCCGCGCTTGCTTCACGCCTATACAGCCGCTCTACGACAACATATGTCGCCTACTATCCATGTCCTCCAAGGCTAACAAAGAAATCCAGACCGGGAAGCTTCATGATGTGATACGCCTAGGGCTGCTCGGCTATCGTCTGCACGAGCTATTGGGTTCCAACCGACCGCCGATCTCCCCTCTCATAGTACAGGCGCGAGCGAAACTGACGCAACTTCTCCAGGGGTTTCCTGAAGGATGGGCAACGTTCGATAATTATCTTCTGGTCAAAGACCGTTGCAGCAATCATCTTCGCCACAGCGACTTTGATCTCAACGATCGGAAGAGCGAGTTCAGAATTGGGGCCAAGATCAAATTGGAAAAACAGGAAAGGATGCGGGCGTGTTCGGGATGCAAAGCCAACCACTACTGCTCCCAGGAATGTCAGCGGGAGAGTTGGAACGCGCCAACGCTATCGCACCGCAAAATGTGCCCAATTTTGAAGAAAATAGCCAAGGTCCACGAAGATACTAAGAAGAGCATTCACGGAAATGTGTATCGCGCGGCGGGTATAACTGATGAAGAAATACGGGAGGCGGCTGACTACGTGATTGCAATGATGGAACATTTCTCGAGCTACAAGGATTGGGTGCCACCGTTTACTATCGCTCCATAATCGGATTCACTGTTCGGTTCGAGACAACTAACGACTTGTAGGGAAGGTGGGGGAATTGCTGATTTTATCCTTGTTCCCTGTATCTGTATATATCACCACAATTGAAACGATATCGTGTGGCTAACGTACTCTTTGGGGGAGGAGCGGACGACAGCATCTTACGCTTCAGTGGTGTGATAAGTCATCCTCAGTGGTATATTATACATGTACAATTCATTCACTATACAGATGTGAGTGCTGTCTGGAAGAATCGAGTGAGAAACAACAACCAACGATGATTGAGTATTCACACAATCAAATCCATGGTTCATCTTATCTTGCGCTTCTTGGGAGAATTCTCCGAAATGTACGCATCCGAGTCGACCTCGGACCTAGAACAAGTAGCTGAATACACAAGTCACAGAAATAAGAACGAATACCTACGGCAAAGCTTCTTCGTCCGATGAGTCGGAGATGACCCTCCTTGAACGGCCGGTAGGTGCCATCCTTGCCAAAAGCCTTGAATCACGATTATTACCGGAAGATGGAGGACAACTCGAGGCAACGTACGAACGAGGCTTATTGGAATCCGCCCGGCGGGCAGAATTCGGCCCTGCAACATATTCAGCAATCTATAGTCAGGGATTACCAACAACACATACTGCTCGAGCTTTGTACCGGCGTCGACGGTGCGCCGTTCTCTTCCATCGCTCCAGATATCCCTTGCAGACGTTGCAAGGACATCCGTGTCTCATCCAAGAACCTCGCCCGCTGCTCGTTGAGACGAAGCCGATCTTCATGAAGCGCCCTGCGCTCTTGCTCCAGTGAATCCCTGAGTGAATCGTACCGAGCAAGGGCAGAGTTCCTCTCATCGACCAAACTCGTAATCATCCTCTCCCGCTGCTCTACAACAGCAGCTGTTTTAAGCTCCAGCGCAAGGTTCTCTTGATGATGTTTCTGGCGCAGCTCGTCGATTTCGTCTTTCAGCGCCTGGTTAACGGCTTCTAGCTGTGTGCAGCGTTCCTGAGCGGCCTGGAGCTCATCACGGAGAGCTTGAACGGCGCGGTGGGCATAATCGTGGGATAAAGAGAGGAGAGCGTCCGCGTCGCCGTCAAGGTCGGTACCATCTTCGAATTTGGTCATGGTGGTCGATAAGGTAACGATCTCCTTGTGTTGGAATGTTGGTTATGAGCATCGAAAAATAGCATGCACACATTGAGCGATCGGTAATTGCCGAGTTAGCTGTTCGTTGACGAAATTGAACTGGGCAAGAATGATAACTGGCATGGAGGAAAAGTATATTTTGTATCGAAAGGGTGAGATCATATTTATCGTTCTCGTAAATGCGGATCCTCAGCAAATCAGGGCGTGGAAATTTTACTGGAAACTCACCTGCGTCCCACTCGCACGTCTATGCTTCCCTGTAGCCATGCGACGCCGACACACCAGGCTCAAAAATCAATTCAACCTCCACCCCAGTTGAATTGAGAAATCCAAGATCGGGTCGAATAATCGGCGCAGCCCGCAAAAATCCAACTCGCAAGGATCGAAAGCAATGCTGCTCAGGAACTATACGAGCCCGAAGGAACGACATAAGAACACCTTCGGAGAGCGTGGGGCAGTCCAGAATCTCGAAGCTCGTCAGCGCCGGGCAGACGAGTGGCTCAGAGGGTCGAGAGAGCATGGTGAGGAGAGAATCTGGATGGGCTGCGTTGGTCGGAGGCGGTGGGCTGCCTTCAATGGTGGCGACGACGCTGAGAGAGGTAATGGTGGGAATGAGTTTTAGGGTTTCCACCAGAGCGTAGTCAGTGAAGGACGCTAGATATAACGATATGCTGCGGAGCTTTGTGGTGCGCGTGAAAAAGTCATTGAATAGCGGATAATCTGCTTGCGCAAATGTGGTCGGCGGCATATCGAAGTGGACAAGATCCGGGAGTATAAGAAGGGAAAGCATTGCGACGATGAGGGATATATCGCAGGTGAAGGTGTTGATCATCCTGAATGATTCTAGATGAGGAAGATGGACGACATCGTGTCCACTCCAACCGTCTCGATGGTCGATCTGGATGACCAGAGAGACTAGCTGCGAGTGTCTTTTGAGAGCGTCCAAAAAGACATCGGGTCGAAGTCCGAATGTTGTAGGAGAAGTCGCGCTGAGGGACAAGTGACGCAGAGTCTCCGCCGCTGGGCAAACAAAGATGGCCGGCTGGAATGAAAGGAGCGAGGCAAGTAGAGTCACTTCGGTGAGGCGGGTTCCATGGAGAATGTTGAAGTCAGGGATGTTTTCAAATTCGTCGCGGAGGGTGACGATTTCTAACATGGGAGCATCTGCGTCCGCAAGTCGCTCGATGCAGGGATCATTGAAGTTAGATAGCTCCAGACGATGCCAGCGATGCGACGAGCCAAGAAGAATGTTCATCATGCGAGGGATCAGAGCGCCATCCTCCCTTCCGTTCGGCGGATGGTTACCGACAATCGTAAGAGAAAGAGGCAGCTGCGATCTCTGAAGCCATTCCTCCAAGGCATCCAGTCTGCGCTCATCGGCACGCAGAAAGCCGAGAGAGATGTGAATGCAGCTCCACAATTCCTGGGTTTGGAGCGCAATGGTCCTCCACGTTCCACAGATTCGGCCCAATTTCAGAGGTGCGCAGGTAGGAGACATAACAGCGTCTCCGGCGTCTGGGAGACATTCGAGGAAGATGTGTCGGATGATCTCAGGTGCAAGTCGTCGCGGAAGGGATACGAGAGATTTGTGCGAAGCCACCCTTTCTGCTAGTATATCTCGGTGCCGGTGAAGGTCGTCGACTTGAGCGTCAAGCTGCAGTATCTCCGATTCAGCAGGAAGGATGATATCGTTCCGAATCTGTTCAGCCTCAGCACTAGTTGGGACATAGTTTGTATACAACTGAGCGGTGAAGGGCGAACTGGGTTCCATGGGCGTTGGAGAAAGAGCAGTGAAAGGAGCTTGCTTGTTTTCGTCCATGACGCGCACCTGTGCGTGTTGTGAGTCATCCATGTCATAGGCGGCGAGGTCGTATATTTCGCGGTTGACATTACCTGATCAAGTGGCTCCTGAGACTAATGACGACTGAACATTTCAAATTGGGCTGCGCAAGCCCATAGTTATATAGGACATTCCCAAGAGATTCCATGAAAGTGTGGAGTAGGGTAAAGTCGACCCAAGAGCCACGTTCTCGACCAGGAAGCCAAGAGCAATCGGGTCTAAATGTGCTGAGCCGACTTTTGTTTGTTTCAGGAAATGTATAACTGTCTAGCACCCACTAGTCCAAAGAAATTAAGCTAGTATGAAGCCGTTAGTCCGGCGTCAAGTATGAAAAAAAAAAGAGGGACAGCACCGAAGGCTAGGGGTTTGAGGTCAACTAATACATCGAGTCGAGCACGCGTATGGATAGAATATCCGAGATTTCGAGCAAACCTTGAAGCTAGGGCAATCATGAAGGTGGTGGTCGCAGTGAAAGAGTTGGTGTCACGCTCATCACATCATGATTGATCTGTGACGCGTGACTCTCTTCTTGTCTTCCAACCACTTCAACCGCAGCCTCAAATGTTGGCGTATCTCTATCAAACCGTAAACGCTCTCGAGTTGCCATTGTCTCTGTCCTGATCAACCGTCGCTGTTGACTTTCGAGCAGGATCCGGTTCCTTAACTCGGCGCCGAGTCGGCGGGAACTTGAAAGAGAAGCAACTCTCGAGACCGCGCCTTCATCCAGAATCGACGGTACACGGTTTTTTCCAAATCCAGGCTCAACTCGAATAAAGTGTTGAGCCACATAGTGCGTGCAATTCGATCAACGACCAGGTTGGAACTTGGCCGTCCGAACTACAATTATAACTTAAGTTACAAGTATACCAGCAAGCGCGTTCCGTTCAAGAATCAACTGCCGGCGCTTCGACTATCATGACCTACCGCACACTTCCTCGATATCGACTCGGACCATTTCGAAGGGCTTCACTCGCTCAAAAATTAAAACGATGATTTCAAAGACTCTGACAGCTCTTAGGTACGAAAAATTAGTAAGCACATTTCGCACCCGTTTATCCGGGATTCAGCCCTTGCCCAACTAAATAAATAACGACCGTGCAGATAAATGCGACACCGTATTCACTTATCCCGATCTCACGACGAGGAAATGGCTTCGAGGTCGGAATCTTTGACGTTGGGACCTTCGAGCGTGCGCTCGACGACGTCGCCCGGTCCGCAAAATGGACTTGTTGAAGAAAAGGTGCAACCGCCACCGCTAACCAACACTATTCTAAAGGGCAGGAAGCTGTTTGTTGTGTTTCTTTCAATGTGCGTTCTTCTTCTCGATTGCTTTACAATTCTCCTAAAATTTCTTTCGCAAGGATGCTGTCGCTACTGCTTGTAGCCTTAGATCAAACCATCCTCTCGACAGGTGAACCTTCATTCAATATTCAATGAATGCCTACTTACACCATTCTGTCTAACAGCCTTGCCTAGAATCGCTTCCGTATGTAACACCCTTCAGTCACGAACATCACCATTAATCTCCCTCCATAGGACTTCAACGCCTTCACCCTCCAAGGCTGGGTCGCCACCTCCTTCACCCTCTCACAGACCGTCTTCATCCTCTTCTACGGGCAAATCCTCCGCATATTCTCCACCAAATGGGTCATGATCGCCGCCATCGTCATCTTCGAAGCGGGGAGTCTCCTATGCGCACTCTCACAGAATATGAGTGAGCTGATTGCGGGACGGACTGTGTCCGGAGTGGGGGCCGCGGGGATCTGTGCGTTTCTATTCGAATATCTCAGTCGAAACTAAACTGGTATTCAAGTCCTCGTCATGTTCCAAATCATCGCCCAATCTACAAGTCTCGAAGACCGCCCTCGGCTGTTGAGCTTCACCAGCGCCGTCTTTGGTGTCGCATCCGTAATCGGACCTCTCATCGGCGGAGCGTTTACTGATCATGTTACATGGGTACGCATATTCATTCCTCCATCGTCTTCTCATTCTCATTCTGCGCCGGAAGAGATGGTGTTTCTATATCAACCTGCCCTTCGGCGGCCTCTCCGTTCTCGGGGTCCTGTTCGTACTGGATGCCTCGCCGCCACTCGGCTCAGATCCGACCAAACCGCGATCAAGGCGGGATATTCTGCGTCAGGTAGCGGATCTGGATTTTCTTGGTGTCACGCTGGTTGCGGCTGCGATAACGTGTTTGGATCTGGCGCTTCAGTGGGGAGGGAATACGAAGGCTTGGGGAGATGAGGATGTTATTATTGTGGGTGTTACACAGTCACTGCTCGCATGAGCTACATTGCTGACTTTCGGCCCAGTGCTTTGTTTTGGCGGCAGTGGCGGGAGCAGTGTTCATTAGTTGGGAGATCCACAAAGGCGAACGAGCTATGACGCCGACGAGTATCTTCAGAACCGCTTCCGTGTACGTCTTCCCTTGAGTATTTTCTCAATCCCTTCACCCTTACTGACCCCACACGCAGCTGGGCCATCCTCGCCTACTCCTTCCTCTCCCGCTTCGCCCTCCTCCTCTATTCCTTCTACATCCCCATCTTCTACCAAGCAGTCCTCCACAAAACTGCCACCGCCTCCGGCATCAATCTCATCCCCTACATGCTCTCTATCGTCGCCACCATCATCCTCAGCGGTCACATTGCCTCCCGCTCAGGCTATTATCACCCCTTCCTCGTCATCGGCCCCATCTTCCTCGCCATCGGGTCCGGTCTGCTGTACAGCCTCACCACCAGCACGCCTTCGCTCACGGCAAAGCTCATTGGGTATCAAATCCTCACCGGCATAGGCACGGGCATGGGCATGCAGAACTCGATCCTGGCGATCCAGGTTGAATTTCACGGCGTCCCGAAGCTTCTCGGACAGGCCATGTCCATGAGCTCGTTCGCGCAGCATTTCGGCGGCACCGTGGGGCTGGGGATCGCCGAGCCGGTGTTTGCTTCGCTGCTCACGGGGTATCTGCGAAGGTATGCGCCGGAGGCGCCGGTGGGTGTGGTGAAGGATAGTCCGACGGCGATTTATCGTGTATTGCCGGAGGAGTTGGTTGCGGGGGTGGTGAGGAGTTATGCGGAGGCGTTGAGGGTCGTGTTGATATTGGGCGTGCCGGTGGCGGGGTTGGCGTTGTTTGCGGCGTTTTGGATTAAGAATATCAGGATTCCGAGGAGGCAGACTGTCGGGGCAAGCAAGGAGGAAAGGGGGGAGCAAGATTCAAAAGGCACCGTTTGACCGTGTCTTATGCGGATTGTCGGGAGATGGCGGAAGTAGAAGCTAGAAAGGCAGCTACCGGTATAATTTCTGTATATTGCAATCCTTATATAATTGCGAAGGTTTCAGGAACAAAAGGTAATATTGATACCTTGTAAGTACTCAAGTATTGCCCATTGTTCAACGGAGGATGTCTCCAGGAATGCAAATGCACATATGTAGAGCACATGAGGAGAGTTTTGAGTTATACACTGCAACAAAATGATCTGTAGCTAATACGTATGTTTGCTGTAGGTTGTTAACGAAGTCTGAGTCAGATTTAGACAGACGGAAGTTGTCGAATGGAGAGATAAAGACGTACCGCTTGGCAAATTTAAGACTCTTGATCACTTCGTCCATATTCCGAGTTTCCATTTCTAGAAAAGATTGCGAAATGAGCGAGGAAGATACGCAGTATGACGAAGTATAGTCACTTCTCTTGAGCGGCCGTGACGCTTGTGAATTCGAGGATCCGGAGACATCTATATGCATACAATTTTGAGAAGGTTGAGAAGGGAATTAAGTGAACTGATTACCTCGGCTACAAACGGATATAAAACTAGTCACTTCGTTTTGCATGCGTTCGAGGTTTTCAACCAGGGCACGTTTATGATCAGCCAGCCGAGCGCGCTCGGCGTTCTGTTCTTCTTCCAACGCAGCGCGCTTGCTCTCGAAAGCTTCGCGGTCTTGCGCTAACGCCGCACGTTCCTCCGAGACAGATAATTTGAGCTCGTCGTTCTTTTCTTGAAGGGACTGACATTGCATCGTCAGCCCAAAGATTGCTTGGTCTTTATCCGCGAGCTCTGCCCGGTGAATTTTGGCCGCAGCTTCTGATGCCTGGATCTTCGCTTCTAGTGTTTTGCACCGTGCCACCGATGTTATGAGGTCGGCTGACAGTTCGGTGCGCGAAGCTTGAATAGCACGTGTGACATGCTCGGACGCTAGCGCAAAGAGAGCATCGTTGTCGAGCGCGTTATTCGCAGTTTCAGTTTTCATGATGGTGGTTCGGGACAAGATTGGTTGGATCCGCTTTTGTTTATCAGCTACATCACGTCGGCGAGATTCGGCATGGGCAAATACAGGGACAAACAACGGTGTTTTCAACCATCTCGACGTCATGGTTCAATTTTCGAACCGTGGGAATGCAAATCATTGCGTCCGCCGCCGGCGAAAGTTCGTGCTTCGGGCGCAAACCCACAGTCTCAACACTCATTTAGATGAGTCGACAAAGCAAGTAATTTGCTCATCTTTCATTCGGTTGGTGCAAAGCAGTATCTTCGAATATTTATGCATTTATTATATGATTGGATTGCGCTATATACAGTAGAGTAGAATTCTTTGTTTGTGCGTGATGCAACGAATCTATCATTCTTTCATAGCAGCGGCAAGGAGCTTGTCAAAAACGGGCGAACCAACGCCAGCTGAAGAAACAATCCAAGTATATCAGCTTGCGAGCTCAAACAAATATCATCGGGACGGCTTACTGAGCGGATCCCATCCCTTCGTCGCATTGAACGCAACCTGATGCGATAGAAGAAGTGAGAAAATGGAACGAAGGATCAGACACAGACGAGAGAAGAGGAACTCACCGACGTCGTAGGACACTCATACCCCGAATTATACCCCTCTGTAATATCCGTAAACGCATCCTGGTTCTCATACATCCAAGGATTAAGGAACCCAAGCACCGGCTTTCCCGCCTCAATCAACCTATCATTGATCAACCCCACAATCGATGCGAATATGGGCGACGAGAAACTCGTTCCCCCACTGTTCACCACCCGCCCGTTAAACACCAGATTCAAATTCCCGCCCTGCACCGCGACGTCCGGATACGCGCGCCCGGAGCTGTTGAACCGCCCGGGAAAGTCAGCGGGGAGGGTATCGAGGAATCCTTGGATGGTGGCGTCGTGCTGGTACCAAGGGCGGGGAAAGAGGTTGGAAAACCCGCCGCCGGTGAGGTTGGTGGCGATTTCGGGGGAGAAGGATTCGGTGCCGCCGACGGCGGTGATGTAGGGGCAGGAGGCGGGGAAGACGACGAGGAAGTCGTTGCTTTCGCAGATCCCGCTGCTGCTGTCATCGTGGCTGCCGCGGACGCCGCCCTGAGTGAAGTTGAAGGAGCATGATATAATCAGTTCGAGTAGAGAGAAGGGTGAAATGCGGAAAGGGACGTACGTCTCCGGAGCTGAAAAGCATGGAGATTCCGCGAGCCCCGAGAGCCATGTAAGTGTTGCATATTTTTCTGTAATGCGAAAGAAGAGCATGAGTGAAAAGAGGCTCGCACAATCAAATGATGGTAAAAGAAGGCGAACCTAGCCATCGACTCGTCGAAATCCCGCTCCATCGGCGCATACGAAGTCGTCACAACAGTGGGTGGGGTGTCAAGTCCGTCGAGGTAGATGTTAGTGTCCAGAATTGACGGCGTGATCCCATCGATGGATTCGTCCAGGGGGGGTTTGCCTACGGAGAGGAATTCAACCGGGACGCCCGTCGCGACGCCTGTTCGTATCGCCCGACATTACTATGTACCCAACAACCCCTCGAAAGCTCGCCAAACAAAACGCACCAACAGTATACTGAACGTCAAGATCAGCCTCCAATTTGAACACAGCGAACTCTGGTGGGGTGGTATCGTTCGTTGCGTTGGCAATCTGAATCAAATTCCACGTGGTGTTGGGCGAGATGTCTTTGCGGAATTTCTGAAGGAATGTCTACAAGGGAAAGAAAGCCAAGTGAGTATGTATCATAAACACGAGAGAAAGAACAAATAAATAAATAAAGAAAAACTGGGACGCACTGAAAGATCAGTTCGATTGGGCTGAATATTGACGTATCCAGTAACCATGATCGAGTTATTCTTATCTTGTGACGCGGCGGGCGTCGAAGGAATCCCATAGATCTTCTGCAAATACGCAGGCGTCATAGGGATCCCGGGGTCGTCGCAGGTAAGGTTGGACGTCGCGGGAACACTTTCAGCAGCGCGCTTCGTGCGCCGCTCGAGATGGCGTCTAGACGGCATTACTTGCTGGGAAGAGGCACCGCCGCCGCTGGAGGAGGGGGGGAACGACGTGCTGGGGTGGATGACTTCGATATGGCCGGCGAGCTCGGAGGGGAGAGAGATGGAGAGGGTGCGGATGAAGGGGGCGGGGAGGCCGTCGGCGGTGAAGAGCTGGTAAGACGCGGCGAAGAGTTGATTAGCCGCGCCGACGGTGAGCGTCAGAGACATCCAGTCTTCGTTGGGGGAAAGAACGAAAGGCGGCGTTAGACCGTTGGCGGACGCGAAGGTGGTGAAAGCGTCGCGTGTTTCGTTGGAGGGTTGGACGTATGATTTGACCTGGAGAGGAGAGGTTGGGATACATGGAGAATTCGAAAATGAAAAGAGTAAGCTTAAGACGAACCTCTTCCCTCGAAAGCCATTGTCTAAAATCGGGGTTGCCCGGCGTAGATATTGAAATAAGCTTCTCCTCCAAGCCAGCAAGGTTATTAGGGGTCAAGGCGAACTTCAACGTCAACGGCTGGGTGTCCGGAGCGGGTCCGAGACTGGTGAATCCCGGCGGCGCATCCTGCCGGCGTTGGTGTGTGACGAAGGGAGTACATGAGACAAGAGATAAAACCGCCAGCAGGCTTGTGACTCGGAGGGAGTAAAGCATTGTGATGAATGAATGAAAAGCCTGCGACGACGAGCCGTCTCTTATATGCATAGCGCGGTATGCATGATGCGGAGTCGCGGTTCCCACACGTCAGGATCAGTGCTGGCGGCTAAGAATTGCGATGCATATTGTGGAGCGCCGCCAGCGGCGGGCAACATAGCGATCGTCGATCGTATAGGCGGCGATGACTGTCAAGCTAGTGGAGTCTGATAATTCTTGCACAGACTGAGATGTGTACTAGTGATATCCTTGACGTATGTGAATTTTGACTGGGAACAGAGTGGACGCGGATTCTCTAAAACCAGCCACCGTTGCTCGCGAGGCGGCAGAAAATAAGCTATGGTCTATAGAAAAATATGGGCAACTCACAGTTTGGACTAACTTGAAGAAAGCGCTCACCTATGATAATGGGCTAGTTGAGTGAGGGCCGTCGAGTCGAAGGCTTGATCGACAAGCCACGTCATTCGCCGAACACACATTGTTTGTTAAGTTGTGGGTGAACGTTCGTTGAACCTCATTGAACGCCGACGAGATGCGGTGTCGGCAGTGTGGCAGAAATATTAGAGTCTGAGATTATTTGGAGACTCGGATTATCGTTGGTTTAATCAGACTGCGCACTGCCCTCTAGTGGCGACAAGGCGCCGATAGAAGAGAGCAATAAGAGTGAAAGGGCGACTAAGTCAAGGCCCTGGTTCATCGCTTGCGAAGCCGTCCTCAGGTAGACGGTAGACCTCATCTCGGAGTCGACCGGGTGCGTCGTGCGATGGTGGAAGGAACCGAAGAAAGTCACGCGTCACATATCAAAACATGATCTTGATGAGCGTGACACGCGCTCTTTCGTTTCGACCATGACCATCTCTTGGTAGAACTTTTGAAGTCATTCATCGCGAATCAGACATCCTGTACAACTAATTCTGGCTCCGCTTTGGCCAGGCTTCAAGTTACTAGTACGTCACACCATGGAACCTCTTGCTTGAAGACTCTTGGGGTCCCCATCGACCTCCCACCCCACTCCGCCTTCTGCCCGCAACTTCCCAAGACCGTTCTCTCAAGGCTCTGCCAGCAGGGATTCGGAATGATTTTTTTTTGATTTACGCCATCGTTCTGACGTACGTATTCAATTGTCGCGGGTTGCAGATCTACCCGTCGGAGGAGGAGGACGGGATCGCCATCGTCGTACATAACATACTCAAGCCACGACGAGAATGAGCAAGGCCAAGCGAGACACCGCATTTCGTCGTTGAGTTGAACATTTATCCACGTTGTATGACGGGCGTCCTGCTCACGAGTCCCGACGCAGTAAATCTTATAAACCTTTGTGCTTTGCTTTGCTCGTTCTAGCGACGTTTGGAAACCCCTTTGTGGTGGATGCCTTTCAAATGTGAGTGGACGTTTTGCTATCAACGAGAGAAGCTGTACTCTGAACATTGTCCAATTGCAGGACCACGTTGGCTGAGCTCTACAGCTTCGCTCGATCTCTTTCCACTTTAAGTAATTCACCGACGTCCGCAGAATTCTTGATGGTCACGGCAGCCGATCTTCCTTGTGTTGCCCGCCGCTCCACCATACGCAGCGCTCCGCACCGCAACTCTTGGCCGCCGACATCGATGATCCTGCCGTGTGGGAATCTTGGAGAGGCGATGAACGCGCTATGCTATATAAGATGCAGTCGAACGGCGCTGAAATTTTCCCTAACACCTACTCCTACTAATGATACACCGCTCCCTCACCGGCCTCCTGGCCGTTCTCTCCGTCGTCTCATGCACTCCCTTCACTGCCCACGAGCGTCGACAAAGCCCCCCGCCGGGATTCACCAACAAAGGTCCCGCTCCCGACTCCGAGCAATTGATGCTGAAGTTCGCGTTGACTTCTAACAACCTCGCGGGTTTGGAGGAGAAGCTTGTATCGATTTCTACGCCCGGGAATCCTGATTTCAGACAGTGGCTTTCGAAGGAGGAGGTTCGTCTGCCTCTTCCTCCCATCTCAATTCTCAACATTATATTGATCGCAACGAACGCTTTCAGGTCAAATCATACGTCCAGCCGTCCAACGAAGCAATCGACGCTTTCAACAACTTCGTATCCACCAACGGATTGACGTCCGCCGTTATCTCTCCCAACGAGGATTGGATGTCTCTAAACCTCACTGTCGGCGCGGCGAACAAGCTCTTCAACGCGGATTACCAGGTCTTCACTGCCGAAGGGCTAGACGGTGACATCATCCGCTCGCCCTCCCTCTCGATCCCTTCCGAGCTCACCGACTACGTCGATCTCATCCACCCCGGCACGGCGTTCTTCTCGTCCCCTGCTGTCAGCGCCGCAGGCTTCACTCCTCGCATTCACCAAATCCCATCTCGGCATCTCGAGGGACAAATCAAACGCGCCGAACCCCTTGCCGCCTCCTCATCCGAGGCCCCCTGCGATGTTTTGATGACGCCTTCCTGTTTGCTTGAGCTATACGGCCTCCCATCAACCCCTGCCACGCAGGAGAATAACGCCATCCTGGTCACCGGCTACTTCGATGTCAAGCCCAATAAGACAGGTCTTTCGGTGAATTATCAGTGTTTTTTGTTCTCATTGTTTCCAATATTGACTTGTGTTTTCCTCTTCGCAGACCTTCCTCGAAACCTTCCGCGCAGACATATCGCCAAACACTACTTACGATCTCATTCAAATCGCCGACGCAACAAACGATACTATAGAGGGACTTGGAGGCCTTCAATTGGAAGCTGATCTCGATGTTCAGTACACTATCGGTGAATTGATTCATTCTCGAGTTACTTTGAAGCTTTCGTTAATTTATAATATCATATCAACAGGTCTCGCGACGGATGTCCCCGTTCAATTCCTCTCCGCCGGCATAGCTCCGTTGAACGAAGCAGTTGACGGGCTCGCTACATCGTTTTTGGATTCCGTTATGTACCTTGAAGGACTCGACACTCCACCCCCGGTTGTGACGACTTCGTATGGACCTTTGGAAAAGAGCTTCGACGCGGCGATGGCCAGGTGACTTCAATCACTATTCCGCAGGGCTAATTATCTGACTGTGACATTCCACCCTCCAGGAAAATCTGTAACAGCTACATGGCTCTTGGCGCCCGCGGAATTTCCATGCTATTTTGCTTCGGGCGACGTACGTTTCTCCATCTCCCCCACATCTTTCCAGTGCGCTAATCAATCAACTCAACTTAACAGGGCGGCGTTCGCGGCAGCCACGATGACAGCAGCAGCGGCATCTGCGAAAGCAACGACTTCCTCGTCGTCTTCCCCGCCTCCTGCCCCTACGTCACCTCCGTCGGCAGCACATCCTCCCAACTACCCGAAGTCGGCACCAACTTCACCGGCGGCGGGTTTCTCCAACGTCTTCCCCCGACCTTGGTACCAGCTTAACACCACCCATCAACGACTTCCTCGATACCCTCCCCGAGGACTTCCCCGGGCAATTCAACAGCTCTGGACGCGCGTACCGGACGTTTCAGTCCAGGGAGATAATTTGCCCACTAGGTACCAGGGGCGGTGGTTGACAACCGGAGGAACGAGCTTCTCGTCGCCTATATTTGCGTCGATTGTGGCGTTGGTTAATGAGAGGTTGATTGAGGCGGGGAAGCCTGTACTTGGGTTCCTCAATCCTTGGATCTACGCGAACCAGGACGCTTTCACGGATATTACAGAGGGGCATAACTCCGGATTCGAGTGCCCTACGACGTCGGTGAGTTTATATCCCCATTCCTCTCATTTTCTTCTCGTTTCTCAAGTTCGTTCTCTATACTTGCTTTCTTCTCCAGGTTGCGTTCAATGCTACGAAAGGTTGGGATCCGCTCAGTGAGTCCCACTTCTATCATTCGCTCGAGCGTACGATACTAACACTCCTATCTAGCTGGCGTCCGGGTCTCCCGTATTCGAGAAGCTTCTTGCCGCTGCGTTGAAAGCCTAGAGTGCTGATTCTGTATGACCTACCTTAGTGCTCCATAACCCATAATCAATATCAAACGTTCATTGTTCACAAGACCGGGGCCTGGCGAATCAAGTTCGGGCATTCTCTTTCACAAGCTTTGCATAGTATGACATGAGGCGAAGAGGAGCGGTGGCGGCAGCTCGCCACGGCGAATCGATTCTCACGGTTGAGATTTCGTACAGTTGAATTCGAGATGTGCCGCGAATAAGACTTACACGTCCATGAACAACATCCAGCTCTAACTGAGTAAGGTAGTGTTTCACTGAATCCTAGTTGTGGGGGAAAGAGGGAAGAAGCAACCTAGTCCTTGGTTTTACATTCAGATTCGTTAGTGGTATTCGAATCAGGTGTGATTCCAAGAGACTGCGACTATTGACTGTTGAATACGAAGACGGAGAAGGTATGTACATAGCCGTAAGTAGCTGTCTGTGCATTAGATGCTCCACCTGAATACGCGAGCCGGTGATGAATCCACTATATTCGGAAACCTTAAAAGCACAAGTGACGCCGATATTGAAGTGCTAGCCGCGAATCGGGAAGCCAAAAACAAAACCAACGAAGATCAACGCGGTCGGTGTCGTGATGCGACTAGCCAACGTCGTCAAAAAATCAATGCCTTTTGTCTTGCATTGTACGCCACATGTACACCTTGTCCACACGCCCAACCAAACAAACAAACAAACAAATCTTTCAAACCCAACCCTCATCATCTTTCATCGTTGCCACCCGACCTACCCACCTACCCAAGCATGCTTCAACCCACTACGACCCCCGAGTCCAAACAACTTGAACTCCTCGTCAGTGCGCACAATCTTCGCGATCAAGCACGCGCGATCAAGACGCGGGTGGAATCTGCGACACAAACGCAATCCAATCACAAAGTTGCCACCCGCGGAAATCGACGAGAATGCGGGCGGCAGTGGAACCGATGGAAGCGGGAGTGTAAGGGAATGAGAACCCGAGTCGAGGTAATATTATCGTTGTTGCCACCCAGGGCCGGTGGCAAGAATTCCGAGCTCGAAGTACGTCGCGCGGACATGGACAAAGGACGAGCGGCAGCGATGGACGGATTGAAGGAGAAGCAGAATCAGACGAAGACGAAGACGGAGACATTTGCCTCTCATCTGTCGACTTTCCGGTGGCAACGACGATCTCCAAACTCCGACTCCACGTAGATCGCGGCGAGCACGCATTGACAGACAAAGACGGAGAGGGCGCCACCGGCCTTGCTCGACCCCTTGCAAAGTGTCTACGACGAAGCTCTGACCAAGCTTGCAATTGTGGAACAAGGGGCTCCCGATCTCAGTACCCCCGCCGTCTCGAGTCGAATTGTTGATGATCATGAGAGCTACGGTGGCGGGAATGGTGAGTGGCTCTCAGTGTTCCGTTCGACAATTTGTGACTTACGATGACGACTCGCTACTCAGACGCGGCGTCGGCAACTTCAGCGAGCCAGGAAGCCACCCACAATCGTAGCACACCACCCAACCGAAACCCATTCAGAATTGAACGCAGACCGCCCATACGAACCCCAAGCGCTGAAGACGTCGAGCTAATTCTAAGCCTCCTGCGTGAGGTCAGCTCCGAAGCATCCACGACGAATCCAACACCTCTTCCGACATCAGCCATTACCGAGAATGCGAGCGAGGTGTGCCCGTGGTCCGACGAAGAATGGGGTATATGAACTCGAAGAGGGTTATTACGAAGAGGAAGACGAAGCCCGCCGGCATCATCTATCGTCTG
Source organism: Favolaschia claudopus (assembly GCA_037176885.1). Classification (NCBI taxonomy): domain Eukaryota; kingdom Fungi; phylum Basidiomycota; class Agaricomycetes; order Agaricales; family Mycenaceae; genus Favolaschia; species Favolaschia claudopus. The sequence continues at coordinate 2,311,711 of JAWWNJ010000011.1, read as the reverse complement.
GGTATGGCATACACACGAACGGTGGCCATGGCGGGGCGACGGATGCGGCGGCTTCCCCAGGGCTGAAATCCCTCTACGAAGCCGCCTTGGGAGAGTCAGGCGCACTCGTTGACGCTGACAGCCACGACGACAGCAACGACGGACGACGCGGAGCTCCCAATTACGCCAGATCCAAATCCAAATTCAAAACGCAAATACGTCAGCCCCGTGTCCGAGTGGGATATCGAGACGAGGACGAAGATGCAGTGTCTACCGACAACGACAAAGACAGCGACAGCGATTACGTCGACGCGCCGCCGCTGCTGCACCGAAGCGCCGGAGGGTCAACCCTGGCTCTAAACCGAAACCGAAAGACAAAGGCAGCTCTAAGAAGCTGTTGTCCGTCGAAAGCGCGCGGGGCGAAGACCTCGCTCCATCGTCTGGGCCTGCGTGCATCGATGAGCGTTTCCTCGATGAGAGCGACGACGAGCTCCCCGTCTTTGCAAATCCAAAGCGGAAGTACTCACCGTCCACCCCCAACCCCAGAGCCGACCATTGACACGGACTCCGGGTCCGAGTATCACAATGATGACGAAAGTGGACATTCCGAGTCGTCGTCGTTGACTGAGGAAAGCGAAAGTGAAAGCGAAGTGAAAGTGGATGCGGTGATAGCGAGATCGATGACGAGGATGACGACGATGCCGCCTCTGCGCCGAAACGCCGACGGGTGGATTTGGATTCCGCGTCCAAGAAAGCCTCTGTCCACGGTCGCGGGACGACAAGGGAGGGATGAAGAAAGCCTTTCCGAGCTGTCGTCGTTGACTGACGAAAGTGGAAGTGATAGCGAGAGCGAGTACGAGGATGACGCCGCCTCCGCCTCTGCGCCCAAACGCCGAAGGGTCACTTCCGGGTCCAAAAAAGCCTCTGTCGCGGTACGACAAGGGAAAGCCGCTAAGACGTCGAGCGTCCGGAAACAAAAAAGCAAGAATCAAGATAAGAACGACGAATCCTACTCCGAGCCCGGCAACGAAGCGCGTAACCTGCCCCCTCTGCTCCGCCCGCATGACCCGCCCGCACCTGCGGCGGCATCTGCAGTCGCATCGCCCCGAGGCGGAGCAGGCGCGATGCCCGGCGTGCGGGGCGAGGATGCGGCCGCGGTCGTTGAGAAGGCATTTGCTTGGGGAGGGAAGGTGGGGCCGAGGTGTCGGGGGGGGGGGGGAGGGGGAGAGGAAGAGGGCTTGGGAGGTGGTGGTTGCGGAGAATGACAGTGAGGGTGAGGGGGCTGAGGGCGCGATATTATGATAAAGATACCGCGTTAGTAGAATACTATGTTCAGCAGATGTTATGAATGAATACCTTTCTTTGTTCCATGCGTATTGAGGGTCGCGGCCGAGCTGTAGTTATAATGAGATGCAGTCTGAGTATCGCACTAAATATTTGGTGCGCTACCAGAGGAGATTACATCGTTTTCTTGCTTGAAATCATAGCGTGCAGCAGCCGTAGTTTCGTGAGTAGCTGTAGTTGGCGCGGGGTGGGGAAGACCGAGTCAGTGCACCGTAAGGCAAACAGCGGAACAGCACGCACCTTTGCGGCCGACACAGACACAAACGCTGGCACATCAACGCCCCCCGTCTTCCCGGCAGTTCCCTCCCCCCTCCCTTCTCATTCGGGCTACGGCGGCGGCGGGAAGGCGGGCGGCGGAAAGGTGGAGGGTTAGAAAAGAGGGGAACGTTCAGCGGGAAGGAGAGGGAAGAGGTAAGCGGACGGCGGCGGGGGCGCGGCGTGCGCGAGTCGGAGGTGCGATGGGGGCGGTGGGCTCGTGGAAGGCAAGGATTGCGCTAGAAGGACATCGTCACGATGCCAGCTCCGATCGTCGTCGCGCTGCCTTGCCTGCCGAATGTACTGGGCTTCTCCAAGGCTGCTTTGACAGGAGCTTTCAGCGCGGCCACCCACAACGGCGGAGATCTCATCGTCACTGCCCGGTGCCAACGTCGAGGCTCAGGAAGACGTTGAGAGATTGTTTGGTCACCGGGGCACGTGTTGTCCAACATTGATGATCAATTGATTGATACGCACAAACACCCCTTCTCATCCCTCCACCATGAAGCCGGACCCTATCGACCTCTCCGACGAGCTCCTTGCCGCCGCGCAGCTCAAAGTCAAAGAAGCCGTCGAAGCCGCCCGAGCCTCAGCTACTAGCAGCAGCAGCGCCCATCGGGTGGCAGAGGCACGATGCATCGCCCTCGAGGCAGAACTCCAAACTCTCAAAGAGGCCCGCGATACACAGGCCGTCGAAATCATGAACAAGACCGATAGGATCTGTCACCTGGCGTTGGAGATGCAGGAGAAGGATAATACTATCATTGAATGGGCTGAGAAGTACGCGAAACTTGAGGAGGAGAAGCGGGGGCTTGAGGAGGAGGCTAGAGATCGCGCGCGGTTGGACCAAGAGCGGACGGCGGTGTTGATTGAAACGCGCGACTCGCTTCAACGTTTGGTGGACTTGCAGCCTGGCTCCAATAGCGGTACCGCTTCGCGTTCTGGACCTGCCAATGCCGCGTCGTCTCGACACAAACGGGTTCTGGATAGCGACAGCGATGATGACGAGCCATCCACCCGTATCGGAGGCTCCACTCGGCACCAGCTAGTACGACAAAAACGGATCATGGACTCCCCCGTCGACGAGGACGAGGACGATCAGCCCAATACGTTTAAAGGCCGGTATGTCATCTCGTTCCCACACCAACATAACAAGACTCTGACCCAGAGCATCCTCCTAGGATCAGATTGGCGCGTAAACGACAAAAAACTCAATCATAGTTGCATCGGCTTACGTCTATTTCCGCACCTCCTGCGCGAGGGATCCGCCCTGTACTACCTGTATGTCAAACATTCCGCATGAGATTCCTACTGACGCTCTCTAGATCGATTCCAATACATTATCTTCTTATCGTTGCCTCTGTATCATCATCGAAACTCTACGATCCGGGATCCCCGCCCCGTCTTTTCGTTTCGTCTCTCCAACCCAATCAATCATATCGCATCAATGCAAATATTCGCCTGGCACTCAACGTATCCCCGCGTCAGCGATTTGAATTCCTGACTTTCCCTTCGTAGCCTTGCAAGTTCAGAGACTCGTTCGTCGTACATACCAATCTGCACTCCCGAATTCTTCTTTTTGGGGGCGTCAACAACGACGCCAGCCAGCAGATGCATGAGTCCAAGGTCCTCTGCTCTGCATGGGTCTCTGGGCTAACCACACGTCGCCGGGAGGAAAAAAAATGCCAATTACGAACGGTGGAACTCCAGCCGGTGAGAATCCTAAACTATTCCACTTTATTTTTCATATCCAGTGGCTGCATACCCACTGAAATCTAAACCCCCTTTCAATCGTGAGTGCAGTCGTGCTTCCTCGTTCATCAATAACAATAACCCTTTCATGTACATGTGCTCAGAACGAGTTCAATGCTCATCAAAATTAAAAGCTGATCTATTTCCCAAATATCCGTCAGTCCGACAAAATCATACGAGTCGCGTTTGAGCGACCTCAGATATCGCAATCGCGATCGGTTGCGTATAGTTGCCGTGGAGTGGAAGTATCCTACGAGGATTGTAAGGGTTCTGTCCATCCACACGGAGTCTACAGTCCAAATCTCATGCATATGCCAAGCTACAGAAACAAGCATAGCAAAAGCTTAAAGCCATGCTTTGCCTTGGTCAGTTTTCCCGTTCATTCATCCAAATACAGTCAGCCATCAGCCATATCTTGGTGTTCGTTTGGCATGGCGGGCCGGATGATTTTTGGATTCATGAACGAGTTGGTGGCGGCCCAGGGATTGCGATTCCCCGACTGGGGACTTCTGTGAGTGATTTTTCGGACTCGACGGATCCACTGAAGATTCGGAAACCGTCCCCAGGCTCTACGCTCCTTCGACTTCAATTCAAAGCGAACCACCCGACAATCTGCTCATCGCACGTCAACTCGAACTCATCCTTATTAAAACATGATGCATGAACATTCAACAGTACACTACTGATAGAACTCATCCCCCAAGTAATAGCTGGGCAACATACGCACCAGGATTGCACAAATCACGCATTTTTTCCTGCAATACTTACTCCGTTGACTCAAACATCCGACCCCACCCTCCGGCGCTTCCTGGCTGGCTCGACCTTATCGCTGCTCCTCGTCATAATGCGCTGCTGCGTGTTCAATTTGGCCGTAGTTTTGCCACGAGACCGGAGTGGATATTTGCGCCGCAGCGCATCCGAGACCGAGTCGCTACTATCTGAGTCGGACTCTCCCAGCGCGGCGCTTTGCGCTCGATCTGTGCCCTCGGATTCAGACTCAGAGCTTGGGGACAATGACCTGCCAAACCAAAACAAGGCGATACCAGTATCATTTCAAGTGTATCGATTCAAAGTAAGGATGCAGACTTACGTCAGATCGTCTTCGTCGTCCCTGGAAGGATCACATCTGTCAGTTCTCTGGTTCCCTTCGGACGTTTTTCTCTGGATCATTGAGCGAGGAATGATCTTCCCGTCAGATACTGCAACCGAATTTAGTACTTGAGCTGCGGTTGAATCAACTAAACCTAGATACAAACCTTCGCTGTTGGTTTTTTCCCTGGACGTGCTGCGCGATGCCAAGGCGAATTGTGCTTTTGATTCAGGTGAAGAACCTGAAGAAGGAGTAAGTCTTCAATAACAGTAATGAGGCCAAGCAAGCGAGCGTCCTATATACCTATGTCCGGGGAGGAGGGAGTTGGAAACGGGAGTGTTCGTTTCGATACTTCTGGAGACAGGGCACTGCTACCTTGAATCTGAATCTGCGCGCCCTCGTCCATGCCCTCCTCGAGACTCTGAAGCGATGCCAGGAGAGCCGTCCGCTTACGAGCGCGATCTGCTATTTCCGCCTGGAGTCTCAAATTCGTTGCTCGCAGATCCCCAATGAATGCGTCCTTCTCGGCAACAACCCTCTCCTTTTCAGCTATCTCCGCAGCGTGGCTTTCGAGAGTCATATCCCTCTGTATGTAGAGATCATTAACTCTTGTGAATTCATCATTCAAACTGAACTCCGCATCTCGAGCTTCGGCCTCAAGCTCGGAAATCTTCTCCTGCAGCTCATTCACCAGCGCATCCTTATCCGCCACCAAAGCCGCATACCACTCGCTTTTCGCTCGGAGCCGGCGCAGCTCATCGATCCCACTCTCGCGAATGACGCTCTCCGCATCGCACCGCATCTGGAGCTTTTCATTCGCCTGTGTAAGTTCATCGATCTTGCTCTCCAAATCCTTGTGCAATGCCTCCGCAACTGAGAGGGCGCTGACGGCGGGTTCCTGCGCTACCTCAATGGCACGCTGCACGCTTCGATTTGCGAGAGCGAGGAGCTCTTCCGTGTTGAATTGCGTGAGGTCCAAAGCTGACTTGGAATCCTGTTTCATCGTGGGTAGCATGAGAGAGTGTGATAGCTTACGTATGTATGCTAAACTCTTCTGAATATAACATAGCCAATTCTCCATCCGCCGCCTTGCCCGCGGCCGCATTACAGTATGACGAATTTAATTTAGATTTGATTTCGAGATTGAAATTTGACCAAGGATGAATGCAGTCTCGTTTTTCGGAGGAAATTTGGATTTGACAATCGAAAGGCAGATGCCTAATGCCTGAAGCACAGGTTCCTTCAGCGCAAGCGCAAGGAAACGATCGGAATTCGCTCAGGCGGGATATCCCGTAAGGTTCCCACGGTTCGAAAAGAACCAACGCGAGTTGTTGACTTGTTCTTTTTGTTCAAATGAGGAAGAAGCATTTTGTAGGGAGAGATATGAGATATTCCCCTGTCGCTGGTTTGCATCTCTAATTCAGAATGGAATCTGAAGAATTTTTGACGATGCCAAAACGGGACGAAGACCTTAGGCCTTATCCTCGAGCTGTCGTACTCATTTTCAATTACATTCGACCAAAAACGTGTATTCACTGGCCTACGGTTCAATAGAAGTCTTTAAGATATCATACAACTATTTGCTTTGTAGTAATTCTGAAACTCTAACGCTACCTCAAGGACAAAATTCAATCGTGTAATCCGCCTTCTTCGAGGCTGCACAATAATGCAATGCTCCCGAAGATTCATCATACGCGTATGCGTACGTCGCCGGGCACGGTTTCTTGAAGTAGTTATAGTATTGAACGCCAGAGCTCGGACATGTCGCAGGCTTGTCATGTGAGCCGGTGCAGCAATTCGGGGAGTTATCTATTGAACGCATGACGGTAAGCTGGCGGCAATGGATTTGACAAAGCACTCACTGGGGTCTGGATCAAGATTGGCCGCACAGGCGCTCTTGCATCCCGCTATTTTCCCGCTCGAGTCTTTGACAATGAGAGGGGAGGGGCCTGGAAGGCAGATTTCATTAACAGTTCGAAACTGAAACTGATTATGAGGAAGGACCCATACAGTTTGGGTTCAGGTCGCTAGAGCAGGTCGGTTGGTCGCACCTATATAAAAAAACGGTCATCAATCTTGTAAAGTCTGACTTGGTGAGACTAAGTCGCACCCAACGCTGTTCGTAATTCGCATGGGGATGTTGAAACCATCCTTTAGGGATACTGATTTGCGATACCCTCAGTCATATCCAAATTCAAAGAGTTCTCGATACATACCATCATAGTTGTCTGTCGTTCCCCCACCGGAGAGAGTAAACTCCGCTATGCTTGCAGGAGGAACTCCCTAATACACACGCCAAGTCAAAATTAAAATATATAGTCATTAACATTGTACACACCGTTCCTGAGGTCTTACTGCATTCACTGTTTGGAATCAATCAATACGTTAGCGAAAAACCAACAGCGGCCAAACGGCGCACAGTCCTCCGTTGCAGCCCCCAGTGATGCAAGAATTGGGACCGGAGCTTCCGCCGAAGTTACATTCGGTACGGCCCTAATCTGATGGTAAGAACCAACCACCGTTACTCCTGCGAGAAGAAAATACATACCCAGATACGTCCCGCAGTCCAATTGTCCGGGACCGAAAACTGAACTTGCGAGCTGGGGTTGGCAGACCACCTACAAATGATTACATTCGTCGCTTTCAATGGCCTGTGAGCCTTGAGGATGTTTCATCATACCCGGTTGCGTGGTCGGGAGAGGGAGCGGCGGTTCCATTCGGATTGCGTTGAGTGTATATCTACGAAATGGCGGCGGTCAAAATGGAGTGGGGATCAAAGAGAAATAATTCAAAAGACAATACCGCAGGCCACACGGTGTAAGAGCAGCTGTTCTTGACGGTGAATGTACGAGCTGAAGCAACGGCGGCTACAGCAAGAGTGATGAAAGATACAGAGAGCTTCATGATGAGGGTTGTTGTTGTTGAATTGAAGTGGAAGCTTGTAATGCCATCGAGCGCTTTTATATCCTCGAACTGGCACAGCACATCCGTTTTCGTCGCGGTTAAGATTCCGGGGACAACGTTGAATTATACAAACGTGGAGCGGTGAGATGGAGTCGCGTTGGAGAAACGGATGGACGTAATACGGGACACTCCTAAGGATGCAGTAAACACATTGGATCTACATAGCATTTACGCCCGAAACTCACGGAAGACCAAGGATATCACCTTATTAGGGATCTTGCAACAGGAAATTGCTCCACGACGATGCTATGTGTTGAAGGTTACTCCGGCAAAGGAAACAACTGACGCTGAAGTACTTTCAGACTGAGGTTCAATCACCGCCTTTGCCGCGGCGTATGGATATTTTTTTTCGCAACATTACCGTAAACATGTACATCATCGCGGGTCTTCGATTCCACCGGGACGGGAAAGTCAACAAATGACGAAGGCGCAGAAGATAGGTTCGGCTCGAGAGCGGCTTTCAGAATTTAGATCGTCAATATGCAATTTCAGCGTCACCGAGTATGTATGTTGTGTTCCAACTGGTTTCTATCAACGAGAGCGTTCTATGCTTTCAAGACGTTCATGAATACCACCACACTTACACGTACGGCAGCTGAGTCGATCTGTTACGCCTCTCAAATATATAGCGAATCGAGTTTCATCTGGGAAAAATAAACCACTAAAGGTCGACGGTTAAATTTGAAATGCTTCGTGATTGGTCGCTGCGAGAGTGTTCGTCACAAGTTGTGCATTCAATGAGCAGAAAGGAAGTACCACCTACGTCGTTTTCTGCGTACAAAGTTGGGAGTTGAAACCTCCTCACCGGTATAAAGTACGTAGTAGCAAGCCACAACAAATTAAACAATCTGAAATCATGTCCTCGGTACCCCCTGCTCTGAAGACTTGGGCTGCATTGCACATCATCGCGCTATGCAAAGCCGCCACAACAAATTAAACAATCTGAAATCATGTCCTCGGTACCCCCTGCTCTGAAGACTTGGGCTGCATTGCACATCATCGCGCTATGCAAAGCCAAAACCGAGACAGAATTTAATAACGCCTTCGACAGCTTCATCGCCCCCGAAGCGAAGATCATCACCAACGGCATGAGCCTCACTCGCGACGAGTACAAGATACGGTTCAGAGGCCAGGAATTTGACGAGGCTGGTGCAGCGGTAGACTTCCGTGGCGCTGTCGAGGTGCCCAATGATAATAAAGGCGGAGTAAGTATCGATAATCTGCCTGATGTATGGAATTGATGCTAACCTTGGCTTCGAGGTTGACCTCAGCTATCAAACAGGCATGGTCGGCGTGTTCTACACCGCTATCATCCGCAAGAAGATCAGATTTCGCGACGCTCCCGTGGAGAGGCACATCGTATCGTCAATGAACATGTTGTAGGACTTTGTCTTCTTCAATGCTGCGCGATGAATTTCACATTTGCTTTCTAATGACGCAGCATTGAAGAAGACAAACGGGTTGAAACCCATGGTTCTGACCCAACACTCGGTGAGCAAGGCTGAGCTTTTGTACAGGAATGACTTAGTTTGTTGCAGATGCCAGGCGGGTGGTCGCGCTGAACGAGGTAGTGCGCGAGACCGAGCCAACGCCAATCTAACAGATATGGAGGCGATAGGCGGGCGAACTTAAGCTGGCAGTACAACAATTAGCTGACAAATAATGCGCCTGAAAATATCGTCTTGTGAATGAACACTGACTCTCTACTGGAAAGAATTATGTACCACATTCACTTCCGGCCGTCGTATTTTTCGCGAAACTCATTCAAAGAATCGATCGCTTCTGTCCGGAAATCATCGGCAGTGATATTGACACTTGTGTCGCTGAATGTCAACAAAGAGGACTTCCTCTCTTTCGAAGAAGCAGCGTTCCATTTTGGCCAGATGTCGGTCCGATGCGCCGCAATGCCATTGGGATCTAGGGTCTTAACAAAGTTCACTGTATTCACGTTAGCGGCCAATATGGGAACAGAAAGAATGGAATCTAGTCACCCAACGAGTCCATGCCCAGAGTATACACGCCGGTGGTGTTAGTGAACCAGATCGCGGTGTCGCTGGTGTGGTAGGCGCCCACAGGCATGTTGCTCTTGCCCATCTTGTTCACTGTATGTGAAGGACTCAGTACCGATCGACAAGACATAGAAAGGATTTGAACATACACGATCCCCACACATTCTGCCTTGTTGACGCATGCTCGGGGGAAACCGCCGAGGCGAGCTGATCAGCATATCTCCTATGAACGCCGATGTACGCTTCCATTGCGGTCTGCGAATGTTTGTTTGTCTTGAAAAATCATATGTGACAGGAGAAAAAAAAAATACCCGATGATGTTAGCTGTTCCAGTGTCGAAGGGGGATCCCTGAAGTCAGAGATCAAGAACTAGCACAGGAATAGAGATAGATTACGTACCTGTGTTGGATCATCGGTATAGAGGCGCGCAATTTGTTTCAGTTCGGCGGGACTTCCATCTTGCAGGAAGCTATGTAATAGTAACGAATATTAACGTTATGCTCAAGATTTTGGATGAAAAAGATGGACCGCCCTACATACTTGTCATGGATGTAATCAAGGAATTCAGCAGTCGTTCTTCAAACGAATCAGTGCCGGAGGTAGAATAACTATATTGAACCTACGATATATTCGCCGCAGCCAGTGAAAATAGGCTGCGTGTGAGTTCATTGAATCAGAAATCTTCCTGCGAACAAATCAACAGACTCACGTTCCTTCGTCGTCGCACATAGTCGAAATAAGGGGAATCTGTGCATGACTTCTTCAAAATAGCGCTCGCTGAATGGCCGAACATACGTACCTTAGCATATAACCCTTCGTTAATCGACGTCCACGCGTCTCTCGCAATCACATCCCCATCGACGTGCGGCGCCCACAAGAGGTTGACACTCCGGTACGATGAGATGGTCGGTGTGTTATTCACCGCAGCCATGATGGTGTCAAACGGAACACGCCGCAGGCAGTCGAGGGTATCCTTTACTCCCGTACATTGTGTCGCTCGGACGAGGTCGTCGTAATCTGATTGGCCGGCCGACTGGGGCTGGATGTGGACCGCCGCTCCAGATTGCTTGGATGTGAGATAAATGAGTGAGTCTCACGATGCGGCCTTGCTCTCACCATGAAAGCTCCATGGAATAGAGTATTCGAATTGTATTTATTCTGAAGCGTGAGATATGCGGTCGACATTGATCCTGCACTAACACCGCCGCTATCGTAAGACTTGATCAGACATATGTGGAGTTCATACAGAAGCAAAAAGACGAACAGGACAACTCGGTGCGGATCCCTTCCAAAGGCATGATGATAGTTACGACGAGAATCGGTTCCTTGGTCTGGATTGAGCGCTCGACGAGTGGTCGTAGATCGTCATTACGGGAATTCCCAATAGCAAACCCCCCTATACAGAGGGATGGATTAGATTTTGGCGACGAGATATCGGAGGAATTAGGGCCTGCCTCCATAAATCCACTACGAAGAACAAATTTGATTAGCCAATGTTACGGTCCTGGATGATGGAAACACAGACGACGAAGACAGGGACTTGTTGTGCAGATGTCTTGACTTGGGGCTTGAATATAAGTATCGAGAGTCAAACCTGCAAACAATGAGATTGACCCATTAACCGAGGAAAGACTCGCAATCTTCCGAGACAGATGGAAATGCAGTGATTATTGGACCTCCGCCAAAATTCGACATGGCTTGTTGAGGGCAGGCGGGTCCGTATTCGGAAGCATCCCGCACACCGCGAAATGGGATGGGGGATGTCGGAGCTCTAAACCTCTCGCTGCCAAAGTAAATCAACCTCGAGCAGAGAAGGGAAACGACAAGGGTGTTAACCTGTGAGCGAATGGAATGCCGAGAAACTGTGTCAGGTTTCCAGCTACGAATCCGCGGAAGCCACCATATGGGAGCGAAACTACGAGCGGGTCCGATGCAGCCACGAGGCTCGCAGCAACAACAATTGGTTGCAGAAAATCAGGCAGCATCATTCGAGCCGGAAAGATGGGGCGGAAGACAACGAGGAATCTAGGAAAGGGTTGAAGAAAGTCAGATGCTTTATAGCTTGTCCCGACTCCCCGCCAAAATTCTTGGTGACTCCGCCACGTACTTGCGAATAGTTTATTGGCTCGTAAGTTGGACCTCGGTCGTTTTGTTGATTACTCGCATCATTCTGGCTGCCGATGAGTGACGAATCGCAGGCTGAATTATGGTCTTCCTTTTGGGGCGTTAACCGCTCTACCGAAACGGCGGCCGCCGGCTGATCCTATTCCTTTGAGTCAGACCCCACTAGCCAGTGGATCCACAGGGCCATAAGCATGGAATCGGTAGATAGACGGGTGGGTATTGCAAGGCAGTGGGCCGGGAAAGGCCTGCATGGACCGTTCGGTCGATGACTTGGATTAGGCCTCTCCGAGGCGGGTAGCTGAACCTGTGGGACTAGACGAAAATTCGACAGAATAGTAGTGACTTAGGTTTCTTTGGTGCGCAAATTTAAATCGATTTCCGCCTTTTCAATTTCTGCGTGTAAGAGAGAATTTGACTCTAAGACAGCTCAACCAGCTTCCGATTGTAGAACAAGGCATACTTGAGTACAGTTGTCCTCGCTGAATTCTTGTCTCAACACCGCGGCTGGTTCACGTTTCCCATCCAACGTCTAGGCTTCGCAGTAAGGATGTTACCATATGCATCGCTCTCAATGCAGAAATATTCACGCATTAAAATTCAAACAATAGTACTCATGCTTGATCTGAACAGAAAGGGAGTTATTAGTGCCTTGCTCAATAAATGGTGCTAAGGAAGAAACATGTGCATCTGTAAAGGAAGGAGAGGCAGAGCAGATCTATTGGTTATAAACTGAATAAAGGTCCAAAACCTCTCGCCATTGAACCCAGACGCGAGAGGTCCGGGGCATAAACTCCAAACGCTCCCTGTTAGAACTATTGCTCAACCTAACCCCGAATGACGCGAACATGTGTGAAGAAAAAGGCAAGACTTGGGCCACCGACAAACGGTCCCCCAGAGACGGAGGTCCATCAGATAGATACGAGACAAGGCAAGGGAGATTATGATTTATCAGGGAGGAGGCGCAGCCAGTTCACACCAAGAATGCGGTTGGAAGGTATTCACATTCAACTTGCACTGAGATAAGTTTTGAATCACAAGTACTGTAGACAGGCCAGTGTTGTCAAGGAAGACCAAGTCCAAAGAAAACGAGATGCAGTAGGCTTGGTGACAGCTTTCAAATTTCAAAGCTGACTGAGACGGAGAGGGCGCGCAACATAGCAGAGGGGAACATGGCGGTGCAAAGGCAAGAGGAAATTGGGGATGTTCCGACGGATCAGAATCACATCATCGTGATAGAGCAGACAAAGCAATAATGACAAATTGCACATGGCAGAAAATGAGCTCGAGATACAATTCTCAGTGGGTTATCGCGCTTCGCAGCCAAAAAAACTTGCGCTCGAAATGCAGAGTCCACCACGAGCAGCGAGAGACACTCCCGCCGCAGGAGCTAATGTTTTGAAAGATATGACACATTGGAAATGACTAAATGTTGTTTGTACTTGTAGTGGATTTTGGGCCAGAACCCATCTTCTCCCATGCGTAAATAGCTAAACCTAAAGGTTCAGCCAATCATGGTGGGAGACGAGGAGAGAGCACATTTGGTGTCGTCAAGTCGCGTCACTCATTGGTCACTCATCAAAGTCATCACCTTCCGGCCCCTTCCGTTGTCAGTCACGATAAGATTACTGTACAATTACGTTCAAATCGACATGGGGGGTGACGCGTGACGCACCCGAACCAATTCGACATTTCGACGGAGGTCCTGGTGCGGCGAGACAGGCGGAAATTTTCGACAACCCCCCAGCCTCGTTAGGGGGCGGCTAGAAACATTTAGTGTGTGAGTCCGGATTTCTTGCTAAGGATTGGGAGTTCGGTGCAGACATTTATACCTTGAACAAAGAATTCGCATTTTAGGCCGAGGGTGCGGTTGAAATCAATCCAATTGGAGAATCTAGAAGAAACACAGGCGGCATGCCTCATGGTTTATTTTAAAATAATCCGCCGTGGTTTACTTGCCGTAGATTAGCCGTTTATACGGAATTAGGCGCCCAGTCTATGACATCATTGATGGATTTGACGCCCAATTTTAGTTGCCAATTTATTTTGTCGGTTACAATCCAGGTGTTGTGTTTTTACTGCTTTCGAGCAAATACCATTTGAATCCAGCCTCATAGCTTGAACTACAACTACAGCTTCTTTAAACATCTGCAGGACGACTTAGATCAGCTGTGCTTGTGTGTTTCACCCCAAAATTTGAGGATGTTAGTGGGTTTCCGCGCCTTTTGAAGGGTTTTCTGCCCGGAAACGTCCCAACTAACTGCAAGGGAGTGATGCGCCAAGCTACCCCACCGTAGGTTTTGACTGGTGAATTGAAGTATTTGGAATACTGACATAGATCCCGGAACCTCTTACCTGGCTGTACATTAACTTTCATTCATGATCAGTTGAAATAAGATCATGAGACTGGGTTTTGAAAGACGCAAAATAAAAACTCAAAGAACACACATCTAATCAATGATGTCATAGACCGGGCGCCTAATTCCGTATAAACGCCTAATCTACGGCAAGTAAACCACGGCGGATTATTTTAAAATAAACCATGAGGCGTGCCGCCTGTGAAATTGAACATAAGAAGTCGAGGAGACCGACCTGAAGGCCCATACTACTGGCAAAGCAATTTTTCGAGTAAAATAGCATTTTGAAGGAATTTTGCGAACCGAACGACCTATTCGACAATGGCCCGTGTGAGGCGTGACACAGGGCGAAAATTCGGTTCGACAGAGGGGGGTGTGACGCGTGATTAACTATTTGAACGTAATTGTACAGTACTGCAATAAAGATAAAAAGATTAACATCCCCCCAATTCCGGTTGCGGCTGTCTGCCGAAACTTGAATTCCCAAGGGAATTTCTTGTGAGTGATATTTCTTTATCCTCGTTCTCCAGAAAATTATTCCACCGAATGCTAAATAAAATCTTTCAACTTCCTGGCCTCTTGCTTTAAGTCATGGCAAAATTAAGCCTCGGTCTACCATATTCGACAAAACAAATGCATATGGAAATGATATCAGTCTCCCCGCTACTGTATTCCCGCCTCGAACATCAGGCTCAATTATCAAACGACCAATTTACAGGCGCGAGAGACGTTTCCCACGGGAACCCTGCCAAAGCTGCGAACGCCGCTGGGCTGAGCGCAATATTCTCCGTTCCAGCTCCGTCTTCGTAGTACCCGCTGAAGACTGCGTCGACGGTCTGGTCGAGATCTGTGCAAAATTTGTGATTGAATTAGTTTCCTCATCCTGTAGAGAGTGTTGATTCATACAAGATACAGTGATTCCGACGTTGCAGCAAACTTCCGTGCCAACAAGCGCACGCGCAATCGCGACGGCGTAGGGACCATTCCAAGGAGGACAGCTGCAGCTCGTCGTTCCGTAGAACCCGAGATTGGCTGGAGGAGATATTGAGTTTCCGACCTCGGCAATCGAAACTGGGTTCACTGACCTGTGCCATTGAAGGCGTTGGTGGCGCCAACGAGAGAAGCAGCGATGAAAAAAGCTTTGCTCGAGAACATGATTCAAACTGAACTGAAGCGAGAAAATGTGCTGACGCGCCTTTTATACTCACAGGAGGAAACCAGATGGAGAAGCCGAAACTTGGTTTATTTTCTACTCGTTCTAGCGGGAAAGCCGACTGTTGCCCAGACTTTTCTGTGCGGTCTTCGCGTTACCTGGGTCCTAAACTGGTCAATGACGTTCGGGTAATCCGGGCTGAAGACGGAGGGAAGAGGTAATCGCGACACTGTTAAATCGAAGAGGTAACATCGTTTTGTCTGATGAGAGTACATGGTGGATCGTAGCGAAATGCTTCTGTACGTGTCGAGGCCGTATAAAAAAGAAACGCACCAAGATAAGCATATGACGATCACCCTTTTCTCTCTTGCTTTTCTCATGGGAAAGGCATGACAATATGTTCAGTTAGTCGAGACGGCGCCTCGCTCGTCATGTCGAAACTATGCATAGATTTGTGGGGACGGCTAAGGGGGTCAACAAGTATTACAGGCACTAATCTTAGCTCTCAGCTATATTTTTAAAAACGATTATTCGCGTCTAGGATCACCACCTTCTTCGCAGGACGATCAGGCACAACACCGGAATCCTGACCTGGACAGGCTCTCGTTCAGTCGATACTCGGTGAATAGTCGGCGGATGTTCGGGGGTGTGAGCCTTGCGAGCTTCAACCGATCTGAACGGAGGCAGCAAGGGGATTCAAAGATAAGAGAAAAAGATATCACCTACAAAAGTTTTTTTTCCGGGGGTCGCATTATGAGAACTGTACCTATGTCCTACTAGTGAGCGAGTACTCTCACGGCGACCAACGGATTGGCAAGCGGTATGATATTCACCTATGTCCTACTAGTGAGCGAGTACTACAATACTTGTAAGTAGAGATACGGTGAATATAGACGAGACTCTTACCTCTCACGGCGACCAACGGATTGGCAAGCGGTGAGAGGCAAACGTCACGCGGTCACACCTTATAGGCGTGCCCGCGTCACACACGTGTCCGCGACGTATATTCTAATAAGCATTTTTAAGTTTGCTACTGCGCTAACACGTCGATCTGAGCGGAGAGAGCAGTGTATTATTCGGTTTCCTATAGACAATTTGTATTCAAGTGAACTCGTAGAGCGCATCCCCACGAACCCAACGCATACCACTCCTTTTCTACAAAGTTCAAATGCAAGTTGAACCAAAATCTCAACCGTGGGATCCTATCACGATGGCAAGATTACCAGAGGGCTTGCCGAAGCAAGTTCTGCCCCGATGGTCCAGTATGTTCGATTCCTCTCTTGTTCGGTACAAAACTATTAGCACTTACCCGCGGCACAAGTCGTATCCATACTGATACAAAAAAAAATGATACGCAAAAAAGACAAATTATATACAATCGTATTTCAGGCTCCTTTGGACCTTCTCTGCCACTTCCCCTCTCCTCTACTCATCCAACTCACTCCTCGTCCCTCCCCCAGCGCCGCCAAGTGCCCGAACAGCCTCCCCCCACACCTCCTCCCACCTCCCCTCCGCATCCTGCACACAATCAAACCCATACACAAAATCCTGCACATCCCGATCCAACCACTTATCCGGATTCGCGCCGCCATTCTTGACCTGCCGAAATGCCTCATTCCTCGCTGCTTGAGCCTCGGGATCCGTCAAGTGGAGGTCGCGTCCGGAGGCCGCGGCTTGGTCGACGAGCAATTCGGCGCGTTGTTTGCGGAGGTGCTGGGGAGGAGTGAGCGCTGATATTCGATGCGAAGACCCGCAAGAAATTATGAAGATTGAGAAGCAGCGCACCTCGTAAACAAGGAGGGCGGCGTGTACATCGTTCTTTATGGCGGTTAAAGTGCACTTTTAATAATTCCCCCCAAGTATACGAAATTTTTGCCAATCCCCCTATAAATGGGGTGCTTGGTACACTCCCCCCAAAAAAAGACACCTTCGAAATCGACGGAATTATTTGGGGGGAAAATTCCAATTCCCCCCAAATACAAAGTTGAAAGTTCCCCCCAAATATAAACTTCCAATTTTCATTGTTTGACCTAACACTCTCAATTCAAGGTTTTCACTCTCAGTAAGTACCCTGCTTAGTCTCACACCGACTCTGTCCTTCGTTCAAACGCAAATTATAGGTTTTGGCCATCAGTACAGCTCGGCACGCTCCATCGGCTCCGAGGTGGGTCGGCATTCTCCGGCATCTCTGTTGAACCTCAGTATAATCATGACAGCTTTCATTCTTCGAGAGCTGATTAGACAGACCACAACCTGGAGCGTAACTAATGAGCAGACCAGCGGAATTGGGCCGAAAAGTACTCTATCCGAAATGAGCGAAGCCGATTTTGATGGCACTTATTGTCGGGTCGAATTGAGTCTTACTTCTAGGTTCAAGGCTTGGGCAACTTGCCAATTGGCAGACCTAGAAAATACAGGAGGTCTTCACAGCTCATAGCTATCAGACACGCAGACACTCGAGCACGAAAGCTGCAACGATTATACTGAGGGCTAACAGAGATGCCGGACAAGGCCGACTCGGACCTCGGAGAGTGCCGAGTTTGTACTGATGGTCAAAATGACCGTGAAACCAACGAAGGACAGAGTAGTGAGACTAAGCAGGGTACTCACCGAGAGTGAGACTATCGAATCACGGGAGTTGGGTCAAAAAATGAAAGTTGGAACTTGGGAGTTTATTTGGGGGGAAAGTTCGACTTTGTATTTGGGGGGAATTGGAATTTTCCCCCCAAATAATCCCGTCGATTTCAAAGGTGTTTTTTTTGGGGGGGAGTGTACCAAGCACCCCATTTATAGGGGGATTGGTGAAAATCTCGTATATTTGGGGGGAATTATTAAATGTGCACTTTAACCGCCATAGTTCTTATCTGAAATTTTTGTCAAGGCTACAGCGAGAACTGCGGCGTCTTCGATAGCTTGCGCTGCTCCCTATTCATTCAACTTGGTTCAGCTCGCAATCTCGCACGAATCATCCCGTCAAACGTACCTGCCCAAGATGCTATACAAAAGCAGTATTCAGCGAAAATTGGCCTTCATTTCCGCACACATACCGGCAAACTCGGATGACAGGCATCCCCCAACAAGGCCACTCTCCCCCCCTCATCCACCCACGTACTCAACGGATGATGTACCCGCAGCTTCCACTCACACACCTCCCCCTCCCCTACCAGCCCCAACATTCTCTGTACGAGCGGGCAGAAGTCTTCAAATACGGCAAGCATAGCGGATTTATCGGCGCGCGTGGTGTAGGAGGATGTCGGTTCCGACGCGAAGTTGGTGTCGGGTTGAGCGGTGGAGATGTTGAAGATTTTGTGGGCGGAGATTGGGTAGGCCTGTGAAGGACATCGATTCTTGGGGAGGATATCGAGGGATCTATTACTCACGATGATATGCCGTCTTGGTGCAATCCAGCGGAAGGTGAGATTTGAATTCACCATGGCGAGCAATTCTGGATCATGAGCTAACTGTTCGCGGGTAAGCATTATGCGATACGCCGCCTGCCCTGTGTCTTTGACTGCGAGCTCGTTAGCATGAATATGAACAAAACATCAAGAACGTATTGAATTGAGCTCACCATCGGCATCTTCACCACGTTTAGCGAGCATATATTTCCGAACGACACTCTTTATCCCGTCCGCGCCAAGGATGACATCCGTGTCGACCCAAGAATCTTCGCCTTCCGCACCACGCTCTTGGACGCGAAGTCGAGGGTGCTCGAAATCTATGCCCACGACTGCCGTGCTGAAGTGTATGGTGATCGCGGGAGACGCGGCTCTACATCCTTCGTATAGAGCATTTGCGAGAGCGGCACGATGGGCCCACTAAGTCCACAGCTTCAGCAAGATAATACTGATAGTAAGGGAGACACAATTGAACTCACGCGATGCGGCTGCCCATATCTCTCCTCAACATGGGAAGAATTGACGCTTGCGAGCTCTTCGCCAGTCGCACCAGCTACTCGGCTTAAGGTCCAGTTTTCTATCAACGACGGGGAGATCTCTTACCGCGAACAGAGGCACCATGCATAGTCACCGCGTCCTCTTGTAAATGATCCCATACTCCCAAGCGCTGCAGCTGCCTCGAGAGGTTAGGAGCCACCTAATTAATCCATTTCAATTGTGCATCGTATTCACCTACTTATTGGCTAGGAATTACTTACCTGAATCCCAGCTCCCACGAACCCCAGGTTGCTCGCCGCTTCATATACATGAATCTTGTTGAATCCGTTCCGCGCGAGAGCCAGAGCCAGGCGTATATGGGGTTTTTATATATCAAACGACCGTCAACGAGAGTAAATTTTGATACTGTAGTATTTCGATCAATTCGCCCGGCCTGTGACCTGTGACACACCGGAACGAAATTTGACATTCGTCGATGGACCAAAAGCACCGTGACACACAGAAATATTCGTCAATTGCCTTGAGAACCGACCACTTTCCTCCACCCTTTGAGAAGATTATTAGGAGCGAAAAGAGGGCAGAAATTGACAATTTTCTGCTAATTATTCATTTTAGCAGCATTGCCGTCAAAAGCGCCTGATGGCTGGCCTCGGTTGGCTTGATTTGGTATGAAAAGCCGTCATTTTCCGTGGTTCCGTGTCAACGGCGATCAGGTGAAAGAATCGGCCGCAAATTGCGCGCGGTTGAGCGCGCAGGAAGAAAAATACGCTTTTTTCGCCATTTTTCCGGGATTTTGCGACTTTTTTGTCACATTCGTCAATCGGCGCGGTGACCTGTGACATGCACGAAAAATTTCGTCAATTCAGGTCCCTGTGACGCGTGACAGGCGAATTGATCGAAATAGTACAGTATATTGTGGCCTATGGGCGAGAGTCAGAATGATGGCATCAGTAGCACCAAATCAGCTGAAATGATGGTTGCGCACCTGGGTTTGCGCTCCTCGCGGGCGCGAATCCCCGCCGCTGGTCGGTTGGCGCACAATGACGGGAAGCGCTTCATTTGCGGATCATTGTTGACAGATATTATGATTACCTGCCCCCATCACATCCCATCATTTTGCTTCTTGCCTCTTCTCACCACCGCTCGCTTTCGCTGCCCACCCTTCCCCTGGCCCTCCAGCCTCATGAAACTTCGTCTAGATGTGCATATATCTTCCGTCAACGGCTACCGCTCCCCGAATCGCTACAAAACGCGTCAAAAGCTCGTCGTACCCTCCTCATTCCTGCCCCAATTCGGCGATGCGCTGGCCTCAAATTTGCTCTCCCGGTCTCAACAATGCAGGGGGTGCTGCTCATATTACCCCTGTAGGCTCTCCCTTCACGGTTTTCCTCAAGATGCCGTCAATCGTGCGCTTTTTCGATTCGCCACCCGGCCACCCCGCCGCTTATCGGCCCCTTCCGTACCCCTCATCCTCATATCAAGCCTTGCCCAGCTATCCTTCTCTGTCACCTATCAGTCTCTGGTATTCCACCGCCCCTCCCCGTCTCGTTCGCGCCTATTCGGTTCACTGCGCTCAATTTCACCCTTTCCGTGCTTTCCATTGCGCGTCCGTCGGGTGCCGTCGGCCGGGGAGCCTCAGTCCCTTGTTATTATACATGTTGATTCTCTGTGCACGGGTCTTGTTCGTTGCCTTCCATCCGCTATCTGCTTTTTCTTCGTCTATCCTTATACTCTGTCTACGGCAAGAGGTCGATACCTGTAATTTACCTGCTACTTTGCTAATTTAGGCTGCCAATCCTCCAGTTTGATGGGGTTTGATTCCCCGTCCTTGAATGGTTCTTGAATAATACCACTCTCCACCTCCCATTCACGACGACGTTGCGACAACGAGAACAAACGAACATCTCAACAATCATGGACCACCCCGGCAGACATCCGATTCGCTGCCTCGGGTCTAGAAGGCTCCAGACTGAGCGGCCCGAATGTCCCGGTTGTCACCGAGGAGTCCGATTGGGCGCTTGATGGGCGCTTGTTCACTGAATCCGAAAAATAGTTGTCGATTGCAAGCTCTGGGAGGAAGAGCGCAGTTTTTTTGAGTGGATGACACTCTAACAAGGCAACCAGTTCATTAAGAATCAGAATCTATTCAAAAACTCGCTCAGATAAAGAATTTAAAGAAGTTGCACCAAAGTCACCAGAAAGTGGAGTAAATCTCAGTGAGTGCTCAGCTCGGTGTTCACTTGGCGCTGTTTTTCTCTTACAATATCTTGATCTGTGGCCCGTTTCCTGAAATAACGCCACATTATCATTCGGTGACGTCTCTAAACTCTGTCCGAAAGCTCGGATCTACATAAAATCCACTGAAGGTCGCTATCGACGCAGTTTTGTCTGACAGTGACGCCACTTAGCGCCCGTTAGGCGCCCATCAAACTGTCTTCCGCATTTCTTAACCCTTTGGTCACAATTTTGCTGTTGGAATTTCTCAGTCAAATTCAGACCATAGTCATTTTGTTATTCCGAAAATCAGATTTGCCAGAATATGCTCAGGGGCAGTACCCGGAGGACATTTTTCTCCAGCGACCCCAATTTGGCAATCTCGGGACATCGAGCCGGTGTGACATATGTGACACTCTTGCTTCTACCACGACGACCTCGCGCGTCGTACGGTATTTCTCGCCGCTCCCGATGGCAATTCACAACACGAATCTCTTGAGCTTGACTGTGGGCTGCGTCTGAGTCAATTCTAGGCCGTCTGCCGTCTCCGAACCGTGTCTACCGACAATTATATCATGAAATTTTGTACTCCCCAAACTGCCGATTCTGGACTTTCTAAGCTCAACTCTGGTATCTAGAACTCTGCTATGGAGCTTAAAAAACATTGGGAGGTCCTTCCTTGAACATTTTCTAGCCCGTTTGGGGGCCAGAATCTGGTTACAGGCTCGAATTTCTTTTTTTGCGTGACGCGCCGTCGAATCCTGAGCTCTCCTGGATTGAGGGCCGGTAGAACACATACCGGCGCGTCAATTCATCTAAATTCATCACCCACCCTTCATTACTATCCCAAATTACCTCTGGCTTCCATCACCGCGCTGCCAGCTCCCAATGCCCCCAAACTGTTTTTCCTGCTGCGCATCGGGGCGAATGGCTGAGTCCCTCGGCCATCACACTCTCGAGTGTATGACATCTTTCTATATCTTGATAAAGATGCAACCTGTTGAGCGGCGGTAACGCCGACCGATACGGTGCTGATTCTGGGGCGATTGTTCCATAATTTTGCCGAGGACAGCAGCTGTAGTGCAGTGTCGCAGAGCTGTATATGAGGGGGCCGAACATGTGTATTGCCCATGCGCACACACCGCCGTGGCACGCGCTCTGCGGATTTGTGCTGGCCTATTTTGGCCCAAATCATCGACCAAGACGCATAATTCGCGAATTATACGCTTTAATTGCATCGTGTACGCAATCTACGTGCTTATACGATGTCACTTCTTTGCCGCCCACCCTCACAATTTTTCTCACAATTTTCTGGATTTTCCCAAATTCCGTTTCTCGACGTCGTCAACGACGACGACGAGCTTCATTGACCGCCTTTGATGGCGATGTTCTCAGACGTGATCAACATATTGATCCCCGCCGTTTCAGTAACCATCAGGAACCGTGATTCCAGGATGGCACCTTGCAACGGATTCTACTTAATATGGGCTGTAGACCGAGCTTCATTCGATATATCAAAATTGGCTGTCGCCCAGAGGCCACAATATATCAAAACTAACTCTCTTCGAGAGGTGGATGATATATCTCTCCCCCATACTAAGGTGCCAGAGCTACGGCGAGACCGCTCATACCCGCTCCGACGATCGCGATGCGCAGCGTTTGGCCCAGAGGCGCGCTCATCTTTGACGAGTAGAGCCAGGTGATCACGTGAGCAAATGTGTCGGTCGAATCACACCCGTCTGCTCGACTGCCAGCACATTCCCTGTTGAGGAGGTCGCAGGGACGGTGAGAAAAGGATTACCGGCTCGGCACATATTCGGTCCGGGTCGTAGAATGATGTCGGCATTCGTCGTGCCGCTAGGCGTTGACCATTCTTTTGTCCTCTATGTTCGCGTACTTCCTCGAGGCTCGGTCCCAGCAATCCAAGTATGCGTCCAATACGCTATAGCTACGGTCTTCGCGGAAAATACCGAGCTTGAATTATAATTCTCAACATTAATACTTACTCACGGCGCATAAAAAATCGAGAAATCAATAAGTATTCGACCGATATTCGACGCATCCACAAACCTTGAGTGAAAACATATAATACCTGATCACTACGTCCGTCTCGGGACATACTCCCTATACACCGTCCCCTGATAACGTATCGCACGGAGGTATATCCATACTTGGTCTTTGTGTTCTTCTCCAACGCCTGGAACACCGCCCTATGCGTAGCTCGAGTAAAATGTGCCCTTCCCTCATCTTTCTTCTCTAGCACCCATTTGAATTTCACCTGCGGCGTCGGCCGTTGGGCCGAGGATTCTATTGAATGTCCTTCAAACTCGTGCTCAATGACTGCGTTCGATGGCATGTGAGAGGAGATTGGTTGACCCATGGCGGAATTGGGTCTACGAGGGACGTCTGCAGGACGGGTTCCCGATACGGATTTTGCGGAAGGTTGATGTTGATGTTGTGAGGATGGAGCGATCGGTGGAGGGTGATTCGGCGGAGAGCGATGTTGGTACGGCGCAGTGGATTGCGGCCGAGGAGGAGGATTATGGTGCCTCGCGATGTCTCTCTGGGGCGGAGGAACGGGTACAAGGGAAATTCGCGACTTAATAATCATTGTTCGACGAATTCAATTTGAACGTACCCCGCCGAGCATTTGAATTGTTCCCAACATCCGGAAGCATAATCCGCCCGCTAGGCGTCCTCGGAAAAAGTTTCAAATGACAAGCGGGGCAGAGGCAGACGCCGTCGGAGGAGGGCTGGTGGGTATGTGGGTGCGACATCGTGGTGGAGGTATACACAGGAGAAAGAAAAGCCACACACAATGGATGACTCAGTTTTTGAGACACACGGACAAAGCCCCATGTAGTTATGCTGTAGAGCGGATGAACGCCTTACCGGTATTCACTAGAAACTGAAGCTTCTTGAACCTCGTGGAGAAGGGGCAGTCGTTGTGGGCGCCCCAGATTCAATTGTAATTCTTGGGTCCTCGAAGCAGCGATGGACAAAGACATCGAGAAAAAGCGTTTACGTGAATGCGAAGAAATATTCGGCTTCTGCAAGGGCGAGAATTCAGCAGAGAATTTGAAGTTGGATTCCTGGATATTTTTTTGCTAAAGAAATAAGAATGCGATGGGAACGAAATGCTGTAGAGATCATCATGATTTAATATCGTTGACACCTTCTGGGATCTAAGGTCGACCCATCTTCCCACCTTCAGAACATAGTCAGCCAAGCCACGTGTTAGAACAGAGAGACTGCTTGTGTGTCCCCCCCGCCGACCCTCAGAATAAGCTTTGGACGAAATCGAACCAAAATCGAACCGATTTTGAATTCTGAAAGAATCGAACTCGTGGGAAGAGTCGCATGCCCGCAATGTCGCAGGGGTTATTGATACTCGCATTCTGAAAATTCTGAGAACTAGTTTGACGTCGCTCTGGGATTGTGGGCTTAAAGGACACAAAGGCAAAAGGACAGAGCTTCTGCTCGGCAATCGCCGATACAATCAAGCCGAAGTTGCCGGCCCGGTCCAATATCTGCTTGATCTGCTCCCACGATACACCTTGCGTCTTGACCACCATGGCCACCACGAACGAGAGCACCGCTCCGACATCTTCCCCTGCATTCATTCCTATCGAGCCCTTCCGCTCTGCGAAAGGGGCAGATATAATCCTCAGATCTTCAGATGGGGTCGATTTCCACGCGCATCGAGTCGTGCTGTCGCTCGTGTCGCCGGTTTTTGAGACGATGTTCCAGCTTCCCCAATCTGGAGACGCCATTGATGAGATTCCTGTCATCGATATGGAGGAGAACTCATCCACTCTCCAAAAAGCTCTCCGATTTTTCTACCCCGGGACGCACCCCGATATTCAAACCCTAGCTGACTTGGAAGAACTCGTTGAAGTTCTAATCTCCAAGTACGATATGCAGTGTCTTCTGCCCACCGTCAAGCAGCAATTTGAAAAATACTACGCATCCAACTATCTGGCTCTCTACGCCCTTGGGGTCAAGCATAGCTGGAAGGACGTGGCAGTCGAAGCTGCGAAAGCGTCTCTGAAGTATCGTCTGCGATCCCTACATACCTCCGAAGCACCTCCCCAGCTGAACGGTATCACTGCCGTCGCATACCACAATCTTCAGCATTATCACTATCTTTGCGGTAGAGCGGCCCAAGCGACAGCTCATAATCCTCCATGGTCCGGAAATGGCGCTCCGTGCACACATTGCCGTTGTGTCAACATCTGCGTCTCAGATCAGAGCTGGAAGACTATGTCGTTTTGGATGGGTGATTTCCTCGACCAAATCGGTCCTGCATTAGCGGAAATCCCAGGTTTGAATATCTACGAGCACTCGGCCTTTCACCAGGCTATTCAGAAATCCCTTTGTACGGCTACGAGTTGTTCGGGATTGAACTTCTTTCGCTCGTTTGCCAAGGTGTTGATTGCCCAAATTCACACAGAGATCGACAAAGTGGGTGATAAGCTTTGGGCTGATTTAATGCTGACAATGTTTCGTTAGATTGAGCTGAAATTTTGACGCGTTGTCTGTTGCTATGTTCTTTAGTAATGTGAATTGTTCTTGTTGGTTTCACTCCTCTTCCAACGGTTCTGTGGACGAGACGATTGGATGATAGTGCCATCTGAAAAGATGCTCGACGCAGCTCAAAGTAAAATTCTGGAACATCGACCTGGTTTACTTGCGAAGGAGATCCAGCTGCATTGTACTCTACTACGACGTAGCACAAACGGATAATCATAGTATGCAGGCACTCACTGCGCAAGAGCAACTCCGAGTTGCAGAGATTGCCTCGACGCTCTCTACTTAATCCATAATCCGATGGCACTCGAATTCCTACACCTTCTGGCATCGAGCCCATCTGCCGGCATTCAAAAGATAGTCGGCCGAGCTCCGTATCAGCGCAGAGAAACTGAATGTGTGTCCACCCCGCTGACTTGCAGAATGAGCTTTTGACAAATCCAAAGTCGAAGTTCGGCGGCGGCGGCGGCGGCGTAACCAAAATTGAAACCGATTTTATATTCTGAAGCAACGGAAGAGTCACATTAATATTCTTGTTTTAGTCTCCATCAATACTTACTTACATTCGAGACAGGTTGAAGATCGGCTTGATATCGTCCTGGGACAATGAGCTCAAACAACATGTTGACAGCATGGCGGTAAAAGGAGAGGGTTTGATGCGCGGCAACCCCCGACACATCAATGATCAAGCCGAAGTTGCCGCCTCCTTCGCTCCCACGCTGTACTTCTTGGTCCCTGACCACCATGAGCGGACATCCTAGATCGGAATATCCGAGCCTACGAGCGCCTGGCCTCTCCTCAAGCAATATGTGGTTTAGGTATTCAATTTCAACTTCTCGGCTACCAACTGTTCGGGATTAAATTTCTCTGGTTTTTTTGCTGCGTCATTGACAACCCTCATAATTACTGGACCAAATCGACAAAGTGCGTGATAATCACAGTCATCATCGTTCAATGTTTCTCTAGGTCGAACCCAAGTCGAACCCATATTCCAAAGGTGTTGATTCCTGTGTCTCTTTCTCTTGTCAAGTTGGTACATTAACTCAATCTGTCAATCCGCTTGGTGTCTGAGTTGTTTTGCTGCACATTCCACCTAGCAGCGACACTTTTTATATAGTACAAACGTGATTTGGTCCCCAATGGCTCGTGCGCATAAAAGAATTGCGGGGAGATTCCGCACTCATGATCATGCCAAATGCGCTGTGTACCCTCCGGTAAGTTCGGCACGAAGCTAAAAACAAATTTGGCCTCCCACCGCTGTCCTACTGCTGACTTTCCCATAGTCCGCACTTTTCCCCCACCACCACCACCATGTCGCTCACATCCACACAGAGCCTCCGCTCCGATCCATCGACCTTCATCCCGATCCATCCATTCTGTAATCCCAAAGGAGCCGACACCATTCTCCGATCATCCGATGGCGTCGATTTCTACGTTCTGCGGGACATCCTTTCCCTCGTCTCGCCGATTTTTGAGACAATGTTCCAGCTCCCCCAACCGAATGGAGGATCCGAGATCCCTGTCGTCGTCCTGCAGGAAAGGGCAGCCCAACTCGAGATGGCGCTCCGGTTCTTCTATCCCGGGGCCCTCAGGTCCTCACCCGCGACGATAAGGGAATTGAAGCAGGTCATCGACCTGCTCATTTCAAAATATGATATGCAAAGTCTGGTTCCGAGCATGAGACAGCAGCTGGAGAGATTTCAGATTTCTCAACCTCTGTCCGTCTACGCCATCGCGTGGACGTATCGGTGGAAGGACGTCGCTGTGGCTGCCGCCAAAGAGACGTTAAAGCATCCCTTGCGAGCACCTAATACCGAAGCGCCGCCGGAACTCGAGGACCTCCCTGCAGCGGCATACCATAATCTAATTCACTATCATTCATGTTGCGGACAAGCTGCCCAGACCACAATAAACTCATACACCATCTGGGAGGATTACGCCAAGGTTGTCACCAGTGTATATAATAAAGTTTGTCTCCAGCACTCACCAGGGATAGTCAAGTTCGGTCAAGAGGAGAGGCTGGCCCCCCTGTGGATAGCAACATACATACGCGTAACCGGTCTTCTTTTGTCGATAACTCCGGAAACGAACATCTACGACCAATCAACGATCTATTCCGCGTTATCAAACGGAACCTGCGCCAAATGCAATCAATTGGATGAACTTGTGAAAGTTCTAAAGGTCAACTTTCCCCAAACTCTGAGAAAAGAAATGGACAAGGTGAGCGGGGAGCAGTGCTATTTGAAGAAATGTTTGATCTGTTTGACCACAGATCGAGCTGAAGTTCTGAACCGTCGACGTGGACTACTTCCGAAGGAAATCATATGGTGCACTCAGCTGAATAGAATAGGATGTAAAATAAAAGAATAGTATGCAGGGACTGGCACTCACTGCGCAAGAGTGTCTCCGCGTCGCAGGGATTGTGTAGTTGTCGGTGTGGGCCCATGAATCTGTAGTGATGCTCTCTACTCCGTGATTCGTCCTCGTCACTCGACCTAAGCCTATATATCCAATAAAACCGACACCCCGGGATTGACATAATTGCGCTCACGGGAATTAGCCGGTCCAATGCCTCAATCGAATTCTTCACTATTCTTCACCATGCAGCTGGGTGAACGGTGTGGGAAACGATTCTCACGGTAAATCCAACGGGTGGCGCGATGCTAATGCGTTTCGTCTTGTCAAGTATGCCATAGTGCCTCATAAATAATGTAGCCCGGACAGTTGACTCGGACGGATGAGGCCAGAAGAAATGGCGGTTTGTAGACAGACCATGATTCGCCCCCGCTTGTATGTAAGTATGGCAATTTCCGTTCTTCCTTGTGTATAACGTGAGTGGGGTAACCGAAGGATATTCTTAGTCAAACAATCACATTCTTCTTGGCGTGACTGAAAAGCCCTTAGGAATAACGAGCCGTTAAAAGGCATTCTGTCTCCGCAGCAGTCCAACGTCAACTCACCATGTTTATTCCCTCCAAACTCTTGCTTTCACTCTCTTTGGCACTGAGCGCCCTCGCGGCAACTTTCCCAGCAAAAGTCATATACCAATCGCCCACGGGCCTCTTCCTCGAAAACATCGCCGTCCGCCCCTCCTCCCAGCTCCTCCTCACCTCCGTCCTCACCCCCACCCTCTACACCTTCGACCCGTCCGCTGAAAACGGCACGCTCGACGAGGTGTACACCTTCCCAAACGCCACAGCGCTCACAGGCATCGTCGAATACAAGCCAGACGTCTACGCCCTCGTCGCCTCCACGCTCGACCTCAACACCATCTCCGCGACCCCAGGGAGCGTCGCCATCTATAGCGTCGACTTCACCGGCTCCGGCGCCCCAGCCGTCCGCCAGGCGGCGCGCATCCCCGAGAGCACCATGACGAACGGGCTCTCGACCCTCCCCGGCCATCCCGACGTCGTCCTCGCCGCGGACTCCGATGCAGGGTTGATATGGGAGGTGAACGTGCGCACCGGGAATGTGAGCGTCAAGTTCCAAGACGACGCCCTCTCACCAGGCGCCCCACCACCGGCACTCGGCGCTAACGGCGTCCACGTCAACAAAAACTTCCTCTATTTCACCAACTCGCAGAAAGGGACGGTTTCGCGCGTCTCCCTCAGCGGCGGCCCAGTTGAGCTGCTCGGAACCGCAGTTCAAGCGGGTGGGACGCCCGATAAGGGGTACGATGACTTCACCTTCGACGAGCAGGGCCGGCCGCTCGTGGCGATGAGTGCGGGCGCTGTTCAGCTTTTCGAGCAGGCTAGGAACGGGACGTGGGTGCAGACGACGATTGCGGGGAGTGTTCAGGGTGGGGATTCGGATGGTTTGGTTGGAGCGACTTCGGTTGCTTTCGGGCGCGAGGAGGGGAAGTGTAGCAAGATTCTTTATGTGACGGGTTCAGCGGGGCAAATCGCTGCGGTAGATACCACCGGCCTTTGAAGGTATCGTAGTTAGCTAGACTCTGATGTTAGAGTAAGTATTGCTAAATTATTGACTGCCGCTCGTACACACGTCGCGAGTCCATTGTCATAAGCCCCAGAATTTTGAATCATGAATGCAAGAAAATGGGAGTGGGATGCGACTAGTTCGTCGGTGAGTGAAGACAGAGGGTTACCGAGTCCAAGTCAACCTGAAAAGTCTTGAGCGAGAGGAACATCGTGGAAGGCACAAAGACTCGACGACATGGTCGTTGGAAGGAAAAAACCAGCCGGCCAATTCGGCCCGACTCCTGCTTGCTGATGCGTCCTGCATCCTCTCGCGCATCACTTTCCGAACAAACTGCAAAGATGACGTCATTCAGATCTTCGTCTCAACTCTCACCTCGAAATATTTTTTCTGCGCGACTACAGAGTACAATATGTCGCAGAAAATGATAAGAGGGCTGATAGGCAAGTACAATACACTCTGAACCCAGCTCAAAGCTTTGGAGACGGCAAAGGCACGACGAAACGCTCAATTGTGGAGCGCAGTGCCAGTGACGGTTCATACTTATAGTTTCCGTGCACCCCCCGCTCGCGACATGGGGATAGTATGATGTTTTGTGGAGAAATGACGAACCGAATGACCGCAGGCTTTCAGTGGCGCACCCAGGTCCCAGGTTTCTTAAAACAACTCACCGTGCATCGACGCTCCGCAAAACTCTTTCCAAATTCCCTTTCACTCTCCGTAACACAACTCACTCTCAAACCTCTATCTACTAAACCCTCGAATAATCAACCCGACCCTCCTTCGAAACCATGTCCCAATCCCAATCTAACGACGTCCAATCTCCCTCGATCTCCCGCTCGCAGTCGCATTCTTCTCAGCATCAGCAAGAGAACGAGTCGGGCAACGAGAATCAGAATGAGTGGCAGCAGCAACAGCAGCAGCACGATAACGACGAACACGAACACGAGCACGAACAGCATCAGGGGTCGGAGTCCGAGCAGTGGGATGGGCCGCAGCAGGAGGAGGAGAAATCGCGTCAGGCGTCGAGGTCGTCTACTCCTGACGCCGATGCCGAGGCGCAGAAGGGTGAGGAGCAGGGGGAGGCAGGCAATGAGCGTGACGAGGCGCAGGAGGAGCAGAGGGAGGAGACGCACAATGATGAGCGCGCTGCGTCGCCGGAGCCTCAACAGAAGTCGGAGCCGCCTCAGCGAGAACAATCTCCCCCTCATTCCGCATCCGCATCCCCGTCCCCCGAACCCGAACAACAACAACGGCGTCCCTCCAAATCCCGCTCCCCATCCCCCGCTCCCGCTCCTGCCCGCCAACGCGAACGCGAGCCCAAAGCTGAAAAGCCGCGCGACGAGAAGCCTCGTCGGAAGAGACGCCAGCCGCGGAACGATGTGCGTTTTCCTCAATTTCCCTCCTCCCCCTCCCCTCCTTTTATCCCTTGTTCCTCTCCGTACGCTGATCACAACCCCCCCAGCCCCAACCCCTCGACGCCCTGCAAGAACCCACAAAAGCCCTCACGCAACAAAACGGCAGCGACCCCACGCAAGCGCTCACCCAACCTGTCGGCCAGGCGGGGCAGATGCTCGGGCAAGCCACCGGTGGCGTTCTCGGCGGGGGGCAAC
The DNA here is from genome assembly GCA_037176885.1 of Favolaschia claudopus. Classification (NCBI taxonomy): domain Eukaryota; kingdom Fungi; phylum Basidiomycota; class Agaricomycetes; order Agaricales; family Mycenaceae; genus Favolaschia; species Favolaschia claudopus. Next base: position 2,280,498 of record JAWWNJ010000011.1, on the reverse strand, counting down.
AGCAGCAGCAGCAGCAGATGCAGCAAGGCGGCCAGCAGAAGAAGGAAGCTCTGAAACTGCGTCTGGATTTGAATCTCGAGGTCGACGTGCAGGTACGCATTTTTTCTGTTTTGTGTTGTGAATAATCGTCTAATTCCAAAATAAAAACTTTCAGATCAAGGCCAGGTACGTTCCGTTCTCTATTCTACATGTCAATAGGGGCTGAATGACGTAATTTTTTTCACCTAGAATTCATGGGGACGTGACACTTTCCTTGCTGTGAGTGCTTTTCTTGTTTTACTTTGCGGGTAGTCGTTGAATTGGTTGATAGTAACTGATGATGTTTCGTTAAACCCAGAAAATGAGACGAGACAACGGTGAAGCGGTGTATCTGTATGAAAATGGCCGTTATGGACGCTTGTAATTGACTGAATCGTACGCCGGACTCTAAGTTTGTAACGTTTTACTTTGGCTTCACGACTTGTAAAGTGTAGTACACGTACTTTTTATATAATTCGAATCGTTAATTCTGTGGTAGCCCTCTGCGATCGATACTTACTTGGTAGGAGGAGATAGGAGTGCTATTCGGGTCCATTTGCGCATCGTGGTGCTCTCCTACCTTGAGCCGCAGTCGAATGCGTGCGTTAGGCGCACCGGTGAGTTGCCGGTGAGTCGGTTGCATCGCGTCGCCGACTTCCTGTCGTCAATTCTGCGACGGAGACGGGCAAAAAGCGAAGGGCTAAAGGGCGGCCCCTGCCAAAGCGCAACTTGAATGCCGGGTGTAACATCAGGGTGCTGCCAACTAGCGACAATTTGAACATAGGATGACGTCATGTTCAATTCCTCGGCGAATGCCGAAAGTTCTATTCGAACATTGGCCTGTTGTTCTTCGCGACTGCATGCATTTAAGGAGCAGAATAATCAACTTTAGCTAGACGCCGAGATCTAGCATTCTGCTTACCAGTATGAACATCACAGATGCTTGAATGCATCGACAAAAACGTCAAGAATGTACCGAAAATGCCGAATCAAAGTATTTGTTACGTCCATGGCCATGCATTTTGGTCATTGCAATTAGTTCTCAGCCAAACACGGCACTGCTACTTAACAGCTGAGTGAAGGGAGAGAAGGTAGTATTTATTCGAACATTGCGTGTGTTGTTTTCGGAGGTATCTGTCAAGCACGTCCAAACATGCTCCTTCTCATCAACCTCCACATCGTCGGAAACGATCCTCACCAAGGGCCATAAATGCGGCTTAAATTCAGTGTCCTTCGTTCGTCTCGTTTCTTCTCCACCGATCAACCCAAACCACCTGTCAATCCTACCACTTATTCGACGTCAGATACAGCTTAAGTTTGAATTTGCGCGCTAAACTCGAAAGCGCCTCTTTCGACATAATTTCAACAACGGCCGATGCAACAAGGTGACTTGCCCGAGGATTTGCCAATCTGGGGCGAGCCCGGAACACACAGCCTGGCAACATCGAATCCTCGGAGCCTCCTTTTTTGTTCATTCGCCTAAGGCCTTCTGCTCGGATTCCTCCACTCTTTTGGCCAAATTGAAACTGCCAGTGGGCGTCCGGAGCTTCTAATTTCTCGCCGGTACTGCCCAGCCCCCGACTCACTACAGCTTGCATCCGCAGTTAACTCATGACCTGGCGAAATTCCTCGCCTCCGCGCCCACCGGCCGGCGGTACCTCGTCGACTCACTCATCAGCTCTGTTTCCTGGCACTCAAGACTCGTTCTGCTTCATCTGTATGAAGACTCTCTTGAGTCGAGTTCTCTTGGTAGCATGATTACTCTTGGCGCTGTCGCTTATGTTCCTCCGGTTCGTGACTCACACCTATCATCCGTCGCGCTCATTAAAATCTTCATGAGAGAAAATCTATCAGCGGCTATCTTGCTGGGAAATTCAATTCTATCTCGGGTGTGGGCTGAAACCCGATTGTCGAGGAGGGGGGGGTAAGCAATCATCAATGTAATGCATTGCTCAGGCTGGACTGCGGCTGAGGCTGCAATGGAGTGGGGTGGACTTCATGGAGCGCAGTGGTGTTAGTTGCTGCGCCGCATCAATATTTCGGTGCTCAAGGTGTTCACCCCAGCCTGATATTCGCTTCCACGCTTTCGTGGCTGCTACTGTGGTGGAAGATCGAAGATCCCTGTCGAACGAGAGGTGCGTAACGTACGTTTCAATTTTTTTCTTCCGCCAATGTTGTTGATTCCGTCGCACGCAGGGGAATTTGAAGAGCGAATGGTTTTCGTTTCTGAAATACAATGTGGTATGTGACGCTTTATGTTAATAACAATTCATTACGCATGTTAGTAAATGTCTCACTCGAATTATAGTACTACTAACGACTTTGTCTCCAAGACTCTGCATCCACCTCGCGAATTACTAAGAAAGAAGAAATATCGCCCACTGGCATCCCTCCATCCTACTGCGTCTTCTGGACCTCCTTCTTCGGGTGCTTACACCTCGGCCTTATCCTCCTCCCCCTCAACTCCAACGGCCTCTCCCTCCCCCTCAACCTTCTATACACCCCACACGCATTACACAACTTCTCACCACTCGCGCCCCGCCGCCAGACGCTCGTCTTGTGCGTCCGACAGTGCGCGCATCGGGGGAGGGGCGTCCCGTTGGCATCGAGTTGCAACTCCTCGTGATCATCCGCGGCGAACGAATCGGAGGAAGAAGCAGAAGCCTGGTCGACGGCGATGAGCGCAGCGGGACGCATCTTGTTGCGCTGCTGGAGGTAGAGCCCGCACGCGTTGCAGAGGGGGAGGTGCGTGGTGGGGGAGCGGCGCCAGAGGGGGGTGGTGGTGGCGTTGCAGTGGGAGCAGCTTTTTTCTTTCGCTGGCCCGGGGTGGAGGGAGGGGAGTGGGGCGGGGTTGGGGGGTGGGGGTGAGGGGTGGTCCGGGGTTTGTGGGGAGGAGGCGCTCGAGGAAGAGGAGGAGAGGGAGGGTGAAGGGGGTGGAGGTGGGTGGCCATGGGGGAGGATGTAGGATGTGGAGGAGAGGGAGGAGAGTAGTTTGGAGGGGTCTACATCGGCGAGGGCAGATGAGATTAGCATTTCGTTCCTCGAATCAAACTCGAGCGATGGTGGCTGCGTCAACGTCCACGAGGCGAAAGGAGACGATGCGATTTCTGGGGAGGGACTCTCCTCGACGTAGACGCGCGGTTTCGTTTCAATATGGATCTGCTGCCACTGCGAGTTGTCTGCGAGAAATTGGGCGGGATAGTCGCTGAAGCTGAATTCGTAGGGCAGGTGCGAATACGAAGATATCAAGGAGGATTGTGGCCCGGGATAGACTCCCTCGACACCCTGAGGAAAGGCAGGAGTGGGATAATAGACTGAAGGTGCGTGCTCATATAAAGTAGACTCGGAGCGCGAGCGAGTAGTATTATTATAAGCCGAATTATTTGCTGAAGCGTTGCTGATTCAGAGATTTTTTTCCTGATATCGAAGCTAGTAGTAGTATACGTACCGAAATTCCACCACTGTCCATCCATATGCATCATCGAGGAAGACGAAGAACCCGACGCAGTGGAAGCCGCGTACATCATCATCGCGGTCTTCAACTTGAACTCTTCTTCGCGATCCTCGTTCAAGTGGGAGTTGAGAAGCGGGTGTTGTTGGTACGTATACATGGCTTTGGTTCACGAGTTGCGATGGATGAAGGAATATATATATCAGCCAGGCAGGCAGGCACGGATCCGCGGTAGCAATTTCGTCTGGCACTCTATTATGATGACTCGCGCAGCTGGGCATTACCGCAAAAGGGACTCGGATAATTCTGTCAACCGGCCTGTGTACTGTATGCGTACTCCGTGGGCGTTTCGCGAATCGCCGTATCCCTGATTTGGATGGAGTCTTCGATGGATGGATGGACAGCTGTAACCTGTCAAGCAAGTTTGCATTTTGGGCTCGTTGAAACCGGCAGCGTGGAGCTCGAGAGATTGACGCCGATTTTTATTTGTTACCTTGCGTTAAGTGCGGGGTGCGCGAGGAGTGGTCAGGACCCGGGATCTGTGTGTGAAGTTGCCGGTCGTAGTGCGCAGTTGGGAGTTGTTCAATAATCAATCTCACCTACAACGATTTGCGAGGAGATTGCTCGATTTGAGATATAATTCAGTGAGCATCGCAGACAGACTACTAGCTATCTGTATGGTAGATGAATCTCACGAACGCCGAACCAAAGGGCGGCTGAACAGAGTCGAATGCCAGCGGTCTGGGCCTCAATGAAACATCCGTGCATCCGTGAAAACAATACAGAAATTTGAGAGTGAGACTAGAAGCAAAAAAGATTGTCGTCGTCGAAACTCTACCTGAAGGCTGACTGACGTTGGGCGTAAATGTTCAGTCTGTCGAATTCTCGACATCGGTTTGATAAAAATCCTCGCGTGGGAGAATTGCCGTTTTTGGGGACGCATCATCGGGCCGACGTTTCCGAGGAGGGCGGGCCGCCATCAAGCCCTAACAAGGACAAATCGACTCCGCAAAAGACCATGATGATCAACGTGGCGCATCTGCGGTTAGCTCCAGCCTACCCACCGAGATGTCTTCTGGTGGCTTCAGCGCCTCGCCCGTCAGTATGCAGATACTTTTCGCTGTCCCATCGCCGTCGCCGCTCTTCAGTCTCCACGGAATGCTTGCGGAATCATCTCGAAAATACAGCTTTTCAGCGCTTTTACTAGCTGCTTGGTGCTAGAGCCTAGCTGGCAGCACGGCGCTGATGTTACACCCCGCATTCAAGTTGCGCTTTCGCAGGAGCCGCCCTTTAGCCCTTCGCTTTTTGCCCGTCTCCGTCGCAGAATTGACGACAGGAAGTCGGCGACGCGATGCAACCGACTCACCGGGATCGTTTCCGACGCTGTGGAGGTTGATGAGAAGGAGCATGTTTCTTTGTAGCTTACTCTTGCTGCTTACTGTAACTGTTTGCAGTTAAGAAGAACAACAGGCCAATGTTTGAACTGAACTTTCGGCATTCGCCGAGGGATTTGAACATGACGTCATCCTCGGTTCAAAAAAAACTTTGTCTCCATCCTTCGTGTCCACCTGGTTCTCTTTGGCTTGTTTTGCTACAGGAGCACAGCTTAGAGTCTATCTTTCTCTGTCATGCACATCTCTGTCAGAGGCAGACAGACGATCCGTTCATCGTTTCTTTCCGCGTGCAGCTCCACAATAAGTGAAATGACGAAAGACTCCAACTGACGGCGCTTATAACTGAGCCTCCGTCGTAGCTAGAATCTTTGTCCTTCCCTTCCATCACATCAGCCATGGCCGACCAAGTATCCTCCGCATCTCCTCCTCCGAACGCTGCTTCATCTCGCTCAAGATCTACCTCCCGAGATGAGAAACCTGATCCCACCAACGCTCACTCTCCTTCCCCCTCCTCTTCCCAACCCGCCTCGCCCAACGTTTCCACACCTCCTCCGAATCATTCACCCTCTCCCTCCATATCGCGTTCCGCCTCCCCTGAAGGCTCCGCCTCCGCCTCTTCGAGTCGTTCTGCTTCTCCCGAACCCGAGCCTGAGGGGGAAGAACAACAAGCGCAGGCTGATCGCCCACGACGTCGACGTCAGAGGAAGTCACGGCGGCACCGTCCGGCGGGAGAAAACGATGCCGTACGTCTCGATCTAATTCTCCGTCTTTCTGTCTTTCCGTCTCACGCGTCTGACGACCTATCCAAACAGCTCGAACCCGACGCGAAGCCAACTCAGGCTGCTGTGACACACAAGCCCCAGGTAGAATCGGAGGAATTAGTCGAAACCGTTTCCACCGACGGCGTCCGGCAAAATCAAGAAAAAAATGAAAATCTGAAGCTTCGCCTTGATTTGGCCTTGGATGAAATAAAGGCCGAGATTGAAGGGAGCGTGACGTTGTCCCTGCACGATTAAATGGACAGTCTGGACGTTGTAATAATTGTATCAACTTATATTTTTTAATTGCGGACCTTGATCACGATGCCGATTGAAACTCGGATCTTCCATAGTCAGAATGAGTTTTATGAGAGTAACAATACAGTTAGACAATTCGTACAAGGATCAAGGCAATCAGCTCAAAGAGACGGTAGCCTGGCCGGAGCTCGACAAACCCTCGACCTACATCAGCATACCATCAACAAGCCGCACACATATCATCATCATCGAAAAGAAACCATCCACTCACCGCAACAATCTGATAGTTCATCGTCCCCAAATTCATCCCAAACGACCGCCAAGCATTGACGTGGTTCGCAAACGTCACAGTCCCACTCGTCCGCTTATTTTGGCGGACAGAGATGAACTGCGGGAACGTCGCCGTGCCCTGGATGGACGGCTGGTTGACTTGCGTGTGCGTGTAGACGTCGTAGACCGAGCCGTCGGAGGTGAATGTGCCTTTGTGGACCGTCCCGGAGTTGGCGGTGCCGAGGTTGAAGTTGTTCGCTTGCTCGTTGACGTAGTATTCGACGAGGGGGTTGGTCGACCAGCCTAAACGCAGGAATAGGAGGTAAGCGGTTGGTAGAAAAGGTTGAATGAAGAACGAAATGGAGGGGACGAACCGTACACAGAGAGAATAGCGGCCGAGGCGGGGTTGGGTCCCCAGTTCGCATTGAAGTTGATTGTTCTGATACGTAGAGAAAGATCAGTCAAATGATTTGGACTCGACCTGAATATTTCTCACCGCGAAGTGCTACCGGGATTCCACCCCTGTCCGCAAACAAAATCGCCTGAACCGCTCCACTGAGCCTCGTACTGCCCTCCAGCGATGTTGGTGAAGGTGAGACTGAAACCGCTAGTGACGAAGTTGGACCAGAAGAACCCGTTGAAGGTACCCTGTCCGGGTCCTTGCACACCACGCGATGCCAATTCAACATCGGTGGGGAACGTGACATTGCTCCCAACAGGAAGGATCAAAGCCTGGGCTCCTGCGACTGCCAGCGCGACAACAGAAGACAAAGAGGTCGAGAAACGCATGTTTAATGTGTGGTGGAACTGAATCCTGAATGCTTCGTCTTATAAGTTTCTCGGTAATTGCTGCCGCAAGCGTTCATTCGTGGAGGGTGGCACTACGAGAAATAAGCTTCGTTCTGGGGAAACTCCGGCAGTTTTCGTAGCCACACAGCGAGACTAAAGGACCGTCCGGGGACGGTCAGCTTGCCAACTGTCGGCCTTCTGACCTTGATGTTCATGCCATGTGCGCGTGTTGATGAAGCCACGCGGCGGGCCGGAGGGTAGCCCAATCGTCTTGGCCATTGAAGAGTGTGGAAGACAGCAGGCGTGGTGCTTCTGTAGCCAATAAAGGTGGGACAAAGAAGAAGAGCATAGAGACAGGAACATTACTTCGGTAAAACAATGTATTCAGCGAAGTGTTGGTGACGACGAGACAGAATGGCGAGAGAGTTCGCGAGGAGAGTTTCAGCCCAGAGTTGAAGAAGTAGACGAGGGGCGAAGCCGAGAATAAACCGTAGTGGTGCGTCGCCGATTTGAAGTTCAAGCCAGTAACAATTCAAGAGGGAAAAAGATTCGCGATCAATTCGGGATTGAAGTTCGAGCGCAGGTCAGCAGGGCCACAGTTCTACGGAAGGTTGTAGACAGCACAAATTTGCGAAGAGGCACCGTATCTAAGAGAAATTCCAGACAGTTATGGACATGGTGGAAGAAGAGAGAAAGAGACGGCGTGTGACATGTAACGATCACGTGTCTTCAAGTTGATCAGATCACAGTCACGTCCTCTCTCTTCCCGACACCCACCACCTCGACCAACGGTGTTCCAAAGTTCAACCGAAGACAAGAGCGCCTCACTCTGGGTATCGCCCGTCCTCAAAATCTATACCTGCTTCCACCCGGCCCGATACCTGCTGGTTTTGTCGCTCGACAGTCTCGGATTTTGACGCCGAAACCTGACATGTAGACTATGTAGTTAAACTCGACACCCATACTCTGTTCCTTCACCAAATACCCCTGAAAAGCGCTCCACTGCGAATATAACTTCCCAGTCTCTATGCTGACAAAGGCTCACAACATCTATGACTTCCGCTATGCATCATCGTGGAGATCTCTTTGATCTTGTCCGACTCCAACGTTGGTGCGGTCATTCGTGATAAAACTGGCTGCCTACTACCTTGACTTCCTCCATCCCACTTGTCGCCACACTTCATACCACCCACCGACCAATCTACTGAAAGATGTCTGACAACGAATCCTATTCCCGCTCAGCCTCTCGTTCTCGCTCGCCATCTCTCGAGCCGGAGATGGAGCAGCAGCAGGATTCTCGCCGCCGTGGTCGCCGCCAACGGCAAACTCAGCCTCAGGAACCCAACCAGGTGCGTAAATCTCTCCATCCATGAAACGTAGCATATCTCTGACTTGTCTGAAGCAACAGCAGCCCGATATGAACCAAGCCCTAACGCAACAAAACCCCGCTCAACAAATGACCCAGCAGCAGCAGCCTGGTCAGATGATGGGCCAGCCCGGCGGTGGTATGCAGCAGCAACAAGGTGGCGAGGGCGGGAAAGACACGCTGAAGCTGCGACTTGATTTGAACCTCGAGGTTGACGTGCAGGTGCGGCCCATTTTCTTTGGTGTCAATAATCGTCTGATGCCGAAAATAAACAGATCAAGGCCAGGTACGATCAATTTCTTTTATAATCTTCGATCACGTGACCGAAAATTTTGCTCATAGAGTTCATGGGGATGTGACACTTTCATTGCTGTGAGTGAATCCGCCTTTTCTGGCGCCCGCAGTGCTGATTCGAACTCTTCGTAGTGACTGATACCTTTGGAGAATGCATACGATATATTTTGAATGGACCAAATGACAGACGGACTGTGTATTGTACTAATTAGACATGTATCCCACCAAACTAGCTTTGTTCGCTCGCGTCTCGACTCAAATAACTACAACACTTCCTCCACCTGCGGTAGGATAATGAAGATATTGAGTCGTCGCCATCCCACCTCCTCCCATCCCGGTTTGCATCCCCGGCGCAACGGTGTTTCCTCCCGCCATTGTGGTTCCCGGCATCGTCGCACCAGGCTGCATTCCCGTCATCGTAGACGGAAACCCCCCTGCCGTTGAAGCCATTCCCGTTGTCGTTCCCGGCAGATTCATACCTCCTTGCATTCCAGTTCCTATCCCCGTCCCAGTCGTCGTTGTGGACATCAAAGGCCCCGTATCGTTAGAGCCAGCTCCATTCTCCGGAGGCATTCGAGCTTGCACCCCTCTCCGTCTCCATCCTCCAATTCTACCCCCGGTCGGAGCCGCGATTGCTGGATCACGCGAGCGGCAACATATCACGGCTGCGATTACATTGAAAAGTGCTAGCCCAACCTACAACCGAAGCTCTATGAGAGAGGGAATCCAATCATTCAATATACTGCGCTCACATTTGCAAGTCCTTCGGCTATACTGACCAGTACATATCCGATGCCTTCCACCACTGTTATGGCGAATATTGCTAGCGCGGAGAAAACTGCACCCTGGAATTACGAAGTTAGGACTCAGAGAAATGTTGCGGCGGACGCTAGACCGACCATATTTTTTAAGGCGTTGAGTGGTAATAAATGGCAAGTCTGTCGATGTCGACTTTCGACTTGGCTCTACTCTTTAAAGACATCTTTCATCGTCGACCGGATAGGTCAGCGTCTGCATTATCAGGATCTTTCGTCGAAAGTGATGTCAGGCTTTGGTATCTTTATTTTTACCAACACTGGATATGAGGGCGTCATGACTCTCACGGAACCCACAACCAGGGAAGGCGACGCGTTGTTTCGCTTATTGTCACGTGTGCGTTGCACAGTGATTTGATGATGCCGAAGTTTGCCGAACGTCTCTTACTTCCCTCCATCATCTTCACGAACTCGAAACTCGAATTGTTCGCTATTTTGCCATTCATTTATCTTGTCTGCACTCTTCTATTGTCAATGTTTTCAAGTTCGACGCGTCTCTCATCTGCTCCTGCTTTCGCCGTCGAACGGGCTGATTCTTACCACTGGCAGTCTCTGGCGACTCGGAGTAGAACCCCGTACCCGGGTCCCTGAGACGTAGTCTAAATTGTTGAACACCCCTTCCTTCGTTTCCTTCCCACATATCGTGAAGTCAACATGGCTGAGTACTCGCACTTGTCTACCCCAGATCCGGAATTCGCCAAGGTCTGGGAGCAAGTCAAAGGACTGTACCCCGCGCCTGGTACAATCACCGTGGCTGGACAGAGGCATGCTATGAATACAATCGTTATTCCAAGCGCAATGGATCGACTTCGTCCGATGCTCCCTTCTAGTGCGTGAGCATTTTCTAATGGATCTCCTCCGAGAGATTGCTTATGCCCCTTTTCGTAGAGTCATCGTATGGCGTTACGGACCATACCATTGCAGTAGATGACGGATCCATCGTCCTGCGCTGCATCCAGCCTGCTCCTAAACATGGAGAAAGCGGCAGTTTTCCTCTCCTCGTATGGTTCCACGGTGGAGGTTAGCTTCAATGTCTTCGATACCCTCGTCTCAACAGACCACTAGGTTGGATCTCCGGAAATCTGGACTTCGACGACTTCTATCTTCGGATTCTCAGCGTAGAGCTCAGGCTTTCTATTGTCAACGTTGATTACAGGTCAGCAGACAAAAATGATTGGGTTGTTCGGAATTCGAAATAGCTCATCCTCAACAGATTGGTGCCAGAACATCCGTTCCCAACTGGGTTGAACAACTGCTACGCTGCATTGAAATGGGTGTGTCGTGCCGTATCTTCAAACCGCCTAAGTCTTCTTGATGCATATATGGCCGTAGACCGCCACCAACGCAGCCGCACTCTCGGCCTCTCTTTCGAAAGGGTTCCTTATCGCTGGAGGTTCAGGTGGCGCTCATTATGCTGCCGCCATCGCCCATAGAGCGCGAGACGATTCGTTTTTCGAAACCCGCAAGCTCACAGGCCACCTCTTGCAAATTCCCTCGCTTTTACACCCTCAAGCGAATCGTGAAAAGTAGCTACTTCCTTTATTTCTTTGAAGATCTCAATCTTGAATCATTCCCTAGATATAAGGCCGACCTCCTGTCGGCAGAGCAGAATAAAGACGCTCCCGTGATGGGGAAAGCGAACCTTGACTTCTTCTTCTGTGCGTTTTATTTATTTCTTCCCATTACATCGTTTCCTAAACTTCGTCTCTTAATCTAGCCTGCCTTCAAGCAGACCCTTCCGACCTAGAAATATCACCTCTCCTGCTCCCTCATGAGAATCTCCCTCCACTATACATTCAAGTCACCGGCTTTGATCCCCTCCGCGATGAGGGGTTATTTTACGAGAAACTTCTTCGCACTGAAGGCGGAGTGAAGACGAAACTTGACGTGTGCGTCCCGTTCTATATCTGTTTTTTGTCTAGTGAACTAATAATAATACGCTCGACCTGTGTGGATACAGCTATCCAGGTGTTCCGCACGCGTTCCACGCCAGCTTCCCACAGCTTGAGCAGAGCAAGAAATGGGAAGTGGATGTGAGGGAGGGGATTCAGTGGTTGCTGGGTGGGCCGCGAATATAGTATTCTTGGGCAAAGTCCTCGCAACAATAAATCGAAGTACGCTATACAAAGCATTGAGAAGAAAAATCTAGAGTTTGAAATTATCATATATATTGCACAATCACATTGCAGTCACACTATGCAGCGTCGCAATTGCTTTGCCACTTCGGAGGCTCACAATGGTTACGACGCCTTTCCTAAAGCGCTCTGGTCATTTCCATTGACCATCGATTTCACAACCGGAACCGCAACCGCAGCAGTATCGGGCTTAGCCATCGCCAACGTTAACTGCAACCTCCTCGCCCTCTCCGCCTTCCGCTTCTGCTTCAACTCCTTCATAGCGCGCTTCTCCTCCTCCTGCGACTTCAACCACTTCTCCGCATCCTTTACGGCACCAGCCGGGTTGATCTTCTTCGTCAAGAGGTAGCCTTGGATTTGTGCTATGGAATACGTTGAAGCGGGTATGATTTTGGCAAATTCAACCGCGTATTGGTTCACTGTGTTTTGAGTGTATCTCGGTGGCAAGGAAGCGGCTGGCGGTGTGTCGTCTGCGGAGAAAGATGGACTCGATTTGGAGGAAGTGGCGGTAGGATAGAATCGTTTGAACACCTGCTCAATTTGGACTGCATCGGCAAACTTGTATTCAATCTGGTGCCATGGTGATTAACCAAATATATTCATTTTAAGTAAGAAACTCATACCTTGACATCGAATCTCCCTGCCCTGATCAGCGCAGAGTCCAGATTCTCGATGTGATTCGTCTGGTACGCAGGTAATCAATGAAGACTGTAGGATGTCACATCAAAACAACCACACACCGTCGCAAAAGTCAACCTCCCCTCCTCGCTCGACACAGAATCCAGTACATTTAGCAGCCCCGAAAGCGTCACTGCAGACCTAGGCGGCGTCTGTGTGGTACCACCAATAACTTTACCACTCTTGTCCAGAATCGGTTCCGCCTGGACATCTTCCTCGTCCTCGCCTCGAGAAGGGAATGCGCAGTCGATATCTCTGTTATCCCCGGCAAGAAACTGAAGTGCATGTCTACGGGAGGAGGAATTGAACGTACTCGATGAGGAGGATACACCGTGATGGAGTGTCACTTATGAGTTTCCCTAAGCTGTAGTCGTCGATTCCTGGATTCGCTAGGGAGATGAAGTATATCTATGGAATCACAGATTCATAGTTGATCTGCGAATACAAGCGGAAAGGGCAACGCACCTCAAGACCAAGTTCGCCAGCTAAAATGTGGATGGTGGTACTCTTTCCTGTTCCGGGTTCGCCGTCTGCAATTTACGATTGTTCATTCGCGAATCTGACAGGGGCGCGAAAATGAACATAAGTCACTTACAGAGCAAATAGCCTCGAGAAAAGTTAGCAATTGTACTTGTAGCCGAGATTATCCTGAGTATGATGATTCGACACACCTCTCCGGTGCGGAATCCCCGCCTCAGTATACCACTCCTCACTCTCCAAAAATTGTTTCGCGTCAGCTACAATCGTCTCCTTTATATCCGTGGGCAAAATGAGAGTTGAAAGGGCTCGACGACTCTTGGTAATCGTTTTGGCCCAAGCTCCTCGCTAAACGCAGAAAGATGTTCAGTGACACTCACGAACGAGAAGTAAAATCAGACGTGCGTTATCAGTGAGATGTACAGTAACATTTGAGACGCCATTCTCGAGATACTTTTCCCGAGCCGTGTCGATGAGATCTGCGAGGACGGTTTTGTCGGATGAATATAAGCTGTAGAGCGCCGAGAACAATCATCAGTTGATAGAATGAGGAAGCAGAAACCCAAGAAGATAATTGTCTTTGTATCGCTGGCAGACGTACGTGATATTAACAGATCCACCCACAGGATTTGACGAATTCCAACGCGTTTCCCCAGGTGTGACGACCACTAGTGATGAGGAAATCCAGTCAGCCTCTTTCCCATACAACAAGTAAAGACAAACCTTGAAGCCAAGTACTCCTCCCCGTATTCTCCGACGTAAAAAGATACCTTTGTTTCGTATCGTGTGCAGGCATGTACCTCACTGTATCCTTGGGGCCATTCCCCCATATCAAGTCGCTTTGTTTCGTGCTGATGGTGTAATCGAGATTGTCTTGGAGGACATTCGCTGATTTCTGGAAAGGAACGGGTGATCAATTTCTAGAGTGCGTCTTGGGAAGAGATGATGCACACCAGGAACGCCAGAATCCAATCATGTGCTGAATCACCTTGCGGGAAGACGGCTGTGATGAGGGCGCCAGACTTGCCCACTCAGTTGATACATCATCAGAGTGGCCAAGTATACTCACATTTTCTGTGTTACGATCCACTTTCCTTGGCAGAACCTTTGAATTTATGTAACACCGTCTTGCAGCGTGCACAAAGTCGTCTAGGATTTGTCGCTTTCGGCTCCAGATACTAAAGATTAGAGAGCGGTTGTGAGCAAGATACTTAACAGTTTCAGAATTTCCCGTTATTCACCTGATATGCAAGGTTCCGCCGATCTCCTCTCCAGTGTCATAGTGCGAGAAGCCCGCGACAGATTTGTTCTGCGCATCAGTGTGGTGAGACAAACGATGAAAGAGTCATTTATTCGCAACTCACCACCGAAATCCAATATCCTCTCCATTTGAAAATGGATGGTGTGAGCGAAGAAGGTTCGTATATTGCCTGTCAAGGAAAACTTGAATACGAGAAGGAAAAACTTTGCTATTTGCGGACGGGAACTGAATTCAAAACATACATCCGGATGCCCGTCTACTTTTCCTAGCGCAGAAGACGCATTCGGCCTAGACGCCGCATTTCGTCCAACGACTTTGAATGATCGACTTTCGTTCCAAACGCGATGGTGTTCGAGATAGTGGAGTACCCAATCATAAGCGAAATCGTTTGTAGCAAACTGGATTGAGGTCATGACAAGATTTTTGATGAAGAGAGAAATATAATGCACCTCGGCTTTCACCATAAACACTGAGAGTCGTCGTGTACGTGAGTATATACTGTGCCCGATTCACTACGAGAACTTACAGCTCGTCCCAAATCTCGATATTGTGTCTCCAAGTCGACGGCCAGCCTCCACGATAGTTCCTGATTGTCTGCTTCAGTTCCCCCATCAACGCATACACACAGATCTACACCAACCCAAGAATATAAACCGGAAGAGCTCAGCTACCTGTGGGTTCGTGGATGTGGTTTTGACGAACGAGACAACACTTGTGAGCAGAGATGTGCCATATGATGAGAATACGAGAGCGCTCGCGGCGAAGAGCAAGAAAGAGGTTGCTTCGAACATGGGGGTGTAATTCAGGGGGGCGGACTTGATTTCGGGCGCGAACCTTTTTAAATAGTGTGGGCGCGGCGCGGGTCCGGTGCTGCCGCGAGGCTTCAAGACGATGATTCATGGACAGATAAACGCCTAGGGTATCGATGTTGCGTTGCGTGTTATTTTGATAGGCGCTGAGCGGAATGAATTGGGGTGGAGAGACAAGTGGCGAAAACATGAGAAAGTCAGCCGCGCACGGTGCCCCATGCCCACCACAGAACCCCAGCCGCGCTGATGAGGTGGGAGGCAAGCAGAATTCAAACTCCGATATTGATGGTATGATGGCGGTCCTACCCTGGCGGGTTGTGCTTGGGAGGAAAGAGATGAATTGGAAGAAATTGAAGTAGAGATCGATGAAAGCAATAGCTACCGCTAGTAGTATACGTGTAATCAGGTAGTTCTCTAGACGCCAAGCATTCACTATCATTTTCTCTGCCCAATATCACTCTCGCAAATCCGATGCCAGCTTGTTGAGCAGCATGCCCAAATATGCGACCTCTTCCTGAGCCTGAGTAACATTTTTATCAAGCACAATCGCCTGATTGATTGCGGGGAGCTTTGTGACACCGTATCCTAACCATCGGCCAGGGGCGACAATCCTATGCTTGAACCACTCTAAATGAAGATGCGTGAACAAAGAATTCTCTTGAATCGAGCAAGAGAGAAGCGCACCTTGCCCCTTCAACGCAAAAAAGTCGAAGGGCATAATAAACCCGCGTTCAAACTGCATCAACTTCCTATTCGCCCTCCCAACCCGCTTCGCGGCCTTGATAAATTCAAAGATTGGTGGGATTCCGGGTATGCTATAATGCGTTTCAGGTGTGTCGGGTCGCAAGCCGAGCACACGCTTCGTGAAATTGAGCCCCCATTGGATGAACCCAGAAGCGCTCTGAAGCGAAGGCATTCTGTCGAGAAGCTTGTTGAACTCCTCCTCCGCCTGGGCTTTTTCCGCATCAAGTGCGCGACTAGCGTTCGTAAGATAGGAAATTGACTCCCTCAAGAAGGAAAAGTCGAGATCTTTTGTGAACGCCGTCGTAGCCGCCACGATTTCTTCGAGTCTGTTTATTGATTTAGATGGTCAGTAAGGAAAGAGGAATCGATTTGTTGGGATGAGTCGCTTACTCGTCCAAATAATCATGCAGCTCGAGCGAGTAATGAGTAGTATTGAGAGGAAGAATGACCGAGTCGGTCAGTCGGAGAAGCATGAGCCCAACGTGCTTTGCCACTGCAGTCTAAAATTCGCATATTCGCCTAGCGGTGAGCAACACATCAAAGGGATGCAGGAACAATTCTCACTGTACGATGGAACTCCGGATCCCCATACCTTTCCATCCACTCCAGACTATCATAAATTGAGTGCGAATGGAACACCGCATCTTGGGGCGTCCTATCAAACGCCTCCTCGAAGCTGGGGATTCCAATATGCTCCCAGAAGACGGTATAATCCGAGCCGCTATTGGGTAGAGGGAGGAGACTAAGTGGGGTCCGTCCCTTCCCGCGCCGTATGTTCTCCGTTGTAGCATGGCACAATGTGGCATTGGGTATGGGAATCGGCCCATCGTCATTCCGTGCATCGAACAAAGTCTTGCCGGGCGTGGTAGGGTGAGGAATCTCCTTCGCCGTATCAATAGCCAAATGCGCTAACGAGGGCGTAGCAGTAGCTCCCCAGCGCGACCCTCCAGCCGAGTCGTCAACGTTCAGGTACGCGACGACGTGTTCTTTGAGCCAGTCCGCAAAGTCTTCGCCGTACTCCGTGGACCCGATCAGGCCGTACTCTTCGGCGTCCCAGCTGGCGAAGACAACTGCAATATCAAGCCGTGAGTATACGGAAGGAGCCAGAGGCGAAGAAGGGAACAAAAGGTGCGCACTCGTCCGAAGAGGCTTCCACCCTGCTTTGAGCAGTACACCTACGCCCCGCATGATCTCGTGTATCGATGCCGTCCCGCTCACCGGATCCGACGCACCCATCACCCAAGCTGTTGTCTTGTCAGTGACCTCCCTACACAGTAACACAGACATCTCACCGTCGCGATGCCCACCCACCAACACCACCTCGTTCCTGACATGTCCCGGAATCGCCGCCATAACATTCCAAATCGGCATCACCTTCTCCTCGACGCGGTTCACCACTCTCACCGTCGCGTTACTGGAGCGGCCGTTGAGCTTCCTGGCCTCGTCCAAGTCCAATTCAGCACCCCCGAGGCTGAGCTCAGCTAGGAGGTGCTGTGCGTTGTTCCATGAAATCGGCAGAGACGGAATGAAAGGGCTGTTTGTGCCTTCGAGGCGCTCAGCATCTGGGTAGGCGGGGTAGCCTGGGGTTGTTGGGTCGCCCGCTGATAAGGATGACTGGGATTAACGGTCCGAAAAATACATGGGGAGGAATGTGAGCACGTACGGTAGATATTAGCATACGCAACGGTACCACGCTGAATCGAAGTTGGATTCCGCGCAGGACCGGCGGGGTATGGTTTGAACCCATTTTCCGGGGTGAGAAACCCGTCGTCTCGCGGATCGTTATACATAAGGACGCTTTGGGAAAATGTGAGGATCGTGCCGGAAAACAGTAGGATAGGCTTACGCCGCGGCACCTAATTCCTCCGCGCCTTTGACCTACAACGCTCCAAATAAGCAGCGTGCGCGGAACATAAGCATAAAAATAGAGGTGTGCGTACCTTGAGACCACGAAGAATGCCGCCATAATACCGCGTGAGGATGATCTTCCCCGTGAGATTGGCTCCTTTAGACAGCAATTCCTCGTAGTCCTGAGAGGAAAACATGAGGGCGATCTATTCTCTTCAAGCGCGAGGAGCTTGCTTACCGCGGGGGTTCCGTAGTTGGCGTAAACGAGCTACCAAACAGCTGAGTGAGTATCCACTCATGACCCGCGAGTTGAGTTGAGTCATCGGTCACTCACCTTTCCCTGCACGTCGCCGTTCGCACTCGCACCATGCCACGTTGGAACAGCATCCCGATTCCTATGTGCAGTCCCATCGTCGGGATCTCCGTCCTCCGCCAATTCAGCATTCCACTTCACACTACCGTCGTCCTGCAGAATTTGCAGCCGCTGCTCCACGCCTCTGTCCATAACGGGATAGTATTCATCAATCTAATGAAGGGGTTTTGGTTTCAGCGTCGCCAACTACACCCCGCAACAAATCATGTGTACATACCCAGGCTGAAGATTGACGAGAAGGAAACCATTTCGAAGTCAATCCCCGTGTCGCCGATTGGGATTTTTTACTCCCTGCAGGAAATATTGGCGCCACCTCCGATGGCCGAATACCCAATTCCGTTTGGAAATGCTTCAATATCAACAAAGCATCGTCTCGATCTTGTTTGGAGCCGGCGAGGTGAGCGTTAGCGCTGTATCGCTTAGCTATCATGCGAGCGTGTCGTGCGTTGGGGATAGAACTGTCACGGAGACAATCATTGACAGTTTCTCTGAAAAGATAAACGCAAGGGACTTACAGAAATAGTCTCTCGCGTTCTTCCTTCGAAAGTCCTGATTTTTGGACCCCTTCGAGAAACTCGAATGTTCCCCATTCCCCATAGTTCGCGGCCTCGCTGTAAAAGGCTACATCCTCACGGTGGACGTGGATAACGCGGAAACAGAATAGACACGTCAAGAACACAAGTCCCAGAATCGGTAGACGCGCCTGGAACCTTCGAGCAGGGCTCAGGGGAGGAGAGTTGTACTGATATGGGTTCTTTCCTTTGCCTTTGCTCATGGTGGACACTGGAGACGAAAAGAGGCTGCGCGGCGCAGCTGTAACAGTATTGCGCGATGATGCTGGAAAAACATCACAAGTGTCGACCAACCACGTGCTTTCGGCAATCTTTGATGATCAGATGCCAGATGGTTTGACAACCGTTTATGACCAACTTCGACTATGTTCAAGAATGAAGGGCTCATTTGGCCGCTTTGTTGTGCATTTGTGTCCAGTATTTTCGATTGGAAAGGCTTTCTAAGACGAGCATCTAACGGTGAAGAAATTAGGAAATCAATCCATCAACCAACCGGCTACTTGAAGGCAAGTAACGGCTTGTTTGATTTCAGACCCTTCAACCCAGAGCTGGAAAATCTGATTCAAAATATAAAAGCGTACCCAGCACATAGAATATAATGCTTCACTGGAGAAAGAACAAAAACATCGTAGTGTCGCTTTGTCTGTAAGCGAAAAAGATGCACTTGCCGCTCTTGGTTACTTGACAGTATACTAGCGAACGAAGCCTAACGGAGAGACGGCCACGCAACCTTTCCTGGAGCTAACCCAAAACAATTGATCTCAGCGGCGTTCCGCATATTTATTAGAAAGCATTGTCTGCATTTTTACCAAAGATAGTCGTGGACACTGGATTCAGAGCTTTCGAGGATAACTATTTCTGGAGTCAGTGGCGGGCGATAAGTTCGATCCGCCGGGAGTCTGAGAACCTAGTTAGCGTGTGAGCCGCTCATGCGATTCGTGCCGCCAATCCGTCGCTTGTCAATCGGAAAGAATCATTTCGAACACGGCTGCTTCATACCTGTCACCGCCCTATTTGGATTCGAGTTCATACCGCGGCTACTCCAGGCCGACCCTATGTAGTTCTCTCTTCGACCAGTTAAACCTCCTAAAGATTTGGGATCTCGATACCGAAAAAATAGATTGGCCTCGAATTGGCCTGACAAATCAAAATCCAAATTCTGGAACCGAGAACCATGACGGTGTTCATTTAAGCGAAGATATCACCTCTCCCACTCAAGTCAGGGCTCCTTATTGTCTGAACAAGAACACATTTCCATGGGTTTTGACGCCGTCGCCATCGTGTCATTGCGGCGAACACATTGCATGAGCCAGACCTCTCTAGTACTAGTGCGAGAACGTAGAAAGCGGGAGTTACAGAATACATGGGCTGGACTCGATGTAGCGAGGGCGTCGAGCTCATCTGTCTAGGAGACGTTAGCGTTGGATAAGAGCTAAAATGGAGCAATGAGATAATACTTAGCTTTCCCAGGGGACAGCGTGCAAGTCGATGTTGCGCGGGAGTGGGTATGGGAAGGGAATTAACGCACATGCCCTATTAACCACATTAACGTTTTCACAACATCGACCACTGCGATCCCCCCCTATGCTGTGTGCTCACCTCGATAGACTGAATTCGTACCCTAAGTAATGAAACCGAATTCGGTGCGCGAGTTCAACCTCTAGCCTTCGCATTTGGGGCTCCCAATTCGAGCGATTGTACGGAAGTGAGGCTTCATTAGGCTGGGTGGGTGCAGGATTTATTGACTCTGCGCGCAAATCACTGTTCGAAACAGCCTTGCACACTCACGATTCACAAACGAGCTCACGAGCCTAAGAGGTTTGTGAACCAAATTCGCTTCATCGTCGATCGAATGAATACCTAGCACACTTATTTCATCGGCTTTGTTTCCAAGATAAAATAATATACGAACCCCAGGGCTGTGACTGAGACAAATATCGCAATGTCTAGTTGATCCTGAACGATTCGAGTTTCTGTTTGATCATGATATGGTTTTGCACTTGAAGCAAGTCTGACAGCGGCAGACCACATGAAAAGACGATAAATTCGTTGCATGGGAGTCAGTATCTTCATCGCCCAGAGGCAGTCAATGGCAGAGCTTTCCTGGAAACGACGATCAGCGTTGTGGGCAAAAAACGAGGAGGCTGCACAGGAGCAATTGATGATTGATCGGAAAGTTGATACATTGATGCGGCGTTTCGGCTTTCTATCTCTCTCTATCTTCTCCCACCGCACACAAAGCTGCTTCTATCAGTTAGGCCCTGAATCGCACAATTGTCGCCCCCGGAGAGAACAACATGGAGTAACGTCCCATATCTCGGCATGAATGGGCAACGCTGGCGGGCCTATGAAGTTCCTTTTTGGGAAGCATTATCTCTTGTATCTCGAGATGATTTGTCAAAACTTACAAAGCCTGAGTCAGATTTAGAAATCGTGCTAGAATTTTCCTAATTCCTTTGTAACTAAACCGCTAAGCGAGAGCTGGATTACGAACGAAGGACCATTGCGTTCAGTAATCTCGAAACAAGCTCGAAAAGCCATTGCGGTTACGATTAGAATGCCGCTAATTGCGTCGGCTGAAGTACTGCTGAAGTTCGCTGGATGAATTGAAATCTAGGTAGTACATACCTAGTACTCACGGTGTCAATTTGCCGCGGAGACAACATTGACACAATGACACGTAGGTGCGTTCCAGTGTTCTGTTTTCACTTTCTCGCTTCGCTGAAAACGAATCGTCAGGATAGCAAGGTGCGTCAAAGATGGTGCGAGCACTTAATTCACCGGCGGCATATTGCCAACATGATTCTCTGTCAGGAGGGCCATGGTTATTCCGACGAATTATTTGGATTGTCTGGGCATCCGAATACAGCGGATAGTGATACGGCGCTCTTTGTCCCGGAGCGAGGCTCGAAGATCGACCCGAGTCAACCTATGCTCTCCATCATCACAATTTGCACGTTCAGGGATCCACGAACACTGGCATCATATTGTCTTCCTTGAGCGCAAATCACTGCTACTAATTTTGAGTAAGTCGCATTTTTTCTTCTACATTCGAACGTTCCGTTGACCAGTATAATGGTACGACTGGCAATCAAAGTGGTGTCCTCGTATCGTGTTGGCCTTTTTCTATTTTTTGAACCTCCTTCCCGCCAGCGGTCCCAATTCTCCGCAAGATATTCTCACTCGGAGTCATCGGGCAATGGGCTCTTGGCAGGCTCATCCGCGCAGCCGAACAATTCGCTGGCACCGCCTCCCATTGAGTCCTTGTTTCATTACGACATTGATCAGCGGTGTTGACCTGCCATTCAAGGCGCCAAACCGTAAACACTTACATGTCGGCTAATTGGCAAGGAACCGTACAAGCACCGTATATAACATTCCTTGCGTTTCCTCGTCGGACCTTGCTTTCATTCTACATATCAGACTACAATCGACTCTACGATCCGCGCTTCCCAGATCGCAAATCGTCTTCCTCCTTCCTTCTTCAAGTCACTTGGACTGGAAATGGCTCCTGAAAAACGCGAACGCTGTCAGCCCCTGAGGAGAGGACGGGCATGCTTAAATTGTCGCCATCTAAAGATTGTGCGTCGTCCCACGTTCCCTGGAGTTTTGTTTCAATCACCTTACTCCCCACATTCAGAAATGCAACGGAGTCGTACGTCCGATTTCAGCATGGAAGCTCTCTGCTTACTCAACTCCACTCTATCTAGCGTCCTATCTGCGCTCCCTGTATGCGTGTACCAAAAGACGACCCATGTGAATACACGGACACCATGAGCCGCACGGAGCGGCTTGAGCGTACAGTCAGTCGACTGCAAGCACGGTTGCATGAGATGCAAGGTCTGGGATCGAGTACCGCGACCAAGTGAGTCTTCCATTCAATTTATGAAAGCCTTGGTGTGGTTCTCGAATATACATTGATAAATGAGCGACAGACGGCCTTCAATTAGTGACTCCTCGAATTCTAGTTCAGGCAGCCCAACGTTCATCTCCCATGCAATTCCTCCAGCATCTCGATCTTCACCTTCAAACCAAAGCGTTTCACCTCCACCAACGCTCAACGATTCTACGCAGGAACCGCCGTTTGGTACTTCGCATATGCTGTGCGTACACATCGAGGCACCTTGATTACACGTCGCACTGACTCCTACGTGATCCCTCCCCTTACAGCCTTGAATCCTTCCTCCCCCACTCGCCCCCACTAGGTTTCTTTCTCCACACGCAGCGATTCCGTGACTCCATCGCCAATGCCGAAGACCATGGGAGCAACTCCGCCTTGCTTTACGTCGTCTCACTATGGGGAGCTCACCTCACGCAAGGACATACTCCGCTGCGCCGCTTTGAGCCGATCTTTTTGAAAAGGGCAAGGCAGTGTGTCGCGGTGGAGATGGCAGAGATAACTGCGGCTGATCCTTTCAATTCTGCTTCCTCATCGAATCCATTATTACCCTCATCGTCCACATCCACATCCCTCGCTGCCGACTCATCGCCGTCATCCTCGTCTTCGCCTTCACTCCACACACTTCAGGCGCTCATCCTGCTCTCGACGTATCTCCTGCGCACCAACCGCCTTCTCGAAGCGGAGTTCTATGCGAGCGGAGCAGCGACGGTGGCTCGGGCTCTCAATCTTCACAAACAAAGCTCCATCAACGTCAACACATCTGCGAATACTATCTTCACCGACGACGTCTACCCTCCGCAATTCTCCGACCCCGTTTCCGAGGGCGAACGCATCCGGGCTTTCTGGGCCGTCGCGTGTCTACAAATCTATCTCAGCTGCTCACTCGTCGACACACCATTGAACAACAACAACTCCATCCTCGATTCCGCTACCACTGATATGGAGACACCGCCCTGGCCGTTCGAGATGGGTGATTACGAAGTTGCTGCGAATATGCATGGGGCGATGATGCCGTTCACTGGGTATGCGAAGCAGGATGATAATGGTTTCTCGCATCCACTCACCATGGAGGATAACAGCAGTAGAACGTTGAGCAATCCGAATCCGAATCGTACAAGCCCGCCCATGTGTACACTTCATTCGAAGGCGTCGGTTTTATTCCACCATGCTACGCGACTGTGTGCGACCTCCAGTACGAATCCGATGACGCAGCAGGATCCATTCCATACATATCAACAACAACAATCCTATTTTCTCCCCGACCACGGCGGCGGGATGGATGCGACAAATGCCTATCACCTTCTCGACCGACGCCTCACCGCCTTCTGGTCCTCGCTTCCGCCCATCTACGCATTCAACAACAAAGACGAGTTTATGCGCAGTAAGCTCGCTGTCGTCCACGCGCTCACTGCAGCTGCTGCGATACGGCTACATCGCAGCCCCGCTGCAGCCGCCGCAGGTGCGGAGGACTTTTTTCTGCATAGTCAGGCGCAGAAGAAGAGTCTGTTCGCTGCGCGGGGCGATCATCGATTCGCTCGCTATGCCTTTGGTTGTGGGGCACCGTGTCAACTCACCTTCGCTTGGAATTGGTCTGGGGTTAAGCGGAGGCGGGGAGAGTCAGATGGGTGCGGTGATAGGGCATCCAATTGTTGGATCGTTATGTGCACTTGCATGTGGGGTGCTGATGGAGGAGATTCTATATGTGCGGGCGGTCAGTGGAGGTGTAGGAGGGGAGGCCGCGGCAATGCCGAGTGAGCCGGAGATGAGCGAGGTCTTGAAAAAGGGGGTGAGGACGATGGAGGGGTATGCAGTGGGATGTCCCCTGATTCGTAAGTTCGA
Organism: Favolaschia claudopus; assembly: GCA_037176885.1. Taxonomy (NCBI): domain Eukaryota; kingdom Fungi; phylum Basidiomycota; class Agaricomycetes; order Agaricales; family Mycenaceae; genus Favolaschia; species Favolaschia claudopus. Next base: position 2,256,448 of record JAWWNJ010000011.1, on the reverse strand, counting down.
TTTTTATGAACTTCACAAACGACGTTAATGATTTGCATGCAGAACATCAATTGAAAAAAGTCTTAGAACAATACGCGGCTCTGTGATTCTTGTAATTTTGGATTAGATCGGATGTACTACGGACGCTTGGACATTTATACTGCTGCTTTACATAGGCTATTCCCTCGATTTACGGTTACAGTGTACATTTATAGCTAGCTATGTTTCGATTGGATATTAGTAGAATATTGCCTTGAACCTAATATCATTGTACATTGATTTGTTGGCAGCTGGTCCTTCAACCCAACTTCAACCTGCAAAAATCTCCTTAGGCTACATATCGAAGCTTGTTTTCTGGGATAACCCTAACCTTAGGGTGTTTCTGTTCAACAGCGAACGTGAGAGACGGATTCTCTGGAGGTATGCATCAGAAAAATTGTTCTTGCACTCCTTGCGAGCCACAAAATACGTGCCGGATCACCTCCGCCAAGATGAGACTTGAAGTCAGGAAACTGTATTCGGCACCCTTCAAATCACGGTAGTGCTGGATTTGAATATTTTTCAACGATTCGCCGCAATTTATTTGGATTGTCTGGGGACTGTACCTACTTATCCTCTTGAATACCGATGCTCTTTTGCGGTGAGGAAGCATCTAAGCGCGCGGCAAGTTCCGCTCCGAATCCGATGGCCGGTGCGGCACAAGTGTCACGGCTGTCACTGATGGTGAGTGGGTGTGAATCTCTTCCTTCACCACCATGTTATCCACTCTACCTCCCGAACTCTGGTATCACATTATAACCGACTTCATTCCTAACGAGCTCCACGATTGGGAGTCCGAAGTTATCATCGATCGGAGCTATATCCGAGATCTGAAAACCTGCTCTCTCGTCGCAAGAGCATGGCTTTTTCCGGCACAATCCGCCCTATTCCATCGTATTGTGGTGGACTTCAGCTACAGGGGCGATCCAGATCTCCTGGCTCACGCCTCTCAGCTTGCGGAATTTCTCAAGCAATCACCACACCTGGCAGTTCATGTTTGCAGTCTCTTCGCGACGCTCAGCATCGACATCTTCAGATTGCTGTCGACCATGACGCTGCAAAATCTGCGTTATATTCACATAGGAGGGGCAGAAGTTGATCTTCGTGCCGAAGGGCTTCTGCCTCTGGTTGAGAGAGTTTTGGGTTGGGAGTCACTTCGCCATCTCCGTCTCAGCGATATGGAGTTTTCAATTGACATCTTCGCGGCAATACTCCGGTCCAATCTGCGCTTGAAAGGGCTCCACATATCGCGATGTGCAATCGGTCACTTTGGTTCAAAGCTCCCGACTCTTCCCTCGGTATCACACTGCCCAAAGATTACGCATCTCAGCGTTGCACGATCACCAACAATCCCGGAGTTTTTGGTTTATCCTGGTTTACCCGCGGATTTATCTGGTCTACAATATGTGAATGTTGTTGGATGCGCAACCCGCGAGTTAAGGAAATTCCTGGACCCTCGTCGCGCCATTGTTCACTGGTTAACATTCGAACTCGGTCGCTTTATTCTATTTTCTCCTAAACCACTGGCTAATCAAACCCGCAGACGATGTGGTACACGACGAAGAAGACAGACTTCTCATGGGCACAGAGGAATTTTGTCCTCTGGAGCCCATGCGATTTTCCGCTGCAAAGCGCCTGACGATATACGTGTGGTCCGCAAATACCATCGCTGCATCTTTACCTATTTTCTCTGGCATTCACAGGGAGAATGTGATTGAGGATATTATTTATGTCGTGTCGGCGTATGCCACTTCCGGCTCAAGATGGGACCGCACGGTAGAAGCTGCTGCTGTGTTCGAGGCGGCGGTCTTGACGCTTCCCCTCCCAAAGTTGGCGCGGGTCGAAATCCGCTTCTCGGCCACTCTCGATGTGAAGGCGCAATCGGCGTTGTATCGAGAGGCGTTTCCGCTTCTCAATATACGGGAACTGTTGTTTATGACGACCTACTAATTACTTTGGAAATCTGATAGTCATAGTTCGAAGCTACTTTCCCACCTTAAGCTTGCCTGTGAAGTTTCCACCTTGGCTTCTTGTCTTTAATAGCTGGGGTATGTTCAGTCAAGAGCGTAGATAAATTCGAGGCACTTCTAGAGCTACATTGGTAAGGTCCACTTTCTGTGGCGAAAAAGACTGATATACAACGAATTTCGTGATAAATTTCAGCATCCATCTATGATTGTCCGGGCGTTCCTGTGCCCCTTCCGTTTCGGGAAAAGAAATTCCGCCTGACGTCTTCCTCAGGCTTACAAGGTGAAACTATGCGGCCCGAGGTGGTGGCGGCAGAATCGGGAATTCTTTGGCTGATCTCGGCGTCATAGGGAATTCTTCATCCACAACGGACTGTATTCGGGCAAAATTAATCTAATTCAGCGCGTTGAATTCAAGGAACTTACAGTCACCACTCGCGTCGTCATGACTGAAAATGAAGGCTGAAAATGCGTGTTCGCCTGACGCAAATTACGGCGGGAATTGAGCCTAAACTCAAGGATAAGGAGTTGTAAAAGTAGATAAAATTGTAGCATACGTACGTTGCGAGAAGTGCGTTGGTGTAAAGGCGACCGAGTGAGAAATGCATGGCCTGGAATTCTTAGCTTCAGTTTGAAACCTGTTTGCTTCGAATGAATGCTTACGATGAATACGAATGTATGCGGAGAAGCCAGATACTGCGACATGGAAGTGAGTGAGGTACCCATCCTCCTTTTTATCAAACAGCTTACTGCAGCCAGGCATCCAACTGCTAGAATACTGAGGTCCATTGATCAACAGTGCTTGAGGGAATATATTTACTTGAGTACTGACCTGGTCGCGAGACCTGTAGCAACAGTGTAGTGGATCACCCGTGTCAGGATAAAGTTTGTTCTTCACGAAGATTCGATGTTGTTAGATTTGGTTCAGCAAAGCAGACTGAGATACGGACTGATCGAAACTCGTCCTTCCTTGTTGCAAATACATAACCAACACCAACGCGATCGCCACATCGACTTTCACGATATTTAGGTCAATCTGTTCCGTGGAAGAGACAGAGCACGATGCGCACCTGCGCCACCCAGACTAAACAAGGTCACAGTTTCCGCAGTGTGCACGCTGAAATACGACACGATGGGAACTTGCAGGAGCTGTACAGATAGGAGCACGTCCAAGGCGAAGACGACAATACATGCGACGGTCAATATTCCGGTCAAGATCCAATTCTGTTTACTGAACATCCATATACTGCACAAATAGCATCCCATGTTAACGATGCCTTTACTTGAAGACAGCAAACAATTCCTTACCGATGAAGGAAGAATCCTTGACAGAGGAGGGTAGCCAGCCCTACGAAAGTGAGGTGCAGATCCAGAGACTTGGTTGATAAGAGGAGAGCGGCGTCGTTGCCCCAGCTTGTTACAAGATAATGGTAGCAGGATTGACAAATTAAAACGAGGTGCGCGGCATCGAGTATCCTGTGACACAGTCGGTACGAAAACATGGCTAGAATTGAATGGCCGCACCACACGACAGCGACCTTGCATTCGCGATATCAATTGAAGTGAAGGTAAGTAGCTAAAACCCATCCGCTTACCAAGAGTTTCATTCGACGAAGGTCGTCGGGGAATGACTCGTAATAGATGAAAGCTTGAGAGGAGAGAAGACCTTGAAAGCTAAGGAACATTGTCAATATTCAGTTCATACAACCTGGCCCACGATTCAGAGAAACTCACTCACAATGTGGCAAATAAAACTTGCGGAGTAGGTTAGTCGTCAGTGAAGATGGGTGCGGGACGACAACGCCAACAGACCTCCGATGAACATGGCACCGAATGTAAAATCCATAGTGTCTCCCATTTTGCTGCGAGGGAGAGAGGAAAGCTTCGGGAGGGGTGGTATCCTGAGTATATATAAGCTGGTGATTCTGTGGAAAATTGGAAGAGTCCGGGCTTCGCGGCGTGAGCTCATTCAGCGTGAGCCGAAAGCGATGGGAAAATCCAGCGCTATTGGGGCCGTCTAGGGTCTGTTTTGTGGTCGTCAAGGACGTGAAAATGGCTTGTTTTTAGGTGCTTTGCCAATCGGTCTGGATACTTGAACTCACGCGCTGAAATTGAACAAATATTGCCCAGACTATTGACTGCATCTTGCGAGGACGCCAAAGCTCTGAGATGGTCGTGTGAGGACCCAACCAAAACCACAGAGAGAAAGGCCGACGCGCGTCAGCGTGGGACGCCAGGGGAAGAGCCATACCGCCACTCATTAGCAGCGTTTTTGAGGTCCAGATATTCTTGGACAGTACTATCTGAATTTGTTGTCAGTTGACCAGAGTTCAGAGAGCACTACTACGGCGTTGGTCGCACCTTGTGTTGCTATGAAGATTATCTTTTGCATAATGAAGTGAACCGAGAAGCTTCTCAGGTACATCCGGGATGACATCGAAAGGGACCTATAGCTCCCGGTCACCTGTCCGGACAATTGTCGAGCGAAGGACTGCAAATTCGAGAACGGTAAGTACCGCGCCCTTTGTTACCCGGCGCGCAAATTCCCCGGGCTCCGGAATCGCACAACGCTGCGAAAAATATAGGTTGGAGGCAGAGCACATGGCACTTGAACCAGCTAATATGCAGCTCTCCGCAGCTTCCGAGTAAAGTTTTGGTGATTGTTGGGTGATTGAGCCTCTCGGTTGCTTCAAGCTCGCCGGTGAAAGTCCGAGTCTCTTAGAGGCGTACTTAACATTTTGAAGACACTCATGGAACACGATGGGATGGTATTCGGCGGTGTGAGGCCGGAAAGGCTGAGGAAGCGTGACCATCGGGGGCAATGCGTTGCACTGTTGTCGTGGTTGAGTGGTGGAAGAAGGGAAAGGGCGAATAACAAGCACAAATAAGGGTCGCGGTCACGCGTATATCATGTGATGTTGACTGCATGACACATTGTTTTAACTACTTTATTGCAAAACAAGTTATTGCCTTTTCTGGTAATCGACTCAGCCCAATTTCCCGATTCTTGATCTGGCGCGGTGCAACTATGGATTTGACCCGTGATTTGACTTACCGAACGAGCTTTTCGCGATTTATTGACTTGACCCCCATATTTAAGAATGTTGACCTGACGCCAGGTTTCCGCTATGGACCTGGCTCATTTTGCTAATGGACCTGGCATTTCATAGTTATGGAGTCCCCCCCACTTTTTTCGAGTTCCATATGTTGAACCAACCTTACTTTTGAGACATTGAGTTTGTTGAACCAACCTCACTTTCCAGCTCCTGCTTGTGGAATCAGCCCAACTTTTGGAAATCACGCGCAGTTGATAGATACGATGGCAGGCCCGGGACCGCCGGGGCCATTGCGACGCGTCACGAAAGCTGAACTTGAAAAATTGAGGCTTGATTCCAGGACGCGTCAAACACGGCAAAACCATGCTAGTAGCAAGGTGCGGATTTAAGTAATAACACTCAGTTGTACGCCAAAGTTTTGTAACAGCAGAACTCGATGAATGGTTCTCGAGGGACGGCTTCTGCTAGCACAGGATATGTACTACTATCTCCAGGAGTAACAATTCTCGGAGATTTTTTCACCGTGTACTGAAGAGAACTCGAGTCTCTGATTTTAATCTGAAGGAATGAGTGTAAGGGCAACCCCGAGGCCCGAGATAACTCAAGAGTCCTGACGAGGGAGAATCCAAAGATAAATAGAAGTACGCTACGACAGTACGGGCACTAACCTGACGAGGGAGAATCCAAAGAGAAGACAGGAATGGATTCTCCCACGTCAGGGATCTAGCTATATAGTCCCTACAACTATCACATGCCTCGGGAACGGTTGGCCCGACAGTAATCACGAGCTTGGTCGCAGACGCGGTCCCAGTCGGAGGTCCGGGGCGGAGGAGCGGAGGCCGGGGGTCCGGAAGCCGGAAGAACGGAGCCGGGGGCCGGAGAAACGGAGTCCGGGGCCGGAGCCGGAGGGAGTGAAGCGGGGGTTCCCCTGACATCACCCCCCCCTTGGATTGCGGCGCCTCGACGCAAAGAGCGGAGTTGAGCCGGCGTAGCCAGAGGGTCTCGGAAGGGCAGAGAGTCGAAGGCGGTGGCAGCAATGGCGCGCGGAGCATTGGGGTTTTTCCGGTAGAATTCCACGACGGCCTCGGGAGCGAACAGGTCGGAGTGTTTGACCCATTTGTTGTGCGAAGGGTCGTAGCCTTTCCAGCTGACGAAGTACCACAGATTCCGGTAACGCATCTTCGCCTCCAAGATTTCGTCGATTTCCCATTGCTGGTCGTCCGGAGTATCGAGGACCGGAGGAGGCTCCTCGTGGCGCGGCCGGGTCGGAAACGGGTCGTCCTCGACTAGCTTCAGCTTCACCACAGGGAAGACCGGGTGGAGCCGGGAGTACCGGGGCGGGAGGTCCAGCTTGAACGCTCCGTTCCCTACCACCTTGGTGACGGAGAAGGGGCCTAGGCGGCGATGGGAGAACTTGGGAGAGGGGCGCGTCGTCTGGATGTCCGAAGCGTCAAGCCAGACGCGGTCTCCGACCTTGATGTCCGGGGCCGGAGTCCGGCGTCGGTCGTAGTACTGCTTGTACTCCGACTTAGCCTTGACCAGTGCCGCCTTCGCCTCGGAAACTCCAGAGGAAATCCGGTCGTGGAACTCGTTGACAGTCTCGAGCCGGGAGCGGGGACCTCCGGGCTCGAAACCCATCCGCGGGAGCCGTCCGGTGTCCGTCATGAACGGCACCTGCTGCGTGGAGGAGTGAACGTGGTTGTTGTACGCGAACTCCGCTGCGGGCAACAGCTCGTCCCAGTCATCCTGCTTGTAACTGGTGAAGAGCCGGATGAACTGCTCGAGCTCCTGGTTCACGCGCTCCGTCTGGCCGTCCGTCTGCGGGTGGTACGCGGTGGACGTCGCTGGGGAGATCCCGACTAAGCGCCACAGTTCTCGGGTGAACTCCGCGATGAACTGGACTCCCCGGTCGGAGATGTACTTCTCCGGCAGCCCGTGGTGGCGCCAGACATGTCGGTAGTAGAGCCGGGCGGCTCCGACGGCGTCCGTCTGCGTGTGGCACTCGATGAAGTGCGCGCGCTTGCCGAGCGCACAGACAACGACCATGATGGCGTCGTAGCCGTGCGCGGGCGGGAGCTCCACGATGAAGTCCACCGAGACCGTGTGCCAGCGTTCCTCCGGCACCTCCGTCGGGTGAAGCTCTCCGAACGGGAGCTGCCGGAGGACTTTCGTCCGGTTGCACAGGTCACAGGTCGCGACGTACCGGCCGACATGGCGGGAGAGCTGGGGCCACCAATAGTTCCGCGAAATCAGCTCCAGAGTCTTGAAGCGGCCGGAGTGTCCGGCCACTCGAGAGTCGTGGTGCTGCTCCAGGATGCGCCGACGGAGGTCCTTGTCCCGGGGTACGACTATCTTGCCTCGGAAATAGAGGAGTCCGTTGTCGCGGGTCCACTCGGAGGACCGGGCGGACTTTACTCCGGCCACTCCGAGCAGTTTTCCGGCGGCCTTGGCTACATGCTCTTCGAGATCCGGGTCTCGCGCGAGGGAGTCTCGGATGTCGCGGAGGATAGTCGCACCGGGGCCAGAGACGGAGGCGGCCTCCATCGCGCGGGCGTGGAACAGCTCCGGACGGAGGAGGGTCACGTCCTGGTTGTCCGGAGCGGAGCCGTGGTCCGGGCGACGGGAGAGGGCATCCGGACGACCCATAAGACGTCCGGGCTGGTGGTGCAGCGTGAAGTCGAAGCGGGAGAGGTAGAGGGACCACCGAGCTTGCCTCCGGTTAAGGTTCTGAGCCTTTCGGAAGTACTCCAGGTTCTTGTGGTCCGTCCAGATCTCCACTGGGTGCTCGGCGCCCTCAAGGAAGTGTCGCCACTCCTCAAGGGCGCGGACAATGGCGAGCATCTCCTTGTCGTGGATCTCATAGTTCCGCTGCACTTCGTTCAGACTCTTGGAGTAGAACGCTACCGGATGCCATTTTCCGTCTTCGCCCGGCTGGGACAGGACTGCTCCGGTCGCCCGGTCGGAGCTGTCTGCCTCCAGGCGGTACGGCCGCGCGGGGTCCGGGGAGGGCAAGGACTGGCTCGCTCGTCACCCGGCGCTTGAGTTCCCGGAAGGCGGAGGATTCCTCCGGCCCGAAAACCCAAGCGATGCCCTTCTTTGTGAGGTGAAAGAGGGGCTGGGCGACGTCCGAGAAGGCCTTGATGAACCGGCGATAGAAGTTGGTGAAGCCAAGGAACTGCTGCAACTCCTTCTTGTTCTCCGGTTCAGGCCACGCCGCAACTCCGGCGACCTTGACGGGGTCCATCTCGACGTGATTGTGGGAGATGATCACACCGAGGTACTCAATCGACGTCCGTTCGAACTCGCACTTCTCCGGCCGGAGGAAGAGCTTGTTCGCCCGGAGACGCCGGAGGACCTCCCGGACGATCTCCCGGTGCCGGGCGATGTCCGAGTGAGCGATGAGGATGTCGTCAAGGTAGACCATGACATCTCCGGACAGGATGAGGTCCTGGAAGATGTCGTTCATCATGGTCTGGAAGGTCGCGGGGGAGTTGGTGAGTCCGAAGTACATGACGAGTGGTTCAAACAGCCCCCGGTTGGTCCGGAACGCTGCCTTCCACTCGTCACCCTCCTTGATCCGGATGTTGTTGAAGCCCCACCGGACATCGAGCTTGGTGAAGTACCGAGCCCCCTTGAGACGATTAATGAGGTCGTTAATCAAGGGCAGCGGGGTACCGGTTTTTCACCGTCATGGCGTTGAGAGCTCGATAGTCCTGTACGAAGCGGAGTCCGCCGTCCTTCTTCTTAACGAAGAAAACCGGGGACGCCATGGGGGACTTCGACGGCCGGATCCGACCGGTACTCAACCCTTCCTCGATGAAGGCGTCCAGCTCCTTCTGTTCGAGGGGGGAGATCGGGTAGACCTTGCAGTTCGTGGGCTTGGAGTCGGGGACGAGTTCAATGGCGTGGTCCCACGAGCGGCGCTCCGGCAAGGAGTCGAACGACTCCTTGCTAAAGACGCTGTCAAACTCGCGGACCCAGTCCGGAATGTCGGAGCTGGCCGGAGCGGAGTTTTTTGGCATAAGCCTCCGCCAGGCGCTGCGACACGGTGCTTCCGGCACGAATCTCCTCAGACGGGAGGAACTGCGTGTACCAAACGCGGTCCTCCGGGTCCAGGGGTTCGTCATCGAACTCGTCCGGCTCATCGCCGCAGTCGGAGTCGTCGTCCTCGTAGTCCGGGAAGAGCTCCGGCAAATCGTCGTAGCCTTCCTCCGGGTCTCCGAGGTCGACCGCGCAGATCCGGGGGAGTGGTCCGGCGCGGAGCTGCCGGAGGATCGCGGCGGCTACCCTCGACTGTTGGCGTTCCGTCCGGGCCTCGTCTCGACACGTAGAGCACGTGGAGGGGCAGCGGCTCATTTTGACTTCTCGGGTGTCCCAGTCAATCTCCGGGTTGTGGAGCCGGAGCCAGGAGTACCCGAGTATGAGCTGCTGCTTTCCGAGGCCGGTGACGGCGAACTGCATGCGTTCGGAGTGTCCGCGATAGCGAAGCACAACGTCCGCGACTTCCCTTATTGCTCCGGCCTCGTTCGGAGTTCCGTCCACATTGAAGACCGGGATTGGCTGCGACAGCTTCCGGACGGGGATCCGGGCGGCAGCGACAAACTCCGAGTCGATGAAGTCGGAGGTCGCGCCACAGTCGACCAACCCGTTGAGGGCGATCTTTGTGGAGTCTTGGACGGACTCGATCTCGAGGGGGGAGGACAAGGGAGTTGCTACCCGGGGGCGGCAGCGACAGTGTAGCGCTTGGGGAGCTTGCGCTCCCAAGCGGGAATGCGGGGAGGCCGGGTGGATGCCTTACGAGCGGGAACGGGGGGTGCGTCTATCGTTTGGGGCAGGTTCAAAGGATGATATATTGGCAGACTCATCATACAAACATGCGAAACGATTAGAAGACGCGACGGAGGGCGCACTGCTCACTCGTCGCGCGGCTGAAAACCCCGTTCGGACTCCGGCTCCTCCGGCACGTCTTCCGGAAGAGCCGCGGAAGTGGCCACCCGGGCAAGGAGCTCCCCGAGGAGGTCACCCCCGAGTTGTGCAACAACCTCGTCGAGGATGTCGATGCTGCGCACGTCGGCTGGGGTGGGGCAGTCCCGGACGAGGTGCGGACCTCCGCAGCGGAAGCACGCGCGGCGAAGGGGCCCCCTGGGCTCGGGCACGGTCGACGTCCATAGGGACGGCCGGAGGAAGGGGAGCCGGAGCCGGGCCAGCGCGCGCAGCCGGGGGGCCGCGCGGAGCCGGAGCTGGAGGGACCCGCACGGCGTGGAGCGGTGCCGGAGGACGGGGCCGGGCGGCCGGGGCAGAGGCGGAGCGGGATGCGTGGCGAGCGGCATCAGCTCGGATGTTCGCCTCGTACTGGCGGTAGGCCCGGGTCTTCCAGCCGGCGTAGTCTCGGAGGTCCGGGGGGTCGCTGGACGTGGTGATGAAGTGGTTAATGGTCGGGTCGAGGCCGGACCGATACTTCGTCACCTTCACCAGCTCGTCCTTGAAGTCCGCAGGTCGACAAGGTCCTCAAAGGCGTCCGTTGTACTCAAAGACGTCGCGGGAGCCCATGAAGTACGCCGGGGCAACCCATATTGTTGGCGTATTACAAAATATACTGGCAACGGCCAGAAACGGTTTGCAAAATAATGTGGAATTGGCCATGCTTACATGATACCACCTCCGGCCTGTTGATGGGGGGTTCGGCAACACCTGGCGGAGTTTTAATTAAGCCATCAATAATTTATTTGATGGCTTTTTGGTTCCGTGCCGCAAATCGCGGTGATCGGGTGCATCGTCGGGTTTCTCGGATGCCCCGGGCTTCTCGGAGACATCGGATATCTCGGATATGCGTCGGCGCTTCGGGCGTAACTGCCCGTCGACGGGAAACGTGTCGAATGTGACCTGTGACATCGTCACCTTCCCCCTCATTACCCCCCACCGCCCCGCTCTTCGTTCCCGCCGGCGCCGCTGCTTCCTACGGTAGCGGCGCTTGGTGGGCGTCTTTCTCGCACTTTGCTTACGTCCCTGGACACTACCACCACCTTCTGCGTCGGCGCTTCGGCTGGCTCGCTCGTTCACCCCGCCACCCGCTCGTTCCAGGCTCGCTGCCCTGGGTACCCCTGCTCACTCGTTCGCCCCCCAACCCACTCGCTCTCTCCATCATACTTGCTCGTCTGCTCCGTCACCGACGCCCTACGTCCGGTTTGGCGCGTTCACGGCTCACATCAACGCCCATCCCACCTTCGCTCACTCGGGGCAGCACTCGACGCTTTTTTCTACCCCCCGGTTGAGCTGAACCCTGCGCCCTTGTGCGTTTTCTTTCTTTTTGATTCTGTCCCTTGCTCATTTCGCCCTACCCCCCCGCTCGCTCGCCTAGCCCTGCGTGTTCACTTCGCCCCACCGCCTATCCCTCACCCTCGCTCCCGCCGCTCCGTCCCACCCGGCTGCACTCATTCGCCCCATCCCGTGTTCGTGTGTTTGCACGACGCCCCCTCCCTTGATCGACCCCCACGCGCTCGTTGCCCCACCCCGCATCCGTCCGTTTGCACACCGCCCCCTCGCCCCTCGCCTCGTTCTATACACCACCACCCACGCTCTCGCTTGCGCCGCGCCGCGTCGGGTCACTCAACCCGCTCTTAACGCCCTCGCTCAACTCGCCCTCCCCCCCTCACGCTCACTCGTTCGGTTCTCCATCCTTCCCCCCACCCATACGCGCTCATCCTCACCCCTCCCTCCGCGTTCGCTCGACCGACCCCCACCCCCATCCCCTCGCTCGGTTCGACGCCCCTCGTTTGTTTCGACACCCTCTCCTTGCCTCATTCGCGCTACTACCCGCCCCGCGTTTCATCGCGTCGCCGACACCGTTTGCCGTGTACCCTCGGCCGTGTCGCCCCACTTCCGCCCGCGTTCGTTCGCCCGACGCAGAACCTTGTTCCCCTATCCAGGGGTTCCGAGTTCGGTGAAACCGGCGTTATTCATTTTTCCCCCCTCTTTCTTGCTATCATTCTGTACTCGATGTTTTATACATTGTTCAATAACGAGTGTACTGTAGTTGGAATTAACATGAATTCTTCAGGCCTTGACATCAGCGTGAATCAGAGTTGAGAGCAAAGAAAAACATGAAGGCCGACAAATCGGACGAAGTCCGATATAGCGAACTCGTTACGAGTTATAGCGAACTCGTCGGGTAAGATAGCGAACTCGTCGGATCTATAGCGAACTCGAGCACGCCGAACGTCACGGACGACGAGCTCGAGCCCCAGAAGTGCATTCAATGTGCTGATTTCAACTCAGATTCCTGGGAAGGGGTCTTGTATGTACCTTCCCAAATATCTCTGTGTTTTTTTGAATTTTTTTAGTAAAATGTCGAGGTGCTCAAAATCGAGCAATTCGGCCATGCAACTACATGGCCGCAAACCTCAATTCATGAAGGCATGAATTCAACTTTCATGCCTTGGGCCAATTTTATTGCAAGTTGCTTTATACAAATAGAAGATACATTTTGAACACTTTTGGCTTCCAAAAGTGTTCTGAAACACCATGGGTAGTCTGCACATTGTGGAGGAGGTTGAAAAACTGTATCAGGGTATATCTTCATAACAATAGTGACCTGACCTATGTAAATATTGTTAAGACATTCTTTGCTATATAGGACTCTCTTAACATGATATTGAAAGATAGCTCTCTGTTTGTTGAACTGAAAGATGGAAATATCTTTGATGAAAGAAAGTGAGAAATACAGTGAAATAAGATACATATGACATTCATTCAAGGTTGAAGGTACATTAGAAGGTGCTCCCTACGGTATGTATGCTCAAAGACCTGATGAAAAGACAAACTGATTGAGGAACTTGCAAGTTTTGCTTCGGTGATGCAGCACCTTCCTAATTCGGACGATGGCGTTGAGTACCGGTTCGTCGGACCGAGGTTTCCCAGCCAGTCGGAATCGTTTCCGACACTGTGACTCACACGTCACAAGCGCCAGCTCACGACTTTCCTCCTTCTCTCCACCTCCTCCACGTTTCTGGTGGCTCGCTGCAAGGCAACAACACCAACCACCGCTCACTTTTCAGCCGTGTACACCACTCCGGGGCCGCCGGGATTCTGCTTGGACATCAAGAGCCGCTTTTACGCTGTTTTTTGAAGGAGTCTAGGAGTCGGATTTGAAGCTGATGATGCGGCTGAGGGTGCGGAGGTCGAGAGGGGATACTGTTTAGTAAGTCTCCCTAGTCTTTCTTTTTGCTTTCTTGAGCTCTATGGCCACATTCACCGCTGAAGCCCAACAACGATTAGGGGTGGGATTCAGCAGCAGGTAAGTTCTATCTCTTTTTTGTGTTCCCTCTTCCACTTCCCCACCCCCCAACTTCCATTCTCCCCCGTGTTAGTACGTGGCTCCGACGTTTGGAGCCGCGGAACGCAACCGACCGTAATCCATCCCGCCACCAGCGGATCGCTGACGGCTTGCACAGCACGCCGTATGTATACGCAAGCGGCCGTCGTCGTACCGCCGCACACCCCGCGATCGCAATGTAACCCACACCGCTTACCCCCGCCCTTCACCGCCGCCATACCCACGCGCTGCCGTGCGCTTACCCACCGCTCGTATTCCATCGCCACCACACACCCGCTCATCCCCGCCTATGTCGTCGCCATCGCCGTACCCATACCCATACCCACCACCCCGCCTCTATCGCTGCCGCGCCACCCATTCCCGCTCCCGCGCCGCATCGCCATATCCCCAATCACGCCCCCACCCGCGCAGGCCATTGGGTATGCCGGCGCCGTTTCGCGCGCGCCCCCATACACCCGCACTGGCATCCGCGTACGCCACAACCCGCGCCGCGCCGCCGTAACCCGCCCCCCCTCCGCCGTACTCACACCGGCATCAACGTTATTTACCTGCATCTACTGCCTCGCACTCATAAGCGCGCCGCCCCCCGCCGTACGCGTACCCCGTAGCGGGCGCTTAATTCCGTACATTTGATTTGTAAGCTTACGTCAATAAATATTCAATTTCTACCCAATTGTGGGCCGATTCGGTCGGAATCTAGAAGCTCCGGCTCAACTGAGAATCATAAACCAAATAGTCAGAAATAAAAATGCCGGCGGCCTGAAGGCTTTCTGGCGATGCCGATGATGCCGGGCATATCCCCTCAAAGCAAACAAAGCCAACATGTTTGGTAAGAAACATTTTGCAAAGGAAACCTGGCTGCGGCCTGTACATTTTGCAAAAACACAACAATATGGGGTGGCCGGGGACTCCAGCTTAGCCAGGGCGTGGTCCTGCTCGTTCTCCTCGACAAACCGGAGTTTAAAGTCGGCGAGGAAGAGGCCCCAGGAGGGGTAGGGAAAGGGTTCCTTATTGGAGGCCCGCTCCGACCACTTCTGTGCGGAGTCCTTTGCCATGTACGACATGGCGAAGCGTACCGCTTTTTCTTCGGACGGAGTGCCGGAGGAATCGAGGAACAACTCCGGCACGAGCCGGACGTAAGTCCGGACGGCGTGAATGAACGCCCGGCCCTGCGTCCGGTCGCCGTCGAAGACGAACGGCGGGTTCGGCTTGAGAGCCGTTTTAGTGGTGTGGGCTAGCCCCGTGAAGAGTCCTGGACTCTCGACCGGAGATGGGGTGTCAGGGGTCGGAGCAGTAGCGGTGTTGGCGGAGTTGTTTTGGGCGGCTAGAAACTCCGCGATGGTGGTAATGGCTGCCTCCATCCGGTCCATTCGCTCGGAGGCGGCTTGTGCAGCGGCGACCGGGTCGGACATCACCGGAATAGCAGGCGGGGAGGAGGGGACAAGATTCGGAGCGTCAGACGGGGCGTCGGAGTACGATCGGAGTCCGGAGGAGTCGGAGTCGGAGTCTGAGGCCGCGTCAGGGGACGAGAACTTCGTAATCTTGGCCGGTTAATCCCTAGAATTCCTGTCTTCTGCTGTAAGGGCAACCCCGAGGCCCGAGATAACTCAAGAGTCCTGACGAGGGAGAATCCAAAGATAAATAGAAGTACGCTACGACAGTACGGGCACTAACCTGACGAGGGAGAATCCAAAGAGAAGACAGGAATGGATTCTCCCACGTCAGGGATCTAGCTATATAGTCCCTACAACTATCACATGCCTTGGGAACGGTTGGCCCGACAGTAATCACGAGCTTGGTCGCAGACGCGGTCCCAGTCGGAGGTCCGGGGCGGAGGAGCGGAGGCCGGGGGTCCGGAAGCCGGAAGAACGGAGCCGGGGGCCGGAGAAACGGAGTCCGGGGCCGGAGCCGGAGGGAGTGAAGCGGGGGTTCCCCTGACAATGAGCCTGAAGCTAGTCAAAGGCTGGTTCAACGATTTGAGATTTCGAAAGTGCAGTTAGTTCAACAATCGGAATACCAAAAAGTGCAGTGGGATCAACAACGTGACTCAGGTAAAAAGTGGGGTCAGTTCAACAAGCCAACAAGCCATAAAATGGGGTCAACTCGATAAGCAACTGAGGTCCGTTCAACAAGCTGATTATGTTGGATCCACAACAAAAAACCTGGGTCAAGTCAAGTTTTCTAAATTGTGGTTGCGTCAATAAAGTGAGGTTCGTCAGATCGACAAATCAAGAAAGGCGAGTTCACAATGTCATAGGCAGAAGTGGGGGTAATTCGAGAATAAAAAGATAGGTCACGTCCACAAAGACGCGTTTGAGCTGGATCAATAACCAGAAAAGGTAATAACCTATTTTCGTACTTTATTCATTCATTCATGCCATTTCGGTACCCAAAACTACAAAGCTTGCCCCCGATTGTTCTGAGTATGTATCAAATATAGAGTTGACGATTCTGTTGAACTCTCGGTGAAGACTTCATGCCAAGGCTGCGGCAAGGAGGGTGGGGAAGTTTGGGGTGCCCATCCCAGCTATTCCGGTCGCGTCTGGGTTGAGAGACAGCTATCATGATCAGGGAAAACACTCACACAAAGGATCCCAACCAGCAACCGCGTCGAACGCAGTCTGTGGCACAATTCAAACTCAGAAAAAGAGCCAAACGCAGTATACGAGGGAAAGCGCACCGTATTCTCGCGACAAACAGAGCCAGAATTATGGCCAATCGTGATATCATTGAATGCACCCGGATTCGCATACAAGAACGGGTTAAGGAACCCAAGCACCGGCTTGCCCGCCGCGAGGAGTTGGTCGTTGATCAAAGATACGATACCCGCTACGCTAGGAGTTGACGCAGAGGTACCGGAGACGTCGTCGTTCCGTCCATTGACATGAACGAGGAAGTTCCAACCTTGGAGGGAGAGGTCGGGGTAGGCCCGGCTCGTTGAGTTGAATTTGCCATTTCCGGGGAAGTCGGCCGGGATAGTCTTGAGGAAATTAGCCACGGCGGTGGTTTGGTAGGAGGGCATTGGGAAGACATTGGAGAAGCCGCCACCTGCGAGGTTAGATGGTCAGTGAAAGGATATCGTGGAACTATAGAGTGAAGAAGGACCTGTGAAGTTCACGGCCACTTCCGGGCTAAATCCGATGGTGGACCCCACAGTCGTTACCCAAGGGCAAGATGCGGGCATAATGGGTATGAAAAGAGCACAGTTTTGACCGTCATCGTGATTACCGTTCACTCCACCCTGAACATGAAAATCAAGGTGATACTAAGCACATATTCAAACGGCAGAAGAGGTTACGCACGTCGCCTGATGCAAAAAGAATCGAGATTCTAAATGGCTTAGCAAATCGAACGCAGATTGGGGAAATGTTACTTACCCTCGGGCAGTACTAGCCGCATAGCCGTCGCAGATCTTCCTGAGAATAGAATTAATGAGCGAGGGGAACACTTCTCAACGAGAGAAATCCCCAACGTTGACAATGATGCTCCAAAGTCGGACTCAATATGTCCGTACGATGTGGTAACGACGGTCGGAGGTTGCGAAACGTTGGAGAGGAAAGTAGTGGTATCCAACAAGGCCGTCATGAAATCAACACCATCGCCGACTGTGAGGAACTGAAGTGGAACTTCACTCGCAATACCTGCTCAATGAGATCAGAAAGCAATATTTTTCTTGGAGAAAACTCTTACCCGCAGCGTATTGGACGTCGAGACTGGCTTCAAATCCACCATCATTAGGGGCTTGGGGATTTACTCCGCCGTCGACGGAAAAGGTGGTGAAATTTTGGGTCGAAGGGAGGTCAGGACGGAATTGTGCGAGGAATGCCTCAAAGTAACGGTTTATCAGCGTCCTGCCAATACGCCGAGACTCATTCATACCTGGAGATCAGCAGTTTCCGCCCATTCGTCTTCGTAGGCCGTAACGAGCAATGCGTTGTTTTTCTGAGTCGCGGGCGTCGTTGGAATATTATACAGCGCCTGGAGACAGGCAGGGGTAATGCTGTTCCTTGGGTTGGACGTATCACACTCGGCAGGTGCAGTTGCATCGCGTTTAGTTGCATCGAATGCAATCGATGGCATCAAGCGAGCATTTGGGGGTGTGAATGCAGTGCTTGGGTGTATCACGTCGACATGGCCAACCAAAACATCCGGGAGTGAGACCGATAGAGTGCGACTGAGGGGTGCGGGGAGACCAGAGTGGGTAAAGTTGGTGTATTTCGCACCAAAGAGCTTGTTGGCTTGCGAGACAGGAAGAGTAGCAGAAATCCAATCTCCGTAAGGCGAGATCACCGAGGTTTTCAAGCCATTTGCCGAAGCGAAGGAGTTGAAAGCGGTGACCGCGTCAGATGATGGCGCAACAAACGCTTTGATCTGAAATATTCGAGATGCTATTAATAGAAGAAGCAAAAAGAAAAAAACTTTGAACCTACCTCGTCTTGGGAGAGCCATTGTCGGAAGTCAGAGTTTCCAGGTGTGGAAACGGAGAGGAGCTTCTCTTGCAGTCCAGCGATATTGTTGGATGCCAAACCGAAACGAAGTGTCAGCATATGACTATCGGCTGTAGGACCTTGACTGCTGAACCCAGCAGGTGCTTGCGGGCGATGCTCGTGAAGAACTAGAGACCCTGCCGATACGGCGAGGGCGATGGAGAGAAGACCAAGCAGACGAGCGAAAGCCATTCAAGTTTCTCGGGAGTCGGGACCCTAAAGTGTGCCCTCAAAGCACCAGGTTATATAGCTCTGCGGTGATGCGGCAATCGATACATATCTTTGGAGTCAAGGCAGTGAAGGTTGGGTTGCGGTGATGCCACCCGTCTTTGAGGAGGTTCTTTTGTAGATTACATTTTGGTCTCAATTGAAGGAAGCTCTGGGAAGCTTGAGGCCGTGTCGACCGCGTGTTGTATGCGCGGGTATCTGGTGCCGCGTGAGAGGGTACGAGGTATGGCTTAGATACAGTCGACCATCTCAACAAGCATATGGCCTCATATGGCGCGGAGGTGAAGAGTTTTTCGGCTTACGTTGCGGCGATCAAGCGGCGATCTGACAGCGTGCGATCTCTTGCGATCTTCACTGATGTTGCTCTCAACTCCCACCAAACTCCCACAACGCCTGGCACAAGATGCTGGTACCAAGCATTTATGCACCTCTGCCGCCTCCAAGAAAATGAAATGCTGCCTTGGATAGCTTTGACCTTGCTCCAGGAAGAAAACATCATTTTCAACGCTTTTTCCGAGTTTCCCTCAACGGGAGGAGTCCTAAATGCTGGTCAGCCTGGTCTGTTCTTAGGTGGATCTGAATCGAATTTGTGAAGTAATACGCGCAATTATCTCAGTTCGCTCTTCCAACGATGTTTACAACGATGGCAGGTGTTAACTTCCGATCCTTCATCCCCCTGTACGTCCAAGCACCTTACCGAATTGACCGACGATTCCATCATCAAGCTCTGCTGCGTCTCTGTGCTTTGGAAGGTTCCATATGCTCATGCTGGCTCTGTGAACGGCTCCTTCGTCAACATTCTGTGTGTCTTGACTCTTTGTAACTGTCTGTCAAAGGATTCGGCCAATCTTTCCCGTCTCTCTTCATTCTCCTCCGTTGGTTGACTACCCTCGTCCAGACTACAAGATATGCCACTTTCATCTGCTAGGCTGCTTAAACTCTCTTGTCTCTCCGACCGAAAACTCACGAGTCTTATCTCAACGCCCTGTGGAATCATTCGCGCTGACAATAACCAGGGCCGTGACTCAGCAATCACTTGGTAAATCTGTCCACCTAACGTTGCGGAATCATGCCTTTCATATTCATTGGGAGGTAGCATATGCTATCGTGCTCCAATCATTCTTCGGACTCTTACCCAGCGCTTACACTGGCGCTACGATCTGCGAGGATGATTTTCGAGTTCTCCGGTGTCTACGCGGAGCTACTCTTGTATGGGTTTAATTGAATACTGCGTCATACGCCTAAGCCGTACAACTCTTCTAAGTGCTTCAAAATTAATCCACTCTAAACTACCTGCCCAATACCAGACCAAAAACAAATTCGCGTCTTCGATCAGGCATGTCAAACTTATCTTGATGTTTTATGTTCTTCATTGAATGTTACTTTTCTGGAGGACAGTTTGGGGCAGTGAGTCTCTGAATTTGGCGTCAAGCGCTGGACCTCTTGGCCAAGTCTTCGAAGAGACGTGATCTACACCACGGACGCCATCCTTCCTCCGTCCTATTTCAGAGCTTGGCCCATACAACGCCAATCCTCCTCTTCAAATCGTCGGCTCGGCGACCTGTGCTGTGCGTTGCTTCATTTGCACTCCACTTTTTTTTTTGTTCGGGCAAAGTGTGAGCGGTAGACAAAAGCTCAGTTGGACACGGCTTCTTCCGAATCGAGGTTGGCAAGTTGAGGCTTCCATAGCATCAAGCTTCTCCCCTGTTGATATAAAATGAGGTGTGAAGCTTCCAATAGATGTATCCCCCCTCGTTCTCCCTCTACAGCCAATGTACTCTCCCGTACTACCCGCACCGCAACGATGGGCCTCCTCAGGTATTCAAGAACCATTGCACCCGATGCTCGAGATGCGCAAGATGCGTCGCATGACTGACCGTGGCGAGCCAATATGGCCTTTGCATCTAGAGTCGGCGCTTGTCGAAGGTGAGGCGCCTTGAATTAATTTCTGTCCGGTATCGGGAGTCTGACACAATGTCCCTGAACACAGGCCTACATCATTATCATCCTACCATCTGTCGAGAGACTGTAATGCTCAAGCGCTACCCGGGTCGCAACCAGTTTCTCTCCAACTTCATCTTCGACAAGACTGGAGAGCGACGTACCCCAAAGCAGGTTGGGAGTCGGCTGCAGCAGATACGAGAGTCCCCTCTCGGGGAGGAGAGTAAGTATCTCTCGACGAAGCCCATTGCAATCCACAGGATTGACGTTTGCTTCACAGTGCGCGACTTGCTGTTCCCAAGTCCCTACGCCTCGCCCAGGACCACACCCACTGCAAGACTTTCGCCACCGGACACTCGCCCAAGCTCTCAGCTCCGTCAACCAACCGTGATCCCCATCGACATCCTCCCGGAGACGTTTCCATTCCAAGCTTACGACAGCGTGCCTCAACAACTCTCGTCTCTTATCGCGTCCCGCTCCCCCTGCCCCCTGAGCTGTATCGACCCCACCGTTACCTTGGTCTCCCCTGCCTCTCACGCGCATGTCGCCCAGTCCCAGTTCTGCGTCTACAAAGACAGCGACAGGGTTGTACACACCGAAACCGCGCACCTCGCCTCATCGATGGACTTCTCCCAACCCAACGGCCCGCACCTCCTCCACGCCGCGAAGCTGGTGCCAGAATACTGGAGCACGATCGTGGAAAGTCCGGGTGAGCTGAAATTCCGAGTTCACGGCAAGACAGGATGAGCGCTAAATAGTTGTATTCCATTGCATTCCCCAGATCCCACTCGTTATAGCATCCTGCATCAAGTCGCGAACGTCGATGACAATACAGTGATATTTTCGGCGCTGTATGTTTTCAGATTTGCGACGGAGTTCTTTGGCTCTGTGCCCGCCGCTGCCAATACCGTTGGATATCAATAGCTTCTGCGAAGCTAGCATTCGATCGTGGATAGCAATAAATGTAGTTTCGGACGACTATCGCGTTACATCTTCACACTCCGAATAATTTATTACTTTTTGTTCAACGTTGTAACACGGACTTTACTATACTTATATCGAACCTCACAAGGAACTCTGGGCTAGACGCCCTCCAGTAGATGTACCGTATGTTTGGAACATACACCTTTTACATAAATTCATATCCATGAGCGCCATCCATTCGAAATTCTCTTCGTTTCCAAGAAAAGCTAGGTCAGGTTGAATCAGTGACTCATGAGCACCGCAAATCCGCGTCTGTCAGGATGAACGATAATCGATGAAGTTTAGAGTTGACAGGATGCCTTCAAAGGTACAGTGTTGTTCGTTCCGAGTCAATTCCGAGTCGGAGGTTCGACGGAACGCGGGAGATGACCAGTTCATTAATTAATTACGGAACGGCGTTTAAAGTTCAACTGCTGTCGAGCGTCCGTGTGCCCCCATCTTTGGAGGAACAGGCACATCGCGGTCATTATTAGACCCCGGAAAAAATCGGGATTAGCGGATTGGAACTACCCAGGCAAATAACATGCTCATTCAATGTCCCTTCATGCTCCAGAACCTCGCTATGCGCTAGTCACCCAATTCTCAAAAACAGCTCAAACAGCTTATCTCAAGTCGGGATCTACTGGGAGAAACCTCTTAGTTATCTAGGAGATACCTACAGCTCAAAGCCCGGGGCGTCTAAGAGTATCAACGGGCGTTCATATCCGCGTCTTTACAATCTTCGAGGTCGTCTTTCAAGCGGTTAAAAATAATGAAAGTTGGAGGAGATTTCACACCGAGTCGGATATAGCATATGCAGTGACAGCAATGAGCGTCTGAATCTAGATGAATTCCATGCGGAGGATAATCGTACTTCCTGAGAAGCAGAAGCTCTAATTTGGGGACACTGTAAACCAAAAGCGCGCGTCCAGTTCAACTTCAACTTGAACACGTTTAATCACGGGCACCCATCAGCAAAGGTTGAACTTCATGAGGGATATTCGCGGGCGCTTCGTTTGCATGTGGAGGTAGGTTGTCGGGATGAACCTTGGGTGGCGATTTTCTGGAATATATAGGCTGGCGCCGGTACTCGCTATTTGTGAATTTTCCGGTGTCGTGTGCCGCAACGGCGTGCTTCTGATAATGATTGAAGTGAACGAGCGTTCCGTCAGAATGCTTACAATTGACGAGGGAGGGGGATTGCGCTCTTTCCCGCAATGCACATGATGGTAGGAGGCAAACGGTTATGTAACGATCGGGGAATAACGCGTGGGCCCAACGTGGGCCCTAAACAAACCGAAATAGGAAGGGGTACGTAACGGGTCCGTGCACGCGACGAACTTCGTGCAAACTCGCTCGCCAACTTGTCGCGAACCCCTCAAATCTCAAGAATCCACACGTTGAACGTTGAACTCCACTTAAGTTTCAACGCCATCTCTCAATCCCAATAACTAGACCATCGTACACCGAAAAAGACTAAGTACATGCAGACATACATACACGAACTTGTGAGCTAAGAAGAATTGAAGCGTCTGTCTAGAGAGACTAATGCAGACAGAAAAAAAAACACAACAAACAACAGAGCGATATCTACAAAAGCACAAAGTAACGGTACAAATACGGATGTTGGCGTTGGTATATCTATGGTATGGTAGCGAGCATGCAAGTATGTATGGTAGTAGCGTAGCAGTAGCAGTAGCAGTAGCGATATTAGTTGATTCCTCCCTTCCTCCGACCAATCCGATTCAATTCACGAACCCCATGCAATCCATCCAATGCCTCCAGCTCTGGAAGCAAGCACCGAGCCACACAAAGCGGCAGCAAGCAGCGACATCGCTCACCTCCCAGCCAAAAACCCACACACCCCCTCCCCCACCTCCCTCGCATGCGTCCACGTCAACGCGTGCCCCGCGTCCGCGACGAGCGTGACCCGCACGCGGTCGTTCGAGGTGGTGAGGTTCGGTTTCGGCTTTGTCTTTGTCTTGGACTTCGGGGCTTGGAATGGGCGTTGCTGAGCCTGCTGAACAGCATTTTTGATAGTAAATTTAGAAAAGGGAAGGAAGGGAGGGAGGAAGGATGGCGGGAGAACGCGAACCTCTTCGTTGGCGCTTGAATCTACTCCAGACGATGATGCATTCCGCCTCCCCGCACCCTCGATCAAGGCGCCGATACGGGCTGCGTGCGATGAGGGGACGGTGTGGTCTGCGGTGCCCTGCATGCATGATAGATCCAGTCAGCGATAGCTCGGAAACTTGACATTTAGGAGAGAAGCGGCGTACATGAACGACCAACACCCTCCGCCCCTCCCACTCGGGACTTTCGAACGCCCAGCGCATGCCCATGACGGGCCCGGCGCGGAGCGAGGAGGAGACGGCGCGGTTGAAGCCGGGGAGGTGGGCGGATTGGAGGCGGACGAGGTCACGGAGGGGGGTGTCGATGCCGTTGCTGGGGGAGGATGGAGAGGAGGGGGATTCGGGGCGGGAGGCGAGGTGGCGGAGGTAGGCCTGTGTGAGAGGAGGTTAGCTTCAGGCGAACGGGCGAGGGGATGCAAATTGGTTGGGAACAAACGTACGTAGATCAAGGGATTCGAGGTGAGCGTCTGGACGAGAGGGGAGGACATGACTTTTGCGGTGCGAGGGAGGTCGGAGGCCTGGTTTTGAATCTTCAGTCAAAAAGAAAGTAGTGACATTCACGGCTCGCACACCTCAAGCAGCCCCGCACTCGCCACCAACACCACCTCCCGCTCCACCAGCTTTGGAAACGCCGCCACGAATGCAGCAGCAATCCCGCCTCCCATACTCACCCCCGCCAACCGCGTCCTCTCCCATCCGAGATGCTGCAGCAAAAGCGCGAGCTGTGTGACATAGAGCTGCGAGTCGTATGCCGCGCCGACGGGGGCGGCGGAGTAGCCTCTGCCGTAGAGGTCGTAGAGGAGGACGCGGTGGCCTGAGGCGATCAGTGGTGGGATGAGCGGTTGCCAGATGAGCGAGGGGACTGAGAGGCCGTGGATGAGGACTATCTGAAGCAGAGTAGATGTAGATAAGTAAGATGAATGCGTAAGTGAATGAACTACAGATATAGACGACGATACTCACCTTCCTCCCATTCTCCGGACCCACAAGCCAATACCGCGTCTATATCGTCGCCTCGACTCAGAAAGTATACAACAAACGCGAAGAAAAGACTGACGCGGCCCATGGGCAGATCAACATACGCTCCCTCGCCGCCCTCGACCCAATCTTCGCTGTAGATTTGACGCGCACGCGAGTCGGGTGGGAGACTTTCCAATCCGGGATAAGAGGGCACAGGCAGGGGGCCGAGAGGCGGGGGGAAGGAGGCGAGAAGGTAGAGCGACACGACGAGCGGGGGGACGAGGAGGAGGAGGTAGGTTAGGCAGCGGGAGGCCTTGCCCATCGTCGTGGGCGTCGTGGCGTGTTCACCGCGTTTTTTTTCATTGGGGGAACAAGGCGTGCGAATTGTGGCGATGAACATTTCAACGCGGTCACGGGGTTGGCGCGTCGCGTCGCGTCCAGTGGTGACCTTACACTGCTACGAACAAGGAAAGAGGGAGGGTGTTGTTCGGCAATTGACTAGAGAGGTTCGCTCCTCTCATCTCAATGCTCCCATTGCGCGTTATCTGACCTTCACTAGATCCGAACATTATTGGAGATAAGGATGATCATGATACTATTCACGGACAGAGGAATACAAGAGATGCACGTACATGGGCCAACTTATACGCTGCAGAGCCTACAAGAACGCCAGCTGCCGCGACGTAGAGAGTTCACAACTGCAATGAACTCTTGCTGCGTATCGTTTGGTTGAATTCGTCACTCCAACAGGATAAAAATACAAAAAAAGATTACAGACGCAGCAAATACTTACTTAATACATTTCAGAGAATACAGTCACTCACTAGTCCTCCACGAATTATATATACTCAAGGTCCTATTCATCGTCTTCTAATTCTCCATCCACCCGCTCGTCATAATCCACCTCCATCGGTACCCCCTCCCATGCCGCAACTCGAGCAGATTCAGAATCAGGATCAAAATCCCACCCGCCCGCCTCCCACTGCGCCCTGATCTCCTTCAATTCATCGTAATACACCGCGTATTGACTCGGCGGGGAAAACTCTTTCATACGCCCGAGCAACGAGTTCATGTCGGCGGTGCAGTTGTGGTAGGAGTAGGGCTGGAAGTGGGGGTAGGTGCATTTCGTTGGGGTGCAGTAGACGATGTCTTGATCGACTTCCATGGGTTCGGGTTCGATTGTGTCAATGTTTGAGGTTGAGAGGTCGATGATTTGGGATTTCTCTCGTTCCTCAAGGAGGAAGGCGGGCGAGTCCATTTGCATCGGCGTGACCCCGGAGGAATGTTCGCTCGGTGGGGGCGGCAATACATCTGGGCTGGGGTCGGCAAAAGTTGACCCCGAAAGCTTCGACGAGAAAATTGTCGAAGGGGCAGAAAGGGTTTCTGACCTCACTGTCGTCGTCCGTGAGGCAGACTGCGTGGGCGAAGGGAGACGAGGAGATGATTCCCTCTTCCTCGGCGAGTCCGAGTCCTCCGGTGAGAATACCGGTACACGAAGGAACGAAGGTCCCAGGAGCGATTCAGACGCCTTTCGCAGATGACTATGGCTGCTAGTATAACGGCTGCTGATGCCGTTCGCCGTATACCCATGCGTTGCGACCTCGCGGGGTGGCCAAGGCGTGGCACGCGAAGGCACATATCGATACCTGCGGAGGGGTTGGTATGATTTCGGTGGGGCGCTTGGAGGAGGTTAGTACCTGAGCAAACGATGCGAGGTGTACGCACGTCTTCAAGCTGGCGTTGAGATTCAATGGTGATGGTGAGGATGCGAGTCTGAATCGGTTTAGCTTGCAGACTAAGTAATCGAAAACAAAGGAACATACGATATGTGCGAAGGCGCAAAGGGGATTGAAGGCTGTAATTTTCTCGGTGGCCTTGCTAAGGCTACTGTAGATCGAGTCTGCAAACTCGTTGAGCAGACTTGTGTACACGCGGTGTCAGGAGTGGTCGAAGAGGAGGCTCTCGACTTCGCCTTCCGAATCCGGCACCACCACCGGCAGCGAGATAATCCATTCCTCCAAGAGTCCCTCGCGGCGTCCAGAATGAGGAGAGATCTATTCCAGCTATCGCTAAGTGGAAGGCGCACTGATACGACGAACTGCTGGGTGGCCACAGATAAAATCATGAGGCCCAGAACGCAACACAGCAACGCAAACATCGACTCCATTCAACTTGAAATTGAGGTTGGTTGCGATGGACGGGTGAGATATCGCGATTGGTGGTGGCAAAAGCCAAAGCCAAAGAGCTGTCGGGGAGTGTGGGCGCCATTTTCCACTGCCGAGGATTCACGAGTCATCATTTTTGTTTTGCTGTGTGACTGTTCGCTGAGTTTGGAATAGTTCGGAGTGATTGAACGATACCGGGCTCGATAGTTGCGTGCAGGAACTTGGGGGGATGGGGAAGCCGGACGACGTACGATAAGAGGAGGAAGCAGACACAGGATAGATTACAACCTTTGCTTTGAAGAACAAGCGTTTTCAGAGTTCTGATTCAGTCCGTTTCTATAACACCCGCCGGAAGAGCACCGTTACAATTAGCCACAGCCAGATAGCCTAGTTTCTTGTCCTCTTCTTGTATTGCCTGAGAGCCTGTAGCCAAGGGACAACGAGAACAAGGAGGAGAAAGACAAAAGGAATCTTGATCAATTGATCGCATCAACGCATCTGCGAAGCCGTCTCGGAGTATGAAGCGGAGTTTGAAATCACCATAAGATCCATCTCAAATATTGCATTTATGGATTCCGACGATTATAGGCAATTGCAGAAAATCCCAACTTACGAAGCTACACCGGTGCAATCTCATTTCGCCCAGCCATTGCAATTGCCTCGTTCTTGGCACCATTTCCCGCCCTCCCACTAATACTTCCTTCCGAATCATCTTCCGAGTGTTCGCCTTCTCGTCCACGCAACCGCTTGATCACCCGTAGCTCCAAAGACGGCCGACGAGCCTCTTCGACGAGATCACCGCCAAAGTCATCGATTGCAAGAATATCGGAAAGAACTCCCCCTGATCGGGAGGCGGCTCGAAATTCCGCGACGCTGATATCTGTAGCGTGGCTCTTCGCGCCAATTTGTTCGGCGTCCCATTCACGGAGGTGGAGAATGAAGCGGGCGACCAGGATACAGGAGAGTCTGTGTAAGTATTCATTCCGAGTCAATGGCGAGGTCGGCTAGTGACGGTAAGTTTGAAAGACGAACGGGAGGGTGAATGCGTTTGGAAGGCGTTGGAAGAATCCAGGCTACGATGCAATTAGTATGGACCTCCCCGTTGTGAAGCAAGCCTCGAACTGGGGCACGCTACAAGCCAACAATGAGCGAAATACAGTCGATGGCGTCTATTACTCACGTAATTAAGAATCACAGCGGCCATAGTGAAGATCGAAATGGTGCTGATTGAGAAGATGAGATGGGATGGGAGTTGAGGAGATCGAGGGGATGCACCAGAAATACAGTATGCCTGCAGACAAAACGAGTATCCTACTTATCAGCCAGCAGGTTGAACAGCGGCGAATGATAATTGACCTTGTTCAAATAACACAAACATAACCCCATGATTTTCGCCCTTCATACTACCTCTGGCTCGAAACGCCATAACACATCGAAGGATAGTCAAGAACGCGGAAGAAGACTCGAATATGACCATGAGTATGGACAGCATCTCTGGTGCTATCGACGATCATTAAGCGGCGAACTCAGAAATAGTTTGCTTCTCTTACCTCTGCGTCATATCATATGTTACCGTTCATCACGGGTAGATGAGAGCGGATATAGCACTCATATAGGTAAACTAGACGAGCCAACGCAGCGCATGCCCGGTACGTGTGTCTGTCACAAGAAATGGTATGAGTTCACAATTGCATGACCGAAAACGAGGGGGAGGCGTACGATGTCGAGTGCAATGCACATCAAGCCAACAAGCGACATATACGCCAAAACCCACTTGTTTTTCCCGTATACAGCGTAGGTTCGCATTACGAAGACGGCTGCTCGAAATCGTCATGAGCAAAAAGCATGTTGAGGGTACACGAGAGGGACTGGCTACTCACCGATCACAACGACGCGACCGAGGATGCTAAGCGCCCCGACAATTTTATACCACGAATCGCATCTGCAAAAAGCGCCGGGCGTCAGGGTGATGGTACGGGGATTTGGAAAGCGAGGAATGGCGTACTGAAGGGATACACATCAGTGCAATTTCTTAGGATGAGCGGCAAGATGCTATACCGTAGAGCCCAGTTTGTTGGCGATAGCCAAAAGATACAACACGTTGGCGATGAGCGCGTACCGGCAGCCGATGTAGAGTGCCGTGGACACCCGGAACCTTTCTTGCCAGATGTACTTGACTTCTCTCGGGAAGGTCAAGGCGTAGTCGTAGTAAAGCAGCGCTACGGGATAGGTGTCGGTAAATCCAACGAGAAAATGAAGAAAACGACGGGCTGACCTAGGCTGGAATATTGTAGCCGAAACTGCAGGAAACTTGACTATCCGTCAGTCGGGATGGCGACACGGGAAGAGATGGGCGTACTGCGTGGTTGCGGCTTGGATCGCTTTTGCACTCATGGCGAGAGAAGCTTTGGTAAAGTGAAGAAGGAGGCATGGGACGGGATCGCTTCAAGTATCTGTGCCATTATTGGGACATAATCTGGGGCAGTGGCTTCAGGCGACTACCACCCGCACAGAACAGATCATCTGGAAGCATTGGCTGTTAGGAATGGTGTAAGTTAGGATAGCTCCAAGCTTTAAAATGGACTTGAGAAGTACCCATCCATCGGCACTCAGAAATGGAGGGAGGGAGGCGCTCATTCCTTTGGCCGAACGGTGCTAACACGCGCTTTGAATTTGCTGTGGTTACTTGTCGAATTTCGAAGCAGCACTCGTATGCAGTCAAACTGCAGGATGAGAGTCATGAGCTGGAGATGAATCCAAAATATAAGATTACACGTACGGCTTCTTCCAAACACATGCCAAGCAGCATATATAGCAGTGCAGCCGCAGTGATTCCGATACCAATGAAACGAGATGCGATGAAAATTAGGCTCTTGCCAGCGCTAATATTATTGACCAAAGTGGAGTAAGAGCTGCAAGATCTCAGCATCGCTGCACCGAACGGAGATGTGATTTACTTCTTTGCTTGTTAGGTTTGCTTGGAGTTCGCCAGTGGTAAGGGATTGCTTGAAGCAGGATGGTTTGACGAACAGAGAGAAATGCAGAGGTAGAACGTGCGTCGCCCGCGCCAAACTCTCACCATTTGTAAAAATACAAGGCGAAGCTCCCGCACAAGGATAGCGCAAAGGCAGTACAGAGGTGTGGGAGCAGACTTTACTATTGGACGCTCTATACACGGCATTCAGATCTTTTTCAAAGAATGTATGCAATGAAGACACTCACCGGGAGTCAATGCAGGATGAATTATCCGTTAATTATATTCGCCAGTTGAAGTTGGAACTCAGGAAAGAAGATTCTGAGACAGTAAACCGGTGATCGAGCAGGACGCTCAGCAAGGCAGAGTGTCTTTGAAAGACGTAGCCAGCGCAACTCACACTTCACTTTACTGTCCAGTTCAAGCTGTTTCCGGCTATAGATTCAGGACACGAGTAGTTCAAGATTTGAATCCAGATATCGCAATCGCGGCCGCAGAACGAAGTGAAGGCAAGAACATTACGCCGGGCCACGGGGGCCCGACTCGGGCGGCCGTAAATTTATATGTTGGTTGAGTATATGCGCCAGAAGTTGGAATTCAGGAAAAGAAGATTCTGAGGTACTGACCGGTGACAGAGGAGAACTTCTAGCGAGGCAAGAGTTTCGAAACACCGACTCCCAGCGGAATGTAGTACACTCCGATTTGCTGCCCAGTTAAAGTTGTTCGGCTGCAGGCAGCAGCAGACTGAGGAAATACCTAGTTCAGGGTCTTGAATTGACTGGTAGATATCGCGGCCGCAGAACGAAGTGAACGCAAGAGTCGTAAATCCCGCCAACGTTGAACGGGAGCGGTAGAAGCAGGCACACGCGCAACAGATGATGATGGCGGAAAGCAAGAGGCGTTGTTTACTTGTATTGCTCTCGGATTCTTGTCTTGCCGATAATGCCGCCATGTGGGATCAATTGATGTTCAACTTCAGTTGAGTCTTGACTGGTTGAAGTACTACCCTTGTTGAAGGAACTCGAGAGAGAACTAATCAAACACAGGGGCGGAAAGAGGTTCCTACAACCTAAAATACCGCCAAGAAATGGGACTCAATTGTATCGACCGACCTTCGATACTTGGAGTCTGATCGACCTCGACATCAGATATCGATGCGTATAATATTATTACTGTACCCGCCGGGCGCTACCATCTGGGTTTGGACACTGATGTTCTGTTCCTCCAGACCACATGAGCCTTTAATTCCTGTTTCGAGTTCGATTTTCTCTGATTTCGAATTCCGATTTGCGTTAACGTTGGAGACCTTTGACCCAGAAGTGCATCCAACTATAAGGGCGCCGGTGAAAGTGAGGTTTTTTTTCTGCGTTGATTGTTGTTTGAATTCTCTTGTACGCTGTGTTTTCCTCCTTCGAATTGCAGTGAAACCTTTTGCGCAAAATGGTTCGGCATGTCGGCCGAAACGATCACGACCACGTGAGATCAAGCCTCTTGCTGTGGCAGCTGCTTTTGAAGCGCGTCGTACGCGTCTTTTCCCTCTCATAGTCGGCGACTTGGAAGCCGGAGGATTAGCTCTCAACTAGAAGCTAGGTTTATATCTGCACCCTCCCTCAAATTTATTGGAAGTAATTCTAATCGCCTTTTCGTGCGTCGTGCCTGGATTGTCGTAGGTACAATTAAAGACACCGTAAATCGCCGGGAGTAAGTTTATTGCCTCTTTCTCTCTAGAACGAAGTAGACATTTGCCTTGCAGGGGTCGCTTGTATCGAGTTGGGGGTTTGCGATTTCCACGGTACAGCAAGCTACTCGTCCGTTCAATTCGCGCATACAGGCTCCGAACATGGCTCCTACTATTCCTACTTGGGCATCCCACTTGCTTACTTGTTTATTTATTGCCTCCTTGACTGACCCTGCGTTCGTATGACATGATTAACAACATGATTGACTTTAGGTCTTGTTGCCAGTTATATATAGGAAATTGTCGTGAAGTTTATTGTCGACTCGGATGCGCGTATCTCAAATGGATTTTTGTCTGCCGCGACCGGTGCAGTTGCGAGTTTGCTTCCCTTTCTCTCAAAGGACCCCCGCCCGTTCCCCGCGCCCAGCTGCAGGGCACACATAACATACCTCCTTACATACACAACGTACTCAGGCTTTCGTATTTCGCCGATCAAAAAAAAACACAAACATGACATTGACTACGCCGGCGCCTACAACTGGTGGTGGGCACCGAGGGGGTTCCCACGATCCATCATTGATGTGACAGATTATTCCCACTTTCCACCAAAGTCGAGGAAATATGGAACTGCCCATAAGATATTCAGCGTGTACGCAGCCCCTGGAGTTCGTGCTCGTATAATCCTGTATATTCAGAAGAATCATTGTAATAGAGCCGGATTTTTTGATTTTTGCCTCGCTATGTTGATCAAAAATGCAAATCATACTCGATGAACAAATTTCAAAAAAGTGGCTCTATTAGGTCGATTATCTGACCAAATGTCGCGTCAGGGACCAAACTTGGACGCGTGAATCGGGTCAAACACAACTTTATGGGCCGAAAACTTGTCCCAAATCGGTCCCAAGATGACATGAATGCTTTTCAAATGCTCTACAGGACCAACCAATGTCCCTACATCCAGCACCTAGCTAAATCGGAGTGAAAGTACTGAGCCATCAAAATCCCCGGATCCAAGTTGGTTGCCGGGTGATTGATGGCCCATCACAAACCCGTCGCTGCCCACCACCACTACAACTTCAGATATCGTAGCGACGGATTCGCCCAAGCCGACGGATTTACCGAGGCTGTAGCGACCGGTCACCAAACGTCCCTCCTCAAGCGACGGGCTTTCCGGGATGGAGATTTCAGAAGGTTAGGACTGAGTGCGGAGATATGATTGGGTTTGGCCGCCCTGAAGTGTTTTCTCAAGTGGGCGTGCATGACAAGTATAATAAACCAGCTGTCTCGGTGCGACCAAGTGCTAGCCGGTGTCCACTGTCGTTGAAGCGATGTTGATGGACCAAGGTTTGTGAACCTTAATTTTGACTCTTCAGCGTTGCTCCAGCGCTGCTATCATAATCCTCTAAGTATCACCTATACTTTTCTTTCCGTTTAGCGGCCCCGACCCTGCCGCGTAACTTACCCCGGGCCGCGCGTCGTGGCGGGCGGCCTTTTCGAACTTGAACAAACTTTCAGTCTAGACTCGATTTTCGCGTCACCTAACGACGTCAATAACCTCACTGCAACGAAACCGCAACCAACTTACCCGGCGGCGTGCAGCGTGTCTCGGAGTGTGCCGAAAATGCGCGCTAAGTATCTTTTTCCGTTGGAATACAAGACATGTCTCACTCTAATTTATTCTTTGCTGAGGATAGGGGTAGGGGCTGGTAAGGGGTGTTCACGCTGCACTACGCCGCGGAAGCAGAAGAAAAAAGTTACCACGAAGCGACGACGACGACCCTGATTTTTTTTCTGATTGCGAGATGTGTGAATTGATCTAGACAGAGGGTGAGAGAATGCTACCTAATGCGACAAGCATACCGTATATTTTACGTCTGCGTTCTTTTCTTCTCTTCTCGTCGCTTTCCCGCTCGCTCTCAGTATTTTACTTCTCCTCCCCACACCCTCTCGTGGTATTCCTCTTCCTCCTCTCTCGTCGTCGTCGAAAGGAGCTGCACGACCACCGGCCGCCGTGAACGGGTGTCGTCTGAGAATCGTCGTACCCCTATCCATCTACTCGGTTGACGCTCAGGAGTCCTCGACGCCAACTCACTTAATTGCTGTTGCCACCACCGTCACCCCTCCCTCTTCCTCACTTCTCCACTTCACTTTCCCTTCGCATTCCTCCTCCGCCTCGCACCACTCGCTCTCACACCCCCACCCACCGCCACCGCACCCGCCACCCACCCCGCCCCACGATGGTCGTCCGCACACACAAATCGCAGCTCTCAGACCCGTTCGCGCTGATGCTGCAGCCGCCGGACAACGAGACGCCGGTGGAGCGCCAGAAGCGTGTCGAGCTTGAGCAGGAGCAGAAGCGGGTGAGCGATCAGATCGACGATGAGTTGAAGAAGGAAAGGGCGGATAGGAAGAGGAAGGCGAAGAGGGAGGTGAAGGTGCTGTTGCTTGGGCAGAGTGAGAGCGGGAAGAGTACCGTTTTGAAGAGTGCGTCGTTTTTTTCTTCCTCTTTCTCTGTGTGTGCTCGGCATTGAGTTGACGACAACGCGTTAAGACTTCCGCCTGAAATACGCTCCAACGCAATGGAAGGGCGAGCTCCGCTCTTGGCGCGCCGTGATCCAGCTCAACCTCATCCACAACGTCCTAACAATCCTCGATCTCATGCAAGACAGTCTCACCGCCCTCGACTCCCCTCAGCCCCAACAATCCCCCTCCCCCTCCGCCTCGTCCACCCCCTCCGCCACTTCCTCCTCCTCCCCCTGGGGCCGCGTCTCCGTCGACTCCACCGTCTCCTCCATCACCCTCGCCGCAGGCACCTCCGCACCCGCCGCCCCCACAGTCCCGCTCACGCAAAAACACCGCCTCCTCAACCTGCGCCTCTCCCCCCTGCGCGAAGTCGCCGACGACCTCCGCCGGCGCCTCGGCGCCTCGGACGACCCCGAGTTCAGCAACTTCTCTTTCCACACCTCCGACGCTGCCCCCTCCCCGTCCGCCGATGTCGGTGTGCTTGGCGGCGGCGGCGGCGGCGACCTTCCCCCCAAACAGCGCAGCGAGTTTGGTGTAAGGGGGTGGATCGGCGCGCTAGGTCTGCCGTCGCCGGGGGGCGGCGCGAAGAAGACGGACGAAGCGATGTCGGTTGACAAAGCGACGGAGATTTTGGCGACGCTGCGCGAGGATGTTGTCTCCCTTTGGGAGGACCCTGATGTGCGGGAGCTGCTTAAGGCGCGGGGGGTGAGGATTGAGGATCGGCCTGGGTTGTGCGTGTCTCTTCATCTGCTTATTTATTTATTACTCAACGACGACGACGACCTTTGCAGCTTCCTCTCCGACACAGCCCGCATCGCAACCCGCACCTACACCCCCTCCGACAACGACGTCGTCCGCGCCCGTCTCCGCACCCTCGGCGTGCAGGAGTGGCGCATATGTCTCGAACACGGTGCGTCTCCTCCCTTGCTCCTCCGCCTCCCCCATCTCTTCCCCGCTTTCTTCTTCCTTTCACTTTTCCTCTCTCTCTGGATATCTCTATTGTGCTATGTGCCGACGCGTCCCCTCTCCCCTCCTTGACAGGCAACCCCGAATTGGATAATGCTCACCTATTCCCAGGCGACTCCTTCGGCTCCGAATGGGTGATTTACGATGTGGGCGGGTCGAGGAGTATGGTGAGTTCTGTTCTCCGTTATTCTCTATTGGTTTTTGCACGTCCGCGGCGTATTTTATCCTTTCAATTTTTTTCCCGCTCGTCGTCGGCGGCGTTTGTCTTGTCGCCGCCCGCACTTCTGTTCGGTTCTGTCTTCTATCTTTTGTTTTCGCTTTGACTTCGTTGCTCGTCGTCCGCGGCGTTTGTCTTCTCTTGTCGCCGCCTGCACTTCTTTTGTCTTCTCGCTTAGCACTTCTCTTCGGTTCTGTCTGATCTGTCGAATTGACAACGCTAACACGATCTCCCTCACAGCGCCACGCATGGCTGCCCTACTTCGACGCCGTCAACGCTATCATATTCCGTGCGTTCTATTCTCTTTTTGCTTTCCTTCTATGTGATCGTTCTGACTCTGGTGATGTTGTTTGCAGTTGCTCGTTAGTGTTTCCCTCCTTCTTTCATTCGCATTCTGATTTTATGACTCGATCCCGTTCCCACCACTCACCACACCACAACACGCAATCCCGCCAACGCTGCTCACCACTCGCTTCTCCGTGTGTTCTGCATATCTTCTCGCGACCGCGAACCGCCAACCACTCGGATGTTGCGAATTTTTTCTTCCTTCTTCGCCTCGCACCCCGCGGACTCCTCCACCACCAACACTCCTCCAACCACCACCACCACAACACCCCGCGTAACGACGACCAATAACAACAAACACCAAAAAACGCGGACACCACAACAACCAACAGCCATCTCCTGCTTCGACGAACGCCTCGCCGAAGACCCCTCCGTCAACCGCCTCGAAGACTCCATGCTCCTCTGGCGCGCCGTCGTCTCGTCCAAGCTCCTCAAGCAGACGACCTTGATTGTGTTTTTGAATAAGTGTGATTTGTTGAAGAGGTGCGTTTCGTCGAGAAAATTCAATTCGTCTTCGACGTTCTCCGCTTGCATTTTATTCAATCTGATTTTTTTTTGTTTTCGTCGCGCCATAGGAAACTGCAAAACGGGATCCAAGTGAACAAGTACCTCATCAGCTTCGGGGCGAGGGAGAATGAGGTGGGGACGGTTGTTAAATGTGCGTGTTTCTTTCCTTTTTCCTTACCCGTCTCTCTTCGTCGTTGCCGAACTTGTGTTTTATTTCGCGCTTACGCTTACGCTTGGTTGATTTGCAGACCTGAAAGACAAATTCCGCGACATCATCCACCTCGACGCGTCGCAACAGCGTCCGACGTATTTGTATGCTACGTCTGTTACTGTGCGTCTTTTCTCTTCTCTTCTTTTCTTTTCTTTTCATCCGTTACCTTTTTCTCTTCACCCGATAATCGATGATTGATATTGAACCCGACTTCGCAGGACACAAAAGCCACAGCGGCGACGCTCAACATCGTCCGCGACGGCATCATCCGCGAACATCTCAAGCATGCAGAGTTTGTATGATCGTTCGTGCGCCACCCATCATCGGCGCCTTTGTACATAGCTCCCCACCGCCCACCCCCAGCAACAACACTACCGACAACAACTAGACGCAATTCTGTTGTACACCACCATCTGCTACCATATCCTCCCCCTATCTACATACGACGACGAACTTGCTTTCAATCGTCAACTCTATCTCTATCCCTCAATTATCCGCCCGCGAGCGAAATGCGAACTGCGAATGCGGGATGAATCCCAAATTGTATTTTTACGACTACGACTACGACCAAATCAATGCATCCATCCCCTCTGCATTTCTACCTACTTACTCACTGCTTACTCACTACGCGTATTCTTTGTTTTTCTTGGCTGGCTGGACTCACTCATTCAATGTGGAGCTGCGATGCGATACGACGCGCGATACGATGCGAATTCACCTATACATTGTATATTCATTCATTCCCCTGTCTTGCTTTCTTCTGCTTCTCATTTGCGCTTTCATTGCACCCACTACTGCAGCCAATATACAGGATGGATTCTGATGGATTCGTTTACAGAATGTCTTGTCTTGGCGTTCGATTTCTGACGTGGATACGCCGCTGGCCAAGGTAACGACGAGACACCGACGCTTCTGCCCCCAAGGGTTTGTGGTGGTGGCGGCGTCTTTCAGGGGTAAAAATCATAAGGTCTCATAAGGTCGTTAGTTTTTTTTTCTTTGCGGGTCGTGTGCAACTCAAGATCGACAGGGAATTCTGATACGGCAGCTTAGCGAAATTCTGCAGGCCGCCGCCATGTGGTTGAGGGTTCCTGGTTTTCGAGAGGCACGGGTGGTATCGAGCCAAGTAGTCTGGATTTTGTCAATCTGGGCGGATTTTTTTTGTGCACTCAGAGGTACGAGTTGATTGCCGCTGTGCCAGGATCGAAGAGAATGGTATGCCGTTTGGTGCCGGTAGATGTGGGTGATCCGGGCAGGAACCAACTCGCTGTTGAACTTGCATTTACAACTTTGACGGCAAGTTTTGAGGGGAAACATGAATTTATTGCTACGCTGCATGGACAGAATAATCTACATCCTACTATACTACTGCCCGCTCGGTCAAATGAATAAATAAAACATAAATTACTAAACCCGCGAATCTTTTCGATCAATTGCATCGGCATTTGCCTTGTGCAGCGTATGATGGACCTCGTCCCAGTACGTATCCTCATCCTTTCCGTCGCACAAGATGTCCCGACGAATGAAAGCCCTCGCATGGTTGAATCCAACCGTCAAATACGTCGCAACCAACACCAAAGTCATCGCACTTCCAACCCACTCAACACCAGAACTATGAAACGCCTTCCCAATGCTAATCGTAGCGATCGTGAACCCAACATTAGGGAACACAAATGCATACCAATTAAGCCGGAATCGCATCTCTTTATATGCCGCCAGACATGCAAGAACAGAGATGCAGAAAAACCAAAGCGACAGCGACCATATAAACACGGCCGACATCGTCGCTCCGACTTTCAAAATTTGCACCGTCACCTCATCGTCTCCAAAGAACGCGCGATACACCGCAGGGAAATCGTTCGCCATCCCAATCAGTGCGAGACTCGTAAAGCTCGGCGGGCCCACAGCGATAAACATGCCCGCTCTCCCATCCGGGCGCGGAAATCCGTACTCGATCATCCGGTGGATGTAATTCGCGTACACCAAAATGCTGACCATCATACCCAACCCCTGCGCGGTCAGACCCGCTACGATGATTGGGACGGCTTGCGCCGGGGGCTGCATACCCGCACCAGCCGAAGCGATAGTCCCGCTCAGCATGAACGGGAATATCGGGAGATCCCAGGCGGGCGTCATATCGTTGATCTTCAGCGATGGAGTGGTGAAGAGCAGGAAGTAGAGTCCCACTGCAGCGATGAAGCTGACGGCGAAATACAACCAGAAGAGGATGCGGAATGCAACGATGAGCCATTCGCCGGTGTTTGGAATGCCGTAGCGCGCGATGGCGGCAATGATGGAAGCCAAACTGAGGAGCGGAGTCGCAGCGAAGAGACTTTCCGTTGGATGTGTGAGAGAGCCGGTGAAGATTCCGGGGAAACGGATAAAGCGGTAGGTAATGCAGAGTGTTACGGCCATGAAGACGAAGAGATCCCATATGTACACTGCTCTCCCGATAGTTTCGAGACCGGGGAAGGTATGGGGTTGAGTTTGCGGGGACAGGAGAAGCGCGAGACCTCCAGTGGCCATTGGAAGCGTAAACCACGCCTAAATCAAACATTTGTCCGAAACTCAATTCGTAAAGAATGAGAACTAATGCGTACCCAAGTAAAATGCTCCAATCGATCCAGAAATGCAGCTTGATGTGGACCGACCGCCGTATTGGAATCGCTGGGCTTCGGGCTTGGCTCGCGTCCGGGGTCCGAATTCATGTTGGATTATTGTTGTTGGTGAATGCCGATAGCCACCGTATTTGACTCAATTTATATGAGTTTCGGAAAAACCTACACGACGAAAGCACGGTGTTGGAGGCACGGCTATGAGGGGCGTTAGCAATAAAGGCTCATCAAGCTCAACCTGAGCTTCAAAGACACGCCGGCGGGAGAGTTTATTATTTTTGGAATTGGATGGAGAAAAGAGGTGAGACATTAGTGCGAAGGCTGGCAAAATACTCGCAGCTGTTGTATGTCCTCGGGAGGGTCGACTCGTTTCTTGAATTCAAGGAGCGAGCCATCGATGTTCGCTGACCGATTGACCGCCGAGGTGTGGATTTGTAATTTTCTGCCTGAAGTTCACAGGGAGCTGCGCATGAGCCACGACAGAAGGTTAAGGCCACAGGAGGACTCACACGTTGAACGGGTCGACCAGGAACTAATCTGAGGTCGTTTACCGGTATTCTCCGGGGTGGTAGAAGGCAGCGGCTAGTCCTAACGTTGCTCTGCACCGTACGCATCGACGTTTCATCGTGCAAGCTCCACGAAACTGACGCCAGGCTGGTTGATGCTGTCAGAGCAAATGCGCCCCAAGCGTTCTCGACAAGCCCGAACGCGATGGGCTCAAGGTTCAGGCGAAGCAAATCGAACCGAAGCCGAAGCAGGCTACTTCAGTACCTTGGATATATGTACGAGCCTAGAGCCTGAGCTGAACGGAAAAGTTGAAGCGTCAATTTCCAACCCCGTTTCATAGAGTTCCTGCAAAGCTCCCCGAATCAATCAGTTGTATGTACGGTTAACAAAGAGGCGAGGTACACACAAATAGCTGACAGGTTACTCAGTTGTAACGAGCCCTGGTGTGGAGTGATAGTATGAGCTTCATATTCTTGCGCGACAGTTGAGTTACGTTGGTTTACTATTCCTCGTTGATATTCATTGAATACACATTAACACAACATTACAGTTTATTTACAACATACTGCTGGGATAGGTGTTGAAAATGTCCAAGCGATTGCCGCTACCTAACATAACATGAGGTAGCGACATCGCAGCATACGCTGCACGAAGCTCAACGAAACATCGATCTACGTGCAGTTCAGCAATCTTGTACTGATCCACTTCAAATACCACGCACCAAAAAGCGGACTATACGCAGCCAACGACGCCATAGAGCTCATCAACGTCCCCAATTTGCCCTCCAACTCCGATGCCTCCGACTGCGCCTCAGCACTCAACCCACCCATTCCGCCTTGCTGCGCCAATACCAAAATCTCATTGATGTACACCCACGCCACCCCAGAATACACATTGGCGAGCATACA
The DNA here is from genome assembly GCA_037176885.1 of Favolaschia claudopus. Lineage (NCBI taxonomy): Eukaryota > Fungi > Basidiomycota > Agaricomycetes > Agaricales > Mycenaceae > Favolaschia > Favolaschia claudopus. The sequence goes on along the minus strand of JAWWNJ010000011.1, from coordinate 2,216,751 downwards.
ATCGGCGTGCGGTGCGCCATGGAGAATGCTGACCGCGCCGACCCCTTGTACGACGCGCGCGCCGGCAGCAAGACATTTTGTGCGGGCGTCGTCGGAGGTGCGGGTGAACGGCGCATGGAGGCGGACGTGTGCGAGGTCGAGAAGGGCATGTGTTAGGATGAGGGTTTGTTGGGCGCCGCCTGTTGGGGAGAGTGATGGGAGGGAGGAGTGGAATGTTCGGAGACGGTGATCGAGAGAGGCGAGGTGGAGGGGATCGGGTGGTCCTGGAGATTGGGAGTTGGAGAAATGGGCGTTTATAAGAAGAACGAGACACACCAGACGTCCGCGCGTTGAATGTTATGACGCGCTCGAGAAGGATCGACGCTTTGGCTAAAATGGACACTGCGGAGTATCCGGTGTCGTCGTTGCCATTCAGGAATTTGATAATCGTCGAGCCACCCTGTAACTGTTGAGAGTTTCAGTGAAGATACTTCTCATTCGAAACGAAAGGAAAAACGTACCTCAGGAGGCGTCGCCGGCCATGGCGAGTCGATATTGATAGAATATGGTATCGGCGACGAAGACCCATCGACAGCGGCCCAAAAATTATTTACGATAACCACAGTCCAAAACGCGTCTATTCGGATGGCCTCTTCCGCAGAGTTCTGCGCCGGAGGGAGAGATGCCGATGTTTGAAGAGTGAATGGGGGATAGACAGGGTGATATGTGGGAGAGCGTATCAGGTGAAGATCGGCTCCCAACGCGATAGAGGCGGCCGCAGCGGCGTGATACCGACCCTGCACGGGTCGTGCGGTGTACAGATAATATAAAGAGAGCAGTACTTCGGCCTGAATTGTGTCTAGAATAAACTGCGTGTGACTAGACAGATCTTGGGGGATATGTTTTAAGACACGGGGGAGAAAAAAGTCAGCGGTGTAGGGCGGTGTGCCCGGTGAGAGGCAGCTGCCCCACAGACACGCCACGTTGAGAAGGGCAGGGGAAGGTCGATCCTGGGTATCGAAAGAGAGTTGTGTGAGTGATGATTGTCGGAATTGGGATGGGTCAAGGAAGAGATAACCGCTATTCTCGAAGCGTTCTAGAAATGAATCGAGTCTAGTCACAGAGGTTTTATCAGTCGAGTTTATGCGAACAATCGAAAGAGAGAATCTCGTACAGTATAGAAACGAGTCCTAACGGCGATTCCTGAAACGGTCTCGGAACTCGATTGTGGTATTAAGATAAAGATTTCTCGTACCGGCATGTCTACTGGACTCCCGGAGGCTAGATATGTAAAATCTGCTCGATTTCGTGTCACCTCACTGTGCCAAATCGAATGATAGTCGCGCACCATGAAGTTCGGGTGAGTTACTACCCTGAGACCGCATAGTGTAAGGGGAATTCAAGAATATCTGCGTGGGATCCTGAACATTGAGGAACTCGAGCTCTTCTATTCGAGCGCGTAAGGTGGTGATGGTTTCGAGCATCTGGGAGGGCGACCCCTCGACAGAATTGGGAATTCCTTCTAGTTGCGGATACTGGCATGCTTCTTTGGAACGGGGAGGGCGTAGGCGGCATTGGCTGCATATAGGTCGAGCACAGTCGCATTTCTATCAGATTTCGATCGATTAGGGTCAGCTGCAACTAGCCACAAACTCGACGCACAATTTTCCTTCGCCTAACCAATCCATCACGGATTCAGCGCCGTGCAAAACTCTCGTCGTATGCTCACCACACACCTGCAGTTTGTACAAGCTTTCGGACCTCGCGGCGTCGGGGATGGGGCGGGCGTTGCGGACGCGGTTTCGGATGGGGAGCAACGGCTCGAGGATTTTGACATTGGTGGACTGCGCAGGCAGGCTTACATCTTTATATAACCTGCTTCATGAATAACAACGCTGGCAAGGAGGGACCGTAGAAGAGCGTGACTCGTGAGTAAGACGTACATTTTGCACAGCCAATTTCGGCAATCAGAGCGGTGTGTAGATCTTTTCGCTTAACCCCGGCCACCAATTCCTGGTCAGTTCCTAGTTTCGTATTCTGGTTCCCGACAGATGCTGTAAGCAAGTAGCTCGCTGCTTGATAAAGTTGTACTCTTCAGCGACCGCAAGAAGAACCGAACGAAAGCAGTGTGTATTGCGCTCGGACTACCCGTAATAATCCGGTGAAGTGCATGAGTCTAAGTCTAGTTCCAAGTCAGATTGTCCTCGATGCTGCATAGTTGGATAGTGCAATCAGTAGGGCAATTAATTGTATTCCTAGCGCCGCCCAGATTTCACAAATTCCATCCTAACGTTGGCTGAGCAAATTCCTGGTCCAAAAGCATATAGAATGTTGACAATACGGACGGCTGTTTTTCTCAGGCAGAACTGTGAAGAAGAGAGAAACGCACTTGCATGTGAGTTCTCTCATCAGTCTTAGCACAACTCCAAGGGAGAGGGAAAGAAAGAGAAATCGAACACTACATCACGTGGCCGTCACTTCGGTGCTGAATTGAACTTACAAATAAAACGCTCGGATCTGCAGCCCACGGCAACTTTATCTTTGATTGCAAAGCGTTTCATTCCACGCGAAGGCGACAGGTTGTGAGAGTAAGAGCAGTGTAACCAGCCCAGAAGCTGTTAAACAGTGCGCAACTCGCGTCAAACATGCTGACTAACAGGCCCGACGAGACTACGGTTTCTGTGTGTACCGAACATATCGGTAAACCTCGAACCAGCCTCAGCCTCTCCAGCTCTCCACCAAGTTAATGGTCGCGATCGGTGTCAGAGGTGATCTAAGTTTCAGACATCATCACGTGACGGTTCAATGCCGTGTCTCGGCTTTCTAAGTTTCTCTTTCAAGGAACTTCCGTTTGCCCCCGCCCCTCAAAATCTCATGAAGCGGAAGATAACCGAGGGACATCATCCGAGTCTGTCGGGATTTTCATTGGAGTTTACGAAAACTCGTGTAAACACCGCGTCTTCTGTTATCCGCGTAATCAGTGGACGATCCTGGGCCTCGAGGGCCCAACATGATCGGACGACCTCCCACAGGTCTTGCGGCATCTCAACCTCCCCTTTATCCACCGGTATAGTTTGGTAGGGCATCAACCAACTCGGAGTTTGCCTCGAACTCTGAGAAAAAGCAATAACTACCCCAGGCTCGCTGAGAATCTGTGCAAACGGCTGCGTTCCCTCAGTCCAGATCTGCGAATGCACGTGCAGGTGAAGGGGATTAACAATATTGAGCACGGGCAGTCGGAAGTATTTGAGTCTGACTCACCTCGCAACAGACACATCCAAATGCCCAAACATCCGAGGCGTGGGTACGCTTGAAAGTCTGCCCTGGCGACGGTACCAACAACTCGGGTGCCATCCAACGTGTTGTGCCACTCCTCGTGGATGATTTTCCCCCAGAGGTATCGGAGTCTATAAAACTTGCTAGACCAAAATCTGTAAGCCGGGCGACCCCATGTTCATCTACGAGTATGTTTCCCTTCGATCGAAAGGGGAGTTAAAAAACAATTCATTCACGGCAAAATAAGAATACTTTACCCCGCGTAAATCCCCGTGCACAATTCCCATGGAGTGCAGGTACTTCAGACCTTCACCACAATCCCTTAGCTGTCGGCGTCTTCAGGTCAATCATCGTCCACCGGAAGCGAGGGAAAAAATGATAGACGTAGACTCACGAGCTGAACCGCATATCTCGAACAAGGCGAATTCTGACCAACATAGTCTAAAACGTTCCCATTCGGCATCCACTGCGTCACCATAGCCATTGCAGGACTTGGAAACGTAGCGGAATCCACACCCAGAAACGGAACGATGTTTGGGTGCTCGAGATACCGCCATACCAGCGCCTCTTTAAAGAATTTGTTGCGCATGGTTTCGAGTGCGAGGGAGGTGTGATCTTGGAATATTCGGAGGACTTTGAGTGCGACGTGCAGGGTTTGTTTCTGTCCCGAGGCGTTCGGAGATTCCGAAAGACACTCGCCACGATAGATGTCGGAAAAACCGCCATGAGACACTGGTCGAGGATTGGATAATTTGATCTCGGTGATTGAAAGTTCCGCCGGCATGAGTCGCAGTGCAGCAGATAATGAGGCGACGAGACGGTGAGCATTTGAGGCGAATGTTTTCCAGTTTAGAATAGCGATGTTCTGGGGTAGACCGCGATCCAGAATCTGAATATCGTGTGAATGATTGTGATACTGATTGAGAGCGGAGAAGAAAACCTACCTGATGCGCCAGATTCAACACCACTAACGAGTGTTCGCGAGGAATTGTAATCAAGTCCCGTTTCCACGAACTTTGCTTCGTTCGGAATAAAACTTGAAGTGCCTCCGCGATTGCTATGTTGTCCTGCCCAATCGATTCATCGACACGAAACTGAGGTATCGTTGGGAGTTCTGCGACACACTGGACATCTCATGGATAACAATTCACCATTGTGTACTAGATGTAATATGCATACCTGCAGTAATTGTTCTCGCTGCGTAGCAGCTGCGTATAAAGCAGAGAAGATCGATTCAGGAGATGATTTCTCGGTGGTCACGGCAATGGTGGTGTTGAATTTGCGGATGATAGAAAGAAGGATAGGCATGACTCTGCCTGGGTGCTTAGCTCTGGTGATCACAACCGAGATCACGAATATCCTACCTTTTGGCCTCGTCTCCTCCCGTGCAGAAAACGCCATCCCACAGGAGTTTTGAAAAACTCTGGGAACACAAGATCTTAGATGCATCTCAACCGGCAAGTAGACCAACGGACCTTCGAACACGGTGGAGCCTCGACAGTATCTTTCGAACAAATAGCCGTTTCAGAGTCTAAGACATGCACTACACAGACATGCTCCAAAAGGTCGTCGAAATCTTGTACAGCCGTTCGAAAAAGATCAAGCCCAGACACAATGACCAGGTTGATAAAATTCGCAGAGCCGGGCAGGTAGACTTCGAGTTCGTGAATGAAATTGACTAATTCGCTGGCATGCACTCTGTTGGATACGCCGTGCACGATGAGGGTGACTCGTGGGAGCATATTTTCCATCCCCAGCCGCCCCCGGATCCGAGCGAGAGGCTCCGAGATGAATGCCTGTACTATTTCCTGAACAATTCGATCAATGATATATGCTCAGTGTTGGTATCCAGGAACTATCTGGATTGAAATACGCACAGCTGAATTATGATACAATCTCAACGGCCGCAAATCCTTAGGCCGGTACTCGGGGAAAGACCACTGTATAGCCATCGGCGTGTTGATACCGTATTCTTGTCTGTATACTGGAGACGCCGTAGCCAGTCCGAGTATTATGGGCCAGAAGATGGAATGGGTTTGGCTAAGGTCCACCTTGACAACGGAGTCTGGGTCGGAGAGTGATGAGGAGTGGAAAAGATGGAATATTTCTTGCGCTAGTTGTGTAGGGGGTGCGCCGTTGACTGCGCACCATACGGCCTTGTGAGAGCGGGATTCGTTCATCAGAGGAAGTAGCATGGTATGTAGTTTGTCCGTCAGCGAAGGCGAGAGACCTCCGATTTCCGCAGGGAGGGCTATTGAACCTGAGCGAGGCCAGAGTCGGTATGTCCGAAAGCGAGAGCGTAAAGTTTGAAATCGAGTTGCAAGCATTGTTATCTTGCTAAACTGGGATTCGGATTCGAGGGGATCGCGAGAAACGAGATTCCGGATACTCCAAATAACTATGCTTATTTTCAGTCGTCAAATTTTGAATAGAGTGGCTCGTAAGTACCTGTTCTGTCACGTCGGTATTGAGGGAATTTGTCGCCAATGATGAGCCCAATTACCCACAACCCATTCGATAACATGAGCCACACCTGGCACATTCAAAATTATGTACAATGGCGGATAGAGTTGAGTTGCTCACGGGTATGGTTTGAATATTCTGGACCTCGGGCCAACATATTGTGCTTCGAGGGTGGTCAATCAAGATTCAGATGTTCAGGCAACACGCACAATAAAGCCGACATCCAAAGGGTAATGGCCTGTTAGATGATGAATGACTTTCTCCGTTGATCAAGCCCGTCTGGACTCACGATGAAGAAATTTCGGATTGAGGTGTAAAAATAGTCCCGGAAATATTCACCAATCCCCAAGAAGAATAATTGAGCTAGCGAGAATATAATCGATAGCACGCCTAAAGAACTTCATTACAAAATGAACGTCTCGAAAAGCCAAATTACCCACCGGACAGGAAGAGAACAATGAGAAGTAATGGAGTTTTGTCCCCCAACTGAACTTGAAGAGCGAATAAAGACCCCGTGATCTTCAACATTAAAACCATGCCCATAACGATGGCGGATAGCCAGGCACAGTCAAAAACCTGGATAACCGCCATCCTCGCCGTCGTCCAGCTTGCGGCGGTTGGCTGTCTAGTCAGTAGGGTGCAGGTAGATGAGCGGAGAGATCAAGGGAGGTGATCAAAAGATGATCTCTGAGTGATCTCCCACGCCGCTGGCGCGCCTATCTGCCAACTACATGATGCAAAGCTTTGCTCTTGCCCATTGCCATGCAGCTCAAGCAGCTGGGACTCCCCCCAGCCGTATATGCTACAATACATGGGCCAGCCAGCCTCCTGGCCGCGGTACTTCTCCCCACAGCCAGTCATTCGCTATTCGAGAAACTATGGCGGGGTCAGGACCAGCTCAATCTCTTGTTCTTGCCTTGTGCGCGAAGATCAGTGTTTCTTGAGTCCAAAACCCACTCAAAGTTCCTCAGTATATGCCAGTTTTGTTCTACGAGCACTCCAAGGAACCTTGATCGTTCTTGGTAATTATTATTACAAGAGCCAGTATTTTTGGATGCGCATAGGTTTTTCGGTGAGTTTCTCCGTTCAAGTTCATGACGAAACTGACTTGCGGGCATCGCAGACACTGGCTGTAGCTACTACATCGGCTTGGTACGTTCGCCTCATAATCATTTGAGAGGTAGATCGTAAACCTTTCCCTGGCTTCTACTTTGGAAGGATGTTCAGGATATGAGTTTGCTTCATGTCAGTAAAGGCATTGCCCGAATATCAACGCTCATATCCACCCAGATATACATCATCTACAACGACGTCCTCTGCTTTGCCGAGATTTTGTTCATGGATCGATTCCGACAATATGTTTTGGAAAGCATGGGTGTGTGGTCCTCGGCTTATCATTGACCTTCTGTGCCTGATAAATGTGAAAGTTTTCAATGCTGCAGAATTCTTCGTCGCTTGCGACTCGTTATCCAGGGATTCCGAACTTCCGCTCGATTTCATGCTACGCCAAAATTCGCCCTTGAAAACGTTCCGGAAGTGGTTTTCCGCAATCTTCCAACGCCGGCGCACAGGAGAAATCACTCTTCCCGAAGGCGACGAAACGCTAGGACTCCTGCACAACTCCTCCGTCGTTCCCACCGAACCACACTCCCCCATCCCAGTCCCTCCGGCGCTCGCTCAAATCGCGCAGCACTGGCTCACAGCATCCGGCACAAATCATCGAGCTCTGTGGATCACCACCTCTACCCTCGCAGCATACGATTCAATTGCGCGCGAAGTCTCTGCAGTTCTGCCTTGTGGCACAGCGATCGTCGACGTCAGCCAGGCCCGGGCTGTATTCTGGCCCCTCGTACAAGGACTGATTTGCGCATCCACCAGCTACAGGGAAGAGCTCGGTATAAACCCGCCCTCACAATTCCGACACTTCTTTCCCTTGTTTTCGTTCTACATGTCGACGTTTGCGTCGTACGAGCCCTATCGCGCGCCGTGGCCGAATTCGGAGGATACATCGGTAAGTATCAGTATAACAAAGAACTTTGACTCGCATAACTATTCTCCGCAGTATTTATTGGGGGACATCATCTGCGAACCCTTGCTTCAGCGGCATGAACGCCTAAAACGCCCCTTCAATCGCGCAACACTCATCATTCGTGGCCTAACGAGCATCGAGCAAGTGCAAGAGCTCTACTACACCATCTCGACTCTGGACCACATGTTGGGCGACCTCTGCGCGGTAATAAACATCGTCGTACTCGGACCACCGCACTTCCTGCAGATAGTCTCGGATCCACACCGGCATATGATGGCCCATCTCTCGACGCTGTATATCTCGGAGAGCGGGCTGACGGTATACTCGGAGCAGCTACCGCCGCCACCTCCACTGGCCGAGGTGCGCGCTTCCTATCATCTGTTCTCTGCTCATAACCAGCTGACGACCGTGCAGAATCTTTACCTCCTCCTTGTCAATGTGATTCAATGGACCGGTGGCTTTGACGCCGAAAGGTAACGCGTCTTTCGCGTGCCCATCTTGCTGGTGTCGACTCACCCACCCCTTAGAGCTTGGCTTAAAGCTCAAGATATAGCTCGTGTCTCCCGTGACACTGTCGTGCCCGACCTCGACGTTAGCTTCGAAAATATCACCGATCCGTCATTAATGGTAACAACGGAGCAAATACTAGCTTGTTTACAGGGAGCCTATCGGGATCGCAAGGCCATTTTCGAGGTATCAAACAGTCCTTCTTGAATATACGATTTTCGAAAAGATTGATGTTGACACAGGCCCTGCGAGAGTTGCCTGGAATACCCATGGCATACCATCTCACAAATCTAGCGAAGGACAACGCCAAAATCGCAAGATATCTCGAATATGTCTTCCATATTGACATTGCGAGTATGTCGGAAGAAGCAGGTCAAGCCGTTCTCAACCTCCTTCACGATGTACGTTCCAACCCCCTCGTCTTCGCATATAATTAAAATCCATCCCCAACGCAGGTCCTCAACACCGATTTTCTCGAAAACGACTCTATCCCGAGCCCCGAAATATTCAACCGAAAAGCCCAAGCCCTTCTCAACGCACTCACCCTCCAGCTCGAACGACTCCCCGAGCACCTAACGGTCACAGGTGTCGTCTTATCGAACGAGCATCCACTGAAACACGGCGGCTTCTCCGAAATATATCACGGGAAATGGATGCTCGGCACCACGGGCGAATACGACGTAGCGTTGAAGGTTCTCAAGACATTCCGCAACAATAATCATAACAGCACCGCAGGAATTCCGCAGCAGCTGTTTCGTGAGGCGTTGGTGTGGCGGTATTTGAGACATCCGAATATCGCGCCGTTTATAGGTGTGGATAGTGTGACGTTTGAGAGCCCTGCTCTTGTTTCGCCGTGGTGTGCGCAGGGAAGCTTGTTGAAGTATATTTCACGGCATGCACCTGTGGCGGATTACGCTCTTGAGATGGTGGGTGGGATTTATCTACATTCTTTCATTCATTGACGACTTCATTCTTTCCACCAGCTTTGTGGAATTATTTCCGGGCTTCAATACCTGGACTTGCAACCGGCACCGGAAAGTGTGACGTGACAGTCACACACTCCCACGACTGACCAGAGCTTTTCTGGGGGGAACAGACCCCCCTCCATTTTCGCTAGCGCTGCCTCTTCGCTGGCGCTGGCTTCTTCGCTGCGCTGGCCTTTTCCGCTGGCGCGGGGCCTTTTTTTGTTTTTACTTGTGTTTTTTTTTGTGGTCAAGTTTGTACAAATATGAACTATTAAACATACAAGATAAATCAAAGAAAGACGAGATTGGGTTGCGGGCGCCGGCCCGGACGGCTGGGGTTTTCCACCCCAGACCCCGACCGCTGCGCGGGGCTTACCGCTCGCCGCGGAGGCCCACTGCGTGGTGCTCACGCTCGCCGCTAGGGCCCACTGCGTGGTGCTATCGCTCGCCGCGAAGGCCCACTGCGTGGTGCCAGCGCTCGCCGCGTGGCCCGCTGCGCGGAGCCATCTCCTCGAGGTTTCTTGATTGACTTTACACGCTGTGGGGGGTAAAACCGACGATGTCCGAATACGTCCGAACCGGAAAGCGCGATGACAGTCACTTGTCACGTCACACTTTCCGGTGCGAGTTGTAATTCCTCAATACCTGCATTCCAAGAATATCGTCCATGGTGACTTATGTGCTGTGAGCTTGCTTCTTTTGGCGCTTATGGAATCGATTATTGACCTCTCTGCTCACAGCGCAATATTCTCATTGAAGACGAAGGTCGTCCATGCCTCACCGATTTCGGACTCACGAGGCTCGTTGGAGATGCCGACGCATTCTCGCAGAAAGACGCAGAAAAGCCCAGTGGATCCACGCGCTGGATGGCACCGGAGCTCTTCAAACCTCCCTTTCGGAGCTCCACCGCATCCGATGTCTGGGCGTTTGCCTGTGTCTGCTGCGAGGTACGCTCTTTTCGAACTATTCTGCCTTTATCTCAAATTTTGTCGTAGATTTGGACGGAAGGCCAGCACCCTTGGAACTTTGTCGACCCGGACACAGGCGTCATCGCAACGCTGGCCGACTTGAATGACTCGGATTTGCTAGGCGAACCTACACTCTCAGAATTCGATGCGTTGGAGCCATCTTTAGCAGAATCTTCCTCACCTACCCCGATGGGACCCAAGCGTCCCTACCTGGCACAACCCTTCGACAGCCAAGGAAGTAGCATGTCGAATTCCCTTTGGGAACTCGTACTATGGTGCTGGTCGATACCGAGTGCAGATCGACCGACCGTGAGCGTTGTGGTGGGCGTTCTCTCCCAGATCCGGAAAGCTGAGAGGAACGTACGGAGAAGGACACGGCCGGAGACGGGGAATCCATTCGTTGTTTCGTAGGTGATGTGCTTGTCGCAAAGAGCTCGCGTTTCGAATGCTTTCGCACCATCAAAATTCCGCGAGATATTTTTTGTTTCGGTTTGAAAATGGGCGACGCCAGCGTACGCTACAGGAAGACTACACATACAAGGACATTTCTTTTTCAAATATTCGTCCATTTAGCTATATTTTTCTGCCTTGCTTTTCTCATGCCCGCCTTAACCCCTTCAGCGCCCTCATCCTCGTCGTCACACTCCGCCTGTCCTTATCCAAAAACCTCACGTCCGCAAACGGCGCAGCCGCAGGGACTCCAACAACAGGAACCGGGACTTGCAACGAGAACGCCACAGACGCCGCAGGCGTACCACTAGGGCGAACCGGCTCGATACAAGCACCGCCATACACCCTCCCCAACCGCGCACGAGTGAATCGATCAATCATGCGAATCGCGACGGACACGTCGTCCAGCGAGAGTCTGTCCGCGGGGTTGGGAGCGAAGCAACGAATGAAGAAGTCGTTCGCCTCCGGGGTGAGATGGAATTTCTCTATGAAGTTGTTGGCTTCGTCGGCGCGGAAGGCGGCGTAGCCGGGGTCCGAGGGGAGAGGTGCGTTCCAGGGGTGGATGCGGGTGATCATGACGAAGAGTATGAGCGCGAGGGCCCAGAGGTCGTCTTGGCGCGGAGAGTAGGTGGGGTGAGTGGCGGCGTCGACCCGCTCTGGGGAGGAGAAAGTCAGACACGAACGCAGAAGGTGAAGGAGGGGAAGAACGTACCTGGACTCATGAACCACGTATGGCCAGTGCGCATATCCTCCGACTGATTGTCCTGAGTGGCCATGCCGAAGTTGGCGAGACGGACGCCAGAGCCGTCGGGGTTACACCACACATTAGTCGGGCGGATGTCGCGATGGTGCACGCCCAACAGATGGATGTCGCGCACGGCCGCGACGAGCTGGTGGAAGTCGTGTCGTACCAGGTTCGCGCGGTCGACATAGACTTGTGAATGAAAGATCGACTGGTACATCGTCCGGTCGGCGTGATTGAGTTTGAAGACCGTGAACTCGCGCTCGTTGAGCAGTTCGGTGAATTTAGACTTCAAAGTGGCGACGCCCGGCTCAGCCGCGACAGCCTGATGAAGAGAGAATTCGTGGTCGATGGCGGCAGCGCGTTGAGAGCCGGGGACGCCGCTGCGGAAAACCTTGACGTTAACGAAGCAATCGGTGGTCGTATCAAGCGCATGATAGACGTGGAAGGTCTTGTGCACGCCGACGAGTTTAGTCTTGTGAAGGAGAGATTAGAATATAATCGAATAGGCGCGTCAGAGGAAACATGTACCAGCTGGAGGTAACCTTCGTCGACGTAGCTGCCAACGAGGTCAGGCAGGGGCTCAGATGCGCCAGCGTAGGTCTGTTGAGTGAACCAAGACATCTGTACGGACATGAATCAGCGAGGGAACCAGCATGCGGCAAGGGGCACTTACAGTGATGGTAACGCGATGAAGTTGTAGATTAAAGTCGCAAGACAAGGAGGAGGCGAATGAGCTATAACGACGACACAGGCGTCAGCGTGACTGACACGTCGACAGACCGGGGAGGAGACGCACAAGAACGAAAGATATCCTGACATTTCGTCAGTACGCTTCGCCTATGGAATGCCAGGGAGACACTCACAATGAGGAAAAGGGGATAGAGAAGATGAGACAAGGAGCAGTAACAGCAAGAGATATTATGAAGAGCACTGTCAACGAGGGAAGTCAGTGTGAGATGGTAGACGCTGAGGGAACTTGGTATTCACAGTCAAGATTTAGGAGGACGAAAGGATGAAACCAGAAAGCAGAGGAGAAAACGACGACGATGAAGACGATAGCAGAAAGACGCTAGCGGCGACGAGGAGCAAGTCAGCATGAGATACATCGTCGAGAGGGTGCGAGGTACTCACAAACAGAAAACAAAACGCAATTGTGAAGCAGAAGCAGGTAAGGCGAATGGTTATGAATGTAAGCAAAGCAATAGGCGAGCGCAGCTCAGCGAGATGTTGATGATGGAGGTAAGAGGACAAGTAGGTGAGAAGCTTATCCTGGGACAGGGGTCGAAGATGTATCTTGCGATGTCTCAGGGGGCGCCGCGGAAGTAAACCGCGTCTGTTTAGAGTTTCGATCGGCGGCGGGGAAAGGAGAGGAGGGCAGTGGGAAGGAATTATAGAACAGGATGGTGCAGTGAGGGAGGCGGAGACATGAAGATGCTGCAATGAGCTGCCTTTGACCATTCCACTCCGACGTTCGCCCGTGTTATCGTGTGCGAGACCTTCAGTGTACTCAACTTCCACCATACGCAAGTCCACTCAGCACCGCCGAGAAGAACTTCCGTACGATACGTCAAAATTCTCTCCATGGAATGCGCCTCTCCCTCGTCGGTCGGAGAAGGGTAGACATCAAGCCCACGCTGAGCAGCGGCAGCGCTCGTGGCAGCAGGAGAGAAGGAGGTGGAGAGTCTCGCACTTCGCGTCGTCAGGCTTGGGCAAAACAACCGGCGAACGGGCGGGCGAATGCTACTTAAGTACTCTTCACGAAATTGCACGCAAGGTCCTCGCATGTCCTTCGCTCTTCGTCCCTCACCGCTCTCCGTCTGCTTTCCGATTGTCTTCCCTCATGCTCCTCATCTCCGGCAGGTAAGCGTCACGACGGCGCCTACCCCACCGTCACCCTCATCCTCCCCGAAGCATCCCCCGCCACCACAACACTACCTCCCTCTTCTTTCTCTCCTTCCTCCACCAGATACGCGCACGGCACCCCGCCCGCCACAACAAGGCCCACATTCGACATTCGACGTTGCACCAGCGCTGTGCCCGGCAGCGTCCATTCCAAGCAAGCTCAGCAACCCAGCCTCTCGTACCTCGAGAACGCCACCAAGAAGCGGCTCGAGCGCCATGACATGGTAAACGAGATACCACCTTCCTGCCCCATTCCTCCGAATATCCCTCTCAGCGTCCACGAATTCGACACCATTGACATGTAGGCCTCTATCGGCTGACGGAGGCCTATCGGCCGCAAACGGAGAGACCCATAGCCCGCGGCCCGCGTGTTGTCGAGCAGCAGCTGGCATGCAGGCCTGCCGAGTCTCAAAATCAAGCCGTCATCGACACGAATCATATGTACGCTGCGCAGCGTCTGCAAAACCACCGCAGACGAGGGTGAGTGCCGCCGGGCTGCGTCCTGTAGCTCTTGCCTCCTTCATGACCTCGTCTACGACGGTACCTGCCCCCATCCGTCCACAACGCCCTCCCGCCGCCACGACACGACACGACGCGATACTCTCCTCCTCGCACCTCCTTCTCCTAGTCCACTCGCACAGCACACATCCGCCGCTTCCGCACCAAGTGCAGAGCGGCTTGCGAAAGAAGTGAAGGAGGGTTGTCATCGACCACACAATACCAGCTCGACACGATCTTTCGCTCAGGCTGCAGCAACGCACTCAGATACACCCACATCTGACCATTCGACAAGAGCCCGCCCCACAAGAATCCTCCGCGGCACTACATATAAAGCATCGAGCCCCATTGACGAGCGCGATAGGCATCCCGCTCGCCCGCCCTCATGCGCATCTCCTTTTCGACGAATCCAGATCTTGGCTGGGCGTCCCCTAATTGGCATTCTCCACCGAAGCGGCGAGTCATCGAGGATTGAGTTTCAGCGATGGGAGTAGGGAGGAGGGGAGACGGGTGAAGGGTCCCTCCGCAGCAGTAAGATACATATATACCAGCTGGGGGAACGCGATTCGATATTCGTCGTTATACCAGCCGCTGTCCTGCCCATCTCCCGCTCGGCATGCCCAAGCGGCGAGGTGGGCGGGATTGAGTTTCAGCGACGAGGATGGCAGGTGAGGTGGGTGGGGTGAGGGACGTGGAGGGTGATGGCGGAGATTGCATGAAGGGCGAAGGTGCGGCGTTAAGGGAGAAAGACATATGAAGGGGCATGGGGACGGGAATACGTTCCTGCGTGGTCGTCGGGTACGACGGCGATGATGGCGACGGATGTAGAGTTCTTCTCCAGCACTACACGTATAACACCTCGAAGCCCAGCGACGAATGCGATTCGATATTTATGATCATACCGCTGTCCTGCCATACCGCCGCCCCGCCTGTATCGACCTCGGCATGCCCCAGCGGCGAGTCTCAGCGACGAGATGGGAGATGGGAGGTGAGGTGGGAGGGAGGAGTGGGGGACGCGGAGGGTAACGAGAGACAGATGGAGCAGATTAATGAAGGATGGAGGTGCGGCGTTACAGGTGAAAGGGCACGGGAACGGGAATCGTCTTGCGCAGGTCATGACGATGTCAATGTTGGTGTAGGTGTAGGTATAAGTAGATCTCCAGAGCGAAGAAAAGCTGGCCAGTCTCGTATCCTGCGCCGACAACGCCAGCACCCAGCTGAGCAGGCACAGCAACATCCAAGCCGGTACGGGTAAGGTGCGGTACGGGCAAGCTGAATTCCAAGTGGTCTTCTTTTTTGGGGGGATGGACAGACGTGCACGTAACATCCTCTGTTCCTCTTTCCTCCCCGACTGGGTACAGTATGTACTTGCGCCGCGCCGCGCCGTCGGCATTCATCCGGATCCCGCTTGTCGAAATAATCGCACAGAGTACAAGGAGATGAGATAGCCGCCAGCCCGTGAACCGGGAGAGTCGAGGATAGACTGAGACTGGGGATGCATATGCAGGATGCGTCTATCTATGCACGAAAGAACCAGTGCTTGGACGTAGGTAGGAGTGAGATCTGACCATTGTACTAGCAAATCGTCAGAACGGCATGGGGTGAGTAAGGGAGCGAACGGCGCACGTACCGGACTAGGTACATAGTGTACACAGTGTAAGTATATAGAGCAGAAGGAAGAAGAGGATATGGCGCTCGCAGCGTGCCGAGTGTACATGGAGGTAGAAATGCCAGCCGAGTGGGGTGGCGCCGGATATCAACGATCATCTGACTCTGGAGAACGAATGAGGTCAGTCACAGGGGGACATGGAGGAAGGGGTGGAGATTGCGCAGATGGAAGGAAAGCGGGGGAAGTGGGGGTAGGACGCGAGGAGAGTGTGGGCGTCGAGTGTGTAGGATTGATCATGAAGGGGTAGGGGTAGGGAAGAGAGACTCACGAAGATGGATAATACATATATCGACACCAGTGCCACGAAAAGGGCTCCACGTTGCAGTGGCTACAGGTCCACGTCGTGCTGACAGCGAACAGACGACATCCCGTCGCCAGTCACTTACAGCCTCGTTCCTCTGTCCTCACGTTGCACCGCCGATATCGTATCGTTTGCATATCCCATCCTTTCGTTTCGCGCTCTCCGGGCTGCAGCGTCGGCCTGCATTGTGATCGCGAATGGAAGATGCTCCACTACAGGCATAGGACGATGTAGGCCGTCCGTACAATATGTTGACCATATGCTTAAGTCGTCTTCCGCCTCCTGATCTTGGGGACGGGATCTGGGAAATGCATTGCGCAGAGGGACAGAGATACGCTTGACGTGGTGGGCTGTCTGAAGAAGTGACGCAGTGTGCAGGCAGGGGAAGTAGGCATGGAAGAGTGGATTGTATGTGGAGGTGGGAGCGGGCGGAGCAGTACTGACGACGGATGCGGAAAAGACAGACGAGGTTTGCAGTCTCCCCGGAGAATACAGCGCGGACTGACTGCAAAGCAGAGCAGGGACATGACGGGGGATCAAGCGGATTGTGTCACCGAGGGGTGACCGATAAAAGCACAGCAAGAGGCAACGAGGATTGTCGTTCGTGGCTGCCATGCCTATCGTAACCGCAAATCCATCTCGGTCGTATCTTCGAAGGTCTGAAAGCGCTTCAGGGCAACCATAAGCTTGAAAACTTGGAAGTCAAGAGACATAGACGTACAGAGTAGGCCCTCCAGCTTCCCAGTCCTATATCGGTACAAACGCACTCTCTCAGTCGCTCTTTCTACTCTCTTCCAGATAACCAAGCGGAGGAGGTCTGACCGATGTCATCATGCTTTCAATTGGTCCAGAAAAGACGTAGAAAAGTCCGTAGAGTTTCATCGCGTTTGAGGGCAGAATATTGAACATGATTCGCGTGCAGAGCAGTTCTATCCATGACCGACTTGGCAAGTTGGAAAACGCTGAGGTTGATGCTGTTGATGATGTCACGCTCACAAGTCACATCACTGAGAATTCGGCATACGCCGGCGCCGGCGTCGGCTTTGTTCAACTTTGCGTCGAGGTACTGAGACTGTTCAACGGTGAAGGTCACTTCGAAAAGCTACGAGATAACTCACGACGGAATCTGGTGCGGGTTACTATCAGCGCTTTAGCTTCAACGGTAATCGAACGGTTATTAGATTCAATTTATTTCATATTGTTGAACTGATCATGGCAGCTAAAATTGCAGGCATAATTTGAACAATGAATACCCCCACTTCAGGCCTTTATGCATCCCAATTATCTGGCTTGTCCCGGGCCATTACATGGAAACGCAGCTTAATATTCAAGGGCGCTGTCAACTGGTGGGTTCAACTCCCTTCAGAGGCATTAGCAATTCTGGTCTATGGCAAGTTTTGTTTTTGGTCTTCTCCGCTGTTGGACAAGCTTGCAATAAATTCAGTAGCGGCGTGGGTTTGACTCCCACCAGAGGCGTCGTAGATGACTATGATCTCCATTTTTTTAAAAAAATTTAGATTCCAAACCATGAATCGATCGTCGTAAGTATCGCAACATCTGGGCATGTCGAGTGTTTTGGGATTTTTCTACGTGAGCATCCACCCGTCTGAATCTCCGGTGTTTACGGCGTTGAACTTGAACTGCTCATGGCGGCTAAAATTATGCAGTATAGTCAATTTGAACAATAAACACCTCCACTCCAAGCCTCTGTGCATCTCGACGTCCCTCTCGTCCATTACATGAAAGACTAAGATTCAAGGGCGCCGTCAACTGCTGGGTTCAACTCCCATCAGAGGCATGTGTGAAGTGCATGATAAAGCCTTTTTGTTCTTGGCCGGTAGTAGAAAATATTGCAACAAATCCAGCAACCTATGAACTGTCCAAAGCAAACCTCTGTCGGCCTCGAAAGCTCCCTCCCTGCTATAACATGGGTATTTATAATGCAAAGGAGGCGGCGTGGGTTTGACTCCCACCAGAGGCATTCGTCGTAGATGACTATGATCTCCATTTTTTCTTAAAAAGAATTCAGATTCAGATCCATGGGTCGACATCGTATGTGAGCATCTCAATATTCGGGCATGTCACCTGTTTTTGGATTTTCCAACACAATTCCTACGTGAACCTTCCAAGTTCTCCATCTCTAGTGTTTACGCGCTCGTAGCAGCTAAAATTATTCATAATTTGAACAATACTTACATCCCTCAAAGCTTCTGTGCATCTCGACGTCCCTCTCGTCTATGACAAGGAAAACGAATATTCGAGGGCGCTGTCAACTGATGGGTTCAACTCCGATTAGATGCATGGGCCGTGTAAAAACTTGCGTTTAAACGTTTTTTTTGTTCCTCGTTAGCGGTGCAGAAGATTGCAATAAATTTAGTCAACCATGGATTCTCCAAAGCAAGCTTCTGTCGGCCTCGAAGGCCCCCTCCCTGCTATAGCATGGGATAATTGAAGCAAGGATTCAGAGGTAGTGTGGGTTTGACTCCCACAAGAGGCATTCGCATGTGAATTCGATTCAGACTTTTTTTATAGTACTCAGATTCATCATGATGAAACTATTGATTCACTGAGATTCTTTGACCACTCAAAATCAATGCATAAAGAGGACAAGTGAGTGTGAGTTTTGCAGCCTCTGTATCCCGAGGATCGCCTTCCTAATATGGATCTAGCGCAACACATCTCGTTGGAATGGTGATGTGGTTTGACTCCCACTGAAGGCATGCTTTCAATTCGATGGGAAACATTTGTTTTCATCTACGCCGATTGATTTATTTTTCGAACACGGTATTTCGAGGGTTTGGCTGAAGTCGAACGTTGAATGTTGAACAAATACCTATTCAACCTCAAAATTTGACTTGGTTCAGTTAAAAGCACAATTGACACACCGAGAATCAATGCATCAAAAGAGTACTGAGTGTGAGTAGTGCAGCCTGTGTATCCTGAGGATTGCCTTCCAAATATACGCGATTGGATACGATGCATTCTGATGGAATGGTGAGGTGGGTTTGAATCCCACTGGAGGCATAGGTACAAGTCAATCCATTTATTTTCTGATATCTTTGAGCACGATCTTAAACCGTCCAATACCTTTCGAACTGAAGTTGAACTTACTTAATGTTGAACCATCCCGGTAACATCCGAGCCATCGTGATGACTGATCACGACATCAACGGCAACCTGGCACCGCACCGCCACTCTCCTTCTACGTCGTCTCTTTCGATTTCCATCTCTTTTGCATGTCTTTCATCTGAAGGAACCGTCCAGTGGTATCACTCGCTTCAAAGCTTAGGCTTCTCAACTTCACCGAACTCCATATTCCCGGACGTGCTCATGTTCATAATAATGGCACCGAGACTCTTTTGAGAAAGTCTGAGTCGAGTCTGTCGAGATCCCTGCCACAAGGTATATTTATCGTTTTCCCTGGCAGTGCGACCACTGGCAGGACTCGGGATAGATGCTCGCTCTCCATACGCCTTTCCGTCATTGCCGATTTGGCCGTTTGTGATCGCGTTTTTTTCGATTTCTGATTTTTGAGTGACTCTTAGCCGCCCTTCAGCGCTTCGCTAATTAATAGTAATTATGTGGCCGCATAGGGCTCCGCATACAGCATATATTTTGGATGCCAGCGCCTTTGCCTCAATCAGCAGGGCTGTGCTCAGCATCCAGCGACTCTAGGCGATGATCCCCAACACCCTTTCTGCTGTCTGCCCCAATGCCTCGCCCACCTAGCATTCACAGTCTTCACAGTTGGTGGTCGGACAGCAACTCTGTCGGCCCAACCATCAACCTCCATGCTCTCGCGAAACCACTGATGAAACGCATGCACAATCGGCAAGCGCGCAGTCTAATAAAACGGAATTTCGATCTGCCGCTGTCTAGTTTCATGCTGGAGGAATACTGCAGCTATCTTACGCACGTAACTGAATCATCCCTTTTGAAATTTCGCTCATAGAGCCCATAGGTTCCCGTATGTATTGCTAGGAACACGGCTCTTCGTCTTGGAAGAAATCTCTCGCCGCGCTTCTTTCGAGGATGACGCCAAGGTTCTGGTCGCGCTTTTCGCAAACCACTCGCTTGGGATTTGTGATTTCCTCGACAAGTGCGATGGACACATGTTGAAGATGATGGCGCTGCTACTTGGAAATTTGGTGACACACAATGTCGGCGTAGATTTGGGCCTCGGATTTCGTTCCGCCTGCTTGCGCGCTCTGTCGCTGATGAGGTAAGAGCACTTTCCTCTTGTACATGTATTTCTCCCCTCACTTTTCGACCGGACAGTGACTTGACTACACTTCACGATGCTCAACAGTCGGTTGAGATCCTCAGTCGTTCCTCGATCGGTGCTCAGACAGTACTCGACTATGAGTTACCGGTTCCGATGGTGTCCGACACTCACGACGCTCACGCATATTTCCACCAAACCCTTCAAAATTTATCTAAATATTCAAATACTTACGCACTTGCATACAAGACATGCTCGAGGCTGGTTTACCTGCTAAACATGAAGTGCGTGCTAAATCCAAACAGTATCTCTGCGTCTCATTGACAGCTCTAGCAATCCCAATGTGTGCCTTGCTTCTCGGACTGCGTTCGAAAAGGTCGCACTCTCCCCATATGGCGCTCAAGCCAGCCTCGATGTTGATATATTCCCATTTATCGTCCACGGATTCATGTCAACGAACGAAAGCACTGAGTGGTCGTGCCGAATGCTGCGGAATCTGGTAGAACATGAAGAGACTGCCAGTACCGTAGTGAGTTTGACCCCATGCGACATGCTTACGCTTCTTCTCGTCAAGTGAGTGAATTATATTTATTACTCGAGATGCGCCACTAAGCTCACTGTAATGCAGTCAGCACTCTCCCATGATTAAATACGCCGTCCTAGATGCTGTGGCAGCGATCTGCACTCGAGACGATGGCGCTCGTGCCGTCGTTAGCGTGTATATGCTTGATCAAATCGCGCCGATCATAGACGCTACCGAACTCGAGTCCGAGTCGCTTCTAAGGCAAACAGCCTTGAGAATTCTCTTCAAGCTTTCCAATTCGACGTCGTCATGGATAAAGGAGAAACTATACCAAATGTTTGGAACCCTGCGCAAGTCAATCAACGAAGACGTAGTCGGGAGCCTCCAATCAATGGCAATCATCGATACGTGACTTGGGGTGAGTACCGAGCCCTTTGCAAACCTCGGTGAAATAATTCATTCCTTGCAAATCAGTCAGGAGCATATTATCGTGCAGAGATGTGCGATGAAAGTTTTATTGGGCCTTACCCGCTCGGCCAACGGCAAGGTGGTGCTTCGGAATACCGACATTCTCAGTCATATTAACGAGCTGGCAGCCACCGAAGACGCTGAGCTATGCAGATACACGTGCGAACTGTCAGAAATCTTTCAGCCTAGTGTCGCATCTGAGGAAGTAGTTACCACCTTCAAGTTTGTCATTTTGTAACTTTCATACAATGTATATTAGTATTGGACTGGAGAGGATATTGGAGTGAATTCTCCGCGTCCGGCGCTTGTTTGAGTATAGGTATTTTCTGTGTTGAACTGGGGCCTCATGGCGGCTTAGATTGCAGTAGCCACAATTACTTACCTGCTGCACCGCAACTGAATGTCTTCTGGCTCTGCAAGGTGACAGGACACAAAGCAGCGAACAGCGCCGAACGATGCTGTGTCGATTGAGATTCATACCACGGCCCCTGTCCTCCTCATTGTCGTCCTTTCTCTTTCCCTACTCGCAGTCCGGCGATGCCGCCCCTCCACTTGCAACATCTTGTCCCCGCGCCTCCCACCACCAAAATCCGCCTCGCTCTCCTCAGCACAGCTCTCTGCGACGCCCTCGGCGGCCCCGCCGAATTCCACGCCCGCTCCTCCTTCCCGTTCATCTCCCAAATGCAGCCTAACCCCACCTTCGGTTTGCGGCCCGGCGTATGGACCGACGACACCAGCATGGCACTTGCATTGGCGCGTTCCATAGCGCGCGTCCCTTTCGATTTAGGAGGGATTGAAGATCCGGGATCGAGAACGGGGAAGGCGCTGATACCAGATGTGAAGGCGGCTGCAGAACAGCTGGACGCGTACCACCGCTGGTGGCGGAACGGCGAGCTCAGCGCCATCGACCGCTGCTTCGACATCGGCAACACCATTCGCCAAGCATTAGGGACATATCAATCCGAGCTCCGCGCCGTAGGGGTCACACAGTCGGACGCAGCGAGCGCGAAGACAGAACAACGCAGACAGGCGGCGGCGGCCGCACTATTGCGCGTCGCGGAAGACATGTCCGATCCAAGATTCGGTGGGAACGGCTCGCTGATGCGCGTTGTACCTGTGGGACTGGCGTATTGGCACGCAGGAGACGACGTGGTGAGTGAATGCGCGAGGCGGAGCAGCGTGACGACGCATCCGAACGAGGTGTGCGTCGAGGCGTGCAGGGTGTGGTCGTTGTGTATCGCCAAGGTCATTCGGGCCGCGGCTGCGGAGAATGCGTCAACCAAAATGACGAAGCTCGACGTACTACACCACTTTGCCGCCTTCCCCTACGCGACATCGGCTTTACAAACGGCGCTCGCGGCTGACTCTCCTCCTCCTGCGAGCGCGCTGGGCAATGCAGAAGCCACGGAGGCGCACTACGCCCAACACCATCGACTCCTGCGGCTCGCAGCAGAAACACAGCAAGCTTCCTCAAAGTCTTCAAGTCGGAAGGGCACCCCCGAATCACGCGCAGCCCTCGCCGCTCTCCCCGAAGCAAAATACCTCCCCTCATCAGGATACGTCGTCGACACCCTCGTCGCCGCGCTCTACGCCTTCCTCGCCACGGACACTTTCGAGGTGGGGGCGCTGCTGACCGTTAACATGGGGAACGACGCGGATACGGTCGCGGCGGTGTATGGCGGGCTCGCCGGTGCATGGTACGGCGAGGAGGAACACAGTGGAGGAGTAGGAGGGCCATTTTGGTCGGATAAGGTGCGCGCGTGGCGGGATAAGCTGGTCCGGAGGAACGTGGTGGAAGAGGTCGGGAATGAGTTGGTCGAGTTTGCGGAGAGCACTCGAAGATGACTAGGCCGTGTATTGTAGTCAGTATGTTGTCAATGTATCTGTACGGTATAGATCTTCTTCATATCTGTTTTCGAAAATCAAATCGCAATACTCCTTGAATATCAGAAAGCAGTAATATTGAAAGCGAAGATGTAACTATACAGCGAGGTAAGTAAGTACGTACATGGAGGGTTAGATAGTTAGATACAGCGTTGGGTACATGCGAATACATGTTTTTGACGAGAGATTTAGTTCCGCAAGTCCATCCGTGAGCATAGGGTAAGGTGTAAGATGAGACGAGAGAAAGCTGATTTCAAGAATTCCATCCGTCGATTTGGCGAGTGAGGTGAGAGGAGAGGAGATAACGACAAGGACGAGGATCAGCAAGAGCACGACGAGGATGCGAGAACGTTCGATGGTGTATGATAGCTGTGGATTGCGTCGCACAGCTCATCGCTCAAACCAGATCCTCCTCACCACCCTCGGCCCTTCCCCTTCCCCATCCTCCATCCTCCGTCCCTCTTCCACTTGCTCTCCTCCTTCTGCCCTCTGCCTCGCCTCCCTACCCCGCCTCGAATACTCCTCCCTGATCCGGTCCATCTGCTCCCTCGTCCTCAACCTCTCCTCCATCCTCGCCCTCACCACCGCCAACACCTCCTCGTCGTGCCTCGCCCTCCGCGCCTCTACTACATCCGCCGGGGGAGGAACAATATCCTCCCCTAACACCGTATCTCCGCCATCCGAATTCGAATTCGCATCCACCTCAATTCCCCCGCGTAGGTAAGCAGACATGACGTCCCCCGCCGACGCGCGTCGCATCCTTCTTATGCGGGAAGCTGCAGCTCCACGGGCATCTGAATTCGCGTTACTCGACCCGGAACCAGACGCAGCAGCATTGGAGCCAGACGCAGAGCTCGAGGCCGAGGCAGAGCCGACACCAAGCCCGACACCCTCCAACCACGCCGCCTGCTCCTGCTCGCTCGGGAACGCACGCGTTCTCGTTGGCATTCTTGTAATCGTTGTCGGGTGAGTCTGCATATCTAGCGTCCGGAAAGATACAGCCGGAGCGCCAGACGATGTCAAAGACAAAGGCAAAGGCAACGCGCGAACGCCAACGTTCGTCGTCGTCGAGGGCTCGGTGGGTGCATTCGTGTCAACGTTGTCGTCAGCAACAACTTCGTTGGTGTGGTCTATCAAGGCAAGTTCCTCCTCGTTGGCATCCTCGTCGGCGTTTGCGGCTTCCGCTCCAATACGATCGGAATCTCTCCCTCGCAGCGAACGCATCAGGCGGAAGAAAGCACCCCTGTCCCTGTCCCTGTCCCTGTCCCTGTCCCTGTCCCCGTCCCCGTCCCCGTCCCCGTCCCCATCCCCTTCCCGCCACGGCACTCCCATCGGCCTCCGATCTTCCTCCGACAGGAGCGACACGAGACTCGGTGGGAGTTGAGGGCGAAAAGGCCTCTCATCCCCATCCCCATCGATCTCACCCTCATTCTCATTGAAATCCTCCTCAACCCACTCCAGCGCCGGCATATCATCTCTCCCCCCTTCCCCTTCCCCCTCCCTCTCCTGCTCACTCGTCTCACGCTCAGCCACAACCGCCAACGCACGCGCCAAATTCCTCCCCATCTGCCCCAACCTATCCTGCCTCTCCCTCTCCCTCTCTTCCTCATCTTCCTCACCCTCATCCTCGTCTGAGTCAGATTCCGAATCACTCGAATTCGTGACGTCCTGCAATTCCGGCATGCTATTATCAGAATCGTCATCATCCTCTCTGTCCATCACATCCACCCTCGCTTCCGTTGCCGAAGGAACTGGAGAGCCCTCCATCGCCATCATATTGAGAAGAAGCGTCCCTGTCGACCAAGTATCCGCCCCAGGGAAGGGAGGCGAGGGAGGTGGTGACAACGGTGGAGAGAGGGCCGGTATTCGCGGCGCCCCGGGTGCGATTATGGGCGTCGGCGGGTCAGAGGTGTCGATCAGTGGGTCGGGGGTGTGGGTCGTAGCCGCGGATGCTGGGGTGGATATATATGGAGAGCTCGGAAGAAGTTCCAGCGCCGATGCTGAGGGTCCGGCGGTAGAGGTAGACGTAGAGGTAGACGTAGACGCTCTCGGACTCGCCGAGTTACCACGGAACTGCGGATGTCTGTAAGAAGTAAGAATGAATGTCGTTAGCATCGAATAGACGCAGGGAGGGCGGAAGAAGGCAGGAAGGAAATAGACGGGGAGAGGGATAACTCCATCCCAGATAGCTTCACCAGGGAAGAATCGACGCAGAAAACAGTCAATTCATGTCCTTGAGGTTTGGCAAAGGCCGGACGTATAGACAAAGAAAACAAGACAACACGGGACGGTAAAGAACGAAAGGCGGACGCGCGAACGCGCAACACCGTCAAACCGAGGAAAAACGTCGAACAAAAGAAACAGAAACGCGAGAAACCAGGGGGGGAAGCGCGTCAAAAAAAAAACGCTGGCCCAATGGCCATACCGCCCCAAAAAAGAAAATAACGACAACCAAAATGACTCACCTCCTCCCACTCCCGCTCCGCCTCGTGGCTGCGCTAGGTGTTACTGGGACCGTGGATGTGATTGGGTCTGGGGTGGCGCCTCCGTCGGCGGGGAGAGGATCTGCGTCTACGTCTACGTCTGCGTCACCATCCCGTTCCTCTTCGTGCGCCTGAACGGGAACGGGAATCGGCACCGGCATGGGAATAGCAGTGACGGGGCTGGAGACAGCTGATACGCCAGATACGATATTACTCGGGTCGTCCATGCGGATGCTAACGTCGGTGCTATACAAGAAGAAAGAAAGGAAGAAAGTAGGGTAGGTCAGCGTTGATGCCGCGAGGGGAAAAAAACCAAAGCTCACCTCTCCCTCCCAACCCTCCCCATAAACGCCCGAAACGCCTCCTCGGCCTCCTCCCCATCCAACACCGAGCGCGGGAGGCCGTCGGGTCTCCTCGTCGTCGTCGTCGCCCTCGTAGTGTCTTCTCTTTGTCTTTGTGAGTCGCCTTCCAGAGTTAATTCTCCTTCCTCTCCTTCAAGATTCGATTCTCCTTCCCCTCCTTCTCTTTCAGACTCCGCTCCTTCATAGAAAGTCGGCAAGGTCCAACCAGACACCTCGCGGATGAGTGACTCGTGGAGGGTATTCAATTCGGCATCGGCAGGGGTGGGGACAGAATTGTTATCGTTATTATTGGCGTTAGCGGTGTTGGTGGTGTTGGTCGTGTCGTTAGCATTAACATCGCCGGCGTTAGTGTTGGTCGTCATCCTCATTGCAACGTCCCGGCTCCGATTAACGAAATCCCCTATAGCTGTAGCATCGATGGTCAAAGGCGCCGAAGATCGAATCCCCGTCCCCACAGCTCGGTGTCGGCGGTAGCGGTCTCTGTCTCTGTCTCTTTCTCGTTCTCCGCCTCCATGAGAATTGGTGTTAGTACTGGCGTCACCGGTATTGCGACTCGCGCGATTCTCCTGATTCTGGTTCCTCGTCGACCCGCTGAACTCACGCGACGACGACGACGACGACGACGACGCGTGTCTGTCCACGAGAGTACCCGAACTCCGATCCAAATTCGAAAACATGACGAAATTACCTGGCGCAGGAGACGAGGGAATGTTGTGGGGAGGCGCAGCAGACGAGGGAATACTGGAAGACGAAGGAAAGAGCTGGGATATAGGAGGAATGAGGTGGGTGCGTGGGGGGTGCGGACGCGGACGGGCGGGGGTGTAGAGGTGTGGGTGGGCGTGGGGCAGCGGCTGAGGGAAGGGGTAGAGTTGGTTGGCCATGGCGCGGTGGTTTTGGCGGGGGTGGGTTGTTGATGAGGTGGAGGAGGATGCGATGGGGGCATCGTCGATCGACGGCGAGACTGCGCTGGGGAGAAACAGGTAGTGTGCGGGACCTTTGCGGGATTGATGAACGCGGCAGGGTTTGTGTAGTGCGCCGAGGGGGTTGCCGCTGAGAGAAAGTCAGTCGGTTAGTATTTCTTTCTCTGAAAATGATGGGAGGAAAGCAGGAAACGCACCAAACAGCACACCCGACCGCCTCGACCACACACGCACAGTTCCCCTGCCCCTCGTCCAACCCTAACATCGCCCTCTCTTGAGCATCCCGGAAATACATCCTCTCGAGGGGGACGACGGTGTGCCACACAACGTCGAGGGACTCGGTGTTGGGATACCCAACCCAACACCGTCGACCGCCAGGCATCACATGTGCATGCGCGCGGGCGTGTACACGACCGGCGCAGCCAGTGGATCGTCTCGCTTCCATTTCGCGTTCTCTTTCTCTTTCACTCCTCGGAGCCGAAGAGCTCGAAGCCTCGTCAGGCAACATCCCTGCGATACTCACCCCCGCACTCCCCTGGTCCCACCACCCGCCTTCCTCCGCCCCCCTCATCCTCCCACAACTAATAGCCACTCCGGTCTCAGCGTTGTCCGCAGGTAACATCGTATGGTGGACCGCCACGGCGGGGCGGCGTCTAAGGCGAGATTGTGCGCCTGCAGCAAGCAGCAGAGCGGGGTCTTCCGTTTCGGATTGCGATGAGTCGGAGGAGAGCGAGGGGGAGAGGAGGATTGGTAGGGTAGTGTTGTTGGTGTTGTGGTTTAAATTTCGTTGAGTAGGGAGAGAAGGGATGAAAGACATGAAAAGGGACAATGAAAGAAAGGACAATGGCGGTGCACGGGTAGGTTGATGTCATCACGGTGACTCGGGTCTTGCCGATGTGGTTCAACCTCAGTTTGAAACTTCGAGTACTAGTTGGACTCGCCTCTGGAAGGTATTGGAGGGTTTAAAAACGACGAAATGACAAAAGAAACCGCGGAACCGGGAGAGAGGACGGTGCCGGATGCACGAAGGCGAAACGACGAGGACGGCGGGGTACTTAGTACATTGATCTCGACGTCAGCTTGTGGGGGCGTCAACTTCAATGTCAAGTCATCGAGGGTGAGGGAGCCACGGGGTGTTCTAAGGAGAAATTTAGGAATAGACCGCGGTTTGCGGATGATTGAGAAGTAGCATGAGGTGCCGAGCAGCGGACGATGCCAACGGGACTGCAGAGGGCGTAAAATGAAGCGCCAGTGCGGAACATTGCGCGGAACATTGCTAGTCGCTTGAACGGCAGATGCGAGGTAGAGCTATCAGTATCCCTCCTCCCGAAGTTGACAGAGACAGCGCGAGGGCAAGGCACAAGAGGAGCTTCAAAGTCCTGGATATGAAACGGTGTTAGAGAGATTGTCAACCTTGAAGATGCAGGGTACATACACCAGGAACCTTGTCGGGTTCATTTTCCAGAAGACGCCAGTAGAAACGCCGTAAGTCGACGTTAAATTTGACGGATGCATGGAAATTCCGGAATAAACTTGAAGTCGCAGAACGGTGCTGAAATCTAGCATCCAAGTAGCTCGAAGGACTAAGCGCAAATTAATTTCGACGAGAAAGAGGTGCACAGTTGCATCCTTCAGCCCCTGCAAACGAGATACGCGTCGAGTCAGGACTCACGGAGGCAGAGCCTTGAACGCTCAAACCTTTCGAGGTTGGCTCTCCTTGGGCTCTCCAAGCACCCAAGCCTCGAAGAAGAGTCACATTCTTAGCAAGATTCGGGAGAAAGGTAGCAGAGTATCTATGGAGCTCGTCGTCAATGAGGAAGAGCAGATTGAGAGCAAAAGCCAAAGCGACCAAGTTGAAGGAAGGCCGTCACACCGGTCACAATCGTGACAGCAGACACGGGGTTTCTCTCAACGTTGATGTCTGTTTGCGAGTTTCTGAGATTTTCCCTTCCCCCTTCGTCTCTACCCTCTGGAAATGCCTTCAATATTTGTCATTGACCTGATGTCCGAGTCCGGGGGCTCAATATCTTTATACGACTCTGCCAGCGACCGGAAATCGGGAAACTGAAATGAATCTCAATTTTCAAATGCCAAGGAAGTTTCATTTTGTACTTAGGTTCGTGGCTAGCGGTCGGACTTTTCTTCGATCCCTTTCAAATTAAGGGACTATAGACAACAAACTCTTCATGGCTACCATTGGCTCTGCTTTCGAGACGGACGGTGGCTAATTTGAAGCTTGACGCAACATGACGCAACATCCCTGTGCCTCAGTTGCTTGTCGTTCAAAGCTCGACGGTCTCCATACTGATTCACACGAACATATGCGGTTTTCGATATCCAGATATCGACCAGTGCGTTTGTCCTTCCCCGCGCGTACTCAATCACTCTTCGGTTTGATTGATCATGATGTACTTTCCAGACCTGTCTTCAAATTATACCGTATCCAGTTGACTGCCTGGAGCGATCCTCACCGCGTCATTATTTCTGAGCAAGAGTTCGTTACGTTGATTCATTTAATTGTGAATGAGCAGACGCTTACTTGACTCTATCACGGTTCAAACGGCATCGTACGTTCGTCTACTACGTTATGATTGAAAAATTGGTTGCTTTTGCTGACTCAACGAGCAGACCGGCGACTTCAACATGCGTCTTTTCAAGCCACGCGATGCCGTTGTAAGTTTATACACTGCAGCTGGTTCATTCTACCGAGTTCTCTGCCCATGGCTAAAGAACGACACTTTGGTAGGCGGGTTTGAAGGCTGAGACCAAAGCAAAGGTGCGTACTTCTTCGCTGTATACGTCCACCTCTGTAAATCCACGCACAATCGCTCACCTTCAGGCAATCGTGAGTTTGATTTTCCTTTCTTTGTCGCCAATACTCATAGGTCAATCTTCCAGAGGACATGTTGGCTTGATGGCGCCCCCGGTCGTGCACGTCTCGCCCACCGAATCTTGTGCTCGTCTCGGCGCCTCTTTGTTGAAATTCCATTTCTTTCGGCTCCGCTTCCCTCAAAAAAATAAACATCTGTGCCTGAAGAATGATTGAACCCAGTCATAATCTCGACATGACAGAATGATTCGCCCACCTGTCAGATAGAGTTGACTCGGTAAGTAACTTACCTGTAAGTACTCAATATACTTGAACTAACCAAGTCTTCTAGAGTATTCAAACATTACCGTCAATCATGATCGCATCATCGGCAATCAGGAGCGTAGCGGTGCCTGGCGCTGTGCCGAAACTCACTTGAGCAATATTTCGGCACGGCACTATGCGGCAGTCGCCGGCAAATCATACGTAAGTTGAAATTGAGGTTGGAAATCAAAGCTTTCTACAATACTTCGAGCTCCAGTGCAAGCAGCTCATCCCCACTCCGAATTCCGAGCCATTTCGGCGCGACAGAAAAAGCAATTAACCTGCCAATCATTCAAAACAGCAGTGATAAGCATCACCGTGTCTCAGACTTTGATATAAATCTCTCCTCTCTCTGTCGCGTTTTCGCCTGACTACCTTTTCCCCCTCTTTCGTCCTCTAACTAACTTTTTTTCTTCCGTGGGACTTGACTGTCTCGCCTTCTACATTTTTTTGTCATTTTAATCTCTGGACCGGTGCCGACACACTCGAGATAACGCGCGATGTCTGAAGTTTCACGAGCAGTAATCATGTCTGGGACGGCTCAGTTACTTGCGACGGCGGCGGCGTGGGGTGAGTCTACAGCTCAGTTCTTCCCTGATAAGGATACCTGAATACCGATTTCTCTTAGGATTTTACGCGCTTTTGTTTTCATTCTGCGTGTTTCTTGTCATGTATGTCATCGTCGACGAAGATCCCGCTTGACATTGACCGTTATGACTTTCTCCATAGAAAGAAGGGCATTCAACGTTCGATACCACGACAGATTCTGCTGTTCGCCACGTGTCTCATGTTCGCGACGTCAACTGCCCTCGCGTTAGTGGACAGCGCGATCTATCTTGTTCAGTTTTCGGAAGGCGATTACATACCTACATCCAACAAGTTGCAGTTGGCGTGCGAGGTTCTATTCGATTCTCTGGTGTGTTCCAACGCTATCATCTTATCTCAACTCCTGACCGATGCAATAGTTCCTCATGGGCGATGCAATCGTGCTTTGGCGGACATGGACCCTTTGTCTCGATCGCAAACTTTTAGTTCTTCTACCAATGGCTCTTTGGTTTGGTAGTCTCGGTATGTTGACCTGTCATCACGAAAAAGCCGAATATCACGCTGATTATCTGCGCAGCATGCTTGTTGTCTCTTATCGGTTTCGCCACCCACAATGGTTCTTCTTCCGCCTGGACCATCGGAGTCTATGACGCGCCAACCACTCTCCATTTGTCAATGTCCACCGCGGCACTGAGCGCTGCGACAAATTTCTTCTCCACTACCCTCATCACATGGAAAGCATGGTGAGTGATCAAGCATGTTTTTGAAGTACGTATATTGATCGTCGATGGTTGAAAATATTCAGGCAACGCCGCGACTTGTTCAAAGTCCAATCACTGACTTCTACTGGGCCTGGGACGCGTGCTCAGAAAATCATGTCGCTTCTTATCGAATCCGGTTTCATTTATTTTGCGATTTGGGTATGAATGAGTTTGATAAAATTCGTCGTTGCTCCTTCGACTGACGGCGTGGTTTTCCACAGATCGTCGCCATGTTAAACTTCTACATCGATTGGAAGGCTCCCGTATTACAAGCGATTCTGCGTGGCGGATACGATATGGTTATGGTACGTTCCAAAACCAATTATCCCTTGCGCACCATTATTGACGTGGCGGTTTAACAGGGCACATATCCCACTCTCATAATCACTCTCGTGCACTTAGAGTTCACATTCTGGGATTGTGCGCCGTCGACGAGTACCAAGATCACCAGTCTCGCACCTTCTTTCAGCACCATTCAGCCTAGTATCAGCAGTTTCATTGTTATCAGCCCAGACAAGGACACGGAAAAGCCAACCCGATTGTGATTTTCCGTTCTTCTTTTTCTCTCTTTCTTTATCTTTTTGTTCGGGTGAATTTATTCCGTATCCTTATTGTAACTCTGTTTTAGTCCACTTACCATTCTGTAGTCCAAATTTGTAACGAAATGAAATGAAATTTCTTGACGTGTACTTTGAGCATTGACTTTGGCGATGGTCGCCGACGTTACATTGGCGAACTTCGTACGCTTCCCCCGCTGTCTCATTTCTTGGCCACCCCACCCAACCCGGCGAGGTCCAGGAGAAAATGAGCAAAAAAATCTCAGCATCGGCTCACCGTCCATAGTCATGATTTTTGTTTCATTTCCCAACTTACACCCCCAGACGGAGTTGATTGTGTCCTGCTTCTATCGAATTCACCGTACTACCCCGAAGCCTTCTCCACCAAATTACTCCGCCGCCATGTAACCTCCAAGGTTTCTGCACGGAAATGAAAACCGGAAGCAAAAAAACATACGGTCCTGACACAATGAAACAAATTCTTCAAATATCATTACTGACTTGGAACTTGCTTCGAATTCCATTCCACGTCTCAGGAAAATAAACGTTCTTCGTTGACTGGTTCGATCGACGGATTCTTTGAATGTTGGTATTTACGTGGGTGTAAGAAGTAACTCTGGGAATTAGCCCGCCGACGATGTAAAAATGCAAGTGTTCTTTGATTCAGTAACGTCTCTCGCTGGGAGAAAACAACGCAGACCTCATGCATAGTTCATTTCGGCCAGGCGAGTCGAGACCCGCTCAAAATTTCGGGGATCATAACCGGTCAAACATATCGCAGACAGCCTCCGGAAATTATTCCTGAGGCGCAAGTTGAGGATCTGGCATCTAAGTCAACCGCACTCCTTTGATCAACTGTAACGTTCTCTTTGCAAGGCAGCTACATTTCCTACCTTGATTCAGAGCTCCCGACGAGATGTCAAAAACTCTCTGGTGTGCACACGACCATGCTTGACAAGAAGAAGAAGCCCTTCCCTCCGGCTTGTTCGATTCTCCGATTGTCTCCAAATTATGAACCCTGGGGACTGGACCACTCTACGTCCTATTCAATCGTTTCTCAACTATTGTCTGCCAGCGATTTCCCAGACTCATACGGTGAAATTAAACCTCTACTGATATCAACCGGTCTTCGAGTCTGATATCGATGGCGGTGTTAGCAGATTCAGTTTATGTGGGAGAGCAATTGAAAGCCAATTAAGGTTGAGCTGGTTGACAGCACACAGGGAAGAGAAAGAAGAGGCAAAAAAGAATTTTACATCTTTTGATTGCAAGCGAGCGGAGACCACAGTGTCCGCCGCGTCCGTGACAAGAACGGACGGCCGGGAATTCATACTTGGCTGGGTGTTGAAGCGTAATTCCTTGAACATGGGAATTGTCTTGCGTGGATGATCGATCTTCTCAAGATAGTGAGGCAATTTGAACCAATCCAGCTACACTTACTATATCTTTTCCAACGGGGCTTCTTGAGCCACCGTGATTACGAGGTGTATGCTGCGTCCGTGACAAGAACGGAGTGGCTTAATGTTCTGGTTGAGCGTCCCAGCATAATTTAACATGGGAACGGTTTTGCGTGGATGATCGATCTTGTGGAGATGCGCAAGGTGCGCAATTTGAACAAACCCGGTATCTCTTCATTTTCCAACTCGCTGTCTTGATCCATCTTGAACGCGGAAACCCCTGAAACTCTGCGGGCCATCTTCTGCCGACCGTCGCCAGCTGCAGTAAAATATGTTGAGCAGTTCGATTGCTCGTCGAGACGAGGCTGTGCAACTCGTTTTTGCGTTGCGCAAAACACACCTTCCGCGGAAGCAAATCAGATTCCGTCCGTCGCTCGCAGTTCCGTTCGGCGTTCACAGGGGTGGAGCCGGGCGAAAACGGGGATATCCTCCCGCAAGCACCCGCGGAACGTAATTATTCCCGTCTTGCCCCGTTTTTCGAGATTTGCATGATAATAACGGCGTTTTCAGACACGAGGCGATGATGCATGAGATGACGCCTGCCTGTGTCGATGGCGACATTTATCGCGGATGCAAAAAGCAACAGACGAATCGTAACCAATCGCGAAAACAATCTGTGGTGGAGTTTTCAAGCTTTCGCGTGTATCGCAAATCACAGACCTGGCTGCGAACTCAAACGCGAGCTCCACTGGCACACTGACCACTGAGCTGCCTTGCCGCATGATAGCAAAAACACCGGAAGTTGTCATGCCGATGCTACCAGGTCCCGATTTCCCGAGCGTTTTGATGCGTACCTGAATAGGCCGACGATCCCACAGTGCCAGGCTCTTTGAAAAATTCAAAACACTGATCCACTGGTATCATCATTATTGAACGACACAAACATGATAGAAATGTAACCACCCATCTATCCATCCATCCATTAAAAAAATTCCAAGGTACGACGAATTAGGATTGTACATGGCAGTGAATCAGCATCACGTCCGAACGATGAGCCGGCGCTGTGCTGTGCATTCGCCACAAGAAAACGTCCGTCCAATAGTCCGTTGTCCCGTCCATCCCATCTAAAAAACCACCAAACCAGATCTAAAGTAGTGTGCGCTCGGAACGCAAACGAGATCGGAAATGAAAAAATGCATCCGCGGCGGCATAGCATCATCGAGACGTAAACCCGCCTCAGAGCCGCCACCGCTATCTCCGCGACTTCCCGGAGCGAGCACCACTGAGGCTGCGACTACGGCTGTGTTTCCCGCTGCTTTGACTGCCGAATAGGCGTGAAAGAAACCCGCCGTGATGTTCCTGCGACGGATGAGCAGCAGGCGGGTAGCTGGGATACTGCATGGGAGAAACTGTGTAAGCATACTAGGGCCAGGTTAACGAGGAAGATATGGAAACGCACCACTGGCTGCACCTTTCCGCTACGGGTATCGACAACGTACGCTGCTGGCTGTGGCTGCGCATACTGAATCTGCTGTGGCGCCTGGACGTATGGCATTCCACCGTACTGGGGCACGACGTATGCTGTGGTAGGCGAGCGGTGGCTGCTTCGATGGTGGTGCGAGGACGTGTGCCGGCTCGGGGAATGTGAGTGTGCGCGGCGGTGGCCACCACTTCGGTGCGACGGGC
This sequence comes from Favolaschia claudopus, assembly GCA_037176885.1. Lineage (NCBI taxonomy): Eukaryota > Fungi > Basidiomycota > Agaricomycetes > Agaricales > Mycenaceae > Favolaschia > Favolaschia claudopus. The sequence continues at coordinate 2,182,057 of JAWWNJ010000011.1, read as the reverse complement.
CGGAGACTTGGGATATGGAATCCTCAGGCGAGACAGCGTCGACGGCGATGGTATGCGAGCGGAGGGGTGAGCGTACGCCCGCTTGCGGTTGCACGCCGTACCCGTATGACTGGGTGCGCTGTGGCGTGCGTCGCCCGTGATGCGATGAATGGGACTGTGTGGGCGAGGAACGTGACGACGAGGAGGATCGTGAAGAAGGCTTGTGGTAGAAGTTGTTCTGAACATCTGTGCGCGGCAGAAACGGATTCTTGTACTGAGGGGCACAGTGAGCGGTGTCGTCTGCCCAGTTCGAAATCCGCTGCTGCGTGCGCTGGTAGCGATGATATGCTTCAGGGGAGTAGTCGACTTCGGTCATCCTTGATTCTTGTGCTGAGTGAACAAGGGCGAGGTTGTGTAAGGTTGTAGAACGGTCGAGTAATGGTACGATGTGCTCACCGAGTAAAGTCTATCCTTATATTCCGCTTGGTCCTGCGAATTCTTCCGATTTAGCTCTGTGGGGCCGTGGGACGTGCGTAACACCTGGAAGTAATCTAATGGACGCTGAGGCGAGGCCGAGCAGCACCTGTGCTGCGTCACTCTTGAGCGGGATGATGAAGGGCTGGACGGAAAAGCAGAGGGACTAGAACAATCTGCCACCGCACGAAGATGGATAGGAACAAGGACCACCGCCCAAGCCACGGCAATCCCCGACATTTGTGACGGAGAGTTGGTGTGACATGGAGGCTGTCACATCACACGAACTCTTTTGTTTTCCCTTTTGTTCTCCGCTTCCTCGTTTACATCCTTCCTCCACATCTTGCGCCTCATGTCGCTGCCAGTCGATCCACCTGATAACTAGGGCATTATCTTGCGTCGAATCTGCCACCTGCTCGTCGAGTCGTGGCTTACATTGCCGCAGTCAACATCTGAGGCGCGGATCTCTATCTGTGTGATTCTGTGATACACGGAATTCGCATTGCGCATTTCTCCCCGTTTCCGACTTTGAATCCACTCATGACAAACTTCGGCCATCCACCCACCGATAGTGGTGTCTGGGTATTCTTGGCCAGGTTTTTTTTTACTGACTGTACAGTTTCCGCGGCCGACGTCAGCGGCTGGCGAAAAATCGCTGACTAGCTCCCTCCACCAACACCGTCGACTGCCGTAAACTATCCACACGTCGTCATTCATGGCTCTATCCGACGGGATCTCTCCTCCCCTCGCTGAGTACCTCGACTCTGGCCGAATTTTGCCTTGCGGTGTTACTGTCGTAGTGGCCAAAATCTGCATCACTGTGATCTCCCTGTTCGATGATAGCTAAAAGCACCCGGAACACGCACGTTTTCGACAAACAACGCCGCCAGCCCGCGCTCCCCCATTTTGATAACTAATAGCCACCTGGCTCGTACATACTCTGCCGTGGGCCATCTGTTTTGTAACTTTCTTTGTTACCTCCACCTGCTCCGCTACACGATCTTCAATACTTCATGGGACGTCACACTTCAAGAGGAATTTACTTGGTGCCTGAAGCGGAATTCGATTCCCCATATTGAATTCTACGCCTCGTTCCGACTTGCTGCTCGGGCTAACGTCAAGGTGAACAAAAACCCGTCTTTCCGTGTCGTCCCACCTCGCCGCGCTCCGGACCTACAACTCGCCATTATCATTGTGGCGTCGTCCTCTGCTCATTTATCCGACAATGTAACCAATATTCACGTTTCTGCTCTCCTGAGATCCGTCGGTCCTTCATTCCGCCTGTTTATCAACGCGGGATACCCCGCTCGGCGGAATTCGGGCTCGAGGAACACTCAAATCACAGATAATCGAGGCAGTATGGTACATCCCGTTCGCCATCTCTCCTCTCCCCACACATCCCGCTCTAATCAATTAGCTATTATGCCTTTTGGGGTAGCTTGGGGTACACCGAACCCGGGGCAACTCGCCTTCACTGCGGTCTGGCCTTCGATTGACGGAATACATGGATAATTGTCCTTCCGAGGGCAATTATGGTAAGCACCCGGCGACCATATGTACGCCACAGTACGGCTGCACTTGCAAATCTAACGAGCTTGCTTGCTTCTGTTCTCTTCGAGCTGGAAGCCAATCAAATCCCGACATCATGCCTCGCTTTTGCCTTGTCGTGCGTTCGTTCGGACGAGTTGCAGATGTGTATCATCATTTTCGAGGACTCGAAGGAACTTCATGTGCCTCAACAACGTCTCTGTGTCTCTTCTGTTCCTCCGACACCCTCTTCTCGCAATACCCCAGAAATTAGAATTGCTCCCGCCCCGACTCGCGTTCACACCGGGATGTTTCTTCAACCCGGCGTTCCCAAGCGGTGCCGTGTATTCCTACCTACCTGATACCTCCCGACCACGCAGACTTGCCGCCGACGTCGACGTTGACGTCCACCAACAACCACTAAACCAACAAAAACGAGACAGCTTTCGCAAGAAGAAGGAATAATCAAAAGCCACAATATAATAATTACTCGCCACAGACAAGGACACAGTACGTTACTCATTACTTATATATATCAACCCAACACCCCCAAAAAATTCAGGCTCCGACAATACCCACTTGTTCAAATACAAAGAGCAGAGACGAATGCACTTTGTTGTTACGGAATCTTTCTTGGCGTCGTATCATACTCCCCGTGCTGTCGGTGTGTGTGTTGACAGTCGACCCCGCCACCTCCTTTGTTGACACCAAGCGAGTACTTTCAACTTTGGGATCATGTTCCGCCTCGATATCCTCCTGTGGCAGCCAATTAATTAAAGCAACAGCAACAGTGAGTTGGTCAATTGAATTTCGGAAAGACATACTTAACTCGGACGCAATTTGGACGCAGTGCACCTTGGTGGCTTCATTCAAAGTCAGAGCTATACAGCCACTTTTGAAACTATGGGTACACTCGATCGGGATTGGTCAACTTTTGATGATTAAAAAATAAAGCACGGAACAACGAACTTGAGCAGTGTTTCTCGGCTCTCACGATTCCGGTCCGGTTGGTTAGGTGGACAGAACAAAGATAGTCTGAGTTACTTCGGCGGTGGCTGCTCGTCTCCTGGGCGACTCGATTTCTTTCTTTCAGCTTCAACAGTGAGCCGTCTGCTAATTCCTTTTTTCTCTCACTGATGTCTATATCTGCGTTGGGTGAGAGTCAGACCCAGATCGATGGACATCGACAGCTAGCTACGTTAGTGCTTTTTTTTCAATCTGTAAAAAATGACTTGACAAGCCATTTAACTTGGAGAACGGAGGAGAATGCAATTCCCCGATATCTTGGTTGATTTAGCACGCCAGCGCTGGTAACCTTGTCGGTTGAATGGTAGCTTGCCCTTGAGTTGTGTGAGTCTCACGGTTCAAATTTAACCACATCTCGCACGCACATCAAACTCAAGCAGAAACCTGATTGAACTCAGGCAAATTCTCCGCTATCAGCCGAGGGAAACCTTCTCTATTCAATCCGCAACTCCTTCCCACCATCCATACACCTATCCAACCAACTTATTTATTGAACTTGCCATCCACAGTCTAACAATGGAATCTAATCACCTCGGATGGTTTACCGATTTTCTCTTCAACCGCCCAAGGCAGCGTAGTCTCTCCTAGACAGACGCTCTATGTACTTGAGCTCGGTGCCCTCGCTACATAGAGTCTGTTGTTTACCGCGGGGGTCTGATCGTGTACTGATTGTATTATATAATATCATGTAAGCCGGCAATGTCCGAAATTCGTTCCAACGCTTCCTTCCTCCCGATACAAACATTCTTACAAGCTCTTATACTCTAATGAGGATCTTAATAGTGTTTTGCAGCACTTTCTGAGATATCTACCGCACAGTTTGGTGTAAGCCAGGTTGTCAGTATGTTTTTGGGCCGTCGGGCCCGGTTCGGCCGAAAACCCAACACCACAAACACGCGTGTTCTGCGCAAGGCATTGCGACAGCCTTTTCACAATTTTGAGGCACCAGAATGATAGTTTGACTCATATAGAGTAGACTTCCCACCAAATATCCACAGAAATCGCGTTGCTTAGAGGAAATTCACGCGACTCGAAGTCTGCTTACATGATATTACATAATACTCTGGCTACACGGTCAGACCCCCGCGGTAAACACAAGACTAAAGGCAGCGGTAGGATGATGGCAAGGGGAGAAACCATAATGAACGACTCTGACATCTGCGAACTATTTTGAGTAGCTTTAAATGGGTGGATAATGTGGACATCAACGTACGAAATCTCCGTGGCGATGGTGTTTCCCATCTCCCGGTTCATCGACTCCGTAGGGACGCCAAAGTCTCTTCCCGAAAAAGAACAGGAAAGCCAACTTCCCGAGATAATCGGTGTTCGAAGATTCAGACGCACAAAACGCCGCCGTACTTATTCTACGCTACAACCATTGACTCTGATTGTGCGAGTGATTGACAACGCACGCCGCCTTCGCGGTGTTGGTCGGGTTTTCCTGAAGTACTTAGTATCTCGGTGTGCCAAGTAAATGATGTGCAGGAACCTACTAGTACTAGTAGCTCTTTCACTCCGTGTTGACGGAGCAAAATAATGGCTGAATGCCTTTGAATTCCACAGGACAGAGAAAACGAGAACAGTATTCGCTCGGGAATGGGACAATTTTGCAAGTCAGTTCGTCGGTGTGCACCTTAGCAACAATGTCGTACTGCAGAAGTGAGCAGTGTTCGTAGTTGCGTCCGGCGAGATCGAACCTTTTGTAGTCGTTCCCGTAAGTTACCATTTGCGACGTTCGAAGTCACGAGCTGCACTTTCAACCATGGGTGAACCAGGACCGGTGATTATCCTTATATAGGTCGTCCCACAAATTCGTCCGAATTTTTTTCAAAATTTGTGTCTCAAATTTTCGAAAGTGACCGCCTCATGATCATTGAGAAACACGTTTTGCACACCTCAAAAACCGTGGGAAAACCTAATTCATTCGGACGAATTTCATTTGAAGGCTGATTTTCTGGGACGACCTCTGTTGGGATTATCATCGGTCCTGGTGAACCTTGTTATTTGATTGCGTCAGAAGCGCTACACCGGAAGAGGTCAAGTTCAACCTTGTTGAATCATGGCGGCCATCCAGCTAGCGCGTGCAACTAGTGCTGGGTGTTGCGGTATTTATGTACTTGAGGAGGTGGTTTTAGTGCCGGTGTTACTCTGAATGAATTGTGGAATCGAAGCAAACTCGAAGCTTGTTGAATGAGCATACCAGCGACTCGGACAAACCGTGCAAGTCTTGCGACCATAATCTTGCCATAATCTCAACTTTGTGATGAGGTAGCGTTGGGTGAGATCCTCGATTATAGAAGCGCCATGGCAGAATTGAGAGCGCTCGAGCAGATGCGGAGGTGGACCTGGAAACGATAAAATAAAGGCTCCAGATTCAGATAACGTGCCCAGTGGCAGGCAACGAAATTCCGCGGAAGCAAAATTCGGATTGAAAGCGGAACCGCTCGTATCTTTTCGCGGGACGGAAAATCAAGCGAAATCGCGGGCGGGGCGTCCCATTGGTTCGGGTTTCACGGGTGTTGGCAGAGTGATCGGCCACGTATTTGTACCTCTGCCGGATCTCAATGGCGGGAACGAACACATCGAAAATTCGTGTCTGTCTGCAGACAGTACACTTGCATTGACGGATTGAGGCGGGAAATTTTGGAGTAGGGTTAGAAGCTCCGAGCCGCAACTTTTCATTGTGATTGTCCACTGTCGCGGAAGACGGGCCTGTATGTGGGTTCAAAGCGAATCTTGAAACACAATTAGGCTACTTGTGCTTTGACTGGAGTGCCTGGCCGCTGATTTGCACGTTTTGACGAAGAACACGGAAGGCGGAGATGGAGACTTTGCCTGCATGTATGTACTGCACATGCTCATTCAAGCATGCATTCTGAACCAATTCAAGAGGAGAAGGAGAAGGTAGAAAGTGGTTCGATTTTTTTTGGTGAGCCAAGGCCTAGACAGTTTTCGGGTTGCTTTCGGACGAGGTCGGCCTTAGTCGGGATTGATCTCGGACGACGGATACTGCACCCGACGAGCGCTTCTCTTGCTTATCCGACTCGTCGCCCGCCGCGTATCACTGATTAACGCTGCGCCTTCCCTTACAACGTCGCGTGGCATGACCAACGCTTCTTTTTCGTGTCTTCTGCCATGATGATCTTCTCTCTTCATCCCACTCATCCCCGCTGGTTTGGAGTCAGAGAGAGACTCGGGCGCTTCGAGTCTGTCTGCCAACCTTTTCTGAATTTTCATGCAGAGTAGCCTTCTAGATCCCTTTGTCTGTGAGCGCAATAGCTCTCCCGACGTCGCTACATAGTTCCGTCGCAACGCCAGCCACAAAAGCGTATTGAATCCATTTATTGGCTCGACGCCACTGGTAACGCTGGCGGCTACTTATCATGAGGTCGTTTTTCTCGCCCAAGCCGAGCCTCCGACGCGATTCTTCGCTGGTTGATTCCTCCCCTCCGAACTCCGCCATCCAAGCTAAGTTTTAAGGTTTCCTTCAGCTTTCCTTCCTCTGCTCATGATCACCAAAAATCTGATAGATCCTCCCCGCCACCAACTTCAAAACATTCAAGCGGCAAGCCTGACGCGTTAAGCTGTATATGGTAAAACCTCTTTCTAGTCTGATTTTTCCTGTCGAAGACAGACGACAGCGACTGACGACTGCAGCTTCTTTCGGCGGCCGGATGACGATCATCCGTTTTGGGGTTCTCGAGTTCGCCGTTGAGATTTTGTGCGTCTTTCATCTTCGGAATATTGTTCGAGCGTTGAGAAGAGTTCAAGTATGTATTGCAGCGCGGTGGACTCAATGCAAATTCTTACAGACTTTGAGCAGATGTAGAATTCTCTGCTCGACGGGGCTACGTCGTACTCTCAAGTGAGCTTGGCCAGTTTCCTTGGCAGTTTGCCAGCCTCCGACTCGGTCTCAGCATTATCTCTTCTGTCGACGGGGCGGGTACGCGCTATCTCTCTACGGCGGGATCCGACGCCAGTCTTTATTCATTCATCGCATTGGCTTTCGACTGCTTTCGTTGGCCTTGTTTTCCTCGGTTAGAGATGTGCACTGGACGTCTTGGTCAATTTCGTTGAGAAACATGCATCGCTCGGACACCTGAACTCAAGCATGCAATAATATGCACTCCAACTGTCGGGATTGCGGTGAGTGTTTATCGCTGAACGCACATCGACCTATATGTAATGCTTTCGTTGGAAACCAAGCATTGCAATATAATGCTTGAGTCATTATGACTCCAGCACATTCATTCCATTCCAATCAATGAGTATTCAATTACAGGCTGTTATTTTACTTACTTACAGCAGCCTCACAGCTTGACTACAGTACATAAATTTTCTTTCGTTTCAACACCTCATAAGTAACATAATACTTACCCCAACCTCTCCCACAGCTTCGACAACGCGACGTTCGCTGTTTCTTGACATAAGTATAGGGATCGAGATTCGAGTGTTTCAATCGTATATAGTGTCGGCCCGACGTGGCCCTCCGACCGACCCCGACTCTAGCTCAACCTCTTGGATTCTAATTCTAATTCAATCACGTCGCTCTGCTCGCGTGGCGCGGCAATCAGGTCACCGTTTTAGCTCATTCAAAATCATTCAAAGACGAAAACTTATCGATTCGTTCAAATAAGCCGACTTGAAGCACTTGGGCTCACAAACTTTCCGAACCCGTCTCAAGTTTTTACTACCCCATTATACAGCACCCGCACGCGCCCATTCACCCGCGTTCACCGCTCGCGTGGCGTGCATATCAGCCTGTCGACTGGATATGCCAGCACCCTTACCCGGCGCTTAACTCTTGCCTAAAGCAATATCCGCCCTCGCCTAGGTTAAGCGCGGCATTGATCGACAGTCGCATTTTAGAAGGAGGTGTGACTTCCCCGCCTTGATAAAGTGAGTGAAGAGTGCGCCAGTGAAGTTATTGGAGGACGATGCATAAATGTCGTGTATTGTGATGCGGCTGCGAAAGTACTATAGAGTATAGCGTGGTTCCGGGAGGCAAGTGAGGTGGATGTTTCACTGATGTTATAGTCCTCGTTATTGTTGCATTGAGCACTAAGTATGCAGAATGGGCCTGCTCAGAACGTACTTACTCGATTCATCGTAGAATGGAACGCAGGGCGGGCGCCGACGGAAGGACGGAAGGTTGGCTTGGCGTCGGGAATCGGGGACGCTACTAGCACTTACAAATCAATTGAGAATTGGATCTATATTGGTTGAAGATGGTTGAAACACTTACTAGTCAAATTGCTTGTATTCTGGCCTCCGCTGTTCATTAAGTATTTACTGAATTTTAGGAAAAGACGGGAGCAAAATTTGAGTTCAACCTCACCTGCAGCCTCTGCTTCTGGTTTCCAGACGCCGGTCACCGCACTTGCGCCTCCTGGACTTTGCCAAAAATGCATAGTGCGGCAATTTCCACCATACGGTATTCAGAAAAATATGATTTTTCGCTCAAACATCACGTGGAGCCCCTATTCTTCAGCAATTCCCATTACGAATCGCGCCGGCACTGTCATTTCTGCTGACCCATACGCGGATCATTGGAAGTTTTGATGCGAGCTATGTACTTGGATGAAATTTAACAAATGCACAAGGACGCGGTGTCGTGCAAAGGAAGTGAGATGTGAGTGACATGAAGGTGAAGGAGAGGGGAGGCGAGGAACAGGTGAGTTTGTGATTTATTGAGGGCAAGCGCTTGAATGTTACTAGTGAATTGAAAATCGATGGCTGGGTGGTTCGAAGGTTACTGTCAAATGATCCATAGCTATTATATTCGTGGTCTAGTCTGGTTGGTACAGTACTCGGTCGGTCGGGGAAAAGGCAAGAGAGCACACGCCCAGGAACATTCACAACCACCGATCAAAACACCAATTGATCGTATGGCACGAACGCCACCAGACCAGCGAAACGTTCATGCCTTGAAGCCTTGAAGCAGTTGATTTGAACCCGTTATCTTTGTCCCCAACTCGTTGTCTTTGTCTCCTTCCTTTCTCTCTCAGTCGCGTTCACAATTTATCAAACACATTGCAAGACCTCGCGCCGTTCCACCGTGCCTCGCTGAAAGCGCGTGCGTGTGAGCACGGACCCACGGTGATTTCTTTGTCTTATTTCGTTCACTTGTTCACTCTCTCATTCACACATGATTGTTCTTCATACAGACTATTAATTCGACAGCGGCGTATACTTGGTCTACATGCATTTTTTTTGAAATAACTTCAGTCACTGGACAGTCTGTGAATTGTCTCCCCCTCTCCACGTCGTCTCGTCAACGGCGCTAAGTTCCAAAACATCTTGGAGGCAATGCAATATCTCCTTGAAGCGCGAAGCCCAGAGCCCAACGTTATGTCATGAGAAAGGAACAGCCCCGAAAAAGGCAAGTGCGAAAGCAAGAAGCCTTCCCACAGCATAACAAAGCCAAACACCCCAAAGAAGAAGATGCCGATCCGTATCGAATCGAGATTTCGTCTGGAACAAGATAAACATATTATGTCTTCTTTTTCAAGCATGCAACACATAAAACTACTCTTTTAAACGACACGCCATGTCAATGCTTTCGACGCTCAAGACTTGGTGAACTCTATGGGCTCTACGACGACGACGGCGACTGCAAAGACGGAGACGGCTGCAGTGAGCAAAGGCCGCGAGTCGGCGCCATCCAAGAAGGCGCCGGCGCCCACGACGAAGCTCACAACCACGACCCCAGCAGCGACCTTGGCCTCGTCTTCACCAAGCGCCAAAAGGACTCACCTGTGCCCCGTCTGCTCTCGCGGCTTCAGCACCACAGGCCATCTTGCTCGACATGCGCGCATACACACTGGAGAGCGGAATCACAAATGCCCCTTCCCGGGTTGCGAGACGCGGTGTTCAAGACAAGATAATCTGCAGCAGCAGTGAGTAGCATTTTTCCCAATTTCTTCTGGGTGCGGGGGAATTGAATAATGAATGACGCGCTAACGAATTGTTGGATGACCGTATAGTTATCGTATTCACTTGTCCCCCGGCTCGAGGCGTAAACCCGCGAGTAACAATAGCTCCAGGAAGGCATCCTCTACGTCGGCGATGACTACGAGGGTACTCAGACGGCGAGGGAGGAGGGGCATGACCGCCGCCGCCCCCCCACTCAGCGCAAGCTCCTCGTTCTCGTCCTTGGGGCCGCCTTCCCCTGCGCCGTCCGCCGCCACCTCCACCTCAACCTCCACCTCCGCCTCCTCGACGCTCTCGACCCCCCACGACACCACCCCCATCACTTACTACGACTACGAGTATTCCGCCGACGGTTCTGCGTCTTCCAAGGCCCCAACAAGTGAAATCGCGTACGGCACTGCGCAGTTCAAGCACGAATATGCGCATGAATACGCCGCGCGGAATTCAAGGTCGCCCTCGCCGCCGCTTTCGCCTCCCCCGTTGGAAGACTCGCGGTTCTATTTCTTGCGGAATCCGCATTTGTTGGAGGGGCACCCGTGTATGATGGGTGCGCCGGTGGGATTAGCGGGGAGCGCGGCGTTGGTTCTCGATCTGGGGCTGAAGTTTGGCGAGGACGAGGAAGGTGGTAAGCGTATTATATTAATATACTAATACCAAGTGAGCCACGGCTGAAATTATTTATTTACTCTAGATGATGGTGCGCCGCATTTCAGCGGAGAAGAGGAAGAGATGGACGTTGACGTGGATAGTGAGGGTGCCGACGACGTTGATGGGGAGGGGGAAGACGACGACGACGACGTCGATGCCGAAGGCGAGATGGACGTCGAGGAGGAAATGGTGCTGCAGCCCTCGCCCTCTCGTCTACCCCTACCATCCCCACTTTCACTTTCACATCCCATACCCGCCGCGCCTATGCCTATGCCGATGTCCCCACCGCATCCGCATCCCATCCCGCGGCGCCAAACGCACAGCGCCCTCCCCGCCATCGACACCTCGATGCAGCGCGTTTACGCATATCCCAGGCCGCATCAGGTGCTCTCGCCGGTGGATTATTTCGGTGCGGGTGCGTCGGAAGAGTCGCCCGGAACACAGTCAGCGACGGAACCCGTCGTGTCGATGCCTCCAATTCGTCTTCATCCACAACAGCAGCAGCAGATTCAGATCCAGCCAGCGCCAGCGCCAGCGTACCCTCCATCCTCGATCGTGGTACCAACAACTCAAACTCACAGCGGTCATGCTGCTGCATCTCCGGCTCTCGTGCAGCAGCAGCCTCAGTCGACGACGCAGTATTCCTCGCCGCAGTCGCGCTATCACTCTCCCGCCATTTCGGCCCATCCTTCTCGTTCTCCCTCTTCGACCGCCCCAGACCACCAGACGCACCACGTCCCGCTGCACCACCCGGTGCCGAAACGCTTCGTGGGGATGGTGGTCGAGGCCGTTGATCATGAGCCGGCGGCCGTTATTCCTGTTCCTGTTCCTACGGCGATTACAGCACCTCGGAGGTCAGCGCAGCGGCACTTCGTCCCGTCGATCTCTCAGCGGGGTGCGGGGCGGGTGCAGGTGCGGCAACCGGCTGTGGTGCAGGCTGATTTGCCTGTTCCGTCGATTCGACAACATCGGCTGCAGAGGAAGGCGCGCGGCGGGGTGGTGGAGACGTCACGGTTCGTCGGGGTATCTCGTGGTGAACCTGGCGTGAGGGAGGCTGGTCAGCAGGAGAGGGTAGCTGTACAGGGAGGGGCGCAGACGTCCGAGCCGCCAGCTCCCTCCTCATACTACGCAGCCACTTCTACGTTGGCCGCCCCGCAGTCTGCGTCGTCCCAGCCGAGTCCCGTCACTCCCTATACGCCGTACACCCAGCCGCAGTATATCGCTGAGCAGGGACAAGCGCTGATGCAGTACGAGGATGGCAATGGCTACGACGCGCGGTATGTGGCGGAGGCGGAGGCGGGGTACCACCACCAGGACACTTCGACTTCGGCGTACACATCACCTCCAGCTAAATCTACGACTTCGACTTCGACGACGTATGCATCGCCCGCGACGACGACTACATCTTCCGCCTATGCTTCGCCAGCTACTGCATACTCGCCCGTCGTAGCTTCGACAGCGTATTACTCTCCCGAAGTAGCATCTTCTTCAGCATATGCGTCCCCCGCCGTCTCAGCTTCCGTGTACGCATCATCCTCCCCCGTCTCCGTCCCACCCTCCTCGGCACCGGCTTCCGCCTATACCTCGCCGACCGCTGCGTATCACTCCCCCGTCCCCATGATTGCGTCTGCGCCCTCATCGACGTACGCCTCGCCGACGCAGGCGTATGCCTACCACGGAGTCTCCGCTCAGCATTCGCCCGTCGTCGATCCTTCTGGCTATTACGAGCAGCAGGAGGAGCCTGAGCCCGCCTACGCGGCATACGACACGCAGGGGCAATATATGTACGGCGCAGAGGGGATCGCGTATGCGTATGCCCCGACGTACACGTACGAAGGGGAAGGGGGGTATCCGTTTGAGTACGAGGCGGCGACGTCGACGTCGACTCAGGCGTATGCGGCGGCTGCGGAGAGGAAGCCCCTTCCGCCTTCGTTGCGGCGCGTGGCGCAGGGGAGTGGGTGGAAGCGCGCGTATTACGAGGAGCAGGGGCAGGTGGAGATGCGGGAGACGTACGATGAGCAAGCCTATCTGCGTGCACAACAGATTCCGCGTGCTGCCCAGGGGTACGCGTCGCCATATGCAGACGGGTATGCTGGGTATACTAGCGCGCAGGGGCAGGCCCAGGTGCCGGTGCAGCAGGGTTGGGGGAGGGTCGCGAAGGTGCAGTAACCGGAGCAGGAGTATCATCGGTATGTCGGTCATCTATTCATCTTGCCCACACGTCCCTGATTGATGTCTTCGACATTAGCCTCTCCTTTTCTTTCGCGTCTCTCGCCGTCCTCGTCTTCAAAACAAAACTTTTTTCACCAAGTCAAGTCACATTCTCTCAGTTCTCCTCTCTATCGCATTGCATTTTTACTCCATCATCAATCATCCTCATCCATCCCGTCTGCACATACTCTATCCACCCTCTACATAAAACATAATCGCCTCATTGTCAGCATTGTTCTGTTCTGTACCCACCAGCCCATCCTTCCTACTGCCTACTGTTTCCGTATTATCTGTTTCCAATCCCTGTCTGTTCTGTTCTTGTTTCTGTCTGTATCCCCCTCGCTTCGTTCCATCATCTCATCTCGCATTATCATCATCGTCATTGCTAGCGCTTTCTTTCATGCACATACTTTATTCCTCTTGCCTGCATCTCATCTCAAAGACCGAACCCTGTAGATAGTGTACCAACCTATACATACGTCAATCTCCGTATAATCTGTACCATATACGTATCATACATACTTAGTTTAAGTAAAGAGTACCGGAAAATTGCTTTGCATTGTACATAGTTCTGTTAGTTTAGATGGATAGGATAGGATCGAGTACTTTGTACGTAGTTATGTGGATCAAAGCGTTCGAAGTTCTTTTCGTTGAAGTTCGTGCTCGAAGACTATGGCACTCTCTCGGTCGGCATCTGCGGCATGTTCAATTCTCAGCTTTGCAATTCTCTCCCTGGAGTGCTCCACTTTCGGCGGAATCGACCATACATCCGCCGATTTGTTTTTGTCCATTTAACAAGTGAGACCAGTGCCTTCATAGTTGTAAACCTCACTAGGCTCGATCGACAACAATGGCACTGCAATAATAATTCTGAGACAAGAGCGCGCACTAGACGTTATTTCCCCTTTTATCCTCTTCCCATATTGCACTAAGGTGACTAAACATAACTGTTTTCATCTCGCTTGGTTATTGTACGTGCAAAGGAAGACATTCATTTTAATATAGCCACGGCGGGCGGGCAGATCCCCGACGACCTTATTCACAGCATGCGAACTCAAATCAAGGCTTCATGGTCACTTCAAGTGCATACTACCGGAACAAGCGCGAAGAACAAGAGGACTCGCGCCGTCTTCCGGATGACTCGTCAGGCTACACTCTTATCAAGTTGGTGTAGTCGGTGTTCCGAATTACCGAGCCTCATTTCTGCCCGCATGTTGGTATTCAACCGAAAGGATTCTCCGGATAGCTCACCTCAATGAGCAATTGTGGAGTCCGTTGCGTCCAACATGCTCCTTGTCCCGTCCGACTGGAGTCCTCAATCCGAACCGCGGTCCCGGATGATCTCCCAATCTGGACAAAGAGGTTAACATTTTTGACGTCCAGCATGGTAAATGCGCACCCATAAGTTAAGACTCGAGCATGGTCAAGAACAGCGCTCGTGGCTGCATAGAATTGCATTGCTACCGATTTCTGGGTGGTTGCCGCGCCATGCCAGATGTTCACATTTAGCAGCTCTGGGTGTCCTATGCGTCACGGAGGTAGAATTGGACGCGGTGAGAAAACTCTCATAGTCGAGGAACGGACCTTGCCCCTGTCAGCAAATAGCACTTTGGTATCGCTCGGAATATGTGGCGTTGAGCGATTCATGTCTCTTCCCGGGTGCTTCCCGTAACGAACCTACAGCATCAGTCATGTCTTCAATACAATCTGCCAGCACGCGCTGCACGGCGGTGATAAATAATCCGGGCGAAACAATAAATATAATCGGACGGGGGTCCCACTGACACCACTAAGGAATAAGCGGATCATCTGCGAGGACGGTGGGAAGAGATCGACTGACCACGTCTACAGCTTCAAGATCAGACCGAAGTGAGATGGAACGCGCAATTGATTATTGAGTTCGTTTATTGTGTTTTACGCCCAGGTGACAAGGTGTGGCGCTTAAGAGCGGAGCTGAGAGTGATCGGTATGAAGCTTACTGGGAGGTCAATCCACACGGATGATGGAGAGCTGAACTTGACGAGTCGCTGGCACCGCATATCCAGTTTCGTACACAGCATGAAAACTTAGAACGGATCACGAGGGATTACCTACAGAGTCCTTCCCCAGAGAAGGTTAGCAATGTCAGTTACGAGACTCGCACGAGACAGAGTGCTTATCTCTATGTTACTCCCCTTCTCCGTTGCTCGGTAGCGAACACACGATCGCGTCGCATACTACCGGGCAAAAATTCAAGTAAAACAGATACTGCCATACCGAGGGCTAGGCGATCAACACGATACGCAAGCCGCATTATGCATGTTAAGAGATGTTGAGTGGAATAGAAGCAGGCGAAGCACTCCCCGACGCAGAGAAGCGAGAGTCGCGAAGAGCAAACAAGACGAGCAAAGCTCCTGCAACGACCTTCACACTGGTTTCCTTACTTGAATGTAGACAAGCCGCTAATTTTCCGTCGGATGAGTGATCCTGATAGATAGCCAGGACGTGCCACGAGCTTTGGATTGTCAATCAGCCAATAGAGAAAGTGGATCGAAGAGCCCGAGAATTCGGTGGATGAGGCGTGCGCTACCACGCATTCAACCAAGATGGAGACAAGGTCGCCGTTTGAAATTTCAAACTGCGACTCCCAAAGCGGCTCGAAGTACTCAAGTCCAGTAGTACCCCACAACTTCAAGGGCACAAGGAAGTTGCCGGCGCCGGCTTGAAAGAAACGTGCGTATGGCGAGCCAGGGGAATTTTCGGATTCTTCAGAAGTTCCATCCTTCGAGATTGAGCCTCTGGCGTTGTTCATTTGTCGAACTTGGATTCATAACCTGCCAGTGTCGGTGATGGTTCAAGACAAGGGGTGGGTCACGGTCACGTTTCGGTCACGCTGCTTTTCCATTGCCGCCCGCATCCGCTCCTCTCCCTGCGCCGCCACTGGCACATCCATCTGCTGCGTCGGACACTTGACTCTTATTTCTCGGTTACACCCCCAGTCCCAGCGGTCAATAGCGATATACTACGCCCACCGCGAGCGCCGAGTTCTTACATTCAGTGTTACTTATTTGCATGGTGTCACTTCAGGTTGTCGAAGCTCCAAGGGACGAGGCTGGACTTCCCCTGGAGCTCGAGAGAATCATCTTCGAAATTGTGGCCTCCTCATGTCCAAAACTCATTCCTGTTCTTATGCTCTTGTAGCAGCCCGAGTTAGAAATTGGTAAGAATGTGCTGTGTCATTTAGGTCACCTTTCAATTTGATTCACAAGCTGTCGGTAGGGTCGAGCCTCTGCTTTATCGAGCTATCTACTGCAGTGCGCCGACAGCACCTCCAGTTACGACGAAATTTCCGAAGCTCGATAGCAAGAAGCTTCTATCGATCATTGAAACGAAGTCATCGAAAATATTACATTCTGTGCGATATCTCTTCATTGAAGACCTTATTGAGGAAGATGCAAACCGTGTCATTGGTGTATGCAGCAATGTCTACCAATTATTCGAATACTATACACCATCTCACATCGACACGTTTGCGTCCCTTCATTATCTTCGCCGTCTTACAATTGGCCTTGGCCAATTTCTCAATCGCTGGCGTAGAAGGGACGACTGGGGCGTCGCTCATATATTGACCCAACTCACGCACATCGAATTCATGAACACGGAGGGGAATGGGGATGTCCTCGGATTGTGTTCCATACTACCCCTCATGTCGCGCCTCACGCACATCTCGCTCAACAGCTCTTGAATCACGTCTCGATAGACGACACTATGCGGGAGCAAAAGACCCTTCTATGTATCATAGCTCTGGTGCCAAAGTGGGCGGCGACGGCAGACACTCACCCACTGGCAGATGACGACCGTTTCGTTTGCGTACAGCAGCATGGATCGTATCGCACAGACTGGCTGCGGGGTGCAGATACTGGCGAAGACTACTGGGCCCTCGCAGACGGGTTTATCATTGCTAGAAAAACAGGCCAAGCAGAACGTTGGTGCCATTCGTTTCTTGTCATTGTTTCGCTTCGGTAAATTCTTCTACCTCCACACAGCGTCGCGATGGTGCATCACCGATATAGACAAATCGTGGCGATCGTGACCGCGGCTTTCGCTTTTTTGTGCAAAGAGTTGTAAAAAGTACATACGCAGCCGTGACTGCTTGTACAACACTTTCCCCCCCGATATACGAGGCTACGCAGAAGACGAATACGCAAGATACGCTACTTCTTGTCGATCGAATTTTCGTCCATTTTACGCCGATTTTTCTCGTCTTCTTCCCTCACGCCCGTCTGATCTTCTTGCACGCCCTCATCCTCATCGTCACACTCTGCCTCTCCTTATTCAAATGCCGCACGTCCCCGTATGATCCTACGACGGGAACGTCGACAGCCGGCGCCAGACCCTGGAGAGAGATGGGCGCCGGCGCAGCAGCCCTAGGACAAATCGACTCGAGGTGCGCACTGCCATACACCCTCCTCAAACGCGCACGAGAGTGAATCGATCGATGTACTCAGTTTCGAGGGACATCCAGCAGGATTGAAAGAGCCAGAATAAAAGGAAAGCCAAAGAGAGTACGCCGGAAGTAGACGTGGACGCTCTCGAGCGGGACGAGCACGACCGATAACACTGACATGCGGACGACTGGGTCGCCGAAGACGACTGCGACTACCGTGCTTGGGCCGCCTGTTTGTCTTTGGCTGCTGCTCTCTCGGCAGCAGAGACCGTGGTAGCAGCTGGGGTTGCTGAAAGGGGTTTTGATTCTGCCAGCGAGAGTCTGTCGCGTCGGGTGCGAAGCAGTAACGGACAAGCCGTTGGCGGCGGGGGTGAGGTTGTTGACATCGTCAGCGAGGAAGGCGGCGTAGCCGAGATCAGAGGGGAGGACGGCGTTCCAGGGACAACTACGGGTGATCAGAGACCAGAGATCGCGTCAACGATGGCGGCGGAGCGGGTGGCGGAGGTGGCGCCATTGGGGCAGGTACTGGAGGCGGATCGTCTTGACGTGAACAGGAGATGGGATGAGCAGCGTCGATCCGCTCTGGAGACGAGAAAGTTGGTTAGAGGTGCGAGAACAGAAGGATGAGGTGAACGTACATGGACTCGAGGACGACGTGTGGCCAGCCTGCGGGCTATTGGACTGATCGTCGCAAGTCACCATGCCGAAGTTGGCTAGGCGCACGCCGGAGGCGTTGAGGTTGCACAAGATATTGCAAGGGCGGAGTTTACGGCGGTACGCGCCCGAGAGATGAGTCTCCCGCTCTGCCGCGATGAGCTGGCGATAGTCTGCACGCACGAGGTCGGGTCGGTCGATGCAGATTTGTGAGGTCAGTGCTGACTGATACATAGTCCGGTCGGTGTAACCGAGCTTGAAGCTTGAAGACGAAGACGGTGAATTCCCGACCATCATAGAATTCGGTGAATCCGAATTTCAGGGAGCGACGCCGGAGTGAGTCGCGACAGGCTGGTGGAGCATGCACTCCTAATCAATTGCGGCAGCACGCTGGGAAGCGGGGAGCCACTGCGGAAGATTTTCGTGGAATGCTGCGGTGTCTGAGAACGACAAAGGAAGCATTGTCTGATGCACCTGAGTCGCATTGGATGGCTACGGCGGGGTTACGGAACCGGGAAGAGGGAATCGAAAGGGCAGATGAGCCGGATGTACGACGGAGAGTAGTGAAGCACTGAAGAAGGAGGAACGGGAGAACACCAGTGAGCCAGTATCGGCGGGATGCCTTGCATGCTCCTATTCGACCGATATTTCTGCCTGCAAGATTGATAGAGGGCAGCGGGAATGTCGCCTAGGAAGCCTGCGTAGATGTATGTCCTGCTCTCATACCCCTGGCATCGTCACGCCCGCGTTCTCTATTTCCGACTCGAAGCCTGATGAGTGGAATCGCGCGACGTATCTTCCCATTCGTCCCGTCCACTCTCATCCCCGACGGCAAAACCTCCGCCCCACCGTCGCACTTCCAGAGTTTTCCGCCTAGGCGGCTTTGAGCTGGAAAGGCACCAAAAGGGCGGCACCAGATCTAGAAGGCGATTGTGCCTCTCACCCACATCTGGCCTTCAGTCTCCTCCCACACGCCCAGTTCTTCCTTGTTCTCGTGTCCTTCGTTTCCATGAAATTCCATCCGACGGTGACTCGCGACCGTCATCGAGCGAATCCGTTCTCTAGCCCTCATGCCAATGCGGCATCAAGAGCTGCTTCCCGCCTCGCCTACACGGATGACGCGTTGCGAGATCCGGCACCGTTCAGTGCCCCTCTCTGTGGGACATATTGGAGCGATTGGAGCGACGATGACTTAGAGCTCCGACGATCCCGCGCTTGCTGCGACCGCGAGACGAGCCCATCCCCCTACATGCACCTAACCTGCCGCTGCACCTGCTGTGCCCGTTGTATATCTCGTCGTCTCGCTGAGGCTGCTATAGAGGCAGACGACTTGTCGTTCGGGGTCGCTTGCACCACCTTCCATCGGGTGGCGTGTGAAACGAGATCCGCTCGAGCGAGATCCGCCCGAGACGAGACCCGCGAACGTTGTACAGCTGTAACAGAACACGTTGTTCGTGTCTTGCTATAGGCGGACGAGGACGAAGTCGGCGTCCCGCAGTTGACGGCCTGGGCGCAGCTGATGACGCGGAAGCATCGGTGCATGCAGAGACATTCAGATACGATAGTATGCTGGTGCCGCCTTCAGGCGTCACATCTCGCTCGGTCTGAAAAGGTGTATCGATTGGACCTGTGGCCTGCGCAAGGGCTGAAGAGGCCGTTGTCCTTCAAACGCAATCGTCCTAACCACTGATGCGGGTCGAGCGGAAATAGATGAGGGTAGAGGTTGCCGTGTGGCTGGGGTATGTACCCTTCAGTGCACTGAATGGACACGAATTAGGTTTCGGATGATCTAAAAACGAGGCGGATGAGTACGCTGAAGAAGACATGAGTAAAGAGAAAGTAAAACGCGCGAACAGGGAAGGCGCGGTGCAAATCGGGGTCGAGGATACACAGTGAAAGGAAGGTCAGAAATGGAGATTGACATACCACTCCCAGACGACGGTCTTCAGCGCCGCTAATCCCGCATCCCCTTCTCTTTCTCGGGCTCCCACGCTGCGCATCTCTCTCCACCACGTCCTCGCCCCCGGTCGGCCCCCAGGCATGGTCAGGAGCTCTTGTTACGTGCGATTGAGCTATGCAATCCCCGTCCTCATGAGAAGAAGATGCACGGCTCATGACTTAATAAACCAAGCATCATCCGAGCGCGAGTACCGATAATGAGCAGTTTCGAGGGTTGGCACAGGGGGTGAAGCGGTTGGCGAATAGGCGGACCTGGGGCGCCTGAGGCTGAGTGGCGGGAAGCAGGTAGCAGTTAGAATTCAAATCCGTAGGAAAGAGGATTGCAAGGATTACCTTTCACTTGTGGGGTCTTCATGCCATCTCGGCTTCCGATGTAGTAGATGAAACGGTCATGGCGGGCACCTACGGAAATAGTCAATTACATGGGGTACTTTCAGTGCTGGTGGGGCAAAGAGGACCTACCGCGAGTGATAATGGTTGGCGAATCCAGAAAAGGGAGTCTGCGAAGTCCCAATTGTATCATCCCGTCGCGGGGTATGTACAGAGCTATATGGTACCAGATAGGACTCAGAGAAGGGCGGCGCTTGGCTACAACGAACGTACAATGACTAGAATTGAACCAAGCAAACGCGGTCCAGCGGCTGCGTCACATGGATCCGGTTACGCCCACAGTAAGTACATCGACAGTACGAACAGTCGGGTTCCCTAATGGTTACACAGAGATTTTGAGCCTTGAATTGGGCTTGAGGGTCATTCGAGAGATTTTACGGAAGATTTATGGGTAAAGCCCAACGAAAGCCGGTTCAGAGTGTCTCTGAACGTTGATCACAGGCGGCATAGTAGCCACCGCTCGTTGAAATCGGTAAAACAGTCAAAGTGTAGAATGGGGAAGGTCAGGTTGGTGTCACACTTGTCACGTTAAGTCGGGTAAAGTCGGGTTCGGCCAAGGTTCGGCAAAAGCCGATGCTGGCACGACGGCCTCTTGCTATCAAGCTTCCGCACGGACACAGCTGCAACCTTGCTCTTGGTTGAATCTAGTTGACTCGCGATTGCGGACGACCGGATTCCAGCGTTCGAAAGCCGGCGGCTTGTTTCCTGAAATCGATATCCTGAGTCTGACATCTACCACCATTCCTACTGTACTCTTTCCCCCACAACGTTTTCTCATGTCACGGGCCAGATGACCCCCGTACAGCTGGAAATAACACGCAAGGCGCTGTTTGACTGTACTTTTCCCGGCGATTTTCTGTCTGCGGCACTTTATTTGAAAGTTCCGCCTCGTATATGGCGCCAATTCTGGCAATTCTTCCCGTACTTCAGGTTACTAATATGGTCTTCCCCGGCGATTCAGCTCTCTAGCAGACTCACGCTGTTTATCTTCATCCGATGTCACATGAGCCAGGTTTAGATTTCCCCTCGTTGGTTTCTGCAAACTCAGGAGCACTAGACCATGTGTTGCACGAACGAAATTGCTGCCCATTGTTAGTCCCCATGACCAGCTTATTTTTTCTCAACTGTCGCCCTCTAGCTGACCGAAGTCGCAGAGCAGAAATTTCATGTAAGTAATGCACAAGCGCCTCACAAGGATTCCTCCTGTTCACCCCACACCGCCTGCGACAGCCGTCTTGCTCGTTCATCTGTCAATGTAACATTCAGTCCCAAGTTCCATTGGATATGAATCCGCGCCCTATCGACGAGAGGTATATAAACCATACTAAATGCCCCCATTTCACCTCATCTCCCTTCCGAGTCGAGTTCTCCTCTAGCAACATGACAAACCCGTTCAACTGGAGCTTCAACAGCGTTGTCTCAGGTTACGCCCTGTTCTTCAAGAACGACCACACCAACGGCCACGCCTTGCGTCTCGAGGTTCCCGAACTCGCCCTCGAGTTCACCGATGGCGCGTACATCGGCAGAGGTAATATACATTATATTCATTTCCACCCATCAAGTAAAAATCTTACTCTGCTGTTGCTTAGATCCCGAAGGATTCCTCTACTACGACCACGTTTCAGACTTCCAGCAGGACACGAACATACCATGTGATGGATGATACTGTGAACGGGAAAACCTACGCTGTTATCGAGTTCCGTCGCAACCCAAACGACAAGGCATATGCCAAGGTTCGATTCGATTTATTTACTCACTAGCATATTTGTTGAATCACTCATTCCTTTCAAACACGACAGTTTTACGCGCCGGACAATGTACGTCTTCCTCTCCTGCGTCCTGAACTAATCAAGATAGATCTGACTTGAATCGAATTATCTGTAGCACCGAGTCGCCAGTGCCGCAGACATGGGCAACCTCACCAGCACCGGCACCTGGATCACACTCAAATCCGCCTCGTGCTACACCACAATCGAGAAGAAGAGCAACAGCCGCACCGTTACAGCTACCCTCACCTCCGTCGATAAGGTGGCCAGCTGGGACGCCGGTAGCACGTCTTTCACACCCAATGCGTTCAGTGCGTATCGATTGCGTATACTGTGCGACCCTGATTTATTTTGCGAATGCAGAAGTCAACGGGTACCTGCACTACAAAAGGCTCAACAAGCTCAACGATGCGAAATACGCCAATTATAACAACGATCGCATCGTGTTCTATGAGAATGATTGGACGGGGCGGGATTTCGTGGGCTTTGTACGTCCATTCCTGCCTCTTTTTTAACATATTGAACGCGAGATTGACATGTTCTTTCTTATCAAATTTATTCTGTAGTTCATCCGTAAGCATTGTTTTCTCACTTTCTTTCGCTTGCTATGATCATAATTGAATATTCTCTGTTGCAGCGATGGAAGATGCGGCAGAGACCCTCGGCATCCAATCTACTCGATCCACGCCAGCTTTGACGTTTCAGAACGTTACTTGGAAAGATACTTGAGTTGCAGTCGCTGGTTTCGAGGACTTCTTAGTTTGTTTGTATCTTCGTTTGAAATATTGGTGTTGTACATGTACAGTTGATTCCTATCCCTCATTCCGATCTGAACTGAATTTATAAAGAATGCTCGAGCGACGGCCGTGTTTTGATCATGTCTCCGGAACTTCACAAGAATATCTGCTACAACCCTATGATTAATATTCTCGGGGAGCGATTCCGGTCTCTCGATACGCCCACGAGCCACCTAGGTCATGGTCTTGCGTTGCTTGAAGTTCGTGCGTGTGACAACCCGCAATTACAATGCCACAGGAAAGCACACTCGTCCGGAAGGACTTGATCGCTTGCCCGATAGCTTCATCCACCGCCCTCGTGTGGTTAATTCTCCCATTTCCGCACCACGCTCCACGATTTTTCTCCGTGTCTGCAGAGCGGATGACCAGAGTATGAAGGGCAGGCAGGCCTGCGGCGGTGTCGAGCAGGAGATTCTATCGAGTCATGATCAGAATTCAAAGATTCGATTCGTCGAAATCGAAGAAATACTTACGACGCACGCATCGACTTCGCTTTGCTCCGCCTTCACAGTAATACCGATGGGAGCCAATACAGGAACTCGCTTGTAATTCCCATCCAAGTGAACCTGCTCCTCAGGTTCATGAACGATGCGAGTAGTGCGAGCATTGATGCTCATCTCGAGTTTGCCAAGATTTCGGAGACGCGATACAACGTCGACATTATGAGTTCCGAAACTGAATCGATTTTCGTAGGCGGCGGGGCAGGAAAGTTCCACGAGAGATGATGCATGGCGGGATAAAGCCTCGAAAAATTTGTCTGCAAGGAGGTTGGACTGGTTTTCACTGCCAGCATCCGGATAGTTGAGAGTAATCTTTTCAATCCCGGAATAAGAGGCGACATAGGAGAATAATTCCAGCGAGACGTGGCTCGAGATCTCTCGTAGCTTAATCTCAGGATTCCCGTTAACCCGTAGCGCCGCCCAAATTCTGTTCCATTCATCTTGAGTGTCCAGGTGTAACACGGTTAGTTGGGAGTTCTGAGCCACGAGCTGTGTAATTTGCTCGTATGCAACAAATTTCCGAGGAGAATCCGGATCCTGATACCAAGAATCATCGAGATTCGGACTCGTGAGTGAGAATCGGTGGAGGCTCTTGGGGCCTAATGTGGGAAATCCATCTCGTCCTCGATGTCTTGAATATGAAGCGCGAAGTCGTGGAGCTGAGACGACATGGTCAGAAACGCACATATTGTGGCTCTCTCCCAGTGCATAGAGCCACATTCGGTCGCGCCTACGTGGAACACGCACCAACTGAAAATTTGAGGTGCGTAAGTTAGATTAGAAACAAATCAAACCTCTGTTGGAGAAGAGGATCGGAGAAGAGTCAACTTACGTGGCGGCTCGTATGTTTGGCAGCCCTGCTAAAGCCCTAGTAAGCAGATTCTGTGCCTCGTGTTCCGAAATTTGTAGCTTTTGTTCTGCAAATTCCTCGCCGTATGGGGTACTTGGGGTGCCAGAGCTAATCTTGAGGGTCTTCGCGTGATGCGTCCACCCGCTTTTCCCACCTGCCAGTGTTTCGAGTAGGTGCACTCCATCTGAGCTTAGTAGTAGTGTATTTGTGTTCAAGACCAGCACTTCGAAGAAAAGAGGGCCGATCAAGACATTGAGGTCTTTGCATGCTGCGCGTAAATTTGCATGGTCCGCACGCGGAAGCTGTTTATACTATCAACTGTCCTTGTACTTGAGATCTGCATTGAGAACGGACCTGCTTTCCAATTTCCTGAACAAGCTCGACGGAAAGATTTGACAGCATTATGAGAGGAAAGCAGGCGAAGACGGTTTGGTCTGTAAACCAGTAGGTGTAATCTACTGTTCAACTGGTGAACGACCAGGTTTATGATATGAGTCAGGACAAGCGGAAACTCTGGCCGATTGTGAAAACTCTGTTGGTTGGAGATAAGTGATAGAATTTAAACCTTTAGCGCAGCCGTGCTTTCACTGGAAGAGACCGGCCGTCGTTTCGGCGTGAACAAGATGACGGTTGGGAGCAAGCTGCTGGTTGCCGCGGCAACGCGGCGTCATGGTTGATTCGCCCTCGGGCTTTGCCGGGGAGATCATGATGCCATTGGCCTTGTTCCAAACGCCCATCTCGTCTGCGCGTCCCAAAGGAAGTCAAGCTCAGGGCGGCATATGTTTCTGTCGTAGCCGAACAGTGAACTCAAGGAAGCGTCTCGCACACTCTATAATACATGTAAGCATCATTCATGTCCACCCACTCGCGGCCAGTCATCTGGAAAGCTCAACGCGACAACAGGGACTCTTCGGCGCGCACAGAGTCCTAACAGAGTAAGAGACTCCGGAAACTGCCATGATCAGCGAGGACTCCTGATTTAATAGATTGGGAATTCCAGCCGAAAAACTCAACGTATGTGTCTTTCAATAAACGTATGTGTCTTTCAATACTACAAGAAATAATAAATGCCTCAATTTCCACCACTCTGATAGTTCTTTCCCCTGAGCATCTGTCATCCTCTGCCAATGGATCGATATCTCAGTTTACCCTGAAAATCCCCGGCTGACTCTTCCTCCATTTTCTCCCAGGCCTCTAGCGCATAGGTATTGTTGCCAGCTTGCACAATAGCCGCGCTGGGAATATCCGAGCGGAAACTTGAAATTGATCTCACAATGGCGCGGGTAACTGCGCCTTTGTGATGTCTTCTCCCATTGCCGCACCAAGCGCCGCGATTACTTTCCGTTTCCGCAGACACAATTTCGACGATTTTCAGGTGGGGAAGAGAGGCTGCTGTTTGAAGTAAAAGTGCCTGCCAACATGAAACTGGTGAGTTGTCTATACAATATCTGGACCGGGAGGTACGCACTACGACAGGATCGATGTCGGATTGGTCTGCCTCCATGGGTATACCAACAGTAATGAATTTCCTTTCTGTTCGGCGCTCCAGAGGTTTGGTCTTGCCTGCATTAACGCTCATCTTCAGACTCGTCAGTTGAGTGAGCAGCGAAATGACATGGTCATTGTGCGATGCAAAGCTAAATCGGCTTTCGTACGATGCGGGGCATGTGAGTTCCGACAATGTCGCTGCGTGGCGCGGGAGAACGTCCCAGAATTGGCTTGCGAGGCGGTCTGATTTTTCCCGGTTACCACCGTCCGGACCAACAAGCGTCAGCTTCTGTACCCCGGTGTAGGAATTGAGGTAGGCAAAAAATTCAGGCGTAACCACATTGGTCGTAATTTCCTTGAGCTGTGTCTGTGACTTGAATCGTAGCGCCGTCCAGACTTCTGACATCTCCTTCCCAGGGCCCTCTAAATGAAGAACGGTGAGTCGATTTTCCACCGCCAGGCGAGTGATTTCTTGATACATAGGCAGCGAGTCGGCCGAAACAGAGTTCCACCCTCTCCTTCCCCGCCACGAACGCCATGAAACCTTTGCAGTAAGTGCTCGAACACCAGGCTCAACCTTCAAAAGAGAAAGATCTGCAAAGCTCCGAACATCCAGCTCGAGCGTATCCAGGTCCGCTAGGGCGTTCAGAAATCCGCAAATCGTTTCGGTCTCCCATTTCGCCGACTCTCTCTCGTGTAGTTTCCATCTGAAGATAGAACTTTGAGGTTCCCATCATACAGTGAGCAAAACCACTTCTTACACGACTGTGCGCAGTTTCGGTACCGAGCTCAAGGCATTAGCAAGGCGACTCTGTAGGACGAGCTCATCCACGATAGCGGGAATCTCCTCCCCGCTTGTGGCTGAGGTTCCGGCTTGGTTCTCTCCTGTTGCGTCGATGCACAGAGTCTTTGCATAGGTCGTCCATCCCGTTTGCCGGCCCGCGAGAGCTTCAAACAGCTCTCGTCCTTCGAGGCTGCCCAAGTTCGGGTTTGTCTTGAGAGTCAATAGCGAGAAGAATAAGCGTTGCATAGCCTCGTTTAGGCCTCTGCACGCTGCACGGAGGTTGCCGTGGTCTTTATGGGTGAGCTGCACAGTGAGAATTCGCGTTATTTGACAAGAATGATGTCCTCAAAGAATGCCAGCATACAGACCTCGTTTCCAATCTCCTCAAGGAGTTCTGTCGATAAGTCAAGCAACATGCGGTGTTTTCGTAGGAAGATGAGTGTAAAGGATGGGAACAGATACCGTGAGACTTTGAGTTCGGTGAGCTATATCCTGCGGCGGCGAGGCAGTGTTCTGCTTGATGTTCTCCCGCCCCACGGCAAATCCCATCACTCTCTGAATTATTGTTGGGGCGGGCGGCGAGTTTTATCAAAGTTTCACTGTCTTCGCCGGCTGGGGACTCGTTCGGCGGTCACTTCCGAGGAAGGAGGGCGGCCATATTATTTAATGTCGGAGTAAGTGGCCCGCATGGTTTCTATTTTCTGTTTCTCGACGCTTTTCTCGGTATTCGAATTATCTTCGAAGGTATTACTAGTAGGCGAAGCAAATGGAACTTGGAACTTGAAATACATGCTGAAGCTGACATAGTAGGTTTGTGACGGAGAGCTGTGAAAAGAAGACCAAACTCTTGACGGCTGGTTCCGGCACACGAAAAATGAGCGGGAGGGCGATTTCAGACGAAGGTGAGTGGCGGAAAAATACCATTAACTCTCCCGAATTAACCACGAAACTATAGGTCTGTTACATCCAATTATATCTGCTGTGGTCAGAGTTGGGGAGTCTGAGTCCAGTCTGAGAAATCTGAAGGAGTCCGGGAGGATGATGATTTATAAATGAGCGTTTGATGCCGTGTGCATCACATATATCAAGTCTAAAGAATGTCAGTACTGAGGAGGGTGTCTTCAAGTTGCACTTGAACATTCTGTAGACTGTAAGTCAAAGTTGGCATTGCGCGTTATGCCGTGACGCTGTTACTAGCGTATTTACCAGACGGTGCTCTTCCAAACTGCAGGAGCCAAGGGCAAGGGTCTATCGGAACGATTATCATGCAAATTTCCTCCAGTTCAGAACTTGGGGAGTGGTGGTGAAGGTTGCCGAAGACTCGGCATGATCTAGATCATCCTTCCTTGATCCAAAGTTCCGACGTACGTTCTTCTTCTCTGTCTTCCATGCATTCATCGTTCTGCTCTACGATTGAAAGTCAAACCGTTTAGTATGCTTCACCGGGCGTTCTCACTCAGCCTCCTTCCATCACTCTCTTTGACTCCACGCGGTTATCAACGATCTATCATAGACTGTAGTTTTACATCTCCAACACACCAAACAAGACACCGAACTCATAGTTGTCAAACTATCAGATATCTTGGAGTTCTATTCGGACATTCGTCAATGCAGTGCTACAGCTATTGCGACTAGATAAATACTTATTTGCCGCGACCGCCACCAGAAGTCATTGCAACGCTCAGCTACTACTCAGTACGGCCCAATGGCTTCAGCCTCTGGTGTGGGTCAGGAGTAAGTACTTGATGCCACAGTCCAGCTGATAACGCTTGAAGCGCTGAAACTGCTACTTATGCTGTTCAGTCTTGAATCTGGAAGTCTTATCTGGGCGAACCACGTTCTGATTTCTGCTGCCGGTGAGCTCAGTCCCGCCCAATATGAATCGTATCTCACAGTGACATGCAGCCATCTACATATACGATTTCATCCTCACATTACCGACAGAGCGACGGCTCTGGAGAGCCCATCGTGTTGTGCCAATTGCAATCACCTGCCAGTGGATTGGTCTTCGATACCCATTTATGATATTCCAAATTTTCGTTCTCATCGGGGTCGCATGGTCTGAAGTCTCGTCGCATGTATGTGAACTCTATAGATCTCAAGGCTCTAATAACGACTTACTGATGCTCGAAATTTCTAGAGGTTCGTGTCATGTATCGGTGTGAACTGAGAACTGACGACCGATAGTTGTAACATTCGGGACAATATTGCCTTGACGTTTGACACCATCTTCCAAGTCTGCTATGTTGGTATGAATGAAGGCTGTCTCGATTATTGGTAACTGACTCCCTTAACAGCGATCATAACACGTCGGGTACATATAATATATCGTGCGAGTCCGATTTGGAGAAGACTCGTGTCGACCATCCCCCTCGCTATATTGGGTTTTGCTGCACCCATCATCAACGTGGTAGTCCCAAATCCATCCATCTTTCCTCGATGTAGGCTGGTGAATCCAGCTCGTTTTTCCAGGTATGCTCTTACCCTCGCAATCTGAAGTAAATCATTGATAATGAGAATATGCAGAACTGGTATGAGTTGGTTTTTGTCCCACACAGAAATCACACTCCTCAACTCTTTCAAGTAACCATCATTCCCATTTTGCGCACCATTTTCGACGCTATAGCCGCCATTGCGCTTTTGGTCGAATTCCGAAAGTATCGGCGGATCATGTTGGGTACTAGTACCCGCCTTATCTCAGCCCTGATCCGCGAAGGTGCGTATTCAGAGATATTGTTATCACATCAACCGTTCATATCGCCTAGAACTCCAAGACTTGCTGTAGAATTCTTTCTCGTCTCTGTGTACAACTGACAGTCTTTAACAGAATCATATTTTCTATCATGGCAATGGAAGCCGTCTTCATTCAAGTAAGTACAAAGCTCTGATTTTCAAGTAGCGCAACTCATTTAAGTTGTCAAATTATGCAGATTCCATCGGTAAGCTTGCAGAATCATCTTCAACGGATTCATCAATTGCTAACCGCTCATCAGGCTCGTGTTCATGCTCGCAATTACATTGCGCCATTCGTCGACTCGTTAATTTGTTGTTCCTATCTAACTCACTGTTCACTCATACCCGCAACAGAATCACGTCAATATTGGCAGCGAGATTTGTCCTAGACAGTCTGAAACGAAGCTCAGGCTCAACAAGTTCAATGACAAATTCACAGGCATCTTTTCGCTCGATTAAGTTCCCCCTGGTTTGTGCCAATGGATGAGGATTTGGCGGCGGAATCTGAACAGCGTTGCAGGAGCAACTGGATCCTCCCGCAGACTCGGACGACCGACCGGGGGACTGTGAAAAAGGCGATGACTCGTCTGTGATCGCTATTCAGAGAAACGCACTGCTCAACTCCGCTCGACTTCCTCCTCCTTTGTGGCCACCAGAGGTTCGGTCATTAACCTTGTGGCAATAAGGAGAGTGATTGACCCGTGATATGCCTCTAGGATACCTTCGACTTTGACAATCCAAGAAATGACAATGATACTTTTCCTGCAGATTGGTTGGCTTTGGGGGTGAATTTTTGTTTCATCTTCTTTCAATGATTTCTCAAGAACATCTGAATCGTAATTAAGGCACCTGGAGCTGCTCACCTTCGGAACACAATCTTGCGGTACAAACCTGTGATCAGTATGGGCAGTGATACAAAGTCTTCACCATTCGATGATTCATGGGTGCCACCGAAATTCCAGGCAGAGCCTTGATGAACACAACTGCCAGCTTTGCGATTAGATTTCTTGTTCACACAGTAGACTAGTGTCAGTAGTATTGACAGAATGGGAACGGACCCGGAGGGTACACATCAAAGTTAGGGGTCGAATTGATGGCAGCCTGATCAGCCGCACTTGAGATGATGATTAAAGGCCAAACTGCAAAGGAACTATCAGGGTCGGCTTATGGTGCTAAGGGACAGAAGCCTAACCCTCAACGACGCCGCTACGGACCTAATTTCTATATATCTCAAGGTGATTTTGCGAGAATTCAACGAAAAACAGAATTTATGCTAGCGAAGCGAAAAAATACAAGTTTACTGTTCAACCTATCCAAAATAGGGCTGGAAAAAGGGACAAAAGAGCTGATGCCTGCAGGACTCGAACCTGCAGCCTTTTGGTGGGAAGTTTCGTGGCAGTCGAAGCCAAACACGCTACCATTGCGCCAAGGCACCTTGAAAGGAATGTCGCAAAAATCGGATTTCAATTATAACCGATTATAACGGGTTATAAGTCTAATCAGGCTTTATAGGCAGTCATAAGCCAAGATCGAAGCATTCGGAGATGGGGTCATAAATTTCTATGTCGGTTTATAACCCGCCTATAAACCCTGATTAGACTTATAACCAGTTATAATCGGAATTCGATTTTTGCGACAAAGCCATCATATTGATTATCCAGCAGATCAAGTTATTTCAAGCTTACGATCTCTTCAGCTCACTCCCCAATCCAACCCTCATCGCTACCGAGATGTACTCTATACAAGAGGCCTAAGTAATCTATGGAAAGATTCGGATTTTATATCCGCCCGATCATCCAACTCAACTGGATTGAAAACTCACCGTGATTTTAAATTCAGACATTTACTACTACTAGCGCAATGTTTGAACAGTAGCTCCCCAAATCCTCTGCAGACTGTACAGAGCAACGAGTGTAGGACTCAAATTAGTTTCTCTAAGCGCGGCAAAATTTGATCTCAATTTTCAACCGTGATGTTTTGTGACATAGACAAAAACGCTCAGAAAGACAAAGGGTACTTATTCGGGCAAGCAAGTTTCGCTCGGAAGGTTTCACGACGCGCTTCTATTATCTTTCTTTATTCGATGGTGTAGGAGCACCCCTGGACCTAGACCCAGAAGAACAGAATCTACAGACTTCAAGTCACTCCTGAGTCCTACAGTGGAGGGACATTGGTCATCGCTTGTGAAGGCTCGGAAGGTTTCTTCTTCGTTGGTTGGGGGAGGGCGGCCATTTGTAACTCGTACTTTCGTTTTGTTATTAGGCTTATTCTCATAACCGGTTAAAAGCACTTGAAAATCACAATAGTTAAAGGTCTTGATATCAACAGTATGAAAGGGTAAGTAGTACAACTACTGCCGCACGAATCGTACCCGAAGCAAAATCTAGTAGTCGTCCTGAAACTTTTCTTCTGGCTTTACCTTTTATGACTGACGTAGTTAGGCCAATTGGGCGAGTGGCAGCATCGCGATATCGAGATCTTGACGTGGAGGGGGCGTTGTTTGGCGTTGCAGTGCACTCGATCAAGCATCCCATTTGACGATGAGAAACGGGTGGGAGGAGCACGAGCGGGTGGGTAGGTAGTGGTATCGGCGCGTGCGAAGTCGTGAGATGGCGAGGAGCGGGAGAAGCGGTGGGAGAGGGAAGAGGCGGGTGTGATACCGTAGATGACAGCGGTGTAACTTGAGGTGGGGCGTGCGTTCGCATTGAGACCGAGTTGACGGGCGAGGAAAGCGCGAGTAGATCAGGGGACTTGAAGGGGAGGAGGTGGCACAGCGATGTGGCCTTGAGGAGAACAGCTGCGACAGGGATATCGATAGAGGGCGGGCTGGGCGGGCTTGATGGGGTGGACGTCGTCGAGAGTGGTGAGGACGACGTAGCGAGCGGGTGGTAGGTGAGCGGGGTATGGAAATTGAGGCGGCCCCCGCAGTCGTGTCGGATCGACTTGGAAAGGACGTTAGTAGTGCGCTATTATTTGCATCGACAAGGTGAATCCATGAATTTGGAGGTAGCGCGTGGGCAGACGGTGAGCTTACCCAACGATGCGGGGAGAGCGAAGCTGAAGTCTGAAGAGTACCAAGAAGGTTGTCGATGGCAAAGGCGGAATTGTAAGCGGAAGTGTTGAGTGGATGTCGGCGGACTTGGGCGGCGAGGTGACGAACTGGATACTACTAGACGGCTGATCGAGGGTGCGCGAGCTGATGATGGGCAAAAATGATATCATGGATGGCCAGAGCGAAGGCGACGAGCGAGGAGGGGTCGTGTAAGGTGAACAGGTAAGCGGTGCATTCGGCAGAGTTCATCGAGTGGTTGAAATCGGGTGTAATGCGGCGCACTGGGCGTGAATTCCAAGAGCGGGGTATCGTCGCGCGAGATGGAGTGAGCCTGAGTGATTGGGTGTCATCGTCATTAGCGTCAAGTTTGAGCGAGTACTGCGCGAAACAAAACCATTAAGTTGATTGAAAACAAAAGAGGGCAAGGCCACGCACTCAGTACTCAGCGTCGAGCGACCTAAGACTCACGAAGCAAACCGTGACGGGCTCAGCTTGATGTGAGCCTGTTGAGGAGCAGGGCAGGCGTCGTGATCGTAACTGACAAAACATGGAAGAGGTGGCCATGGAGGTCGTCGAGAAAGGCGGCGTTGACGGTGTCGACAGTGACCAAGTGCAGCGGTATGGCTGTAATAGTGTTGCATAATTGTTTCGGGCACAACCGGGCAAAATTTCACACAGGTTCGGCAAAAATCAGACAAAAAATGCACAGCTCGTGAAGTCTAAGAAAAAAAAACACACCTTGGTAACTCCGATAAATACACAACTGTATGCTCTTTTGCAGAGTTTCACAGCCGCGAGCGGGTGCACAAAGACAACGACTGGCGAACATTTTGCGATCCGGCGTGATTGATGGGATCACTTTCGGCATGTTACATGATTTTGCTTCGGTCTTAGTGAACTCCCAATACTGGTAGCATTGGTTTGGGGCTAACTGAGACTCGAAAAAGTCTGGCCTTCTCTCTCATATTCAGGTATATCATGTATACTCTTAACTCCTTTCAACTTGGTCGGTTACCGACCACATTCATTGATGCCTCGGCTCGGCATGAATCTGGAGGGAGAATTTATGCACAATATTGTCCATTTTGTGTTGATACAGCGCAGATATGCTGTCTCTGTGATTTTCTTACTTATAACAGTGCCATCTTAGGATCAAACATCCGAGAACTCAGCCCACATCAAGCTCGGTAAGCGGCAGTCAACGGCCATCATGTCTCATGTACGGCAAAGTTTGTGATCAGCAATGGGACCTGCGTGCTTTTTTGGACGACTTTGGAGGGTGTGTCATTTTTTGGCATGCGTAAATACCTGTGTGGATTCAATTGTGGAGGTGCGTGTTTTTTCATTGAAGGTGGTGCATTTTTTCCGATGAAATTGACCGTAATTATGCAACAGTATTACCCCCAAACAGCGGCGGATCAATCCCGGAGAAAACGCACCGCTGACCCATTCTTCTCAAATTCTTCTGCTTCTTTCCTCGAGTCGTCTGCGCAATGGCGGCCCGCACATCCTCCCCGACGCTCCGCCCACTCCAAAATCGAGCTATAAAGCCCCTCGAGCTATAGTCTTGTGGCAGATTTTCCAAGATGTTCTCGCCGTGCTGGCGTATTTTCGGCATCATTGCCACCAGCCTGAGCGCTCTTGTGCTCGCCGACGCTGCTGCTAATGGCAACAAAACTCACCTCAACCCGACCATCCCCGGCTGGCACAGCGACCCCAGCTGCGTTTTCGTCCCGGAATGGGACGACACCTTCTTCTGTGTCACTTCCACCTTTCTCGTTACGCCGGCCATTCCGGTCCACGCGAGCAAAGACCTGGTCAACTGGCGGCTCGCCAGCCACGCACTGACTAGGGAGACGCAATGGCCGCATTTCAATACTACAGGTCAAAATGAGGGTATATTCGCCATTACTCTCCGTTTTCATCAAGGTACATTCTATGCCATCACTTTTTTCGTCTCAGACGGAAGCAACCCTTTGCCTCCGGGGCTGCTGTTCAAAACTACCGACCCGTTCGATGACGCCGCGTGGAGCGATCCCGTCCTTTTCCGGCCGGGGAACATAGATCCTGATCTCTTTTGGGATGACGATAACGTCCCGTACATGACTTGCGCGGAAAGTTTCATCTCCACCATCGACCTCGACACAGGCGCTCTCGGTCCCGTAACACAGCTGTGGAATGGGACAGGCGACCGAAATCCCGAGGGTCCACACGTTTACAAGAAAGACGGGTGGTACTATCTCTTGATCGCGGAGGGCGGTACGGAGGTCAACCACACCGTCACGATGGCGCGCTCGCGCACCCTCACGGGAACGTACGTGGGCTTCGAGGGCAATCCAGTCTTGACGAATAAAAACACTGGTCAATATTTCCAAACCGTCGGCCACGCGGACCTCTTCAAAGACGGCACAGGCCATTGGTGGGCTTCTGCCTTGGCTACGCGCTCCGGGCCCGAATGGGTGAACTACCCCATGGGTCGCGAGATGGTCGTGACGCCCGCTACGTGGGAGGAGGGCCAATTCCCCGTCATCTCCCCTGTGCGCGGCAGCGAGTCTGCATGGGCTCTTCCCGTCTCGAAAAATGTTCGCGGACGCGGACCTATTTACGGTACTCCCGACGTATTCGATTTCGCACCCGGCACCGCTCTCCCCACGAACCTCCTCTTCTGGCGCTGGCCCAATCTCAGCTCATTCACCATCTCTCCCCCCGGGCATCCCAACACGCTGCGCATCTCCCCCTCCCCCGACATCAGCAGCGGCGTCGACCCCATCTCGTTCATCGCGCGGCTTCAAACCGACACCCTTTTCGAATATAGCGTTGATGTGTCTTTCGCGCCGACGCAGTTGGACGAGGAGGCGGGGATCACAGTATTTTTGACGCAGCTTCAGCACATCGATCTGGGAATCGTTCAGGTTGTTGATAAATTGAATCATGGTATGCTGCAACTCCGTCTTCGCACCACCGGCGGCGGGAATTTTGGCGCGGCTCCTCCCGCTGTTGTCCACCCTATTCCAAACTCATGGCGCGCAGCGCCGATTACGCTCGCCGTCCGCGCGGATAACGACACTCATTATACATTCTCGGCAAGTTCCAATTCAGGTTTGGGCCGAATCGTGCTTGGAGCGCTGCCGGCGACGATCGTGAGCGGCGGGACTGGACCCTTTACTGGTGAGTTCTCATTACTTCCCTTGAAAAATCCGGTATTGTAAACATACTTACTCTAGGTACGCTTCTCGGGGCTTATGCGACTGCAAACAATGGGACGGGGACGACTCCAGCATTTATCTCAAGTTGGAGGTATACGGGGATCGCACAAAAAATTGATAACCATACCTTCGTGCCGTCTTGGTAGACTGATGTGATGTATGTGATTTTCTGCTGCGACGGTTGTGTACTGACTTGGGGAAAATCAGCTTCAGTATGGATGTATTGATCCAGAATGTATTTGTTGTTCTAATTGACCGATGTGTCGGCGTGCAGAGTTGCTTTCAGAAAACACGAAAAGGCACCAAAAAAGTACAAAAATCGGTATCAGTTCTATCGCTTCCTGGAGCCCAAAGAAAAATGTTTAAACATGAATCCCCTTCGTATCAACAGCGATGAGCTGCCCAGTTTGTGTCGTCACATACAGCGTCTGCTCCTGCGCCACGCTTCCCCGTCCGAATGCACCGGAGGTTGGGTTAACAAATTCAACAGGGTTCCCCACTCCATT
Source organism: Favolaschia claudopus (assembly GCA_037176885.1). Lineage (NCBI taxonomy): Eukaryota > Fungi > Basidiomycota > Agaricomycetes > Agaricales > Mycenaceae > Favolaschia > Favolaschia claudopus. The sequence continues at coordinate 2,146,148 of JAWWNJ010000011.1, read as the reverse complement.
GACTCTCCCTAGAAGTCCGTTACTTTGAATAGGCGGGAAGAAGACTGTAAGCAAATTAGGATTAGTCGCAACCCATGCCCGTCCCTCCCCGTCGAACGCAAAATCGTCAAACTGCTCCGTCGCGTTCGCAGGGGATCCGAGAATCTCAACGCGTCCCGCCTGTGCTACATTTCCCCCCCGCACCGTGATGGGGACACTCGCGAATGTCTGCTGGTCGGTATTCGTGAAGAAAAGGTCGCCGTTTCGAATGTGCAGTCCGTTGATTCCGAAGGGGGGTGTGGCACTGGCATCAGGCGCGAATGCAACGTCTTTTGCTGCGATTCGGACTGCGCCTGTTTGTAGGTTGATTTGCCATACAAGCCCCGCGGCGGAATCCGAGCCTAGTACTAGGTCGGGTTCCCCTGGGACGGAGCCGAGCCCATCGAGGAATATCGCATCGGGCACAGAGGCGGCTTTGGTGATGATAGGAGGACCGTGAGTGCTGAGATCCACGCGCCATACAGCGATAGATCCTGGAAGGGCTGTGGTAGTGGTAATGTTGAGGACGAGGGTGATGAGCCCATAGACGTCGGGCTGAACCTCTGTGATTCCGGCGAGGGTTACGTTCGGGAAAGTGTGAATAGTTTTGAGGGTTGGGTTAGCGACGGTGGGGTCGACCATCATGAGTGTCGAGGACACCGGGGAAGTTATGAGAATGTTGCCGTTGGGTCGCACGGCGAGGTTCTCGAAGAAGTCATTGGTAGGTGACTGGAGGACGAGTTTGGTGGGGAATGTGAGGGCCGCAGCTACCAGGACGGAGGAGAGAATGAGAAAGACGGGTATGTGCAGCATGGCAGGAGGAGCTGAATGAAAACGTCCACATCTGAAGGTGACTTATGTGGGGACGCGGGACGCGGGGATAGTTCGCGGGTTCAGTCCATTGCTTTGGGGTGAGTACTCCAGTGCAATGTCAGTTCTCAGGAATCACTTGACCTGAGATCATGGAGTGTGAGACAACGAAACACACAACTGTCTTTCGTCCTCCGCTTACAAATGATTCTGCAAAGGTTGAATTGATTCTGCGGACGTGTTCGCTTCTTTGTGCAGTTGAACCGGTCGAAACAAAAGGGCTAGTACTAAACGGACAGAGCCTCCGTGTAAGTAATAATGAACGTTTGAACTCGTTTATAGTTCAGGCTTCTCTGTCAGTGGTAAGGAAATAGACGAAGGGCTGTGAAAATCCTGCCAATCCTTCCCATTTCCGGCAGACGTCAGCGCGGCGCTGAATAATCTACGAGCACGTCTCCGTTCGATTGGCAAACGCTATCGGCATAGTCTCCAGCGCAGGCCATTCGGTGGTCGGCGTAGCATGGTCCAACAGCCCAGGGGGTTCGTTAAAGTCGAAGATATCCTAAACATGGTGAGTCGACCACTCTCTTTGAAGAAGTGTTGGAAGGAATCAAGCCGTATCATGGCGCACAGGCTTGTGGCACATGGTTACGGATACGCACAGGTTACGCACAGGCTCGTAGCGTGGATACGCACAGCCGAAGGTTGAACAATGGGACTCTTGTCCATTGTCGCTAGTTTCTTATTGTTCTTACCTACGTTTATTTATAGTTGTATATTACATTGTTCTTACGGGTATATATACCCCCCAGTATTTCGTCGAATAGAGACACAGAATTATTACCCCACGATCGAGTGAACCACCACTACTACACAAAAGTTTTCTACAGGTTATTGGCCCCCGCGCTTTAAACCTTAAACGAATACCATTACAAAAATCACACACACAAGAAAATCTCTACAAACACGTTCTCTTCTACCGCTAAACTCGGCGAGTATTTCGCTAAACTCCCCGCTTGTAAATCCGATGGCACAAATTGGGTTTTCTTCCGTGACCGCTTCCTGTTCGCGCTGGACGCGGCAGGACTCACCGAGCATTTTGAGCTCCTGGCGGACGCCCCGACTGCACCAAAAATCGCGGACGTAAACGCACCCACGGCGGACGAGACGAAAGCCAACGACACGTACCTTGCACGTCGACGGATCTGGAGATCGGAGCAGGCTATCATCAAGCAAGGACTTGCTACGGTGTTGCCGGATTCGTTGTTCTTAAAGGTTAAGGGGGAAGCAACGGCGAAGGGGATGTGGACAAAGGTTAAGGATGAATATGCGAAGAAGTCGAAGATGGTTACAGTGGATTTGAGGCGCAAGCTCCAAGACGAGCGTTGTGCAGAAGGTGGCGATGTAAAGGCGCACCTAGATAAATTAAGGACGATCCGAGCGGAGCTCGTAGCGATGAGCGCCGACCCAGGAGACGACAATTTCGTCGCAATCGTCTTAGGATCGCTCCCCGCGTCCTACGAAACATACCTTTCGGCACTTACGGGTGCCGCTACGCTTCTTGGCAAAACACTCGATCCCGACACTGTGCTTCAAGGCATCAGTGATGAAGCCGACAGGAAAGCGGCTAAACCAACATTGAAGGGCGAGAAGGAAGCTGCGTTCTACGGGAACGGCGGCAAGTTTAAGTCGAAGAAGATGGTGGAATGCTACAATTGTCACAAGAAGGGACATATGGCGAAGGAATGTTGGGCTAAAGGAGGAGGAAGAGAAGGGCAGAACCCGCATAGGAAGGGTCGAAGCCAAGCGAATAGCGCCAAGACAGAGCACGACTTTGATGCCGCATGGATGGCGGTGACGGACGGGTTGGAGGACGAAATAGAATTTGATGAGATGGATGAAGAGGAGGAGGAGGACAAATTTGCGGACTTACCAGAATTACTGGACGCGTCAGACAGCGACGAAGAAGATGCTGACGATGTCAGAGACAATGGGATTGATGAACACTCGGTGAAGACATCACTCACCTCTGAAGCCGCATATACCACTGCCCCCACCGAAGCACTCGACGTTTACGACTCGGGCGCATCAATCCATATGACACCCTCACGACACCGTTTAACGAATTATCGGACCATTACCCGGCGAGGAATTAATGTAGCGAATAATCAGCAATTGGACGCCATTGGGATGGGAGACATGCACGTACAGGTTCCAAATGGACCGACACGGTCGACAAGAGTCCTCGTGAAGGACGTCTTGCACGTACCTAAACTCGGCCCCACACTTATATCCATCGGGCGCATCGCACGCGCCGGCTACGCCATACAATTCCGCGAAAACGAGTGCCAAATATTTGACGCCAAACACCAACGCATTGGCGCGATTCCACTTGTACGCGGACTCTATACTGTTGCGGTGCCGGTCACAGGCGTATATGCGAATGCAGCTTCGGATGGGCCGCTCGTTACGACTCCTGAGGAGCTTCACCGGCTCTTAGGACATATTCCCGTCGAAACCGCTGAGAAGTTAGTCAAGAATAAATTGGTGGACGGGATTGAGCTTGAGGAAAATGGAACTACTAGAGAAGAAGAATGCAAGTCATGCCTGCACGGCAGGATGACTCGGAAATCGATTTCGAAATCAACAGAGCGCACGGCAGCAGGGAACGTCGGTGATGAGGTACACACGGATGTGTGGGGACCAGCCACGGTTGAAACCCCACAGCACAAGCGATATTACAGCTCGTTTACGGACGAAGCTTCGCGCTATACAGTTGCGGTCTTAATGCATACAAAGGACGAGACACAGGAGGCATTTGAAGATGTTGATGCAAGATGGGAGACGGAACGGCGGATAAAAATTAAAGTTCTTCATTCCGACAACGGCGGCGAGTACAAAAGTCATAAATTCGATAAATAACTTGCCAAGAGAGGTATCCGACGCCGTCTCACCGTTCATGACACCCCCGAGCATAACGGAGTCGCCGAGAGACTCAATCGAACATTACTTGAGAAAGTTCGTGCATTGTTGCACGCCGCAAAATTACCGTCAAATCTATGGGGAGAAGCATTAAAGCATGCAGTATGGTTGAAGAATAGAACATCTACCAAAGCATTAGGAGGTCGAACGCCTTACGAGGCATTTTACGGGACGAAACCGGTGTGGTGGTGGGCTGAGGCCCACACCACACCGTGTTGGCCGTGTTTGTCTGTAGCTTCTCATGTGTTAGTCATCAGCTTGTCCTTAGCCAGCGCCGTATCCATTCGCTTTGGCCTCACGGCTCGTGGCTCCCTCTAGCGACACGGGGTGGCCCACTCCATTGTGGTGACGAGAGTGCGATTCGACCCACGCGGCATCTATCAGCTTTTTCTGTCGTCGATCTTCTGCGATCTCGATTTTCCCGGCTTTGCGAAGGCCATCGGCGACCATCCACGAGCGCGATCGACTGCGATCTGTGTTCTCTTGTGTTTCCTTGCGGTGTTCTGGGTCTCCCTCCGCGTCTCTGTGTTTTTACTGCGTTTTTGCGACTTGCCGCGTTATCTGATTTGCGCGAATCGCGAGCTGCGCAATCTGCGTTTCTGGTGCACCCGATAGCTCCAGACACGCCACCATTCTCCAGTGTTTCCCCAGCGCCTACTGCGTTTACGCGCGGACCCCGGTTTCGCAGCGACAGCCAGCATTCTCAGCGCTATTCCGGCTACCATGGCCCAAAATCCACCCACCACAATTGTGTTTTCTGCTGAGGATAATGCCACCATCGGCGGGCTCTGCCGCAACGTCCTTAATTCTGCAAAGATATTACACGACCCCGTCTTTGGCTCTAAACAGTCCGTAATTGAAGCTATCGAGAAGCTCTGGAAGACGGTCGCAATTCTCGCATTCAGCCAGGGAGCAAAACATACACAGGACGCAAGTGACATTGACAGAGAGATGATCATGGATGGGGCATGGGAAGAGGGAAGGTGTGAGGGTATCCGGGTAGGGATTGAGGCAGGTTTGAAGGAGGCTGCGATGGATCACGAGAAGGAGCTTGAGAAGGAACGTGTTTGGGGGTACGACGTTGGGTTTGCTCTAGAGTGCGAGATTGAGCACTCGCGTCGTTCCACAGAGGCACGTCCCCCGTCTGCTCGTTCCCTTCGTCCGTCCACCGCCTCCACCGCGACTCAGACGATCTCCACTACCCCTAACTTTGTCTCCGCCAATCTCCCATCTCCTTCATCGACCCTCGATCCAGCACCTTTTCCATCTGCGACTGCGAAGACTGATTCACCCCTCTCCCTCGATCTCTCTACTCCCGTATCGTCCCCTGAAACCGACGCGTCCGTCCGCGCATATCCGGTTATCGAAGAAAATCAAAAGGCGCATCCCGCGCCCGCCCCAGCACTTCGGCGCGACTTCTCCTCCTTACGCTCCGACGTCAGCAACCCATTTGGGAGTCTTCGGCGTCGTCACCGACGTTCCCCTCGAGCCTATTCATCTCACTCATCTCCCTCACCGACATCTCGCATACCGAATCGACCTCGGACATTTGTCCTGAATATTTATCCATCGACATCGAAAACGGCTTACGCCGACCACGACAGACGACCCCCTCCCTCGACTACATTCACTCCTTCCTTAGATCCTACCGCGCATTCTTCACTCGCATGGGACCACGACCCTCGACTTCGCGACCTGAGTCGGGCATTGACGGCGTTGGGATGGGTGCGGCCGGGTGGAGGTTTTGTTTGAGCGCTGTTTTTTGGACGTTTTTTCTCATCTGTGTTTCTTGGGATAGCTGGTGGCGGCGAGGACGCCGCCATAGAGGTGGTGGGCGCATGTGGTGGTGGGCTGAGGCCCACACCACACCGTGTTGGCCGTGTTTGTCTGTAGCTTCTCATGTGTTAGTCATCAGCTTGTCCTTAGCCAGCGCCGTATCCATTCGCTTTGGCCTCACGGCTCGTGGCTCCCTCTAGCGACACGGGGTGGCCCACTCCACCGGACTTGCGGCACATTCACGAATGGGGTTGCAAAGTTGCGGTACATGTTGAGGATGGAGGAAAACTTGAAGGGCGAGCTCGTGAGGGCAGATGGGTCGGACTAGACCTTGAGAGCATCGACGGGCATCGCATTTACTACCCAGACAATCGCTCAATTCGCGTTGAGCGCAGCGTAAAGTTTCCGGAGGTTAAAAGAAGTGGAGGAATCTATAGAGTGCTGAATGAGGGGGAGAAAGCGAATATTAGAGTCGAAGAAAAATTAGAAAACATCCAGCACACACCTGTGGTTGCTCAAGCACCTTCCCGCTCAATAACACCACCTTCTCCGCTCACTACACCTCCTTCCACCCCACCGGAAAATATAAAAGAATCAAGAATCGCACCTCGAGATATTTCAAGTAACATAGATTCAAAGAACATCATTGAAGGGACTCGCACACGACGTGGAGCTCACCTTGCGGACGCTGGAGACGACGACTCATACCTTGTGGAAGTGCCTATCGGCACACTCGTAGCATTATAGGTGTATACCTCATGCTCACGAGCTCCTCATCAGGCGTTATCGACCATCAGTATCTTTCCTTCACCTCTGTATGTAACATATGCTCTCACTTTGTTGATTCTTCCAGATTGTCGCCCCCAATACCCTCCAACCCGTACAATCAAACTATCACGTGACCGCGTCAGTACAACAATATCGCGTATACTTCGATGTTTGAAGGATATATTGGCCTCGGTGCAGTCGTTTCAACATACTCTCAATCTTTCTTACTTTCCTCAACATATACACGAACCCAATCTCATCATATCTCTTTAGTTATCATCATCTTTCTCCTTTACCTACGTCTCAATGGTACAACGACGCGTCCCAAGTTTCAAGCCAACTCGGAGCATGCTGGGGATCGAGAACGATGGATTGGGCACCCATTCGTACGCGTCTGACGGCGGCAGCGCGAGCTCTCCCTATAAGTCTTTGCATGTTTCCCGGTTGGTTGAAGAACGACGGCACGGATTAGTATCGGCGAGTGGTTTCACTTTCAATGGACTCTTTACTTACCAATCTCTTTTGTACCTTGATTTTGTCGTCATGTATGGGCTCTGACAGCGCTGTAGCATGCGTGATGGTCACCCCGATCGTACATAAATTACCTGGCAATGATATTAAGGGGCATCTCCCTCTTGTCTTCTCCCCCCATCTCACTGTCCGAAATCGAAGCATTCTGAGAGTCTCATCTTCAATACCGAGTACGAGTGGTCCAGAGAGCGACCAGAACCAAGTCAATATACCGTCCAGAGCTGAGTTAAACCATTACATTGAGTTTGTTTTATTTTACAGTACTGTTGCAGCCTAGGGTATCCCCGCCGACCTTCTCCTCATCGCCTACCAAGGACGAACCCTCTTCTTCGACAGTGGTGACCACCGCAGGGGCAGAAGGTTTCCCGTGCTGCGATACTAGCTGCGTCTTTCCTTCTCCTAACTCCTATTTTCTCTCACTTCCCTTCGACGTTTCCAGTCATCCAAGATGTCTGTAAGTGGGATAGAGGTGATAACTTAGACTTCACCCGCACTGAACTGAACCAGGTTCTATTGGTATAGAATGGCTCTCGTCAATGTTAAGGCAAAGAATAGTTGCCTCACATGACGAGAGTCACAAACTACATAGTCACAATCATAAATACGTAATCAAAGTATAGTAGTAGTCCAGATAATGCAATTGAGAGAATAACGAGAGTATGGAGAATACAAGGAAGGGTATAGGGCGTAGCCCTGCCCCCTTACACCCTCCCCCTCTGGACGAGTTCACGAGTCCACGATCATTGCACACCCCGATGGCCATGTAACACGTACACACCGAGGTGCTGCCAATCCCTCCGCTCCCGGTGTCACACCATGGGTTGAGAGAGTTGGCCGCCGTTCACGTCGACGTAGAACCGCCGCTGGGGTTGGGAGTCGCTGCAGGGGCCTGAGGGTAGGTGCTCGCGACGCCGGGCTGCAGGGCGGCGTGCGTGAGCACACCCCAGTCCGTTACACGCTCCTGTGGCAGCGTAAGCATCTCCTCCGTCGAATGCGGCCATCCTCCACCGTTGAATGAGGAAGCCTTGACGACGTTGAAGCCCTCACGCAAGTTGCGGCGGGCGCGCGCGAAGTCCTCCAGAGTCCGGATTGCCTCCCCTTCCTTCCGAATACCATGCTGGATCAACCACGCGACGACAAGAGACTCGGTGACGTTGTTGCATAGGAAGGGGTAATGCTCCAGCGGGAGGTCTGCGTCGGGGTATTGACCGAAATTAGCAATGCGGTGGTAAGTACCCGGAATGGAGAGGACGCGCAGCAGAACACCGAGGAATTGAGCGCGATGGTAAGACGACGTCTTACGGTCGCGTCTCGGCGCTACAGCACCAATGGTGTGCCAAGCGCGGACGTCGCCTGGCAGCGGGCTCGCGTATTCGTCGGCCAGATTGGCAAAGTGCGTGTCGTCGACACGGAAGCCCAGCGGCCAGTCGCGGCAGGGCATCACCTCGTACGCGTGAACCGCGTCGCGGAGGTTACGGTGCGTGCCGGATTCGAAGGTGCCACTGGTGTCTTCGCGTTCAGACGTCAATACGGAGGTAACGTTTTCCCCGAGAGCCGCAGATCCAACGTAGATGTGCTCGGGGTCCATGATAACGTCTTTGTCGAGCGCGACATTCGGTTTGGCTGGTCCGTGCGGCGGAAAACGACGTCCCGTAACGCGCTCCCAGTAATCGCCCTTAGCACGCCCCACGCCCGCGAGCAGACACAGGTCGCCCGCGGTCCGGGGAATCGTAGGAAAATTTTCCAGCATCGCGCAATGGTGCATAAGAAACGCGTAAGCACTGGGTTCCGTGCGACGTACCCAACGAAATAGGTTAGCCGCCTGCTCAGCATCACGAACAACGGCGACCTCGCACCAGACGCCGGCGTCCGGCGGGGCAGGTGGGCGGGCGACACTGTAGCCGTCCGGATTGGCCATACCGGCCTCCGCGCGGCGCTGGTTTTCCGTCGCCACCCAATTACTGGGCAACACCGGGTCGTCGGTGTCGGAACCATAGTCGTCGGGGTCGTTGACGTTGGTCTCTAGAGGGCACCAGGGATGACCGTCGGGGTCTTTTGTCGCGTCGGCAATTGGGGGGGGATAGACTGTACGCGCCCACTGATTCTTCGAGCGAAGCGCCACGTCTCGCAAACGACGCGTGTTGTCCTTCATGTTGTTAGAGGCATTGCGACCCTTGCGGTCCCGTTTCTTCTTGCCACGCGTGGGCGGCGGCGAGCGTGCACGCTGCGGAGGAGGCGATGGCGAGTTCCTGCGGGACTCGCTATACCGCGTCGATGATCCTTGAGACTGCGACGTGCTCGTATGCCCCGACGGCGAGTAGTCGCGGTAGATCGGTGGGGAGCGATTGCGGCGGCGCTGTGTAGCGTTGTCACGCCGGATTCCATTCCCTAGTGGAGGGTCGCGTACCTGTCGCGGTCGTGGTGAGCGGCTCCGCTGCGGACGGTGGGCAGTACCACCATACCGATCCCCGAACGCCATGGGCGGGGGCTGCATCCGCGGAGGTGGTGGTGCGAAGGACGGTGTCGGTCCATACGCATAGCCCCAACCATGAGACGGCGCGTTATTCCTTGGCTGTCGGGTGTGCTGCGGGGCGTACGTGTCGTGCCGATCTTCCCGCACGTGTTGCGGAACGTAGGGCGGGACAGTGGCCCCCAGAGGTACTCCCAGTTCAGGTACCCAGGTATGACGAGCGTCGGTGCCTTGCCAAGTGCCGCCAAAGAGGGCTCGGTCATAGAACCGGCCGGGTCGCCAGCGATCCTCGATATGGGTTGCAGTATCCTGAGGGATGTATGACATAGTAGGCGGGGACTCGTCAAAGTGATAGTCGGGGGGCAAGGAACGCAGATAGCGAGAAAGCATGTTAAATAGAAAAGAAAGAGGGCGGGTGGGTATAGGCGCCCGCATGGACGGGCGCGTGGGTATCTTTGATGGTGGCGGTTTAGGATCAATCGCCCGAGTTCCGAGTCAACTCGTGCCACGACCTTACTCCGTGCGCCTCATAGTAGTCATCGAGCGCGATGCAATCCTCCAAGTTTGAAGGGGGTTCCCAAGTGAAGTCTCCCGCGGTCCACTTAACGCGTAGCTTCAAGGTTCGTTTCCCTGTCCACTTGTGGCCTACGATTTCCTCAACAAACCATTCTTGTTGATCAGGTTTGCCAAAATCGTAAAATCTCTTCGCCTCGCGATTTGGGAAGATAACATCATCACTCGCTTCGTGAGGTCGGAGCAACGACGCGTGAAACGTGTGGTGGATTCGCCGTTCCTTCAATTCGACCGGGAGCTCGAGGGTATACGTGGAGCTACTGGGGTGAGCTTCAATGACTTGGTATGGGCCAATGAATTTCGGCGCCAGTTTTCTAGCTCGTCCTTTCGGCAGATTCAAATTCTTGGTCGACAAGTATACCAGCTGGCCTTTATCATATGGGATCTCCTCCGATCTACCTTTATTACTTTGGTAGGTCGATCTCACGCGGGCCTCGATAATCGCGTCGTGGGCGATCACGATATTAGCCAAGGCGCGATTGACGAAATCCTTTACGCCAGGAAGCGAAGGCGCAGAATCAGGGATATTCGTCAACTTAGGAAGATATCCATAGTTAAGCTCGAAGGGTGCGTAACCAGTCGATGTGCTTATGCTTGAATTAATTGCGAATTCAGCCATTGGAATGTGATACACCCAGTCGCGTTGAGTGGAGTCTACGCAGGAGCGGAGTATCTGGGAGACGTTGCGGATCGCGCGCTCGGTAGCGCCGTCAGTTTGAGGATGGAAAGAGGTTGACATGAGGAGCTTGGTACCAGTCAGACGATGTAACTCCCTCCAGAATTTAGAGGTGAATTTACTATCTCTGTCGGACACTATTGAGCTCTGCATGCCATGAAGACGAACAATGTCGCGGATGTATATCCACGCGACATCGGAGGAAGAGTCAGTTACTCGCATCGGTGAGAGGGAGACCATATTTGTCAGACGGCAAATCACCACCAGGAGGTAGTTGTACCCAAGGCAGGAAGGGAATGGACCCACAAAGTCCATCCCTACCGACTCCCAAGGGTGCCGGGGAACGGGAAGACTATGCATTAGACCTGCAGGAGCCTTATTGTCGCTTTTACTCATTCTACAGGCGCCGCAGGATCTGCAGTACTTTTCAATCTCCTTGCCCATCTTAGGCCACCAAAACCAGCGCCGAACATAGTCAGAGGTACGATCTTCCCCGTAATGTCCGACAGTAGCATGACATTGGCTGAGGATTACCTCTGTCAGGAGTCGACCGCCCACCGCTCGAGGACTTCTCGGGATGCAAAGTACTCGCTTCCCGTGGGTCGTGGAGCAGTAGATCAGCCCATCTTCCATGGTAAATTGGGGGAAGGCATCAGGGTGAGATTTAACTTTACCCAATATGGGGTCGATCTCATACCCGTTGCGAATCTCCTCAAGCAAGGTCTGGTCGCCTTCGATTGAGATGGAGGTAGGAGGAGGAGATTTGAGTGCCTCCTCAAGCGTAATAGCAGAGGTATCAAAACCGTCAGTTTTTAGCTGCTCCGCGTTCTCTTCTAATTCCCGAGCCTCCAGTATACGGGCTTCCAAGGGCTCCTTGACTCGGCGCGCGAGAAGGTGAGGGGTCTGACGAATCTCCGCAATTCTGCCAAGAGTGAGGTCTTCCATTTCAGGGTCTAGTATCAGGTCGGCGGAGACCAGTTCGGAGGGATCAACGGGGTCATCGGACTCGCCCTCAAATCGGCGGGAAAGGCAGTCGGCCACCTTGTTTTGGATTCCATCGACGTGCGATATCTCAAAGTCGAATCGGGAGAGATACTCATCCCAACGAATGATTCGTCCATTTCCAGGGCTCCGCGCCGCCGTCTTGACGCTCATCAAAGCCTTGTGATCAGAGGCGATGTGGAATCGTCGTCCCAGAAGTTTATCCTCCCATTTGAGGAGCGATTCGATAATCGCTAGGGCCTCCTGCTCGTAGGTCTTATACGACCGTTGGGCAGAGGTAAACTTCTTACTCATGAATCCAGCAGGCCTACAAGTGCGCCAGTCGGGACCTTGGCCGTACATCGCGCCAACTCCTACGGACGAAGCATCGCAGATTACCCAAATGGGGTCTGGATTCTTTGGGTCAATCGGTTTCAGGATGGGGGTCCGTCGCACGACTTCCTTGATCTGGTCCAAACAGTGCTGATGGAACGATCACCAGACAAACGCTCGACCACCTTTGCAGATCCCCTCGAGAGGAGAGGTGAGGTGAGCGATGTCCGGGAGAAAGTGAGCCAAGTACTGAATCAATCCGAGCAGTCGGAGAACTTCTGTATGCGAGCGCGGGGAGCGCCATTCCAAAACTTTGGTCAGCTTCTCTTCGTCTGCGTGAATCCCCTCGTCGTCAATACGATGGCCCAGACAATCCATGTCGGTGGAATAAAGGTCGCACTTCTTTCGACTAAGAAACAGGTGATTCTCTCGGAGTCGAGAGAGAACTAGTTCGAGGTGGGCCTCATGCTCTTCCACCGTATCCGAGAAGATGAATATGTCATCCAGATAGACATGGACGAAAGTACCAATCACATCACGAAAGATCCAGGTCATAAGCCGTTGGAAAGTCGCAGGGGCATTGCAATCGCCCTGCTGCATAACGTGTGAGTGGGCTGTGCCAAACGGTGTGCCGAACGCAGTTTTCCAAACGTCCGGTGGATTCACCCTCACTTGTTCGTAGGCGTCAGACATGTCGATCTTGGACCGATATTTTGCCCTCGCCACATCCATCCGAATTGCGTCTTGGTCTGGAAATGGCGTAACGTCCCGCACAGTGTTCTCATTACGCTGTCTCAGATCCACGACGGTCCTGATTCCTCCATCCTTCTTGGGAAGACAGAGGAGTGGGGCAGCTTGGGGAACGGGTCGCATTTCCCACCACCCAGCCGTCACGTATCGGTGTATTTTCTCGCGTAGCTGTGGTCTGAGGGATTCGGGACATCGAGGCATATGGTATGTATACTTCGCCTCTTCATCCACTAAGTGGATCTCATGATTGATCTCGCGGAAGGGGGGAAGCTCCAAGGGAATGGGACCCATGATGTCGGCGCAACTACTGTACCAGCGCGCGCGCAATTCATGGACTCGGTCGCTCGGTGAGATTACTTCAGTTTCGACTCGTTGCGAGCGGAAGCTGATCATTTCCTCGACATATTCCATAGCCTCAGCATTAATGCAGTGGGGATCGTCTTCACCAGAAAAGGAGATAGGTTGAGTAGACGAATGAGGGCTGACATAACAACGGGTCGCTAACCCGGGCATAGAGAAGTGGTCTCGCGAAGGCTCGAAGATATCGCATCCTCGCCGACTGGGCTCGACGAAGATATGCAAGTATCCACTGGGGTCTCCTGAGTAATCGGAGAGGCTCTCATCATAGTCCTCCTCGTCCAGACTATCCCTGCTCGGAATTTCTGACGCGGGCGATTCCCAGAAGTCTGTGGGACCACTAAACTCGGGATCAAGATCGAGCACAAAGGGGGAATTCCAAGGAAGAGAGGGGAGGTGATTGAATGAATCTTCATCCTCGACCTCTACCATCGAAGGGGAATGAGGGTGCTTCGGTAAGCAAGTATTAAGGAGATGATAATCTAATTCAGAGATTAACAGGTAAGGACAGTTGTGGGGTAACACAGGCAACAGTTGAGGATGCTCAACATCCTCGGGTATTTCAATCATCTCAATCGGGTGCGCTCGTGGGTTACGCTCAGCGTCAAGTAACAGCGGTAGCGAGCGCTCTACCTCTCCTCCCGCTAGTCAAGCAGGGGAAGAAGACGCACGGGGAGGAGCCCGTGCAGGTCGAGACTGTACCAGCGACATCTCCGCGGCCACAGATAAAGCGGGGACGACGCGACCATTTGGGAAGCGGATTTCCCGCTTCCCAAAGTCGAGACATATGCCGTGCTTCAGCATGAAGGGAGTGCCAATGACTGCGTCATATCGATCCAAATTGACTATGTCGAAATAGGCGTGTCCTTTTATCCCGCCGAAATCAACCTCCGCTCGCGTTCCGTAATTAATGCGGGCTCGACTACCAACGCATCCCAATTGAAGGGTGACTTGCTCGTTCAACTTGAACGCGCGGCATCCGGATGCGCGAGCATACTCAGGGGTTAAGGAGTCAGTATTGCTCCCGGAGTCGAACAAGACATATGCCTTGGTCGAGCCGATGGTGAGTTCTGCGGTAAGGCAGGCAATGTCCTTAGGCCTTCGAGAGGGTTGTTCGGTGATCGAAACACTGGGGTGAGAGTCAATCCTGCGGATCCTAGCAACATGCTCAACCCTTTGAGCAAGAGTTTGCACCCGGAACCCTGGAAACGCCGTGTCATCGTCAAACTCGGGGTCTCTACGAGCCAGCAATTCATGGTGGGCCGTTCCAGGGAACAGCGGGGGGTCGGTGTCAAGATGACCCCTGCGCTCCCTTATTCCTTGGGCGGCTTCTTCGTTGGCAATCCACAGTCTCACATCAGCCTCGCTGGTCCAAGGGGTTGTGACGTCGAGGGCAGCTTCGCTAACCGCCTCATCAACCGCCCGGCGGTGGCGTTCCGCAAATTCAGGACTCAAGTAGTGATCATCCGGAAGTGGTTGGGTACGGGTGTACAATATCCCGTTATGGTCACGAAGGGTGAGTTCCCATTCCGAGAACGGCGTTCCCATTATGCCGACCAACGTCCTTATCACCAACTCGTCATCATCTTGAGGTTGGGGCGTTTGACGAACTGCAGGGGGAGGAGACGAGGAGGGGAGGAGTTGTTCCTCTACCTCCTGTACGTCGACGCTAGAAGACGCCGCGGGCATATTGTCCTCGGCTGCTCTTTCCTCCTCAGCCCACCGGGCCATATCCTCCGAGTCGTAGTCCAAGTAACTAACGAAGCCTCGTTGGAAATCGTAGTGCCTCCCGTGTATCCAGAGCTGGGCTGCTCCTGGATCCTCATCCGGGTTACTAGGCTCATTGAAGATGCCAGGAATATTTTCCCAACGGTTCTCGTCCGAGTCGACTTGGGCTGACCTTTCCTCATCAACAATTCGATTGGAGGCTAACTGCAATTCAGGAGGGGCTGATGACTCGTCACTCGGCTCGGACGAATCCTCAGCCTCAGCACCCTCATCGATGGATTGGGCCGAAGTAGAGGCAGTCGGATCAATATCCTCATCAGACTCCTCAACCTCTCCGGTGCCCTCATCATCAGCTGAGGAACCAGCTTCTGAGGACGAGCTTGATATGAGAACCGTCCGAGAAGCCTCAGCGGCTTCGAGGTCAGCAGCAGTTAATTCCGGTAACCCCGCCCATAATTCATCGTCGCTGACCTCTTGACGAGTAGTGCGAGGAGGGGAGTAAGTGGGCACAGCCTCACTATTGAATTCGTCTGCGTTTCTCGGATGGGGGGTTGCTCGAGAGGTGGATGGTACACCGAATTGGAAACCATCAGACGGGGGAATGATTACTCGACCAGAATCATCCCGTAGCCCAACTCGGAAAGTATACCGAATGGGAGGTCGATAGCTGGGAGGCGACGGCTCACGGATGGGAACTTCACCTTCCGGGTAGTTGGGAGGAGGCGAGGAGGGTTCCGCTCCCGCCGAGGATGGCTCATCAACCGAGTCGTCGGGAGGAGCAGGGGAAAGAGGGGAACTAGCGGGAGAAGGTACGACGTCTTCTCCCTCGTTCGGAGGGTCTTCTTGCTCCTCGGCAGAATCGCTCTCCTCATTGGATGAAGCTCCATCCTCAAACTCGTCTCCAGGTAAGTGGGTACGTTCTACCCAATGCTGGTGGCGTTGTCTCACTCCAAGCTCATCTATGACCACAGCTCGAATAGATCGAGCGCGTCGAAGGTAAGCATTCATGTCTTCCTCTCTTTGTTCAGTCTCAGCGACAATCTCGTCATAGATGTCGCCGATGACCTCGACCACATCCCGAGCTCGTGGGCGCGACGGAGTGGGCATGGCCTCCAAATTCGTCAAGCCCTCTCGGGCATTGGCCTGCGTGGCGAGCACGGCGGCTCTGAGGGCTTCCACGTCAGCTAGTTCGTCATCAATCCGGCGAACCAAGTCCTGTAACATGGCGGTGGAATTGGAGAGGAGGTAAGTTGAGACAGCGATCGTCTCGCCTCTGAATACTCGAATATGATAGAGCTCAGTCCTCGTATGCTCAGCTCCTTGTAGAGCCAGCAATACGTTCCACTCCTCGCTTGCGGATCTCGAGGCGTGGTTAATCTCCTGCCTTGCTTGATGCTCAAAAGCCAAAGCCGCAAATGACGACCAACGGTCAATAGGGTAGTCATGGGCAATAACCAGTTCACGGCGGAGATCGATGCGTTCATCCACTGTAAATTCAGGGAGCCCATTATCTAACCTCTGTTCGTCGAGTCTGTCCAAATCTGCGATGGAAGATACGCTAAACAGTTCTTCAACGTCGCGGACGTCGCGGTTTTCCCAAAGCGAGGCAAGGCGGGCTTGGAGAGGGGTTAAACTCCCTAGCCAATTGTTCCGCTCTTGCGTCACTTCCTCCGGCTCGGGAGTCGGAGGGGACATGTTGATGACAATCCGTTGAGAGAAGTAATGGAGTCGCATGGCCCCCACTCTTGTCTCTACATCGTGGTCAAAATCAATCAAGTCGGCCAGGTCAGCCTCCTCGTTGTCAGGCAAGTCCCCCGGCGAGTCTTCATCGTATTGGGATCCTCCCCAGTTATCCTCAATGAGCTCCTCATCGTCCTCAGCCTCTGGGGCTGGATAATCATCCTCGGCGTAGCTATCAAGCACGCGATTAGCGGCTAGCCCTACCCGCTGAGGTGCTGGAGTGCCGTATTGGGGGCAGATCTTGTCAGTCGCAATGTGACCACTACCTCCGCACTTAAAACACCTCTTGTGAGCGTGTGGATTGGTTTCAGTGGGCCTGGAAGCAGCCTTTGGAACGGGAGCGGGAGAACTAGACGTAGAGCTATCCTTTGGGGAGGGAGCATGTCTGGATACTTTCGGAGGAGCTCGTCGTGCAGGTTGAGCCGGACTTGGTCTAGTCGGGGGGCGGGAATCGCGGGACTGAGAGGTCCCGTCATTCCCATTCCCTCGCATGTGCGCGTACGCGTCCCAGGCGAGAGTAGCCTGCTGTCTGAGATGATTCACCTCAGAAAACTCAGCGGACATCCCTTTGACTAGCACCAGGAAGTTGCTGATTTGTGAAGGTAGGAGTTTGAAGAATTGTCGACGTATCATAAAGTCGCTCATCGGCTCCACCATTTTTCGCGACGCGGAGACCAAATCGTCCATTAACTTCGTGGGACCGTCCTCCGGCCGGTAACGGATAGCCTCGAACGCTTTTGAGGCGCGTTGAGCGGTGGAAAAGGTAATGAACCTGCGGTGGAGGGCACACAATATAGAGGTAAAATTGTTAGGCACAGTAGCAGGTCCATTACGGCCTTCGACGTAGTCTAGAAACCAATCATGCGCATTTTTCAAGAGAAGGGTCTTGAGGAGAGTGACTCGGTATCCATCAACGTCTGGTCCTCCAAGAAATTGAGCTCTCATCCACGTCGTGACGTTTTCCACGAACAACATGAAATCGTCCGAGTCATTCTTGTCGCCAGTGAAAGGCGCTGGGGTGGTTAACTTGGGGGCTTTGATTCGGGAAGGAAGATCAAGGGCCTCGCCCAATTGTTTGTCGACAAGGGCGATGATTTTTCTATCCATCGAAGCCTGAAACTCCTCAGCCTGATCACCGGCTTGGGGGGAAATACTGGCTAAAGTATTTTCTGGTCCCACCGAGAAGTCGCGAGTATCGCGATTCATAGGTGGCGCTTGGGAAATGCTGCTTACATCCTCAAAGCGGAGGGACTTGAAGGCGGGATTGGTCCGCGCATACTCCTCCGCAAGTTGTTGCGGCCGAGCAGTAGAGGTCTCAAACTGGCCGGCGTTGAATGAAAATGCAGACGCTGCCCGCCGTTTACTGTCAAGCGCTAAATGTGATCGGCGAGAGAAATCGTCAGCGCCCTCATTCGGTAGACGGGGCGCGACCGTTGCGTTAACCTCAGTACGAATATCAGACGGTATTTCTACAGGGGTCTGTCTAGGGACTGGACTAAGCCTAGGGGAAGGAGTAGCCGAGCCCGTCATGGCCGTCAAGGTCGTTTTTATGGCTTCCTCTGAAGCCCCCAAATCCCTTAATACCCGTATGTTTTCGGCTAAGTGCTCCCCGATTCGATCACGGTTGGAAGTAATATCGACATGCAGGGCAGTTAAACGAGTTTCGGTATCCTCGCGCAGCTGCTCCAGAGCTTGGTGAGTGACGACAGCGGAGTTGTGGTGGTCGATAGCGACAGCAGTAGACGCTAAAAGTCTATCTCGGCCAGTTGCGATGGCAGCTCTGGCCCGTTGAATTATCGCCCGTTGCTCCTCAGTAAGAGCGTTAGGATCAAGGGCAGACAGTACCGCCAGTAACTCGCTGTCGGGAGTGCCATCAGCTAGTGTTCCATCCCCCGATCGAGAGTGACGGTCAGACGTGAGGTCAGACGCGTCAGACGGGGGAATGGAGCTGTGAGCAGCTCGGGACCCAGCGTAGAGCGCCTCAACGTCTTGCATTGAGAGGGGCCCAGCACTGGACGAAAGTCGAAGTCGGAGGCCGGTAGAGGTTTCGTAGAAGAATCGGCCGCCGTCAGGGTCGGTGCCCAAGGTGACCACAAGCCCGGACTCAGGGGAGCGAGTGCGAATCGATTGCGGGGATTCAGACTCAGCGGGGCGAGCGGTCGAGGGAGAATCCGCGGTGGGTGCCAGCTGTGACGTGGCAGTCAAGAACGTCGAGTTTCCAGTCGGCGTGGCCGGCTGTTGGACGAGGTGAGGTGGGGGAGAACGCCAGCTCTCGCGCTCTGCCCCAGCACCGTTGGACCCGGCGGAATGGGTGGACATCGAAGGAAGAAGAAAAGAAGGTTTTTGATCACACTCACGGTGATCGTGACTGTGTAGATTCTTGAGAATAGAGATGCCTTTCTTTTGGAGAAAGGCCAAGGAAGTTCAAAAAAGTGTAAGTGGGATAGAGGTGATAACTTAGACTTCACCCGCACTGAACTGAACCAGGTTCTATTGGTATAGAATGGCTCTCGTCAATGTTAAGGCAAAGAATAGTTGCCTCACATGACGAGAGTCACAAACTACATAGTCACAATCATAAATACGTAATCAAAGTATAGTAATAGTCCAGATAATGCAATTGAGAGAATAACGAGAGTATGGAGAATACAAGGAAGGGTATAGGGCGTAGCCCTGCCCCCTTACAATGTCCATCCAGTCCACCAACGTACTCCAGGTTCCTATGCCCTCGGCGCGTTCGACCAGCGCTCCTCGCTTCGACGGCAGAGAGGTCACTAGTTTCCTCGCAAGCATCATTCAGCACGGTGCCAATGCTGGACTCCTCGATAAAGATAAGCTCGTTCCTTATATTCTTGAGTATTGTACAGATGAAGTCAAGCAACTGATTCGCTTTTTGCCAGACTTTGACCCTGAAGATGATAAGAAGAAGACTTGGCTCGAAGCAAAGGAGCAGCTTATGCTTCTGTACGGCGCTACTGAGCGCGTTCCTGATTACAACGAGGGAATGCTTAAAGATTTCGTTGAGAAGAGCTACGCTTCGTCCACATTTGCTAATATGATTGAAGTTACTAACTATTACAGATCGTTTACGCAGATTGCGGGCCCGTTGATCAAGAAAGCAAAGATTTCAACGAAGGAGCGGGACTTCTACTTCGTCGCTGGGTTGCCAAAAGAGGTAAAAGATTGGTTTCTGACTCAGGTTCCACAGGAGAATACGAAACGCTCCGAGCCTCCCAATATTCCGGCTTCGATTGGTATTTTGAAGAAACGGTTTGACGAGGATTCACTCGCTTACAGACCATGGACTGAGCAAACAAATGTGAGTGCGATTTTACCATTGAATTCAAGCGCTAATACGCCCCTCCCTAACGCATCTACGGCCCCGAGCAACGTTCCAGTCACTCCCAACACCATGGACGAGTTGACCCGACAACTAGAACGACTCTCGCTGGCTCTCGAGGCAACCAAGAGCGGCAATGGGGGTACTTCCACCAACATTCCCGGCACCATGCTTCAGCCTTCAATCCCCCTCGAAGATAGACGTTGCTTCATGTGTGGTAAGGCGCCTCCGTCTCATCGTTTAGGTGTTAGAAACTGCGAGTCGACGCACGAGCTGCTCAAAGCTAACCTTATCCGGTATGATCTCACTACTTCGAGATATGTGCTTGTCGAGACAGGCGGTGATCTTCCGCGTACGCCTCCTGGGTTCCCGGGTGGTGTCGCCGATTATCTACTCGCTCTACGAGGGACCGGTGGCGGTCAACCAGCTCACACACAAGCCGCTCACACTCACGCGATGGGATTGATCTACGGCGAGTGTCCAGTTCTTATTGGTAATAACTTTGCTGTCTCGTCTCTTGATCAGGGCTCTCTTGACGCGTATCCGGTGACGCGTGGTGGTAAGGATTCAGCTAAGAATGTTAGATTTGATCCAATTGCGCGACCGGATGTCAAATCGAGACCACGCGACGCACCGCCACACCTGTCATCGAAGCCGCCGATCACGGAATCAAAATTGCCTCCGTCTTCTTCTTCCGTTCCTCCATCAGCGGCGAATCCTCCTCCACAGCAGCCCACCAATCCTATCAACCGTTCGGATGGATGGAAAGGGTCTCAGCCAAGCTCTCGCGCGAAGGATGGGCAGGATGTTGTGATGAGAGATGCGAAGAAACCAGCGAACGATAAGTACCATATTACTTCTGAGCTCCAAGAACGTACTGACGCAAAAGCTGTTTTTGAGGGTCTGATCAAGACACAAGTTAACTTGCCTCTGCTGGACCTCATAGGGCTCAGTCCAGCGCTTCAAAAGCTTTTCACAGACTCGACTCGTTCGCGCCGTGAATATGGAGTTAAATCAGCTGAGTATTCCGCTTCCGTCCTTGATGAACACGAAAACTCGGACATGAAACAGAGTTTCGGCTATTCGGAGTCGCGTCATGCGTATTCAGACGCGTCGGTTGATGACATTCAAGAATTCTTGGTGAATTATGGGAGCGCGGTAGCTAAAGTTCCGGAAGGGAGGTATTTTGCGATGAGTACAGGTTCCATTATCATCTCTATTGGACAAATTGAACTCTCAGCGATGATCGATACGGGATCGGAGCTGAATCTTGCAGGTCGCTCGGTACCAGAACGGTGCAATTTACCGGTGGACTTCGAGGGAATGAAGTGGGCGCTGAAAGGCATTCACGGCGGTCCCGAGCAGCTCCGCGGTTGCGCTACCGACGTTTCAATGCGTATTGGAGGCCACAATTTCCCTCATCATCTCTTCATCTCGCATCAAGAAATTGGCCACCACGATATTATCCTTGGTCAGCCCTTCTTGCAATGGTTTGCCGCGCGAATCGACTATGAGCGCCACGGTGCGGTGAGTATGTATCTTTGGAAGAACGGCTCAAGGAAAGTGAATCCCACCATCGTTATCACTATTACTGACCCAAATGATTCACGCAACACGTCCAATATCGTTCGCTCGCATTCGCAATCCGCTACCGTGGAGGAAGTTGAAGACGAAGACGATCGTGAAGAGCCTTTTTGAAGCGGGGGAGCGCATCTGCGATCTTCCATCCCTCCCCCACCAATACCCTAGGAAGATCTTTTGAAGCATTAATGGGTCGAGCTGAGTTCTCTGATTTTGATTCCTTGTATAATTTGTCACCTCCGTCTTCATTCGATCCGTTACTGTACGATTATTATCGAGCGACTCATTCCGAATTGTCTTCTGTTGTTTATACCCCGTGGACTCAACGTCTTTTCACCAATCTTTCCTCTCCTAGCCCTGCACTATCCGCTATTTCCAAGTACCATCGCACTGTTTCATCAGCGAGATGGGTTCACGCTACTTCCACACCGAAGAAAGCCGTGTCAAAAGCACCGGTTCAAGGTCGTCGTTACAAGCCCGTTGATCGTAAAGTCAGACCTGTCCCTACGAATCAACCGGACTCACAAGCTGCGTCGTTTCTCCCGATTCCTCCCTGCGCTCCTACTGACCTACCATTCCATCCTCCCGATTACAAATCCCTCAACTTCGGCAAGCGTGTTACGCTAGAACGGCTCGAAACGATGCTCAAGAAGATTCAACCCAACATACTTTCGTCAGAAGAAATCAACTTGTTGGCTTACATTGTGGTCGCTCGTGAGTCTGCTTTCGCTTTTGAATACGCGGAAAAAGGGTCGTTTGACAGGAATTATTACCCCGACTACGTGTTTCCTGTTATCGAGCATATTCCGTGGCAGAAGAAGCCAATCCCGATCCCTCTCGCTATTATCGACGATGTTCGCAAGGTTATTCTGGATAATGAAAAAGGTGGGAGATTCGAACCTACTGTTTCAAGTTATCGCTGCGCCATGTTTGCAGTTATGAAGAAGCCAGGATCAGACCCTCCTGTACGTCTCGTTCTCAATCTCGAGCCCCTCAATGCAGTCACTATCCAAGACGCTGCGGTGATACCAAACGTTAACGAATTCGCTGAGTCTTTTGTTGGATATTCTATGTACGGACTTGCTGACTTATTTTCGGGTTTTGACGCCGTCTGGATCCACCCTGACTCTCGTCCTATGCAAGCCTTCCATTCGCCCATCGGTCCTCGACAACAGGCTACCATGGCACAAGGTTATACAAATGCGATGCAACAATTCGTCCTCCGAGTCGACCACGCGCCCAAACCTTTAGTACCGGAGAAAGCGAGAGCTTTTATCGACGACTGTGGGGTGAAAGGGCCGCGAGATCGATACAACAACGCACCAATCCCTCAAAATCTGAATATCCGCCGGTACGTTTGGGAATATGCTCAAAATCTTGACGAGTTTCTAGGCACGTTGATCATGGCGGGAATCACGGCTTCAGGTACGAAAACGGTTCTTGCTGCGTTGGATCTTCATATTGTAGGCTCTGTCGTGTCATACGAGGGCTGGAAGGTTTCACCTAGCCTTGTTCAACGTATTCTCGACTGGCCGATTCCGACTTCCGTCAGCGAGGTCCGTAGTTTTCTGGGTCTCGCGGGAGGAGGACGTCGTTGGATTCGTGGATTCGCTCTAATAGCTAAGCCTCTCACTATTTTGATTCGCATTGTGACTGTTGAATTCCGCATTACACCAGAGGCTATTCACGCTCAAGAGACACTCAAGATATGCCTTACAACAGCGCCAGTCCTCATTCGCATCGATTATATAGCTGCTAAGTTGATCACCCGTCTTCCGCGAATTTCTGACGAGGGCTTGATGGTAGTAGGAATTGACGGGTCGTGGATGGGCGCAGGATGGTCTGTCGGTCAAATCCGAGATCGCCAGAAGCGCATTGCTATCTATGGGTCGTGCACGTTCAACACCACCGAGCAAAATTACGGACAACCGAAGACGGAAGTGTACGCAGTGTTTCGAGCATTCAAGGAACTTAGACATCGAATTTGGGGAGTACATTTCCGCCTTGATCATGATGCTAAGTCGCTGGCTAAAATGATTAGTGAACCGGACGACGTACCTAATGCGCCGCTTCTGCGCTGGGTTGCGTGGATTAAACTCTTCGACTTCGAGCCCAATCACGTTCGCGCCGAATCATTCCAAGTTGAAGATGCCTTGTCCCGACGTCCGCCTGCACCGACCGACACTAACTATGACGACCAAGACCCTGAAGAGTTTCTGGACGCATATCTCGATGTCGTTTATGCCGGCCGACACAATGCACCGGGTGACGCTACGGCCACGACTGCAGTTAAGTTTTTACTTGAGTCTGCCTTCATTCGCCTGTCTTCTCCGTTTGAGTCTAGATATGTATCGCATTCCAGCATGCATCCAATCTATCGAGCGACATCTGCATTCATCGACGAACCGAAATTCGATCTGCAAGAATTCACGAACCATCCCTTCGATCCAATGCTTCCGAATTCCTACCTGGCTTACTCCTCACTGCGCTGTACTCCTTCCATTTCGGTTCGACCGCTTCCGGATTTTAAGGTGCGTAAGACATACATCTCAAATATCGAAGAATTTCTTGTAGGAGGTAACGAGATCTGGACTCTTGAGTACTTCGAGGTGGGAGTTTACGCTCAAAGTATCCCCCTCGAAGACTCGGCGTTCGGATACAAAGGTCATGCACACGGGACTCGAGACGAGGAATCGGCGGATATGTGGAAGGAGATACGGGAGTTTTTGGAGTCTGGCAATTATCCCGGTCGTTTGACGTTAGATAAAGATAAGTTGGCCTTCTTGAAACGCTCTCGCCGTTACTTACTTCGTGATGGACGGCTATGGCTAGCGCCTAAGAAAAATTCTGGGTCGCTCCCTCGACTTGTGATTGAAGATCTGGAGAAGCGCGGAAAATTAATGGCCCAAGCTCACAACGAGTGTGGACATCGAGGACGTGATGCCGTTTATGCTCAGCTACGTGATCGTTTTTATTGGCCGAACATGTACGACGATGTTGCTTATTTTGTCAGGTCCTGCATTGAGTGCCAGAAATCCATCAAGAAAATTCCAATCCTTCCCTACGACGTGTCATGGCAAGCTCCTCTCCTTCGTCATTTTAACCTTGACAGCATCCACATGTGCGACGGCGTTGGTGGCCTCAACTATATCATCCACGCTGTTGAACCGACTATACTTTGGCCGGAAGCAAAGGCGCTGCGAGTTCTCGACGCAAAATCCGTGGCCAAGTTCATCTACGAGCATATTGTGTGTCGGTTCGCTTGCGTCCCCTTCATCACCATGGACGGAGGACCAGAATTCAAGAAGGAGGTGCTGTTCTTGCTTTCCTCCCTTTACAATTGTACGGTGATTATCTCCACAGCATATCATCCCGAGGGAAATGCTCCCATCGAACGCGCGCATGCTCCTTTAGTGAGCGCTCTCTACAAGTGTACCGGAGACGCAAAAGGCAACTGGCCTCGATTTCTTCACGCCGTTCTGTTCGCTATCCGCGTCACTGTCAGTCGAGCGACAGGATTTTCACCCTACTATCTTCTATACGGTGTGCACCCGGTATTTTCGTTTGACATGTCTGAAATCACTTGGCAGACTCTAGATTGGCATACTGTTCGTTCGCATGAAGACTTACTCGCAATACGCGCCCTCCAAATCAGCCGTCGCAATCCAAAACTGGCTGAAGCGAGTGAGAAACTCCGCAAGTCCCGTGAACGCGCCATTGAAGACCTACATCGTCGCAACCATTTCGCCTTCGACTTCGCCGATTACGAACCTGGAATGTATGTTTGGTTGCGCGAGTCAAAATGGGACGAAACGAAAGGCGGCAAAGATGAGTGGACCTATTCTGGACCGTACATCATTCATGAAAAGCGCGGTAATGGCTCATTTATTCTTCGCGAACTCAGTGGTGCTATCATAAAAGGCCATGTTAACATTCGTAGGCTCCGTCTCTTCTATTATCGACCTGACAATCAGACTTTGCGCACCAAAACCTCGCTACCTATTTCCGATTCCGCTATGGACATCTCGAACGGATTGTTACGAATGGACATCGCTTGCTCGTTGCTTTTGGGTCGAGCTGAGTCTTCATTTCATCCTGAGATTCTTTGCTCCGATGACTCGTGGTTAGTGTAGATTGAGACATTCGAGTCAAAGCCGGTCTTACATTCAACAAATATCCGCCTGTTGTTCCGTGTCTCGTTCGCATTTCTTATTTATACCCAGCTGAGTCTACTCCTATTCCTCTGTTCCCTTCCCTTCGCTTGCTGCATCCACAGTCTAATCGGCCATGGAGTTGGTTGCTTTCGACGCTCTTCTACGGCGATTACCCCCGGTGGAACGTCTTCGTCGAGACCGATTCTATCATTGGAGTCGCAATAGGACACCTACGAATTACACGGTGAGAGGCTTCAATGATCCCAATGATCAATTGTTAGGTTTTCCTGTACATGAAGAGCATCATTATAATGCGCTCGACGATGGTGATATCCTTGATCCTAGGCGCAACGCGTCGTGGTTTCGGCATGACTTGGCCATGAAGTATTGTTACGAGGGATCGGTGTCCTATGATTTTGGCGGTGAGCTTTGCAGCTTCCCAATTGTTGTTTATGTCTACCGCAGAGACCGCGACCTCCGAAAATCCGAGATTGACGCGTTCCTGCAATCTGGAGTGGTCCCGGCTCGCTATCCTCCTCGCATCTTTGACGGAGTCACCTACGAGCCTCAAAATTCGGACACCTTTCGGCGCCTCATGCGGCGATTTCATCTTAAACCGCGTCGTCTTGCTCACAATCCAGTCTCTCCCGCGCTTCCTATGGTTCATGAACGAGGCAGCCAGCTCCCCATCCAACCTCATGTCTTCACCTTCGATCAGGCCTTCTGGCACGACGTGGTCTTCGCATATGACCTTCCTCTTTTGGCATCCCTGACGGTTGAAGAAATGCTTCTTCAGGTTTGGCGCACGACTCCGAGGTGTTGGATACCCGACGTGGAGCATCGTGCAAAAGCTGCGCAGCTTACTGCTACTACGGGTGTCAAGCATTTCTACCCGCCACTTCTCGTCGAAAACCCTGGGGATTTGCGGCCGGATCGGACATCGTTGAACTGATGAGTGTTTCTTTCTGTTTTTTTTCCTTGTTCCTTCCTTTCCATTTCCTCATGCTTTCGGCGCGCCTCCGTAATTTCCCTTCCATCAATCACTCCGTCGCGTCTTCACTAATCAGCGGGATTCCGAGGGCGAAATCCAAAGTACCCCCCTCTGTGGAAGTGCCTATCGGCACACTCGTAGCATTATAGGTGTATACCTCATGCTCACGAGCTCCTCATCAGGCGTTATCGACCATCAGTATCTTTCCTTCACCTCTGTATGTAACATATGCTCTCACTTTGTTGATTCTTCCAGATTGTCGCCCCCAATACCCTCCAACCCGTACAATCAAACTATCACGTGACCGCGTCAGTACAACAATATCGCGTATACTTCGATGTTTGAAGGATATATTGGCCTCGGTGCAGTCGTTTCAACATACTCTCAATCTTTCTTACTTTCCTCAACATATACACGAACCCAATCTCATCATATCTCTTTAGTTATCATCATCTTTCTCCTTTACCTACGTCTCAATGGTACAACGACGCGTCCCAAGTTTCAAGCCAACTCGGAGCATGCTGGGGATCGAGAACGATGGATTGGGCACCCATTCGTACGCGTCTGACGGCGGCAGCGCGAGCTCTCCCTATAAGTCTTTGCATGTTTCCCGGTTGGTTGAAGAACGACGGCACGGATTAGTATCGGCGAGTGGTTTCACTTTCAATGGACTCTTTACTTACCAATCTCTTTTGTACCTTGATTTTGTCGTCATGTATGGGCTCTGACAGCGCTGTAGCATGCGTGATGGTCACCCCGATCGTACATAAATTACCTGGCAATGATATTAAGGGGCATCTCCCTCTTGTCTTCTCCCCCCATCTCACTGTCCGAAATCGAAGCATTCTGAGAGTCTCATCTTCAATACCGAGTACGAGTGGTCCAGAGAGCGACCAGAACCAAGTCAATATACCGTCCAGAGCTGAGTTAAACCATTACATTGAGTTTGTTTTATTTTACAGTACTGTTGCAGCCTAGGGTATCCCCGCCGACCTTCTCCTCATCGCCTACCAAGGACGAACCCTCTTCTTCGACAACCTGACGGGAATCAGGATGGAGTACGCATATGCAGGAATAGGAGAATTATCGGACTCACCTACGGTTGAAGAAGCAATGAAGAGAGAGGATTGGCCGCTGTTTAAAGCAGCAATGGATGTGGAGATGGAGGCGATGAAGAAGACAAATACATTCGGTGACAGCTTGGTTCCCAGGCCCGCGGACCGCAACGTTGTGGGATCCAAATGGGCACTGCGGATCAAACGTAAAGCAAACGGCGAGATCGACAAGTACAAAGCTCGACTCGTTGCTCGAGGATTCACTCAGGTTCAAGGAGTGGATTACTTCGAGACCTTTTCACCCACGGCAAAATTATCTTCACTCCGCACACTGTTATCTATTGCGACACGGTTTAACTGGGACATTAAAGTCTTTGATTATTCCGCCGCATTTCTGAACGGAGAATTCACTGCCGATGAAGAGATATATATGGAGCAGGCTCCACACTACTCTAACGGCAACAATGGAGAGGTTGTCCGACTCCAACGTACAATCTACGGATTGAAACAAGCAAGCCGCAAGTGGTACAAGAAGTTGACTTCAGCTCTCGCTACACTCGGCATCTACCCGCTACACTCCGACTACGCCGTCTACCGTGCAGTTCGAGGCAACGACATAATTTTAATGGCTATTCACATTGATGATAGCACGATCACCGGGACTTCACCCGCATTAATTGACAAAATTCAGGAGGAAATTGGGAATTTATTCAAAATTACGAAATTGGGAGCAATCAGTTGGCTGTTGGGGATGGAAGTTCGACGGGACAGAGAGAAAGGCACACTGGCATTGTCGCAAACAACATACATCGATTCACTGTTACGGAAATTCAACATGGCTGATTGCAAATCAGTCTCCGTACCTCTTGATCCCACGGTTCAACTTAACCGTGATCAATGTCCATCAACTCCTACCGACATCGCAGCAATGAAGGGTACACCCTATCGCGAATTAATTGGGGGACTTGTATGGCTAGCTACGGCTACTCGACCAGACTTGGCATTTGCAGTCTGCATCTTATCACGCTTTATCGACAATCCCGCAATCCCTCACTGGACCGCTGCGAAACGTGTTCTACAATATTTGAAGGGAACACGCACCCACGCACTCACCTACAGCGCATTGGATAGTGCACTTGGTATGGAGATCTACGCCGACGCCGATGGAATGTCACTTGAGAATCGTAAAGCCATTTCGGGCTACGCATTCATCTTAAACGGCGCTGCAGTTTCATGGTCATCCAAACAACAAGAAATTGTCTCACTGTCCACTACCGAGGCTGAATATATAGCCATCACCTACACTTCGAAAGAGGCGATTTGGTTTCGTTATTTCATGGCGGAACTCTTCGGCCCCATAACTTTTCCTTTCCTCATCTATAACGACAACCAATCCGCTATATCGCTCGCACATGCTGAACTCGGACAGTTTCACGCTCGCACCAAGCATATCGACATTCGTTACCACTTTATTCGCGAGCAAATCGAGAACGGAACCCTCCAAGTCGTTTACTGCCCGACAAACGAGATGACAGTGGATGTACTCACAAAGGCGCTGGCCGCTTTCAAGTTCAAACCGCTAATTCAAGCATTGGGATTAATTCCGGCTTGAGGGGGAGTGTTGGAAGGAATCAAGCCGTATCATGGCGCACAGGCTTGTGGCACATGGTTACGGATACGCACAGGTTACGCACAGGCTCGTAGCGTGGATACGCACAGCCGAAGGTTGAACAATGGGACTCTTGTCCATTGTCGCTAGTTTCTTATTGTTCTTACCTACGTTTATTTATAGTTGTATATTACATTGTTCTTACGGGTATATATACCCCCCAGTATTTCGTCGAATAGAGACACAGAATTATTACCCCACGATCGAGTGAACCACCACTACTACACAAAAGTTTTCTACAAGAAGAGCATATAATACCTCAAGTGCAGGCGGCAGGCGAAGGGTCGATGATCGGTCGAAGTAACTATTTGACGTATTGAATAAGGGTGCGTGCGGACATTCAACCTGCGAAGAGATTTCGAATCAAATGGTGGGAGGCCGTTCCTGAGATATCATACTTACTGTACAGGGAGATACACGAGAACCCACAAACGTCATATCTCAGGAGAGGAGACGCGGGCTCACCATGAGAGCATGATTGGCCCAGACGACACTTCTGAAGAGTCCACCAAAGAGATGACATGACGGTGGAGACTAGTTGTAAATAATGTGCTTACTCAGAAGCTGAAGACATCGTAGCTGAGGACGAAGATTTGAGCGATTTCGGTGGCGGGAGGAGCTTCGAGTGACAACAGCCACATCGGCGAGCTAGATGCTTTGACTTGGGGAACCTCTATGCGGTTCGTACGAAGCCAAGAAGCGTGATAGAGGAGGATAGAGGATGATATACTACTCACATAGATCGACCGAACTTTCACCGCCACAGAGCAAAATGTAGAAGTCTCGAACATCAAAATGCAGCAGGTCGGAAGAAAAACTGGCTGCTAGGATTCTTCAAGGCTTGTTCAAGGCTCATTGCACCAGGCGAATCGTTCCGAGTTCAGAGCCACCTTAGTAGGTTTCGCTTCTAGAACAGTAACCAGTGCAGAGAAGGATCAAGCTTTGGAGATCCAGCAAGAGATATGATTTGCAGCACCGTATACAACATTGAGTCGTGGTTCCGATTTGGTTGTTGTGAAGGCAAGATGAGGTCAAGAACTAAGAGCGGTTGATGCCATGCTTCACATCATCAAAATGTGATCTAAATCACGATTCATTGATGGTCTATCGCACGGGCGATTCGGCAGTTGGGGCTGAAGTGCTGAAACTAAAACCCTAACCGTTCTAAACCAGAATTCCCTCCGTATCCACAGCAATGAGCTGCCCAGTCCGTGTCGTCACATACAGCGTCTGTTCCTGCGCAACGCTTCCCCGTCCGAATGCACCCGAGGTTGGGTTAACGACCTCAACAGGGCTCCCCGCTCCATTGACTCGCCCCAGAAGTCCGTTACTTTGAATAGGCGGGGAGAACACTGTAAGCGAATTAGGATTAGTCGTGACCCACACCCGTCCCTCCCCGTCGAACGCAAAATCGTCAAATTTCTCCGTCGCGTTGGCAGGAGATCCGAGAATCTCAACCTGTCCCGCCAGCACTACATTTCCCCCCTGTACCGTGATGGGGACGCTCGCGAATGTCTGCTGGTCGGTATTCGTGAAGAAAAGGGCTCCGTTTCGAATGTGCAGACCGTTGATTCCGAAAGGGTGTGTGGCATTGACAGGCGCGAATGCAACGTCTTCCGATGCGATTCGGACTGCGCCTGTCTGTAGGTTGATTTGCCATACAAGTCCCGCGGCGGGATCTGAGCCGAGAACTAGGTCGGGTTCGCCTGGGACGGGGCCGAGGCTATCGAGGAATATCGCGTTGGGCACAGAGGCGGCTTTGGTGACGATGGGGGGGACCGTCGGTGCTGAGATCCACGCGCCATATAGCGGTAGATCCCGGAAGGGCTGTGGTAGTGGTGAAGTTGAGGACGAGGGTGATGAGCGCGTAGACGTCGGGCTGAACCTCCGTGATTCCGTTGAGAGTGACGTTCGGGAAAGTGTAAACATTTTCGAGTGTTGGATTAGCGACGGTGGGGTCGAGCATCATGAGTGTCGACGACGACGGGGAAGATATAAGAATGTTGCCGTTGGGTCGCACGGCGAGGTTCTCGAAGAAGTCATTGGTAGGTGACTGGAGGACGAGTTTGGTGGGGAATGTGAGGGCCGCAGCTCCCAGGATGGACGAGAGAATGAGAAAGACGAACATGCGCAACATTGTAGGAGGAGCTGAATGAAAACATTCACATATGAAGGTGTTTATATGGACGCTCGGGGCGTCGGGATATTTCACGCGTTCAATCCTTTGCTCGGGGGCGAGTACTCCATTCGACCGTCAGTTCTCAGGAATCACTTGCCCTGAGATCATCGTGTGTGAGACAACGAAGCACACAACCGTCTTTTGTCCTCCGGTTACAGGTGATTCTGTGGAGGTTGAATTGATTCTGCGGACGTGTTGGCGGGGCAGTGAATCCTAGATGAGTCAGCGGAATAGTAAAGAGAAGTTTCCGACGGGCTATTGAATGCATTCGACGCGGTATGATGACTGGGTATGGCGGTTAGCAATTCTGACTATAAAACGCGAGCAGTGCATACCAACATATGAGCTTTGAAATATCATGTTAAAGCTCAGAGCAACATCGTCACGAATGCAGCTATCGACGCCGCCGCTTCAATTGACCGTTTGACAGGATTTTTGAAACACATGCCGCTGGAAATTTGCAATAAATGCACTGAGCATCTCATTCCGACGGACCGACTCGGAGCGACAAACTCACGTTCGGATATCTACGGTGGCGCTGAGGAAACATCGGCGGTCCGGAGTTCTCCTCCAACCAAGCCGCTGAATAGTGACTGCGCACGGCATGACTGTATGTCTACAGAAATGTGGCGAAGTGAGGAGAGGAAAGTGGATGACGGACAAGAATAGCGGCGAACTCGTTACCTCCCTACCGTATGATCCATACATGTTGCGAACAAAAAGAAGCCCGCAACGATGTAAAATGTTGCGATGAGGCATCGTAAATAGTTAGGCCAGCCACTGGCTCGCCCGACTGCAGAATTGGTTGAAAATTTGGAGGACAAAATGGTCATATGCCAAGAATAGCGGAGAGACTACGCCTCATTCTATGGAGTCAGCTGTTTGCTGAGGCAGAGTCCATGCGATTCAGCGCTATTTTGAGCCACTCGAAAGAGAGGCTCAAATCATGAGACCGGGAACAGTATGCAGCCAGTGTATGCATCCTTCCGGCGTGAACTTCCGCTGACAAGAAGGTGTTGACAAATGTAGCTGCGACCAGATGGCACAAAATGTCCGCAAGTCGGACTCTCAAACGTTGGTGAATTGCTGTTGCACAAGTGAGTCAACAAGCAGGTCAGCGCCGAGCGGAATCCAGATCCTTGGTTCGTGGTTACAGAGTGATTGCTGCCTCTTCAAGTTGGGTGAGAAAGCGTTCGACATCGAGGGGTTTGAGAGGGTCGAGAACTGAGAAAACGGGATTGTCAAGTCCGATGTCACTGAAATCGTCCTGGTCAGAGATGAATAGATCTAGAGCGTCGTGGCGACTCAGACTGAGTGGAAAGCTGAACGGCGGCAAGACGCAGGATGTGTGACAATGTGACCATCAGCAACAAATATTTTTGCTCCATCATGATGTGAATCAGGATTCTCTTCTTCTCAACCTTCACGGTCACCTCAAAATTACCGGTGACGATCCATTCACACTGTGCGGGTTGCATATCTCTGAATAACTCCACGGTATTATATCTACGCGTGCTTCGTCTTCGCGGCGGTTGTACCAGCGGAACACTCTATCATATGGATTCAACAACGCCTCCTCATGTGTTCAACAAAAGTCGACACCGAGGTGGAGCATCTGTCCAAATAATTGTTCATCTTCTTCAAGTTTCTATCGATACTCTACCTTACTTCTAAGCAAAACGGCGCCGGGCATGCTCACCGTGAAAGATCGACCCGCGGTGGCTTCGAAGCTCAACGGCGACAATCACCCGCGAGCGTCCCGGGACTTCTCTCGGCTGGATTTACCTCCCATCGTGCATGCGTCGCCTCACTTATCCTTGGAATTAATTATTCTTGGCTTAGCGACGCCCACATTGTACTGTATCAACGGAAAAGGTGCCGAGCAAGATGACCTTCGTCTTTCTCAACTGCAAGGGAAGAGTTCGGAGAGTTCAAAGGTTGAATTTTGCCTCTGCGCACAGAGCATGACGCACTGAGGCACCGACAACCTCCGACGACCGCACCGTGCTTTCCGGTCTAAAAATAGCTGAAAAAAATGACGCGCATTGGTCGGGATGTATGCCTCTGAACTCGTGACGAGGACGCCGTGTGTGGACCTGATTGATGTCATGGATACCGTTCTTTCTTCCCTTTTTTGGGACGTGTGCATGATTCTTTATCTTATGATCCGAATCGTTTACGGTCCGCAGCTCCAGCTAGCTCCAACCCAATGTGGTACGCGCTCGCGCGGGGTCGCGAGTCGTCGGGAAGCGATCACGTTGCAGCGAGTTATTTTCGTCATCGAGCCTCGGTGCCGTGTGGAAGGTATAAAAGGTTCGAATGAAAGTCGTGAAGCTTATCGCAGTTGCCTCTAGTTGCCTTCCCCCCTCAGTTCTATCCCTTGTTCATCATGAAGTACTCTGTTGCCGCTGTCTCCTTGGCTATGGCCTCCACCGCCGCTGCTCGCAGCATCACGGTCTACAACGCTTGCCCGTTCACCATCTGGCCCGCGCTCTTCACTTCTGCCGGCGGACGCCCGTCCCAGCCCACTGGCTGGCAAGCCAACTCCTTCACCAAGGTGACCTTCGACGTCGCCAGCGACTGGGACGGCCGTGTCTGGGGTCGTCGCAACTGCGACTTCTCTAGCAACCCCGGTCCCAACTCCTGCCTTGACGGAGGCTGCAACGGTGGGCTGGTAAGTATTCTCCCTTTGTTTCTCCAAATAAAAAGACTGACTATCAGTCAATATTTACAGCTTTGCGATGTAAACACCGGCACTGGTGTTCCTCCCGCCACTCTCGCCGAGTTCAACTTCAACGACGCCAACAATGACTGGTATGATGTTTCCCTCGTTGACGGGTACAACCTGCCGTGAGTCTGTTCCTTGATCCATCCTTCTTTTCTTTCAATAAACTCAATTCTCCTCATTTAGCATGCGTATCGACAACTCCGGTGGATGCCACACCGCTTCCTGCCCCGTCGACCTCGGCCCCAACTGTATGTTTCGCTCCATCTTTCAGACTGAGTCTGCAAAGTGACACTGAACGACCCTTCACAGGCCCCTCCGACCAGAAGGGCCCCTTCGATTCCAACGGCTTCCCCGTGGGGTGCAAGAGCGCCTGCACCGTCGATGCCCTCGCCGGCAACACCGTGAACAACCCCAACTGCTGCACTGGTACCCACGGCACCCAGGCAACTTGCCCCGCCTCGGGGGTGCGCAACTACTCTTACTTCAAGAACAACTGTGCGCTGCTCTGCTCTTCTTTTCACTGCAGGAACCTGACGATGTGTGTTCTTCTACAGGCCCCGACGCATACGCCTTTGCCTACGACGAGCCCAGCGGCACCGCTCTCTGGACTTGCCCCAAGTCTGCGAACGCTGCCTGGACCATCACTTTCTGCCCTTGAAAGGATGCAAGCTGAATGGACTGATGTGACGAATTGACGAATTGTTAAAACAATGTTGTATTTGCTTGGTCTACAGAATATACCGTTTCTTTCCGGTTCAGTTTTTGTTTTCGTCGTTGCTTTTCTGCGAGCCATTCAGTCGTTCAAGTCTCGGGCCAATCTCCGCTGACGCCCCTTGAACTACTACTCAGTGTGCATATGCACGTCGGGTGGACCGAGAAGAACATACTTGAACAGCGATCTATCTCAATTTTGCGCTTCCCATTCCCATGCATTGAACCTGTACTAGCTATTACTATACGCACTTTCTACTCTCTCGTAGCCACGGCTTAGGTGCTTAGCAGATCTGCAAAATGTCAGATCTGCTTAAATGTCGAAGTACAAGCTGATCATGAGACATTGTTGTCTGAGACGAGATTGAAACGTGCGGCGACAAGGAGCTTCTTTCATACGAATCATAGTCCGGGCGCAGTGGGAGGATCGGGGGCAAGACATTCATTGACCGTCTCCGTAACTCTCGGGTCCACCTTTGCCAGGATACTGATCAACTCGTCCCTGAAGAAGTAAGTCAGAATTGAATGGGCAAAAGAGGAATAGAGATCAAGATAGAGAAATCAAACCCACCATATTCTATTCTGCATCTTCTCGCCCTCGACACTGATCACGAAGTCACTAGGCTCCGTGACCTTCTGTCCATGGATGTACGCCCCTCGCAGCGACTCAGGTTGTACCTCCGTGGCATCTGCAAGCGCCGCCCAAACAAGATGCCGGCTGCCCACCTCCGTCGAGTACGCGAAAATCCAATTAGTTAGGCGATCGAAGAAGGCCAATATGCCTGTCATGGTACGCGTTAATTCTGAATGACAGAGCCCTGGATTGACGGAGTTGACGATTATCGGTGTGGATGGAGGAAGACGAGCGGTCAGAGCTCGGACGAAGAGGATGTTGAGGACTAAATGAAAGGGGTTGTGGAAAGGGACAAAAAAACGGACAGTAAGACTGACGTTTGGTGAGCACATATCTGAACATCATGTTCCTGAAGAAGAAGAAGAAGAATATCAGTGCATCGTTCGGAGAATGCCAGTAGAAAGAGCAGCTGACGTTGGTGAACAGTATTCAGCGCTTCCAACGGTTGCTAGCAGTTCGGGATCCTCTTGAAGCTTCTTGTTTGGCGTGTAAAAGTAGTGTGTTTCGCTAGACACCACGACAAGTCGGGGCGAGGTTGAATATTCCCGAGCTGTCCTGAGCATTATCGGGAGAAGGCGAAGGATTACAAGCGGAGAAGAAAGATTGCTGATTTGAAAGCTACAGCATCATGAGATCAATATTTGTATCTGCGAACGAGGGAGCACGACGAACGCAGTCTCCCAGCCATCATTGGTGGGCTCGTATTTATCCGCATAGACGGCGGCATTTGCAACGAGAATATCAAGCCGACCTCCGTCCTGCTCAAACTTGGTAATGAACTGGCCGACGGAGGTGAAATCGCCTAGGTCTATAATCCAGAGCTCCGCTACTGCGCATCCCGTCGCCTCGATAATTTCTGCCATGAAAAAGTCAAATCGATAAACTCAAAAATGGATCAAAGCAGGAAGTTTCCAGACATACTTTCGAGCGCCGTCTGGCCCCTGCTCTGACTTCGACAACATAAAATGAGACGGCCAGGCTTCATGGAGGCAAAATGTTTGGCTGCCTCAAAGCCGAGGCCAGTGCTCGCACCGAGTACGATTACCGTCTGCCCATTGAGGTCTTTCTGAAGCACGGGGGGCTGCGTTGTCCATTGATCTTGGATAAAGGCCCAAATTCCTCGACGCATAGTGACGAGATGGTGGGAGAAAAGCAAGAGTGATTCGCGGAGGTCA
The DNA here is from genome assembly GCA_037176885.1 of Favolaschia claudopus. Lineage (NCBI taxonomy): Eukaryota > Fungi > Basidiomycota > Agaricomycetes > Agaricales > Mycenaceae > Favolaschia > Favolaschia claudopus. Next base: position 2,109,438 of record JAWWNJ010000011.1, on the reverse strand, counting down.
TGGCAGGCAATCGCCGGGGCGAGAGAAGGCTCGGAACAAATCGGAATCTCTGATCCGATGTTGAATTCACTAAGTTGACTTCAACTTAGGTCGCCCAGAGTGCTTATACAGAGTTTTCGGCTAAATACCCCTTTCTCTCGGCTACAGCTGGCTCCTTTGACCATCCTAAGCCGATTCTGGCATGAATCAATGTGTTTGAAACTGCCAAAATTGCAGGAAAATTGTCTAAGGTGACACAGGTGAGGTCCGACTTGAGAACTTCGACTATGCCTGTGAACAGTAACCAGGAGCTATTATCATATTGTTAGGGCTCAATATTTGATGTCAAATATCAGAAAGACCGCTCACGTTTGCAATGTGGCGCTCTCAATCAAGATCGACAGAAACCACTGGGCTCCGTGTCAGCTGGAGTTTGTGTAGGAGTAATAGCGAGATTTACCACAAGAGTAGATTGTCCCGCCGGCGTTGTTTTAGAGGCTCTCAAGATGCGGAAGATTATGAACCCTTCACAGTATTAATTGTGCAATCAACATGCCTGGTACGTATACTTACCAGTGTTGTAAAGATTTGCCCTTGGAACAGTTTATGAGTCGACTCATCGAACTTGAAGTCAACAGGAACTACAAACAGCAAAGAAACAACGAAGGCCGTGGTCATCCAGGGTCCCGAATCCTTGTCCCAGGTCGTCCCGCGGCTGTTTGGATTCCAGTTCGACATTTTGATGTCAACAACCAAGAAACACGCTGATTTAGATGGAAGGTGACATCCATACGCCGCACATTGTGATTGATTCAAATTATCGCTCACCGAAAAGCAACAACAGAGCAAGCAAAGGGAATATCGCTATCTTCCGAGTTTGTCCCCATATGATCCACAGGCGGTATGTCTGGTAAGATAGGTAGTGATGAATTAGATATTTACAACATCAGCTGAAACGCACAACAAGTGCATCCCCAAGGACAACCGCGATTGATATCAAGATTGCTTTGGCAATTTCGGAAGGCTGGGAAAGGTCGGCGTAGAATTTATCTTCGCTTTTAGCCTCGCCGAGGTGGACGAAGGCAAAGAATGCTTGATAGATAACAATAGTCCAGTGCTGCATATCTCGATGAATTACCAGCCAGTTAGCCTTCGGCGTGAATATGATAGCTCACCACAATTGCTACCACGAAAAGAGTTGTCACCCCGACAAACACATAGGACAGCAGATGATGTTTGGGACGTTCTCCTGCCAAGGTTCGTCTTGTGGTGAAAAAATAGATAGTTGAGGCGAAGAGAAGGCATAGTAAGCCGGAAAGAAAACTTTCGAGAACGACAGTAATGAGGTTAGCTGGTAAAAGAGTGATGCCCTGCATCTGGGAGGGTGGGAAGAAGAGGGGAGGAAAAGAGGAATTTGGCTTGAGCGCCTTTGCACTTATATATGTGCGCGGCGAATGCCGATCTTCTTCCATCTAACTGTCTATCAGAAAAGTGATTGACCTATTATCGCAGAACTCCAAGTTAAGAGCCATAGTTAGCTCACGGCTGACACCCATCTGTTTCTTGTACTCACTAGACGCCCAGAACATAGTTGCATGTCTTCTCCGTGATGATTTTCCGGAAGTCCGCTGAACAATTATAGGACCGGCATACTTAGGCGGCATTGTCACTCAGTTGAGCAATCGACAATTCAGACACTTTCTTTCTGCCAGAGAGAATTCGAGAATGGAGAATGACATAGACGGACATATGATGGCGGGGAAATCGAGTATTGAGCGCAAGTGATTTTTACGCAGCTCAAGTGGAGGAATGTCAGCCCGATATCGGAAGGTATAGACGCACAACAAGTGAATAGTACACCGGCGAGCCTTGTTCAGCCTGGATGCGAGAGAAAGAAGTATCAAAATCAAGAACCAGGTGTCGGTAACAGAAGAAGGGAAGCAGAGAAAACGTCGAGCCACGTGGGAGAAAGTAGGATGAGCCGAACGTAACAAGTTGAACCGGACACCATCCGTTGTCCAGAATAGTTCATAAGGTTCGCACGGATAATTCAGGGACAGTCGAGATCCGGCGAGACGAGACAAGGCTTGACAAGGCCCAGTGAAGCTGAGACAGATTTAGTTGCAAAAAGGCAGCGAAATTCACTCACTGATAAGGAACGGGGATGAAGGAATGGGCAAATTGCGGAAAGAGCATCGGCTGGACGGAGAGGAAGGAACCCAGAGTCGATTGCAAATTCGCTGGTCGAATTTCCAGCGTAGTGGTGATTTATAGAAATTTGCTGCCAGCTTGGAGTGATCGGAAAGGTAAGGATACAGTATTCATTCAGTCATACAACGTGGAACATGGAAATCAAATGAGATACAAGCAAATGCTCGTGCAATATAATTTGCGACTAAGGCGCTGCGGGGGATCGAGGTTGTGGTGATGCTGCACGGAAACCACCGACACCGGCGTTGGTAAAGTCAGCGGAATTGGACTGTATGTACGGGGAACAACGAGAGATAAGCAAAATGCGATAGAGTATGAGGATAGATAGACACACGGAGATGTGAGCTCGTGGGGGTGGTCCTGGAGGCTGAGTAGCGGGGAGATGAATATGAGTCACAGGAGGTATAAAGCAGAAGACCAGACGCACCGGAGCGTAGGTATATGGCGCGTCGATTGTGGGTGGTGGTGGACCGGAGGGCTGCCAAAGGAGCCGAACCATCAAGAAAGGAGTAAATTGATTTTTGAAGACGCACCGGAGCATATTGCTGTTGTCCACCACCCTCCTCCTTAACATACGGAGGAGGCGCCCAATCTGCCGCGCCATGCGGCGGGTACTCAGACCCTGCGGGAGTAATGTGCGGAGTCAATGGGGATGAAGAGCCGTATTGTATCCCGTGCGGGAATCGTGAGTACGATGAGAGTCGGACGGGTGGATTTGAAGGTATGTGAGTTGTTGTCGTGGTTGTCGATTGAGCCGCAAGAGCTGCGAGACGCGCGCGACGGCGTTGGGCGGCGCAGGAGAAGAGGATGAGGAACAGAACGGCTGGATGAATTAGCGTGAACGTCTGAAAATTGGTGAGATTTAAGGAACTCAACTGACCCAAGATGAAGCCTATGATCACAGGTTCATTGCTGCTGTGGCTGTCATTGGCGGCGAGAACATGACGGGCGCCGACGACCGCAACGGCGGCGACGAAGAGCGGGGTGGCAAGGAACGACCCATGGAGCATGTAGGAGAACGCAAGGAAGCGTGGACACGCTTTTTTTGTCGTTTTGATTGGACCTGGATCGCTGTTATCTTATCTTATCATTATGTAAACCCAACTTCAACGAAATTCAACTGCAACGCTGTTTCAACGCATTGGAAATCAAGGACCAGGACTAAATCAAGCCTGGGCAGCCACCATATTGCGTCGTAAATAGCCCAGGAAGATGGGCACAATTTTGAGATTCCGATCCCGAAAAGTAGCGATGTGCTTTTCAACGTGGCGAAGCAGACAATAAGAATTTAATCTAGAATCTATGTATCCGTCTAAAATTTGAAGCCGAATTCCCTGGTGAGATACTCCTTCATTGGCCCTGTTTCCATGTCCACCCATTCAACATCGCGTCCTTCTTCGCTCCCTCGACCCTCGAGTCCACCTGTCGTGAACACTTTTGCCCGCTTGCCCTGGCCCTCCTTCTCTGCGTACATCATAGAACGACGCGCCCCTCCGGAGTCAGGAATAATGCGTGTAATGAGCCAGAACGCCGTAAACGAGGCCATTTCATGCGACGCGGAGAAGTGGTGGTACAACATGTAATCTGCAATGGGTACGGAGACGAGGAGGAAGTGGAAGAGCGGGGACCAATAACCAGGCGAATCGGCGGTGATCGGGAGAGTATGGGGTGTTCCTACGGGCGCAAAACGACGATACAGTGTATACCCAGCGATATTGTCGATGGGAGGCGTCATATTTGGGGACAGCGGAAGCTCCTCATAAATCAGGCGATAGGCCTCGAAGTCGTTTAGCCCTAAGATGGCCTCGCCTTCTGGATCCGTGGTGAGTTTTATCCTGGAAAAAATATATCAGAATCCGACGGTGAGTCATAGGGAAAAAGGCAGACGGTTTGGCTAAATTTCCCGGGCCCCAGGCACCGTCGATCAGATATCTATCGGGGCTTTCTGGCCACCCAGCGAGCAACAGCTCGTGAGTGAGCGTTCCCCACCTCCAGCCATCAGGATGCACCATAGGATCATTCCCAAGCGACTTGAACGTACGCCCGACAAGTTCCGAGATCGTGAAGCCAAAGTGACGAAGAAACCCGGCAAACGTTGCATTGATCGAGAAGCAAAATGCGCCCTTGCTTTCGTGAACGATACGATCGTATGCGGAGGCACCCAGAGGCATGTTGGTAAATGCGCTGCTTAATTTAATCGGGGTCGACGGTCCGTTCCATTGTGCCTCTGGGACATGCAAGGGGGATGTATCCTTGGGCACCCACTCCAGGTGAGACAAGAACAAGGTGGATAGGAGCGAAAGGGACGGCGCAGAATCCAGCAGCGACGACGGCAGTCGGAGCCTTTGCAGATACGCCTCTGCCTCCGTTCTGGTGAGTTTTGGTTGGACGTATGGATCGGGAGGGTAGTTGGACATGATGAAGGAGTCAGAGCTTCAAAGTTATCGAGATCGCAAGTTGCAGCGCTAAAATAGTAATCAAAGCGTGACTCGATGTTAGACCCGGATGGCCGCCCGTTTAGGCGGAGCTCCGCCGTCGCCGAGACGGTCTCGGCGACGGCGAACGTTCGCCTGTTATGGCCATTCCTCGCGTCGTTTTTCACCAAGCCAATCTGCGCGATACCGGGGAAAACGTTTAATTCAGCGAACTTGTGAGCTGGGAAGATTGAAGTACTCTAATCGATGATCTCAGACCAGGAGCCTTGGTAACTTTTTCACGGCACTGAGTGTACGAATGCTTCGAAAAGGCGCGATAATCAACCATTCACGTCTTCGAGGAAAATTGCTGAAGACGACTTGTGAATAATAGACTGCATCTCATCAGTCAATCACAAAATCGAACATCTTCAATTGAACCACTCACCAAGCACTCACAAAAAAAACGTTGAACAAGAACATTCGACGTTTAACGATTCACCGGCTTTGAATCGATTTCTTGGCATTGATTAGGGTTGACGGTTTGCCGAATCTTGGTGTTTTTCCCCGTTTATGCTCGTTGCAATCGGTTCTGTGTATTTTGAACATTCAACAATCACAGCACGATAGTTGAGGCCAGAGTACGGTATGCATTCGAAGAGGCAGAACGACACTCGCGGACCGAACAGAAGAACGAAACGGAGGTGGGTGTCCAAGAGAATCAGGTCAGGTCGTATTTCTCCACAGAATTTGTGTCTGTCCGAGTCGTCGCACCGCCCAACTGCAAAAGGATATTTAGAGCACCAAACCCAAAGTGAAAAACGGCGGAAACATTACTGGCACGGATCCTTGGGTAAGATCACCATTGACAAGCCAAAGTCCAGAAGGGTCGGGAAAACGAAAATCAAAGGAAAGAAACAGAGAAAAAGGGTTCTTGCAGAATAGATAAAACCCAATACCGAATCGAACAGGCAACCTTATGTTATGTCTCAAGTGACAGTCGATAGACCTCGAGCTCGCATGAGAGGCAATTGACAACTGAGCTTCGTTTATTGTGAATCTCACCACCATCAAAAGCCGGTTGTTCAAGCACATCCTGTGGATTCCCGCTTTGACACATGTTTAGCATAGAGCCAGATGGGACAAAAGCAGCCTAGAAAGCCATGGGATGGCGGTTAGACTGGTACTGTGGTAACAGGAGGAAAGGACGGGGATCCATGTCCGTAGAAAGGAGGGATAGACGCACAGAGTAATATATGAGACTCGAACAAGAACGGAAACGGATCCGAAGCCATGGTCAGATATGTAAATCGAGGAGATCACGGAGAGGTGAAACGAAGTTGCCGTCTTTGTCAGAACCGCGTCGAGTTGAGACAGTGGATTAAGTATACAACAGTCCAACAAACACAGTAGTCCACCGGTTACAAATGAGAAAATTTAGCGCTAAGGCGCAGCGGGCGATCGCGGTGGAGGTGAGGTTGGTGGAGATGCAGAGCGGAAGCCGCCGACATTGTTGGTGAATCCGTTGGTGAAGTCGGCGGAAGTGGACTACATACGGGTCGAGAAAGGAACAGAAGAAATGAGATCAAGTGGGATGTACAGAAAAAGCTGTCGACGCACGTGAATATGGGCGCGGGGAGGTGGGCCGGGAGGCTGCGCAGAGATATCAAGCAAGTAAGAAGAATAGGATACGTGAACGAATGAATACAGAACGCACCGGAGCGTACGAATACGGTGCGTCGATTGCGGGTGGCGCACCGGAGGATGGTGGTGGGCCAGGAGGCTGTCGGCGTCCGAGAAAACAAAAATCAGCACACAGACGGAAGGCGATACATAGCCTCAGATTTAAACGCACCGGCGCATACTCCTGCTGCCCCCCAGTCCCTTCCTCCTTCACATACGGCGGCGGCGCCCAATCCGCCGCCCCTTGAGGCGGGTATTCCGACCCTGTCGGTGCCGCAAACGGCTGCGAGCTCGCAGAGTTGCCATATCGCAGCGAATGAGATGTCAGGGGGAGGGCTTGCGGTCGGTATGCGTTTATCGACGTCGCGGAAAGTGCTGCGCGGCGGGCGCGCCGGCGTTGGATGCCGCAGGAGAGCATGAGGAGGAGGATTATGGCTGCGGCGTTGGAAATGAGATTCACATTCAAATTGCAAGTGACTCGCTCGGAGTATTTCGGGTGGAATGGAAGACAGGCTGACCTACGACGAACCCGATGATGGCGGTAGTATGTCCGCTGTTGTCATCGTCGGCGAGAACGAGACGGGCGCCGGAGAGGGCGACGCCGAGGAGGAGAAGGGCGGGGGACGCTGCGGTGACCATGGTGGGTTACGAGTACTTTACGAGTACTTTAGTAGTCGTTCTTTTCATATCTCAGGTTGAGGGTTTCGAGTTTTTGATCACATCAGTGTGTGCCCTCTCGATAGCAAGGAAAACGCACTTTTCTCCCACGGATTTGATGATGAACTGATTTATTATTTGATCCGTATTCGGCAATTGCTTGGCGTACTTGGCTTGCTTGTATCGTCTGCTACCTGCCTTCGTGTGAGGTTATGTTCTGTAGATAATGAATGAACAATGAACAGTCAATTTTTTATCACTTAAACATTTGGTGATGCATCTGGTTCACAAATTCGGAGGCAAACAAACCCCGAAGGGCCGTTCTCAATGCGAGCTGGTCGACGCGCAAGCGGCGACCGAGCGAGCTTTGAGAAGAGAGATAGAGTTTTGACTTACCCCACCCGACGTCTGTTTCGGTTTCCAGGTTTTTTGTCCGCTGATTGACATAATTTTATAGAGATTCTGTACGGAAAAACGGAGGAGTTCAGTCTCATTGAATCAATTCCTGGTTCCCCCTCCCCGATTGTTTCAAATCAAGTCAAGAATGAAAAAGAAACATATTACTTGAGCCCTAGTACATACAATGTAGATGAACTGAGGCGTAGGGTACCCGAGGGCCGAAAGCCTAGTCACAAGCATTGGCTTCGAAAGCTTCGTCACCGCGAACGATCTATTAGTAAGGAAGAGCGTGGTGCACAGTTGGAAAACATGAATTGGAACTCACCTTGACAAGAGACCTTCGCCAGCTTTCAGATACACACGCCAGTCCCGAGCGTTGACCTCGCCACTCATTTCCTCCCGCGCCTCCTGCTCACTCCCCTCTTGTGTCCTTCCCTACCGGCATTAGTCTAGTACAGCGCAAATTCTTCGTTTCGCGAGTGTTATAACAACGAGAACACTGACTCTGATGCGAGTTTGAGCGGCGGTTTCGTGCGAAAAGGCGCCGTGCAGTGACATCAACGTCGACGGTATTGTACAGCGTTGACGGGGTGGCAGCGGAGAGTGACGGGCGGTGAGAGGTAGCGGGGTTGGGAATTGGAGATGGAGAGCCGAGGTGTTGTGAGCGAGAGGGGTGAGAGGTAGGACACAGCAGTGCGTCGTCGCATACGGCGGATGTCGACGTTGATGGAGTGGCGACGACCGGGGCATTCAGTGCGGGTGTATCAGCCGTGGCGGCGGGGTGAAGGAGCAGGGTGGAAATGGCTGGTGTCGTGAGCAGATTGCGGCAAAGCGAGGGAAGCGCGGGTACGCACCTTAACCGGGAGACCATCGACGATTCCTGCTCAAGTACCCCGGACGATTTCACCAACAACGGCAGCGGCTGGGGCGTGGTGTGGCATAGGTGAGGGCGGCTGGATGCGGTGGTGATGGCAAAAACGGCGCGCAACTTGCATGCTGCGCTTTACGGATATCCTTGCCCCAGAGACGTCAGATGAGAGTGTGTGAAACGAAGCATTGAGCATAATGGAAAGGATGGGAGGGAGACCGAAGCGGTGGTGATATGGAAGTAGGAGCGATGGGTACTTGACGCGTTGTCTAAGTCGGCGAAGCGGGCAGGCGATAAGGTGGGGGAGGGAAGTGAACGAGAGGGGAGACTCACTACTCGTAAACTCGACACCATGCGTATGCTGTCCATTGCTTTGTACCTCGCAGACCCGCCGCATCAGAGGGACCGTGTCCCGCAGCACATGTGACAAATAGCGGACCTTGAGGTGATTCAGGACGATTCGAGCTTCAAAGTCACTGTGGATGTACTTGAAGCAGAGCACTGGTGTCGACGTCAGACGAGTGAGAAAGAAGAAGCGCCAGACAACAGGCGTGCGTAGAGTTGAGACGACCATTGGGAGATGAATTCCGAGAAGATGGTACTAGTCGAAGGCGACCGAGGTGATAGTTGTAGTGTACGAAAGAAAAAAAGATGTGCGATCATGTGAAGCGTCTATTAAGTCCGTCAGGAGACGTGGTTTGCTCGAGAATCGAGGCCGGCATTGCTTAGATGAAGCCAGGGTTGGGCGTTTGTGGAAGAGGCGTTCGACGCTGGAGCGACCCTTCAAACTAAAGAGCTTGGACTTCGGACGACGTCGAAGGCTTGATCCGCCTTGCCGGGATCTTCCCAGGCCGTCTCACAGCCACAACCCCTCGGATTGTTGACGACATTCTTGTTGATGCCCGCCCGCCCGCCGAAAGTCACCACAAACGTCGTCGAATGTACGCTACAATCCGCGTCGACGACGTTGCACCACCTTATCCAGCCATGGCATCGCCCCGCCACGCCGTGGTACCACTCCGCTCTCTCGCTAGCCTGTTCCCAACTCGATTCTCGGCTGTACTCGACCCATGCTCCGTCGTCGTTGTTCTTGTCCACCAACATCATCACACTATCAACTTTTCCATAGTCACCTTGTCTGCACTCCGCGTGTCCACCGAACACCGCCGCTCAAAGCAAACTGGCAGTCAATTTTGTTTGCGAATGCTCATCTCTATCACTTCACTACTGTGCATCCCCAGCCTGATTTAAGTATTTCTGTATCAGCAACGCTTCTTGCTTCAACAGAGTCAACAAGGTCTGCTAACATACTTAGAAGATTCGTGCTTCCGAGTCTTTCCGAGTCGTCCGTATGAGCGCGCGCGCGCGGCGCGGGCGAGCGGATACTTAGCAGGGGTAAAATGAAGATTGGCGGAGGTGCATGCAGCAGGACTCGCTGAGGGGGTTAGGTACGTCGTCGACTTGTTTTCTCTGCCGTTCTTCCTCGTCTTTCTCATTGCTTCTTCTCCTCCACCATATCTACATTCTAGCCCTACTCTTCCTTCTCCTGTCATCTGCCGCACGCCCATGAACTTCATTTCTCCTTCACCAACGCGGCATAGATGCTCATTTGCTGCGTTATTCGCACTTTCGTTGCGGAGGAAGAATCAATCGTCGTGGGCGGTGGAAGCAGCGTTTGGTGCCGATGGTCGTGGGTGTCGAGAGACATTCTGTTGGAGCCCTTGATGCTCAGGATGCAAAACCCGTTGCACTGCGACTCTCAGCATGTCTCGAGACCTCCTGACCTTCCAACTCGACTTGAATTGGGCCATAGATAGACAGAATCTATCCACTGTTGATAACCATTGGTTCAGACGAAGTCCACGCAGAAACCCAACGCCGCATCACCGCAAACACAAAAAGAAAGAGAAAAAAGTACGAGTCCTGCCGCACAAAGTGTCGGCCCGCTTACCGCATGTGGTGTCAGAAGCGAGGTCACAGATTGTGTCACTGTTTTCGATCGACATTAGGGTCGTTCACACCTCCCTTTTTCCGCTCCTTTTTTGCTTCCTTTTTCACTCCCTTTTTCGCCGTTTTTTGTATTCTCTTCGTTTTTCTTCCGGTTTTTTTGGCCTTTTCCAATCAGATTGTTAAAAAGGGAAAACCTATGAAAAAATTGGGGTCAAATGTGCAGTTTTGGCCGAAACGGTAGAAAAAAGGGAGCGAAAAATGGGCTGCAAAAAGGGAGGTGTGAACGCTCCGCTCAGAACTCCCATTTTACCTCCATTTTTCGACTCGACTTTCTTCCCTTTTCACATTCCTTTCATTCCCTGCCTAGTGCATGTTGACTTTTCTATTCAGAGGTGTAAAAAGGCAAAGTTTACAAAAAGAAACAAGTTCTACAGAGCTTTTTTGACCAAAATGCAAAATGAGCAAAAAGGAAGAGAAAAAGGAGAGCAAAAAGGACGCAAAAAGGGAACCAAAAAGGCGAGGTGTGAATAACCCTATTGATCGGGGTCTGGCCGTGATGCAATCTTATCCTATTACTTGGGGGAGGGGGGCCATTGCCTTCGCATGGCAGGAACTCGCACTTTTACTTGTTACTTCTATTTCGATAGATTTATACTTTGTACTGAATAGTCTCGAATTTCGATAGTAATTACTTATGTAACGAAGTTGAAGACATGCCGCCGGCCCGCAGTCACCAGTTGACTCAGACGGTTCGCAGCCTCGGAGTCGCTGAGACCAGCGAAGGATCTCTCAACGAGCATAGAGCCCTTTTTTCCACTGCTCTAATACTTATACTGAGTAAACGGGCAGAACGGACGAGGTGGTTGGAAGATATCGATGTAGAGGGAGATTCGGGCGGCGTTAAATGCCAACCTGAGAGGCTGGGATGGAGTGTGGAATAAGGTGAGTAGACGTGAACAATTGAAGGTAATGCAATTTACCTACAGTGATGAAAATGGGAAGAGTGCGGTAGATAGACGAACAAATGACATTTTAATATTTGGTCTCGTGGCCGAAGTTGAGTAGTCCTGGAATGCGTAAATCCAGAATTCTGTGCAAGTCTTGTGAGATCCCACCTTATATTTGCTGATATTCGTATGTACCAATTAGTACGAGACGAGGGTAGCGGAGGGGGAGGACGCCGATCCTGATCTTGATGATGCTGGACGTTAGCTTATCGAGGGACGGCATGCAGCGAGCTAGGGGGGAGACGAGGACGATGCGGCCGCGGACGATGTGGTCCCTGGTCCAAGATCCTCACAGACGGCGCGGGGCGAGGTGGAAGTAATTTCGGCGACGGCGGCGTCGTATCGATTGGTAAAGGTGCCCTGGGGTATCGCTGACGTATCATTCAGACGGTGCCAACGGCGGGGAGATGAAGAGAGCCCAGGGCTCAAATCGTATCGTATGGTAGCGAAACGGTCTATCGCATGGATGAAGGAGATGTTCGTAGACGGAGGAATATTTGAAGAGGGGAGGTATGATTGAGATACAAAGATATATCGAGCGAACAACGTACATGAGGGGAGGGGGTAGGCGGGGGAAAGAGGTACGTGAGGGGATATTGGTGGACAGAGCGGGGCGGGAGTATATATCAAGTTCGTATGATAGTAGGATTGAGAGCAGCGTGCCAAGTTCGTAGGATTTGATGAGAAAACTGCAAATTTCGTAGGATTGACTGATTTAGAATGCCAAGTACATTGATCAGTGGGAAATTGAACTGTGCAGCCATATTCGGCACTGCGGCATTACTTGTTCCGTAGTTTGCGCGAAGGGGACCGATCATTCGCGGCCCTCCCCTCCCTCGCTGCGCTCGGGGGGTCCCCCGAACCGTGTGAGATCCTTGGTAGGAATCCCCTACTCTGAACGTGTTACGAACGGCGGCTCGGACAGTTTACTGACGAGCCTGTATATATTGTTGTATTACTGTAGTATTTCGGTCAATTCACCCGGCTTGTGACCTGTGACACCTCGGAACGAAATTTGAAGTTCGTCAATGGGCCGCAGAGACCGTGACACCCCAGAAATATTCACCAATGCCTCGAGAACATCTCCTTTCGTATGCCAATTTACTGCACTGCGCTCTAGAATGCAACATAATATAGAATTTATTTGCAATTTATTTTCAAGAATCCAACAAGTGCGCGGCGAAATAGGCCGAGATACAGCCGCGGCAGGTGCCAAAGAAGCCGGAAAACGGAGCAAAATGCCAGAAACCGGCATTTCGAGTGATATGCCCTGGTATTCTGCCACGGAAGCGCGCCGAATGGTGCGCTGAGAAAAATTTGTATTTTTTTCGGCATTTTTCGCAGATTTTGGAACTTTTTTGTCACATTCGTCCAAGGCCTCGGTGACCTGTGACACGTACGAAAAAATTCGTCAATTTGGGGGCCTGTGACGCGTGACAGACGAATTGATCGAAATAGTACAGTATATTTACTAGTCATGTGTAGTTACGCGTGACCAAACTATAGCGGTCACGCGTGATAAGAATTTATCACTTTTTACTCCCAACTCTTACGCTCAGCGCGACGCTTTAAGCTTGCGCTAGGAGCCGGCGAGTGACCTCAGGGAGAAACTCCCTTACACACTTAACCTACCTATCTGGCATTCCAGAAGGTAACTTGAGTGTGAATATTCGACTACTTCTGGCATTCCAGGAGGTGTCGTATTATTTGGGAGTTACTCCTAGCTTTCGCGCCAGGTTAATATCGGAAGGTCCCTCAAATTAACGAGAACTCTTACAGTGGTGGACACATTGGGAACCTTACCACCCTGGCTCGAGACCCTTCGTCAACGCGCGGACTAGTATATAGTCATATACGTCCGCGAATTGCTTTTGTAGACGACGGATCTATTCCTTCGCGTATTCCATTGCCAACATCTCGTTCTCGCTCAATCTCGCCCATTAAACCCAGTTCAGCGTCTACTTCGGTGAGCAAACGCAAAGAAGAAGACGCCAAACCTGCTCCAGCGGCGACCATTCTTGAGAGCAGCACAGTCTCCCCCAAAGAAGCCTCTGTCCTACCAGCGGAAGGAATTTGGAGGAAGATAGCCAGCCGTGAAGTAGCCGCTCCGACTTCAAGTCCAACGATAATACAAGGTTTTATTCAGCAACCCCCAGCATCTACGTCGGAAACTCACCAGTCCTCACGACGAAACTCTACCGTCATGGATCCAGAAACTGCACCTACTCCCCCCCTTCAAGAGGCTTTAACTCTGGAGGAATACGCAGCGTCCAATATGGGGGCTTTGCAGAGGGAGTACTTGCAGCCAGTGGGGGAGAATCAGCCGTCTACACACGCGCTGATTCAGAAACTAGTGAGTAAACAACGCTTGGAGAAGACGGATATATTGGATAGAGGGGTATTGTGGACGGACACGCCGCCTCGTTTTTATGCGACGCCTGCGCTAATGGAGGAAGTCGAGAGAGGGTTGGGCGAGCTACAAGCGTTCGTTCAGCGAGCCGCTGCTCTAGTTCCGAATCGAAGGTCCCACTTTATAATCGATCCGGGGGATTCATGCGTACCCATTTTAAAGGGTGCTGAAGATTTGTTCCAGCTAGAAGCGGCCTGGGACATTTTGAGGGAGCGTTTTGCAGCAGGACAGAAATTCTTTGCAAAGTACATTGAAGAATTTAGAGACTCTACGAGGATCCCGTCGTCCCCCGCGTCAACCATAGCGGCCGCCCATAGACAGCTGGAGTCCGCTCCAGGAGCTGACCAGCGCTTGCGACTCATCATGCAAGACTTCCCGCGACACTCTCAGAACCTCTCGGCGGATAAAAGGAGTGCTTTGTCCCACGGGGCGCCATGGAATCGTGTAGTGAGCCTGGAAGGGGGTATTAACGACGCTTTTCCACGGAGGTCAGCGGAACGAAACCCGATCCTCATAGGATACGATGAGACGGGCAAACAGGTACAGATGATACCTCCGCAGAGATCGTCGGGGAGGGAAGACTCGAATGTAACATTCAGAGAGCACCAAGGAATAGAGACCCCTCGCCCTTCGCTTCCTGTACAAGATGTAAGGGTATTACAGGAGATGGAAAGGAATGCTAGAGCGAGAGAAGGTAGAACGTCCGACATCCTGTGGAAGGAGTATAGCGACGTCCCACCTGAGGCGGAAATACTGCCGCATACACCTCCGATCATCGAATATGTGGAGGAAGAGACCGCGTCAGATGCTACTATGCGAGCGGTCAACGAGGTTTCCTTCCAAAACGCACCCAACGTTACTTTTAAATCCGAATCGGGTTTTTTTGATGCGTTCGACCGTACCGCCGTCCATCAGACTAAACCAACGCCGGGAACGCCTTCAGCTCCTCACTTGCCTGCTCACCCGCCTGCCGAAATATTCGACATGCGCCCTGCAGCCTTCGGGGCGAACACTTCCATCTTTGCGACTGCCATCCCACCGATAACTATGCCGGGCAAAACGCGTCCTTCACTGTTTTCAGCAATGCCTAGACAGTCTGGTCCCGGATTATGGGAACCGTCGGGCTTTAAAGCAGCCCAATCCACTGCTCCGCCAGTTACCGTTACCACCGGAGGAGGAGATAAAGGGAATGGAAACGGTGACCCACCAGGAGGGATGAGAGGCTACCCAGCAGCGAGGGACTATTCTGGAGGGCCACGCCAGCCAGAAGACGTCCCTCCGGGGCATGGGGGAGGCGGAGATGGAGGAAGTTCGGACGGCGGAGGCGGAGGAGGTGGCGGAGGCAGACGCGGACCTCCAGGACCAAGAGGAGCTCCTGGCCCTCCTGGGCCTCCTGGCCCTCCGGGCCCCCCAGGTCATCCTGGAGGGCACGGAGGTGGGGGGGGTGGAGGAGGAGGCGGAGGAGGTGGTTATCCTTCGCCTGGAGGTACTCCTCATCCTCTGGCTGCCTACGGAAACGCGGTACCAACGATTAAAGCCGAACTGAAACCAGAACAACTTCCAGAATGGGATGGAAATTCAGACACAGCTATCGATTACTTCTGGGACGTGCTGCAGATGGGTTCCATGGGCGGATACATACCAGAGGCAATGGGATTTTGGCTGTGGTCACGACTAAAAAAGGGATCAGCAGTGTACAATTGGTACATGATGTTACCGGCCCCTCAACAGGCTTATATGAGAGTCAACCATTTGAATTTCATAAGAAGCATTAAGGAAGCGTTTCTGGGGAGACTATGGCAGCTGAACATGAATCGAGTCTTTGAGTTACAAAAATTCAGACAAGAAGGTCATACCCGAGAAACGCCGAGGGAATTCATAGGCAGAAGGGCCATGTACGCGCGAATGCTGGCTAATACGGATGACGGAGGACCGTTGGAGGTATACACTATCATGCTGAAAGCACCCGTAAGCTGGGGACCCATCCTAGTCGTGGAGAATATCCCAAACACTCTCACCTTATTTGCAAAAGCTACGGAACACGAAGAAGCGCTCATAGAGGCAGCGAGACGAGGGGAGACCCTATCGCTGGACCAGCTTTCGTCCGCTCTTCGGAAGCTGGGAGTCCGAATGGAAAGTTCTAGGGATAGGAAAGTAAATCTGGGATCAAAGCTGGAAGAGGATGGAGAAGGTACGAGAGAGGTTCAACGCTCCGAGCAAACAGAGGCGGAAGAGACGACCCCGTCGTTAGCAGAAGAATACTCCCTCGAGAATCATAACTACACGGGGATGGATGATGCTACGGTCAGAGAAGTGTATCAGACATTTAAGAAACGACAGCGAAATCCACCCAAAGGAGGATACCCGTATCCGAAGAACGACCACGTCGTAACGAAAATGGGTAAACTGCCTCCGTCTCCGTGCAAAGTTTGCGGGAGCGCCAATCACTGGGACAGAGAATGTCCGGATTGGGCCGTCTACGAGAACGGGGTGAAACGTTCAGCGAATCACGTAGTCTCGTCACAAGATCAGGAGGAGCTAGAAGCGATGTACAAAGGAGCCTACGTGGTCCTTTTGAATCAAAGGCTAGCTGGCGACAACGTAGACTTTTCCAAATTCTCCAAGTCGGGTTTTGAGAGGGCGGTGCTAGCAAATTCCGTGATGAATCAGAAGGAGAGTCACGAAGAAAGGGCACATAAGACCAACAAAACCTGGATCGAAGAAGTAGAAGATGAGAGTTTAGAGGAGGATCGTTTGAGACCGAAGGCGGAAGCCTATCTGATAGAAGAGTCATCTTGGTATCCAGAGGAATCTGGAGAAGTAGAAGAAGATGATTTTTACTGGACTTCAGAAGGGCAAATGCCTGCGTTGGAGGAGTATGACTCGGGCACGGACGACGAAGAGGAAGAATGGGAACATGAAGCCAAGGCCGCTGAGAGGGAAGCAGTGCTGGAATTAGCGCCCCCTCCGCCAGAACTTACTCCGATCCGACTGAAAAAGATCAGGAAATTCGCTCCGGGCCAATCCGCTTTGGGAGTTTCAGTTTTGTCGATGAGAGGATGGATTGGACATTTACAAAATCCAGCCCTGGACTTACGCCTAGACTCTTGCGCCGATATCACGTTGATCTCTGAAGATCTGTATTTATCGTTAAAGAATCGACCACCTTTGAGACAAGGACAGAAGATGAAATTATGCGAGCTGACCTCTGGAAAATCGAATATCAGCGGTTTCATCACCATCGCTGTCTTAGTCCTGTCAGAGGAGGGAGAGATGATAGAAACAGAGGCTGAAGCTTACGTGGTTCCGGGCATGAGCGTACCCATCTTACTAGGAGAAGATTACCATCGCTCCTATGGCATTACGGTGAACCGCGAAGCAGAGGAGGGCACTAGGATCTCTTTCCCAGAAGGATATTCGGTCAAGGCTGAAGGAGTCGGTAGAACGGAGGATTGGAAACAAGGACACTTGGTTGAGTCAGCTGCGAATCGTTTGCTAAGGACGAAGATTCACCGTCAGAGTCAAGTGAAACGTAAACGCAAGTTAAAGAGACAGGTGCAAGAGGAAGGTCATTTGCGAGTCGCGCAGGACTACCTCCTTAAACCAGAATCTTCAACGAATATCAGAGTCACTGGACACTTGACGGAAGGGAAGGATTGTCTCGTTGAGAAAACGGCGACTGTAGGAAAGGAAAACTCTTACTTCGCCGTGCCTAATGTTCTGATGGCGGAATCGAATCCCATCATACCAGTCGCCAACTTATCTTCCCGTAAGAGGTACCTTCGAAAAGGGGAGATAATAGCCACGAAGAGAGATCCGGAGCTATTCCTCGACAAGCCTAAGAACGCTGAGCATTTAGAGAAAATGACGACCAATGCGACTTTGTACAGAAACCTGATGGAAGCCAGATTGCAAAGTGAGGAAGCGGAGACGCCGTCTAGTTCAAGGAAGGACTTCACCAATGAAAGAGCTCCAAAAGAAAGGATCTTTACACGGACAAATTCTGGTAGTGGGGTTCCTGGGGACACGAGAACTACGACTAAACCGAGGAGTCGAAAACAGGCCGCTCCTTGTACTGACTACACGGAACTGGGAGTCAAATCTGAGAGGATATTCGCTAGAACGAACTTCGGGTCTGGCGTGCCGGAACCGGATGAGATGAAGGAGACGAACGAACCTGAAGACTATGGCCCAAAAACCGCGGCTATGCCTGATCCCGACACTTACCCATCCGACCGTATGGAGGAGTTCATAGATGTGGGCTCTTTGCCCGAGCACTTGAAAGAGGAAGCGTGGGCGATGCTACGGAAACGAGTCAAAGCTTTTGGTTTCGACGGGAGGTTAGGACACATGCCAGATTCCAAAGCCCACGTACGACTGAAAGAGGGACAAGAACCCATAGCAGTACCGATGTACGGCAGCTCTCCAGCTAAAAAAGCGGTCATAGACGAGCAGATGGATAAATGGTTCGAAATGGGAGTGATAGAACCCTCTAAAAGTCCCTGGAGCGCCCCGGTAGTCATTGCATATCGGAATGGGAAACCACGATTCTGTGTGGATTACCGAAAACTGAATGCTGCAACGATATCGGACGAGTTTCCAATTCCTCGACAAACAGAGATACTCCAAACTCTGTCGGGCGCTCAAGTTCTCTCCAGCCTAGACGCTCTCTCCGGGTTCACGCAACTCGAAATGGACGACGAGAGTATCGAAAAGACGGCGTTCAGGACGCACAGAGGCTTGTGGCAGTTCCGGAGAATGCCTTTTGGCTTGAAGAATGGCCCTTCGATCTTTCAAAGAGTAATGCAGGGAATACTTGCTCCCTACCTATGGCTTTTCTGCTTGGTGTATATCGACGATATCGTGGTGTACTCCAGGTCATATGAAGAGCATATCAAGCATTTGGATCAAGTATTAGGTGCTATCGAGGAAGCCGGATTGACGTTGTCGCCCAAGAAATGTCATTTATTCTATTCATCGATTCTTCTGTTGGGTCATCAAGTTTCCCGCCTAGGCTTGTCGACACACGAAGAGAAGGTTAGAGCGATATTGGAGCTGAAAAGACCCAGTAAAGTGTCCGACCTTCAATCGTTCCTCGGCATGGTGGTATACTTCTCGACGTTCATCCCGTATTACGCGGACATCTGCGGACCGCTGTTTCAGCTCTTGCGCAAAGACCAGAAGTGGGAATGGAAGGCAGAGCAAGAGCATGCTTTCCATGCTGCGAAGGAAGCTTTAAGGAGTGCCCCAGTTCTGGGTCACCCCATAGAAGGATTGCCGTATCGCCTCTACTCCGATGCGTCCAACGAAGCCGCTGGCTGCGCGCTCCAACAGGTACAACCCATCAAAGTGGGGGACCTGAAAGGAACTAGAGCGTATAAGAGACTGAGGAAAGCTTTTGACGACGGATTACCTCCCCCACGGCTCGTAACCAAACTGAGTGACAAGACAGACGATATGAATTGGTCTGACGTGTGGGCCGACAATTTCGACGAGAGCATAGTGCACGTCGAGAGGGTCATAGCTTATTACTCGAGGACCTTCAAGGGTGCAGAACAGAGGTACTCGACGACGGAGAGGGAAGCTTTGGCGGCCAAAGATGGATTAGTCAAATTCCAACCGTTCATTGAAGGAGAGAAAATCCTTCTGGTGACCGATCACTCGGCCCTGCAGTGGGCTCGCACGTATGAAAACGCCAATCGACGACTAGCGGCGTGGGGGGCTGTGTTTTCAGCCTATGCGCCGGGCCTAGAAATTGTTCATCGTGCAGGAAGAATACACTCCAACGTTGATCCGCTATCCAGATTGCCCAGAGATGCTCCCTCTCACGTCTCTCCTCGAACCCGTCCAGACAACGACGAAGTTTTACTTACGAACGATAAGCTTGCGGAATGGAACGAGAGACAGAAGGAAAAGGAAGTAGCAAAACGGGCCACCTACGTCGCTTGGGACTTGCGAGACGCCATGGAAGGAACGAGTTCAGTGTGGGCGACAACACGAGCTCAGAAACGAGCGGAAGACTCCACTCAATCGGCTAGTAATGATGGGGGGCAAGATGGCAGAATAAGTGAGGACTTAGCAGCTGCAGAGGCTCCCGAGCCGAAATCGGCGGGAGTCAGGAATCAAGACCAGCCGATGACGGAGGAAGAACGGAAAGAGGATAGCGACGACGAATTGGAAACAATGGAAGCGACGGAAGAATATTGGGGAGCGACTAACCCTCCACCGAATACTTTCGTACATCTGGAGCCAAGCTTCTTACGACGTTTCCAGAGAGCATACGAAACGGACGCAGAATTCGGCCGGATTTGGGCAGATCCCGAGATGGTAAGGACACGCTGGTCCCCGGGTCAGAGGTTCTTTAGGGACGAGCAGGAGCTTTTATTCTTCAGGGACGCCGATTATCAGCCCCGACTGTGCGTCCCGGAGTCACTGAGGAACGAAATTATGGCCGAAATGCACGAGAGTCCAGCAGAGTCAGCGCATGCGGGTCCAGAGAAGCTTTGGGAACTGTTGAGCCCCAAATTCTACTGGCATAGAATGAAGAACGATATCATTCGCTTTGGGAAGTCCTGCGACGTGTGTCAACACACGAAACCGACGAATTTCAAGCGTTTCGGATTTCTTATTCCAAATCCCATTCCCTCGCGACCCTACCAATCAATATCCATGGACTTCATCGTGAACCTACCTTGGTCAGACGGATTCAATGCCATTCTGGTGGTGGTAGATCGCTTGACCAAGCATGCTTCTTTTATTCCGTGCACTACTGGCTTAGACGCAGAAGGTTTTGCGGAGCTATATGTCAAACATATAGTGTGTCGTTTCGGCCTAAGTGACAGGATTATATCAGACCGAGACCCAAGATGGACTTCCGACTTTTGGAAAGCAGTGGCCCGCTTTTTAAAGACCAAGCTCGCGCTATCATCTGCGCATCACCCCCAGCACGACGGACAAACAGAGATCGTTAACCGACTGCTGGAAGTAATGCTGAGAGCATACGTGAGCGAGGGAAGGGATGATTGGGCGGAATGGCTGCACCTACTGGAGCTGGCGTATAATAGCAATCCCCATAAGTCGACTGGGGCTACTCCCCTCTTCTTATTGCACGGATTCGAACCTCGAACTCCGTTGGACCTCTTGAATCAGAACCGAGATGCGAGCGAATTGAGATACTCGTCCCTTCCGGAAGCCGATAACTTCGTTAAATCCCTCGCGATGCACCGCGAGAGCGCTCGGAGAGCGATTGCCAAGGCTCAGGATGCACAAGCTAAGCAATATAACAAGGGAAGAAGGGACGTGCCACACTTCAAAAAGGGAGACCGGGTAATGGTGAATCCTCACACCTTGAAGTGGGTCGAGTCTAAGAAGGACGGAGTGAAGTTCGTAAGGCGATGGATTGGGCCTTTCGAGGTCATGCAAAGGATTAATCCCATGGTCTATCGTCTAAGGATGTCGAATCGCTACCCAGGGCTCCCGATATTCAACGTCGAGCATCTGAAGAAGTACGAGGAGTCGGACCCAAAGTTTGGAAAGAGGACGGTGATGCCGGACACGAGGTTATCCATAGATGAAGTTCCCGAATATGAGGTGGAAGAGATAGTAGGGCATAAGAAGCTAAGGAAGGGGAGAACGATCAAATTTTTGGTGAGATGGAAAGGATACGGGCCTCAATTTGACGAGTGGAAGACAGCAAAAGATCTGACCAACGCGCCGACGTTATTGTCCGCGTACAGATCAAAACACCGTTTGTGAGATTACTCACGAACAGTGGAAAGTATTTATTTGCTTTTCTTATCTTATCCTATGCCTCTCACTCTCTCTCTGTATTTATGCCGTTAACTCGCGTAGCGTGGGAGGATCCAACAATTCTCACGAGACGCTTTTCTCATTTCTCTTTCATCTTCACTCCGACGACCTTCGAGCGTCCCTACCCCGTATTTGGCTATCCAAATTCAGGACAAGACGTTGGGTTCCCGGTTCTGGCTTTCCAGACCTAGGATACCTTATCGAACGGAACGAGACGAAGATGGCCGCCACTTATCTATTTTCTGACGAGAGCGGCCGCATCCCCGACTCCGACCTGCGTACGGTCGATGACGTTCCTTGGGTCGGATTGAATTGCTCCCTGGACCTCCTTCCGGCGGGGGCCATGAACTGCATAAATCGATTCAATTACCATGCTGGCTCCGCCCAGCTGACAGACAACGGCTGTTACGCGTCTATGGAATTCTCGCTGTATCCCGATTGGCATCATCACGATACGGACTTCAGAGCTTGGATACCGATAAAATCTAATCCGGCTTTTGACGACCCTTGGTTCTTGCAACCCGACCAGGAGGAGTTTCTTTCGTACAATGCACACGGTGTCTATGTCGTCAAAGAACAGTGGAGAGAGAAGTTCAAGAAAGACCTGAATGAAGCTGCCTACGCTGCTCAGGACATTCTGTCCCGTGCTCCGTTCACTAATCGACAACCACGTCCTTCGGGATTCAATTTGGAACGTTTACATTCGAGCCGCACCTTGAAGAAAGACGCGATGGCGTTGGTGGCTACGGCGAGGAGGGCCATGTTGGACTACCTAGGGTTCTTCAACTGGAGAATGGCTGCCTGTTTCCAGTGGGATAGAGATTTGAAGCGCGACACCATAACGCTACTTACGGGTTACGCGTTGTGGAAGTTCGAGAAACGAGGGATCTTAACCCACCTGGCGCGCGACTGGAAAGAACTCAATATCTCGTTCCTTTTGGCTAACAATGTGCCTGTCCTTTACCCTTGGACCGCGAAAGAAGAAGTCGACGCTAGGTTCGCTTGTCTGGCGCCCAGCATTCTAGCAGCATTCAAGGAAAGACGCCTAACGTTGGGCGAGGAGAAAGCGGACCAAATTCCGGAAGACTTGTTGCGTGACCCGGGGTTCAATCGCATCTTCCAGTACTCGTACTTCCTAGAGGAGTTGAATGAGTCACAACCACCTCCTCAAGGAACGAAGGAAGTTATCCCTAAGGACATGCCCGTGTTTATGAAAGATTTCCGGACATGGAGTATACGGCCTATAACGACGAAGAAGGAAAGGGCTTCTTGTAGGAGGCTATACCGCTATGGCATATTCAATGGGATAGCTATCTTCTGGCGTTACCGTGCCTTGTCCAATTCGCTGGAGGGTAGAATGAAGACCCCCATCAGTAGATCAGTCGAGGATGATTTCCTCTCGGACGAAGACGAAGAGGAGGACTTCGTGGAAACACTTTCCCAAGTACGCGAGCAATACAAGGCGTGTGCGCCCCGCGACCAGGAGAAGTCTTCGACGGAGAGAGTGGCGCACAGACCGCGAAGCCGTACTTTGGCAACGAGAGTCTGGAACGCTACAACTCGGACTTGATGAAAGCGTTGCCCCAATCACCTTCGTCGCAAGAATGGCGATCCGCAAGGGAAGCTGTGGAACGAGTCGCTCGACTATTGAGGGAAAACGCTCCCGTCCCCATGGACGTCGACGAAACCGTCGTGAAGGAGGTGGTGGTTTTCCCCAAAGCTCCCAGTACGACAGGAAGTAGCGAAATCTCCTTTCCCTCCTCGTTCACGTCTCCTCCGCCTTCTACCATCATATCGCGTTCCAGCCTTCAATCGGGAGCAGCATCTTCCTCCCAGCTCACTACGACAACGGGCTCAGAGGGCGGGGAACCTTCAACGCCGTCTCTCCTAGATCGAATCGCCTTGCCAGGAAATTTTCCGAGGGGTCCTCCACCCCAACAGAAAGGAAAGTTAGTGGACAGAGTCGGAAACGTCGCCATGATTCTCCCCTCTTCAAACCCACCGAAACCTTCCTTGGAAGAGCGCATGGGTATGGCGTCGAATCCGCGAGGGGGCAATGGGAGAGAACCCCCCAGAGAACCTCGAGGCTTTCAGCAGCGTGAAAGCAGAAGCGGTAGTCGGTCAGACGCCCGTCATCGAGCGGGAGGCCGTTCTACTTCCCCGAGGGCGTCGTCGAGCAATACGACAGTCTCCAACCGGGATGCGCGTCGTGTGAATCCGAGAGCTGAAACTCGTCAGCGTTCTCCCGTTGTCCAGCGCGACGCCTACTTTCCTCTCATCAGCAAAACTCAACGCGTCTGGCTGATCTGGCACCAGGCCAATACAGACCGTTACACCGCCAGAATAGTGTCTGGCGCTAAAACGACACGCATATTGCCATAAACGATTATGGCGCCAGAACCTCGTCAGAAATGAATTCTGACGGTGGGCTACTATGCTCGGGTACTCGTTGTATGCTCAAAATCCTTTCATTACGACAGCAAATTATATTTATTCTCCTATGTACAACATGGAACAGCAAGGAAAGAGAAGAGGAAAGGGGGGAAAGAGCGCACCTGTACCATATCTTACAGTCTGATGTCGTGGATGGTTCGATCGGGCAGCGAGGGAAAGCAGGCGGTAGGTGCAAGTAAACGAGGACAGAAAGCATCAGTGACGAAGCGCAGGCAAAATAAAACGATCACATACTCATTTAAAGGCTCCATGCGTGACCATCGTATCCTTCCGCCGAGCCACCGACCCTGAGGAGAGTACAACTTGAATCTTGGTGATAGAGCGCCTAATTACCTTGAATACCTTGACTCTTGAGAATAGCGGACACCGCGACTTGAAAGAATTGATTGAAAAGGTCGTCTTGTCGACATCTTGAGATTCGAGCTTGATGTGTGAAAAGCTTGAGATGGAAGAAGCACTTGAGAATCCAGAGCTGTATATATAAGACTTGAAAGACTTGAGGAGGATGGCTATAAGGCTTGAGGGACTTCGAAGACTTGAGATATACGCCGCATCGAGCTGAGAATTCAAGACTTGAGCCATGCACGACTTGAAGAGAGGCGAGGAAAGGCTTGAAGGGTTGCTTAAACGACGGTTGCGGGGTAATTGGGGGGCGGCGGAGGGTCGTTTGGAGGCAGGAGGGCGGAAGGGCGGCCGCAGTGGTGGTGGTAAGAGGCAAAAGATGCCCATCAAAGTCAACCATGGGCTCGGCAACACGTGTTGCGCACGGACCCCAATGCCAAGACCTTCTCCGGACTTCACCGGATTTTACCTTCTCCCACCATTCACCGCCAAAAAATCGTTCACAACACTACCTGAGCTTTGGCAATATCGCCGCCTTCGAGCAGATTATCATAATGCTTCTATCAAAGTACTTGCGAAAATTGTTTAAAAATTCTGGCGGGATCCAGTTTCTGGCGCGCATGGCTGCCACACTAGCCAGAGCAATCAGACCGCGCCAGACTGCGCCATAGCCACCAGAGAGATTCTGTTTTCCTGATGCTTACGAAAGACGAAGGGGATATAATCGACGCCTGGACGGATCAAGCACAACACCTGCTAGTCAAAAGTCACTTCATGGAACTCGGCAATGGACAACAATGGAAGCCGGATTACTTGGACCACGCGTTTCTCATAGTCGAAAACCCTCACGCTCGCGTGCGCCTCCGGCTTTTAGCGTGCTACATCGGGGTGAAGACTATCACGGAATTCCTGAACTTAGCCTTGATCCGGTGCATCCCTTTCCGCCTCGCTATTCCGATATCCTCTGTGCCCAGATTCCGCGAGTCCCAATTGGCCCCCACCGAGCGAGCGCTGTCAGAGAGCTACTACCCCGTGGGAAGCGCCACCCTGCCTTTGGAATACGGGCGGAATGGTGAAGGCTTCCCCGAACGATACGGGGCGAGATTCATGGACTTGTTGAGGCGCCCCCACGTCAGACGCATAGCTTCGATGGGAGGGACTCTGGCATGGCTAGCGTGGAAGAGCGGTAACAACCTCATACAAGACTTCATGAGAGGGCCGTCTCTGCAAGTAACGCAATATGGGCGTGGATGGTCAGATGGGCGAGAGGAAAACCCCTTATTCATCACTAGCGATGAGCTCTCGACCAACGACATGGACGTATTGCTGGGCCACGTTTGGGACGGTCCCAACGAAAGATGGGTCTGGCCACCGGAGAGTTTCTTGTGGGAATACTGCGATTCGTACAGCGGGGAGATGACGCCAGAACTTGACGACTGCCTCGAGTACATTTTCCGGGAGGAGGTCGTCAAAGGGAAAACGCAAGCGCGTACTCGGAACGGGTGGTACCAGTTTTTCCGCCGGAGCAATAGACGGGCCGCGAAGGAAAAAGAGACGGACGACAAGAAAGGCGGAGATGCGGAGTCACGCAAGGAACGTCGCAGGCTGTTGGATGTGGAATTCGAAGAGCAGGAATTGAAGATGCGGAGGATTTTTGAAGATGAATGGGCACGCATTCGCGTCCGGGATATCAGGCTCCCGGGAGTTATTCGTTGAGGGTCGTCCAGAATAGGAGATTGGGGGGCCTTTGTGAGATCCTTGGTAGGAATCCCCTACTCTGAACGTGTTACGAACGGCGGCTCGGACAGTTTACTGACGAGCCTGTATATATTGTTGTATTATATTTACTAGTCATGTGTAGTTACGCGTGACCAAACTATAGCGGTCACGCGTGATAAGAATTTATCACTTTTTACTCCCAACTCTTACGCTCAGCGCGACGCTTTAAGCTTGCGCTAGGAGCCGGCGAGTGACCTCAGGGAGAAACTCCCTTACACACTTAACCTACCTATCTGGCATTCCAGAAGGTAACTTGAGTGTGAATATTCGACTACTTCTGGCATTCCAGGAGGTGTCGTATTATTTGGGAGTTACTCCTAGCTTTCGCGCCAGGTTAATATCGGAAGGTCCCTCAAATTAACGAGAACTCTTACAAACCGTGCCGCTCAGATCGGCACTCTAAAGCCTCGTTCGCGCGGATCACTATGTCTTTCACCCTAACCCTAACCTGTCGGGGCGGTATTACACTGTTGATTTCCGGAGTTAGGGCGCGCTCCGCTTGCCCTAACTCCTCGGCATGAGGTTGTTTTGGCCTTCGGCAGTCTCTGTTCCGTGCCGGCACCGTCGAGTGCCGGAGTTTTGGTGCGCTCTAACTCTCTGATGGCTTGAAGCTGACCTTTGCATTTGTTACGTGTGCTATTGGGGCTCAATATGGCAAAAGATGCTGTAATGAATAGCAATCCTATGAACTTGGCAATTTTCCCATCACATCCTACGAACTTGGCACGTCGATCCCAATCCTACTATCATACGAACCTGGCTGGGGCTCGCGGGGCGGAGCGTAGACGATGACCGGAGGGGGTGGATGACAGGGGAAGAGATTCGGTCGTGAAGAGGAGACAAGAGATTCGGTCGTGAAAAGGAGGGTAGGAGTGGATCTGTAGATTAGGTAGGAGTAGAAGACGAAGACGAAGGTATGGATGGGAAGAACGGGTGGAGAGTTGTCGAGACGGGTGTAGAATAGGTGGTATAGGTATAGGTAACAGAGACATCAGTAAATTTGTACCAAGCGGGTTACAGCGGGCGGTGCGAATTCATGGACGTCGTTTATCAATCAGCATCGAGGGAGGGGGATGCTATTCAGAATAACAACGGCTAGAAAGAAGTCTCAGATCAGGAATGGGAAAGGTTATAGTGGAGTACACACCAGACGTCTCCGTCTATCGAATAGTACGCTTGCGAAATGGCGAGAATTCCTTCATTAGACTTGGCCAAGGCAATGGCAGCCGGTTGCAAGGACCTAGAAGTCGCAGTTATATAGCCTATCAGCAAGAGGAGACGGTCAGCTACGATGCGTGGAAAGAAGAAGGGGAAAGAAAGCTTGTGGTAGCAGAATAAAGCACGACGAGCGATCACCGAAGTACCACAATGATCCCGAAGTGAGCACTTACGATATATCATGAAGCGTTTCCCTCAGCGCAGAGTACATTGGGAAGGGGATTCATTTCCATGTATCCCAGGCGAGATGTCGAAGGGAGGACACCCTAGTCGCTAGTAGGTATCGCTGATGGCAGACTTCGTCAAGACGAGAGTGGGGCGGCAAACCTTGTTATTATAATAAAATCCCTCCTCAGGATTAACCGCGCTCCAGGGACACCGTCGACGTCTCTACAGCCCATTCATGTAATTTGATTATGATTTGGCTTGAAATCCGCGCCGGAAAATTAACCAAGCCTTACTTCGACATAGACGTTGCGCGAGAGTCAATGGAGAGGCATAAGGTGAGACTCGAGAGGTGTGAGCACTGAGCCGACGCGCTGGCCACTGGCCACTGAGTGCGAGAAAGTCGTTGGGACTGCGGTCACCAAGGGCGATCATGGCGAAGAAACAGAGCTACATGAAAGAGTGGGTGCAGGGTGGCCGTTGGTGACGCGCCTGGCTCTCGTCGTTGTGGTTGTTGGTGAGGCAAACTGATGGCTGTCTGTCACAGATCAGTCACACTACTCACGCTCGGCAATTGCCGTCGCTCTTCTGTCTTAACCATCATGTAGCTTTTCAGAAGCCACCGGCGCACTCGAGTCTTGCCGCTATCCCGTGCGTCGAAGCATGCACTGAACCTGCATCGAACTCTAGGCTTGACTTCCGCTCTTCCCCATACGCCCGGCAATTGCTCTTTCATAGAAAATTAACCGCCAGGTCGACGTCCTGTGTGATAAACGCTCCTTCGGGTTTTCCTAAAAGAAGCTCGCTATATCTCTCTCCGCTTTGCTGAAATTCTTTCGCAATATTCCTGGCTCTTCTATGCACGCCGACGAATCTTTTATAACCCTTGACATAGCGCTGGTAGCCGAACCTGTAATACATGGTATGCGCCCAGTTCAAGATTACTCTGCCTCTCGTCTGCTGTATCGACCTTAATTCCAACAATGCCGGATCGTGATATGCTTCCTGCCGCCATCTCGCCGCTGATTATTTCACGTCCTGGCTTTTTGATCCCGACGAACCACGCCGTTAATGTTCTACCGTCTAACTAAGAGAAGATGAATTTCTCGAGGCCTACATATTTCCTGTTCAGCCGTTCTTTTTCTTCCGAGTTGCAGAAGTCCTGAGTCAGGCTTCAAGCAACAGCTTCCGATTCCTATCGTCAATTATCCTCGTCACTGAACCTCTCGTTCGCCTCGATATTTGAAAATTTGGACTTGGGAGCGTGATTTTAATTCTATGCAAGAACTACTAGTACAACTCAATCTTCTCGGCGTTCACACCGCGATCTCAGTATTGTGCTCCGTTATCAAGCTGTCTCCAGAGTTGGGTAGCTAGCTTTGAAACTGTGAGTATCTCTGCCACCCAGCGCTGCGCCCGAAGCTTCAATACATGGCGCGCTCCTTTACCTGCGGCCGGTATTTATATTCAGTTTTTCTTGATTATATTTCGCTTTTCATTCTGATACTCAGCCTCATTTTATTCAGGATCACACTTCGTTCACTAGGCCTCGGGCTACAGGGCCACTCTTCGCATCATAGCTGAATCAATGAGCACATTATATCGCCAAATATGCCAAGACAATTGTTGATACACTGGCAATTAAGAAGACTCGAACAAGATTATTACCGAAGCCTGCTTTGCATCGCTTACTTCCCTTCTACATACTCCTTATCCAAATCGTTTTTCTGATCTTCCGCTACCGCAACCTGCAATTCGAGCTCAATATTTGCGTACTTCTGCTTGTCTAGGCGGTCTTTGAGCAACCACAACTCCATCCGTTCAAAGCTGCAAACAGAATGGAAGGCAATTTCTTGGACCCATGTAGGTTGCAATGTATGCTGTGCTTTTCTCGGGATGTCCATTTGTCCAACGTGATGCACAGACGCAAAAGTGGGTGTTTCGACAGATTTCCTTCAAGCCGTGCAAGCTTGTTAAATTCATTGGAGCCATTATCTTCAAAGGTGTAGGACCAACCTTAAATGCCATATAATAGTCTACGTCTTTCATTGCCGACCAATTCCAGTAAGCCATCTTGTCTTCAGTATTTGCTAGTCTATTCCTCTTCAGTGCCGCTTCTAGACTGGTGACGCTATTGAAAACACACCTGAATCTCACGGTGAGACCATGATGTTTGACTTCCAGCTGATCATCTTGAAGGCCCGGAACATCCAGCAGCAGAGCTCCATCCTCTTGCTTGAAAACAGGAAATAGCCTTGCTTTGCTGAATCCTGGGGTTTCTAAGCGAGCGTCTCTAACTTCGATGCCGCCGGCCGACTCCGAGTCGCCGAGTTGCCCTCAAGTTTCATAGTTAATCTCGTTCCGTTAAATTCTGCGCGCCAGGTGGCTACTCCATCTTTATATTCCGCTGATATTGGTATGTGCGTCGCTGGAGCAGCCGTCTTATGTGTTGGACACCCGTCGCGGAAAAACATCGTGGTAGAGTTGAGGCATACTGAACTCGTTCGGACAGGTCTTATAGTGTGTTGAACAATAATCACGTTGCACAGTCAGTATCTCCGTAATGACAATAAACACGAAAACCAACTCCTTCTGACAATAAACCTTCGATGGCCCAATTCAAATCGCCATCGCCGATGTTGAAGACAAAAAACTTATCCATCACTCGCCATCAATCCCATCAATTTCACCGAGTCAAGTCATTCACACGATCACAAAAGTTTGACAGGCATTAGAAACGGTTGTAATGAAAATTAAGAGGCATTACAAAAGGCGTGGGAAATTCATTACACAGTAAAAACGGGACATGATCCCATCAGAGAAAAATGGCTCATAGCGGAATCCTAAAAGAACGACTACTTAAAAGTACTCGTAATCTGGTTGAGTTCAACCACAGTTGAATTTTTTGTGTAGAAATCGGATTTCGAGGAGATTACGCTGCGCAGACTAAAGAATTTGGCAGCACGGTAGGCTGGCTACAGCTAGACCAGTTGAGCCTGAGAGCTCAGACGATGACACGGTACCAAGCCTAGGCCTCTGAATCTTGATCTGCAACCAATTCTGTATCCGTTGAATATTCTTTTTGTAGAGTGAGCAATAATTGCTCCGTTACAAACAACGGTCACTGTTTGACCTGAGTCGAACGGGCGCCTGCCATCAAGATTGTAAAACAAAAGAAAAGCACTAGGAGCCTGTAAATCTAGAGTCGCCCTCATACTCGAGTTTCCGCGCACTGCGAAATCCTAGCCGTTCGTCTCTGAAGGAAGACAGCAATGATCCAGAGCCAAACCCAATGACAACAACTCTCTCGCAAATTTACACTGTCGATCGAAGATTGCAGAATTCATACCAGGAGTTCAAATATTACTGAAATGGTTACAATCCAAGCCAGCTAGGCTTCAAGAATATACCGGTATATTCTTGTAGTGAATCGCGTGGAAGATAGGGCGGCATAAAAAACAACAGATCTCATTGTTAAGCGCGGCACCCGATTCGAACAGGTTGATGCCAGCTCGAGTGGCAGCGAAAATGGACTCATTCGCGTCCTCGCACAACTCTCCGAAGTCGATTCCGTGGTTGTTAGATCTTATCGCGGCTGCGATTTGTCTCCAACTTTTAAAATTGACACTAGTTAATTTCGTTTCCACGTCGTACGTTTGCTCATACATATATCAGTTCCGCGGGATCACCTCCTTACCGCGTTCAAAATATTGTTTCCTTCCTTCGGTGTCAAAAGCAATGGTTGGAAATTTTGCTGTTTCGACGTAGAGGATCGAAATCTAAGCAGAACAACGCAGCCGCTGCCTCACACTTATGGCTCACTCACCCCGTCGAGCGATCACTTGCCCAGGTATCGCACTGCATTTGAGCGGATATTACTGCGCAAAACGTGCTATCCAATATACATACGTCACGGCGCTGCGGGAGACCGCGGTGGTGGCGACATTGGCGGAGATGTAGATCGGAAGCCTCCAACGTTGTCGGAGAATCCGTTGGAGAAATCGGCCGAGTTGGACTAGAGTCGAGGCAAAGGAAGGGGAAGGGGAAGGGCGAAAATCCGAATGAGTGGAAGTGTAACGTGAAGGGAACACCGAGGACGCACGGAGATGTGGGCTCGTGGAGGTGGACCCGGAGGCTGCGCAAATATACCAGTCAGTTGAGCACGAACATAAGCGAAGACGAGGCGATACAGCACGCACTGGAGAGTACACATACGGCGCGTCAATCGTGGGTGGTGGCGGCCCAGATGGCTGCCGGAACCACGAACCAACCGTCAAATAAATCAATGTGCGAGAAACACGAGTAAGAGACGCACCGGAGCAAACTGCTGCTGCTGCCGTTGACCACTGTCCTCCTTAACATACGGCGGCGGCGCCGAGTCCGCTGCACCTGGAGGCGGATACTCCGAACCTGCGGGAGCGATATGCGGATGCGTCGGTGGAGATGACGAGCCATATTGCATGCCATGCGGGTAACGCGAGTAAGACGTGAGTTGCACGGGCGGGGCCGTGTAGGGATTCGTTGGTATGCCGGAAGCGAGCGCGCGCCGGCGGCGTTGGATGCCGCAACACATGATTAGGAGGAATAGGAAGCCTGAGGAGGAAATGAGAAAGTGTTGAGAAGGAAACTTGAAGGATGGAGGTGGGTATGATACCTAGGGCAATGGCTATAGCGACGGAGGAGTTTCGGCTGGCGACGACATCTGCAACGACGAGGCGGGGCCCGAGGACGGCGACGGCTATGAGGAGGAGCGGGGAGGCGGGGTGGACGTGGAGCATGGCAGCATGCAGCAACAGAGAAAGGAGGCGTGTCACTGATTGTGACAGCTCACGATCAGTGATCGATGATCTTGGCTTTGCTCTGTTATCTTATCATCTGTCAGAAAGGGTGTCCAAGAGGGAGGAGCATGCTATGTTCGGAACAAGCCCTCTCCGATCCGGACAAGCCGGGTTTCACTCGGAGAGAGGCTTGCTCCAAACTGCTCAAAACAACGAATGTCTTTTGCAGGAATTCCTTCTGAACCCTTGAAATGGGCTGCAAGCGGCTGAAAGAAGGCTGCCTGAGAGCTGCTAGACACCTTGGCTGCATTTACTTACACCGAATTTTATATTTTGAAGCCAGTTGAGCTGTTACAAGATCATTCACGCTGTCAAACCCGTTTCCAAGCCTCAGAATGTTCAGCTTACAGTGTCATGAAAAGGGCATTTCTCGTTGAAATAAAATTGTGGAATCACAGAGATGACTCTTAGCTACAACATTCACCACTGGTCTGAGGTGATCGGTACCCTTGCTGAGGCACAAGAGTGCGCTGAAGACATTGCCCTTTTTTGACATCTTGACACAAGCCCTTTCTCAAATTCCGTGTGTCCGCACGTGAATGTCATGTGAGTGTGAGGAAGCGGCTTGTTCCGAACCTAGGAGCATGCAGCATGTTTTTCTGAAGGAGAAAGTGCTCCGACCTTCATTAACGTTCAAGCGCTCAAGTTTTTGACCCCTTGTTCACAATTACATCAGTGTTCCCACGGTTGAACATTAAATCCGCACCTGTAGGACAGCAGTCAATTGAACATATTGAACAATTATACTCAAGCGGGGAGCATCCTTACCACTACATTGCTCTTTCTGAAAAGGTGCTAGTGTAAAACTACTAAATATCACAGTTCCGTGGGCGTTATGGATTCCCACCTCTGCCCATTGACAAGCACATAAAATCAGTGTGGCAATCGAGATTTGACTATTAGTAGTTCTGCGAGCAAGGTTAGTTGCTCAATATATGTAATGGGGTGCAAAGCCCCTTTTCTGGCTTGCTCTCAAGTGCCGACGGGAATTTTGCTAGCATCTCACGTCATTGTTCCCACGGTTCGAATTCAGGTCTCAAGAAGTCCAAGATCATTCCACTCCAAACCATCTGAATCCGAGTGGCCGTAGAGGCGGCTGGGCTGGGCTGACCTCATCCTTGCATGTACCAGGAGGCACGATAGAATTTTTCATCTCAAGTTCACTCATTCCGAAAAGCACGAGACGATTTCGGATTTCTTGCCGCGGCGGAACGTTGAACACTGGTTTCAACTGACTCGCTGTCACATGTCACCGACCATCAGCGAGCGCTCCCGCTTTCTCCGATGGATGTAGCGTAGCCCAGCCAGTGTGAAACCCTATTAAATTCCAAGTCATGCTGATTATCGATTCTTCTGGACAACAGATTATATGCAGCTATGACCTATCTGTGAACTCAATCCCTAACTCTATGAACGATAGTACAGCGAAACTTCTTGGGATGGCTATAAGACCGAATCAATCCTATGGTTGCCCCTCCCAGACTTTGGTTCAATTACCTTATCGTTCCTGTTTGGTACTCAACATCTCGGCGTATGGGTTCCCCTTGCTCGTCAACTGGGTCCGAGATCTTGCACTGAAACAAAGCTGTAGCAATCGCGATGAACATCGAAGATTCGGCAAAATGAACGCCAGGACAAGCTCTACACAGCATGAGTATCATGCATGAAGAATCAACTCAACCGTGCGCAACGAAAAAAAAGAATCGCTCGTACCGTCGACCAAATCCAAAAGCGCACGCAAGAGTTTCGACGGCTTTCTTGTCATTAATCATGAATCGTTCGGGGCGAAATTCGAATGGCTCTGGAAAGGATAGCGGATCGTGCAGAATAGACCATACGTTCACCATCACAATAGTTCCGACTGCGAGATTGTAACCCTTGTAGACATCGTCTTCCGTCAACAAGTGCGCCACTCCTGCGCGATATCAACGGAGAATGAAGTGGGCTCCAGGAAGATGCGCACCCAGTGGTGTGACGGGATTCCATCGCAAGACTTCTCGCAAAACGCATTCTATGTAGGGAAGCGAAGGGCGGTCGGAAAGCTGGGGTACTTGTCCGTGCGCCGAGATAACCTTGTCCAACTCAGCCTGTGCAGTCGCCTGCACTTCTGGATACAGAGCCATGGCCAAAAAGAAGGAGGAAAGCGCTGCCACTGTCTTAAAAATATCGTAAGGACAATTCATAATAACGCGCTCCGTGATAATATTTACTGTATCGGCTCCTCCCGCAAACAATCTCAATTTCACGCAAACAATAAGAAAATTGAACACACCGCCAAACAACGATCCCGACGACCACAGCAACAGATCTTTCTCTTCGGCGGAGAGAACCGCCGGAGACTGTGAGAGCACAGTTGTAAGGAAATTAGGTTGAATCAACGACGCCGAATCCTACAAGGGAGCTTCGTTGGTTAGATCAATCGATTCAGGGAAAGACCCACTTGATTTTCAATCGCCCAGATATAGGGACCCTCGACAACGTCCATGTTGAGCTGCGCCCACTTTGCCGCTTTTCGCTTGAATTCTGTGCCCGGAAACCAAGACGGAAGGTAACGCACTGAATCGAAACAAAATAAATCAGCCGAACTCGAAATCTGCAAATCACATACGCCAGGGAATCATGTCCACCGCCCACGCGCCTGGCCGCGCAGCCAAAGAAAAGGCGGCCATAACTTTCTCGGACAGCAACAGAAACCGATCGTTTTCAGGCGCAGTTTGGTAGCCGTAAGTAACGCGGAGGATAACGGAACCAGCATAACTTGGGTTCAGTGAGACTGTGTGGCTCCGAAAACAAAATGATTCGCTCCTTACTGTCGAATGTACTCCAGGAGACGAGTTGGATCCTGAAGTACTTTGTTCATCAGAATGAGACTTTCGTCTTCGTGCAAACGCCAATATTTTTGTAACATGTTGGCCGTCAGTTCCCGATGTAAGAGACGTCTCAGACTTTGAAAGCGCGGTGAGTAAGGCATCAATGCGAGCCCTTGAGCAAAG
The DNA here is from genome assembly GCA_037176885.1 of Favolaschia claudopus. Classification (NCBI taxonomy): domain Eukaryota; kingdom Fungi; phylum Basidiomycota; class Agaricomycetes; order Agaricales; family Mycenaceae; genus Favolaschia; species Favolaschia claudopus. The sequence goes on along the minus strand of JAWWNJ010000011.1, from coordinate 2,074,262 downwards.
CCGGTCCTAGTACACAATGGTTATTCGAGAAGATACTATGAATGGCGACGAGAAACCCGGAAAAACTCACAGTTCACCGGCCATGACCTATTCGCATACATATGAGGTTGACCTGACAAAACCAAACACAATAAAAACTCACTAGACGGGGTCTGCTTGAATAGATTGCGGATCGTTGGCCAAGAAGCTCATGGGCAGCCGTAAGAGAATCTAATATTACGATTGGTTGGCCAAGGACGCGAACATAAACACAATCCCCTGCGACATAGCGGATATCCTTCAAGTTTCAATGATCCAGGAAAACCAAACTAGAAGGTACCGAAGATTTTCGACCACTTCCCGAAAACTTTCCAGTCGTGATCCTTTGGCATTTGTAAGAGGTTTCCAATGAGAGGCAATGGTCGAGGGCCGGGAGGGTGGTGTCTAGGCTTTGTGGCATAGTAGGCGATGGACAGCCCAGCGATAACGAGGAGCCAAAGCAGCGCGGGGGTAGATCCAGACATGAGTGAGACGGTGGTGGCAATTGGGAGGGATAAAGCCATTGTGGGTCCACAGTTATATTCGGGGCGGGGATCAAACCCGTCAAACCCGGCGAGCTGCGATCACGCCTCCTTGCCACATCGCATCCATGATGAGCCAAAAGCACCTTTCGTGATGGTCCTTCGTCCGAATCATTTTTTTTCGCGGCCCAGAAACGCTGAGAAGACCTTCTACAATTTCTTCCGTCTCGAATAAAACTTGCCGCCTTCGAGCTCGTCCTCTCCTGCCGATATTCTGTTACCGCATGCGCATATGCTCGATTTCGACACGGTCTTGGATCACAATGCACGGAACACGCGTTCTGTTTATTGCGATTTCACAGCAACACACTAAGCTCAAACGACCACAGGCCAACCGCTAGACATATCCAACCTATTCAGACCAACGACCTGCGCAACGAATCTCAACGGAAGAGCAAAACGATGATGAAAACAACTTACTTTCCCCGTCACACCTGCGAGTTTGTAATCTGGAAAGCCGAACATTGAACGAATCAGCGAGGAGCGAGCGCGAAGCGAGACGTCTGTAGACTTACGGTAGACTAAGTACACTTTTCCATCTGTATCGGTGAAAACATCTTGACCTCCGGGACCGCGAATCTGCGTTTCATGATACTGTCAGATGACAGAGCCTAGAGCGTAAAGAAAATGTACCTTATCATGCATCGACAAAATAACTGTACCACCATTCTTCGTAGCAGGAAGCCCAGCTTTGCCAAAGTAACCGCCGTTGTGCCTGTAGAGCGAGAGGGTAAACAGATTTCCAGTAAATGGAATTGGGAGCGCTTACCGATCCGACCGAGCAACATGCACCTCGTAATACTCATTGTCTCGGTTCCAGCTGGTGAACAAGTACCAAAAGTCGCCCAGCTTGGCGATGACGGGAGCTTCTTCGGCATGGGGGAGACCATACGGCTCCTTGCCGTTGTCGCGGTAGGCGAGTGTGTCGAAGTTCTTGGAAAGAGGAAGGAATGTTGTTGGGCTTAGCCGAACACTGGACAGACAGTTTATGAGATCGGCCGTGAGGGATGGTGCAAAGCGATGGTAAAGGTTACTTACCCTCGAATTCCGTCCCAGTAGGAGCCAAAGGAGAGGTATAGGACGGGTTCTGAGAATCGAACCATTCTGAGCCATAGTCAGTAAATCAGAACGAGTAACGCACCGAGGCTCAAGCTAGATTCAGAAAATTACGAGTTGGCGATTCAATGCGAAAATGAGAAATCCTTGAGCTTACTTGGGGTCAATCGCCTAAATGAAGTCGTGTTCAGATCAACCAGCCTATACATAGAGGAGGAGAAGAAGCAGACGCACGTTGAAGTTCGTTGTACTGGGACTGCTGGAGACGACAAGGCCGCCGTTCGTAAAGCTTCCTGAAACCCATTCAGGATTAATTGGATCAGACCTGTTAGAGGGGATGATAAGAAAAGCGTTATTACTCACCGCTGGCGCCAGTCTTCGAATGAGCGTAGAAGATCGCAGACTAAGAAACAATCAAACCCTCAGCCCTGCTTCAACGGGTTCGCATGAATCGAGGAGGAATGCTGCTCACCTTCTGCGAGCCAGGAGTCGACGCAGAGTAGAAGAGCTGTAGATCTCGACGTCAACAAATACCCCGCATGATAGATCATCTAGAGCAAGCAGTCGCACCCGGAACTCTCCATCTACAATCTTACAATCCGGCGCCCAAAGATTCTCATTATCCCCACCCGTGTACGGCGCAGCCCACGGCGTCCCATTCGGCCAGACGACGCCGCCGGCCTTCCAAGTCGCGAGGTCGGTGGAGGTGTAGATTTTCAGCCCCACGCCGCTGGCTGTAGTTGATTTGAAATTTCTTAGCTGTCACATTGCGAGTGGAATTTTGAAAGAATGATGATGCGACTCACTGAACATATAATACGTGCCGGAATGTTTGCAGAGCGTGGGGCTCCCGCCGGGGAGCTGCGACAAAGCCCCTTTGAAAGGCAGGGGGTTGGGGTACGCTGCTAATGCGTGAAGAACATAAGGATTCAGAATGAGCGCCGCGAGGGCGAGGTAGAGCGGAAACATGTCAACTCAAGTTGACTGTAACTAATCTGGTAACATGATTCAAATTTCAGTATTGGAATTGAACTGAACAGCTGAACGAACCACTTGCTATACTTACTCGTAAATGGGGGGCGAACACGGCGGGGAGTCCGACGACTCTAAGCATCTTATATATAAATGACGTTGGCGTTGGTCGGACGGTCGGCACGGGCGATGGTTAGCGATTGTGGGGGTTGCAAGGGGTGAACGCATGCGACAATTCAGAGACTATTAGAAGCCGTTGATGCGAGAGGATTGTCATGGATCGGCGGTGCAGATCGTTGCTACCGAGCGATATTGAAGTAAGCGAAGGGGAAAAAATCCGCGATGACGCATCAATATTGATCCTCATTGAAATTGAACGTCCATGAAAATAGCGCGAGATTCAAGCGAAAAGACACTGGAAGGTCACCATCTTGAATAGTTCTCCCAATAAGTATAACGAATACTTACGCATGTCGTTCCACAAATAGCAAAATCAAACATCCACCAAATCCTCCGTTGCAACTACCAACACCGTCCCATCTGTGAGTTCTCTGACCGCAGCAGTTGGGGGCACCGTATCAGGATGATAGATGCCTTGTGTAGCGGCCAGCCGTGCGAACCGAGAGTCGGGGTTCTTGAGTAATTCCAGGGGCTCGCCGAACTCGGTCATGGAGCCGTCGTCCAACACCAGGATCTGCAAGATCATATGCCAAGTGAACAACTGCGGCCGTCGTACGTCGATATCTAGGATCGACATAACATACCTTGTCGTAATTCACGATGCTCGCTAGCAGACAATTCATTATTCATTGACAACTCGGGGGGGCACACCCGGAAGTTTGATAACGTACATATACGATGAGCGATCGCCAGAACAGTAAGGCCTTGCATCTGGGTGTCGACAACAAGGCGGATTTTTTCGTCCGTGATGTGGTCCATGCTGCGAAGAAGATGAGGGAAGTCGAGTCGCATTGCAAGGCGTATCGGTACCTCGAGGTAGATTCGTCCAGGACAATTATCTTCTTGTTTCGCAACAATGCCCTGGCAAGACACAAGAGCTGTCGCTGACCCTTGGAGAAACTTTCTTCGTCGACGACCAAATGGTCCAGCTTATCATCCTGACAAAAGGTGTGCAACGACGAAAGGTTTCAAGGCGAAGAAAGCGCTCACCAAAGCGGATACCGTGTCATACATCTCAACAAGCTTTAAGACATCCCATATTTCAGAGTCAGGACGTTCATTGGTGACATCGAGGTTCTCTCGAATCGACCCATGCCACAAGAAAGGATCTTGCATGACGATACTGTCATGGATGGCAGTCAAATGCTGGCTAAGATCGGGATATTTCGACGAACCTCATAGATGCACGGAGATTTTGCAGAGAAATAGTGGATATATCAACATCATCCACGACAATCTTGCCCGTTACGAGGTGTTGGTCGATACCGCGGAATAGAGAAAGAACGGTTGAAGATTTGCCAGAGCCGGTGCTACGGTGGAACGTCAAAGTTGCACACAAATGTGACATGCTATATAATAATGCTCACCGCCCGCAAATACCGATCTTCGTTCCTCCGGGAAGTTCGAACGAAAGATTTTTCAAGGCAAGGGGAAGGTCGCCTCTGACAACCGAATGCTCTTTTAGAACCTGCCGACCCTAGGCAGCATAGAGTTCTTACCGATATCGTACGGAGAAATCTTGAAAGGCAAGGCTACCCTTGGCTGGCCAGGAAGGGTCGGTCGACACGACAAACTCGTCGTTCTTTTCCTCCGCCGGAAGCTTGGCAAATTCTTCAATTCTATCAATAGAGACGGTGCCGTTCTCCATCGACGCGTACGAGGAGAGTACGTGCGAAAGCGTGAGACCCAAGGAAACCAATCTAACCAATATTTAGATCAAACGTATCAGACCGAATTGCATGGGCGAACCTCGAAAGCGCCACCCCTAAGAACGCCGCAGATGTTGTATTTCTCAGTGACACTGTGAGGATCACAACGCCACAAGCGAGGATGGTCTGGAACCATAACAAAAACACGCGAAGGAACAGTTGACCGAGCAACCGGTAATGAAGGGCGCCTTGAGAAGCATTGATAAGGGCGGCATTTTGTGCTCGGAAGAACCCTTCGGCGCGGAATGCCCGTACGCTAATCAAGCCGGAGACAGTCGTCCCGAACAGTGTGTACAGCTGGCTCTCGTAAATATAGCATCCCGGGGACGGTAGTTGAAGACGTACCGGAGATCTAGATTCAGTTTCTAGTCGGCGGAATTGCTAGAGGATCCTTTAACCCAGAATCATATAAATTCCAACGCACAACGTACCTTACTCGTCGCGAGATAAAACCTCAGGAAGTAACCACCAAAGACCATCAGGAAAGGGAGGGCAATGACGAGCAACGGTGTCGCAATAGCGATAAACACAAATGTACCGCAAATATTCAGAACATTCGCAGCGAAGTTGAGAAACGCAAAAGGGAACTCCATATCCGAGACTTGAATGTCTTGGGAAAAACTTGCGTTGCAATTCAATTTGTAAGGACATCGAAAAGGTCGTGGAACGGTTTACATACCGATTGAGAATCTTGCCCACGGGCGTTTTAGTAATCCACGAAATGGGAGAGTTCATCACGCCAGCTAGTGCTGCCTAGAAAAATCAAACACGTTAACACAAGCATCCAGGATTGAACGAATTCCAACCTCGTGAATTCGAGGAGCGGTAAAAGTCGATAGCGTGTATCCAAAGTATGCCAAGTTCAGTCCCATAAGAACGAGACTGTCGAGACTTCAGTAAAATACTTGCGCAGATAACAAATCAACATACTTGAGTCCAACAAAACCCCCATACGCCAAGACCCACAGCCCAAGGTGGCTCGACGCATTCGCCAGGACTCCACAAATCAATCATCAGTTCAGACTTGCCAAAGAAAACAAAACAAAAAGAAGTGATACTCACACCCCATAAACGCCGTCGTCGCAATCCCCGTCATGCTCCACATCGTAATAAACGCAACCACACTCCCCGCCCTCCACACCCCCGTACACCTCGCATAAAACGCATACGCACCCATCCTCGACTCTCGCTCGTTCACCCACTCCATCTCCGCCTCCTCGTCTTCGTCGATGAACTCATCTTGCGCTGCCGATGACGCAGTAGCAGCCTCTTTCTGCACCGCGAGCTGGTCGTTTCCGGGAGCGGTGGTGAGTTCCGCCTCAGCAGCGGTGTTGATGAGTGCGAGCGTCGCACCGGCTTCGCGCACTTGTTCAAATGTGCCAAAGTGAGTAATCGTGCCGCCGGCCATGACGAGGACTTTGTCCGCGCTGGACAGGTGGTGGATGCCGTGTGTGACGAGGATGGTTGTCTGCAGGGGTGTAAGAGAAAGTCAATAACAATTAGAGCCCGAAAGGCAGAGACTCCAAGTACCTTTCCCTTGAGCAGTCCCTCCGGACCGAACAACGAAGCAAACACTGTGAATCAAGGTTAATCACTAGAGGTGCAGACTAACTAATACACTCACCATGCGCCTCCGTCTCGCCATCCAAAGCGCTGAACACATCATCCAACAAAACCAAATCCGCACGAGCATACACCGCTCGCGCAATCGCCTAATCCAGCCAATCAAACACTCAAACCTTCAACGCACAAGCTCAACTAGAATAAAACGTACCAATCGCTGCCTCGGCCCACCCGAAAGCGTCCGCCCTAAAGCATCATCATCCATTTAGCTCAAGAGCAAGAATCGAAACGCAATGGACACACCCTTATCCCCCAGCTTCGTCATATCCTTCCTAGGCAACGCCTCCACATCCTGCGTCAGACCGCACGCGTGGACAACTTTGTCATAGAACGTCTCGTCGTAGGGGCTGTCGAGGAGGATGTCTATATTATATGCGAATATCAATATCGAATCGGATGTCAAAATCTACGGGATACTGACTGGCCCGCACAGTCCCGGGGAAAATGAACGGCGTTTGCGTTGCCAGTGCAATCTATACGCGCACATTAATTAGTAGAAGAAGAATGTTGACAAAGAGAGCAGATAGGATTAACCACGCACCTTCCTCGCCCTCACACGCACACTCCCCTCCACCCTCGTCGTCTCTCCCAATATCGACATCAGGAGACTCGATTTTCCCTAGATGTAGCGTAAAAAGAACATATAAGCTCAGCTTCAAGGGGAGAATAAGAGAAATAGGGAAGGAGAGTAAAAGAGTAGCGGAGAATAAAGACGCACACTAGCAACAGACCCAACAACCATATGCAACTCCCCAGGCACCAACTCCATCGTGATATCCTTCAGCACAGGAATCAGAACCGTGGCTGGCGCAGGGACTCCGGGTTTGACTTCAGCTGCGTCGTCCCACGCAAAGCTACACCCCTTCATCGAGACCTCGACTTTCGTATCATTGTTGTTGTTGTTGTTATCGTGGTCGGTAGCAACGTGCCCGTTCAGCGATTCCCCCACTCCCACTTCCTTCTCCGGCAACCGCAAAAACCCCTGAATCCTCTCCAACGACGCAAAGGACGCAAAGAGCGAAGGGAGCTGTTGGCCGATTATGTTGAGCGGTCCTATAGTCAACCACACAGAAAGTTAATGTGATGCGTTTAGTTTTCATTACCGATTGAAACGAAAAACGAAAAGGAAAGGAAAACAGAGGGACAACGAAACGCACCACCAAGGATGTTGACAATCGTGAACAACCTGCGGTAAGTAAATAATTCATCAGCTAGCTTCCTTTGTCCCAATCGAAAACAGAAATAAAGAAACGCACGTAAACAACCGACTCGCATCAATCGCCCCTCCTCCTCCATCTCCCTCCCTGCCTCTAACAAACACATCCACCGCAAGCACAACCAAAAACGCCGCCCCGGGCCCGATATTCGACAACGTCCCCGCCCCGCCGACCAAATACAAGAACCGTCTCAGCGCCCGTGCCTCGTTCATCCGAAGCGCGTTGACGCGGGCGGAGAGCGGGTGGGTGTATGCGCCGAGTTTGATGGGGAGGAGGTGGTTGAGGGTTGAGGTCTGCCAGCGTAAGGTGTTAGAATAGGAATCCGGGCTACACTTGACGAGCGAGGGGGTATATAGGCGAAGTCAAAAACAGAAGAGAAACTGCGTAGGTACATGGAGGTACGGAGGCAAACGGTCGAGCTCGAGGCAAACAACGCGTAAACAGCCGGAATAGGAAGGGGTACGTAACGAGTCCGTGCACGCCAATTCCACTTGAATTCCACCGACGAGCTTCGTGCAAGCTCGCAAACCCTCAAATTTCAACATAAGGTGGGGGTGGGTGGGTGAGGGAATAGGAGAGAAGAGAAAAGGGGAAGGAAGGAAGGGAATGAAAAAGGACTCACGAGTAGTTTGATGCGGGTGTCGATAGCAGCGAGCCAGGTGCGTTGGGCGGCGCCGACGTAGCGGGATACAAAGCCTGCAATTCAAACAGAAATTAATTCGCGTCTTGAATTTTTTCCCTGTTGTTGGAACAAACAAAGCAAACAAAACAAAACTCACTCGTCGCCCAAATCAACCCCCCAACAAACACCAACGGCGCCAGCATGACCCACACCCCCGCCTTGACCCAAAGCATCGCACACGCGATTAAGATCGTGAGCACAGCGGACCAGAGCTCGTGGAGCGTTTGATACCCCGCTGTGACTTTACCGACGTCAACGGACATGTACGTCGTCGACGCGCCCTGCCCGACGCCCCGCGCCGCGCCGGAGGTCAGCCGCAGCGTCTTTGCGTAGAGGGAGCCGGTGAGGGCGGAGCGGTAGAGGACGAGGAAGGCGTTGATCTGTGTAGGTTAGTAGGGGATAATAAAGACGTAGGAAGGGAAGCAGAGACCTTCTCAGCGTAGAGGTAGTTTGATATTGCGAGGGAAGCTGTGAGGATGAGATGAGATGCAGAAATGATAATGGAAGAGGGAAGCACGGACTGTAGACGACGAAGAAGGCGCCGACGAGCCAGAGGCTAAAGTCGGGATTGGAGGAAGGGGCAGAGACGTAGAGGATGGTTTGCTCGACGAGGGTTACTTGGGCTGTCGACGAATTCAGAGAGCGAGAGTTGTCTAAGAGAAAGCGACACACCAAACGTCATGGCGAGGACGACGAGTCTGGGGAGTATGGGTGCGAGGAAGGGGGCGGTAAATGCGCGGAAGGAAGCCTCAACGACGTAATTGAGTTGAAATTTTCTTCAAGTGAAAAGGGCACTCACCCTCACGAGATTCAAATTTTCTCTCAACGCCTCCTCAAGCAAGTCGGTGGCGGGGTCGGCGCGGAGGGGGCGGGGGATTTCGTGGAGTTCGGAGAGGAGGAGGCGCCGGCGGGCGCCGGCGAGGAGGATGGGCAGCAGAGTGGGGAAGAAGGGGAGGGTGAGGAAAGAGAGGGTCTCTTCGTGGGAAGGGGGCTGGGGGATGCAATTCAGATTAAAAACAGAGAATGGAATATATATCAAAGCACGGACCGGATACGTAGGCAGCAATAGATCGCGCTTACTCGTACTCTCGAATATAACGAGGATGAGCAGGGACGCGGCGGCGGCGGCGGTGAAGTGGAATGAGAGCGGGACGGGGTGGACGTTGCCGAGGTCGAGCAGGGGGTAGGCGTAGAAGGCGGTGGCGAGGATGGAGTAGAGGGTGGTAAGGGTGCTGGGTGCGAGGGAGTGGTAGTGCTCGGAGATGGAGGTGAATAGGAAGGCGGTCGCAGTCACGACACGCGTACCCAACACCCATCGCGCCTCCGACTCACCCAATACGAAGAGCCCGATGGCGGACGCGGCGTAGATCAGCCCAAAAAACACCTTCATGATGACAAGCAAGTCCCATCTTCGCGGCAGACATGGCGGGATGCGTTGATTCGCGGAGCAGCGAGAGGCGAGCAAGCCGAATGCAATATAGAACGCTGGTTGAAGGGAGATTGAACTTGTTGCCGGGGACGCGAAGGCGTTGTTGAGAGGCCTCCAGGTCAAGGTGGAGGCGGGGACGTGCATGGCGTTGGGCGGGAGACGGTCGTCGGTCGTTGTTTGGTGATGTGTGCGCGTCGTGATCCGACTGATGCGCGTATCTGGGCGCTCATGACGACTCACTCAGATCCTCTCAGCCATCCACTCCCCTCTGTGAGTGTCCCTTCTCGCGTCTATCTTAGTATCCACTCTCCGATGTGCTAACCGAACCCACAGCGGCTCTTCCTTCCGTCGAACAACGTCTCTCGCCCTCCGTTGCTCACTCAGGTACTTTCCCGTCACCCGTTCCCTTCCTTATCCGCTCATCCGACTCCTCAGCTGCTCGTTCCCGCGCCAAACGAGTCGTTTCGCCGCAGACACAACCGCCTCCGCTCCCTCCCTTGCACCAGTAAACACGCAACGAGATTCGGTGCCCGTAGCGCGTACGACCGTGACGCGGAAAGGTGTGTGTCCGCCGATTTCACTTCTGTTCTTCGCTCATACACTTCCCCTTCACCTCCGGCTACCCAACGCACGACACACCATTATTTTTACGCGTCTCTCCTGCCCTCCTCGACCTCTCCTCCAACCGACTCCGTTTCGTCACCGCCCACCCGTCAATTCTGCCCAGAAAGCCGACTCCAACATCCGCACTCCCGAAACTGCCGCTTCCCTTCTCATACTTTCCCCCACTCACCACTCCATCCAACGATGCGGCCGCATCGACGTTTTGGACGACACAGGTGCGTCGCCGCTCATTTACTTTGTACCCGCGCTAACAACACTTTTCCAGTCGCCTTCTCTCCACCTTCCCGTCCTTCCCGTCCCACGGTACCCGCACCCTCCACCACTACCTCATCGGCAGACGGGTCGTCGCCGGCACCGGCGTTCCCGAACGTGCGTCGCACGCCGCTCGTCCCCGTGCTGACGACCCCTTTCAGAGTCAGCCCACTGAGCTCGCACTTCCCTTCGCATCCATCGCATTAACCACCTCGCACCCAAGCTCTCTACTCTCCGCTGTCGTTGCCCCTCCGCCGTCGTCGTCGTTCGCGTAGGAATCGACGAACGTGCGTCGCTTGTTTTCTTAATGCCCGCGCTAACGATTTTCAGTCGGATGGTCCATACTTGCGTTCTATGAGGCGTCCTTGCAGTCGGTCAAAATCAAGCAAGCTGAATTCCCGTTCGATTCGGGGCTGAGCCGTAGTTGGGTAGCGATCCGATTTCTTTTCTTTTATTACATATAATCTTGTTCTGAATCCTGTCGACTCCAGTCCAAGGCTTTTGTTGATTTGGTGATCATCTCGGTGACGCTTTGAGAGCGTTGACGACTCGGAGGCCGGCGGGTAGAAGAAAGCGGTTGGTTTTCCCCTCTTTTTGGCATTTGCTTGCGTTGGTTCAGCAGAAGAGCGGCTGACGGCAAGATTCCAGGACGCAGGTATAGGCAGGTTTGGTTGTGGGTGGTCCACACTTGCGTTTCATGCACAGAGTTCGCATAGCTTGCTTCTATAGCTGCAAGCATCCCTGTTCGATTCGGGGTCAAGCCGTGGGACGAAAGACACCTTTTTTCCTCTCGCTATGTCTCTCGTTTTATTCGGTTCGATCAGTGCTAATGAGCGAGTGAGTGAACTGTTGATCGAAGGACGCCTTGATAATACGCCTTGATAATGTTGTGCATAGTAGTCCACGCTCCACTACAGGTCTCTTGTTCTCGTCTTTAGACTTTCGGAGTCACGGAGGAAACAAAATCATTTAAATGAATTATACTACCCGCCTGCGTTCGGCTTAGACTACTTCAAATTATTAGAGGTCTCAAGTTCAACGGAAAACGGCGCGGAAGTGGAGGGTCCACAAGTGCTTTCATCAGCAATCCATCAAAATGGTTGCCGCGTTGTCGGCGTTTTCCGGCATTTTGCCGTTGTTCTGCCAAAATTTTCTGAGAACTGGGCTCGATAGGACGGTCATACCCATTAGAGTTTGAGGGAGAATATGTACTCAATTGATAGCTCACATTGTGCACTTTAACCAAAATTTTCTGCCCAGCCGTTGTTGTGCGCAAACGAAAAAGAGGTCAGGCGTTGTCAAAAAAAGGCTTGGCGTTGTGGTTACAATGCGTTGTGACGTTTTGTTGCGTTTTTCGGCGTTTTTCGGGGTTGTACAACGCCACAACCAGTTTGATAAAACACTGATGTTATTTGATCTCAACTCTTCTTGGTCAACTTAGCAGAAGTCACCCCCGTTCGACTCGGGTCTGCGCTATTGGTATTGGGTATCTCTGGTTGCTTTTTTCGTAGATCCGTCTAATTCACTTTTCTTTAGCGGTGCCGATGTGAAGATTTTGTCTGAGTGGACCCACATCAGAATCAAAAGTAGCAGCGAGCACTCAAGTTCTTGGACGACGTTGACTCGGAGCCAGGCCATGGCTTCGAGGATTTTGTTGACCGCTTTTTACTCGCGACAGAAGGGTATTATCTTCCACCTAGATGCCGCAAAGGCCGGGTTCTGCGCGTGGGGTAGCGTGTCAATGGGGTTGCCGTCTTTTTAAATTTTCAAAAGATCTCAATCCTCGAATTCCGCATTCTCCTGTAGAAGTGTAACAATTCACATGTTCACTGGGCTTGGTTGTGGATGGTCCAAATTTGCGTTCTGTACATTGTTGCACAATCCTCGTATGGCCGCAGAAATCCCGTTTAATTCGGGGCCAAGCCGTGGAGCTGAGAGTATCAGGCCATCCCTTTGTTTTCCTTTTGTTTTCTTTTTGGGCGTTCACCTCAACACCGGAGTATCCATAATCATACGAATATTGATCAATGCGACTCATTGAGAAGAAGTATGTCCAGGCCCAGGCTCACGCAATACAACCATTGCCGCACCGAATACACGACTGACAATTTGGATTCGAACCGCGTATATTCGAGACGGGTAGGTTGCATGTTGTTTCAAATATAGCTACGGCGCGGAAGCGGACAGTCCACACCTTCGTTCCTTGCCGAATGATTTTCTGCACAATTCGTAGACGGTTCGCCCGTTTGACTCGGGCTCGCGCCTTGATTGCTTGATATGTCGTCTTTTTTGCTGAAGATATTCACTAATAATAGGCTCTTTATTCCTTAGCACCTCACATAGGCTCGAATCCGTCCTCTCAATTTCTCAAACTTTTCTAGGAACAATGCAAAATTCGAATTTTGCACTCTCGTATTGAATTATGATTGTATTCATTCTTGTGCTGGCATAGAGGCTTGTATTAGTGTAGCTACTCTTACATGGGTCATTCTGCCGCATCTTGCAAGGGAAGTTGAGAAATAGCAAACTCGAACCGTGGGAAACGGATAATTCAACCCTTGTCACATGATTCGCCCGCCGGATAAGAACAAAATTGCGTCGAGGGGACTGGAAGTTACAATAATGTTTGGCGACTCAAATTTACTCAAAGCTTATGTGTTCTTTCTTCCATATCAACGCTACACTGAACCAATATCATCAAGTCAATTGTTCGCCTCTCTTAAATCTTTGTCTTCTTTCAAATGTTTTCTTTCCAATGGATTCACGCTTTGGGAACTAACATGAATGCGAGCTGACACAGCTTCCACTCGCAAGCATTGTATGATGTATCGGGCGAATCGCCCGTCAACAAAACGTGGAAGAGTTCCACGTTAGCTGCAAAAAGTGCAAACACAGCCAGTCACGGGACCGCGAGGTGCCATAATATTGATCAATCAGCAATGATGACACCTCACTCTCCCACGCAACTCCCACCACTATCCTGGCAGCGGCAGACTTCGTCAAAGGTGCGATGGCCTCGATGATACTCACACTCCGTACTCCAACGCACGCACGCATATACAAAGCAGTAAGGTGCACCTTTCACCCCGCCTTCCCGCGCACTAAGTACCGTAACAACACCCACGGGCCCACCGCCGCCCGGCACGCCTTCTCTCTGCCTGGCGGCCTTCGCCCTTCGGAGTCCCTTCCCCTTTCCCCTGCCTCTATCCCGCCCACACCGCTGCTCGATCCCGGGTGCCAAAATTCCACGGAAATTGTCAACACCCCGCCCTCTCTGACCATTCGATTTCCCCCACCTCACCGCAACAACCCAGCACTCTCTGCATTCGACTCATGATCCAGATCAGTCCCCGCCGCCCTCGTCAACAGTCAAGTTTCAACACTTCGTCAACGCTCTCAAAGCGTAACCGACATCATCACCTCGGTGCTCCGTGCTGACCATGTTTTTTGGCGCAATCACTCGGCCCCACCCCTCTTCCATTTCCATCATGATTTGAGTGACCCGTGTATCTGACTCCGCCCCATTCACTCAACGCAGCGCCGTCTTCCGCACACTCTGCTCGCCGTCTCCTCGACGAATCACTAAAGGATCGCTTCAGCGCCGGCCGGCCAGCACCAGAACAACATACCACCCCTCTCTGCCAGCCAATCCCCCCATGCATGTTCGTTCACGCATCTATCGATGAAGTCTTGCCGATCTACTTATTGTCCTACGACTGGTGGAGTTTGACTCGTGTGGGAGCATGCGAAGCTACGCGTTATTGTTTCTTTTGTTACTTTGCCCAGCGAGAATCCAATTCGTTTGTCTTCTAGATCAAGCACCTGCCTCAAACTTCTTTCCAAGACTTCCATTGTTCTGTTGCATAATAACCCGCCGCGCAAGACGAACGATTTCAAAATCAATCCTCCTTTCTTTGAATTCCAAACCACCATGTCGCCCAAAGCCAAAGACAAAGAGCAGCATCGAACGGCGTTGAACGCCTTCTCACTGGCACTGACCACCCTCAGCGCCGTCTCGAGCCAGATACCGCTTGCTACGCCGTTGGGTGGGATTATTGATTCCCTGTTAGCATTGGCGGGGCGTATTGAGGTGAGCATTGATCAGCCCTTCCATCCCAGAGCTCGACTCGGATAAGATATTCATATGATTTTCGTTTGTTTTCTAGCAAACTTCTGCGAACGCAGCCGGCTTCGCGCAATTAGCGGCGAGAATCGAGTGGCTCACACCTGTTGTCAAAGATTTAGCACAAAATGAGCCGGGGAGAGGACGGGTTATTGTGGGGAGGTTGGAAAGGTGGGTGCAAGCATGTTTCTCTTGCTATCTGGATTCTGGAATCAAATGAACTGACTTTCTTATGTATCAGCGCGTTGCGGTCGATGAAAGAAGATTTCGAGGCGGCCAAGGGGGAGGGCAGGCTAGCCCGTTTTCTGAATAGCGACGATAATAAGGGGGTTATTGAGAAGCACAATGCAATGCTTGCGCAGTTGATAGCTGATTCGACGGTGCGGTGTTCGATTGACAATTTGTATCTATGCTTGACTGACGCGTCTTTTGAAATTTAAAGCTTGCTACTATGGCCGAGGTTCTCAAACGGCTTCGCGAGTCTGAAGTGAGTTTTATACTGAACCCGATTTTTCGCGGTATCAAAGGGAGGCTTACGACTTACAATCAATAGAGCCAATACAGATCAAAAAGTCCAGTAGAAGCTGAAGGTAACTATTTGCATACCGCGCAAACCTGCTAGTCTCACTGCCCCTTCACAGAAACTTTCGTGATGGGAGATCTTGCCGGTGTGTTATTGTTTCATATAAGACAACTCTCCGGTATCGTATACTCAACGGAGCTGCATATGCATAGGTGGATGCGGCGGTTCTGGCGGAAACGCCACTGGCATCGGGGGTGACGGCGGACCGGGCGATGGACCGCAACTCGTAGTTGACGCGGACTTGGACGTCGATAGGATTCGAGTGGGGAATGTTTCTGGTGAGTCCTTCGAATCAATCGATTCCGTTGTTGATTTTGTTTCTTCCGAACTCATTTATGATGGATTCATAGGTGGAACGGGAGGTGCAGGTGGTACAGGGGTCGATAGAGGCGGGGTGGGCGGGGTTGGGAGAGGACCGATAATCAGTTTGCGAAGGAATAGGTTTGTGAGTGCTGTTGGACCTTCGCAGGCGTAGGAAGAAGAGGGACTAGGCTTCGAATGAAATCAATGAGGTGTTTGTTCTCCCACTCAGAATACCAACAATGCTGCAAGAATTCCCGTTCGATTAATGGTTCAGCTATGCAGAGTACCCAGCCGTCTCGCTTTTTTCGATCTTAGGCTTTCATCTTCAGCGTAAGAGTATTCACATGAATATTGATTAATGCGACTCATTGAAGAGCGCTGGCATACCTAGTCCCTAGTCTCCCGCAGTCAGACTCTATGAGATATATGATAGTCCATATATCTTTTTATATAGATCAGCCAAGACAAATCTTCGGGCCACTGAAGTCTATGTATCATTCCTTCCTTCTCAGCACTATACCGAACGAACTCATCGAGTCAATTTTTCCCCTCTCTTTGTTTCCAAGATGGATTCCAAATGGATCCACGCCTTCGTAACTAACATGAGTGCGAGCTGACACAGCGTTCATTCGCAACATGGTATAATACTCGTGGAAGTGTTCAACGCTAGATTGGACAGGACAGTCATGATCACGGGACCGCGATCTGCCATAATGTTGATCAGCAACAACACTAGCAACACAGCCATCGGAGTCTTCTACCTTTAACTCACCTAGGCTGAGGCTGCGAGAGCACTCCGAGTCGCTCATACAGCCTACTCCGCTACTTCTGAACTCGCTGCTGACGCGCTGCTTCCTAGAGTCTTTTCAAAGGTGGAGCTCCAAGGCCGAACGGACCAGAACGGCGGACGCATGATTGATTCTCAATTTCTCAAAAGAATCGCCGAACTGCGGACGAAGGATTTGCGACGACCGTCAGCGACTTGACATGACTGCGAGGACCTCCTGAGTCTTATCCTCAGGCTACAGCTTGATATCGACATCTTTTGATTCGGCATCTGCTTTCATCGCAAGCTGATTTACTCGTACCGGCCAAATCCAAGCAAAATCTGGGTCTCTTCAGGGCGGCGGGGAATTCAATACTTGGAAACTTGCAGTCCTTCTGTTTCGGACCTTATTTCCAACCTCAATGCATACCGGCTGGCATGGTCCAACCACTTCATCGCTGGTTATCAATAGTTACTAGGCAGTGCGAACCGGATCTTCTTCCCTCGAAGCCATCTCCCGAACTACATGATACCTGCTCCTTTCCCATTCCCAACAGCGATAATGACGGTACTCATTCTTCGGGATATATGTACCCTTGGCCTGGGCAGATCCCACGACAGCTGGTCTGCCTTTTCTTCCCCCTTCTCGTCTCATCTTTCCCGTATCCCTCGAAGGTCCCTCACTGCGAGCCCGCTACGTTTTAACCTCACTTCATGCCCAAATATGGTGGCAAGGGACGCACTGGACCGTCCCATAGATTCGATAGGCAGAAGAACGGTGGTCATCCGCACAGCCAAAACGATCAAGGGAAACATACTGGTGGCGGTAGTGACGAGGGTAATGGGGGTGGAAATGGGAGCGGCATTGGCAGTGGCAGCGGTAAAGGCGGTCATGGTGGAGGGGGCTTCAATGGCGGGGGTCTCAACAAAAACTCAATCACTACTCTCCCAATATCTTCCACTTCAACGGCTACTATATCGAGGCATGGTGAATCCTCCCTCGACAAAGTCTATGGTGACTGAAAGACTACATAGGACGTTGACCATCTCGGGGGCGACTCAATCGGAGTCATCTAGCTTCGAGTCCGTAGCTTTGCCCACTCAAGACTCGACTACTTCGTACGTACAGCTCTTCGATAAATTACTGAGGGAAACAAGTTACGAGCGCATGGCAGATATCCAATGACAGCCGCAGATTCATCGCAGACAGGGATAAGCTCAGCGACACGGTAGAGATCCTCGGTTGTTTCAAGTATCGATGGCTCATTTCCTTCTCCAGCAAAGGTCTGGGGACCAACATGATCGTCGCCATCTCCTTGGCTTCACTTTTTGTGGTGATTGCCTCTGCTTTGACGCTCTTTTTCTGCTGGCGGAGGCGACGGCGACGAACTGCTCTCAACGAAAAGGACGGAAGTCTGTCTGCGAATCCTTATCCCTTCGGAATCGTCGCAGCGCCTCAAACGAGCCACGCAAAACTAGACTTTGTCAACTCGTCAGCATTCTTTTCCACTCCGGCTGCAAGTGGGACTCTAGCTCCTTCTTCCTCCTCCGCAACTTTCGCATTCCGGCAGGACACGCTGCCCTCTATCTCCCAATCACAATCTCAGTCTCAGTCTCAATCCCAAGATCACTCTTCAGAACAATCTACGGATGTAGATACCCTCCATCGACAACCAACGATACTTTCCTCCGTCTCGCATTCCTCGTCAGCAACACGCGGCTCGCTATATCCGACTTTCGTTACTGGCTACGACAACCCACGGTCGGCGAGGATAGCGGAGTATCTGGCTCAGCTGCCGCCGATTTCGAGTCCGGTGACGTTGGAAGAAGAGCACAGACCTACTGCTGGGGGATCGAAGGGGAAAGAGAAGGAAGGGTCGATAGAGCCGCCTTGATGATCGGCTGGCGTTTCGATGAATGGACACAGACGGATTGTTAATTTCGTATGTATGATGAGACGACATGAACTCTTTAATCTATATCCTTGTGCGACAGCTGAACGCCGTACACGAATTCCCGTATCAACGCAGTTGAACAGATGTTGCTGGCTACGGCTAGTCTGTCTGGGAAAAATGTGAGTAATTATACAGGTCGTATTTTCGTTCATCTGCTGATTGTAGTCTGGATGTTCGATACTCTTCCAGCCTATTCATGCATACCCGGATCTTCAATTGCGACTGGGCAAGACTTGGGATCGTTTCGATAGTGTGCACTGATGGCAACCGACAGCTAATACGACTCCGAGATCTAGAGATACAAGCTTGCGTCTAAACTCGCCTGGGGAGTTCAGGATGGATCATGAGTGTGATCCATGACCCCATCTCTGATCACTATGCTGCGGGATCTTCGGCGTTGAAATGGACCAGTGAGCAGCCGTGTCCCAAGAAAACATATTCCGAATCGGTGAATTTGCGTTCTCACTGATTGTCCATGTATTCATACTGATTTCGTTTCACAGCGCGAACACTCGGAGGAGGCGTGAGGTAAAACATTCAAAGCTAATGGACTGCAATTACAATATGAGGGTATACGATTAAATAAGTCACTTCCAAGCCGTCTCCGTTCAAATACATCCGTTCTTCAACCCTACTACTCATCCGATTCCTCTCGCCCCTCATTCCATTCGGCCTGTTTCCACGGCAGATCCTCGCGGACGGGCAACGCCTTCATTCCTAGCGCACGAGGTAATCCCGTCATTGCTGCTGGATCACAAGGACTGCGTCCAGGACTCGGGGGAGGGGTTCCCTCGACATAATACACGATGCGCCGGCGCTCAGCGCCGGGAGGCGGTGTGTGCGATGTGACGACCGCGACAGGTCTCGCCGCGGGTACCACAGTGATATTCGCTGGCCTGCTCTTGCTGCCTTTGGGCTGCGGGATACGATCGCGAAGCGCAACATTCAATTCTGCTTCTTCCTCGGCAGGCACGACGGTGAGTTATTTTGCCTGCGGAGGGACGGAGATCGTCCGGAAATGCAGAGGAAGGTATTCGTATGTCTCTAAGACGGGCGGGGCGGGTGACGCCGCATTGTCGTCGGCGTCGAGGTGATTATGTTTCCACCATGGGGTGTGGCCTTCAGCATATTCCAGAGGCGTGCCCGGAGACCCGAGCGGCGTGAGCTGGAAGAGATGTGCAAAGTGGCCCTTGAATTCTGCAGTATTTTCAATGGGGTGTTGTGCTTTGTGAGACATGATGAAGGAGGATTGCTTTTGAGTCGTTCGCCTCGATCGCGGGTTATTTATGCAAGGAAACAATGAACTTCCGGAAAGAGGAAAGACAATTGAACTGATTTCTCGCAGTGCAAAGTAACAAAAGAAACAATAACGCATAGTTACACATGCTCCCACACGAGTCAAACTCCACCAGATGCAGAGACCGAAAACAATAAGCAGATCGGCACATTGACGGCTTCCTCGGCGGATCAATTGTTTCCCTCGGCAGTGAAAACCGTCGAGGCGATTTGAAACTTGAGGAATTCTGACTTCGGATCCGTCAAGTTTTGACTGCTAGTCATGGTTAACCTCGCGCCTACAAGTGCTACAACTTCAGACTTAGGCTCCGTGTCTGGTCTAGGCGACGGCGAGATGTGTCAGCGGAGTTCGAAGTTTGTTCCCACGGTTCAACTGTTCAACTCTGAAGTAAGAAATTTGATTATTCATACCATGGTTGGCACTCATAGGACTTAGAAAGAAGATTTTTGTAGCATACGTGCGTAGATATTTCTTCAAATGCAGCGTCGAATACGGAGAAATTGAGGTCTATGAGGCATCAAATCAGGACTCCCCTGCCATCACCGACATTCATGTCATATACCAACGCTGCGGCTACAAAGGTAGCCTAATTGACAACATCAGACGAGGTCTGCTCAAGCGTATGTACCATGCAGTAGTTTGGTTGAGCGCCTCGCATGCCGCAGTCAGAGAACCTCGAGTCTTTGAACTGTACCAGATTTTGTTGGCTGCAAGTTGGCGCCATGGCTGCAAGGCGCTCCGCTGATTATGTGAGAGTATTGGGTACCTACTGTATCTTTCATTTTTTTCGATCCTCAGGGGATTTCCTTGGCAAAGAAGACTGTTCTTCGTCTTCATAAGTCACGATTGTATGCGATCACTCCCTCCAACTTACTAGATTACCGTAACGGAATGTCTTGGATCATCCATAGATCAAGCGTTGCTGAATGGGTACGTTTTGCCGTGGGTCAGCTGCGAGTGGTAGAAGTTGTCAATGAATACACTATCGATTCTGATAGTTCGCATCAGGCGGCCTTGTGTGCGGGGGACGCGAGAGAAGGCAGTTAATCGGAATTTCGGTCACCGGATTTTCCCATCGTTGCCTGCCTCCCTTCCTACTCCCGAATGATATACTCATTTCTTGAACATCTTCTTAGAGTAAGCGACATGTGTTCACTCCATTGCACTCGGCTGATTATATTCTTCTCCTCGGGCCTGCTACGACCCTGGAATAACGATTCGACTGAACAACAAGAACCGCTGTAATGCTTCGAAAGTTCAGGCAGATGTAGATGATTGAATCTTTGGAAGTTGGACAGTATTTGCGGGATCGGTGCACAAATTTGGAGGCTTACCGTGATACGCTTTGAATGTCGACGTCCGTCCGCCAGGTTGCGGGTATAAATGCCCCATGGAAGTCGGTAAGGTTGAGAAGTGTCTGAGATGACAGCCGCGGCAAACCCCAAGTTCTCTGAAGCTTGGGACAAGCTTGGGAAATTGATTGTCCAGAGAGCGTCGGGAAGCAAGCGAAAACGAACATCTCAACTGTGCCATCTGAACAACGCTGATTGCCGGCTCAGGATTTGTTGGTGAAGATGCGGCACAGAGGTTGAAGTGACCCGGGGACATCGGCGGTGGGTCGGAAGCGACGGCAGTCAAATGATTATGATCCGCTGTTCCCACGGTTGAACATGGCTTCCCATCGGTTGAACCTGAAGTTGATGAGACTCGTCAGAACCCTTGTCTAGAATATATTCCGTTATGCATTTCACTGCATGAAAGCACGCCATGACCCAGCTAACCGCGGTTATCTCCTAGAGCCTTTCATTCAATACCCAACAGCAGGCGCAGATGTGCGAAGAATTTTGTTTACGAAAAACGGTCGTTTCTCCGAATGCAGAGTGACACCTTGGGAGCCGCACCGTTGCGAGGAGGGATCTCTACGCAGCACCTGCGCAGCACCCAGATATATAAGGAGGGTTTTTGATTATTGTGAGGGTGGCCCCAAAATGCAGAGCCTATCTCCCATCGAACCTTTCTCCAATTTGATGCTCAGCTCTCACTTTGTGCTGGCCTCTTGCGTCTTCCTATTTGGAATCTATATTGCACAGGATTTTATCAAGAGGGTTTCAAGCGGCGTAAAGCTGCCAGGGCCGCGAGGTCTTCCTCTGGTTGGAAATGTCCTACAAGTTAGTTCACCATCCATACTATCGCAAATTTGATGGCTAACTGGATTGAAGATGAGAGCTGGCCACGCTAGAGCGCTCGCTCAGTGGACGAAGATGTACGGCGGAATGTTCAGGTATGAGTTCCAAGCACAGCGACAATAAATACACTCATCGCCGCCCGTCTCAGACTCACCTTGGGTGACAGAGAAGCGGTACGGGTGCAAAATCACTTTCGAGGTGACTGAGACCGACGTTCTTGCAGATTATAATCAATACGCATGTCGACGTGAACAAGACTCTCATTCAACAAGGCGCTGCTTTCCAGTCTCGCCCAGAGTTCAAGCTATGGCATGGCGCTTTTACTAAGGCTTTGGATCCGGACGCTCCAACGACAATTGGAAGTGAGTGAGGAATTGTCTTGACGCCTTGCACCTGCTAAATCTCCCGTCAGCGACCAAATATAGTGAAGATATCAGCAAATACAGACGCCTTCTAACGGCTCCAACCAGCGCTGCCAAACTGCCAAGGTACGGGCGACGTCGTTCGCGGCTTCAATCCCCGATATTCATTAGCGATCCCAAGATTCAATCATTTCGCTGCCCGCCGATACTCCAAACTTGTCAATCTCCTGGCAGAGAGCGCAAAGTCCGGTGTCGCGCAAGACCTGGCCTTTCATTTCTGGGTCACTACAATCGGAATCAGTGCCGACATTCTCTTTGGACAACGCTTCGACGACGATGTGACGCGGCTCGTAGCCGATGTAAACGTCAGATCTTTCCGCCAACGCAGCCTCGCCACGCCTTTACACGATTACATCCCTCTCGTCGCCGGAGCGGAGAAACTTGCCCTTGCTCTCGCCTCGCCCATTCGCTTCGTTCTTCGCCCTTTTGGAGTCTCGGCGACTGCTTGGTTGGATTCTATCCGCGAGGCTGAGGAAAATGCTAAAGATCTCCGGGATGCTGAAATTGGTTTCTGTACGGCGCTTCTCAAAGATCTGCATGACCGACTAGATGCGGGGGATCAGACGCCGTCTCAACTGGGGGATATATTCCGCACCATCGAACCGGGGACTTTGACGCCGAGGGATGAACTGCGCCTTGCGACGACGTTAGCTGGGTCGGGGATGAGCGGGGGCACGACGCTTACCTGGCTTACAGCTTTGCTTGCTGCGCATCCCGAGATGCAGGAGAAAGCGTTTCAAGCAATCGAGGAGATTTATGGGGGCGAGGTCCCAGACCCGATGGACACGGATCGCGTTGAGTATATCAAGGCGCTGGGGTTGGAGGCTGGGAGGTATTTTACGTCGATTCGGTTGGGGTTCCCGAGGGAGACGCATGAGGATGTTACTGTGGATGGGGTGTTTATCCCGAAGGGTGTGTTGGTCGTGTATAACTCGTACCAAATCAATCGGGATCCACAGCGGTATGATTTCCCCGAGGAGTTTTTGCCTGAGCGGTGGATGGAGGGGCATTATGGGAGAACGGACGTGAAGCAGTCGAAGGTCGGCGTACCTCATATGAATCATGGTGCGGGTCGACGCGTGTGTATGGGTGTACCTAGTGAGTCCTTTTATCTATATCTCCTGCGGTTTTTCGTCGATTTAAAAATATTTCAGACGTGAGCAAGATGTCTTACGGAACGCTCGTTCTTTTGCTCTACTTCTTCAAGCTGGAGCGCGGTGCACTCGGAAAAGCCGCTCGAGATGCGGTGTTTCCGCAGTTGCGAGCCGTAGGTGAAGCCAGTCTTGAAGTTCACCCGATCGACGATCAGGTATCGGTGTGCGACGCTCAGGCTTTGCCTCTTGCGGCGGGGATAAAGCTTACGGTCCGGGACTCGAAAGTGCTCGCGCGTTGGCTGGCTGAGGGGCATCGAGAGTTGGACCAGTGGGATCGGCCGAGGTTGGACTCCGATTAAAAGTTGAAGGAGACTCTGAGCTTCTGTGGCCGCGTAAATGTGAATTAGCATAGTCCGAACTTTGTTCAGCAAAAACATTGCATTTTGCGACATGAGGGAAGAGAGGAAGGTTCGCCAGCCAACCAAATTTCGCGCATTTCTGTTCGGACTTTGCCGACTGCCAGTGCACGGCGGGATCGTCCGGACAGGAGTCGGCCCTTTGGCAGTGGATTTGCGCTTTTTGCAAACCTTCAAGTTTGCCCGAAATTTCAACAGATGAACATTGTGAAGGATATCTGGGTTAAAAATGAACGTGTCTTTCAGCTGATTTTTTACGAGTGTTCTAATCAAATTTTACAATACTATACAAGGTCTACGGCCCTTTAAGGTCCTCGACTATCCAGGTCCAAATCAAGCTCAGTTCTGAATTTCCCGCCAGCTATCTCCCCTCGCTAGAAGCACGCACATCCCCCGCCTGCGAGGGCGATGAAACGTAAATAGTACTCCCGTCGGCGCGAGCGGAGCGCAGCTCGTCGCGCTCTGGGAGGCCGGAGATGGTTAATTTGAGCTTTTGATTCACAGCGCTACGATGAGAATTCGCAGGTTGAGCTTCTACGTCGGTTTCTAAACTTGAAGGACGGATCGGCTTGCGAGTTCGGCGAGGACGGTGCTGGGTGAGAGAGAAGACGAGGATGATGCCGCAGATGAGGAAGAAGACCATGCCGGCTGCGACGGCTGCTGCTATTGGGAACGGGGAGCTGTCACTGGGGAGGGATTCAGAGGGGGTATGGAGAGGATGGTTGGATAAATTGGTAATACCTGGGCGTATCATTGTAGTTGGTGCTCATGATGCCGCCTGCCAGAGGCTGGGCTCGGCCTTCGCTAATATCGATATGAATTCAGCATGAGAAATACAAGAAGAGTAAAAATTCGGAAAGAGGAGAGGAGCGTACCGGGTTAAGCAAGCACCAGGCGCTTCAAGGGAAGTACGATTTGGGTTGACGGAGTGAGATTGCTATCCGCGCCTTTATATGCACGTCGGGAAAGAATCCATTATTGGTTGATAGAATCGATGCTGTCCGCAACCATCGAAAAGGAATTTGACAACGGATAACAACAGATTGAGCGTGTCAGAGGGATTACAGGATCGTGGCTTCCTTGATGATTGGATATTGAGGGAGTGGGTCTCAATTTTACGGCTTGATGGAGGGAAAGTCGGCGGGAAGCAAGCGGGAAGAGCGATGTCGGGCGGAGGTCGTTGGAGATTCGGGCGCGACTGTCAGACGGTTGATTAGTTTAGACAGAACGTCACGGTTTGGGCGGATTATCAGTTTTGACGCGAAAGCCTGAGGTTTTCAGGCTGCGCAGAAGTACTTACGTCCAGTCAGTACTACTTATGTAGGGCAAGCCAAGGGTCAACTTGGCAGCTGATATCGATGGGAAAGGGAGTATATTCCGTCGTTCGAAGGAGCAAGAACCTCGTTGGAAGCGTCGACGTTGCCAGCTGTCCGAGTCGACTGAATGGTGGGAGTTGGAAAGGCAGATCCGGCGAATTGTGGTCGGAGTAGTCGGCCCGACTCCCGAGGGCCTTTTTGCCTATGTTTGGCTGCACGGCGCGAAAATGCTAGTTGACCTGCTGTTTTCTTCTTACCTCCATGTCGCGCATCGATCTCAGTCCCTGGCGGCATCGGTCAGGTAAGATACTCAGGTCCCTCTCCGTGTGCTTACCATCTCCGCTGATCATCCTCGTTTTCTTAGAGAATCGCCTCGTGCGCCGGGCCGACACCGTGGTCGTTGGTCGTCGAGCGCTGACATTGGCGCGTCAGTGAGCGGCCAAGACGTGCTGCTAGTTTCGTGACATGTGAGCCAAGCTTCCATAATCTTACCGCCTTTTTGACCGTTTCTCTGCAGATTGAGAGTCGGACACTCTAAACTTGATTTCGCCTAACGACTCAAATGGTACGTGTTATTTCAGTGTTTAGCCCAGTCCTGCCCCGTTTTCTTATGCAATGATACTATGTTACTATGAGTGCGATGTATGAGTACCTATGGGCACAATGCATAGACCGTGATTTGCGCTCTTTCCCCTCCCCCGTCTTCTTCCCCATGATGAGTCGCGTTTTTTGACTCTATACACAGGATGTCTGGCTCCATCTAGTGCCTTTCCTGCTCCTCAAATCTTTTGACAGCCATGTCGTTGACCTCTGGCGTGTCGGTCCTGTAAGATAATCATGTCTTTACTTCCGGTCTGCGCTGAAAAAAATCACTTTTCTTAGAAGATTGGCCCCGGACGGCGAGACTGTGTTCTATCGTCGCTATGGTTGCGCTGACCTCAGCGCGTCAGCGAGCGGTGAAGAGTCGCGGTAAACTGTTCACCGACTCCAGAAATATTGCAGGTCTCTCGACGAACCCCTTCCCTGGGCGATATGGCGCCTGGCAGGCTATGGCTTGGGTGTGCTTCGTCTATCAACGCCATCAACTGCCCGCCGGTACGTTTCTTTGCTTACTTTCAATCCCCAGCCCTCCTACATCTTCCCGCTGCAATGATATGTTATCCTTGTCTCTCTTATGAAGTACCCACGGGTACTATGTACATCATCATTCTATTTCCATTTTCTTTTGAGCACTTTCTCTTCTCTCCTCCTTTTTGTTTCGCCGTTGCTCACACTTTGTATTCGGACAGACTTCCACTCACCCCCCGGTTTACTTGATCACCTTTTCCTCCTCCTCGGCATCATTGATTCAAATGGGTCCCGTTCGCGGGTCACTGTCCGAGTTGCGAACGCGCTCTCGACGCTACGTAGCATGGTATGCGTCCTTTCTTTTCCCCCTCGAATATTTTCTTGTGATGACAACTCATATCTGTCAAAAACAACGAGCGCCTCCAAGCGCGATGTGTCTTTTTATAATCCTAGTTATACTGAACCTTTTTCCTCCTCGCGTCTACTTCTTTCTTGATAACCCATTACTGACCTCTTGTCGATCTTGTAGGCCGACGAATTTTGCGGCAAGCGGACATTCGCCCGAGTAGTAAATATACTCAAAGTAAGTCTGGTCCCAATTATCTTCGGATCTTCTTCTTCCATGATGTCTTTATCATCCATAAAATACAAGCACCTCTCGAGGGGCTAGGCGTAAACAAACGTATCTGATTCTTTTATTTTGCCTTCGTCTTCATTCTGCGTATCTTTCCTTGCTCATGATTTTCTTCAGATCGGGAGTGGCTGTTGCTAGCTCTGACACCCTGCTGTTATATGTC
Source organism: Favolaschia claudopus (assembly GCA_037176885.1). Taxonomy (NCBI): domain Eukaryota; kingdom Fungi; phylum Basidiomycota; class Agaricomycetes; order Agaricales; family Mycenaceae; genus Favolaschia; species Favolaschia claudopus. Next base: position 2,047,632 of record JAWWNJ010000011.1, on the reverse strand, counting down.
CTTTAGGTCGTCTTCCACAGGCGGCAGTGTGAGGCACGCGTCGCCTATGCTGTGCCTTCGCAGTCACAGCCCCCTGTCCTTCAGAATCAAAGCCCATCCCTCCCAACCTCTCCCTCTTTCTCCTCACTCTTCATTTCGCATACCACCACCACCCAACCACCCAACCACCCACCATGACACCCCTCCCCCTCTACCGCCAACTCCTCCTCCCCGCCCTCCCCGCGACGAAGATCCGCCTCGCCCTCCTTGGCACAGCGCTCGCCGACGCCCTAGGCGGCCCCGCCGAGTTTCAGCCGCGGTTCGGCTTTGAGTTCGTTAAAGAGATGCAGAGGAATGAGAATTTTGATTTGCCAGAGGGGGTGTGGACGGATGATACGAGTATGGCGTTGGCGTTGGGGAGGGCGGTGGCGAGGGCGCCGTTCGAATCCGGGCAGGGAGAGGAGGACGCGGCGGAGGCGGCGCAGCTGGAGCAGTACTACCTCTGGTGGCGCGACGGCGAGCTCAGTGCGATTGGCCGGTGTTTCGATGTTGGGGGTACGATAAGGAGGGCGCTGGCGGTGTACGAGGCGGAGTTGGCTGCCGTCGGTATCGAGGCACAGCGCTGGCCTCCACCCCCCTCATCCTCCTCAGCGCAACTCGAGAAGCTTAAGACGAAAAGAAGACAAGCAGCATCGAAAGCGCTGAAACGCATAAAGAAGGATATGGCCGGGGCGGTCTTCGGTGGGAATGGGTCCTTGATGCGGGTGGTGCCGGTGGGGCTGGCGTACTGGTGTAAGGGGGAGAGGGTGGTGGGAGAGTGCGCGAGGAGGAGTAGTAGGGTGACGCATCCGAATGAGGTGTGCCAGGAGGCGTGTGAGGTGTGGGCGGTGGGGGTGAGGGGCGTTGTATGGGGGGCGGCGCAGGCGGAGGTGGCAAGGGGGTGGTGGTGCGGGGAATGAGATGGGGATGGGGAAGGGGACGATGAAGACGAAGTTGGATGTGTTGCACCATTTTGCGAGCTTTTCGTATAAGACAGACGCGTTGAAGAAGGCGTTGGCAGCAGATGTGCCTTTACCGAAGGGTCTGGAGGGGGACGAGGCAAAGATGGAGGCGCATTATGCTAAACATCACCGCCTATTGCGGCTTATTACCGACACGCGGGCGAAGACTCCTGCGTCCTCCTCGCCGGCCTTAGCTGCAGGTCAGAGCCTTGAAGAAACCGCCACCCTCATGCTGCTCCCGCAAGCCGCCACCCTGCCGTCGTCGGGGTACGTCGTGCACACCTTGTGTGCGGCGCTCTACGCGTTTCTCGCTACGGAGACGTTCGAGGCTGGGACGCTGCTTGCGGTGAATATGGGAGACGACGCGGATACGGTGGCGGCAGTGTATGGGGGTTTGGCGGGGGCGTGGTATGGCGTTGAGGAGAAACGTGCTGGGGAAGCAGGAGAAGGAGAGGGATTGTTTTGGTCGAAGAGGGTGCGGGAGTGGCGGGATAAGCTCGTGAGGAGGGAGTTGGTGGAGGAGGTTGCGGAGGAGGTGGTCGAGTTTGCGGAGAGGTCGATGAGGGCGGGGATGGCTGTCTAAGGTAGCTCCTCGTTGTAAGATTTCGACTTCGTGGTATTGGACGGGGCGCTCATCGTGTCCTCAGATCCTAGGTACTTTGTACGAATTGATGTGAATGGAAAAATTTTCTGTGCATTCTTTGTCGGACTTTGGTGAAGCACTGGCCACTGCCTACTCTTCCTCTCCACCTTCGTCTCGGCGCTCGTCCATGGAAGAACTGGATGGAGTATCGTCGTCACCTAGAAAGGTACCCAGCGTTCTTGGTTCTTGGCAGAAACATTCATGCTCATCCTCAGCACTTGGATTGAGAAGCTTTCGTTTGTCGCGCTTTCTCACTTGTTCATATGATCGACGAGTCGACCCCATCGCCTCACCTGTGTGGCTTGGAGCGTTAACAGCAGCGCGCATGCGATACTACGGTGCGAAGACATTCGACCAAGCCCCTCCCTCCTGTCCAAGGGCTAGGCACCCCTTGGCGGATTCAATTAGTTTTTAGGGTGCCGGAGTCTGGCATACCTATTCTTCTTTCCTCACCACCTCCTCCACCTCTCGCCACCCCACCGGTACACGCGTGCGCATGTCGAAACCGAAGCGTTCGGGATACATCCAGACCGCAACAAGCCCGTCTGCACATGATCTCTCTCGGAATGCACCCACAACCCCTGGCCGCTCTTCGCGCTCACCGCGGGGCGGTGACTTTCGCGCAGGCAGGGCAGCGGCAACCCCAGCCGTCCTTCGTGCGGAAGCTCTCGGCGTCGGGACGAAGTGGGGAGGAGAGTCGGTATTTGCTGAGTCCTAGTGCGCGAGGCGTGCATTCGATATCCGAGAAGGTAAGTAGGTTGGCGCTGGTGGCGTTTACCGCGTCGTGGCTGCCATGCTGACTGCTCCTTTGTTTCATTCGTCTAGTATCACCTTGCTGCTGATCCCGCGTCCTGGGGGTATGACATTACGCACGCGGAGCCAGACGATGGGCTGCATGATCCGCGCTCAGACGATCGCTCGTCCTTCAGCATCTTCAATATGCGCTCAATCTCGAACGTTGGATGCGTGTTGCTGCTCTCTGTCCTCATACTCGCGCTTTTGTGAGGATCCCTTGTTGGACGCTAACTTGAATGTATTGACTCATACGATTTCGTAGTGTAGCGTACCCCGTCGTCTCACATTTCCAAAACACTCCCGTGGCGGCACGTCTGCTGCACCTCAACGCGACGGGGCAGGTTCCGAATATCGGGAATTTTGGCTTGATCGATAGGGACACGCCGGAGGCGAGTATTGTCGTGTATCTTGTTGTGCTGATGCTGACACCGTTAAACGTAGGAGATGTATACTATCAACGGGTATCGCGATCCTTCGAATCCCTCAGAAAAGTATCAGCTCGTGTTCAGCGACGAATTCGAGACGGAGGGGAGGTCGTTCTATGCGGGAGACGATCCTTATTGGTGGGCATATCGCGGAGGCTTTCGTCGACGATAATTGACTGCTGTGAAGGGAGGCGGTAGACCTGCACTACTGGGCGACTGGGAATCTCGAGTGGTATGTCTGCTTCGTCCACGAAGAATACACTTGGCTGAGAGATTCTACAGGTACGACCCGTCTGCGCTTACGACGCGTAACGGCGCGCTCGAGATCAATCTAACGCGGGTGGATGACCCGTCACAGAACCACAACATGCAGTATCGCGGTGGGATGATGGCGACTTGGAACAAGGTCAGCTCTCCTTCGGTCGTTGCCACTCGAGCACGACATTCACCTTCATGCGCACATAGTTTTGTTTCACCGGCGGGATCATCCTCGCTAACGTGATGCTGCCTGGCGCGACCAATGTCCATGGGCTGTGGCCAGCTGTATGGACTATGTAGGTTTCCAATCGCTCTGACTCATACCAAGCAAACTAAGCCTTGCCCAGGGGAAACCTCGGCCGTGCGGGATATGGGGCGACTCTCGACGGATTGGTGCGCCCTCTTCACCACCGCACCGTTCTCGCTAACTTTGATGTAGTGGCCGTATTCCTACGATGCCTGCGACGTGGGAACCCTGGCGAACCAGACGCTCAATGGTGGCCCGCCAGCGGCCTTGACGTCGGGACATGACGACTATAATGGCGAGCTGTCGTACCTGCCTGGACAGCGGCTTTCCCGGTGCACTTGTCCCGGGGAGTCGCATCCTGGCCCCATGCATGAAGATGGGACGTATGTCGGGCGGTCGTCGCCTGAGATTGACGTGATTGAGGCTCAGGTGGGTACCTTCGCGTTGAGGCCCTGCGAGGAGTGCTGATATGGAGCATCGTGGTAGATTGGCGAGCTCAACGGCGTGGAAGTGGGACAGGTGTCCATGTCGGCGCAGTGGGCGGTGAGTGGTGAATGCTGAGGGCCTTCTTCGTGTTGCTCACGAGGCTATGGATGGGATCCAGCCCTTCGATGAATCATATACGTGGAAGAATACGTCGGATAATATGGTCATCGCGGATCTTACTACCTCGCATCTCAACTCGTACGCGGGCGGAGTGTACCAACAGGCCACGTCGGTGGTCGCTACGACGAGTGGGTAGACTCTCGTCTCTTTGTGCCCGTTTTCCTAATCTACGCCGCAGACCAAAGCTGTTATCAGCTGACGGAGCAATGCTTCTCGGTGCAAGGTTTTGAGTACGTTCCCGGGTATAACGACGCGGTGCGTCTCTGCTTTCTTTCTCCGGGGTGAAGAGGCTGCTCAAGGATAGCTTTTTGTGCAGTATATAACGTGGATAACCAACAACGAGGTCACTTGGACACTCAAGGCAGACGGCGTTGGCGCCAATGCTGGGACGCAGATCTCAGCGCGCCCCATCTCTGAGGAGCCGATGGTGCGTTCCCCCCTTCTCCCTCCTTCGAGCAGCAGCCGATAATCGTGCCCCCAGTACATCCTGGTGAATTTGGGCATCTCGCCAGCCTTCGGATTCGTCGACGTCGAGCATCTCGTCTTCCCAGCGATCATGCGCATAGAGTGGATACGTGTGTACCAGCGTGCTGATAGGATTAATATCGGGTGCGACCCGCCGGAACGACCGACTGCTGCGTATATCGAGGCGTACGTCTCTTTCTCTTCTTCATTTTGGCATTCATTCTCATTCTTGGGCTGTTGGTTAAAAGGTACAAGGAGGCGTATACCAATCCTAATTATACTACGTGGGAGGACGATTTCAAGCAGCCGTTCCCGAAGAACAAGCTTGTAGACCAGTGTTAATTTTGCCGCCGCTTTGGACATCTTGTAGACCGACTGCTGCTTTGGCAACTTGCGAAGTTGCGATACATATACAGTACTGCTACTTTCCGATAACTTTCGTTCGCGTCAATGTATATCCAGTAATGCAAGCGGCTTCAAGCAAGATTTCGGGGAGCGGTCAAAGCGCGAAATCGCTGTCACGTCACATTGGCCATTACTGTCATGCTTGTCATGTCGTCCGTCAGGTCTCAACGGCGAATTTCCCAGCTCTTATCCTCCAGCTAGCCTCAAGTTCTCAGAATCTGCGAAGCGAGCTGCGGGCTACCGCTCACGATCATCCGCAAATGCATTTATACATCTTGTTAGTAGCCAGTACAATACGCTGGCGGGTATGGTACAGAGCGTGTAGTAATGCATACACGCAACAATGTCCGGCTACTACCACTCGTACATACAAGCACTTGTAGGGCACGGAAGTCCGCCAGAATAGCCGACACAAAATGTGTCTATCATCGGTAAGAGAAATTTCCTCATGAACCCAAGCGGAAATCCGCACCCAAACAAATCGCACCTCCACTCAAATCAACTCACAACACCTCATTCCAACCCTAAAGCCCACGCACTCCCCTGCCTCTGCTCCAGCTCACGTATCCGTGCCTTCGTCGCTTTAACATCCACCCCCTTCCCGCCTCGCTCCAGCAGCGCCTGCGCTGCCCGCAGCTCAGCGGCGATGTACGCTTGGCGCGCGGCGGGGGAGGAGGTGGGACCGGGTTCGCCGGCTGCGAATGAGGTTGGCCAAGAGCCGGAGGGGTTGTGTGTTGGTTGTTGTGGAGCGTTGGGTTGTGAGGGTGGAGGGTAGGAAGCTAGCTCGACGGCGTCGCGGTCTGTTGGCACCGGCATTGGCATTGACATTGGCATGGGGTCCTTGGCGATGGAGGGGCGAGATTCCGCTGGAGCCTGCTTGGTATTGGGGTTCATGTTGGCCCCGCCAAGAGTCTTGCCGGGCCCAGCGAACGCGGCTCTCCGCCGCGCGCGACGGATGAAGAGCCAGCGGATGAAGAAGAGGGCGAAGAGGAATGCGAGGATGCCGACTGCGACACCGACGATGAGGCCGACGGGGGCTTTGTGCTCTCTATTTCGATAAGTTTTGCTTCGTTAGAAACAATGGATGATTTGGCAAGACAAAGAACGACGCACCGGTTTGATTTGAGAGCGTGAGTGGGTGCGGGGCTGGTTATTTTGGAGTAGTTAGGTGTGTACAAGAGGAATGAAGAGAAAGAGACTAAGCACCGATGGGAATGGCTCTCTGTAATCTCATTAGAAGCGGCGATACCCGAAGTGGCGGTCGGGGGGATGGTCACCCGCGGCTCCAGCGGCGCGGGGGTCGGCGTCGTTGGTGTTGGCGCCGGGGACATTGAGGGCAGCGGCGAAAGCGAGGGTGGGGGGTCGTGTGGGGGATAGGTAGGATGGCGGAGAAGAGAAGGTGGGAGTGTAAGACAAGGCCGATCCTTGTTACGTAACAATATCACGATCGCTTGGCAGTAACTTTGGCATTTGATCATAACAGCGACAAAACTCTTGGTTTCCTTCACCATTCCAGTTGTCTTCGGCGATTTTCTCAGCCCTGAACCTTTCCTGACCCTTTCGGCAACAGACTGTGCTCAAAGCCTTGCATATGCTGGCCAGAGTTTCCTCCAAAAAGCCGGGCTCGTCGCCGTCTTTGGCCTCAGTGCAATTGGCGCTTTATAAGACTCGAAGATTTGCCCGCGACCTCTAAAGAAAGAACACCGAGATGTCGCGGCTATGCACACTGGCTACACCTGAGGGCGTCTGTTGTCTCGCCAACTCAATACAATTCACAGCTCCGTCCAATCTCACGTCTGTCCCAGATCTGTCGACCTCCCGCGCTTCTAATCGTTTTTGTTGATGGTCCATATACTTACTCGACGGGTAGAGCTCTAATGCACTTAGGTTCTACATATTATATAGTCGGCACTCGGCGTCAAGTCTAAATGTAAGTGACATCGATATCCCGAGGTTCCCGTGTTCGCTGTTTCCGACTCCTTCGTGTTCATCTGGGATTATCTATCCTTTGAAGGATGCAGCTCGATGAACAACGTAGTGAGGTGAGTTTTGACTCAGTTTTACAGTCATCCACTGGCATACACCATGCAGCAGGCTCGTTTATCATTCCTCCCGGTCTGTGCTCATCGACTCGACTCAATCATGGGTACATCCAGCGAATCGAAGTAACCATTACAAAATCGGGCAGGGGCTAAACAAGGTAACGACCACTCCATCTCCGAGTCTCGAAAATACGTCTGACTCAGAGTTGAATGCGGATTCATAATACACAAGTACGTAATACACAAGTACGTAAATGGCGACATACCGACGCCGAGACCGAATGCCCGTCCTCGATCACATCCCATATGCATCGCGTATGTACCGAGGACGTCGGCGGGAGGTACAGAGAACCTGGATGAACGAATCTATCAGCAAATATCATTGGCAAACGACACGCAAGAGCAAGGAAGAGAGGAGAAGAATCAGATCGGCAAAAAAAAGCGTAAACATGGCACTCGAGGTGCTTCATACGATGTCGGAAATTGAAACATCATTTGGAGGTATGTAAGGGATGAATTTGAAGAGGCTCACTCACCGAGAACTGCTGCTTCGAGATTCTTGAACTTGAAGTTGGGCATTGATCACGCATCAAAGCGGGCGGGCCGCGCTCGCCAAGAAACTAAATGTGGGTTGGACCGTCTCAAGTCGAATGAGACGCCTGCATCTCACGCATTTCAGACGGTCCTTATCGAGCAAAAGCTGCCTTCGCAAAAATCAGCTTAATAAAGAATGCGACACTAATAAATTGGGCTCACCAACACGCCTCACCCCAACACCGATTTCTTGGGCTACTCCCTCGACCTTTTGAGTGTCCCCGCACGCCAATCCGCCTACTGCTCAAGTCGTCCAAAACAAAACTGGAGACAATTATTCGGGAATTAGCACCATTCGAAGACGGCAACAAGAAAACGAAAGAGGAAGAATCAGATCGGCAAAAAAAATGAGTAAACATGGCACTCGAGGTGCTTCATACGATGTCGGAAATAGAAACATCTTTGGAGGTACGAGTGTGGAGATATTAAACGATGGTGACTCACGCGGATAAATTTTAAAGGGATGATTCGAAGATTCATGACGAAGAGCAACAAGAAGTTCACATCAAAGGCGTGGGGATGGGACCCGGGAGGGGCAGGATAGCGCATCTGATCGTCTCAAGTACGGTCAACGCGTGCGGTGGGTACATTTTTCGGCGTGAGCACTGTATGTATGCGCTGTCTGAAGCAAAAAAAAAATCAGACAAGGACTCTGTGACCGAATTGACTGAGGCGCACCAGCGTCCTTCAAGTTCAGATATCCCGACCACCTTCCCGTCTCACTTTCCTCTACATCGGCTGCGCCTGCTGCCGGCGGCTGCGCGTCAAGGTAACGGCCACTACGAATATGTTAGCGCCGTTCAAATATTTGATTTCCAAACAAAGAAAAGGTGAGATAGAATCAGATCGGCAAAAAGTGAATAAACATCGCACGCTAGGGTGCTTCATACGATGTCGGAAATTGAAAACATCCTCGGAGGTAACAGATTTTGGGATGGGAACTCACACAGAGAAGACTAGACGTCGCATCAAAGTCATGGCGCCCGACGAGGCGGCATGCCAAGAACCAATGAGTGGATTGGATAGTACACCATGCGGTGCGTTACAGACTTCAGGACCTTGGATGAAGGCAGAATTTAATTGAAGGACGAGACATGGAAATTCAGGCGCACCCACACAGCACCGCCGACATACCCGACGGCGCGCCCCGAATTTTCAGCTTCTTCCGTCCCGACCTTGACTGTGTCCAGGTAGCGACTATACTTATAGTAAATGGAATCTGAAGGACGAATATTTAGTGCCCTTTAGGGACTTCGAGCAAGGAAAAAGTGGGCAAAATCAGATCGGCAAAAATATAATAAACATCGCACACTAGGGTGCTTCATACGATGTCGGAAAGTAAATCATCATCGAGGCCATAACCGCAGCACATCTGGAAGCGCAGACTCACCTGGAATTTGTTTTTCAGGCGGAAAATCGTTGAGCGAGGCAATTTCGAGGCGAAAAAAGGGGGGGAGTGGGTAGGAAGCCAGGAGGCTCGTTCAGGTGCTTATTCCAACCAGTCCTCTCATTCCTCATATTTATACTGCAAGAGCAGCGTCGCTGCCGACCTCAAGTTGTCATTTTGACTAACTAGCCAGCCTTGGTACAGTTGTGGTACAGTATCTCTCGGACCCGGGTCCCGTAGCAAAAATAAATACGATTGGCTCGCGAATGGCCCGGAATTACCAACCTTTTGACCTTGGCTCAATTTTGGCGTGATCTATCTACGACCGTCGGCCACGGATTGAAGATCATCCAGGTTGGGTTGTCTGACGATCGTCACTACATAATTTAGATTTGGTTCCGCTTGGAGAGATTCTGATCGTGATGTGTGCTGGCGCGGTTATAATAAGGAAAAACGCTCCTTCTGCTCCCACTGGCAGCTTAAATAATTTGCTAGGTCGGTACGACTCATTCCTGACCTAGAGTTCTCTCGAGACTGAGGAGAAAAGTCTTCGTGCAGAGAGTTTAGACAGGGGACGACCTGCTGGCAAGTTGATTTCAATTCAATAGTTTTCACACCTAGGCGGCCCGTGTGCGTCAGCAGAAATCTTGTTGCAGGGCCGTCCTGCGGGAACGGTTCTTGTACTCATATCTTGCTGTTATTCTTATCGTTCGTTGTCCCGAACTTGTTGAAGGCAGCTAAGCTTTGGAAATAAGGTCGCCGAGTGGATTTCGGGGTGAGGAACTCAGTAGGGTGGGTTTAAATAGATACAACGGCCGGGGCGACGGCGGTATCAGATTTCCTTTCCCAAATTTCCCAGCGGAAGGAATCAAAGAATAATCCTGGTCCTATCCGTCCGGGCGCCAAGTGCTCTACCGAAAATTCAAAACCCCACGTCGGATTCCAGGCTGGAGGCTGCCAAGCAGTCCAGCTGGCGAATTAGGATTCTCTGAGTCTTGCGGCTCCGTAGACGGCTCCGTGAAGTTCTGGTTCAACGTGTACGCGAGAATTGCGTGATTGTGTTGGGATTGTTCGGACTTGTTCGGACCAAGTTGAAGTAAGTTGGGTGGGCCGCGGCGGACCGAGGAGCCGCATCAATAGCCAAACAAAAAACAAATAAGCCGTATCCTTCTCCCCAGCTTCCATCCCATCTTTGCGCGTGGGCTGCTGTTCGTGACTCCATATCATGGCCAAGATCATCCACCTCATGCAAATCTCCCTCATCTCTATCCGCCCGCTAGCAATATAGCGCGGAAGAGTCAACTCTGAGCTGAGCTCATGAGGTTGCGACTCGCAACTCTCGCGACGGGTGTGGGCCGTCACCCGTGTACATTTGCGTGTACAAGCCGTGTACATATGGCAGTCGGGACTCGGAGGTGTCTTTGCTTTTCTGGAGCTCTTGTCGTCATAGCTTTCAAGTTCAGCGTAATTGAATGGAGCCTCAGAGGTGCGGCTCGGATAAATGCTTAGTTTCAAACTTCAAAGCGTGCAGGGCCAATTCTACTCGAAGGAAATAAACTACTGATACACTATGCCTATCGAACTAGGGGTATGAACGCTAGTAGAGGTTTCACCTCCAGCGCCCAAGTTTCCAGCTTCTCATGCGACTATGATTAAGTATCACGATTCTCAGCAGACGTCGACGTCGACTCGGATGCGATGTAGAGGTGTGTCACATTCTGCTCTTGACTTATTGGCTTGTCATGACGATCTTCTGAAGAATCCGATGCCCCAAGCACTTCAAATGTGAGCCGGGCCGTCTCCACTGTTTACTGAAAATAAGGTGCCAGGGAACCAATCTTTCATTAGGTGGTCACACTGGCAGATGGATTCCAATGATCGTATCCGGCATATTCTGGGACATGGGCAATTATCGGCGCCACGCAATGAGCACGGGCACTGAAGTACAGCCTGCTTGCTTGGACCGTGTGGAAGAGGACACAGTAAGTACACGAAGTAGATGGATTGAGGCTGTACTCGGTGCCGTATCAGAGCGAAGACCTGGCTCATCTTGTTCTTCGAGCAACACCATCAGCCGAGGTATCAAGTTTGGCTCGGCGGTGTGAACGCCCAGGGACAGTGACTGAAATAGGTCTTTAGAAGAGGTTTAAGGCGGCGTTGGGGCTTTCCGCACTGTTTTGATCCCCACCCCCATGGTAAGCCCTCCTCCTTCGTTCTTGAGAGTCTTTGTTACAATGTGTCGAATGATTCAAACTTTAGTCTCCTCGCAGCAATTTCATACAATACTTTCCGTTGGTGGCGAGTTCTGATTTTGTTGACATATCCTCTCCGATCTCACACTGCTTTCTTTGCAGATTGATTCTTTGACCTATGGTGAGGATTTCCGTCCCGTCAATTGCTTCGAAAGGATTGGCTAATCGAACTCAGGAGTGTACGCGGTGCTCTTCTATCAGTCCGTCAATGTCCTGGTGTCGCGACGGACGCCGAATTATCGATTTCATTTGGCCTGCATGAGCGCTCTTTTCCTTCTCTCCACGATACACATATCGTTGGCGTATACATGGGCTTTCATCACGGATACCGCTGATACAGCGATATACGAGGTGTTTTCGCTGAAGAATCCTTTGCCGACATTGTACCTGCCAGACGATCCGGTTTCTGTACGTCGTATTGGCATTCTACTGAAGCTCAGATTTTCTTTGGCCAAGTGAGTTCTATGCACTATATCAGTTTGTCGCCATATCTGACCGTGACGATTGTATAGCGCGATTGCGGATGCTATCATCGTAAGGCCTCGCTCGAAATGCTGCATTTACGAATATTGAGAAGTATTCAGATCTACAGGTGTTATGTGATATGGGGTCGTCGATGGCGCCCGGTGTCTTTTCTCATCGTGGCTTACATCTTTACTTGCAGTACGTGCTCTTTCTCGGCGGGGGTCGCCTGACCGCTAATATTATCTTGACAGTTGGTGGCATACTAGGTCTACTGCCTCTTTCCGGGACGTCTGAACGAGCGACGATGGCTGTATGTATAGGGACGGTGTTCGTAACGAACGTCCTTGGCGCTGGGTTAGCTGGTGTGTGCTTAAAATGCATTGCATTGGTAAAAAATTGAAGCACTTCCAGCTGGACGGATATGGTGGATTTCCAGGAGAGCCGTTACTTATCTCGGGAGAAGATCGCGGAAGAAATACTTGGATCTGACGGCCATACTGTGCGTTTCGGCTCTTGTTCCCATCTCTCACGATGCTCAAAATTGGATTGCCAGGCTCGAAAGCGGGCTTATGTACCCAGTCGCGTTCACAATCACCGTCATTATCTTTCTGATACCCTCAACGCCAACGGTGGCCGTCCTCATATGTCTTGCGGCCTGTTATCATATCGTGGTAAGTTGTTTTTTTATTTCTGTTCAATTGTATAGTCTTACTCACTCGCTCATGATCATGATAGGGAATCGCCCCAACGCTCATCATAGTGCGTGTCGGACTCGGTGTGAGTACAGACGACTTTGAAAAGTGCGTCACGATAAGTCGCACACCGGGAACGAGTGAAGGGTTGAGCAGCGGTACTCTCCCTGATTTTAGTCCTGCGCATAGAAGGCAGGATACCGTGGAGCTTCAGATTCGGGTGACGAAAGAGCAATCGGAGTCGACGACGCTTTGGAATGATCCTAAATTCACACCGTGAAATTCGTCGCTTGTGTTGTGTATATTACTTGCTGTTGTATGAAACACGGAATCTAGGGTGACCGCGGTGTGAAGCCAAGACGAAGCTATTTATTCCGCATCTTTGCACGTTCCTTAGATTTATTTTTTCGACTAAATGGTGCCGAAGCGATACTGGCGGATGGTAAGCTATAGACAGAATGTTCATGCCGATGCGAAAGGATGTACTGTACTTATACCGCTCGCGTCAATCTTCATAACACGTCCGGCAAGTCAGGGAGAACTGCGGTCATGTGATCGCGTTTCGAATCTGTGACGTGATGGCAACAGCTCTCGGCACCGTCTTCGAGTCGCAACTTTCACTGATACGACAACGACAAAAGTCTGAACATCAAGTGTTGAGCGAAATGGCTTCGCAGGATAACACGCAAAAGCGGCGCAGGATGGCTAATCCGTGCGACATCTGTCGGCGTCAAAAAGTGCGATGTACGGCCAACACACAACTTCCGATCCACCTATCAATTCACTGAAAACCTGGTAGGCGACAGCTCTGTTATGCCTGATGGGAAGTGTACAAACTGCAAGAGGTGCGCGCCGAGGCGGTACAATTTTGCTCTGTTTGATCAGGAATTGATAGCTTCAACTCCGAATGTACACACAATACCCCTCGGGGGAGGGTTAGTCGTCTTCTACTATTCCCTTTGCCTCTCTCTCGCTGATGAACTCACTGTAGGGAAACAAGGGTACCCGACGGTACGGTGGCTTGTATGCATGAGCGCCAAGCTCATGACATTCACAGAGTTCGGACAGAAGATACGGATCCCGTCGTGATTCCTGAAGAAACACCCCAAGTTCACAGTGGAGCGAAGATAGCACAATCGGTTTCTCAAACTGTGCAAAAAGAATCAACCCCACCGCGAGCAACCACAAAGGACATCGTGGACGGTCTCCTGCGAGAGATTTACGCCCCGCCACCAGATCGTGAATCGGCTGTCACACTCCTGCTCGAGGTATCCCGCTACGCCCGAAGCTTGGAGATGGATCTGGATACTAGTCGACAAGCACAATCACCGGCGAGCTCATCGGACAGCGGGTCGAGTACGACCGCTATATCGACAGCGTCACTGGCACCCGAATCCGATCGGGGGTATGAACAGACTGGTGAAGAAGTTTTGGTCGATATACAGAAACTTCCGGAGCATATCAAACGGGTTACGCTGGATGGTGCTGATCGCAGGTTTTTCGGCAAGAATAGCAGTATTGCGTTCCTTAACGCTGCTGTGAAGCCTTCTGGAGGTCTGCCTGGACCGCGTTTGACCAGGCCGATTTACTGGACGCCCGTGCCTGTCAGTTTGTTCCCAGCTGCTAATGGCTCCGAAGTCGCTCACTCTTGTGTCTAGTGGGAAAATCCTCCAGACCCTCCCGTTAACTACGAGTTCCCGCCGGACGATCTCTTACAGCATCTAGTCAACATTTATTTCCAGCAAATCAACATTTTCTGGCCCATCTTGCATCGCCCGTCCTTCGAAAAATCTCTCGCTGATGGATTACATCGCCGGGATCCTCTCTTTGGCGCCGTTGTGCTCGCTGTGTGTTCGGTGGCGAGCAGGAATTCGCCTGATCCAAGGGTTCTGCTGACCTGCGAGCACGGGGGGTTGAGCGCTGGGTGGAGGTGGTTCCGACAGATTCGACGCCCGTTTACGGGGCAGACTGTGAAAGGCGCGACGCTGTATGAGCTTCAATTGTGTTGTGTACGTTCCTATCGCGTCATTTGTGCCTAATCGGTGTTTCATTCCTCATCATTTATTTGCAGCTATACATCACCTTCCAACAATCCTGTGGCCAATACGAATGCTGCTGGATCCTCTGCGGCACCGGCATCCTCCAAGCCCAAGACATCGGCGCCCTCCGCGCGCGCTCCCCCGATACACCCCCAACAATCGAAGACGAACTCATCAAACGCGTCTGCTACTACCTATCCATATTCGATTCCGTCTCGTCAGCCTGTTTCGGGCGCCCGAGAGTGCGGCTGCCGGATGATCTTGAGCTGCCCATTGCATGCGATGACGAGTGGCTGGGGCATCCGGATGAGAGGTTGGCGTTTAGGCAGCCGGAGGGGAGACCGGCGGTGGGGGAGTTTTTTAATGCGTATATTGAGCTGTTTAAGATATTTACGATGACGTGGAGGGGGGCGGTGAGTGGATTTGTGGTGTTTTGCCATGGATGGGAGTGTGGGATGCGAGTTGATTGATGGTTCGTTTGTTTAGGGGACGCGCCAGGATTTTACCGGGACGAGAGTGTTGGAGCCGGAGACGTTGGCGGAGCTCGAGTGAGTGGTCTTCGTTATGATGCGATATCTGGATTGAGTATGCACTGAACTGTACAACGAATCAGCTCTCGTCTTAATCAATGGGCGCGGGAGATTCCAGAACATTGTATGTTTTCCGTTTAGATGATCAAGGATCGCGCGTGACATTCCTTTTTCAGTGCTATGGAATCCATATCAAGAAAACGACGTTTTCTTCGCGCAGAGTGCTGGTGAGATCGAGTCGAATGTTTTAAGGTTGAGCCATGGTTTGACGGAAGTGATTCTTTCGCATTTAGCGTTATATGCAGCGTTTTATTATGGTAACGCAGATTCCTTTCTGGGTGTGCTGAGTTATTTCTTTGCTGATTTGGTTTGCTTTGCAGTGCAAGTTTTGATCCATCGGCCGTTTATCCAGGCGAAGAGCACCTCGGTAAGTTTTTGTGGGATCCCTCTTGACCTTGATCCAGTCATACATTCTTGTTG
This sequence comes from Favolaschia claudopus, assembly GCA_037176885.1. NCBI lineage: Eukaryota > Fungi > Basidiomycota > Agaricomycetes > Agaricales > Mycenaceae > Favolaschia > Favolaschia claudopus. The sequence continues at coordinate 2,032,327 of JAWWNJ010000011.1, read as the reverse complement.
TAGGCGTTCAGGTCTCTCGCTATATGCACTAACGCCGCGAGGTCGTGTGCCACCGTGGCGGGCGTGAAGGCTCGGAGAGCGTTCGCGCCGAACTATTATTTCGTGGTGAGTTATTTCGCTTCTTTCCCCACTAGTTGCATTAGAATGCTATTCACTCGCGAACGTCATAGAAATCCGTCTTTGATTGTGCCATCGTCCTCCTGCTCAACGTTTCTGGTGCATCCAAGACCGGATTGACGCTGGATGTTGATAGGGAGCTGGTAGATGTGTATAAATTTATGGAGTTTTTGAGGCTGACGGAGTCAAGGTGCGTTTGTCGTTTTTGTTCTTGTCCTTGTACAACAAGATTTCTGTGAAGCTCATACTCTCCCGAACGACGTAGGTATCAGAATGCGGGAAGGCTCTAGTAGGTTGTCTCTTGGGACGTTTTCTTTCTTGATCTGATTTGATTTGCAGTGACTGTCTATGCGAAGTGCTGAGTGCGAGCAAGCTTCCTCTGCCCCCGCAATCTCCCGTTCAGCTGCCTCCTGCTCCTGCTCCCACCAAGCCTGTCGAAGAATTAACAGCAGCAGCACCAGGCCCATGGCCCGAATTGCCAATGGCAGTCGAAGATCTCAGCAGCTTGCCCATCTACGAGTCGTTCCGATTCGGCGACGCACAGCAAGATGTGAACATGCGTGATATTTCTTTTGCGGAGGTGGACGCGGGGGGGCTGCCGTATCAGAATTATACGAATATCAAGCCGTTGAGTGCGGAGATGGATACGGATCATTATTTGTGCGCTGCGTTTCTCTGTCGCTTTTTTGACCTCGCTGACGCCGACTTGCTTTATTCTAGGTCGTATTGGATGCCGTATTTGTCGACTGTGGATGGGGTGACGCAGGCGATGCAGAATGCTAGTAGTTTGGTGGCTAGTTTTGATTCGTAGAATCTTTTTATTCCAGTTACTCGAGAGACCGCCAAAGCTATATGTGCGTGCAATGCATCTGTAACTCCAATAGCATCCATGTCCTCGACGAGGCCAACTTCGCTGACGGTTCAAGTTATGTGTTGGGGGCTATCAATGTAGAAATTTGTTGTGGTGGTTCACTCGATTCTGGGGTAATAATTCTGTATCTCTATTAGACAAAATAGTGGGGTATATATTGAGAACAATGTGATAATATATTACACTATAAATAAAGGTATGTAAGAACAATAAGAAACTAAACACAGTGATTGCGTTGCGCGATTGACCCCCTGGAAAGACGTTGTGCTCGGTTGGCATCTTGTAGAATTCTGTAAGGATACCCACCCGCATCGCAGTACTACTTGTTTGTCTTCCGTAACCTCGCAGTTCAGACTGTGGGCCGCGCGAGTATAATACATCGCCCCCCCAGCGGAGAAGAGTACTAGAAGAGTTCCACTGTTCAATGTTCCGCTGTGCGTACAAGCCTGCGCGTAACCGTAACTACGTGCCACAAGCCTGTGCGCCATGATACGGCTTCAAGCTGTTTCCTTCCAACATTCAGAACATCCATCCCTGAAGAAACCAACTTCGTTGCGGGAGATGTGCTGGTGAGCTATCAATATGGCATCCTCATTGGAGGCGGAGTCCGCAGGCTGAATGAAAAGACAAGTCAAGAACGTCACAGGGTAGGGAGTAAGTAGTGGTGCATGTCAAAGATAACGCAATCCGTACCTCTCGAGATTCTGGGGCAGTGCGCAATGCAACCACCTCTGTAGACTTGGAATGTAGGATAATGGGCCTCGGAAGAGCGGCGACAAAAGTCTGAGGGACGATGATGACGAGTGCAGCGAAGAGCTTCAAGTAGTTCATGTCAAGCCAATCTGCGCCGGGGCGGGGAGTTGAAGAGAGTTAGTTGAGGTTCCTCGGGCGGCTTGAAATCGTTGCTTTTATACGACGCCAAGCGCTGCGTCCGTACTGGGAGCCCGACCCGGATGATAGTTCAGCCCAATACAAGTACAGGGTTATCTTGAATTTTCAAGGTGCAGCTTGCAGGTTGAAGCCGAATCACCGTACCCGGGCTCAGTGGCGAGTTTCACGGCGTAGTATATGGCGACACTTGGTTGGTAAGGCAGACGCGCGTCGACCGCGGCGCCATAAGGGTGATCATGCGATCTAGAGATAGTTAGAGTGTTCTTACTTACTTGGGCTGAAGGCAACGTGAATGAAGCATCGTCAAGGGTCATTGCAATTCGTACAGTCGTAAGGGTATCAAATCCACTGTGAATAATCGTAAGTAAAAGTTCCGCGCATCGGTCACTCGCCCTCCATCCCTCCGGGACTCCGGGACGCTTACGGAGTGACACACGCTCCCCACCAACAGGAACTAATGCGGCCCCTCCAACACACTCTCCTTGATCTCCTCCAACTCCTTCCACCCAGGCAACCCAAACCGCCTCGGCAGCCCATCCCAAAACGTATCCAGCGCATGCTGATGCGCCGTCCGCATCGCCGCCATGCACCCCGCGCAGACGTCTCGTTCGAGCTGCGCGAAGTCGGCGGGGGTGAAGAGGGTGAGGGGGAATGAGCCTGTGGATTCGAGAATCGAGATAATGAGCAAGCAAGTAAGTATGTCGTCTTAGAGGGAAGAAGAGATAACGCACCCGACCCTGAATTGTTCGACGACGAGGAAGAGCGCCACGCCTCCGCCTCCTTCCTGAGCATAAACCGCGCCTGCGTGCACCTCCACTTCCCCGTTACCCCATCCAGAGTCGGGCTACGCAGACTCCCATTATCCGAAGCCCCCCAGTTATTATTCCTCCCGCTCAGCTGGCTGGCATTGTCCGGTGTCAGCCCACCCCCGCCGCTGCCGCTGCTACGTTGGCAGGAGGGGATGGACGCAGGCTCCCATAGGAAATTGAGGATGTCAGCCGACGCGGATTTGCCCAGGGATATTGACTGCTGGATGCACATGAGCTTGTCGGCCGGGTTGAGTTCGATGTGGGTGGTGTTGGAATCGGTGTCATCAGCAGTGCTGTGATTTGGATTGTGCGACACGACATCCACACCATTGAGAATCTGCGCCGGCGTACAGAAGGCACAGACGCGGTAGAACGCCAGAGGGATGATCCAGTCCAACGACATCTCGCGTGCGAACAGGATGACGCGGAGCCATTCTGGGCCCTCGAGCGACCAGGATGCGGAGCCGGGGGAGAACTCCGTGGGGTCGGAGGGGAAGGCGGAGGAGAGGTGTGCGAGAGCGCGTTGGCGGAGGGATTCGACGCGGTATTTGGTGCTGAGGCGGATGATGCCGGAGAGCGTCGCGAAGTCGGTTTTCGCGGGATACGGAGGGAAGAAGCTGTTGATCAATGTTAAATTGAATGAAAGATGAGACGAAGAAGCGGCAAACGCACTCGTAATCGAATAAAGCTTTCAAAAAACATCGAAGATCATTCTCTCCGTCTGAAAGTTCGACTACAGGACAACCATCGATCTGCGGCGCGTCCTTGGATTCAGGCAGCCCCAGGATATCGCGAAAGGCGGGTGACCGGTCAGCCAGGAATCCGCCGTAGATACGGAACGATGAGCCTCCAGCGCGGAGGACGAGGGTGCCGTCTTTGAACCAGAGACCGGAGGAAGAACTGTCTTTGGCGGAGGCTGACATCGTCACGCGCGTCGGGGATCACGATGGGAAGGCTGCTGGAGCGCAGACGACGACGAGGAGGAACAAAAAAAGTGGACGACGAGGAAGCCCTCGGCTCTTTCGAAGTCCTCATGGTTGATCGGGATCTTCCGCACTTCGGCTGTTTGTTCCGTGTTGAAAACGAAAATCGAATATCAGCATCGCACGTTTAGGTGCTTGTTTTCATTGAAACTATCATCCCGAAAGAGAAATCGATGTGGACTCAACTCCAAAACGCTCCCTCAACGTGACCTCGGTCCCAAAAATCTTATACGGAGGCTCTTGACGGCTAGTTTATGTTGTACGGAGTCGAGGCCACATGCTGAGGTTCTAGAGTTTGTCCACGACGGGACACAGTCGAGGGCAGCCGATGAAGAGGTAGCGAGTGGTCTGACCGCCCTGCTCTAAATAATGGGAAGTTCGCTCCCGAATTTTCACCACTTTGATTCAGGATGAGGGAAATATCTCGAGTCCAAGTCAGTATCCGGGACAAACTAACACGGAGATTGACAAAATTTTCAATCCTGATCTAGCGAGGGCCGGCACAAAGCTCAGATAAAAGTTTACTTACTGACAGAGCCTGATTGATTTTGGGGACTCGGAAGAGATATAGGGAGGAGGAATTCTCTCAGAAGAAGTCAAGCCGGCCCCGAGTTCTGACGAACGCACGCGTTTTCCGTGAGACGGACTGGAAAAGATCGTTAACATTTCATTATCATCAGTTCATAAACTCTTCATCGGGTCCGAATTTCCGCCCTCATCACAGAGAAACAATCCGCGTTCCAAATTCCGCCACCGGATACGCCAATCCCTCTCCAGGGCAGCTCATAAACATTAACGACGGAGGAATTTCCAGCCGATGGGCTAATGATGCGACGGCGGCGGGAGTGAACGCGCCTTGCACAATTATCTGGAAGGTGACGAAATTCGCAAATTGTCTTACTAGAAAGGACAGGACTACTCACAAGATCGATTGTAATCTCGGGAAACGCCTCGTCCAATACTATCGACACTCGGGTCAACAATACGCCCGAAGACAAAGGAATTCTTACTCTTCGCATTGGCCTCTAATTCCGACGGCAAATCCGTCGACTCTGGTCCGCCTCCGGCATCCACGTCCCCACCACAAAAATGCACAATCTTGACGCAAGACGTCTCTTCACTTTCCCGAACGTACAGCAGCAGATGCATGATTTGATTGATCTGCCCAGTCATGAGATTTCAGCGACAGATACTCAAAAATGTGCACAAAACACCGCACCTCGTCACCCTTGACAAGCACACACACTGGCTGCCGCTTCATCCTCTTGATCACCCTCGTCATCTGAGTTCCCCACTTCCATCGATGCAGCGCCGGATACTGGTCGTACAGCCAATACAAGCAACGGAGAAGTTGTACTTGACGCTGTGTCGCACCAAAGACGAGAAGGACGCCGACAAGATAGGCGAAGAAGTAACTGCACAGAAGTAATCAAACCTGGTCCGTGGTGGCCAAAAAACGAAACAAAACGTACCCTGCCGTTGAAGGATCGATCGCTACGTTCCCCACAAACACTACAGGCGTCAAAGCGAACGTGAGAAGCAAAAGCGAGAGTCCGACGCCAGGCGTCCGAGGCATCCGACCACGATTGAAACGCAGCAAGAGTAACGAAAATGGGAACAGCGCCATCACTGTCAACCAGACGAGCGAAAACCTGGCAGAATTCAATCAGAGCTGAACAAAGAAGTGCGAAAGGGCACACATCTTCGAAACGACGGCCAAACTACCTCCAGTACTAGCATACAGGGCGCCAGCTACCGCGGTAAACATGACGATCGAGACGTACGGCGCGCCGCCAAACCGATCTGGAAATGCATAGAGGAATACCTGAGGCAGCACGCGATCAGCCGCAAGCGACGCGAAGAGTTCATTTGCTGAGAGGATGCCTACGCGTGGAATCCGTCAGTGAACTTTATTGATTGGTGCGACCGCACGAAACGAACGCGTACCTGTCAGGACACCACCGCACAAAACTACCACCGCATCGACAACAATCCATTTTCTAAGCCAAGGACCTGCGGACTAGGGATCACATGAGCTCAGTGACTACATGACAAGGGAAAAAAAATGCGGATCGAGACAAGAAAAAAAAATGGTTATACCCTCTCTGCTAACAAGCTCAGAACGTTGTCCCCGCCAAGGACCACATCCAAGGGTACCGTCGCCAACACCAAAGTGATCATTGACGTGTTGAGCACGATGGCTGGGAGGTGCAGGTTCCGCAAAACTCGCGGAAATGTTTTGCTGGGGTTTTTGAGACGGCCGATATAAGATGGCGTGCCTTGGAAAGACAAAAATCAGCACTTGAGCCAACAGATATGAACTAGGATCAGAATTGTAAAACCAACTTACACTCAATTCCCGTCAATCCCAACATTCCGAGACAAAACCCATTGAATAACTGCCTCACAACACCCATCCGCGACCCAGGCTGGCCAACCCGCCAATTCTCACTCAACTGCGCATTGCCCGTTTTCCCCCAATGCACACACCCCACTATCCCTAGCGCCACCATCGTCCCCAGATGAAAAGCTAACAGCACGGCAGCCAGCCGTGCACTCTCTTTCAGACCCGTGAGACTCGCAAGAGCGAAGATGACAAGAACGAGCGCTGCGCCGACCCAGCTGGGAAAGGGCAGCGCCACTTCACCAGAGAGATAGGTGGAAGCGGTGGCTGCCGAGACGGCGGAGGTTGCGGCGAAGTCGAGGAGGAGAAGGGCGGCACCGAGGAGGGCGATGGATTTACGCGATACGTTCAGACTGGAAAGTGAAGATTGGCTTCAGCTGCAATCCTGCGCACAGGGTAAAAACTTACAGGTAGGAATATGGCGCGCCGCTGATTGGAAGTGCCGATGCAAGTTCTTGCATGATTGGGCGCCATAGAAAAGGTATCAGAGTTGCTACAAAGAGCGAGATGGGCGAACTGTAAGCAAAGAAAAGAAGTATAAAAAAACAGATCATTCTTCGTGAATCCGAACTCGTTACTCACTAGACCCCGGATACAGCGACCACCGCAGGTAACGCGTAGAATACACTACCAAGCACCGCGTTCCCAGAAGGCGCCGCCCCTATGAACTCTCCCAACAATCTCGCCGATTGCACATTGTGCATCCGCTGCGCGCCAACACGGTGATCCTCCTCCGTCAGAGAAATGCGTGAGAATGTGCCCCAGCCAGCAAACTCGAAGTCGCTAGAAAGATTCAGAAAGCGCGACTGCGTCGAACTAATGAGTGTGTCTTTCAATCCACCACCGCCTTGCGGACGCATGCGTTGTCGGCGCAGAATCACGTCGAATTGGGAATCATGGAAGGAAGGTGGGTTGCCTGTGGGAGAAGGTTGTGCTGCTACAAAGACGGATCGAATGGAAGTATGTGAGTTAGAGACAAAGAGTAAAAATCGAAAACGCGTCAGAATCAAAGCCAATGCCAGATATTGAAACGGACTTGCCCATAGTAGTAGTAGCACGCGCAATGGGTTCGATGGCGACCCACGAGGTTGTCGCGTCGACGTCTAATTCGACCATATCCTCGGCGGAGGAGAGCCATCGCGGCGAAGTCATTCGAGTCAAACTTGCGCTGGTATTCGGCAGCTGGAATGGCCGTCTTATAGGCACAGCGGAAGCGCGATTGGGTATAAACGCGTGCTAGTCCAGCAACGACGTGTTTGCGCTGTAATCGTCGTCCAAAACGGCGAGCAGGAAGTGAGTGGCAAAGGACAAAGGGGATGATTGATGATCTTTAACAGGCAACTGTGACGTAACGGTTGCATAGCGCCGTAAATCTCACATGGAATTCCAACAATTTGGGGCAGGTTTCAACTGATGTGTGAGCAGAAAATCGGAGTAGAAAATTTCGAGGAGGAAGAATCATATTTCTCATTTCTGAGCCAAATTTCGGCGCGGTAAGAACGGACAACTTGTCACTGCTATCGTTGACCACGGTGAGTGATCGAATCGTAGTTCAAAGTTGAGACTCTTTAAACGTGGCTACGAAAAGGCCGCTGTTAAAACTAAGCTTCTGAACAGCGATTTTAGAACGTGATATTTTTGGTTCCAGGAATGAAATACTAACTGAAAGTGGGAAAGAGCATTCAGCCAGTGGTGAGGGGGCGTTGTTCAAGTTCACCCGTTTAGCCTTCTGCCCCCGGAGCTGCCGGAATTGACTCTGATCCCAAGGGAGCAGGGATATACCACAGCACTTGAGATCTAGCGCAAAAGGGAAGTGAGGGAAACAATCGCCGAGGTCATTCGTCTCTGCCATCAGTTCCATCAATTGGAGTTGAGGCAGCGGTAACCGTTTCTTTCTACCTTTCTGCAACCCAAGTCCCAGATGATTGGATATAGTTTTAGTATAGCACTGCAGAGATCCATGCCGGAGCATCCGCGCATAAAGAGTGAGGGAGGCACAGCACAAATAGTGTACAGAAAATGTCTTCGATGCTGTGATTATTGAGGCAGTAAAGGTTAAAATCGAGTTGAACCTGCGAAGGCGTCTAGAAATAAGGTTCAAGCATGGCCAGGAAAGTCGTAAGGTTGAGCCGCACAAAGTTTAGCTTTGTGTTATAGCCTCGGCCCCACTGCCTTCCCAGCATTCAAGAAGGAGTGCGTCGCAGATACAATCAGTTGACGCGTCTCCTTGTCCCGCATCTGCGAATTCGAGAATAAAAGTAACGCTGGGCTCAATTTAGGGGAAACCATACCTCACAACGCGCCAAACGCGCCCGCCCATCCATAAATATCGTCCGCGTCGTGAGCGTTATCGTCGATCCGCTGATTGAATAATTTTGAATAATGACCCGCAATAAGTATTAGCAGCTGAAGTGGAAACGAATATGAGAGAAGTTGAGTTTGTTGTTGTTCAGTCGGTTGGTGGGTGAACAAAATGGTGAAGAAAATACTAACTACTTTACAGGGCTTTTATACTGTACAATATAACTGCGGAATACTACGGAATAAGGTGCGAGTCAGGTTGAGTCAGTAAGTACTGAAGACACAGTCACTGCGAGCCTGCGGCGTGGTTGACTCCGGACTGTGCTCCGGTGCCGAGTGGACTCGTCGCCACTTCGGCTTGCTACGGTTCAACCAAGGTTGAATCTCCAACACTCCCCCTCAAGCCGAACTCAATCCCATCGCATTAATCAGAGGTTTGAACTTGAAGGATGCGAGGGCCTTGGTAAGTACGTCGGCTACGATCTCGTTAGTCGGGCAATAAATCACTTCTAAAGTTCCGTCTTCAATCTTGGAACGAATAAAATGATATCGGATGTCAATATGCTTTGTACGTGCATGGAATTGTCCTAACTCTGCATGTGCGAGCGCAATTGCCGACTGATTATCATTATAGATGATCGTGGGGATGTTAATTGAACCGAATAATTCCGCAATGAATGCTCGGAACCAAATTGCCTCCTTGGCTGTGAAGGTAAGTACAATGTACTCTGCCTCTGTGGTAGAAAGGGAAATAATTTCCTGCTGCTTGGAAGCCCAGGAAACTGTGGCACCGTTCATCAAGAGAACGTATCCGGAAACTGCTTTGCGATTTTCCAACGACATGCCGTCGGCATCTGCGAAAATCTGCAAGCCGATTGTCTCCTCGCTTGCGCCATAGGTAAGCGCGAATGTTCGAGTGCCTTTCAAGTATTGAAGCACCCGTTTAGCCGCATTCCAATGAACTAGTCCTGGATTATCAATGAATCTCGACAGGACACAAACCACAAATGCCAAGTCTGGCCGTGTAGCTGTTGCTAGCCACACCAATCCGCCTATCAACTCTCGGTAAGGAATTTCTTTCATTTCCTCCGTCTCCTCGCGAGTCTGAGGGCATTGCTCGCGTGAGAGTTGCGCATTGGGATCAAGAGGTACGGAGACAGCTTTACAATTCTCCATGTTGAACTTTCTCAACAGCGAGTCAATATAAGTCGTTTGCGACAGTTTCAAGGTACGCTTGACTCTATCTCGCTTTACCTCCATCCCTAGAAGCCAGCTAATTTCTCCTAGCTTCGTGATCTTGAATATTTGAGCAACCTCATCCTGAATCTTCTCAATTAATTCAGGTGAGTTCCCGGTAATTGTACTGTCATCAATATGGATTGCGAGAATCGCAAATGCATTCCCTCTATCAACAGGATACACTGCGTGATCCGAATGTAAAGGGTAGATGCCCAAGTTTGCTAATTCACCGGTAAGTTTCTCATACCACTTTCGGCTTGACTGTTTTAACCCATAAATTGTTCTAGCGAGTTTGATGACTTCGTTTGGGTTGCCGTTGGTGTAATGAGGCGGTTGCTCCATGTATATCTCCTCCGTCGAGGAGAATTCTCCGTTCAGAAAGGCTGCCGAATAATCGAACACTTTGATATCCCAGTTGTACCTCGCAGCAATAGATAAAATTGTTCTCAATGAAGACAACTTGGCTGTAGGAGAGAAAGTCTCGTAATAATCTACTCCTTGTACCTGGGTAAAGCCTTTCGCAACCAAACGCGCCTTATACTTGTCGATTTGGCCGTTCGCTTGCCGCTTGATCCGGAGAGCCCACTTCGATCCGACAACGTTTCGGCCGATGGGCCTGGGAACCAATCTGTCGCCGAATGTGCCCGTTCTTTTCATGGCTTCCATCTCGACATCCATGGCCTGCTTAAATAGCGGCCAATCTTCTCGCTTCTTGGCTTCTTCGACTGTCGGGGAGTCCGACATATCTACTATACCAGCAAATGCGAGCTCTGGGTTCCTCGGTTGACTGCGAGTCACCGTTGGCTGACTGCGCGTCGCCGGTTCCGCATCGTCGACTTGCGCTGTGGCTGCGACGCTGTGGGCAGAACGACGAGTTCTTCCACCTTCAAGAATGTTTCTTGCATCGATTTTCGACGAAATATCGCGCGGAGCAACTGGAATGGGACTAGTACTTCGGTTTGGCGTCTGCGGTGGAGTTGTGAGCGGGGAATCAGGAGGCGGAACAAAATTGGGAGCCTCAGGTGCGTGCTGAATGTTCTCTGCTGTGCCTTTAACACTAATTTCCGCTTTCTCCCCCTCATTCAGTACTTTATATAATTCTCCGGTGCGTCTTGCTTCGGAAAATTTCACGCTACTTACGCTCAACTCGAATTGCCCGATTATCCAGATAATATATTCGGTGGCCTTCGATAGTCTCACTGTCGATGCCCATCCATCGTCCTTCGCGTGCTCTTCCCGCGAGTTTCCCTTCGTCCTGATGGACCCAGACTTTGCAGCCCCATTCGTGGATGTGCCGCAAGTCCGGCTTCGTCTTGTGGAATGCCTCATACGGCGTTTTTCCACCGAGAGCTTTGGTTGAGGTACGGTTCTTCAACCAAACTGCGTGCTTCAATGCCTCACCCCATAAATTCGAGGGTAATCCGGCCGCATGAAGCATCGCTCGAACCTTCTCGAGAAGTGTTCGGTTCAATCTTTCCGCAACACCGTTGTGTTCCGGCGTGTCATGAACGGTCAGGCGGCGTTGAATACCTTGTGTAGCGAGGTATTCATCGAATTCTTTACTCTTGTATTCGCCGCCGTTATCGGAATGCAATATTTTTATCTTGATTCCGAATTCTCGTTCCCAGCGTGCCGCAAGAGCCTTGAACGCGTCCAATGTGCCGTCCTTCGTGCTCAACAGCATAACAACTGAATATCTCGACGTGTCGTCTGTGAATGACACATAATACCTCTTGTGCTGAGGTGTTTCGACATTCGCTGGGCCCCAAACGTCGCTGTGAATTTCATCACCGACGTTTCCTTTTGCCTCACGTTCATTTGACTTCGAAATTGCCTTTCGGGTCATTCTGCCGTGCAGACAAGATGCACATTCCTCCTTCGAGGTAATTTCAGTCTCGTCTAATTCGAGTCCTTCAACTAACTGATCTTTCACCAGTTTCTTTGCGGCTTCAACCGGTAAGTGACCCAACAATTTATGTAACTCGTCTGGCGTCACTACTAACGGCCCTTCATCTGACAGGTAAGCTCGCTCCGTCGGTATCGGCGCCTTCACGCAATAAACACCACGGTTGAATGGGATCGTGCCAATGCGTCGATCTTTCGAATCAAATATTCGACACTCATCCCCTCGGAAGTGCAGGGTGTACCCAGCCTTCGCAATGCGTCCCACAGAAAGCAAAGTTATTGCCATGCTAGGTGCGTACAATACTTCTTTCACTAGAACTCTCGTGTACTGATCTTTCCCGTTTGGAATATTCACGTACATGTCGCCCATACCGAGCGCCTCAAATTTCTTGTTATCTGCTGCAACAATTCCACGAGGCGGTATAGCCTTGAAATTAAGCAGCCTATGCCGTGAGGGCGTTAAATGCCGGGTCGCTCCTGAATCATATATATCAAGAGCCTCTTTATTCGGGTCACTTGTAGCTACTGCGGCTACTATCCTATCTGAGGTAAGTGAAACTGTATCTATCACTTCATCCTCTTTCCTGATTTCCTTCGGACTTTCTTCACTGTCTGAATCAGAGTCATTATCGCTGTCCGACACGTCCATCAAAGAAGGTAAATCATCGTACCCGTCATTCTCTTCCCAGTCATTTTCCTCCAGCATCTCATCGAGTCCATCAAACTCGATCTCGTCGCCGAACTCATCGACGTACCACGCAGCATCAAAATCTTTCTCTGCCTGCGCGCTGTTGGCTTTCTCAGCGGGTTTGCGGCGAGGTCCTTTGCCCTCCTTTCCACCACCCTTAGCCCAGCAGTCCTTTACCATGTGTCCCATTTTCTCGCAATTGTAACACTGCAACTTACTCTTCTTCGGCTTCTGGCCGCCGTTTCCGTAGAACGCAGCCTCTGTTTCACTCTTGCCTTTCCGAGCTGACTTTCTTTCAGCTTCATCACTGATTCCTTGAATCACGGTGTCGGGCTCAAGAGTTTTGCCGAGCAGGGTCGATGCGCCGGTAAGCGCACTCAGGTAAGTCTCCCAACTCATCGGAAGCGAACCTAACACTATGGCAACAAATTCTTTATCACCAGGGTCAGCGCCCATGGCAATCAAATCCTCGCGGATTTTCTGCAACTTCGTAAGGTGAGCCTTCACGTCGCTGCCTTCTGCGGATCGCTCATCTTGGAGTTGGCGGCGCAAATCTACTGTGACCATTTGAGATTTCTTCTCATAGTGATCCTTCACCTTATCCCACATCGCTTTCGCGGTGCTCTCACCTTTCACCTTAAGGAAAAGTGAGTCTGGGATCACTGTAGCCAAGCCTTGTTTGATAACGGCTTGCTCGGATCTCCAGAAACGACGACGTTTAAGATAATCGTCGTGCACCTTCGTCTCATCCGCAGTTGGAGCTTGCGGGTTCACGAATGTTGGCGCGACGGGCACCTTCGAGGTAATCTCGTCCTCGAAGTGGTCGCTAAGACCGGCCGCGTCGATCGCAAAAATGAAGCGATCACGGAAGAACACCCAGTTCGTTCCGTCGCCTTTGCACGCAGGCAACTTGGCGAAATACTCGCCGAGTTTGGCGGTAGAAGACAATGTATTGGTCGATGTGGACATTGTTGATCAAGGTAAGAACAATAAGTATTCGTTTCAAGCGTCGGGGGCCAATAACCTATTAGCAGCTTAAGTGGAAACGAATATGAGAGAAGTTGAGTTTGTTGTTGTTCAGTCGGTTGGTGGGTGAACAAAATGGTGAAGAAAATACTAACTACTTTACAGGGCTTTTATACTGTACAATATAACTGCGGAATACTACGGAATAAGGTGCGAGTCAGGTTGAGTCAGTAAGTACTGAAGACACAGTCACTGCGAGCCTGCGGCGTGGTTGACTCCGGACTGTGCTCCGGTGCCGAGTGGACTCGTCGCCACTTCGGCTTGCTACGGTTCAACCAAGGTTGAATCTCCAACAATAAGTATGCGTGTAAAAAATCAAAATGAGGATACATACAGTGGCGCAGCATGGTGCCAATGTATGTTCATCGTAATTGAGACACCTGTTCCGTCAAAGCCTTTGGCTCGGCCGAGGAGAACCATGGCCGCTACGGTCGTTCTGCAGGCAGCCCTTCGGCAACTACCAGGCGGAGCAACAGAAAAGTAGCTCACGGCAGCACATCCCCCGTGCAGTGTACCATACACATTCGACATTTCTACCCCAAAAAATTCACCACTAGTTAGACGAAGTGTTCGCGATCGCAATTTCATGCATCCATACCTTTCGTCACCTCAATCTCAAAAACCGCCTCGCCCTCTGCGCTCCCCTTCTCCGTGTCCTCCCACACACTAAACCCCACCACCCGAAACCCCCTCGAAATTTTCGTATTGAACGGAGGAAACTTCGTCAACCCACTACCCGTGCAGAAGTACGCAAAAATATTCGCATTAATCTGCTTTTCCTCTTCCGAAACGTTGCCTTGAATTTGTTGCACATCCACCAATACTGCTGGCAAGGAGTTCTGCCACGCAAGCCACTCGGGAGTCTTCGACGCCACGGTCATGGAGGTAAAAAGCAAGAAGTTAATAAGCTCGGAAGCCCGCCCTCATCCGATCATCACCGATTAATCACGTTCAAACCTACGGCAAATACCGGCTAACAACGTAATGGCCGATCCTTCCGCCTACAATGCCCGTATCGCCCACATCCTCCGTACACCCCTCCCCACCGCCCAGGTAACCTCAATTCAAGGAAATGCGCCTTACAAAGTCAAAGAATCCGCCGTAAAATGGCTCAATATCTTCCACGCCCCGCCACGATGCTTCGCCGGGCCTCTGACGCGAAGAACCACTGTCACTGAAGTTTCTCTGGATCCAAATCCGTTGGTCGAAAATGGCAGGGTTCTTACTATGGTTTGTGAAACTGACGTGGCGGAAGGTAAGCAATGAAAGCTTCCAGTGTACGTATGCAGAAACTGATAGAGCAGCGGGAGTAGAGATGTTAGATGGACGGAGAAAAGCAAGTAACGCGTTCATTATAACGATAATGGACGAGTATGTTGTTTAATCTCCAAAGTTGAACCCCTCTTATACCTCACTTATCCATAGATGCGTTTCATCGGCCGTAACTACTCTGGATTTCGCGGAAGGCGGAGCTGGTATATCTGGCGTCTCTCTCACCCTCGATACCGTATTTCACGGCTCCGCCGAACGGTGAGCGCCTTGTCTGTATCCACAGATATGAGGATTCCAATTTGCACTGCAGAGGTGCGAGACTTCGGTTCGTAAACAAAACCCTCTCAGCCGCCAACGGCGCGCAATCGTGCAGTTGCCAGGTTCGTCAATTTTGATTTTGCTAGAATCCACTCGAGGATAGACCTCCATTATAACAGGTCTGGGACTTGACGAACCAACAACTCGTCGCGACCGCCACTTTTGTGGGCATGCAGTCATCTCTCCTAACGGCTCTTGCTCGCTTATAACGGAGGAGCCCTACCGCAAATATCTCTCTGTAATCTAGAACGGACGGAAATAATCTTTGGCCTATCTATAGCTATATATCTTCATTGCAGTCGAAGAATCTGTCTTCGTGATGCCTGCAGCAACGCCATCTGCAATCCGTCGCCACTCGGCGCATCCCAGTAGCTCCAACATCCCGAAACCTCCACCCATCTTACTAAACTGGGATGGTTGTTGGCACATCTCCTTTCACGATCCCGCGTTGTCAATGGATTTCCAATTGAATTCAAGGTAGGTAAGTAAATGTCCGTTCGATTGTCCGTGCAGTAGTATGCTCAGTGTCAACGATATCTTTCCAGGCAATTCTCATCTTCCTTCTCTCCTTCAGACATCGCTGTTGATAGTGAAGACAGGGCCGAAGTTGCCCGAGTCGCCAAACACTGTACTCCCCAGTCAGCCCATGACTTACGGAGGGGTAGAGGGATATACGCACAGACGAGCTGGTAGTTGGGGTTGGACAGAACGTAGGGCACGGTGATGGTGAGGTTCCCTGCGCGTAGGTCGAAACCTTTGGCCAGGATGACTGCAGAAGCATTCATTCAGTCAATCGGACACGTCGACCTAGAAGCAGGCTACTGACAAGGAGCAGTGATATCATTCTGCCTCAGCATGAGAAGCGCTCCGTTCGAGATCACGGGCGGTGCGTCGCTCACATCCCTGCATCCGACAAAACAACGTCAGTCTCAATGATCAACGCAGCAAGGTTATGCGGCCACCACAACATACCAAGTAAGCGTCTGCTCAGTCTTACTCTCCCACACAGTTCCCTCGGTGGGGTACGTGATCTTGGGAGACCAGACGTCGAGGGGACCCGGAGGCTTGGCGGCGGCAGCGTTCACAGCGGCAATGGTGCAAAGAAGGAGCGACGATAGTGAGGTCGTGAAGAAACGCATGGTCGTGAGGTATGAGTTGAGGTTGGGGTATGAGTGTGGATGTTAGGGAAAGGGAGAGGGATGCTTACCCTGAACGAGCGGGCTGCCTTTTATATGCCAGCTCCACTCTGGGCGTCCGGCCCACGATCTGCCGTTGCGATGAACTTCTTTCAATTGATCTTTGTTGGTTCAATCAAGTTCCGACGGCTGGAGAACAAGCGAGCGGGTGGAGCGTCAGTTGACTTTTGAAGAGCCTACCTCGCTGCGGGTCTTGGTTCTCCGAGTCACAACTCCTGAGCAAGTTCGCTTCGACTTTCCAAGAGCTCAGACTCTTGGGGCTGAAAATACATTGGTCTGCTGCAAAAATTCACGTTTCGACTATATTTACATCTCATTCCGGAGTTATGAGCGTGCTTCCATTCTCCACGTCGATGTCTGCCGATGTTGGAGTCGGGTCGCTATGTCGTGTCAAATGACTCCGCCGCGGTGAAGAACCTCGCAAATCTTGTGTTGACGAGACGGTGATTTGTTGAATTTTCTCTCGGTTCAAGAACTATACATAACCCGTACATATGCGCTTGAACTATTTTACCTTTTTCACCCATTACACTTCAACCTTCGACTTCAAACAGAGACCTTCACCTCCTCGTCAGCCTAACAGGCACATCCCCAACACCAAATGTCAATCCCTGAGCCCCTCGCATTACTCGTTTCCGCCACTCCTCCCTCGACTCACCCTCGTTCAGGATGACGTGAAGTCTCCAGTCGAGCAGAAGGGAAGAAATGAAGCGAACGGATTCTGTCAAAGCGAAGCGCCGGCCGATGCCTGACAGATACCGAATGCAATTATTCAAGTCAGTCGAATTCGAAGAGAACGAAACTCACACGCCCGCGGGCCCCAAACTGAACGTCGAATAGTCGCTCTCTCCGACACCGTACCACCTCGAGGGACGGAATTCCTCCGGCTCGGGGAAGTATTTCGGGTTGTGGTCTGTGGGATGGGGTATCAGATCAGCGAGGTTGAGTTTGTTTCAATGACACAAAACAAAGCCACGCACGCAAGCCAACGCTATCAACTATAACCCACGTCCCTGCCTCGAGAATGACCTCATGTCCAGGAGTATCGTCGGTTTTGAGAGCGACGGTCGAGGGCTGTCTCGCGATACATGGCGCTCGCCGCAGCTGTTGATGTTGAGTTGCCATATTCCGAAAACAATACGGTAATGGGAGACTCACGAAACAGTCGACTTGCTTCGAGGAAACACGACTGGACCTTGACGAGTTTCGGGTAGTCTTTGAAGGCCTCATTTCGCATTGAATCAGTGTTAACGACTAGTGAGCAGTCTGAGTGGGAAGCTCACTAAATCATCCGAATCGGAGGCACGAAGAACCTCTTGAATTTCCTGATACGCCTCTTCTTGAATGTCTTCGTAGAGAGCCAAGAAGCCGATGGCGGCTTGAAGTGTTTTCGCAGTTGTTTCTATTCGCAGTTTAGTTCATTCATTGACTCTATATGTATGAAATAGATAGACATGAGGGATACATACCATGACCAGCGTTCATCAACAGATGAGTATTCCCAATCTATACGCAATGCAACAATGATGACGATCAGCATACTGACAATCTCATCTGGGATGGAATATACGAACCAGCTCTTCGTCGGACAGGTGCAACGTCTCCTCACCCTCATTGGCTTGTAGCAAGAGGCGAAAAACGTCTTTGCGATCGCTCTTCGTGTAATCAGGATTATTCTGAGCCAAACTCAGCTCCTCCCGCCGCGACCGAATGAGATCGCGGAGGAAAGATTCGAGGGTGGTATGCGCCGTCTCAATATCGCGTAGGCTACGTCCCAAGTAAGCACATAGATGAAATCGTGGGCGAGTGACTGTGGCTCTATTTCAGAGTAGATTAAAAAAGCCCACACCTTTTGATAGGCAACTTGTACATCCATCCAGGAATTACGAGTCGAGGGATGGCAGAGCGAGAGACGATGGAGATGGCTTCGGCGAATGGCATACCAGCCTCAGGGGACTTGTTGGAATTCTCTTCGCGTTCCAAGGTATGGAATGTCCGAATGCGCACCGCGAGATGAGGAGGAGGGCGAACTGCGTACGTTGCTGTGAGTTTCGAGTTCTTTTCAGGGAAAATGAAACGGGAACGACCTTCGTAGTGATTTCCTCCACCACAGGGATGAAGACTTCTTTTTGGTCGATCCACCCTTCTGCCTTCATCAATTCAGCGTACAGATTCGCCGCTTCCTCCCAGACAAATACGTATCTGGAGAAACCTGTTGAAAAGACATCATTCAATTGAGCAATAACAAACTCACGTCTCTGGTGTAAACGCCGGATTCATAATTCGCCTATGACGACTCCATTCCGATCCATTCACAGTGACGAGGTTATGGCCGTACGGTCTATTGCGCACAAACAAACAAACATCAGTTCCAAGATAAAAATCATCCAAATCGCCCTTCGAAATACCATACCTCAAAACCAACGTCGTTTCATCATTCTTGAAAAACTGCTCTCCCTTAACAGCAAGAATCTGCCGCGCACTTTCCATAGATCGCGTATAAATTGCTGGAATGCCAGCGAGGTAGGGGATATTTGAGATAGTGTCGAGGTTGTATTTTGGGTATACTGTCAGACGGACCCGTGATTAGTCAATTTGTTTCGGGACGGTGATTCGAGACGCAAAAAAGTGCATCGAAAACTATCGAAAATTTTGAAGAGATGCACGCCGACCTTGATTCCGCCACAACCACAACCAATTCAACCCCGGATTCCAGAACGACGTCGGTATGAGAGCACCGAAGGGAGAGGCAGGGGAGAAGAGGGAGCGCAGGCCAGGGAGATGCGCGAGTTTCTGCGGAACAGATTCCGAAATCGCCTCAGCACAGCCAATATGGTGAGAATAAGGAGGGGGCAAAGCACGACGCACCCGAGCATTGCGGCGGAAGACGAGTATTCTGTGAACCACAAAGACCACAAGGACGGCGGCGAAATACGTGGGCGGCGTCCAGGAGGTCATCACGGAAGGAAAGAAAAGATGAAATTGAAACGCCAAAAACAGGTAGTAATATGTATTGCGTAACGACGGCGATCACCGGGCGTTCAATTTCTGGATTTTTTCCATCCGAACGGCGAAAATTACCTCGGGATATTTGGTCTGACTTTAGGTAGGTAGACATGGTGCAAATGCAGCGAGGAATCAGACCGGTGAAACGGCTTGACATCAGGTACATACAATACCTGACAATTCATTCCAACAGACAATCGGTGTCCTTCAATCAAGCCTTCAATTCGAAGACTCGGAAATCATGAAAAGAATGTGCGCTCGCCAGCAAGCTCGTAGATCTCGACACCGAAGGTAATCCTTCCCCCACTGTATAATTCAGCCCAAACCCAAATCCAACAACTTCATCGTCTTCAAAACAAACTCCAAACTTGAACCAAATCGAAACCAAATACAAATTCAACCCTGTACCGTTTCGTTCTCGTTCAATTTAATACATCCAACAAATCCAACCCAAACGTTAACCAAGACAACTCTGAAGAACGACCAGATCTTTCCTGCTCTGAGTTTGCACGCCACGGCGTACAATCGATCCATAGGCGAGCAGGGCTCTGAAATTCAACTTCTGTTGTTTACCGATCAAAAGACAAATAAGAAGAAATTAGAAGAGAGAGAGAGAAATTCATCTTGTCATTCAGGTCATTGAGGGGAAGTGGTGTTCATTCATTGGTTCATTGAGTATTAAAGATTTTTGGGACCGAGGTCACGTTGAGGGAGCGTTTTGGAGTTGAGTCCAATTCATCAGATTCATCGATTTCTCTTCCGGGATGATAGTTTCAATGAAAACAAGCACCGAATCGTGCGATGTGCATTTTTCGCTCGCAGTGCTGATTTCCTTCATTTAACGAAAAAGACTCATGCTTGGATCGTGCTGATATATGAACGCAGGCCCAGTCGATTCCGATCAAACAGTGACCGTGAGGGTGTTCCCGGCCAATTCGTGGCACGAAGAATCGTATCCAGATAGACATACATTTTGTAATCAGAGAAATTGATCCTTCGGAAGAAATCAATACTTGTCGAAGACTCGTATCGATTCCAAATGGGCCGCGAAATCTGTACTTTGAATCAGAATCACTGCATCGGACACGATTCAAATACGATAATAGCTGCGTACCTTCACCGTCGGTAGACGATGTACCGAACGTCAGCGTGTTTGTCCCCTTCTCAAGCATAAGGGCAACGGGAACAGTCGAATAATGGCCGGCTCGAGAGTTCAGTTCCGACAGTTTGACTGGGGCGCCGCCGTTGACTGAGACGTGGGCTTCGCCCGCGGTGACGTTGCTGACCGTGTACTCGAATGAGATCCACTGCTTCTCGCCGCGTCCGACGATGTTGGTGAATGTCACGTTGCTCGATGAGTTGACTAAAGATTGAATCTCAGTTAGAACGCTCCGTGAAATTGGCAGAAGGTTTACTGTTGTGCACAGCGCGCTTTGTCACCACTAAAGTTCTAAGATCAGCGCTGTAATGTTTGATTTATTGTATTGCTCAGCATACCGGCTGAGCCGCCAACTATCGCGTCCGCAGCATGAAACGTGCTGTTAGCAAAGCCATTCGAAGTTACGACGCCTGTGGCAAACTAGTTCAACCCTCCTCAATGATTGTTGAAATACGTTCACATACCGGTGTTCGGATTCACAGTCCACATCGCGAGATTCTGCAAGGTCAGGGTATGGGCAGAGTCGGAAACGGTGATGGGCAGCCATTCATAGTTGCTGGCATCTGTACCGTTGGCGTCCCATGCGTCTCCCAGGAATATGTAGGCCGTGGCACTGCTTCCTTTGATGACGAGTTCTGCGGAATTTTGGGAGTTGTAGGTGTTGACGCTGTCGGGGGCGATGTCTGTTCCGCCTTGCCAAGAGCCGGTTAGAGAGCTACATTTCGTGTGTTCAGTGAAGAGGATTGGAATGGAGTGGGAAATGAATACGTTGCCCAATAGACCTGGACATCAGATGAGGGGTTGAGTCTGATTGCTTATAGTCAACGAAAAATACGCCGGACCTTGTTGGGATCGGCCCTGTAGCCTGTTTTCTGAGAGACGACGAGGTAGTATACTCCTACATGATCACGGATCAGGCAGGCAAATCACGAGGGAAGGTTCAACTCGTACCGCCATTGGACTTGAACATTCCCGGTCCTTCAATGGAGGCGCCTAGGTGCATCATACATTAGATGCAGCAGAGTACAATGAAGCACGAAAGAGTTCACCAATATCCGCAACTCGACTTCCGACCGTGATAGGATTGCCTGCGTTGATATTATTGACTTGGAGATTGTTCGAGTCGGCGCTGGTGAGGAGATAATTTGAGCCTATTTGACAAGAAGTTAGAACTTTTCTTTACATGTATGTGACCTAAGGAGAGATTCATCGCTCACCGTTATCGTCCACGAACACGCCCATATCAGAGAAACTGCGCGCACTCGGAGGTATCAACTGTGGGGAGCCTGTCACCGTGTATGCGGTGGACAAGGGTGTTGACCCTGGTGCTACGAGGGTTACGACTTCGCGATTGATTTGTCCCCATATCTGATGTAGCAACGTTGTTAAGAGGGGACCAGTATCAAATTAGTTCTAAACCAACTTACATACCACTTTCCTCCAGAAGAGACGAATTTTGGACGGTACATCGCACTGACAGCATTGGACGCGATTCCGAAATGGGACCAATTCATGAGATCTGTGGATGTGTAGATATTGGGACGAACGCCGGCCGTGGTCGAATGTCCGAGCTGAAGTCCAGACACAAAGTTAGCGATGGAACCTAAATTGTGAAAGGATATGATAAAATACCCAGTAAAAAGTGCTCCCAACTTTGATTACATGTCCTCCGTGAGCTTGAATCTTTGCACCACTGGTGTCAGTCCATACGGCGCCGGGAACGATGAACGACACGGCGAGCGCTGTAGTCAAGAGGGACGAGAGAAGAGCAAAAGTTCCAAGAAGTTTCATGGTGGAATGGTGAAGTTGAGTCGCGAACGAAAGTAACGCAATATAAAGCCTGCGGTCTGCTGTACATTGGAGCTTCGATTTTTCCGGGCCGATGAACGGTTACACATGGACTTGAAGTAGCTGCTGACCGAGAACGAGTAGCTCCAATAGTTCTCGCACAGAACAAATCACCGGTCCACAGAGCAACGAGCGCAAGGATCCGATGATGATCCACGAAGAGGTGTATGCGAAAAGTGGACTAATAACCCGGCAATTACTCGCCTACCGGTAGACATATATGGCCAAGCCTGGGAGAACTGACGAATTATAAGCCAGAGATCAACCGGAGAGAGACCTCGAAAGTAGCTGGCCCGGGGCTGCGCGAGATGGTCATGATGCAAACGGTTGGGAGCCACAGCCCACATCGGAATTGGTGGTTTCGGGCTGAGAGCTAGTGTTGGTGAGGTACAGACATTTCGGATTTATCGCCTCGATGTATAGCGAATCTTCATTCAAAAGCAACCCACATTTTCCAGACAACTGAACAAGGTGGGAGAAGGGAAAGCTGAAGAAATGATGTGACATTCGTCATCATGATGTGTGACTTATTTTTCACGGTTCGAAGTTGAAACGTTTCAATCGCATCGATCTCTTGGTTCGTCGTGCATTGAACAGGGGGCGGGAAGACTATGACATAAAAGAGCGGGAGTAAAGAGAGTTTCACTGGCAGCGGTGAGTCCTCATATTGGTTTGGAAGAGTTGTTAATCAATATCAAGCCACGGCCCACCTGTTGAATCGCCGCGCTGAGGATCCATAAACTTTCAATCTCCCAGATGGAGCCGAGAATGTTCATGGCTTGAGAACGGAAGCTTTTGGGAAATAAATTCGTCCGTTGTACAATTCGCCTTCGAGATTCGAAGTTGAACCAAAGTTGAACCGTGGTTTACATATATTTGATTCTCTGGTGTCCGGCTACCATTGCCGGACCCGGGAATTGCCGATTACTCCTTAAGCTCATTGCAAACTTATCAAGTTATCAACGACCGCGACGACATCGATGCAAGCTGCTGGTCGCCCTCCGCTACGTGGTTTGCTTATAGATATCTCTGGAACCCTTCATGTAGGATCTCAACCAACCTCATTCGCTGTCTCTGCGCTTCGTCGTCTGCAAAGGGCCGGCGTGCCGTTTCGCCTCTGCAGCAATACGAGCAAAGAATCCACGTCCCATGTCTCTCAACGCCTCAGAGAGCTCGGTTTCGAAACCCAGGATATCACCCGAGACAATGTAGCTGTAAATTCCGGTCAATCTCCGAGAGAAATATGGACTAGCATCGGTGCAATAGCAGGTGTGATGCAGGACATGGGCGTCCGCAGGTATGGATTCACATAGACTCCCGTTTGATAAACGACGGCTCCAATTAAAGTCCGTTGATTGAAGACCTTATGCCCTCCTATCGGACTCTGCGCGCTCGGAATTACATCTCAACCCTTTAGATGAGAAAGAGGAGGAGAACACGCCATTCGACGCCGTCATTGTGGGCCTCTGTCCCGCGCGTCTTGATTACGCCCATCTCAACACTGCATTCCGTATTCTTGCTCGCGAGCATCCGACCTTATCAGAGCGTCAGCCAGTCCTCATCGCTGCGCACCGCCAGCCGCTTCCTCGAAGGTGCTTCGGGCGGGCTGTCACTCGGACCTGGACCATTCATCGCGGCGATCGAACATGCAGTTCCCGCCGTGAAAGCTCGTGTGTTGTGGGCAAGCCGACTCGAGCGTTTTTTGAGGCAGTTATCAAGGATCTGGATGGTCATGGGTGTATTACTGGACAGCGAGGCTCGTCCGTTCCGCAAGACGGGCGGGTGGCGATTATTGGCGACGATGTAGAGTCTGATCTAGGTGGTGGAGCATGCGAGCTGGGTCTTTGGCGCGTCCTCGGTATGCTTGGTTTACCTTCGAAGGTCGTTACTCTGATGCTACAGGCATTCAGTTCGCACAGGAAAATACCGCTCTGGCGATGATACCCGGACGGCTGTTCCACCGGATGAGGTGGTGGACTCCTTTGCCGCGTTTGTCGAGAACTTGCTGTCTGACTTGAACGTGAATGGTGCCGCCGTTTGATTTCATTCTCGTTTCCTTAGAACTCTAGAAATATTGTACATTTGGTGTAACATTTGTCGTAGATGAAGGCGAACCTCACTCGAGCTGTGCATTTCACGAAGCCACGCTGTAAAATTAAATAAGTCTATACCACTCTGTTCGAGACAGCGCTGGTCAAGACTTTCCTCAAGTCACAACGACTCCAGGGTGGGTCGTCAGCGTCACCAATGACAATAATGGTTCAATTCCATTCTCAAGTCTTGAGTTCGTCGTGACTCTCACATAAGCCACCTACACGCTACGCACTCACCAGTAGTGTACATGGTATAAATTCTTGCTCTAAATCGTACAATTAATCACTGCGTAACACACAAAGACAAACAACACAATCTTAATGCGGCGACAATGATTTCACTGGAAAGTCCGAGTCCTGTTCCCCACCATTACAAGGTCAGTGCGAATCACATACAAGGTCAGAATAATCAGGCGACGCACATGTAAGCTTCCACCAATACTCGGAGTTTCTATTCTAGGAGCGTGACTCGATGATTCGCTTTGCAGGCCGGAAAGGATGAACACATCGGGCTTGTTTTCGACGCCGGACGACGTGGAGGGTATGTTGTTGCTGTTCAAGGGGCTTTGTGCGAAGCGGATTTCGGTCTCGTTGGCGTAGTCTGAGCGGTTGGCGGAGCCGCGGATGATTATGAGGTTGAATGTGATACCAACGCTGTGGAACGCCTGTTAGGTGGGTGGTGTGGTTAGACGTGTTCGTGTTTGATGGAAGGGAATGGAACTCACGAGAGCGCTTGCGGGGTAGTTGAGTGTACTCTGAGTTGAAAAAGCAATCAACTCGAGAATCGAGGCGACGGTGTAGATCATGCCGGATTCGACGATGTTTCGCATCCCTCGAGTGAGCATGCTTTCGGGTTCGTCGTAGTCCTCGGGAGAGGTTCGGTATTTCTTCGTCCGTCTTTGTACACCCCAGATGCGCCACACGATTAACGCTTGATAGTGGAAGCATTCAGAGAGAGACGATGGAGAAAGACCAAGACGTACATGTCGTGAAGATGTTCGTAGAAATCGTCAACGTCCAGAGCGCGAGTCCCCAAGACAAGCCGCTTCCTGAGTTTATTGGTCCGACGCGGGATCTCGGGAGGCTGGTGAGAAGGCCGAGTGTGGAGGCGAGAGTTCCCATCCAGAGAGTCAAGGGAAAGATGATTATGGGCCAGTATTTCGACCAGATGAACCAGCACCGATATATCTGCTTGTAGTATGAGAACTGGATGATTTGTTGAGAAGAGAAGGGGCTACCAAGATACCGTCGCCGAATGTTGTTTGCACACCGACACAGAACGTCTTGATGAAGGTCTCCCAGCCTGATCGGTCCTTGAAGACATGCAGCGGCCCATCGGGGCCCTTGTATATTACAAAGGCGTCGACGAGCGTCGTAAACGACACTGCGAGGTCCAACGTGGCTATTTCATAAGGCAAAATGAGAAGAAGACAAGACAAAGAGCTCCAGCACACGTACCGCTCACAAACAACACCACCGACACGCCCACAACCACCCAATTCAACGACGTGCGCGCTCTCCTCCGCCCCGACGCCGTTGTCGTCGTCAAGAGCACACGTCCTGCGATGCCGAGGGTGACGAGGTATATGCCGTAGAGGATGCAGGCGACGAAGTTGCCTGCGAGCTCGGCTGCGAGGAGGGAGACGGCCATGAGCTTGAACGGGAGGAGGAGGGGGGGAGGTGGCGGCGGGACGAAGGAAGAGGACAGCAGGCGGCACACGAGTGAGGCATGTCACTGAGGCTGGAAGCAGATCTTTTTACTTCTTGATGATGATCGATCCTCGAATTGACAGGCGGCGTTTAGCGGTGTCGAATGACCGGGGAAGGAGAGGGAAGGAGAAGCACGGCGGTAGCACACGATCTCCCGCGGCGCGGCGTCTCCCAACCCGAGTATGGGTCCATCCCTGTCCATCCACTCGAATGGTTGCATCAAGCCTTGCATGTACAATTGCTTGAACCTTGAAGAGCATTCCAGTCAAGAAAAACTTAGGTTAAGGCATAACTTGGCGCTCGCAAGAGAATTTGCGAACCGTGCAACCCATTCACACCGAATTTAACCGACTGAATTGGGAACGCCTCGGGCATTCCCGAATGCCGCAAAGGGTGGTACGGAAGCATGCGTTTATGTCTGAGTGCTGTAAGTGTTATACGGTACCTGTCCAGTGTGCGACGAAATTTTTGTTTGTAGGGCAGAGCAACTCGAAGCAGATAGGCTTTTGGAGAGGAATTGTGAATTTAAAGGAAAGAAATTGAACACTTGAACCCTAAGTAGGCCTGTGATTGACGGTCAGGGCTTCTCTGGCTCGGGAGCAGAATCTGCAAGAAGATAACTTGAAGAAGACGGACGGCGTCAGAATTTGGTACACGCAGATTTGAGCGAGGTGTGATTCTGATGTTGGAGGTTCGAATATTAATCTGTTCGTTGCGACGGCGGCGATACTGACTCACTGAGTCGCCAGCATATACAGTACTTGCCAGTTACTTGCCTCAATAGTTTACGCAGCGACGTAGCCCGACCGATCGACCGCTCCAGGTACATTGACAGACATGGAAAATACCCGACTGGAGGTAGGCGCGTTACGGAAGCGCAGACCGAAGCATGCCCGAAGCGGGGAACTCGAAGCGAGCGCTTAGCGCCAAAAGTCAGACGTTGCTCCGAGTCCGATTGCTCGTCGCGAGAGGATGCATATATAGTAGTGGTTGGTGCCAGTTGCCAACCTAGACTTTGGGGCCCTCAGACTCGTATGAATGTCTTTGAGACTCGAGAGTCGATTCGAGAAAAGTCAAAAAATTTAAAATGCTGGGCTTCACAAGGCGAGATCATCATAACGGTCTTCTAACGCTGCTGCTGCCTCCTTCCTCAAGTTCCTGCGACCTCCTTTTTGCATGGCTGTGAGTCAAGTGGCTTCGAGCTCTTCAGCGCTGGAGCACTGGAGCAGCTTCGTCGAGATGAAAGTTGAGTGCAAGGATGAGTCGGATCATTCGGCCGCACTCGAATTAGATTGGGAATCACCCTCACTTACATAACCCATTCATGCGACCACTCGGGTCAACCGTCTCGCTATGGCCCACAAGACTTGAAGGGAGATGGAAGGGGAGGCAACTCGCTTAGGAAACCAGTCTCAAGAGAATTTTCGTGTGGGATAACGGCCGAATTTATTAATACAGCTTGGTTTGTGAAAATTCATGAAGACAGATTACATATCGCGTCCGCTGCTGACGGGCGTCTCTTGAGACCCGGGCGCCAGCTGAAGCGCTGAAGGAAAGCGCGCGTTTGTTGAAAGGTTTTCGGCGCTTGTCGACGTCCGAGTAGAGCGGGGGATTTGCGTGATTGGCGCCCAACGAGCGCCGAAAAATTGGCTTGCCTTCTCTGCCTTTTCCTTTCACGTTTCATCAGCCCTTTGGGTCTCTCTGCTTGCTCTCTGCGGCTCAGTCAAGAATCAGCAAGCAACTGTGGCTTCAACTCCTCAACTGGTCTACAATTTACGGTCGCCCTCTTGGTCAATCCCTCTGCAAGCCTCACCGTCGTCAATGGCGCCATCAGCAACTTTATCAGTCGAATCAGCTCATCGTCGCCTGATGAAATAAAAGATCTTAATCTCAAGCTCTCGCTTTTCAGCGCTCTTTCCTCTCTCTCCCTCCCCCACCATCTTCACCATGGCCGCGCCATTTATCTATGTCCCAGAACAAGCCGCAGCAGCAGAATCCGCCGCCCAACTCAAATACCACAACCCCTACTTCCACACTCCGCAAACAGGCCAATCTCCCTTCCTCCCCCCATCTCCACTCCTCTACCCGTCCTCCCCGTATCTCGGCCCAAAAGACGGCGGCGCAGATCCCAATAAGAATAAGAACAAACCTTTCGACCCCACCGCTCCCGCTCCGTGGCCTCAATCCGGCGCTGCTGAACAACCAATTCAAAACCCCGCATACAAAACATCCTGGGTTCCACTCACCGCGCGGCCACGCACGACATCATGGCACACCCCGCCACCCGGGTCGCCTTCCTCCCTCCCGAAAGCTCCGAGCATGCTCCACGCGCAATCGTACCTCGGTGCGAACGCCGCGCCCGCGCACAAGCGCTCCAAATCATGGGGAATCGCCAACGCGCCTCCCGCGCCCGTATGGGCGGCGAACGCGAATACGAACAACAACGCCGACACGCTCCCGCCAATGCAAGTCCACCCATGGCTCAACGGCGACTCCCCCTCCCCCGTCTTCTTCTTCGACCTCGCACCTACAGCTTTCGCGCCCCAACGCGCCGTCACCTCCGCTCTTGCCTCGAATCAGAATAACAAGATGCACGGCGTCGGGCTGAGCGGGGTGGAGATGCGCGAGACGGCGTTCCACCCACCATTGACGAAGTTGCGGATCTTGCACCCGCAGCTGCCGTTTTGGCCGACGGACCTTGCGCTCCCCGAAGAGCTTACTGTTGCACAAAAAGCTGCGCAGGGACAAGGACAAGCCGGGCAGCAGCAGCTCCCCCCAATATCGCTCGGTGACGTCCTCGCCGCCCTACACCACTCCGTCCACGTGCGCATCGCCCCGGCCGATTGGGCCGCGCTCTCCCCGTCCGAGCAGGCGGAGGTCGGCGGCGCGTTTACGCGGCGGTGTAGGGAGGAGGCCGTGCGCGGGCTCGGGGGTGAGGCTGCCGGGTTGAGGGAGAGGGAGGTGGAGGAGAGAAATAAGGGTGTGAAGAGGGTGGATTTTTTGCTTGGGAAGACGGTGTTTAAGGGGTTGGTGAGGGCCAGGGGCGATCCGGAGGGGTGTGTGAGGGTCGTTACGGCGTAGATTTCGCGGGTTTGGTGGGGAGGGAGGGTATGGGATGGGGTGTGTGATGGAGAGAGAGAGAGAAAAGGGGTGGGGCGGATTTGACGTTTGTTGTACGAGGGTCGAGGGTGTACATTGCTATCGATATTCGCGGTATGTACTGTATCGTTGTATCTCGTCTTACTTCTTCATACCATTTGTATCCTCTCTCATGTTGTTTTCTCGTAGATCTCGTAGTGCTGCCAATGCGATAGGATATATACGAGGCACCTCGAGCTTCGACGTTCTCCTGGCATCCCTCAAGGCATGCTCACGAAGTCAATATGACTCTCTGGTCGCTGCCTCACGTGTACGAATTCACACTCCGACTCGATTGTTTTTCGCCTCCGATTCTCGAATGAAGCGCACCGCGGCTGCCACCCAGTGCCTCTACGATCTTGTAATCTTCCTAGCGCTCTTCGTTCGGCGCCATCCTGGACTCTCTTCGAGGGCGCTGCGCTCAATTCCCCGGCGCGATAACTGAATGAAGTCAGAATACGGCGAGCGCTTGGTGCAGCAGTGCTCGAATTATAGCGACAGGCGCTGAGGGTCACCTTCGCCCTGAGCGCTTATGATCAGCCGGAGGCTGGCTTCCAGCAACTCCGAGTCGGCGCCTCCTGAGCGCTTGCTACAGTACCTATCGCTTCGATCTGTATGAATGGATTTCTAGTCAAGTCGTCGAGAGATGATGTTAGTTTATTTTGAGTGGAAAGGTCGGATATCAAAGTGAGTTGCTGTTTCTCTCATCAAAGCGAGACGCTCACAGTTAACAGTTACGCTGTTCGTGCCTCGCTTGAGCTATGTCAACCTTTTGAGTCAACGACTCCGAACAGATTCTCCGAGGCATCCGATTTGTATCGACATCCAGGCATCCCGTTATTCTGAAACGACGTCCCTAGCAGTCTCTTACCACGCTGCCTTCGAACGAAATCGTTTACTTGTTCAGTGGCAGTCTGCTTGCGGTTTTCGTACCTTGTAACCCCTTCGTCGTGATCGACGATCTCTAACTCTGACCCAAGTGTATCCGTTCATCCGACGTGCGCGCCCGAGACGTTGAAGAAGAAGTAGACTTACGCCGTGTGTGAATGGCAACGGTGAACGGAAACACTCGTGGAATTCTCGTGTGTGCTGCAATCTCCCACCATATCCAAGTACATGCGTACTTGGCTCGAATGGTCTTGTTAAATTCAAACTCGCTCTCTTCTGCTTTGCTGCACTGAAGAAGTACAAAGTGAAGACACTCAGATACGCCGACCCGCCTCGAAATCCTGCAAATACGGCTGCCTCCTCGGATCCGAAGGTCTATTTTGAACCATTCCCTGGTTTCTTATCACTCGGTTTCTAGAGCTGGCCAGTGTCTCAACATGGCATGGCATGATACATCATTCGCGCCGAAGAAGATGGTTGTTCAGAATCACTTAGCATGCCCCACGCACCACTGCGCTGGAATCGTACTATGAGATGCGTGGGAGGTGGACTCGAAGGCGGCCGCAGTGTATTCAAAGTTAAGTTCTTGCTTCCATTTAACCCTTCCTCCCCCTGCCGCTGCTCGAGCGATTGACTACCCATGCCCCTCCCCTTGCTCGCAGCCGAGCTCGCAGCGAACTTCGTCTCTTGCATTCTTTATGGGATATATCTCGTTACCCTCGGCATGGCGGTGCAAGTGCTTTTGACGAAGAAGTCGGCGTCGGGGAGGAGGATGAGGAGACGAGGATGGGCGGAGTTGAATTGGGTTATGTTGGGTGTTGAGGGGGTGTTGCTGGTGAATTGTGCGTCGAACCTTCTCGTTCGGAGAAGGAAGAATTCACTGATATGACGCAAACTCGAAATAGCTACTCTGGATCTCTCGGTTGCGTTTGCGACTCTCGTCGAAGCGTTTGTCAACTACCGAGGCCCTGGTGGGCCGATCCATGTTTTCGAGGATAGATCGGGATGGGGGACCTTCGTTAAAGTCAGCACCTCATTTTTGTTCTGCATTCCTACCGCACTAATTTCCTCTCGAGACCGTCTGCGTTGGGGTGCAAACACTTGTCGGTGATGGTATCTTGGTAAGCAGTGTGGCCCGTTTTATTCCTTCGTTCTTGTTTTATTAATCAAAAGTTTTGAACAGATTTATCGATGCTGGTTCATCTGGTCGAAATCTTGGCCAATTATTGTCTTTCCGATGGTTCTATGGCTGGGGACTCTTGCCTCCGCAATCGGGCTGCTCGTTAGCACTCAACAATTCCGCGTTGGGCTGGTGAATTCGGCAGACGGTTTGGTTTGGGGCCTCGGGCTGTTCGCTCTGACGATTTCGACGAATATTTTCACAACTTGTACGTATGTCCTCTAAATTCGAAGTTTCAATTGCGCAATCTGATGGCTTCGAAAGCGTTGATCGTGTGGCGTATCTGGAGCGTACAGAGACAGACCAAGAAATATCGAATTACTCCTGCGGAGGAGGCCGACGAGCCTGAAAGCATGCTAACGCGAGGGACGCGAAATATCGTCGAATCCGGGATGATATACACCGTCTGCTCCATTCTTGAGTTAATTGCGTTCGCAACGCAGAGTCCGTTGAACTACCCTGCTAGCGCTCTGGTGAGCCGCATTTTCTATCTTCTCATGGTGTTGAGGATAGACATGTCAATTATCAATAGGCCTTCCATAGCGTTGGAATTGCTTTCAACCTAATCGTGAGTTCAATAAATTCAGAATTATCATTATTCAAAGAAACATCGGTAATTATCACGGCAGGTGATCCGCGGTTCCGTCAACCAATCCGACTTTTACTATCCAAACGAGACGGATATTAGATTCGCGCAGAGTCTGAGTACCAGCAATGATATGCCGTCTACGTCGTCCGGGGTTGAAAGCAAACAAGATGTTTTCATACTTTCTAGTCTTCACAGGGAACCCACCAGCGCTCCGAAACTTGAGACATCCAAAGCTGGGGAAATCTCTCAGGTAATGTACAACTATATTGAATTGCAAATTCACCCTTTAACTGGTGATAGAACTCGGAATTCCCGGTCAAATCCTCGTCGACTTGAATTTCGCCCGGGCATTGATGCTATTCGCTGGTTTTGTATCTCACGTCGCTTGTTGTACCCCGTAGATTGAATATTGTGACATGGGCTATGTAATAGAGAGCTCTACGAATGGCTCAAATTCTTTCTCTTCGAAAATCCGAATTCAACCAAAATGTTGAACTTGGGGCGTACTTATTTAGTCCGGGAACTGCCGGTCAGTCAAGTAGCCGAAACTGACTTGCTTCTTCCCACCACTTCGGTCAAGGCTCTGGTGCGACGATTTCAGTAGCTCGAGCACGCGGAAGTCCTTCAAGAGGCGTCTATTTGACCGTGTCACATCCCGACAGCATCGCACACTCGGGCTCACTGGTCTGAAATCTCATGACCAAACAAGCAATCTTATCCATCTACTTCTTCAAAGTTCAACAGCAGCTCTGCCGCAAAGATTAACAAGTTTCTAAAGATGGAATCTCCGCTGAGTCTTGTGGATGATATGGCACAGTACATCTCTCTCAACGACAGTTGGCTGATCGTTCGAAGGCTCTGTTCGCCGTATCCATAATTTATCAACCCTGAGACGCTGTGGCCAGTCAATCCTTACTTAGGCTTTCCCTTCATTCCTTTACACTTTGAGTACTGCTCTTCTGCTTCTACCTGCCGTCACTCTCTTTGCTATTTCTCTTCGTTGGTTTCTCCCCCGCCGATATTATGCTGGCCATTTCCCACATCCTCTTCCACCTTCTCAGGCTCTGCTTCCTCTTCCCTCTCACTGGAGTTCAGGTCTTCGCCGTCCCGGTACCCCTCTTTGGTTTTGGTTCCTCTTCCAAAGAGGGTACAGACGCCCCCTCTCCCGTCACTATTGACACAGTCAACTCGACTCTTCTTCGTCCCGCGCAATTCGCTCGCGCCGCCTATTGCTCAAGTGGCTCTCTCACATCGTGGACATGTGGTGTGCCTTGTCAGAGTTTGTCTGGGGTAGAGGTATTGCAGACTGGTGGAGGTACGTGGGTGCTCTATTGCCTTTCTTGAAAGTAAATCACCATTGTAGACTCGGGCCTCATCCCGCTCTGTGCGTTATTCACTGTCATGATTAACAGCTGAGCTTTACTAACATCAGACGAAAATAGACTTCATCGCCCACGATCCCGTTGATCAAAGCCTCGTCGTTGCACATGAAGGAACAGATCCTGATAATCTGTGAGTTTACAGTAATCATCGTCAGACCAGTTGATTGCCAAAGCATCTAAATAAAAAATTGTCGCTTACTTCCCTGCTTACAGTCTCTCGATTCTAAACGACGCGGAATTCGCTCTAGTGGATATTGACACACAACGAATTCCTCAAGCTGCGGGCAGTGCGTCTGTTTTTCTCCTCAAAATCATAATGTTTTTCCTTCTTGTTCGAAGATAATACTCACCTCTCTTATAGAAAATATCAAAGTTCATGATGGCTTACAATCCACCTTCCAACGAACCGCCGACGGCCTCCTTTCTGGCGTTCAAGCCGGCCTGCAAAGTACCGGAGTCAAGAAGGTAGTAGTTACCGGGCATAGTCAAGGTGCGTTGCTGTCTTCTCATCTAAATCGTAACATTCATTGTTGAAACGCTAAAAAAATGTGAATAGGCGCCGCGCTTGCAACGATGACCGGAGCTATGCTCAAGGGCGCTTTGGATCCCTCTATCGACGTTGTAATAACTACCTTTGGGCTGCCGCGCGGAGGGAACGCAGCATGGGCAGATTTCTTGGATCAGAATGTGTGCCCTTCTTCTTTGTGTTATGATTCTACCCTGTTGAGCTCACTCGCACTCAACTACAGATTCCAAACACATTCGTAACGAACCAAAACGACCCTGTCCCCACTGTCCCGCCTCTTCTCTTTGGCTTTGCGCATGGCGCTGGCGAGATGCATATCTCCTCGTCAGACCAGCCGAGTCCCGAAATTGTTTCGTGTCCGGGTCATGATAATGAGAATTGCGCAACGGGGAATTCGATATTCAAAACCTCTGTGGCAAACCATTTGGGTAAGAAAATTGATCTGTTGGTTGTCAGCGAGGAATTTGAGAATTTTTGAATAGGTCCATATTTTGACGGGATTTCTTTCGGGGGTTCGCAGTGTTCGAGCTAGTTCAAAGTCGTATGGACAAGTATTGGATTTCACAAGGGTGTTGGTGATATGTATGTACTTCGGTGATTTGTCTTGGGATTCCTTTTTTCTTCGCGGTAGATTTCGAACAGTAATGATGTGAGATTGTAGGAAAATGGAACACACTGTTCTACAAGTAAAATATGTAGATCTTCAGAACGACGCTACAATTTCAACAGTCGACACATTCAGTTGATACTGTAGATACTGTAGTATAAATTGAATAAGATCTGCATTTGGTGAAATGTCTCGAATGTTTCCTTCAACTAGGTGTACGTTGGCCGCTATTGAATCATTGCTTTTGCGGTCATATTAAGCATTAAAGTATAATCGGCCCCCCCGGAGCCGAAGCGCTTCCCTGGTAGAAAAAAGTAAACACAGCTGGGACAATAATTAATCATGTAAATACGGTTCACAGGAATTCGACCAATCTAAACCCAAAGCAATAGGTCTATATTACGAACTCTGGTCAGTAATCCTCCTCCCAAGACAATCCAACAATCTGGAGTACATCCGTCTCATTCCATCTCGGAAAGAACTCTCTCAACCAATCCCACGGCCCGTCCCCAAAGACCGCGGGCAGCACAATCGTGAAGTTCCTCAGCTTCGCAAATTGGTCGCGAGCCATGGATTCGGCGAGATCGTTGACGAGGAATCGCTGTTGGCATGTACACGGCGCGTGGTGGTAATGGATCCAGTATCGATAGGACAGCTCGAACTCGACGAGTGGGGAGGTGACTATAGGAAGGGAGTTGAGAGATGCGCAGACGGCGTCAATGTTGTGGGTGCCTAGTTTGAGGGTGCGGAGATTTATTAGGGGGCTGAGATCGACTGTGTGGACGGTATTAGAGGGAAAATGAGATGAATGGAGAGAAAGACGGAAGAGACATACCGTCCCCTTCGCTGGGTCTTGATAATAAGACGGTGTCATCGACGCTGTCGCCGTATTCGTACCGGAGGTACAACCCGAAATGGGTTAGAGACGAACCGTTTGACGCGAGAAACGCGTTCAGAGACTCGATTGGGCCCCACCCGTTATGATAAAAATGAAAGCCATCCACGTCCAGCTCTTCCAGCTGGATCCGATGCCCAAAGGTGCCGAGCCATCGCATGAACTCGTCCGTCTGGACTTTCATGAGGCAAAGACGAAGATTACGTAGATGCGTGAAGGCAAAGGCGGGGAGTTCTAGCGGCTGGTAATTGATAGGAATGTACTCCCTAGCCGAGTCGGTGGCGTTACAAGAAATTGACAAGGTGCGGAGTTCTGGGAAATGCGCGACTAAAGGAAATATATCCTTGGAGAATTGGTCTATGGAGTAGTAGGAGAGTTGCTGTAGACGAGAAAGATTTGGCGAGATCCAGGAAAGTGCGGTTGGTTCGCTGAATGTGCGATCCACATACTCCAATCTCGATATCGGGGCTTGAGAGAGGATGCGGACAATGTCCCTCAGCCCAGTAGGAGCCCGCTTGTGATCTAGATCCAGAATGACGTCCTGAATAGAGGATACGATGCTGCAATGGGGGGAATCGCAGAGGTCAAGAAAACCTTGCGCGCTATCTCGAAATACTCGGTGTGTGCTGAAGACATTGTTGAGTGTAATGCGCTGGAAGATGTGGTAGCGGCTGGCGGGCAGCCATCTGCGGGCGACGAGGGCGCTGGTACAGAGAGATGAGCGGTCGTCGTGGAGGAAATCGAGGATGGCGTCGACGAGCTCTTGGGCAAGGTTGTTGGCAAGAGACATTGAATCGGTTACCGGCATCTGCTTTGCCGGGATGTGTGTTTGTGATTACGTCAAACTTCCTTGCCTTTCGCCGTCATCTTCCTGGTTGTATATCCTCGACGACGGCGCCACATTCGAAGCTTTCACGGCCTCCCGCCATCTGACGACACCCCTTTGAAGATCTTAGGCTCATGGCTGGTGTCAAAATCTGAATTTCGGCTCGACTCGTGAAGACTCGAACTTGGCATTTGGAACTCATTCGTTCAATCTTGAAACCCTCACGACGCTCGCGGAGAGCACAGACTCAGCTAATTTATTATCATACAACCTTCCTTGATTCACATGATACCTTTCAAAACAAAAATATTACAACACTCGCATGCAGCTGGGTGATCTACGAGACTACGAATATGACCAAGTCCTGAAGATCATGTCGATTGAAGCTACTGTGCGGCCAATTTGGCACTATTCTTTGCTTCAACCGAAGAAGCACCTAAAAATCTTCAAGTCACAAAGACGAACAATGCCAATGTAAGCTTACTCACTTGAACGAAGAGATGTGGTCGTTGAACCCCACAGTGGCGGCGACGTTCAAGTTGGAGATGCCTGGGCTGCGAATCGGTCCCAATTGCCCGCCCGAGCAGTTGATGTCGCTCAAGAGGATCACTTCAGGCTTATTCTCGCTTCATTTATTGATGGCACCTACATGTAAAAGAAACAATCCTGGCCAGAGTCGGGTCCAACGGAGGAGATGTTGTCGTTGAACTGGCTGGGCAAGTTGACGCATTCTCCGCTGTTTCCGTGGAACACACCACAGGTGCCGGTGAATCCCGCGTCAGTGCAGACAAAGCTAAGGACGGTGGGTCAATATTGAGCACCGATACGAGTAGCCTTGGCTTACACATTGCCTTGGGTGCGGGCAACGAGCTGAATGTAACATTCAAGGTGAGCCAAAAGTTAAATCAGAGAAGCGACAGAGGATTACCTCTTGAGTGCTGTTCGTAGTGTCCGTCGAACGCTCGAACACAGGCGGCATCGCCGCGACGAAGGGAATGAGAGCGAAGAAAGCAGCGGTGAACTTCATTTCACTAGCAGGAGTCAAACTTGTGAGTGACTTGCTTTTTGCCGTTCAATCCCTCTCGTTTTATACGCTCAACTCTCCATTATTTGTTTGTTCCTCCTCCTCCTCACCTTGAACGATGATACTTATCTTTGGATTCAGGTACACCGCGACGGCGTGTACTCACTCCCATAAAGAAAACACACTGAATCGACTTGAGCCAAGGCTGGGTGTAAAAATAAATTTGTTGCCCCAGTAAGATATCCGAGCCGGATACAAGGCCGACATCTATTGAACTTTGGTTCAGCGCTCAACGCGATCATTGTTCTGCCAAGAGAGTTTAAATGTAGAACTAGTCGCCAAGGGAAAGCTCGCCTGGAAGGACGGAATTAAGCAAAAGCGCAGAAATCGCCCACCAGGTACTTCCAGATTGCCAAAACTATCAGTGCCAGACCTACCAGTGTTTATTCGATCAACTTTCCTTTTTCCTTACTGAAAAGCGCAGTCACGGACTTCGTGATGGTGTTTAATCATATCTCTTAGAAAATCTTCTTCTCTGTCGGAAGTACGACTTGGTAGAATCAACTCGACCGCATTACCCACGATTCCCCGCCCGAGGCGGCCCAATCATTTCTGTTCAAGTCTGCAGCTCTGAAAGCATCCGGGCCTGGGAACCCGCCATGAAGTGAATGAATTTGTGCGCCGATTACTACGGGACAATGGTAAAGACTGCAGTCTTGGTGATGGTTTTGTAAAAGCGGTAAGCAGTTCAAGAACCGATGAGATCCGCAGGCCCGTGCTCGAATCTCGAGACCAGTCTGGGCTGCTTGTTAAGAAACCGCATCATATATGTGCATTATAATACTTATATGCGCTCATGATCTGGGTTATTTAAGCCTACCGTAAAAGGAAATTACATAAGTTGAACTTCGTTTCTGAACATCTCCGAGATGCCCGACGAACCACAGTGCTTACTCGTGTGATGCCAGGCGAAAATAGAAAATTACTATGGCTTAGATTGAGAGCTTTCGAACAATATGAGATACATATTTTGTAGGCCAGATATATGAACTGTATGCTATCCTATCGATTGCTCTTCAAGTTGCTTCGAGGTATGTCCTGTCTCGGAATTCACACCAACGCGAATTTCATTCAGGGAACTATCAGGTTCTGCTGGCGCTAACGTCGCGCCGTTGCCTTGTGGGATATTTGTACAGCTGGAGTTCACAAGTGTGCCCGATCCGCCGGGCCTAGCATATGTCTAGGAATCAGCGTGTCAATAGTCCGCCATCAAACCCAGTCAAGATGAACATTGTACCAGTCGTATAGAAGCGCTGCTATTGTTGAGCTGTGGACCTGCTTTCCGGACATCTGATGCGGTACTTGGTTTGCCAGCTGCTTCATTGTATCTGACGTTCCTGAGCCTTTGGCCAAGAACAAACATCAGAAGATAAAAACACTGCAAATCATAAATAAGTACGGCTTGAAGCAGTGTTAACTGGAGACATACACAGCAAGCCATTATCACAAGGGTTGGTAGAATGGAATATAAATCTGCAATATTCAAGTTGAGACATCACAGTGGAGAGAGCACACTAATTTACCCAGGGTTGCACCTAAAACGAGGTGTCAGAATCTTGCTCAAATCTTCAATCAAAGGAACTCGACATGCCAAACCCTACAGGAGCTCCGGGGAAGTTTGCTCTGACGGAGGTCAGAGCAAATACAGCACCAACAGGTAGAACAAATAGCTCGGTGTAGAGATCATGGTGATGGAAAACCGTGGTCGAGGCACAAATCACAACGAAGGCGATCGCAACAAGCCCTATGAAAAGTTACAATGTTGCCAGTGTATGCCATGACTGGTCGCTTACAGTCTGTTACTGCGATGGCCAGTACGAATACTTTTGTTGCCATAGACCTCCGAATTTCGAGAACAAAAAGTACATTGGGTGTGGCAATTTCACCCTGGGGTACCGTAGTAAAGCTTCCGGAATACACGATCTGAATGTCGAAATTCCTTTGAACTCGGAACATCAGGTGTAAGCTCAAAAGAAAAACAATTGACATACACCGCAGCTCCAAAAGACCTTGCAATTTGAGTTCCTATATGCTTGCCTGTAGCATGATCAACAGCTTCCACATACACTGGCGCATAATAGACGTCAAATGGATATTGCTGCAAACTAGATTGTGATTCTCCATGTCGAGGGTCAACCAATGGATTCGTTCCAATGATTTTTGAGACCGTTCTAAACGTCGGAAAAAGTGGAGCCACATGCTCATTGCAGGCTGCAGTAGCGTTGTACTGATATACAGGAGAGTAAGGCGGAAAAGCCTCAAACGTAGGAGTTGTACTGTCAAGATAGCCACTGTTCGGATACTATTTCAATAAATTGGCCGAAAAGTAGAGGCAAATACGATGATTACTCATTTATGAAGATATCTGCCAGGCCGAACGGAGACTCCATGCCAGTGATGCACACATTCCGCCCAACAGGGAACCAATCCATTGTAAATGTTCTTTGAATTGGATCAGCTGCTGCTATTTCCACGGCCAAATCCAACTATTTCAAGGATGAGAACGGAGATGGTCATCAGAGAGCACGAGAAACTTGCAGAAAAGCTGGCCGAGGACACCAATTGTGCGGGAGTCACAACGTGCAGCGGCTTGATCACAAGATGTGAAACCGCTACAAGAAAGCTGATGGTGACAGTGGCGACTAGGAAAATCGAAACGAGCCAGAAAAAAACCAGTTTGTTAAGGGATGAGGCCCTTTCGGCTAAGGATCTCACTCCAAGTTTCATGAGAGACTGTCAACAGCTGAACTGGTGGTCGATGTGGTTGTTCGTCACTCTACTTTCGTTCTACTTAAGTAGTAGGCGAGTGATAGACTGCGGAACACGTTCATTTGAGGCCACACATCATATTAATTAAAGAAGCGACAGAGTTGGAATGTGTATTCATTTGGAGATTAACATCGAAGAAATGAAGTGGCATGAGGTTTCCGTTCGGTTCAAGTTTAATGTTCAGCACTCGCGTGGTTGGTGTTGACTGGTTCTGAAAACACAATCAGGATAAAGAGACGAAACCGAACAAAAAATTCCCACCGATCCCGTCCTCTACAAGATGTGTCGCAATCTCAAGCACACCGCTTGATGAGATATCGATAACTTGAACCTGATTGCTGATCTGCGCGAAAAGTTCCGCCCAGTCTCGAAGCCTGGGGGCAGGTGAGTCTGCGCGAGGAAGGTCGTTCATCAGGTTTGCGATGACGGAGATTTCCTTCACAATGGCGTCGGTTTGAGCGCGTAAAAGATGGAGTTGAGCCATGAAACCTTTGGCCTCGAGTTCGCTAGAACAGATGCCGCGAGACTTGCATCTTTTTACGATGGACGCGAGAGAATTGGAAGAGGTATATAAGTTGTCGATTTCTTCTGAAATGTCTGTGACCGACTGAAGAAAACTCTGAGTTTCCTTCACGCAAGAGTCGTCTACCTGGACCGTAGCCGAAGCCTGAGTTCTAGGCTGATTCTGCCCAGTGCACACCTCGTTAAACTGGATCAACATCATACACATGCGAGGTACCAGTGTCGCGCAGTGCTTCACCGCATCGAGTGACATCGAGATCAGGTCGAGCGCAAGCGGTGATATTTCATTTCTCCAAGCATTCGTGTGCCCACTTGGAAAAATCAAACTGCGCGGTGGTGGGATGATTTTGGTAGGGATGATTTTGATAGGATGGCTTGGACCGGTGCAATCAGTGCAGTTGCCCAACGGGCCGAACCTGTCCCCAGATAGTCTCCAAGCAGTCGGGATAACATCATCGTAACGGATGATATTCTTTCTGCCTCGGGTGTGCTCGACTCCATATCGAGGATGCTTCCTATCCTCTTCGGGAACGTAAAAAATTCCGAGGACAGAGATGGCGCCCACAATATCACGAAAGTCGGCAAACAGCGAGTCGGGAGGACGCTCAGTGGGCTCTGATGAAAACTCGAAAGGCTCTCCTGTTTTGAGCCAGCTGAGGGGATGGCACTGGTCGGTGATCATGGGCTCAGTCACCACTCCGTCCGCGACCATGCGTTCCCCGTCCAACAGACTACAGTGGCGATGAACCAGGCAGACACCGAATTTCCCTTCATATTTCCGAAGCACAGGCCAGAGTTGTGAGATAATTTCGGCGTCGGAGGCGAAAGCGTCGTGGGCGTCCTTGATGGAGGGAAGAGAGTTGTAGAGTTTGACGTGGCTGTCGGACATGACAAGATAGGCTGGAAGCGAAATCAGCTCTCAACTCAAGATACGTATATGAATTGGCAGCTGCTCACCGAAAATCAGCGAACTGGGTTGTATGCGCAGGGGAAGAACCTAATGAGGACGAGCTAACGCTCACGCATCTGCAGATTTTATCCCTATAGGTGAGCGCTAATCAATTAGAACGGAGGCTTTTCCTGCTATGGAGGAGGATGGGTTGAGGCTGTTGTTGATTGGTAGGGCAAAAGCTGCGGCGTAAAAAGTACCGTTGTGCATTATTTTCGTCTCATCCAGAACTGCGGAAATTAGTACGTACTGAAAGACTCCGGCAATCGATGATAGAATATAGAAACATACATGTCTTTGCGTGTCGGTCAACCAGAAGTAAGACGGGAACAGGGCGCAAAAATGCCGACGAATGAGTCAAGTTTGGTGCCTTGAGGTGATCTTGTTGTAATGCCACTCCACCTGTCGCCAACTTCCCGACCAATGGATGATATACAAGGAACGTGTGGAAATGAACCTATATCGTGCGAATCATCAATGAAAACCGTTTCATTTTTTCGTCGGGGTCAGAATTCACGCGCAAACATCGGAATTCCTCGGTGCACTTTGACAGCACCCATGGAATATAAATCCAAGGGCAATACTCACTACACTGTCCAACATTTTCCCACAACCATGCTTTCTATCGCGTATTTTCTTGCCTTGACGTTGATTCTATCGACGGCGAATTTGGCGGTGTGTATGGACAGATTATCGAGCGACGATAGTCTTGATGGGTTGCAGAACTCCGGAAATACCACCTGCGCACAAGGCTTCGCCCGGTGTGGCCCCGGATCATCGTGCTGTAAGTCAGGGTAAGTCATAGAAAACGACAAAAATTGGCGGAATCGATAGCTTAGATGTCTGATTACAGCGACTTGTGCAACTTCAAACGAGGCATCCCAGCATGTGAAGACCTAAGCCAAGGGTTGATCTCTCAGTTCGGTGGACAGCCCTGCAATGACCCGTATCTATGTGAGAAATCGCACAATTTGTGGTATCACCGAGCAGCTCACCAAAGGACAGTCAACTGTAACCTTCCAGACGTGCCTGATACTTGCTGTCGTTCGTGAAAACTTTTCGGAAAGATTGGTACCACCTAACTCCGTCTTGTATGCTGATTAGCAATTGGAACTGTATGTTTCCATTATGTTACAGACAGCTTCATCTCTTGTATCGATGCTGTCGGCGTAACGGCGACTTCGTTTCCCTCAACCGCTACATTCCTGCCATCGTCTACCCCAGTCAGTACGGATGGCAATCAGAAGATTATTTTTTCACCTCCCTCTGCTTGGAATCAAAACGCGACGGTTCCCTCTTGCGCTTCGGGCTCAGAAATATGGACGACATCTACACTCAATGCGTCAATCTCATTCAACTTCTCTGGTAATCAGCCCTGACAATTTTATTGGTGATGGGGGAGTTCTTACCTATCACTGTAGGCCCGAGCATAATGGTTCACACCGTGGCATCCACGCACGGAGGGGCCTTTTCGGTGACCTTAGATGGCACCGACACCGCTACAATAATCGATACCTATTCGGGCGGTCGATCTGGCATGCTGCCTGAATGCATGTCGAGTCAGTTCCCTCCGCTGGTTAAAGTTCCACCTACCCTGCTCAATGAGACGGACCATGTGCTCACGTTGATCTATATGGGCGCTTCGCCAAACGCCCAAGGTGCTGGAGCTAATATTTCCGAACTTAACATCCAATTCGATTCATTCGCAATTCCGGTGTTCCTCGCCGAAGGCCAGAACAGCACATCTGGTGCCCGTCACTTAGCAAGTGCTGCTAGAGTGTTGGCGAGATATTCAGGTATTGTTGGAGCGATGATGGTCCTCTTCGAGTGGTCGGTTTGAGCGGTCAACTAGAGTTCACCTATTATGTGATTTAGAATCCTTTGGAAGGATAGAGATTGAGCCTTGTGTCGAACACATACATATTTACAGTAGATAATTCTTGGCTTTCAGCGGCTCGGTCGATTCCCGACGCCGGGGTAGCACAGATTCAGTACGATCCTTCCGCGAAAGAAAAAAAAGGGGAACTTGGAAAGAAAGAAGAACATGAGGTGCGGCTTAAACCAGAAGACAACCAGGTGTACAAGGCGTGTCTGAACGCCACATTCCGATAGATAGCCAAGATGGGCGCCAAGAAGGTGTGCCGTCCGCGTCACAGGAGGAAGCGACAGCGAGCGCTTGCTGACAGATGAGCTCCCATTTTCGTGGCCCAGACTCAAGCAAATGCTTTTGGCCCGAGTAAAGGCACCACTTAGCTAACCAGATTTTTGAATATTGGTGCTCAGCGCCGCATCGGGGAGGTGGAAATGGTTATCTGATCTGCGGGAATCGATGGAACGTGTATGAGTTTGCAAGACGTTGACCGAAAATAAACTATGAGGCTTCTAAAACTCACCTGCAATATCGGCAAATTCCGTACTTCGTCACTCGTGGTTAGCCAGAGAAGTGTGCTGGTTTCGAGCTGAAATTAATGAGCGCCTGATAAAACAATTATAACAGCGAGATTGCGCGGATGCCGGACGTTTCCGAAGAGACTGTGGCTGGTTTGTGGCGAGGTGACCTGAAGACAAGTGAAACAGGACACGCAATTCGAGCGAGAAATAAGTACCATGATATGGAGGGGCTCTACCACGGAGCACTTGATCGGAGGCTTTGATTGGATTCGTGACAAGAGACAATTCATTGGATTCGAAATGCATTGACTCGCCGGCCGCTCTTGCGATAGGACAATATTGCTTGTGCTGCACGAGGCATGGGGCCTGAGTAGGCGATGGGACTCGTTTCAGATTTGGAAATTTGAGGTGTAAGAGGCGCTGGAAAAATACTACGTCGTCCAGTAAGCTGGCGCGACGGGCGTACACGGAAGTTCGTGGTTATTATATCAAAATGGCGAGATCGTTGAACGGCGACAAAGGCTGCCCGGAACCTTGCCCACTTTATTACTCGTGGAAGCGGAAGGAGTTGGGAAGGAGGAAACAAGGAGCTCACTGACCGAAGCGCCGGCATTGATCGGCTTTGCGATCCGATGTACGTTGCTAACTCGTATCTCGACCACGGCCAAACCACGGCTATGACGCTCACGACAACTCTCAGCTCTGAGAGCTGGGTTCACCTTGTCTGCTTCTACAATGCTTCTACGCCTTCGCTAGGCTGATAATGCCCTCCTCTCCGTTGCTCAATAGACTAGGAATTTCGAATTTTTTTTGACTCGCTTGACTTTACTATTCCCGGGTCTGAGACCAACGACAACTACGCGATTGGATCTCATTAGTTTTCAACGACGCAAGGCTTCATCTACAAGACGTTGAGCTCAGACAGGAAGGAGAGAGCTAATCTTACGTGGCCATGTGCGTCCGAATCTTTTCTTTCATTTTTCTCGAAAACCGAATTCTACTTGCATGGTGCCAGTGCAGTACCACACACCATAAACGACTTGTCTACGACTTGGATGCGCCCCAATGCTATTGTGACTGGCCCGCATCATTGCTGTGGACGCCGTTTTTCTGTGGCAGGATTGGTGAAACGTCAGCAGTGCAAAGTCCATCCGGTATTGGCTGAATGAGGGAGACGATATTGACTACACAGACTACCCATATGGAACGATCCGCAAGTCATTGTCGAAGTGGGGTATCCGTGTCACGCGGATGGCGGCGTCAGTGAA
Organism: Favolaschia claudopus; assembly: GCA_037176885.1. Lineage (NCBI taxonomy): Eukaryota > Fungi > Basidiomycota > Agaricomycetes > Agaricales > Mycenaceae > Favolaschia > Favolaschia claudopus. The sequence continues at coordinate 1,987,477 of JAWWNJ010000011.1, read as the reverse complement.
TGCAAGAGTCGAGGCGAGGACGAGTAGAGATCGTCAAGCAAGCTCCCCAGGCCGCTGCCTATCGATGATGAGGAGGAGATTGAGGGACATTCCCTCATTTATGCGCATTCTCCGCAGCAACATGGCCGCGATATCTGAGCGTTATCACCGGCATAGATTTCCTCCTCACTCTTCGTTCTTGCCTTCGCCATCTGTAATCCCTGCTCCTCCTCCACACCCCTCCTTATCTTCACCAACGGCGGCGCGGTGCCAACGCACATCTTCCCCGCCTTCTTCCCGTCGTAACGCACCCCCGCCACCCTCTCTTCCCCGTTAACACGTTCCATACACCTTAATCTTCACCTTCTCCCCCTAATCTTCATCCCTCAACGACATCCTCCCTACCCTCACCTCCCTATCCTCGTTAGTGCGTCCCCCCGCCTGCATCTTCGCAACAAGACCGCTGTCAAGAACGACACGTTTACGCCAGCGACGTACGCGCACCAGAATGTAGTACCTCTACAGTACGTCTCTCCCTCTTTCCCTCATTTCTCGCTCAATCAGAGTCAATCTCCGCCTCCCCATCATCTCGCTTCTCCCTGCCCCTTCCTCTTCCTTCTTCGTTCACCCATCCCTCCCCCCCTTCCTTTCTTCTTCATGAATCAAGCACAACACTGATACATTATCTGGTACAGGCGCGCGCCACCGGCCTCGTGCATTGACAGCGTATGCGCGGCGCCGTCACCACTTGTTCCGTTTTCGTTTCCTCTGGAAGTCCAAGTGGCGGGAGATTGGGGGAGGCGGTGGGAATGATGTCTGCGAATCAAATACATACGGTGAAACCACAGAAGGGAGGAGAAAGGATCGGCGATGGAGCTGGGGAGACAGATGGAGATAGAGAAGAAGAGCAAGAGATAGTCGAGTGGGCAGGGCTGGAGTATCGGCTGGGTGAGTGCTTTCATTCCTTTTGCTTTATGTCTGCCTCTTTCTTCTTTCTTCTGTGATGGGGGACGGGGTGCTGTAGGGAGATGAGGCGAGGCGGGCGGGGAGCTGTGAGAAAGGGAACGGGGGTTGTGAGGTAACGAGGCGAACGATTTGTCGAGGCGAGTCGCATCACGTCGCCGTGGAATGACGGTACGGTACGGCTGGGGATCGGGGCTTGGATGGGGTAGGACGCTTGCTTGGCTGATGGTGAAGTCGGGCGGGGGCGTAGGTCGGACGCCTCTGGTGGGATCGACTGCACGAGTGCATGCCTCAGTGCCGTGCCAATGTCACTACAGTATGGGTGCGGACTTCGAATGCAGCGGCCGAGGTGTGTGGCGTTGACAGTGATCGTGGACGACGAGGGGACTCGAGGCCGAGGTGAAGGCGCAGGAAGAGCGGCATGTGCACCTTCCTCGTCCGACCGACCTTGGGATGACGGTTGAGGATCGAGCTTTGACTCTTTTGGCCATTCTCCTATCCTTCTTCTCCTCTGTACCTACCTTTCGCGAGATTTCACCCGCCCTTCCTCCCCATCGCCCCGTTTTCATCACTGACCTTTCTGTACTCTCTGTATTCACCAGAGATATCTGAGATTCTATAACCCTCTCATTACCCGCTTCTTCACCCTCGGCCATCATCCTCGGTCATCCTGCCTGTGTGGAGTCTGTCACTCATCTCGCATCTCGCTGATTGCTGGTATTGTTCCTTCCGATAGGGAGGAATGAGTTAATTGAGCGTTGGGGGTATAAAGAGGGAGGAGGAGAGAAGCAAAGAGCAAGTCACTCACAAGTTTGGCTCCTGCTAGCGAAATGAAGTCCACAGCTGCTTTTCTCGCTCTCATTTCCTTCGTTACGGCGATGCCTGCCTTCGAGCGTCCGACTGACGTGACGAATAAATACCCAGGTGGTCGGGCCCGTCGCTGCTCTGTGGCAGTCTTCACTTAGCTGACACCGTTTCTGAAGCTCGTTGCCCGCAGCCAAGGCAATATGTGAGTTTTCAGTCAACTTTCACCCTCAGTGGTTATTTGTTGACGTGCTATCCTCAGCTGGGTCTGCACCGACTGGAATTTCTCTGGCAACTGCGGCTTGTTCCACGGCAACAGCGGACAATGCGTGAACTTCTACCCCGGCCCTTTCAACGACGACATCTCCTCCATTGGACCTGACTCTGACCAGGATTGTTTCTTTTTCATGTAGGTGCCGTCAATTACTGAAGCGAGAACAAGCCTGAAGTGATCTTCATTAGCGACATTAACTGCTCGGGCCAGCAATTAGGACCGATTCGCAACCCAGGGATCTCAGACTTAAATCAAGTCCCGTTCAACGACCAAATCTCTTCATTTCGGTCAGCACTTGCCTCGAGAATTTATTCTCTCTTTGACTTAGAGATTTTCAGATGCTTCTTCGGTTGAAGTGAGAGATAAGAATGAGTTGGCTGCACAGTAGCTTCAATTGGGTTTGTCTTGAAGGCTGGATCAGATTCGTAGTTTCGTAGATCATGTGAGCGTTGCAATATTTCTTTGCTTGTTTTCGAAGGTATCATGTGAATGAAGGAAGTTTTTGTGCTAGAAATTTAGCCAAATCTGTGCTCTCCACGAGCACTGGACTACTGGTGTCAGGAGGCTTTCAAAATTGAACGCAACGAGACTTCAAGTCAAGCCGAGCCGAAATTGAAATTCAGATTTTAAATCCAGCCGCTGCAGCTGTGAGCCTAAGATCTCCGAGAATGTGTTTTCAGATGGCGGGAGGCTGCGAAAGCATCGAATGTGGCGCCGTCGTCCGACTCGTCGAGGTCAAGTGACATTTGCTGAGATTTCAAGCTGTCGTATTATGATTGGCGACAATTATCTATTTCGGGTATCTCGGAAATGTTGAAAAACAGCCCAACTCTATGGTGTTCGTAGCAATCCCACAAAATACGACCCAAGTTTAGGGCAGTATTGATGTTCGTTCCCTCGGCCAACTAGATCCACTGCACCCGCCGTTCCTCTATCCTTCTTCGGAGTTCTTCGCTGTCGAAGAACGCGGGAATGCTTGTGCATTCTCTCGACCTCTACGAACGAAGCTATAAGTGAAGGATCCCCGCTCAGCCTGGAATATATCATCATGTGTCCAGGTAAGAGCGCTCGGCGACCTACAAGGAAATATTGGGCGCGCTCTCAAAACAGAACGAGGGTGATCGACGCCGCCACAGGCGGCGAAGCGTGGGTACTGCGGCACACAGGGAGGAGAGCGGATTCAGTGTGAGGAGGGATGCTGGAATGGAAGCGGGTTCGTCAGAATCCGTGCCTGACATACACGTTCGCCGTAAACTGGGCTTGAAGAAGAACTGGAAACCGAAGTGACTTGGGATAACACCGCTGAAGAAGCGTAGCTGTGTACTATTCAGTCATGTATGCGGCGTAACAAATGATTCGTCTCGTCAGATTCCGTTCTTGCAGGTCGTTATTTGATGCAGCTTCTATTTTGTTCACTTGGACTTGGCACGGCGGCGAGTAAGTTGATGACCATGCTCTACGGGAAGCGTTTTCTCGTTATGAACGGTGATCCGAATGACTTTGAACAGATGCCAGTAGTATTTTTGGCTCTCATAGGTTTTTGTTTGGAAATGGGGGTTAGGTTTATTTGGTTCGGTTCCAATACGGTTTTGTGCCAGGGGCAGAGAAGACTGTTGTCTGCGATAATTATCAGCGTTCTAAATGATGAAGGAGGAATGTAAATTGAGCGTTGGAGGTATAAAGAGAGAGAGGGTGGACGATGAAAGGCAAGTCACTTATCAAGTTTGACTCCCGCTAGTGAAATGAAGTTCATCGCTGCTTTCCTCGCTATCGTTCCCTTCGTCGCGGCGATGCCGCCTGTGTTCGAGCGTTCGACCGACGCGACGAACAGTACCCAAGAGGTAATACTCTGTCGCTGCTCTGAGCTCTTTGCACATTTTGAATGATATCTACAGCTCGTTGCCCGCACTCAAGGCAATGTGTAAGTCGAGCTACTTGTATCGTTATCGAACATTGACCCACCTGAGTCCTCAGCTTTGTCTGCACCGACGCAGGATTCACCGGTGACTGCGCTGTGTTCCACGGTAACAGTGGCCAATGTGTCAACTTCCCCGGCGAGTTCAACGACGACATCTCTTCCGTCGGACCCGACTCTGGCCAGGACTGCTTCTTCTTCAAGTACGCTGTGCTGTCGAGAACTTGAGCGAGACGAATGCTGAAGTGTATTTGTTCAGCGACGGCGGCTGCTCGGGCCAAGAGTTGGGACCAATCCGCAGCCCCGGTATCTCGAATTTGAACGTGGCCGCCACGGTCGCATTCAACGACCACATCTCTTCATTCCAGTAAGTAACTTACATGAATATTGATTTTCCTTCTTTGTAACTTGGAAATTAACAGGTGCTTCTTCGGTTGAAACGGGTATATAAGGATAAGTCAGTCGCACCGCAGCTTCCATTGGGATGATTTGGGACCCGGTCTTATTGTAGTCTCGTAAATCATCCAGTTGTGTGTGCGAGCTTTGTAGTTTTGTAATTTTAGTTTGGGTTTTCAAGACAAAGTTGTCAATGCGGGAGATTCTTTGAGCCAGCCAACCCCCTCCTCAAAGATACGTAGTAGTGAGATTCGACTCGTCGAGTCGGATTCAATTTGACGATTTCGAGACAAGTTGCAACACTGCACGGCGCAAAGCAAGTCAGACTTGGGTCAGCCTCTTCATCTTTATGTTCCATAGATATGAGACACCCGAGTTAGCCAGAGGTTTGAATATTCGAGAGGCAAGCTGAAGTTCGTGGATGTCGCCAGCATCGTTGCGGACAAGCCGAGGTGTGATGCATGTGATGTTTGACGTAATCAAAAACACGCCACCGGCAAACTGATTCAATGACTCTTGCCGCCGCCGACGACCTTGCGCAAGAGCTCGTCGACACCGTCCTCGACTTCCTCCACGACGACCGCGCATCCCTCTTTGTCACCGCTCTCGTCGCCCGCAAATGGGTCCCCGCCAGCCGATTCCACAGCTTTGACTGCGTCGCCCTCACGCACTTCTTCACCGGCAGGGCTAATTACCTCTACAAAGACAGCGCTCACAGTTTCCTGGAGCTCTGCAGATCTCCCTATTGCACCATCACACCTGCTATACAAGATGTACTTCTGGATATAGACACCGAAAAGACGCCAACTCTTCTCGAGGATCTTGTCGCTGTGCTCGCTCAAGCGCCGGTATCGAAATTGCGCTTTATAGACCACACGAGGTCGTATCAGAAGCCCGCTGCGCTGTCTTGGATGGCGGAGAGCTTTCCGAAACTCCAGAACTTCTCTTATACTGCCCTTGACCGATTCATGGAAGACGTATACGCGCTACTTGCGAGGCTTCCAAGGCTACATTCTCTGTCATTATCATCCTGTGCTACAGACGCCGCGAGGAACGCGATCACATCGCACGACGAATCATTCAGTGCCCCGACTCCTCCCTTTGTGCATCTGCGCAGCGTTCGTATACGGCTTTTCGCCGACCAGGCTGACGAATTTATGCGATGGCTTGGTACATGCAGGCATAGCGTTCGGCTGGAGACGTTGGAAGTCGAGACATTCCATTGCTACCATAACGGCTGGGGCCCTATTGGCTCTCTGAACGCGTTCCTTGCGGCGAATGGACAGTCATTGGCGCATTTCGGGTTATGTCTTCGTTACGAAGACGATCGAGCCGTGGACCAGAGAGTTTTATTGCTCAAACACAGCGAAGGAGAACGTATGTAACCCTCACTCCCTCCTCTCTTACTCTGACAACCCTCGGCACAGTGGATCTCAGCTCGCTAACGAACCTTCAAACACTCAAGCTATGGAGCCACAACATCGACTCCACCTGCGCCGCGCTCCACACCCTCCCCTCGCACCCCAATTCCAAATCCCCGCTCGAGGCGTTCGAGCTCTCGTACCGACACTGGATCCACTACGAGCAGTACCCGTGCGAATGCGACGGCCGCTTCCTCGTGCACGATCTCGGCGAGGCGATGGCGAGGGATGTGTTCTCGGGCCTCAAGAGGTTTAGGATTCTGGTGCCGGATATGTTTGGGGACGAGTGGTGGGATGCGTTGAGGGAGTTTTTTCCCAGGTGGGAGGGGACGGAGGTGTTGCAGATTGGGTTTTCGGGGGAGGGGGAGGAGGGGGAGAAGGATGACGACGAGGATGAGGAAAGGGGAGGGGGGGTTGGAGGAGTGGGAGGCGTTGTTGGGGGCTTTGGGGGATACGGGGGGCAGTTGATTTAGACGGTATCGTTATTTCTTTGTGCTCATCTGTATTGTAAGCCTATTCAATCATCTAATTCATAGCGAGCATTAATGAACTGGGATCTGACGGGTGCGCGAGTTGTTGGTCAGGACGAGATCGAGACACAGAAGCTATAACGCACCTTCAAAACTGTTGCCCTCCGTGTGCACGGCACTCTCAAGACATTCCGAGGCTTCAGCGTCGGCGCTCAAGCTCATTGTCTCCGAGAACGAGTCCCTCAGCTATGTGAAAGGGTCGGTGCTGGACGGACGCGCCCGAAGCAGCACCTTGTACTCCACTCACGGAATGATTCCTCCCTCAGTCAATACCAATCAGAAGTCTCACCTCTGTTGAAGCTTCAGCTCCCTTAACAAAGTCGTTCGGCCAATACGGTGGGCTCCACAGTACAAGAATAGGTGATAACACTCAGAGGAAATCGTCTCGGAAGTCGTCGAGAAGGCTCTACACGGCGGCCGACATCGGAAGCTCGTGTATGATTACCGCAGCCGTCCGCGATTATCCCGCGCGCAACATGAAGTTGCGGCCATCCCGCAATAAAACGAACGTTTGCGGCTCAACGTGTGTCGGTCTCAGAGAGTCTCCCATGAAGGCTCGAGACGACCGTCAATAGTTGACGGAAGACTTGTGTTACAGCGTGAGTTGAGACTGAGTAGGACCTAGTAGGACGGAGTACTTAGAGGAAGGAAGGAATGACACCGCTGTTGACGTCAACCCACCTGCAGAATAATTTTACCGCAATTTGCAAATGTCGGGTAAGCCCTCCCGCGAAGACGCGCGCCGTGATCTGCATGGACTATATTTAAATGCCGTAATACGAGGTGAGGTTGAATTGTCCCTCGTCGTTTCGGTAACGATGCTGCTGTAGGGGAGAAAGGCACTCGACAGCTTACAAGTTGAATTTCAAAATGCTCCTTCAAGTTCCCGTTAAGTTTCGCAGTGACTACAAAATTTGACCTTATCTGAACTGGTGCTAATATGTCGTGCAAGTGGTCGGTTATTCTGTGATGTGGGCGGCAGCCGATGACGATTACGAACGATGCATGCTGTTGAACCCCGGAGGGACGCACGGTGATCAGGTACAACAGCTGCAGCGCCTGCTACCACGGAAGCAACTATAAGCAACTCCGGAGATTTTTTGCGCAGAATTTCACCTGCGAAGGGCACAGTTTCGAAGTGTTCCGATGGTGCTCCGTGCAATGCCAGCAATTGAACAACTGGATTATTTTGAGCCACGAGAGCTTTGGCATTTGATTTTCGACGCTTCGCTGATATCTCACCATCTCGGCTAACCCACGCGAGCGGAGAATGCCGAACTCTTGTTGGCGTGATATGTCTTAAAGACGACGAAACAATTTTTGGCGTCGACTTCCCTTCCCCCACACATGTCTTCCCAGCTGCCCCCTCCTATACCTCCAATACCGCCGGATATTGGTAAAAGGTATCCCCTCTTTGAGACGCATGGAAGAGCATGCAGCAATGTGCTCATGATTTGATTTTTTGTGCGCAGGACGACCCCGGAGGCAGGTGGAGCCTTGGTTTTGGGTGCCTTGATTCTGAGTGCTGGCTGCAGCTGTTTGGGATGTTCTTCAATTTTGCGTTGATGGGCTCGTTACTGGTTCAAGTGTGTGAGTTTGATCGTACCAGTCCAAGGCTTTCTGTTTCACTGAAAATTCGTAGACAATTACTATCAAGCATTCCCGAAGGATCGAATATCCACAAAGTGCATTGTGTACATTCTGTTTGTGCTGGAGCTCGCGCAAACGATAATCATGACCTACTTCGCGTGCGTAATTTTTTGTTGACACTTTCCTTCCGTCCTACCGACCATTGCCTTCCAGTTATACAATATTCGGCGCGGGATTTGGTAACGTCGAGACTTTCGACCGAAGTGCTCTGGAGTGGTTCCCTGTCTGTATCTTGGGATCAATCGTCGCAGGGATCGTCCAAATTTTCTATGCCTGGAGATTGCGCTCTTTTTCGGGCTCGTGGATAGCTGGAGGAATCGTGGCTGCGGTGAGTTGCCACGGCTGGATACGCGCTCAATATTCGTCAATGGTTGTTGCCGCAGTTAGCTCTCATCCAAGTTGGGAGTGGAATTGGCCAAGGCGTGATCAGCAAACGGCTGGTGGATAGATCCAATTTGACGGGAAAGCCTATAGTGGTCACGGTGAGTCTCAGATCTCTCGCGCGTAAATTATCAGGTTTAAGATTCGCACAACAGCTATGGCTAGTTAGCACCGCCGTGTGCGACGTTTTCATCGCCGGATTCATGACGTTCTATGTATGTGGGGGTTGTCTTTTATCTCTTCGCCTTCGCCTTCTAATATAGAAACCACACAGCTAACTCGGGGACAAATCCAGTCCGTCCGAATGAAGAATACCATCACCAAGGTTGTTCGATACACCGTAGAAACAGGAGCGATAACAGGTTCGTTCAGTTTATGTGTTTGGCATTCAACTTCCTCAATTTGAATCGTTTCAAGCACTGGTTGCGATAATCCAGATCGTCATTCAGCACGCATCGCCGAAGAACAATTACTTTGAAACACCCAGCTGGACGTTGGGCAAGCTTTATTCCAACAATCTACTTGTGTGTTACTCTTTCCTTTCTTCTTTCTTGCGTCTATTTTCTTCGCGACCGGTCGACTCACCATCAACCCTTCCTTCTTTTTTTCTTTCCTTTGACATTTAGGTCCTCCTCAATTCGCGCGCCGTTACCATCGGCGGGCGAGACTACACCCAGTCAACGGTTCGCGGTATCACTGACGAGATCAACTTTCACGAGAATCTCAACCGGACGACCGACACGCAGTTAGATGAACGACGACGCAGCGACATTCGTTCCGAGCACATGTCGGTCAACGAGACTAGTAGTATTAAGGAGCACAGAAAATATCCTTCAAGTCGGACACTTGGCATGGACGATGTTAGGGTATAGACACTGTATTTTCTGTTTTCGCTTCTCTGGGTCGCTGGTTAGGATACTGCTTCGTTTGTAAATAGCTTATTGCGGTATATGTGTTGTAGGGATTGTCCGTAGTGCTCGCTAGATATAATTGTCATCTTGAGTGCTAGTATCTTGTGCGGGATTAAATCGTACAAGCTCTATGTCTGGTATTGATACACTTGCTGCTAGGTAAATTATTTACACTTTCCAAGTCGAGGCCCGTTTTGCTTTGATCGTCCTAGTAATAACAAAACAAATCACCCCGGCGAACATCATGGACTGTGAGCAACTGTTAGAATGTCTTTGCATCTCTGGCATGAAACTTGACGAACCCCGGAGAATCCTGCCGGCCGAATCCACGAAAATCTGTCTGTCAAAAGGGCACCCTGGATCGGTGCCGAGATGAGAACAGCGATACCGACGAGGGACAGTGCGAGCCCAGCTCTAGCGCTGCGTCACAGATTGTCAGGCCATAATACAAATCCTTTCCGTGAAGGTATACGCACCCAACTTCTTCGGGACCGCGAGCAAACGATGCGAAGCAGGCAAAGGCCATAGATAGACCTAAGTTTTTTCAAGTCAGGGGAAAGGATGAACAAGGCGTCAGTTTGAACGCACAAGCGCCAGAGAAAGCTCCATATATTATACTGATAATGACCAAGGACGGGCCGTCATGTCTATCAAGTGGTTGATTGTTATAAGTTTGAACGCTTGAATTTACAATCAGACAACTCACATGCCCAACATGGCCCAGATCATACCTCCTGTGCAAAGGGAACACAGAATTTGAACGTTGAACGGTCCGTACATGTCGCTGAAGTGGTTGACGATAATTCTCGACACACCGCTGGCCAGATTGATTATTGCAACCTGACAGAGAATGAGTCCAGTATGAATGAACCGAGAATATTGCTACCGAATAAAAGGCAAGGCTTCCTTGAACGTGATGTTGAACCCCGAATAGCTGAATGTAGACAACTGATTCATAAGTTAGCACAATGAACAGAGACTCTAAATGCAAGCTCACTCGGAAAGTAGAGCCCGAGCAGTGAGAGAAAGAACCTTCGTCGCGAACGGAGTCAGAGGTTGACAAAAAGAGGAATGCAAGTGCTTACCCAAATATGGCCCATAGGTATGCTATATCCCTGAAAAAGAACCTGAAGTCCATCGTTGAGGCACTAGTCTTTTGACGAGGAGGGAGCCGAGTTCGCATGAGCAGATTGCCCACAAGCAAACAGGGAGGCACGATTGCCGCTGTCGCACGAATAGTCTGAGCGAAACCAATCTTCGGAAACAGCTGGCTAAAATGAATTCAGAAGGTGAATGAGTAGTGACATTTCGACGCATACTTGAGCACTGCATAGAATGAGATCAGAATGTAGGATAGCGTGTTTCCGGAAACGTACTGATTGGGAAGAATGTGGAACCGATAGAGGCTCCACTGAAAACGACGCCAGAAGCGAGCCCTTTTCGGCGATTGAAATGGTGCACGACGATGCCAAGGGTTGGAATAAATGTTAGACCAAGTCCTAATCCCATACCCAAGCCCTGACTATTTCAAAGTCTACAATACGCCTCCTGCAAAATCAAAAGGCTTCACGTACGCGAGGAAAATCTGTGCGAAGAATGTAAGTACGAGTCTGACCCGTGACGAGCACTGTAATCGTCGCTACCTGATAGTATTGACCGGGCTTTGCGAGGGATAACATGAAAGCCCTGGTCGCACGCGTTCAAAGACAATTTGAAGAACGAAGGGCGAAGGAAGAACGTACGAAACTACGTAGATGAGACCCCCACTAATTTCTAGTTGATGGAACTTCCCATCGTCGAAGAGCTTGCCGACAATGGGACATAAGAGGAACTCGAGTGACAGTTGGACGCCGCCGATCCATCTTCGACAATAAGCGTTGGTCCGGTGCGGGCGAAACAAGGTCTCACGATATGCTGCTTGGCGAGTAGTTGGCCAGATATTCTCTGGCGTAAAAGTCTAACGCATATCAGCGAGCGAAGGAACGCTGAACCGAAACTCAGACCTTCGTAAACTCCGAATGAGTACGCAGATCTATTTTTCTGATGTAAGAGCTGGAAGGAAGCCACCCACAGGTAGCATCTCACCCAAAGGCGAGGAGTATGAGCCATCTGGCACATGAACTTCAGCATAGACACCTGGCAATGGGCTGCATACTCCACACTCACGCTCCAAACACCGAGCGCCATGCGACTCCGCCGCCATCTGGGACTTCAAGAGGATCTTCAATTGCTTGGCTCTCCACACTCTTAGTAATTTGAGCGCCCAACAAGGTGGGCGATGGGCTTTTCTCTTGGGATCCTACCGCGTCGTCGTCTGACATGAAGAGCGTAAGGAAAGCAAGAAAGCGGTAGAACCCGACAACAATCAGGCTCCATCTCCAACTGCCCAGCACCGTGTAGTTCGGGAGAAGGCAGGGAAGCGTGATAAGAGTTCCGCTTCACTGCCTTTGCTGCGACCGGAGGATCAAGGGTGTGCAGATGGACACTCGAGGATTCAGATAATTTTGATAGCGATTGACGATGGCACCAGATGAATGGTCCAGCAACGCGACCGTGAAATGAATCCAGTAGCTGAAAATACAGCCGTTGTTTATAGCTTGAAACACGATTCTTCCCAGAGAATTCCGCGTGCCAGTCATGGGCGAAGTCAGGAAGCATGATGGATGCATGGGTGTGGGTCGAAATGCGTCCAGGTGAGACTATGTTTGTCGATTTTAGAGTTACAGTCTCTATTTTCCGAAATCCGCCGCATGATCCTTGGTCAGGCCGTCACCTCGCTGGAGCTTTGAGGCAGTATTTCGGGAATGCAGTTCGCCAGACCACGTTCTGGTGCTCGCAGCCCTGGAGTTCCTCGTGTCGGGGAGTGGTGAGAGGCTGTTGATTGATAGGAATAAGCAGGAAATTAATTGTCCCGAGCTCACACACTACCGCCATGAACTTGGTAAGTACAAGTCAAGAACAGCGCCAGTGTGACGAAATCAAAACCCTAACCTCATCCATGGCTCCATCATTTTCCGAGATTTGAAATTTATTGAAAGAGTGTGTAGGTGTGCCACAAGGCGTATTAGAGATGGTGAAGGAGTGTGCGGTACGTGAGGTATAGGTATCATATAGCAACAGGTCATGAAATGTGAGATCAGCGTCAGAAACATAAAAAATGCTTGTATGGTAAGAAAGAAACCCAGAAGAGAACGGGAGAAAAGAAAATACAGTTTTAACTTTTTACAGGTCTGCTCCGACCGCGTCAACAACGTACAGCACCGCCGAGGGACGAACAAAAAGCCCGCGAGTCTCGCCGGGTCCGTCCACGTCAGACACAGCGGGGCTAGCGCTACGAATCCGTTTTGCGCCCCGCGAACCTCCGAGCGACGAGTCGCCCTGGCGTTTAATGCCCTTCTGCGTTCCGCCAAATCCGTACCCACTCGCCCCGCTGCCCTCAAGCCTCCGCCGTCGGGCAGCCCGGTTATTGCTCGCCTCGTCGCCATACTCCGACTCGGACCCAGCCCCACTGCCGACAATCTCAAAGTAGCGAATCCCACCCCAAGACCCGTCGTGCCACTGCTGCCCCCCACCGCTCGGATTCCCCAGCCCATCTGCCGCGCTCGCAGGCACCTCGACACCGACCCAAGGCCCGGACTCGCCCTCGACCTCGCCGATGTAGCGCGCAAACGCCTTGAACCGCTTGCGCTTGGACGAGATGATACAGGGGATGCCGATTTCGAGCGTCGCGCCGCGGGGGGACATCGGAAGGAGATCTTTGAGCGCACCGGCGGCAGACGGCGGGGGTGCGGGGCGTTTTGGAGGGGGTTTTGTTGCAGTCTTGGATTGTGTGGCGGTTGAGGCTCGGGTGGTGCTGCCGCTGGCGGTAGAGGGCGTCGCGCCGCCGGCTTTCGTCGTAACAGTAGACACAGTATCGCCTGATCCTTTGCGCTTCACCTTCAGCGTCGACGCGCTGGCAGTTGACGCCGTGCTGTCCGTCTTGCGATGGTCCTTTTCCTTTCCTTCCTCTTCCTCCGCAGCCGCTTCCGAAACCACCATCTTCGGAGGCTGACTTTCCTTTTCCTTCTCTTTCTCTTTCTGTAATTCCTTTTCCTTTTCTTTCTCTTTCTCTTTCGCAGCACCAGCCCGCGGCCCCCGCTGCTTCAGCGTAATAACCTTCGTCTCGGGTTTCTTCACCACAGCAGCCGCCTTCCTCGCCGCACTCGCAGCCGTATCCATCGTACTCGTACTGCTCGCCATGCTCCTTACACTCGGCGGCCCGCGCCTTTTCACAGACGGATCCAGCGCCGGCACAGGCGGCCGTCCCCCCGCAGTAGAAGTCGACGCCCCGGTCGTGCGCACCGACACATCCGACGCATTGCTCGCCCGTCGGCTCCTCGTGGTATGGGTCGTATTCGTATGCCGGCTCGCGACGCTCGACGTCGAGCTCTGCCGCGACCGACTCGACGCAATCGCCGTGCGGAAATCGGTGACGCTCGCGCCAGCGGAGGAGCTCGCCCCGCTCGCCCTCCTTGCTGTACCTACTCCAGCAGTACCGACGGGCGGCGGCCGTAGTCCAAGCGTGCGCGTCGTGCGCACCGTCGAGGTGCTCCGCGCGCTCGCGGCGCTGCCGGGCCGCGGGGGGTGCACCGTTGTATGGCGTGAAGACGCTGCAGAACGTGGACGCGGTTGCGTTTGTGGAGGTGAGACGCTCACGCTGACAGTCGACCTTGCGTACTTGGACGTCGGGGTCGTAGCTCCGCTCGCGGAGGTCAGGCTGCTGGTGCTCGCTGCGGGGGACGGCGGTACCGCACGCGTCGGCACGGGCGGGCGTTTGACGCCGACTGTGGGCGAAGGCGGCACACTGTTAAACCCATTCCCGTTCCCATTTGCGCGTCCCTTACCCTTCCCATTCGCGACGCTCTCAAGCGAGGGAAACAGCCCCGCCCCAAGCTCCGGCGTGAGCTTCGAATCCGGCCTCTCACCACTAATATCCGGTTCCCCTCCCTCTCCCTCTTCTCCCTCCTCTTCGTGATTGCTAGCGCCGCCGCTGGTACCGGGCTCACCATTGGTTTGCTTGCGCACAGACCTTGCCGCCTGCGGAGTAGGAATATTCCGGCTCAAGACGCTCACGCGCATACTGCTTTGTTGAGTGTGGATACTCAGACTGTGTTGGTCTGCGTCCTGCGAAAAAAAACATCATTGTCAAGCGATGAGAGAAATGCCTAAAGGCAGGAAAGGAGGAAAAGACAAACCTTGGCACTCAACAGCGCAGCCGACTTGCGCGCAGACGCAGCGGTGGGTTGGCGCGTAGGCTGCCCTGGCACAGGCGGAATTGCAGCGAGGAGGTCGTCCGCGGGGATTTCGAGGACTGCGATGAATGCGTGCATCAGCATTAGAATTTAAATCCAATCCATCAATTAGAAAGAAAGAAAAGCGTTCGCAACTCACAATCAGCAATCTCCCTAACCGCCCACGGCTCCACCCCATCAAGGCCACCCTCCCTTGCGACGCGGTCCGCGCGCCCGCGGCCGCCGCGTTTAAGCCATTGCAGGACGTCCATTCTGTTTGAGCAAAGCGGAATCAGCGGCCGTTTTGTTATAGCGGAATCATGAGTGAAAACGAGATACGCAAGGAATCGTGAGTAAGGAAAACGAATTCGCTGATAAAAAAAAAACGAGATATACAACGAAAGGGAAGAAAATCTCACCTAGCCTGCTCGACCTGCACGCGGACATGGCTCGTCTGGCTTAGCAGAGGCCGGGCTGGGAAGGAGTCTTCGCCGTCGGCGGGGGGGTCGGGGTGCGGGAGGAGGAGGACGTTGACGAGGGCCTGGAGGTGGAGGAAGTTAATGAAGGATGTACAAAAAACCAAGATACGAAGAACGTCGAAAAGGAAGAGACGAAAAAACACAACACAAAAACCCACCTGATACACCCTCCCCGCATTCCCCTCCGCCACACCTCTTACGACAGACCGCATGGCCCACTCTACGCGCTCGCCGTCTTCGAACCGGACGCCGTCGGCCATGGTTATGGCGGTCCAGTCGGCTGTTGTTGATAGCATTCATGAGTTTTTTGATATCATAGGTGTCGGTTGTTTGAGAGCATAAGTGAGGGATGCAGAGGGAGAGGGAGGGGGAGGGAGAAGAGGGAGAAGGAAAAAGGGAGGAATCATCAGAATGGAGGAGTTGGAGGAAAGAAGAAGAAGAAAACGGACCTTCGGCGAAAACCTCTGCGGTTTGGTTTGCCATGACGAAGTCTACGTGGGCGCGGCCGGAGTCTGTTGCAGTGTGAATGTGAGTGGGACATGGCGTTGCATGGAAGAGGAAGACCCACCAATCAACGGCCTGACAACATCCGCCCACGCATCCACCATGCTAGAAAGACGTGCACGAGCGGCTTCCGCCGCCCAGAGAATCGCGAGGGCGTTCGCCGGCGTGGTGCGTTTTGCGAGACCCTTCAGTGCACTGCTTTGCAATTTCGCCGGCAACCCGGAAAACTCCTGCGTACACCACCCCGTCCCGAACAAGCCCACCAGCGCCCTCCGGCTCCCGCGTTCTAAGACGGCATCCTTGACGTCGTCGCGCAAGGCGAACTCGAGGATACGTGGCACGCGCCCAGCGCACTTGCGGCACGTGCAACCGCCCGCGCGCCAGGCGCCGCGGGTGAGCTCTTCGTACGCGGAGAAGGGGAGCGCGGCGTGGAAGAGGCCGTGGGCCATCTCGGTGATGATGCGCGCGGAGACCTCGGCGTGGAGGGTGGGGAGGGATAGGTAGGTGGCGGAGAGGAGGAGGGCGAGGGCGGTGGTGAGGTCGTAGGTGCGGTGGGAGAAGATGAGGGTGCCGGTGTAGAGGAAGCCGAGGGTGAAGTGGAGGGAGGCGGGGGTGAAGGGGGGGGAGGGGAGGGACAGTGTTATGGGATCCGAGGGGGATTGCAATGATTTTGGAGAGGGCCAGGAGAGGAGGGCGGTGTGGAAGTAGGGCGATCTGGAGGCGAGGACGAAGCGGTGGGAGGAGAAGACGGGCATTTGTTTGTCGTGTGCGTCGTCGTCGTCTGTGGAAGAACTCGGGATCGCGGGTGCGTTGGAGGTGAGAGCGACGCGGACGTCTGAGTACAGCCGAGAGCGCCACATGAACACCAGATCCTTGCGTAGCTTGTCAATGCGCAGCTCCTCCGCATCGAGCGCGTCTCCGCCATCTTGCTCCGCCTGCTCGTCGAAGAGAAATTCAAAGGCCTCGCCGAAGCCTTGTCCGGTATATAGATATTCGAGTTCGTTGGAAAACAAAGCGGGGTTAATATTAGATGTGAGACGAGTGAGACCGCCAGAGGTGGATGGAGCAGGTGAGCCGCGCTCGTAAGGTGAGGGGGATCTGCCGAGTGGTCTGGGGATGTCGAGAGACAGAGCGGACGCGGCCAGCGGGTCTTGAGGGCGGAAGGAGAAGTATCTAGATTGGAAGGAGGGCGGGGCGCGGGCGTAGACTATGGCTTTGTGGCCCCACACTTGCTCGACGCTGCTGTTGTTGTTGGAGTCGTCGGTTGTGAGCTCCCAGACGACATCCGGAAAGCGGTCTTTGGCGGACTTGAAGAGGATTGCGAGGTCTCGCTGCCACGCATTAGTTGAGTTGCGCGTCGCCTCTTGCAGCGACAACGCATGCGACGTTTCAACCGTCATCGCGGGCGGCGACACTTCTTCAAGTTACACGAGGCAGCGAGCAAGTATTTGTCTTTGTTTGATTCAAAACCTTCAACTCGTCCACCACATTCTCGCAACTTTTTCGCCATTTCTTTGAGCCTGCACCCTTACGCGCGGTGGTGAAAATGTCCTTAGGCACCTCAAGACCAAGCTGGAATTTTCCTGTCATTTTTTGAATCAATTTCAAGACTTGATTCGACTCTGAGTCAAATTCTGAATCCCTCAACGGCATGTATATCCACACTCAACACAAGAGAGATCAACCCAACCTACTCACATACGTCTCTCAACCAATAAAAATCCCTCAGAAGTAGCTAAACGCCTCAAGGTGATGCAGAAAATGACATCCCCGCAAGGCCGCAATTTCAAACTCCTCAAAGGGATCTTGATTATTCGTGAAAGGGATCCGATAGCTCTTCCCATGCAGCGAACAAAGGAGGTATAATAGAGGCGTGTAGCGCTTTCGACGTGGTTAACAACGCAAGAACAATACAACGACAATGGATAATGCGCAGCCAGGATCTAGCCGCAACAAGCAGGATGGCAAGAACAATAGCAATAATCGGCGCTGTAAGTAACTTTTTCTTACTTACCCCGAGACGCTTTGACCTCCGGCTGATCATTGCTGTTGTCGAATGATTTTTTATCATTATTATAGATGTCGTCGATCCGGCGGGGTGGTCCCCTGAGGAGCATCGGAGGGCGGGGGAGCACCATCCGACGAGCTCGCATCATCATCACTCGCATTCTGGCTTCAGCTCGACTCCGCCTCCGTCTTCAGGTAAGTATTCATTAAAATTATCTCCTATGATCTTATCTTACCTCCCGCTCACTCGTCTGCGTTTAGCTCGACACCCCCATGCCCAACGACCCCCCTCCTCGTCAGCCTCGAGTAGTACCTCTCGCTACGCCGGCCTCGCGCCCTCGTCATACGGTACGCTTCCCTCTTCGTCCCTGGAACCCTTTCCCCTCCTAACAACTACCTGAATCAGACGGCTCCATCCCCATCCCCCGCACCCCCACCTCCACCTCCACCGCCTCCCACCGTGCCGTGAGCAGGTTCCCCTCTACGCTTGGGGGCGGGCCGCCGGATCCCAACAATCCCAACGCGATGCCAAATAGCCCTGTGTTTCGCCCGCAGACGCCCATGGCGAACGGTCCTGGTCATAACCAGTTCCGCCCGCAGACACCGATGCGGGCGCCGGTGCCGACGATGTGCGTTTCCCCCGTTGCTTGATTTATGATATATGATAACGACTGTGATATCGTAGGTCCCCGATCCCGCACGACCCGCGGTATGGAGCGAAGGGGGGTGGCCATGGATGTACGTTTTTCGTTCTTGTATCTTTCGTGTTGCAAGAGATGACAAGTTCTCAGATTGACTTACTTTGACTTTGACTTGGATTGTATGCGCCTCCCTCGAGGAGGAGGAAGAGAAAGCGTCGAGGAGGCTCAGGGAGAGAGACAAAGCGTGCTTCGTATCACGCACGCACCATTGCGGAAGGACACGTACATCGAGGTGTATTTATATTATGCATCGACGTCTCCAAGCGTACGTCTCCTGAGGCACCGAGTCCCGATGTCGGGATGCTTCGTCTGCCATACATATATATCGGCTGTATGATTGTCTTCCGCAATCAAAGCAAGCATATGTACAATTACGGCCCCCTACATACATACGTACGGTACATACACCCTGAACGCAAAAAATCATAACGCTATCAACTTCGCGCTCAACCAATACCCGATGAAAAATCTCAAGAATGACTTTGATATGATATGACCGAGATGCCCTGGTTTACCCCAGGAATGACCTATTTACTGCTTCTGGGACGAGCTCTGGGTCTGTCGCGATGTAAGTATCCGAAGAAAATTAGAGGAGAAGGCATGACGCACCTGAGCAGCTTTCGCCGCCGTCCTCGACGTAGAGCTCGAGCTTGAGGTAGTTTTCTTTGCCTATATAATGATTATCGTCAGTGGATGTATGCTACATAGTAGCTGACATACATTTACATTGCTGTTGTTGGTATTGTTATTCTGGTTTTTGTTCGCGGCGTTGTTGGTGCTGTTGGCGTTCGCGTTCTTGTTCGCGTTGTTAGCGTTCGCGTTCGCGTTGCCGTTATTGTTCTTGTTGTTGTTGTTGTTGTTGTTGGCGGCGTTCGCGTTCTGGTTCTGGTTCTGGTTGTTGCCGTTGTTGTTGTTCTGCGTTCATAATATATACGCTTCAGTAAATAAAACCTAAATCAATCCCGAACTCACATTCTTGTTGTTATTATTCCCCTGCGAGGCAGCAAGCGCACCGCAAACGCCACCGGCGACAGATCCAGCTGTGTTCACCGCGTTCATGCTTGCCTACACGCGAATTCAATCGTCATTTCATTGAGCCCGTCGCACAGGGATGGCTTACCTTGAGGACGTCGATTTGGCCTGCGAGGTTTTGGTCGTCGCTGGATATGTGGTTGAACGAATGAAAAAAGATGATTGGATTGGGCGAGAGACGCACGTCTGAATCTGGTTAATCAATCCAATTGTGGTGGCCGTCACGGTGCTGGCGATGTTGATCGCGTCGCACTGCGAAGCAGATTGAATTATTGACATTCTTTTGTAATCGAGACAAGAGGAGAGGGGAAAAGAAAATCGTACGCACGGCGGTGGTGAATTGCGCATCGAGCTTGTTAGCATCGGGCGCCTCGCAGACCGGGCGGGCGGTCTCGCCGGAGTCGAAGGCGGTCGTTAGGGTGCCCTACGCAACAAAAAAAAATGGCAAAGCACAAGTCAGCTTTAGTTCTATTTAGGTGGATGCATGCGCTGGGATGGCTATGTAGCGAATACTTACGTCGATGGCGCTCAATTGGGCTGCGACGTTCTTGTCGGTGCTGTAGGGCATATGCATCAAAGTGAGAAGAAGGATGTTTGGTTTCCTGGCGGTGAAATGAACGTACGTCTTGATTTTATTGAGCAGATCTCTCGTCTGGAACGTCAAGTTACCCGCGACGCCCACGGTTGCGCACTGGCGTTATTCGGAGATCAAGTTAAATCAGCGTGTCATACGATGACTGGGGGCGAAGCGCGTACCGCGATACCGAACGAGGCTAGGTCGCCCACGGCGCGTACGCGGAGGAGCTGCAGCGGGGCTGCAATTGTGGATGTCAAGCTGGAAGTCGCCAGGACTGCGAGGAGGGAGGCGGAGAAGAAGTGCATCGTCGAATTGAAAGGGATAACAAGAAGCAAAAAACAAGGCGGGTTGAACGAAAGAAAGGCGACGAGAAGGAAGAAATGAAGACCAAGCCTGGGTAGAGTACAGGAAAAATCCTACCAGTACTTTTAAGTAATTTGCTTCTCGGACGCGGGGGGTTGTTGCCATCTTTCGCTCGCTGGCGACGGCCGTAGGGTGGCGGCGGGAAATGTATGCAGAACCCATCTCGAAGTAAATATAGCACTGAGTGGCATGCCAATTGATACTTTCCCGTCATATTCTTCCGCGATTTTTTTTAGCCATACGGGTTCCATCATCGGGTGTTGTTTAGGCCTTGGCGACTTGGAAAAGTTGTTTAGCGGGCGTACCGGAGGCGGGGAATTCAGTAGGCTCCCAGAACGGTGGGTCTGCTACAGTACAGCATAGACCCTGGTGTTACTTATACTTAGGCTGAACATTGGCTGTACTGATGAAGTTGTCGTCAGGTTTTTACTTACCTCTCGGAGGACTCCGAAGTTTGGGAGATGTGTCTTCAGCCAAAAAGAATCGGTCCAATATCGTCCAAGCAGCGTATGTCAAGACAGGGACAGGAAACCATTGGCGCAATAGACCTCCCAAGAGTTGGACCAACGCACGGCGGGATCCACTGTTGATAAGACAACAAAGTTTCAATTGGGTTACCTTCCCGCAAAGCTTGTGATTAAGAGTTTCTTATACCAGAGAGGACCTCTTGAGTTCTAGGAGCAGGGTTCAACCAAGCCCGCCACTGCGAAGTTGAACGTAGACCGTGAGGCCGTTCTCGGGAGCGGCAGAAGCATCATTTGTGATGGCTGCGGACACTGCCACAATTTCCTCTCAATTTGCGACATGGCCTCCGCAGGCTTGTCTCGTCGAAGAGCCCCGCCAACGTCCTCGACAACCCCCGACGATGAAGAACACACTCCCTCCACCTCCACAACCTCTACACCCGCTCCCCCCTCTCCGTCCGAGGCCAACGGCGGGGGACACGCCGGCAGCGCTTTCGTCGGCGGGTCGCGTGTCGCATACGACCCGCGAGATCTCATCCTGGAAGCTGGCGAGGATGCGCGCGTTGGTGGAAAACTTCCGCGGCTCACGTTGATGGAGGAGGTTTTATTACTAGGGATAAAGGACAAGCAAGGCTACCTCAGCTTCTGGAATGACAACATCAGTTATGCGTTGAGGGGGTGTATTTTGATTGAACTCGCATTGCGGAGGAGGATTGGTATAGTCAGGGATCCCGCCAGGGTATGTCGTGTGGTGCTTCATTTGCTTTTTCTAATAGCTCACCGACTTGCTGCTAGAAACGAAGTCCGCTGCCAGACCGGCCTATTACTGTACTGTCGACGCGACAAACGGGCGAGACGTTGCTTGACGAGACGCTGAAGATGATGAAACAGACGGAAGATGCGGGCGAGAAGATGGGCGTTGGGACCTGGGTAGATTTACTGAGCGGTGCGTTTCTTTTCATTCTATATGTGTATCATAGTTTCTGGTTTACTGGCGATTGGGACGCGTTCTTCCCGTCCTCCTTTCTATGCTTGAAGTTCCAGTACCCCATGCATCGTTTTTTCTGCACAGGCGACAATTTCTCACAGTGAGCGCTTATAGCGCTGTCCCTCTCCCTCTCCGCGCGCTTCGCCCTGTTGTTGTGTCTGCGCATGCACCTTCTAGTTCGTCTGGTGATGACGGGATATAGGCATCTATATCTCGACTAGATTCTGCGCTCAATCCCGCGCGCTCCTGAGTGTAGGAGCAGCAGGAAGCGCGGGAGCAGATCCCTCTCTATCCTGGCGAGGGAGCAGGAGATTCGTGCGGGAAGAACGATGCGGGCTTTGTGCCCGCCGTCCGCGGCACGCTTGAGCCCCCCAAGACGAGGACGACGTGTTCGAGCCGCCCTCTTAGCCAAATATCGCAGAGCTGTCACACCTGGCCCATTCCCTAGCCATATACAGCTCTTCCCTCTCTGCTTGCTTCCCGCTCTTCATATCTCGTCCTGACACTCCCACAGGCGAAACCTGGAACGTCCTCAAGATAGGCTTCCAGCTCAAGCAGGTCCGGGAACGTCTCGCCAAGGGCCTCGTCGACAAGGGCGTCCTACGAACCGAGAAGAGGAACTTCCTGCTCTTCGATATGGCCACACATCCAGTCGTAAGTAGTGTCCTTGCTTGAACTGAATGCATGCTGCATGCGACGCGTTTTACAGCGTTAATCCGTTGTCTGTCTATGCATGCTCATTTTTTTTACCGATATAGCTATTTTTTGACGACCGACGCTGACTGAGTTGTGATTTGAATTCCTAGGCAGATGCCCATGTGAAGGCTGGTGTCGTGAATCGCGTTGTGGCGCTGCTCACGAGTGCGACTAATGCGGTGAGTTACTTTTCGCTTGTGCAACCCATCCACCGTACACACCATCACCGCCATACACACTCCCCCCTGCCCCCACCAACACTCGACCCCCGCTCCACCTCTCTTTAGCTCTTTCGTCTTCTGATTTCACATCCTCCTAGGTCCCCCCCAACGCCCTCGCGCCCGAAGGCACGCAATGTCGCGCCATGCGTGCCGTGTGTCTTGCGTGCGCAGCCTACACCGCAAGCGTACTCGACAACGCATTCGGTCGTTTGGGATATGAGGAGCGAGAGGCCGCATTTGGAAGGTACGCACGCGTCCTCGCAAATCGCAAAGCTCGACGACGCTGACTACCGTCACGCCAGGTGCGACGAGATATTGGGCGAATTCGGCGTATGGCCTTTCGGCGGCGGTGGAAGTGGGGGTGGGTCATCCCATTCTTGAGCTCTCCTTCCGCGTGCATTTCTCTCATACATCTATCCTCTTCTTCTCCCCAAAACGCAGGTTCCGAGCCCAAGCGCAAGCCACGTATTGCGACCGGCCCTTCAATCGCGGGTGCGGACTCCGTACGCGGCCTCGTCGCCGCTGCGCGTGCTGAGGCGGCCGGCGGGGACGAGGATCCTGGGTTTGAGCTCGTCGCGGCCGTACTCGAGGTGCTGAGCAAGCTCGACTCGCTTTTATAGACGATATCGTTACAGTACAGGAGGGAGGGCGGGGCGGGGCGTGGGGTGCAGGGTCATGGAGACGCGAATAAAACAACACCAAGAACACATCGATGATCGCGGCCATTACAAGCAAAAGCATATGTATTTATGGGTTCGTACGCGCCGCAGCTATTCGTACTATTAATATTGTGTGTCGCGGTTCCTCGCTATTGTACTCCTCTTTGCTATTTGATTTGGATATTCGCGGCTAATAGGTTGGGTCAAGTTTGGCTGTCAAAGGTCTTCGAATTCATGGTTACTGCACTTCGGCCCTTGCAGTATACTTTCCAAATATGGAAATTATTCACCATCGATATTTGATGGATACCGTGTGACTATTGTGACGAACTTTCATTCGCGTCATTATTCTCCAAGCGACGTGTTTTCACGCGTCAAACTCCATTGAAACGTGTACTACTAGACCAGTATATTCCTTGTCATTACCTGCTGTGTCGATTCACAACAGGACACCTGATAAATGGTAAATATTAGCATGTATCATGTTGGCATGTTGCTGCAGCAGTACTCATGGGAACAGCCACAGAAAGTTGTAACAGAATAGTTGCCTTGTTTTTATGTAACAGAGCGGCTGTTAACTGTGACTGTTACAAAGGAGGCAACCATTAGGTACAAGAATTTTGTGGAGAAGCCAGAAAATCATGATGAGGTTGTCTGCAATTTCAAGACCGATCAGCTGTAAAGGTGATGGCCAGATACACAATTACTAAAAGAGAATCACGCAGCAAGTCAATAAGACTGTGATATATTGACAAGCAAGCAGTACAGTGATGTATTAAGTCCACACACCTACATTCGGGGATGCGGCTGATGCTCGGGGATGCTCGGGGCGACCTGTGTGCGCGGTTCAGTATACTAGACAACTTGTAGGCTATGGCTTGATGGAGCCGTTGTTTTCCTGGTCCATATAAGTACTAGCCCAGGAGGAAAGCAAAGTTCATATGTCAGAGCGGCAAGAAGAAACTAGCATTGCATTGGATGATAAAGTGTGTTGTAACAACTGGTCATTTTTGCGCGTTACATCTGGCTATTTTAAGTCAAGTGCGGCCCCAAACACCCCAACTACCCGCCACAACTATAGTCTTACAGCTGTTTTACGGTTTTTGTCCAGTTTTTGATCGAGTGGAGTTTCAAAATTTGCTTACCTCTGTTGGTTTTCCGATGATACTACTGGGTGTCCATAAGGGGAAAAACGTGCAAAAACGTCGAAAAAGAAAAAAAAAAAAAAAAAAAAAAAAGGAAAGGAGAACTTCAAGAGAACTTCGCTTCAAGCACACAGATGCTCAGAGAGTTCAAGCAGCTTCATTTTGGTATGATTTTGAATTACAGTAGTTCACCGGTCACTGAGACAAACAATTCAAACTCCGGATTTTAGAAACCTCTTTTTGCTGAACACCCAGACTAAGTAGCCAGAACTGTGTATATACATCATATATATGTGCTCCCCAAATTTCAGGTTTTAATATAGACCACTCCGAGAGCTCTACACCGAACGACTGGAAAACTCGGATTCCCGTATCAATGAGACAGTCACACAATATTTGATGGCCGACTCGTCACGCCATGTCGTCGACGCGCCAGGGCAGCCCACACCCCCGAATCAAGGCTGAAGGGGATGGAGAAAAGGAAAATAGGGTACCCTCTATCTACTCCACCCAAGAATCCGCCCGAAAACGCGTCCGTGTGGACTCTGATGCCAGCGCGACTGACGGAAAATTGACGCATTCCTCTGGCAAAGACAAGGTTCCAGGTGCGATGAAATTCTAGCGCGACGAGGACGACGACAGTGACGATGAGGGCTCTCGCTCTCGCCATCCCCCGCCGTCGGCGGGGCCGCTGCCAGTTGCTATGGCGGTCACTTTGCACTTTTAATAAAATGTAGGTATTATCTGTGAATGTGTATGTAAAACAGGAAAAGTGTGTATAAAAAGTAGACTGACATATTAAAATTTCAACTGGAGGTGTCGAGAATGCTGAGGGGGAGATTGGTGTTTTTTTCTTGACTGTGACTTCAAAAAACAGATGTCGTAGATAAAGTTGGTGTGAGGATAAAAAAAAAGTGAGGTGTATGTAAAAAAAAAGTTGGCTCCAAAATGAGAGAATCTTAGTATGTGGTGTTTTTTTTGGAGAGTGCTAGTGTAGCTTTTTTCGACAGTGTTAGAAACTTTCTCGGTGTGGCTGTGCTAACCCTAGTGATGGCTCTTCCCAATGCGGTAGAACGGAGCTTCCGGTCCTGTCACGGACCCACACTGATCCACACCGCCAACACCAAAGCCGCTTGTGCCTATCCTTGCTTCTCATTCCCTCCTTCTGCCAGCTTTCAATCTGTTGGCTCTAATACTCAAACAAGATAGCCTCTTGATCAATCCTACAGGCTAAAGGAAAGTCCTTTCATGCAGAAACCAGAAACCACTGATTTGGAATGCTTCTGGATACTCTACAACTCTGTCTTATGTCTAGCTGTGGTTAATTTTACACATCTCCAAGTTCTCGGAGGTGTTTTTTCCTTTTCAAATGAACCCTATTCAACTATTGAGGCTGAGTGAACACCATGACCCACATTAGGGATATTCATATTGAAACTGAAAGTGGTAATGTTCTCATCCTGTATGGGAAACGTTGGCGACTTCAAGCACGGACCAGTCGGCACAAATGGCACAGCAACATCAAAGTCAAACAAATTTTTCTTTGTTCTTTCTTTCCCACCACATCAACCCTCTTTTTTTCGATCATATCTTCTCATTCTTTGCTTAATCCTCCATGGATCCCCAGTATTGCTCTGGGGTAGATGCCCAGGGCATCCAGTGCCGTTGCCGCAGGTTCATTGAACAGCCAGGATCCTACCAGTGCACATGCATTCACCTTGAAGGATATCATCCAGTAGAGCCTGCCCCCATTGCACCCACCACAGAACCCACCGCCCCTTTCGCACCTTCTTCCGTCTCTCCGTCCGATATCTTAGCCACCTATTATAATCCCAGCCAAATTCTTACACAGAAAGCTGGCACTCCCGCCTCCACGATCTTTACTCCCATTGCTTCCTCATCCAAAATCCCCCCTGGTCCTTCTACATCCTCTGCCGCCATGTCAATTGCTGTTCAGGAGACAAGCAAAGGTCTCAAGCGCAAGCAACCTGATGACAGCGGTATTTCTGGGCCTGTTCGTAAAAGAGTATGTTGCTACCTGTTTTTTTTTCTTTTTTCTTCTTTGAGTACGTGTCTGACTTTCTAGCAGGCCAAAACCGGTTTGAAAAAGACGGCAGGTAGCTTAATGAAAATAGCTGCTATTATTTTTGTTGTCACTCAAACTGTACGCCTTGCCTCATTCTTCAACAATTGCTGCTCAACTCACAAATGTAGGGAGATAAAACTCGTCAAGTATTCTTTACCCCCAAGCCGCCAGATATTGCTCACCTGGAAACTCGAGGCCTGGCTGTGACAGTCTCAAGTCTCAGCTCGCTATCAATATGGCTTTCACTCCGGCCCAGGTAGACACTTTTCTACGCGGTCTATTTGCCTCTCTTTTCCAATATCTCGACAAACACTGCCCCTTGAAAGCTGGGGAGTTTCACTGGAAATTTCTGATTAAAAACAATGCCACTCTATCCGTTTCGCCACATTCCCCAGCCGACGCTGCTGAAATCACCCGTTACTTTGGTCCCACATCACGCCCCCAGAGCCGGAAGATTTTTTTCGGTGAGTTTTTCCGTGGAAGATAACTCTAAAACTGATTCTTTCTTCCATAGCCACAAACTATGCCATCCCTCCTGAAGTTTGGGACCACCCGAATGGGCAGTGGAACCATGAAGTCCCTCCTGAAGACGACGTTGAGATGGATGAGGTCTCAGAAGAGGAGGCGGAGGACATCCTTTCTGTTGGGGATTCAGAAGAGTCTTGGGTCAATCCAGACGGTAATTTGGCTGCTTTCTTTCTCTGTCATTTCCCCTAACTCATTTGGTATTCAGATTCTCCTCTGAAGAAGAAGAGCAAGAATGCTCAAGGAAAACAAAGAGCCGTTGAGACCAGTGAGTCGGAATTATTGTCTAGCTTCGATTTGTATCTTGACCTTCCTTAGCTTCCCACTCTTCCGAAAGCCCTGTGATCTCTATCTCCGATGAAACGCTTGCACGCGGTGTGAGGCAGTAAAATAACTACTTTCACGTATCGATTAGATGTATCGTTTATGACAATACATGAATGAGTGGGCGCCTATGTCGAATATACTCCGTTGCACGGTAGAACAACACACAGATAGCTGTTTTGAAGATCCTGAGTCCCTACGAGTCTTGATTTCGCTTTTGAGGAATTTACGCGCTGGATGTAAACTTCCACCGAAATGTTGTTGAGACTTAAAATCAAGAAGTCAGTACGTTTAGGTGAAATACTAGACAATACTGATGGTCTCGATCTTTACGAGGACTGGAGGGCAATAAGAAAAGCAAAGGATTGATCAGGCAGATTCTTTAGGTGCACAATCAATTGGATTGAATTAATTACACCGCGAAGGAAGCAAAAGTGGGGATCAAATGTACATGGACTGGACCTCTTCTACTGTAACTAGGTACCTCTATTTATACTGTTTAGAGGCTAGCACAGCAGACAATAATGCTACAATTAGAAGGGCAAAATAATGGGCTGTGAAGCCGAAGAACAATAAGACAGGGTTACTATACTTGGAAAATGGCTTGATTCTGCGCATTGAAGGCTGTACGCCTTAGTGTTCTCCCGGATCTTGCCACTGTGGAGGTACGCGCTGCGAGATTTCTTGTACTCGGCCATCTCGGGCTTGTGGGAATTTTCCCGTAACCTTGGTTGAAAAGGTAAATTTGCCGGCGCGGTCACGTTTGGCAATTCTGTGAGTTGAGGGTGTACGCGTTGGAGAATCCAGGTTTGAATATCAACCAAGTCGAGGGGGAAATGGGTGATCAATGGAAAACCAAGTATTTGGTGTCACATCCGCGGGGAACAGGAAATTCAGACCGTCCCTAGTCTGCTCGAAGGTGGTGATTTTGTGCGAATGAGCAAACAAAATGAAGCCGCAGAGGAAAGGATTTTTCGACGCTGTAAGGAGAAAATCAAAGATCATCTTCATCCATTTCCTCGAGATCTTCGCCTTCGGAATCAGATGGAGAGGAGTTTTCTGGAGCTTCAACTTCCATCCCGTCATCTGCAGGAAATCCTTTGGCAAGTTCGGTGAGTCGTGGATCATCGCGAGAAATGTAGGGGAGAAGTCGAGTCGCGGCAATTCCTTGAATGCTGAGTGCTCCGGAGAGTTCCCGAAGGACATACGAGCCACCTGTAGTGCGTCGAACAACTGCGTACGGTCCAAGCCATTTTGCTTTTGACTTGCGTCCCAAGTCCTTGGATTTTCTCGAGTTTCGAACCAATACGAGTTCGTCTGGGAGGTAAACTTCTTGATAGAATCGGGCGTGATATCTGTGCTCGAATTTGGCCTTTGAATGTATATGGCTTGCATGAAGGCGTTCAGCTGCATTTCTGATATCTTCAGGTTGTTTCTCGATTTGACGGATGCGGAGGGCAAGTAAATCGGAGGGACTCATATGGGTTTTCCACCCTTCAACCATGAAGGTTGATTCAGTCAGGGCAAACAGCAGAATGGGGTGGAATCCGTGGAGCGTGAAGTACGCGGTTTGTCCTGTAGCACGTCGAAACGTTACTCGGTCTGCAAAGACGGCGGCTGCAAGCTTGAGAGGCCATTGATTTATATTTCCTGCACAAGCTTTGACAATAGACTCCCGGAGGATGAAATGTCCGCGTTCAACAACACCATTGGCACGTGAATTGTATGGGGAGATTATGACATGCGGGACTCCGAGGGTGACCATTAGGTGCGCAAAAGCCTCTTTGACCTCGGATCCATTGTCGGTAGTAACTTCCATCACGACTCCATACCAGCAATAAATTTCTTCCCAGAAGAACTTGGCGAGCGACTGAGCTGTAGCACGGCGCAAGGCGCGGGCTTCAGTGACTCCAGATAGATCATCTTTTGCTGCCACAATGTAGCGAAATCCACGAGCAGTAGGCATGAACATGACATCCACATAAATTTTGGCGAATACGGTTGTCGGGACAGTGATTGTGAGAGGAACCTGTAATGCGTATTCGGGTGCGAACCTGACATTCATGGCAGGATCGAATGTGCTTTCGAATTCCAATCTCCTTGTGCGGCCAAAAGAAGCGTAGTCGGATGGTTTCAAGTGTCGGTAAAATACCTCGGTGTCCCAGCATTTCATGAGCCTGGGTCATGATGCTTGTGCGACGGTCTGGTTCAAGGACAACAAGTAATGGCATCTTATCCCCGTTTCGTTTGAACATCTGGTTATCCTTCATGAAATATTCGGAAGCCTTCTTCAAGAATCGCCGTTTGGCTTGGAGTTGGCGAGCTGAGTCAGGTTGGAGGAATTTAGGAAGTTGGAGGGTGATCAGAAAGTGTCGGACGTCAAATAGAACAGAATCGAACGGAGACAGAGGCGGAGAGATGTGATTGGTGTAGGCATAGGCAGTAGGGAAGCATAGGGGTGTATGAGCCGGGTCTGTATATTGGACATAGAATGAGAGAAAGCGGAGAAGAGGAGTTTCGGTGATGTTTGCAAAGAGAGAGATTTCATCAAGCCATGAATCGTCATGGTCAATAACTTCTTCCCCTCTCCAAGTTCACGTCGGGAAAGGGCGTCGGGAGCATGGAATGTTTTGCCAGGGACATGTATAAGGTTGAAATCAAACAGAAGGATTCCTTGAATCCAACGGTTTGATGGCAGCATTGGGTTGCAAGTCGGGCGCGTTCAACATCCCTTTGATGTATTTTGCATCTACCTCAATATTCAGCTTCTTGATACCGAATAGATAGAGGCGCCAATGTTGCAGAGCTTGATAGAGTCCATAAAGTTTGAGTTTCAGTTGCGAGTAGCGACTTTCCCGCTCGTTGAAGGACAACGAACCATAACGAGCAGGTCGTCTTCTGCCGTCTGAGTCTTCCTGGGAGAGTACAAATCCCGTACCTCAATTCCTGGAATCGACGGAAAGGAATATTCTTCGGTCACAGAAATAGTCAATATTGACAAGAGCCGGAGCTGTTGTGACAAGGTGCTTGATTCTGGCAAATGCAGATTCCTGGGCGGGTCCCCAGATAAATTCGGCAGCCTTGTGAAATAATTGCGATATCGGTTTGACCAAAGTCGAGTACCCCTCGATCCAATTTCGTACTCCGCCGCAGAGTCCGAGGAAGCGACGTGCAGATTCTGAATCCTTCAATGTAGGCCAGTTGAGGATTTTATCAACTCGATCAGGATCAGGCAAGCGGCCTGTCTGGTTACATATTTGTCCGACAATGAGGACCTCGGGACGAGCGATTTGTGACTTCTTTGCCGAAAATGTTCCGCCAGCATGGCCAATTCGGTGCATGATTCGATGAACATCACAAGCATGTTCCCAGGTGAAGCGGCTTGATTTGATTTGAAGTTCTACAATATGCTGTACCTGGCCACGGTAGGGCTATGCAGCAGTACGGGTAAAGGGTAGGAGAGGTTGCGTAAAGTAGGTAGGTATTACGGGACATGTAAGTAGTGAATAAAGAAGAATAAAGAAAATTAACATCGTAGAAGGGAATTTGTATGAAAGAGTGGGACAGCTTTAGTAGTCGGGAGGGCATCAGGAAGAGGGGAAGGAGGGTACTATTGAGGGGAGATATGAATCGTCGGGTAACAGTAGGGAAAAATGAAGTAAGTGAAGCGAGAAAGGGATCAACGAACGGCGAATCCCTGGATTCTCTGCAAGAACTTCAGGATTTCCATTGGCGTCAGGGTATTGAGTGGTTGCTCCTTTGATGGGCAAATCATCGATGAAAATATTTGCGGTGTTAGGTATCTCATCTTGAAGAAGAAATACCATGCACTGTTGAAACTCGGAGGGAGAGTTTGTGAATCCCATTGGAAGGCAGGTTAGGCGAAGCAATCCCAATGGTGTCATGAATGCTGTGAGATCACGGCTCTTGGGATCGACCTTTCGAGCATCGAATCCCCAGAACAGATCAAAGACGGTGAAAACTTGACAGCCTGCGTATGGCTGAACAAATTCGTCGAGGATTGGAGGCACTCCTGCGTCGCCAACGGAAACTTTGTTCAATGGTTGAAGATCATGCACAAGCCGCAATGAACCATTCTTCTTCAACATACAGAACCAGCGAGATCGATAGGCGCTTTGGGAGTTCTCATATACCCTATGTCCCATCTTGACTTTGAGCAGTTCAATAACCTTGTCCATTATTCCCGGGGAAATCGGAATATTTTTGAATACCCAAGGTGTGTGTTCAACGACCAGATAAATGTAGGGAGAGAAGTAGTCTTCCCGGAATGTCCCACGGTCGGTTTCCTCGAAGGCGAGTGCATGTTCATTTAGAAACATTATATGTTCAAAGAGTTTCTGTTCTTCGGGGGTGAGGAAGCCATTTTTATTCACTTCCAGTGATTCAAGTCGTTCCCGGGTGAGCTTTTCCGTTGGAACAAATTCAGGAGGATGAATCGGCAATTTTGGGAGTGTTTTTAATGGGTCCTCGGGAAAAGACCGTCTTGTGCGCGCATATTCTGGGTAGGCTTGAGCTAAAGGTTTGACTTTGACTCCTACTTTCTTGTAGGCAGTCAAAACCTCTGCTTTTCCTTCCCCATCAACTGTCATAGGGATAAGAATGTCCCCATCCTCAAGTTCTAGGTCTGTGAGTGAGAGGTAAGTGGGTTCCGGGAGGTTAGATGCAGTTTGCGCTGCATCGGGTTCGTTCGGCCGAGGGTCCGAGATGACATGATGCCAATGATGTAAGTTCAATTTTGAACTTTGTTCTTCAGCGGCGTCGATAACTCGGATGGAGTAGCTTTGAGTGAGTGTTGAGTGTTGATTTATAGAGTATTGGGAGTTGCTTTTCTGATCCACATGTGCAGGAACAAATTGATTGCAGTAGGTACCAGCGCATATAATCAGAATCAATATGTACGCTGCGAGCAGTGCTAAATTTTTAGCGTAGCGGGCCAGCAAGTCAACCTTCCAGATCGAAATCGAAGCTAGAACGAATGCAATCAAAACGATTGCGAGTTTTGTGCGCTCAGAGAGCCGGGGGAATCGATAAGATTCCATTTTCAGCAAGTTTAACGTCGATTGCCACGACGAATGGTGGGTGGTGGTACAAGTTAAACACAAAGTCGAGTGAGTCGATAGGGCCTAGGAAACGAGTCGTTCGGTCAAACAGAAGCCATAGTCGAAGGAGAATCGAGTTGGGCACCCGCAGGGAGCAGGAAAGCCTTCCGCGGGGCACAGGAAGAAAATTGAGCCAAGTGGAGATGAAACCCGAATGGAAAATCGAAAGTCGAGACGGAAACGAGGTGGATTGAGTGCATGTTGGTGGTACAAGGGATGAGGAATGAGCCGCAGGGGCCGAGGAATTTTTCCCAAGGGAAAACTCGGCATTTGGGGAGGAGAGAGAGGGTCAAACCAGCTAATGTACAACTTGAGAGAGACAGAAAGAAGTGTGGGGCTGAAAGCGATTAATCAGATTAATAAATCGCTCTCCGGGCGAGTACCATCGGGAGTAACCGGGGGCGACATGACGTCGTGAATGTTGGTTGTGCAAAGACTCAGATGTAAGGGACCTGGTGAAGCACACCGTCGAGGAATAGCTTCGAAAACTGGCACCAGTACGCGCATGGAGCATCCACAACTCGGTTGATCCTATCCTGGACGAAAACAAATCGGTTATCGACACCGGTGAGCGCAACGGCAGCCCATCGAAAGTGTAAAGGAGAGGATGGGGTCCGTAAGGTTGAATCAAGTCCGAAGGATAAGTATTGCGGCGGGGAGCGATTGCCAACACCGAGTCAGGAACAGCGTAACGAGGATACCACATTCTGCGCGCGGCATTTTTGCGTGCCCACTTCCGGTGCGGGGCTGTCCCATGAAGCTCTGGAGTTTCTCCAACCATCACGCTAATCCGCCCAATAATGCTCTCGAGCATCTGACGGATCATGGCCAACTGCTGAACGAGTACATCGTCGGGGCCCATATGAGCTTTGAAATACACCGGCGTGTCAATTAAATGGTGGGGGAAAGGAGCTCGAGTAAGGATGGATTCGATAAGGGGTGTCTTCGCATGATCCCCAAAAATGCAATACATCGCAGCGAGGAAAGGTTCCCAGTCAGCGTAGGGGAGGTGCGGCTGAGCAAGGCAATCCAATTCGTCTGGCAGAGCGGGGCGGTTGAGATGATGACAGATTATATTCGCTCCTGGGAGAGGCGAATGGGGCTGACCAAGTTCCTCTTCAAAGTTATGCTGAGCTTCGAGGAGGAGGATCATAGCTTTGGGTAGCCGTGCATTCCGTGTATCGTTGTATAATGTTTCGATCCAAGAGTGATTTCAATTGTCATTGCGTCGAGCTTCCTCTCGTTGTACAGAAATATCCGTCTCGCCCATGTTGTAGTCAGTGTATGGCGCGAAGAGTTTAATAGCCATGTCGAGGCAGTTGGTAAGGCCTTTGACTCTCGAGAGCTGATCGGCGATGGGTGCACTCCATTTCCGTGAGAAGCGAGGTCGAGCAGGTGGTGCCTCGGAGTCGTCAAGGAAGCGGAACGGTTCGACGAGCATAGCCCTCGGGAAGGTTGGTGGTGTTGGGACTGGGGAGAATAGGCCGCTGAACTGTTCGGCCGTGCGACGACGCTGTTCGTTCCGTGCGATTTGGATTTCGAACGTAGCGGGGAGGGGGATCGACTTCCACCACATCCTCTTCATCGCTGCGCTCGGGCGCGGTCGTTGTTGTCAGGAGCTGGGGAACGATTAAGCGGGTACGAGTGGTAGCGCGGCGGACAATGGGCTGCGCAACAGAACATTCTGCAGCGGGCACGGGTGTCTGCGAGCCAACCGACTCTACAGTCGAAGCATTAGGAATTGGACATCCACCGTCCGTATAAAGATGCATACGATAATGCCCATTTGAGCTTATCGGGTCCAGAGTAGCTGGAATCGCACGAGAGATCACAGGTGAATTCGGAGCAACACCAGAGCCGTTTGGATGAGGGGATGATGGCGCCAGAACAGGGGAAGCGGGAGAGTAGATGGGAGAGTAAGAAGAAGGCAAAGATATTGAGCCCTGCCCATCTGACATGGCTGAGCTCAAGATGGGAGCTAGAGTGACGTTAAAGCGATGGTTTTGAGGCGGAAGATGCCCAGTGAAAACCCTAGAGAATTCGGGGAGATGTTGGAGGAGGCAAAGAACAGAATGCACAAATCCGACTGGATCTTGTGCATTATATATTGCATGGGGAATTAATTGGGGTCGGAGCTGCAAGTATAGTGATATGAGACATATCTCATGGTCGGACAGGCCCCCGGTGATGTAGTTCCGAATAGAATGCAGGAAATAATTGGGGTTCGTCAGGACCTTTGATAATCCCTTTGAAGGCTAGATCCCGACCAAGGCAAAATGGGGAGAAATTGTCCGAACCGATTTTGGGCACTTGGGCGAGAAATTGTCCGAACCGGATCTAGCCGGCCGTGACGTAAGTCCCCCAAATCGGCAATTTTCCGCGTGACCTCGCAAAAAATCGCCGAAAATCGCTCGGAACAGCTCGAAATGCGTCAAAATCGCGCGCGGGCGTTGATCCCATTCAATTTCGCGGGTTCCAGCGCACATCGGGCAGAATTCTTGGGAAAATCTTGCTTGATGTCCGACATTTTGTCCGAACCAGGATGTAGCTACCCAGCGCCAGGAGGGGAGAAATTGTCCGAACTGGATGTCGCATTTTGGACCAAATCTCAGAGAAATTGTCCGAACCGGGATCTAGGGTCCGACCGCATTTTCAGAGGTCCTGGTTCATCCCGATTTGGCGAATGTCGAAGATCCCATTCAATGTTTGATCTTCGGCCGCTAAACCCGATTCGGTAACTCCGAGTATCGGTCCCGCAGAAAAAGGTGACGTGACTGCGTGCCTGTGATGATTAACGAGCGCTTCCATTCTTTCGACAAAGGCGCGAGGTGTTAATCGGAAGTACAATCCAAGCCAGAGGAGTTCCGGATGCATCAACAAAAATCCTTGGATGATTTTCCGCGATGTTTCGTCATTCAGCTGAGGGCAGGGATATAGGTTCGAAAATTCCAGTGGGTTGACCAAGAGCAGCAGAAGATATGTCGCATGTGGTGCGTTTACGGGCCCTGGAATTATTTCCCATCTCCGCAGGTAAGCAAATTTCTCATAGTATGTGTGGATCGTGACATCTTGAAGCTCCGAATTATCCACAAAGTTCGAAATATCTGCTAGCAAATTGTTTGCATCCTGACTGAAGTTGCAGAGCTCGGTAGTCTATTCATTGACATTTTCAAACAGCCCCGAATGAATTAGAACTTCGCAGGTAGGACAGATTGGGCTTTCCAAAGGGTAAATTGTGGGGCCTTGTTCAATTTGAGGTGGATGAACTGCGTAGGTTTCGGGAAGTACTGAACCAACTTCCGGTATGTCTGGGGTGAGTTCTGGTGTTGGTAAATTCGTCTCTAGCTCTGGCATTGACGAGTGTGTGGATACAGAGTCATCATCTCCGAATAACTCTTCCTCCAAGTCAGTTGTCCATGGAATAGCCATAAATTCAACATGTTCAACCGAGGGATTGCTTGGTGAAGGGCTTGGAGGGATTGGTATGAGAGCAGGGTTGATTCTTTCTGGTTCAAGAACTGCCGGTTCGATGGTTTGAATCATATAACTTCCGGGGATGGGCATTGAGACAGCAGGAGTGTCAATTATATTGGAGGAGGAGGTGTAATCGTCTTCCGCTTCATCAACGAGCAGCTCGTAACGGTTCTCATTCGAGTCTGGATCTTTGAAGACCAGGTATGTTCCATCACGCCTCTCCTCGATTGAAACATAGTTTCCACGCTGCCATGGGCGGCCAAGTAGAATGTCAAACGGAACCTTCTCTCCGACCCAAAAACTAGCAGAGGTTTCAACTCCACCCATGGTCATCGAGACATCCTTCAAATAGCCTCGAAGTTGCGCTTGTCCTCCATTTGCATTGCCCATATTGATATGCCGGCTGATATCCATGGATATGTGAGACATATAGGCTCTCCAGGCTCCCCGAGAAACAACATTCAACATAGAGCCGGTGTCAAAAATAGCAAGAACTGTCTTGCCATTTATTTGAACCTGCAATCGAATTAATCGCTGCCGATCTCGGGTGATGAAGGTCGCGGCAACAACTGGACTCGGGGAAGAGGTTGATTCAGTAACTTCGTTAACAAGATTGGAGAGTGCAGCTGCATTGCGTCCAGAGTTCTTCAACTTGAGGACTTCAATCAAAGCGCTAGATACGACCGGCGAAACAGCCAGGAGCTGACCCGCACTGATATTCTCCAGCTTGGAATTCAGTACTTGGTTCAAAATCTCTTTCGGGTCAATGAATGCCGAGACGGCAGATTGGCGAGGGCCGTTGCGCTTCGTCGGCTTTTGATTGGCAGACTTTGATGCAGATTCCGCAGGTTCAGCACCCTCGTTATCCTCCATGATAACATCGTCCCGCGAGAAATCAATGTGATGTTCAATCGGATCTACTGGCTGTTGTGATTGCATTGACGGACTGTCTGCATTTTCATGCTTGACCCGTGGCTCTGGATTCTTTCCGGAAGCTTTCACACTCTCCGGGATTCGTTTGAGTTGAGCTCCTGTTTTCTTTACATGAGCTTGAGTATTCGGCCGATTTTTTCCTTGTTGGGGAACCTGGTATGGAGCTGGACGAGGTTCTTTATCAGATGAGCGAGTCACCGAGAATATCCGAGTGAGTTCTTCATCCAAAGTAATAGATTGAACGAAGACTGGGAAAATTATCTCGCCGTCTGAAGAATCCTGGGATTCATGGGTTGCTGTCATAGCTGTAAATGCGAGATTGGTTTGTGCTGGTGGACCTGAAGGTATGTGTTGATCACGCTGCCAAAGATATGCATGATGGAGGGTTTCTCCTTGATTGCCAAACCTTCGAAGAAGATTCCCGTCATTCCATTCGATTCCGTGATCGCCTTTGCGCAGTTCACCCTTGCTAATTGGTTCGGCCATGACTGGGCATTCCCACAGTCCATGTCCCTTTTCACCGCAACCCCAACACATATGTTCCCGGGAGCCGTAGGATTATTGGTGGGAGGAGGAAGTGGCGGATTTGGAGGTGAGTTGAACCATACATTGCGGGGATTATTGACGACGGGAGGAGCTTGAAATGTCATCAAATTTGGCGCGCGTATGCATTTTGCTACCAGAGGATCGAGACGGGTTGCTTTGTAGTACAGATAGCTGTATTCCCTATCATCAATGCTCATCCGGCTCAGCCGTTTAACTAGATCATCAACCTCATCTGGGTTGTTCTTCGGCACCCTTCTTGGGGAGAGGCTTACTCTTTGACAACTTCTTCTTCTTCCTTCGATGTTCAACCTCATCCTCCGAATTGGAAGAGTCTGAACTCGAGCTGTCACTATCCGAGTCCCAATCTGAGTCTGTCGCCTCATCAGATTCATTGTTGGACTCGATGTCAGCATCAAAGCGTCCTCGTTTGAATTTCGCTTCCACAATTCCGATGATCTCTGCCTCCGTAAATGGCACAGACATGTCTCGTTTCGGGTCTTGTGCAAGAAGTCGATTTTCAACAGTGTTCCTGAGGTGGGAATGCATTCCGCGCCACAAATAGCGGTCACTTTCGGTCTCCTCGATCTGATTCTTGTGGACGAGCCATCCGGCGATGGTGGTGAACTGACGGAAATATTTCTTCCACCTGCTCATTGACTTGATTGGAGTTTTCCGCCATTTCTCCGTGAGCTTTCGCAAGTCTCCTGGCTTGTGACGTTGATCATCCCGATCCACATCAAAAATCTGCTGCATGTCAATAGTGAGGACATCCCAGCGAGGTGTTGAATAATTTTTCATGCCCTCCAGTATGTGAAGAACACGACGAGAACAATATTCAGTCATGTATTCTACCTTTTCAAGGTCATCAAATACATTGTTTTGTGCAAACAGCTTTTCGCAGTGATTGAGGAACTTGGTAACGTCGTGGGGACGACCAGTGAATTTCTTTGGAGCCCCTCTGGCATGCAGAGGAGGCATGTCGATACGGTTTCGGGGCCGAGTAGCAGGAGGGAGAGGCAAGTTGGACATGGCAAACACAGGTGGGTGATGGAGATAGATTGTAGGTGTAATAGCGGATTGTTGTTAGTCGAAACCGGCAATGGAGCGTAGTTATCGACAATAGAAGACTTCGCGGTATTTTCTAGTCTTGCTTTTGAGGGATATTTCCAAACCAAGGAGCTGGCGGGTCTTGAGGATGAACAGATGCCCCAGGGAGGCAGAATAGCATGTAAAGTGGTAAATGGAGGGCCTTGGGAGGCCCAAATGGCGCCTTGGTACCGCAGGTGGTCCGCGGTGAGCGCCAGCTCACTAGGTGTAGGGCCTAGTATATGCCTTAGTACCGCAGGTGGTCTGCGGCATATATATGAGCTATGGAGGGGCCAACCCCTCCTTCCACCCGCCGGCCTACTGCGTGACTCCTGGGAGTAGGGCGCGCGAGGCCGCAAGTGGTAGTTAAGATGGGGAATAGACTTGATTATGTCATCAACTACGTTACAAACGTGACTACATGACAACATTAAATCATGAAATAAAATCCACTTCATGAACCGTGAGTGGAGAGTAAATTAATGGTCCTTGGCCGTCACAAAGCCCCCCACTCTCTAGTTGCGGAATATGAATTGAATTCTCTTGACCAAAATGGCGAGGAACCAATGGAAAAAGAAATTGGGCGGAAATTTTGGTCATTAAAATTCTGGCATCTCCGAGTCCATCTGTCAGTGCATTCACAAGCCTCCAATCCCTTTCCAGTCACCCTGCATCTCACCTCCGCAAGATCTCTGCCTCCTCTCCATCTTTCCATCATTACTCCTAAGCCTTCTCTTCTATACAGCTCAGGAGTACACTCTGTAAAGATTCCAATTCTTCTCCAATCTCCCTCCAGCTCGCCTCTATATTCCTTGCCAGTCCTCTACAGCTCGCCTCCATTCCCTCTTCAAGTACACTCCCTGTCTGGGGGGTTCGTCTAGTCTCGCACACTCCCTATACTCCCCTATGCCCCCGCACGAAAGTAGCCTCTTGTTAGTCTCACAACAAGAGAGGCTGCTTTCGGAACCACCACATTAAAGAGGCCTGAGCAGAAGAGGGGCAGGAGGTGGGACGGCATGGATTTGAAGGTGTGAGGTTGAGGTGAAAGAGAATGCAGTAGTGTCGAGCTTTGATATTGAGAGTCAGCCAACTACCGTGCCACGGCTTAAGACTCTTCGATGGAAGCGGAGGAGATGGGGCAAGAGTCGGCCATTCTTCTCTGGTATAGGTATTGATAGCTTGAAGTTCTCTTTGCGTCACACGCCAGCGAGGAGGTAGGCGGCTTCTGCTAGAGGGGATTTCATCAACACGGTATACGGCGAGGATGAGCAGTGAGATGCGACGTCGTCTCCGCGCCTCCGTCGGAGACTCTGGACTCCGGTGAATATTTGGTCCCCTTCTTTTGTTCTCTCCATGCCTTCGCCATTCTCGATGAGATCCAACATTGTGAAGACACGATTCTATTGTCGATCGCTGCTGCCGTAGGCCTTCGTACATGAACGGGTTGGTATGAAGGAACATCGAGTTTGGTGTCCCAACGCGGTGCCGCTCGACGACGCTCCGCTAGTCATTGCAATCAGAACAGGTGAGGATATCTCAGCGAAGTTATTGCGTCACCGCGTCGCGTAAGTCGTCAAGACAAAACTAAGGAGGAAGTGCACCTCCTGCTAGAAATTCAATCTTGGATAGCAGCCTCGACCCGTTTGAATGACAGTCAGCAGAGGAAGAGGTTTGAGCAAACGAGCATAACTTAGCTCCCCTTCTAACTCAATATACCCGCAAATTCATTCTCCGCGTGACACAGGCTTGCAATCCTCTGGAAAAGCCAGAAGATTCATGCCCTTAAACTGAAACAAACCACTGGAAAAGCCAGCAGCGGTTGCAGCTCAACGCTGACTATCTTAGAGAGTGGTGGAGAGAATCTGACAAAAAGCCAGCACGGGGATGAGCCGAAGACAGGAGAGCAACTGGGACGAGCCAAAGCCCCTCGTCAGCTCGCCTTCGTAAACCAGATGTGTAGATTCAAATTGAAGGACAGACAGAGCGTCGTTCATGTTCAGAATACGTCTTTGTGATGTGAATGAATGAAATTCCGAGAAGAAATCCCCCGAGAAGAAG
The DNA here is from genome assembly GCA_037176885.1 of Favolaschia claudopus. Classification (NCBI taxonomy): domain Eukaryota; kingdom Fungi; phylum Basidiomycota; class Agaricomycetes; order Agaricales; family Mycenaceae; genus Favolaschia; species Favolaschia claudopus. The sequence goes on along the minus strand of JAWWNJ010000011.1, from coordinate 1,946,995 downwards.
GCCCCATGAAAGCAAGCGAGGCAGCGAGTTTGTGGGAGGAAGTGGATGAGGTACAGCAAGAGAGACTTCCAAAAGAATGAGTCAACGCTGTACGCAGCAACGACGGAGAGACAAGAGAAGACAAGAGATCATGTATGTGACGTGCCAATGTCACAAAGTCTCCGGTTTCCGAGTCTCTCTCTCTTCGAGTCTTGCTCAACTTCTCCCCTTTCTTGCCGCGTTTCCCGTCTCCGTCTTGGCGAAATTGTGTTACTCATTGCTCTTGGTCTTCTTTTCGAAATCATGGGTCATCCTGTCCCTTCGGCTTCCAGATCTACATTGTACAACGGAGTCTACACCTTGCCAATACGAACGGATTTGACGCAACCTCTTTCCCAAACGACAAGTCTTACATCCTCGCACGCCAACAGAGAAGAAAACAAGTTCCAAGGTATCGTTACGGATGCTCGGGCACGAGACTTGGGTGTTCGTTTGTCGAGGATACGCGGGCACTTATTGCAGCGCATCTGAGCAAAGGAAATTAAGGCGAGGAGAGTCTGGCGACTTCGCAGGCGAGGTATAAGTGGGATGTAAAGATGTGGGAGATGGGCGAGAGGGAACGCGTCAACGCCGTGCGCAGGGAGGACAGGAAACGGTCTGACTCGTTTGTTTCTTCCGTTCTTCGAGCTTTCAGTCTCGACAGACTGCATTACCGTGAACTTCGCCGAATTATTATCTCCACTACCCTTTCAGCAAGTCCTTGGCTTCGCCCTTGACCCCTTCGAATCAGCGTCACAACAAGTGAGCTCGACAACTCTAACTCGCTCTCTTTGCTTTTCACTCGCGCCCTCCGCTCTCGATGACGTTCGACATCGCCACGGCACGCCTCACCTGCCTGATTGTGGCAAAGGCTGCAGCTCGAGACTTGTACCGGAGACTGAGCTGAATTCGGTTTGACGAGTGCTCGCTGAGGGCCGTACCACGACTTTGTTTGCTGAGCCTGCGTTTTCGTTCTTCCTGCGTTAGAAGCAAGACCACGCGACACGTGTCTAGCGCAATTTTTTCAGCGAACTCCGGCATCCGCAAGAGACGGCGAGTTTGCGATGCCAAACCAAGTCGTTCATCGATAGCAGAGCGAAATTCATCAGACGGTAGTGTCTCTCAGATAGGAACACAGTTTGGAGGAAGAAAAAGAGGAATTGTGTCCCAAATTCGATGCCAGATCCTCCTACACGAGCCGAGCTCGGAGATCTTCTGGAAAAGCCAGAAGCTCTGCGCTCTCTGCGCTGCAACGAACCACTGGAAGAGCCAGTAGTCGTGACAGCGCAACGTCGATTGTAAGATGCTTCGGAGAGAAGCTGAGAGAAGACAAGTCGGTTCGCTGAACAGACGGAAGCAAGCCGGTGTGAGCTATACTGAGGACGACGCTCCCTCTTCATCTTGCCGATGCAACACAGATGAACAAGTTCTGAGAGCTAGTGTTGCAGTTGGGGACGATGTAGAGAAATTTTGGTGATGAGTACAGAGTGTATTTGAAGAAATTATAGGAGGGTAAAGAGCCCCCTAGGTACAGCTTGAAACGAGACGGCTTAAGTCGGAGATAGGGCAGACGAGGTAGAGCTAGTGAACGCCAGAACTTGAAGGTGAATGAAGTCGCTGTGTGACATGACTGTGTCACAGACTCTCCGCTCTTCGTCTTCGCCCAAGCTCTGCTGCCTCGTCTTCTAGTCGACATTTGTATCGCTCTATCCACCGTCCCGGATTTCTTTCTCCTGATCTCTGCTCTGGCACTAGGAAGCTTCTATCTCAGCCTTATCTCGGCTTCCACTCCATCAAGCACTCTTCAACTCAGCCAAGCAACCAACAAGCATCCACCCGGGCCTGGCAGAACTTCTGGCAAGTTGACTGACAAAGTCTGGGATGAAGTGGGGTGACGGAGACTAGTCATAGTTGGGTACGTGTCAATGCTTATTTTCCTCTCCCTTCCCAAGCCATCTGCCCTCGAAGTGTTTTACATTGCGAGTGCTTCGATTCGGTTACTCGAGAAGTCGTTTCCATGCGAAACTTTTCATACGTTCGCGTTTCAAAATCCGTTCGGAGGGTAGAGTCGAAATGGATTCAAAGGACGTCGATTTCTGATCTTTTCTGATCCCAGGATCAGAAATCGTTGCTGCAACTCTCATTTACCATCCACTCAAGTCTCGTTGCCCGATGCCGACTGCACTTGCCGAGGTTAGGGCGCGGGACTTGGTGGCACGTTGATACAGTGCGCGTCCGAAATCGTTGCACTTCTCATTTCCTAACCCACAGAGATGGAATTGAAAGGGATCGAGCGTGGTTGGTGCTGTCTAGATTCGACGGTGAGTGTCCATCTTTGTTCCTCGTTTTTCTTTTGTCGTCGATTGCTTTTCTCTCTGGCAACGAACCCGCAAATCCTGTTTGCCGGACTTCATTCGCCATCGCGGATGCTATGGGTCGGGATTTGGGGTACTCGTTGACGCTTGGGTAGGCACCTTAGCCAGACTAGGTGCCCGGAAAGCGGGATGGTTCAGAGAGTGTGTACAGAGCGTCGCCAATCCTTGAATCCACCGCCATGCTGAAGACAGATGTGATCGTTTGGGGTATGGACATGTCCTTTCCTTGCTTGCTTTTGTACCCCGCGCTCTCGATGTCTTCGTCATGCCCCCAGCTCGTAGCTCCACCTCGAGCCAGCCAATTTTCAAGCTCCAGTCAGCCACTACAACACGTCACACTGGGGGCAAGCCACTATTTCCGGGCCCCGGAAATGTCCCGGAAATAGGCCGGAAATATAAAATGATCCTGAAATAATCCTATTATTTCCGGACCCCGGAAATAGTCTGGAAATATAAAATGTTCCTATCATTTTCCCATCATTTCCGGGGTCCGGAAATAGTATATATTCCTATCATTTCCGTAGAATATTCCTATTATTTCCGGGGTCCGGAAAATTACTATTTCCGGGGTCCGGAAATAATAGGAAAATAGAAAGACCAAACAACTCAAAGAGGCAATAAAACACCTACCAAAGAAGGCAATTTCTGCTAGGATTCCCCATTGTCAGAATCCTGATCTGATATTTAAGATTCATTGGATTATGGTCACTTGACACTTGTGATGTGAGAATGTTATGCATCTTGTTTCCTCATGTCAGCTACCACAACCAAAGTTGGATGTTATACAGTTCTAGGAGGCACCAATTATGGAGTCACAACACACTAGTGAGTGTGCTGTCAGCTTGATGGGCCGTATTGATGTCACTTCTAGTCCCTCTCTAGATCGTCGTCTCTCAACTCTGCTGTTCCTATTGTGATTAAGTGCAAGGATGCTCAGGAGGCACAAACAGCATTCCAACTGCATTCTATCCTTGTACAGCTTGGGCTCAACACTGCAGACAGTGGCCCGGAGCCGATTGCTCAGAATATTAGCTTGTCAGACCATATATCTAAGGTTTTCCCAGCAGGGGCCCATTCCAGGCTGTTTACCATAGCAAAATAGAACATGTCATCTATGTTAGACAATATACCTTTTGCTATCCCTGAATTTCTATTGTTGATTTGTCTTCTGAAAAGGGATGATTTTTTTGAGCAGGTCAACAGCTTCATGCAGCACATGAAGATTTTAATAGTGTGATAACATACTCTTGAGCAACAGCTGCAGAGGAGTGATTGTCTAGCATAGGAGGCAGCAAGCAAGGCTTTGAAGAAAGAGAAGGGAAATGCTTACCAAAAGGTGTAGGTCTTTCCCACGATGGCTTCTCTGAATGCCTTGAGTGGCTGTGCTTAGGGGTAGGCCTACACCTAAGCACAGCCACCATCACCAGTTCTGATCAATCACATGCTCTTGGTTCTTGTCTTCTTTCTTTTATTAACCATTCCTCTATTGCTAGATATCGCTGCCAATGGCAACCAATAGAACTACCACTGCTTTCCAACAAATCAAGGAGATCTCTGGCCACCTTGACAGTATAGGTGCCATTGAATTTTCATTGATCAAGTTTGTAAACTTGTTTATAAACACCGGTTTATAAACCGGTCTCTAAATGGTTTGAGTAAAGTGCTCAATTTTTTGGCTGTACCCCTGAGCCCTCATTAAGCCCAACGAGTATATACAACAAGCAATATGACACACCAAATTGGGACAGACGGCACATTGTTCGAAAGCCGACACATGGACCAATGCACGGCACATTCTGAGGGAATGTGTTGGGTGCTTGAAGGAATGTGTCAAAAGTGACTCAAAGGCCGACACATACCCAATTTGGGCAGTTACGTTACAGCCAAGCGTAAGCGATGGTGCCTGCTGTTTTTCTTCTTCCTCTTGCTCCCTCTTTGCTCTAGCCTGCACATTCACCCACAGCCGCCGTTGAGCATGGCGCCCTTTTCTCTGCATCTCATCCCCCATGATGGTGTCAACACCGTCGGATGCTGCCGGTGACACAGCTCTCATTAACAGGCTGTCGTTGCAGCAGCTCATGGGGTTCTGTGACCATGTGAGCTGCTCATTTCTTCCCTAATCTGTCGCCCTTGATGTGTTCTTCAGCTGTATGGTGATGGATTTGCTACTTCGAACCCTTCCAAGTTGGTCCAGACTTCCTGGATTGATCCCGATGCGCTACGGAACTACCTCAGAAAAAGTTTGCCGTCTACAGACGTGGTACGCAATCAAATTCTCCATTGTGAACACTTAGCTGTTTTTTTTTGCATCATCAAGACAGAGTCTCCTTCCTTTGACATTCTGCCCTTCCAATTCGCTGACTCTGGCAAATTAACTAATTGATTTAGATCCGATGGAGCTTCACAATTCGGATACTCAGTGGCTTGACCCCGGCATTTCATCGCAGGTCCGTGTCATCGCCCACCAATTCACAACTCACAAATCAACTCGCGTACATCAGCTCAAATATCTCGACAATCAAATTCCAACTTGCCGGCCAGTACAGAAGATTCCAACCGGATATATTCTCGACTTCAGCGACTCAATCTGGGACGAATCGCTGGCAGCAGCAAATGGTTGCATTGACAATCTTCTCAAAGACGTGGTGGGTCATTTCCACACAATTGAATTTTGGCTCGGCAGCTCGGGTCAAGATGATTCACAGGCTCAAGTTACTTTCAAGCCCGGAGCCGATTCCGTAGAGTGCTACCAAGTCCGCGCAGACTGTGGCAGCATCTATTTTTGCGACCTGCTTGACCGAAATTTGATCAACGTTGTTCGTTACAATTTGGAAACAGTTTCCCGTGAAATTCTTCTTGAGGCGCAGCGCGAGACTCAGAGGAAGGATGGCAGTGGGGATACTGGGCTGCTCGCACTGTACGCCAAATTTTTTTTATTCTCATCTTTTTCCGTTTTTCTTCTCTCGCATGCTGCTCATAAATTATTTCAGATTCATGAAACTGCTTTGTCAGCATCCTTGTGCGGCTAAAGACAGTAGCAGCCGGTGCTGCACCGGTCATTACTTCCTCAAACAGAAGCCCAATGTATGTTTCTATCCAATCTCATGGATGATTCGAATAACATCAGCCAGGGACCATCTGGTGGACATACCCATTTTGTTGCATGCAGCGGATGGACTACGCTGTTCCGCAACGGCCATCGCACTTGTGCCCTACCAATAGATGTTGAACATGGTTACTTGGATCTCGAACTCAAGGGCAAATGCAAGGCGACGGCTCCCATTGACAGCTGTAGCAATAACACCACACCATGCAGCAATGTAATTCACCCGCACACAGGTGAACGACTAAAATCATGTTGTATGCTCACTCTGTTTATTCACTTGAATTGTGCTGATCTGCTTTGGCTAGGGTATGCCCATGTGGTGAACGGAATGTCAGTTGAGTCACCAATCGTTAAGCACAAGTGCTTAAGTAAACAGACATATTTTGTTCCAGTCGATGACACCATTTGTAAAGTTGTCATCTTTCACCCCGGCTTTCTCAGATTATTTCTGTGACGATATAAGTTTGCATTCACATTTGATGTTGTGCGCAGGTGCGAACCAATTATACCTCAACGATAAAGGCAAAGAGGCGAGATACTATCATCGTTGGCAGGAGTTCCCTGACAACGGTGTCGTTATCTTTGTGTGCTACACATCAATGTTAGCTCTGCTCGATGATGCCGGTGTCGAGTTGTTTGAAGATGATACCACCTTCAAACAACTTCGTGATTTGAATGAATGGAAACTCGTTATCTGTTACAAGGTCCTTCAACGCAGTGAGCCTCGGGTACTGGCTGCTATAATTTTCCAACACATTTCTAGTGTAAGGTATCATATACATATTTTCTTTACTCTTTTAGATACAAGTCACATGTACTCAGATCACATTTATTATCACTTTTATCCCCAACTATCACCCACTTAGCCTCCCTAGCTGACGTTGAGTTACTCCGCAGCTCTGTGAGAGGCACAGGTGTTCCTTGGTTTGATATTTGCCTTGCCTAGGTTCTATTTGAGGCACTAGGCGTGAGGCTACATTTCTCTGATTTATACGGTTATTTCCACTGATCTTTGCAGATCACCATCTCAGTCGACTCCAAGTATTTGAAGGATTGAAGAGAACTACGTCTGAGAGGTCTGAGAGCACGAGCATTCGTCTCCTTGTAGTTTCCACTCCCGCCAGGGATAACGTTCAACAGTCACCCTCGTGAGCACTCCTGGAGCCTTACATCTAGCACTTATTCTCGCGCAGGTCTACATCAATCGTGAGACAACGGACACCTTCGAGTGGATCTTTGACACTCTACGTGAGCTCAAGTGTCAGGTGACTGGCAAGGACCTTCGTTAATATGGGAACCTTCTCGTGATGATTGTTGATATGGAGGCTGCCCAGATCTTGGGCGCATCGTGGTCTCTTCTTAAGACTAACCAGCCCAAGTACAGCGGCATCTATACTGAAGACCCGGCGGAGTTTGCAACATGCTTTGTCATGCTCTGCTCCGTTCACGTTCTCTGGTGAGTTGATTTTACGACACCGCCGTTCTTGAGAGCTGAAATTCAACAGCGGAATCAAGGACTTCAGAGGAATGGTATCGGATGCAGATTTTTGGTGCCTCCAAAACTTTCAGCATCTCAGATCCCATGATGAGGGGGTGGAGTTCACTCAGTTTGTCGCCGGTTTGGGGATAAAGAAGATTTCAGGTACGCATTCTCCACTGTGATTCTCGCTCGCTCACTGGAGTTCAGATTCGTGGGGCCACAAGCTCAGCAGTAAATACATCACGAAATGCATGATCAAATCTCAACCCAACATCTTGCCCCATCATTGGGACCGCACAACAGTAATACAAATATTGGCAAAGGAATGCACGTTTGGACAAACAGGGCAACAGTGATCAATCTTCCGCTTGTGGATGGTATGGAAGGGTATGTTTCGTATTTATATACCAATTAGTCTCTCTCTTATTCATACCATTCCTAGTTCACGTAAACTGGATTACAAAACCGTCCGTAAATTGAGATCTTGACTAATTCTGGGGTTCCTACTCAACACCAACAACACCCAATATCACCGTCTAGTTTGGAACAACAGTTGTGCATCGCTCGTAAGGTTCGGGAAGCTCACGAGCGGGAAGATCAAGTCATTGAACTTCAAGCAAAACTCGATGCGAGTCGAGCCATGCGCAAGGAATCAATGGCAATGGGAAAAGAGCTTCAGGCTGAGTTGAAGGCGGCTAAGAGTAATAAGATGACTCAGCGCAAAAGTACCAAGCCAGTCGTTGTTTCTTCTCTCTCCAGTGGCCGGATGAAGAATACCCAAGTTCATACCGATGCCGGTGACAAATGTACGTCTTGATTTATCTTCATTATTTTCAAGAACTCACTACGTACATTGCTAGCATTGGAACCCAACATAAATGATGGATGTATGTCTTTGATTTATCCCATGTATCGTCACTCACGAGGATAATTTAGTTGCGACCGCCAGTACGGCTCCCGGGGAATCAATTATTGACTGCACAGCTCCTACTGGCATCACCATGGACATTTCTCTCTCCCCCGACGCGATACCTAATGCCTCACTTCCTGCCAATACCCCCGAATTCAATGAATTCCTATCCAAACTCTGTGCTGGGGTTACTGTCAGGGGAACCCCGCTTCACTCCCTCCGGCTCCGGCCCCGGACTCCGTTCCTCCGGCCCCCGGCTCCGTTCTTCCGGCTTCCGGACCCCCGGCCTCCGCTCCTCCGCCCCGGACCTCCGACTGGGACCGCGCCTGCGACCAAGCTCGTGATTACTGTTGGGCCAACCGTTCCCGAGGCATGTGATAGTTGTAGGGACTATATAGCTAGACCCCTGACGTGGGAGAATCCATTCCTGTTTTCTCTTTGGATTCTCCCTCGTCAGGACTTTGAGTTATCTCGGGCCTCGGGGTTGCCCTTACAGTTACACAGTCTTCTTCCGCCCTGTCAGGTGTTGATGATTCGATTTCCTTTTCCCATTGGCTCCTCAACATGCTCTTGACGCTTTCCCGTTGTATCCCACGTTCAACTATGACACCTCTTTTGTGTTCTCTGGCGATGACTCGCTGATGACGGACTTCGGATACGTGTCCGCTGGAGATGGAGTGGCTGATGCAATGGCACCGTTTGAAAATATGCATCACCCCGCTGCTGATCATGCCTCCTTGTTGACAGCACAAAGGGAAGCTGCACCTCCACCGGCTTTCTCATCACTGGTTTCCTTTGTATTCCCTTCCAGCTCCTCGGGAATTGTCGCAATCATATACTTACACTTTCCTAAGTCATAGGTGGTGGACTCTGAACGGTTCATTTCAATACATCAATCAAAACAAGATGAACTTGCTGCTCAACCAGCACATTCTCAATGCAGACTTGCTGCTCAACCAGCAAGCTAGTTGCACGTTCATGTATTTGTGTTACTTGATGTTTTCGTTTATTTCATTGGTCGAAGCCAGTTTAATTTTGCTGCTCAACCAGCATATTTTCAATTTGGACCTGCTGCTCAACGAGCAAGCTTTTTGTATCTTGGTGTAAATTTATGTTACTTGACAGGGCTTGAAATATAGTTCCGTTATACCAGTTCTAAATGAACCCAGTAAAACACCGCATTTGTCTTTTCTGCCTTGGTCAAGTACCAAAAGACCACAAAGACACATTCTTTCAAAGCAGGACCATTTGTGTTAGGTTTGAAGGAGGATTCCTGATTGGGAAACCACTACCTTCTAAATTGGGTCAGAAAACAAACTACTACCTTCCCAATCCAGAAGCACAATACGCAAGCAGTCAAACTTCAATGCATTTACTCTGTTTTTGTTCATTAACAATCATCTTACTTGCTCTACTCATATAGATGTATTCAAACCCTGTCTGATATTGTTTCTCTTGAATCTTTTGCAAAAACAAGTACAAATTCGAGTGTCATGCAGGCTGTGATGTCTTCAAATTCAATACTTCTTCAATTACTTATAGTAAAAAAGGTTGTGATCAGTGTGCTAGGAACATTTATATCCCATTACCTTGAGCATGATAGGCATATAGCAGAGTGTGCTTGATTTTGTCTGTAAAGCGACTCACTATGGCTTGGTGAGACCTTATGGCCTATCAGCTGTTATAAATTCACTGTATTTGGGCCGTTTCTGAAATAGCCAGCAGCAAGGTGCATTGAGGTGAGCATTATCGAAGGGTGTGAAGCTGGATAGCTGTGTTTAGACTCGCTCATATTGTAAATGGAATAAAATCTTTCCTTTTAAAGTATATGATGAATTGTTCCCATATTAGGGGTAAATCCTAGGATTGCAAGATTCATTGGAGCCTAGAAGGTCATGGGGCCACTTTTATTGCCTTATAAGGAATGTTTGGTTCATTATTTTCCTATTATTTCCGGACCCCAGAAATAGTAATTTTCCGGACCCCAGAAATAATAGGAATATTCTACGGAAATGATAGGAATATATACTATTTCCGGACCCCGGAAATGATGGGAAAATGATAGGAACATTTTATATTTCCGGACTATTTCCGGGGTCCGGAAATAATAGGATTATTTCAGGATCATTTTATATTTCCGGCCTATTTCCGGGACATTTCCAGGGCCCAAAAATAGTGGCTTGCCCCCAGTGTCACTGTTGTTCTGGCTGTGGAGGCCAGGCATTGGCGAAGGGGAATCAGGAGTTTCAAACGGCAACGAGACGGGCTGTGCGTTGGCGGCCCTTGTAATGTGAGTACTTCATTTCTCTTCTTCCTTTATTTTCCGCTCCTTGTGCCCGACTGACTATTATCCCAACTCCGTCGCGGCGCGCTTGTCTCTTTGACTCTCACACAAACTGAGCGTGACGCACGCTATTCAAAGTTGTACCCGCTTCTGAGTTCTTCTCACCGTGCAGGAGTGGGTGATAGTCGGAAATTTTGAGACAACGCTCTACATCCTCAACGCAAGTCGTAGACGGGCATGTGTTCACGGTAGGAGTTTTCCCTGTGAATACTGCTACGCTGATCAAAACTCGAACGTGGCAGCTATCCCTTGCCCCCCCCCCAAACTCGACAGGGGACAGACAGTAGCCTACGCTTAACGGTGTGGGCGATTCGGCGCAGTGGCTCGTCAAGTGACACCTTCGCCTCGTTCTTTCCTTGCCGACTCCCTTTCTTTTCCTTTTCATGTCCCTCGTTTTTCGCTGAGGCGTATTAGGCAGCAAAGTGGAGTAAAAACATTGGTGAGGCGAGAATCTAAGGAGAATCCAGGCAAGTAGAAGCACATGACGTTGTTCCTCTCTGTTGGCTCAATCCCAGATCCCAGAGCTCTTTGCCCTTGACGATGCATATGTCCGCGTATCCAAAGTTGGGATCGGGCCGAAGAGAGTAACAAAGGTGTGTATTGTCGCTGCCCCTTTTCTTGCCTCTGCTGAATCGGCACCGGCGCACTTTGCTTATGCTAATCTATACTCAGCCCTACGCCCTGACCCCCAGCACTTGGTCAACGACGCATTCAGAGACAATGACGTTCCCAATTTGTCGAAGAGGAAGTGAGCTGGAACGGCAACAGACTGTAAGATTTGGATCTTCGTTGTCTCATTGAATCACGCTGACTCGGATTTGCCTTTGACACCCCGGATGGGTCGTTCGTGACAATCCAGGAGTAGCGGCCAATGTGCGAATCCTAGGCAAGTTTGTTGCTCACTACACTCAGGCAGACAACGTTTAATGGACGTCGGAAGATTGCAGAGCTAAAAAGCGGCTGCAGCTTCCTCGACACTCCCATCACGGCACAGACGAAGTTCCTGTATTGCTGCAGAGGCCGGCGAGAAGGGATTTGAATATGTATGAGATGGCGCGCAGGGCGAGGAAACGGCGCAGGTTGCGGTAAGTGAATCAAATTTGATGCTCATCGTCCAACTACTTCCGTCCACGCCACCGCATCGTCTCGAGGGGTAGCCACGTTTTCTGCTTGACTGAGGCCTCCAGAATTGTTAAGTTGGGCAACGTTCGGTGTGAGCGAGCGTAACAGAGGTGGTTTGCTTTTGCGGCAGGTAGTTTGGAGTGCGTTTAGGAGCTCCGGTATAGGTGTAGGTCTTGGACAATGGATGGTGAACAGCACGACGCCCAGTCGCAAATGAATTAAATTTGTGGTAGTGTATAAAACGAAGATTCTTCGATGGAAACCAAAGCAAGTCTCACCACAGCTGGAAAGGCCAGAGGGGAGAGGCATGCGGTGCGCTGCCAGCACTCTGGGGGAGCCAGAGAGTGAGCAGTGCACCTTTTCTGGTACGGAAGAAGTTGTAGCCGTGAATTTGTCCTGAACGAAGTGTCATTTGTTGTAACAAAACCTAGATGATCGTAACGGACTTGCTGCTAGGGATGGAACAAGATTGGAAAGCCAAATAATGTTCCATCCCCTGCTCTTGAATTGAACAATTGCAGAGACAATAGCCAATCCAGGAGCATGTAGTGTCCAAAGCAAGGGGCATGATGATCCTGGAAAAGCCAGTAACACCATGCTCCTCTCACCTGAGTAGAACCATTGGAGTGGCCAATAGACCACTCAAGTGGTAGAGATGGAAGGATAGGTGATGTGGAGAGAGCCGATGAAGAGGAGAGGAGGATAGGTGAATGTAAATTGATTTATAGTGAAAATTGACACTCAGCCATGAACCATTTCCTCCTCCATCTCTTCTATTCCTTCCTTCAGCTCTACCGATTAATAACCAGCCAGTATGGAATGGTGTTCCCAATGTGTCCACCAATGTAAGACTTCGCGGTATTTTCTAGTCTTGCTTTTGAGGGATATTTCCAAACCAAGGAGCTGGCGGGTCTTGAGGATGAACAGATGCCCCAGGGAGGCAGAATAGCGTGTAAAGTGGTAAATGGAGGACCTTGGGAGGCCCAAATGGCGCCCTGGTACCGCAGGTGGTCCGCGGTGAGCGCCAGCTCACTAGGTGTAGGGCCTAGTATATGCCTTAGTACCGCAGGTGGTCTGCGGCATATATATGAGCTATGGAGGGGCCAACCCCTCCTTCCACCCGCCGGCCTACTGTACAACTCCTGGGAGTAGGGCGCGCGAGGCCGCAAGTGGTAGTTAAGATGAAGAATAGACTTGATTATGTCATCAACTACGTTACAAACGTGACTACATGACAACATTAAATCATGAAATAAAATCCACTTCATGAACCGTGAGTGGAGAGTAAATTAATGGTCCTTGGCCGTCACAGTAACCTTGGTTGAAAAGGTAAATTTGCCGGCGCGGTCACGTTTGGCAATTCTGTGAGTCGAGGTGTACGCGTTGGAGAATCCAGGTTTTGAATATCAACCAAGTCGAGGGGGAAATGGGTGATTAATGGAAAACCAAGTATTTGGTGTCACAGCGGTCTAGTACAGCAAGTACTAGATAGTTGTGGATTAACCCTGGAGGCCTATCTAGCTTTCAACCGCTAGCAAACCAACAAACCCAATCCTAACTACTTTCCTCCTTGTAATGGTACTATAACTACGCTGAGTACAGCTCGTTTGATCACTTGATCGAAGGGAGCCTAAGATATAAACCTCTAACTAGTGCTAAATACGGTAGAGTGCCAGATAGAATCAAGTCCTCTCTTGACTAAAAGCCAAACGAGTGCTCAATGTCCAACTCTTGCTCTGGATTAATGGGGAGATCGATCGCTGGGGAATCACGCACAAAGCGCACACTTGCAAAATTCAGATTAGCTTTATCATGCTGGCCTCTCTGCGCCAACCACCGGGTGTCATCCCCCCTCCATTCCCTCATTTTCAAACGCGTCAGCAGCGACGTTAGCAGCTGCGCCCGTGCGTTGCTCCTTCGTTCTATTTCATGAGAACAGCACAGAGCGAAATTTGTTCAAGATGACTTGAGATTTTCTGAATTGGGACGGCGGCGTTGAGTAGCGGTGATCAGACCGCCAGCCCGAGCCACTCAGAAACAAGCCATGAGAAACGCAGCCTGCCAGTGAGGTGATAGCCCGAGTTTTGGACGACAAGCAGGTGGTGAGGGGGACCGGAGAGAATAGGTCAGTGATAGGTGTGTGGGCGGGAGCTACGTGGGTGACCCGGTATAGGTGATTATGTCCCCGTTTTCTTTCATCTTCACGCTCTCTCCCCTTTCCCTTTCGGAAACCCTTTTCTTTTCCTTTCTTCTTCTTTTTGGTTTCTAGTTTCCTCCCTTTCTCATCGTTTTTCTTTGCACTTTTTCTCACTCTATTCCACCCTAGATGCAATTAACTCATACTACGCCCAACTTGCAGATATTGCTCATCACCTCACGCCGCCCTTCTTACATCTCCCCACTTCATCTTCCCCGCTCACGACATTTTGGATGCATCCGTCTCATCTTCCCACCACCATAGTGTCCCCTTTTCGCCCCATCAATGAATCGCACGGTTTCGCTGCGACGCTGCGCTCTCGTCCGTGTAGCCGGCACCGACACCCCAAGCCCATACGTGCGCACTTACATAGAAGTGCGTCCCACGTCTCCTTATCTGCCCATTTCTTACTTACTAACAACTGCTCTTCACTGTAGGTCAGCCCCTCCCCGTTATTTGATTATCCCCGCTGCCACCGCCGCAATCCCGCTCCGCCCCCAAGCTCCTTCATTCCCGCGCCTTTGCGGCTGCGACACCACTCTTGTATTGCCTAGATGAAACGAACTGATGAAACGAACTGATGAAACGAACCAATTGGCCCACCGGTGTACACCGACGACATTTGCGCTGGGTGGGAATGCTGCTGGCGGATTTGCGCCAAGCGCGCACGCGGATATTGACGTGCCGCGCAGGTGGTGCACGCAGCTCCCATCTGTCTCGCACCCGCTCCATCGTGCCGCTTTTTCTTTCCTACCCTAGTTTCCACTGGCTGACGTATTGGCCGTTTAAGCGTCCCGGCGCTTAGATAATCTTTCTGCTGGCCGCAGCACTTGTGAACGCCTTGAGCGCCTTTTTGATTGATGCATGTCGAGTTCTTTTCTAATTGATATCTATGTACTGTATCTAGTTTACCTCTGAATAAAGGAATTTGTTTTGATTATCCTTGCCTAAATATTGGCGGAAAATTTAATTTTCAGACCCGTTTGAGCCCATGGGAAAATTGATCACAAGCCGAGCCAAGCCGCGATGATTCCCCGTGGTCATCAGTGATCAAGGTACATATATATAGGGTACATGTTGGCTGCATTACCCAGGTGTTACTTTATTCCAATGTACCCCCCTACCATAGCTGGGTACATATATATCTAGTAACAACCAACACTGCTTCTCGGGCGACAAGATTTGGGTGAACGTCTGGTGCTCCAGTGCCCTAGCCAACAGTCAGCAGGCTGCTTGATCAGATTAAGAAACACTTACTTGTTCACTGTAACCATTGTAAATTGACTTGTGCACAGCACAATATGAGTACCCAGGCTCCGCTGAATTTACGGGGTAAATTTCTTCAGGATAAAGTGCAGAAAAAACGGGCAAGGCTGTGGTGCGGAGATGGGGTAGAGTTTCAGCGATGACCATGAGCAAGAGCTTGTCATCTTGTCCACGTATAGTGAGGACTTTTCTGAAGACATAGTCAAAGCACCGTCAAAAGGTGGAGTGAAATTCTTACCCTTCTGCTATGTCCATTGGGATACAGATGTAACTTTCCCCGCTTCTGACCACTGGAGTTGTGGAAGAGAGGTATGGACGGTAGGTAGTTTTCACTAATTATCGCGCCGTTCCCTTTACCACACTTCAATCCGGCAATCAACAGAATTTAGGCTCAAATATGTACTGCCTGAGCAGAGGGCCTACTCCAGTGAAGTGTGCACAAGAACAGTGAGCTCATGATTCTGGCTCAAGATCTTCTGGGTGTCATTGTGATGCCCAAGTCGACGATGCAACAGTTTCAGATAAAGAGGCAAAGTCCCAACTGCAGCCAAAGCTGAAACAGAATCAGAAGGCACTTCTCTCACAAGTGCCCCTCGTCAATATCCGCTTCAAAGAATGTTTCACCATCCTTAACAAAACAGATAGTGTTCTGCTCCATAAGAATAGAGTAGCCATGAACACGAGATAGATAGGTGGTAGAGACGAGGTTATGAGATAGATTTGGAACATACAAGACATTCGTGAGAATTGCATGCTTGCTGCTACGTCCGTGCTTGAGCAAGATCTCTCCTTTTAATTCAAAGTACACTACAACTCCATTTGCAACTTGGATGGGAACCCTGGGCAGAACGGTGTTCAGCAGAAGCCCACGTTGATGAACCCCTCGTGAAGTTTCGACACTTTTGGTGACGCTTCCAACGAGTTCTCCCTCCACTCTCTTTCACTACTACCGCTGAGCATTCCATCTTCTCGTTTCTCCCACTGTCCTTTCCTTCTGTCGCCGACATGATAAAACACCGCGGCCCATTGTGCGAAGACCTGGGCCCTTATTTCAATCATCCTGACGCGGTGAGCTCTCGACATGAACATTGTCGTGAGCATCTCGAGGTAGGTGTCCATGATACGACCAATGTCCAAGCCAATCCATGGCGGTCGATTTTTGGACGTCCTGGGTGACCCAGCCACCTCAATGGATAGTGGTTCGTCGTTTCCAGCTTGTGAGAGGCAAAGGTAGAGAAATTCGCCACGTGAATCCCGTTCTATTACTAGCCAGGTCCAGAATTGGGCTTGTGCCAACAACAAGTTCCGCTACAATTGGCAGATAGCACTGCAGTCGACGCGCCTTCTAGTTGAAGGTGCACGGAGACGACAACATCTTGGATCGAAGGAAGGCTTATGTGCACACTCTGGTCGATGCTCCAGCGCAACGAACTGTTTGTGCGTTGTTTTGGGAACACAATGCGAACGGAATTGTCAGTGTAATGACAAATGTAAGTTTATCAATCCACTTTTCTACAATAACCCAATCTCAAGCGAATTGTTCTACCACCAGGTGTCGGTTGATGGGTATTTGCAATTTGGCTTTACCCAATGGGTCGACCCAATCGACATACAACGCCATCCAAAACACGGCGTCTGCGAATATCTGAGCACGCAAAGCACCACAAACTTGCTGTAAGCGAAGGCGCATAAGGTCATATTGATATATTTCTTGTTTTCTTTGTAACGGTTGCATTCTTCGTTTGTCTGCATACTGCTGACTACAATGCTTCGGGACGAATGGAGGCAATACAATAGATGCACAGTGACTCGGCAATCCAACACGCTTCCTGAACGATTCCAAACCAAGGAAGCCGAATTGCAACGCTGCTCGTGCGTATCATCAACCTTTTTTGTCTGCTCTCTGCCTCCTGCTTTTTCTTTTCCTTTTTTTCCTTCTCCTCCTGCAGCCGTCGTGCAATTTCCTAGCTATATGCGTCCTCAGGGTCTATTTCGTAAGTTCCATGGTCGCTACCGAAGTCCGGAGATAGGGATTAGCTAGACACGTGCATATCGCACTTACCCAGATTTTTGCACCTTGTTCCTGAGGATATGCAGCACTTCTTCGGGATCAAAGATAAATTTTATGGCCTCTGCAGCAGTGACAGTCTGTGCAGCCAGGAGAAGTAAAGCTATCCAGCAGACACGCTCAACTTGGCCTAAAGGCTCTTCGGACCTGACGAACCAATACTGATGACCTGTGAGTACAGGTGCAACATGCTAGCACGAAAGAGAACACACGTCAAATATGGAGGTGCTCGGGTTGTATTCCCCATTCGCGTAGTTTTGGGTGGATAAGAGGAGAACGGGCAATATGGCTGCAGCCACTGCGAGACAGTAAAGAGACTGTAAGATAGACATTTCTGGCCTTGGCTGGTCGCGACTATATTCATATTCGCCCTGACGACTTTCGTCTTGTATCCACCCGTTTGAAACACTATGGCTCCGCGGACGTTATGCGGACGTTAGCGGTGTAGCTATAGTTGTTGTTGCGTTAGCATTGAGCTTTTCGCAGAGCAATTTGACCGTCTCAACTGTGCCGATGCTTTGAGTCTCTCTGTTGAACTCAGTGGATTACCACATCTGGATATTGGATTGGACATTACGAACTCATCAGAAAGAGCTTGAGTGTATCTTGTTGAGTATATAGATATTGTTGGAGTGTTGTGTGTGTGTGTGTTGGTTGAGGTGTATTGTATTTTGCAGTAGAGTATCTCTGCTGCATCAGACTCAGACTCTGCACTTCATATCAATATATTCAAGTGCAGCATTTCAGCGAGGTAGGTGTTCTGTGGATTGACAACAGTACTGAAGGAACTGGCAGCGTCTTGAACAGTTCGAAGATGTCAATGACATGTTGGTACATGTAATGTCGAAGGAGAATGTGGAGATCTCGGCATAGAAATGCCAGGCCTGCAATTGACGAGCTGAAAATGTCCCAAACAGACAAGTCTTCATTGATGATGCGTTCCCAAAGATCCCCAGAGAATTCATGAAAACATCAGTGAGAAGCAAGGTAGAGTTTACATACACTGAACCCCAGCCGAGTTCATGCTCATGGCGAACTTTGGACTGTGCAAATGGTCTTGTCGATTGAGAATCCGATTGCCTTGTATTTGGCTACGTTGTCAAGACCAAATTGATGGGCATTGTTTACGCCCACGTGATGTAAATGTGACGCGTCTGTATAAAATGTTGTACACAGCAAATCATCTCGTCTTACTGCTACCACCACCCGTCTGTCTCAATTGGGGCGCATACAGTTGTTGCCAGCTGTAGCTTTCGTGATTGGCCTTCGGGTGCGAGCAGAATATATTAGGGTGGCCGGTCCCATTAATGCCTTGATAATTCCGTCTCCTTCTTCTCTCATTTTAGCTCTGTTTCTTTATCCTAACCCACTTCCCATTTCTCCCGTTAGCTTACAGTGTCTCGATTCAATATGAGCTGCTGGACAAGGTTGTCGCTCAATCGATTCAAGGGGATCAGGCTCCTGAGAACAATGTGCCTTGAGTCCTGTTGACTTCAGGCAAGTATTTACTTCACATTGCAATCTACTGTGTTCAACAGTAGAAGCACCGACTGTGAGCATAGCACTGGTGGCATCCAGGTGATGATGGGAGAAGCAGACATGCTGACTGCTCGTAACGATTTTCACTACGTAAGTCATTTGTCAATGACCAGTGATATCATTCTAACGGCATTCAGGCTGCTACTGCCACAGCAATGATAGCTGCCCGGGTGAAGAGTGGTAGCGACTGGGCATAGCACATTGATGAACAAACTATGTACTGGAACATTAGACAATTGGGTGTACGGAACCATGCAAATGAATATTGCCCCTGCACAAAACAAGCAAGAGTACTTGAGCTCCGTAACGTTGCACTCGATTTGTGGCATTAACAGGCTCAAGAAGATTACTTTACAGACTAAGCTACGATGACATCTAGCCATATGTCTAACCTTGACGTCACAGTCCACTGCGCGTTTGTCTTACACACCACATCAGCCTGCTCTGAAGGTATGACTTCCGTATTCAGCTGATCTGATTCGCGTCGAAAGCGTGTGCCGCGTCGAGATATGAGCCTGTCTTTCGGTGGATTGGTTAACACGGTGTCGTCTAGATTGACATTGAGTATGGTATTCATTTGGAAAAGAAATCATACATCTTAGAGCGGACTCGAGCCTCAAGGGAGAAGAATTTTGCTTCCACAGGAGGGCGGGAGTACCCAAATGAAATTGAGAATAGCTGACGCCAAGTCAACTTCTGACGCACAGTCAAGAGCAGGCAAAGTCGTTTGACAGTGGTGATCAAATTTTGATAGCAAATCCGACATCAACGGAATCTTTTTCTCCGTCTTCCACTTCTGACCAGCCTCTGCCTCTCACGCCGTTGACTCCTCGTCCACCTACGCTCTCAGAGCATGGATCCCTGTGATCTCTGGAGGGACTGAAAGCCTTGATTTGATTAAGTTCTTGCAAAACAAATACAGCGAAGATTCATTCTTCAAAGATATACTGGCAACACCGAAGGCTTTCAAGAATTTTGAAGTCTCTGATGGCCTGATCTTTCTCTGTGAACACAACAGAAAGGTGATGGACTCATCTATCGCAAGAACTTGGATCACCGAGTTCTTTGCGTTCCGCAAATTACTTATAACCAACGAACGTGCGCGAGATTATCATTTCTGAAGCTCACTCGCGTCTGGCTCATTTAGGATTGAAGAAAACTCTCTATTACCTTCGGGACCACTTCTGGTGGAAGGAAATGGTCGAGGACACTCGTAGCTTTTGTGAGTCTTGCGCTACTTGTACTCGTACCAAGCCGAGCAATCAAAAACCGTATGGTTTACTTAGCCTTGGGAAGCCATTGGGGTCAAGTTCGTCGGACCGCTCCCTGAGTCCAAGAACCGAGACGGGGTTTTTAATAACCTCATTGTTGTGATTGATCTTCTGACTGGGATGGTGCATTTAATCCCAGAGCGCACTATACCGCATGCCAGATGGCAGGGCTCATGTTTGACAAGCACCATGGACTTCCAAAGTCAATCGTTAGCGATCGTGATTCACTGTTCACGAGTGTCTTTTGGAAAAGACTTCATGAACTCATCGGAGTAAAACTTCGCATGTCTAGCGCTTACCATCCCGAGTCTGATGGAAGTATCGAGAGAGCGAACTTCGCCAGTGCATAGCAGAAGGACTGGGTAAGCAAACTACCAGCCGTTGAATTTGCTACTCGCTCCGACACCACTGGCTATCACCGGGAGAATGCCTCGTTCCTTACTGTGGAATTCTGACCGCACCTGGGAATATTCAGGAGTTGCCTGGAGGGCGGGTGTAACGGTGTGCTCGCATATATTTTTCATTTATTCTACTTTACTTTCCGAGTCCTCTATCCGACATCACGGTCATTACTTATCATATGCCTGTCGCTCTCTGCTTATTTATCACTTGTTTACTGTTCCCTTGACCCGCGGCTCCTATCAGAACTGTTAGTATATAGGTCTGTTTGTCGTAGTTAGTACCTTGGTCAATCTTACCTGCTCGTCTGACCAACCGGCAATCTTCAAGACTTACGTCAAGACTCTCGTGTGTCAAGACTAGCCAATAAATCTTAGCCACTAGCTCCTTGTTACAGGCGGCTGTCATCATTGTCCAGTCTGAATCGGGCACCCCGGTCAACAAAGCTCATCTCGTTGAACCCCTTCGCTCCAGCACCGTTGTCGAGAAGTTCAGCGGCACGATCAGTGGTGCCGACAATAGTCCTAACCAGCTCGCCTCTACTATGGTAGCCTTCACGCAGTTCATTCTTCAAATTACTGTTTGTCGTTTGGCGTTGACTGATTTGCAAGGGATCTTTCCATGTCCCTCAATCAATGCTCATTTCCTAAAACCTGTGTCCTGTGTTCAGGCTCTTACGATTGTGAGCGTGCAGGAGAGGTGCCAAGACTGGTCCTCTTTGATCCAATGACGCTTGATCCAATGACGCACTCCTTATCTAGATAAGTTCGCTTCAGTCCAATTACCTTAAGACGATCTTGAATCATGAATCCCAAGAAACACCGGTGTTGGTGACCACAGAGCGGCCGGCATCGGGGACACCATCAACACTCACATTTATGAAGCTTGCAAGCTTGGCCTCTCTTCGAATGACTTTCAAGAACGAAAAGAACACGCTTGACAATATTGATATAGATACGAACAATGAGAAGGGGGACGATGGAAAGGGGATTCGTTTTACACCGAGCGGCAGCAGCTCTAGAAGCAGAGAGTGGCGATGCCAATGCCGGTTTAGTATCTGTTCAACATCTGAGTTTTTACCGGAGCAGGAAAACTGCACTCCGAGATATGACTCAATTTCCCACGTTCAATCTTTGCGAACTATTCCTGAAATGGTGTCACGCCACGTGTATTGATATACTGTGACGCGACGTGACTGCCCTCACTCGCGTTTGCTTTTAGCGTCCGTGTGAGGGTAAGCAATACCATTCATTTAGCTACAATACTTTATCTGACTCTAATGTAGTGTACATATACTCACCTAAAGCTCAGGTAATAGACTCATGTTTGCTCTTAGCGTCCGTGTGAGGTGTACATATACTCACCTAGAGCTCAGTTTAACCCAGACTCGTGCCCTTGAAAAACAGCCATCCCCTACGAAAGGAAAACATATGAAAGCAGCGGAACCTGAAGAATTGATTGAGTGGAAAGCACTTGTCTCCAATGTGAAAAAAGCCCAGACTCCCTCCCTCTTGCTCATAAGTATTGCATCTTTTGATTTATTGACTTGGAGAACAGACAGCTGCTGGATGACTTCGAAGACCATTTGAAGAGTTTGCTTGAAAAAGAGGCAGGCTGCACAACTGACATGGTGTATGGTTGTGGTTCTGGCAAGAAACAAACAACGAAGTGTTTGCATGACTACTTGCCCGGACTGTTTTGTTTATGCTCACATAAACAATTCAATGACAGACGAACCTCTGTTGGATTGTGGGTTTTGCCTCTGACATCTCTCACTCTCATGAGTGTCACCACTCTGATCCTTCATGATCCTATCATTGATACCTGATCCTACTGATCCTATGTCCTTTGTTCTCTTTATGGTAATCCCCTTGTTCCCAATTAAGTAGTTCCTTTGTGCCCAATTAGGTCTTCCCTTTGTCTACCATATGTAGCATTCCCTTTGTTCCTGTACCTATATATACAGCCTAGCTAGTGCCTTGAGTCCTCAGTTCTCACTGTTGACTTCAGGCAAGTATTTACTTCACATTGCAATCTACTAGAGTTCTCACTGTTGACTTCAGACCTCTGTGCTTGCCTGTTCAACAACCTCGAGCCGCTACATACACAAGTTTAACAGACATAAAACAATTAAATAAAAGGAGACCTTTGCCTGATTTTTAGCGAATATCCGTCCGCTTCGTTGGCGCCTTACAATGTATAGGGCGCGCAAAGAAGATTTGCAGTCCTATTGTTTTATACGGGGTGCAGAGGAAGTTAGAACTTGAATTGGTGAGCTTTGTTGCTGTGACTGACGCCGTGCAACGACATGTCACATCAAAGATGGGATTACACAATTTGTTTTGATTGAGGATGCTGGAAGCACGACTTGAAGTGGTGAATTAGAAACAACTTGAACATGGATACGGTCGATTTGTGCGAAAGAGTTGCACTTGAAAGGAAATTATTCATCAATTATGAGGCAATAGAAGAAGAGCGTTTTATTGGGTGGAAACGAACACACAGTATAAAAAATAGATGGATTTTGTACAGTAGACAAACAATCTTACGCCGAGGTAATCCTGTGAACACTACGAACGAAACAAACAGCCTTTGAGTGAACAACACAAAACGATCAACGGTGGCTTGAACTTAAACAACACTATACACCTTTTGCTTTCTTTATATCTGAATTTGCAATTGCCATATATTTTGGCGCAAATCCCGAACTTGCGCACACCGAGGAGGTTCCAAGCCTCGTTTGTTGTGCTAACGAAGCAGCTAGGTTCTGCCTGGTCGCATCCCAAATCATGTTTCATTGCAAACAACGCGGTCATGTGGTCATGTTGTTAGATTATTTCTATGTGAGTGGTGTGTTTGTTTATTGATATCTTAACCCGGCTTCGCTTTTCACTTAACAAGACTCACTCAAGAATTTTTTCCCAGGGATCTTCCTTCTGCTTTCTCTGACTGCTTGCCTCTGACCACCTGTGTACTGAAACGCTTGGTGCCCCTGTGAACTCGGAATCAAAACTCAATCCAACCAAAACCCAGGCAATCAAAAGCAGTTTTTGCATTGGATCTCTGGTGCAAGGAATCGTGACTAAGCTGACAGTATCACACACGGAGTATTCCGCTGATTCCACCGTGATTTTGAATCGAAAAGATTTGTTGCCGCGCTGGGTCCTTTCTCTGCGATGGCTGAACCTCGAGAAGCTTCAAAACTAGCAGTTTCGTAAATTTTCTTGAACAGTTGACACATCTCAGCACAATCCCGCAAACCCTGTGATACAAGTGAGCAGAGGACACACCACACATACTATAGCTAGAGAATCTGGGTAAAAGAAATCCGTAATACTATGAGTCCAACTACAAACTTTCTCTTCCAAAGTACGAGGTGCGCGCACTGAGGGCTTCGTCGTCAGCAAAGTAAGTAGGGGGGACCTACACGCGCAAATCAGACAGAGAGAGAGGTATCACATTTAGAGGGTAGTTACCAAGACACAATAATACTCCCTGAAATTATCCACCTGGGCAGCCAAAAGGAAGTCTAAAGCGGCTTGTGTCTGGGTGCTATCTATTTTGTGACTCGAAATTTGGATACTGTATTCCTCTCATCCCATTATGTCTATTCTGAACGCCACCATGACTTTACTGGTTTTAGTGTACGTTTAAATTGAACAATACTTCTTTTATTAACATATGCTTCTCTGCTAATGTTGCGGTTTTTTCCTCAACTTGTTGGCCCTTCTCAATGACTTGTTCTCAACCACTATGACATCCTCTATCGTGTTGTCCACGTCGACCACGTCGCTCCTCCCCTCTTCACAACTATTAACCCCCCCCGGTTAATGCTGTAACACTTCAGGTATAAAAGGTAAACCATCTTCGTTCATGATTTTCCATCTACTACTCACTCATCAAATTTTTTACTACTCCACCATACACTTTTTTCCTGGCTTTGAAAGGCCTCAAATTCTGCCGTGTCTCGGTCTTCGCCTTCCATCGATCTTGAAATGCTGAGCGATAAGTATGTGAGCTGGGGCGTCAGGCTCTCTGAGCATCTTCAAAGGCATCTGAATCAACTGTTTCTTTGCAAACACGGCCAAAGACAAAAGGCGCATAGAAAAATGACTGGTCCCGTTCTGGTTTCATCTGGGGCATAGCTCCTGTAAATTCCGTTATGAAACTCAACCCCATATTGGTTTGTTACTAGCGCCGGCGTTGTGTCCAGGCGTAAGAAGCCTAACAAGTCTGAGATGGTGGTGATAGTCCGGGATGGGATCAGAATCAGACATAGAGGGACTGAGAACACCTTGCAACCTCTGACTAAGTATATCTTGGGTGACGTGAAGGGCAAAATTGAAGGTGGTCCTAGCCAAACGGTTGCCATCGAAAAACGTCTGAAGAAGCTAGTTACGCAGGGAAGCTTATCGCAAGAAACTTTAATTGCTGGGGGGCCGGAGGAGCACTCCAAAACTCTGACACCCCTCTTTTAATCAGTGTGGGCCAATGAAAGGATGCAACCACACTGTTATGTATTCGGCTACTATTTCAGAACAGTTGTATACCAAACAGGTAATTAACACTGATGCGCTCTAGTGGGTCTTCCTTGTAGGTGGATGGTTCCGTAAAGGTAGTGCATATGTCTGCTGTGACGCACCTGCAAGCTGTAGTTCCCCCAGCCAAGGGTTTACCATCGTCACTGTGATAAGGTGTTGGTTGTTAAGATCTGTACATAGGCTCCAAAATAAGATTGGCTTACATCTATACCCAGTAATAAGTGTGGTAATACATAGCTCATCTACAACACTAATTAGTGGCAGAAACCGTGATGCAGAGCTCCTGGCGATATCTTTTGGAGATCTTTTCAATAACTTTTAGCAAATATATATATATTGAGGAGAAGTCCAATAACTTTGCGTATCTTTCATTAACTTTCAACTTTGGGACTTGTAGATGTACAGGGACTTTTTCAAGCTCGTCTTGGTAGTCGACATATCTGTCATTTTTTTTTCAAGGAGGGTGTGAGTGAGAATACATGAGCATGGGTTCCCACTAGCAAAACACGGTCAAGCTTATAAGAAGTGGTCGTGGCAAATGCGCAGCGAAGAAGCCCAGCGAAAGTAGAATGTTGCCATATAATTATAGTGCCGCAGCAAAGCCCGTCTGAGCTCGTATTGACGCACCACATCCCTTAAAGGTATCGTTACTGCGAGAGGAGGTGTACTGGGTGTACTGCTGGTCAACCTGTTTGCGGCAGCCTGTATCTTACCATATGCATAGTCAGACATTGAGACTAAGTATTCGTTGATGACAACGTATTGCAACCTAGGCAGAACGGCCGGCCAATGTAAAGCGATCGCATGCAGGATATAGCAGAAGCTGTGAGTGCATCCCCTGGCATTAGGCGGGTAGTTACTGGGGAGCAGACAATTGATCTTTAGAAAAGTGTCGGCAGCAGGTATTCCACTCCGAATAGGCAACCTCTCAACATTTTGGCCTATCTGCTCGAAGTGTTTCACAAGTTGCAGAACAGCCTCATCGCTTGTGGCCTTGTAGTATAAATTGACCAAAGCAGGCATCATAAGCTGGGCGACTGGTTGAAAAGCGCGGGATGAATGCACTACGAGGCAGAAATGTGTAAGATGACACATTGTCAGTGGGTCTGAAGTCTCTTCGTCGTAGTCGAAAAAAGTCACCCAGTCGAGGCAGATGTGTTGTCGAAGGAGAAGGAAGAATTTACGGACTAAGACACTGGAAGTGTTGTAAAGGCGCGCCAGAGTCAACGAGGTCAACGAGGAAAATACGAGTGGGGTCGTCCAATGAGTATCTCCTGTCAAAGTGAGTTCCTCGATGATCGGCATCTGCCCACCAAACATGAGGTGTATTGTCCGCCCCACGGACAGCTCATCTCCTGGCATGTTCGATGTCATCTCTACTACGACGCAGCGGAGGCGGACCGTCTCAACGGAACGCAGTTGACTTAAGAGCAGTCGAGATAAAGCCACGTCTTCCATTTTGATGTGCCCGAATTGGCATCAAGCTAAGCATCCGCTCAATACAACCACGCAATCCTCCAACCATTGGTCGAACCCATCTGAATGTTCTGTGTCCTCCTCTAGAAAGAGAAAGGCCAAAAAAACCGGAACACCGCTAGTTATGTTGTCGAAAGTCGCTGAGAGGAGTGCCTGGTTGGAAGCAGAAAGTGGAGCGGAAGCACATTGCGCCCCGTATGATCCGCCTCCAGTCTCTGCAGATGCGCGACAATAGCTCGGGTTGTTGGTAGAATTGTTCAGGAACGAGAACGTGGATTGCAACGAGGATCTTATCAGGAAGGGAGTTGATTTCAGTAAATACAAGGGTGGTCATTGAAAACGAGTAGGATTCAAAGGAGGGGAAACTCGCGTACTGATAGCATTTTGAACTGAGGAGACGTACTTGATGTAATCCAAAGACAATTCGGGAGCGTAGGTGACGGATGCAGATGATACTATGTCGAGGAACCTGTCTTCCAGATCGTCGTCGCTCAGTTGGGACAACATAGTGGGTCCAAACGGATTCAACTAGGGGGACAGAGAAAATCTTAAGGACCTTCAAAAGGCGCGTTGATAGTAAGGCTTGCATTGAATAGACATCAGAGAAAAAGCTGCTGGGACAGAAATAGATAATTGTATGGGAACAACCGAGAGAAGCCAAAAACCCTGAGAGGCACGTCCTATATCATATCATATGTGCCGCACATCCTCCACTTCTATCTCGTGGGTCTCCCAGCCTTTCGTTCGATGGCTAGCCCGTGCAATAGAGCAATTGTAATCCAGCCTCATTGGTCAACATCAAAATGCGAGCTGAAATCTCCACCACCTGTTTGTCAATGCAATGTACTACAGCTTCAACCTCTATTGCTCACGATGTACTGCTATGTCTTGATCTGGCTGCCTGGAAATTTCCCTTTTGGCTTTCTGGTCTTCTACTTGCTTTAGATATATCAGGTATATTTCATCGACCGCATGGCAGTCCACGATCTGATCGAATCGAAGTTTTGGGTAGGTCCCTGCGTTGCGACTACCTACACAAGGCAAAACTCATCCCTGACTGGGTCGCTGTCTGCTAAATCCTTTTTTTTTTTTCAAGGAGCCAATATTCTGTCAAGACTATACCTAAAACACTACTGTGAGTACAAGCTCTCTCACTGCTCCCAAGATGTGGAAAGACGGTGATATTCACCTAAGACACTACTGTGAGTACAAGCTACGTATGTATGAGTATCTCGCGTAGTGTAGTAATGAAGAATCGCTTACCTCTCACTGCTTCCAAGATGTGGAAAGACGGTGAGAGGCAAGGTCACACGGTCACGACCTGTTATAGGTCGCGCCGTGTCACACTCTAATCTACAAGTCCGTGACGCCAGAACCAACATATTCTCCTTCTCCGATTTATTGCAACACATGTACAACAAGGCTGCCAGTACCGACTCTCTCTCTCTCTCTCGACCTTTCTCAAATCCTTTTCATTTTAGTTATACCTCCTCAGTGGTGCCCATCCAATGTCGCACCAGCCCTTAGATGGCCTGTGCTCTGTATGTAACCAGCATACTTCTAAGTGGTGTAGTCGTTGTCGAAGGGCGTGGTATTGTTCGGAAGAGCATATGCACAAGGTGTGTATGATTGTTCATTCCACTGCGCTCTCAGAGTCACCTATTGTACAAGACTGGCCACAGCATCAGCAGCACTATCATCCAGCTGAACCCTCCATGATCACGATATCTCCACAAGCAGAGCTAGAATGTATTTCTGTTGATGCGATCCTTTTTCCTGTAGACAAAGGTATGTGTATTATAAGGGCAACCCAAGTTTTTGCGCACTATGTAAACTGTTGATAGACCAACCCAAAATAATTACCGTCAAATGCCGCCCCCGCAGCAGCTTTCACGGACTCGTGTCTGTCCAACACTAATGCTGCAAACTTACTTTGACAAGCCACCGAACAACATGGTACTCACGCAAGGTCTCGACAAGATATCCCTACGCTATCCTTTGCAATTTTTTTTCCCACGACGGCGCTCAGCAACGCGTTGCCTGAGAATCGGGCCATATCAAAGATCACCGGAAACACCATGTTGAAACCGTTTTATGGCAATGTCGTCGCGCTCAAATACGACGGTGTCCGTTGTTCGGGATACATGTCCATCCATATATTTGTTGTCTCTCGAATGCCTCGACACCCAAAATCCGTGACTGGCATTGTTAGCCCACTTCATCTCAATTGAATTTGCTTTTGTTGCTATTACAAAGCGGGAGTGATATAAATAAGCATGAAGCTGAAGGGAACGTCAATGGCAAGTGCAAAACTGAAATGTGCAGGAAAGCCAAAATAATCGAAGAATCCGTATGGCGGGACAACCCAATTCGTCTATCAATTCCAATGGCGCTGAGGAGCAACTATGTGTTGGAAGGTGTACATCAGATGGAAGCCGAAAAGGCAAAAAGAGCACCAGATGGGAGGCGAAGAGCCAAGTCACATTGTCACGAAATGCCTAAATATGTGACAATGTACAAATAAGGCGACACCGTCTGTACCAAACCACGCCAAACACCACGTAAACACTATGGACATTAATAAGACCTAGATAATGCTAGGAGTAGAGTGATTGAAGGAGCAAGGAAGATAAAAATGCCGGAAAGAGCTGAAAACGAGGGTTAGGGGACTCATTCGGCGATTCGCCGATTATAGACACCCGACGCCAATGAAAACTGGAGAACACCGAGGGTCGCAAGTTTGAAGGTACGAGATGGGTGGAAAACTCAATCACGAGCGAAAAATGCGCGTGGCGAGCCAACCCGGCCCAGCCAGCAATTCCATCCCGAGGACACCAGAGCGATGGCGGATGTCAATAAGAAGGAGTTGAAACAAAAATTACTCAGTTAAGTTCAATTTGAGTACAAAGAGGTAGCGATGGCTTCAGCACAATGAAATATGTGTGCAATGGAGGATGTCCGACTATGCATATGTACGCACTGACTTCAAGAAAGGATAGTTTTGTGCTATGGAACAAAAAATAGTCTTGGGGACTAGGATTTGAAACATGGCTGTAAACAATTTGAGGCTCCGTTTCTAGTATCAATGGATTCAGAAGGCGTGCAATGCATGGCGACGGGAACAAACCACGCTGGGTTTCAAAGCTCAATACTGCTCAAGCCATCAGTCAAAATGAGCTGTTCTATGGCCTGTCGTGCCGCGTAAGGGAGATTCCATTCGAACACTATTCGAACCCTCTGCCATTTGGTGACCAGCCTGTCCTCCCATTCCAATATAGTGCACTCCAAATAGTTCGGGTCACAGTGCATCTCCTGTCGTTTGGACCTAAAACTGAGAAAGCGGAGATTGTTTTTGAAGCGAAGTCGAATCATCCGTGTCAAAGTAGGTACAGCGTCAATTTCGTCCAGGGCGCTTGGACCTCTCCTTGAATGACCGCCATCTGCCAACCTCAAGAAGCAGAGGTAGGGAACGAATGTCATGTCAGACAACTCCTGGAATAGGGAATCGTTCACGAACTCTGGATAACAGAAATCAAGCTCCAAACGCAGGAGAGACGGACACGTTCGAAGATGCGCGATCAAAACGGCAGAGGGGTAGGGAACCGGGAGCACTAACTTCAAAGTTTGGAGGAGTGGACAACGCGGTAGGAACCGCGCCCACCTTTTGGCTTTGAAGGTCTTTTACAGGCCGATCCGGGTTGAAGACATTGTCAGGTGGGGAGTTTGGCTGGGGCGGCACATCTGTTAAAAGATAACGCAGGTGTCCTAAGGGGGACTCATGGAGAACAGAAATCTCAGTAGAACAAAAGGGTAAAAGTCCCCTTGATTTTGATTTTCAGTGTGAATACAAACCCTCGGATGAGCCCCGTTTCGCTTTGGTGAGGAGCGGGTGTCTTGCGAGACTGTCAAATTGCGGGAAACTCCTTAGAGCCTTTGCTACTGCCTCTACATGAAAGCGCTCGCTAGCTTCCGACACACATAGACTATCTCGCAGGCTTCCGTAGAGGTGCAATTGAGTAAGATTCGGGCAATTGACAGCTTCAAACGTTTCAATCCCGGGGACCCAATTCCAAGGGATGATGTATTCAAAACAGAAATTTTAGGCAAGAACACCCCTCCCAGGGTCAGCTTGGTAAGCAAATTGAGACGGCGCAAATGGGAGAAGGGGATAATCCCATTGGCGCGAGCCGTGTTCAGCTCGGAATATACAGTCAACAAAGACCATGGAATGTGGAGTCTGTGCTCAGGCTCAACCGTCTGAATTAACGTCAAAGTTGTTGTTCCTCGCGTGATATGAATTTCTGGTTGTAGCTGGTTGTGGTCCATGCTGACAAACCAGGTGGGCAAGCCGTTGGCGGAGGGATATTCCCCTATGAACCAATGAGCTCCAACAAGGTACAGCTCACCGATATCGGGGATCGCGGCAGAATCAGAGAAAAGCGATTGGATGGCAATATTGTTTGGGGAATAGATGTCGTGGATGGTCAAGCACTGAATGCGCGGAATGGGGGAATTACGGAGTGGCTGTCGAAATACAGACTGCAGAAGATCGTGGTCCGTTCGGGTGTTGTCGGGAGACATGACAATTGTGAGGATGTTCGACGAAAGTGGCATAGCTCAACTGGGCCTTCCTTGCATAAGGGCTGACCTCTTTTCACCCGTCAAAGCTTGAGCATGCCGAGGAATGTCCTGCATGATCATGCGCATGCATTTGTCTACATTTGGCAACACTTGCAGCTGTTCGTGAATTCCTAGGACCGTCGATACGGGCGAGGACGGTATACTCTGTGACGACTTGAATTCTTCGATGTATTTCGTGAAGAACCGATGTCCTGTCTGCAGCCTCGCCCTCAGAATATCTAGTATAGGAACACACGACTCTCCCGGGTCTACCACAAAGTGCGTGGTTCTTGTAGGGACGAGAGCCGCAGCGCTTTGTAGAAACGATTGCAATTCTCCTATTTCCCTCTCTATATCTCTCAGAAGAGGCGGGGCAAGGCCTCTGTCGTAGATGTCGGACTTCGCCAATTTGTTCCGCGCCAATAAACATTGTACGAGGGAAAATGTGGAGGGTTGGTCGTCCCCAACGGGCTGTATGTATTCCCGTTGTAACGATCCCATCGCTGATGCTGAGTAGTCCTCGAGGGACATGCTTGTAGGAGGGAGTGGAATCTCCGTCGTATGGGCGTCCATAGTCGCTGAATTACGCCGTGAAAGCGAGCTGACTTCTAACGAAGCGGCTGGAGGTTGTTGTATAAATCCCGCAATTATAGTGGGGCTTGAGGTAGGCGCAGCAGCTTCCCTAGTGGAAATCTTCCTCCAAATGCTTTCTGCTGGAAGAAGCGAGGTCTCTTTGGGTGATTCAACGACTGTTTTGAGAGTAACCTCCGTTTCTACGACTTCCTCTCTCTCTTCTTTTTTCTTCCCTTTGCTAGCGGATGTCGAACTTGGTTTGACCGGAGAAACCGAACGCGAGCGAGACACCGGTAAAGGGATGCGAGAGGGGGTGGTTCCGTCGTCGACGAAGGCAATTCACGGCCTTATATGACATAAATCAAGCCGCGCGTTGACAAAGAAGCTTCTTGAGCCAGGGTGGAAGGATTTCCCAATGTGTCCACCAGTTGTAAGAGTTCAGTATATTTATTGTAACCGTCCTGGCGCGAGTTCTCAGAGCGACTTTCTTGAAGAAAACACTAATCTCTGGAATGCCAGAGATTATTGTTTTATATGCCTCAAGTTTCTCCTGGAATGCCAGATAGAAACTTAGTAGCACTGTCGAGAGTCTCTGAAGACAACTGCCCGCCGGCCTAGAGCGTCAGGCCGTGGGCGACGCGAATACGCGGTGAGGGTAGAGAGTAAAAAGATGATGATATTCTTATGCGTGACCGTAGTTGATGGGTCACACATGACTAATATACAACTCGTAATCAAATACTATATACATTTTCGAGCACGTCGACTAATCGTCCGTGCTCCCAGATGAGCGTTCACTAAGGGGATTCTCATCCACCTTACTCACAGCGTTGCTTCGGGGGATCCCACTGCCGTCGCTTGGCTTTCACCACAGCACTGTAGCCTAATTGAGTTAATTCTCCTTGGATAGATTCTAATTGCATACCGTCGTTGTACAAGGTAAGAAACTTCCTTCTGACGCGTCCCCGATTTGCTGAGCAAAGAACGTTATAGTCGAGATACAGTGAAGTCGTGGGAATTGCAATTCTCGCACCTACGATATTTAGTCTGGCGTTGCCGCGCTTTTTCCCGAGATTCTGGAGTCGAAGGCCTGAGGGTTGAGTTGTCAGTGGTACAAGAGCAGGGTCTATCTGAAGATCATACCTGACTCTCTTCGATTGCTTCTGCTTGCTTGAAGTTTTCGTCATGAAAGTCGAGAACAGAATGAGTAGTCACGGATGTGACTGTGACTCCGCAATCGAAATGTATAACCTTTGAATACCGAGGCGCAGTGAACCCCTTTCACGCGCAAAATAGTGTAGAGAGAGTTGGCTCACAAGTTTTTGCTCTAAACTTATCTCTCGGTCAAGCAGGTCAATTGATGCTGACAGTGACACCTTGGTCCACCACCAAAAACCGGCTTGTTGAGGTCCATAAACACATGATTGGGGTTCGCTCAGTGAACCATGGAATTAAGTTCTGGGTCAATATAAGGCTAACTTACTGACATGAAGTGAAAAATCAAAATATTTGGATGGGACAACATTCGTCGAGAATATCATGTATGCGCCCTACTGTATTTCAGCGTGTTTCTGGGTAACCTCAAATCCAAGTTTCAAACACATTGACAACACCTCAAAATGCAGCTCATTGGAGTTGGTTAGGCTCTAAACAACATTTCAAACCTCAAGATATTCAACAAACGGCTCTCTTTGTGCTCTTTGAGGGCATTCTCTCTGACAGTGACACGATTTGGCTGGTTGTTGGGGACTCGGAATCGCCAGTCGATTCAATGATACCTCTTTTCTTGCGAATTTTACACAATAGCATTTGGCGTGATTTACTCTGGTTTATCATATACTACAGTACGCTTCAGGACATTCTACCAATTTTTTGCAGGGTGAACACTCTGACAGTGACGCCAGCTGGGCTCGCTCCGATTCTGCCATCATTGATCGTACTCGAGCCGCAGCCTGACGGCATCACTCTTCCTTCACAACACTCATCACCTCCGTCTCTCGCCCTCGCTGTCCACCCCGGGCAATGGCGCCTGAACCCACGTATCTCGAAATGGAGCAGCTTCTTACCCGCAAGTGTATGCTCACAGCATAATTCCCGCACCAGTGCTAAAGATCAAGTAAAACAGTGGCTCATCTAACTCGCTCGAAAACATACTACTACGCAAGGGGCCACAACACGCACTACTACAGTAGCAGGATTCGGGAGGTTCAGCGTCAACTGAGAGAGCTGAGATTTGTTTACCAGGCTGGGTTACTGCGCGACATCGATAATTGATAACTTTGATGACACATTGACCGCTTGATACATCCGCAATCACAAATTCCTCTTGAACCTGATCTCATTCGACTGTGCGACCTGATTTTTACGATATCAACTGAGCCGGTACACCCCTGGAGCCCGGCGCAGGACAAGGCATTGAAGACAGGTACACCTTGATTTCTGCTCCTTCCCATGTTATCTTCTTTCTGAAAATCACTAGATATTGTACATGCAGGAGGTAACGCGATAACCGCCGCTATGAGAGAATGGCTACACCACTACAATCCATCCCAGCCCCCTCCTCCTCCCCGCCCAGCCGACCATTATGAAGCCAAGCGAGCCGCACTTTACGCGCGTTTACGCAAGAAACAGGCGCAGAGACTCGCAGACGCGGCGCTCGCCCCCAGTACACCCTCCCCCATACGCTCATCCGAGTATTACGCACGGAAGCGAGCCCAGCTTTATGCTCGACTCGCCGAAAAACACGCACACAGGCTCAGAATTGCCGACCTCAACGCGCGTCGCCATCGTGCTATCGTTACCAGCGCACGTCAATGGCCACGCGCTCGTAGTCACCCGCAGCACCCCGAAAATATTGCATGGCAGTTGGCTCGGCGTCGAGAGCTGGACGCGCGGATCGCGGAGGAGACGGCGCGTCGGGTGGCGGAGGAACAGGAGAGGTGTGCTGCTGTGGAGGCGCGCGGCGCGCACTTGGTCGCGCTTCGCCATGCGAACCGTCGTAATGCGAGTACCCACCGTCTGTAGCTCAATAACTTCCGGAGCGTGAATTGACTTGAACCTCATCTTTCCCCATCAAGAACGATCTGTTCACTGTGATCTGCTTAAGAATATGATCTGCGGTGCGTCTTTTTCAACCTCTCTTTCTTTCCCTCCCATCTCACCATGGTGTCCCTTACGCCCAGTATTTACTTTCACATCGGTCTTTTCTGTGAAATGCCCGAGCGCATCAGCCTCTATCAGGTCTCTCGCCGCATCTGCGGCGTAATGCGCACCATGTTCTACCGAAACATTGAAGTCGAGGGAAACGCCGCCACTTTGGTCGTACGCTCTCTGGCGGAGAATCCCGAGCTTCCTAAATTTGTAAGTACCTCACCTCTACTTGCTCTTTCCCGCCCTTACAGCGCTTTCAGGTGGAACGTCTCTGGTTCACGGACCGTGACGTTCTCATGGAGGGAGAGCCTTGGGCTATTGCCCTTCCCGCTATGAAGAATCTTTGGCTCCTCATCATTGCCGGCACGATCAACATACCCCGCGAGGTTATTCCCCACATTCCTTTTCAGCTTCGATTCTTTGGCTCCGGGTCCAACATGTCTGGCAACTGGGCGGAATTTCTCCTACACCAATTCGCTCTGGAGGAGCTCGTCATCAACGGTGAATTTCGTGGACGCTATCCCGGCAGAGGTACACTACCCGCCTTGCGACGCATCTGAGGCGATGCTTTCGACCTCGCGCAGATGGTTCCGTTACATCGGCATCTTACCGACATCTGGTTTTGTACTGGTCGCAAAGCGTTGGCTGAGCGCAGTCTGGAGCAAGCTCATGCCGATCTTTTCACGCGGGCGCGCGCGCACCTCACCGGGCTTCGTATCGGCGTCCCCAAACTTCTCCCCATCCTTTCTGCTGCCCCGGGTATGCTGCGTTTTTTGCAGGACCTAGTCTTGGACGAAGATCTGAGTTGGTCCGCATTCACCCTCAACGACGACCATGAAGATGTGCTCTACTTGGTCAGTTCTTCTTTTTCCTCGGTGTGAGCGATTGCTGATTTATTACAGTGGGAATCACCTCTGCGTGTGCTGGCAGAGGCTCTTGACGTCCGTTTCTCCGAGCTGGAGACCGTCTTCCTCGTTTTCCACCCCAGTCTCAGAACGCGCGTTGGTAATAATCGTCGGTTGCTCTCGGTTTTAGATGCCCGCTGCTTTGCAACCGTATTCGCGTCCTACTCAACAGCACCGTTAATCCAAAATTTGCGGAACCAGGCTAAGGATGGTTACGCTGTGTGTGAGGATTGGAAAGTCGTAGACATCAAGTATTTTGATTTGGAGGACAAACCTTTGGTACAGACGCCGCGCTATGCGCACCTCTTTACGCACGAAGATAAATATTTCTAATTATTCCTGCTAATCAACTATTTTCTGTCAACTATTTTCTGTGTACACTATTGTGAACGTTGTGAAAAGCCCAAGCAAAGCCGCTTTGCGGCGTCTAACCACTGCCGGTGCGCCGGCCTCAAATTTGGTCCTATTTGGTATGAACACTTTGTCATCTCTCAACAAACCAGTCTTGGACGAGTCGGGCGACTACCTGCAAACCTGGCAACGAACCGACTCCGCACACATGGGACCGTTTGGGGCAGCTTTCGCTGACGGCTGGCAGCCCACCGACCTATCCGACTACTCAGACGCGTGTCGCGCAATCAAAAATCTCTTGGGTCTTCGACAACTTGACAAGCGCCCTGAATCAAGTCGTCACCTCGCCGGGATCTGCACTGTTTTGGTGTGCACGGAATTCTTTGGCCGTTCCGTTGCTCTGGGGTTGCTCATCTAACGACTTTTCATCGAATCGCAAGTAACATGTATGTATTGGAACAAGGATTCAATTTAGCAGCTCAACCTCCCTCAAAATATTCCTTCCACCACATACATTGTACAAAGGCAGGCAGAGAAAAATAAGAGAGACTATTCCAGTGAGTACTGCATGTTTATCAGCTGAAAATGCTCCGCACGGACACCATGACCCACCTGGCTTATCGGGGCGGTGCATTTCGCGTGAACTCGAGCCCGCATCATGCGGATTCGCGCATGAAATTGCTGAATTTCTCCGTAAGTACAAGCGCTTGGCGGGCCCGGGTGATGAGAAACCGGATGATCATCAAGTCCTTTTGAATATCCTCCCAGCGTCTGGTTGCGTCCATGCAGGTAAGTTCGCTATGGAATGTTACTATTCAAACACACCGTTGCTCAGCATTATTCCAATCCAGATCCACCATTGGTACGTCCAACTACGGGCAGGGAGCGGAGGTGAGAGTGGTGCGACAATCTCACGGGTTCTCTATTTTCCTTGGGAGGTGGAACGGGCCAGAGCTGAGTAACGAAACCACCACATGGGTGAGACAGAATCTTTTGGATCTTTGATTGAAGATGCTGATGCTGGACTTCTAGATGCCACTTTGGAATGTGTAGAAGCGGTAGTATCGCAGCTCACGCTTGCATTTGGCAGGATTTGCACCACAATCAACCACGGAGAAATATCTGCCGGTAGAACGGTACGGGTAAAGCGGTGAATTGTCCGTGTTTTGTGCGCCCAAAGCAAGATATTGTAATTGTTGTGGTTTTACAGCTTGTCCTCCTGCCACCGCTGTTTTTTTTTGCGCCCCACTCGCCCTCGAAGCAAGCTACTGGCAATGTCCTCATCGTCAATCCCAGGCGCCGCCGTTCCCGTGAGTAATAATTCAGTGAATCAATATCTGTTACTGATTTTCTTTCTCCTCGTAGTGTTGCCGCGCAAAGTAGCGGTGAAGGTGAACGACGATGTGGCAGAGAAACGACTTCGACGGGTGGTGTTGGAACGAGAACGCCGTGAGGAACAAGAACACTGCAATCAAGAAATCCCCGTCGCACTGACCCCTGAGGCAGCGACTGCTCAAGGCATGGAGATCGCTGGAGCTGTTGAGGAAGCGCTCGAAGAGATCAAGGACGTGTATATGCAGTAATATTTTTATCTTGTTCTTGAATCTTTCTAAAGGACTCTTTCAGAACCTGCAACAGTCGCAACGGCAAGATCTTTCGCTCTCGGCTGCTGGGAATGTGAGTTTCTGTATAATTGTTGTCTGAATTTCGCTCATTCTTTCGGCTAATTCTTTCGTAGTTCTCTTGCCTCTGAGGACGACGAGGCCTTGTCGGCTGAAGACAAACAAATTGCCAGAAACTGGGAGTTGGCCGTCAAGTTTGCGCTGGAGCAGGCGGGAGAGCTTGACCGTCAACAGTGGTTGCGGGAGTGGCGAGAGCAAGAGAAGGAGGAACGCCGGTGGGAGGAGAATGAGCGTCGGTGGTGGGCAACCCGCGAGTACGCCGACGACTTGCCCAGCGGCACAGAATACGTTGAGTAATTTTTGATTTATGGCTTCAAAAATCATATTTTGTTTGCTTCGCCGACGTAGTGGGTTGCTATACCTAAGTCCCTGAAACTTTATGGTGCGTCGTCCGTGTTAGCTTTTCTGCAGTGTCTGACATTCTGGTCTTCTAGATGCCACATTGTGGATTCGTGAAGGCCGGGGGCCTTATGATACTCTGGTGCCTACTGGTATGTCTACGCGCGCCTTGTTTTGTTTGACCTGAACTCAGCATTATATTTGCAGATCTCTTTCGCGGCGAGCGTTTGGTGGAATTCAACTACCTCATACATTCAAAAGTATTTGCCTCGTTCAGTTACGACTATGGTTGTCCCTTTCGTTCTTGTTCTTATGGTGAGAATTACGACTCAACTCGTCAGACGTTCGGCGCCGCTGCGATTGAGAAGCATCATTGGGTCAACGCTGAACAAATCGAGAGCAAATGGGCGGAGCTTAGTGATGGTCGGAAGCTACACTTGAAGGAAATGGGTCCTGGGAGGCGCCACGATGCCCTCGATTCCCTCTGGTTAAAGTCATCGGCGTGGCAAGGTCATACTATAGTCGGAGGTCCGCTGCCTTCAACGAGGCGAGTTATTCTTTCTATTTTATGGATGACATCTCGCTGAGCGTCGAAATAGGACTCGCGTGAACGTTGAAACCGACTCTACCAACAACGTCGTCGTTGGACACCTCGGGCGCTTGGAGGAAATTGATGAAGACTATTTGCTGGGGTTGAAGTCCGTCGAGAACGGTGACGACGACGAAGAGGATCAGTGCCCGTTTGTTCCACTTAGAGCCAAGCTGTAGTTATAATGGTTTCAACAATTCTAGTATTTCAATTTTGCGGACAACAAAATCTAGATAAGTAGACTTTCGAATGGACTTGAAGTCCAGTTTAAGCGCCCAAGCGCTCAAGCACTTACGTACCTTCCTCCAGCGTAATAATACTTAGAAAATATTCATAGTAGGTCTGCCCTTGCTAGAGACGCGATATAGTGTGGTTTTGAATTGTAAACCTTCAAGCAAATACAATCTCAATTGACTTACAATTATCCCTAGGGCTGAGTGAACTTAATGTCGCCAAAACAGCATCGTGTTTATACGTGTTGAGCTTTGGCTTCTACCTGAGCGAAATATTGGTCAAACATGGGGGGTGTAGAAGATTTGGATGAAAAAATTAATTCAAGGATGAGAATAGATTTCGGTGCAATCTAGGAGAGTTTGTTCTACTTTAATGAATTTTGATCTTGGAAGTTGGGAACCGCGTGAGGTTGACCTCGGGCAGCCAGCACAGCCACTCTCCGAGTAATGCCGACACCTGTTGACCGATTGATCGCGACGGGCAGTGCTTCTATCGACCACCATCTCCTGTCTATGCGTTGTTGT
This sequence comes from Favolaschia claudopus, assembly GCA_037176885.1. NCBI lineage: Eukaryota > Fungi > Basidiomycota > Agaricomycetes > Agaricales > Mycenaceae > Favolaschia > Favolaschia claudopus. The sequence continues at coordinate 1,907,916 of JAWWNJ010000011.1, read as the reverse complement.
ACACGCATAGGAGGCGGGAGATGGGTTATAATCAGCCTCGCTTTTGGAATACCTAGGCTTCCTCTCCCCTACCCCGCTCTCTCCGCTCTCATTCCTCGATTTTCTTAATGAAGCACAAGCGCAAGCCGGCGACGACACTTACCTTCAGTCTGGAGACGCCAACCCCAGATAACGCAGGAAGCATCAGCGGTCCCTCGACTGTAGCCCACGTTCTGCGGGAGAAGACATCTGTGGCTCAGGGCGACGGTCATACGCACCGAAAATCGACACTCTTGAAGGTCAATCAATGTCCTCGACCAGCGCCCAAACCGCTTACGACCTGACGTTCGACCGTCTGAGCCAATCTATGATGCTCACGCCACCAACTACGATGACGACCTGGAGCCTGACCCTGATGAAGGTCCACGGGAAGCTGCGATTCGGTAGGTCCTCGCCTTAACTTCGATTTGGATATATACTTACACCGTCAATGGGCGGAGGACTATCACAGCGTGTACCTTGCGGAGCTTCTGAGGCTGGAAGGAAGAGGGGACCACGCTGTTTACATGACGTGCAGATGTGGCAGCGCTGGGGCTGATTATAGGTGCAGCGATTGCCTCAGCGGTGGAGAGTTGTTATGTGCGGCGTGTGTGAAGGGCGCTCATCACCAGTTGCCGCTACATAGGGTTCAGGTGTGTCTGTCTGTAACCATCATTGACTTTTGCTGAAAACTTGAAAGAAATGGGCAGGCGCGTACTTCGAGCCTGCGAGCCTCAAGTCGCTCGGAGTGCGTATACAGCTCGGACATTGGCACGGGAAACACAAAAAGTGTCTGTTACCAGAGCACGCGGCTGGTGACGACTTCGTTATCCTCGACCCCAACGGGATTCATAGTGTCGGCCTTGACTACTGTGGATGTGGCCAGAGTGGTTCTCGGGAGGTCCAACTTCTCCGCGCCCAACTCTGGCCTGCTACAACCACCAACCCGAGGACCGCCACCACCTTCTCCCTCCTCCGCCATTTCCATATACTTTCTTTCGAGTCGAAATGCGCTATTTTGGAATTCTATCAGACCCTGGCGAGATTGAGTGATAATTTACATTACAAGAAGGAAAAGGTGAGATATGCTTACAAAAGTATCAGGGCAGTACTGAAAGATCTATAGAATCGCTATCATGAGCTTCGGCGGATCATACGGGAGTGGAAAAATGTTCGTATGTTGAAGCGAGCGGGGCGTGGGCACGCAGTAGACAGAGTAGCGGGGACACAAGCAGGGGAGTGCGCGTTGCTATGTCCTGCGTGCCCCCAGCCCGGCAAAAACATGATCTTGGGTTGGCAAGACGCTCAAGACGATAAACAGTGAGTCAATGATTCCTTGGTGAGGACACGTCTAACGTCAAGTTTACAGATTTGTAAACACGTTATTTCTGGTCATCGACACCAATTTTCGGCTCAAGCGCAAGGACGTTTCTACTGAAGAAAGGGATCCGGGGTTGGGCGACGGGTGGGCTTTCGTGTGCGACGTGAAGGAGTACATGAAGCATGTTAAGAAGCATTGGGGTATGAACCAACCGGTATGCATTCCGAATGGATTTCTACCGGATAAAACTGACGGAGGCACAGCGAAGCCACTGCGTAGCTCACAATGCAGTTGACAAGCCCGATCGGGAGGTCAGGGGAACGGCATCCTCTGGTATTGGTGCGGTGGACTGTGCTCGGCATAATATGAAGCGCCCAATGGCTGTTGGGGATCTGCAGCTCGGAGAACGGTGAGCGTTTTCGTTTTATATCTTGCTTTTAGACTTGTATTGATCTTATTATAGGTACATAAACATGGACTATGTGTTCCTACATAGCATCGCCGGTTCGCCGTTGGCGCGATTTGTCGTCTCATACGACATCACATGCCAATGGCATCTCAATCTTTTCTCTCGCATGATGCTCTACGACGACGACACACTCTCGATCGACGGCGCTGCGAAATTCTTCACGTTCCTAGTGCCGAAATTCCATCTTCCCGCGCATATTGAGGCATGCAACCTCAAATTCTCGTTCCACCTGACTCGCGACGTTGGGCAGACGGATGGGGAAGCGCCCGAGCGTGGCTGGGCCGATGCTAACCCTTTGGCGCGGAGCACAAAAGAGATGGGTCCGGGATTTTGTCGCGACACGCTCGACGATCATTTCAACGACTGGAATCATAAAAAAATCATAGCATTAGGTGAGTCAAGCTCGAACAGAACGCTATTGAAGGGACTGACATGTCTGAATAGGATATACTATTCGCAGGAAGCTCGAAAAGGCGGTGCCGGAGATGGTGAGGACTAGGGAAGCGCTGTCCGACATGAACGAATCAGTGGGCGCGGAGGCGGTAAAGGAGTGGACGGAGATGGCCGTGAAATGGGAGGCGGACATTCTTGCGCCAAACCCATTCGAAACACAGCGTAAAGACGAGCACGTCGCAAAAATATGTGCCGATCTTGCTGCGAAAGCGGCGGAGAGGGAGCGAACAGGGAGGGAAGCCGAAGGAGCGATCAGGGGAGATATGCATGTAACGGAGCTCGTTGCGATGGGGCTCCAGCTTGAGGACCAGCAGTGAGTGTTTTGAGCTGGCGTGGTCTCGTTGCATACACTGACAAGTTTCTTTGCAGGCGTGTCTTGGCTGCCGACGTATCCTCCACCGGGCAGCATCCGACCGACGGTCAGCGTCGCGCAATGACGGAGCGTACCACTAAGCTGCACCGCAAGATCGTCTCGTGGATACAAGTGCAGGAGAAGTTTTGGCCCGGGCTCGCGAATGTGCGAGACCAGGAGGACCGCGAGCGGGCTGAGCAGTGCGACGGCGAGTACGTTCCAGGGGTGAGGGTTCCCGCCATCGCACTATGGCTTCCCTCCGCGGTGCGCGCTTCGCTGCGGCTGAGCGATGTCGTTATTCAGACGTCGGTCTCACAAATAGAGTATTGCCTTCGCGTGGCGCAGGCCGCGGAGTCTCTCCATGAGGTGCGGAGGCTTCTGCTGGTGCAGACGCACCTGTACAAAATGAAGGACAAGCACAAGCAAGGCGTGCGAGCCAACACTCGGTCAGCGGACAAGATTGTGGCGCTCAATGAGCAAATAAAGCGGGCGGCGGCAACCTATCGCGTTGCTCGAGCGGCGCTGGTTGTACTGGGTGGGGTGCTGGGACAGAATGAGTGGGAATGGAGTTTTCAGGAGCTGAAGGAGGAGGATGTGTGGGGATTGCCCCAGTCGAGCTTCCACGACCCGGAAAGGAAGAAGAAGAAACGCAGGAAGCGTCGCCGAGCTCAAGAGCAAACTATCTTGTGGATTTGGGTGGCTCGGGGAGAACGTTTGCAGCCCGGTGATGATGTGGCAATGAATGAAGGTATGTAAACCTCTTCCTTCCTTATAATGTGACGCTGCTGACCGCCTATTTAATCTAGCGGTGCGTATTGAATGGGCGAAGACGCGTGCACGGTCCCTACGTTGGGCTGAGGAAGTCGATCTGCTTGAGGAGGAGATGCGGCGCGTCTGGGCGTTCTTCCTGTGGCACGCGCAGTGGTGGAGGGAGAAGATTGGCCTTCTCGGTCGGGAGGAGGGTCCCCAATGTGAAGGGGAAACTGCCTACGCGTTACGGCAGGAAGCTATTCGTACCGCCCTCGCGGATGAATTTACGAAGGAGTGGGCGCATTTACCGAATTTGATACAGTTGGGGCGTGCAGGGATGGTGGTTGTGGACAGGGAGGAGACAGCAAAGGGAGGGGAGGAAGGAGAGGGCGGCGGTATGGAGCCAGAGGAAGACGACAGCGAGGAGGAGGATGAGCCGATCGACCTACTCCCTACTCGCACCGTGAAACCGGTGTACACGGACGAAGTTCTTGACATGTAGCTATCGTTTGGCGGTGTAGATGTCTCATGGGAGTGGGCATGCACCCCAATTTTTGTATATTTATTTTGTATTTTATTCTGGACGTCGCGCTCAACGACGTCAAGGTGTCGTCGACGTCGTCTACCAAACATGTACAATTTTGATGCCTGTTACATACACTTCTGCTCGTTGGCTGCGACGACGACGACGATACTATGGCACTGCTGCCCCTGCCCCTCATACCAAATAGGGATTCAAGCCCGAGGTCTTGGAGATATATCAAAATTTGCCGTCAACGTTGGGCCAGGATATATCGAAGAAAACTCTCAACGGCAGGTCAGTGATATATTGTACCGCCATACTAAGGTGTCATAGTAGAGGTGAGTTTCTATTCAAAGTCTGAACTAACAATCCACAGGTCTCGCGGCTATCCCTAGTAGATCTCTCAAGGGATTGAGCGCCACACCTTCAGATTTCTGTTGATCTGCGGCTCTCTAGCCACACCATTCACACTGTTGCCCCGTTGCCTCCCCCAAAAACCTATCTGTATCACCCCTCGCTCGCTAGTAGCTCCCTCCGCGCTCCCCTATAAATTTGTGGGTTAGCAAGGTCCTACAACATGCGAGAACCAACACCCGCACAGAGGCCTTCCAATTGACGCCAAGAGTGACTTCTATGCATTCCGGTGCAGCAAGATGAGGACGCAAAAGAATGGTGAAAGTTCCATAATGAGGAAGGTCGACTGTAACGGGTATCCAAAGAGGAACTTGCTGAGGAGGATAGACCGCGAGTAACAATGGGCGGGAAAGAGAGTATCAGGAGAGGAAGAGCACGCGAAGGCAGAAACAGGCCGCCCGTTAACACAAAGAGACATGAGAGGTAAGAAAGAGGGAAGGAGGACTGCCCGCAAAAGAACAATGGAACAAACAAGGGACACAGGCGGAGTCAAAGAAGAGCTTAGCATCACCAGCGTCATAGGCAGATAACTTAGCAAAGGAAAGAAAAAAAAGGACAATTGCCTGAAAAGGAGAAAAGAAAAGGAAAAGAGAGTTTTGGTAAGTGGGTTCCCCTACTCTGTTTACAGAGGTAGGGTTCTGTGGTGCTGAACTCCCCACCCCTCACTCAGATGCCATCATTGATGATGGTATCAATGTTACGGCTTCATTTACTCCGCATCAGATGTTGGCCGCTGGCAAGTCAAGTACCCCACCGGCCAATGAGAGCTGGTCGACACGCGAGCGTCGACCGAGCGAGGTTTGGCCCGCCTTGTTCACCAAAAAAATATCAAGTACTTTACAATTCATTACATATATAGCTATAGAAATACGAAAGTTGAACCTCACCAGCCAATGAGAGCTGGTTGGCGCGCAAGCGTCGGACCGGGCGAGCTTTGGCGGTCTTGTATACCAAAAATTTAAACCGCACCTGCCAATGAGAGCTGTGTCGACCGAGCGAGCTTTGGCTGGCCCGCCTTGGTATACATTAAATAAAAACTTAGTATCTCTCTCTCTTTTTTTTACTGGCACCTTACATAACTTATCAGAGTAGGGGACCGGTGCTTGCACCGCTATAGATAAAGTCATATGACATTGGCATTTCGTCGTTTAGGAACCCACAACAACCCATAACTTACGTTAGTGGGAATTTTTCTTTCAATTTGGGACGATCATAAATTACGGGTTTTCCCGAGTGTGGTAGTACCAGGAACATGAAGATAATAAGTGAACCAGCATTGAGACATTACCAAGTATATAACAGAGGGGATTGCTTGCAGAAGACTTTATTATTGAAATAATCGTAATACTATAGTAAACCTGAATGAACGGATATGGATAAATAATATCACAATTGCGCTTTGCGACTTTCGGTTACTTCTTCTTTCCTTCTTTCTTCTGTATGTCAATCCCGCTTGCTCAGCGACGGCATGCACCCCCCCCGGGTAAGCAACGGCGCCCGCGCACGGCTTCCCGCCCAATACAACGACGCGACTCTACTATTCATACACCACCTCCCCGTCGTTTGAAGCACCCGCAGAAGGCTAACCCCATCACGGCGCTCATGATCCGCCCACCACCGCACTCTGCAGCGCAAACGGCGCACCGGGGTTATCCGGCCGCGTGATCTCTTCGTAGATGAGCACTACAAGCCAAAAGAAAAGTGCATGAGCGATGAGTTTGCATGTACACCGACGAGAATCAAGTCCGTCCAACGACAACTAACCCTTGAGATCTTCCTTTCCCAGCGGGTCTCCGTTATCGAAATCAAAGAACGAAGGGTCGATCTGCTCCGCGGTCGGTTCATCGGCGGGATCGTGGTAGGGCTGTAGTAGAATGGGAATTTAAAAGTCAGGAGACAGCTTTATGATGAGTCGTGAAATGCCCCAACCGATAAGTATGGGTGTGCTAGGGCTTCGGTGACCTCGATGCGCCGCCGCGGAGAGAAGGTGAGGCATTTTTCCATGAGGTCGATGGCCTAGAAGGACGGGCGGTGACGGATGGGATGAAAGAGAATGTGAGAAAGGGAGAGGGAAACGCACGTCTGGATTTGCCTTGGGAAACAAGGCGGAGAAGGGCCGTTTCTTGCGGAAGGGGAGGGCACGGATGTATTCCCGACTGTAGGGAGTGGGTCAGCGAACGTGAAAACCATAAGTCGGAGAATAGACAATCGAGGACTGTGACGAATATATTGAACGAGAACTCACCTCCTCTGGCTGGAAATAGCGTAAAAGTCGTCTATGGAGGGTGTACCCAGGATATCAAGGATGATGGAAAGTTGGTGATGATCTGCGGTTTGGGGGGTGAGGGGGAGTTGCGAGTGTAGGTATGGAGCAGAACATACAGTCTCTTCCAGGGAACAAAGGTTTCCCGCTAAGCATTTCAGCGAGCACGCAGCCTACAGACCACATATCGATGGCGCGTGTGTATTCTTTGAACGTGAGCATTACCTCCGGCGCGCGGTACCATCTACACAACACAACACAAGAATAAGATTAGAATGAGCGATGCAGCAAATAATCGATGGGCGATTGAATTGAAGCTGACCGCGTAGCGACGTATTCGGTCATGAAGGTGTTGCCGTCGTTTGCGACATTCGGTGGGGGCCGTGCGGATCTTGCGAGACCGAAGTCGCAGAGTTTGAGGTCGCAGTTTGCGTTGAGCAGGAGATTTGAGGGTTTGAGGTCGCGATGGAGGACATCGGCGCTATGGAGCGCTTTCAGGGCGCGCAGAGTCTGTTTTCTCGCTATGAGTTCAATGTATATGCAGAAAAGAGAATAGAAACAGCTCACCTGGTATATAAAATACTGGCAATGGTCGTCGGACAACTCCTGAGTGCGAATAACACGATGCAAGTCCGTCTCCATAAGCTCCTGCACGAGATAGACCTCATTGAAGTCGTCGATATGCTGTGGTCTGAGGATGTCGAGGATGGCGATGATGTTCTCGTGGTGGAAGTGGCGGAGGAGCTTTATCTCGCGTAGAGTGCGGAGACAGAACATGGAGTGGTCGAAGGGGGTGATGCGTTTAATGGCGACCTTGCGCTGGGAAGCGTTGTGGACGGCGGAGACGACGACGCCGTACGCGCCCTCGCCGATGACATCCTGGACAGTGTACGCCGTGCCAACCACAAATCCGGCCATGCGAGTGTCCATCCTCGGAACCGTATTTACGTTTGTTGTCACCACCGACTAACTCTTAACCATGAAGCTCGTCCGCTTCCTCATGAAATTAAACAACGAGACTGTCACCATCGAGCTCAAGAACGGCTCAGTAGTCCACGGCACCATAACAGGTCCCACTCTCCCTTTTTTCCCATCCAAAACACTTCAACTAAAACCTACCAGGCGTCGACATGCAAATGAACACCCACCTCAAAGCCGTCAAAATCACCGCCCGCAACCGCGATCCCGCGTCCCTAGACTCATTATCCATCCGCGGCAACAACATCCGCTATTTTGTCCTCCCAGATGCATTACCGCTCGATACAGTGCGTCTCTACTCTCTACACTCTACTACTTTTTTTATCACTGTATCTTGATTGACCTGTTTTTGTCAGCTACTAGTCGACGACGCACCGAAACCCAAAGGCCGGAAGAAGGATCTCGAGGGTGCGCGCGGGAGAGGAAGAGGGCGGGGCATGGATCGCGGGCGCGGCGGCGGACGCGGAAGGGGCGGCGGAGGAAGGGGGCGTGGAAGGGGTTTCTAGCCGCGTTCATTCGGACATCGCGATGGGCTTTCGTGACTCGATGGCGAATGACGCTCTAACGCGCATTCGCACGCAAAAGCATTGTAATGCAGTCCGTGTATCATTTGCTCTATTTCTTTTCAATCTTCATCTTCTTTCTTGTACACCCTCCCCCTCCACCTTGCCAGCGCGGCCATCTTCGACCGCAAACCCAAAGAGATTTCAGTGCTGCGTTGAAAAGTTCCTCGACAAAGAATGCGGAAAACACCATCGATAGATCCCCAGGACATCACGCTCAAGGTAAGTATAGTTGGAGACGAATGAGCAGACGAGCTAGCTGGTGCGCAACAGAAACCACAACACTGACGCAGCGGCGAAAACCAAGGATGCTCGAAAACTGCACCAAAGACGTACCCTAGGTTTGGTGCCGCAGACCGCACACCGCATTCCCCCAACCCTTGACCGTTGACGCCCGAGGCCCAAGGCTCACTTCACAAATATCATGATCAGCCGCTAGGTTTACGGGCGTCTCGTTCAGGCCATGCATTCAACTTATCGGAGAATATAATATCACGCTGAATTCGTGCACACAGAAACGATCCCCATGTCAATGCGGCGAGCACTTTCAACTTACACGAGAACACGTACTGGAAGTGTGGCGAAAAATACGAATATATGAATGGCACCGCGACATGTACATCCTACAGCACGCGAGGCATCAATGATACCAGACCTCTCCCTACAGTACCAGCCATCCTATGTACGTATACCGAAGACAGGCCTGCAGGCACTGGCGGAAGCCCGGCGCGTTCACCAAAACCTGCCAACGACCGAACGCGCACAACGAAGACTGGAGAGGAAGGGAGGGGAGGGGGAAGAAGACCTTAGACGACGAGGGCTCAGGCCTCAGGAGAAGAAGTGGAGGGGAGTGTGGGCAGCGACGACGACGACGACGAATAGGCGTTCATCAACCAACCAACACCGCGCGGATCGGGGTGTTACACCCCGACTCATCCCGCACGGTACACCAGCCTTTACTCTTTCTATCTATCTATCGATTTATCACGATGATATATGCTTTAAGACCCATACTCTCGTCTCCCACCCGGCCTTTCACTCTACACTCTTGTGTGTACATGTTCGCACCATCCGCGCGCTTTCAAACGCAGAACATACCCGAATACTGGATAGATCGTGGACGCGGGCGGGGCGGAGGAAGGGGATTCTAGTCGCGTTTATTCGGACATTCGTGACTCGATGGCGGATGCCGCCTTTACGCGCGTCCGCATTGTAATGCAGTCCGTGTACTTATCATTTGCTCTGTTTCTGTTCATCATCATCATCTTTCTTGTTATTTGTACACCCTCCCTCCACCTTTGAGCTGAAGCAAGTGAGACAGACATCGCAATGAATTCGTAAGAATAAGTTATTCAGATACATGTACAAGACTTCCATCCAAGAGATCAGTAAGTATATACAGAGACGACCCGCCCAGATCCAAGATATACATTCACATTGGGGGGTATGAGGTAGCGCACGAGAGGGAAGCTGGAGAAGCCGGGGAGGAGGGGAGAGGGAAGAATCAAGCGTTACCACCATTCCAAAGTGTACCACATTCGCAAACCCTCGCCTTATTCGGCCTCAACAAAAACTCGTGCGTATGCCCCTGCACTTTCTGGCCATGCGTTTTCGGGGCAGCGGGAGTGCGCACAGGCGGCTCCGAGCGCGCTCGCGACATGTCCGGAGCGCGTGTCTGCGCTCGCGATGGTTCCGGAGCACGCGTCTGCGCACAGGTGCGCGTTATAACGCTCGCAGTCGCCGTCACGGACACAGGCATCACCCGCTCAGGCGACGCGACAATCCTCCGTCGGCCAGCGACCGGCCTTTCAGTACGATCACTCGAAGGCGATGACGTCGTAGGGGAGGGACGACGAGTACGCAGCGTTCGAGGAGGCGAAGGCGGCGTCTGCGGCTCATCCACCAAGGTATCATCCGAATTGTCCCTCACAAGTGGGCGAATTGGCCGAGTGGGGCGTCGAGTGACAGTGGGAACGATATCTTCGGCAGCAGTGTCATAGACACTCTCCCGGTCGATAACCTCAAACTCATCACTGTCCACATCCTGGTAGTCTGTTTCTGTGTCCGAACCGCTGGTAGGGAATAGCGTCTCAGTTTGCGGTTGTATAGGAACATGTCGGGAAGGGGGTGTAACTTGTGCTTGCACCATAGGTGCTGGCGCTGGCGTCGTAGATACCGTCGAAATTGGCCTCGGTGGAGCTGAAGGCGCTGGCGTGGTGGACGCGGTCGGCATCTGCTTCGCCGGCGAAGCATTTGAAGGAGCCTGAACAATCGCGCCAGTCAAAGGCGTAGATCTCGCACCAACTGAGATGGGTATATGCCCACAACTCGCTGCAAATACAAAGTCGTCAACTCCCCCGGTAAAACAAGACACGCTTTGAAACGAAAGACATACAAGCTTTTATAGCATTCAACCACCGACCCCCGAGCCACGCAAAAGACTGCTTGCCCTTGCTATAGCCCGTGACATACCTGCGCGCAGGGTTGATTAGCATTATGCACTCCACGAGACCCCGAAAGAGCTGAGATACATACCACGCCGAAGCTTTGAGCAGATACTTTGGGGTGTCTTCAAGGATATTGTCGATCGCTGAATGTAAGCACGACTCAGCATGAGTAAAGAATTGATAATCGCAGAAGAGTGAGAACGTACGAGGAAAGTGCCTCTTGATGAAAGCCTCCTTTACTATGTCAGCCCGCCGGCTGTCGTCCTCCTGGAGCTCTACAACATCATCATCATCAGCTCCAAAACAAATCAGTCAAAGAAGAAGAAGAAAAACACTCACTCGCTTCCTTATCAGCTTCAATCGCATTCCTCAGCGCAGAGTTATACCGCGGCATGACAGCCTCCGCCTCCTCAATCACCTCCGCCCACCTCTCTTCCGTCGTTTTCTCGCGGAGCACAAGCTGCGGGTCAGGGGTAAACTCCGTCATCGAAGACTCCAACGGCCTCGGCACAAGATTCGCAAGCCGCTCAAGCGGATTAACCCAACCAGAAGGCGCCTGGGGTATATTTTCCAGCTCGTTTTTGAATAGATCAAAATCACTGCGCAAGACAGCGAGCCCCGAGCCGCTTTTCACGATATCCTGGGTGGAACATCACACGAGGGCATCAGAAGAGATTCAACGACAGCTCACCAACGCAGCCTCAATCATCGGTACAAGCCTTCTACATATCGGCGAATCCGCAAGTTCAGGCGTCGCACCGACGAGAGACGTCCATTCGTTCGACAACGACCCAAGAAGAAAGTTACACCGCATACTGACAAAGGTCTCGATAGCAGCGGTGCGCATGTCCGAATTCCTTTGTCTGCCGGTCGCCGAAATGGTCTTCTGGGTACGCCCGCCGATGGTGATCGTCTTGCTCCGCGCCCGAGGCTGTTTTGCTGTCGCCACCGGCTTCGGAGGGTCTCGACGTTTCGGGATGAGCAGGGGGTCGAACACCGCGAAGAACGTATCCCCGTCGAGGTCACTTGAAAAAAATGAGGATTGTCATAATTGGCAAGTCGATGAACACTCACCCGCCACCCATGCGGTCCGGCTCACTGCGCGCACCAGTAGCAGCGAAGACTAGACAGCAAAACAGTCTCAATATCGACAGGAGACGTGCATGTTAAGAACGCTCTTACCGATACAATTCGTCAAATGTTTGAGCTCGGGTCGATTGACAGCTTCGAGAACGCGAACACCTAGTATAACTGTAAGTTTAAACGCCGCAATCAGGCAAACCCATACTCACCATCTGGATCGTGTGCCGGATTTCGCATGAGTGCGACTGTTCCCACTTGCGCGCCACCTCGGGTAGGTATATTGATATACACTTCGCCTTCCTTCAATACGCCGCAGTGGTCGACTACGCCGAGGAAGTAGCCGGAGCGCTGCAAAAGGTCAAGATTGTGACTGCATCAATGAAGATACATGAGCATTTACCTTGACAGTAAGATTCATCTTCTTGCGCAACCCTTCTCGCGCGGTTTTCTGATACTTGAGAAGCTGGCTGGCGAGATATGGCTCGGACATGTCATGCCCAGCAAGCAGCATCTCGTAGACTACCAAGGAAAGAATAGTCAGCGGGAGCACAATGCCAACAGGAGACAGACGTACGGTCCTGGTAAAACGCGGTGCACTCAGCATCGACTTCACCGTCAATGCAGTTCAGCGCCTTCTCCCGGTCAAGGGTGATCTTGTCTATCTCCTCCAGCTGCGTCTTGAGCAAGTCCTCAAACACCTGGCGAAGAGAAAGTTGGTATGTATTTAGGCTATGCTGTCCCAGTGTTCATCAAGAGTAAAAACACACCGAAAGGGGGATGCCACGGGTAAGGAGCAGTACGATAAACTGCTTGTTAAGCCGCCCAGCTTTCGGAGGTCGAGAAACATTTTGAACCTCAAGCACATGAGGTCCTTCATTGTATTTGACCATAGAAGGCCGATACGCGACCGTCTTGCCCCGACATCCGCAGGTCGAGTCGAAGAGATCATCGGGACAGCGAGTGAGAGTGCCCTTGATGCCGCCAAGGCGTATTTGAAAGACTGAACGCAGCTGAGTCAGCATTGCATAGAGCGAGCGGCATGGCGGGATGATTACCCGCTATATCGTGAGGGAGGTGAAGCAAGGCCGATATCTCTTGCGCGAACGAGTCGCGGATGAGACCGCACCCGTCGGTGTGGAGCGAACCGTCGGCGGCTGTCAAATCCGGAAGCAAATGTCGTTCCGCGGGGTCAATCTGATGCGGTATGAGCGCGCCGTTGCTTTGACCGAATTCGCTGAAACATCAAGTACATACCTCCTTCGTAGCCACAGTGGACGAGAACGACAACCCCAGTCTCGCTGAATACTTGCCATACCCGAACGTGTCGAAGACCGTTTTCAGGTCGCTGCCGAAATGAGCTTTCAGGTCGGCGACACTAAAGTCAGGGCCTTCAGCGAAAAAGATGATGTTGCCGGCTTTGAGGCCGCTCTCTGTGAAGCCAAGGAACACATATCTGAGAGATCGTTGAGCTATAAAGTGCAGGTCAGGTTTTGACACGTACTTTGCATCCCCATACTCGATTGACTCGCCCGGCTTGGTCATGTTCTCCAGCCACTTCCTGAGATGGGTTTCGCGAGTTTGCTTGGTAAAAGTGACTGTCATAAAGCGTAGGGAGTCTCCCACAAGACGAGTAGCCCGAGATTCATGAACCTCGTACTCGCCGTGAGATTTGACCTCCTCGTTCTCGGTGCTGAGATCGAGCAGTAATCGTACAAAGAGGACGCGCTTTATGGTGAAGATTGATTTTTGGTGCATATTTACGGAACTATTGGATGGTGTCGCGTCGGGGGGTTATTGAAGAGGAGGTGGGAGAGAAATGCGCTAACAGGGTAAATGAGAAGATGAACCAGGCGGTCACTACACGTGAGCGCGTGTCACACCTTATCGACGCGCCAAACGACCGGAGGCGGCCAATTTAGGACGGCGGGACCACACGACGCCACTGGCAACCCAGGAGCATAATGGACGTCGTTGTGAAGGGGCGACTTGAAGCAAGTGAAGCTTGGGCGACGATTTGATGCATAAAAACTGGGCTTGCGGCAATTTTGCATTGTCTAAATGAGACTTGCAATTGGGATGGCGGCTTTGCAATGATCTTTGGACTGGGCGGGACTTGGAAACTTGAGGTTTGAGAGGATGAGGGCGGAACTTGAGGCAAACGACTGGATAGCATGGGATTTGGTATTGATATTTGGACTATGGCTGCTGTCTAATGTACTATTCACGAGAGATGATATCTGCGCAAATGAAATGCGGGTCGCAAGAGGCCAAATTTTGAGCGACGGTGGGAGTCTCGTCGCCAAAAACTTGGGCTCATGCCCGGAATAATGGATTTAAATCGATGATAGTAGGAACGCTCACTAGTGCACTTACACCGGCCCTTGACATGCTTGACATGAAGCGATCTTGAGAAGGCTTGACTGAATCAACTTTTGGTCCAGTACGACGCAGTGAATTCTTCCAGGGTAATGGAGTGCTCCCGGGCTAGGCAGAATAGGTTTTGCTTCCTTGACATGGCAAACTGGCAATTGTACGATTGCAGATTCAGAGAACTGGAAGAGAGTCCGACAGTAATTGGGGGCTGTGGGGGCCGTAGTGGAGGAGCGCGGTGTTGAGAACGACGGTAGATGAGGACAAGAGAGTAGCGAGTCAAGCAACGTGGTGGGGGTTCGAGTCAAGAGCTGAGTGTGCGAATTTGAAAGTCGCCTAACTCAGTCACTGTCTTATTCTTCTCCATCATCATTGTTCGTGGTGAAAAATCAAGCGCTGAAGTGCTGAAGGCAGAAGTGCCTCCAGTCTGAACTTCCTGACCCTGACCGTGACATTTCCAAGAAGACTAGTACTGTCTCTCCTCGGTTTACTCTCGTCACTACGTGTTGTGGCTCGGCAACACTCTAGAGTCTACAACGCAGCTTGAGTCACCACCGGTCACTACTACTCAGTCTTATAGTATAAAGACGGAGCTGGTGCCCCCAAAATACCGTGCCGACAGTACCAGATAATCGCACCATCCATCATTCACTGGCAGTCGAGCTCATTGACTATTATCCTTCGAAAACACCATGTCGCTGGAAGCCCTTCCCGCCGAACTTCTGATGCATCTTCCGGAGTATTTGCATTCGCTAGAAGATCTCTATTCCCTGTTCTCTACTTCACGCGCACTATACCGCACATGCGGAAACCCTTCTCCCAAATTTATCCCTCGACTTGCTGCAAACTCCCGAGTCTTCTTCCGACCCCACCCCCATCTCCTTATTGCTTTCACCGCTCGCCAGCTCGCAGATTGGGCGGTCACCTCCGGCGAACGTCGGTATCAGCTCGAGCTTGCCATCCAAGGCGGCGTCGAAAAACTTCTGGAACTCGCCCTCGAGGTCGCAGAGTTGTCCATGGACGACATCCGCAAGATTCACCTCTACAAAAACGACGTACTAAACCCCGTGAACCGCCGCCTTGACCTGGCAGCCGGTCCCGCGAGCCAATCCAACGACTTCCTCACGGTATGCAACGACCCCGAAACTGCCTTACTCTCATGGGTCATCTACGGCGAGCTCTTCCACCACTCTCACGAGCTCACGTATCTCCCCTTTCCCCGACACAAACCCCTCAGCAGTATCATCCGATACAAATGGTTCGTCTATTGCATGCCCGACGTCAACAGCTTCGACTATCAAAGCTTCTCCAAGGAAGAAATTCCCCAATTCTTCCATGATATGCTCAACGAGGACAAATTCCAACAGTTGAGCATGGATGAAGCACTCCGGGGTTTTCTGACAACAGGGCGGTGGCGCAGTCGGCTGGAGACCTCCCCGCTCTACGAGACGATCCCCGACGAAGATCGCAAATTGTTCGTCTCTGCCGCGAAGCATATGGGTCTGAAAAGCCTAGAATTTATCATCGACGGAGGTGTTGAGAAACTAGCAGCGGATCTGGAACTAGTTTCAAAAGGAATTCGTCAGCGTCGACTTGAAAACGCGGCGCACAAGTCAACAGGCGAACTATCTCAGCACCTCCGTAAGGCTGTCGGAGACCCTTGGTTGTTGTCCCCCTTCATCACTCTCTATTCCGATCTGGGCTTCACTCTGTGGGATAACCTTACAAGGGCGAACGGCGACGAAAGCGATTATGACGAGTCGGACATCGCCGACGATTATGAAGCAAGGCTATCGAAACTCATCCGGAGTCCGCCGCAGAGGGAGAATCCCGCCTGAGGATATATAGCATAGGGTAACGAAACTTGCAATTTCTCTCTGCTGCTTTATCTTGCTTAAGTCAAGCAGGGACCTCTTCGACCGAGTTATCGCTCACCGCCGTTCTACGGATTTTGATTCGCTGCAATCATTTGCACACCTTTTCCGTTGGTAGAGTTTCCGACCTATAGCAGCGGATGTACCGCGGTAACCCGACTCCTCTCCTTTACATCGAGCTCGGAAGGGCTAGGTGGGACGACTGAAACTTGGGGCGACGAGTTGATGCATAAAAATTGGGCTTGTGGCAATTTTGCGTTGTGTAAATCGGACTTGCTATCGGAATGCCGGTTTTGCAATGATCTTTGGACTGGGCGGGGTCGAGAGCTCGAGCTTGAGAGGATGAGGCGGAACTTGAGGCAAACGAGTGGGCAGAATGGGATTTGGTATTGATAAATTTTGGACTATGGCCGCTATCTTAATACTATTGACGATTGAAGATAATACCTGTCAATGCGCAAGTGATATGTGGGTCGCAAAAGGCCAGGTTTTGAGCGACGGTGGGAGCCTCGTCCACCAAAGAACCTGGGCTCATGCCCGGAATAATTGGATTGATGGTAGTGAGGAGGCTCACCTACATAGAACCTGAGATACAAGCGATCTTGAAAGTTGAGAAGGCTTGGCTAAGTTGACTTTATATCGAGTGTAGCGCGGACAATTCGTTCAGGGTATTGGAGTGCTCCCGGACCATGCAAAATAGGTTTTGCCTCCAAAGAGATTTTTGAGATGGTAAATTGGCAATTGTACGGTTGCAGACGCAGAGAACTGGAAGGGAATCCAAGAGCACAGTGATTGGGAGGTGTACGGTCCGTAGTAATAGATTGCGGGGGCTGCCGGCAGCAGTCAAGGACCAGAGAAATTGTGTCTACGCCACGTGGTGGGTGTTCGAGTCAAGGGCTGAGCGCTGAGTGTGCGAAAGTAGACCAACAGAGACCAACTCAGTCTTGTGCTTCCCCACCATCATTGTTCTGCATTCTCTTGGTCGAAAATAAAGGGCTGGAGGCAGAAGTGTATTCAGTTTGAACTTCCTGACCCGACATTCCCAAGAAGACTCTTCCTCCTCAGTTTTTCTCCCCATCACCATAGGTGTTGTGGCTTGGCAGCAACTTGAATCTACATCGCAGCTTGAGTCACCACAGGTCACTACTCAGTACTCGTTTTATAAAATAAAGACGCAGGTGGGGTGTTCAAGATACCGTGCCGACACTACCAGATAATCGCGCCATCCCGATTCTTTTGAAGAGTCAAGCTCTTGGTCATTGTCCTGCACAAACGCCATGTCGCTGGAAACCCTTCCCCCCGAACTTCTGATGCATCTCCCCGAACATTTGCATTCACTAGAAGATCTCTATTCCCCTGTTCTCTACCTTCCCGCGCACTATACCACACATGCGGAAACCCTTCCCCCCAAATTATCCCTCGTCTTGCTGCAAACTCTCGAGTCTTCTTCCGACCCCCACCCTCATCTCCTTATCGCTTTTCACAGCCCGCCAGCTCGCAGACTGGGCAGTTATCTCCGGCGACCGTCGGTATCAGCTCGAGCTCGCCATCCAAGGCGGCGTCGAAAAACTTCTGGAACTCGCCCTCGAGGTCGCAGAGCTGTCCATGGACGACATCCGCAAGATTCACCTCTACAAGAACGACGTAATAAACCCATAAACCGCCGCCTTGACCTGGCAGCCGGTCCCGCGAGCCAATCCAACGACTTCCTCACGGTATGCAACGACCCCGAAACTGCCTTACTCTCATGGGTCATCTACGGCGAGCTCTTCCACCACTCTCACGAGCTCACGTATCTCCCCTTTCCCCACCACAAACCTCTCAGCAGTATCATCCGATACAAATGGTTCGTCTATTGCATGCCCGACGTCAACAGCTTCCACTATCAAAGGTTCCCTAAAGGAGAAATTCCCCGATTCTTCCACGACATGCCTAACGAGGAGGACAGATTTCAACAGTTGAGCATGGGTGAAGCAGTAGAGAGTTTTTCTGACAACAGAGCAGTGGCGCAGTCGGCTGGAAACCTCCCCCGCTTTACGAAGCTATTCTCGCCGAAGACCGCAAGTTGTTCGTCTCTGCTGCGAAGCACATGGGCCTGAAAAGCCTAGAACTCGTTATCGACGGAGGCGTTGAGAGACTAGCAGCGGATCTGGAACAAGTTTCGAAAGGCATTCGTCAGCGTCGACTTGAAAATGAGGCGCACAAGTCGACGGGCAAAGTATCTCTGGGGAAACACCTCGGTCAGGCTATCGGAGACCCTTGGTTGCTGTCCCCATTTATCATGCTTTCTTCCGATCTGAAATTCACTTTGTGGCACAATCTTCCGACCGACGACGAAAGCGACGATGACGAGTTGGACCTCCCCGAAGATTTCAATCAAACAAGGGCTATCACAACTCATCCGAAGTCCGCCGCAGAGGGCCAATTCCGCTTGAGGATAGGGTAGGTGCCGAGCTTTTCTCAATCTTTCTCTGCTGTGTTCTTTTACTCAAGTCAAGCAGGTACATTTTTAACAGAGTCGTCGCTCACCACCGTTCTGCGGCTCTTGAATCGCTGCAATCATTGCACAACTTTTCCTTTAACATTTTTTCCGATCTATAATAGCAGCGGATGCACCGTGATGCCACAAACTCCGTTCCTTTACATCGAGCTCGATACTTTCTGCAGGCGCGGCACGTTGGGTTCCTATCCGACACGCTTGTGATCATCAGTATCAGCACAGCAACAGCCGTCGTGTTCTTGTTTTCCTCCGCCCACCATGCCACTCGAGTCCCTGCCGCCCAAAACCCTGCTTCTCATCCTGAAGCACCTCCACTCGCTAGAGGATCTCCATTCCCTATTCTCCACCTCTCGCACACTCTACCGCACATGCGGAAACCCTCCGCCCAAAATCATCCCCCGGCTAGCCGCCAACTCTGGCGAGTTTTCTTCCGTCCTCATCCCCACCTTCTCCTAGCTTTCACAGCACGCCAGCTCGCAGATTGGGCGATTACATCCCATGACAATCGGTTCCTGCTCGAGACCGCCATCCAAGGCGGCGTCGAAACGCTCTTGCAGCTCGCAATCGAGGTTGCGGAGCTTTCCATGGACGACATCCGCAGGATATACGCATACAAAAGCGACGTTTTGAACCCGTTAGACAGGCGCCTCGACCTCTCAGCCGGTCCTGCGAGCCAAGACAACGACTTCCTCACCGTATGCAATGACCCCGAAACAGCGCTTCTCAACTGGATCATCTACGGCGAACTATTCCACCACTCCCATGAGCTCAGCTATCTTCCTCTCCCCAACACAAGCCGCTCAGCAGCGTCACGCGCTTCAAATGGTTCGTGTACTGCATCCCCGACATCAATAGCTTCAACTACCCACAAATTCGAAGGCGCCCACGCCCCTCATCAGCCAATTAATCATTGGATACGACGAGGATAGATTTCCGCAGCTCAGTATGCAGCACGCAATCAGAGAATTCATGAATGAATCTCTGTGGCGACCGCTGCTCGAGACTTCTCCGTCCTTTCAGGACACACCTGACCCCACACTATTCGTTTCCGCTGCGATGCATATGGGACTGAAGAGCCTCGAGCTGCTCATTCCTGGCGGCGTTGAGAAGGCTCGCGGGGGATCTGGAGCAGATCAACAGCGGCCTCCAGAAACTCCGCTCCGAACATGGCGATGAATCCCGAGAAGCGACTCCGCCAGGCTGCTGGTGACCCTTGGCTGCCATATGCACACATCACGCTGAAAGAGGATCTGCGTTTCGCTCTCTGGGGCGACTGGCAGTACGACGCCGTGTACTCAGACTCGGAGGACGAGGATAGCCAGAACGAGTCACTCGATGACTGGTACAATTCGCACGGCCTCCAAGCCTTTGAATCCAAGCTATCGGAGCGTATCCGTAGCCCACCGCAAAGAGAAGATTTCGCATTGCAGGGTGTAGGACACCAAGGTATGACTTTCCCGTCGCGGTTTCCTTTTCCTGTCCGCTAACCCTTTCCCGCTGCTTTTTCGTGCATCTCAGTCCTTCGAGTCGCTTCAGTCTCCCAGTCAAGTTTCATTCATTCAACAGACTAGAACAGCTCGTCCTGTAACCTCTTTCGTGTTTTTCATACTATCAGATTTACAATATTACATTGACACGACTCAGAGCCTGCATACCTACTTTTGTTTTCGTGCGTGCAGTAAGAATGAATAAGTACGTGGTGGGGGTGACGACAGACAATGTCAACAGACAAACGAGAAACAGAGAGAGCAGAGCAGAGAGAATTTGAAACTATGTATGTAGTGGACACAACATTGTGGTTAGTTGATACGTGGAGAGGGAGATCGTGAGGAGACGTGAGTGGCGAGTGAGTGGCGGGTGAGTGTATGTATAGGCAACAAACAAGAAGAGAAGGAAAACAAGCAGGATTAATTGTATAATAGATAGATAGATAGGTGGATAGATAGATAGTACCAGTAGCAAGCGGCGGACGGCCGCTAGCACGTATGTATACAGACGTATATACACTGGAAAGAGATTTTCAGTTTCATTTCGTTTCACACAGAAAACGATTCCCGATTTACAATCAGTTCAATCATCCAAGCTGAACAACTCGTCGCCGTCATCTGCACCTGTCCCAACAGCCGTCGAAGCAGCGAGAGGACTCATCGGCGGGTCGGCTCGCCATTTTTGAGCATTAGCGCCGCCGCTGGGATTGCGTTGCATAGGTGCAGCCGGCCACCTTGCCTCGCCGCAGCAGAGTACGACCTTTGCGAGAAAATAGCATCCAGCGCCGCGGCAGTCATAGGCGCCGCATTTGGCGGAGCAGCTTTAGGTCCCGCAGATGGCGCTGCACCGGGAGACGCCGCATTATTCGCCGCCGCCGTCGGCGGCCTTCATAAAGCTCAAAAACCCCCGGACTCCCACTGATACTCCCCGTACTCATCGTCGCCCAATCCCGCATCCCACCCCCCTGCCCCGGCGAGCCCACGCCCGTATTGATATTCCCAAACCCGCCATACACCCCCGGCGACGCCGCGGGCGACGGACTCCCCACCATCGGCGGCGGCAGCGCATGGATCCGCGAATACCCCGCCGCCAATCCCTGCGGCAGCGACTGCCCCGGCGCATGCGCCTGCAACGCGCGCGCGTTCGGGGAGAGGATGTGCGTGTCGTTGAGGTTCGGTACGCCGCCTTGCCCACCGCCGTTGAAGTTCCCGTTGCCATTCCCACCGCCGCCCTGGACATGCGCCGCATACGCGGGATTGTGCTGTTGCTGCTGCGTGAGGTCGAACGGGTTCGGCCGGACGTACGGCGACGGCGAGGCGCCCGGGCCCATCCCCGGTGGAGACGTCGTCGTGTTATTGAGATTCGCATTAGACGAAGAGGACGCATTATGCGGCCCGGGCCCGGATTGCAGGTAATGAGCAATCCCCGGCGGGCCGGGATGCGCGGCCGTGTTAGACGCAAAGAGCCCCGTCGACGAAGCGGTCGTGGTGACGGAGGGATTCGACGTCGTGCGCATCCCCGCGCCCTGCTTCTGCGCGATGTAGTGGTGGATGGAGGGGAGGAATGCGGCAGAGGCGTTGCTCGGCGAGAGGGACGGTAGACGTTCGGCGAATGAGGAGGAGAGGCCGCCGCCTGCGCCGGAGTTGGAGGAGTAGGAGCTGGGCATGCCAGCGCCGAGAGGCGAGCTCGGGAGGCCGGGGGGCGGACCGTCCGTCCAGATGGATTTGATGTGGTCGTTGGCGGCGCCGGAGCCGAGGAACGATGGCGCAGGCACAGAGCGCGAGTAGCGGTGGCCGACTGCGCCGGCGTTCTGTTGGTTCAAAGGAACGCCGAGCCCGTGCCGATGCGGCGACGCGCTGATGTTGTCGAATCCCCCGCCGAGACTCGGCGACTGCGCAGAGTTTGTGCGCGACATGCGTCGACTTCGCTCCTCAGGCGTGAGAAGGTCGGTGAGGGAGCTTGGAAGGAAGTCCTCAAGATCCTCGTTCGGGTCGTCGACAGTTGCTTTCCGACGGGCTTTGATGCCATGTTCCTCGTACTCTACAGAAATGTCGTAGTCGGCGCCATTGATAGGACGCTGCCCGTTGACTCTACCTGCAGAGAGTAAACCTCCACGGAGGGGGGAGGACGATACACCGTTCGCGCTGGGATTGTTGTTCCAGCCGGCAAGCCCTCCGCCCATGGTCATGTTCGCGCCGAGACTGGCGGCCATGCCTTGCCTTGCCGCGTCTCCGTAGCCGAGGAAGGGGGGCTTGCTTCCGGGTGCGGAAAAGGGGGAGGTGGAGAGGAAGCCGTTCGCCTGAGTTGGGGGTGTGCCCGAATGCATTCTGGATGACGGCGATGTGGCCGCAGAAGGCGGCGACCCAATGGGACCGAAATCCTTTGTCGGGGTGCTCATGCTTGGACGACGAGGAGCCGATACGGGGAGAGTCGGGGACGTGGAGGGTTTTGGTGGTTCCGGAGGGGGAGACTTCTTGCGGGCAGGGGCTATCGGTAGCTGGGTGGACTCGTCGAGGGCGCCAAAGGAGGCAAAGTCAGTATCTTTGAGAGGGGGCGCAGGAGCACTAGGAGAGATCGTGGCCTTGAGGGGCATATTCATGGGTGGTCGAGCGCGAGTGGGGGCGGTAGAACCACCGGCAAGCAGACGATTGTTTCCGTTATCGCGCTTGTTGCCCCCGCGTCCGCCCTTGCCGCCAGAGTCACCATTCTTGTTGTTGGACCCGCCAGCAGCAATCTGAGCAGCTTTTTTGTTCTTGCGGTCCATGGCCATGGTTTGGCCGGGTAAGATATGGGCGAGAGCACACTTGTGGCCAAATTTACAGTTCCCTTTGACGAACCATGCGCAGACATCCTTTTGACCTCCAGGCTCTGCGAGACTGTGGGAGAAGGGACAGGAGGAGCCCGCTGTGCACGATCCGACCTTGTAGAATTTGCAGGGCACATGCGACAAGTCTTTTGCTGCACCACAAAACCCTCCTTCAGACCCCAGAAAAAAAAAAACTTGGGATAAAGGGAACGCACTCTTTGAGGCTGACGAGGGTTTGCCTTTTCCTCCTCTGGCCGAGTCGTCCTTTTCTCGATCATCAGGCGAGTCGCTACGCTGCTGCTGCTCCGCTGAAGGCATTCCGGCCGACGAAAAGATCCAAAAAAGTGGGGGAAAGGGTGGAAGTAGCTGTGGGTTGTGGTGGTCGGGAGCAAGGGGCGATTGGAGTTGGACGAGGAAAAACGGCGGGGGACCCTCTTAGCGCTGATGAAACGAGGTCGGCGCTGACTAAGCTTATCCTTTTCCTCTTTCGGCCTTCTCTGCTTACCTCGAATCCTCGCAGAACAGCTACAGTATCATCCGTTTAGGGTTCACTAGCCAGTTAGACGCCCCCACACCGCTCCATTTTGACACCCTTTTCCCCTTCAGTCTTCCTGTCTCTGGCCGTGCTACTGCTCAAGACTCGATTTCGAGCCTCGTCTCGACATCCCGTGTCCAAGTGCTGTTCACTCTATGCTGGCACTCACACCTTCGCAAAACTGTCAACACCCTCCAAAGTTTCGTATGCGATTTGAACAGTGACACTCTGTCATGTGGCAATTTCAGAGCGACTGCTTCAAGTGAGTATGTTGACGATCTTACACAGATTAATAACAGGCAAGGTTATCGTCCTTGACGCCGCTTTCTCTACAAACGTCTTTCGCCGTGATTCACAAGTCTCGCGTCCCTGACCCCGACCAGCACAAACGTGGTCGTATGTTCGAGACCGCCATGAACAACCCCGTGTCTTGGTGGACGCGAGAGTTTTCCGACTTCACATTCGAAGGTCACCTCCGCAACAGAACTTTTGAAGCAGACGCGAGGTCTATGGTGCTCATGGACGAACAACCCGACACGGAAACTCTTCGAGATTCGCTGGACGACGAGGGCCAGCTTACTATCAGAGGTCCCAAGAGCTTGATGAAGCATGTCCTGACGAAAAGGGCTCTCGTGATATCGGTGCCCGACTCTTCACAGCTTCTCTGTCGTGCACTGAATATACCCGCAAGATTGGTAGCTCGTCGTCAAAGCCTCCCGTGGCAATCTAGAAAACCGAAACCAAACTACAAGGCCAAGCGGAATCGAGGACGACGTTAAAGGCGAGGGCAAAGCGAAAGCGAAACCCGATTCCGGGACGTTTACAGGCGAAGGTCAGCGTCTCGATGGTCAAACGGTTCCCGAGAAAAGCGAAAAGGCAAAGGGTAAAGAAAAGGCTCAGCCTAAGATCAAGCTGCGCAAGAGTCGAAAGGCAGCGAAGCTTCGAGCTCGACATCACAGCTAGGTATTATCTGCTTTTTTTCTGCCGTCTCCTTGGATGCTGATCGGTTTCAGACCCAATGACACTCCTCCCGTAGTCTGGACAGAGGTCTTCTCTCGTCCTGACGGCCGTTGGTTCCCCGTAGATCCCGTCCGTGGCACCGTCAACCAGACTGGGTGATAAGGTCGCCGGACATCT
Organism: Favolaschia claudopus; assembly: GCA_037176885.1. NCBI lineage: Eukaryota > Fungi > Basidiomycota > Agaricomycetes > Agaricales > Mycenaceae > Favolaschia > Favolaschia claudopus. The sequence goes on along the minus strand of JAWWNJ010000011.1, from coordinate 1,883,572 downwards.
TCAACAACAACATCCCACCACGCCGCACGCCCGCTCCGCCGCTCCTTTGAGCGACCCTGCAACTTTGCCACCTTTGCCGCATACTGTCGCGCATACCGGTGCGTGACATCGCGCGCCTACCCGTCCTCCTCGAAAGCAAGAACGTACACCATCCGATTGTCCGTTAGCGTTTTCATAATGGCTTTGGCGCTGGGAGGCGGAGTTCCACTGGGGTTCCGTGCGTACGCAGAGGCCAGGTCTGCTGTTGAGGCTCCACCGTATGGGTTGGATCGAATGTGTGGGTGCGTTTCTTCGTTTTGATTTTCCTGCGCCCCAGCTCATGCGAATCAGCACCTCGATGATGTCGAGGATGCAGCGCAGTACACAAGGGGATGCCCACCACGATGTCGGGTCAGGACCATCCTGTGTAGGTTCTGCGGGCGAACCTTGCTTTCCCTTCATAGTTTTAGTTTATAACAAACCTCAGATACGTTCCCGTGCGCCATCTCACCTCGATGCAGACGATTCACCCGCCGCCGCCGCAAACGAGAGAGCTTGGCAAGTTCAGAGGCGAGCAGGTGTATGTATCCGCGGTCAGCGGTGGTGTCACTCGAGACGTCAAAGAACTGGATGCGCGGTGAGGGTAGGCAGATCAAGGCGGGCGAGCAGTCACTGAGGTGGGGGAAGATGAAGGCAAGCACTATCGGACGTATGCGGCAGATGCAGGCCATGCGTGAGGGCTTGCGCGACCGAGCTGATGCTGCGGGTATTGGCGGCCTCGGTGCGAAAAAGATCGGGGAGGAGGAGGTTATGCAGGGGCTGTACGCGCTGTCGCAGACAGAGCTCTATATTCCCGACCCTATCGTCGATGTGAGTGCCCACTCTCTATCTCTCTCCGTTTCGATGTGAGGTGCTGGGCTGACAAGAAACTTTTGCAGGGCGTGGTCCCGAAAAATAATTTCGGAAATATCGATTTATATACACCCTCGATGCTGCCCGCAGGCGCGGTACACCTTCCGTGTGGGTTGGTTTGACTGCTTTATCATTCGCTAGCGTACCGACCAAATGTCCTTCCCTCTAGTCAAAGGTATCACCAAAATGTAAGCTAAGACAGGCGAGGCACGAGCCGGCTTAGTGAGAGGCAAGGCGGCCAAGGGATGCCGATCCCGCCGCTTCATGTCGGCATGATCAGATCGGTACGATTCTGATCGCTACGCTCTCCTGCCAGCGCACCGTCGCTGCAGAGCACATCGCTCGTCCTCTCTCGCTCCTATACACGTTTCTCCGCCTTTCGACTTTCGATGTGTCGTCACTTTCATCCAGTCACCCATCTCCTTCATTCCCAGTCGCTCAAGCACGCTCCTGCATCAAGTCTTGCTTCGGATTAGATGCTCGTCGTATCTCGGATCGTCGTTCTCTGCAACTCCCTATGCACTTTGTCGTTGATTCTTCATCTTTGCGGCCCTCAACACGCTCCGCACGCTCTCTGCTCTTGATCGGCCTATCTCCCATCTTCAAAATCTCTTCGCATTGGCTTTTCGACTTCAGCTTCAGCCCCTAGTATCTCCTTGCACCTCCTGCTCGCCTCCTTGGCCTGTGTCGCTTCACAACGCACTCTTGTGATTTGCCGCACCGTCCTACATATGACAAACATCTGAATCATGCCCTACGTCCGCTCCCATGTTTCTTAGAAAGCTGATGCCACTTACATCGTAAACTGAATGCCCCACCCTGCCCCCCTCCACCTCGTGAGACGACATTCTTGGCCCCTCACCGGGCCTCACCTGTTATACGACATCTTGCACGTGTCAATGTTTCTTTTACTGTCCCTACACCATGCAGCGTCTTCGAATCGGCGCGCCTTCTCATCTCACGCGCTCTCCTCTTTCTCATGCCACGGGTGTCTCTCATCCCGCCTCCGACGCTCGAATGTGTGATGCATACGGCACTTTCGCCTCTTTCTCACCTTGTACGACGGCGCCCTCTTGCCTCCACTTCTCTCCCGCGTACGGCGCTTTTGTTCACACGCGACGGCGCGCCCCTCATCCCGCGCACAGTGCTTTCACGCCTGCCGGTGATGTCCTCTTCCTCACCTCGCGCGACGGCGCCCTCTTCATCTTCACACACGACGGTGTGCCTCTCGCGTACGGCGCTTCTTATGCGTGTCGGCGCATCCTCCTCCTCCTCACCTCGCGCTACGGCGCCCTCTTCATCTTCACACACGACGGTGTGCCTCTCGCGTACGGCGCTTCTTATGCGTGTCGGCGTATCCTCCTCCTCCTCCTCACCTCGCGCAACGGCGCCCTCCCTTTCCTCACACGGGATAGCCTGCGTCTCATGCCGTGTTCGGCGCTTTCATGCCTGTCACCATGCCCTTTTCCTCACCTCGCGCGACAGGGCCTCCTCGTACTGCGTCTCATACCTGCCGTCTGATCCTGCTTTCTCACTGTGTGATGGCGCTCCCGTTTCCGCTCATCTGGGACGTCGCCTCCTCCTCTCGCATAGGGCGTGTCAGCACGCGCCCATACTCCTCTCCATGTGCAATAGCACGTCCTCTCCTCGCAGTGCCGTATCTCCCTGCGATCGGTGTCCTCATTATTTTTATTTTATCTCATTTCTTACTACAGCTTCCGAGGTGACATGCTGCCTCTCTTTCCGACCCTCATCTTTCTTGTGACGCATCATGGGCACACTTGCCCCCTTACTGTCGTCCTTCCCTCGCATAACACCATTCCTCAGCTGCAAGATTTTTGCGCAGACGGAGTTCCCCTCGGGCGACAACCCGCTCATCCGAGTCAGGTAGAACATGACCTCTCCTGCGTGTTGGTTTCATTGTGCCCTCATACGTGCCCGAACCGCTTATCCTTGACGACCGCCTCAAAACATTCATACATGCTCCTCGCGCATTGGTTTTATGTCTTCATAACTTGCTGCACCACCTGATTCGATGGCTTATCCTCGTTGAAGGGTGCTGGCGATTCAAAACTATTCTCGCCGTCATCCACCCCTGCTATATACATATTATTATTATTTCTTTCTCTCGTCCAAGATTCCTGTGCTGTTTTCCATATCTTCTGCGCACCTCGTATCCTCACCATCCATGCATCATGTCATCGTCCCCGCTGCGCGACGACACTCTACGCAGCAATACCCCACACCTCTTGTCATCTACCTTTCCCATCCATGACACCTCTCACAATCACATATTGTATTCGGTGCCTCAGTCCCTCTCCTCACATTTCCTGTATGGCAGCGTAGCCAATATATTCCTCTCTGCCCCTTCCTCACCTTCATGCTAGACTGCCATCAATGTCTTGACCTTGTTACGATCCTGGCTGCCTACGCGCCCCTTCCATTCTGTCACCGAGACCTCACCTCTTCCCCTGAGCCGGTTGAACTCACTATCCCCGATCGCCTTGCCTCTAACCCTGGTCGTGGATGTTTCTTTTTCTTTTTCGTCAAATTGCCGACCACACATTGAACCGCGTCCCAAAGTTTCATGCACCGGCTCCCTTCCGTGCACACCCTCGCCGCTTCACATCATACCGTCACCACTCAAGCCTGAGTTTTTCCTCGGCTTCAGGTATGGACTTGCATTTCTCCTGGCTCTTCCCTGTCCCGCCACGGGGAAATTGATCCCTGCGGACGCAAGCATCTTGCACTATCCTGTATTCAATTTCAATGCCTTTCTTCAAGCTCATCTTTATTAAATTCCTTCTGTGTATCCCTTCCCACTATGCTCTCTCCCTCGCCTTCCTTCTCCTCTTCATGCCGCGACACCCTAGTACTTCGGGATTTGCAGTACCGCGTGATCCTTTTGCGGCCTTATCACATCCTTCGTCGCCGTTCACCATCATCTCATCCAAGTCACTACTTGAATTGCTCCGAGTTCCATGTATTCTCCTCTCTATCTTCGCATGCCACGGCTAGCAGCAGATTGTTTGACGCTTCGCTCCCGATCTGGCGCCTATACTACGATTGCTATATCCACCTTTTCTGCAGACTGCAGTCCATTCCTCATCTGGAACCCCTTCGCTGTCTCACTTGGTTTCCTCTTCCCTACCAATTTCTTGCCATTCACCTCAAGACTCGCACCTTTTCTTGTTACGCATACCACTTTCACCTGCCAGCCCTTCCCACCCGCCTATGTCTGGAGGCGAATGTGTTCTCCCGGCTGCTGCTTCCCCAGTCCATCTTCACTGTCGCGTGCCAATGTCTTATTGATGGCACTCATTCCGTGCCACTTCCCCTACATCACCTCACAAATCGCATCTGTGTTTCGTCCGCGTTCTCCCGCACTGCCCATCAACTTATTCTTCGCAAATCTGATTTCTTCCAGATTTGAATGTTACCCACTTCCAGCATTTACTCGGCGTCCTATGCATCTCCATTTCCTCCTCCAATCTTTTAGTTCTCATTTGTTGACGTGCTCTTTCCTGCCTCACTCCTCATATATATTATCCTCCTCTTCCTCTTCCTTTTTTATACACCGCGATACTATAATTTCAATCTCCTCACTGTTAATTTCTGACCTTTCAGAACCTTGCCTGTGCAATTGGGTTTCAGAGTGCTCTCGAAACGGCTCTGAGTCGGCATTCCCAAGATCGTCTCACGTTCCTTCCTTCCCTCTATTGATCACGAGCCCTTGGAGCTCAGCATCGGCACTGTCTCGCCGGTTTCTTTGGCGGTCGTTCTCCGATCTTATGGCCCATCCTGCATTCACTTGAGACCTCATTTGCTCGTCCTTTTCAGCGCCGACCACGCACCCGTCCCGCACCATCCCCCCGAGCGCAGACCTGCTTCACTGCTCCTTTGCCTAATCTCATGCACCTCACCATCTATTTACAGCGTTGTCCATGATTTATTCAACTCCTGTTTCCTCTTGGTCTCCTCCCTTTGGATTCGACATTCACGGAGTCTCGATATAGCTCTCGATATCATTTTTCTTCCCCTCTCCTTCACCTTCAGGCCCCGCTGCTACGGCTCTTGCTCCACTCACAGGGCGCCTCAAGTTGTTGTGCATACACGATTCGGCTCCGAGTCCTCGCAACCGCTCCTCATTTCGCTCACCCCCACCCTCCACTACCGTCACTACCTGGTAGTATCCGTTCAGTTTCAGCCACCATCAGTCGCCTCATTTGCCTATCCCTGCCTAAGTCCCTCGCGTTCAAACTCGTTGATAATGTTGAGACTCCGGGGTAACTTTCAGACTCGGAGTCCGGACTGGCCGCTGACCCTTCTTTTCTGTCTTTTTTTTTTCGTCCCCTTATATCCTCTTCCCTCCTCTCCAACTTCGCTTGCTCTTGTGTGGGGTCTCGGGCCCGTCAGTCGCCCTCGCGCGGGCCTTTGGCCCTTGGAGCTTCGCTCAGCTGGGCTGCTTTTGGTCTCCTTTCCGGACCTTTGGTGGCCCTGGCGTGCAGGCTCGGCCGTTGCCGTGTTCCGTTCCTTTCGACTCGACTTTCCTGACCCCCAGATGCGCAAAGTCGAGTCGGCCGGAACGGCCGAGCCTTCCACACACCCACACAAGACCCTTCCTCCATCAGCCTCTCTCATCCTCCGCCCTCTCTCTCGTCACGGATCGAGAAGACCGCGGCCCGCCTTGCATATGTAATGGCTTCCACAATGTTAACACTCTACGTTTTGAGCAGCTAACACATCTCGACTAGTATATCGGTTGAGTACACGCGCCTGTCATGGCTCTGGGACTTGAACCCACCTGACGTCGCGCGAAAGCTGGGTTCGACTCCCAGGTCGAGAGTAATATTCTTCGCAGTTATTTTGTTCCTCTTCTGGCCCATCGTCTTGCTGAGAACGGTACGCCTTACGCATGAAGTTCTGTTTTTTTCTTCTCCGGATCTACTCTATGGAAAGGATGTATATATATCTACACGAAATGTTTTAGGCTGCTAATATGATGTTCGTAGCATCCATTTATTCGCAACAGTGCAAGAAGTCCTTGACAATACAATGCCTCACTTTCATATCTAAACAAAAGGACGCACCCTCAATGGCACATCAAATCCCACCTCCCCTTCCACCTTCGGCCTCGGAAAAATATTCTCATGCCTCCCAATCTTCGTCCCCTCCCCACCCGGAAACTCAAACAAATACTCCCTCACCAAGATCGACAAAACCACCTTAAACTCCATCACCGCAAACACCTTACCCAAACAATTCCTTGCTCCGTCCGAAAACGTCAGCAGGTGGCGATATCCCTGGATCTCCTGCGCTCGATACTGTGTGTTCGTGTATTCAAATTCAATTTTGTCGGGCTGTGAGAGCCAGCGAAGGGGGTTGAAGGTCTTAGCGTCGGGGCCCCAGAACGCTTCGGACCGATTGATGGAGTGGATGGGTATGGTGATGATTGTGCCCTTGGCCACGACTAGGCTGTCGACGAGCCTTCCATCGGCGGTCTCCATCGGCGTGCTCAAGGGAAGAATGTCGTCTTCGGCGGCCTGAGCGTGCGTTGAGTTGGCAGTCTGGTATTTATTCCACGACGAATTGATCAAAAGCACTCACCATGCGCTCCAGGATTCCCAGCGGAGGATGCAAACGCAAAATTTCGCAAGTGAATGCGTCGAGAAGAGATCCTTGCTTGGTGAGTTCCTCCGATGTGAGGTCCCCGCCCGACTCGAAAAGCTCGTTTCTCAGTTTGGTTTGCAACTCGGGGTGCCGCGATAATTCTATCAAAGCCCACTAGTAGACAAGTGCGTTAGTTTTTTGCTTCTTAACAAGTACGATGGACCCACAGTGAGGCTGACTGGAAAGCATGTCAATATCTCAAAACTTGGTATTTTACTGACGATGACTTACTAGCGGTTGTTTCATATCCTGCAAGTAGGAGAACATTTATCTTGCATGTATTTCAGCCGACCCGACCACGGAGAATACTATCCAGTGCCACATACCTGCGCCCTAACCTCGTCATTTGATATCTTGTCCGACGTAGCCGATTTCACTGTAAAACCGTCAACGCTCCAAGTATTACTGAACACATCCAAACCTCAACATACCTAGAATACCAATAACAGACTTATCCACGCCACCATCCTTACTCGTCGTATCAATCGTCTCGAGGAATTTATCCCCGAGCCCATTGAGCGTCTGCGTAAGCTGCCTAACCATGAGCGCACGACCGATGGGAATGCGGCCAAAGACAGGCATAAAGAGCGATAGCAAAAAGACAAAATCGCCTATGATCGACGACCTCGAACCTATGTTATCGAATACGTCCGCGACAACTGATTTCTCGCCAGAAAGTGTTCCAAAATCATGCGAGAAGCCGGCGAGTCCGATTGTGTCAAGTCTGGATTCAGATCCGGTCAGTTATTTAGCGGTAATAGAAGGCAGCCAGAACTGACGAAACATGGTTCATCCTAGAAGCAAAAAAGTTTGAGTATGCATGGATTGTGATACCAGCAAAATGTGGAGATATACCATGATTGGACTTCAATTGTTGTACCATCCGGGCGCCGTTCAATGATTGCATCCCAAGCGGCCTTGACCTAACACCGCACGAGATGATACCTTTCGATCATTACCTTGATGGAGTATAAACATACGCACCTTGTACGCCGAGTCAAAGAAAATCGGAGTCAAATCTTTGATAGCTGTGACACTGAAAGCCGGATTGAGTGCCCTCCGCTGTCTACACAACTTACAATCAGCACCAAATCAAATGCAAATTCACGCGCAAGTTGCAGCCCACCGTTTATGACTATCCCCCTCCGCCCAAAACAACCCCTTCCCAAACATCCTACCCAAAAAATCCCGCGACTGCGGCGTCATAACATACCCATACGTCTCCTTCGCCGCAAAATGCGCAATTGATTTCGTGTCCGTCACAACGATGGTGTTGCCGCCTAAGCTCGTAGGCATCGAGTACACCGCGCCGTATTGTGTTGCCCAGTCCTCGAAGACGGCGCCGGGGTCAGGCGCGCCCGAAAGCACGGACTTCATGCCGAAGATCCAGTTCCTCAGAATGCGCCGTGGGGGACCTTTGAGAGGTGTCGACCGGCGACGTTGGAGAGTTCGAAAGAGGGCATAACAGAGGTAGGCGGAGAAGACGATGGCGCCGGCTTGAGCTACGCCTAGATTCGAAGTACGCAGTAGGATTTGGGACATTGTTTCGGTTTGGAAGAAAGTTGCCGCCGCGTTTTTATATTAGCATGTATGCGAGACATGTCTTGAATTTGGCCGACTCAGCGATGCCGAGCTGGCTTCTTACATCTCCACGTAGGTGTGCCGATCCTAAGAGGCTCGACATGAACGCGAAATTGAAGAGATTGTACACTCAGAGAGTTGACGATTTAACCCCATGCGGTGCGTGCCGTTTCCGCAAAAGTTGTGGTCGGATGTTACCTACATTCAATTTGTCGTAGCATTCAAGACCTGCTCGGCCCGCATCTCGATTTGGGTGGCGGCGCGCCTTATAACAAAAAGCTCCCAGGGAATTAAACTGCTCATACGAGGCTACTATATTGATTGTAGACTAACCAGGCATTCATTCAACACTGTGCCGGGTACTTGTTTGTAATCTACCTCTGGACAATGGACATTCAACGTTTTCCGTACCCGTTTGCGCGGCGTTCATTCCTTCTCCTTCTCCGAGAGTTACTGAGCAACTTCCTTTACAATTGGTTCCTGACACCGACTGCGTCAACATCAAAGAGAGCGGAAAGACGGTGCTTCGCACCTCGCCCACAGCTGGCATATTCTTCATCTCGTTATCGAAAAACTCTTCCATGTGCTTTGCCATCACGCTAATCTGGTGCTCGGGCCCATTGAACAATATACAATTGTTCACGATCAAGCGCACATCCGCGACATATTCGTCGACAGTTAAATAGCGGGGATGGTCGGGATTTGACTCGAGGTTTTCGGGGTTTGAAGATTTGAGTTTACGTTCCATGGTGGATAGGTCCATTGGATTGCGAACGATTATGGGATACTGAGGAAGACAGAGCATGACAGGGTCGACCGGACGCAAAAATGGATACGCAAAGTTTTGTTCTTTGAGTTTGCGGATAGTGGCGCTACAAAAAAGCCATTGATTCATATCCATCGAGGGACGTAAAGCCGATGAAGCTGAAGGGGCAAAGTCCTAGAAAGACGACGCGAACATGCGCGGAACAGTTAGCACGCGTTTCAGAAGCGCAAGGACAAAGAAAAACTTACTCGGTTAGTGTATACAATGCGACTGAGAACCCAGGCTCCGAGTGCAGAAGCAGCGACAACGGGTGCTTGTATGCCGACGAGAATGGTCCTAGGAGGATGAAGTGAGTGGCGAGTGCGCTCAGGAAGGAAGATTGGAACCACATACATGAGGTATACTGTCGGGATGTTTTCAAGGGTCTGTCAACAGGTCAATGAGGAGGGCTTTTGTGCGGCACGAAACCAACATTAGCATGAGCGCCTGGAAGGGATGGTTAAGACGCGGCGAGATAGTGTTTATTGAATTGAAACACACGCTGGACGGAGTCGAATTTAGCTGCGGCAGGAGAAGCATCCATCTCAGCTTTTTCTGCGTGTCCTCGAGAACGAAGTTTAGTGTACATCCAGAAACCACGGGACAAAGTGGCGCACGACGAGGGTAGGGTATGCCCGCCAGTTTGCGATGCTTTGAAACTTGGATAGTTTGCCATGTGAGAAGGAAAACCGTCGACAGAAGAGACCCCGCGACGTATACGGAGGGAGTCCTCAGACTTTCAAAGAGAACTGTCAGCTTTCTTGGGATCGAGGCGAAGAAGTATCGAAAGTACCCTTGGGGGACGGTGATGGTCAACATGGTAGGAGAGAGAGACGTTGAAGAAGGGAATGCAGACCTCTTGGGCCTCAGCTACGCGTCGCCTCTGTTGCCATACTTTTGCGAATACAATGTGAATGTCAAATAGATTTCAATGACTCTGAGCGCGAATGCCGGCAGCGTTCGGATCAAATATCATTTCCTCCACCTTTCCGACCCTTGTCCGGTTTGGGAAATGCCCTTCTTGTGCTTGCAAATCTGCTCTCGACGGAACCTGCAGGAAACTCGGGGAACATGATCATGAACTGACCAAGCAGAGTTCGGAACAGCGCTGAACGCGGTCTTGCGCGACTTATCTTGGCAAATTCACGAGGAATCTTGGAGGAATCAGCTGTCATCGCCTTCCAAAAATGTCAATGCATTCAAACTCGCCAAGTAATCAGAAGTAACTGTGTGTACTGGACGAGCGAATGAAGCAACTTGTACGGATGGTACTGCTCACATGCAACTCTCGGTCCCCGATGCCCTCCCTGAAGTCTCTATTCCAAAAATTTTCTAAAACGAAGGGAATCCTCGTCGAAATTTTCTGTCTCGTCTCCATCGCCACTCGTACGCGTTTACCGACCATTTCGAAACCTCTCTGTAGCGGCAGAAACCGCGAGAATGCCTACTGGTACTCGGTTAACCTGTGCTTCCGATTTTGAACAATCTGGTACTCTTTGTCAGCTACGTGTTGAATAATCCATAGCCAACTCAACTCGCTGAACCACTCGGAGACTCGGAGGATTCATCTTCATACATGAACCGGGTTGAGCGGTATTTAAGGTCTACATCGTTGACTCGGGGTTTTGCACTTCACGCTAACGAAAGTGAAATGGATCAACAGAAATCGCAATCTCGTAGACAGTTGGACAAAGGTCAAGCATGTTATAACTGTAGGTCAGTAGCTAGCAACAAGGCTTGCTCGTATTTTTGTGTTTGTAATGTTAGCTGATTTTTTTTATTCCCTTCCAGGCGCCGCAAAGTGGTAGGTCATCGTATAATTTAATTGCATTGCTGAACACTCACTGCCACAACAGAGATGCGACAGCGTGAGGCCAATTTGCGGGCCCTGTGCTCGTTTCGGCGGCGGCGCACTCGAAGACTGTGAATACACAGCTGAATCCGGGATCGCAAGGTCGCAAGTCCTCGAAGGTTCGCACTTAGTCATGAAATTTCTTGTTGGAGATCATTAACCGCTTCATACACAGAACAAATATCTATTATAGAGTCGAGAATCCAGCAACTCGAACAACCAAATGAAAATCAGGCATCGGTTGGGTTGCACAACCCTTATCAGTCAAGTTACGGTTCCCTGGCTCTCACGAACCCTCAGCCGCAAGCAGGTCCAAGCGGCTCTAGGTCACAGCGTAAGTATTCCTCGCAAGAATCAATTACGTATTGAACTTATCTTCTCAGCGCCTCCAACATTGATAGCCCAGGTATTGATTTATCGTTTCATAAAGACCTTCTCTAATCAGCCTTCTGGTGAAGCCTCGTCCCCCGAATTTTACTCGAACATTGTAAGTTTGAATATATCTCTTTTCCAACACCAACAATCAACTCGATACTGACCCTGCACAGGGTCGACAACTTTCTGCGACGCGCCTCTCAAATCGGATTCTTCCTCAACCCACAAATGTTCAACTCGATTTCATCTCGAGCAGCTTTAAGCCAAATCGTCTGTCCAGCCCTCATCGACGCCATCTGCCTCTGGGGCTCCCACCTCTCCCACTCAGACGCGCTCTCCTCCCAAACCACCACCCTCCTCCCGGAGGCATTACGCAGCGCGGCCATGAGTCTCTCCAATCAACGCAACCCCAACACCGTTATCCAAACCGTTCAAGCTGAGGCGCTCCTAGCGCAATATTTCTTCCGCAATGCGCGTATTTTGGAGGGAAAGTACCACGCAAGCACAGCGGTGTCCATCGCACTCAGCTCGGGATTTCATAAAATCCGTTCCGCGAATACTCCGAGCAATGCGCCTCAGTCGCTGACAGGGTACCCTCCGACTGCTGAGGAAGAGGGAGAAAGAATCAACGCGTTTTGGGCCGTGCTGATGCTCAATAATACATGGCTGGCTGCCGATGGCTCGCCTGGGGACGTATCATACGCGATCGTGGATACACCTTGGCCGCTTGACATCGAGATGTATTCTCCAGTAGGAATTTCGTTCAACCTCAATCCTGAAGCAGGCTTATATTTCTTCAAACTAGACGCACTTACAACCATCGCATAGCAGTTCGACTGTCGAGAACTTCCTGACACATGTTCCCGATCATGCAACATCCCTAGTCGCGCTCCACGCAAAGGCAGCAATCGTGTTTGACCAAGCTTGCCGATTAGCTACACAGTTCACGGAGAGTGGGTTGTCTTTCGTTCAAACAATTTTATTTCAAGTAATGTTAAATTTTCAGCCATGAACCACACAAATCAACCTAACAACCACCGCGCCGAATATTCCCGGCTTCACCAGGTGATTGAGTCTCTCAAAGAAGTATTGCCGCCCATATCCTCCTCCGAAGTGGACTCGCAATCACTTCTCTTGGTCATCTACAGCTTCGTCCACACCGCCACTATCCAGTTGAACAATCCATTCCGCCTTCACTTCGACTTTTCGCGGTCGCGTGCGATCAACGCCGCCATTGCGATTGTGGATTGTATGCGTCAGTCGAATCTGCCTGAATTCGGTTACATTGATGCGATTGTGGGGGTGAGCATTGTGTTTTTTCAAACACTAATTCCTCTCGCTAATGAACGATTGGGAAGACTCTCTGGATGGCGGCTTCACAGGTGTTCATGACGGAGCTGTCGCAAGCACGATACAACTCCGGATCCAGCCGGCAGAATGTACAACAGTTTAGACAAGGAGTTGAAACCATTCTCGCAGCCATGTCTGTGTTTTCGGACTGTCAAATGATTGGCAAGTGATTTTCACTCATCCGCGGTCTGAATTTGACTTGACGTGTTATATAGGAATGCAATTAGATACCGCGCGACGAAATTACGCTGCTATCAGAAACTAACAAACCACTAGACGGCTCTCGGCGGCTCATCCTTGTTAACATTCAAATGAGTAGATTTTAGACGAAAATTTGAATTTCGAATAGTACGGATTATAGAACACTAATTTAATCAACTTGCTACATCCCAAACGCCTCAACGTGCAGACTGATACTAGGCCCACCGTGCAAAATGTCCGATGCGGTCGAAACAGTGCGCAACGCCGTTCTGACATTTTCAGCAAGACCAGCCGTTCCACATACTAAAATATATTGATAATGATTAGTCGAAAACAGCGGCACGCATAGTACTAGTGTTCTCACCGTCCACAGATATCGAGCCGGACGCTTCGGCGACCTCGGACTTGATAACGGCGGCCACATCCGGACGTCCAGAGAGAAGGCGCACACAAGGCGCGTCGAGAATCTTGTGCTTCTTAGTTTCGGAGGAACTGATACTGCCCTCGCTCTTCTCTGCATCGCTTTCCGAGTTTCGCGTGGCTGCAGTGACATGGATGCGAATATCGATCTGCAAGGAGGCAGTTACACCAGCCAGAGCATCCAGTAAATCCTCCGAAATCGCCGTTATATGCTCTGTTGAATTTGTATGAGTCTCACGTATTTGTGTTTATAAAGATGGGAATACAGACCGTGGTGTCGAACAGCCCAGATCATAACGACTCGGCGGCATATCGAATTGGTTGCCGTATTGGCGCCCCTGGATCAGAAATATTCATGAACTCCGGTCCATAAGAAATCGTAGGCCTTACTTGATAACATCCAAGAACAACGGAAGAATGAAAGAAACTCCTGATCCACCTGCGAACGTGTTGGAAACCGAGCCGAGTTAGTATATAAACCCAGATGCGCACCACCGAATAACAACACGGTTTCGAAGCCTCTCACAGTGGGTGGAGCACAGTAAGGACCGTCAATGTAGGCGTTAAAAGCGTCGTCTAGCGGGGAAGGAGAGCACGCAGCATGGAGCATACGTCTCGTGAACCCGTCATGAACGCGAAGTAGAAAAACGAGCTTCTTGCTGTACCCGGGATGCGATAAGCTAGCCGCCGAAGCAACCTCCGACTCGGCCAAATCGACTTTCTCGCTGGAAGAGTCTTCCCCTGGGCTCTCAGGCGCCGCCGCCCGAGGTATATCTCCATCAATGCTCGCGATGGTGAACGGATGAGTCTCCCATGGCATGGCGCTGACACGTGGAATGGAGAGATACGCTAGCTGGCCGGGAGACCAGCGGAAGTAATCCGGCCGTCTGACCGTAACGCGAAGGAATTGTGGGGATATGACTTCGATCTTGGCGCGCAAGAACGGTGATGACTTGGTGCTGAACAGGGTCAAAATACCGCCGTTGACGAAAAAGATACGGATAAAGCGAAGGGAGCGATCGAAGCCCCATACCACGAGGGAAGGCCAGATGTAGTAGCCGAGACTAGTCCGTATCATAAGCCTGAACTGATTTTGAGAAAGCGCAGGTGCACCTACCCGTTACTATTAGCGTGGTAATACGCCCCGCCAAGGATGATGCTGTTTAAAAAGCATCTGAGTGCGGATACACAACAATATAGCGATGGATGCGTACAGCGCAGCAAACAAGTGGCAGACCAAGAAGAATTCATAGGCACGGCCGCGGAGAGGCTGGAAGGAGAAAAGCGATAGCAGAGTGAAAGCCGAGATAGCCATGATACCGCATCGGAACCAGGTTTCTCGTAAATCTTCAATATTCCCTTCTACACCGCTGTTAATTCGTAAGTTGACATCGGTGTTCCACGATGCGAGCGCCGAAACTCACTTTTCTATGATCTATGCAATCTCGTCAGTCAAGGAAAATTGCATCGTGTGGAAATGATAACTTACATGGCCTGCTGCGTGCGTCCAGAGAAGGACGCAGATCACTCTAGCTGCGATCCGGTGAAGAACGTTGAGCTAGAAGTCGCATATATTATTGAGAAGAAAACGTGGACAACGGTTGATTGTAGCCCACTTTGTCAAGACTGACACCTGTGAGGACTAAGGAGGTGTGAGTTCGTTGATTCAACCATGAACGTCGAACTTCTACTCACGTGTCAATATATTGTTCTTCATGCCCAGCGCGATCATGAAGGGAAGTTGAGTGGCAGCCATCAAACCCGCACGATTGGCGTAGTATTGCGGAGAAATGCGAACTCCTGCGAGATTGGTGGCTACAAAAATAGCGTATCAATTTCCATTCAAACTAGAAGTTCCATCCATCTCACTGTTGTTGAACGTCCAAGCGAAAAGGAACGCGATATACGCGCTTCCAAGGAACAGCTCTGTCAAGTTGCGGTTGTACTTTCCGCCAAACGAAATCGTCGTGCGAAACATTATCCGGCGGGCCAGGTTCAGGACCACGAGAGGAACTCGAGCCCAAGACAGTGAACCACGAGAGGAAGACCGAGAAATTGCCCGCCTCCTCGACTTGATCCAAGCGACCGTTGAAGTGGTGAAATGAATGATCGAGATCAATGCGAGGAAAGAGCCCAGCATATACCACGCATGAGTGGGATTTGCGTAGGTGCGAGGATAGCTGAAAGCGCGATCCGGGTTGACTCTCGCGGCTATCTGAGCTGCAACGCTGGCGGAAAATGTTGGGTCGGCTGAGGCGTGATCCATGGTCGAAAGACGGCGGAGCGTGGCCTTGGAGCAGTCCTTTCAATCTGAATTTATAGAAACTAAACGTCTCAAAGGGGACGGTACCGCCGAACCTCAGAGCGGCCTACTAGCGGGCAAAGCTCGAGGGAGTTCGGACACCGTATATGTACATTGGAAAGGTGATTTCGAGGTTAGCATCACACCGGAGAGGTGGATGACCTTCTAAGAAAGACTGCTGAGCAACAATCATGACGATAGGCAAGGATATTTTTAAAGGAAGGCGTAAGAAAACCGTAAAGCGCGCTCACAAAGGGATAAAAGCCTCGTAATCTTCGGGTATGGAGGAAAATAAAATTCAATTCGCCAAATTTAGGATGACCGAAGTTTTTCAAGAGAGATCAGAAGGCGTAAGAAGTGGCCGATTAATTTGTAGATTGCAGATAAGATCCCGAGGACAGTGGCAGCTTTGCGAAGAAGAGGCAGACCACGCATCAGGTATCACCGACATTTTCCAGATACGGATGAAAAGCTCCACTGTACAGAAATATATACAGTGAACGAATGCTGAGAATTTTTAGTATGTGCTGTATTAATGGGAGAGGACTGGCAAATGGAATAAAACGTACTTGTAACAATCCAGTCTGTGCTCCGACCAGGATGGAAACCCGGGTTCGGTGTAGTAGGTGGGCCCTGGAGTGCCGTATACCAGATCTCAAAAGGCGATATGCAGCCGCTTGAACTTCTTCCAGCGCGAGAGATACAGTAGGTGAACCGTGACGCATTCAGCTTCAAAAAGTGCCGTAGCAATATTTCTGTCTGTGGTGACGCGATTTCCAACGGGAGACATTGAAATCTTCCATGATCCAGATGGTTGGAAGCAGCCAAGTCAAGGAGTCCTCAGTCTAACTTTGAGTCCATAGCTGCTCCCTCCGGACTGCGTGGTGAACATTGAGCAAGTAAGTTGGTCGGCCCGGATGTCCGATCGGAAGTTTCGGTTGCGGACTTTCCAGGTCTTCCCACCATGAACCACCACGATACCCCGCCATTCTGCCTTTTCATCGGTTCGTTACGCCCAAATCTTCATTTGCCGCTTCAACTCGCGATATTCTGGGGTGCTTCGACTTCTCCAAGCATATTTGGTCAGTCTCATGGGCATCAGTGCGGAACCGAGTTTCAATCTCTTGAAATTCGACCCGAGTTGCATGGTACTTGCTGGTAGTCTGCCCACTATCTGTTGTCGCCTATTCACGGCCTAAAGAAAACCCTATCGAATCTCGTAAACCGGCGATATAAACCCGATCGACCTGCGTGGACAGCGACGCAGGGAAGAGGGTAGTTGGTATTATTAGGCACCGATAACTTGCTGGACTTTTCGATGGGCAGCATTTATGTACTCTCTGCGGAACATTGGCTCGCTCTATGTTATCTCCGTCAGATACAGTCAGGGTGGATCCAGCAATAGAGCTATCTCTGGATTCTTTCCAAAAGTGTCGCGGCGATTTGACGACATCCTCTAAATCAGCCACTGTGACGGGCACACGACGGCCGTTCTTGAGACTATCAGCTTGCGACCCATGTTCTCACTTTCCTTGCGCTGTGCTAATGTCGAGAAGCAGCGCACCACTGCGCATCTTATTGCTGCTGTGGCGCGCACAGCACCTACGCAGATCGCCCGCCCTTGCAGAGATTGTCCCAGGTGTCCTCAAAGCCGTGCACCGTGACGATAGCTGCTACTGTGCGACGGCGGCTTGCAGGTAACGCGTCAATGGGATCTTGCGCATCGTATCCTCACACGGAGAATACGTGAAGGGCTCCATCACACAGGCAGGCATTTAAAACATCAAGTATGAACCCGTATGCCCAATTTTGTGCTGTTCTTGCCATCCTCCTCATTCCCTTTCATCAGAACGACGCAGGTGATGATGAAGGCGAGGAAATGGCAGACGCAGACGATGATGATGACGAGGTTGAGTTGGCCGACCAAGGACCTCAACCTCTGTTCCTGCTACTTCCCTCAGTCCTTCAACCAAAGATATTCCGACGACGAAGACACATACAAAATCCGTCGCTCAGCCGATTGTGTGACATTATTTGCTTTTGCTCTAATGGAAAATCGTGTTGGGCGTCAACTCAGCTGGATATCTCGAAGGTTATTACTCACTCGGAATTCCTCTGAGTCGATGAAGGCACTCAACGAAGCATTGCGCCTCAAAATTTGGTTTGTGCTTTGTGTGTCTTGACTCTTTGCTTCTGAGCACCCATTTTCGAAGCTTCATTACACCGTCAATATTGGGCCGAATCCTTAGTCACTTTTTTCCTCGATAGTTCATACAGCCATCTATACCTGTGGGGTTTTCCAGCATAAGTTTCTCTTGATAGTTAAGGCCCCATAACCCGAGTACTGCGACACCTTTCTGTCACGCATTGTGACACATGTGACAACTGGTGTTAGCCGGGGTTCCTCACCACCACAACGCCAGCCGTTCCGACCATACGACACCGACTGACGCCTTGTTATCTTACTTCGAGCGCGCGCGCGTATCTTCCGGACGGAGTGGGGTTTGGGTTACAAGATTTTATGTGCACGCAGGATGAATCTGGCGGGAATTTGTGGATCATTGACGCGATGCCAGTTGAGTGACTAGCCTACGTAGGACGCCTCTGCGGGAGTGTCGGCGCGGAAGGCGGTGTAGCCGGGGTCGGAGGGGAGAGGTGTGACCCAGGGTTTAAGGAAGACGCTACAGCTAAGTATTATCTGTCTCTTTTTGGTATTCATGCGACATTTTTATCTCATGAGGAACTACTCAGTTGCTTGGAGGATGTTAACAGTGTCTCGGGCTCGTTGGTCAAACATTTCACCTTCACCGCAGCGAGCGCATCCGCCACCACCACCCGCATCGCCCCCGACATCACAAAACCCTCAAAATTCCCCTCATCCACCCACGCGAACGCCTGATGCTCATTTGGATCAAGAATCGGATCCCTCTCCGTCCCACCCTCGACCTCAACCACAAAATTATACTGCCGCGCCGTCCCCTTGGGCGTAGAATATTCAAACCCGGGAAACTCTGCCACGATTCGCTGCACTTTGTATCCCGTCTCTTCGAACGTTTCCCGGGAGACGGTCTCGAGGAGGTGTGTGTCAGTTGATTCGCATTTGCCGCCGGGGAGCTCGTAGAGGTCGGGGAAGAGGGTTTCATGGGCGGCGCGTTGGACGACGAGGACTTGGGGGGTGGTGGTGGCGCGCCGCATGATCGCGACGCCGATAACGAGGCGCTTGCCTGAGTTTTCGGCGGTTTGTTCGAATTCGGTTAGAGGGTTGGTGAATTTCGCGAGACTTGGCTCGTATGTAGCCGACATGGTGGATGAAATTTGGAAAGTGATGCAAATCGATCGAAGATCGCAAATCCAAAAATGGTAAGTAATTATCAGTATGTACATACAGTAGCCAAGCACCCAATAAGCAAAATGAGAAGAAATGTTGTGTTAATAAGTACAAGATCGAAACAAGGCTTAGCCTCAACCTCTTTCGCAGATTACTCGTCGACCAATTTATCTCCCAAGTCGGGACGCATCACAACGCTTCCTTTTGCGAGCGCTGCGTCAACGATCCATCCATATCGCTGGAATTCTAAGCAGGCGAAGATAGATTAGAACGATAGCCACAGAGAACGAGAGACGCGCTACGAGGATGTACATACTCGATGAACATTGGTGGATTGCATGGCGCGCACGAAAGAGGAGTCGATCCGGCTGGAATCTTCCAGGATTTTGCGGAGGTTGCGCCGGGAGTTCAGGCTGTAGCAGAAGAAGAAGAAGAGGTCAATGGGGGAAGGAAGACCGGAACGAGAACGGACTGACGTTGCGAGGAGGGCGTTGGTGTACATGCGTCCGAGGGAGAAGTGGAGTGCCTGGAATGAGTATGAGTATGGGGTGGGGTGGGGGGTTAGTGGTGCAGCGGGGACGCACGATGAAGATAAATGTATGCGGGGTGGCGAGGTACTATGGACCGGTGTTAGTGTTGCAAGAATCTTCAAGTGAAGAGAAAACGTACGACAGCGAGACAAGCTACGGCGAGGAGACTGCATAGAGGGATTCAATTAGTCAGTCGGGGAGACGGTCAATGAGACAAAGCAACTAACCTGGTAGCGAGACCAGTGGCAACTGTATATTGGACGATGCGGGCTACGACGAAGCTACTCCTGCGAGGCGAAATGATCGGCAGTCAGTCATTGTATAGAGAAATAGATAGAAGATTCGAGCGAAAAGACACCCACCGCTCAAACGTCGTCTTTCCCTGCTGGAGATGCCACACAAGAATGATAGCGATGGCGACGTCGACAGCGGCGCTGAGGCCGAGGGTGGTGACGACTTCCGCTGTGAGGGAGCCGAAGGCGGCGACGCCGGGGATGCGGCTGATTTGCGCGGACATGGCGGCTTCGAGCCCGAGGACGGTGAGGCAGGCGGCGGCGAGGACGGTGGTGAGAAGGTAGTTCTTTTTGCTGAAGATCCAGATTCTATTGAGAGTTGAGTATGATGAGACAAAGAGAGGGAACTCAATGAATGACTTACCGAGTGAGGAAGAATGCTTGACAGAGGGCGGAGGCCATGCCGACGAAGACGAGGTGGAGGTCGAGTGCTTGGGTGGAGAGGAGGAGGGCTGCGGTGTTGCCCCAGCTGGTGATCAGGTAGTGGTAGCAGGATTGGCAGATCAAGACTAGGTGTGCGACGTCGAGGAACCTGGAACGGATGAGACGCGTGAAGAGACTGACTATGAGTTCACTGACCATACACCCGCAACCTGATAGACGGTTAGAAAATATTCAAATGCATACTTTCGAGACTTACTAGAAGTTTCAGGCTGAGGTGATCGTTCGGAAAACTTTCATAGTAAATGTAAGCCTGGAGTGTGAGGACACCCTGAAAGCTGCGGCCGTAGATTTATCACCGTGCAGCAATACGAGGCGCCAGAGATCTTACAATGTTGCGAATAGCACTGAGCAGATGGAACATCAGAACGCGGGTTGGTGAACTGCGATAGCGCGTACCTCCAATAAACATCGCGCCATACGTGGTGCTCAACGGGTCTCCCATTGTTTTCGAGCTAAGCTGGCGGATAGCAAGAGCAGGTCGCTGGGGAGTCAATGGTGCCTCGTGCTGCGTAATATATAAGTGAAGACGCCACAAAAGGGTTGCTTCTAGAATCTACTCCGGGTCGGACGCGAAGTGCGAGTAAGTGAATAAGTAAACGGTTGGACGCCGACTTCGTTTCGCCGAGAACGCCGAGGGTGCAGGGTCAGCACGACAGGACAGGCAAGGCAAACTACGAAGAAATCGGTAGTCTTGTGGTACGGTGTTTGCATTTGAACGGGTTCTTGCGGTCGGGACACGTCGCGGTCGAAGTGCGGGTGTAAGGCGTCTATTCTGTCGCTGCTCATCGACGATCGTCGTGGTCAATAATCAAGTTGAGACGCGCAAGGAGGGAGCAGTGATGCATGGAAGGATGCTGTCACTAGAAACCGCAGTACAGGAAGCACAAAGGGGGGAAACGAGGACGAAGGCTGATCATGCATCAGGAGCGCAAAGTCAAGTTCTTGAAGATTGGTGCGGCTCTGCAATGTGGTGGTGACTCCATGAGATCGTCGTGCACATTTAAGTGAAGTTCAGTCATATGTGGTCGAGCCCCATCCGCGGAAACGTCGAGACGAGCCCAGCAAAGTCAAATTTCGCAACAGAGATCCCGAGCATCCATTGGAATTATCTTCTCTCCCTCCAGACATCGATATTCTCCAGACATTGAAATTCATGAGCAGCAAGGATGTTCGTAGAAGGGGAACCGATCCATTGTACTGATGCTACGAGCGCCTGAAACGTCACGAAGAGAATACGCAAATGGATTTCCTCCCATTGCTGACAGACGCCATACTCGCCGCCAGAAGCTGCGCCCTTCGAATTCGCTGTGGGCTAGTACGAGTACGACCAGTATCCTCCAGGTATAGTCCGCTGCACGATGATTTGCGGAGGAGCGACTTTGTCGATCTTGATTGCAGGCCACAAGCGGGGGTCTGTCCATTGTCTGTCCAAGGTCTGTCCGACTCGGAGATTCGATCTAGAGCGCGTCAATTGATTGCTCCCACGCTCGACTAAGGACTTCTTGTTCATTGAGTCATTGACGACCTCGCTGTTGCCCTCGACATTATCCTCCCTGCTCTCCTCGATGTTGCTTCCACCGGCCGGCGCTCCGAGGTGCGGATGGTTTCCCCAATTAAAGATTTCTCGGCATGTCGACAATGGCTCACTTACCTGAGAAGACCTTGAACAGACGGACCAGCGTCTTGGCCATACAGACGCGGAAACGTCCCTTCAATGCATGCGCTATTTCGAGAGAACTGGCCTGTGCGCACTTTCGCCGTTGCAGATATCCGCCTCCCACAAAGTCGATCATTGGGCCTCTATCGTCGGAAGACGCTTCTGCCCCCCGCGCCTTGATGTCACTGCTGGCCGACCAGCCATGGCAGGATAGACACACCTCCGCCGCGACAATGCTTTGTCTTTGGCAATTGGCAATTTCTCCTTGCATCTGGAATCAGCTGACAGCACTGCCCTCCACCGCACGAAGACATCCGTCCAACATCCGTCGGCAAAAACTCAAAATTTTCGGCCATTGTAATCCGTTCGGCGAACCGAATATCATTCATGCCATGCGCCGCAGTCGCGCGTTCGTCGTAATCCTGAGAGGCATCTCTGCATGCTGAGAAGATTCTCGTTGAGGGTGAGTTCATTACTGCAGGTGTATGACCGGTTTGAACGGATTCATCCAGTTATGTCGAAAATCGCAAGCCGTCTTCTTCCGTGGACTCATTCTGAGTCAACCAATCAACGGCTGTCTTCTATTGCCGACATCCTCTCAACACATCGAGTATGATCGACGCGATGCTCTCCAGTATCATTCAATTTGATCCTGAATTCGATATCTCGAGCTGCACCGCGAGTGCCCGAGACGGAAAGTGCAGTGAACGAAGCGTGCTACTAACGTAGTGATGAATGCACACAGCCCGCTGGGTTCAACGAACGCAGAAGTTACGACCACTGGGGCTCCAACGGGGTGAATTGGCCGTGTTCGAACCACGCAGCAGCGCCAATTTCAGATGTCTCTTCAGCCTCGCTCTATTACTATATGGCTCTTGTTCCCCTCAACTACTTCGGTCGCCATTTTTCTCTTCAACGCTCTCTCCCTCGTTCCGCTCTTTCCACCCGTCTGGCAACATGACCTCCCCCATTCGTTTTCATGGCCAACCCCGGTATAACATCACTGATGCCCCCATACCTACGCATCGTCCCCCCGTTCAATCTTCTGGCACCGCCGTTCGCCGTGCAAAAACTTTCACTCGACCGGAGCGCGCTGTTGCCCCGGTGCCTCTCATTACCCCCCGCAACAGAGCCAGGTGCAGTCCCACTACCGGCCGGGTCGCACGAGAACGATGCCTGGCGCATAACTTCCCTCATTCTCACCTTTTGGGCCCCTCCCTTCCTGCTCAAACACATCGGCGGCATGCGTGACAAGAATGTCCGTCAGGCCTGGCGAGAAAAACTCGCTCTATGCATGATCATAGCGCTTCTCTGTGGCGCGCTCGCCTTCATCACGCTTGGTTTGCAGCGCGTCCTTTGCACGAACGCCCAGGCGACCAGTAGCGACTTCATCCGCGTTGGTTCGCGATTCGGCACACTCAGCGTGAACGGCGTCGTGTATAACATCACCGCCTCCAAGTCTCCCGCCGACCTCTCATTCTTCGCTCTTGCCGCCAGCCTTCCCGGACGGGATGTCACGAATTTGTTCACTCGTGAAGCAGCCGACTTTCCCAGATGCGCCGGTCTTTCCGCTCGTGCAGCTTTAGACCCTCCTTGTACCGCAGGAACGCCTTGTCGCTTCCCAAAAATCACCAATTCCACACTCTCCGCTATTGGGTTCGAGCCGACTCGTTTCACGGCGGGGTACTCGTGGGACCAGGTCGGCCACATGAACATGTCCCATTACCTCGTTCTCGATGGCGCCGTCCTCAACATGACCACGTACTTTGTGAATCACCCCAGTGCCATTCCGGGCGATGCCGTCGACGCTGCACTGCGTTCCATCCTCAATCAGCCCAATACCGCCAGTGGGAAAGATGGCACCCGTCTCTTCTCATCCCGCTCCAATCTCAACGCCGCCATCCCTTGCCTCCGGCAGCGCTACTTTGCTGGAAACATCGACAAGGTCACCCCTGGCTGTTTCATCACCACGCTCGTTCTCTACTCCGGCCTTGGGATCATTCTCAGCCTGGTGCTCATCCGGTTCTTCATGGCGATCTGGTTCAAGTGGGTGGTCTCACCGCGTCTTGCGGGCAACGTCCCGAAGGAGAGTCTTCGTCGGAAGGCTATCAGCCCGGCCGTCATGCCGGAGGGTGCGAATCTCTCCGTGCACAACCGCACTGGCACGGCGCCGTGGTCGAACGTTGGACCGAAACCAGTCGCCCAAGCCAAACCCGCCGCTCCTGTTATAAGTCTCGCGCAAATCGGCGCCGAGCTCTTCGCCGTCTGCCTTGTCACCTGCTATTCAGAAGGCGAAGGGTCTATTCGGAGTACCTTGGACGCCATTTCGAAAACCAAGTACTCCGACACGCGAAAGCTCATGTTTGTTGTGGCGGACGGGATGGTTACGGGTGCGGGGGAGCAGCGCAGTACGCCTGACATCTGTGTCAGCTTACTCGATGCCGATCCGCGCTTTGGGGAGCCGATACCCATGAGTTATCAGTCAGTTGGCTCTGGAGCTCAGGCTAGCAACCGAGCGATGGTGTACGCTGGTCATTACAGTGAGTAATTCCGGCTGCTCGTTCCACTCAGACGTTGACTTCGGCTAGCTTCTGGCGGACGTCGTACACCTACCGTGGTCGTCGTCAAATGCGGTATGGAGGCAGAGGCTTCGACAAAGAAGCCAGGCAATCGTGGCAAGCGCGATAGTCAACTGATTCTTATGAATTTCTTTTCGCGTGTGACATTCAATGACCGCATGTCGCCTCTCGATTTCGACCTCTTCCGCAAAGTCCACGTTCTCATGGGCGTCACTCCGGATTTCTTTGAAGTGTGTCTGATGGTGAGACTTCGCCGTTGATTCGAATTCATCAATCTCATGCGATACTTTGAAGGTAGATGCAGACACCGTTATCTATCCCGACTCTTTGCGGAGCTTGGTCAACTGCATGAACCACGACCAGATGATCATGGGCGTATGTGGCGAAACTCGAATTGCCAATAAACGCACATCCTGGGTCACTGCGATACAAGTTTTCGAATATTTCATTTCGCATCACCTGGCAAAGGCGTTCGAATCTGTGTTTGGTGGTGTCTCCTGTCTTCCTGGATGTTTCTCTATGTTTCGACTAAAGGCGCGGAAATCGACTGGGGACGACTGGGTCCCACTTATCATCAAACCGGAAATCGTCAGGGAATATAGTCAAAACGAGGTTGTCACTCTTCACCAGAAGAATCTTCTGCTGCTGGGGGAGGACCGCTTTCTCACTACCATCCTTCTCCGCACCTTTCCGAATCGGAAAATGATGTTCCTGCCGCAAGCTCGATGTCGCACCGTCGTTCCTGATACATTCTCTGTGCTGCTGTCGCAGCGACGGCGGTGGATCAATTCTACCATCCATAACCTCATGGAACTCACACTCGTGCGCAATCTTTGCGGGACGTTCTGCTTCAGCATGCAGTTTGTCGTGTCCATGGATCTGTTGGGCACGGTGGTTTTGCCGATAACCAACCTGCTTATCTATACACTTATCGTCATGACCGCGCTTTCGCCTCCCAAAACATTTGAGGAGGCTATCCCCGTCGTTCTTCTCGTCGCTGGGCTCGGGCTTCCCGCAATACTCATCTTGCTCACCACCGGGAAGGTGATCTATACATTTTGGATGATGATTTATCTCCTCGCGCTGCCTGTATGGCATTTTGTGCTCCCGGTTTACGCTTTTTGGCATTTTGATGATTTTTCGTGGGGAGAAACAAGGTGCGTGTGTTTTTTACCAGCTAGACACCTTTCATTGACCTTTTCGTCTTTTGTCGCAGGAAAGTGGAGGGCGAACGGAAAGACCGTGGACACGACGGAGGAGGAGGGATTGCGGGTACGCAGGTTCCCTTACGACGTTGGGAGGATTGGGAACGATCGCGGCTCCGAAAATTACGGCGAGAGGAGCGACGCCTGAGAGAGTTTGAGCGTATCTATCCCTCAAACTCTTCTCCTCAAAACGTTGCCCACTCCCTGTCTGCGCATGATGGGTGGAGCCAGAGCCATGGATTGGACGCAACGGACACATATTCCTTCCAGTCGACCATGGATGACGACCGTTGGGGGACAGAAATTGGAGGATATAATGAACGCGATGTCAAATACCCGGCACCTCCAGTGGGGCTACTACTCCCGCCCGACTCGGACCTCGAGTTCATCGAAACCATTGACAGTAAAGAGCTCGAAGCCATGCTCGAGAGTGGTTTTGACGACACTTCGACTGAGGGGAGCGCATCGCCGTCCCTACCAGCGGTACGCTATCAATTGCAAGATGCATCGACATCAAGCTTGCACCTGGCGGCCGGTGTGCGTGGCGATGGGTATGCCTCATTAGCACCTGGCCAGCGGCCTCCACCTCCGAACGTCGTATTTTCACCGACAACACCCACGGCGCCTGTTGGTCCAGGTCGAGGTCCCGGCACTTTGCCACGGGGAACTCCGCCAGTACGACGTGGAACAGAACAGTACCAGCCGCAATATGGTTCTTTGGGTCCTCTGGGTCCACCAGCTCGATAGTAGCTCACCGGCAAGATCTGTATAGCTTGATGTTGTTCCATCTCTGCAAAGTACACTTTACGTGTGGAGGCAGGTGGAGGCTCCGAGCGATACACGTCCCCGCTGGCACCGCATCTTACTCTCGCTCCCTCTTTTGCTTATGGTACCCGCTCCAAGTCGAAGCGGAATAAGTTAGCCGCAATTTGTAAACTGCATTGCGAACCGGTTACATACATATACTTACACACAACATATTGCCGAATCTCTGTGCGCTTTCCTAGAAACCCATCGCTGCTAGGCTGAATAAAAATCGACAAGCAAAGTCCATATGGGTTTACGTTGTCTGATAAGATTGCCAACAGTTGGATCAGCGAAAAAAATTGCGTTGACCTTCGGCATTGCCGCAGTCCACACCATATATACGACCTACATTGCCAAACGAGAGCCTCATGTCGTATTTCCCCACATCTAACTATCCATGAGCAGCCTACGACGACTCCGGGCTTGGGTCTTCAACCATGAGCTGGATCCCAATAAAATTCGAGACCAGCTCAGCGCATCAGCTGTCCCCGTCTCTTCTGCAGATTGCAGGACTTGTTCCGATCCTTGCGACGACGGTAAGAGTCTTATCTGATAAATTCCCCGCAAATCAATAAATCGAGAAGGACACGGCGAGTATCCTGCTCGATTCAAAGTCGATACGGAAACTCAGATGCTTGGGACTGTCAGTCCATATCGCCGACAGGTAAAGTGTTAACAAAACCATCTCTGCGTTTATATGAGCTACAGCGCTGAACTGAGAGGCTTGCAGGTCCTCATCTCTACCGGAACGACGGACTGGGACCTGGAAATAACTTGGACAAGTGGATCGCTGGCGTCGCATATTTCAAAGGCTTATCGCAGAACGACGAACGCGCTGTCTACCGCTGTTTCTAACCTCCCGCATATCTCGGGAGTATTCGGCGGCTCAGAGTCTAGTTGGATTTCCATTCTGAACGCAAGCCACAAGACAATCTCGGAAGACCCAAATTTGGAGACTGTGCTCATTTTCCCGGATTTTATGGTTGTTACTGATGTTCCTTCGACGCGCGAAGGTGGGAAGTTGTTATGGGAGACGGCGCTTGACCCACAGATTCCTCGTGTTTTGGGCTCCCCAGAGACGAAACTCCAGACATGGGTTTTGCCTTATTCCTGTGTGATCACTTTTTGTTCGATGTTTAGCATTTGGCTCGTCTTCTTTGTAGCTGAAAGCTGCATCCAGGTTCTCACAGACGTAGAGACGGTCGCTGTGGTATCTCAGCGCCGAAACTCGAGCATGGTGGGTCAGTGATCTGTGAACATACCTCCGAATTTAACCAGAACCGTTCGTCCAGCGTTTATGCACGCCCTACAACAACGGGGATGGACTGTCGACACTCATCTTGAACATATCATTGACCCTCCGCTGGAGAATTTTTCCGGACTCATTGCAGACAAGGAGAAGCACGTTTTGCAATCCCTCAAAGATTTGCGGAACGAGAAGAAGGCACTCATTCTCTACAACTCGCACATGGGCGGTCATCAGTACTCCGGAAATTGCATCGTTGAGTGTCTCGTTGTTATAAAGCGTCTGTAGTGTGTAACCTGCTTCAGATATATACTCCGAACGGAGCTTCCGTGTGGTATGGCCGAGTCACACCGCATGAGGTGGATGCTGTGGTCGAAAATACGATCGAGGGCGGTTTGATCCTTCCGGCGTTGTTGAGGGGTGGGCAGAATATATCGAAACCGGGATGCAGTACCCTACATGAATGGTAGCATTAAATTTCGTAGTCCTGGTTGCTATGTACTCGCAACACATTTCGGCCTGCTACCATTGGCATCCACTCTCGCAGCTGTTCCTCAGAAAGAGGCGGATAGAACGGGGATCCGGTAAAGACGTCGACATCCTTCAAAGCTAGCAAAACGCCATTGCCAATTAATTCGTCTAGTTCTTTCCATTCCGCTTGACTCGTCTTCTGGCTGACAGTCACAGAAATAGTGCGAAGAGTGGCCAAGTGGCCGAAATCCCCGAGAATTCGGAGGGTCTTGGTCAACGAAGCTAAAAATGGGACTTTTAGCTCCAGTACTTGAAGCTTCTGTGCTTGGGGCAGCGCGCCCGAGTCCAGAGTTTCTTCGAGGAAGAGATCTACGATGAAGCGTTGGATATATACCGAATATGGAAGGCAAGAAAGAACATCCACCGACCTGGATAGTAGGCGCGTATTTTGATTTCTTCAAGTGTTGCTGCGTTCATGCGAAGCAAGACGTTCATGGGAGTGTTGTGAAGGTACAGCGAGCGAAGATGCGTGATATCAATCGCGGTGAACGAGTCAAGCAGGTCTTGCACCTGACCCTTATCAAGGAAATACAGCTGAAGGGATTCCAATACAGCACGGGGTGGGGGCTGCTCCGTCAGAGGGGTTTGAGATTGAGAGCCTTCTGGACTACCCAGTACAACGGAGCGTAACACTAGCGTTTTAAGGCTCGTGCTCTGCAAAAGCAGGGATTGAAGCTCTAAAGCATCTGCGAAATGAGTGTACCAGAGCGTGATATGACGCAGATACGGTAGAGCGAATGCAGACAAAAACGAGGCACGAATGGCTTCCGGGTATGATTGCCATGGAACCTGCTGGCTCTTAGACTCCGGATACATGTCGAGTCGCGCCAGATTTTCCAGCGACGCGAGGATATGCCTGATGGGCTCGATATTGTCGGGATCATCTGCGAGGCAGTATTCCAGGTAAAGAGCGCGAACATGCAACGCAAGATGTGGACTCTCTTTCAGAAGAGTAGATAAGACGAAGGGCGGAAGTTGGGCGTCTTTGCTGACGGTGACCCCATGGAAAATATAGGTCTGACAAGGATGGACGAAAGCATGGGATACGAGGGAGCACGCTTTGAGTGTGTCAAGGATCCCTGGAGTGTTGTCGACGATCCAGGGGTCACGCTGCAAGTCTACATCGTCGACGACGGCGTCGATGATAGAGTTTACGAGTTCCTGGGGCAGTTCCATGGGTTCGATGGTGCAGGGTCAAGTCAAGTCCCACTGAGACTCGTTGGACGAGATGCTTAACACTAGTCTAGGGTTAGGGTCAATCACGAAGTCGGAAGTCGGGCCCAAAGCGGGCCGGCCTTCCGGGACGTTCACAGAAATCTGACTTGGAACTTACCACGACGGCCACGATGTCTTCCGGGTCAATGACTTCTCTCTACTCCTCATCGAATGCGCGTCTGACCTCTATTGTCTCCCATTTCAGTGGTGTGCGGCTCAAGGTTGTGGTATGCAGGCATCTTGGCCCAGCAATGCCTCCCCTTCTCGAAAGGAAAGATGTCGATGTGAGCTATCAATGGGACCGATTGACAGAACGCTCAATTTTCTCAGATCGTACTGTGGCCCGAAGATCGTAGCTGCGAGAGGGCCTGGCTGTTAGAAAACATCAAGGGTGCTGCGGGAGTTCTAGTTCTTATTCCAGAGGCAGTACGTCCTAGTCTTGAAGCCAGACGATTTCGAATTCATTTTTCAGGTCAATCAAGAACTACTGGATGCAGGTGATTTATCAATAATATTCTTTCCTGAGCTATCAAACCAAATTCAATAGCTGGTCCAAATCTGCGTGTCGTGTCGACCATGTCAGTTGGTTACGGTACATTTCTAAGCCGATAATTCCATCCACAAGGTCTTACAATTTGAAAGAACATATTGATGTTCCCCTGATGGCACAGAACGGCATACGAGTCGGCTATACGCCCGATGTCCTAACTGAAGCAGGTATTTGCCGCGTTTCCTTGATTTCACCGAAGATACTGATTTTGCTCAGTCGCCGATATCACGATTATGCTCGCCCTTATGGCCGGTAGAAATGACGGGGTCGCATATACTCTCGTCAAGAACGGAGAGGTCGGTATTCCCCCGATAACAATTTTTGGTATCTCCGTATCTAATCTGCCGCGGTACAGTGGTGCAAGCCTAATTTTGGCTGGTCCCCGTTCACATTTTGCGGCCCACAACTAAGCACGAGTCTCTCCTCACCAACTCGTACGGTCGGCTTCCTTGGCTTCGGCCGTATCGCGCAAGCGACGCTATCTCGTCTTATTCCTTTCGGAATTACGCACTGCATCTATACAGCAAGCCCAACATCCCAACCTGACACAGCTCGCGACGATGCCCTCAAAGCAAAGCATAACCTCAAAGGACTCGATCGCGTCGATATTGACCGCCTCGCGCGCGAGAGCGATGTGCTATTCTTGCTAACACCCGGCGGAAAAGAGACGTATCATCTTGTAGATGCTGCTTTTCTGAGAAAGATGAAGCCGATGAGTGTGCTTGTGAATACAAGGTCGGTCCTACGCTCTCTCCGATGTAAGAAATGTGACTTATCTATATTCGGTCTAGCCGTGGTTCTGTCGTCGACTCTGACGCGCTCGCCACCGCACTACGCGAGAAATGGATCTGGGGTGCGGGACTCGACGTGGTGGAAGGGGAGCCAGCGATTACTTCGGATCACCCGTTGGTGAAAGAGTCAAGGTGAACAAGTTGATTCTTCTGGTCGCGTTGCTTGTGTTAATTTCATTAGGTGTGTTATGGTTCCACATATCGGAAGCGCGACTTTCCAGACGCGTCTTGACATGGCCACATGCGCCATCGACAATTTAATCCAAGGGGTTTTTGGCGGAGAAATGCCAGCCGAGTTGAAACAGTCCGCGTAGGAGAAAGTCAATCGGAACCGAATTTATTTCTGTATGAATAGTTGTACAACTTTATTGCGGATGCATAGGTGCACAATGTTGTTGTGTTGTTGTACTCTTCTACTCATCTCTATCTATGGGCTGTAATCTACCCGATTGCACTTCATCCGAGTCACTACTTCATTCTGCCGAATTTCAACCGTCTTCGTTCGTCTCAACTCGGCGCCGCTCCCATCTCCGAGACCCAACCACGCGGCGCTTGATTTCCTGCTGGTCAAAATAAAATGTCGAGTTCATCGGGATTCTTTCAAGATAGTGTGTCCGCATTGCTAGGGAGTCAAAGGATGCCAGGGAGGAAGTTTGCCAATACCGGAAGCGAAACAGGCAACAAGAAAACATCTGGCCGCCTCGTTCGGATGCAGAGGTGCTGAGTGATTAGAGCCGCAACTGCAATGATGGTCAGTGCATTGCATATAGACACCAAAACCAAAATGTCGAAAGTAGTGTTTATACCTTAAGCTTTCGGACACGGCGTGATCACTTGAATGTACGCATTGCCAGAAGCGGCACCGAGCGAACTCAAGCTTCCCTTGCAGTTGGGCTGCATGAATTGGTTCAACTTTGGCGCTCGCTCTATCCGCAACGCTGCACATGTCGTTTCGATGTCCACGATCCCCGACTCCGCCACAGCCTGATTCATCGCCGCCTGCAAGTGTATACATATTGAACCAGGGTTCATCGAAAACTACGAAAACGATACGCACGAATTGATGCGTTTGCTCGCTGGTCTTTGCAGGCGGCAAAGTGCCGTTCACAGCCTTCTCGATGAGATCCATACGAGCTTGCGAGAGCGATCCTTGGGAGTAATCGGTCACGGCAAACGGGATACCGAACTCGCAACAGAGCATGACGACGTGAAACCATGAGATGTATGTGCCGATGCCGGCGTTCAGCGCGACGATCGCGTCGGGGTGCTCGGCGGGGTCGCGCGAAGGACGGTAATATTCGTGCTCGGGGTCGAAATCGAGGAAAACGCGGACTGTGCCTTGGCCGCAGGCGGGAAGGGCGGTGTATTCGAAGACGCAGGGCCGGAAGGATTGGGCGTCGCCTCTACAATTTGCGAGTTGGACTGCCATTTGGGCGCTAGGGCCGAACATGACGAGATCGAGGTCGGTGTTGGGAAAATTCAGGGCGAGCTCTCCGAAGCTGGTTGCGAATTAGATTTCATTGGCGTCGACACGGCGAAGACTTACAGAGGTATGAAGCAAATTTCTTCCTAGAGTAGAGTAAGGTTGATTATCGAAATGAAACGGTGGCGTTGGATACCGATTCAGACTCACCCTCGCGCCGACATAGAACACAGTTAGTTTTCTTCTGGGTTTGGAAACTGCAGCACATGGGTCGAATCCCAGCTCTTTCAAGCAAGCGTACACTGTCATGGGCCATTGAAGCAACAAAGCCGCAGGCGAAGTGATGGGCAACCCGCGCCACTCGTAATAGCTGGTCCACGTCTCTTCGAAATTCGGGGGGAAACTCGGAAGGGTGGCATCGGGGGCGCTCAACTCTAGCGATGGAATTTGAGCCTTCGGCAAGCGCCAGCCATCCTCCTCACTCAACCGCTCCCATGGGGCTTCAAACCCTTTAAGATCTCCCAATTGTGAATCTCCTCTTACATGCAGCGCCCAGTAGCCGACTTTATCGCGCGTCGTCCCAAGAAGACCGAATGGAAGGAGGAGAAGAAGGTCGCAGAAATCTCCGCCTTCAGCGTAGCCGATGTTGGTCCAAGGGAATTGCGCGAGAAGTTTCGTGAAGAGAGACTTATCTTCGCGGTCGCTCTGTCGATTCAGATCAGAGGCTAGTTCACGCGCTGTCATAAAGACGTACAACCTTTAGCGCAGGGCAGCTAATCTTGTGGTTCCACCATCCTCGTTTGGCGCATTCAGGGGAGCAATAGATGACTGCTCTACAGGCTGAGCATACTTTAACCTGGTACGTTCCATGTAGTAGAGAGTAAAGGCATAAAAAGGAGTATAAACCTTGTCCTTTGCCACTGGTTTCTTGCACGTCGAGATGGAACATTGGAGTCCTGCGGTAAGCAATTTGAAGCGGATGGAAGGGTCGTGATTGTGGAGGTCCCATTGCTTTCGTAGAAGATCGTGCTGGAGCTCAACTCGCGCCGCCATCATCCTCGCCTCGTTTCCGATGATAGTCGACATGGTGGATGCCACTGAAAGAGTTTGACCCGTGACGCCAATATGACACGCTTGTTTGCCTTTGTCACGGTGTCGCGTTTGATGCCAATCGGTGATCGCCGGTTCTCATCAACAACATCCTCAACTTTCAGCTGCAGCAAGGCTCGAGCCATCGAACTCTAAGCTAACTCATACCTGTGCTACTAGATACAGTGCTCGTGCCGCTTAAATGACGGGCTGATACAAGGCTACAAGACAAGGCATACTACAACTACATATGGAATATTATCCAACGTGCGTTTGAAAAGGGCGCATTGAATGTGCCCTACCGCCTACCTTTCTAGCATTGGGATCCTTCACCGACGCCCAGCATTGCGCAGTGAAGCAGATTGGACATCCGACAAGCAACGCCGGCAATGGTATCACCTCTTCCGTGAATACCACTGTTCAATGGCAACGTTAATTTATTGGAATTTCTTTGGCAACACACTCTGGTTCCCCAAGCAGCCCACCGTGCAGCCCAGACGCCAACAGAGCTCGCCTTTTCTATCCCCGTCTTGTTACCCCGACTCTGACATCACTCGTTATACTCATCCACCAATTGGCTGCATCTTCGCAGACTTCCCACATTGGCGTGATCGTGGCGCCGATAGCTAGCATTGTATTCCGCATTTCTCACTACAACTACGGTCCCGACGGGCTTGAAAGGCCTCGTCATTGCCTGCCACGCGTCCTTGCTCGAGCCCTCGAAGCAACTTGAATATTGTGCTCTGTCACTGATAGCGCTCGGAGGCTCTGGACAATTTCGAAATGGCCACAAGCCCTACTTTAGATAGTATATCGGAGGTCGAAGCATTGCTTCCGCACGACATCCAGGATTCCGACAACACTCAGCCCCCGTTAGCTCGTAATCGTGCATCTGGAAGATGGATAGCGAATCCATATTGGTACGGACCATTCCGTCACTTGTTTCGTCCCTCTGAGATTCAAGTATCCTTCATAACCCAGGGTCATTCCTGTCGTCCTCGTAGCCAACATATCCGTGCGTATACATTTTTCTGCCTAGTTACTTGAGCTAAATTATAAGCACCTAGCGCGGTATGACCGTATCGCCCCGGATTCAAGTCTTCAACGAAATCGCCTGCCGAGTTCTCAGCGCTTCAAGTCCCGGCGATATCTCTCCTACTATGCTGCTGCCTGATACTTGCCAAACACCCGAAGTTCAAGCACGAGCATCCAGAATTCAAGCTTGTATGTCGCTTTAGCTTTGCGTTGGCGATGTTGTCTCGAGTAAGTATCTCAGCTATTGTCATCACCATGAGCGTTTTAAGCTCTGCCTCTACGGGATTATGGTCTCAATGGGGAGACATCAAAGGGCGGAAACTTCTTTTCATCGTGTCAATTGTAAGTGAAGGTTGCTTCCTTTCATACAAATAATGTTGATGCGACTCTAGGTTGGATTTATCGCGATGCGAGCATAATTCAATGCAGAAAATCCTGTCGGCTGATATTTTCCCCCATATCTAGGGAATTGGTATTCATACTCGTGTCTGCGCCTTCAATCAATCAACGAGGAGAGTTGTTCATTCTTATCGGCCCTGTGTTCGAGGGTCTCTGTGGTGGATATAGCGTGTTCAATGCTGTCTTCCATGCGCAAGTATTTTCCCGAAGTCTCTACACCTCTACTTCACACCAATTCTCCTGCTAGTTACATCTCTGACTGCACACCCGACGGATCTCGGTCGAAAATATTTTCCTCCGTCCAAGGAATCGTGTTTGTCGGTCGCGCATTGGGTCCTTGGGTAAGACTTATCATTCAATTCAACACCTTGTATATTAATGACAATGAAATAGATCGCAGGCATCGTCTTATCGAACAGCACTCTAGGCTCTCATTCCTTATTCTACATCAGTGTTTCCATTCAACTGGTTTTGCTGGTGTATGTTCTCTTTTTCGTCCCCGAGTCTCTGCGGAGTAGGGAGCGCCAACGGCCGGAGGTCGACGTTGAACTCGAGCCTCGGCCAACAACAATGAGAGCCATAGAGGACAAGCAGAGTATAAAACAAATCATTCGACGGTTTATGGTTGTGTTCGTTTCGCCCATCACCATGTTTCGGCCGCGGGTAGTCGAGGATGGGGTATCCCGTCGAAAAGACTATAGCTTGACTCTTCTCGGGTCTGCGATGTTTCTTTATATCGTGTCGACTGTCAGTGTGTTTCGTTTTTGCATTGTTTGGCTAGTGCTCAGTGTTTCAGACAGGCGGTTTACCAGCTCAAGTTCTTGTATGGACAGCATACTTATGATTGGACAACTGTTCAGGTATGAAGTTCAGTATACAGGGTTCCGCGGACTAATCGTCGAGTGTTTAGCTTGGATACTACATGTCTTTTGTGCGTACATATCAGTAGCTGGATACCGGTGGTTCAACAATTATTTAAATGTATCATATTCACAGCTCTGGATATCTCGAGCTATCAATCTTCTAATCCTCCTACCCATCTTGATTTCCTATCTGAAGCCGAAGACACCCATCGTCGTACTGTCTGCTCCAGAAGCCATCGCTCGAGAAATACAATTCGACAAATGTCTAGCCCGTGCCTCTCTTACAGTTGACGCCATGGGGGACCTCCTTATCGTTGCCACACCCGCGTCCTCTCAAGTTGCCTTCATCGGTGCGAGCTGTCTGTCGGCGTTCACGTCGGGAGGGAATCCAGGTAAGTGAATAAACACAAAATTCAACTTCAAAGCATCCGACACTTGCTAATTATAACCATGATTCGCCGCCAATAGCGTTACACTCCCTCGGTGCGGTGTGTTTGCATGCCCTAGGACATAGTTCGGAGACTGGCCGGTTGTTTGGGGCGGTGGGGGTGCTGGATGCAATAGCGCATATTATGGCGGTGAGTCTATCGTGTTCTTGATTTGTAATAAGTCCAAATTCATATCTTTTTTCAGCCCGCATTTTTTGCAGCGATATATGGCATGACGGTCGGTAGTTATCCCAAGACGATATTCGTTTTCGCTGCTACCTTTCTGCTTTCTTCTGTTTTGCTGTTGGGAGGGATACGGAGGAAAGGGGTGCAGTGAAAGTGGTGTAGACAGAAAATCCTGTCTTTGTCTGGATATGATAGGAATGGCTGTAGTGTGCTGGATAAGGCGGATTTCGGGGCGATGCGGTTGGCGGTGGCGGATGCGCTCGCAGTGGTAAAGGTTGCCTGACAAGCCAACATCCTCCAGTGTACTGTAGTTCCCAGGAAATAAGAATATCGCATAAATACCAAAAAGACAGTCAAATCGCGTCAATGATCCACAAATCGCCGCCAGCCTCGTCCCGCGTGCACGTAACCTCCTGCAACCCGAACCCCCACTCCGGAAGCTGCGCGCCCTCGCGCGAAGCCAGATAACATCCCGTCAGACGGTGTCGCAGTCGGAACGGCGTCGCAGTGGTGAGGACGGCGCCGCGCAGGGGCTCAACGACCCAATCGTCATTGGCGTCCCCTTCGAACCCCCTCATCCCATACGCCGTCACCTCCCAATGCCCCTCGCCAGACGTGACAGGCGCCGCGAACTCCTGGTGTGAGTGCAGGAATTTGTGCGTCGCGACGTGCCTCAATATGACCGTCGCGTCCCTGGAGACGTGGTGCATGCCTTGGACGTCGTCTTGATCGACAAGCTCGGATCGCATGGATGCGTTGTATATCCGCCACGACGTGTCGTCGCTGCGCGCCGCCGCAACAGCTACTAGCTGTTCTGTTGATAGTTACAAAAGCTAATTAGCTTTCCGGCGTAGTGATACAACTGGGCGCATACGTTCGCTGCTTGCCGGACGCTTGGGATAAGATGCGTTAAGGGAGGATAGGTATCCTCCGGTGGTGGAGACATGTTGCAGCGTGATGACCGCCCCGAAATGGACGACTTCGTGGACGTTGACCTCGGGATAAGACCCATGGTTCATGTTGAATGCGGTTTGGAGGTTAAATGTGAGTAACGAAAGAAAGCCTGAGATGAGGATGAGGCATAGTGTGCTCACTAGGGAGCTCGGCATGAAGGAGGGTGATGGGCGTCGCGGTCAAGGGTGGTTAGCAACACATATGTAATCAAGCGCTTCTTGTCTTTCACCACAACGAGACTTCGACAATATTCAAATTCTATGGAATCTCGACAGTCTAGAGAGCACGAACGAAATTCTAGCTACTCTTTGCATTCCCATTTGCTACTGTATATTCCCTGTGGACTCGGAGGCGCGACAGGATCTCGACAGTATCTTGACCAAGTCCTTTCGACAATGCTTGCTGAGCATTCTGAATAAACATCTCCTCCAAGACTGCGCAGGTGCAGAGATCGATCTGCGTATTCGACTGGACGCGCAAAAATATTCGTTGGCCATGGTCACCGGCTCCTTTGAGTCTTTATTGAACCCAGTTACTTCACGAACTCTGCTTGCGTGGTTTTATGCCAGCATCCTACTTGTCGTCGAGCGCGGAGCAGCTTATGGAGGAAAAGGCTTTCTACATCGAGCTGGTTATGGACGGTGCGCAGTAGCTTCCACCTGGATTACAACATCTACTCATTCCTCCTTCCAGACGTCCTCATAGTACATACCGCATGCTGCCTGTAGCGGGCTTCCCACAGTTACACACCGTGCTCAATAGATTCATCACTACGACCCCAGATCACCGACAGGCTTGACGGAACGAAATGCAAAGAAACTTGAATTGCATAATTCTGGAGGTACCTTAGCTTCCCACAACGGTTCGTCCATTTTTTCTGGAGCGTTTTGCTCTCGAAGTTCATCGTTCCGCAGTCCGAGTCGCGTTGGGAGATGACTACTGGATAGGGTTGTATCTCTTGGGTTATGCGGGTTTATCGACAAGAGCATGAACGAGATTCCTTCGTTGAGCAACTCATCTAAGCCATGCGGATGACCGAGCCTCCCTTCAAGGCTTACGCCGCATGGATGGCCTTGAATTTTACTCATACTTTTGGCTCGCAAACTCTGCTCTCCGCCGACATCTTCAGCTTCAATGTACCGATTCCTTCGAAGTTGTTCTCGATGGGGTGAGACAGATAGTCCTCTTTCGAGTTCGAACTAAATTGACGCTCCAGGAACATGGGCTTGATTCTTTGTCTCCCCAGCATGCCATAGAGCGCGTCAATTCACCTCCACATCCCAGACGCAAGCACTACTTTCGATAGCATTCTTGGAGTCAGCGCACGACACCCCGGTTGTGCCGTGAGCCATCGCGGCCTTCGGAAACACTCAGAGACCCGGCGCCACAATACGCGTCCCCGGATATCCTCCGCTCTTGCCAGCGCGTATTCCGTAGTGGCACACGAGCAGCGGAATCAAAGTCCATGTCACACCACGCTTTGCCACTGTGACAAATCGTCACGCGGTCAAACATTCTTCCTCTGCCCCACTATATTGTCTATAATCATGAGTTGGTTCGAGCCAAGCGTCGAGCAATGTCTACGCCTCCTCCAGCGGTTTACTGATCTCGAAAAGGCCGACAATGCCGCAGAAGCGCTCTCTATCGTCATCACCATGCTCTCTCTCGAACCCGGTATACCTATGAATCCACAATACGAATACACCAACCATGGCCTCGAACTTCTCAAAAGCAACCCGGATTTGCATGAAGATCTGAAGATTGCACATGCAACGAAGTCTTACAACGGTCTGAGAGCGTCGGGTGCGTTCAATATCGGAAATGTGGCATAGTGCCTGACAAGAGTTGCAGTTCTCTTACAAAGACCGGACTACATCTTACCCCAAACTGCCCAAAAGCTTTTAACAGAACTCAAAGCTTCGATGACTA
The DNA here is from genome assembly GCA_037176885.1 of Favolaschia claudopus. Lineage (NCBI taxonomy): Eukaryota > Fungi > Basidiomycota > Agaricomycetes > Agaricales > Mycenaceae > Favolaschia > Favolaschia claudopus. Next base: position 1,844,643 of record JAWWNJ010000011.1, on the reverse strand, counting down.
GCTTTGTTAGGGCAGACTCGCCCGTCGTGCGATGGAGCTCTCAGCCTCCAAGTTCGAATCCAGATCTTGCGGCACACGTTGATTCGCTTCAGTTGTTGGGTGATGACTTGCCCCTTGTGATGTTGAAGGATTTGGGAGGCTTTATTGATGATTCAATCCTTTCGTCCCGTGTTCAGAATCTGTTCATGCGCGGAAAGAAAACGTGCGTCAACAAGTCATTTGGTTTCTCTTTTTTATGTTAAGGATCCTGCAGCGTTATTGTTAACGCCTCTGGCTCGGGAAAAACTCGTCTGACCTTCGAGGGACTTTGTCACAACTGGGGCTTCTATTTTGCCATGCAAAGGGCTCTGACACGAGGTGATGGATCGAAAGACCTCGCCGTAATGACTGGGCACATCGGCGCCGTATTGAATCCAGCCGCTCCGCCGGAGTCCCTCGAGAGGCACCACGCTGCGGCCGAGCGTCATCTTTCCCAGGTCCTTCTTGCGCGACTACTCATCTTTGACATATTTGTTGAATGTTGTGTGGGCGAAGGGCTCACAGAGGAGCACAAGAAGCAGTGGCTCTTTTTGCAAGTTTTTCCTAGTCTAGGGAACACTGCCGACATCTTCAAGACGCTGGCGGTTTTTCTTGGCGACTACGACACAAAATTCATGATCCCAGAGACCGTGGCACATATTCGTAAGCTTCTTGGGCCCGACTCTCACCTCTTCTTTGTCTTGGACGAGGCGCAAACTGCAGCCGATACATTCCCCAAGGCTTTCGACGTAAATTACGGCACTTATCCATATCTACGCAAGATTGTCGACACCTGGGACATGCATTTTTCACCTGACTCTATATCCTGGGTGATCGCGGGGACGAGGATCTCGAAACGCGTTTTTGAAGCGCCACAGTATGTGGACAAAATACGTTGGACATCGGATACCGGTTCTCTTGACGACCCCGCTCTTCATGAGCAATACATGCGTCAGTTTCTGCCTCCCTCGCTTCTCGACACGGACTCAGGGAAAGCATTCCTCCAACGGGCATGGGCATGGACTCGAGGACGGTCTGTAATCAATCATCTGTGCATAAGAGGATGCTCATAGATACCGCCAGACACCGTTATACTGCGTCATTACTCACGGAGTTACTTGTATGGAATTTTCAGCAACCCCACACCGTACTCGACACATACATTGAGAAGGCGACCCACTTCAGACCTACAGATGGTAAACAGTGGACTGAGGCCGAAAGTAGCGAAAATATCATCATACCGGCGAACCTCGATTCATTGACGTTCTCCACACACGATTTTTCATCGCTGAATCATCTTGACGGTGTGCCTCTATCACTATTTTCATCTAACTTGCCTCATCTACTTCTTCAGCTCGAGATACGCTTCGCGAAGTTATATACCACTACACGGCCGCCGATCGACCCTGGCCCATCTTCGGACAGGATATGATTGAGGCATCAGCGAATCTAGGACGATTCATGGATGGAGATTTGAGAGAAGTGGCGTTCAATGAGCCCATTGCTCTCGTTGGAGGGGCTTCGTTCTTGACGGAGCTCCCATCCAATTCCTATTTCCAATGGTACACTTTCGTCGACAACTGCTTCATCGCTTTACAACGTACGCCGCCGCCGTCGTCCAAGGCATTTGCTTCCTGTCTTGTCTTCTACTTCTCCCGCATATTCGCATTCAAGCCCACACTGTCCGACATATTCACATTCGCCTCCCCGGTTCCTGCCTGGGCTCGGCAGTCCGTAGAGCTTCTTGACCTCCGTGGGACATCCAACTCAATACATGGATCACCTGCGACGAGCGCGAGGAATTTGGAGGAAGTTCTGGCTTGGCTCGAGCATGCGAGTACACCGTTTTGTATTCCCGCGGCAAAGGCGTCGACTCCCGATCTGCTCTTCCTTCTTCGACTCAAGAATGGGGCATGTATGACTGTTGTGATGCGGCTTTCGTCGGGCGACGGAGACGGTGCGCAGCTGCTGGCTGATCTCGAGGAGACAAGGTTGTTCTGCGACTCGGTATGGAGGTCCATATTTCTGATACGTCGAACTCATAGACCGACTGCAGGAAACTCACGCTGACTCCTCCTCCCGCCAACAAGTAATGGAACTCCTGGCTACGCTCTCCGATGCCCACGGTCTCGTTGACCCACCGAATCTTGGAAAGAAACGCGGCAGGAGGAAGAAGAAAGTTGAGAGTACTCCGCCGCCCCTCCTTCGGGTTGTGGCCGCGTTCAAGAATCAAATCGATGCAGACACACTCCCTGTTGCGTCGGGGACGTTGCCTGGATCACAGGCGGTTCTATCTAACGAAACCTTCCAGCGATTCCTGAGCACGTTGCCACCTAAGACTTTCGTCGAAGCTGTTGCTGCCAACGTCTTGAGGATGAGTCGTGATTCTCCAGCAGCAGAAGGGGTAGACGAGGGAAGTGAGAGGGGCACGAATGACCGCGAGCTCGTGTCGGGTGAGCTCTACGAGGACATCACTGTCGAGCCGGGAAGCGTGGCGGTCTCCGAGTCCATTATCTTGAAGAGGAAGCGGGAGCACGGAGACGGATCGAGTGGGATAATTTCGCTGGAAAATGCAGACTCTGAAAGCGGAGAAACGACGAAGAAGGCCAGGTTGCCGGCGGTTGTATCGCCGAGTGACCGTGTCCTCCGATCTCGAGCGCGAAAGGGCGCAGGTGAATCTCCTCGCTACTAGCCTCGACGCTAGATCTATCATTGAATCGAATATGTGTAATCTGGTGTCTTAAATTCCAAAAAAGTTAATCCCCCGACTTATCCTCGATCGGCCTTCGTCTTGCTTTGTTTTTACGATAAGTTAATGCTCGATCTAAGCCAAGCCGAGCAAGTGGTCACCGGTCAGCGCTCAGCGCTCAGGCCTTCTATGTATTAGTCCGTTAGTTACCGCGGCCTCATTACCGTTACCGCCCCTTATTATATAAGCTTCCTTTTTTGGAAACCCATTAACGACGCGCCGATACTGCAAGAGCGCGTCGTTCGACATAAAATACGTGTAAGCTCAGAATCAAAGCATCTTGTAGCTCACAGAAACACCCCACAGCTACTCCTGTAGATCGAAAACTATCCAGCGTGCGGTTTAAGGCTAACACTACCAAAAATGGTAAGACATAAAATTCAAACCCAAAGAGCTTGGTGCCCACTACGAGGTCTCATGTTGAAGATAATCACAGTGAACTCACCACTCAAATCGGCCTAACAAGTGGAAAGAACGCGTCAAACGCGTAAAGGTATGCCGGAGATGCTTCCTAAAATGGTCTGCTTATATAATAAGGGATGGTAACGGTAATCAGACCGCGGTAACCAACAGACTCTATAACGAGTTATCGAGTGTGAGTCTGTGCAAGAGACTATCTATGTATGTAGTAAGCTTAAAGGTTCTTCCCTCGTCACCGTGACCGTGACTGCCAGTCACGATCTCACTTCAACGATTGTTCTCATCCGACTCCCGAGTCATTGAATCGTTTTCGCGGCGCTCTCGAGCCAGATTCTCGGTACAAAACAACGACTTGCAACCATGCGCGGCAGTGAAGGTGTCGAACAGCTTCGACAGCCACAATCATCTGGAATATCGCGATCACAGTGCACAGGCGGCACAAGTATCCTATCAAGCTGAGCACTACACGCACGGGCCCAGGATCATCTATTCACAATACCGAAAGAACAGCACTGGCGTATCATATATCATAATTTTAGAAAACTTAGGTATGCTCATGGTTCATAACTACTGACTGTTGCGGGTTGCTCTCAGATTCATGTCCTCCACACCCTTTGAATCACAATGAAAATATCCGAATGCCCCACCGACTACTTCTCCTTCTCCTTTTCATTGAAACGTTTTGCCGGCACCCCGAGACCTTCGCGAGTACTGCGTCTCAGACCCTGCGCGGAAGAGCCAGCTTGGTTGGCGATCTGTGTCGTAGCAACATTCTGCGCCTGCGCTATGGGGTCTGTTCGCGGCAGTTTGTTTGGCTTGCGGTGTGCGTCGCCCTGCTCGGACCCTGAATCATTTGCGTTATTTTGGGAGTGTGGACGTTTGCGAGACGCAGGTCCGGTTCCGCTTCCCGAAGCGGCTGCATTATTCCCCCGCGCCGTACTACGCCTTTTGCTCTTGGACGGGGAACCGTTAGCAGCCCCTCTCGATTGATCTACGTCATCCGGGGAACGAGAGCGTTCTCGTTTCGCAGATGTTCCCTGCGACTGCGTGCCGCTTGTCGAGGGCAGCGGTGGGGCTTCGCGTGCCTTTCCTTTGCCTTTGGTTCCCTCAGCCGCTGTGTATGCGTCGCTCCCTTGAGTTGGTGGTGGTCTTGAACTAGTTACGTTGGAGGGGCCCGAACGGCGTGACACGCGGGATGCTGTAGTCTTGGTGGGTAGCTGCTCTTGCAGCCAATTTTCAGGGGTCATATTTGCTGTAGCCTCCGCCAAAGCTCTCATGTTGAGCGAAGCCAGTGGATGGGCGTCTTCGTCATGAAAGTCATCCATTTCAATCAAAGTTGCTTGGTGCCGTCCACCTTTCCCTTTCGTCCAGAAAAGGCCTGTATCGGCAGGAAAACTAGCAACCACTCTTAGCAAGCTATATCTGCCCGCTTCCTCTTCGGATAGAGGATGGGGAAGTTTTTTAAGTTCCTCGAGTGCTGCGTGATGATTGTTCATCTATACTTATACTGCGTTAGTCACTTCTAGATATAGTATGTTCACCCCCCACCTGTGATTCAAAGAACTTCGATGGCTTGATAGTCGCCAACGCGAGCTTCAATACTCCTGCATCAAGGAGGTTCGTTCCTTTGCGCTCTTGCCACTTGGATTGAAGAGCTACCCACAGATGATGCCCGTCTTCAAGCTTGAGAGCAAAAAGAAGATCTGGCCCCATTGTAGTTGCTGGGAAGCACATGGGCGCAGGGTCTCTATGCTTCAAATATTCAAGCGTGGACGCAACAGTGGTGCTGGTTGCCAGATGATACCACGGTCTAGCCCAGAACATGACCTCGGATTCCACCAGTGGCGCGTGCTCGTCAGCTTGTATAGGGAAACGAGGGTTGCCGTTTGCTTAGCCCAGTCAGGGGTTGTTTGGTTCCCTGATTTATCGACGAAGGTGAAGATCTCGTCTAAACGACGAGGATTATGGTTGGCAGTGGATGTGTCGGCAAAGAGGCCGGACAAGCCGAACGCAAAGTATCGCTCCAAGCCATTCCTGCCTGCGGCGTTGATATCGATATCATTCTTTAAACGGAAGTGCAAACTTTGAGCGAACCCCGGTTCGCTCAACCATGGAACCAAAGCAAGCAACACCAGTGGCTCGTCGATTTGAGCCTCGGACACATCCGGTTCAGATGCAGGGACGTAACGGGCGAATCCCCATCGAACAAATTCTCTCTCGTTCTTTGTGATCTTGTACGCCGTCTCAGGGGCCAACCAGAAATCTACCGCGATGCGACTGACAGCATCCAGCATTTCGGGATCTATAGACTGAAAATGAGCTGTTCGACTCGAATTGCTCTGCTTGGGAGGCAACTCACAGGGTTTCAATTTATCGAACTCGAATGTGACTCGCCGAGATAATCTCTTCCGTATATCTGCTCTGATCTCTGGATCTTTGGTGGCATAACGTGGCGTGTCAGTGACCATTATCCCAGTGGTTTTCAGTCCTCCGGTAACCACTCCATCGGGACTCGGACGAGACGGTGAAGTCAGTAAACAGATGTATTCTTCCAGGGTTTCATGAGGGTACCTATACCCGGCAGCGAGAAGTTCGGACATGAACCCCGAGGTGAAGCGAAACCTTTCCGGGAGAACAAGATGAGCGTATAGACTCTCCCAGACTGTGAAGAACACTCACCTGCCCCGCAGCCAGCGCACAATTCGTATTATCAATGCTTCAAAGCATTCCTTCTCTTCGTCAGACGACAAATTTGGGGGAATGAATCTTCGTATGTATTGCTCCTGCTCGGTCTGCACAGTTCCATAGTCCATGAATGAACCCGTCTTGGTGGCGGTGAAGTCCACTCCGTATTTGACTGTCGCGGAATGTAGATGTTTTTCCACCATATCACGGTTGACCCCGGTGCCAGCGGCCACCACGAGCACTCGAAAGGCCATCCAGTTGGAGAATAATTCGCGGAGGACTGGACGATGAGCACGGAATGCGGGCAGTGAATTATTGGCAGCGTCTGAGGATGGCTTCGCATCTGCTCTGAAGGCGTGAGGCATCGCCTGCGCAGCTGCCTGGATCTCGTCCAGAACAAGGTAGACATACGGCTTGCCATGTGTATCGCTGTTCTCTAGTTTCATTTCACTCGTCGCCGCTGCTGAGTGAGTGTTCGCCCCCGAGCCATACTTCTTCCCAATTGCTTCTATCAAATCTTCAATGGGGTGCGATAAGTGATAGTGTTTGTCCTTTGAGCCGAGTACAACGTCAGGAGGGAATCGCTGGCCCAACTCCTGTGTGAGCCTCCGGAAAATATCTCCTCCGCCTCCATTCAACAGGGAAGGCGCAAGCTGGAACTTGACCCATCGTCGGCGGTATACAGCTTCCTCGTCTTTATAATTAGGGATCGATTCCATTATCTTGAGAAAACGATCAAAAATAGAGAGTCTCGCCAAGAGCAAAGACTGGAAATGATGACGGGCAATGGTTTTGTTCTTGAACAGACGTTCTTGGAGGTAAGGGTCCGAATCTGACAGAGTCTCCGTGAATCCGAATGTCTCGGGGATGGCATTTGTGATGAGGTGTGCAAGGTCTTCAGAACCATGGCCCGCTTCATCCACCTTCGCAGTCAGATACAGTCCCCAGCGCAGGCACAGAGCCTCGATCATTAATTTTGTTTTTCCCGATCCAGATGTGTTCACCAAGAACCTGAAGAACAGTGTCAATACAGAGCGCGAACAGATCATTGGCCATACTTGTGCTTGATTTCTTGTTCCGATTTGAATATGTGGTTTATACGGGTAATAAAGTCGGATGTTTCTGGTTGTGACGCCCACTCTCCAAGGCCGTAAAGGAGCATGTCCGGCTTGTTTCTGGTATCGCGGGGCATATTGAGGTTGCGCAGAAAGTCTTTGTGTTCGGTGTCCGCCGCTGGCTCCCACAAAGCAAAATCCCTCTCGCCCATGACGATGGATCTTATCTCTCCATCCAGCAGGTCGAGATAACTCTTAATCCAGTCCTGAACCACTTCCTTGGTCGGGAGCGGTTGTGGTATTGGAGCTTCAGGCTGAGGTTCAGGGGGCCGGGGTTTTGTGACTGCCCCAAAGGCGTGTTAAAGAGAATGCAGCTTTGGGGCAAGAGAGTGCTCACGTATATCCACGACAGGTTGGTATTTACCGGTCGCATGGCATCGATTCAACGCGTCAATGAAGTTCGTGCTCGCGAGAATTTGAAGGCGAATGTCGCGCCAATTCTCAAACCAAAGAATCTTCCCAATCTCCGGCTCTTGTGCTAAGATGAAACCAAAGCGCAAGACTGCACTCTCATCCAGTGGTAATGGTTGGTCCCCGAGTCCTTCAGCTATTCGAGCGTCACGGCCATGCACTACATCGGGATGTGCTTCAGGTTCAGAAGACATGAAAGATGAGGGCAGTCGTGTGGCTTGGGTTCATATCTCTCGGAGAACAATAGCTGGGGAGAAGGCCGCTAGCGCTGTCCATCAAATGACACTAGGTTACCTTGTTCCGTATGCGTCGCATCCTTGAAACCCTCATCCGCGGGGTGACTTGAAGAACTTGTCAGAAATTCTTCACGACTCGGAACCACAAGCTGGACAACGCCTCCGACGACATGCGAGGAAGATTTCACATAAGATCTGCCATGAACGTAGAATGCAGTGCCCAGTGACCCTTGTCGGGACTACGAAATAGAGAGCGTTGTAGACATGGTCAAATTGAGTGGATGGTCGCGTGGTTTGTGGGTCCTTGTGTTCTCGGTTAAGCTTCCCAGTCAAAAGTCCACGGGATGGAGTGGAATAAAATGAGAAGAAATGAGGAGTATTCAAACAATCTCACCGATGCTCAAAGCATTTGGATACTTTGCACTGATTTGCGTAATAGTGTGGACAGTATTGTGATAGTTCGAGTAATTACACAATTTCATCTCAATCTATTACATTGTATAGCACGAGGTATTGCAGCGTCGGGAGGATTCGTTGAAATGCTTTGAGATTGTTTTCATACAGAAAGTGCGCGCGATTTGGAATAGATTGAAATGGGATATCGAATGTACAATGATACGATTAATAAAAATGATACGCTATTCAGGTACCCGCAAGCAGCTTACCCCAACCCTGACCAAGCCCTTCTATTCCCTCCCCATACCCGTACCGCCCTGTGGCGCAGACGATGAGGCCGGTGTGTTGGTAGCCAAAGGAAGGCCAACGGTGTTTCGAATGACGCCGACTTCGGGAATCGTTTCCGCCGAGGATTTTTTCTGGCGCAATCGTGTTAGCAGAATAACAGCAACGTAGGTAGAAACATACCAGAGATCTTGCATAGGATTCGTAGGCCTACAGACAGGCCAGTCAATACAAGAGTCTTTGACTTAATCAAATGAAAAGAGATACATACCTGAAATAGTTTCTTGTCCTTCTTGATACCATCCCAATGAATATTGAAAGAAGCAATGGGTCCGCCGACCTCTGCACACCAAACGGCGAGGCAAAGGTTGCTGCGAAAGAACTATAAGAAGGAGATAGAAAAAAAAATTACCACATACCGTGCAGTCAACATAGTGGGATTGGGAGAAGCTTCTTTCCCGCCAGCCTTCGAGACAATGGGAGCAGGCGCGGGAGTTGTCGTGGTGGCGGGGGGTGCAGGCGGCGGGGGGACAACAATATCAGCGCTGTCACTCGTTAGCGACGGGTTGCTGAAAAAAGGAAGGCTTACAACAAGTCCGGCTCCTCGTCAGCGAGGGGGACAGCAGTAGGGGCAGGATTGGGCGGTGGCGCCATGGCTGTGTTGGGTGGCGCGAGAGCGGGATTGGGCGGCGGTGTGGTAATTGTATTAGGCGGCGTGATCACCCCATGCGGCGGCGGCGCAAAACCTAGGTCAAGTGGCAGCGAGGAAGGCGTGTTGGGCGGCGGAGCGACAGCAGGGTTGGGCGGTGCTGTAAAGGCCGAGCTGGGCGGCGGTGCGACAACGGGGTTGGGTGGTGGTGCGAAAGCGAAGCCGGAGTTGGGTGGGAAAGCGGACATGAAAGCGGGGCCCGGGGTATACTGTCGTGCGACAACCGAGTTGGGCGGCGGTGCGACAGGGGGGTTGGGCGGTGGTGCGAAAGCGGGGTTGAGCGGTGCTGTAAAGGCCGAGCTGGGCGGCGGTGCGACAACGGGGTTGGGCGGTGGTGGTGCGACAGCGGGGGTGGGGGGTGGTGGTGCGATAGGGGGGGTGGGGGGTGGTGGTGCGATAGCGGGGGTGGGGGGTGGTATAAAGGCCGAGGGCGGTGGTGCGATAGCAGGAGCGAGCGGTGGTGTGGGGTTCGGCGGTGGTGCGGAAACTGGAGGCAGCTGGGGAGCTGAATTAGCCGGGGGCTCGAGAGCTGGTGGCGGGGGTTTGCAGTGCGGCTGGATTTGGTGTAGAGGGAGGTTGGGGTCGGGTCGATGAAGGCTTGGCTGTCAAGTTTTCAGAAAAAGCAATAGATCAGAAATTGACAACTCACTCGAAGAACTAGCATTATTAGCCTTGGTGCGCTTGCGAGCCGGTGCAGTCCCTGCGCGTGGCTTGTGCTTTGTGCCTACCATGCGCTCATCGTCGGAGCCGCCGTCCGAGCCCTCGTTCTCACCAATCAAACCTTGTGCTCTGGCCCAGTGCCGGTATCGCGTTGAAATGACGCGCTTTGCTTTCCAGTGGTTGGAGCAAAGGCCGAGGTATGGGTACTCGTTCTCCAACATAAAGATGATGGCGCCCATGACTTCGTGTCCCATATGGCGAAGTCGGGGAGTGGACTTGCCGGCGGTGTGGACGTCGTTGAGCAGGAGGTTGAGTGACGCGTTGATTTCACCCAACTCCTTCCCGCCAATGACCCCACCATGCGTGTGCTCGATGTAACGGCCGCTGTTGTTGATGTCATTCTTCTTGTCGGTGCCGCCGCCTTTCGAAACCCGCCGCACGTCGTCCTTGTCATTGAAGTCTTCGGGATCCCATATTTCAACGGAAGGATACTGCGCTTGGAGTTCCGTGAGCTGGGGGGATCCAGGAGCGATGCGTGGCTGACGGCGGAATGCATCGCCGGCCTCAAGAATCCAAACGGCGTGTTTGGGATCACGGGGGTTTCGAAGGAGCTCAAGGAGCTGGTCGACTTTGGAGTGGAGCGGGCTAAAGGAAGTGAGTAAAATTTTGCTTGGGCAGAAAATTTTGGCACGCACCTCAACGAAGCTTTGACATTGCCGAGTTCAGTCGAGAGAGATTGCACTTGGGATACTAAGGGATCTGGCGACGCCGACCCTTGAGATCCCTGAGGATATTGTGAAGGTGAGCAAGCAAGGCCGGGGAATTTTTTCACGTACTGAGAACCAGCCTAGCCTTGGACTTCCAAAGTCCTGATTACCAAGAAAAGAGTTTGGTGACGGGCACGACCCGCTGTCGTCGTCTTGCATTCCAAGGCCGGACCAGTCACTGGCTGAAGCAGAGCCTGTGTGAGCGGAAAGATTGGACGCCGTAGACCTGGCGCGGTGGCGGTTGTGAGAGAGGGAGGAAGAAGAGAGAGAGGAAGACCGAGAAGGCCCGAAATTGTGAAAGACGGGGGCGGGGGATCCGAGAGACCCGAGGCCCATGCCCTGCGCCATGCTGGCGGGGAGGAAGAAAGTGAAAAACTTGACAACATCACGTTGACAAGATCAGGTGATTCCGATCCGTGACTTCCCGTTAATACAAATTTATTGATTAATTGCTCGACTATCGATGATTTACTCAACGGAATACATAGCCCAGCCCCATTTTCTCGTATAGAAAAACGGACCCAGAGAAGGAACCACACCAGCATTCCCTCGGTCTTTTATTTCGGTAACTACGGACATGGTACGCTCTACTCATTTACCTCTCTTTCGACGCTGGCTTGACAGTTTGCAGAGCCGAAGCGGCGAAATTGGATCGCGCGATGCTTTTGCGAGGACTTTGCGTCGGGCGGCATGTTTGTGGCTGGGAGTGCGGGGTGGGAGCGCGGAATCGGGACGAGGCGGCGGCACGAGGGTCGCGTTGGCGGCTAGATGTGGGTCGGCGGAGGCGGATCGGCGCGTTGAGGGGCGGCGGCTGCGAATTCGGCGGCGCGCACGTGGCGGAATATCGGCGGTTGGTTTGGGCGTCGTGCGCGGGGTTGTAGGCGGGGTCGGGAAGGCGCGGAAGAGCGGCGGGGTCGATGTTGGCTGTATACTAGTCGGTCAGCGCGGAAATGGAGCGGTAATCAGGTGGGTCACTGACGAACACGCAGCTCCGGGTCTTCAGCAGCTCGTCCCACCCGATCTGCGCAACCAGCTTGGTGAGGAGAGCGTACGCGCGAGCCCATGTGCCGCGCAGCCCCGGAGCAGGCAGTCGCGGGATCTGCCTGATTTTTGCGCGGATTACTCAAATGCGGAAACAAAGAACCAAGAACATACCTCGTCATCGTCAGTCTTCACGCGCTCCGGCAATATTTCACATATCGAGCGATGGAAGGGGAGATGGCGACCCTTTTCTCGTAAAAAGTCGCATTGTGCATGTAACAGGGTATAAGACGACGGAGAGGACATTATTTGAAGCGCTTTTACTTCCTCGTCTGTGCGGGATCAGAGGCTGGGCAGAGAAAAAGGGACGGTGCGTACGCATTCCGAGATATGCACGAGCGAGCAGAGAGGAGACCTCGGGCTCACGAACGGAAATCTTCTCGAAAAGGTTGGCGACCTGCTGATAACGCCCAGAAGCACCGAAGTATTTGAGAAGCCCGGCAGTGAGGTGATTTGTCGTGACGGATGCAACCTGTATCTCGGGATCAGAGCCCACTTGCCACCTTTGAGAAACAAGCCTCCGCCGCAGCCAAAAAGCGCAATTCTCCTTCGGCGGTGGTAATGGGGTCGAGCTTCCGGTAGGCGTCGAGGGCGTGTGCGGGGTCGTCGGAATAGAGAATCGCTCGCAAGAGAGCCGAGAGATAAGTCTCTTGCCACATCTCGGGCGTCGCATCGTGGCTGTCCGAGTGAGCTGAGACAGGAATCAATAGGCTGCACAAACGCACCGTTCGCCACGTAGATCCACCACATAAGCAACTACGCCTCCCGGAGTTTTCACATCGACACGGAAGTCGACTCGGGAAAAGGCGTTGAAGCAGCAGTAGCACCCGTTTCGGACTTTCCACACCGGGGTTTTGGAAAACCAGGTTTTCAAATCTTCGATACCGTACGTCAGAGAGTTGATGTAGGCGGCAAGGGATGCAGAGGAGGAGGCGTCGACGCCAGAAACGAAGTGATACGAGCCAAGGTCGTGTTGACCGCTTTTCCCCATACTCTTCACCACATGGTACAAGTCGGGTGGTCCTAGTTCTCTAAATGTTGCTGGGCCAGGTAAGTAGAAGTCTAGTGACGAAAGAGAGACTCACAAAGGCTCTCTGTGCGAGCGGTGCTTGTGGCTGTCCCACTGAGCAGACCATTTGTTGTTCATTTGCCTTGAAAATGGGCCAAAATGTCCACAGAATGTGACTTACTACTTATAGTGAATGCATACACAGAAGGATTCACTGGTTTGTGAAGATTTGAGACGCGCCAAAAACTGTCCACGGTGGACAGTTTTCGACGCGCCCACGTGTTAATCATGTGACCTGACAACCCCATTCTCAAAAGCGGTCAACTTGTAAGAGACTTCTACGTACCTGTCGCTATCTCGTCGCACCAATATACATAGCATGCTTGTATGCACCTCATATGATATGTTAAGCATGCAAACTCCCATTCTGCAAGCATCCAATCGTCTATGTCAAACTGTCGCGACTTTGTTTTCTGGCGCGCCACTCTCCCGCTGCTTCCTTCTCGAGCGCGAATGCCGCCATTGATCTGAGTACGCGGGTAAGTGTTCTGTTTTCTCCGTTGTCAAAATCGAAGGAACTCACCTTAATTCTCATTTCTAGAGCCCTTTCCGAGCGAAGCGGCGCGCGCGGCGAAACGACGCTGTCGGCGTCGTTGAGGTCGAGGGTGTCGGGGAGGGCGGCGGTCGCGGCGTGGTGCGAATCGATACGAGACGAGTGGGCGTTGATCTGGTGAGATAGGTAGGTTAATCCTGTTCTTTCCTCGTCGAAATTGAAACAACTTACTTTAATTTGATTCTAGTGCGAGTTTTTAATCGAGTCGGCGCGTGCAGCGCCGATTCGAAGACGGGGTGGGGTTAACGAGGGCGGCGTGGGCGGCGGACGGCGTAAGAGGGCGATGGGAGGCAGTAAAGCCGTTTGAAGGTGGTGGATCCGAGGGGGAGACGGCGAAACGGAACGGGATGGCGGCGGGAGCGAGGTCGGCGGAATGGCGGAGTGACGGCGTTCGGGTAAGGTCGAGCGGTTGCGGCTGCGGCGGGTCAGAGCTTGAGGGAAGGGTGGGGCGCTAGAAGAGGTGGTGGGGTCGGCAGTAGGGCGCGGGGAGGCGAGGGAAGGGGGACGGACCTTTATTTTGTACTTTGTATGTAGATACGGGTTGGCGGCGACTTCGCGAGCGGCGGACGGGAGGCCGGGACTCGGTAGATGCGAGTTGGTAAGGTGGTGGTTGCAATGGGAAGCGGAGCGCGAAGGGGAGGAGCGTAGAGGGTGGCGGAAGGAGGAGGGATTGCTAAAAATCACGTTAGCGCGGATATCAGACAAAACAGCGACGACGAACGTTCCTCGGCTGTCAATCCGACGCCGAGGCGACGGTGAATGGAGGTGAAGGTGGGGTGGTGAAATGGGCGAGAGGTGGAGGGGTCTTGAGGCGGAAGCGGCGCGTTTGGTGCAAGTGGAAGTCGGCGAGTTGTCGGCATCGGCGAGTGGGCGCGGTGAAGGTGGAGTTGGGTGGAGTAGATTGAGGGTGGGGGGAGACGGGGCTAGAAAGCGTCGGTACGTCGTGAATGGGAAGGGGAGATGCATGAGATATAAAGAAAAGGACTCACCTTGGCTGTCATAGCCGCTACGCGGCAACCGCGTCTCGTGGCGGACGTGTCTTCGTTGCTGGGAGAGCGGGAGGAGGAACTGGAGAGTGGGTTAGTAAGATATGGAAGGGAAAAGGGACGGACGAGAACTGACCGTGAGAAGCAGCGCAGATGCGCGAGAACGGGGATTTCCTACTTTCCTACCGTTCACCCTGAGATCGTGTCGTGTCCAGTCATCTCAGTAGCAGAGCTGTTGCAAGTGGCACGTAGAAGAGCGCGTGCGCGTACATGGATGGGCAAAAGCGAGTTTGGGGGAGTAGGAGGGGGAGTCGCGAGCGTGAGCTCTGCAATCGGGTCGCGGGCACAATAGCTGATGTCGATGCGCGTCGAGACACATCTAGGAAGACACAACAATGAGCGGTGGCAGTTGGAGAAAAAATAGAAGCTCACTTTGTCTGCTGCGAGTGGGGGATCCATCTACTGAGGTCGTCGTACACCGGATGCGGGGAGTTCTGGGAGATAGCGGCGACACAATCGCGTCAGTGTTGAACGGAGGGATGTTTCCCTTATTTCCAGTGCCGTCTAGGGCGGTCGTCGAGGTTCGGGGACGTTTTGAGTTGGGGCTATTGTCGGGGGTCTGAATCTGGCGCTTCACATCATTGGGGACGGGAGTCGTGGGGTCCGAATTGTGAGGACGCTTGCCGAGGACGGAGCTGCGGGTGACAGAGGGAGCGATGAGATTGTCGAGGTTGTTGAGGCCGGCGAAGGCGAGGTCGAGAGGAAGAGAAGAGGACGGTGGTGGTCGGGAGCAAGAGAGAACAAGCAAGCGATCACATCACGTGTTCGTGAGATGATGTAATCGAACTTGGACGCGTTGCAACGCGTTTTCCATGTGGTTTGTGCATGTCAAATGCACGCATTTTCACTCTTACCCTCTTCCTTCACCTTCCCCCCCATCCTATGGATCCAAACCAAGAGAAGAGAGCAAAACATCGAGAATCTTCAGTTGAAACTGAAATAAATACAAGCCCAGCCCGGAAGAGACCTGGCGCAAGCACAAAACTTGTAGGCTGAATGAATCTCAAATAACAAATGATATCTTACACAGACCCAAGAACTCAGACAACGATATCTACTGGTACGATCAGATGGATCTCAAGCGTTTTGGGTCAACGTATGGCCATCCCGAAGGGGAGAGACCATGTGAGTGACCTGAATTCAATTCAATATTAGTTCTAATACATTACATACAAGCTCATGCCCCAGAGCCCGAACATTATGAGGCTTCGAGCCCAGGTGAGTGACCTGAATTCAATTCAATGTTAATTCTAATACATTATATACAAGCTCGTTCCCCGCGCGAACCTTCGAGCCCAGGTGAGTGACCTGAATTCAATTCAATATTAGTTCTAATACATTACATACAAGGTCATTGTCCAGAGGATTGGCCTTTTGCGCGAGAGGTTTCGAGCCCAGGTGAGTGACCTGAATTCAATTCAATATTAGTTCTAATATTATATACAAGCTCGTGCCCCATGCTTTCCTTTTGACTATTCGAGCCCAGGTGAGTGACCTGAATTCAAATCAATATTAACTCTGATACGTTACATACAAGTTCGTGCCCCAGAGCCCGAACATTATGCGGCTTCGAGCCCAGGTGAGTGACCTGAATTCAAATCAATATTAATTCTGATACATTACATACAAGCTCGTGTCCCAGAGCCTGCTCATGACGAGGCTGAGCTTCTCTCGCGAGTTACTGACGCTGAAGAGGAGCGCAACAAGCTTCGCGTCGAGCTTGACGTTATCAAAAAGGAACTCAACCATACAAAAACCAGGCTAGCCACTGCTCAAAACAATGCTGATCAGTGGAAACAGGCTGCAATCAATATGTTCGAGGCGGCACAGATGGCTCAGAAGGTGTTCAAGGAGGCTGAAAAGGAATTTGAGAAAGTCAAGGAAGCGGTTGAGGACGTAGATGAAGTAGCTTAGTTAATTGGTGTAAACCTCAAAGTGGGGTCTTTTTGATGGATGACAATCTGTATTGGACACAGTTGAAGTTGTTGAATGGAGAGACTTTGAGTTTTTTTTTGTAGATGCCATTCGTGAAAAAGCTCAACTTGGACGCATACTTCTCGTGATGCAAGGGCTAATACCGCAGACGGCGCGAGGGAAAGACTGACTGTCAGTCATTCAATATCTGGCTATTCGAATTGAATGATTCATTGAGTTGATATCCAGACTATGCACGGAAACGACTTGTGACAACAAGTAGATGGCGGCACAGGTCGTCGGGTTGCTGTCTATGGATTATGGTACATGCAACGATGCTTTTGTCTTCTATGGACAACTCTATTGTCAAGTACCGCAGACGGCGCGAGGGAAAGACTGACTGTCAGTCATTCAATATCTGGCTATTCGAATTGAATGATTCATTGAGTTGATATCCAGACTATGCACGGAAATGACTTGTGATGACAAGTAGATCACGGCGCCTGCTGTCTATGGATTATGTGTAGTATGGTACATGCAACGATGCTTTTGGCTTCTATGGACAGCTCTATTGTCAAGTACCGCAGACGGCGCGAGGGAAAGACTGACTGTCAGTCATTCAATATTCAATATCTGGCTATTCGAATTGAATGATTCATTGAGCTGATATCCAGACTATGCACGGAAACGACTTGTGACGACAAGTAGATCACGGCGCCTGCTGTCTATGGATTATGTGTAGTATGGTACATGCAACGATGCTTTTGGCTTCTATGGACAGCTCTATTGTCAAGTACCGCAGACGGCGCGAGGGAAAGACTGACTGTCAGTCATTCAATATCTGGCTATTCGAATTGAATGATTCATTGAGTTGATATCCAGACTATGCACGGAAACGACTTGTGATGACAAGTAGATCACGGCGCCTGCTGTCTATGGATTATGTGTAGTATGGTACATGCAACGATGCTTTTGGCTTCTATGGACAGCTCTATTGTCAAGTACCGCAGACGGCGCGAGGGAAAGACTGACTGTCAGTCATTCAATATTCAATATCTGGCTATTCGAATTGAATGATTCATTGAGCTGATATCCAGACTATGCACGGAAACGACTTGTGACGACAAGTAGATCACGGCACAGGTTGCTAGGCTGCTGTCTATGGATTATGTGTAGTATGGTACATGCAACGATGCTTTTGGCTTCTATGGACAGCTCTATTGTCAAGTACCGCAGATGGCGCGAGGGAAAGACTGACTGTCAGTCATTCAATATCTGGCTATTCGAATTGAATGATTCATTGAGTTGATATCCAGACTATGCAC
Organism: Favolaschia claudopus; assembly: GCA_037176885.1. Lineage (NCBI taxonomy): Eukaryota > Fungi > Basidiomycota > Agaricomycetes > Agaricales > Mycenaceae > Favolaschia > Favolaschia claudopus. Next base: position 1,827,244 of record JAWWNJ010000011.1, on the reverse strand, counting down.
GGAAATGACTTGTGATGACAAGTAGATCACGGCGCCTGCTGTCTATGGATTATATGTAGTATGAAATGACCGGCCCTGCCGGTTTACGACCTTGCTTTTAGTTGAATTCTTTGACATTAATTTGTGTCTTGCCCAGTTGAAAAGTTCGGTTTTTCTTTGTATTCACCGTGTTCCAAGTTGATGCCAAATTCAATTGTTGTAACTATGGTTTGCATCAACTGTATTTCATAACAATGTGATGAGAATGGTTGAATGTTGAATAGTATAGAAATGATCGAGCGGAACCTAAGGTCTTGTACTCCAAGTTGAAAGGCACGACAGATTCAATTGATAGATTCACATAAACGTGAAAGTGGAATGTCAGCACAGCCAAACTAACATGCTTGAAGGATAGCAGTTTAATTTGTGTTGAAACAGGGAGAAGTTTAATGACACAGCCATTCTGTAGAGGAGGTACTTAGTCAGTGAAGGTGACAGTGAATAGAAAAGTGTAGTAAGGTATAAGGAAGGACAGGGAGAAAAATTGAAACAAGACGTCAGTTTGGACGGAAGATACGAAGCAAGGGCTATGCTGCTACGCGTAGAAAACCCCTTCGCCTTCCCCAGTCTGACATTACAGCATACTTTCCCACCACGTGTCAGGCTTATGTTCGCTAGTCTGACCGCGTCTTAGACGTGTTTTTCAAGTTTAAATGGCGTGTCACATAGATTTAAGGCACTTAAAAAGCATATTACAATGCTGGAGCAACAATCTGGTCCACGCCTTCCCACTGAAAGATATACTTATCTGTCAAAAAAAGGAAATTTTCGTACTTTCATTGAATGTTTTGAGACTTGAGTCATTCTATATGGAGCCCTAGGGCATTCCTTGAGGTCAGGATGATAGGGTGGGATTGTTATTAATGAATGCACATTTTGCTTTTCAAGAAAACCTTGATAGACTGACTTCAAACAATGTCTGTGGTAGTTTTAACGATGTGCTGCTCTGTATAATTATTGAGAAGAAGAAAAGGGGCCAAACACATCCTATTCAGGTCAGGAGACAAGGTGCTGGGGAAAAAGTACGGCGTCCCAAAAACAAAAAACTTAAAAAGGTTCACTATGTGAAAAATTAAAAGGTGCCACCAGGTTCGAACCCGGCACCTCCTTACATGGGACATACAGAATACCCATCGACAAAAGTGACCACAACAAGACTGCACGAGCCGCTAGTATACAGCCACCCTTATTTCCTATTTGCGAATGTCAGCCTGGGGCAGGCGTGGGTCTCTCGCTGGTACCAGGGCGAGAATATTACTCAAGATAATGTAGGGATTGAAAGTTGGAGTGGAATTAGGTTGCGGGCTTGTCCATGCACTAGAATGCGACGAGTAGAGAGAGGAAGACGACGTTCACATGGACACGTTTCTGAAGGCAATCGTCAGGGGTATCAGCAATTCCTGGGCTCTCTACGTAGCGCCTGTAGAGCCCTTTAGTTGCTGTAGTTACGTAGACAAGGGGTACCCGATATATAGCACTCTGTAGAACGCCCAAATTTACGTAGTGCGCTGTAGAATTAGAATCCCGTAGAAGCCAGTAGATTTTGCCCGCCGCACCCCAAAAAAAAACTGAAACCAGTTTTCTAGTTCAGAGAGCGATACAGGACAGAAGTGAGAGGGAAAGGAATATATTACTACGGGAATAAAGTACATTTTGTATATTCAAAAACTAGGGAAGATTTGGCCCGTTGACAGAGAGTCGATAGGCAGGATACTAGATACATAGGGGGGTGGCAACGTGCTGGTACGGAATGATGTGTCGTCGAGGAGGGTTCGTTGAATATGGACGGTCGGGTGGTCGGGTCAGGCGGCCTCGGCGTATGCGCGGACTGGTGCTGTGGGAAAGGTAGAGTGAAGATATTGCCCTGCAAACAGATTCGTCAGTGTGAATATCGATAGGACAGCGGGGTAACACACGTTCGTTAGGCTACGACTTGTCCGAGGTGTTAGAAATGCAGAGGTTGCGGCTGCGCGAGTCGGAACGAAGACGCCGGGGTCGGCATATGTGCGGGAGGTGAGTGGTGATGCGGTCAAGACGACGGCGGAGCTTTTCGCGATCGTTGTACATGTAGATGATAAGTCTGGCTGCTGGGGGGATCCTGGCAAGCGGCGGAGTTGGCGAGGCGGGTTGTCGTCGGATGTATGGGCAGGGTAGATGTCTTGGGCTCCGGCGTATAGTAAGTTCTGGTATCAAGACGGTAAATCAAGTTCTGAGAATCAATGGTGAGCAACAGTTGCAAAGACGAAAAGAAACGCACATTGAGGTTTAACGTGGAAACAAATGGCTCACCAGTTACCGAAAGCCGACTACGGTGCTGGAACGCGAGTTCGCACAATGAAGCCTAACAAATTAAGCACAGTCATATGTATTGAATGGAGCCGCAGACGTACCGAAAAATGTTGTTCAAAGGCCCGCGGCATCACCGACGAGAACTGAAAAGCGCATTGAGTGAGTACCAGATCGAGATAAAATCCGTGAAGCGCACCCAGCAGAGGGAGCTGTTCTCTAACTTGCAACAAACAATAGAGTGTTAATCAGGACACGAGCCGATGGGTCGTCATGCCGCATGAGGAAAAGAGGAACGGAACTAAAGTGAAGAACGAGAAGACAAAAATGAAGTCAGTGCATCGACACACGCACGGAGCATTGCACCAACCTGTACCCCGGCGAAGACTCTGCCGCGGTCGCCGTAACTAGGGCTCGATGAGTGTATACATGAGGGAGCGCGTCGACGCCGGTGAGGCCGACGAGAACGGTAAAAGCGATTGTAGAAGAGAGAAGGAAGCGGCCGACAGTCTTGAGTGGATGGTGGTGGAAGGAAAGGAAGCGAGGCACAAATATCTGTTTCGTCACGAAGTCATGTGGGTGTGACTTGTGACTGATTTGAGGACTTCACTCTCACCATGGTCATCGTGGGCGTTTCGTCGCCTCCACATGCTGCTGCCGATGCTCTACCAAGTTGTTCATGCCGCTCAAGGCCAGTCGAGGCGCTTCCGACTTCTGCTGCCCGCCGCCCGCCACCCTCAAATTGACTCTATACGATAGCACAAGATCCACTCTCAAATTGTAATTTGAGTCAGTAATCCTTAGCGACTTTCCACAAACCCCAAGCGTTCAGAACATTCTCCGGCGCGTTTGCCAGAGGGGCTGCTCATCGCTCTTGCTCGGGACTATCTTAGTGCGTCTTTCTGTTATCTCGCCGTTAATTTGCAGAGCATTGAATTGGATGTGGGACTCTTTCCCCAGTGCGCGCGATCTCACACTTCAAGAGTCTGACCAAAGCACCGGTGCCAGGCTTGGTGTTGTCGTCGTCTCGATCTACCGCTGCCGCTGCTGATGACATCTCAGTGGATGTCTCAGCGACGCCCCCTTCCTTCATCACACCCTCGCCCTTGCCTGACGTACTTGTTGGCTTGAACAAATCTCTCGGGCTTTTAGCCGGAGAAGCTCGCATCATCCAACGGCGACGACCTCTCCCCTCCCCGAGCGCCTTCAGCCTGCCACGACGTGACTTGAGCTATGCGCTCGCCGTTCTCGTTGTCCACCTTGGCGGCGTCGTTCACGCTGATTCCGCTGTTTTCGGGGAATGACGACGTTTGGATCGTCTTCTTCCGCAAGGTCGCGTTTCAAAGCTTTGGATGATGGCGAGCTGAATCTCATCGGTTTCAAGTGCGAGTCCCCGAATACATACATCCTTCGCTCTTGCTACCGCTCTCCCCCCATCGACGTCTCGTTCTTCGTCACGGTTATGCCCCCTACTACTACCGCTGCCCCCGTCGACATTCTGTCCTTCTGATTCATCGCCTTCGTGTTCTCTCCTCCACCGCCGTTGTCCCCGATGCCAACGACATGGACGCTGACGACTTGCATGACGAGGATAACCTCGTACGAGAAGAGGGGCGACACTTATACCTCGGCGCACACAAATGAGATATTGGATGTACAGAGGGTGCCGGCGGCGTTGATCAAGGGGGAGGCGGAGGGGGATGTCATGAGAAGTGGGGCGGGGATCGGGAAGAAGCAGAGGAAGAGGAGAGGAGAGGAGGGGGGTTGTCTCAAAGTTGCCGTGGGATGAGCGGGCCTAAGCAATTCGCCCCAGAGGGTGAACGGGAAGGTGAGGGAGGGCGAAGAAGAGAGTGGGGTTGGGGGTCGAGGAAGGCGCGTGTGATGGGGATGATGACGTTTGTACGTGGCGGGCGCGGACATCGAATGTCCGCTTGTACCATTACAGACCATCTATAGATCTGTTCTGTGTTTTACTTTTGATCTGTTTATTCAATGTATACAAGGATCCATTTGCCTTACTCAATCTCTTTGAGGACGGACTCGAGAACCTTTTCCTTTTCAGTTTCCAAGGTCAGTGCATGCTTCTATTTATGCATCCGTTTCTCAACCTGATTTTTTATCTCACCAGTCCACCCTTATCCCTTGGTCATGGAGTTGCTGGGTTTGTCTGCGTGACACCCAGGGTTTAGATGGGTACTGGTATCAAGCGCTCGATCCTGCGCGTCTCATGCGTCTCATGGAGGGAGCACGGTAAATAGCAAGTCTTCAAATAGTCCCTGAATTCAGTGCGGTAGCAGGGTTAACTGGTTCTCCTTATCACATTGCAGTCGTTTTTGAACAAAATTGGCTTAGAATCTTCGAAAGATGCGGCTCCTCAATTTTCAGCCATCGGGACCGATACACTTCGACAGGCTGGATCTGTCGCTCTCGGAGACCTTGGCGACATCTGTGTTAGAAAGACTGGACGTGCTTCCATGCAAACTTGCAGCTTGTTTCTCTCCCTAGCTTGAAGCTTCCTTGATTCCTATTGGCTCAGTGAGTCCGCTCTGCACGCACATCGATTCAACAGGAGATGATGACAGACGAGAGCAGCCCTCAGCCCCATGGTTTCCTCTCCGATCAGGCCCGAAGAAGTTCCCTCTAGTCGGTCATTTATTCGCCACGCCCTCCGAACGGCAATGGGAAACATATACGAAGTGGACCAAGGAATTGGGTGACTTTAGCACTTCGTTTCCAGATAAGCACGAATAATCGCTGGTACCAGGCTCAGATATTATTCATCTGGATTTACCCGGGACTTCCATCATTGTGTTATCTTCTATGGAGGCGGCCCCCAAAGAACTATTCGAGAAAAGATCCTCGCTCTATTCAGATCGGTACGTTACTATATACGTTCGTCTGAAAGGTTGTTCTTACGATTTTTGTGTCGAAAAAGGCCCAGATTGCCCATGCTCGTCGACCTGATGGGATGGGACTTTTCAGTTGGTACGTGATACGCTTGCAGCTAAGGAGTTGATGAATGCAAAATCAATAGCTTATACGAAATATGGTGCGCAATTGAATCTTTTTTATAATGATCTCGGCCGGATGCGAGTCTCCGTACAGGTGAAAGATGGTCGGTATTATAAAAGCTTGTGAACACACATATCTGGCTGAAATGTATTTACAAAGGCGCGCTCACCGCAAACTGATACACGAGGGATTCAACACTTCCGCCGCTAAACAATTTCACACTCAAGAGCGAGCAGCGGTACACGCCGTCCTTCGTCGGATTCTACGAGATCCGCACTCTAGTTGTGGGGAACATTTCAGGCAGTGAGTGTCATTCTGTTCGTTATTGCGCCGATGTCATGTTTAACTCACGAACTGTTCAGCATGGCAGGAGCCCTTGTGATGGACATCACCTACGGAATCCACTTTCGCGAAGATGAAGACCCGTACATCAGGGTAGCTGAGGGAGCGATGCATGGATTGTCAGTTGCGAGTATTCCCGGCGCTTTTGTTGTGGTGTGTTCATGCCATGCGCTTCGGAGCTGTTCAATGGATGAAGACTCTTGATGTAGGATTCCGTTCCGGCGTTGCAATACGTTCCCGACTGGGATCCGGGAGCAGGATTCAAGCGCAAGGCGAAGGAGTGGGAGAAGTTGGCGCTTGAGTTGCTAGAAGTTCCGTTCAAGGAAACTCAACGAAATACGGTGCGCGAAGAAAATTTGAAATCATTTTAGCGCATTTATAGTTCTGTTTCTTGAGTTCATCGATCACATAGGATCTCGGAAAGGCTCGGCCTTCGTTCACTTCCACGAATCTGCGGCGTTTGGAACTCCAAGATAATACAGAGACAGATAAAACGAACCGGGAAGCAGCTGTTCGAGCGACAGGGGCAACTATGTATGCTGCCGGCTCAGATACTACGACGGTCGCGTCTCTGGGAACTTTCGGGCTGGGCATGCCGCTGAACCCGGAGGTCCAGAAGAAAGCGCAAGCTGAGCTCGACGCAGTTCTCGGTCCGGGACAACTCCCGAATTTTGTGGTTGAGGATTCTCTGCCCTATGTTAGCGCAATTGTGAAAGAGACGCTGAGGTGGAGGCCGGCTTTGCCCATCGGTGAGTTGTTGGAATTTATTGATTCGATCGTCGACTGTATCGTCAATTCGCATGTTTCACAGGTGTTCCGCATTACATTAACGTCGATGATGAATATCGAGGGTATACAACATGTCGGTTGCTGGAAGTTTGTTGGCCTAATCGAGTGAGCCCTCCAACGCACAAAAAACCGAGACCTCCGGGTTGTGCCAAATTTCCAGGCACCCCAGGCAACTGTTACCGTCACCGTCGAGGTCTTTGCGCCAAAGGCCGATATTTCGGAGGAGGCTCCTATCGTCTTGAATGGCCCTCCGACCGAAGCATTACAAGGTGCGTCGGACTTGATTTTCCCTGCTAAGTACTAGCAGTGGGCTGACTTTTCAACGTAGATGGATAATTTGCGAGATGATGTGCAATACATCACTTCGTTTCTGGGTACGGGAGTTAGTGAGCGCTTCGTAGATTCTCCGTTTGCGCGCTGCTAACTTGCTCCGACCAGCAAACGATGTCATGGCATTTGTACACTATTCATCACTGTCGTGTCTACATGCCTGACGATATTATCCTGTAGATGGACCTACCGTATCTCGCCATATTATTCATTCTCGAGATTTGCATTCAACATCATGCGAAGTGACTGTGGACAAAGCCCAAGACACTGCTTCCTCTGCATCTAGGTCTGCAAAGATCTTGGGTATTGAACTTGTATTAATTAAGTGGCCGCTTCAAGTTGGACATGAACTTTTACCATTGAGATTCTGTTCCTTCTCCTGTTCTTTCTCTGCGACTCAGAGATCAGCCTGAATGATGTCGAGGACCTCGACGATAACCCATATAATCTGACTCAAACGGGTTGAAGCTCCACTGCGAGTGTTGGGGGCAAGCAAGTGGGAGCAAGAGTCCCGGGCGTATTATTATCGAAGCTCTGGTGCCAGCGACTAAAATTTCTCTATCTACCTCTATGCGACTACATACGACCATGCCTCCTAGCGCCAACCAACTACTTGTCTACCTGATTCTTGAATGACTACAACACCTCGTTGGTTCAGTTGGTTACCTGCCGCTTTTCCCATGCTTAAATTCGGAAAATGGTCTCGAACGGAATCCATACTCACAAACCGGAACAACTGTGCAGATTAGGTGCCGAGAGATTTGGAAATTTTCCTATGGAACGGAAATCCAATTCCCGTCCTCAGTTCCCAAGCATATCTCCATCCCACTTGCCGCGAGTTCTTGTAGACCCGCATAGACAACAGGGTCTGGCTTGGGGGGATACCGAAGGAATCGGCGGCTCTGTAATACCAGGGAAGCGTAGGCGAGCTTGGATCGGCGATCGGAGAGTATTGTGAAAAATTTTGAGTGGCACGACTCCGAAACGTCCCCACGGCGGTCTTTAATTTTCAGAGTTTCAATTCGGGAAGTATTGCGATGAGTCTAAGATGGTGGAGAGAAAGTCGCTCAAGAATGACGACCCGATATAGTATCCAATAATCAGGTCGAGGGAAACCAGAGTGGGTACCAGACGGAAGCATTCCATCACGTCGAGAAAGGAGGAATCGCGGCGGGTGGCAATTAATAGAGACAGGTTTTGTAGAGGAGGCGAAGAACGCCGAAGGAAGGAGGAGAAATCAATGGGGGTAACATTCCCGAGTTCGAGACAAAGTGATTGTAGAGCAGGGAGTGTAAGATGATTCAGGATTGTATTATTTTGGTTGACGTTCATATCCTCGAAGATGTCTAGGCGTCCCAAAGACAAATGAAGCAGACAGGGAAGGGTCAACCGGTCTGAAGAAGTAATTTCATCTCCTTCGAATGTGCTAACATGGGAGTCGAATGTAAATTCGACAATGTCAGGCGCCAGGCGCAAAAGTGTCAGGATCGCAAGGCAATCAATGAGGACCCAGTCTTCGTCTTCAGAACATATGCCCCCAATGTCAAGCGATTCAAGGCTGGGAAGTGACACAAGGCCATCCAGGGATTCATTGTTGAGGTCGACGTCTTGCTGGTATAGACTGAGATGCTTTATCTGTTTGGTGTATCGCGCGAGGACAGCGGTAATATCGAGATCTAGGGCAGTAATATGGATGTGGATGCATAATGCATGACCACGAGCCGGACTTCCCCAAAGCTTTAAAGTTTGGATTTGTGGGCGATTGAGATAGATAGTGGTCCATAAATCCGGCATAGACAGTGCTATGTCGCGCCATGCGCTGCAGATATTCAGCAAGAGCATCGGAACACTGTGGGGGGCGGGTTTCGAGGGATCGTTCGGTAAACATTGAAGGAAGATCTGGGATGACAGCTCGAGAGGTAGTCGAGAGATAGGATCTCGAAGAAAGTTAAGCTCGCGCTAGGCAACGCTTTTCTTTCCATACAGCTGCTTCAAAACCTCCTCTTGCACTTCAATGTCTGCGCAGACTTTTTCAATACGCGCTTCCACATCTTTGACGGACATGGCTGGCGCCAGCTTTGCAAGACTCAAGTCAAATTGCTAGTGAGTGGAGACAACTCACCGTCTTTCCTAGGATCCTATCTTACTTGCGAATTGAAACTGGTTCGTATGTCGGAGATTTCTGTCGTCTACGATCTCTATTATGCCTCGGGTACACTCGCCACTGACTTCAGATATGTAACGCAATGGACTCGGAGGATTCGCTGCTTCTGTAATTTCGAATTAGGTGAGGTAGAGTTGGGCAACTCGAACTTCGGGAGCCACGATCTACGAGTGTTCCGCCACTGGCTGTTCCAATACACTTATCTGGACCTTGAGCCAATGAGCGCAAATTCTCCAGAGAAACAGTGAGTCTGGTGCAAGTCAAGGTGAAAGTCTATGTTCGGATGATCGGATGAGATCAGTGATCGGATCGAATTCCGTGATGCTTGTCTTCTTCCGTCACCACCGCCTGCAACGCTCTGCAACGTCGCGCTCATGTCATAGTGGACGATGAGTTCTCTCGCATTCTTGGTGACCGAGCTCCAGGTGCGCGCTCTGCGTCTCGAATACTGGCAAAATCGAGGAAATTTTCTCAGTCGTTGGCCAGTGAAACTCGCAGAAAACACCCTGATATCCGCGACGTTGGTCCACACTCATTGTCTTCTTGCCTGCTTGAATGAAGCTCTGAAGGCCGCAGAAAAATCCTCAGCAATCCTTCGGGCGTCTCCGGAGCAAGCTACAGCTTATTTGGCTTCAGATTTGTCACGGTGGGATCGTATACTACGAGCATATTCACGAACGACACTATAAATGGCCCTCAATCCGATGATCTCCTTCGACCCGTCTTCATGGGTTGTCGACCAAGCACGCCAAAGTCGTCGCAATCTCTTTGGGTTCTCTCCAGCGGTTAATAGCCCTCAAAGCCGTTCCGCAGTCCGCCGTCGAACTCATCATCAACACCATGAGCGATGCCATGAGGCAGGGGGTCGATATCCAGCTCCGAATCTTGCAGACACCTGTTTCCCTGGTCACGAATTTCCCTGCGGTACATGGAAGTTTATTGGGCGAGGTGCGACGCTTGCGATTCGAGCTGTTCTGAGGTTTATGGGTAACAGGCACTTCTTCTGTGTTTCAAATTGCAAGAATCCAAGATTGCGGTGGTGTCTTCTACCGCAGCGGCAACGCTTCGCCAGCTCGTCATGTTCGTATTCGACAAAATGGTCGGTGAAGACCGACGAGACGACTCTGATCCCGCTCAGTGGGTCGAGATGAAGCTGTCCAATGGAACCATAAAATCTCTCGGGCCCTCTGCCCGCGACGCGTTCTCTGTTTTCGAAAACCTGTGCCTCCTGGCCAACTCGGAAAAGCCCAATTTCCTCAAGCTCGAGTTTCTCCACAAGACCTGCGCTGGAGCTGATAGAGAGCGTCCTCACGAATTATCACGATCTGTTTCGCAACGTGGGTGAAATAGCAGTCATATTTGCTTCGCTTTCTATGCTGACAGTTTGTCGCAGCACACAGAACTGGTGCTGCTTCTCCAACTGCACCTTTGCCCTTTACTTCTCAAAGCGCTTTCTGACCGACCGCTGTTTCCGCTTACCCTACGCTGCACCCGTGTGGTCTTCTTACTTCTCAAGCAATTCTCACTCGAGCTCGAGACCGAGGCCGAGATATTCCTGACGCTCCTCATCAAGATCGTTGGGGAGGACCACACCGAGCAGTCTGAGCAAGGTCCGCGTCCGCAGTGGATGCGTGTTTTGGCAATGGAGATAATGCGAGGGTGGGTTTCAATCTATCTTCGTGCTTCTCTACTCACTAGTATCACAGTCTCTGCAGTGACGCTCAGCTAATGCGAAACGTCTGGGTTCGATATGACGCGCGCCACACAGGCTTAAATGTCTTCACGGCTCTTATCACGGCTCTCAAGCGCCTGGTGACTGAAAAACCGGCTCTGCTAGGCGGTTCGACGCAGATCTTCGGCGTCGGGGTGCTATCCGACAATGCCACTGGCGCATCGAAATCGGGGTACGGGCTGGATGTGGCGGGTATGGCTGGAATGGTCGCCACAGCTGCAAGCGCCACAGTGTCTGGGGTTGTTGGAATGATGGGGTCTTCGGGTGGATTGAGTCTGCAAGGCTCGGCGATGAAACTGCAGTGGTATGTTTTCGTTGAGCGAGCCAATATTCCATCGCTGATCAAGTTACAGTATTGACCAACTCGACAAGTCTGATGCGCCTCCAATACCTGAATCGTATATACCTGCTGGCGGTCCAATGCATCGTCTCGCTCTGCGAAGGTTTCGCAGCCTTCACCGGACCACTGTACAGCACTATTGTCATACAGCGCCCGCGTGCAGCAGGAGAAGCGGTGATACGTGCTCCGCCCGCCCTTGACCTCGGGTCATTACCGGACCAGGACCCCTCGACTGCTCAATTACGCATCGTGTCTCAGATAATTGAAAGCGGGTGGCCTGCCCTCCTTGTGGCCCTGTCATTCATCATCGCCACGAATCTTTCTGACGACCTCTTCGTCGAGGTACTCGCCAGCTATCAAGCCATGACGAATGTAGCTGGCATGCTCGGGCTCACCACCCCGCGCGACGCCTTCTTCACCAGCTTGTCCAAGTTCGCCGTGCCAACTCGCGTCGTCTCAAGCCCCGACCACTCGTATAGCTCCGACCTCCAAACGCCTCGCTCAGCCGCGTCGTTGTCTGAGAATCTTGGTTTCTCGACAGGTCCCGCGCAGCCTCCCGGCTTGTCAGATCGCAATCTTGCATGTCTGAAGGTGCTCGTGGCGAGTGCACTCTTCCTGGCCGGCAGCCTGGGCGAGAGCTGGTTTGGCATTCTCGAGGCGCTGCAGAATGCGGACTATGTCCTTACGTCGAAGGCGGGTGCAGCGGGAGCTAAACGCCCCGCGGGGAGCCGCACGGTGTCGAGTATTGGCGCTGCAGGGTCACTACATGCACTTTTATCTGATTTAGAGCCGGAGGCGCTGCAGGGTGCAATTCAGCGGCTCTTCGACGCGTCGAAGAATCTCGAGGACGATGCGTTCCGGCATTTCACGAACGCTTTGTGCAAGTTGAGTGCGGAGATGGTGGGGATGCAGACGGAGGAAGGGCAGGTCGTGGAGGCGTCGGAGAGAATTAGCTTGGATGATCCTGCTACTTTGACTCCGAAGATAGAGGCTGCGCATCGGAGGCGGGTTAGTGGAATTCACCTCCTTCGCACGCTGGTAGGCGCCTTTCACTTCTGATGTACTGTAGTTCATTGCTGAAGGGATATGTTCCAGCGTTCCGGCGACTTTGGGATCAACAAACTCGGCAGCGTCACTCTCCTCAACATCCACCGTTTAATATATCGCTCCCCAGATGTCGCATGGGACATAATCACTAAACATCTCCTTTCCATAGTCAGTTTCCCTTATGCTCCCCAATCCATTCGGATACAAGCTGCACGAGTCCTCGACGAAATTCTCGCCATCATTCCCCGGAACATATCGACCACTGGAGATCTGCAAGCACAGGTGCAGAAACGTGTCCTCGACGTTCTGGCACAGCAGATAATTCCTGACGCTTAGGTCGGAGGTGCAAGTTCGAGCACAAGCACGAGTGTCGAGTTGCGGTGCATGGGGCTGGAGACGCTGCATCAGATTCTCGAAGCCTTGGGACACACGCTCGTCGTCGGTTGGGAGACAATATTCGAGATGCTCGCAAGCGTGTGTAAACCTCTACCGCCCGCACCGAGTACTTCCCTTGACTCGCCATCTGAATTGGCTTCCCCCGGCCTCGCCATCGCTTCGTAGACCATTGCCTCTTGGTTTAGGAAACCCGAGCGAGAAGAGTTATTCAGCACCCGTCAAGATTGCATTTCAATCGTTGACTCTCGTCTGCAACTCCGTGTCGTCACTCTCGCCCGCCCATCTTCGGTTGTGCATCAGCACTCTCGCGCAGTTTGGTCGTCAAGCTGACACCAACATTGCTTTGACCGCTGCTGCAAGCTTGTTATGGAGTGTTTCAGATGCTATTCAGTCGAAGCGCAAGAATGCTGAGGAAGAGCCTGCCTTTCTTTCCCTTCTCCCTCGTCTTACCCGGTTCGACCGCCTCCCATACTCCTGCCTAGCCTTTTGGGAGCGCGTAAGAACGTCTCGCCATTGCTGTCACCACTCTTATTGGCTCTTCTATTCAAATTGCGACTTTTCGGCCTTCTCTCGCTCTTCACTTCTTCGTTAACGCTCAAGTCAACGTCGTCGGACGAGTTGTCTTTTGTGACTTCGACTTCGGCGCTTTCTTTCGTTTAGACCGAATCTTGTGCTTCTTTGATTATAGACTCCAATTTTTTCGCTCTGGTGCGTCGTTGAAGCCTTACTTGCTCAACAATTAACTGACTTCAATCTTCTTGCCTGGGATCACTTGTAATACAGTTACGGACCTTACGGTGAGGTGTCGCTTTCACCCGTTCAAATCTTTTACTGACTTTCCGATTAGTTTTGCTTCGTTGAACTTATTCAATCTGTGCTGCATGATATGCACATTTCGACTGTCTCAACACTGAACTGATCTACAACCAATGTCTCGACGACTCCATACAGGTAAACCCCGATTCTTTTGGTCACTTCAACCTCTTACTTATTGACTTTCATACAGTTTGCATCATGTTGAGATGCACATTGTGACTCTGTGCACAGCAGGTAGCAAAGCTATCATCGACTTCAACCTTGAATGGTTGTTTTCGAATCATAGTTTGCTTCATGAGAGGCTTGTTGTTAAGTATATTAAGTAATCGTGAATTACTGTTCATATAGTCTCATTCTATCCTTCCCTTTTATCAGAGGCATTCAACTCGAGTGCATACGGCTTCGACATTGACTTCAGCACGGCCTCGGTAATCTCCGGTGAGTCTGATTCTTTCTGATTTTCTATTTGTTATTGACCGAACCAGTCAAGAATGACTTGGATGGCTTGTGTTATGTAGGTTCATTATGTTGAGGGTAGGTCGATCTTAAAAGGTGCGTTCAGCTTCATGACTCTAATATCCTGGCTGACATGATTTGAAGGGCGCACTGCTTGGAGTTAAATTGGTTGGATGTTGAGTTTGAATTTAGACCGGTATAAGGTGTGCATGGCCAATTTATCCTCCCTTGAATCCAGTATGACTTCATTCAATGTATATAGCCTTTCGTCTTTCGAAGCTATGCCGGTATGTCTAACGATTTGTATTGCTATACAACCAACCTGACATCTTGATGCCCCAGAGGCCGAAACCATGACTCTCTGCATCTAGCCTGCCATTTACCTCAACTCCAACGCCGAAACTACGCAAGTTTGGTCTCAGGTATGTACGATTTCAATTACTCACGACGAAGTTAACGTATGCTGGTGAATCGCGCGCGTGCATCCATGTGCATTACAAACGAAGCTAAGTATATGATATGTCTTCTTTCAAATCACGCTGTGCGAGGCAAGCAACAGTTTCTACTTCATTATCAGAATAGTCCAAATCTTGTATCCGTTTGAGCGAAACAAACTGTTCGCTCAAGATCAACGTCCCATGCAACGCATACTTCATCCTCGCGTTCATCTTTTGCTACTCGACGAAAGTGATTACCCGGCACGCAAATCGCATAGAAAGAGATAAAGAACATACCAGATCCATACTGCTGAAGGTATACTTCCCCTTCTTAGACGTAGGATTGATGAATCCCTTGAGCAACTCTCCATCCAAATCATTTTTCTTCAAAAAGAACGCGAATCTCGTCTCCTGGTAGATAAGTGATAGCGGTAGTCCGTGCGTGTCTGGACACGAAAGAGTACAATTCAGAGCAAAGATGTCGCCGACGTTCTCTTTGTAGGTTTGGCGAGGAGCTACGATAGTCGGCAGCATTAGCGGCAGAGGTTCCTTGTCAGTGATCGTTTTGGCGCGCATTTCATGGAACCGTGCACAGACGAATTCGGCCGTGATCTTGTCCGAATCGCACAGGAGCCGGAATCGCACTTGGAGATCTTACAGACAAGGTTTCAAGCCCAATGACGAAGGATATGACATACCAAGAGTCGACGTTTGGGGAAGTCGCAATAGTTTCAGGGAGTTGGTCCTGTGTCTCGATTGTCTACTTGTCGATAGCGCCGAGTTTGAAACCACACGAGGAAGCCACGAGGATGTCGAGTCCGAGCTAGAGGTCAAGTGTCGTGTCAGATCCATCCCGACAAAGTTAACGCGCGTAGAGACTTACATGACGGAAGAGAGCGAGAGTGTCGACCGATGTGTGTCCAAGGCAGAAATGAGTAACAGTACCAAGGCAGACCGAGGCAAAGAAGCAGGCACAAAACAGCAAGATCACGACAAGATCAAGTAAGAGAAGAGAAGCATGTCAATGAAGTCGCCGTACGAATAGGAAGTGTCAAAATAAAACGCAGACGGCGTATGAACCAAGGCAACGAGTGAACGGAGAAAGGGGGAGAGCTTAGGAACGTACGTCTATCATCTTGCCAGGCACTTCACCCTTGACTTCACCGACTTCGGGCTGCAGCTTCAACAAGTTGGACACAATGTAGTGAGAAGCGTAGGCTTGGCAGTGGATCGAGTGTTGCGCATGAGGCAAGGTAGTCATCCTGAAAAGGAAAGAGTCAGAAACGATGGGATGCGGACGAATAAAGACATCGAAACGAAGAAACAGATGCGTCCGAAACGACACTTACGCATGGTCATTGGCGTTCCTATACGGCGAGGGTCAGGAGAATGAAAGAAGTGGCAAAATAGTCAAGAAAAGACGGACGTTAATAATCTCTTGTAGCGGTCGCTCTTGTCGAACTTCAAGGTGAGATACACGCTCTTGGTAACGCCGGAATCGCAGAAGAGGGACTATGCGTGGTGGGCGCTACGCTGGGTGCTGAAAAGGCTGAGCAAAAAGAAAGAAGGATGAGATAAACAAAAGATAGAGCTGAAAAAACATTAACACGCACCGAAGTTGGCCTAGTTGACGCCATCGACGATAGGCTTGTTTCACCCTCTCTTGTATGGGGGACGTGAAATCTGAAGATAGTCGTTCAGATCACTCAATACAAAAGACATCGGCGAGTCAGTGCTGTGAAGCAGATTTGGGTGCAGGAGATTGCGGTGACGGAAAGGTCAGAGCAGCAGTCGCGTCGGTATGGCGCTGCGTTGTGGGTTGTAAGCCGGAGAGGTGCTGGAAGAGGGCAACAGGGAATTTGAAAAGAAACACACCTTTACTGTTATACGGGCTACACCTTTTCAAACCCGCCACCCATCCCCGCTCTTCACCATCACCCCTCTTTTGTTCTCAGCGTAGGAATCGGCGGCGCGTTGATCTGTCAAGATAGGTATGTAAGTTATTCCGTTCATTTCGTCGTCAAAATTGAAAGAACTTACTTGATTTTGATTTCCAGAGCAATTTCTCGAGCGAGTTGGCGGGCGTTGTTGGTGTGGAGGAGGGTGGCGGCGGCGACGACGCTGTCGGCTTCATTCAGTGTCGAAGAGTTGCGCGAGGAATCTCAGCACACCCTGGGTCAAGCAGCTTCAAGATGATAACGAAGATGGTAAGAGGCAACAGTCGGACATGCGCACCGAAAACCTTCTTGCCTTCTTGTATCAACTCGACGGGTCCATCTCAATGCCATCCCGTTGACCTTCAATGTTAACCTTGCGGTCAGTTGTCTTCGAATCTCCCAGCCGTCTGGGATTTTCTTGGAGCTATAACACAGACACACTATGAGTTGACTACTACCATGTCTACTGGTAATCTTGGCCTACAAAATCGAGTCTATCATGAACAGTGGCGTGTTTATTGCTGGAATTCTGGAAACAAGGGTGAAAGAAAGCAGATTGAGAAGGAATTGAGACAAGATCGAAGTCAAGAAATGCGGTAGCTTGGTATATGTGGTCTCATACAGTCTCGTACCCCCTCAACGCACACAGCTCTGCACGCCGCCTGCTCGCTTCACCACTGTAGTACGACGCGCACCATCCTCGTTCGACGACTATTCCCATGGACACCAAGCACCAGACGACATGGCATTGATGTGGAGGATGCACGACGCCTCTGCCCGCTCGTAGCAGACCTCACTCGCGGTCTCCCACATTCGCCTCTCGACCACCCTTTGGCCTGAACGTTGAATCCTTTCCCCACTGCCACCGCTGCGCGCAGGCCTCATCTACTACTAGCTCGCCGCACCCTCCACTCGCACCCCCTCATCTGCCGCACTCGTATGCATCTCGCTCGACGACAGTGTCTCCGTCCGAGACAACAAGGCAAGATGGATGTCATCAGACGGCGACTCATCGACGCCCGTGAAATACGCATCATCTTCGTCCTCGCTCCGCCCTGACTGCTCGAGTGGGTCGACGTGCAGCGCCGAAACGGCGTAGTTGATCTTAAAGGGGTTGAGGGAAGCGGCGGCGATTGGTGCGCTGGAGGGGCGTTGAGCGTGGAGTCGGGGCGCATCGAGAGGGACGAAGGCGGGGAAGAAGGGTGCGGCGGTGTGATGATGTCGGCCGGGTGACGGCGGATCGGGGTGGGGCAGCGAGAGCGCCGAGATGGGGAGGAGGCAGGCTAGAGTGGGGAAAGAAATTGTTAGTAGGGCATGGGCGGGAGAGGAAAGGACGGGACGTACCTCAATCCGTATGTACGTCTTTATATAGGTCTTAGGGGCGTCAGCTTCGGCATCGCGAGCAGCGGCGGCGGGCAGCAGGGAATTGTTGAGGATTTTCGAAGAATACAACGGGAGGGCTGGTGAGACTGACGAAAAGTACCGTGTAGCTACCCGAGATGAGGGAAAGCTCATGGTAGCCAGCATATCCTGCAAGACGTCTACGAGCACATGTTTGGAGTCTTGGACGTGCACGCACCAACGAAGTACATAGGGTGAGATTCCAGCTCAAATACACCGTCAAATACAAGAGCGCAGCGCTGAAACGAGACGTCGCCCAGTACCAGCCGTAGTGTTTCACGACGTTGTGAGCCTCGGTCTCAATCAGTTGAATCCAAAGTGAGAGCAGGTGGTAGTGATGAAGGTGAGAAGAGCGCGGAGGTGGTCGAAGCGTCGACGCCGCCACTGAGGAGGTGGGGTTGGTCGGAGTAGATGGAGGTGGAGCGAGGAAAATGGAGACAATTCGGTTTCAATAGCGCACGAAGTTGGAGTGTTTACGATGAGGAAGTCATCCTACCAGTGCAGTCGTCAGCTATACCATTCACCAGACATACGGGGAAGAAGTGCTACCCGCGAGGAGCCCAGAGAAGGCGCCCCAGTTAGGGAGGGAGGCGAGGATGCGGAGGAGGATCTCGACGTCGCAGGCAATGGTGATGGGGAGTGCGGAGACGTAGAGGATGTGTTCTTGGTGCTCTGCGATGGTGGGGGGTGCGTGTGGCATGTACGGCGAAGAAGGCCAGCGCGAGGATGACGAAGACCCAACCCGTGTATCACTGTATGCTACGACAAACGCTCATGTACGGTTTCTGATGCCGCGGCGCCCATCCGTAATCTTCATCTTTGTCGTTCACGGCGAGGGGACTGGAAAGGTTACGCGCACCAGAGACCGCCTTTCAGTTTCGGCGCGAATAGCAGAATTCGTGATGCTAACCGTCAAAAACCTCTTTCCATTCATCAACCACATTTTCCCCGGATTCACGGCATTTCCAAACGGTGGGCTTGACAAAGACGGACCAACGACGCGTAGACCTCGAGTTGCTGGCGAAGAGGATGGAGGGAGAGAGAGAGAGATCGCTGCTACGACAACGACGGCGTGGGAGATAATGGTGACAACGTGGAGCGGGTCGTCGGATCGAATTCCAAACGACACCGCGGGTAAAGAAGGCAAGTGCCCTTTGTCTTGAGGTCAGTTTGACTCTGAGATTCGCGTTCACGGAGGTGTCTCAGCCCAACCCACATATTCTTTGAACAACCTTCGCGAAGCTTGGCCAGGACTCAGGAGTTAATTACTAAATAAACATCTCGCATTTTATCTATGTCTCATGTGAATTACTAGTAGAGAATACTTTGCAGATTGAATGAGTTAGACGAGGCGTCGGCATTTTTGAGGCCGACGGCGCATCTGGCGGGATGTTTGTACGTGTTTGTTTCTGGCAGGCAGGGAATATCGACCTGCTGGGGTCGCTCTAATGTTTGTACGTGTTTGTTTCTGGCAGGCAGGGAATATCGACCCGCAGGGGTCGCTCTAATGTTTGTACGTGTTTGGTTTTGGCAGACAGGGAATATCGACCCGCAGGGGTCGCTCTAATGTTTGTACATGTTTGGTTTCGACCCAATTTAGCAGACATGCATCTTAGCACCCGATTTGACTCCTTCTCGGCTGCATCCTTGTTTGGCATTGGCCTGTTCTGGAAGTCAGCCTTTCTGGGCAACAGCTCTTGCCTGTTTTGGCATGCAACCTTGTTTGGGACTGCTCTGTTTGCCTGTTTTGGCATGCAGCCTTGTTTGGGACTGCTCTGTTTTGGCAATTAGCCCTTCTGGGCAGTGTGTTTTGCCTGTTTTGGTAGGAAAACTGTTTGTGGTTGTTTGTTTTTGGCAGGTTTCGGGGTTGAATTGTCACCTGAAAGGACCTTACTAAAGCAAGGTCATGTCACATGCAACGATGCTTTTATCTTCCAGGCAACTCTATTGCGCCAATGCCGTGCGGATTGTGTTCTATGCCCAAGATAGTAAGAATACATTCAAGTCAATAGAATATGTCAAAGTGTCCTCCTGCTGCAGTCAATGGGTTTGGTATCTGACACAGGTGGAAGGCATTATTACCATTGCTTTATTTGTTACCAACATATATCAACTAGGGAATTGCCTACTCTACAGAGTACCCCAGCCCCATCTTCTCATAGAGAAAGTGCAAACCCCGGAATCTCTCTTCCACTTCTGGAGGAACACCTCGCTGTGACGGAAACGGAATCATTGCCACAACTGACTGAATTGATTTTGCGGGTATGACACGCATTCCAGCCTCGCCCATACGAGCCACCCAGAGTGTGTTAAATGACTCTTTCAAAAGAGCACGATCAGGTATACCAAATACCGAGACCATTGCCAACGGGGTTGGCTCTTTGTCAGATTCCCGCATAATATAGCGAAAGTAATACTGAACTTCTCCTAGTTCATGAAATGACCGGCCCTGCCGGTTTACGACCTTGCTTTAGCTGATGACAGTTTCCTTTACCATTGTTCCTCATTCACTTAAATTCAACTCATATGCTATTGTTCGACCGCACTGTAGGGAGGTGGTCAGTGCATAAAAAGAACAGAAACAAGCATGCTGCGGTGTGCAGAGTGAAACTTCACCTCCACTCCCAGTCGGATCACATGGGTGGAATTTAGGCAAACCCATTTTATAGCCATTGACCCCCCAGGTTAAGAAAGCGGTTGAGCTTATTTGGAAGGACCACTACTGTTACCAATGTCTGTCGCCAAATGTTGTGAGCTCAACTCCCTATGTGTGACCTTTTTAACGCATCCCTCGTTGTTACGACTCGCTCATGCCTCCCCAGTCTGACATTGCCAAATAGGGACAGGCTTACCAAATGTAGTAATGTGCGGAGGGCCTAGTGGGGGATGTATTGTCTAGGTTGGGATGCTTCACTGTGGTCACTCTTGTGGATTGGTATGTGGTATGTTGGTTTTGATTTGCGTGGTGGGCCGAGGATATGGGTTCGAATCCGTTGGCACGCTTTTGCTTTTTCACACCCTCAAACCGTTTAAACTTTTTTCTTTTTGGTACACCGTACTTTTCCCCAGCGAGTCCCTTGTTTCCTGTCCTGAATACGATGTGTTTGGCACCTTTTCTTCTTCTCAATAATCTTACAGAGCAGCACATCATTAAAAGTACCAGAGACACTGTTTGAAGTCTGTTTATCGAGCTCTTCTTGAGAAGCAAAATGAGCATTCATAGCGGAATAAAAGAAACTGGCAGCGATATGTAATCTGGCTGGAATGACAGCCATACCGGCCATGACCGCCAGACACACTCAGACCGTGTCATGGCCGCCAGTGATTTTTTGTTTTGCTGATGTACTCCATCTGGAGCAGCAATGGAGCAGACCAATATATATCCGTCGCCTTTTTTCCCCCTTCCATAGCCCTATTTCGCCAGCTTGGATTCGAAAACTTGGCACTCGATCTTTCTGCCTCCAAACCAAGTCGACTCAACTTTCATCCTGAAAACCTTCAAGAAACCTCCAAGAACGTGCATGCGCGTCCCTGTTGGCGGTCGTTTACACCCGGGCGTATGTCCGTGTCCCTATCTCTGTAGACCTGCTTCTCGCTACATACACTTTCATCCTCCACGAACAGCGTATTCTGGATTCAAATCTGTATATGTTCTATAGTATCATCAGTATGTACACATAAAGGAGTACTATTCTTTCGTTCTACAATTCTGTGGCCTATGTCCGTGGAATCGCGAGCCTTTGAAAACAAAGCAAGAATTGAAGTAGTGCATTCCTCGGCTCCTCCCCCCACGTCGATAACGACGGTGCCAACCAGCCCGTCCGTCCTTCATCCTTCTATTCTCAAGATCCAGCTCTTACTGGTCAACTCCAGCAGCTCTAATCATGCCCCCACCGCGCCGGCGCCCGAGCCCGTCGGCTCAGAAACCGTCGTTGAGCATACGCCCCACGTCCCTCGTTGCTCACGCCTCGGATCCACGTCCACATCCACGAGACGCCTGTCCAAGACGCATCTCCTCCGTACCCCACCCCACTGACGCCATCTCCCCAAGACGCCACCGCAAGCCTGAGTGTTGAGACTCGGCGCCGCCGAAGCCAAGCAGCGCCCGGGGTGTTCTGGCTAAGACACAAGTCGTACACGTAAAAACTGAAGACGCCGTGTCGGACTCCCAAGCAACAAACAGCGCCGCTCGCGCGCTGCGCTTCGGAATAGTATTGATCGACCGGTATGCAGGGCGGGTCAACGCGCGGCGTTGGAAAGATAAGGTGCGAGACAAACGGGTTATCGTCTAGTCTATATAATAAGTTTTTAGTGGTCAATTCGACAGTGATTGGAAGTAGAATACAAACACCATGCAATAGAAGCGAAACAATGACAAGACAGAATAAAGCAATCCCGCTCTCGGCGTACATTCCACAGATGAGCAGGTGAGAAACGGCTACATCGCGGGTCGGAAAACTTTGAAGAAGTGTTGACGGTTCTGCACTGGGCTAAAGGACGACGAGTAGAGGAGCGAGTCGAGATGTTGCCCAGAGATAGCCGACGACTCGAAAACTGGAAGCAAGGTCAACTAATCTTCGCATAGGAATAGAGAAAGGAAAAAAAAACTCACCATGACTCACAGAAATGGAAAACCGAGTCGCGAAGCCTTTGCCTAAGCCGCCTGTCGATAGGTGCTCTAAAACGAAGTGTTGTAACCAGCGTTGGACCCTGGACCTTGAAATGTGCTCACATGAAGAGAATATCTTTATAACAGGGCCAAGAAGGTTGATAGCAGCGGCATTGGAAGGCTGATTCCGTTGATGGCGCTGTTGATGTGTTGTAACTTGTGTGTAGAAGGTGTTGAAGACGAGCAAGACGAACGGGGTCGGAATTGTTGTCATGGTCGTGCGGCGTGAGGTCGCGGAGGAAGAATATGAGAAGATCCCGTTGCTGCGGAAGACCGAGCAGTCGGGAAGAGGTCGATGGTCTACATGTTGGGGGGAGGAGGTTCTCGGGATATGCGTGTAGCCGATGAGGAAGGAACAGGTGCCTAAGGAAGGTCAAGCATCATTTAACGTTTTTGAAGACATGGCACTCGGGAGGAACGCGGGTGACCATATGTGGGCGATCGTTCAATAAACATTATCCATGAAGACAAGGTAGGGCATCAGGGTGTATACAGTGCTATTGTCGAGGTGGAAGTCACGCGGACGCAGTCAAACAGAGTCCCCAGGTCGCATACATTGGTCCAGGTCTGCTACAGAAAAAGGTGGTGCCAAGAGATTTGAATGCCGGGTCAGATTCAGTGTCGTTCGTTGGTTTGGACATTGGTCAACAAGACGTACAGACGCGAGTGGCAGTGGATACAGACTCATAACGCGGGTAACAGCGGCACTGGAACACGATCTGAATGTTGTTCCGTCTATTGTGACATATGTAGTGCTCCAGCCAGCGTTATGGAGCAGGCGAGCGTAGTAGGTCCTGATCGAGCACCGCGTCATCAACGTCGACTCGAGAGTGAACGGTCGAGCAGAGGACTTGACAACATTCAGGACCACCGCACCTGGCACCGTAAGACGCTTGTATGTTCGCTGCAGCCGTTGCGAGTTGCCCAGGTACAGGACTTGCGAGTACCACAAGATCCCGGTGAACGAATTCGTTGCCTGAAAATCAATGTGGCGCTTGAGTAAAGCCAAGTCTGGCAAGCCATGCAGAAGGTACAAGGGAGACAGCGGATTCGGTGAGTTGGAGCAGCCTAGGACCATGATAGCAGAGAGAGAAAGGTCGTCGTGATGGATGGCGATCAACCGCAATTCCCACGCTCACTCTCTTTCCGCCTCCAACACCCTTCAATGTGTTTTCGATTTATTCGCCTTGTATCGCTCATCGGCCTCATCCAGCGCATGAAGTGTAACTCCCACGCTTACCTGTTCCTGCCAACATCCTCCAACGCGCACTCCTGCTTGGTACCTCCCCCGTGTACCCCAGTTCTCCTTCTGTCTGATGAAGGGCGACCTCGTTTCGTTCTCCTTCCAATCCTCGCCGCCCTTGAAGTTCTGTTGAATCCCGTCTTATTTTACTGAGCTATGTGATCCTCTTTAATTTCTCCTCCGAAGCTATTGTAGTAGCTCCTGCGGCACGATTGCTTCAACCACCCTTTGGGACAGCCAGGGACACCTCCTTCTTCGCCACACTTTGTCCCCTTCGCGGACGTCTCGACCTCGTACGATCTCTCTTTCACTTCTTGGTGGAAAACCTATCAAGAGTTCTGCCATCATGCCTATGCAAGTGAAACAAGGCGACTTTCTTCATTGAAAAGGCACCCCTGGCACTCTCGACACATCAGCTAATGCTCCCCCCTCTCAGTCTTACCCTGGAAACATTACTTGGTATCTGAACGCTCGCTGCCCATCTTTCTTGAGTCTCCCAGTAATGCCGCCAACTCAACAGTACCTGAACAATTGCCATCACAGCTCCCCATCTCACCATACTCCACCCCCCATCCTCAGGTTCTTCCTCTTTCGATGCTCCTCCCGCTTTGCCTTCAAATCATGTAAATCCGTCATGATCGAAATCTGCAACGCTCAGCAATTCCTTCATCATTCCCGTAGGCTCGCCCTCAAACGCATCTCGTGAAGGTACGAACTCACACCCCAATTAGCAATACGATTTCCGTCGCTCTCTCCCTCATCTCCTCGTCGCCTGTGTGTTTCTCTTCCCTTCAATCCCTCGCGATTTCGCCATCTCGGATTCGAGTCCCTGTACTCAATCTTTCTATGTACCCCCGAATTATCAAATCAACATGACTTTCATATTACTGTAAAGCCTTCAAGCACGCAATATACACGTCTACACTGTGGACATGTCCTCCCGTCCAGTGCCTATGTAAACCGTTTGCAAGCAATAAATCTGTACTTCACAAAGAGGCCGTTTCGGATTAATTTGAAAGCCGAATTTTACAGTAGCCAATACACATGAATTTCTCATTCTACATATCCTTCCCCGTGTTCTTGAGTGTCCCAAAACTGTGTAAACTTCTACCCTGCCACCGGCATGCGTCTACCAGTGAAGTGTGCACTGAATACGATATGAACAGTGCGGACCCGAAAGTTCGGTGATTGGAGGGGCGCTGAGGGTGAGGCGAGCAACCACGGCGTAAACATTCAGCGAGAGCAGCAATGTGCTTGACGAAGCGGACGGGGCCGGAGGGGCAAGGAAAGGGAGGGCACATTGATCGGTGTCCGGTGAACAGCCTAGTCGTAGGTGCGTCGGAGCGTCCAATCCGAAACGTGTCCAGCTTGAAGAGGGAGGAATCAGACGCTGTGTACACAGGTATTTCATATGTTCATCGGACTCTCACTTTGGTTTTCATCGGACTTTGCAATCGTTATGGAGCATATTGTACGGTTATAGGTAGCTCACGGAATCCGGATGGCATAGAGTGCATGCTTTGTAAAATTGCTGTATCAAGAATCAATAATTCGCATTATTATGATCACCGCATACGGTACAGATCTTCCGACTACTTTCCGAGAGTTTAAGTAGTCATTAGTTCTTCAGCACCGCTCGAGACTTCGACGCAGATCGCGACACGGCAACCAGCCGAAGGTTCGATGATTCCCAGTGCATGCAAGGCAATCTCAAGAGATTCGGAGGTATATTAGGATCCGTAGAACTTGACTTTGGAGAGCCCAGGAAGCCGCATTACTTTGAACACCTCGACCATGTCTCCGTCATCAGTCACAATCTGAGAAAATTCCTCCCAGCCCGTCTGAATGTCGAGCGTCAATCCCTCCTGGAGCCCCGGTGGAAAGCGCTCGAAAACCTCAACATATTCATGCCAATGTTCAGGCCGCATCCGTATCTCGCGGACAGTTTTGTGCAAGTCGTATCGCAGTGACAAACACCTCCAGACTTGTTCTACGTCAAAGAAGGAGTCGTCGTTCCAGCATCGTAGATGGCGAATATGTCCCGCCTCGCTCTGCAGCTCCACGTCTCGAAAGTTGATAAATTTGAAGACGGTCAAGGGCCCGACACCAACTAACAGCGCGCTGGTGAGAGCCCCGACAGCGCTGTCATAATGCCCAATGATTATGCACGCAGTGAGCTTGTGCAGAACGACATCTGAGAAGGCAGAACAGCAGGGCGATGTCGTCCTCGTCCTGATCCCATATCCGTAGTTCGAACTCTTCCACGGCTCAGGATATATAGAAAAATCTCGATCGACGCATCTCCCCGTCGAATACTCTCCAACGTCGGCGGCAAGCAGTTCTGCCAGAATTCTGGCATGCAACGGCGACCTTCGAGGTACAGACAGCGGAGCTGGGGAGCAGAAACGGAGATCGATGAAGGGTCTGAGCCCTCAAGTCGGAAATGCCGAAGCACTGAGAATTCAGCATTTGAATTGAGGAGAGCTTCCCCGCGCAAGCGCTTGATTGCGTGGTAACACTCTATATGGAGCGTTTCTTCGATTCGACTGGCGTGTTGTAGAAGTAGCAACAGAGTCTTTGGAGTCCAATCATCGTCTCTCACGCGCAAATGAACGTGTAAGAGGGTGCCGGATCCGCTACGTTGCAGCACGAGGGGTAAACGGTAAGAGTCTACGAGGATGATGGGGTTCAAAGAGGCATGGAAGCCTTGTTTGGATCAAGTTTGGATGTGTTGTAACTTCGGCTATTCATCAGCTTGCCGCCAACCTGCTCTTGACCTTCACCTAACGCCACGGGGTTCACGAGCAGTGACGCGTGCTTCTCCTCAGCGAGTCGCGCTCCGATCGCCTTGCACATCGACAGCCGAGAATACAGGAGCTAGAACGAAAAAAGAGAGGTAAGTATAAGTAAGCAGCCAGAAGGCCAGAACAAAATTCGGGAGAGAACGGAGTAGCCGAACCTGAAGCAGTCGCAACAGCGTATAAAACGTCGTATTCGCGAAAAACGGCCGTCTCGCATTCGCGCTATGCCCATTCACACCCTCCACCCCGACAACGTGTGTCGTCTCCTTCACCCAAACATCAGCAAAATCGAATACAGAAGGCGACTGCGCCCTCGACGACGCAGCCCCCAACTCGCTCTTCTCCTGCGCCGTCCGTAACAGCTTCTTCCTCAAATCCCCCGCAGCCACCCCAACCCCATTCGATGCAAAATGCACGCTCCCATTCGATCGCCGCCCGCTCCTCGATGCGTGATCCAGCGCATTATGCTCCTCGCGGTGATGTTCTTCTTGTCGTTCTGCTTGAAACTGATGCCTTGGTGATCGAAACTCTTGTAAAAGTTCTTGGAATCCACCTCCCGCCACGTCCTCGCCCATTCGCGCTGGGCCCGCCGCCAATCCTCGTCCTTCTGTTTCAACCTCGTCAGCACAACAGGTAAGCAACGACAGGCGCATCCTGCAACGCCTGTATAATCTCCATCCCGCCATCCCGGCCATAGATCTTCTTCAGTATCCGATGATATATGCACTTGCCAGAGCCGCCGAAATCAGGCTTCAGTTTGAAAGTAGCACGTTCCTCTGAGGTCATCTCCTCGATTCGCAAGGCAAGGGGCTCGAAGTGCGCGATGGTACGTGTGAGCACGGCAATCTGGACATGATATTCGTGTCGCTCTTTCTCGCTCTTATGCAGTGCATCCTCGAACGAATTCTTCTTGTGCGACACGAAGCCGACGTCCTCTGACGCCCACGTCGGATGCGAGACCCACCCGTCGTTCAGCATAGACCGACAGAGCTCGTCACGCCCGGAACACGCAAGGCGGCTTTCCTGGAATTAAAATTAACGAGCTGCTTTCAGAAAATACACCGTAACAACTCACACTCTCCGGCAATCTCCGATAACTTGGTCCCTCCCCATCATCCGCAGGCAGCGCAGACAAAGCCTCAGGCGGTCCCGTTCTGATACTCCCCGGCGGACCCTTCTCTGCATCATTCAACGTTTCATCCCACCCCACCAACTCCTTGAACTCAGTCATCAACTCCCCATCCCCGAGAAACGCATCCCGCGTATGCTCAATCAACGTCTTCATATCAATCACTTGCTTCGAGAAGAGACTAAGGAGCTTCAAGAAGTCCTCATACATTTGCCGGTTCTCAAGTGCCTTTTTCGCGCGGTCGAAGAAGAGGAGTTTGTCTGCGGACGTGCCCAATATGAGTCCGGGCGGCGGCGGCGGGATGGGTTGATGGAAGGGCGGGGGCGGCATCTGGATCGGTGAAGGCGGCGGGGGAGAGTGCCCAACGTAGCCGGAGAATGAGGATGGCGAATCGTGGTGGTGCCTTTGCTTTTTTGCGGGCTGCAACACTCAATTATTAGCACTTGTATGAAATCGAAGGACACACATACCCGGGCAGAGGGCGTCGTTGGTGGAACCGGCGTCGGGTCCTTTTCTATAATTCGCTTCTTGCGCTTGTGTTGTTGCGCTGGTTTTTTTGGCAGGTTTTTCGAGTGCGGCATCAGGCGGTGGCCAACCGCAGGCCCCGAAAACATGGCACCACCCATCACGGGAAGAAATGCCTTGAATTCCGCCATGAGGTCTGGCGCATCTTTGAACAGGTGCTGGACCTGCACATAGACTTGAGACTGAGGGTATTCATTAGCGCTAAATCAAATGATACAACAATGAAACAGACGTCTTGCAAATGTTTTTGTTTTTTTTGGTACGTCTGCAGGATATCGAGAAACTGTTTGTACGTGTTCGGGTCGTCCGCATACCGCTGTTTAATCTTGTTCAGATACTGGATCGCGTGGTTGAACTCGTGCCCTTCAAGGCTGTCTCTCGACAGCATTGCGGTTGCCGAGGCCACCGAGGAAGGAGGCCGCGGCGGTCGTTTGTGGGTGATTTTGAAAGGACGGTGGTGGCGGCGGTTCGAAGGGAGGCTGGGGATGTGGGACCCCGGACGTGGTACAACGGGGTCATTGAACGCGAGGCGGGACCGCTAGGGAGTGGAGGAAGGAGGGGAGCCGGGCCACCCATGCCTGCAAAAGGCATAAGTAGGATGGGCAATGCTAGGGCCAATGCCGGGAATGTCGCGTGCGATGCGGGGGAAGTGCTGTAAGCATTTTGTGTGGTTTGGGTAGTGGTACCCGATGGCGTCGTAACGGTGATGATGTGGGGCTCTGCGGGATTCTTGGAGACGTCTATTCGATAGCCCATAGGCAGAAATGTGTTGAAGCCTTGAATCAGAACGCGATTTCCGTGGAACAGAGTTGAAACCCGTTCAATGACGCCAGGAGTATCAATCCTGAGTGTCCTAGTGAGTAGAAGATATGCGAAATAGACTCCAACACGCACACTTGACTCTTGAAGCCCTTCATAATGTCGAGAAATCTATTGTAGACCTCTGGCTGATTTGAACTGATTCTTGACCGCATCGAGATAACTGAGCGGATCGGTAACATTGAGTGGACGATTTGACTCTGGAGACTTGCTGGTGGGCGCCGGAGTGTTGGGGTTAGCGTCCACTGGCACGTCGATTGGCGAGGCAGTCATGGTCCAAAGACCAAGTTGCTTCGGCCGACACAAGCTCTTCTCTCTCTTCGGCCGAATCACCACACTTGGACTCTTTGCCACTTGCCATGTTCAGAGTTAGGCTGCGTTCTGGTGGCTCTGGCTTGTTGCGGTCGTTGGGCCCGGCTTTTCAACCCCGGTCTTTACACTCTTCTCGACCGCTGTATTGGAGCAGAACACTATGGTCCCGCGTCGATGGTTCACCGCGTTCCAAACTTCGCGGTGCAATGAGTCCAATGACATGTCCGTCTCGCCTTTCGTTCACAACCCACCTGCACTGGTAACGCTTTTTCAGTGTTCATATTGCCTGGGATGGCCAACGTAGCCGTGTCTTGGTCGACTCATCAGAAACACTTGCCATTTTTGAAAATACCACCCTAACCTCGCTTACCAACGTTCTCGACGCATAGATTCTGAACAGTATTCCAGTGTCGACTTCTCCATTCATCTCTCATCCTCAGACTACTTCTCTCTCCTCACACAATGCTATCCAGCCAGGAAATTTGACTCTTTTCGTCCACTTCTCACGTTCCTGGTAGAAGCAGACAAAATAAATACGGCGCACTCTATCATGCGTACTGCAGCTCAACGAGTGCACGATATCTTGAAGGCACATAAGGATCACATCTGGGACACTGATACTGATGAAAGCCGAAAGCTGTCTGGAGAAATCATGCTGGTGCTGATCGAGGCATAGTATGAGCTCATGAAGCTCTTGGGCGCTATAGTAGACGACATCAAGGCGACCACACTTCGTCTTCATTTGGAGAATATGAGGACAAATGCCGCGGATAAAGGAGAGGATCCGAAGATGGTGGGCTAGTGGAAAAGTAAGTAGGTCGATTCGCTACTACGTTCATTTTCCTCAAGACGTTTGCAGACTAGGGCAAGTTTAAAAAGCGCAACAGGCGCGGAATGCAACAACCCCTTCTCAATCATGTCGATACAACGGAAACACAACGAGAGACGCGTACGCAGTATGCTGATACGAGCCTCGACTGGAGATAGCCCAACGCTCTTCGTCTAAAACCTGAAGTCCAGTGACTGTTGGACGTCGTTGGAGGATGGGCGATCAAAGTCGGACAGCAAGTTGCAAAACACTACTTGTTTTGTCGAGTGGGAAAGACAGAATATGCGGGTGCCCAGCGCACTGGGTGTGTCCACTGCGTGATGTAGGCGTCCATACTGTTGCCATACTGCAGTATATTTACTATATGAATACTCTACTTCAGCACCTCAATGAACCGCTGCCTCTCGCAACAACGGCTTCATTACACCTGGTAATACGTACATATCTTCGACAGTGGCTAAAGCGCCTTCTCGGACTTCAGTCGATATACGAGGGAAAGAGAAGAAATGGGAGTCGAAGGAGAATGCGCGCGCACGAGCGGCATTCATCACTGACACTGTCCAATTTTCTTCCCAATTTCTTCCCGTTCGCAGGGGGTGGATGCGCGATACCAGGTGTCCCTATCCCCCACTGGACTCGCGTTCCACTGTGGATGCTTTTCCGGTCTATACCCCTGCCGACCTCATTTGTAAGTGTTACGCGGTGTTTACTAGATCCTGTACCATCAGCGACGTCTCGTTGTCCACGCGGCATGCCTCCAAGAAGTCCGTTAGACTGTCTTTCCCAGCCGCCGCTCTCGTTGGAGTATCTTATTGGGCTCGGTATCGATTTAAGAGCCGCCTCAAATGCGCTTGACTCTGCTTGAATCTTTGACCAACGGCGACTGAGCGCGTCTGCCACGTCCGCGTCAGTCCCTCCTGCACCATGTCTCGTGACGCACTCACCCTCAGTGCACGCAGGGCCTCAACATCTACCGTCCCACAATCTACGGCAATACTGCAACAGTTCTCTATTCCAAGCAGCGCGAGGCACTCGCAGTAACCGCGCTGGACCACACCCACAGCTGGACCGTCGCTGTCCGCGGCGCGACTTCGGCGCCTGATCAGGACATTGTAGGCGGCGAGTGGGTGACGGAAGGAGGAGGTGTATACTTGGCTAAAAGACTCTCGTTAGCGCGGAGACCAAATAGACAGCGGCGACGCACGTTCCTCGGCTGTGAGTGCAACACTGAGGTGTCGGTGATGCACATAGTGGTGGTGGGAGGCGAGAAGGGCGAGGCGGCGGGGTTTCGAGGCAAAAGCGGTGTGTCCGGTGCGTGTCAGGTTGGGTGAGTTGGCGCAATGGGGAAGTCGGTGGTTGGAGGGAGAGAAGGGACGGGAAGATGGGGAACACTGCGTTGGGTTGTGGGGGGAGCGGTGTTGAGAGTGAGCAACAAAATAAAGAAGCCGAAGAAAGCTAACACGCACTTTTGCCCGTTAGACCGACTATGTGACAACTGCGTCTCATGGCGTTCACATCGTTATTGCTGGGGAGAGAGAAAGAGCGGGCGTGGACGTGAGACAACACGGTTGACGCGTTGCGGCGGGAGGACGAAGTTGAGAATACAAGTTAGCGAAACACTCGGATGGGAGGATAGTGTCGCACCCGGATTGCATCACGAACGCGGGCTCCAGAGGTTCGTACAACATGCTTGTGAGTGTGACAAAGAGCACGAAATTCTTGATCCAAGGGCTCATGTACTGACAGTAGCTGATGTGGTGGGATATCTTCATATTACTGTGTCGGTATGAATGTGCAAATCGAATCATAACGAGCCTCATAACTCACCAATCTTGTGTTGTAGAGCGTCTGAATGGAACTCCAGCTAGCTGAGTTCGTGTTGATTGTTATTTGTCAAATCAGACTTGTCCCTAAATTACCGAATTCGTATCCGGTGGCTTAGGTAGGTGGGTGGTGCAACTCGCTGAGGCTTCAAAGCGTAGGTTTGAATTGGAAGATAATTTATTTCTGGGACAAACAACATTACACTATGACGCAAATGCTATAAACTTCTTTTAGTTAATAGCAGAGCATCATCGATATGACTTCTTCACACCTGGTTTTACTTGAGATGGAAGAGATAGCAGATATACCCCCCGGATTGGGCCCAAATGAACTTCCACTTCGCACCTCGGTGTTATACTAAGCATACCGAGCTCATCGACCCAGATCTTCGGCAAAAGTTAAAATCAAAGCAAGTTCTTTTGCGGTGAATGAATGAAACGACACTGACCTGCGTGATCCAGAACAGCAAAAGAAGTTGAAAGCGTCCCAAAGAAGGCCGGAACCGCTTGAATTAAAGGTATAGGAGGGAATTTGAGCATGGAACCTTCGGTTTTGGTTCGATGCTCATATTGATGGCGCCATTGAGTGTGACGTTTCCGGGGCAGTGTAAGCGAATCCGAGAGTTGGAGGGATTAAGGGGCCCCTGAGCGAGCTTTGGGAGGTCTGAGATCAAGGGAAATTGGATGAGAAACCAACAATTTCGTTTCGATGCCCATTTCGAGGTTAGCCATCTGGTGCCACGTTTCCGGGGCAGCGCTAGTAGATCCGAGGGCAGGAGGAGTTAAGAAGCCCCTGAGAGATCCCGGGGAGGCCTGAGATCAAGGAAAACGAGTTAGTATTGGATGAGAAATCTACAATTTCGAGCTGATGCTCATGTTGATGGCAGGCATTTGGCTGAACGCTTCCGGGGCTTCTCGGAGGAAGGAATCAGCACAAGCGGTTAGAAGACCGTAGAGCCACGCTGGGGAGCTTTGAGTTCGAGGGAAACGAATTCAAATTAAGAGAGAAACTTACAATTTTGTTTTGATGCTGATATTGATGGCAGGCATTGGGCTTGGCGCTTCCGGGCTTTCTCGGAGGAAGGAGGCAGGACAAGTGGTTAGAAGACCGTAGAACGACGCTGGGGACCTTTGAGTTCGAGGGAAACGAATGAAAATTAAGAGAGAAACTTACAATTTTGTTTTGATGCTGATATTGATGGTAGTCCTTGAGCACGAGGTGCCCGGGGCAGTTCCGGCAGATGCAGAGGCAGGGAGCAATAGAAGGGTATCAAACGACGCTGGGAAGGTTTGAGTTCAAGGGAAACGAGTGAAAATTAAGGGAGAAACATACAATTTCGTTTTGATGCTAAGTATGGAGAAAGTAGCAAACAATGACGCGTCACCAAATTGATCTCCCCAGTGATCGGCGGTACCGATCGTCCGTCACATCACCCGTCACTTTGATTACAGCACTCCTCCTCCCTCCTCCATATGTTGTCGCCGTCGGGATCACCGTCGCTGCTTCTACCAATGAAAGACTCCATCGATGCAACGTAAGTGCCTCCAGCTTTATAAACCCTTGTCGTGCCTCACCCTCTCCCGCTCCAGCTCTGCCACATCTCAGAATTCACCCGGAGCGACCTCCTCACTCGCCACAAACGGACATGCGGGCAGTATGTCTTCTTCCTCGTCACCCCTCGATGGTATCACTGATAGAGCCGCGTTCGTGTTAAAGAAGTGTGAATCGTTCGCGGAGGAAGTCCTGCGAGGTGCGTCGTGCCTTTCATTTCTATTTCCGCCACTGATGATGCCGTACCCACAGTCCTGCGCAGAGTCAAGACTCAAAAATCAAGTGTGACCTCGAATATCCATGCGCCAAATGCAGTGATGCACCGCCCGCGGCCGCGAATGCGTATTCCAGAACGACCCGGAAGAGTCCCGCGACAAGTCGAAGGCATCCTGGAAACACTCCTCATCGTCCCATTCGTCCGCGGCGTCGACGCCTTCCCCCAAAATCCCCATCTCTTCTCTTTCCGCGCTGGCGATGGTAGAAGAGGGTAGCTTGCGCGCCAGCTCACCTCCATCATCGAGCTCGCCGTCGCCCGTCCTCAGTATGCCGGCTCTGTCAGATGCAGCAAGCACCGCGTCAAGCTCGTCTTCGTCGGAGGCAGGCTACTATTCGTATTCGTCTGGACGGTCCTCGCCTCGCTCGGACTTCCGCACGTCCTTCGAAGAGCGGCAGGCCTTCGGCGTCGACTACCCGTCCGCCTTCCCGGGAGGTTTCGGTGCCTTCGACGAACCCGGCAGCGCTTTATCGTCGACGATATCTCCATACGACGACCAATCCCACCACTCTTTTTTCCCATCCTGGGGGCTCTTATCCTCCTCGTCTTCCTTCGATGGAATAGCACCATCTTCGAAAGCCGCCGGCAACTCAATAACGAATGAGGTCGCTCTCAGTCTTGCGGCAGACATCGATCTCTTCACTTCCCTGATCCGTTCCCCGCTCCCTCATCACCACGCGCCTTCTCCCCCACCGCCTCCTCCCCCATTATCATTATCGCATCCCCCCGACGATGTCTCGGTCTCGATTTCGGGCAACGCGGCCACCGCCAGCACGAGCAATCTCTTAATGTCGCAGCCCACCGTCTCCCTCGACTACGTCTCCACCCGACATGCAGAGCTTGTTCCGCGGTGGTGCATCGGGCTCGGGGGCGGGTGGTATTGAGGGGGAAATCGCTGGGGGCGTCGCCGTTGAGGTATTGGATGTCTATCGTGCGTCTCCGCTCATCGTCGGAAATATTTTTGGTTTGATTATTGACGCTATTTTTATTAGTTCTAGTGCATCTATTTTTCACTCGCTTCCTATCTCAAGTCCCTATCATTCATGCACCGACTGGGAATATGTCCTTGACCCATCCGCTTTTGACCAAGGCCTTCTACGCATGCGGCGCGCTCTTCGTTCCGACGCCGGAGGCGGAGGCGTTTGTGGAGGTTACGATGGCGGAGGTGGGACGGGAGGTAACACAGGTGGGCCCGATTTCATTCCCCACAATCGCTCGCGTCGCGTCTTTTTCGTGCCTTTTCTCTTGATATCCCAAATTTCCTATCGATTCCTAACACGGGATTTTCTTTTGTCAGTTGTACGACGCCACGGCGACGAAATCAAGCACGCCAACGACGACGACGCCAACTGATTCCGAGCTCAACACCCCTACTATTACTCCCGCCGCCAACGCGAATGTGCTTTCTGGGCATCAGCAACATCAAGATATCGACCTCATCCTCGCGCTTGTCCTCCTGCAAACAATACAGCTCTTCCGACGTCAGGGACAGAGTCATCACTCCCCCACCGACGGGCAAGAAGGAATCGCGGTCGCTACCTCGCATGCACAGGCTTTGAACACGCAGCACCACGCCATGCTCGTCTCGGTGAGTACTGTTTGTTTCATCTTCATATTCCCCTCTCGTTGCCAGCAATGCAGCTCTCTCGGTCGCTGTCCTGCTTGGAGCCCTCAACTCGTGGACCTTGATTCCTAGCTTTTTTTATTTACTACTGATGCATCTGCATTCTCATAGGTGCACAATCGTGCCAACTCCAGCATTCAAATTTTCAATACGGCTGCTTGAGCACATTATGTGCCTCAGTTCTTCATACTCGATGCCCCTGTGGTGGAAGATACAAGGGACTCATGTAGGAAAATGTGGGGTTTTGGTTAACTTTTGTACTCTTTTTTGTATGTTTTTCTCTCCATTCTTTCCTCGTGCACTGTACCCATCCACTCATGTCGGTGACTGCTCTAGCTCGGATTGCCCGCACACCCTTTCACTTTGATACTGTTTTTTTGACATCACCTTTCTCTTCTGTATGAAGACTTGACTATATATCCAATACGACGAATTCGCTCTCTCCTCCAAAGTCTGACTTTGCGTCTCGGCAGATTCTGGAATCTGCGCAAATGAGGATGTCTACCAGGAATTGACCATCTTGGACAATTTTCGGCGCGTCATGTCACCTATCTCGTGATGTGACAATTTAGGCGTCGGGGAAGCTATCATTGTGTGAACAACATTCGACGCAAATACCGGTCTACTACATCGTGAGGTCTACAAATGTTTACCATTCTTGGTGAGTGGTTCTCCATCTTCGTTCTCAGATATTTCAATCGCTGTTTCAGAAAATTTTCTTTTCATCGCACACTGGGTGATTGCGCACCGGGGCGCGTCGTCCTCATCACCTAAGAGATCAATGATCTCAGGACGAGAGGCCAACGGTGAACTATTGAGAGGGGGGGGGAGATGTTGGCGGACAGATGGGTGATGAGGGCGGGGAGGTGGATGGGGATGTGAGTGGCGAAGGAAGTGGGAGGCGGCGCGGGAAAGGGGTGGGTATGGTGGGAGCGGAGCGCAAAGCTGGAGCAGGCTGGAGTGCGGGCACTCTGGGGACGACAGTAACTTGACGTAGCCCGGGCAATGGAGCCAATGCCCACGCAGCACGGGGGTGGGATAACGGCGCACAATGTAATTGTGGAACTGTTGTTCTGCGCGTTTCGCGCGGCGTAATCGACGCCGTTCTTCATTAAAGTAAGTGTCGTACCCATTTCGATAAGCTACCAACTGAGCAAGGTCTTCAGCATTGAGGCGCTCTGTCTTACGAAAGAACATGTGCCCATTATCATTCTGACAACGGATTCGTCTGGGTGGCAGGATCCATTTGTAAGGAAGGTACATACCACTTCCACAGAAAGTATTACAAATTCACTTTGGCGGTGTCCAGTGCCCATGACGAGGCTCATGCCTGTTGTATGCTCGTCGAAGACAACTTGTAGGTTGTCATCACCGTGAAGTTCGATGCTTTTGCTCGTTGAGGGGAGAGTTTCGTTGATTGATTTTTGGATCTGGTTTAAATAGTGCCTCCCTTCAACTGGTTGTTTTATTTTCAACTCGACTCACTCGGCTCTTACAGGCTTTCATATTCACGTTGTTTGGTTGATTGGTCTTGATTTTCGTTCTCGGTGCGTCATTCTCTAAACTTAATGCTTGGTGTGAGAATTCTTCACTCTTGCCCTATAATAGCCGTTCACTACCTCGATTATTTTCCATGTCTTAGACTCGAACTGGAACCTCGACGGGTTACTTATTGACTGGGGTATTGACTTGAACGAATGCTTTGGCTGTTGATTGAAGGTACGTCTTACTTGAATCCGCTACCTTGAATGTTGACTGACTCGTTTGAACACTTGCACGATGGTGCGTTTCAATAGTGAGTTGTTGATTCTTTGACTCATAATAGCACGATCGTACTGAATTTATCTTTCTATAGCGTCTCGTTGAACGAAAATCGAGGGCTTCGGGATTGGACTGAGGGTATTGGTGGACGAGAGATTGTCCAGGTGCGTTGTATTCAATTTCAATCCACTGACCTTTGACTTCTTTGACAGACCGGGTGTTCTCGATGGCTTGGTATTCAACTAACGCAGTGTGTTCCTTACTAGTTTATGTTATCAACATCTTGACTGACTCGTCTTCCAAGATTCGCGCCTTGAGCCTTCATACAAGTCAAGCGTTGGATATACAAACTGTCTTCGACTTGTAAGTTACCGCGAGTCTTTATTCAGTTTGTTTCTCTATTAACTCCTTCATTCATCGACTCGATGCAGGAGCAGGAATGTAACACGAGGATATTATGGTTTCACCTTCAAGGTACGTGTTCTATCGTGTTCACCTTATTTGAAACCATTCTAATTTCCCGTCTTCATACAGTCGGACTTCGATTTGTCTCGAACGGGGAGACTATCGTCGAATTGAACCAGCCTCCTGCGCTCGAAATCAAGATTGTATTCAGTTAAGGCCTTGTTCTATTGCTTTGAAGGTATGCCTTCGACTTTCGTCTTGCAAGATCAATAACACTATACTCACATCCACTTCAAGGTGTGCTGTGTTCTGATATCGCATCGACACTTGACACTCAACTGAACTCAACCAAGGTAGGACTAGAGGTGTCGAAGGTACATTTTCTTTTGCTTTGAATTGGTTTGGGTCGTTGACTTGAACTCGAGACTCGAAGGTACCAAGGTCAAGGCTTACCTTGATCGGCGCTTCGATGGCCATTGACATGAACTTGAGGTATGTCGACCTTGATTTTGAATTTTATCTTCAAATCAACTAACTTCCCGTCACGAACCTCTAGTTTCAATCTTACATCAAGAATAACTAAGTATCGACATGCTACTTATCTTTGACGGTGACATCGATGGATGGAGATGGAGAACGTCGCATTTTACCGGTACCATATTGAGCTTGAATGCTCTATGCCCATACGATTCCAAGCTAACCCTCTATCTACTTCGATTCAAGGATACATTTAAATCACTACTTTCATTCAAGTGTTGACAAGTCAACACTCGGCTGACCCCACTTGACTTGAATAGCGGTACGTCGAATATGCTTATTCATTTACAACTTAGACGGTCATTCAAATTTCAGCTCAAGACGTACGACGAACTCGACGAAGGAGGTGTATAGATCGCCGTATTCGACCGAAGTATGTAGATTCAAGTAAACAGAATTGAATTCAATTGAACTACTAGATACAAAACGGTCTTAGAACTAATGAAGTACATGAGTACAAAGGTGACGATCTAACTCAAGGGTCCAAATGAGCGGAATCCGCCCACTCAACGTGCAGCGGCGCGCGTTCGTCGAAACGGGTAAGGTTGTCTTGATGCTTTCACCGTCGAGCGACGCGGCGGACTTGGTTTTGCAGGAGTTACGTGCCGCGTCGTCGAAGGGTTGAAGAGTCGGTCAAAGGCGAGGGCTATGTCCCCTCCTCCAATGCCTGCCCCTTCTTCCGTTCACTTTCGCTTCCATCCCTCTCCCCGCCCTGCGCCCTGGGTCGTCTGTCTCCACCACCAATCGCAACTCGACGCACAACGAGGACGCTGGGAAGGGTCGGCGGCGCAGGAAAGAAGGTGAGTCGCAACGCACCTTGGTATTGAAATGATTCCAGACTCCGTTGTAGACAGCGCTGGGGTTCAGGATAGCGGAAGAGGTCGACGCAGGTTGGCCGACGCACCATCCGCAAGTAACGATACTAAATGGAAGAGCTAGGGAGGGTGTTGGAGGTCAGACACGAGATGTGAAAGGTGCTGAGCGACGCGGCATTGAATGCCTATCTGACTTGTCTGTAGGCGGCGTTGGCGACGAAGCATGTGGACGCCGTTGATGACGCAGCGGTGGTGGTGGGACTCGAGACGGCCGAGAGCGAGGTAGTTGAGGCACCTTCGTGATGACATTGCGACAGCGGCACATTCATACTCGACTTCATTGGTAGAGGGAAGGAGGGTATCGGGAGCGGGAGACCTTGTCGAGTTGACAAAAGTAGCACCGCTGTCGATTCAATGGTGCCACACTGTGGTGAAGAAGTCAGCAGAGCGCGAGAATTCGAAGGTAAGTAAACACACCCGCGTAACCGCGCTGACACGCTACAGAGGAAGATCTCTCGCGTCGAGGTTTGCCCTACCTAAGCGCGTCTACAGAGGCGGCGGGTTAGTCGATTTCGCGGGAGTCGGCGGGACGTGCACGGAACGGAGTGTTGGTGGCGTTGGCGGCGTCGAGGAAGGAGTGGCGAAGGGGCGGAAGGCAAGAGCGGGGTGTGGGATCGAGAGCAACGTCAATGAGGTGATTAGCAGTGGAAATGCAGACGTGTAGAGGGCGACGCACCTCTAGTATGTTTTTCTATCCTGTTTTCGTCTCGGGTCTTTGTGGTGGGGGTCGAAGGCGGGCACGGGAGCGAGTCGACGGGTGACGGGTGGGGTGGCAAGTGGCAGGCGTGGGCTGGCGAAGGCGGGTGGCTTAGGAACGACGTCGTGCGGAGAGGAGGCGGTGTTTTCTCGATATGAGACCGCGAGTTGGCCGCGAGATAGTGTGTAGACTGAGGGAGATTGTGGCGGGCTGCGGCGTTCGTGGTTGGCGGCGTTCGATAGGTGGGGCGGCTGGTGGTAAGAGGGTGCGAGTCGACTTCAAGGGCTGAGTTAAGAAGATGGTGACACCTCACCTTACTGGTTGTCAAGGGCAGAGTTCCGCGTCATTGTGGAGCAATCAGAAAGAAAAAGAGAATAGAATACAGCGACGTACCTTATCGTCTCTGTTCCATGCGCTCGTATCGCCAAAGGTGAGTCGCGCGAGAAGGGCAGGAAGACGCGCTGAGGGAGCTCGTTACCATCGAAAGCAGGATTCACGAATAAGCGTACGGCGTCTGGCTGTGAGAGTGAGGGCCGGCAGAGGTGGCGAGGACGCGGGTAGAAGTGGGTAGTGGGTGTGTGGGTGCGGGCGTCGCCCGTGCCCTGCCGACACACACTAGTCAATGCCAAATTCTCTCTCGGCGTCAGTCGGAAGCTCGATTCTCTACTTCCTTCTCCTCCTCCTCCATCCCTGCGTCATGCTAGACGTCTCATGCCGCTCCCCACGAAACACAATCCGATTCGCCAAAGTTTCAATCCTCGTCATTGTTTCCTGTATCATCCAGCGGCTTCTTGATAAGAAGCTCTGTACTGAGGCCCTCGGAAGGATCGCGCCATGCTGTGCGCGGCGACGGTGCTGGCGAGGAGGACGGAGGAGTGCCTGGGAAAGGTGGGGGGGAAGGGGGATGCGTTCGTTGAGGAAGTCTGGCTGCCGGCTGGAAATTGTGTCGTGCGTCGGTGACAAGGAGACGGAAAGACAAACAAGAAACACTCACGCATCCTCGGCATTGTATATATTCTGCCTTATCTATCCTTTTATTGCCTTGTTGCGGGGTCTACGCAGAAAAATGAGTACCACGGACAGCAGAGGCGGGGAGGAGAGCACACTGGGGATGTTGATCGATATCTTCGTCCCACAAAAGAAAGATAAGAAAAGAATTACACTGCAAACGGTACATCAGCGGTATAGTAGAATTTAGAGAGTGGCTTGAAGTGATCTGAATGCTAACTGAGAGCGCTGGGAACGACTGATCCACCCATGCAAGCTAGCTCTTCATCTACCTCAGCACCATCGCCCGTAAATAGCTGGCAGATGTGGTTCGCAGCTCCGCTGGCTCCACTTCCATCCTCATAATCGCGTCGCCAAGTGGATGTACGGTAATCTCTTCTTGCTGGTGAAAGCTAAGTATCAGCGAGGCTCGTTACCATCGTCTGTCGGAATGGGGCAGATGAGGCGCTATTGCAATTCACCGACTGGGGCCTTGGATTGGAGTACGAACCTCCGGCATTGTAGTCTGCATCAATCAAAGGCGAAGATAGACATGCAGAATCCATCGACGGCGGCCTAGACCAAGAGTTCGGTCGGGCTAAAAGACAAGTGAATAGTGAACTGACTTTAGCGAGTCTGCCGTCCCAACAGGCGGATACAACCCAAACAAAAGCTTCTTCCATCCAGCAAGTACATTTCCCTAACCTCGGGCGGGGCATTTTCAAACGGTGGGCTTGAGGGAGACGGATCGATGCCATGTAGACGTAGAAAGCGCGCATGACGGCACTTTGGAGCATATGAATCGGTCCCAAGAGAAATCGGCAAGGCTGGGTCTTGACGTTGCTTGTGGACGGTGGGCGTCCAGCGCAGGTGGCGAGTTGTTGGCAACTTGTTGGCGAAGAGGATGGAGGGAGAGGAGAAGAGAAACGGCTGCTACGACAACGACGGCGTGGGAGACAACGGCCACAACGCGGAGCGGGTTGTCGGATCGAATTCCGAACGACACGGCGGAAGGTCGTCTCAAGGTCGTCTTGAGGTCTGTTTAACTGAGATTCGCGATTGTGGAGGTATCTACATCTTCGAGTTTTTTTTGACTGAATTTAACCTTCACCAAGATTGGCCAGGAGTGATTAACTAGTGATTCCGAGTGAATCCATAACTGTTCAATTACTAAACGTCTCGCCTTTTATCTGTGGAATAACCAAGTCTCAGGTCAATTAATAGTAAAGATTATTTTTCAGATTGAATGAGTTAGACTACGCGTCGGCATTTTCGGTTGACGCGTTGACGGCGCGTACTGGCGGGATGTTTGTACGTGTTTGTTCCTGGCAGGCAGGGAATATCGACCTGCCTGGGTCGCTCTAATGTTTGTACGTGTTTGTTCCTGGCAGACAGGGAATATCGACCTGCTGGGGTCGCTCTAATGTTTGTACATGTTTGTTCCTGGCAGACAGGGAATATCGACCTGCTTGGGTCGCTCTAATGTTTGTACATGTTTGGTTTCGACCCAATTTAGCAGATGTGCATCTCGGCACCGGATTTGACTCCTTCTGGCCTGACCTGTTCTGGCAGTCAGCCTTTCTGGGCAACAGCTCTTGCCTGTTTTGGCATGCAGCCTTGTTTGGGACTGCTCTGTTTTGGCAATAGCCTTTCTGGGCAACAGCTCTTGCCTGTTTTGGCATGCAGCCTTGTTTTGGACTGCTCTGTTTTGGCAATTAGCCCTTCTGGGCAGTGTGTTTTGCCTGTTTTGGTAGGAAAACTGTTTGTGGTTGTTTGTTTTTGGCAGGTTTCGGGGTTGAATTGTCACCTGAAAGGACCTTACTAAAGCAAGGTCAAATTGTTCAGGAAGGTTTGATTTAAACTACAAATAAAATAAGCAGCTTGATGTTTGCAGATTCCAACTGCTTACCTTTACCATTCTTGTAACTCTATTGTGTTCCTGTTCCCCCCATAGAGATCGTGCTGTTTGTCCAACTTCCGGGAGAACTAGCCTTGCACAGCGTGTAACCCGAGTCTTATCCCGTTTGGAATCAAAGACTGTATTTCGTTGAGTCGAGATATAGCTCTTGAAGGCTTCCATCTCTACTCCTGGGGCTATTTCCCGCTGGGCGTTATCGATTTTTGGCCGCAACTGAAATCCATCCCCAATGTCAATGGTGCCCGGGGGAAGTTTTTCTCCTCTTGCAGTGGGCCGATCAAAGGTTGGGTCCATGGCCTTAAGAGCATTTATCTGGGCACGGAAAAGACCACGCTGTGAAAGGTTCGCAAACATATGCACTGGCTGTCGAATCTCGGAACCTAGACTGCCAATAAGTCGTTCCATAGTCCACTGGGCGTACAGAATCAAGTTGCCCACACGCCTAATTTCTTCAACCATGTGCATTGGTGTATGCACGCTCTGGCGGACAAAGTGTATACGCTCTGCACGGCGTTGATAGTACAAAGTCTCAAACTCATAAGAAAACTCCAGCACCAATTTATAAGCTATTTTGAGAGCATCTTGATAGATTTTTCGCATGTGAAGAAAGTGAACAACATGCACCAGCTTGCAGAAATGGACCCAGTATTCATGTGGGAGAATGCCATATAATAGAGCTGGTCCTAGCCCAAAGATCCAGTGTTGCCATTCCTTTGCCTTGTAACCAGAGTTGACTTTTTCAACGGGGTTACGTGGCTCCCTGTCAAAGCTATCTGGAAGAAAATGACAGCATGCACTGACTGCATCCCCATGCTGCTTCCAGACGTCTCCAACAAGTGTTTTCCATGGCCATGAGTCGCGATTGTCTGGCTCATAGACTTTGTCTAGTTTTCCGGTCCAAAGCCCATATAGGAGATCACAGATATTGAGAATGTAGTGCATCAAGTCTGCTGGAAAGATGTTTGGGGCTCCAAGAGAACGTGGAAGCCCAGTCAAAATACTAGGCTTTCCAAATCCACATTCAGTTTGTCGAGCTTTGTAGTCAGTAACATTTCGCGAGCGAAGCAAACTT
The DNA here is from genome assembly GCA_037176885.1 of Favolaschia claudopus. Classification (NCBI taxonomy): domain Eukaryota; kingdom Fungi; phylum Basidiomycota; class Agaricomycetes; order Agaricales; family Mycenaceae; genus Favolaschia; species Favolaschia claudopus. The sequence continues at coordinate 1,783,868 of JAWWNJ010000011.1, read as the reverse complement.
GTCATTGCAGTGTTATATTGCTCAATTGCCTCTGGTGATGACATAGAATGGCGTAAATCCTTCATAATGTTCACATCGTCTTTTTCTGCAGCTCCGTAGAGGGAATTTGTTGGCTTGAGAAGAGCAGGATAGTATTGTGGAGCCTGGAAGCGATGGCGTCCCTCAAGGCCACAAAAGAAACGACAAGCGACTCGTGCAGTGTGTCCATTTGAGCCACTCATATGCTGCTGTCCAGGTCCATCAGCAGTTGAGAGAAACAGGAAGGGATAACTGCGGAAGACGGCATCAGGAGAGTTTGGTGGGGCAGATGCATCCCAGATTGTTAGACCCTCTCGCTGAATGACTGCAAGATGGTGGAGTCCAACAAAAGTGAAGGAATCAACATTCTTTGGTGCATTTGGTCCAGGTATAAATCCGCCGGGCAAGATCACCCTTTTCTTATAGCGTTTTCCTTGGCAGAAATCGGCAACAATCCAGATGTAGATCCAGCAATCAGAGGCTTTATGAGCATAAAGTTGGGCACCATCAATGGAGAAAATGAGTATCATGTCTGTTGGTTTGATGGTCCCATCTCTGACTAACTTGACATAGTCGGAACCATCAAAGATATCCTCCCAGTGAGTTGGAGTAATTGTTGTGCGATTCCTGATTTCTTCGTCGCATTTGCGCCGATATTTCAATTCCTCTGCGGTCTTTGGATTGCGCCAAAGGGATTGAAGAAAAGGACCAATCGGAATAGTCCAAAATCTTGCAGATGCCTGCTGTACGCCAAAGCGCAGTCTTTCCTGATCAAATCTCGGCTCCCCACACTCTTCATATGGGCATTTATCGAGATCGGCAAAAGGACCAGTGTAAGCTATACAAGAGTTTGGACACATGTCACACTCAATTGCATTGATTCCAGACCATTCAGCTAGTGTCTTCTGGGTCTGGTAAAAACTGGGGAAAAAATCGTTTGGATGCCGCTCAATAGCAGCATCACGCACTGCATTGAATGTTTCGATAGTGATGGGAGTATCAGCACCTATGAATGTTTTGATAGCCTGTCGCATGGCAGGATCACTTGTATCTAGCTGCATTTGTGGAGAGTTCCAAAGCCGCTCATTATCTTCTGGAGACATCTGGCTGTTTGCTTTACAAGCCCCTTCAAGTTTTTCAATAAAGTCAAGTGAATTCCGTAATTTTTCGATCTTCACATCTTCTTTTGCTATTGACCTCCATGGAGGGCGGGGAGTATAATTGACACCAGCAGGTAGATGTGCAGTTGTAGAGGAACCAAGTGTGGGTAAGACAAGAGAAGGATTGGAAGAAGGCTGTTCTTGTGTAGTTGAGAGTGACTCTGTACCTGTATTAGAAGCAGCCCCCAAATCCATGTTTGAATCTAGATCTTTCTCAGACTCGAAGTATGGTTCTTGCTCAGAGTCAGATTTTGATGCATCCTCCAGGTCTGGGTGCCAGTAGTCCACTTGTGGCAGAGGATCCATATTGAGACCTTCATCGTCTGAGAGCAGTTCAAGCTCGTCCAGATTGGTAAAAGTATCTGTAGCTTCAAATAGATTTTCCGCCAGGCTAGGGAGGACCTAAGAATTTGCTCAGCATGCACATAAAGCCAGATAATAAATAGTACATGCAGGTGAAAACTCTCCAGCTCGATCTTCTGAGTCAACATCTACCTCCATTGGTTCAATATACTCAAGCTCAAGTCAGAGCAAAGTGAGCTACAGAAAGATCTATACACACCTGTGGAGCTGTAGCAGCTACCTCATCAGAATCACTTCGAGGTCGAGCTTGTTTAGTAGTGGAAGAGCCAGTTGCAGTTGTCAAGTGCACGGGAACTGCTCGGATAGCTGGCCGCGAATCTGCTTGTGGATGGTGGTAGAACCAGGTTCTTCGCGATACCTTCTTTTCACCATTGCACTTCGCCTCACATCTGCACAACCATTCTGGGGCCGACTGGCCTGGTTCCAGTGGAAAGACATAGCCATCCTTATAACCCTTATACATTGAACTACAACACACTCTAGTTCAATATCCTACGCCAGAAACTACGCAGGAGACCTACCTCTAGCTGAGAGATGGTGAGTGCGATAAGGTGAGATGGTTTGATTGCCATCGATAACAATCACCTCACTTTAGCTAGTGGTCCCAGGAGATGGTGAGTGCGATAAGGTGAGATGGTTTGATTGCTATCGATGAACAATCTCAAATCATTACCGTGAATGGCTGCTTCCGGCATTCTATCTCATCTTATTCCACTCCATCCCGTGGACTTTTGACTGGGGGTTAAGTCCCGCGATGCCCGGTCGGAAGAACAAGGATGTGGCAACAATCATCACAAAGTTGATTATGTAAGTATGATACGAAATGGAGCTGGCGGGCTGGAATTTGCTGGAATTGACCGGACGTAGCCGAACCTGGCATCAACGCAGAAAGGACGACCTGCATGTGACCGTGTTGTTGCCACTTGGTCACCTCGGTTTGTCACTCAGACTGTCACGAACTAAGCTCTAATTCCTCCACAAGTGTTCATGAGTTTCGTCAAATCTCCAACCGTAGAGCAGTGTCTGTCTCTCCTCCAACGGTTTCCCAATCTCGAAAACGTCGACGATGCCGCGCAAGCGCTCTCTATCATCATCACCATGTTCTCTCTCGAGCCCGGTATACCCATGAATCCACGCTACGAATACATAAATCACGGCCTCGAATTACTCAAAAACAAACGAGATTTGCATGACAAGTTGAAGATTGCACATGCAGAAAAGTCCTACAACGATTTGAGAACGTCGGGTACGTTCAAACCTGGGACTGTGATTCATTGCTCTAACAAGAGTTGCAGTTCTCCTACAAAGACCGGACTGCATCTTACCCAAAGCTGCTCGGGATCTTCTTGATGAACTCGAAGCTCCGATGGCCAGCTTTCTCAAAGAAGATCCGCCCATCGAGCACTGGGCGTCCCAGCCTCCAAGTTTGGATCGGGATATTGAGGCGCATATTAATTCGCTCCAGTTGCTGGGTAAAGGCTTGCCCCTTGTAATCTTGAAGGATTTAGGATGCTTTGTCCATAATCCAGTCCTCTCGTCCCGTGTTCAGAACTTGTTTACACGTGGAAAGAAAACGTACGTGAACAAGTCGTTTGGTTTCTCTTCTTCATCTTAAGGATGCTGCAGCGTTATTGTTAACACCTCTGGCTCAGGAAAAACTCGCCTGACATTCGAGGGGTTGTGTCACAATTGGGGCTTTTACTTCGCGCACAGAAATCTTTTCGCAGGCGATGGATCAACAGATCTTGCTGTAACGGCTGAGCATATCAGCGCTCTATTGGATCCCGGGACTTCCCTGGATAAACATCACGCTGCGGCCGAGCGTCATCTCTCCCAGCTGCTTCTTGCACGTCTGCTCTTCTTCCGCATGTTCCTCAAGCTCTGCGTGGAAGGCGGGCTCACCCTCACCGATGAGCACAAGAAGCAGTGGCTGCTTCTTCAAGTTTATCCTGGTTTAGGGAGCACTGCCGATATCTTCAAGACGTTGACAGTATTTCTCAGTGAATACGATTCGAACCTCCTAATTCCGGATACTGTGGCACGTATACGCGAACTTCTCGGATCCGACTCCCACCTCTTCCTTGTCCTAGACGAGGCACAAACCGCTGCCAATACTTTTCCCGATCCTAAGGAATTCGACCTCAATTACGGCACTTATCCATATCTACGCAAGATTGTCGACACTTGGGATCAGCATTTTTCTCCTGACTCGATTTCTTGGGTTATAGCCGGCACCAGAGTTCCGAAACGCATTTTCGAGGCACCACAATATGTCGAAAAAAATACGCTGGACATCGGATACCGGTTCTTTCGACGACCCCGCCCTTCATGAGCGATATATGCGTCAGTTCCTGCCGCCCTCGCTTCTCCACACGGATTCAGGGAAAGCGTTCCTTCAACGGGCCTGGGCATGGACTCGAGGACGGTCCGTAATCAATGATCTATGTGCAACAGGATATACTCATACATACCAACAGACACCGTTATACTGCGTCGTTACTCACGGAGTTGCTCGTATGGAATTTCCAGCAACCCCATACTGTCCTCGACACATACATCGAGAAGGTAACGCACTTCAGACCTACAGATGGAAAGCAGTGGACCGAGGCTGAAAGTCGCGAAAATGTCATCATCCCGAAGAACCTCGATTCCTTGCGACTCTCCACAAACGATTTTTCGTCGCTGGATCATCTTGATGGTAGGTTTTTCTAATTGTCTTTGTATCCTTCTCATACTATTTACAGTTCGAGAGTCGCTTCGCGAAGTCATATACCATTACATTGCCGCCGATCGACCGTGGCCTGTGTTTGGACGGGATATGATAGGGGCATCTGCAAATCTAGGACGGTTTATAGACAGGGATTTGGAACAGGTTGTGTTCAACGAACCCATTGCTCTTGTTGGAGGGGCTTCGTTCTTGACGGAGCTCCCATCTGATTCATTACTTCGACGGTACACTTTCGTCGACAACTGTCTTGTTGCTTTTCAACGGACCCCGCCACCCTCGGCCAAGGCTTTCGCTGCATACCTCGCCTTCTACTTTCATCGTGCCTTGGCCGTTAAACCCAAGCTTTCCGACGTCTTCACGTTCACCAACCCAGTTCCCGCGTGGGCTAAGCAATCTGTGGAACTGCTGAAGCCTCTCCGCACCCTAGATTATTGCCCTCTCGCCACTAGCACAACAAGTCTGGAGGAGGTTATGACATGGCTTGCACGATCGACTTCGGATAGGACGCCGTTCTGCATTCCGGCGGCAGCAGCGTCCAGTCCCGACCTACTCTTCGTGCTCAAGCTCAAAAATGGCGTTTGTATAACTGTCGCGATGCGGCTCTCGGTTGGGGACAGTGATGGTGGTGAACTGTTGGCGGATCTTGAGGACGAGAAGATGTTTTGCGGCTCGGTACGGAGCTTTCTCCTTCTCGCTTTCTGACTATTCAGTTGACAACCTGGCCCTGCAGGAAAACGACGCCGAGTTCAAGTCTCATCAGCGAGCAATCGAGCTTCTCAACTCCTTCGAGGATGATGATGTTGAAGGGACTCCGAAGAAAAAAGTTGACAAAGGAAAGAAGAAGGAGGGCACCACTCCGCGGGTCCTTTGCGTCGTTGCTGCATTCAACAAACAAATCGACTTAGGCTCTCCCCTGGAGGGGGGATTGTCCTCCGCCCAAGCTGCTTTATCTCTGGAAATGTTTAACGAAGTCATTGCTAACCTCGCTCCTAAAACCTTCGTGGGAAGCGTTGCCTCCAATGTCCTGAAAAGGAAGAGAGATGATCTGGAGATTGACTCTGATGAAGGTGGAAAAGAGGATAGGGAGGGACGAGGGCGCGAGCGGAAGCGTCACCACACCGCCCCGCCTGAGAGGGGGGATGATACTGATGCCGAGATGACGAGTCCCGGGCATAAGTATCACACACGGTCCCAAGATCGACCGGGGAAGAAGGGGTCTCCCGTTCAAAGGAGCCTGCAGGAGGGACGGTATAAGGGTCGGTTGTTGGCGGCTAAATAGTTTCCGGAATTTGGTCATGAATTTACGCGCCGTGTTTTGCGATGATATTGTAGTATGTATTGCGATTGTATTGTATAGAGTGGACCCTCATGTAGCATATTGTACGATAGTAAGTAGTGATACCATGCCTTTCTGATACCGCTACATCGCTCGAGGCCGAAATTTCAGCCGCATATGCGAAAACCTAAAACATTGCGAAAACAAACGATCTTTATCTTCAAGGTCATTCGCGAGGCATCTGCCTCGCCAACCACGATGCGAGCAGACGCGCTACACCCAAGAACACATAGCTTGCTTCGCGAGGAAAGGACCAACTTCAAGGTTCATGGTTGCAAATCGATCAAAGCACGCTCAAGACTGCGTTTGCACTGCTTGTTAGACGTCTCAATCTTCTCGTGGATTGATATCGACACTGTCCACAGATTGCTTCACCTTTTCCGCTCGAAGATTATCGAACCACTTTCTCAAGGAATCAGCGGCATTGGCAAGCTGAATCCCCGAACCAAACCATTCAAATAGAAATAATCAAGAATACAGAGAGTCAATTGATACACAAAAAACATTAGAAGAAACGGACGAGCTGATTTACGTTCAGAACTGGCTTATTCGCAACAAACGACGGCGAGCAGCCAAATGCCCGCTTCTCAACTGACCGCCGTCTGGGCTTTGGCGGTGGTGGGGGAGGGGCAGCGGGCGCGGCGGGTTTCGGTGCAGGTGCAGGCTTCTTGAGGAGATCTATAAAGAATAGTAACCAGCCAATGAGTACATTGAAAATGAATCGGAACTAAGAGAGCCCACCGGAAGCAAGCTTCTTCACTTCATCCGGTGCCTTCAGTTTTGGCGGAGCTTCGCCCGGTCCAGGCAGCGGTTCGTCTACCTGTTTCGGCTGCTCCAAGACAGCCTGCGGTTTGAGTTCCGTAGGGATGATATCACTGTCCTTGAAGTCGATAACGCCACCCCACTGGTCGACGATGTTGCCGAAGAAGTCGGTGAAGGACCCATCCTCGTTGTCGATGATGAGGTCGTCGGGGGCGATGGGGTCTCCCTTCTCGTCAACGACGGGCTCCATGCCAGCGCCAGTGAGTTGGCCGCTGGCGTCGATAAGGTTGCCGTCGGCGTCAAGTTGGGATCCGTCACTGGCGGTGAAGGTACCGTCTTCGTTCTCGACGAGGACGTCTTCGGGAGCGATGGCCGTGCCGTTGTCGTCTTTGATGCCCGTCAAGTCGAGCTCGCTGCCGAGGATGTTGCCCTCGTCGTCGATGAGTTGGCCGTCTGCGTTGGTTGGGTTGCCTTTTGAAGCGGAAGTACACTCAGAAATGAATACTTGACAATGTCTTCAAACGATGAAGCTCACCTAGACCATCCTCGAACGTACCGTCGCCATTATCAATGATAACAGCATCATCGGGCAGAGGTTTGCCATCCTTGCCAAGAATGGGCTCGGTGGTTTCCTCAGCATCAGCCGCGTCGTTATCAGCAATGACCTTGCCAGTGTCGTCGATCAGTTCGCCATTTTCATTGACCAGGTCACCTGGAACAAACGAAGAAGTATTCAGACTGTATTAATTCAAAGAGGTTGAGATCTCACCTGCTCCATTGGTGAAAGTACCATCGCCATTATCCAAAATCGCGGAAGCGGGACCATCACCAGCGCCGAAGCACTTCTTGAATAGTGCAGCCCGCTTGTTGAAGATAGGAATAGTAGTCGCGTCGCTAAAGAACTTTAAAAACGTTCCACGGGCGCCAGCATTGACGTTGATGCCAGTCCTATACAAATTCAGCACCGACAGCTCCCAAGAGAAAGGAAGAGCAAGAGAGAACTCACGTCAACGTAACACACCCATCCATACTCAAATCCTCCCCAATCGTACTCTGCATATCCACCGTCCCATCCGCATCCGCCTCAATGAAAATCTGCGCCTTCGCGAACCCGCCAATCGCGTCGATCCCGAAGTTCAGGCTCGGGATTACATGCACCTCCGCGTCGGCGTTGAGATCCCCCGGCGCAAAGCTCGCCTGGAAGTCCACGGCGGTGTTGCTTTCGGCGGCGTTACCCGAGGCGGCGCCGGCGGAGGGGGGCATGACGAATTCGAGGAGGGGGAAGTTCCAGGTGATGGGGACGGCGACGGCGGTGTTGAGGGTGATGCCAGCGCTGGCTTGGACGTTGATGACGGCTTCAGGGCCGAGGGTGAGGAGACCTGGGAGGCTCAGGCCGGGGATGCCCTGTAGTTTTAGAAATGGTTAGAACTAGATTGGGGGCGGACAGCGGATATACATACGGCCTTGAAGACGGGGATGTTGCCGCTGTCGATGTCTCCCGAAAGCAAGGCGTCGATGTTGATGGTGCCTTTGGCGTAGCCGGACACGACTGCAGAAAGACCGAAGTCGTCGATGGCGGGAGGCACGACGGTGCCGTTCATCAGCAGCGCGACTAGAAAGTTATGAGCGTCGGGGATTCAATGCAAGAAACAGAAACGTACAGCCGATATTCATCTGGGAATCGAGATCGACATTGGTGTTAACGGTTGCAGTGAAGTCCGCGAGTCCAAAATTGCAAGAGAGCGTAGTATCGAAGAGGGGGAAGTTGTTCTTGACCTTGATAGTGTCGAGACTCTTGTTCTCGTTTATCCCGATCTTGGTGGCCTCTGTAAATCGCTTTGGGACTTGTTAATAAGTGGAATTTCATGTAAAGTTACCTTTAGCCTTCTTTGCCGCAGCGTCGGCCGCGTCCTTCGCTGCATCACCAGCCTTTGCAGCAGCGTCGCCCGCCTTGGCAGCCGCGTCTTTAACTGCGTCACCCGCCTTGCCAGCCGCATCCTTCGCTGCGTCACCCGCCGTCTTAGCCTTGTCTGCTGCATCAGCCGCCTTGTCTTTGGCTGCGTCGGCAGCACCCTTAGCTGCATCCTTTGTAGCACCCGCCGCATCTTTAGCCTTATCCGCAACCGCACCAGCAGCATCTTTCACGCCCTTGGTGATATCTAGATGACGAGTAAGCAGGAGTCGACAACAAACGTAAGGAATCACACATACCGCCCAGCCCAAGACGACGTTCGAGAGTGTCGCCGTGGATAGCGCGTTTGAGCGAACGGGTGCCAGCGATGCGGGAGTTGGTCGCGTCGGAATTGGACGCTTTGACTTCGAGTTTGACGGTACCGCGGCTGGTAACGAGTTGAATTATGCGTCTCCCTTATATCGAAGAATAGCTACCTAGCCGGAATTTCGCTCAATTTCCAGTCGAGGGTAGCCGCCATTATCTTCACAGGCGGCGCACCTCGCTTGCGCAGTTTGAGCTTGCTATCGGCGGTGCTGCCTTGTGGGACCGTTTGATCCTGCGACTCGCCCCACGCAGAGATACGTGCAAAAGGCCCGGTGCCGCAGTTTTCTGGGAGACGGACGACGGTGTTGATCGCGCCACCGTGTGTTACGTCGTCGCAGTCTTTTGATGGGTCGTCGGCAACGCAAACGAGACGGACGTCTCTCGGGCCAGAAGACCAGTCAGCGGGGCAGTCGAGCAGCTCCCAAGACGCGGCGCTGGTGATATCACCCAGAACTTGGGTATTGTCGGCGGTCTGTGAGGTAAAATTTAGTTTGGTTTTCAAAATAAATGAAAGTCGACGAACTGACCAGAGAAACGGAAGCAAAAGCGCGGCCGTTGGTTCCGTTTGTGTCGTAAGAACATTCGCCTTTGCATTTGACTGACCAGTCGTTTGCTGCGTGTGCAAATGCAGCCGCGAATGGCACAAGTAAGGCGAATTTTGTGGAGATTGCGACCATGATAGAGGAAAATCAAACAAGTAGCCTGACGTCCAGTTCAGGAACTGATTAACCGAGTATACGGTGAGCCAACCTGTGAAAACGAAAGAAAAAACGAGGGAAAAGACAGCCAGGTCTACGGTCGTAGCCCTCCGGCGAGATCAAGTTTATAAGATGGAGAATCATGGTGGGGTCGAGGACCGAACAAAGCCAAGAAGTGTGTGAAACGATTTGCAGGATATCGTGAACATGGGAGTTGTGAACGAAGAGGGTGTTGTGAAAGATGGGCGTCGTTATGGGCGATATACTGTGCAAAAATTGACCTCCGGTTGCAGGGTTTTTGAACACAACTTACATCTTCGGCGACAACTTTACCTGCTTGCATCTCGAGGTTGATGACATCTGCTGCTCTGGTTGCATCTTGGTGACATCTCTGAGGTTGGTTGCATCTGACCAACATCTGACCCAAGACTTGGCACCGAAGAGGTAAAATGATCGGCCATCAGATCCTGATTCTTTGTTCGGCTTGTTGCATGTTAATACCGAGTGTTTGTTTCATGGATGGTGGGATGGCGCAGGTAGTCGGGCAGAAAGTTTGAACTAAGTATAAGACTTATCTGGCATGAAGTCTGTTGGGAACAGGTCACGTCAAATCTATCTCTGAACAAAGATAAAAAGAGCGAGTGATCTTCAATGTACTTCTCTTTTTGAGCGATTGGTGAGCGAGCAGAATTGTTTCTACATAATATTTGTTTGGCTCTCGCCATTATCTTTATGTATAGGCATTCTTTGAAAGCACCCCGTTGGTAGACACTGGATTTCGTGTGGTTGCCGAGTCTGGCGTTGATGCCGTTGATTTCGGCACACGGCTGCCATCATTATCTATTTCTGAGGTCAGTCAAGTCACGAATAAAATGCCGACTTGGTAGGTGCGACCATGCTTCGCAAGTTGTTCCCACTGATAGAGTTGAAACCAATCTCACGATTTCGTTGTGAGTTGCAGCCAAATAGATGTAAGTTGCACGAGAAAGTTGTATCCAAGAGATTCCAAGTTGTAAGTTGCGAACAAAAACCCTGTTTTCAGCTGAGTTGTAATCACTAATAATTTTTGCACAGTATATGTGCCATACGTCGTCAACGGATCACAACTCCGCCATCAACCACTCTTGTTCTCCGACCCACCACCTCCTCCCTCCTCATCCTCCTCGTCAACGACGCCTAGCCCGTATACCCAACGACCCGCAAATCCCCCAAAGCCGCCTCCAGCCTCAACACTTCGACTACCACCAAACCAAACCCGCATCCGCCATTCCCACCCTTCGACTCAATATTAATACGCCGCGTTGCAGCATTTGGTGCCATTTCTACACACCCGAGGGCCGACTCGCCTACCTGACCCGACCAACCTTCCACGACGCATCAGTTCCCTCCACAGCACCCTCCCCGTCGCCCTCACTTATGACAGCTCAAATTTGTCGAAGATCCATCGAGTCTGCACCCCTCACAGTCAATGGGTCCCGTCTACAGTCTGTAACCGCCTTCAGCCGCGTCAATACCTCAGTCAGCACCTTCGCCGAACGTGCAGAGCTGAGCTCGATCATCAGCAACATGTCACCTTAGAAAGGATCCGACAACACTTGCGCGGCGTTCTCAAGTTTCCCACTGCCTCCCTCCTCTCATCGCCGACTTGTCGCCGACTCCAACTGTCGGTAAAAACCCGGCACTCACCCTCCAAGACCCAATCCACACGCCTCCAACATTTCCCTAAGCCTCGCGCATCAGCGGCTTTAGCGACGTGCTGCAGCGGAGGACCGGGGTGCGTTTCATGCTCAAAACTTCACCTGTGCTTCAAGCCGAAATCGACGTATGGCGCCGCCGTCACCCGCCACAGCCTCCCCATCCGCCAACAGCTACACGACGCAGATCGAAGGCGCGGCGGCGTGTGCTCGAGGGGTTATCGGGTGCGTAACACGAATACTCTCGATTCAACGCGTGGCTCACTTCCCAATAAACGATGCAGGACTCCCCCTCGTCAAACCTCTCCCGACGCGCCCGCCACCTCGAGTCCAGTCTCCCCGTACACCCTCGAATCATTCCTGGAGTCGCTGCGTTAATATAGGCTCACTATGCCATCTGAATGCTCCCAACGAAACCGCCGCCGCCGCCGCGCGTGCTGGAGAGCATCGTCAGGTGCGTGTCGCATTTGTTTTTTTGTGACGCGTAACACACCTCTAAAAAGACTACTCAAAACTATACCCGCGCCGCGCCCTCGACGAATTCAACCCAACGCGCACGCGCATGATGGCATCTGCCGACCACTGCCGCCGGTCAATACGGACATCGCTCGCCCGCCTCGATATGTGTTGCCGTCGCCGTCAACTTCGATCTCGGCTCAACACGTAAATGCCCGGTTTAGGCTGCGAGAAGCTGCGGTCCGTCGATCGCGCTTCCACAGACGCATTCGTTCTGGCGTCGACGACCAAGGTCAGTTTATAACGAGATGAAACGGAATGAAACGCCGCTCACCTTGATTCGATAGCACCGACACAAATTCATTCAAATTCAAAAACGGTGCAGCAAACAAGGCGGCGTCGGTGGTGCAATTGAAGCAGACGGCAATGTGAGCTGTTGATGTTGACATTTGCGCGGGTGCAGGCGGCAGCAGCGGTCGATCGTTACAATACGAGTTGCGTATTCGTCTGTTCGTAGGCAACAAAATAAATCAATAGTTTCTAACGTGAACGAACGAGGAATAGCGCGACAGAGATAGCGCGACTCACTTGAATGTGAGCGCAGCGGTACTACAAAATCTTGAGGACACTTCGAAGTGAACAATAGAGTCTCATTTTAGTTCAATCTGAATGAATGAAGTCAGTAAACGAAGTGAAAACTGGAGAAACGCGGCTGGCCGACTTGCAGAAGCCCGAGATAAAGAATTGAATCAAATGTTCAACTAGATATTCGGAGAGGAGGTCAGATAATGAGTTAGAGTTGAGCGAATGATGACGACTTACTAACTTAGTAGTATCAGATTCAAGTGGCCTAGACAGGAACAGAGAGTTATGGTGGGAATCCACCGCAAATCCATCGTGGGATCCAGGACCGAACAAAGCCAAGAAGATTTGCACTGTGCAGGATATCGTGAAGATGGGAGTTGTGAACGAAGAGGGTGTCGTGAAAGAAAGGCGGGCGTCGTTGCGTCGCGAACAATCTCGGTTGACGGATCAGTAATCCGCCATCAATTTGATCAAACCGCTCTTGTTCTTTCCGGCACACCACCTGCTCGTTGAACATTCGCACTTGGCGTCTCCTCCTCATCGATGTATAAAAGAAATGCCTTCAAACATGTAGACTTAAGCTGGATCTTTCCTTCTCCGTTTCCCCTTCTTCGTTCTCTTTTTTTTCGCCGTCGGTTTGTCGATTTTCGAGTAACTTGTGAGGTATCATCTAACTAACTCTATGTTCAGGGAAGGTGCTCGAAGCACCGACCAGTTTCTTCAATTTCTTAGCCGGCCGACTATTCATTCTTCTTTCGTGCGTCGTTCTCTACACAAATTTCTCTATGTCTAATCCAAAGATGGACTTTAGTTTACGTCGGATTCATGAAGAACTTGTTTTTGTTGGGGCTGTCTTGCCTTTTGGCCTCAGTCTCTGCTCTTCCGTATGGACAACCTCCGAATGGCTTCCTCCGCCGTGCAGGTGTGAGAAGTGTCACCGACAGCGGTTTGAAGCTCTCCGACGTCGAGAGCGAATGGCCTGACGAAAATACTATGCGACGCGTCCTCACGACTGCTCCTAACAAGGCTGTGTTCTGGACTGGTCGTAATGGTGGTGTCAGTGTCGAGGGTCGCGCCCTTCTCGTCGCGAAGAGTTTCGGTGCAAATACTCTTGAGGGTGCTCTGGCGAAAGCCAGCCTCACTATGCCTGGATTCGACTTCAAGTATGTCGCTCCCCTTGGTCGCTCTTTCGTCACTCTCTCGTCAACTTGCTCACCTTTGTATTCAGGAACCAGAAGGTTATCGATATCTGGACTTTTGCCAGCGCGACCTTCGCCAAAGGCGCAACCGGTGAAGTTTTTCTGGTACGTTTTCATTTTGATTGGCAAGTTGTTTTGCTGTTAACGCGCAAAAACCACGCAGGTGACGGGCCGTAATGTCCGCGAAGACAATTTCTTCCACAAAGAAGAGTTGCCTCGTCTCAAGAGAAATAGGAAAATCACCAAGATCACTAAGATTGACGGTCTCACGAACAGACGCACAGTTATCTTCGAACGCAATGCCAAGAAAGAGGACGCAGCAATCAACGAGGCCAACGTGTACGTTCCCTTTCTTCAACCTCTCACAAGAACATCAAGCTGAATGACCTTCTCTAGTCGTCAAAAAGCCTGCCTCGCCAAACCCCCCGTCCTCACCGTGCCTCGCCGCTCCAACTCCTTCCGCCGCGACCTCGAAAAACCGACGGAACTGGAACTTATCGCCAAGCGCGCTGCCCCTCCCGCCAAAGCTGCGCGCCGCAACACCGGCGCCGCACCCGCCTGCCCTCTCCCCAACGCCCCGCAAGCAAAGAAAGTCGTGGCGCGGAGTAACACCGCTCCCAAGAAGCAGACTCGGGATCGTTCCTTTGCCGCCGGTGGTAAGAAACCCAAGGCAAAGCCTCCGGTGAAGAAGACGAAGGTGGCCCGTCCCGTGGTATGTGCCTTCCTGTCTGATTGAATGTGGATTCTCATTCTTGTTTCGTTGTTGTGTCTAGAATCGTCCCCGCCGCAAGAAAGGTGCGGCTGCCCCACCACGGAAACGCGTAACGCCTGCGAAGAAACCCAAGAAGGTGGCGAAACCCGCCTCGAAGCCCCGTGGAAAGCCGAGAAAGAGGAGGTAAACGTCGGTGTCGCCCTATGTACCCTGTTGCTTTGTTCATTCTCGGGCTTTCCTGTGTTCAGTATGGGGTAGTGGCAATCAATGTGTATCGATAATATTATTTCGTTTTTATTTGTAACATACATACATCTTGTACGTAGCCATTGGCGCTTTCTATGAAGGGAGATTGGGAGAAATAAGAGGCGAGCCACAATGCGCGATACTTCTTCACACTGCGAGCGTGAGAATCCAAACTGGCTCTCTCTTGCAACCAACGTGCAATTGCAAGCGTCGACTGCTTGTTTTCAACTTCTTGTTTGTCGTCGCGTGCCGAAGGCGTTTCCAATAACGATGGAAGAGGGCCTTGAAATGCTCAGACAATATTCTTGCAGTGATCTCGAAAATCTCCAGACTGCAGGCGAAGCTATGGCCATACTTGTGTCCACTTACCTCACCCAACCGCATACTCTCTTGGATTCGCGCTTCGAAGTCACAACGGAATGCGTTCGTTTGCTTGAACGCGAACCCCAGTTGTATGAGGTATTGAAGCGGGCACACACTACTCAGAACTACGATCCTGTTGTAGCCTCAGGTGCTCTGCATTAACCACGATAAATGATATATTTATCAGACTCCTAGCGTTAATACACCGACGAGAAACTATATTCCCTGCGGGAGCTCAAAAGTATCTGGACGAACTTAAACCTCTGCTAGTTCGCTTCATCAACGACGCGACACCTATGGCCCGATGGACCTGCGACCCCAAACTCAAAGACCCTGCATTACTCGCCCACATAGAATCGCTCAATCTATTGTCTCCCGAAACCTCCGAGATACCCCTCGTTATTTTGAAAGATCTGGGCGCTTTCGTGGACGATCCGGTTCTCTTCGATCGAGTCAAAAACCTTTTCGTGTTGGGAAAGAAAATGTGTGTGAACCGTGGTTTATGACTTTGTGATATGCCTAAAGGCTCTCCGTACAGCATCATAGTCAATACCTCCGGTTCCGGGAAGACACGCCTACTGTTTGAGGGTCTTTGTCATAATTGGGGATTTTACTTTACGATTCTGAATCTTATGGTGAGAGATCTTGGCTCTCGGGACATGGCGGCTGCCATAGAGCGTTTGAGTGGCGATCCTGACTTCACAAGAGATATCGATTTTTCTGCGGCCGACGCGGATCGCAAGACTGAACTCAATCATGCGTTGGCTGAACGGCGTGTCTGTCAAGTTCTTCTTGCACGCCTTCTCATATTTCGCATGTTCCTCGAAATTGCAAGCGACGCTGGGCTCACGGAGACCCACAAGAAGACTTGGTTACTGCTGCAACTGGAACCGTATCTGCCGAGACTATATGGCGATATTTTCAGGAGGCTCACCGACCATCTCTGCGACTATGATGCACAACGACATATATCGAAGACGCTGCAAGACGTTCAGGCCCTGTTGGGCGCTGATTCGCATCTATTTCTCGCAATGGACGAAGCTCAATCAGTTGCAAGCGATGTCTCGTATCTGGCTAAGACAAGCTTTCCCCGTGCTTTTAACAAGGAAGCTGGAAGACGCCCCCTCTTGCTGAACATCCTGGGCACCTGGAGTAAACATCTCTCGAAAGATTGTTTCTCCTGTGTAGTTGCAGGCACCGACGTCCCCGTCCATATATTCGACGCCTCAGAAGACATATCCGATGTTCGTTGGACATCAGACACTGGCTCCTTTGATGACCGGTCTCTCCACGAAGGCTATCTGCGTCGTTTTATCCCAGCATCCTACTTGTCGACCGAGGAGGGCAAGGCTTTCCTCGATCGAGCATGGCTCTGGACCCGGGGACGGTGTGTACCTTCGACCTGGATTGTGATATCTACTCATTTCTCCGTGTAGTCACCGTCATACCGCCTCAATGATGACTGACTTGCTGGTGTGGGGTTTTCAACAGCCACATACTGTGTTAGATAGCTTCATTACCAAGGCCACAGATTTTCAACCGCTCGACGGAACGAAATGGACCGAAATGGAACGAAGTCAGAATTGGACAGTTCCGGAAGATGTAGGGTCTCTCAGTTTCCAGAAACATCTTTTTTTGGCCGCTAATAATCGGAACGGTGAGTCTATTCGCTCCAGAGTATTTTGTCTTTGGTATTCACCATTTTCCAGTTCGAGTTGCGCTGCGAGATGCCGTCTACCATTACCTTGCCACAGGCCGCCGTCACTTCGAGTTTCAGAAAGACGAGATAGGACTCGTATCTCTTGGGCTAGGTCGGTTCGTCGACAAGAACATGAGCGAGATTGTTTTCGATGAACCGCTTCCCATCGTCGGCCTAGCCAAATGGATGACCGAGGTTCCTTCGCAGTCATCGCGGCAACGTTCCTACGTCGACAACTTCCTTTCTCATATTCAGCAGAACCCTCCCCTCACCAGCAAGGCTTTCGCTGCATGTCTCGCTTTCTATTTTTCTCGCGCTTTCGACTCAAAGCCTTTGCTCTCCGACATTTTTAGCTTCGGTGTACCGATTCCTGCGTGGGCCATGCAGTCCGCCAGCTTGGTTGAGTTGCATAGTAACGCAAGCACAGTGTGCGATTCGGTTGTCGTGGGTTCTGACTTCGTTGGTCCTCTTGCAACAAGCGCCCAAAATCTGGAAGAAGTTATGTCGTGGCTTGAGCATCTGAATCCAGAGCAAACACCTTTTTGCATACCTACGCACGCATCCTTCCCCGACCTCCTCTTCGTTTTGAAGCTCGAAGACGGCACCTATATCTCGGTCATGATGCGAGTTTCTTCGGGCAAGAGTAACGGTCCCGATCTACTGACGGACCTCGCTGAAGGGAGACTGTTCTACCATGAGGTGCGAGAGAGTGTTTTGTGTCGTGATCACAAACTGAATTTACGCTCCAGGAACATGACGATCCTTCATCTCGTCAGCGTGTCATGGAGCGCCTCAATTCACCTCCATATACCAGAGACGCAGCCACTTCCGATAACCTCCGTCAAACACCCACATTACTTTGTGTCGTCGCCGCCTTCGAGAACCAGATCGACCCAGGATGCCTTGGGGAGGGAGCCTCACAATCCACCCAAGCCTCTCTGTGCATGGACACGCTTCATCACCTCATGACGGCGTGTTCGGTCGAGGCCTTCGTAGAGACCATTGTATTGAATGTCGTCAAGAGGAAACGAACATCACCAGCCGAAGACGCAGTCGCTCAGACAGATGGAGAGGGAGAAAGCGAAACGGAGAGAGAGAGCAAGCGTCAGAAATTGACGCCGGTAGAATTGGATCAGGAAGATGAGCAGGGGAGGGATAGAACAAAGGACGCGGATTCCCTGGCAATTGACGCGCAAGTGGAAGCCAAGGTCACGACAACACTGGCAACAGATAGCCCGAGGGTTTCTAAGCGGGACCACGATACGTCGAAGGCTGAAAGTGCAGTGGTTTTGGGGAGCGCGGAAGCGGAAAGCAGCAAGCCTCAGACTTTCAGATCTGTCGACTCAGAGGTGGTAGAGCATGTCAATAAAAAGGTCAGGAGGAAGTCCAAGCCGTCGCCTCCACCAAGTGCCCGCACACTCAGATCGCAGTTCAAGAAACAATCACCGGTCAGCGTAACGAAGGCGGTGCGAGGACGGAGGAGGGAAAGAGGCAGTCAAAATTGCTAAGTTGAAGTAGACAACTAGAACCACTGCTCAGTGACCTTGAATTTCCCCGGACAGTGAGTAGCGTATCTTAGTCTGTGTACTTTAACTTCAAAAAAAATTCACTGTTTTTTGCTTCACTCCGAAGAATATTCGAGCAGAGTGCGAACTTAGGGAGCCAACTGAAGGCGGTCACATGTCAGTTTGCTCTTCCTTTCCCTTCACTTCCCTTCTCCTTCCCCCCGTTTCTGTTCCGCAACGTAGTCTATTCCGGCCTATCGCGAGCTTCATTATCAATGTCTTCTGCTCCTGAAGTAAATTCCGATGCTGTGCGACAACGCGACGCTCGAATAGCCGAAGGGCTCGGGAATGCGCCATTACCAGCGGATGAGAGCGCAGCCCTTGCGTTTGGCTTCATTCTATCAAAAGAGCCAGGGATTGGGAACTACGTCTGGTTTGAAAATTGGCGCGACATCCGCCGTCATCCCTACGAGAGCGCCGAATTCATTCAAACGTTGCGGGAATGTCATGCACTTCGTGAATACCAACCCGTAGTGGATATACGTGAGCACTCTCTTGCTTTGGCTCTTTGGAGCTGCTTTCTGCTGCTTTTAACATGCACCTGTGGCAGTCACAGCACCTCGGCCACCCGAACCTCAGCCTCAAGCTCCAATCCCACCTCCGCTCCCCACCTATGAAGCAGTTAAGGACGGGATCAACCAATATTTCATCACGCTGGAGAGCGGGATGAGGGCGGCCGAGACCCAGTGCTCACAGAGGTCTCGGGGTGCCAGCAAAACGTCGGAGTGAACTGAGAAGTAAGTAGGAGTCAGCGGGGCACTTGGACATTTTCATTGCAATTCAAAGGGTGTAAAGGACTTGGAATTGGGGGCAAACCCTAGCAGTCAGTAATGATGAGCTCGCAAGCGTTTAACTATGCTGGCGCAGGAAATTTATATATGAATACGATGGGTGTCGCTTGAGATGCTATCAAGACGGCCATAATGTAATCCCACTTTTTCAATGATACAGAGCGTATTTGGAACTCGAATGGTGCGTGTCATCAAGACCGCGACTGAAAGAAATTGAAATGCCAGGGGCAGTCTTCGCCTGTTACCGCTCAAGCGCGACTCAACTCCTCCTTCGAAGTATGAGACTCGACCGACGCCTACTCGCGCCGAGTTTGAGATCTCAGTGTCATGCGGCTACTTGTCTCAGCTTTCTCCATAGGCTGTGGTGCCTCGGAGGCCTCCGCCTTCAAGTTGGCTACTTTGATCTTGCGAGACCTCTCACCGCGTGCGCCTCCCGCCCTGATCTTCCCGACGGCTGCACCGTCATACTCCCCTTTCTCTTCGTCGTCTTCTATCTCCTCCGCATTTACAATCTTCTTCGACCCGAAAGCTGGAGCCTTCTTGCCTCGAGAACCTCCTGTCTTCTTCGATCCCCCCTCGGTAACGTCTGGGTGCTCTTGAGCGGGTTCCGAAGCGATACCAGCCTCCTCCTCCACATCTATGACCTTCTTCGACCCAGAAACTCGAGCTCTTTTGCCTCGAGGTCGTGTCTCTGAACCAGCTTCCTCCGGCTGGGCAGTGCGAGCCCTTTTGCTTCCAGATCTCGATGTCTTTTTCGACTCCGGACGCCCTTTCGCATCGTACTCTGCCCCCGATTCGACTGGCACGGATTTCCGCCACCGCTGCTTCCCCCTTTCCTCTTCCGTGTCATCCACATCCACATATCCCTCCTCGACCGGCGAATCATGTTTTCTTTTTAAAATATTCCGCGCGACCGTTTGCACGAACGTCTCGGGCGACACCGTAGCTGTAAGATGCTCGAACATCTCCCTGGACAAGACGGCGTGAGCATATGGTGGGGCGTCTTTTGTCGGCATAAAGGTGTCGGAGTTGATCTGTTTCTTGAAGGCGGTGATGATACGAAGTACCCTGGGAGTCGTCATATTGCGACTACCGCTGGTCGTATTCTCGGATACATCTACGTCTTCTGAGGATATAGGAGCGTTCGAGAGCTCAACCGCGCGCTTGCGAGCAGGAGAATCTGCACCGTGTTCCTGTAAACCCATCGTGAGTCCAATGCGCAAAGGAATCATGATCTCCTCACATCGTCGCAAAAAAGCTGAGGCTCCTCAAGATCCGCCAAAAGACCCTCGTCATCGCCGTTGCCTGCAGAAACTCGCATGACGATCGAAACGTATGAACCGTCTTGTAGTTTCAGGTAGAAAATCAAATCCGGAGATGCTGCATTTTGAGGTACACAAAATGGTGTACGATCGGGATTTGAATGCTCGAGCCAAGACACCACGTTGTCCAAGCTCGAAGCAATCGTGGCGAGAACACCGGTAGGATTGTCGCTCGAAGCAACAGAGTACCGCAATTCACCCGGTCGACCATGCAGCTCGACGAGTTCTGCAGACTGCGTGGCCCACGCCGGAACGGGGTCAGCAAAAGTGAAGATTTCAGAGAGTGTCGGATTGGAGGCGAATGCGCGGGAGAAATAGAAGGCCAGACACGCAGCGAAGGCCTTCGACGAAGATGGTGGGCTTTGCCGGAGGCACAGAAGATAGTTGTCGAAGGGCATGCCACGTTCCCTCAACTCTTCAGCTGGCATCTCGGTCATCCAAACCGTGGCGCCGACAAGGGATATGGGCTCGTCAAACGCAATGTCCTCCATTCCTCCATCCACAAACCGCCCAAAATTGGAAGACACGATCCCAATCATGTCGCGCGTGAAAAGAGGTACCGGTTGATTCGTAGCGGAGTAATGGTATGCAACATCGCGGAGGGAAAAACGGACTATGGTTCAAGTCGGCGGACGCCTAAAACGGAGAAATTTGCGACGTACCGTCGATGTATCCCAAGGAAGAGTACGAGTGGCTACGAAAGTTCAACGAGCTGGCATTCCGAGGCACCACGCAATCCTGGTGCTTTTCGATTTCGGCCCATTTCTTGCCGTCGGTGGGGCGGAAATGGGTCATCTTTTCGATGTAGTTATCAAGCACTGTATGCGGGCGTTGAAAATACCACAGGAGCATCTGGGTTATCAAAGAAGCGGCGTAGCGATGCCTGTATGACGTTTCAGCAGCTGGCCACACGGAGAGACAGTATGTATTACAGACCTGCCTCGGGTCCACGCCAATGCACGTCGAAGAAACACCGCGCCAGATTCTGTTTCCAGGACAGACGGAGGCAGGAAACGACGCAAATAACGTTCATGAAGCACCGGATCGTCGAATGAGCCTGTATCCGATGTCCATCGCACTCGATCGGCGTACTTCGGGGCTTCGAAAATTCGCTTGGGGACGTTGGTGCCAGCAATCACGCAAGACATCGACGAAGCTGGAAAATGCTGCTCCCAGGTGTCGATGATCTTGCGTAAGAGCGGGTACTTGCCCGGTTCGACGTCGAAAGCTTTGTCAAATTTTGCAGCCATCACCTGGCCTTCGTCTAGAACAAGAAACAAATGAAACTCATCCCCCGTCCCGAGTAACTCTCGGATATTGACAAGCGTGTTTGCTATTTTCTGTTCAGGGTCGAAATCACCTAAGTGCAGTGCCAATAACTCGAAGATGTCGTTCCCGGTGCCAGGAATGAGCTGAAGCATCAACCATGTCATCTGAAGATCCTCTGTTAGTCCATGTTCCTTCGCAATTTGCAAAAACAGGCGAAAGACGAGAAGACGAGCAAGAAGGGTACGTGAGATGTACCGCTCCGCAACGGCGTGATTTTTCTCCAGCTGTCGCGAAGCCGGAAGGCGCGGAGAGACCTCCTTCAATCTCCGTTCGAGCGTCTGGATCATGGCGTCGATATCCGGGGATCCCAAGTCTTGCACCCAAGGACTCTTTACTGTAAAATAGAGGCCCCAACTGTGACACAGGCCCTCGAATGCCAGACGTGTCTTTCCTGAACCAGATGTGTTAACCAGTACCCTAAGTCCGAATTTTCGAGTTCGGAACAGCATGCAGAGTTTTGGCGACGTACGTGTTCTTCCCGCGATAAAATAAATTGTTGACGCGCGAGGATAGAATGGGGTCATGGGTAAAGGAACCTAGATCTTGGAGAATCAACAAGGGCAGCATATTTTGACCTGATAAGCGGAGAGACTCCAGGTGAGTGTCCATCGTCGAGTCGGTGCCTGCAAGTTCGGACTTCCAATTCGTCATTGGGTAGGCGGTGGTGATAAACTCTTTGACTGGAGCCTTGAGTTCTTCTAGATAGCGTTGGGCACTGGCAGGAAATATAGGGTCTGGTTTTCGGATGAAAGCTAATTTGATTATCCATTACTCGTTGAACAGTGAGATGATTTATGTCGGGCACCGGAATGTCTAACTATGTCGTAGAACCCATCGACATGGGCTCGCTTCAGAAGTTCGTGTAATTCTGGTTCGCGTTCAAGCAGTGCCAGGCAGTCCGTTGTAGCCTGATACCGTGGATCCAACGGAGGGTCGGGTTCATCAACATAGACGGTGACAAGTATCGCCAGAGCGCGGGAGGCTTCTTGCACACTTTCGAGGTCTGTAATCTTGCGGAGCATCTCAAGTCCTGCCTTCAACTTCGCAGCAGCAAAGGACATGGTGAAATTCAAATTGGGTGAATCTTGTGGGCGACTTGGACGTTGTGGCGACGCGTGGCACGTGCATTGGGTGAGACAGCGTGGGATTTCACACACTTTGCTTTCGATCATTGATGGCCTTTCGTCGTCGCGTCTACAGTACTACGACGCGTCCTTCCTCACCCTTCTGTTTGTCTTACTTTCTCGCTGTATCGTCAACAATCATCTAGATTTTCCTTTACGGCGGGTAGAAACCTAAGTATTCGGGGAGCTGTTTCCTCGAGACCGGCGCAATGTACTCACCCAACAAGACCCACCAATGGAAAATACTGTGTGGAGACAGCTTCGACAGAGGAGATTGCTGACAGCTATTGCCAATGAGAACCCATGCTACTTAGGTCTTGTAAAGCCCTCGCAAACTCTGTAATTGACAGCAAAATGTGACGACGCCTTGGCTCCTCAGCGACCGCTTGCTCTAAAGCCAAACGTTCGCTTACCAACTCCGCGAACCCCAGGCATCCTCGTCTCAACTTCCAACCTTTACGTCCCCATCCGTTCCCCCCGTCTCCCTAGTATCCACATCTAGGTTCTCCGGGTCCGCTGTCCCCATTGCCTGGTCTGCTATCTCTGCGATCTTTTTCGCCCACCCAACCCTTTCCAACTGCTCCATCCAT
Organism: Favolaschia claudopus; assembly: GCA_037176885.1. NCBI lineage: Eukaryota > Fungi > Basidiomycota > Agaricomycetes > Agaricales > Mycenaceae > Favolaschia > Favolaschia claudopus. The sequence goes on along the minus strand of JAWWNJ010000011.1, from coordinate 1,760,850 downwards.
GGCGCCGTCACCTTCCCTTGCTTTGCATGACCGCGAGAGTCCTCGATTCGATGGTTGGCGCGTTTCCTGTCATTCAATTACATGGAATGCCGAGAAGCAGATTGAACCATTCGCCGTCGACCTACTCAATCTCTTTTTCACCTGCGCGCAGTCATACAACACCCTCAGTAATCCACAATTCCAGTATTTTTTTCGCTAAATGGCTCATGTCTGCTGTGATTCCGGAACGTCGCCCTCTTGCTGGTCCGCTCTGACACGACAAGCCAACGAAGTGATCGCGAAATCTCAGGAAACAATCAAGGCAAACTTGCAACCTACACTGAGGATGATTGGAAGAATGTATCAAATACTCGTGTCGATACATCGTCGAAGGGGAGGTACGTGAATGCATTGAATTTTCAGTTTCACGCTAAAACTTGGATACCTAGCGCTACTTTCTCTGTACTTACGAGACGACGGGTCTACCCAAGACCGGGGACAACTTCCAAAATTGTGCAAGACGTATTCTTGGCACACGTACTGAGTAGAAATTATACTGTTACATTCTTCCTTCACACGCTGCAAGGCCCACTACTGCACCTGCACTCTACGACGCGTTAGAGGATTCGAGGTCGCCGTCAGGACTTGCGTTCTCATGCATACGAATGAATAAACTTCCCCCAGCCGTTAAAGTGCCTGCCTCGTCGAACCCCACGTTCGCACCGTCCCCCGCCGCTCCAACTTCTTCCGCCGTGACCTCGGAAACTCGATGGAATTCATCATCAAGCGCGCTGTCCCTCTCGCCCGAGCTGCGCGTCGCAATATTGGAGCCGCACCCGCCTGCCCACGTCCGCGCGCCGCTCGTCATCATCAAATCATATGTTAACCTCCGCCGACTCCCTCTGTCCGCCTCATCTCCACGCATCTCCTTTCCACATCCCAACACATCCATCATGGCCCTTAGCGTGCAAGAGATCCCGCGCCCGCTCCGAACTAAGAGCATTCCTCCCGACGTTACGCGCAAAAAGCAAGGGCCGCATCACTCATAGCGTGGCGAGCTTGAGATGTGTCGCGACATAGAAGAGCCTGGTCGTTACAAGCATTCTCCAGTTGATTCGAGTCGCAGAGGCCGCGACGACGAATTGAAATTTGGAGGCTACTTCAAGTTGCGGCATGCAGGAGTCCGTCGCCGACATCGCGTGGGAGCATCTTTAAGGCTCAACGTCGTTATGATCGTCCGGTCCGTTGACGCGATATTTGTCAAGGCTTGGATTGAAAGGTGATGGTGCGGTTATCAGCCTTCTCTCCCAACAGTGACGATGGATGTGCGCGCCGACACGTTCTGGCTGCCCACGTTGGCGATAAGTCAACCCTCCAGATGAATCCAACCGGCAGTAGCGCTGAAAACCTACGATAATTCATAGAACGGTATCTATCTGTTCTATTAAGATCCGAAACCCTCCATCTCGGTCGGCCCTTACGACTCAGACGGCCTTATTAACTCATATTCTCAGGAACTACACCGGAAAGGATAGAATATCAAGTCTTGGCAACGCGCCTTGACCACTGCGTCATGCAAATCAGGAAAACTCACACCAATATCAAATCGAGGCATTCTCTGCCATCCACCATGGTCACGAACGCAGTGGAACGCTAGTTTCGACAAGAACTTGAGAATCCCGCTTCAAACGCTGCGGTCTCCGAACGCGTTCTTCTCGGACACGTTGGCCCGCTATACTCACCCACTTACGACCATCATCAAACTCCCGCTGACTACAAACTCCGTCTCGAATATATTATACTCAGCCTCGGACAATTGGCCCGTTCCTCAAGCCAGCAGCCAGTCAGCCGCGTTTCTTCCTTCCTTCCTCCATGCGCGATGCTCCCCGTTTTCTACTGGCTCGTCTGCGCCGCCCTCCTCGTCCTTCCTGCCTTTGGCGCCCCTAGGCGCCACGAGTTCTATGATCCCCGCATCCTGGGCGGTCGGATGCTCAACAATGGTGTGTGTGCTTCCAGTGCTCTGCGTCGTCCAAGCGTGCTCACTAAGATCCGCCAGTCACTCGTCGCGGTGGGGAGCCTCTCAATGTACGTGGTCCACCAACATCCTGTGTGTGTGCACTCGAGGAGTAATTTTGGAACCGCTCCCACGCAGGTCATTATATCTGGTCTCAGCGCCCCATCCGTCTTGACGACTCCGGGATTTCTCAATTTCGCGAATTCTTTGGGATTGTGCGTCTTCTTCTTTCCTAGACATGGCCTGAGTACGGGCTAACTTCGGATACGGGCATTCAGTGCCAGGGAGTGCTTTGGACTCCACTACGGTAAGTCTTACGTGTCGTATCCTCGCCGACACTCAATGAAACACTCAGGCTCGCCACAACCTGCCAACCTCGGCGACGGAAACGGATGGGTCCACGAGATGGCGCGTTTGCTCTACCTACTCGCTCAGCCTCCCATCTAACTCGGACTTCTTTCTACAGATGGTACTCCGGGAAAGCTACGGCTCCGCCGCCCTCGGTACATGCCTGGAGACTTTCATAGGTACGTGCTGCCTCCCGCGCCGCCCGCACTCGTTGAAACGCTATCGGTAGGCGGGAACCATTTCCGGTACATCAATTCCAGCGCCCTCAGCTTTGATGGATACTCACCGAATGCGAATGCGATAGTGTATACCGCCAGGACGGGCCAGAAGCCAATTCAGGGGCGTTGTTTCTCGCGTACGTCTGTCCGATTCATGCACATGTCGCGCCGTACGATATTCATATCTGTTGCTTTGTAGTGTCTCACAGGAGGAGGTTCGTTCGAACTTCATACACGTCGCGTCGTCCGTCCGATCGATCAAATAATAATCGGTTTCGTATGTAGAATCTCTTCTGGCATCACACTATATCGCGGGACGGCTATAATATCGGTGCGCCTCTCTCCGTTTCGCGTTGCATGGTCGAAGTATCCTGATGATCCCTTGATGCATTGCAGGCCGCGACCTTCTTGTAAACCAAGCGACTCGGCGGACCACCTCGTACAAGGGTGTCCGCTACATCACGACTGCACGACCCATTTACGACCTTATGACTCCCGGAAAGTTAGGGTGCGCTCTCCCCTTCCTTCCCTTCCTACAATCTAAATTCTACATTCTTCCTGCAGAATTAATCACAGTATGTCCGCCGCCTCCTCGCCTCGAATCGTTCATTGACGGACTACAGACATCACGATCGACGGCACCGTCGTCCTCCTCACCGTCAACGTAGAACTCTCCATAGAAAGCTTTGTATCGCGGCAGTTTAAACTTGTAGCTGATTATTTTTCGATGCTGTTTTTTGTACATACTACGTATTGTATGCAGAATATTTGGACGATTTGGTAGTTAGTTGATGTGTACTCAGTAATAGTAGGAGTCGGGTGGGTGGGTGAGTGGGTGGGAGGGGGAGGAGGGAGAGAGATGTCAATGGGGATGGGGGCAGGTTGTATGTAAGTTATGCGCGGAGAGTTGATTCGTTCGTGTACATAGCAGTTATTTTGTATCTATGTAATTCTTCAGGAGAGCCGATGAGCCGCACATCTGGGAACACAGGGCGCCGTCAGGTTGATCTTGGTCTCTTTTTTTCCCCATTTTGCACACCAATGTCAACCACCACACTGTCTGCATGAAACAGAGCGACTGAAAACACACAGCAGTATGTGCTCGCGTTGCTGAAATCTGGAACTGGGGTTCAGCGATCCAGGTACAGTGCCCCCAAACCTGAAGCGACCACTAGCCAGAAAGCCTGGACACGACAGCTTCCCGCCATTCCACAACGACGTCGTCGACCCCGTGCTTGAGGAGAAGGTCAAGGATGGTCTGAGAGACGTCGTGCGCCGTGTCGGCAGAGATAGAGCCAGGCGGGACACCCACGCAGACGACGGCGGGCCGAAGGCCACCAGTATCCGTCTTTCCATCATCAAGATCAGGGTTGGAGCTGAAGGTGAAGTCAGGGTTGGCGGGACCGCGGCGGCACGCGTTTAGGGACGAATAGCTTGGGACGGCGGCCTTGACGACGAGGCGAATATCGTCGAGGATGGTAGGCCAGATCTTGCCGAGGCGGGTGTCGTCTGCGGTGTAGATGGAGTTGCTGTTGACGATGTGCTGGGATTGAGCGGTGGGATTGGTGGAGGGGGAACGATAGATGAGCTCTGAGTAGTGGCCCTCGTTGTAGAAGGCAGGAGCACATTTTTCGACGGAGACAGCCATAACGCACTGGAGCGCCCATTTGTTCGGGGCTGGACGGGAAATGGTAAGCCGAAAGTGAGCGGGAATGAGAGTGAAACGACCGGCCGAGCAAATCCGGACGCCTCCTCATGAGGTCAAGAGCTCTCTTGGCTAGCTGGGGCGCGCATAGGTGGAATATGGTCAGAACGACATAGACGCTGCGGGTGGTAGACGGCGAGCGAACGAGTCACTCGGCTCGGGACAGATAACGAGACTCGCCTTCATCCAGGACGCCAAGCTCGTTCAGTTCGTCTTCTGAGTAGAGGAAAGCTTGGATAGGTCAGCGTGGAATCGACGGAGGACAAACGGTGGGACGCACCGGATTCATTCGCAGCCATAGCAGATTATTGACTCTTCTCGGAGTCGTGATCGTAGAGTGCACGGCTTGAGATGCAGAGTGCTTGGGGAGACGAGACTTAGGGGCATTGATTGTTTCTCGCGTCCTTGTACTGTCTCACAGAAGAAGGTCGTACAGGTTGCGTCGTCCGATTAATCAAGTAACACTAGTATTAGAGTAGGAGATTGAGCGGGTGGGAGGGGGAGGCAGAGTGGCGATAGTGATGCACGCAGTGACCAAGACTAAATTTTGACGTTTCTCTGGTGATACTCTGGTGATCGAGGCACGAGATGGCTGTTTCCGCCGCCGATCGCGACGCTCAAATAACCGAAAAGCTCAACAGCCTGGGGAACCTATGGCAAAGGAAGGACCTCGTGGTCGCTTACCTGGGCGACATCTCTGAGATTGAGGACAGGCTTTGGTACCGAAATTGGGGCGATATCCGGGAGGATGAAGTCCAGAACCACGAATTCTTCGAGTTGTTGAGTCGGTGTCGTGAAGAGGGTAAATACCAGCTCGTAGTGGATATACGTGAGCAATTTCTGGTTTAGAGTCGTATGATTTCGCTTGCTTTTGCTGATGCGCTGTGGCAGTCGCGAAACCTCGGCGGACCGAAGCTCAGCAAGCTTCAAATCCTGACTCAGGAAGCGGTTAGGGCTATATCAACGAGTATTTCTTCACGCTGGAGAGGGGATGAGGGCGGCCGAGACGCAGTACTGGGCAGAGGTCGCGGGGTGCCGGAAAAACGTTCGCGTCGTCCGATTTCGTATTCGACGTATGAGTTTTCAGCGCCAGCAGCGGTGGGGCTAATCATTAGTAATTTGAAAACTTGATGCATTGCAACACGAAACACGTCGTCGGCGTGTGGGCAGCGAGAGTGGATCGCACGCAAATCGCACGTCCATCGCGTCGTGGTAAAAGTCGAACGCGCCATCACTTTCACTCGCTTTTTGATCCACAACCTGCACCAACTCCTAGCTAGCGAGGACCTCCACGCCCTCTAATAGTAAGATGGAACAACACGTTGAGATCTCTAGTTCTGCTGGTTTCTATGTCGTAGACCCTAATAGGATGGAGCCTTAATAATACCCGAAGATTCCTTCATAAGCCTATTCAACGTTCTTGATGCTTGCAAGAACTTGTTGGGACACTCCGGAATTTCCTGCATACGCATTCCCGACGGTCCAGTCCATGCGAACGGAAGGGCGTCGGAGGTCTGATACTCGGTCTCAGCGGGGCACCACCGCTGCTTTCTGTCGCGTGTCTACATTGCAGCAGGTCGCATTCCTTCAACGCGCGTGGGCTTATACCGGTGCAAGGTCGGCTCCTCGTCATCTCGTCTCTGATGAATGCTAACACACCTTAGAGTTAGACGGCGTCATACCGCGCTCGACCACTATATCAAAAATTCTTTCTCTGCACACATTGTCAGGCCGTTGCGTGATTCTAGTAGCGCGGTAAGTCTGCTATTTGTTTTACTGCTTTCTTGCCGGTGTCTCTGGTAATTTAATGACCATCGCCACAGTCAATTCACCCTTGCCCAGTGTCGTCTCTTATGCACTCTTCACAGCACTGGAGTCTGGCCGGCATCATCCACCATTCCTCAAAGACGAACGACCAGCTTTCTGTCGGTGAAAAGACGGAGATGGCCGTCGACGAGCGGAACTTTGGATGACAGGCAGCAGCGTTTTTCTCCTGCTGTGGGTGTTAACCCTTCACCTGCATTCACGAACGCTTCCCAGGTGTCCGCGATCTGCTTTGTGTGGCGTACTAGTGACACTTTACGTTTGCGCATTCTTTTGCTTGGGCAATGCGCGCGGAGGCTGCATGCCGCAAGCGACATCCAGATCAAGTCCACCACTCAGGTCCTCGTTCAAGCTCTTTGGTTACGAGCGCGCAGAGTGTGCCGTGGATGGCCCACGCGAGTATTCTTGCTCTCGAGGCGCCCCCTCATCATTGTTTCCACCTCAAGCGCGCTGACGGAACGAGCGTCCCGGTCGTCAAGTGTGTTTCTCCGCAGGGGAGGCGAATATATTGACTCGGTGAGGCGTGCATCTATCTTCGTCTCGCACCCTCGACTGAAACCGACAACAGAAACACAATGCCAACTCTCCCTCGCACAAACACGCCATCGAGATCCTGAATTCTTCGTGCTACAGCCTTTGCTTTTGTACGCAGCGCGGGGACGAATGTTGCCTAACGGGCGCGGGTGCGGAATCTTGGTCGCGAAGGGAATGGATGTCAGAGGGGAAGGGAGTGGAGGTGGGACAGGCTGAGGAAGGAGAGGATACGAAGATACGAGAATACCGAAGAAAGGAAGACGAGAAGGGAGCCTTTGGGGGCGCAGGATAATCGAGCCATTGACAACTTTGCTACTCAGCTGGAGAAGACAAGAGCCTGGCTCCCGTGTACCAGATATGACTTACACGGAGCCCTTCCAAGGCTGGTACGTACTGTCCAAGTACTTGATGTGCGAGACGAGACTAATCGTTCCCTATTTCGCACAGCTTGCTCGAAGAACGATAAATGATATCAATATTGCCATGATAATTCGCCGATAAAACCTCGCCATGATGTACAGCGTCAAGCCTCTACATCTTGCATAGCGTCGCTGGCCTGCGATGCGGGTGGAGCCATCTCAACGTCCGAATCAGCGGCGACTTCCTTGACATCTTTGTTGACCCTGATTCTCTTGCTACTCCGAATTATCACTCCGACTGCTTCAGCTCCCTCCACTTGTGAGTGTAGACGCTTTAGCATATGGGTTTTGAGTTTGTCTCTCAGAAACGCATATGGCCGCATCCTTCCCGTTATCTCAGCCAGGTAGTCCATATTGAGGGAGGTCATCTCGTTGCTGACACTCCTTCGTGTTTTCCCTCTACGAGCCTCGTCGATGGAAGGGTCACCTGGGAAGCTCGCAATAACCTGCAAAATATTGTAATAGCCAAGTCCTTCGGCCATGACAGGATTAGGTAAAACCTTAAGCGCGTCGAGTGCCCTCGTGTGATACACCTATGTTTTGAAGTTAATGAAAGTCCACCGAAGAGTGGTTTCAAATACCGGATTCGATTTGAAATATTGCTCTGGATCGAGGCTCTTCGCTCCTGCGATGAGCTTTCCCGCTTTCAATTGGTCGGAGCTCTCGTATTTGCACTGAACCGCCACCCAAATCCTTGTACCATCTTCGATTCGCAGGCGCATGAGAAGGTCCGGACCCATGAACTTGTCTGGGAAGCAAATAGGAGCACGGCTCTTGCCCTCCAGCCAATCCAATGTATCGTCAACGTTGTTTGATGATGCCAAATGGTGGGATGGACGAGCGTTCCAATCGACGGTTGCCTCCTCCCACTTTTCGGACGTCTCGTCGGGTTTCCAGCACGAGACTAGAGTCGCCTTTTTATTCGCCCACTGAGGCAAGTCAGACTTGAAGTTGAATATATCTTTCAAGAGTCGGGAACCGGATGTGTCGCTGAACAATCCTGAAAAACAGAACGCAATATATCGTTCGAACCCGTTGTATCCGTGCGTATCGTTCAATTTGCCGATATCACTGACAAGGGCAGCATGCATGGATCGGAGGAAACCTGGCCTACTCAGCCATTGAGCCAAAGTGAGCATGACTAGGGGCTCGTCAATCCGGGCCGAAGAGATGTTGTGAGCGTTTGTATCTGGGAGAAACCGAGCGAATCCCCATTGGACAAAATCCTGGCCCCAATGACTGACATTGAGATCGGCATGGGGTGTCACCCAATAATCCGTGGTCATGTTAGCGATATCGATTAGGTGATCCGGTTCTACACAAGTGGCATAAGAGAGTTAGGACTGCAGGCGAAAAGGAAATTGACACACGGGATTTCAATCGTTCAAAATCGAACGTGATACGTTCCGATAGAGTTTTCCGTATTTTCTTTCTAAGGCTGGGGTCGTCGTTCATAAATTGAGGCGGACAGTCGGTAACGACCATGCCAATTTTTTCGTATTGTTGTTGCGTCGCAGCTGTAGCCCTGCCAGTGGATTTAGGCGGCAGACTGAACTTAAAGATATATTCATTGAGTGTTTCATGCGGATTTTCATACCCGGCGGCAAGGAGTTCGGAGATGAAGCCGGCCGTAAACCTAAATCTGAAAGAGCAACATGAGTTGAGTTCATTCAGACGCACACCGGGTGAACGCGTACCTGCCCTTCAACCAATACTTGGTTCGGTCGATCAAGCACACATATTTGGGATCGACCTGCAAGTCCGGAGGTAGGAAGCGCCGTATATACCAATCTTGTAATGAGTCCGAGTCCGCTACTTCCTCCTTCCCGCCGAACAAACCCGTATTGTGAGTCAGGCCATATGGTTCGGTCTTGCCGACAGCGGAGTTCATAGTTTCGTCGAGGGCTTCTTTATCAACGCCAGTGCCGGCTACAATCATAGTCACTGGGTACTCGTGTACCCATGCTTTGAGGATTTCGCGAAGGATTGGGCGGCGCTGAGAAGCAGGAATCTTCTCCTCCTCATCTGAGTCGGACTTCTGAGTCTCGGGTGGTGGTACTAGAGAAACATCAGCAGCCGCCACTATCTGCCAAGAGAACATTCGCTTTGGCGTACCTGCATCTTTGGTAGCCTTTTTATCAGCTCGAGGTTCTGATCTGAAGGCGTCCAGATGCTGGCTGGCGGCGTACTGAACTTCGTCGATCACCAAATGTAGTGAGTCGGTGGGCCCTCGGATCCCTGTCGGCAACATGATTCTGCATTTGGGCACGATATCGTTGAATCTATCGAGCAGGACACTGCTGATGTGCCCTACCGCTGAAGTTTGGGTCGTAAATTCATTGATCAAACGGCCAGTCAATTCCTGAAAAACATCAAGTTTCCCGTTAAGGAGAGACGGCTGAATTTGTAATTTCAGCCACCGCGTCCGGTAGAGGGCGGCATCAAGCTGGTCCGGTGGAACCATCTCCAAAAACATGGCGAATACGGAGAGCCGAGCCAATAGAAGGCAGCGGGAATGGGCTTTAGCGATGTTTTGATTGGTGTCAATGCTGAGCTTCATCAACTTGATATCCGACTCATCGAGATGAGGCACAAATCCTGGGGCTGTAGGTACGGTGGTGGCGATGACGCTGTACATGTCCTTGGATCCATGGAAACCATCCATTTTTGCAGTAAAATAGACTCCCCAATGACGAGAAAGACCTTCCATCAAGAGTTTGGTCTTCCCCGATCCCGAAGTATTCACAACAGACCTGTATACCAAATCAAAAAAAAAATCTCTGCAGGACTGAACTGGAACCTCACTTGTGTGACTTGACACCTGGCTTGAAGAGATTGTCCACGCGTTCATCGAATTCCGAGTCCCCAGAGTTGAATTGACCCAGTTCGTGCAGAAGCATATCTGGTTTGTTGTCACCATCGCGCGGTATTTTGAGATTGGTGAGAAAGTCTCCAAATCTGCCCGCTTTTTCAGGCGACCATAAATCGAAATCCCTCTCGCCGTTTACCACGGCTTGCATGCTTGCTCTGAGCGGAGCGAGAAACTCAGCTATCATTCGGGTGACCTCCGCTGCACTTTGAGGACGACCAGACGGAGCAGGAAGAGTTGTGGCCGGCGGATTGTACGGAGGCTTCACAACTATTCAAACGTCAGACATGACTAGGACTTCGAGCTGCGCAAGTCCTAAACATACCGAGATTTATGACGGCTGTATACTGGCAGCATGCATGGCACATCTGGAAAGTGTATTCGAATTCTCGCATGTTGTACTTGATGATAGATTTCCAGTTGTCAAACCAGTCGGTCATAGTGAGTCCGGTCACCAATTCGGAATTCTGAACCAACAGCCAGAGACTGAGGACTACCTCGTCGTAGAATTTCTGAGAGTTGACCTCGTCGGATTTTTTGGCAATATGCTGGATGCTCTCGAATATCCGAGAATTGAAGTTGTCGGTTACACCAGGAGCGTCGGATTCGCTGAAGAGGGCCATGCGTCGAAGAATATGTGACGTGTTTGCCATTCTAAGCCCACCAATTTATACAAGCCGAAAACAATGAAGACTCGAGAACATGGCTGTGAGAGTCAGTCTCCATGTTACCTTGTTCTTTGTTCGATCACATCTGTCAAAGTTTTCAGGTGCTAAGAAGTAAGTTTGAAGAGGCCAAGTCTTTGTTTTCCGTTCCCAGGTTGGTGCCAGCTGTCATGAATATTCATCCTCGACCGCGAAACTTCGAGATTGCAGCCTGGCCATATATTACAGATTTTCGCATTATCGACATGGAGGTACAGGAAAAATCTGAGCGCCGCAGATACAGTGTGGGTCCCAGTGGATCATTGTTGTTCGTTCGGCTTGAATATGGGCCGAGTCGGCGTGTCGTCACTCTCGTGATACTTCTTGATACTTTCTTGATACTTTCTCAAAGTCTTGTTCTTGGGGAACAGTTTTGCCAGATTTAGAAGAAGAGCCAAAGATAAGAAGTAGCACTACACAACGATCATTCTGAGAGAGGCAGAAGCGAAGGATGCTTATTGTACATCGTAGGAAGGTCGACAGAGGAGTTGAAGTTGGCTTATGGTGAGTCACAAGTTCTGTGTCATGAGTATCGGTGATGTGACCTGTCACATAGCGTGCGGCATTCTACTGGCATTCCGAACTGTGGCATTTTGAATTGCAGCTTGCACTTCTTTTGCTCTCAACATCGACGGTCGCGGGCATCATGCTGACCTTTGCCGCTGCGAAGGTGCAGGCTGGCCTTGCCATGCTTCGTGAGATGGACAATATGGATAGTGTGCAAGAGGCCTCCGGCGCGCTGTCGATAATTGTCTCTCTTTATCTTGATGAGCCCGACCCTCCGCTGGATTCCCGGTACAGGTCTACAGTGGAATGCCTTGCATTGCTCGAACGCGAACCAGAACTTCATCAACTTCTTAAGCAAGCACACGTCGACGGATCCTACCATCTAGTCAGAAATTCAGGTGCGCGACCTCATTGACCTTGCAGTTCCGAGACTAATGACGCTTCGTAGATTTCATTCTCCGGCCAGATGCTATCTTTCCCCCTCGTGCTCAAAACTATCTGGCTCAAGTGAAGGACCTAATTGCGGCGTTCATCGCGGCTGAGAGCCCAATCACACACTGGAAGTCCGAGCTCGCAGCGACAGATACAACGATAGATACACACCTCGAGTCTCTCGATCTACCAGGGATAGGCACACTGCCTTTGATGATTCTTCAAGACCTGGGAAGCTTCATCCGTGACCCCGTTCTATCTTCGCGCGTCGACAATCTCTTTGTTCGCGGAAAGAATACGTACGTCTTATATAGGATGTCCATCCTCTGTGCGACGCTCTGACGGCCCACTGCAGCGTTCTTGTCAATACCTCCGGCTCAGGAAAGACCCGCCTAACATTCGAGGGCCTCTGTCACAACTGGGGTCTTTACTTCACTGTAGTCAGTCGAGGGGTACAAGACCTCGGATCCTACGATCTCGCCAGTGTCATCAACCGTCTGGATTCGGATCTGTCGCTTTCAGAGATATCTTCGTCTCCCGAGGGCTTACGCCGACTCGAAGAAAATCATAATCTTGCTGAGCGACTCATCTCCCGTGCCCTTCTCGCGCGGCTCCTCGTCTTTCGCTTGTTTCTGAAGATTGCTAAGGATAGAGGCGGGATCACAGACGAGCACAAGAGGCGATGGTTGTTGCTCCAGCTGTCACCCTCATTGGGATCTGTTCCTGACATATTTCACACATTGGCGGCGTTTCTGGATGATTTCAACCCTGGACGGAAGATAGCAGAAATGTTGGTCGATATTCAGGAGTTGCTTGAGTTGGGGGGTGATTTTCATCTATTTCTTGTTCTAGACGAAGGACAAGTGACGGCTCGCAAGTTTGGTGGAGCTTTTGATCCCGAACCGGGCAAGCACCCGCTCCTTCTTAAGGTCGTAGAAAGTTGGGAGAAGCACTTTTCTGTTGGTCTGATGTCTTGGATCGTCGCCGGGACGGATGTCCCCAATCGTATATTTGAAGCCCCGAAGTACCTCGATCTCGTGCGGTGGACTTCTGATACGGGCTCCTTTGACGACAAAGCTGTTCATGAACAGTACCTCCGTCGCTTCTTACCCCCTGCTTATCTGGATACAGCTTCTGGCAAGGCTTTTCTCCATCGAGCCTGGACATGGACGCGAGGAAGGCGGGTCTATCACACCATAGCTTTCGATGACTACTGACTGTCTATGCAGGCATCGCCACACCGCCTCTATGTTGATGCAAATCCTGGTATGGTATTTTCAACAACCGCACACAGTGCTCGACAACTACATCGAAAAAACAGCGTACTTCCGCCCAACGGACGGAAAGAAGTGGATCGACATTGAACGGGATCAAGACTGGGTAAAACCTAAGGATGTCAGTTCACTGAACTTTCGTACACACCTGTACTCCTCTCTGCAGCACGTCAACGGTCCGTCCCATAGCCATCGTTGTGCAAGCACTGACTTCGGGATCTAGTTCGCCATATAGTGCGCAACGTTGTCTATCATCACCTTGCTGCGAATCACCCCGTTCCCCTTTTCAAGAAAGACATGATCGGTATCGTGTCTTCAGGTTTCGGGCGGTTTGTAGATGGAGCAATGGAAAACATTGCCTTTGATGAATCCATACCCATCGTTGGATCGACGGTCTGGATGACTGAGCAGCCAACTCGGTCAACGTCGGAACGGGGCAAGCCTTTCGACAGTTATCTCAAATGTATCAAGCAATACCCCCCAGCCTCATCGAAGGCTTTCGCCTCGTGCCTCGCTTTCCATTTCTCCCGTGCCTTCGCCTCCAATCCGACACTCTCTGAAATCTTCACATTTGCTGACCCCGTTCCGGTGTGGGCCAAGCAGTCCGCAGAACTCGTCGAGCTGCATGGTCGACCGGGTGAATTGCGGTACTCTGTTGCTTCGGGCGACAATTCTACCGGTGTTCTCGCTACCAGTGCTTCGAGCTTGGATGACCTTGTGTCTTGGCTCGAGCATTCGAATCCCGACCGTACACCATTTTGTGTACCTCAGAACCCAGCATCTCCGGATTTGGTTTTCTATCTGAAACTAGAAGACGGTTCATACCTTTCGATCCTCATGCGAGTTTCCGCACGCAGCGGCGATGACGAGAATCTTTTGGCGGATCTCGAGGAAACACGGCTTTTCTGTGACGATGTGAGTAGGCCATGTTTTCATTTGCACAACGGACTCAGAAATTGCGTACAGGAACACGGAGCAGATTCTTCTACTCGCCAGCGCGCGATTGAGCTTTTGAACGCCCCTGTATTGTCAGAAGACGTAGATGTCAGCGAGAGCTTGACTAGCGGCAGCAGCAACATGGCGACGACTAGGGTACTCCGTATCATCGCTGCCTTCGAGAAACAGATCGATTCCGACACCCTTATGCCGACAGAAGATGCCACGCCTTACGCTCACGCCGTCCTATCACGGGAGATGTTCGAGCATTTTACGGCTGTGGTGTCGCCCGAGACGTTCGTGCAAACGATTGCGCGGAACATATTAAAAAGGAAATATGATTTGCAGGCCGGGGAGGGAGATGTGGACGTGGATGACACGGAAGAGGAGAGGGGGGCGAAGCGGCGGAAGTCCATGCCAGTCGAATCGGGGGCAGAGGACGATACGGAAGGGCCTCCGAAGTCGAAGACGGCAGCAGGATCTGGAACCAAAAGAACTCGGACTGCCCGGTCGAAGAAAACCGCGGGGGCGACGAAAGCTGCTTCGGAGGCCGTGAAAGAACACGAAGATGTAGCCGAGGCGAAGCCGAAGAAAGCAGCACGACCCCGAGGCAAGAAAGCTCCAGTTTCCGCGTCGAAGAAGGTCGCAGATGCGGAGGAGGCGGCAGGTGTCGCTTCGGAAGTTGTGCGAGACGACCCAGACATTGCTGAGGGGGCATCGAAAAAGGCAGGAGGATCTCGAGGCAAGAAGGCTCCCGCCTCCGGGTCCAAGAAGATCGCAGATCCGGAGGAGACAGAAGTCGATGGACATGAAGGTGCAGCTGTCGGGAAGATCAAGTCGGGAGGTGCGCGCGGTGAGCAGTCTCAGAAGATGAAAGCGGGCAAGGCGGAGGCATCGCACCCTGTCGACGAAGCTGAGACAAGTGGCCGCATGACACTGAGATCTCAAACTCGGCGCGAGAAGGCGTCGAGCGAAGCTGCTACTTCGAAAGAGTAGCACTTGAGGTAAAACGCAGACACTGTCAGGTGTTGGGCAGTCAGTCGTGGTCTTGACATGCACCATTCGATTTTCAAAGCCCTTTGTATTATCAAAAATATAGATCTACATTTTGGCTTCGCATATATTTGCATCTCAAAAGCCACCCGTCGTATTCGTGCATGAGTTGTCGGCGCCAGCAGCCGTTGGACTAATTTGAAAACATGATGGGCTGCAAATCGTGCAAGTCGTCGGCAGCATCTGTGCCACGAGAACAAATCGCTATCGCGCTCGTCAAAGTCGAAAGCAAGAGCCCGGCCGATGCGCGTCAATGTACTGCCAGCAAACGATTACCTCCGCTCCTCGAAGTGTCTGGACGCTGACGCAGTCTCGACGCAGTATCCCTCGAGTCTGATTCGATGGAACACTCTTGTTTTGGTCTCAAATTCTGGCAATCCGAATCAGAACAAAGACCCTGGTTGATAATCGTGGAGATTAAACGCTTGATTCGAAAGAGCAACCTGAACGGAAAACTGGATACCAATTTTTGGTTCCTTCAATTGGCTACAGTGCGAGAATTCGACAACTCTGGATGTGAGCTTGATGTGAGCCGCAGCACGCATTCTGAATGGTTCGCCTCGTGAACGAGACCTCAAGAGTGAAGCAACTGGAGGACTTGATGCATTGCAGCACGTAGTCGGCATCTGGACAGCGAGAGCGGGAGCGAGTTCTACGATCATCCGCGCGGTTGTCAAAGTACGTACTATCTTGGTACTATCATTGTCCGAAGCCTACAGCTTTTGGTGTAAGAACCGTCGTGTGTACCTTGAAATTCATTTATTCTGAGCTTGAGGGCTCGGTGCAGCCATCGCTACTCTATATTGAATAATTGAACTCTTCATGGGCACGGGCTCGAGCCTCGCGAGGGTCTCCGCTGTGTTTTGAGTCTTGGGTCCGTGAGTAACGGGAGCACGCTCGACTCTCGAGTGTTGCCAGTGATCTATGTAGCAGCTAGTGCAGAGCTGTTTGCATTCTCCCTGGTAATATTCTAATGGAAGCTTGGAGCACGTTTGTCTCTCTGTCTGGTGATCGGTTCCGGCATAGTGTAGCCAACGGAGTGAGTGAATTCCGGTTTCAAAATTTCCCGTTTTGGATTGAGGCGTTGAGTATCGGAATTCGGGAGTGATCCGTCGGTCGACATCATCATGATCGTGACTTCTGTGACGTCCACTTTGTGCTGGTGAGCCAAGTGCGAGCCACTTGGTCACTCTTGGTGGCCACCAAGAGCCACCAAGCCGCCACTGGATTACCATATTGCTCAAGATGTCTCTTCGTGCTGCGTCAAAGTTAGACAGGGGGCTCACAATGCTTCTCAAGTTCTCCGATCTTGAAAACTTGAATGTACAACAGGCCGCCCGTGTTCTGGCAATAATTGTCGCCATGTATATCGATGAGCCTGGCCCTCCGCTGGATCCCCGGTATAAAGTCACAGCAGAATGCTTTGAGCTGCTCAAACGAAAACCTGATTTGCATGTGGACCTGAAACGAGCACACGCCAGCAAATCCTACGACACTATCAGGAATTCAGGTGTTTAGCCATGAGTTTGGATCGTTCTTATCATACCACGAGTAATGGCGTTTCTCAGTTTCCGTTCGAAGGCCGGACACAATCTTTCCCAGAAGTGCTGAAAGCTACCTGGATGAACTGAAGGTTCTGGTCAAAGATTTTGTAAACGTCGCCAACCCAATCAAGCTGTGGAAGTCCGAACTTACCGGCACAGACCTGACGATAGACACTCATCTGGAGTCGCTCGGCCTATTAGGTGAAGATATGCGACCCTTGATGATCCTCCAAGATTTGGGTAGCTTCATTCATGACCCTATTCTATCCTCGCGCGTTGACAATTTGTTTGTACGCGGAAAGAACACGTATGTTGCCAAATTTCAGCGCGCTTCTCAAAAACTCACACCTCAACAGTGTCTTAGTTAACACCTCTGGTTCAGGGAAGAGCCGCCTGACGTTCGAGGGCCTATGTCACAACTGGGGCCTCTATTTCACTGTAACGAGTCCTTGGGTGCGAGATCTAGGATCTCAGGATATCACCACCGTCATCGAGACCCTCACATCAACCTTGGAAGAGGTCACTCTCCCTGCTCACTCTCCACGACAACTCGAAAAAAATCACACCATCGCGGAGCGGTGCATCTCGCGTGCCCTTCTTGCTCGTCTGCTCGTTTTCCGCATCTTTTTAGAAACCGCGAAGGAATCTGGATTAACGGAGGATCATAAAAAAAGATGGCTGATGCTCCAGCTCTCCCCTTTCTTGGGAACTGGTTCCGATGTCTTCCAGATGTTGGCAATGGAGCTGGGTGATTTCAGCCCTGCACATGAAATAGCGAGCACATTGGTCGACATCCAAGAGATGCTCGGGTTGGGAGATATCTTTCATTTGTTCCTTGTTCTAGATGAAGGACAGGCGACGGCCACAAAATTCGACACAGCTTTTGATCCCGAACCGGGCAAATACCCCCTCTTACGCAAGATTATCGACTCATGGGAGCAGCATTTTCCCGACTCGTCGATGTCCTGTGTCATTGCTGGCACCAACGTTCCCAAGCGAATTTTTGATGCCCCCGAATACGCCGATCGAGTACGGTGGACATCGGATACAGGCTCGTTCGACGATCCGGTGCTTCATGAACGGTATTTACGTCGCTTCTTGCCTCCAACTCTCCTGGAGACAGAATCTGGCACAGCGTTTCTTCGGCGGGCATGGGCTTGGACTCGAGGCAGGTCTGTAATAGTGACTCGCTCTGTGTGGACAGCTACTAAAAAATTATACAGGCATCGCTACGCCGCGTCTTTGATCCTCCAGATGCTTATGAGGTATTTTCAACGACCACATAGCGTACTAAATAACTATATTGAAAAAACAACCCATTTCCGGCCCACCGACGGCAGGAAGTGGATTGATATCGAAAAGCGCCAGGATTGCGTGAAGCCTCGGAATGTCGGCTCCTTGAATTTTCAAACGCACTCGTACTCGTCGTTGGGATACATTAACGGTATGTCGCAAGGTTCTCTGTTCTAGCCAACCTCTCACTTGACTTTAGTTCGATTTTCACTCCGCGATGTTGTATACCATTATGCCGCGACAAATCAACGGGCACCTCTTTTCACGCCCGGCATGATTGAGATCGTGTCTTCCAATTTCGGGCGGTTTGTGGATGGAGGAATGAAGGATATCGTGTTTGACGAGCCCATTGCCCTTGTCGGCGCTACGGTTTGGATGACCGAGATGCCAGCTGAAGAGTCGAGGGAACGTGGCATGCCCTTCGCCGACTATCTGCTATGCGTCCAACAAAGCCCACCATCCTCGTCGAAAGCTTTCGCCGCATGTCTCGCTTTCTATTTCTCTCGTGCTTTCGCCTCCAATCCGACACTCTCTGAAATCTTCACCTTTGCCGATCCCGTTCCGGCGTGGGCCGCGCAGTCTGCAAAACTCGTCGAGCTGCATGGTCAACCAGGCGAATTACGCTATTCTGTTGCTTCGGGCGACAGTCTTACCGGCGTTCTCGCCACCAGTGCTTCGAGCTTGGATGACGTGGTGTCTTGGCTCGAGCATACGAATCCCGACCGTACACCATTCTGTTTGCCTCAGAACGCAACATCTCCGGATTTGGTTTTCTATCTGAAACTACAAGACGGTTCATACCTTTCGATCGTCATGAGAGTCTCCGCAGGCAACGGTGATGATGAGAATCTTTTGGGGGATCTCGAGGAACAGCGGCTTTTCTGTGACGATGTGAGGAGGTCATGTTTTCCATTGCGCATCGGACTCACGAATAGTCCACAGGAACACGCCACAGATTCTCCTACTCGCAAGCGTGCAATCGAGCTTCTGAACGCTCCTATATCCTCAGATGTCGATGTGTCCGAGAGCACGACTAGCAGCAGCAATACGGTGCCGCCCAGGGTACTTCATGTCATCGCCGCCTTCGAGAAACAGATTGATTCCGATACCCTTATGCCGACAGGAGATGCCCCGCCCTACGCTCACGCCGTCTTGTCCAAGGAGATGTTCGAGCATCTTACAGCTACGGTGTCGCCCGAGACGTTCGTGCAAACAGTCGCGCGGAATGTATTGAAGAGGAGACATGATTCGCCGGTTGGGGAGGGAGATGTGGATAGGGAGGACACGGGAGAGGAAAGGGGGACGAAGCGGCGGAAATCCATGCCAGTCGAATCGGGGGATGACGCGGAGGAAACAAAACGTGCTTCAGAGGGTCGTGCGGACGCAGCGGAGGCGAAGGCGAAGGCGAAGTCGAAGACGGCAGCAGGATCTGGAACCAAAAGAACTCGAACTGCCCGGTCGAAGAAAGCCGCAGGGGCGACGAAAGCTGCTTCGGAGGCCGTGAAAGAACACGAAGATGTAGCCGAGGCGAAGCCGAAGAAAGCAGCACGACCCCGAGGCAAGAAAGCTCCAGTTTCCGCGTCGAAGAAGGTCGCAGATGCGGAGGAGACGGCAGGTGTCGCTTCGGAAGTTGTGCGAGACGACCCAGACATTGCTGAGGGGGATCTCGAGGCAAGAAGGCTCCCGCCTCCGGGTCCAAGAAGATCGTAGATGCGGGGGATTCAGAAGTCGACGGACATGAAGGTGCAGCTGTCGGAAAGATCAAGTCGGGAGGTGCGCGCGGTGAGCAGTCTCAGACGATCAAAGCGGGCAAGGCGGAGGCATCGCACCCTGTCGACGAAGCTGAGACAAGTGGCCGCATGACACTGAGATCTCAAACTCGGCGCGAGAAGGCGTTGAGCGAGTCTCATGCTTCGAAAGAGGAGTCGAGTAAGGCGTGAACAGTGGAAGGCGACGGCTGTCGGTATTTGACAGTCTGTCGTGGGCTTAACGTGCACCATTCGAATTTCGAAAATGCTTTGTTTTATTGAAAGTGGTTTTTTTGGCCTCGTTTAGCACACCTACCGACTCGGGAACCATCCGCCGTGCTAATGGAATCAAGAAAAATCATCATTTGAAGCATGCAGCGCCCAGTGACCCCAGGTCCGCGAATTTGTTTTTGAAGAGGTATTAGCGGATGTGCAAGCTTTGGGAGTCTATGTTGGAGTCGAACGGCTCCGTTGAATATTGGCGTCGGAAGGAAGTACTAAGTAGTCCTCGCTAAGATTTGTGAAGAAATGCCAAGCAGCCAATCCGACATGGAGTCTGGACCCAACTGAAGGCTTCTGACTCGGAGCTCTGAGTACTGAGGGCGCGGTCTACGATAGAGGCTTGAAGAAAAGAGATTCAGGCGTCGGTTTCGCGAGTAGAGTGCTGCCCTGTGAGGGCGACTTGACGACGATGTGCATCCGCTCAATGAGAGTCCGAGTCCGCGTATCGGAATATGCCGAGTGTTTGTATTTGTTTTCCAGCAGAACAACAACTTCAACCACACCACTCACTGAGTACTGAGGCTGAGCTAGGAAGCCTGTGCCCAGGAGCTGCTAACTTACCTCGTCCGAGGCTCGCTCTATCGACCAGCCTTCATCTCTCAACTCTATTTCGGGAGGGATTCAGCGGGATTCACATCTACTACATCTGGAAAACGTGAACATGTTGCATAACCGTTCATAACAACCATAACAATCCTAACCACATGGCGGTTATAGAACAGTTATAACAAAATAACGTACCAACTATGAGAGTTATGAGGGTTATGAAAGTTGTCACCCCATTCGGTTTTGATCCTAATAGCGCTGATGCCCGCTGACGCCATCACGCCGCCACCATGATGCGCTGTTCAACCGCCATCGCGATGCGCTGTTTCTTTTTCACACGCCTGTCTAATTCGGTATCACAGTGTATTAATAGCATAGGCATGAAATAAGGTAGCCGCCATCCACCCTCGACAAACGTCACGTGACTGATGGTGACACCTTCCTGTTTCGTTCACGCCCTCCATGGCACTACTCTCTGTTACTTTGAAGCAAAACCCTTCGACCGGATTATGGATATTGTTGCTTTGATGCTCTTGTACCATATGCTTGACCTACAAAGACCTGGGGTGAAGTGGAATTACCGATTGTTGGCAAATCGGCGCTTGCCGTGATGGGAAGCCATGAATACATCAATCCTTAATTCCTCTAAGCAGAGCAGCTTGTTGCTTCCAATAAACTATATTGAACATCCTTACATACGAATTAACAATTTGGTCGAAGGGATTTTCTCAAATGTTCTCCATGGTAGAAGAAGGAACTGTTTTTGCTCTGGCGGCCCAAGATGGAAGTGTGACAGTCACGTCATGTGACGTTTGTCGAGGGTGGATGGCGGCTACCTTATGAGGATTTACAAAAAAACATTCAGCCGCCAACCCCGCCACCAAACCCACTGGCATCCCACTGAGCGGAAGCAGGAGGCACACCAAACCCAGGCTCAACAACTCCAGTATTGAGAGCAGCGTGAGGAGGAAGATCTTGCTGATTTCCAGGACCGGGAGCGGGAGCGGACTGTATTCCGGGGGCTGAAGCAGGAGCGAGGATATTAGGACCGGGAGCAGGAGCCAGCTGAAGTCCGGGGGCTGGAGCAGGGACGACATGAATACCGTGGGGGGGAGCAGGAACGAGTTGACTTCCGGTGGCGAGAGCAGGAAAAGAACCAATTGGAGGAACAGTAACGGCGAGGGGGCTAGCGAGCAGTGATGAAAATAAAAACAAACAGGCAATATGAACCCAGCTCACCTAGCCCAATCTCTAAGTTTTTGACTGTAAGCATCGCGATAGTCCGTCTTCATAAAGTCCTGCAGCGCGGCGAATAACATGTGGTAGGTTTCCGCCTCATCAACCCTGTTGAGCTCGATGTTTTCGGGGCCGCCATTCGCATACTCCCTGAGGGCATGACGAATCTAAAAAGAGGAGAGGCGTTCAATAAAAGGTTGTGCGCAACGGAAATACATACCATAACCCCGGCGAACGCAATGCTTTGCAGTGGCACACGGCCGTTGAAATGGGCGCGGGATTCCGAGGCAATGCTCCCTGCACGGGGAAAAGCGCTTTGCTCTTCCAGGTAACCATAGAAGTGGCGGCGGGTAACGAATTTGAGGTGTCTATTGACAAATTGCTCGTGGGGAGCCTACGATATACGAAAAAGTGAAAACTGAGAACCTAGATCACGACCGAGATAACTCACCGGCGGGTCTTCAGGCGTGTATTGTCGATCGGTGGAATGCATATAGCGGTGCTCGCCTTCAGCCAAGAAATAGGCGACCTGCGCTCGGCAATAAGTTGTCACCTCCTCCTTGGTGTAAGGTATGGTTATTCCGTTGCCGTCTGTCCTCGGTGGCGGATACAAACCGAAGTGATTGACGAGGTTAGATCGCGCCGTTTTTTTGACCCCTGCCCGAACGTTATTTTCAGAAACGGTTACCTAGAGCCAAAAGAGTCGTCATTCATGCAATTAAAGACAATATTTGGAGACGTACTGCATCTATCATGGTGGGTCTTATCAGGGGATCTGAGAGAAGTTGAGAATCCGAACACAGATTCCAGACGCAAAATTGAGGCGACGTACGTTGAACGTTCACGCCGCGGGCTTCGACAAGGCAGCCATCTGCCGCACTGTCGTTCAGAGTTTTGATCGAGTAGGGATTCTCCGCGAGTAGGTAGGGGCGATAGATTTTGATCGCTAGTTGAATGAGGTTCTTCTCCTCGTCGGTGTGACCTCTTTGGTGACGACCTCTGGTTGGGGGATTAGGATTAGTGTTGCGGGCGTTCCGTTTCTTCTTAGATACCCGGGAACTCCCAGAGGCATACGAGCTCCCGCCATCGCTACCTTCGAACGTCAGCAGCTTCGAATTGTCCATAGTAATCGCATTGTTAATTTTTGGGGGCATGGGGCGCCGGGTATTTGACCAGTATTCATGCAGGACATCCGAAGGCGATGCATTCGTCTGAAATGCCCACTATCCTTAGTGGGTTTTGGGGTGCGCCCAATCAGTAAAATGGATCGCGCAGTTGATGCGGGGCTGCCTTTGTGATCCCTTCCCCTACGCTTTTTGATGCGAATGATCCCATCGAGCCGCCGGCAACAGACAGCCAAAATTTCCTTTTCGGAGTGTTTTTTCTCATGCATCGCCCTGACTTGTCCGCGGCGTGCTGCGACGCGGTCACGTTGCCTTGCTGTGCACAGGCTGCGCCGCGCTGCGCGATGTTGTTCTCCATTCCGTTTGAAACACGGCGAGTCACACTTACTTGACTCACGAGAATTTCGAGTCATTAAAACATAGTTATATACTTAAATTGGTCCTTCTTTTGTGCTTAGAATCTTTTCCCTCAGGCTGTTCTGTAACACTTTTTGCCCTCTATCACCGGCTCAAACTGAGCTCACCGGTATCATATGCGCATTATTTTTGATCCCATACCCAAGGATTTGATTGTCAAACATAGTTTCAATTTCAACGATGCCGACTCTGCCAAGTGAATTGATGCGTTTTGGTTCTCGTTCGATTTAAATTAATTAATGCTACTTTAGGTCCGATCATTTACATTGTGTACCGCACGACGACTCAGAAGATTCACTGGCGGCGGATTCCTTGAGATTTATAAACCCTCTTGTAAAACCCCCTCACTGATCTCGTTCCTCTTGCTTGAGCTGTAAGTATCCAGTTGACTGATAGATATATCATACTCATATGCTTTCTATTCTCTGCCGGCAATTCTAAATTCATCTTTTGTACTTGGTAGTTTGCCAAAGTACAACACCAGATACAAAAAACAATAACCCCTCCCGCCCAATGAGAGCTGGTCGATGCGAAAGCGTCAACCGAGCGAGCTTTGGGCAATGGTCATGGCGGTCCCCTTGCAAAAATTCAGTTAGGGTGGTAAAATCTGAGTAAGATATGAACTCACTTGAAGGATCTCTCTGTCTCATCTCGGGATGATCATAACCAATGCACATCCTCCTCTCTCTGAGTTGTGTTTCTGCCATCGTTGCGATTCTCCTGCTCATTTTCAAATATGGGCCTCCTCTTTTCTACTGCAGCTCCACCTCCTCCCGCTTGCAGACTCAGATTCTGATGATCAAGCTGGGACTTTTTTGCGAGCTAATTGCGAGCTCAGGCTGTGATAGGCAAGGTATCATAGTCGTGTGAGAGTAGACTTGACATTTGATCTCCGTTGATTGACAGCTGTCAAGTCTCTCTTTTCCTCCTGCCGTCGTGTCCGCTGCAGCCTCGACAGCTCATCCTCCTCTTTCACACCATCTGCGGTCTTTTTGTCAGGACCTCCGGACTTCTTTGGTTCTATCTCACTACCCATCTTTTCTCGGACCCTTGACTCCACGTCGGGCACACGTCTTATGTCAGACTTTGGATACGATGCTGTTGACACCGCCTTTATCGCTTCATGGCACATCTAAAAGCTCAATTCAGATGACGTAGTTCGCTCTAACAGGTCATGCTAATCATTCATACCCTCACCGTATCTCGCTGATGTTTTCCCTTTCTCCGCGACTTATTGGCGGCAAACCTATCCGAAAGAGACTACGCGCTTTTCTCTCAATTTCAAACAGCGCGCCTGTCAACATCTCCCTAAGCTCGATCAATAACGCGGCGATGTTCAAAAGCCACTCATCGGTGTGTCACTACTTGTCTTAATCTTCCTTTTTTTGTTCGTCGGCTTTGGGGCCGTCAAAGCGGTCCCTCTGGCACTTTAATGTTGTACATTGAAGCCCTGGAGCAACGCCGCCGACCCGTCATTCGCCTTGCATTTTATCTTATTTCTCTCCCCTTCTTCTTCTGCATCGAGGTACGGGGACCTCCCGCTCGTGGCCCGTTGCTGCACTCGGGCCCGCGTAATTATTCTCCTTTGTGTTGCCTTGGAAAGGCTCTCTCCATGTCCCACTCGTTTGTTGATCCAGTATCTCTGGCCCTTCGCCGATATTCTTCTGAATTTCGGTACGATGCCCTGGTATGATGTCACCGAGACGGCGTTTGCCTCTATATTTTCATTTCATTCATTTTCTTCTTTGTACCGGGGACTAGGGCACCCGTTTTGTCCATTTCCTAGTCCCATCATGACAATGTCTATGGCATTTCACATGGTGTGGCTGCGATTCACAGCGCCCCGCCTGTTTTATCTCTTCATTCATCATCATTTCATCTTCACACTGGGAGCAATGTACAATATAACCATGTGACCTATTGAAGATCTATGGTAATTATTTTTTAAATAAGCAATAAATATAATACACAATATGACTACATGACCTATAGAGGTTATATTTGATATATAACTACAATATGCACACTATATAAACACAGTGTCTATGCTGAACATATTGGCTAATATGCCTACAATATGATCACAATATACACAACCCCAATAAGGAAACTGTCAAGTCCATATATAGATGTGGTATATTGTAAATATATAGGGACCAAACAAAGTATATATAGTAGCATCCTTTATTAGCAGGTAGTAGAAGACGGTTAAAACCTAATTGGCAACACCGCTATAACTGCAACCCACACACCAGACCCGTAATATGCAAAATGCCAAAAAAAACCCACACTGAGATTGGACCCTCAACTGCCTGGAGACATATACAATAATAAAGGTTATTACATATAAGTACACTACACAAGTCAGAGTTAAATGTCCGCATAAGACACGGTCGGCGGCGGCTGCCGGCGGTTTTCGTTGGCTGGCAGTAGTCTCGGAAACCCAGACGTTACACTGTAATCCTTGTAGCCGGAGGTCTTTCCGTATATAGACAATACAAGACATTTCTGACAGCTGATTGATTTCTGAGCCTGGGAGAATTTTTTGACAGTGTAACGTCTGGGCCGGTCGATGTGTACCCACCTACCATCACTCCACTCATCTGCGCGTCGACGCGTCTTGGACACATCGCTCATGGCCGGAAGCCTCCAGGAATCCCTCCAGATGATGAGGGATGGCTTTCCTCAAGAATGGGTGACCTCGGATATGTCAACACAGGAGATTACTCGTAGATTTTATTCGCGATATTTTTCAAAAGTCAGGCCCCATTGTAAGAGAATTAAGCCCTATTAAGCCACACTTCACTGCAGATTAGTTTCTAAATACATGCTACGATGTAATTTGTTGTCGTTGTGTATGCACTGGCCACTTTCAAGCGCAAAACATCCTGAAGCTGAAAGTGATGGTAGGTGGGTACACATCAACCGGCCCAGACGTTACACTGTCAAAAAATTCTCCCAGGCTCAGAAATCAATCAGCTGTCAGAAATCTTGTATTGTCTATATACGGAAAGACCTCCGGCTACAAGGATTACAGTGTAACGTCTGGGTTTCCGAGACTAGCTGGCAGCAGCCAAGGGATATTGGCAATCACCGACATTAGATAACAACTTTCGGCATGTTCCGTCAGCTTTGTATGTGTGTTGAGCAGCTCCTATCTCGAACCGTTGACTGCTGCCAATTTCTGTTGGCTTTCGATGACCTTGCTATAGGATTCAATTTCAAATTTTCAAAATGGCATGACCTCTGTCTCCTTGACTCCCTCCGCTGACTTCTAGCAATGTCCAGCACTTCTGCCGCTGCCCAAAAGTTCGAGGGCGACATCAATAAATATAAAGTCAATGAGCTCAAACAGCTGAGTGCTGCTCTTAGTCTCACTGTAACTGGAAGCAACGGCAAGAAAACACCTGTCAACGACGGCTTTCTCGCTGCAATCAAGGAACAAGTGTTCAAGTCCAGCAAAAATGTTCACGAAGCTGATCCTCAATTTGCTGGTCTCTACGAAGGAAAGAAAAGACAAAGTGCCAATAAGGCTGCGGAGGATATTGTGGAGCAGTCGAAACCCGCTGTAATGACTGGCCATTTTTGTGTGTTATATCTGGCTATTTTTAAGTCAGATGCAGTGCCAAACACACCTACTACCTGCTACGACTATAGTCTTACTCGACTATCAATAGGAAGTCAGTACCTCTGTTGGTGACACTAAGACATTGAATTGCGACTACGAACAGGAACCGAGCACGAAATTTTTATAATTTAATAATCAATCACCTATCCCTTTTGGACTCACAATTGCCATTTCCTGTGGCACAAACCCCCGGACTTGTGCCTGCCAATGTTGAATAGAAGGTTGAAATCAAGTTTGTTGAGTTGTTGGATTTAATTGGATAAGATTTGTCGCTGGACAGCAGTTTAGTTCAGTAATACACGCGGAGGTGTCAAACGGCTCATCGGCACTGGTCGGCATTGCTGATCGGTATCAGCCGGTGGTCTCCAGTGAGGCGTAAATGGCTTCTGTTGAGAGCCGTCGAATTCCACTGGCTTCCATTGGTTTAGGTTCCACTGTGCGCCACTGTAGACCAGTGGCTTCCGATGGAATCCATCATTATAATTTTTTATCCCCCGAGAAGGAATTCGCGCTGGTGATGTCAATTGATTCTGTTCGATTGGGCCCCGAACGCCATTTCCAGGTCGACTTGGGCGATGCACAAATATGACTAGTGACTACTTCCAAATTATACAACTCTAGTAGATATATTTGACTCCTTCAAAACCATTGCAAAACCTTGAGCTTCACCGGTATGTGTAAATGATTTGACTGAGTTCTTGCTGAGTTCACTGCATTAACAGTAAGGGAAATTGAATCAAATGGTTTGATCAGGGACATCTAGATGGAATGTTACTAGCATAGGTAATTACTGAAGCTATTCTGCTTCACAGAGAATACGCTGTTGAATTTTCCAGGATGGTTGAAATGTTATGAATTGTCTGCCTTGGGGTTCAAATGTGTACTGAATAATTGTTACATGTAATCTCTGGAGGATAATTAGTCAAACAACAGAGAACGGAGATTTCCTGGCTTAATTCAAGCCTTTTTCCGGACTCAGAACCCACCAATTTCCATCGTTTCCCACTGGACTCTGCCGTATGGGATGCCGCTGATGCTCAGTGGAATTCAGTGCCGGCACTGACTCACATCATCAACCGACGGCCGCCAACAGCCAACGGCGGCCACTGGTGGCCGCCAGTGACTTTCCTAGTGATGGGTGTATTACTCGTTTAGTTGGATTGGTTTGATTGGGTTGGGTTACTTTGTTTGCACCTTCAATTTGCTTGTACACGCTTCAAGGGCACAAATTTCCTTTCCAGGAAGGGCTATTTTTATTTGTGATTCACTGTTATTTTCAGAAAACCCTATAAAGCAAATTTTGGCAATGACCATTACATTACACACTGAAAACACTTTCACTTAACTTTTCATAGCCATTAGCAAAGAATGCTACCATACATAGTTTGTTTGGTCCCCATATGCTTACAATATACCACATCCATATATGGGCTTGACAGTTTCCTTATTAGGGTTGTGTATATTGTGAACATATTGTGAACATATTGTGAACATATTGTGAGCATATTGGCCAATATGTTCAGCATAGACACTATGCTTATATCATGTGCATATTGTGGTCATATATCAACTATAACCTCTATATCCCATGTAGTTATATTGGTATTATATTTATTGTCTATTTTAAAAATAATTACAATAAATTCTCAAAAGATCACATGGTTATATTATACATTGTTCCCAGTGTCAACTGTCGTTTCGTCTGCTCGGGGCTTCCGTTGTCCGGACTCCGGAGAGGTCTTTATTCGATGCTTTCAGCACTCCCATTTTGCACATTGCAGCTCTTGTACGGTGTCGTCAGACGACCTAGGTGTTACATTCTATTCTCTATTGCGTTCAGCTCCCAGGCATCATGCGGTTGGCGTCTGGGGCTACTGTTGCTGCTGTGAGAGTCATACAGGCGTGTTTCCATCTGCCACATCCGGGCTCTCGTATAAGGCGGCTGACAGGCGCCATACATCGTGTTTCATTTTCGTTTATTGTCCATCATATCGGGGATTCGTATATCTTATGCCCGCATAACCCCTGGGCCCGCTTTGGGGCTCTCCTTCGAGTACCGCCTTATACCAGCGTTGGCCGCTTCTATCAATGTCCTCCACCGCCACGCGTGCCATGTTCATCCCATTATCCAATGTCATTGTGTTTTACTTCCATCTGTCTAACGCCTTCCATGCTCATCTTCATCGCGGGACTCCGCCCATCCTCCATGCATCACGATGCACCTTTACCTCGTGCTCCAGCACTCTATCCTCCATGGGACGCCGGCCATCTGCCTCGCATGACGATGCACCCTACATTTTCCTCCCTCCCCGCTTCACGACCTTATGCATTCCATATCATCAACATCACTCAATTTGTTACCATTTGGCCTTCGTTCCTGTTCTTCATCACATCATATAGCCATACCGGACGGTCCATATCACAATCTCATTGCCTACTGTCTGCTACCCTATCTGACATACCCTCTATCCTCATCCTCATTGTCTTCTCTATCGATCGCATTTCCCAGACAGCACACACCTCATTCGTCCTTTGATATCCTCCACTGCTCGTCGTAGACAGTACAATACACCTCATCTCTTATATATATGTCTACTCGTCCTCGTCCTCTCCTCATCTCCATTTCATGCCCGCGCACTGTTGGAATTGGGTGGTTTACGGACGACTCTATACACGTAATGATTTACTACTAATATGTACATACACCGCTTAATGACTTTGCTTTTACGCCCCCCCATCTGTGCCCGTCTGAGTAGCCGTAGCGGCCCCCATCTGAGCTTCCCCTCCCATTTCTCGCCCCTCTTCTGCGCCTATTTTAACAGGTTATTGGCCCCCGCTTCACTTCGCTCGTTCTTTCGATTCACAACTTTCTTTTATTCGCCACGTCACCGTGACCGCCATCATCCCCGGTACCCTCCTTGCTGTCCTCAACAAAATCCCTGACCTTACGGACTCCAACTTCAATAAGTGGTCCAAAGGCATGAACGGTGATGAACCTCTTCTTCTTTGGTATCGGCGCCAAGTTCGTCTCCAGCGGGATCACGCCGGGGCCCGACACGACTGATCATGATGTCGCCAAGTCTCCCCTCGACAAACAGATGCTTCCCTACATCCACGAGAAGGTTTCGGAGGAGTATCAGGACCTGGTGGAGGGTGGTACCTCAGCAGCTGCGGTGTGGAAGGAGCTCAAAAACCAGTTCCAGAAGCCCAGTCTGTCCAGCAGAACACTGTAGATAGTAAAAGCACCGTGATTCCTGACTTTGGGAAGGGAATTGTTGTTTAGGAATTCAAAGTACGCCTGTAGTTATAGCAAGGTTAAGTATAGGATAGAATAAGCAACAAGCAACAGGATAGATAGTGGGCTTTGCCGCGCCTGCGCGGGCCTACTGCGATTATTTAATTAGTTCATAATCTAGTC
Organism: Favolaschia claudopus; assembly: GCA_037176885.1. Taxonomy (NCBI): domain Eukaryota; kingdom Fungi; phylum Basidiomycota; class Agaricomycetes; order Agaricales; family Mycenaceae; genus Favolaschia; species Favolaschia claudopus. The sequence goes on along the minus strand of JAWWNJ010000011.1, from coordinate 1,730,798 downwards.
GCGAGTCAAGAAGTAGCACATACAAAGCCAGTGGACGACGAAGAGTGTAAGGCTCTAGGAGGCCTCACAGATGGGTTACTGTCGTACACAAGTCCTGGCAGGATGAGAGAGTCTTATATTGTGGTAAGACCCTAAGAATGACGGTCAAGCTCAGGGAAGGCTACTAAGAGCCGTAATATTACGGGCTCCTATACAGCAGACTTCCTAGATCCTCCGAATATTTCGAGGGGACAGAGCAGAGAGCCAAAGAGGTCCAATATGAGGATCAGATAAGAGAGAATATTCTGTAGGGCTGCCTAGTGCCTAGTGCCTCAATGATAGGCCCAGGCAAGGCAGATATAAGTGAATCAGAGCACCAATGCCTCTATCAGCAGCCCGCAGGCTCTGGAGAGACCGTTGAAGGTGATGATTGTAGGTAGTAAAGATGATAGTGATCATGTGATACGAGTACATGTGACTTGTAGCTAAAGAGTAAATAAAATAGGTAAACGGACCCTTACAGAGCCCCCCACTCTTGAGCTGCAAGGGAAAAGAACATGTGCGAGGGAGGGAATGGCGGGAGAAAAATTGAGGAAGAAAAATTTGTCCTGTGCTGCACCTTCGAAACACCTCCATTCCAACTCCATAGACGGCTCTGCATCCAACTCCATCTCCATGTCCAATACCTCTCCAGCTCCGCTAGGCTTCACCTTCGAGGAATCTCCATTCCGACTCTGTGGGCTGCTTCACATCCACTCCGTCTCCATCTCCGGTGTCCCTCCAATTCCGCTCCAGGCCATGCTCGCTTCGCTCCCAGAACCACACCAGACCGTACCATCCATTGTCGCTCCCTAACCATACCTATACCCTATCCTGCCCCCCACGGAAGTAGCCAATTGCAGTGATCGAGCGAGATTGGGTACTTTCGGAACCCACCAGAAACAAAGTTAGCCCCCCAGTCTGAAGACGTGATAGGTGTGGGCTGCGGTGGGTCGAAGAACACATAGGGGTGTGGTGGCGCCAGTTGAGAAAAGGGATGAAGGATGGCTGGAAGTGTTGCCAGCCAGCCAAATGAGAATGGTGATTCGGAGTTTCGCCGTATTGTTGAGACGAATGTAAATGTGTCTCGGTGCAGATCCAAAGCGAAGAATAGGTTTGGGGATCAGAATTGAATTCGAAAATGGTGGTATGAAGGACTCGCCTCGCGGGGGTGATCACTGATGATACGGACCCCCGTTGAGGCTTCGCGTGAGCGTTGCCAATAATTTGAATTCCAAGCCCGTGCTCGCTCGAACGCCAGTACGTCCGCGTGACGACAGAGTTTGGAGGGTGGACGCAAGGTCACGCTGGAACGTTCGAGTTTCTCGTATGGCCGTCCTATTTACACCACGCGAGCCGTCGACGTCAATATTGCATGTGCGCAATTCGGTCGTCAGAAAGAATCGAGGAATGAAAAGTGAGGAAGACGCGCCTCACGGGGGTGCTCGCGGACGAGTCAAACCCCCTTAGAGGCTTCACGTTAGCCTTCGTTGTTGGCAACTTCATTCTCCACCCCGTCATCCTCCGATTCGCGCCCATTCCGAGATGTCGACCCGTTTGAGAACAATCCAAGAGGGGACGAGGATATTGGAATTTTAACGAGACGTGCTGAAGATGAGGCGGAGAGCGCCAGAGTAGGAACAGGAAGCGAAGCGACTCCAATGAAGGCCGCATCGGATTGATGGATTTGGCAAGATTTAGAACTGCCGCGCAGGGGCGTTCGCGGACGACACCAACCCCCTTAAAGACTACGCATGAGCGTTACCCCTCTGAATACAGCCCCCCGTCCTCCATATTTCTTTCCACATCCACTCGCCGAAACGATTGTGACGAGTTTGATGAGCGGAGACGAGTGAGAAGTCGTTGTCGGCAAGCCCAAGCGGCGTCGACGTCCAAATCAACACGGAGGAGCGGTAAGCGAGAACGAAACGAGACTCGTCAAGACGTGCCACGACGAGGGGCGAGTGCCAGGTTGAGACGAGGAATTAAAGGAAGCGTCAGAAAAGAACGCAGAGACATCACTGAATTTAACTCGCCTCGCGGGGCCGATCGCTGACGATTCGGGCCCCCTATGAGGCTTCTAGCTAGCCTATGTCGCTTTTTTCCCTCCCCCTTTTCAAACCTCCATCGATTTCTTATCCCTCAAACCAATTCGTTGAAGAGAACTGCAGGGAGGAGCGACTTTTGGTTGGGAGAGGGAGTGAGTTGACTGTTTCTGAAGATTTGGAGATTGAGGCGACAAGGAACTTGGCGCCAGGGACAGGAGAGACGAAAAGCGGAGAGCACCAGGAGCTGGAGTGAAAAGTCCGCCAGAGCTGCAGCGATCGACTTGATATCCGTCTAATCCGAAATCAGGAGTTGACGACCATCGTAAGGGAGAGTGAGCCGAGAGTTGTGAACGACATGAAACGCGTCAAAACGCGTCTCAGAGCGAGTGAGGACGAGAGGGAAAGCGGAGAGTCGAGAAAGCAAGGGAGGTTTGTGATCGAAAACTTCGTCGATTTGTGGAATCCGACGTTTGAGGTACGAGAGTTGAGAACAAATGAGCCGTGTTGAAGCGCGTTACGTCCGGAGGCGAGCGTCCGGGGGAAGTGGAATGTGCGTTAGAGATAAGCGGCATAATGATGAATTGATAGGACGTGCCTCGCGGGGGCAATCGCAGGCAATTGAGACCCCCGTTAAGGCCACGCACAGGCCCTACTCGGATCTCTTCAGCCCCCCATCCTCGTTTGCCCTTCTGAATCCACCTCGCGAACGCGTCAAATTAAATTGACTTGTGCAAGTATGTGTTGATTCATCGAAGGCGTCGGATTTCTTGAATACACATCAGGACATGAGGTGCAAAGCAATGGAGGTAGAGGAAGCGCGTCAAAACGCGGTGAGGCGACGGGGAGAGCGCCAGAGTGAGAGAGAAAGCAGAGGAGCGGTGACCGTGACTGATCGTCACACACACTCTCCTCCTCTCTCTCCTTGTCGTTTCTCGTTCGTCTTCCACCGCACCGTCAAGCTCTGTCGCCTCCCGAATCACGCGCGCGCGACCGTTGGATGCAGGTCGTCCAGCTCCTTGTGGTGAATACTGGGCTTTGACCCCCGCAATCTTCGCCGCTATCAATTTGCTGGCGACTTTCTCTCGTCAACGTACGACTTGCGCAATCGCGGAAATTTGTCTTCGAATTTGAAAAGGCGCGTGTTTCTTTGTTGGAGCCTTGAATTGAGACTGAAATGACACAACTTTGAAAGGGAATTGAGAAGGAATTGAGATGAGGTAAGAAAAATCCATAGCTGGGTATACTGGGTCCTCACAACGCTCGGAAGCGAGACGTTTGTGAGGGTCGAGTTGCCGTGCCGTTGTTTGGCCAGGTGGAAGCCCAAGGTGAGTCTCAAGCTTCCACAAACGATTTTAAGCCGACTCTCGTCAGCCGCGTATCCGCGCGCCCGCGCCTGCGTCATCAAGCCATGACGCAGGTGCCTATTCCTTCCCGATACCATAACAGGCACGGCGCGCCGTCCTCGCGTCGATTACGCGCGAGGTCGGCGCTTCGTTTAGTCCGTACGGTCGCGCTAGGGAGCGCGAAGGTCGAGTTCTCCATTAATGCGGGCACGGCCAGTGCGGATGAATTCGCTGTAACGAGATCGAGGCTGAAGAAGCTTGAAATGACCAAGGTGAGCGCCCCGTTGCCGTTGCGCCGGACCAACGAGTCGTTATGAGTCGCAGCGACACGTGCAGCTGCTGACCTCGTCCTTGCAAGTCCCACAACCTTCACGGTGTTTGCAATAGTAAACGTCGGGGGCTGGGATTTGGAAGACGATGTGTCAACGGAGCCGCTAGGATGAACATCAGAGAAGGTGATGTTTGTGGTACGCTCGTGTCCACTCATCTGTTTTGACTGCGGCTGATACTGTCCATCCAGAAGTTCGAGAGTCGCTTGTGATGTTGATAGCGGAAGCTTCCCATCCTCTGCGATGCTGGCGTTTGCACGAACCCAGTACTTGGATGAAGACACCTCCGTCATCCGCCCAGTGTAGCCAACGGCGAGGTTGGGGGCCCGGCGCTCATCAACACCATCCATTCTCAAGGGCTTGTATGTGACCTCGTCGATGTTCGGAGGAGCCGCAAGGGAAGACGAAAGTCTGTCAGTAAGCAACGAACTCTTCACTTCTTGTTCCAACTCAGCTAATGCTTGTTCTTCTTTCTTTAGCCTCGTCTTCTTTCTCCTGCCTTCAATCGGAGTTGTCCGCAGCTCGACGCTTTGCTTGTCGTTGTCCTGGAGTTCACGTCGAGACTCGTTGTCTCTGATGACCAACGAAGAAGTAGTGTTCGCCGCAACGAAAGCGCTTCGAAGGCCGAGTGAATAGCTTGAGAGTCCGGTGGGTTCCCCTTCGGCAGCGGCATCTACGAGCGAATTCACAGTTGGTAGAACTAGATGGTCGAGCGACGCGTTCTCCGTTGCTGAGGTTTGGAGTTTACTATTCTCAGCGACCCTCGCAGCATCGGGAGTCGGAAACGATGACGCGGGAGGTGGAGCTGTGGGAATCGACTCGTCGATAAGGGCGATAGGTGCGTCTCTACATTTTTGCGTCGCTCTTGACCGCAGCTGATTGGATTCGATCTGCAGACATCCGTTTTCTTCAAGGTGGAGTGGGTGCGCTGGCGACGAGGTCGACAATAACGAAGTCTGGAGCTCCGCAATCCCGGAAGACGGAGAAGGGGACCGGGACCACGAATATTTGAAGGCCCGCCCGTTGCCGTCGATGCCGGAAGGCACAGTGAGTGAACGACACGGGGTTTCCGTGAGTAACGAGTTATTTTGCGTTTCGATAAACTCAGCTGGTAGATCTTCTCCCTTCTTCAGCATCTTGTGCTCCCCTTGGCGTCCGTGCGCAGCAAGTAGTGACTCCACGTACGAATCATCGACGGCCGAAGGACTTCTCCTCCTTTTTGTCTTGTCATCAACAGACGTGTCGCTAACTTGCACGTTCACGGTACGAGTCTTCCATTCAACGAAGTTAGTGCTGATGTTAGTATGTGTAGTTGCCACATCTTGCCCCCCAGACTCGGCCGTGGACGTGCATGCCACGCAAGGCAAACTCGTTCGTCCTCCGACATCAGCGGCGCCTTTGCGTACTTCAGCAGAGCAAGCTGCAGACGGAGGCAAGGGTGCGGGGGGTGGGGTTTGAAATCTCGCAGTGAGTTCAATCTGCTCTCTGCCGCCAATACGTTGACGATGCTTTCGTCCCCCAAGCTCAACCGTGCATTCTGACAACGCAGAACAGGGAGCGGGAGACGGGAATCGAGAGGAAGAGAAAGATGGAGATGACGCTTGGGTGACCTGCCGACCGGAGGGAAGTGAGTTCTTGTTGCGTGGATTTGACGCATCAGTGCTGTTGTGCTGCTGATTTTTCTGCCCCCCATGCTCCACCATGCCCCCAGATGACACAAAAGCGGCAGAAGCGGAAGTAGAAGATGGGAATGGCGCTCGGTCCTCGCGCGCATCGTATATAGAAGACGTTTCGGTACGTCGACAAGCTGCGACTTGTTGATACCTTTGCTGATATTCTTTGAAGCACGCGTTAGCCTCACGCATTCGCTGTACAAGAGTCCCCCATGCTGAGTCCAACGACTCGAGAGTGTTGGCGCTGTGAAGCGTCTGCTCGAGTTCTCCGTTGGGATCGATTTGAAAGCACCCCGTCTGCCCGCGCAGGGGTGTGAACGTCTGCGTGAGTATCGCTTGCATCCGTCTGACGGTGTCCATAACGAAGTACAGCAACTCCTTGTTCAACACGCAGCGACCCTTGCCGAGCTCATGGATCCAGATGGATTCCAATGATGTATCTGCGGCGTAGATCTTCCCGTCGGGAACCAACGTAAAGAGAGAAGGAGCGGAAAGAAGGTTGCTAGGAATGCGAGGAGAGAAGGTAGAGCTCGATGACATTGCCGTGGAAGCTGGAGGTGAGTGTATCTTTGACCCAGGAGCTGTTGGTGGACTGCGCTCTTCCGCTTCCATCCCAAATCGTTCTACAAGGTCCGTGGGCAACTTCTTACGGAGTTCCAGGGGGAGCGAAGAGGCGAAAGTGTCGACCTGGGAAACCCAAGCATGTAGAGAGCTGTGAGTTGTGTCACCGCTGCACAGAGCCTTGAGCTGGTACTTCGCCGCGCAGATATGATCGAGAATAGACACCCAGCTAGCGACAATTTGACTTTGCGTAGCCAGACCGTGTTGTATCCCAGTGCCTGATAGAATATTCAGTTCCGTGTATCCAATGGTGGGAATCTTGACGAATCCAACGTGTTTGGCTGAGAGGTCCAAGAGGTAATCCATTGCACAGACAACATTTGAGAGAGGGGTGGCTAGATTGTGATGAAGGATGTATCCTCCACCTGAGAGAATCATGTCCGAAGGAACGAGGGTGTATTTGAGCAAAGCCGAGCATGTCTCGCGGAGAGAGAGCATGCCTTGCTCAGGTGTGTTAGCATATTTGGACCATATCCAGTCCAAGTAAGGATTGACCATGATATTTTGAGATCCAAGACAATCCAGCCAGGGGGGACGACATTTCCCAATGTGTCCACTTTGTAAGGCTCTAGGAGGCCTCACAGATGGGTTACTGTCGTACACAAGTCCTGGCAGGATGAGAGAGTCTTATATTGTGGTAAGACCCTAAGAATGACGGTCAAGCTCAGGGAAGGCTACTAAGAGCCGTAATATTACGGGCTCCTATACAGCAGACTTCCTAGATCCTCCGAATATTTCGAGGGGACAGAGCAGAGAGCCAAAGAGGTCCAATATGAGGATCAGATAAGAGAGAATATTCTGTAGGGCTGCCTAGTGCCTAGTGCCTCAATGATAGGCCCAGGCAAGGCAGATATAAGTGAATCAGAGCACCAATGCCTCTATCAGCAGCCCGCAGGCTCTGGAGAGACCGTTGAAGGTGATGATTGTAGGTAGTAAAGATGATAGTGATCATGTGATACGAGTACATGTGACTTGTAGCTAAAGAGTAAATAAAATAGGTAAACGGACCCTTACAAAGAGTTGGTGCTGCCACGCTGCCGAAGCAAATTTGTCAGTGAGTCGATTACGTTCTAGCTTATTGGGCACAGCACCGGCCGACACCATCCGTTTCTAAAGACTAATTTCGACTCGTTCTAGCACATTTCGTCGGTGACGAGATGGAGATTACCATTGGCAAAGTGTCTCTCTGTTGATGGCCTAGTGGATTGGATGACGAGGGTCGTCTCTGGCGACGGGTATCGCCGCATTTCTCCGTCGTGCGCGTCGGGACCTTCCTTCTGTCCCGCAGATGCCTCAGCTCATGCCTGAGGCATCTATCGCCCGTACCTTGTGCTCTGCCTCTCCCGTGCGTTCACGGCGAGCGGCGCTTCCGACTTCTCTTTTCCATCCCCGTGTCGGTGAGAACGCTTGCGACGAATGTTGTCCTCAAGCTGCACTCTGTCGGAACGCATCCAGTCGCTATATAGCTTCGCTGCTTGTCCATGGTGCCGACATGTGGCGTGGAGCGCGAGGAATGCCGAGTCGGCGACCAGGGTGTCAGCGGTGGCTGATTCGACGACTAGAGGATGAAGATTGGCATACCAAAGGGAAGATCTGTTTACTGTTTTCTCGTAACAGATTCAAATATGACAGTCTGTGTATCCGGTACATCGTAGACATACGGGCACGTATAGATAAATAGGTGGTGTAGCAACGCGCTGCCAGTGGGACATTGGTCAAACCGGGACAGTACACCACAACCAGCCTGATTGTTCCAGTTGTGGGACCTTGTCAGTATAATACACCGCCTCCTCGTCCTCCAGCTCCGGTGATCATACTGGTCAATCATGCTCCGAACCACTGTCCGACTCCGGCTCATCCGACACCTCCCATTGCAAACCCGCCGGTGATTCGCGCGCAGTTCCTCGGTCGTCTCTTTCTGGAACTATTTCGTCTGTTTCTGGACTGCGGATTTCTGTCTCTGCGTCTGCGTCTGCGTCTGCATCGAAATCCATGTCGATGTCTGATGGCGGTGGAAGAGTCGCGTTGGTCAGGGTGTCGGGCTGCATTCCCGAATCAACGCTGGAGGGGCCGGGGGGTAGAGTCCTGCGCCTCTTCTTGCTTGGTTCGTCGGATGCTTCATCTGAATCGCTTTCATCGGCTTCCTCTGCTTCATTGGCCTTGCGTTTCAATTTTGCCGACTCGGCGAGTGCCTTCGAGGGTCTCACTTTGAGGTAGTCCTGCGGCGACATGTGGGCTGTCACCTTTGCCAATGTTTCGAAATCGAGCCCAGCGAGTGGATGATTATCTGGATCTACAAACTGGGGTGTTTTCTCGATCAACGTCGATGTCTGGCGTCTGCCCTTAACGAGACCGTCTAGATCTGGCCAGCTGGCGACCACCCTCAGCAAACTGTACTTGCCGGTGTGTTCAAGTTCGCGGTCCGGAAGCTCGGACAGCGCTGCGAGAACATCCTTATGCGTTTCCAGGTTCCGTTGCTCATTGGTTTCCTTGGTTTTCCTGGCTGTCTCGATTTTCTTCTTTTCTTTAGGGGTTTCCCCCTTCTTGCCTTGTTGCCTTTCCTGTATGCCGCACCAATGTGAGTTACGAATGGTCATGTCGACAATCACACCAACCTGTGAAATGAAGAAATTTCGGGGCGTGACACTCCGTATTGCTTTCTTCATTGTTTCTGGATGGAGAAGGCAGGGCTTGAGCGGTAAACCCTGGTTGTATTCGTCGATTTCAGTTGTCGGCAGGTTCTGATATTTCGATTGAACTGCCACCCAGATTCTTTTCTTGCTGTGCATTAGCTCAAGAACGAAAAGCAGATCAGGTCCCATATTTTCGGGCGGGAAGCAAAGGGGAGCTGGGGTTCCATGACGAAGAAACTTGAGCATAGCATTGTGGGACCTGCCCGCCGATAAGGAGTATGACGGCCTCGCCCACCAGTCGACTGGCGACACGTCCAGTCTTCCACCTGGACCTTTCTTGCGGTGAAGTGAAACTAACCTCGCTGGTTGCTTAGCCCACTCCGGATGAATCTGTTCGGCTGATGCAGAGGTGAAGGTGAAGATTTCATCTAAGTTGAGGTCCCGATTGTTTATTTTGGCGGAAAACAGACCCGCGAAGCAGAAGGCTAGATAATGCTCCAAAGCATTCCGGCCTGTCGAAGGATCGTGCGAGCTCATGTCTAGTGTCAAGCTGTGGTGGATGCTTTCTTCGCGACCCGCATTTAACCATTGCGCTATGGCAAGGAATACCAGAGGCTCGTCAATTTGAGCGAGATCCAGGTTTTGTGCTCCCGTCCCAGGACGGAAACGAGCGAAACCCCATTGAACCAATATCGTCTCGGACACATTCACATTGCTGATGACCCCCTCGGAGCCGAACCAATACAGCCTGGCAATGTAAATGACAGTCCTCATGGTATCTGGATCTGCACAACAAAGTCAGCTCGGCACTCTGTGACAACACCAATTCACGTACGGTCTCGAAGCTTGGAAAATGCGAAAGTCCGGCGCGGTGACATCTGTAGAGCTACTTCTCGCATGCACTCCGGATTCACCCATTTTCGATTATCGGTGATAGCGAAGCCAGGGAATCGGCGAGTACCATATCGATCTTCCTCTTCCGAGTCATCAATAGGCTTGGTCATTTCAGTGTAGTACCAATCAAGTGTTTCATGTGGATGAACAAACTCGTCGGCCAAGAGTTCGCTGATCAACCCTGCAGTGAACCGGAACCTAAACATGTGAGCTTTCGGTCAAGGTTGAGCATCGGCAGTCTACTTACCTGCCCCGCAACCAAGACGCGACTCGTCGTCTCAAAGCCTTGAGTTTGTCGTGGTCCCCCTCCTGCAACTCTGATTTAGGCGGTATGAAGCGTCTGATGTATTGCTTCTGCTTTGCGTTGGCTGACTTGACTGATCCGAATGACCCTATATCGGTGAACGTTTTGTAGGTGCCGTATTTGGCGGTCGCAGAGAGAATTGCATCATTGACAATCTGGAAATTGACTCCGGTTCCGGCAGCGACTACAGTCAGGTTATCGTAGGGCACTAGCGAAAGGAGTAGTTCGCGAAGGACGGGACGTTCAGGTCCATATATGTCTCTCTGCACCTGATTCCGTCCTTGCAGTATGAATTTCTGGTCAACGGACCTAAAAGCATAGGGATGCTCGGCAGCAGCTTTCTGCACCTCGTCCAAGACGACATAAAGCCGTGCGTTCCCCATCGGAAGTTCAGGAAGTTCCCGCCTAAAAGACTTCATCCTTTGGATACGCCGCAGCTGTATTGCATTCTCTTGCAGCAGCTCTGTCTTTGAAATTCGCTGGGAAAATTCTTTCACCAGCATGGAAGTAAGTTTCCCGAAGATGTCCTCGATGCCTGCTACGGCGAGTATAGACGGCTGTATCTGCAGCTGCAGCCACCGAGTCGGAAATTTGTTTTCGGGTCCATCAGCGGCTAGCTGATTGACGGGAATAACTTCGAGGAACATGCGCAGGATGTGGAGGCGTGCAAGGAGAAGAAAGCCGAACTGAATGCCTGCAATTTCTTGGTTTCGCTGAAGGCAGTCAATGAAGATCTTCTTTGATTCTGATACTGGAGTCTCAGGTGGGGACTCGATGTACGATGGTAAACGCTTAGTATATCCCGGAGCGTTTTCCAGCGTGAAGTCAATGATGTTTTGCAAATCTTTTGATCCATGGTTGTGGGTATCCTTGGTTGACACAAGATAAAGCCCCCAGTATTTCGTCAAGCCTTCAAATAACAACTTGGTTTTTCCTGATCCCGAAGTATTCATCACAAATCTGCAAGACCGTCATCAGTAAAGCGAGAAGGTAAATGAGCATTCATAAGTACTTGTGCTCTGGTAATGCATATTGAAAAACAGTGTCAAGTCGCTCTTTGAACTCCGGATCCCTGCAAAGTTGTCCAAGCTCAAACAGCAGCATATCGGGTTTGCCCCGCGAGTCCAATGGTATCTTAAGTCCAGCTAGGAAGTCTTTATATTTCCCTTTTGGCTTTGTCGGCTTCCATAGAGGCAGAGATCTGTTGCCCATAACAACCTCCTTTATATCTGCCTGCAACGGGGAAAGAAATTCTGTAATCCTTCGGGTTATGTCTTCAATCGTTACTTTCGGCAGTGTAATCGCGATGGCAGGCTGGATGGCAGGGTTCGACAAAACTGTCTCGTCAACTGCTTGCCGGTGGTTTCAAGTGAGTACAATCCAAATGCGAAACATAAACGGACAATTGAAACCCACCGAGCTCTATGACAGGCTGATATCTCTTGTTTTCGTGCCCGTGCTTCAGCTTCTGGAGAAACTCGGCATACTTGGGTCCGCGCTTTAGAACCTCCCATTGATTGTACCAACGTCCGTGATCAGCATCTGACCCTGCGTTAGCTACCCCAATGTTCATGATCACAAGATCGAGTTCATTAGCGGCAAGGCTAGGGAGATCGCTGAGGTCTGGGCAAATCTCTGCCAAGAGAGAATCAATCTTTGCCCAGATTCGATCATCGCGAGCTGTTACAGAAACAGGATCGTTGGAGAGAGACATGTCGATTGCTGGGTGTCTTTGTCGTCTATGACTTATATATACATTAAAAAACAATAGACGGACGAGAATACTTCGGTCGTCAGGTTGTCTTGTTCCCTCTTAGATCGCATCTGTCAGCGAAGAAGGTATGTACATATGACAATGAGACGGCGTCTGCATGTACACATACCGCATACGGTATCAAGGGTCCGATAGTAAGTTTCTTGACTATAAAATTCCCATCGCACGAGCCACAAGAGAACAAGGTTAATCCGAAACCGAAATACGCGGCTCATCCTGAAAAAAAGATAAGTAAATTGCGATTCAACACGGACTGGGTGCTCGTCGGATGAACATTGTGAGTGTACCTTTGGTGAACCGTAGGCTTGACTGTAAGATTATCGATGCCCTATGGCACAAGAGAACCCATGTCTGTACAGGTCGGCGGTTCGGCAACCGTCTTCCAATTTTGTAGCAGGACAATTGGAAGTACAGATCCCGCAATCAGGTTACCTCGTTGTCCTGGATCCGCCACTGGCATTGTGTAAGTGTTGAAAGGCGAAGAACTTGACCAACGGGATTTGTATGTACTCTAAGTTGAAATTGCTTGAAGGCGTGCTGCTTAGGGCTCTTGACTCGCTGGGCCGGGTCAGCACCGCCTGTGGGTCCCAGTTTGGTCCGAAGGGTAATCAACTGCCCTGATTCCAGGGGGGGTAACGTTTGGGCGCGGTCGTAGTCATCCACAGTCGTGGAACCATTCAACCCGAAACAGAACAAAGACCTGGAGCTAACTTGAGCCGCCGTTGAGAGAGCAAGACTGAGCAAGACTGATCAGAACTTAGTCACCCTCTTTATAAAATTGCGCCTGTCCGAAGCTTTTGAAACTCCGCTCGGTTATCAGCTTCCACACCGTTTCATATCAAACTCTCACGCTCCCTTTTTGTCCGTCTCTCCTCCTGCTCTCTACGTCTTCCCAGTGCACTCCAGTATGGACACCCAACTGCTATTTTACGCGCGCCTTTGGCGCAGTCTTGAAGCGCCTGTACACGTAGTCATTGCAATACATCCGACTTTCTCACAATACCACTGCGCTCGAATCCGTGTCTTCCGACCCCCAACTGCCCTCGCATACCGAGCTCTTTCTCAATGGCTGCCTCGGAAGACGAGACCGAAGCTGAATATCACCGTCGCCTGCGACGAACCGCGCAAAGACTGCGGAGACAAAACGAGACCTTGGCTGAGCATGAGCAGCACCGCAACGCCAACTCTGCTGCTCGGCGTGTGGCTCGGACCAATTTGGTTCACTCGGGAGAGGTTCAGAGTCAATGGTGGGACCGTGTCTCGGCTCTAAACAAGTCCCAAATTGCGGAGCCTCTTCGCCTTCGATGGAATAGGAACTGTAAAATATGTGGGATAAAGGTGCGTGTGTTGCAACTATCCCATTTCCAATAATAATGAAAAATCAAGGCTCTCACTGGCGAGAGAATACACGACAAATGCTTCGTTTGTGGGCCTAAGGGTCGTTACAATGTACCGCTCCTTCCGCCCTATCCAACTGAGTGGGACACATTTATCAACAACCGAAAGACCGCAGGTTTATCTCGCAAATTGAACAACATTGTTACGCTCACCGCAATTGCTGTTGAGGATGGCAGCTTCATGAAATTCGGACCCGGAATTTCCGCCGTTACTCTGGAAGGTGGGAGAACGTATCATCGAATCCTACCTGTAAATGAGGGACAGCACGCCCTTCGTTGGTTCATCTACGATCCCGACGCACTTTTCAACCGTGGCGCAGATTTCGACATTCCCGCAGCATGGATTACTGCTCTGCTCGCGGGCTTAAACCGAATTAACCCGTTCATACAGAAATTACAAGACATGAAATCATCTGCCGACAACTCCGACATCGCTCTCCATCTCGAGCATTCGGACGCATCTGCTCGAGAAATTGCTGCTATCATCTCTCTCGCTCCCGCCTCTGAGCCTTCCCGCAGGAAATTGGTTATCCAGCGCAAAGGAAACGACAAACCCATTTATCTTGACGTCCTTTCGCCGTATATAGAACCACTACACTATCTCCTTCTATTGCCTCACGGTACAATGGGATGGTCCACCTCTTTGCAAACACATGACGGCGCCAAATTCAGCCAAGCCAGGTGGTATCGATCACGTTTCTTCTTGAATGGTCCCCAAATGTCAATATTTTCGCGTCTAACAGGTATGTTGACTCGAAATTGCTGTTCCAATTTTACTGATGTCTCCAGGGGAATGGCTGGTGGACGCTTGGAGCTCAGTGGAGGAAGCGAGACTTACCTATATTCGTCAGAATCAGCACTCCGATCCTGATGAAGAGGAATTTCTGAGTGTTGAAGGCGACGATGATCCGGCTGACAACATCCGCTTGCCCTCATCATTTGTGCATTCACCTGCGTGGTCAGCCGCGAATATCTCTGATTGTTTAGCGCTGCGTAAAGCTCTTGGGCCGGTCACACTCTTCATCACGTTCACGACAAATCCTCGCTGGCCAGAAATTACTTCCCAGTTGTCACCTGGACAAACTGCGAACGATCGACCTGACTTAATTGTTCGAGTTTTTCAGCAGTACCTTTCTTTACTGATGAAGGACATTCGCGAAAACTTTGGTCCCATTCTCTATCACATTCGTGTCACCGAATTCCAGAAACGTGGTCTTCCCCACGAACACATCGCAGTCGCGTTGAAGAACGTTCCGAGGACTCCAAATGAAATCAACAAATTTTTAAGCGCCGAATTACCGCGCTCCTCTGGACCGCTCCGCGACGCGGTCAAGAGCCATATGACTCACGTTCATGACCCTAATAAACAATATCACCGTTGCGGCTGGCCTAAAAAATGTCAGTATGGATTTCCGAAACCCGTGAAAGGCGATTCATCTTTCGACGAACGCGGTTCGTTTTTTGATTCAGTCGACCCATACTCAATATTCAACTAACAAATTCCTAGGTTACTTTCAACATCGTCGGCGTGACCCCGAGGACGCACTCATTGTTTCCCATATCCCTTTTCTCATTCTCAAGTACGACTGTCACATCAACGTTGAATTCTCAACTGGAGTTCAACTCTTCCAATATTTATTCAAATACTTCTTCAAACCCGTTGATCAGGCAAATTGGGCGGTGACTGTGCACTCGAACTCTGGAAATGCTCCGACTCGAAGGCCTGTTGATGAGATTCGAGACTATCAGCGCGGCCGATACCTCTCGAGCATTGAAGCTGCAACACGACTCGCTTCGTTTCACATTACCGAAAAGCACCCCGGCGTGAAGCGTCTACCTGTGCACCTTCCTGGTCGACAGTATGGTCAGATGGCACGGAAGAACGGCTCGCAATCGGATGCCACTCTATTGATCAGATATTTGGCGCGTCCCAAACATCATTTACTTGACAGTCTCACTTATGTTGAATTCGGATCGCAAACCCGCATGGAAAAACACGATCCAACAACACCTATGCATCCTCTTCAAATCTTAGAAGATGAGTTTCCTGGCCGACCGCGACAACGGATACGATTTTATGACGATGGACATATTGGGGTGTGCCGTATTCAGATGGTATATCCTCGACATGGGGATGTATTTTATCTACGCGCTCTGTTGCTCCATCGAAGCGCCAGGGACTGGGTTGAGCTTCGAACCGTCGACGGAGTAATATACGGCACATTTCAAGAAGCTGCCCGGGCTCTCGGCCTTTTCGACAATCGGGACGAAGGAATAATGGCTTTCGAGGAACTTCTTGAATTCGGAGCTCCACCTTCCCAGCTACGATGGATTTTTGCGCTGCTGGCTGTTGAAGGCACTCCTGCATTAACTATTTGGGAAGCTCACGAAGAAAGCCTCGGCGCCGACATCAGAGATCGTTTGTTGCGCGATACCCAGTCACCCAGTCCAGCTTTGATTCGCAATGAACTGTTATTGGCAATCCAAAGTCTTCTTCGCGGCCTCGGAAAATCCCTCTCTGACATTGGTCTTCCCGAGCCTGTTGAACCGCAACATGAAGTCGAAGCTGAACTATTGCGCTGGAATGGAGATCCGACAGACTTATGTTCATTCAAGGACGCACTTACGGATGAACAGGTGAGATATTGACCCGTTTTCGTTCCCAACTCCAGATGAATCAATATTGCAGCGTGCGATTTACGATCGAATAATTCATCGGCTGAGGATGAATGATCCTCACCCTGTTCATATCGACGGCAGAGCAGGACGGGGTAAGACCTATGTCCTCTATCCAATCATCGGAGCGCTTCGAAAAGCAAATCAAATCATCTTACTGTCAGCGTCTTCTGCCTTTGCTGCGAAGAATTATCCTGGCGGCCGAACGACACACTATCTGTATGGAATCCCGGTGGATGAGTATAATCCGCACCTTGAATCATTCATTGGCCCTCGCAGCGACCGCGCTCAACTGTTACTAGCAGCAAAATGTCATGTTATCGACGAGATTGGCGGATTACATTTTAAAGCTTTCGACTGCGCTGACAGATTGATGCGAAGTCTCACTGGCTTGGACTGTGTCTGGGGCGGGAGGATGCTAATCACTGTTGGAGATTTTCGTCAGGTGCGTCAGTTATATCTACTCAATTTGCGTACGGTTGGCCAGATTGTGTAGGTTGCTCCGGTTGTTCGATTTGGAGGTCGAACCGCGATATGTCAAGCTTCCATTAGAACTCGACCAATCTTCAATCGCTTCGAAGTTCTCCAGTTGAACAACTCGATGCGACAACGAGATGATCCAGTGTTTTCATCATTTCTTGACTCAATTGGCGACGACTACGAGCATAACTTCATCGATCTTGGGCGACTCAACCACACTGGATCCATTGCTCAACTCACCGACTTTGTTTTTCCTCCCTCAGTGACCATGGACCCTTCGGCATGCATGAATCGAGCCATCCTCTCGCCTTATAATCAATTTGTTGACGAGTTCAACTCGACAATTCTTGCCCGTGTACCAGGCAACTCATATTGCTATGTGAGTAGGGATGCCATCGAGGATGACCTCCAGGGCTCGAATGAAGCTGTGTTCGACGACCCAGAGTTTCTAAACTCACTACGGGAACCGGGCATACCTCCCCATGAATTGATTCTCAAGGTTGGTGTGATATGCCGATTTACACGCAATTTCGATGCATCGCGGGGTTTAACCAAAAATACTCGGGTTATCGTACGAACACTTCTACGCCACTCTGTAGAAGTGGAGACTATTTCTTCGATAGTTGCTGGGAAGGAGATGGAAGCGGTATTATTTGAAATTCATAACCTATGGCAGTGACGCTAAATATTTACTGTTCTAGACGAGACTTCACGTTCCGCGAATCAATTTTCATTTCCAACCACATGGGTTCAACTTCGTCGTTCATCGCAAGCAAATTCCTCTCGCACTTTGCTACGCGACGACGTTCAATGGGTGTCAAGGTTTAACGGTTCAAAAATTGGGAATTGACCTCCGCCGGCCAGTCTTTTCGCATGGTCAACTATATTCGGCAATGACCCGAGTTCCAAGTGCCGAAAACGTATTGATTCTTAAGTACCCAGATGATAGCTCCACTAGCACTACCAATATTGTATGGAGAGAGCTTTTACTCTAAATCATCATTTAACACTTTCATCTTCATGCTCATGCCAAAAGTGGGAGACGGCGCGAAGCGCCGTCGACCGCTTGTAAAAGAAGCAAAAGAAGCAGCGTCACAGAGGTCACACATATGGTGACGCACCAAAACGGCACAAGTCCGAAGTCGCTTGCGGCGAACGTTGGCATTGGCAATGTCTATCCGGCCCCTCACATGGGAAGAGGCGTTGGGCGAACTTCACAAGTTCTCCGATCTCGACGACATTGAGCTTGCGGCGAAAGCTCTGTCTATCCTCGTCGCTTTGTACTTGCCGCAGCCCATTCCTGCTTTGGATCCTCGTTATGAGGATCCATCGGAGAGCCTCAACCTGCTCAAACGCGCGCCTGAACTGCACGAGATGTTGAAGCGAGCACACCCAGCAGATTTCTACGAAGACATCAGAAATTCAGGTATGTTGCTCAGCAGGACCGAACGTTCATACCAATTACCATTGTGCTTGAAGCTCTCATTCGCAGGTCCGACGCTGTACTTCCTAAGGAAGCTCAAGACTACTTAGACGGAATCAAGCCCTATCTTGCTGCGTTTTTGGGCAATCCAAGCCCCATTCCTCAATGGGAACCAGTTCCCCAACCATCTGATCCGGCCTTGCTTGCACATCTGGAATCGCTCGGCATTCTGTGCCCAGGCGCGCATGGTCTTCCTCTCATTATACTGAAGGATCTGGGAAGTTTCAAGGATAATCCGATTCTGTGTTCTCGGTTGAACAACATCTTCGTGCGGGGAAAGAAAACGTACGTGTTGCTTTGAGTGCAAATATTCTTCTTCTGACGCTTCATTCATGTAGTCTTTTGGTCAATACTTCAGGCTCAGGCAAAACCAGACTCGTATTTGAGGGTCTCACTGACCGCTGGGGTCTCTATTTCACAATACGGAACATTTCGATTCAAGAGCTGGGCTCGAATGATGTTTCCCGCGCATTCAGGCGTTTATCCGCTGACCCCGATTTCACAGAGCGGGTTGACGCCTCCGATAGCAACTCTGCTCAAAAGCTTGCATGTAATCATACCCTCGCTGAGCGGCGTCTCAACCAACTTCTGCTCGCGCGCCTCCTGATATTTCGCATGTTCCTTGAAATTGCTCACGAGACGGGGAAGGGGACAATTGAGGATTATAGAATGAAGTGGCTATTCATACAACTTGTTCCATTCCTGGACGGCGAAGACATTTTCGTTGCGCTCTGCGTGTCTCTTTGGAACCACGATCCTCAGGAGAGTCTCTCCAGAACTTTGAACACAATTTATCGACTTCTAGGCCATGACAACCACCTCTTTATCACTGTTGATGAGGCACAGGCTGTTGCGGGTACTCCCGATGTATGTTTCCCACTTGCTTTTGACACGGATTACGCAAATCATCCGATCTTGCTCAATATGGTGGATATCTGGGACCAGCAATTCCCTGCAGGCTCCTTGTCCTGGGTCATTGCTGGTACCGTCATTTCAGAGCATATCTTTGAACGTCCAAAGTACACAGAGCAAGTGCGATGGATATCGGATACGGGCTCATTTGATGACCCGTCGCTTCACGAGCAGTATCTGCGGCGTTTTCTCCCGCCTGACTTTCTGAGCACGGATTCAGGACAAGCATTTTTGCAGCGGGCGTGGGCATGGACCGGCGGAAGGTCGGTAGTGTGTCTCTCGGTCTTCCTGATATATTAATCGCTTTGCAGGCACCGCTACACGGCGTCATTGGTTTTGGAGCTGGTCGTCTGGAATTTCCAGAAGCCACACACCGTGCTCGACGACTATGTCGCGAAATTCACTCAATCTCAACCTCCGGACGGCAAACGGTGGAGAGAAATAGAGCAACGCCATGACTGGGTAGTGACTCGCGGTGCTGATTCTTTGAGAAGCATGCGTACTCTGGATTTTCAGAGGTCGTACAATGAAGCAGGTGCGTTGCACCTACTCTTGATGCTCATCGGTGACCTCCTCGCAATCTAGTTCGGTTTCACTTGCGAAGTGCTATATATCACTACCTCGTCGCCGAACGCCATCATCCGCTGTTCCCAGGGAACAATATAGTCGTGGTTACGATAGCCTTGGGACGGTTTACCGATGCGGAGATGAAAGAGATTGCATTCGACGAGCCGATGCCTGTCGTTGGCTTTGCGCAATGGTTGACTGAAGTCGGTTCCCAGAACTCGCCCCCGGATCGCGATCGTGTCGTCCACGTTGAGAACTTCCTTGCTTGCATCCAGCAAACGCCTCCCCCTACCTCCAAGGCCTTCGCTGCATGTCTCGCTTTCTATCTAGCTCGCGCTTTCACTTCTGGGCCCACGCTATCTGACATTTTCTCATTCGCCGCACCGATCCCGGCGTGGGCGATGCAGTCCGCAAAGCTCGCGATGCCCAATGCCGCAAGTGGTGTGGTTCCCCACTCTAATCCGCCTGTCGGCCCCCTTGTGACAAGCGCCCACAATGTGGACGAAGTCGTGGTATGGATGGAGCATGCGCATGCGGATCGTACACCATTCTGCATTCCTGCCTCCCAAGCGCTGACACCCGATCTACTCTTCTCTCTCGAGCTTTCCGATGGAACAGAAGTTTCAGTCGTCATGCGCGTTTCGCCAACGAAAAGCGACGGCGGCGACCTTCTCGCCGACCTTGATGACGCTAGGTTGTTTTGTGACTCGGTAAGGCGCCCATTCTTTCTTGTCGCGTCATGTATTCATTGGCGACAGGAGCACGGTGTCGACTCTGCATCGCACGAGCGCGCCATTGAAATTCTGAACCCGCCCAGAAAATCCAAGCGCAAATCCCACTCTCATCCTCCTGAGCGAAGGGTTCTTCGCGTTGTCGCGTCATTTGAGAACCAAATCGACGTGGACATCCTTGCTACGACCACGGAGACGCCTGCCATGGCTCAGGCTGTACTGTGTCAGGACGCATTTCACCACCTCATGGCTGCGTTGCCCACTTCGCTTTTCGTGAGCAGCATCCAAACGAATATTTTGAAAAGGAAGCGCGAGATCATGGAGGAGGAGGAGGAGGAGGAGGTGGATGTGGATGTCAAAGGCAAAGGAAAGGAGAGGGCTGTGAAGCGCCCCAAATCTGCCCTGAAGGTCAAACAAGATGTCGAGCTTCAATCGAAAGTGGTGCCAACTGAGGAAGTCGCTGACACGGAGCCGAAGAGGGCAGGAGGGTCTCGAAGAAAGAAGGCTCAAGCTGGCCCGTCAGGACAAGTCGCAGATGCGGATGACGAAGCACAAAAGCAGGCTGGAGATACGGTGCTCGGGGAGATCGAGGCGAGCGGGGCACACAGCAAGATGACATCCGCAGCCGTTGAGTCCAAGGCAGAAGAAGCTGTCGAGAAAAAGGTCAGGAGACGCAAACCCGCCGCTCCGCCAAGTCATACCATGACACTCAGATCTCACACCAGGAGGAACCCGGAGCAGCGCACACCGAATGCACGGGGAAGGGGGCAACAGAGGCGGGGGCGGGGGCGGTGAAAGGGGAGCAGGAACAGTCCAAATAAGGTCAATTTCTTGGACGGTAACATGGATGTTGATACGCCCTTCGATTTTCGAAACTTGCATTATTAGAAACATGAATTTACATCTTGCCCTGCGTCTTCGTGTGCGATATTCGTAGAATAACCGAACCCTATAAGCCTGAGGATCATTCTGCGTCGAGCTACTCAGTTTGCGGTTTGAAGTTTTGTCAATGTTAACACCACGCCAGCACAGATGAGCAAAAGCGCGTGAAGATCTTCGTGATGGCCGACTGCTTTCCAGATTGCACGACGTTCGCTCTCGCATTTTTGAAGACTTAGCAATGGAAGACCTGCCTGGTCTTCATAGTTGTGCCTACATGTGCCTCGGTTCCAGTCGCCGGAACCACGCTACACGCTTGTTGTACAGCGTTGGGAATATGAAAGGCGCAAAATTTGCAAGCCCATGATTTCTTGAATTTATAAATGGATCTCTACCCTCAGGCCTCAGCCCGGACCGCCATCTCAGCAATTGCTACGACAAGATCGAGACCGTCGACTTTTTTTTCCTGGAGAATATCTTTCGCAGCAGTCTTCGCGAAGGATGACCCCAGTATCCCGAGCTACCCCACCCACGTCTGCCCGCTCCTAGTCCTACCTCCCACGACCTATACAAGTTCCTTTGCCAATTCTCAGACTATCCGTCTTCTTGGGTCCTTTACTTATCTGGCACCTACTGGCTACAGCGCAAATCGCCGGCTTCGGGAGATAGCAGAATCCCGGTGAGACCAAGACCTGTCCTCAAAACAATCTCAAGATACTTACCGACCTTCGACCGGGCCTTTGGAGAAAGCCGGAAAGATGACGATCTACCCCGACCCAGAAGCGGGCTACTTGCTTACACCGTGACGCTTCCGATTGCATGGCACTCGCTTCTTCTTCTCTTCTCGAGTCTCCCATTCTATAGCAATTGGACAGCAAGAACCAGAACCCTGCCAACGGACAACTTGCTATACTAAGTAGCTCGTGTCCAAAGTATTGAACCCGAGCCTCCACGGCGCATGTAGTGGCGCGCTCCGGTATTGTCCCCGGCCTCGCTATGAAAAGCAGACTCGAGTGTTTCAATAGTCGGACCACTTCCAATTCAATACACTGTACGGGTCATGGATGCGACCGCAACGGGTCCAAGGCAAGCAAGATGTCATTCTGAGCGTAACAACTCTATATAGCGATCTGTAGGGTATAAGGATCCGGTTTGAGACGTAGACGATACACGGGAGACAGAGCTGACAGTTGAGACAGTGATAGAGAGAGAGAGATGGCCGGTATACTACTACTACACAGAGATGATTCGATTTCGTGGGGGATGTATGTACGTAGTGAGTGGTGTTGTATGCATGCAGTCTTGAATAAATAACGCGCAGCGGACGAAAGCAATCGAGGAAAGCAGAGAAAAAGCATCGTCGTGATTGTCGTTGTCGTCTTCGTTCTCGTATTCTCGTTTTCGTGGTGGTAGATTTACGGTGTCGTATAGCTCCCTACAAATCGGCGTCAGTCTACCAAACAACCAACCAATAAAACACCGCTCACATATCCTCGCCAGATTATCCCCACTCCCCGTCGCCAGCAAATTCGTCGTTGGGTTCAAATCAATAGAAATGACCGAATTCTTGTGCCCCTGCAGCATACACTGCACTCCGCCCGCACGGTCCCAAAACTGCACCCCCCGATCTTTCGACCCCGAAACAATCCATTGGCCGTCATGCGAGACAGCGACAGATAATACATAATCCTTTTACCAGTCAATCAATAACTTGTCGAAAACACCAAAGAAAACAAGCAACTCACCTTATGCCCGGTAAAATTCATCGTACACTGCCCAACCCCAAGCAACCCCTTCTCATCCTTCATCTCCTTCTTGATCTTCCCCCCACCCGTATACAACCCCGACACATCCCACCACTTCATCGTCTTGTCCAAACTCCCGCTCACCACCCCTCTCCCATCCGGCGTAAACACCACACTATACACACTATCCCGATGCCCGCGCAGTTTATCGAGCAACACACCCGTATACGCGTCCCAGATGCGCACGAAGGTGTCTAACGAACCCGCAGCGACGAAGCGCCCGTCAGGGGACATGGCGACGGAGGTGACGCCCGCGTCAGTGGTTGGGGGCACGGTCGTCGTCGAGCCACCCGCCGTAGGTGCTACGGCGCCGCCTTCTGCGTTGCCGCTCACACCCGGTCCTGAAGTTCCTGTGCTCGTCGAGCCGCCGTTATTCCCCGACGAGTTGGGCGGGAGGTCGGTGTCAACAGGCAGCACCAAACATGCGCCAGTGTCCATATCCCATATTCGCGCCGTGCGGTCCCCAGAGCCCGATACGATCCGTCGTCCGTCCCGTGAAAAGTCGAGTGAATAGATTTCTTGTGTGTGTCCTGAAAATACAGATCGGATTCGTTTCTTGGCAATGTCCCATATCTACATGAAAAAAATCAGTACACAAGCCAAACAGAGTGACAAAGGGAGCAGGAATACCCACCCTGACTTGCCGATCTTCCGCTCCCGTCGCAAGATACCGCCCGTCAGGGCTGAAACGCACGCTGCGGATGTACAGATCACCGGAAGAGCCAGAAGTATCGTCCACAAGTACACTGTCAATGTCCACATTAGCACGACAAAACCCAAAACGACATGCGCAAAAATTCACCAAGTCTTGTTCCCCGTCTTAACGTCGAATATTTGCGCAGTTCGGTTACACCCTGTAGCGACGTATCGTCCATCGGCTGAGAATTGCACACAGCAGACAACGCTAGAAAAATGCATCACGTCAACTTCAGACAACATTCAAGTGCAGAAAATTAAAAACTTACGTGGCATGTAACAAAGTATGTATCAGCGATACATCGCCAATGGCACGCGGCCGTATACGGGGATTCCACACCGCAAACCAGTCACTGTTGTCTTTCTTGAATTCAGGGGGTACGGTACTGATGTCGAGGTTTTCCAGGAAGGCGGGGTAGGGTTCGCGGGTGTCCATATCACGATCACGATCTCGATCTCGGTCGTCTGGTGGTGGAGGAGGTCGAGAGGCAGCGCGTGGAGGGTGTGGATGTGGATGTTCAGGTAGTTGAGGGAGAGAACCTGGTGCGGTACGGAGGGGGCGGGGGCTTTCCATGGCGAGGGGGATTCCAGGACCAGGAACGCCGCGGGATGAAGGGTGTGGATGGCTCTCACTGAGTGGTGGGAGGCTTTGACTATGATGTGACTGGTGGCCATTCTGCGAGCCGCTTTGTACTGGGGGGAGAAGGGGGCTGAAGTGGTCTGCATAATGAAAACCGGTCAGTTAAAATTATGAGAACAGATTAGATAGATGAACGAGATGAGAGGAACCCGGACGACAGATAATCGCAGTCGGAGACAGGACTGAAACCCTCGAAACGCGGAAATTGCGGAAATTGGCAATTCTGCCCCACAATCAGAGGTAAATGCGGCGTTACGCGGTTGACCACATTGCTCGCCCCCTGGATTTCTGGCGCGCAAAATTACAAGACGATCACAAACCTGGTGCTTTGATCTTTAACCTCTTAGGATCGCGCTCACCGCCGCGCTCCCTATCGCGTTCTCTGTCTCGTTGAATTTCCCGCTCCCTCTCTCGGTCTCGATCCCGCTCCCGTTCTCGGTCGGCCAAGACATACCGGTCCGCAACCCGGTCGCGGTCGCGATTGAGATACGCGGAATCAGTTGGAGCATGGGCGGACGACGACGCATGGAGACCGGACGCCGCCGGAAGTTGTCTGAGCGCATGCATCTCGGCTCGGAGATGCGCGATTTCGTCTTCATATCTCTGGCGCACCTTACCGTGCTGTGCTTCAAGCT
Source organism: Favolaschia claudopus (assembly GCA_037176885.1). NCBI lineage: Eukaryota > Fungi > Basidiomycota > Agaricomycetes > Agaricales > Mycenaceae > Favolaschia > Favolaschia claudopus. Next base: position 1,706,260 of record JAWWNJ010000011.1, on the reverse strand, counting down.
CGTAGAGGGCATGGCGAATAATATTGAGTTCGTTGATTTGTGAGGTGACTGGAGGCGCATCAATTGGAGATCATCCAGAACAAAATGAAATCAAGAAAGATCCGTGGAACCACACGTCAGCTCCACCCGCGCGACGCAAAAGATGAGGAGAAACGCACCCTTTGCCTCGTACTCGTCCCGCAGCGTCCTCGCCTGTACCAGCTCGCTGGCTACTAAGTCGTACTCGTGCTTGACTGCCTCCAACGCGTCGCCGAAACGTGCAGCCTGTGCATGGCCTGTGCCTGTCGCTGACTGGAGAGTCCGATGCTGTAGTATATAGTCGTCAACGCTGTGTAGAACGATGAGGAGGAGGGGTTAACCGACATTATAGATTGCGGGGGTGGACATGGCTGGTGGAAGAAGAGAAAGAAGGAAATCATGTTTGTTGCCTCAAATAAAGCTGTCCCAAAAAGGCTACCGCCGGCAATTGGTGATCACTTGAGTTGCCGGTGTGCCTTAGTGCAAGTTATTCCGGTCTCATCCCGGCAACACCCGGCAACCAGGCCCCCGGTCACTGACATATAGGTCTGTAACATTGAAAACCCGAATTTTGGCCTGATTTACTCTATTTTTCAGCACTGATGGCGCTCTGGCGGCTTCAAAAACCACGATTTTTTTCTGAAAATGCGCGCAAACGCTTAGTTTAGAGGAGCTGCATCGCCCTATCTAGTCAAAACCTCTGTCAGATGGCTGGTTCGCCAAATAGACCTCTCAAATTGGACGTTGTTTTACTCTATGGATGTTACAGACCTATATGTCAGTGACCGGGGGCCTCGGCAACCCAATTCTTCCGCTTCCTTGACTTTGTTGACTCCTTCTATGATCCTAGTTCAACGGTCCTATATTCAACACGCACCGAAACCTACGGTCATCATGTTCGTTAGCCTTTACAGCAAGGTCGGTTGCAAAGATAATTATGCCCATTGACATGAACGACCTCCTGTCCTCTCGCCTTCGCTCAACCCAAAAATTGATCCCCGTTGTCCGCTTGAAAGAAGGACTAACGGAAAGGTGGGTGTTCGTTGTTTATAGCCATTCGGAGGATCTCTCGATACCCGCCGTTCTTTGACAAGATTCCAACACTTTGTTTACGTCGGCCTCGCTGATTACCACTTGGTTCGGGACAGACTGCTCTGATTACCATTTTCTTCGCGTTAGACCGCAGCCAAGCTGAGACGATGGTAAAAGGCTATCGTTCAACTGACCCGAACGAGGTCGGAGGCAACCAACACACATCTGAAACAACGTTCGGGCTATGTGCCGCACCGTGGCCCATGGATCAACATTGCAGCCGCCCCGCTTGACCCCGCTACGTATACTTACTGGAGTCTGCTGCTTCGCTGGCGCCCACAAAAAGTGACAACGCATAAATCTGAAACCGCTCGCGTGTGCGATTTTACATGCTCGCCGGATTGCTCAACTGAATACAACCAACCGACCCTACTATCCTTGACGGTCATTCCACCTGCAACATCCTCAGTCACCTGTTTAGGCCACAACCCGTCCCTCTCCTGGCCGAACGGACGCGTTTCTATTGATCATACATCCAACTGTCGATCATCGACTCAAAAGGTTAGCCCGTACAGCAGTACAAGAGCAAACGCCCATTAGCGCCCATAACTCGGGAAGTGTCCGAACACCGGCCCACCATGTTCGGAAATCCTTGTTTATCCTCTCGACAGATTTATTCATCTCGGTTCTCTCCTTGTTCTTCAAACAACAACAATTCCATTCCTCTACTCATGCTCCCCGGACCGCCATACATTCATTCACTCGTCGCCTATTTCCAGCACATTCCCTGCCCCGCCCGGAACGACCCAAACCCCGTGAATTCGAATCCACCCACCCACCCATCCATCCATAGATCTTCCCTCCAGTTCTATTAAATTTGCTTCCAGGACCCAATTCCCACTTCCTACCTCCCAATACTCCCATCGACTCCAACTCAACTGAACGCCGGGGAACATCACCCGCGGTCCGGGCTGGCTGGCATCCATCTATCTAGTATGATATCTGTCCTCCGTCCAGTTATCTGTTGATTACGAAGACGAAGATACAGAGATTCTAATCCGAACTGCGCTAACAATAACAACAGCTGTTCAAGAACCACCGCAATTGTTTATCGCCCGGCTCGCCGTCAAGGACGTGACGTATCGTCATCGACCAGCCAAGCCAAGACCGCCGACAAGGTTGCCGTTCACTGTCTCCCGATTCTTCCTCCCCACCTTCAAGGTCAGGCTCGTGTCAAGTCGCGCCGCCACACTCTTCCACCGTTGTCTGTCGCCATGGATCTCCGCGTCGCGTCGGGACATAGTACACCCCTTTCCCTCCCATTGACAACATTCCCATCCCCATCCCCACTCGCGTTCTCGAATCCCTTCTGTTTTGTTCTCCTCTCCTATCAAGCCTCTCTCAAATTGTCCCGAGGGTATGCCGAAATTGCGCTTCCCTTCCTAGGCCTATCCTCCTTCGTCGAATCTCTCCCTTCCCGTCTCACGCCCGACAAACCTACCGTGCGACGCCTCGGCCGCCAGCAAAGACACACTCTGCTTCCTCTCAAAATTGGCTGCAAGAGTCCAGACAGGCAGGCACCTGCGTCACTGCTTCTGGATCCAAGGCCATGGCTTCGCACTGAGTATCATATTATAGAGTAGCTTCGTTTCTCCCGACAAGTCGCCACGGCTGCACTTGTTAGCCGGTCCCGAGCGAATTGACGTTCGTATGTGTGTGCCCGTGGGTGTGCGAAGTATGTATGGAAGAACAGGATGAATGGAAGAAGGCATGGCCAGAGGTGAGCGTTGGGCTGGGCTGGACCGCGACGAGGCCAAATAATTCAATTGGGTTGGCGCAGGATCAACAGAGAATGGAACCGGAAAATTTAGTGCTTGCGGACTCCATTGGATGGAGGCAATGAGCGCGTTGCCTTGCTCAGTTAGTAGCGGCGAGAGTAGCTCAGTTAGTCCTGTAGGTGCACACAAATCAGAAAATAAGAAGAGTAATATGTATACCCGTATAATACAGTTCTCTTTCCCTCAACGATCTAGTTAGCTCCTGAATCCCACCCACCCAACAAGGCCCCCAATCAGGAGCACTCCGCCCCACGCACGCATTCCGCGCCAGCCACCGCCTAAATCACCGACACGTTCCTGTGTGTTCTCGGCTACAGGCAACACAGGGGGTACCGCAGGGGACTCCCCTTGCAGCGGCCACTGGTCCTCCCCTACGGCGGCGGTATCGACAGGCACCCCCTCACCCACCTCCACCTGCGCCACTCCACCCAGGAAATCCGTAATTCGGACCTCGGAGAGCGGGCGGCGGAAGAGGTCGGAGCGTACACCGGGGTCGGAGTGGATCTTCACGGGGTCGTAGTACGCGAACTAGCGGTCGTAGAACAGTGAGCTGGACCGAGGGGAATATGATATGTGAGAAGGAAGAATACGAACCAGATCGGCCATAGACTCGTGCGAAGTCTTGTTGATGCGTTCCATGAATTCGAGGACGTAGTGCGTGAAGCGGTCGATGACGGAGATACCCAGATCGTTGTCGTTCTCATACTGAAAGACGAGCAGGAGACGGTCAGAGAAAGTGCCCACACCAAGCAGGAGAGGAGACCACGTACAGAATACGAGTTCTGGTCCAGTTTGGATGAGCCAGTAGCGAGAATGTTGGGGGAGTAGAACTTGGAGTACATCGTGTTCGCCTGGCATGTGTCGATCATGAAGAAAATTTCGTTGTATCTAGGAAAGCAGGATGAGAATACGCGTAAAGAAAAGCAATAAAAGCGGCACCTCTTCTTCTGCCACATCTGCTCAAACGCATCGGCAATATCAAACGCACTAATCTCCTCGTTGTCCTGAAACTTGAGAAACTCGTTGCCGCCGTGGCCCGTCATGTAGACAAAGATATTCGAGCTTGCGTCTGAGAGTAGACGCTTCGATCGCGGAACGGAGGGTTCCATGCGGCCTTGAATATTAAGTTCAGCGTGAGGTAGTGCCTGGGCCAAGCACACCCACCAGTCAAGACCCGTATGAAGTTCTCCACCGTGACTTCATAACCTCTATAATCGACCTCAATATTGTCTCCATACAAATCGAGGCCGCGTCCAGGGTTTGCATAGACACTTCCAGGGAACCGATTCCGCGCGTTGCACGCTGCGTCGTCCGCCAGCATCAAGATGATATTTGAGTCCGGGATACCCAACCGCTTTACTGTGCGATACCTTGCCTCACCGTCACAAATGCAGCCCAAACCGATGGCAAAGACGCACGTACATCCCTAAAGCATTCGCCATATGCTATTCCGGACGCGTCAGAGCCTTGGAACGGCTAGAATGAGGGGTATTTTACCCTGTAATTGAACCAATACCGCGAAGAGCAGACTAATACTGCCCAGTTATTGGTGTGGTTTGAAGTGCTGCCACCAGAAGCTCCATTTTTGTTGAAGAAGTCGCCGACGATCTGCTCGTGGGAGGGCGTGGCTGCGAGAGTCCCCCAGGTCCAGCTGAAGAGGAACAACAGAAGGAGACGAGAGAACATTTGACATTTGAAAGCATTATGTAATCATTTCTTTTGCTTCTTCCATTGTCTTCCACCAACATGTTGCACGGTGAGCTCGACGGTCCCGACGCTGTGCTCCACGATGAACTCACACAAATTTGCCAAAGGTTTGGTGGCATACGGTGGCGACTCCGACGACGACGAAAAGGCTCCTCCTTCACCAGCTAAATCTAATGGAAGCTATCAGGCAAATGTGAGGAGCTTTACCGTTCTGCTTGCTCCCCCGTTTCCCTGTTTGCTGGCTTCTTTCTATCCGGGATAGGACGTAAAACTGAAGACGAGCCTGAACGTTTCTTCAGAATGTATGTTGAGCTCTCTCTATTCCTTTCGTGTGTTTACAACGCGGCCTGCAGCCCGAAAACAACAACTCTCCAAGGCCGTGATTATACGTCGACCTCCCGGCCAACTCAAGAGTCATCCTCGGGCCGTGATTGCGGACGAGGTGTTGGACGCAGCGCCGGCCAAACAGGTCGACCCAGCAGCCCAGGCATCGACTTCAGCGACAGCGAGCAGCAGCGGCAGCAACCAAAACGCTGTGGCGTCAACCTCGAGCCTTGCCGCGGATCCACAAGACGAACTTGCCCGCATCCGCGCGCTTCTCAAACCTCCGCCTATACCCGGCGTAGAAGACTGGGGCATCCCGCCTCCATCCACGAAACCATGCGATCCAGCTCTCCAGGTGCGCCTCTCACTCTCGTTTCAATCTACCCCTCTTCACGCAGCTGCAGACCAAACTCGCCGGCTTCCACGCCCTCAAGACGGGCACCCCGCCAAAGCACTTTAACGATTCCCTCATGAACAACCGCGCCTTCCGCAACCCTCACCTATACGCCAAGCTCGTTGAGTTCGTCGACGTCGACGAGCGCACGACGAACTTTCCTCCAGAACTGTGGGATCCTTCCGCCGTCGAGGAGTCATGGTACGCCGACGCTCTCGGTACGTCCACATCTCCACCTCGTCCTCAATCCGTGTTATTCATACGCACACCCACGATCGCGTTTTCTCTACTTCTACCACACTCGCTCAACTGATGCTCTCGGCGCCTTCAACACCACAATTTCTAAAACCCGCTTCATCCTCAAACAAAGCCGAGACGCAAAAGGTTCGCGCAGAGCAACAGGCTGCCGCCCAAGCCGCCGGTAAACGAAGTCAGATCGCGTTCACGACGAGCGGTAGTGGACCCTCAGGCGTCGCTGCTTCTGGCAAAACGCGGACCAAGGACAAGGAGAGAGACAAGGATAAGCGCTTTCAGCCGTATGGCGGTGCGGGAGGCGGACATCGGGAGAAAAGTCGCTGGGGATAGTTTTTGGCGGTCGGGATAGAATATGCTTCTCGCGAAACGCGTGCTTTGTCAACTTTCGTATCTTTATCTCTGTTGTCTTCTCAACGAGTTCTTAGGAGGCCACCTCTATACAGCGCAAACCAACCGAACTAACGAGCGAAGAAGATATCGCCGCTGCATCACTATGTATCATAAGTGCACAGCCACAAACTTCCTTTTCAGGTTGCGAGGAGGTGATTGCCTAATATGGAAAGAATACCAAATTCTAGGCATACAGTCACGATTTCGTTGAATACTGAGGGCTCATAAGCATAAATACGTGCCTGTATTTGAATTGCTTGTCTCGAACAGCTCTCAAATACAATCTGACCAGTGTAGCCCTACTCCGATCGGTTCTAAGACTAATCTTATTTGCTACAACGAATCCTACGTACGAAAAGGTAATGGCCCTGGATGTTTACGGATGTACTCATGATATGTTCGGAAGATAGAGCCCATCCCAACACTTGAAGCCAACGTCCGCAGGAGTAACGCTTGCATTGCAAATCACTTTCGGCAAAGCAAGCAACGGATCTGGAACGACCAAAATATTGGCCGCATGTATGTCTTGCACTGTGTCGGCGTAGAAATCTTCAAAAATGATGGACTGTGTGCCGTCTGCTCCGGGAACGTGATACCTATATTTTCATTTCTCATTGTGAGCAAATGAAGAACCATTTGAATAGTAGAACATTCGCACCAGCAAGGATCAGATATGCAAGAACCATCATCTACTCGACGAAGTAAGGGCACCAATCAAATCAAGATACCGGGATTATAGTAATACATACCAGGCCGCAGCGAATTGATCGTTCCTGCGAAATTGGTGAACGACATACCCTCGATCTTGACGGAAAAGTTCGACGGTGGCGGCGGAGACTGACTCTGGTCGTAATAGCTAGATACAAATACGCACGGCATTCAGCTCATCATCCGGAAACCCAAACCGAACCATGTCGGAATTGAAACCCACTTCTGCGTCACGTAAATCGGAAACGTTACATTCTTGACCAGAATATTTTTGTAAACGATGTTGCGAGCTAAACCCGTGTTTCCGCCGGTGGACCTGAGAGCGAGAAGCAGGTATGATTGGAACGGTTAGTTGGAAAGTCGCCCGAAGGAGAACTCGGAGAGGGTTGGAGACGCACTTGTATCGTGCACCGTAAAGCGAGTCTATGAATGTTACATCCTCTACGAGAATATTTGCTACATTCACAGACCCTCCGCCTTTTGCTGCGACGGAAACGCCATGGGTACCCGTACAAATGAGATTCTTGACGTGTAGGTTTGTACATGGCGAGCCAATCGCAACGCAGTCGTCTCCATTCGAGACATGGGAGTCCTGGATACTGTTCCCGTCGCCGCCGACTAGCATAGAAAGACCGAACAGATTATTTTAGACCACGAGCTTGCGACACTTGAGGAAGCTCACCATCAAATCCGTCGCTATCGGCGAGACAACTCAGAATTCGAAGCCCGTCCGAAAACAAGATGTAGAGTCGAACTTACGTGTTAAACGGAAAGGCTGGCGTAGATGACTTGGCGTCAATGGCAACATTTTGAACCTTGTTTCCGTTTCCAGCAACGTTGAAACTTTTCCCTATAGGTTTGCTGATTGTTATATCACGAATGGTACCGTTGCTACATGCGCTGAGCATCCTGTTGAATCTGGAATTTGATTCAACCTACTTTGCTTTCCAAGCAAACAACAGTGGCCGAGACGTTTGTTGAACGGCGTCCCACCACGGCTACCGTATTTATAATGGGTTACGGCGCACAGAAATCCGAAATCAAAACAAACCTGGCCATAACTTCGAATGATTCCGCCCTTCCGCCGGGCGCTAGCTGTGGTTGGTCCAACCAGACTAACACCAGGGCCCGTAGAGCTGACGAGGAACCACCCTGACTTATACAATTTACCAGTGACCCCAGCCTGAACCTCGGTGATGTTCAAAGGAAGATTAATGTTTCCTAGAAGCTGGATAGTGACATCTTGGCCGAGGTTGAACTGCACCGGTGTGAAACTAGTACCCAACAACTTGAAATTCAGCGACCCGCTTTTCGGAACAAAGTCAGGAAAAATTGTACCTATTATATTCTGTACCTTCACTAAATAGAATAGTCGCATTGCTGTTGCAGTTCGCGACCGCCTCTCTGATGCTGGGAGAGTCGTCCGCTCCTGGTGTGTGGATTACCGTGCAGGTGGGCCGCGGAGAAGTAGTCGTCGTAGTTGCATTGACACCGTTAACTAACGACATGCATAAGGTCAAGAAAATCCAGATGTCGCCAATGAATGACACCGAAACCCAGCGCATCGTCACAAACCCGGGTCAAGGCATTCGAAGACGCGCTCAATTTAAGTGAGAGGCGGCCCGTCTCCCGGTCCGGAGACTTTGATCATCTGAAATTATTTGAACATTTGTTTCGTTTGGTGTTTTTTTTCTACCGATTTTATTGGCAGCTTCGAATGGGAGAACGACATGCAATACCGTGGACGAGTACTAGCGGATTCGGTGACATTTTTTTGACGCTCGAAGATGCTATCTGGAGGCGAGATTTCAACAATTTGTTCTTTGCGTTTTGCGACGAAAACGAACAGGTGATTTGATCAATTTCAGTCTAGGGTTCATTGTGCGCGTGCCTGATAGTGAGATCCGTTTAGACCGGGAGGTCGAATGATGAAGGAACGGATTTGAGGCGTCCAAGAAAGCAAAATGGCCGTTTGATGCGACGGCCCGGGAGCGTTGAGAGACTCGGAGAAGAAAAAGGATCATAGATAAGGACGCCTTCCATGAAGGTGCGCGTTCGAGAGTCCGTGGCAGTTGGTTGGAGTATGACTGCAGACACTGCAGAAGTAGAAGTCTGAAGTCGAGAAAGGGATGAATGGACATTTGTTATGGAGGAGATGTTCATATGTTTGGTATACTTGAGCGCAGATGTGACTCGTGAGGACCATGCAGTTGAAACCGTCATTGGTGTTGGTGACGGAGTCCCTCGCTCGGAGATAGAGTTGAGAAACGGAGGCAATGAGGAGCGAGGTTCGGACGAGTAGCAAGTCAGCAGCTGCTGGGCGTTGAGCTTCTCGGGCTCAGCCCGTTACGCGTTACGAGTGAGTGGTGCGGTTTGGGTGTGGTTGAAACTCTTGTCAATGTTCAGCTGAGAATACAAGCACTCGGCATTTTCCGTTACACCATTCAAGAGGGAAAGGAGTCAGCGCGTCAAGCTTCCCACGCTTTTTCCCTCGAGCTTGTGTGCTGGCTATGAATCGTACAAAGCTTCCAACTCAATGGCTCGACAGAAAATGATCATATTCTAGTAATAGTAGTATTCTACGAGGATCGTACACGAAGACGCAGGGCAGAATGTGAATTCATATATGTAATACTTAATGCAGCAATTAAAGTTCTCGAAATCGCAGGTTTCACCTTTAAGTAATTGACCTGCTTTGGGATGCTCCCAATCCCCTTTCACCGCCCCGTCCCCCGTCTCTGCTGCCCCCTTCCCCGTGCATTCTGTGTGCGCTGCTCCAGGTTCCTCCTGGTGTGAGATCTAAGTGCCATGGTATGACTTGGCGGAGCGGTGGTTTTGCGTCTCCGGACTTTTGTCCCAGCAGCTTCTTCTGCCTTGAACTCAACAACTGCGGATGTCTCCTTGTCGCGTGCCCCGCTTGCCTCAATCTCCCCAAGCACAGTATCTCCAGCCTGCTTTTGCGCTTCGTCATCCGCATCTGCGACTCGCCCAGACGGGCCAGCTTGATCCATCTTTCCTCGAGACCCTTTCAACTGGAGCTCGCCATCTTGCTTGACCTTCGGGGCAGATTTGGGGCGCTTCACAGCCCTCTCCTTTCCTTTACCTTTGACATCCACACCCTCCTCCTCTTCCTCCATGATCTCGCGCTTCCTTTTCAAAATATTCTTCTGGATGGTGCTCACGAAAAGCGAAGTGGGCAACGCAGCCATGAGGTTGTGAAATGCGTCCTGACACAGTACAGCCTGAGCCATGGCAGGCGTCTCCGTGGTTGTGGCAAGGACATTCGCGTCGATTTGATTCTCAAATGACGCGACAACGCGAAGAACCCTTCGCACCGGGGGATGCGATTGGGATTTGCGCTGAGATCTCCTGGGAGGATTCAGAATTTCAATGGCGCGCTTGTGCTATGCAGAGTCGACACCGTGCTCCTGTCGTCAATAAATACATGACGCGACAAGAAAGAATGGTCGCCTTACCGAGTCGCAAAACAACCTAGCGTCATCAAGGTCGGCAAGAAGATCGCCGCCGTCGCTTTTCGCTGGCGAAACGCGCATGACGACTGAAACTTCTGTTCCGTCGGAAAGCTCGAGAGAGAAGAGTAGGTCGGGTGCCAGCGCTTCGGAGGCGGGAATGCAGAATGGAGTACGATCCCCATGTGCATGCTCCATCCACACCACGACCTCGTCTACACTGTGTGCGCTTGTCACAAGGGGGGCGACAGGTGTATTAGACTGGGGGGCCACACCACTTGTGGCATTGGGCATCACGAGCTTTGCAGACTGCATCGCCCACGCCGGGATCGGCACGGCGAATGAAAAGATGTCAGATAGCGTGGGCTCAGAAGTGAAAGCGCGAGCTAGATAGAAAGCGAGACATGCAGCGAAGGCCTTGGAGGTGAGGGGAGGCGTCTGCTGGATGCAAGCAAGGAGGTTTTTGACGTGGACGACACGATTGAAATCCCAGGGCAAATCCCGAGAGGAGACCTCGGTCAACCATTGTGCAAAGCCGACGACAGGCATCGGCTCGTCGAATGCAATCTCTTTCATCTCCGCATCGGTAAATCGTCCAAAGGCTATCGAAACCACGACTATATTGTTTCCTGGAAACAGCGGATGATGGCGTTCGGCGACGAGGTAGTGATAGATAGTACTTCGCAAGTGAAATCGAACTAGATTGCGAGGTCATGGATGAATGAGCATGATGAGTGGGTACAACGCACCTGCTTCACTGTACGACATCTCAAAATTCAGAGTGCGCATGCTGCTTAAAGAATCAGCACTCCTAGTCACTACCCAGTCATGTCGTTGCTCTATTTCCCTCCACCGTTTGCCGTCCGGAGGTTGAGATTTAGTGAATTTCGCGACATAGTCGTCAAGCACGGTGTGGGGCTTCTGGAAATTCCAGACAATCAGCTCCAAAACCAATGACGCGGTGTAGCGGTGCCTGCAAAGCGATTAATATACCAGGAAGCCCGAGAGACACACCACTGACCTTCCGCCTGTCCATGCCCACGCCCGCTGCAAGAACGCTCGTCCTGAATCTGTGCTCAGAAAATCAGGCGGGAGAAAACGCCGCAGATACTGCTCGTGAAGCGTCGGGTCATCAAATGAGCCCGTATCCGATATCCATCGCACTTGCTCTGCGTACTTTGGACGGTCAAAGATATGCTTTGAAATGACAGTACCAGCAATGACCCAGGACAAGGAGCCTGCAGGGAATTGCTGGTCCCAGATATCCACCATATTGAGCAAGATCGGATGATTTGCGTAATCCGTGTCGAAAGCAAGCGGGAGACATGTATTAGAGGCACTTGCAACAGCCTGTCCCTCGTCAACAGTAATAAAGATGTGGTTGTCATGGCCTAGCAGTCGGTGGATTGTGGTCAAAGTACTTGAGAGACTCTCCTCAGCATCATAATCACATAGATGTTCGCACAGTTCAGCAAAAATGTCTTCGCCATCCAGGTATGGAACAAGTTGTATGAGCAGCCACTTCATTCTATGGTCCTCGGTTGTCCCCGTCCCCGTCTCGTGAACAATTTCGAGGAACATGCGAAATATAAGGAGGCGCGCGAGAAGGAGTTGGTTGAGATAGCTCTTGGCGAGGGTATGATTGCATGCAAGTTTCTGAGCAGAGTTGATATCGGAGGCATAAACCCGTTCTGTGAAATCGCGGTCACCCGCTAAACCCCTCAATACGTGGGAGACATCGTTTGAGCCAAGCTCTCGAAACGAAAAGTTCCGTATTGTGAAATAGAAACCCCAGCGGCCAGTGAGGCCTTCAAATACGAGCCTGGTTTTGCCTGAGCCTGAAGTATTGACCAAGATACTAACGAAGCGTCAGAAGAAGAATGATTGCACTCCAAACAACGCATACGTTTTCTTCCCCCGCACGAAGATGTTGTCCAACCGAGAATGGAGAATCGGATTGTCGTCGAAAGTTCCCAAATCTTTCAGAATGACGAGAGGAAGAGCATGGTCGCCTGGACACAGAATTCCGAGCGATTCCAAATGTGCGAGCATGTCTGGATCGGACGGTTTAGGATGTGGTTCCCAAGGGTAAATGGGCGCCGGGTCGCCCACAAACGTAGCCAAGTGGGGTCTGATTTCATTCAGATAGTCTTGAGCTTTCTTGGGGAATACGGCGTCGGGCCTACGGATGAGAACTTCAAGCACAACATCAATGATGTGAACGTTGGGTCATGCCAAGCTACATGCCTGAATTTCTGATGTGTTCGTAGAAATCTGCGGGGTGTGCACGCTTCAACATCTCGTGCAGTTCAGGCGCGCGTTGGAGCAGTTTGAAGCTCTCCCATAGATCCACATAACGGGGATCCAAAGCAGGGATGGGCTGTGACAAGTACCAAGCGACGAGGATAGATAGAGCTTTGGCCGCACGCACAATGTCGTCGAGATTGGGGAACTTGTGAAGTTCCTTCAAAACCTCTTCCCAGGTGGAGGGTGGGATAGACATTCGCCAACGTTCTCAAGCGACTCGTGCCAGCGTACTCTCGACTGTCGACGTTCGTATTTGGCGGTGGCACAAGTGTGTGGGCGGTTGTAGCTGCGGTTGTGGGCACTTTGTGGGCGGACTGTGATTCTGTGACGCAGTGTCTGCCTTTTGTTCTTTCGTTCAAGCTTCCGAATCAAGCTAGTCAGGGTCCACCGTTGTCAACCAGGGTCTTTGTTCTGGTTCGGGTTGCGGCTTGCCAGAGTTTGAAACGAAAAAAAGTGTCACGTTTGAAATCAGAAAGAGCGTTCCATGGTAGAAGACACTGCGATGAGACTGTGTTCGCGTCCAGATGCTTCGAGGGGTGGAGGTGATCGTCTGCTGGCAATACATTGACGCGATGATCATGGCGGTTGGTGCAAGCAAGGTGCAAGTCAAGTGCAAGCTGCAATAGGATCGAAAGTGATGCCAGTGGCAAAGCGGCATCGGCTCTCGGGCGCAATACAATTCGCTCTCGTAGCTCAGATGCTGAAGCTGAAGCGCTGAAGAGGTGTTGCACAGATTGCAGCCCATCAAGTTTTCAGATTAGCCCCACCGCTACTGGCGCCGAAAACTTACACGAATAAGACGTCGAGTAGCTCTCAAGATGCAAATATGGAGATTAAACAGACGCGGGGAAATGTCACATTGTGACCGTGACTTCCCACGGCTTCCCCGCGTCGTTTTTTTGGTCAACGTTTCGCTGGGGGGAACGTTGTTCCCCCCAGACCCCCCTCCTTTTGCCTGACGGCCTGTAGTTAATTTCGTATTTGGAATGAATGTATATTTGTTTATTTCTGTCACATTCTTAACCAAATTTCAATAAGATAATCATGAATATTGAATAGTTGGGGAGACTTTTGCGGGCGCCGGCCCGGACGGCTGGGGTTTTCCACCCCAGACCCCGACCGCTGCGCGGGGCTGCGCTCGCCGCGAGGCCCACTGCGTGGTGCTACCGCTCGCCGTGCGTGGTGCTAAGTGTCGCTCGCCGCTGGGCCCACTGCGTGGTGCTGCCGCTCGCCGCGGAGGCCCGCTGCGCGGAGCCTGTAAATTTCCGTAGTACACCGCCAAAGTGCCGACATGATGCCACCGCCTGGCGCGATCACCTTGATGGCGGCTGCATTGAAAGATGGGTCCAGGTGGTGTAGGGCTGGCACACAGCTGGAATGCTCAGGTGGTAGGCGGGGGCCTGCCAGCCATCCTCCAGCCCGAAGATTGCTGGTACGCAGCACACATTGAAGCTGCTGACCATCTTTACAAATTGCATCACTCTATCCAAAAATATCATTTGAACTACGTCTGACAAGAAGGACGAGGTAACAGGCCACCACTCAATGTTCGGGAACGTTCAGGCCGTTCGACCGTCGACGAGAGTGCGGATTTCGTTGTCGCGGAGATTTGCACGTGATTTGGTCCGTGCGCATGTTGCTTTCTGACATCGATCATCCCCGTCTCACGCCGTCGCGACTTGCTCTTAACCGCCACCATCCCTCCTCCCCACATCCCATCTAGCCCTCGTCAACGCTCCCCAGGGCCTCTCCTTGTCCTCACGCTCCAAGCAGCAAGATACACACCCCTGGCATCGCTCTGAGGCTTGACGTTCCAATCTCAAGAGTATTGCAAGCTTGCACATACGCGTTTGTACCACTACCCTCGCTTTCAAGCCATTCCTAGGTCCCTTGTGTCAAGCTCTTCAAAACTCGTTGCCGCGCGTTGCTCTATCCCCAACTCAAATATTCAAGCACCTAATGTCTTCAAGTCCGCAACTCCCTGGAGTCCTCAACACTTCCAAGCCGCTCAAGATTTCGAAGTCGTTCAAGCTGCTCAACAACAAGCTGCTCAATAAGGCTCGAAGTCGTTCGCCGCTCTCAAGTTTCAAGTTGACCCAATCACTGAAGCTTTTCGTGTCGAGGCGGGGGCGGAGGCGGGGTATGTGCTGGTCGTACAGTGCATAGCTTTCGGGATAACACTTGGGTGTGTTTTTGTTCAATTGCGGCTTACCCTATTCAATAGCTAACGCATTTTGTAGATGATTAAATTTTCATCGACTACTTCGCTACCCCGAGCTGCATATCCTAGCAACAACGACCGTGAAATAACACCACATTTGTGTGTCGGCTCTCTCCACTGTTTCTACTCCACCCTTCTGCACGGGGCATAGCTCGCAATATGGCCGCAGGCGGACGATGGCGAGAACTAAGGTTGTTTTTAATTACCGCTTCTCTACGTAGTATTTGCCCCCCTCCCAATATATTATATTTGCTCATTTCGAAAATATGTGTCTCAATCCAACAGCCGAAAGAGCACCCTGTAATCAGCCGGACTTGCAGCTGAGCACCAGCCTAACCTGGAGTCATGCTGGACCCATTGAAGACTGAAGCTGGGATCCAGCAGATTGTCAGCTGGAACCCAGTCTCCTTCAATGTCTGGTACACATCTCTATGGCAACGATTAGCGTTCTGCTCTGTTTTCGACCCATGTTTAGCGTTCTGCTCTCTGATCCGCTGATTTCATCTGATGAAGGTAACGTTCCGCAACCCAAGGACCCCAAGAACTCTGCTCAACATTGCGAACAACAGAGATAAGCATCATAGCAATCGGGACTGCCGGCGACGTATTCCCTGTTCATCGCCTTCTCACTCACCTCGAGCTCTTTCTCCACCCCGCTTTCATGACTCTTTGCTGTTAGTTACCGCTTCGTTGAACTACCCACCGGCCCCATTGGCATTATACACGAGTATAAACTTCCTTTTTTGGAACTCACGTGCTGTTTCTCCGACGCGTCTCCGGCTAATGAATCAACGCGTTCCTGCATGTTTCGACGCGTCTGGGACCCCCATTACGCGTCAAATACCTCTGATAACTCAAGGCATGTCTTTTTATTTTTTAGAACACGACTTCTAACCCGTAAAACCTCGCCTAGAATGTCTGCCTGCTATCTTCCATTCCTGAGTGCCAACCCTTTGTGTCATTCGTGACTCAGTACATATCACACAGTTCATGATTCAAGTCGATTTCCAACCTGCTTGAGTACTGACTAAATCTCTGACAGAGTCTGATATTGTTGCCTCAACACCTCCAGCAGCCAAGATGTCAGAAGTGAAAAGGCAGAGGCAGAACAATGTGCTGAGTTTGAGGATAAGCAACTCATTGAAGAGGAGATAGACCGGTACGAGGCTGAGGGAATACTTAACAAGGGAAAACTGAATTCAAATATCCTCACCTCGTTCAATTTTGGCAGGTGTGTTGAACATGTTTCATCATTCACTGCTTACTATTTAAGATTGTGAATTTATATTTCCGATCCGCCCACATATCCTCCTCATCCAAGCCTCTGCTGTCCTTTGTGAATGAGTATTCTTGTCAAGCAAGAAAACAGATGACTTACTTAACTTGCTCCAATAATATACAGTATATCAAACAAATATATATATAGTCCTGGTACGAAGAGAGAACCGTTAGATAATACATGGGCGAGTAGAATATACGAGCCATACCTGGTACGAAGAGAGAACCGTTAGGGGTCCGTCTCTTCGTCCAGGATCAATATGTTACAGAGTGATCGACTAAGTAGATTGATTAGGAAATGTTTAGGTCAGCGACCAGGCGCTGCGTCAATGTCCAACACAGTAAGTACAGTATGTTGTCCACCTTCATAGAAATGCTTCAAATCCCCGAATTAATTTATCGCAGATGCAAAACAGTTTCACGAAGGTTGGGTTGCAACACCAGAGGAGCTCTCAGTAATCTGATGTCAATCCCGCGGTGCTGGATGAACTGCTAGCGAGACAGGTAAGTAATGTACGACCAATTGTCGAGCTTCTGAACTCGCCTTGGAAGGAATGGGACAATAGTTGTTTTTCGGAGGAATCAAACTCATTATTGTGTTGATATTGTTTTAGACATAAGAATCTCAAGTCCATACACCCCATTGTATGGCTTACAATTCCTTTATCTAGTTCCTTGCTAGCCCTTTGTCCTTACCTGAAGTGTATGAAGGCTCAGAGTGACGACGAAAGCAGGCTACTGCCAGCCTACTGGGGTCCGGAAGATACACTGTGAGAACTTCAAGGTAAGTATAAATTTTGTTTCCAGCACCTTCAACTTTCCTCACCTCAGTTAGGCTGAGTTGGTTCGACGTGTATTGCCTTTTTTGGTTACTTCAAGTTGATGTCATTGCAACATCAAAAGCCATAATTTTGCGTCGGATTTTACACCGAGCCTGCCGATATTTGTAAGGGGCTAAGCAACATCAGCTATACACTATACACCTCCCATATCCTCCCACTAAAATCACAAAGTGTCCCCCACATAGTATGCACCGTTATGCACCTGATCGTCGAGGAACACGGTCACAGTGACCTTGGGAGGTCCTTGGGGTCCTCAGACAGCTTGACGTTACCGAAATCACTCGGCATCCTCGGATCAGTGAATAAGTTCTGCTTGGCAGAGCAGAACGCTAATCGTTGCCATACATCTCGTCTCCAGCTCAACCCCACGTGTCTGACCATTGGCGGTGTAGTTTATCATTTTACATTACGCAGCGTAGAGGTAGTTTTTAGAAGTATCTTATACTGTTCCCCGCGTTTTGGTCGACGGTGGGAAAGTTTTGTGACTGTGACACCGTGACTGATCCCCGCGTCAGTTTTACGATTCCTGACTTTAGGAAGGAAATCGTTCTTTACCATCCTGTTGCGATCAGAATTGTCCGGCTTTTGGCGGGAACGTGACGCTGTGACCTTTTTTGTGGTCATCATGTTTCAGTGTGATAGCAACAATCATCCGCCGGGTGGGCGGCCGGGTCTTCGACGCTTCGACGTTCGTCTACGCCGACAATACTCTTACCTCTTACTCTCATCTCATCTCCCTACAAATGTTGTTCTCTCGCAGAGTCTGTGCTGGTTTTTTCCTCGCAACTCTGCTATTTTGCTTGTATGGCGGCCACCCCGGTATCGGAGAAGCTCTCCACAATGTCGCCTGCTTCAAGTCTGC
Organism: Favolaschia claudopus; assembly: GCA_037176885.1. NCBI lineage: Eukaryota > Fungi > Basidiomycota > Agaricomycetes > Agaricales > Mycenaceae > Favolaschia > Favolaschia claudopus. Next base: position 1,688,614 of record JAWWNJ010000011.1, on the reverse strand, counting down.
CGTGCCTATCACTGCCTCTTCCTCTCTCGCGGCGCCTTGCTTGAATGTCTCTGCCGCCACCGTGGTTTCCCCTGCTTTTGATAGCTTCGTGCGCGTCTTGGGTGAATTTGCCGCCCCAGTCTTCATACATCAAGGTAAGGTTTGCGTGCTCTGTGGTGCTTGCGTGCCAACCTCTACAGCAGACTGTAATTGCCAACTGTCAGCTGGGATGCTTCGATACAGTGCAGGTGAATGTAATTACATTTGCCCAGTTGCCCGCTGACTGTCGATTTCCCATGGAACGATTTCCAGAGGCGTATCTATGTAGGGGTAAGTGACTTGGTCCCGTTATTGCAACTGGTCCCTCACAGTCCTTTAGATGTACGCTGTGCATCTTTATGCGAATATCCCTTCCATCCCCTCCCTCGGGGCACTCGACATTCCTGCCATCCCCAATTTTGGGACATCGTTGAGAGCGGTGGGCTACTTAATCTCTCCGCCATTGAGACCGGCGTAATTCATATTATCTCTGTTCTCTGGAGTTCAACATCTCCAGAGATGAAATCCCATACAAGGGTCGCCATTGAGACCGGCGTAGAATCATTCATCTCTGGTCCCATAAGCCAAATGGCTGGGATGAAATCCTTTCAGCGGGTCGCCATTGAGACCGGCGTAATAAAAACCTTTATCTCTGGTCTCTGGAGTTCAACATCTCCAGAGATGAAATCCCATACAAGGGTCGCCATTGAGACCGGCGTAGAATTCTTCATCTCTGCCGTTGAGACCGGCGTAAAAACCTTTATCTCTGTCAAAAAATCCTTTCAGCGGGTCGCCGTTGAGACCGGCGTAATAATCCTTATCTCTGTCATAAAATCCTTTCAGCGGGTCGCCGTTGAGCCCGGCGTAAAACATATGGTCTCTTTTATGTTGAATATTTCGTGCTCGATGAGCACTACGTCTCCTGCCTCCATATCCCGTAGTAACCCCGTACTCCCCAGAGCATTTACTGTATCTCCCTGTATGGAGGCAACCGCCAAGCGACCGTGACAAAACGGTTGCCTTATTTCAAGGCAACCGACCCTCCGTGAGCCGTGACCGTTGCCAAAAGAGGCAACGGGTGTCCAAGGCGCCCAAGGCGCTTACTGATTTTTTGGGGCATTTAAACCATATTTTTCGATGTCACGATTTTTTCAAGGAAACGACCCTCACCGTGACCGTGACCACGTCAAAAAGAGGCAACGCAACCGACCCCACCGTTACCGTGACGGTTGCCTCCATACAGGGAGATACAGTATGCTCGATCATTGCCTTGGGCAATCTGACTTCATCAGTCCATTTCTTTTATCCTGTCTACTTCTCTTTGCACACGGCCCTTTCTTGCGGCCCCGGATTCGAGGCTATTCCAAGCCGTTTGTCAAGGCTGTCGAGCGTGGCCCACGTTTACTGGTGAGCGGTGGCGGTGCACGCGTTAATGGCAAATTTTCCGCAGAAATGGTTGTTCCTCGTGTTGTTAACAATCATGGGCTCGATGATCTTGCCAACGGCTCATTCATGTTTGAGGTTCAATGTTCACTCGAGGATGCGGACGCAATCCTCAATCGAAACCCTGCATTTATTGCTACTGATCTCCCTCTTTGTGATATCTTGAAGCTGCTCACTCGCGATGAAATGTTACATGCCGCCAAGCTGCATGCTGTTTCGGTTCATAAAAACCTTCGTGTTGCTGATACGAGAGCTATTCTTGAAGCTCACACTTGCACGTCATGCCCTCCATTTATTTCAATTATGCGATTCATGGCCCCCGCTCCTAGGGATAACCATTCAAAGAAATCTTCCACTGTTTCTATTATGTCTGATGCATACAAGTGTGTGCAAGCTGCTCAGATAGCTCAAGCTGCGCAAAAGTTGCGATACAAGAAAAAGCTTGCACTCGGTAATCTACCGTTCGCATCGTTTCCCCCCGAGCCGCTTAAATCAACAGATTTGCATCCCATCCTGTCCGGCATCTGTAACGCGTTCCTTCCGGAGCGTTTTGTTGAGGCCGGATGTGCCGTCTGCGGAATGCTGTATCCGTTAAGTCATCTCTCATTGCTTGCTAACTTTCAGGGTTCCCTTGAAATCTTACGTGCCGAAGGGCTCGGAGTAACGCGAAAAGAACGTCTTCGCTCTGAGGATCACATCGAAGAAATCCCGGGTCCTGTCCTAGCAGACAGTTGTGAACATCTGTGCACTGAGTGTGAAGGTGCACTGGCTGAGTCAAAGATCCCTAAAGATGCACTGGCTAAGCATTGTTGGCTGGGTTCGGTACCTCCCGAACTACAGGACTTGTCTTATGCAGAGCAGATGATGATTGCGAAGGTTCGTCACAATCGGTGTGTTATCCGTGTAAACTCGGGGCGTGTGCGCATGCATGCAAATGCTATTATGTTTGCGCAGCCGACTCTGAAAGTGTATTTGAAGCTACCACCTTCACGCGATGAGATGAGCGAAGTTCTTGCCTTTGTTTTCACTGGATCTGCAGCGCCAACACAAGAAGACTTCGATCGAACACCAATGTTGGTACGCCGAGACAAAGTCGCTGGAGCTCTGAACTGGTTGAAATTGAACCACGAAGGTTACGCTGAACTTGAAATTTCGGAAGAGAATTTAATGTCATACAAACTTCATGACATCCCCGTGGTAGTTGATTACAGGAAGACGGAAGCACACCCCCACGACTCCATTCCTCTCGCAGCTCGAAGCGTGAATGACAGCAATGAGGAGCATGGAACGTCGAATGGTCAATGCACCTTTGCTGTCCACGGCCTCACTGGAGCTGAGTATTCTGACGCAACTATGACCACAATCAAAGCTGTTGCTTTGCAGCACCTAACACGGAAGGGTAGTATGCTAGGGATTGGACGAGCGGATGATCCGGAACCCATGTACCGCAACGTTGAAGCTTACCCCGGCATGTTTCCGTGGCTTTTTCCCTACGGAAAAGGCGGTATTGGCCATCCTTCTCACCACCGTATAATGTCGGATCTGACTCGTAAACGTAATTTATTGTTGTATCACGATAAACGCTTTCAGATGGACACTTACTTCCCAATGATCGCATTTAATCATGAGCAGCTGAGAGGTGCTTCAGTGGGCAGTAAGGTCTTTGTTAAACGGTCGAATTTCCAAGATATTTCTCGGAGACTCAGACGGATTAATCCCGAAGTTGCGGGAAATATTGCCGACCGATTGGCTGAAGGCGAACATGTCAAACCGCAAACAGAGCAAGAAAAGGATTGTTTTGACCTGATGCACGATCTTGACGGAATTGGTGCACATGTACCGGGTGCAGCAACCAGTAAACGACACCAACGCAACCAAATTTGGTCTACCACTGCGTTCATGGGAGCTCCAACTTGGTTTGTCACGATGGCCTGGAATGATAGCGGTCACCCATTGGCGCTATATTACGCTCAAGAGGACACAGTGTACAGACCACAGATTAAAACTTCAGATGAGAGAAATAGGCTCATGTCCAAAAACCCCGTAGCTGCAGCCCGTTTCTTCCACTTCATGGTTCAAGTTTTCCTGGAAGAGATTTTATGCTGGGAAAAAGAAAGAATTGGAGTTTTTGGGCGCACCAACGGTTTCTACGGAACGGTTGAGCAACAAGGACGGCTGACACTTCATTTACACGCCTTGATCTGGGTCGCTAACGCATTCTCGCCGCAAGAGATTCGAGATAAACTGCTGGCAAAAGATAGTCAGTTCACTGCAAGATTGATAGCGTACCTCGAATCTGCTCACCAAGGCGAGTTCATTCATGGTCCTTTGGCCGAAGTTAGCGCCAGAGTCGGCTTTGATCCTGAAGCAGAATCAGGGGAAATTGATACCCACGGCTCGGCCATTCCGAAACCCACCTTAACCCTTCCCCAAGCTCCACCTTTAGATTCTCTTTGTACCACTCCAGAGTGTAATGGAGCCTGCGAGGCCTGTGTTAAATTATCCCGATGGTTAGACAAGTATGGCCATGAAGTCGACAATTTACTGTTACGCTCGAATGTCCACAAATGCCGTCATTCGATCATCGACGAAGAAGAGCAGGATACCAAGAAGGATTGGCGGCACCTCAAAAAGCGAAATAAAAATAAAATTCGCGTCCAGGAAAGAAGAGGATGCATGACAAAATCAGGGGTATGCAAAGCCCGGTTCCCTCGAGAATGTTTCGAAACCACTACGGTCGATGACGAAGGACATCTGAACATGAAGCATCATGAGCCGAAAATGAATACAGTCAACCCGGTGATCACATACTTCTCGAGATGCAATACAGATTGCACTAGTCTATTGTCTGGCACTGCGGTCAAAGCAGTGGTTTCCTACGTCTCGGATTACATATCCAAACTTGGCCTGAAATCTTACCAAGCCTTTGCATCGGTTTTTGATGTGTTTGAACGAAATTCTGACAATGCAGTGACTGGAGATGAATCAACAAGAACTCTTATGCGACAGATGGTTAATTCTATGTCAACAAAGATGGAGATTGGAAGTCCGATGGCGTCCTTGTACTTACTTGGCAACCCAGATCATTATGCTAGCCATACCTATGTTAACTTTAGTTGGCGCACCTATGTTACATTTGTGAAAAGGTACTGGCTGTCCGAGGCGCAATTGAATTCTGATTTTGACATGGGGGAAGAAATACCGGAGGAACTGATTGCGCTGAGAAATAATCGCGGTGACCTTTTGACCTCTTCTATCGTTGACGATTATACGATGCGGCCGTTTGTTTATGATTCTGTAAATTTATATGAATGGATTCAGTGCCATCAAAAGAGGCAGCTCACAGACGCAGAAAGATCAGACTTTGAAGAGGCCCGAAAATTGAGAGATCAATACTTGACCCAGCTTGAGCTATTGGAGAAAGAGACAGACGAAAACTCAACCGAAAATGACGACGCCAGCTTTATTGAAGACGACCTCGGATCAATTGCAAGCACGGACAGCGACACACTTCTGCGAGCGCAAGATGTTTCCTGGAAATTAACAGATCCGGATGATGTGATTATCGAATGTCAAGCGAGGTGGGACAAGGAAAACAGAGCTGCGAAACACCCTTTTGTTGGTGATCATTCGGAGAGGGATACTCACGGCGTTTATTGCGACTTTTCAAGATTAGATACCATTATTCCAAATTTTCTTGGTGGAGCTATTCCCCGCTCCGACCGTGGAGATCGTGAATATTACTGTATGTCAATACTGACCATATTCAAGCCTTGGCGAGAACCAAGAAACTTGAAGGACAGTCTCTCGACTTGGGACGAATCTTTCCAGGCTCATGAGTTCACGGTGAGACAGCAGCAGCTGCTAAAAATTTCAACTTACGCTACGAATGCAATGACGCGCGAGACGATTACTACGCTGAAATGAAGAAGAAGTTATCAGATTCGCAAGGGTTCATGGGCCATTTTTCGCACAGGTTCCTCGGCGAGAAAGACAAGGTAGCCGACTTCATTGATGACGATTTGGACGATGGTACGGAACATTTTCCCACAGCAGTTGGCCGGAAGACACAAAAAATGCGGACTGAAATGGAAGAGATTCGGCAAATATTAGCTGGCGCCAAATGGCTGAACCGTTCTAAAGATGGTCTACTCACTAGTGTCGATACCAGCCCTTTGAAACCTTATTACAAGACAAAGACAGCATGGGTAAAGATCATCCAAGAAGAAAGAAAATTTCTGACGGCGAACAAGTTGGCAAATATGCCTCAATTGGCGGAGGACGGTGACTCGAAACAGACAAAAACCACGGAGAACACTGTCGAGGTCCTGCCGTTTGACTATTTCAAACCTAAAGTGCATATCGACTCAGATTCTAATGAAAAATTCAAGGCACAGTGTTGCGAAAGATATACCTTGAATGAAGAGCAAGAACGGGCTTTCAGATTGATTGCAGATCATGCGTCGAGCAAGCAACCTACAACATTGAAGATGTACCTAGGTGGGATGGGCGGCTCCGGAAAATCGCAGGTGATCAAAGCAATCACTCTTTTCTTCGAATTGAGAGGTGAACCGTACCGTTTCATGGTCCTCGGACCAACTGGATCAACTGCAGCGCAGGTTCACGGATCAACATACCACTCTGTCTTCAAGGTTCCCCGCGATAGTGCGAAGAAAAATAAGGCTGATATCAATGGTGTCACAAACGAAGCCGTTTCGATGGCTGCTGTGAACGAGAGAATCCAGGGAGTTGAATACATATTTCTCGATGAGGTTTCTATGGTCTCCTGTAATGATCTCCAGATATTAGCCAGTCAGGCAGCGAAAGCTAGAAACATACATGATATTGAATTTGGAGGTTTGAATGTCATTCTTGCCGGCGACTTCGCCCAGCTGCCACCCACGGGAGGGCCGGCCTTATACGGTAACTTGAAGGCCTTCCGCCTGAGTGACGCAGCAACGAGGTATGATCAAGAATCTGTGTTGGGCCGCATCCTTTGGCATCAATTCACGACGGTGGTAATTCTCCGCAAGAACATGAGACAAAGAGAATCAACAGCAGACGACTTGAAACTTCGCACAGCACTGGAGAATATGCGATACCGATCGTGTACTTGCGAAGACGTAGACTTCTTGCGAACTCGGGTCGCGAGTGACAAACCAGGGCATCCTCACCTAGACTCGGTTCTGTTTCGAGATGTTTCCGTCATAACGGCTTTGAATATTCACAAGGACACAATAAATGAGCTCGGTGCAAAAAGATTTGCTCAGGACACGGGACAGGAGCTGCATGAATTTTATTCTATAGACAGACTAAGCCCGAACGGCATTGACACCCACAAGTGGAAGCATTGTGATCAAGCTCACCTGAAACGTATAGGGCCCCAGCTTCAACAACAGCTCTGGAACGCAACACCGTGTGCGACTTCCGAACATGTTCCCGGGTGTCTGCGGCTTTGCATAGGGATGCCCGTCATGATAAAGTCGAATGATGCGACTGAGCTCTGTATAACAAAAGGACAGGAAGCCGTTGTGAGAGGTTGGAACGACGCCAACGGCCCGCATGGAAAGCCCGTGCTTGAAACTCTGTTCGTCGAGTTGGTAAAGCCGCCGCGACCAATACAGATCAAAGACTTGCCGGTGAATGTTGTCCCTCTCCCCAGAACTACTTTAAAAATAACAGCACTCCTGGAAGACGACACTTTGTTAGGTTTGAACCGCGACCAAGTACTTGTACTGCCTAACTTTTCGATGACTGACTACGGGGCCCAGGGAAAATCTAGAAATCCAAATGTCTGCCATGTAAACAATTGCAGGACTCACATGGGATATTATGTTTGTCTTTCCCGAGGGACGAAAGCGGAGGGTACGGCGATTGTTCAGGGGTTTGATGAGAGAATGATCACTGGCGGCCTGCCCGGACACATGCGACAAGAATTCCGCGAGCTCGAGATGCTCGACGAGATTACACGGTTGAACCAGGCTGGAAGGCTGCCTCCCGAGGTCACAGGTATCTATCGAGGGCAGCTTCTGCGCTCTTACAAGCAGTGGCGAAAAGGTCGTAAGGATCCTGATCATTTCCATCCCGCGATCCGACAGAGCCCGAGTGTCATTGAGGAGTACCAGAAGCCCGAAGTTTACGATGAATGGAGGCCGACATTCGACGAGAAGGCCGGCGACAAACGAAAAGCAAGTGAGAATATCGACAATTCCAAATCGGCGAAAGCAGCGAAAGGATCAATGGATCAAAAATCCGATCAGCAAGCGCCCACAAACGCACCAAACCCTCCAACTCTTTCGCCCTCTCCACCTGTTGGTTTAATCTGGGACAATGTCAACTGGAGTTGCGGCTACGACGCCCTGCTCACCCCTCTTGGCCATCTCTGGCGCTCTGATCGCGAACTGTGGACCGCAATCCTGAATCACCTTCATCCATTACTTGGACTCTGGGCGAATTCTATGGTATCACACGAAGACTCCCCCGAAACGCCTAGAAACACTCTCAGACAGCAATTAACTCAATCTAACCAGCTCAATTTTCCCCTCGGGCCGAACCCTATACGACTAGACGACCTATTCAGCGCCTTGATAAATGACACGACACACGGCTACGCCAGTACCTTCTGCGAAAATTGTGAGTACCGTGAGGACGGCTTTACTGACACTCTCGGAATGTATCTCACTACATATAGAACCTATTATATGCTGGAAAATCCTAGCAACGAGCCCCTTCTGCTATCGCAATGGCTGGCCCACCATTTTGACCGGCATCTTCGACGGACATGTCCTCGTTGCGTGAATCGCGGACTTCGCACCAAACTCAGACGGCACACAAATTTTGCATCAGCACCCCCTCTCCTCTTCATCGGCATTACCTTGGACAACCTCGTTCTGGATGACGAAATATCCTTCAAGAGTGGAACTCTGGACGAGACTCTCAGACTCTCCGGTCTCATTTATCACTCCGAAGCTGCACATCATTTTACAAGTATCACGGTGGCTCAAGATAAGGCATTATGGTACCACGACGGGATGACTACCCGTCGTACTTGTACTCACCTCGGAAATCTTGTATCAACCAACAAGCTGCATCTCCACTCTGCAGGCGACTACAAGCTCGCAGCTGCCATATATGCGCGCTCAACAGCGTGACTTCATCTGTTCCGGTAGGCTGTAGCAGTACGAGGGGGCTTCGAGAAGTCCATTGGTGGAGAAGAAGAAGACCAGCTGTAGTCTCTAGAGTCAAATTGTACTTGAAACTCGACGTATTCAGAATACAAATAATCCCACTGTCACTGAAAATGCCTCTGAGCTCCTCTGGTCGGTAGCCCTCGAGTGGCTGTGTTCGGAGGATCAAGCCGGAATCGTACCTGCCATGCGAAGCATTGGCCTCAACCCACAAGTAAATTCCTGCAAATATATGCGAAGCCAAAATGTGAATCCATATCTTAATACAAAGGGTTTTCGGAAATCGAATGGTGCATGTCAAGACCAGAACTGACTGTCAAACACCTGACAGTCTTTACCTTTTACCACTCAAGCGCTACTCGACTCCTCCTTCGAACCATGAGATTCGCTCGACGCCTTCCCCCGCCGAGTTTGAGGTCCCAGCGTCATGCGGCCACTTATCTCAGCTTCCTCGACAGGCTGTGGTGCCTCCGCCTTGACTGCTTTGATCTTCCGAGATTGCTCATCGGGCGCGCCTCCTGCCCTGATCTTCCCGACGGCTGCACCTCCATGTCCGTCGACTTCTGTCTCCCCCGCATCTACGATCTTCTTCGACCCGGAAACTAAAGCCTTCTTGCCTCGAGATCCTCCTACCTTCGTCGATTCCCCCTCGCCAACGTCTGCGTGCTCTCGCGCGGCCTCCAAAGCGACCCTAGCCTCTTCCTCCACATCTGCGAACTGCTTCGACTCAGAAACTCGAGCTCTTTTCCCTCGAGGTCGTCCCTCTGAAGCAGCTTCCTCCGGCTGGGCAGAGCGAGCCCTTTTGCTTCCAGATCTCGCTGCTGCCTTCTTCGACTGCGGACGCCCTTCCGTATCGTCCTCTACCCCCGATTCGACTGGCATGGATCTCCGCCGCTTCGTCCCCCTTTCCTCTCCCGCCTCCTCCAGGTCCACATCCCCCTCCACGACCAACGAATCATGTTTCCTCTTTAATACATTCCGCGCAACCGTTCGCACGAACGTCTCGGGCGACACCGTAGCTGAAAAACGCTTGAACATCTTCCGAGCCAGAACGGCGTAAGCGTAAGGCGCGCCATCTTCTGTCGGCATCAGGGTGTCCGCATCGATCTGTTCCTCGAAGGCGGCGATTACACGAAGTACCCTGGGCGACGCCTTATCGCTACCGCTAGTCGTGCTCTCGGACACGTCTACGTCTTTTGACGAGATAGCAGCACTCAAAAGCTCGATTGCGCGTCTGCGAGTAGGAGAATCCGCACCGTGTTCCTGTAAACCATTCGTGAGTCCATTGCGCGCAAGGGAAAACATGACCTCCTCACATCGTCGCAAAAAAGGTTTGGTTCCTCGAGATCCGCCAAAAGATTCTCGTCATCGCCGAAGCCTGCGGAAACTCGCATGACGATCGATAGGTATGAACCGTCTTGTAGTTTCAGATAAAAGACCAAATCCGGAGATGCTGCGGCTTGGGGTACACAAAATGGTGTACGGTCGGGATTTGTATGCTCGAGCCAAGACACAATGTCATCCAAGCTCGAAGCACTGGTAGCGAGAACACCGGTCGGATTGTCGCTCGCAGCAACAGAGTAGCGTAACTCGCCTGGTCGACCATGCAGCTCGACGAGTTCTGCAGACTGCTCGGCCCACGCCGGAACGGGATCAGCGAAGGTGAAGATTTCAGACAGAGTCGGATTGGAGGCGAAGGCACGAGAGAAATAGAACGCGAGACACGCGGCGAAGGCCTTCGATGAGGATGGGGGGTAGTGCCTGATGCACTTGAGATAATTATCGACAGGCATGCCCCGTTCCGTCGATGACCGGGTTGGCTGCTCGGTCATCCAGACCGTCGCTCCAACGAGGGCAATAGATTCATCTAGTGCGATGTTTTCCATTGCTCCATCTGCAAAGCGCCCGAAACCTGAGGATACAAGGCCGATCATGTTTTTCTTAAAAGGAGGAACAGGGTGATTGGCAACAAGGTGATGATAGACAACGTTGCGCAGTATATGGCGAACTAGATTCCAAAGTCAGTGTTTGCACAACGATGGCAATGAGACGAACTGTTGCTGTGACGCAGGGAGGAGTACGCGTGCGTATGAAAGTTAAGCAAGCTGACATCTTCGGGGATTACCCAGTCTTGAGCCCGTTCAATGTCGGTCCACTTCTTGCCGTCTGTAGGGTGAAAGTGCGTCATCTTTTCGACGTAGTCGTCAAGGACAGTATGCGGTTGTTGAAAATACCACACAAGCATTTGCATCAACAGAGATGCGGTGTGACGATGCCTAATAAGTCATTATTCAGTAACTATCGAGCAATCATCACGGGAAGCTCATCCTGCCTTCCTCTAGTCCATGTCCAGGCTCGGTGGAGAAAAGCCTTGCCGGAATCCGTATCCAGATACGCCGCGGGTAGAAACCGACGCAGGTACCGTTCATGGACCGCCGGATCGTCAAACGAGCCGGTATCCGAAGTCCAGCGCACTACATCGCCATACTTTGCCGCCTCGAAGAGATGACCAGGGATAGCAGTCCCAGCGACGACACAGGACATCGATCCCGCTGGGAAGTACTTATCCCAGGTGTCTATTATTTTCAGTAGGAGGGGATGCCGCTTTCCCGGCTCGGCGTCGAAGGCACCACTGAACTTTCTGGCCGTTTGTTGTGCTTCATCCAGAACAAAAAATAGATGAGAGTCGTGATCGAGCAACTCCTGGATTTTGGCCTGCGTCACAGCTATCTCCTCCCCAGGATCGAAATTACCCAGAGACGAGGCCAAGCTGCCGAATATGTCGCATCCGAGTTTTAATGAAGGCAAAAGCTGGAGCATAAGCCATCGTTTCTTGTGTTCTTCTGTAAGCCCGCCTTGATTGGCATTGGCGATATCCAGGAACATACGAAAGATGAGTAAGCGTGCAAGGAGGGCGCGGGCGATGAGTCCCTCGGCTAGCGCGTGATTTTGTTCTAGGCGGCGGGAGCCCTCGGTGGACGAAGATACATCCGACTTCAGATCCAATTCCAGGCGGTCGATAACATTAGCGATATCGTTGGATCCCAGGTCCCGCGCCCCGTAATTGAATACTGTAAAGTAAAGGCCCCAATGGCGACACAGGCCCTCGAACGCCAGACGAGTCTTTCCTGAGCCGGAGGTGTTGACTAAAACGCTGTATCTGACTGTCAGACCATCGAACAGGGGATGTGATGTGGCGGCGCACGTTTTTTTCCCGCGAGCGAATAGTTCATCAACGCGCGAGGAAAGAATGGGATCATGTTTGAAACTGCCTAAATCGTGAAGACTCATCACAGGCAGCAAATCTTGACTCAATAGGCCGAGAGACGCCAGATGGGCGTCTGTGAGTGCGTCTGTACCTGTTAGTTCAGACTTCCATGTCGTGACAGGGTTGGCGGAAGCTATGAAGGCTTTGAGCGGCGCCTTCAACCTCTCCAGAAACTTTTCGGCGCTACGGGGGAAAATAGCATCTGGATGTCGAATGAGAACTGAGAAGTAGTGTCATTTGTGGTTTAGTGAGCGGAACAAGACCAAGAACCTGAATTTCTGACAACGTCGTATGACCCATCGGCATGCGCTTGCTTCAGAAGTTCGTGTAAACCAGGCTCGCGTTGGAGTAAGGAAAGACTTTTCGTTACAGCCCTGTACTGTGGGTCCAGCGGAGGGTCGGGGTCGTCGAGGTAAATGGAGACAATTAGCGACAGAGCGCGCGAGGCGTCTTGCAAGCTTTCAATGTTGGTGATCTCGCGAAGCATCTCGAGCCCTATCTCCAACTTCTCAGCAAAGGTCATCATGACGCCCGCAACGTAGACTCTAGAGGTTGATGGTCGAGAGGCTGGCAGAAGTGGCACAGTGGGGCAAGTCGTTGGTTTCACGTTGTGATTTATGACAAGTAATTATCGATTAGCAGCTACTGAGCATTGGGCTTGCCTGGGTCAAGCAGGCAGTGAGGACTAGTGAGGAGGAGTGGTTGAGTTGAGAAACACAAACACAAATACTTGCAAATACATACTTAATCGGCATTTTCCGTTACTCCCTCTGATCGTTCATTCAATGATTGACCTCCATGAGCTTGTCTATCAGTCTACAAGGCGGGAGATGCACACCATCGTCGACGAGTTCCAACGTTCACTCGTCCCTGGCAAGGAAAGTCACTGCCAAACGAATGCGTCCATCAGTCCGGTTTTCCGCGCTATCTCTCTTGACTCAGATGTCCCATCTTATCGCTTTCCCTAAGTCTTAAAAATGGCCTCGTTTTCCGTATCGCGTTCTAAACCACCTGGCCGCCTCCCATGCTAATAGCAACTCTCCTCACCGCCCTCCCGCTCACCCGACCAGCAAACCACTCTACATACCCCAGGGCCATTTGTCGACGTTCTGAATGAAGAATGGTACACCAAGTACGGCCCTCAGTCCGACCTATCCTACACCGGCCCTCTGAGCTTCGCCCACATCCCATACGCCAAATGTCTCGAGGACGCGTCCCATGCGTTCGATATCGCACTCCTCGGATTCCCCTTCGACACGACCACCTCTTATCGACCAGGCGCGCGTTTTGGACCCCAGGCCATCCGTCTCGGCAGCGGACACGCCGGCTATACTCTCGCCTGGGGAAGTGGCCCCTTCGACTTTGGTGCACGAATCATGGATTGCGGGGATGTGCGTATCTCTGTCTCTCGTTCTGCTTGGACTCAAGAGCGGTTAGGTACCTGTCACTCCGATGGACAACGCCAAGGCGATTGATCAAATGCAAGTCGCGTACTCGACGCTCCTTGCGCGTCCAGTGCATGGCGAAACCAAATCCCGCACTGCGGCATTGGCCAAGGACGGCAAGGAGCACCCTCGCATCATTACACTCGGCGGAGATCATACCATTGTATGCACACCTTAAATCTTGCACCACTCAGCCCACTAAAAAAATTCTTCAAGGTACTCCCCATCCTCCGCTCTCTCCACAAGGTCTACGGCCCCGTCTCGGTAACACACTCGACATCCTCGCTATCTACATCCTTGGCTGACCGCCTACATCCTGGCTGACCGCCTCGTAATAGGTAATCCACTTCGACGCCCACTTCGACACCGCCGCCGTCGAAGGAAGGGCCGACCAAGAGCGCATCAGCCACGGCTCCTACTTCACCATCGCCGCCGAAGAACACCTCATGACCAACACCAGCATCCACGCCGGTATCCGTCAGAAAATGGGGGCTGTAGGTCGCGAATTTTTTGTCCCCCATTCCAAGTAATGTATATTTTCATTTGGTTCAAGGGACCCGCAACGGTGGAACACGACGAGTCGCTCGGATTCACTGTGATCAGCACTGAAGACATCGACGACTATGGTATCCAGAGTGTGATCCAGAGAATTCGCGACCGCGTGGGGACGGGGGCAGTATACCTGAGGTTCGTCGAGTGTTGGATTCGCTGCGTAAATTCAAGCTCATATCACTCTGCCTTTTACCAGTTTAGATATCGATGTCATTGGTGAGCAGCCTCATATCATCGTCGTCGTAGAACGTACTTACCAGTCGAATTCAGATCCCGGAATGGCGCCTGCAAGTCAGTATAACCCCGTCTCACTCGCAAACCTCCAGCCATTGACATAAGTATTACACCTCGCATCCAGCCGGTACACCAGAAGTAAGCTAGCTTTCGAACTCGAAACTCGAAACATCCATCCTGAATTCATATATTCATATTCCCACTCAACTCCCCAAGGTCGGCGGCTGGACCACCCGCGAAGTCAAACGCATCCTCCGAGGTCTTGCGGGACTAAATTTCGTGTACGCAATCTATCTATCCCCCGTCCTTTCCTCAAATCGACACCGCTGACGCTTGACCTGAACAGTGGCTGCGACATCGTCGAAGTCGCGCCGGCGTACGACCAGGCTGAGATCACTTCGAGGGCGGCTGCGGGGATTGTGTCGGATTTTTTTCAGATGATGCAAGTGGAGGGGCCGCCGGAGCCGCATGTTCTGTAGTAGGCTCGACTGAGTCTTCGAAAATAGATGAGCGTGGTTGAAGTTAACTCTCTATGTAACGTTGAGACCTGAGCATTGTGGAACTGGCTGCTCTACCGCCACAAACGAGAAGTTGGCAAAGAGCAGAAAAATGGCAGAAAATCCGGCACGAGATTTGCCGATATACTGCAAAAGCGGTTATCACCTCAACTTGCCAAACCGACGTTGCTTGTACATACCTGACTCCGACCGCCGACCGTCCAACCCATGGCCATCCATATCTGACCACCTCGGCACAATTTCTCCGAGCCCTGGTGCCTAATCATACTTCACTTTCAGCAACCAAGGATTGATGCTTCAAGCCACCTGGGGCCGTCTCAGTCTGTCTCTTGGATCTGGAGAAGATTAGACAGAGGGTTTGATGGCCTCCGAGTCCGCTGTCGGGTCTTGCGTGCTGTGTTGGTGACGCCGAACTCGCAGTCTTGGACACTCGCCCGAGGCTCTCAGCCCGGCACAATATTATCTACGGTGCATCTCGTCCGAGCCCCATCAAGTACCAGCGCAATTGGAATCATGCAAGCCTTCCGAATCGTTGAAGCGCCGAGTTCGCAGGAAGCACTTTACTGGCAACATACTCGCGGCTTCCATCTTGATAGAGTCTGCAGTGGTGGTGGTGGTAGTGGTGGATGTCAATGCACTGCTTCTCTTCTCGAGGACCGCTTTGGCAGGGTCTATATCTGGGAGATAGCATATATACGTATGCCAGCAAGCCTGAGATGATATCTTCTCGCCGTGGATGTTTTTGTTCTCGGTTTCCGACTGATGCCTTGACGATACTTCCGTGCCGCTGTTCCTCGACCCACGCTCAACAGCACACACCGCACTTGACGTCGAACTCGGTGCCCTTCCCAGGGGTCCCGGCCGACCGACCGGGTTTGCCATCGCCCATCGGAGGACCGTCAAATTGGCAGACAAGACTCGGAATTCCCGAAGTCGGGCTCTGCACCAGGACGACACAAGAGGCGCATTAAAGGAAGGCAGTTAACTATTCTGTGAGCCATCCAAAGAGACGCTCCTTCATCTTTGACACTGATTTCCACTTTGAGATTGAACAAGTATATAATATATCAAAATCCCAAACGCGCCTGAAATAGCGGCCTGTTTTTGACTTCGTTTCCGCTGTTTATCACATCTTTTGATTACTATGATGAGGGAATGGCAACTGCGCTGTAAGGCTTTTGCCTTTCCCCACTTCCCCCCGACCTCGCACTTCTCTGCGATTCATGCTTTGTTTCAGCCAGGGAATCTTGTTCGTATGGTCATGCTCGCGACAGCTATGCCCACGTCGCCTGATATCGTACTTACCACAGGGCGGCTGTCGCAATTCTCTGGCTCTGTGCAGGGGATGTCCTGGCGATGAAAATAACAGGACCGAACGCTGCCTATCCCAATAGCGCCGTAACATTCACTTGGACTACCGACTCTAGTGACCCAGCGTGCGTTCCTTGCTATGTCTAGCTTTTTTCGGTGAAACTAAAGGGCCACACTGGCCTTCTTAGACAATTCGAGATTGACATTGATACGGCGCTCAACTCGGTACGTGCTGTCTTTCATTGACCTTGTTGCCTTCATTGATGTCTCCGTGTAGCTCCTGCAGTCTGACTCGTATTTCATTGCCAACAATCTCAACAGCGCACCCGGCTCTGCTACGATCAATATCCCAGTTCTTACATTCGGGTAATGCAATATCCGCTATTCCAATAATGGACACTGTCTAATGGAAAATTATCGCAGAACGCACCGGATAGCTTTCTCGTCTACGGATGGGTTCAATATTCTCGATGAGGGCAGTATCGAAATCATTGACCCATCCTCGCCATTACCTTCGCCGATATCTCCTTCTACTTCTATTTCCTCCACTATTACCACAACTCCTGTCGTTTCGAAAACCCCACCCCCACCACCGCCACCGCCCACTCATTCTTCAACACCCACAGTTCCTCCACCTAACCCAGCCACTACAGCTGCCAGCAAGTCCAGATTGGAGCCATCCTCGTCGCTCTTTTCATCGTCCTCATCGTCATCTGCCGTGCCCAGTCCGACGGCATCCTTCTCCACCAATACAACGTCATCTGTCTTGCTAGTCTCGGCCCCCACCGCGTCCGAGTCTCCCTCGATCGTACCTCAAAAGTGAGTGCCGCCTGCGAAAAGACGAGCTCAAATTCATGGCTAATCACTCATCCCAGCGCTTTGGCGAAACACAACAATGTCGGGGCTATCGTTGGAGCGACTGTCGGAGGCATCGTGGTAGTCCTGCTGGCTCTGTTGGGCTTCTGCTATATCCTCCGCAGAAAACGCGCCGCGGCGAGTAAAGCAAGCGATGAAATTGCGGCAAGGCCACAATTTCTAGTGTCCTCAGTGACTACTAGTCCAGTGTATACCGGTAGGTCATCGTGACGCTCTGAGCTCGTTGGTATCCAATATATCTGACTTGTCCTGCAGTATCCACTGAGTCTCGCGCTCCATGGGAGAGTCACCCTCCTCCCTCGTCTACATCCGCATCCAGCGGTGAGTACTGCGAAGTGCGAAATGTGCATCACTTTACTGATACACCTCATAGCGTCGCCCTCGCCAGTCGTAAGCGGCAGTCAAAAGCAGCCCTTCAACGAAAGAGATGCTGGACAGTCGCGGGAAGCACTCCTCGAAGAGGTGCAACGATTGAGGGACCAAATTGGAGCCATCTCCCCTCCTGAATACCCGGGAGAGTGAGCGATAGAATGATAGATGCAGTAGCCCAGTGCGCGATACCTGTGGGAGGTCGCGTCACTTCCCGATACCAGATACCCACTTCATGACGGTCAGAATGGCCTCTGTTTTGATACAAGTTCCCACTCTGTCTTGTCCCCGCAATACGGAATAGCATTGGCAACCGTGGTTCTGGAATCGTTTTCCTGCAATTGTGATACATACACATGTTCCACCCTTAATCCAAAGACCCAACTGTGCAGTTAAGATTTATATTACAGTAGCAGTGTCAGCCTTCGCAGCCGCAGCTTCAGCTAAAACGAACGAGTGTCAGAAAATGTGTAGGTGGGAAAATGAGTCGACGCACCCGCCGCCAGTTCTCTACGCTCTCGTACGATTTTTTCAGCGAGCGGCCATGCGTCATGAACCCAAGGAGCAGTCCAAGCGCCAATCGGCGGTTGCATGACAACGACACGCAGGTCTGAATGTCGTCTGTGGTAACCAGAAACCTCCTCGAAGAAAAGGGTGTCGGAGACACGGAGGAGGATTTTGAGGCGCGGACACAATTTCAGTATATCGTCGCACCAGCTTGTCGGCGGTAGGAGTGAGCCATGTACAACGGAGAGGTGGGTCAAAGCAGTAAAATGCTTCAGAGGGGGTGGATCATGTCGATAAAAAGTATTCCGAAAGCTGAGGTCGAGATGGGTTATGGTGGCAAACATCGATGTCGTATGGATTTGCTCGAATTCAAAGGTGTGGTCGACGGAAAGTCGGCGGAGTTTCAAGGCATGCAGGACTTCTCCAACTGAGGGGGTGATGTTGCTCGACCACCAACCGAGCTCCGAGATGCCTGTACAGGTCGATAACACAGTGACCAGCTCCGGTTCGGTCAGGTTGCCAACCTGCAGAGAGCTAACATGGCGGGCGAAGAAAGACGCTGGGCGAAGTGGTATGGTGCGAATGAAGCGATGAATTTGCGGTTCGTTGGTTGCTTTTCTAGCGCTCGGGTTTTTGCTGGTTCGTCCTCGTAGAATACTGCGCGAGAGCTGCATTTGCCTATCAACCTCCGGTGCGTTCACGACGACAACCTTTGAGTATATGATAGGCTCTACCCTGCAAGACGACTGAGTGCATCCCAGGTCAACGATGTACCTTGACCACTCACCAGGTCTGCACACGATGAGCAACAAGAGCGAGGCGCAGGGCAGTTCCGACGTCGGTACTCGCCGCAAGCTCGAATATTTCCCGCTCGAGCTCCACGGGAAGGTCGAGTTTATGACGCTTCATCTTCTCGCGAGGTACTCGAGGCTCTGAAATTCCAGTGGGTGGTGGAGGAGAGAAGAAGCGCGGTCACGTGTGATCGCCCCATTCGCATTGATTATAACAAGCTTAAGCACCCCGCCTTCGGCAGGGCCGGCTCGCTGCGCTCGCGTCCCTACCTACGGGGGGTACACAGCTTGTCGGGGCTCCGCCCCAAACCCCGCGTGTATTTTTTGCTGGATTCTGTGCCCGCGGCGCCGCACTGCCGCTCGCTGCACTCGCCGGCGCGCGGCGCCGGGGAAAGCGTGTGAGAAGTCACCTGCTTTTTCACGTGAATTATCACGGGACCTGCGGTCCCGTAGTGTCTTTTATTACACAAGCTTAAGCACCCCGCCTTCGGCAGGGCCGGCTCGCTGCGCTCGCGTCCCTGCCTACGGCTGGTGCACAGCTTGTCGGGGCTCCGCCCCAAACCCCGGGGTATGAATGTAATTTTTTGCTGGATTGCTTGCCCTCGGCGCCGCACTACCGCTCGCTGCACTCGCGGTGCGCGGCGCCGTCGGGAAGGTTCGTGGGAACCGGGAGCAACATCTCGACAGCCGGCAGCGACATCTCGACATGATCCCGTGGTTTCGTGTCAAAGTCATGTTACTTTTCACGTGAGCTGATCCTTGTGTTTTCATGTATAGGAAGCTTTAGCTCCCTGCCTCCGGCACGGCCGACTCGCTGCGCTCGCCGTCCTCCCTCCGTTCGGTCACACAGCTTGTTGGGGCTGGCCGCCCCAAACCCCGCTGCGCTCGCTCCGCTCGCGACGTCTCGTACGATCTCAACATCTCGACAAAGACCCCGTGATTTTCTGTCAAAAGTCACGCGACTGATGGCCTGGCCCTCTTTTCAAGTATAGGATAGATTTTAATTTGATTGCCTTTTCTTTTAATTTGATTGCCTTTTCTGGTGCGCGGTGCAAAACCAAAAGCTCCTTGAATTCCTAGATGGGTCGAAACTCGAAAAGCAAATTGTAGGCTGCATTGTTCAGGGCAAGATTCCGCGCGGCCGAGGCGCCATCGCGCTACTACAAATCTTTTTCTTGATAAATAGGAGCGGCCCTCAACTCGCTTCAAGTTAGTTCAAGTTGAGGGCGCGCATCAACATAGAGCTATTCAACCGAATCCGCTTAGAATTAGCACGTTCAGCACTCTCAGCTCTTTGCTAATAATGATTCACATACACACCTAGTACATCTATCCAGATACAGTTGACCACATATAATTTCTATCTAAGATCGTCGCTGATTCCCTCGAATGCAAAACATCTACCATGCCCGTTCGTACTGGTTTGCGGATTTGACCTTGGCGCCCAAAGTTTTCGCAGCCAACAAAGCCCAATGAGGATTCCGCATGAGTTCTCTAGCCAGGAAAACCACGTCCGCTTTCCCGTCCTTCAAGTAGGACTCAGCGATGACGGGGTCGGTAATAGCCCCAACGGTGCCGACAATGAGGGAAGGATGAGCTTTCTTGATCTGCTCTGCGAAGGGAACCTGGAAAAGAACCATAAGCGTCGAAATTAAATATTTTAACGAGATACGATATACCTGATACCCATGCTCAATAGTGCCTCCTTGAACCGGAGAGATCTTCTGTTGAGCCCAGTTTCCGCCAGTGCTACAGTCAAGTAAGTCAACCACGCCCAAACTCAACATTTTCTCCACCCAGAGAATGCTCTGCTCGATACCCCACTGAAGCCAGGTGCCGTCCTCGGATTTCTCGGGCCCTTCTGCCCAATCCGTGGCACTGATCCTGACGAACAGAGGTCTGTCTCCCCATTCCTCGCGGACGCGTTGTAGAATCCGCGTAGGGAACCGTAGACGATTTTCCAGGGAGCCTCCGTACTGATCTGTGCGTGTGTTGGAGAGTGGAGAGACGAACTCGTGAATGAGATAGCCGTGAGCTCCGTGTATTTCAATGAAATCAACTTCATACACGAGGTTAAATCTCAGCATTTCGAGATTGATCAACAGAAATACGCACATCCCGCTTCCTTGCAGCGTTTGGTAGCTGCAACGAATGCGTCTTCTACGCGTTGCAATTCTTCTTCTGTCATAGCAATTGGGGCGGGGTAGGTTGCAGACCACGGTATCGCGCTTGGTGCAAAGACTGCAAGGGATTTGAGTTTGCATCCATGAGCGAGAGTAAGAATAAAATCCGCGAAGCACCATTGGACCAGCCGTTTTCGTCTTCTTTCGCGACCCACGAAACTCCGTGTCCAGCCCGCTCTTTGACCCACGGCGCGTACGTCGAAGCTTTGCGGCCGGCATGGGCAAGCTGAATGCCAATTTTCGTTCCTTGGCTATGCGAGAATTCGACAATTCTCTTCAAAGGCGCGATCTGGGTGTCGGTCCATAGTCCCTGTAAGTGTGGAAAAAAATTAACAAGACTTTGAAAGAATATAAAGTAAACGTACTGCGTCTTCCGGAGAGATACGACCCTCGGGCACAACACTAGTAGCTTCCACACAGATAGCTCCGACACCGCGAGTAGCAAAGCCCTAAGCGGCTTTCAATATCGAGAACGACCTGGCGAAGGGAGTATATTTACGCCAATATGAACAAGGTGCCAATCGGTCGCATGACCATCTGTAGAGCTGCAAAATTGTTGAAATGCCTTTCGAGAAGTATATGCGAACACCTTACCTGTACTGACACATCGGAGACTGATACGATTCGACAATGAGGACGTAGCGGATGTTTGATTGGTTCAATTACGCACCACAAAGATTCGGTTCTTGAAAGTTACGCCTTTGATCTCGATTGGCTTGAACAACTCAGGCTGCTCACCACCCTACGCACACCCGGAAAAATGTTATCGCTTGCAGATTAAACCTTTGCAGAAGACACCACACACCAAATGAGTTCCGATTGGTGGCTGATTGAGAGGATAATATTCGCGGGCTCCGGGGACGGGGGAGTTTAAAAATGCCATACTGGCAGCGCCGCGTTTGAGATGGGTGAAGGTGGCGAAGAGAGCAGTCTTCGCAATTGAAGCCATTGATTTTGCGATTTGTGATTTATAAGACGACCGGCTTCCGGGCTCTTTCGGGAGATCGTTCAGCCGTCTGGGCAGTTCGGGTCACATTACCGAAAGAGGTTAGGCTTTCTGTCTCTTCTTCTTGCTCTCTTCGCAATGTCAGTAATCCCCAGAAAACCGAGCGTGGCCGGACTTGAGAACCTCGTTCGCGCTCATGAGAGTCGACATTGCACTTGCCAGTGCATCATCGTGTCTGCTGCCGCATCGAGTCTGGATTTGAGGGACGCCCTGATGAGAGTTGACGCTCCGAGTCGCTTCCTGGAGTCGGATGGACAGATTCGATATTTCCCCGCGCAGAAATGCCACGAAAACTCTTCTGAGCTCAGCGGCGGTGAGCCAGGGGTCATGGGTAAGCTTTTAGAATTTTCTTTGCCGCCGTGTGCCCGGGATTGTTGCATGTCGAGTCGAATATCGTCCATACAGCAAACGTTGACGTCGAAGCTTTGAATGACGAAACATGATGGTTAATTCACTGGCGCCCGTCATGCAGTGAACTTCCGATTAAGTGCTGTATTCCCTCAACTGTTAACCGGACCGCCAGCAAGTACCACGGGGTTGAAAAAGAAGGCTTATATCTGCTTCGTTAAGTTGACGGCGGTACCGCAGTGGTACGTTCGTCCAATTTCCTTCCTATCCTGAAAGTGTCTCGTTCATTGTCAATAGCCTTGCCTTAATCCCAACCACAAATTCCCTCTCATGCTCATGATCTCACTTGTAAGTTTGCTCCTCACAACAAGCGATGAGTGGTGACGACAGTAGATCATGCGCGGCGGGCCGCCTCGCGTTCACCGCGTTCAGAAGTCAGATTGTTGGATCCGCTTCTTGACCGAGGTCATGCTCCACCGAAGCATCATACGACCTTTGCTGGTGGAGTATATAATAGCGAGTGCTACGTGGCTCACCGCAACCTCACAATGTTCCTCAAACCAACCCTTGGAGTGGTTCTAGCGTCCCTACTGGTCTCTGTGGCCGCGCTGGAGAACGGCGTAGCTCGGTTACCTGGTGAGTCTTCGTACTTGGCCCGATTACCTAGGTGTTCTGAAGTTCTTCTCTAAGTTCTGGGATATAACAGTGAGACATGACCTATCTATCGTTCAATCAGTCTTAATTTCGCAAAGCTTGGAACGCCTACCAATGCAATATCGACCAAGATCTCATGCTCACCACCGCAAAACTCATGAAGTCTCTCGGGCTCCAGGTTCGTTCATCTCAGTTTTCTTCCGCGTTTGAACGAGAATTGAGCCGGGCACAGGATGTTGGCTACCATTATGTGAACATCGATGATTGCTACGCGGAGAAGAATCGTAGCGCCAGCGGCGACATGATTCCAGACAAAGTTCGCTTTCCAGACATGAAAGGCTTGACCGACCAAATCCATGCCTTGGGATTGTTAGTGATACTTTATCACTTTTTATTGTCGGAGTACTCACAACAGTATCGGATCGCAGCAAGACTGGAATTGTAAGTTCGTTTTGGCCAAAGTTGGTTCGATTTTCTCAATTTCTTTATACCTTTAGTATAGGTAGGCATCTAAATGTCGCTCTCAAAGTACAAGATGCAGAACGACATTCAGCGATTCCGGGTGGTTTACTTGTGCCGGATACCCTGGCTCGTTCATGAACGAGCTTCGCGACGCAACGACCTTCCAAGACTGGGGCTTTGACTACCTGAAGTAAGCATGAAACAGCTGCTCGTCGGATTTTGGTGTCTTACAGTTGATTGTTTAGATACGACAATTGCAACAGTGGGTTCTTTCTATTTTCCAGCAAGTTCTGGCAGAAAACCTTCTTTCCAGTTCCGTACGACGATATCATTCGTGAAGGAATTGTTGGGAGTATGTGTGGCCTTTGGAACATTTCAACTTTCGTGTTGACGTAACAACATAGAATATCAGCGCATGGCGGATGCTCTCGCCACCCTTTCCAAAACATCAGGAAAACCGCCGTTCGTTTTCTCTCTATGTGAATGGGGCTGGGTGTGTACTGTTTCGTTGAAATGCATGATCTCGTTCGATTAATTTTTCTTTTTCTCTTCCAGAGTCAAGTTTGGCTGTATGTATCGGCCATCTCTTTCATCGGTTGAATGTTCAGTATTTTTTTGTCTCAAGTTGGGGAAAGAATCTCGGACACAGTTGGCGTGTAAGTGGACTGGTCAAATTTCTGGGGCCCATGAACTCATCTGCGGTTATGTAGGTTACAGGCGATATCGCGCCTCAGTGGGACTCGTTGGCCGCTATCATCAATTTGTGAGCATTCAGATGTACAACAAATTTCGCCGTTACTCATGTATTCCACAGCAACTCGTTCATAACTCAGGCTACGGATTTTTCTGGTCACAATGATATGGACATGGTAATTAGAAGCTTCATTAACTCGTCTGTGCTTGCTGACCGTTTTCATGTCATGATCAGCTCCAACTCGGAAACGGCGGCTTGACATTCGACGAAGCCAAGTCGCATTTCACCGCTTGGGCACTCATGAAATCGCCCCTCTTGGTGCGTTCATGTTGCTGGACTTGATCGCGCGATACTTAGTTTTTGTCGGATATCTAGATTGGCACCAACGTCCGTCTAACTTGAATCCAAAGGCATTGACTGATATCTTTCTGTGCAGCTCTCCGCAATCACATCTGATATTTTGGGGATTTTGAAGAACAAGGAAATTTTGGCTATCAACCAGGACTCGGTGGTGGGGCAAGGCATTTCGCCCTTCCGTTGGGGTATCAATGTATGCATTCCTCTCATACCGCCGACATGAAGAGATTTATATTCTTTCAGCCGGATTGGACGAGTAACAGCTCCTTCCCCGCTCAATACTGGAGTGGCCCTTCCCAGAACGGGACTGTGTTTATGCTTGTAAGTAGAAGAACGAACTCAACATGCTTCGAAATCAAATTTAAACTGTGCTTATAGCTTAACACTCTCAACGAACCATCGACGATGTTCTTCAATCTTACCGAGTCGCCGTGGATCCGCGCAGGCAGGCAGTACTCCGTCCGCGTTCGTGCTCACTCTCTTGCATAAGTAATCTTGCTGTTGAATTGAACGAGAACTTGTAGGATCTTTGGTCACACACCAACAACGGGACAGCCGTGCGTAATATCACAGCGCACGACGTTCCACCGCATGGGGTTGTCGCTTTGCTCCTCAAAGATGCCGGTAATGAACCTAGTGGTATTGACCCGCCCTGTAGCGTGTGGTTCCAATGCACTGATAAGAACGGCACCCACGTCGGTGAGTATCAGCTCTGGACATCATGGCCTGTGTTGTTATTGACTTTCCGGTGTACACAGGTGGCTGAACACCGTGAATTCGACGTAAATTGGGCTGATCAAGCCACTGGAAAATTTGGCCGCTTTGAAATGTAAATGCGAATGTACTATTATTTGAGATGATAAACTGGTCTTCATTCCCTGTGCGGAATTTATATATTGCGAGCCATAACCGCTTCTGAGCCAACAGCCAAGGAGATAGGAGGCATTGGGACGCGTGAGATAAGTGACGGTCACATCACATGACCGCGTTGTTTATGGTGACAAACTCAACCTCTTTACCTCTCCTACCTTGATCCCGCTCCACGACGTTGGGTTCTGTCGCCGCCGACAATGGCGACCAAAGTCCGGATCGCCGCTCGCCTTCGCCCTCGACTCACAGGCGAGCCCCCAGACGACGGCGGCGTCCTTATTTGTCGTGCTGAGGCGAACACCAGCGGCAGCTCTTCATCTCTACCCCACAATAATCCAAATAATAGCGCCAATTCCTCCAGCAGCAGTAGTGGAGGGTCTTTTACCGGCCTGACGGTGGCGAATCCCCGCGATGCCTCTCAGATTTTTCGGTTTCCGTACGTCCACTTCATCATTTATTCATTCAGTAGCCATAGGCGGTGTTGTGGCTCGTCGTTCGCGATATAGAGGGCGACGTCACGCCCGATACTCGTTTAAGGACGATGCTCGGCTTGTCGTCTTGTCCATGGACCCTGAAAGCCAACGAAGTCTCGTATTGTCCTGTTGGCAGCTGGAGCTGCTTAGCGAGGAGCTTGACGCCGTCCTTGTGATACCCTGAGCGACTTTGCTACACTATGTCCGCGACTTTGCGTTCTTCTCAGGCCATACTATACGCCTTACTCGTCGTTCCTTACCCCTAATTTTCTCCCATCGTCTTACGCCCATTGCCAGATTCACATCTTGCTACGACGCCGAGGCTACACAAGAAGAGATTTTCAATGCAGACGTACTCCCTCTCATCGATATCGCGTGGTCCGGAATAGTGCGTCAGCCTTGTCTCCCCACTTACCTCCCCCTCATCTAATCAACCTTGCAGACGGTTACAATATTCGCATATGGTGTCACCTCAAGCGGCAAGACGCACACCATGCAAGGCCCACCAGATGATCCCGGAGTCATTCCGCGCGTCGTAGAAGCTCTCTTTGCGAAAACGTTGTCTCGAGAAACCGAGGGGGAGACGACCGAAATCGCAGTGTCGTATATTGAGATTTACAAGGATGATGTCTTCGACTTGTTGGTGTCGAGGGAAAATGTACGCCATACTCGTTATCTCATTTCTCTGCTGTTTTCGATGAACATTGCCCACTCCAAGGCACCTAAACTTCCTGTTCGCGAAAACGAATCCGGCATGGTGTTTGTTGCGGGGCTAACACGGACGCCGATAGCAAGCGTTGCGGAGTTTGAGACAATTTACAGGTGGGTCTCTTTTCATGGCGCTCCTCCAATATTTGTTAATCGACCCACGCTAGCACGGCAACTGCGCGCCGTTCTGTAGGTGCAACGCTCCTTAACCGCGCATCGTCCCGCAGCCATGCAGTGCTCACGCTTGAGATTCGAGTGAGTGTTGTGACCAATTTCGTCTTCATGTGCACGACCCCTTACAGTACTTGTCAGACCCGCATCTCGGATCCCGCGACAGGTGCGACGAAGTTGCGCGAAGGCAAGATCAATCTAGTGGATTTGGCAGGGTCTGAGAATAACAAGGCGAGCACAATTTGTACCACGTTCACTCGAGTGCTCACTGACTTTCTGCAGCTTACGGGCAACGACCCTGCGCGAATGGCCGAGAGCGCAGCGATCAACAAGAGTCTCAGTGTGCTAGGACAGGTCGTACATGCACTCAATACTGGGGCAGTGTGTTTCCGTTTCCTTTCTTCGATTTCAAAAGTTATTCTGACGGAACTGTAGCCGCGGATACCATATCGTAACGCCAAACTGACGCGCATATTGCAAGATGCGCTCGGTGGGTCATCAGTCGGACTGTTAATATGCAACCTGTCTCCTGCGGCAAAGTTTAGGCAAGACACGCTGAATACGTTAAAGTAAGCGTGCCATTGATTTTGGATTCAACCCCTGCTGACTTTTCTCAGCTTTGCCGTGCGGACGAAGAACATCGAGAACAAGCCGGTTGTGAACGAGCGTGGTCCGTCGCCCTTTTTATTTCAAGTTTTCCCGGCGTCTAATTTTTCTTTGCAGACGTCCGCCCGCCGCAGCCAGTGAAACTCGACCTCGCCAATCCACCTGTGCCCGCGCCGAAGCCTGTTGCTGCGGTGGGCACTCGGCCTGGGGCACGCCCATCGCTCGTGCCACGACCAACCGGGGCAGGCGCGTACCAGTCGTCGAGCAGAGCGGAGAGTAGGCTCTCGATGGTCGGTCGTGGTGCTACTTCGGCTGCATTGGAGAAGATGCCTCCCGGATTGAGTGAAGCGGAGATCGATGCGCGGGTGCGTGCACATTATCTTGTAATTTTTCCCGAAAGGAGAGTCTAACTGTTACCCATAGATCGCAAAGGCAGTGGAGGCGGAGGTGGCTCGGAGGATGGAGGAGAAGGAGAAGGAGCGCCAGCGGGAGCTCGAGGAGGAGAAAGAGAGGGAGAGAGCGAAGGAGAAGGAGGCTGGTTCTAGTCGACAGCGCACAAAGTCACCCAAACGTTCTCCCAAGACGAAGGCGCGGGATCTTCCGGCCGGATTGACACCACTGCTAAAGCGTCATAAAGATCTCGACGATGAGCTGCAGTCGCGGTTGGCGGAGCTTGAACGCAAGTTGTCAGTTTTTGACTTTCCGTGCGTAGGATCTTGCTCACGCGGTATTTGCAGCGAAAGAGGAAACGGCGACGCCGGGCTTGCAGACGTGCTGTCCCCCGTGTCGAAGAAGAAGACGGGGCGCGCCTACGTTGCGCTCGCGCGCGCACACTCGGAACAGTGGGTGTCTCTTTCCTCAACTTTTATGATGTTGACCGTTTCCGCGCAGAGGCAATCTGCAGGTCGCGCTGGATTTGTACCGACGTGCAGAGACATATGTCCCTGATAACGTCAAGCTGAAAGAAAGGTGGATCCTTTTCGTTGTCCACGTCTTTCTGTGCAGCCTCGCGTCGTCTGCGTCACCATCGGCACCCCCTTCGAGAGCTGCGTCGAGGGCATCGCGATCACGGGCCGCATCCGAGTCGGTGCCGGGTGTGGCTCCGGCCTTGGCTTCAGTCCCGGCCGCGACCGTGGCTGCATCGAAGGTGGTGTCGACATCGAGGATTGCGGCCGCGGTGTCGGCTTTGAAGCGGACGTCCCTTGCCCGGGTGTCTGCATCGGGGTCGGGGTCACGATCTACGGTGGCGGGGACGTCGGGACGCGCGCACGGGAAGGCGTGAGCTTTACTATAGTAGACACGAATAACTGACTATCCTATGTTCATCTAATACAGGATCATCGAGATTGAGTGGGCTGTCAAGAACGAAAAGGCGTTCAAGCCTTCACCGAAGCGGGCGAAGAAGGCGAAGAAAGTTAAGAGTAAGGTGAAGGAAGTGGAGGAAACGGAAATGGACGTCGATATTGCGTCGAGAGCGCAGAGTGAGAAAGCGACGGACGCGGGGCAGGAGTCGGACGATCAGATGGAGGTGGATGAGGTCGAGTCGTCGCTGACCGGGGCATTTGGGAGAGAGCTCACGAACACGGGGAGTAAGCGTGGACTGGCGGAAGCGGGGATGGAAACGCCGGTGAAACGCCCCAAGGGGAAGAAACAACGCGTCGTCGTGATTGAGAGCGATGAGGAGTATGAGCCTGGCGCTGCCCCGCGGAAGAATAGGCGTCGTGTGGCGACCGCAGCTTGAGTCTCTCTCCAGAATCCTTCCTCACATCTGCGCCGTGAGTTGGGCGGAGCAATTTAGACTTGTTCGTGCATCTATCCCTTTGGTTTGGCTGGCAGAGCATATAATCATCTTCAGGCGTATTTTTATCTGTATAATACATTGAATCGTGGCACAAGCATCGCGCGAAAATTCGAAGCCAACTAACTGCCTGTGGAGGGACTGTGTGTCAGACAGTCTTGCGAGACTCTACGGCCCGAGACCTGTGCAATAGTCTGCTATGTTGCCGATCGCAAATTGTTCGAGCTTTCGAAGCGCTTGAAGAGAAACGCAACGGCCTGCCCGTTATTTATCGTGCGTTTTTTGCTGCTCTTTCATTCATTCTAACTGACTGCTGGTGAAATCGTACGTGGATGTTTGGAGGTCACTCACAGAGTTGACTAATTCGCTCCGCCGGCCATTTTTATACCGCAAATAGCGAGGTTTTTGTGACATTCCACCATTCGCAGCTCCTTCGGCAACGCTACCCTTGTCGAACAACGAAGATTCTCGTCAACTTGATTATGGGCTGGCGACATATATATGCCAGCCAACTGTGAAGCCCGTATGACAATCAACCCTAGCTTTTTACCCATGTCTGGCATCCTGCCAGTGCGCACCTTGAAATTTGGGCCAGTTGAGCTCGGGGCTGTCTTTCTGTCTACGTACCTATGCTACACTCTCTTTCAAAGCCTTCGACGACGTCGCCGGTCGACACGCCTTAACGGTCCCTCAACCACCTTTAGCAACTATATTTTCGGACTCCGCCCCCTCCTCACGAAACTCCCCGACCCCGGTGCTGCGTACGAAGAGTGGGCCCAGCGGTATGGAGCGGTGTATTCGATTCCTGCGCTCCTCGGCAACAGGACCGTCGTCTTGACCGACACGAAATCCATTGCTCATTTTGCGGCGAGAGAAACGTATGGCTATGTCATGTCGCCCAACGCGAAGCATTTTCAGGAGAGGTTGCTTGGTCGAGGGTTGTTTTGGGCGGAGGGAGATAGTCATAAAAGGTGTCGTGTCATAGTATCGGTTGGGTTGTTGACGTTAAAGCACCAATGTTGATGATCCTTCCGTAGACAACGTAGAGCTCTCAATCCGGCCTTCACTAATGCCGCTATCAAGGATCTCACTCCGATCTTTTTCGACTCGGCCTACAAGGTTGGTGGTTCAACCGACGAGGTGATGTTTTTCCACACGACGTTTAGGCTAAAGCCGCATGGGATTCTTTACTTGAAGGACGGCCAGAAGGAACTATTATTGAGGTCCAGATATGGTCAGTTTGTCAGTTTCGATCCGAGGCTATCGCTCACGAATTGTAACTGGCAGGATGAACCATATCTCGTCAGTGCCTCATGAAAAAAATATTAGCAGCGGGGTACAAACTAATACTTCTCTTAGTCTCGATACAATCGGTTTAGCGGGCTTTTCTCATGACTTCGGAACACTTACTGGCCAGAATTCAAGCATCGCAGAAGCTTTCGATAACATAGGTTCAAAGGCATCGTTTTGGGACAGTTCCTTCTTCTTATTGGCCCTCATCATTCCTGTTCTCCGCAACATTCCGTTTGGCCGCAACGGAATGCTCATGCAACTCACGAAGACGATGTTCAGCCTTGGAGATGAATTCCTTGAAACAACCAAGGAGACGGCTTCTGATAAATCTGTGATGGGACTTCTGGGTGCGCGAATCATATTACTGAAATTGAGTTCGGCCTGCTAACACGAGTTTGTATGTGTGACAGTCAAGTCTGCTAGCGCGGACAAGATTTCGCACGAGGAAGTGAAGGCTCAGGTATGCAAACTTTCGACATGGCGTGTTTTCGGGGAGCATCATATTTGTGTTGCAGATAAATGTCCTTCTCATCGCGGGATATGAAACAACAGCCAGTGAGTGTCTTTGCTACGAATCCCCTAGCGTCTCAGACTACTAACATGCGGTGTAGTCAGCCTTACCGTAAGCCTTTTAAATATTTCCTTCACAAACTTTTCTAATTTCCAGCTCTACATAGTGGGCATTGATCGAACTATCCCGGAACCCCGACATGCAAACCAAGCTGCGAGACGAAATTCTCCATTCCAGCGATGGGGATCTTACATGGGAGGAACTCAACCACCAAGGCTCCTTCCTAGACGCATTCACTTGCGAAATTCTCCGTTTCCATCCACCTGTGGGGCAAGTCGAACGAATGGTGGGGTATATCTATTTAACAAGAGCTTACATTCATGAAAATATTTCAACAGGCTGCAGAAGACGACGTTCTTCCGCTGAACTCTCCTCTCGAGACCGCCGATGGAAACATCGTCGATGGAGTCTTCGTGGTCAAGGGCACTATCGTGAAAATACCGATCGATTGTATGAATCGCTCCGAGGTATTCTGGGGCACAGATGCCAAACTGTTTAACCCAACGCGCTGGATCGACGAGACGAATGGCATTAGCAAGCACCGAGCGCAGGAGATCCAGGGATACAGGCATATGCTGACATTTTCTGATGGCGCTAGGATTTGTCTTGGGAAGGCGTTCGCGGTGACGGAGTTCAAGGCCGTGTTGTCGGTGCTGCTGCGCAATTATACGTTTGAGCTCCCTAATGGACCAGAGACTGTCATTGGACGCCATTTGAATGTTCTCCCGCGGCCGAAGGTTGAAGGCGAAGCTGGTTACGATGTTCCTTTACGGGTTCGTCCTTACATGGGGCGGGAGTAGCATATAGATGAACTGTGGTTCAAATCTATCAGAACATTGCACAATTTAGTTAGAAATCAAACCTCGATCTTTCTTGTCGTGAAAATGCAGAGTTTGTCAGACCGACTCGGAGCACAGGATGAGAAGAAATTCTCACGGTTGAACTTACAACTACGTTGAATAATAACCAAGATGTCTCAATAATTGGATTTGTTGGCTAATAAACGTAGGCACAATCTTATAGTAAATTTGTAGCTTTTATTCCTTGATGCGCAATGAACTAACTGTAAGACCTGAATTGAATTCAAGTTGAACCTGTGTTTGGGCTTGTTTATCGTGCATCAAATCAAGCAAATACAGTACAGCAACACGTGATCGTGATCTCTCAACTTGAACCACCACCGTGACTGCCTTCAACACGTTCGCCCCATGAATTGGTACCGATTCACGTCGTGTCTGCCAGTTTCGCTTCGACCATTTTGCAATCGACATATTCGCCGCTACTCTATTACTCAAAACAGACCCAGGTGCGTCGCCTTGTCCGTCGCGTCGGGCTGTTGCCCATAGTAATTTCCAAGCCCGATATTTTAGGTTTACTTCACGGATCCCAGCATCGGATTTTCCGCTGTATACAATCTCAACGCTAGATCATTCTCTCCTCCAATCAAACGACCGTCTAAATTTCTCCAACCATCGGCTCATTCGCCTTCGATTCTCAGCTTTACCAGACCAGACCTGTGTAATACCCCACGACATCAAATCCCGAAAGAGTTCATTTCCGAATGATACTAAAGGATTTCTCTACTACCGCCATGATCGAGATGCCGCCTTCCTGGGGGGCAACCTCCGTCTGCGTATCACAAACAGTGGAGATCCCGCGTCTTTCGCCGAAGGAGCAGATTTCGTGACACCCACAGGGATGCCCTGGCAAATTTCCCTTCCACAACTGACCATTCAACAAGACCACTTTCCGGGTGTTGTTGATCAGCTTCTTGGAGACGGCCTTGTTACACATGAGCAGGTCTCGCGATGTCGAGAGCTCTTTGCCGACATGCCCAAGGTGTTCCCTTCGCGCGTCCTGTTCCGGATGAAGCAAAAATTTCGCACGAGCTTGCATGGCAAGCTCAAACTCCATGTGGTTGGCCATGACGCGGTGCACTACCTTGAATACCCCTTGTTCAGTCGGAAAGGCCGAGTGCCATGGCGTGGTCCGTTTTTCAGAATCTTTCTCTTTACCGTGTGTCACCTGATGCTATCTCTTGTCAGGTTCGATAATTGCTCGATTCGAGCCTGCCGAGAACCCGGAATACGCTGGTCGCAGAATGGTCCACATTCGAGTTGTGAAGATCCCTGAACCTATTACCTCAGGTTTAGCCAGAAGGACGGAAACCGACTTGAAAAGAGTTTTCATCATGCCCGAAGAAGGGAAGTTGTTGACTTTGCAGCTTGACGACGGCACGAGTACTCCGTGGGCGTACGACATCGATGGGCCGAGCAAGGTTTCAGTCGCCCTTCGTGCTCTTTGGGACGTTTCGCTCGTTTCGTGATGCTTATTCGAATCGTATAATGTAACTCGAATTATTTTCAGAGGTTGTTCTGGAGCCGTCAAATTACCCACGCCCTTTGACTGCATTGGTCGGTCTTGGAATTTCAACATTCTTGAAATTCCTGCACCCGCTTGGGAATCTTTTGGCCACAGCGCTAGTCACAACAACCGCCTCGCCAGGCCAGCAATCCCACTCCGAGCCATACACGGAAACCGCAAGACAATCATCTTTCACCATTGGCATGTGCCCAGCTTCAAGAAGTCGCACCCCTTCGTAAACGTCGTCATGCACCCATTGCGAGCATTTGATCATCATGGAGCCCCGCCATAGTTCAGGCTTCGGAGGGGTAAGGCAGTTAACTATAACTTCAAGAATCAAGACTACTTCGAAGAACGGCGGAACTTGGGTCATAGGACCTCACACATGGACCATATATATAATTGGGACAAGGCAGAGTAGGGCTACCACGCACCAGCCCCTCCGTTTTCGCGTAGGAATGACTCCTCTGTTGAAAGCAGTTAGTGCCATTGGTATTGCGTTGGTATCTTTGTTGGGGTCCGTTGCCGCCTTGGATAATGGGGTAGCTCGATTGCCTTGTGAGTTTCAATCCATCGAGTTATCGTTACTATTCGACTTCAACTGTTGACTTGTATTTGTATGGCAGTCTTAGGATACAACAGTAAGATTTTCACCTCAAATTTGTGACATCGACCGACGATCTAAAATTACCGGGAAGCTTGGTATGCGTACCAGGTATGCAAGGCCTTGGAGAATTTCGATAATACCGCGTCTTCTCGCTAATCGAAATCGATTTAATACCACAGTGCAACATCGACCAGGATCTCGTCCTTACTACAGCGAAACTGATGAAATCCCTGGGACTTCTCGTACGTTTTCGCAAACCCAATGATCTGAGTCTGGCATTCATGGACTCCCCACAGGACGTTGGTTACAATTATATCAACATCGACGACTGCTACGCGGAGAAGAATCGTAGTGAGAGTGGGGATATTATTCCGGGTTCGTGTAGCGGCGCTTCAGGATTAAGATTGAGATTGAATTTTGAATCCTCCAGATCAAGTCAGATTCCCTGATATCAAATCCATGACCGACGAGATTCATGATATGGGCTTGTTCGTTTTTGTTTACTCTTCCGGGATTGCGCTATATTGAATCTTATCGACTGTCAGCAAAACCGGAATCGTGAGTGCTTCCGATTGAATTATAAACCAGTGATTTTGCAACGTTACTTAGTATAGGTATCAAACTTTTCCGGTTGACGATTCGAATGTTGCTAACAAAATCTAGTGATTCTGGTTGGTATACCTGTGCGGGATATCCGGGATCGTTCATGAATGAACTCCGTGATGCGACTACCTTTCAAGATTGGGGGTTCGATCTGTTGAAGTCAGTGCTATTCGTCTACTGATTCTGACTTGGTTGAAGCGTTCTGTAGATACGATAATTGCGCCAGTGCGTAGTGCTTCGTCTATGGCTTCTTTTTCTGCTACAATATTTTGCGCAGTTCCATATGACGATATCATTCGACAAGGGATGGTTGGGAGTGCGTTCTCACTTTCTCACTGTCACTACACAGACGTTGATTTGTATTCTTGTTAGAATTCCAGCGCATGGCAGATGCGTTGGCCACACTTGCGCAGACTTCTGGAAAGCCGCCACTTGTCTTTTCTCTCTGTCAATGGGGATGGGTTCGTACGATAATTATAATCCTTGTCTGATTATGTCCTCTAACTGGCTCCTCTCTTAATACTAGAATCAAGTCTGGATGTATGTATCATTCATAACTCTCTGTTCGTAAATCAGCTCATGATCAAATTATCGTTCGAATTCAGCTGGGGAAAGAATTTTGGGCATAGCTGGCGTGTAAGTGCCTCCTCTCCTCCAAAACCCTTGTTGACGGGACCAATGTGGTGTACATAGATTACGAACGACCTTGCACCCGAGTGGGACGTGCTGGCCCCAATCATCAATGTGTATGTCCATTTCTGGATGAAAACGCTATTGTTTATTTGATATCTCATATAGCAATTCGTTCATCTCTCAATTTTCCGATTTCTGGGGCCACAATGATATGGACATAGTAAGTAATTCAACCATTGGTGTCCATCTAGTCGCTGAAGTTCTCCCCAATAGTTGCAACTCGGGAACGGCAATCTGACGTTTGACGAGTCGAAGTCGCACTTTACCGCCTGGGCATTGTTGAAGTCTCCGCTTTTAGTATGTTTCCGTCTTCGTCTTCGCGTTGAAAGTTGTTCATGCACAGGAAAATCAGATAAGCACGAATGTCTGTTGAATATCATATTGATTCATCTATAGAATTCCAGCTGAATCCGTCTTGGCAGATGTCTGCGATTACCTCAGAAGTTCTCGAAATTCTGAAGAATACAGAAATTCTTGCTATCAACCAGGACCCCGTAATCGGGCAGAGTATTTCGCCCTTCCGTTGGGGCATCAATGTGAGCTTCCCATTACTTTGCTCTGTGCGTCGTAGCTGTGCTCAGAATCATATCCTCGCAGGCGGATTGGACAAGTAACGGCTCCTTCCCCGCCCAATACTGGAGCGGCCCGTCGGAAAACGGAACAGTATTCATGCTCGTGCGTTCAAATAGTTATTGAATGACCCTTTTCCGATACGACTGTTCGATTATAGCTCAACACACTCAACGAACCATCTGAAATGTTTTTTAACCTGACTGAATCGCCTTGGATTCGCGCAGGTCGCCAGTATTCCGTTCGGGTCAGCATTTTAAATTCCTATCTGGCTTGTCCGAATTTGACTCAATGCTTGGCATGTAGGACTTATGGACGCACACCGACAATGGGACCGCAGTGCGCAACTTCACGGCTCACGACGTCCCTGCACACGGCGTGGTTGCGCTCCTTCTCAAAGATGCCGGTGACGAACCCACCGGACTTGAATTTCCGTGCGCCGTTTGGATCCAATGCATGGATCAGAACGGTACTCTCGTTGGTGTGTAGCTTTTCACGACTTACATCAGTGTCCCTAACATCATCATATGTAGAAGGGTGATAGTGTACTGTATGTGACATTTTTTTGGACCCTCTTGTATCATCACACTTGAAGTTGAATTTTGAGTTTTTCGCGAAATGACGAGATGAATTTCTTTCTTGGACAAAGCGGTCATTGAACACATCAATGAGGAGTTGAGACTGGTAGGAAGATACCTACCGAAAGCTCATCCGCCATGATTTCATGGCAGGACTGCTTCAACTCGAAAGTTCAACCACAGTTCGATTTCCTTCGGTCGTATTCGGAGTTTTGCTCTCGAATTTGTCCGACACACCGAACCTTAACCTTAACGTCTATCCTCGTCAGCGTTGAGCGTCGATGAGTTTATGCTGCCATCGCCCCCTTCGACGATGGCCATGTCGTCCTCCACGAGATATGACTCGCTCTCTCCATTCATCTCCAACTCTGTGCTCGACCTACCGCGGCTACAACATGCATGGCACCCTTCGCGAATGGGCCTTACGCATGATTCGGAAAGAAGATGTTAAGTACGCTGCGCGCTCAGACTCTCGTCGCCCACACAAGCATATCCCCTACTCTGAGCACGTCAAGGAGCTCGCAGATCGCTATGTGCACCAGGAAATTCGCAAGAAAGAGCAGAGAGATGCCCCGCCGAGAGGTCGCGCAGCCCGGCTCGTTCGCGCGGCGGATAAGCTGCTCGCAGAGGCTGGCAACCCGTTCGAGGCAAAGGGACGAAAAAATGGTGCGCGCGTTGCCGCAGATCGTCGGGGTCGACTGAGGGAGGCACTCCGACTCTACATGCGTGCTTCTCAAAGGCCCGACGGCTCCATGCCAGTCTTCGGCTCGCGCATCTGGGGCACTACACACTTTCTGGAACGACGTATCACCAAAACGGCGGAAAAGCTCGAAAATGCGGAGAGGGTGACCCGTGTGCATTACACGCCTGTAAAGGAAGATACTGTCAAGTGGGGTGTAACTGCTCAACCTCGGAGGGAGTTGGACGAGCCGTTGGAGTGGGTCAAACACGAATCACCTCTTTCGCCAGATTTGCATCCCACTTCGCGGGGACTGGCGTACAAGAAAGAGCAACAGCTTCCTACATTGCATCGACTCGCACCGTCCGCCGTCCAACGCGCCAAGCTGCCCCTCCTCCAAGCTTTTCCAGGGGTCGGTCATGTTGGAGGGCAAGTTCTGAGTGTAGGACACGCTTCATATGCGAGCCGTGGGCTTCTCGGCACTGTAGTGCCTCCGAACACACCCTCATCACCGTCAACTCTATCCAGTGCGCCACCCCGCATCTACGACACCGCGCACCCCACCACCTTCTTTTCTCTGCCGACAGTCACGAAGCAAGACCCATTCTACGCCCCACCGGACCCAACCGCCCTGCGCAGCCCGCCTTCAACGCGTCGAGGCAAGCTGCTGCGCTGGATGCGCGATAGTAAAAAACGGGAGCACCTCGCGATGCGATACTTCCCCGCGCTGGCCCCGCCACCGCCTGCGCCCGTGTCTGAGAAGCGCGTGAGCTCCGCCACGGGCATGGTGTCGCCGTTTGACTCGCCGGACGCGGAAGCGACGGGCGCGAGGAGTGCTTTTACTTCAATGACACATACGCGACCTGAGCTGGCCTGGGTTCGTCAGCCTGTGAGTCGCTTCCTTCCATCCCGCTCTCGAATGTCGTGTTGTGAATTCTCAACTGATATTTTATTTGTAGCCCCCGCGTACGGCGACGCCTTCGCTCGCACACGCACTTCGTGTAAGGCTCGCGGGGAGGGTTCGGTTGTTTTCGGCACAGGCAGGGCAGATTGGTGAATGGCGGTGAAACGTGAAACCCTAACTTAAAGACGATGCCCGCCATTCATCGACGGGGTCATTGTGTGCCTACAGTCTTCCCCTTCGCCGAATAGGTGGGGCTGCGGGAGAGTTGGGACAATGGGAAGTGGCACATTTTTCACGGCGGCAAGACAACCAATTCCAGTCCTCTTCGAGACTGCCTAGTAGTTCTCAGTCTACGCCTCTCGTCACTACCTCACTGCGTCTCGATTGTAGAGCGCGCGCTGTAGAGTTGGCAGCTCCATACTTCCGAGCTAATGTGATGAAGAAGATATGGTGTCCACTGAAACGACGACCGCCGACTAGGTCCATGGCCCCCGTCCCCATTCCTTCTCCGCTTCCCATGTTTCCATCCAGGGGACTGACGCCTTGGTGCATGGCCTCGCTCTCAATATACGAACGCTCTCCTACTGTCGTCCCAGCCTCCACGTTGACAGTCTGCGCTGTAGCTGCCAGTAAGGTCACGCCTGTGGGACACTGGGAACTGGCACAGTTTTCCAACGACAAGATACCCGGTTCCAGTCCACTTCGCGACTGCCCAGCAGTTCTCAGTCTACGCCTCTCGTCACGAACTCAATGTAGAGCGCGCACTCATAATCTTGTTGTGGCGTTGACGGCCCCATCTTTGGAGCTAAAGCCTAATGTGATGAAGATATGGCGTCCACTGAAACGACGGCCGTAGTGGGGTCCATGGCTCCCATCCACTCCTCCGCTTTCTAGGCTTCCATCGAGGGGATTGACGCCTTGGTGCATGGCGTCCCCGCTCGCTCTCAATATACGAACGCTCTCCTACTGTCGTTCCAGCCTCCACGTTGACAGTGTGTGCACTGTAGCCGGCAGTAAAGTCACGCTCGCCCGCCCAAGCCCCGCCTCGTCGATGTCCTTGAACTCGCCGATCACCCGACCTAAACCCATAGCCTCATCCGACCCTTTGCTACAATATCCGAATTGTGCAGAAGAGCCGACGTTTGAGGACGTTGGCCTGCTTACTTGCCTGCTGCCCGACGCTCATCTCCTGCTGTCGCGGATCCATAAATGGAACGAGCGATCCTCATTCAATGCGGGAAAATATCCCCTGATGACGGCACCTTGTTCCGGCACTTCCCGATCCGAAGTACTTAAGCAAATGAACTCGTATGAATGACTCTGATCTCTACACCGTTCAGACCTCTTCACAACCCTCTCATTCATTTCATCATGCGTCCTGCGCGACATTTACGTCTCTTCTCGCTCGGACTGCGACCTCGTCCTATGCCTATGCGCCCCTTTTACGCAAGCCCAACGCTCTCCTCCTCCTTCATGTCGACGCAGCCCGAACAAACAATCGAAAAACAGAAATCATACTTCCGCCGCCTCGATGACCGCATAGCGGAGAAGCTTGGGATCGGGAGGGGTATGCGCATCACCATATACGCGATATTCGGCGTCACTACCGCGATCGAGACGTGGTTCTATTGCTTTTGGGCGTGGAATTGGTGGAAGCGCAGAAATGCTCTGGAAGGCGAGGAGAATGTTGAAACTTGATAGTAATACGGTGAATTGCAGGTGATTGATCTTGTGCTCAACCACGACTGTGCGTTGACTAAATTATCTACAGTAGCGGTGAAAGTTGCGAGGGGATCAAGGGGAATATACCATTTGTTCACGGCCTTGTGCATTGTAGATACATCCCTACTCTAGTCTCTACATAGTTCTATAATCGAAATGTTCGAACAATCTGTCAATGTCGATGTAGTAGTCGACTATGAGCGTAGCTTTCACTTGGGACTGTTTTACTGGAAGTAATGGTCGGGCCGTGCAACTCGAATATGAGGTGAGCGTGATAGAATCATCAACAAAATTGAACTTAAGCCGTTGCTCAATCTCAATACTCAACGGGTGTTCCCTAACAACTCACTTCAACCTGGATTCTCAAACCTTGCCGCATGAAAGTTTCTTCGTCTCCGTTCAATGCAATTTGATATTTGTTTGGGGTTTTACAACATTGGAATGTGCTACAGATTTCCCTAGAGCGCGACACCGCGGTAGGTGGACATTTGGCCCTTGAGACGGGTAATTTGACCGGCGGTGAACTCAGTGTAGCATGCATCGTCAGTGTAGTCCATGTAGTTGTCTGTCAACGTATCAGGATGCTGCGAGCTTTGGACGGAAGTGACAACTCACGGATGGGGTCGACACCGGCGCTCGAGCAAGTGTCGCGACCAGTGGGGCAGCCTGAAGCCGGGCTGGCCTCAGCAGGGGTGTCGCTAACCTGGTCGCCAGATCCGGAGCAGCCACCCTGGAAAGTGTGGTACAAGCCGACCTGTTTGGAGATAAGGTGAAAGAAGGCAATAGAAAACGACACTTGAACGTACCCAGTGTCCGGCCTCGTGGATGAGAGTTCCACCGCTATAAAAAGGCTTCAGAAACGCGGAGCGCAATCACGCAGATAAAAAACTAACAGGTTGAAGGGGGCGGCGGCTCCACCGGGCGTGGAGGAGAAAAGCATGACGACACCATCGTCCTTGGGGGCGCCGCTGTATGATGAAGGGAAGGTGGAGTAGCCGAGAAGCCCAGCGCCAGAGCCAGAGGTAAAGCCAACAGCTGGGATTGTGTTCAAAATCTTTTCCCCCCGACTCTTGAAAGTAGCGACTCACTGTACACGTTCAAGTCGGCAACGCCACCGGTGCGGAGAGAGTTCTTCATGGAAGTCTGCGCAGAGCTGTCGGGGCCCGCATTGTTGAACCAGTTGGCATTGACCGTGCGGGTCGTGCCACCAAGGGTCCAGGTGATTCCTGTGCCAGCATACGCCTTGTTCATGACCGAAACTTGGTCGGCGAGCTGAGAATCACTGCACAAAATTTGAGGCAAGTTCACTTGAGATGCAGGAACAGTACGCACGGAACGTTCCCCCCAGCAACCGTCGAGTCCTTGCTGACGACATGGAAGTAGATCTGGAATGCGACATTATGGTGAGCGGGTCGGAGTTGTGGATATGAGGTCGCAGTTACCTTCAGAGTGGCGACCAGAGGTGTCAACGACGTGTGAACAACCTTGTTCGCGGCGAAGTGAGCCTCGGCCGCGATGAGGGCTTCCGCAGTGATGTTCGTCCCGCAAGCCCTTCATGAGCCCAACGTATGAGACTCAAGTCGTTGCATGTAGGGAATTGGAGACATACCTGATCTTGGGCGAGGCAGCAAAGACAGACGATGCAGCGAGCAGGAGGGTGGCGGGGAGGGCGAAGAACATGGTCGACGACTGGGGAGTAGAGACCTACGTATTCTGGGGCAAGGCTTTATACTGTACTCCAGTTGCTTCGGCAACAAGTATTCAACATATGGGTGAGTCGAGATAAGCCGCGCCAAGTGGAGAGATGTTCGCCAAGACAACAGAGTATACCGGCGTCGATGTGATTGCAATGCGGAAAGAAACAAAGGAAGCAAGGACACAGCAGATGCCAAAGCTCTAATGTTGGGGCCGCCGGAACAGGTGCAGTACAGGTGCACGCGCATCTTGCGCATATCTTGTTCGAAGACACATGTAGTCTCGCCGGCATTGGATATTCTCGACAATGCTATCACTGGATAAGAGGCTTCTTCCTTACAAAATCACGAACCGCGTTCGGGCGAGGTGGGTATTACCTGGATACCTACCTCCCTACCACCTGCACCGCTGCTCTCGTGCACAATTGCCAAGCAAACACTGGTAGGTCGAAATCAGCAGCCTCCCGCTAGTGACTGCCGTAGGACTTTTGAGGCTGCGAAAATGCTATATTCGGTCTTGAGTATGGAGTTTGGTCCGAACCTGAGGCTAGAAAATCGGGATAGTGGAAGCAGGCCATAGCTATAGTGTACCAGGACTCGTTAAGATAGCGCGACACGTCGGGTGCCAAGAAAATTGGAGCTTCGAATATCACCGGTTGATTGAGATCGCTGATCCCGAGAGTCACTGAAAGTCCCGGCAGCAGTTTTGGGGACGTTCATCTTCAAGTCGTCAGCTTGACTCTGAGCTTCGGAACGTTATACAGTACTTGCTCATTTGTGCCATATTGCGACGCTGAAGAACGGGAGTCAAGATTTCCGATTGATATGGAGATACGGGCGGGGGCGGGAGTGGGGCGGGGGGTTATGACATATGTACTAAAATTAGTTGGGTTAAATTTGGGGTCTCGGAAGCAACTCGGAATAATGCCGAGGCCGACCACCACTCTCCGCACACTGTAGTCCACTGTGGGCTGTATAAAGCGGAATGATCACTGACCACGACCAAGAAGACAGTGACTTTGAACTCACAATGTGCTACACTTTCTCCATATGCAGGATTTGTGGCCCAACGGACGAGTCGTAGCTCCAGATCCTCAAAATTTTGGGGTCGGAGGAAGATGAGTTTCGCAAGACATCCCTTCCACGAGCGGCCAGCTCTTCGAGTGGCAGCAACTCCGTCCGATCCGGGTAAAACACAAATCCCAGGTCACTCAGGTGTCCGAAAACCCGTTTCAAGCGCACGAAGAAATCATCTGCAGTCTCCAGATGGACTCTGGTCGAGATGGACAGTGCTTTCAAGGAAGGGAAGTCTCGCCCAATATCTTCTAGCGATCTGTCCCGCTCCGAAATGGCCTGGTAGCGACGCGGCCGGAGGCCTGCAATAGCTTCGAGGTATGGGGTCCGAGTCTTGGCAGCGCGCAGAAGGGGGCTATTTTCGGAGAA
This sequence comes from Favolaschia claudopus, assembly GCA_037176885.1. NCBI lineage: Eukaryota > Fungi > Basidiomycota > Agaricomycetes > Agaricales > Mycenaceae > Favolaschia > Favolaschia claudopus. The sequence continues at coordinate 1,646,044 of JAWWNJ010000011.1, read as the reverse complement.
GGACGCCCCGGAGAGTGTTTTGAGGTTGGGGAAGCAACCCAGAATTCCGTCTAGATTGTCTTGAACAGCGAGCGCGACAATTGCGGGAAACGACGTGTTGCCAGCAAATGCATAGGAAAGGATCGAGACAACGTCAAATGAAACGCCGTAGTATATCTGGAGTCCGGTGAGGTTGGGCAGGGTTCGTATGAATTCGAGGAGGAAGAAAATGGCTTTCATGTCGGATCGCGTCCAAGACCTCATCGACAAGTGTATCGACTTGATGAATGGAAAAATAACGGATGTGAGCGCAGAATCGGCACATGCCTCCTGGAGGTTGGGCTTCGACACCTCAAGGTGCTCCCACGATTTTGGAAGAAAGATCTGTCGCAGCGATAGACAGGTCTGCGAAAGGCTACGCAGCACCTCACGTTGTACACGGCGTTCCCCGATGTGCTCTTCACGCGTCAGGGGGGATAGAAAGGTGAAAGAAGACTCGTGGTAAGACGCAATTTCGACTAGAAGCTCGGTAGGAAGGTCAGTGAGAGCGCATTTCGTGGCCATAGCGGAGCTGATTGAGAGGAGTGGTCGGACTGCGCGTGTCTTGTTGTCTAAAGGCTTCTTTGGCACCTTCCTTTTTCGAACTTTGGCGTTGTGGCCTAATTTGGTAAGAACTACATCAATTTTAATTTTTCCCAGTCTCCACAAGTCTTTTTCAGCGCTTCAGCCTCAACGCCCGGCGGTCGGCGGGCGGCTCCAATTCCATTGAACACAAGACTCGCTGCTCACTCGCGACTATCTGCTCTTCAAGTTCTCTGATGAAATACTGTATACTTTCGACCAAAGGTTCAGGTGACGGGTGACGGGGACCCGTGAACTGAACAATTTTGCAGGTGGTGACGGGTGACACAGACTTTTTTCGTTCAAAAAAGGGTAAAAAACGTCAAAAATCGCGGGCCGGCTGTCGCCGGCCTACCATATATGGTAATTTGCGGTGCTGTGAACTATTTGTTCAGTGAACAACGAAGGTGACGGGTGACACCCCGTGAACCTTTGGTCGAAAGTATACAGTACATTCCTTCACTTTTCATCGCACAGCCAAAATTAAACGAATCGTGACCGGACTGCCAGATCCTTGTGGAAGCTACTATAGTAGAGTAGATCAACTCATCTAGAGGCGTCTCGACCATCAACAATCCAGCAGGCCACTCACGGAAGCCACTGCTCTTCTATCTCGTCCGACACCTTTAGAGACAATTTAGAGGTCAGAGCGATTCGTATGAGCTTTCGAGCTGACTCATAGTCGCATACGAGTCGTACACTACCAGTGAGTGGATGCCAAGTTTGAAGTTCTCTCCTATTATAACTATTGAAACTGTCTAGACTATCGGTCAAAGTGAACCTCGTCATTTGTAGAAAGAAAGGTTTTTTTATAAGGAACGATTTCGCACACTCCAAATTGAACAAGAAAAGCATAGTTCGTTCGCTCTCTACAAGAAAGACGTATGGGTACGTGTGTATATTTATATTTCGGAACCTAACCTATGTCCATCCCATTCAGAATTTCGATTGCAGTCGTCAAGCAGCACGCGACTCCTCAACCTCCTTTGGCCCGGTGCCGGTCTTCGCCGCCAAGCGCATCTGCTGTCGTCCCTCGCGCTCACGCGAGAACTGACGAGGAAGAAGGGCCATGCCGAGGAAGTAAAGCACCCAGAAGACCTGCGTCAAATCTCCAAGGTAAATATGGTACGCCTTTCATCAAAAGATAAAAAAATCACGCACAATGATGAGGGCAAGCCATGCGTGTTTGGCTGAGCCAGGCACTTGATGGAGACCTCCGGTGAGAAGCCACTCCGTGTAGAGTCCATAATGCACCTAAATTATCGTCATTAGGCCGTATTACTACGAGGAAGTGTTTCAAGTCACATACTTGATATGCAGCCAGCGCTAGTATTGCGAGGCCAAGTACGACATGGAAATAATTTTGTGGTGGACGATGACCGCCGAACAGCTTTCCCATCTTCACGAAATGGATGAAAATGCCAACCAGCAATTGTATCACATATAACGCGATGAGCGAGACGCCTATTTTCTGATGGGGATCTTCTAGGTTTTCCAATTCCAGCATCTTCGCGGCATTGAATCCCATAGCCACGCCCGCAAAGATTACTGGCCCGGACAAAACGAGTTGAATAACTGCATGGCCCCAGAACCATCTGAAGAGTTTACGTGGGAAGCAATGGTGAGTCTCGAACCGACGATTGTAACTTCAACACCAACACACCTGCGTGTGAATGTACGCGCATAGCGTGCCAGGAGGACACCAAGAGGCAACAGAATCAAGAATCCGACGGTGCATAGTATGGCGTGCCTGCGAGCTACGACCTCGATCGGGGTCAAAGGAAAGTCGAAGAAGCCTCCCGCCGTTCCTCCCGGATCTGCATCCTCCGCGCCGCCGTCGCCGCCGCCCCTACCCTTGCCGCTACCACCGTTGTCATCAAACTCGAAGCCTGTAGCCATCTATTATCGTGGATCTGAAGAAGTCGTGCGGAGTATTGCAGGAAGCGCAGAAAAGGGACTCGGAGAGGCGTCGTCACAGGTCGTGGTAAGTTCGCAAACGAAGGTGGGCCCACAAACCTTTATAAGACAGCCCTTTAATTTAGCCGCTTTCCAATCCGGTGCCCTCGAGGTCGAGATATGCCGGAAAATAGACACGCTTTTAGTGGTCAGAGACTCCACTGTGGAAGAAAGGAAGTCTGCCGCGACACAGCGTGTGAAATTCCCAAGGCAATTCGAACATGAGTTGAACCACTGAAATATAATTTGACCTAGATGCGGGAAGACGCCGAAGGGGATTTCGTGTGTTGGAATGAGAAAAATAATGAGCCGGAGATCCCTCCACCTGAAATTTGTTGGTTGGGCAGGCCCGGCAGGGTGAGCCAGGATTTCCTCAACTTGATGGCCGCTCCGAGGCGTGTTGGATAGGTCAGCATTTTAGGAAAAACGTCTCACGGTTGCGCAGCGCACATAGCCTTCGCTAGCGTCAGAGTCTTGAACTCTAACCAAACACGAAGTTTTGCTCAGGTGAACTGCGGAGTACCAAGCCAGATACTTTCCAAATTCCAACTTGGGATATGGCGGGATAATTCGCCTGCCCGCTCCGTTTTTCCGTCCCATGATTGTACGCACCGTTCTGGTTCGGTCTCTGAAAATTCAAATAATCCGCTCTCCTTTGATTGCACCAAATATGCCATGTATCTCATGAGGTAACGCCTCCGAAGTTGGTGTCAAGTTGAACAATTTATTTCGATTTTGAACATGCCGAGTGTGCCGAGATAATTTTGTTCAGGGGTCCCCAACAATCTTTACCCAACGTTCGGGAATAAAAATCTTTGCAGTGGTAATAGCTCCTCTTCCGTGTCGAATATGCTTCCAAGCGGAATCTGGTAGCAATGGGGTCTATGGCGGAGCGGCCGGTCTTGAGCCGGCCCAAATGGCTTGATCCGATGAATCCCGGCGCGATCATCTTTTGATCTCCGGTGTCTTTCCACGGTTCACCAGCTCAAGTTTAAATTCCCGTTTGGAACGCCGGAATTCATTGTACACTGTTAGTTGGAAATTTCACTCGTTCATGCACATCTTCATATGATCAGCTTGCTTACATGTCAGCAAGATCAACACGAACCACACAAGAATTACATGATAGAAATTGAAGTTCAACTTAACCCGGCGGGTTAGATGGAATTATTTTCTCTCTGAGAAAAGAACGAGGCATCGTTCCGTCGTTTGGTCTATCACTTCGGCTTCGGCTTCACTTGAACGTGTTACATCATTGACCGTGGCTTCAAGTTCTTATCCATGCTTTTCTTTTGCTTCGGAGAAGCTATACCGTCAATCTAAATAGGATGTGGAACTCTAAATGTCAAAAAGTAGAAAATAGATGAAATAATACGTCGGGGGTCAGCGCTGTGCAACCTCGAATATATATAACACTTGAACATCGCTGCTCGGAGCAAACCGGGTATAAACGATAACCGACTACTGCCGCCGTACCTATGCCTGAATATTTATCCGTTTGCCTCCGACGGTTTGGGGCAAGTTTGGGGTGGAACGGTCGGAAGAAATGCAGGTCGAAGGACTACTGCTTATTGCAACTCAACCACGGAAAGACAGTTTGAATCAAGAGGATATCGATTCATTGAAAGAGACTGGACTGGCTAATAATACATTTGTTTGGGGCAAAATGGTGGCTACAAAAGAGGGTAACGAGGAGAGTACTGGCGAGATCTGGGTCCTATCGATAAGGAGGGTAACTAGGAAAACGAAAGAGCTGGTGATACAGTGGTGCGAGAGGGTAAAACTTCGATGTATCACAAGTACGAGTACGATCGAGTGGAAAATAGCTGGGTGGGGGAGTCGTGTAGAATTCTAGAGTAACGTTGCCAAAAGTAATTTAAAAGAAGCAACGCAACGGAGCGCGTATTAGCCCCCGCGAGATGGCGGAGGTGGGTAACGAGGTTGGTGGCCATGGCCACGGCCTGGCTGGCTGCCAGGATGGGTCGAATAAGGGATAGAATATTGTTGGTCCTCTTCGTATGGGGAGGGAATCATAGACGCCTGCTGGGCGGCGACGGCATGAGAGTCGCGAGAGGATAAGGCAGAGGAGCGATAGTGCTCCTGACGAGAGCGACTGATAGGCTGTTCGATAGGGCTGAGCGAACCAGAGTGATGGGACCGCTGAGGTCTGTATGAAGTTGGGGATGCAATTTGGCGAGAGGACGAAGCGTAAGGTGAGCTGGACATTGGCTGCTGCTGCGCGTAAGGATTGTGTTGCGGGGCGTGCGTGACGATGGGCGACAAGCCGGGATTGTTTAAGCGAGAGGTGATAACGTCGGGGAATTGTGAAAAGAATAAAGCAGCGACTAGCAAAGCACTGGAATGTTCGGCGGGGAAAATAATGATCCCGCCTCCTGGAAAGCTGTCCGGGCCCCAGGGAGAAATAGCGACCTGGATCAGATGAGTCAAAGGTTTATTTTGTGAGCAGTGCTCTGGAAGACTTACAATTTGGTTTTCGAAAAGCATGCGCGATAAAGAGCGAAAATTAGTCAAATTGACTACGTTGGCGTCTGGGTCGGGCAGACGGTCCGGCATGAAGGTAGAAATGGGGGGTGCATGCTGCTGAATCCAGGCGCGGACCTCTTGTAGTAAAGGGGGACCGCGCGCGAGATAGGCGAAGAACTGGGAGGGCCAACGACGAACGTCACTATCAGATAAGCCAGATGTTAATTGGTCGTATGTAGCCTCGCCTCTAATAAGGACGCACCTATCTCCGTCAGTCTCGACTGCCGTCACGCGAATCTCCTGGTTGCTTCCCGGATCCGACGCCCTCATTCCCCTCACAGTCAGGGTGCCTCGCCAGGGTCGGGCTGCAGAGGCAGACTGTGCCTGAGTGGAAGGAGGGGGAATGAGGTTGTCAAGATGGGTAGGCAGACGGAAAACCATTGAAGGGAAAGAGAAAGGGAAAGTGATAATTTGAGATTCGTCGTCCGGACTTTATTAACCAACGGGAGAATGGTGTACATAATACGACTTCGGAGCCTATGTTGAACGTAGTTATGTTGGAGTACGGGTAATTCGGGACCTGAATTGGAGAAGAATACCGAGGCGAGAGCTGGTTACTAGAGAATATGCTCGGCTGCGACAGAGGTCAATTCCGGGAAAGGACAAGACTCGAAGAGGAAGGAGACACGAAAATTGATATTTACGACATAAAGTGATGTGCCCTGAAGCAACCGCAGATAACAGCGATCACTGCGCGATCATGCGGACTCAAACCTAAATCATGACTCCCATCACCTCCATCAATGAAGCAATTATCGCAGACCAAGTGGCGGTGAAACCACCGTAGATCACGCGTAAATCTGCGTGAATCAACGTTGAAATCGAGAAATTTGTGTTTGTTCCATCCGGTCCCCTCCCCTTCTGTGAATCGTTAACTCGCTAGTCTACTGTCTGGTACTTCCCAGCCCGAGAGGAGGATTGTTTTACCCCGGGAAACACCGGTTCCGTATGTCATAACGACGCAGAATATTGGAGAGACTTCTGAGGGTTACGGCAATACGGGGTTGTCGGTCTCGCGAATCGGAAGTGTTGAAAACTCGGAGAGGGAGGAAGAGGGAGGAGCGACGGAACAGACCACGTTGTCGCCACGTTGTTAGGGACCTACCGGGCGAAATCGGCCCGCAAGCGGAACCTGCCCATCCCGTGCCCTTGTTCAATCTCCATTCGTTGACGTATATGAAGGAAGAGTTGGAAGAAAGTCTCAGATTTTCAAAATTCCATGGCGACCTCAATCTCAGCGTCGCCACTCACGTCGGTCTGCAGATCGTTAGCGTCGGTCTGCTCGGGGCTTACCATCGTCATTCCCTTGGGTTCCTATTGCTTCATCCGGTTCTGCAGTCATCGTGCTGTTCCTGGTCAACAGTTTCAATTAAGGTACACGTACATATCGCAATTGCAATCTTCGAGCCACTAAAAGTGTCCGTCTAGCTACCAACTCCCAATTCATTTTCTTTTCTTATGCCGCGATTCTCGCACCAGGAATTTTCGATTGACGTCGTCTGGGTACTGGCGTTGACTGCGCAGACTCGAGCTGGGACGGTAATGTCAGACACTGAGGCGCAATACGAAAGAGACTGACCTTATCGTCCAATTTGGCCAAACTTTGCATGTGCGTCGCTTTCAGCTGGGAAAGCACGTCTTTCAGATCTTCTATCGTCGCTGCGTCGCCGTCTTTCAGCGCTTGCAACGCCAGAAGCTCCTCCTCCAGCTCTAGTACTCGCACTTGAGCATTCTCGCGCTCCTCCTCCACTGTCTTCACCCGGCGTTGTTCGGCTTCAAATGCATCAGTCAGTCGACTCACATCACTCTCCAAGCGGCTCTGGACGTCCTCCCGTTCCTTTCGCAAGCTATCCGCTTCCATCGTGAGACGAGATACTTCCTCCCGAGCCGTCGACAGCGAAGCCTCCAGCGCGAGATAGGCGGAATCCCGCTCGGCTATGTCGGCAGCGTACTTGCATTCGGCAGTAGCGACAACTTGCTCCAGCGCCCGGCGAGTCTTGTCGGATTCCTCCAGCTGCACGCGTAGACTCCGCCCTTCATCCACTCTGACAACGAGCTGTGTTTCCAGAGAGCCCGCCTGAGTTTCGGAGTCGCGTAATTTCCTCGCCGTATCCTCCAACATCGCAGCCGAGGCCGCAAGTTCCGCCATCAGCGCCATCTTAGCGGCGTCAGCTTCAGCCAGCTGACCATTCTTCCTCTCTTGGGTCACTCGAAGATCGGCCTCGGCATTGCGCGTTATCTCGAGTGTCGCGGTAACTTCCTTCAACGCGCTCTGGAGCTCTTCCTTCTCCGCCGACAGATCGGTCAGCTGCCGCTCCTTCCGCTCCAACGACGCCTCCAGCACCCCATTTGCATTGGTCCGGTTCAGCAGCTCCTTCCTCAACTCTTCCACCTCAAGCTTCTTCGACTCTATAATCGCACGAAGGTTACTCCCGGCAGTCTCGAGAATCCCCATCTTCAAGCGCAAGTTATCCGCATCGCTCCGAGCTTGGGTCAGCTGCTCCTGTAGCTCACGCTGCGTCGCGATGCGTTTCGTCAACGCCTCGTCAAGGGCAGCCATCTGTGGCCTGAGAGCCTCCGCACCAGCTCGCATCTCCGTCAAGACTCGTTTAGTAGCCGTCAACTTGGCGTCAGCTTCCGCTAGCCGCGCGAGCAAGCCCTGATTATTCGTCTCTGCCTCGGACAGCTTCTGTGACGCAGCCAAGGAGGCGGCTTCGACTCGAGCGACTTCCTCCTTGAGAGAAAGCTCCCGCGCCTTAGCCTCGTGAATACAGAGATCAAGTTCTGCAATACGCTGCAGCAGCGGCTGGCTCGACGCCTCAGCCTCCAATGTCATAGCTCGTTGGGCAGACAACTCGTCGACCAGGCGTGCACGCTCGCCGATAAACTCGGCACTGGCAGCACCCTGAGTTTCGAGCTGATTCCGGAGGGAAGCGATAGTCGACTCGGATGATTCGGCTGTGGTGTGAGCAGCCTCGACCTCGTTACGCAGACGGGACAACTCGTTCATGGTCTTGTTCTTTTCGATTTCCAAATTCGTCATGAGGGCTTGTCTTTCGTTAACGAGACGCTGGATTTCTGCGGCTTTCTCGGACATGGAGGCTTCTAAATCCGCTTTGGCGCGTTCGAGAACAGGGATTCGGGATATGGCGGTATCATTGTCGGAGATTTGATTTTCACACATGGCAAGATTAGTTTGGAGGGTAGAGATGCGGGTATTCTTGTCGGAAAGCGACTTCTGCATGTCGGTATATTGGGATTGAATGTCGGATAATTTGTGCGCAAGGTTCTGGAATTCAATATTGCGAAGATGTAATGCTTGTTCGAGAGACGATGTCTAAATCCGTGAGCCGGAATCCCAACTCATGAGAGAAAATTTACCTGGTTTTTGGAATTGACTTTCATAGGTGACGCGTCGGGCGTGGCAAGAGGAACAATAAACGGAGGCGCAAAATCAGATTCGGGTTCAGGCTCATCGAACATGGCGTCGTCGTCGAGGTCGTCAGGATCGCGCTCGGTTGGTGCAGGGGTGGGTTGTTTACTAAGCTGATTAATGAAGGAGCCTGAGTGTGTGCGAATCACGGCGTTGGGGAGGGGGCGCAAAGGCGTCGACATTCTGTTCTCGACATCACTAGAAGAGGTGAGAACGAGAAGAGCCGGCGACAATTGATACGTACACCGAGTTTCTCCTGGCGTTGAGTTGACTCTGCAAAGTATGTACTTCCTTGTCCTTGTGGTCGATGATCTCCTTCAGACGCATAACCTCCTCGCTCTCGTCCTCCTCAAGCTCGGTCAAAGGCGAGGCTGCCCGTAGTCGCTCCGCTTCCTGAGCGCGCTTCAAAATCATCAGCTCTTCGATCAACTTGTCTACTGTCAGCAAAGATTCATGAACTCAGCGAAGCGAGAAGCGCACCTGGGCTTTAGTCTTCTTGAAAGCAGGGTCATTTGTCTTGCTGGATGCCACCGACGTCCGTGGGCGCTTGCGGCGTTTAGGTGGCACGTATTCAGGCTCAGAGTCTTCATCTTCGGACAGGTTTGTATGGCGCGGTCGTTTCACAGGTGAGGCTGCTGGTCTAGGAGCGTTCGAGTGGGTGACCTGCTTCCAGAGCAGGTCCTCCTGGTCGGGAGACAGGCTGTCGTGAGCGGGGAAGCCCAGCGAATGGCGCGTGTCTTGTATACTGATAGTATAGCGTTGAGTTTGAATCAAACACGCAGCGAGATGAATGGCATTACTGTTTCTTCCCCCCTGCAGTGAGGGCGACAGTACCCGCAGATTCAGAGGAGAATATCCCGTCCTCCTCCTGAGAATGACACGTCACGCATGGGAATGGAGGCGGAGAGGATATAACGACTACTAACCAGACGGTGCACTGCTTTCCCAACCCAATTCTTCCAATGTGGTCCAAGTTTGTCTTTCCGTGCATTGGCGGTTTTCAGAACTAACAGGGGGTGGCATCAAAGATGGGTGAGACGAGGAGAGATGCTCAACACACCCTGTGTCTTCAGAGAAGCGAGATGAACCGCGTGTTTCTTATGTTCTCTTTGAATCTGAGTGAATGAGCCGAGAACGCCTGCAAAAGTCCATGAAGAATAGGTAGCTATAGGTCGATTGTCGCCACATACGCTCAGCATAAGTGTAATTGAGGACTTTCTTGCTCTTCGATGCAACCATGGTATCGCAGAGGGATGTATGGGGTATCGCACAAGCACTGAAGAGTCGTTGGTCGTGGTGGCAGGAAGATGGAGGGAAAGGGGCTTGTGACGCGTTTTGAAGTAACGGTCACGTGAACGCGACAGCTTCGGCTCCGACAAAATTGACCCTTCCGAAAAGGCAATTGTTGTTGAGTACAAATGACACCAGTTCATGGCCTGCTTTTTTTGACTGGCAATGTTGTTTCAAAAACAAATCTAGGTACTGAGTTTGAATTCTTTAACGGAAAAGATGTCCTTTCAAGTTGTCACCCAAGGCCACCCTCCAAAAACATTATCTGCCAAGGTCTCGATTGGCCACACGTCCAGCTATCAAACTAACTGTCCATTCATACAGTCTCAAGCCTATCTAGGCGCCAGAATAACTGTGGTCTCGTATTCCTCTTTTTTTTCTTTCTTAGCTTCCATAGTAAGAGCGTGAAATGTTTCTTTCTAGATCCAGAGTTGAAGTCTACCAGAGATTTCCTTGTGATCTGCGGTCAATATCGTATATGATCTACCTGCAAGTGTGTTCTAGATCTCCGGTCTGACTATTGCATACAACGCATGAAGAGTGTTCCTGACCGGCGCGGAATTCGAGCACTTGACTCGGAAGGTTCCGGTAACCGTGTTGGGCTGGTTCGAACTCAGTCATTTATGCTTTACATGTAAATTTTCGGGGGTCAGTTTCCGGCAACCTGCATTGTCCTTGCATACTTCTGCTGAGATACAAATCGTTGCGATGCCTTTTTTGTTTTGTTTTCCCTGACCCGACCGACGTGCCTGAGGGAAAAAAGCCAGACGGGTAGATATGTCTGAGAACCATCTCGAGATACATTGACCTCTTCCTCCAACCGAACTCCAACATTGTTCAACCTACTCTATCCGGTGCATTTCGTGCCGCAAATTCCCACCGCGGGAGTTCCATAATGAAAGGAGACCGAAATTTACCTCATTTTGTTCAGCAGACACTAGCAAAGCATCCGCGTTGAGCATGGTAAGGAAGAACTTCCGAACGTTGGCCCCACAACAGGGTTTTCTGTGTAGATTTTCCTCCGTTGCCGAAGGAATTACGCCTTTAATGAAATTAGCGTCATTGATCATCTTCGTCTTCCCGCTCTCCGTTAAGTCCACCCGTGAACGCGTGGGTGCGCGTCGCGGGGTCGGCTACTGCAACATTGTCTCACGAGCGGGACCGGACCGGTGTTTAGATCAGCTGCAGGTTGGAGGCCAGTGGGCCGTGCAGCATTTACCAAGGCAACTTCAGGGCGGTTCCGAGTAACTTACTGGATGGCACTTGACCCTAGACTTGCGCCCCACTGAATACCCTGACAACAAATACACAATTTATAAAATAGAAATATGCAAACCGAGGTGGTCGCGCTTTCACAACACTATCACTCCGAAAAAAACGATATTTCCGACAGCAGGAACTTGTCTTGGAGACTAAAACTTTCCGCAACAGTTTCCACCCTCCGGAAACTGTTCGTGAAACTAATTGTTTCCGGAACAATTCCGGCCGCTTGTAGAACAAAAAGATTCCTCGGCAGTCTACGGCCCTCGGCAATTAAATGTTTCCGGATCAGTTTCCCCCGGTGATGGAGACCAAACGTTTCCAACCCTCGGAAACGCGGCTCCAGGGGCCGGAAAGGTTTAGTTTCCGGCACCTTCGGGAAACTGTTGCCGAAACATTTCATTTCCGGTCCGCGGAATCGACCCCGGATTCTTTTGTTTTCCGCCAAGGTTTCCGACCTCTGGAAACTGTTGTGGAAACAATTGTTTTCACGAACGGTTTCCGAGGGGTGGAAACTGGTGCGGAAACTTTATCTTCCCAGGACGAGTTCCTGACCTTGGTAAGACGAGTTTTTTCGGAGTGTATTGGATGCTACCCACTGAGAAGCATGGTGTGTTGGCCTCTGATTTTCTATTCTATGGAGCTCAAATCGCTAACTCGAATTCCGACATCCCTACCATTCACTACGAAATGAACCGTGGGAAGACGAACTGAATACACTCTGGCTTGGCATCTGTAGGGTGTTCCCGGTCGTCGTCCAGTAGAGGTGCCATATGCTACTAGGACATGTGTTCTCAACGAATGTGTGGCTCGAATTCACGGCTTGGAGATAGCGACGAGAAAATCAGTTACAAAAAGTCGTGACGAAAGGACGGACACGGCTACAGTTTTCGCCGCCAGATCTATAATATAGACTTCCCAGGGTCACAACCATTTCTTAGTACCGTGTTGCGATACAAACGCTCCAGTTCGATCCACAGTCCATCGATGAATCACCTCCAGCATCATCTTCACCGACTGTTCAGGTGTGATCGGGCCTTCGAAGTCGGGAGCCAGAGCCTTCAGTTTCTGTATAAATGCTTGATATTGCGCTTCTTCCTCTGGTGTCCCTGTTTCACAGAAGATGTTCAGTTCAGCAGCACAACAGTCAAATACCGCAAGAGAAAATGACTGACGTCCTGTTTCGGTTTCGGTATCTACGAGACCAGGAGCAACCGACAAGAAGACAAATCCTTCCGACTTGTGTGCCATAGCGTACTTGGCCACAGCCATATTAAGTGCTGCCTTCGAAATCGCGTACGCTGTCTGCCCGGCATTGTTCGATCCGAGTGCGGCGTCGAGGTCGGCTGCGGCAGTAGATATCATGATGACTTTCTTCGCGCGTACCCGCGCGCAGCAAAGGAATGAAGGCGTTGGTGGTGTGGATGGTACCTAGCACATTGACTTGGAACTATGGCCAAAGTCAATATAATTATCGATGAAGAGGCACAAGCAAACCTTCTCGAGAAGGTCTGTATCTAAAGCTTCTTTGCTCGGGCTACATATCCATAATCTCAATCAGTATCAGGGAAGACGAAGCAGTGATCAAGATACCCACAATGTCGAGAGGGTTTCCGGAGAGCGATTATGTACGGCGGCATTGTTAATGAGATAGTCAAGCTTCCCGCCCGTTACTGCCGCAATTATTCTGTTGCTGCAGCCTGCAAACCTTCAGCCATTGTATCTATTTTTCTTCAACGCTGCAGTCACCTGGATTGCCACCGAATCGGTGATATCCGCCTCCAAAACAGTGACATTTGGTCTCGAGAGATCATTGAGCGCAGTTGCCGAGGATTTGTTGCGTACAAGAGCGAATACGGTGTTCTGGTTGTTGGAACTGAGTTGTGAGACAAATTCGAACTAGCAGTACGTCAGTAACTAGCACAATACCGATGAAATATAATGGACTCTTACACCTAGACCTCTCGCTGCGCCAGTGACAACGTAGAAAGACATTTTGTACGGATAAGTTCACTCTTGAAAGTCGGCTTTATGCGGTCAATTAATCGCTCGTACCGCTTGTTGAAGGAAGATGAGGTGACCTCGCTATTTTATTGATAAGCTGCGGAAAGAACGAATCCGAGATCGGACTCGAAGGTTCAAATGACGTGAGCCATTCTGCGTAAAGCAAGCTCCGGAAATTTCGCTGAGGTCTTCAATCGGTGTTCCATAACTTGATGCAAAACGCTGGAGGATGCTTGTCCTAACTGAAGGCGTTCATTGAAAGTGTTCTAGTAGTATGCATTCTAATATCTAGTGAGCAGCTTGAGCTTCACGTGGCACGCACGGCAAAGAGGAACGGGCCGATACGCGATTCCTGCGATAGAGTTTGTCTTGGGAGCCCTAGCGCTTCAAGTCATGCAAACCAATCTGAGCGATGCAGACTTGCTGATGCTGTCTGAGGTCGAAAAAAAAAAGAAAGGAAAAGACTGGAAAAGAGCAAGAAAAGAGTGGTCGGCTCTCCGAAGCGAATGTTGCGGAGTCACTGTGCACAGCACTCACAGTTCAATATTAACGTTCAATCCTTCAACTTGCCGTCTTCGGTGTCTGCAAGTGTCTGCACTTGTCTGCTGCAGTGGTGTCTGATTTTAGAAGACATATGTACGTAAAGCCGGGTATTCCCGGTCTATTTTAACCGGTACCATCAACCTAACCTTTAAGTTTCTTGGACTCCTCCCCGACTCTCGATATGTCCCCGACAATTTACAAGTCTCCGTACCCAGATGTCTCAATCCCCAAGTCATCTGTCTTCACATTCCTCTTCGGTACACGCACCCCGCAGTCCATAGGCGGCTTTCCGGCCTCCAAAAGGCATTCATCGACGCCGCGTCCGGGGCGTATATAACTCGAGCACAATTTCTGGATATCACTCTTTTCCTTTGCCTATGGTCTCCGCACTCACCCGAACACAAAACCCTTGGCGAAACGAGGTAGCACGGTGTTGATTTACTCGCCGAATCTGCTCGCGTGGCCTGTGGTACTGCTTGGATGTTCGTAAGCTTTACTTCCTCTCGTTTCGCATAAACTAAAGCTCTAATGTCGCAGCTGTGGCCGCCGGTCTCCGCTGCACACCCGCAAACAACGCGTACACGAGCCAAGAGCTCTTGCACCAGTACACGATAGCGGAGCGAACTTGTGATCACAACTGAGGATGGGATCAAGACTATCAGGGAAATGTTTGCGAAGCTGGGAATAACTAAGGAGGAGGGGGACAAGCGAATCATCGTCATCGGACGGGGCTTGCAATGGGCTGGCGGGCCAAGCGCCAAACCCAGTGCGGAGGCTGCTGGGCTTTTGACAATGGAAGCTTTGCTAAACGGCGGGAAGCTGAAGGAGGAGGAAAACTTCGACGGCCCACTGATTCATGAAACCGCGTTTATATGCTATAGCTCTGGAACGACGGGAAGCCCAAGGTACGCCTCTTCACTTTCGCGTCTTTGCTAGGCTATACTGAATCGCGTAGGGCGTTGAGGTGATCATGTGGCTTCCGATTGGATAGCTTTCAAAGTTGAAACTGATGCCACGAATAATTTATATAGACCACCCATCACAATATCGTTAGCGAGCTTTCAATGTTCGGTCCAAATTTCACTCCTCTCGAAAAGAGGATGTCATGTTGGCTATCCTTCCCTTTTACCACATTTACGGTGCGTCTGGGAAATTGTTCTTGAGTGATAATTTAGCTCTGAACGTCTTACAAAGGTTTAAGCCAACTCGTCCACTTCCCGTCATAAACGGACTCACTGTCGCTATTCAAACGCGTTTTGAACCTGACGCATTCTGCGCCAACATCGAGAGATACAAGGTCACTCACAGCTTGATTGTACCGCCTGTACTAGTGGCTCTTGCTCGGCACCCTGGTCTGTTTTCCTTTCATGCTGTGCGCAAGAGGAAATGAAGCTCATCACTCAAATAGCTGCGGATAAATACAAAATGACCACCCTCCGGTACCTATGTTCTGGCGCGGCTCCTTTAGGCAAGGATTTGGTTTCGCAGGTAGGAGTATTCTTAGTCCCGGCGATCTCCCCGTTGTAATCTCTCTCAAAGGTGAACAATCGGTTGCGAAAACACGGAGTCAGATGTGACATCGTTCAGGGTATGTAGAACGAAATGCTTCTCTGGTTGAAGTATCTCACCATTGTTATCAACAGGCTACGGCTTGACGGAAACCTCACCAACAACTCACCTCCTCCCACATACCGAAGCTGAACGAATGATGGGCAGCATAGGCTACCTCATGCCCAACCTCGAGGCCCGACTCGTCGTCGACGATGATGGCAAGGTGGATGCCGAAGAAGGAGGAGCCGGGGAGCTCTGGATTCGCGGGCCAAGTGTCATGAAGGTCCATGCACATCGAAAGCGTACAATACAGCGACTGACCGACTATGTATTTTTTTATTCCAGGGTTACCTCAACAATCCTACAGCCACCGCAAACGCTATCACGCCGGACAAGTGGTTCCGTACGGGTGACGTCGGTCAAGTCGACAAGGAAGGCTTCTGGTATATTGTTGACCGTAGGAAGGAGCTGATCAAATATAAGGTGCGATTTTGCGATTTTCTTCTGATGATATAGGTACTCATTCGACTCATTGGGTACAGGGGTTCCAAGGTTTGTTGGTAGAATCGTGCTTCCCCTGGCTCTGAAGCTGAGCCCAAATGGATAGTACCGCCAGCCGAGTTAGAGAGCATTCTCCTCGGCCATCCCGACATCGCCGATTGCGCCGTGATTGGTATAGACGACCCAGAGCAGGCTACTGAGCTTCCTCGGTTTGTTTTAATTCGCATTGATATTGCAGCTCAACGGGCTGAACATTTGATACATTTCTAGCGCCTACGTCGTCACCGCACATCCCGAAAAACTCACCATAGCCAAGGACAAGGCAATCTTTGAACAGAGTGTAGTCAAATGGATGCAGAGCAAAGTCGCCAGGCATAAATATCTGCGAGGAGGTCAGTCAACGCCGTTATATTCGGTCCTGTATGCTCAAATTCTCAAAGGCGTTCGTGTCATCGACATAATTCCCAAGAGGTATGCATCGTCTCCTAGCTAATGATTCTTTAAATGATTCTGCCTCCAGCGCTGCCGGGAAAATTCTCCGACGCGAACTACGAGACCTAGCCAAGAATGAGAAGGCTGGCGGCCAGCAGCTCAGAACCAAACTGTAGTTCTCAGGGTTTACATTATGCTTCTCATTATTTGAACTGGATGTACTGTACCTAGTTCTCTAGGACTACAATTATATACCAAAGGGTGAATATTCTTTCTGGACTACAGGTATGTAACAAGATACAGTTCGACCATTGTTGGGCGTACGTACAAGCAACTCTCAAGAACGACAAACTACAGTATGACATGGGATTAGGCCTCGTTGAGGCGGGAGCTGAACCTTTAGGTCCTCTGTAGCTTCTTTCCCTCAAATATTGCTGGTGGAACGAATTTTCTCTTCTAAATTTTTCCGCAGAACATGGATAAGTCTATGCGGAACCGTTGCCGAATAGAATACACCTATTGCGCAAGCCAATCTAAATTGATTTGACAATGAGCTCAATCTGCGAAATAGTTGCACATCCTGACGAACAGTCAGGACCTGCGAAGTTGAAGTTCGAACCCTTCACTATTGCTTTGTTTCTTCTTTTGCTTGAACCAATTTCTTTGGATCATGCCGTGAAAATTCACGCGAAAAACAAATTTTGAACTGAGAAGCTTGAGGTTTAAAAACAAGTCAGATGCTTCCATCGCACCGAATGAACAACTGAAGGAGGAGCACAAGTTTGAACAGTCTTCGTGCCGGTCCGGCTTCTTGATGATTGATCCTGCAAGTGTTCCTCGAGCGTCCACGCAGTGCTGGTAATTTCTGTTTTATTGAGGCTTCAATTTGATCCATAGTAACAAAGATACGAATAATATGTGACTACCTCAAGACCACCTTTATAAAAGCTCAGAATTTCAGACGATTCGCTGAATCGGCCCAGCAGCCCGGCAATCACTGATGCATCACGTTTGCTCTAGAGTATTTGGCAACCTTTGGCAACCCTCGAAAAAACCTGAGGTTGTCAAACGACTCGGGTTGGGAGTGGGAATTATCCAGGGAATAGAGAGGTATTTGAACCAAGAAGACTACTCCAGAATTTGCGACACTCTTAGAAAAACATCTTGCGATGACACATAGATGATGACAGAATATGACCAATTCAGATTACGAAAATTGGGCGAAATCGAACGTCTCTCCACCTATAAGTAGCCGAACCTAAAGGTTCAGCAATTACTTAGATGAATCTAATCAAGCCCAAGCTCCGCAAGGCGCAGCCTCTCCGCCGGATCCGTCGACTTCGCGCGCACGCGTCCAGGCGGGGAGCGTGACGACCCACGCGGCGTCAACGACGTCGATTTCGGTTTCCTCGGAAGATGAATCATGGTAGGAGGTTGAAATGCGTCTGTTAATGTATCGTCCAAAGACATGGTGCGGATATTCGGCGAGGACGATGACGAGGGGATGGGCATCACAACGGTGAGCGTTTCAACGTCTGCGGTCTGACTAGTATACGGCGGTACGGGTGTTTGGAAGACATCCGCTGGAAGCGCTTTGCACAGTGCCTCAAAGAGCTTGCGTGAGGCGTCAGCGTCGAATGTGCCTGTGCGCATGGCGTTGATGAGAGTTTTGAGTTTCGTAGAGATGGAGGGTGGGAGCTGTCAGTTCAAGTCAGCTTTTCTTGTGTCTATTGAAGAAACGAAGAGAAGCTCACGAAAGCAGACAGCCGATCCATCATCACAGCACATTGTTCAACGTCCTTCTGGAACGCGAGATCGATGCGATGCTCAAATTCGCTAGCTTTCGAGAGGTTGGTGAAGTAATAGCGGACGGGATACCTCGTTCGATCGAAAGATTCGACGGAGGCTGAAGCCGAAGAAGTTATGGGTCCTAAATCGACCATGTAGCTGTGCACATCGAAGCAAGAAAGCTGGGCGATGGAATGTTCGTGCAGGAATGAAAGCCCTTCAAGGACCTGTCTGAAAAAGTCGGTGTAGTTGGAGACGATTTGAAGCGGGGGTTGGTTGAATTCAACCAGGCGCTGCATGCATAGGAAAACGTAATCGTCGCGAGACACTGCGCAGAGGATATGAGGTGTAGGATTCCATGGGTCCTGGCGCATTTCGGGCTGGTTGAGTCGAAGGAGAAGGAAGAGTTCGGGAGATGAGTCTGGAAGGCGCTTGATTGTCATGGAGTCGTTGGCTTCAGGGGAGGAGGCGGCTACAAAGACTGTGTTTCTGGTCTCGTTGAGTGGGCACGGATCCTCTGCTAAGAGATCGTCGATGAGTTGTTCAAAGTCGCTGCAATTTTTTCAGAAGGGCGCAAATATGAAAAGCCCTTTGAAGATGACCTACACATCGTATACAATAGAAGAAGTCGACGAAGACTCCGAACTGACTGAGGACGACGAATTGCGACGGAGGCGAGATGTGCCGCCCCCCGACGAGCTCGCCGCTCTCGTTACTCGCTGCAACGGATAGCCTTGATATTGGTCGAGGTCTTCAAGCGTCTCATCGCTGCTGCTGTCGCTGTCGTCCTCAGAGCCCTCGGGAGAGAAGTAGATAGAATCGCCTAGCATCATAGGCTGCATGGTGGAGAACGACAAGCTGTACAGTAGCGGAATTAGATAGGGGGTCGGTGTGCGTCGTCTCCGACGTCGGCGAGCAAGTTGAGGTCGACGTTCTGGACAAGCTGTGTGGACTGGACCCGGCGTTGGGAACCATGACGCGCGCTGAAGGCCAGGCACATGGTGAACTATAATTTCGAATACAACGTTGTCGGCGCCGCCCCCGCCGATTTTTCCATCATTTCTGTGACTGATGCTACGTAACGCGTCACGGTTCGACTTTGTCCTCAACTTTCACCTTGCGCTAAGTATCCCTGGTGCTTCCCTTGAAAGGGCTCCGGTTGAAATGCCCCGAAACTAATTCTGGCTATCCGAACGTCTAGTAAGGGTTCATCTGTACCAGAACTCGAAGGTGACTGGATTGGGTCGCCGTTTTTGCACGCTTTAGCCTTTCATGATTTCATTACTGTATTCAAGTAGAATTCTGGCCGCCCACACTCTTCTACCGGCCCCCAAAATGGGGTCAATATTTTTCTTGTGCTTGACTGTACAGAGCTGTAGCTCCCACTGGCAAGTGACCTTGCAGCCAGCTCTCAACATCCTCCATCGGGATCCCTCTCCGATGATTATAGGATCCCTCGATAGGCCATGAAACCCCATTCCCCAACGCGAACACGGCGCGGTACTTCTTCATCCCATTTTCCGGCTCGTCTCGAAGTTCTTCCTTCAATTTCTCCACCGTCCACACATCCCTGCTGATCTCCTTCCCCAGTGCCTTTTCAACCGCATCGGCCAGTGCGCGGTATGTAATAGTATCCCCAGCAGTGTATACAACCCCACTGCTCTCCCACTTTTCCTGCACAACCATCGCCGTCAGTCGTCCGATATCTTCCGGCCTCGTCACCGTAACCGCCGTGTCCCAAGACCCAAGCGCCCTGCAAACTCCCTCTTCAAGATCTACCACACCAAACTCTTTCTCGAACAAAAAGCTCGTGAACATGCCCGTGCTGACGATCTTCCAGAGCGTTTGCGTCTGCCCACGAAGCAAATCGCGCACATCCAGCTGCTCATCGAATAAATCTTGCGGCGATCCCCGTCCGATGACATCGTAATCGACGCCAAATTGCCAGGGGATATAACGGGGGACGCCTGCTGTGAGCGCAGCGCGTGCAATCTTTATTTGTGTCCCTCGACCTGCGGAGAATCCAATGCAACTGATGACTGTCGCGTATCCGCGAAGCAGGCTGGAAACAGCCTCCGCCGAATCTGCTGCCACATCGCCGTACACAACCCGGACGTCGAGACTTTCTAATTGCGAAAGTAGCTGTTGGCGGTTCGGATTTTGGGATGGTCGAAGGAGAGCGGTCAAAGATGAAGATGAAGTTTTGGTAGCCGCAAGAGACTGGATAACGGCGAGTCCTAGCTCCCCTGCGCCGATGACTAGAGTTGAGTCGTTGTCTGCCATCTTCGTTCTGAATCTCTGTCTGACATCATCGAGCCCATTCTTATAGATCTCGTTTGTAAGCTGCCAAGAGGCGCTGACTAAGAGAAATGAGCGCCGGAATGAGGCGGAAGGGTTCTGTTCCTTCGAACCAAATTCGAACTTGATTCGAACCGAAATTTTGCTCAATGTGTTTTGTTCGCAACCCGTACAACGATACGCTTCCACTGAACGTGACCGCAGCCTTCAAGTGGCATCAATATCCTCCCTTCCTTCCCTCTTTCCGATCCCGATTTGCATCGAAAATTTGATGTGAACCGTGAGAAATTCAAAGTTGGCTCCTGCTATGTTCGAATTCGTGTTCTTCGCAGATGTAGTCTTCTTTGAACTGAAGCAACATCTGTGACAAATGTCAACATCCACAGCGTTCCTGATTAGAACTTCGGAAAAAATTCGACATGGCATTTCGCCGGGGCGGCCCGGGGTTCGTTTTTATACAGGTCTCGATCTCTCTCGTGAGCTTTCATGCGACACTCTCGGACGTTCGTGACTGACATGCGCGGAAATATAGACCCGGGGCGGGCGCGTTAAAAGCCCTTTCACCTTGGTGCAACCTCGATTGCTCAACAACCATCATGACCCGCTTTTCAGTTTTTCAAGTTCTTTGCGTCGGACTTGTCCTAGTGCAATATGTCTTTGCGGCATCTCGAACCTCGCCTCCGTCTGGTGCAATTGTGGTCAGAAAGGGTACTACCACCTCCGGCGAATTTGCCACATTGACGGCTGCTCTCAACTCCCTCCCGAACGACAGTAGTTCGCGGTCGATCTTCATTTACCCCGGGACGTATTCCGAACAAATTGATATCACCCGCTCTGGACCCCTCACGGTGTGTAGTCATTCTACTCTCTGATTCATTCAGAATCTTCTTCCAAATATTCATTCTTTGTTTCTAAATCAAACGTCCGCCTAGATCTACGGCTACACTACCGACACTTCAACCTACACCGGCAACCAAGCCATCATCACCGCCGGCGTCCCCGCCAGCACCGCCGGCTCAGATGACGCCAGCGGCACTCTGAGAGTCCACAAAAACGACTTCAAGATGTACAACGTCAACGTCAAAAACACCTTCGGGCAGGGTTCGCAGGCAATCGCGATCAGTCAGTATGGCTCGCGTGTAGGGCTCTACGCGTGTGGGTTCTATGGATACCAAGATACACTGTACGCGAATGCGGGGACTCAGGTTTATTTGAGAGGGTACATTGAGGTAAGGCATTGTTCTATTTGATGGAAAGACGATTGTGTTGATTATTATTTTGTTCCTAGGGCGCGGTTGATTTTATCTTCGGTCGTGGAGGGTAAGTTTCTCATTCTTCTCAAAACGAAATCTAGTCGAATACTTAGCTCTTTAGATTGGCATATTACGGCGGTAACACCATTGCTGTCAATGGACCTGGGTGCACAACCGCCAGCGGCAGGGAGTCTGCTGATTCCGGTAGTTGTAAGTGATACATATATCACTTTGCTTCGCATGTTTAGTATTCATAATTCTCGCCCAGACGTCTTGAACCAAAATACAATTGTCCTCGCCTCGGACGCCGTCTCGGGAACTAGCGGAAAGATTTACCTTGGCCGACCTTGGGGAAGTACGTAGCTGATTCAACTTCGAGAAACACATAATGATATATGATATCCAGACTTCGCAAAGTGTGTTTCAATCCGACTTCAACCTCTTTCTGCGAATAAAACATCACCCTTACCATTCACAGAGTAATTTTCAAGAACACCGTCATCACAGCCCCGATGAACAAGGCTTTGTGGTCTATCTGGAACACGGGTGACCCCCGCACGGATAACATTCTTTTCGCCGAATTCAACACTACCGGCTCGGGCGCGAACGGAGCTGCTCGACCTAGCTTCGCTACTGTGTTGTCCGCAAGCCAGGCGGCGAGTTATAGCATTTCGAGTGCTGTAGGGAGCGACTATGCTTCTTGGGTTGACGCGGCGTATCTTGTTTGATCCTCAGGAACAAAATGGATCCCAATTATCAAGTTGTATGAACCCGTACGTTTCAAATGTAACCATTCCAACCAAAGTTGAATGTGAACCCAAACACGTGATCGCGCCTACGGTTGGAAACTGAGGTTCTGTTTTGAAGGTGACTTGAAATCCCGATTCTAAAATCGCGGATAGTGAGTTCAGATGGAAGACAATGTCCAGTGCTAAGTGTATGAATGAGAGCTAGAAGCTCATACCGGAGATTATCTGAGGCTTCCAGTTAACGCCCGCGCAACATGGCAGATCGCGAGAGGTTTACATCCATTAGATATTAAGAAGGTCGTAATAGTAGTGTATCACAAGCATCTATTCAATTAAGTGACAAGAAAATCACAAGCTTCAGCACAGGAAAGCAAACAGAAACGCCTATGAAACGACATCATAGCTCCCTGCATGACAAGTCAGCGAAGAACACACTGGAAAGCGAGGTATACATGCATATCCGTGCGTGCCAATCGCCACTCCCGGTCGCAAGCACATTTCCGGCGGGACTGAGGTCGATAGAAATGACTACAAAACGTTCGATCAGCATGGTCAAATAAACGAGGTGACGGCTGCAAGCCGTACCTGAATTTTTGTGGCCCTGGTTATTCAAGGGAGAAGGCGTACGTACGTAAATGGACCAAACGAAACAGTGATCAAGAAGCCCATACCTGCAACATACACTGCGCGATTCCTGTTTTGGCATCCCAGAATTGTACTCCGCGATCTTTCGAGCCGGAGACTACCCACTCGCCATCATGAGAGACCGCAACGGATAACACGTAGTCCTGCGCAGATTGTAGTGAGCAAGCGAAAGAACCCCGAGTATTATCACCTTATGCCCCAAAAAGGTCATCGTACACCTCCCCTCCTCGTCGCCCTCCTTCCAGCCTTTGCCCGCTCCCCCTGACGCCCCGCTGGAAGAAGGTCCACTCCCAGCCTCTTTCCAGCCCTGTAATGCCGGTCCGGCCACAGGCTCCTTCCAGCCTTGCAGCACTCCACCTCCCGGCTCAGACAAGCCCAAATCCCACCCTCTTACCGTTCTGTCTAATCCCCCACTCACTAGCCCCATCCCGCGCGGGGCCATACCATGCACATGCCCATGCGGGCCGACCTCAGGCATGAACGCCACACTATACACACTATCCCCGTGGCCCTTCAGCCTGCGCACCAGCGTCCCCGTACGCACGTCCCACACGCGGACAAGCGCATCGAGCGAGCCCGCCGCAACGCGCGCGCCATTCGGCGAAATCGCGACAGAGGTGATCCCCCCATCAGGCGTCGGCGCCGGAGACGTGCGATGCATTTGCATAGACGGCGACGGTGGCGGCGCGATGTCCGTGATGGTGAGCACTTGACATGGAGGCGAGGGCGCGATAGAGGTGCCGCTGGAAGAGGCTGAGGAGGCCGACGAGATGCCCCGCATATCCCAGATGCGCACCGTCTTGTCGCCGGATCCAGAGACGACAAAGCGGCCGTCCGCGGAAAAATCGAGGGCATAGATCTCTTGCTGGTGCCCTGAAAGGATGGCGATGATGCGCTTTTTCGCAATCTCCCATATCTGTGTGATATGAGTAATCTAATGAGATGAGGCAGATTTTTGCTAGCTTTATGCTTACTCGGATCTGGGTATCTTCTGCGCCGGTCGCAAGTAGCGATCCATCGGGCGAAAAGCATACGCTCCGAATGTAGAGATCCCCGCCCTTAGGAACATTGGGGTCGATGAGCGAACTGCAAAATCGTCCATCAGCGCTGATGATGCTAGGCAAATGCTCAAATCCACGTACCAGATCTTTGCCCCACTCCGAGCGTCGTAGACTTGCGCAGTCCGATTACAGCCCGTGGCCAAAAATCGGCCGTCTTTCGAGAACCGAACACAACAGACGACACTGAGAATGCAAGCATGAGCAGCGAGTCATTTAGAAATGATTAATCGGCGTACGACTCGTGTAGTAGTGTGTGCATGAGGTTAACATCGGCAATTCGTTTGTGTTTCACGGCAGGATTCCAGACGGCGAACCACTCAGTGCCGCTACGAGGGGAGGCCGGACACTCCTTCTTGAGATGCGGTGGCATGTTCGGAAGATCCAGATCGTCAAGAAATGCCACGCTCGAGATGGGTGTAGCGGGCTTCATGGGTGCCGGAGGTACAGGCTGGGGCGCAATAGGTCGGCTACGGTCGGCTTTGTGGCGTTTTGTGTCGCGTTCTCGCTCTCTGTCGCGTTCCCGATCGCGTTCGCGCTGTGAATCACGCTCTCTGTCTCTGTCCCTGTCCGGTCCCCGTTCTCTTTCCGGAAGACGCTCTCGGTCCCTTGGTGGCTCTCGTTCCGATATACGGTCGGGCATCCGATCCCGGTCAGGAACACGCTCTCGAGGGTCCCGTTCGCGGTCGCGAATGTCGAGCATCGAAGTAGAGGGCTGTGGCGGCAGGGGTCGATGCGGTGGGCCGGCTCCTTGACGCACAGCGTGCAGCTCAGCCCTAAGCCTCGCTAAATCCTCTTCATACTGGTGACGGAGCTTCCCATGGAGCGACTCGAGCTCGTATAAAGACTGGCGGATGAGATTGAGCTCGTTTACCTGCGATGCCACTGTGATCGTTTTTCAGGTTTGGTTCGCGGCAAGAAAGCAAATAAGACCGACGCGTGGCTTCACACTCATCGCGCTCTCTGCGGGCTATAGCTACCTCGGATGCGAGAAGATCGAATTCAGCTTTGATAGCGTCGAGGGCGTTTCCGAGTGCGGTTGGGACCGGGGCAGGACGATGCTGAGCCATAGGAAAGTCGAGGTGGAAAAGTGGACGAAGGAAGCGTTGCACACGTGGCTATCCGGGCCTCATCGGTAGAACGGGAAGCTGAGAATGAAGGGCGTAAGTAAGAGAAGCAAGACGTATACGTTGACAACCTTTCAAGAAGCAAGCCAACCGAATAATGCGTAATGAGCTGCGGTTTGAATCAGAAATGGCGAATTGCTTGAATGGGCAACAGGGTCTGTCGTCCAAGTATCTGATGGACAGCCAGGTCAAGTTATCAGATACGTACCGTAGCAGGGAATTTGGTCTAATCTGTATAGCCAAGGATCACTATTGAAAGGCGATCAAGAGCCGCTTGGACCTCGAGAACTGAATATCGAGTATCCGGACATGTGGCAAAGAGCCAGAGCCAAATTTCATCGCAATATTAACTCTCGGTAGGAGGCTCCTGGCCTTGAAGATGAGTGAAATGAGTGAGATCTTGTCCAGACTCGAAAAGGTACATACCTGGGAGGCGAAGAAGCGAAACTGGCACCAGCAGCTGATTAGAGGGCGAGAATTAGACTCGTCTGGTCGTCGGACTCGGACTCCAATGCATGTCTGAGCGCCCAAACGTTGTCCACCGTTTCGCGTAAGGACATGGAAAATGGTCTACAACCCGATGCTTTCCCGCAACAGTTGAGCGAGAAACAGCTTTCCGAAAAACTTGGGATTGAAAGTGAAATGAACGGAAACGAATCGGGTCTTCCCGAAAGATTCTAGTTTGAGTATCTACCTAACTCCCGCAATGAAAGTAGGGAAAGTAGGGCGGCGGGAGGATTAGATTGAGCTAGACGGTGGCTGGACGGTGTTGGATGACGAGAAAATTTGGAAAACTTTGTTTGACATCAGCCCATCACTGATATGTAGATCCGAACACTAATATAATCAAAGTACTTAGCAAGTTCGAAATTCGAGTCTTTGAGTTTTCTCAAAAATCGAGATACAGAGGGGAGTCGGAAATTTGGGGACATGACTGACCTGCCAGTCTTAAGTCAATGCAGCAGGCTTGATTATCCCTTCCATTTTGCGAATCCTGGAATTTCTGATGCAAATAGTCACTGTAGCACCCGGGCGCCTATTCACGCGAAAAAACTTGCTGGGCGAATCGTAAAGAATAGCTCCGACAACCGAACGAAGCAGAGTCTGCCCTGCTTTAAGTCGCACTTGGAGATATTGCGACATGCGATCAGAGATTCAAGTTTTATCAGGAGATTCGAATCTGAAGACAATAGAGTATTAGAGATCTGCGAGTCTGCGGCATCCGAGTCGGCAGCGAGAGCCGGTCACTATTCAGGTTGGAAAGTCGAGAATAGACGGCCGCGAAATGCGGTTCGCTCGTTGAGGTATTACACCAAACTTTAGAGGAACGAGTCTTAAAATTTACCCCATACAGGCGCTCGGAGTCCTTGACACTGACCGCAGAATTCCGACGTAGCGCCGCATGTTTTGCAGTCTTTTGTCGAGGCGCACACGAGGAAGAACACGAGGGGATAGTGTGGGTAACAAAATTGTAGCGGCTGGAGAGTTGGCAGAAGCAATGCATGAAACGACTGATCTGTCCGGTATTCATTTCACCAAGGCGCTAAAAGCGGCGGATTGAAATAAACAATAAGCGTGGTAGCTCAGAGCCTAGAGAGACCGAAGGGCCGGAGGGACTTGGGCGCGATGACAATGGACGTCGGCTGGTTAGGGAAGACGAGAGCCACATCGAGGGTACCATAGCATTTGCTGGCTCACGGTGCTTGCTACTTCATCATGATTGGTTTCGGCGAGGGGTTAGAGCTGACTCCGGTAACAAAAGACGGGCGAGCTGGATGAAGTCGACAATGGGACTTTGAGGTCATGGAAGAAAACAATAAGGCGCCCAGGCCGGCTATCACCGAGACTCAAGCACGCTTAAATAGAACCGTCTTCACGTCCTATGGCCTCTCATTCTTACCACCTCTCTCGCCCCCTTCACTTCCTTCTTCTCCTCATTTTCTTCCCGACTTGATGTCGTTTTCAAATAATTCCCAGAAAGACCCATACGTGCGGCGTAAGTTCCAAAATTTCCTAGATATGCCATGTCGATGAAGATCGCTGACGTTACACTGGTCCTAGTGCCTCTGGAGCTCTTGACGGAGATATTCAAATTTTGCGGCGAAAGGGTCCACGACAGATTGGCATTGGATACGTTGCCTTACAAGGGAACAACGGCCAGACAGTTTCCGTGGATTCTAACGCATGTCTGCCGTGCCTGGCGCTCGGTGGTAATCTCGTGCCCCGGACTATGGCGCGAAATTATTGTGGTACTCAAGGACGACCGGAAGTATACGGAAGACGTCTTTCAGATAACCAATCTCTTCCTCGAGCGCTCAGCTCGATCGTCCATCGCCGTCACCATCGTCGTACATAAACGGGAGTTTGATGACTACGACGACATGGATTCAGTGGACGACAACGAACAGGATGCAGATGACGGCGAGCAGGATGCAGACGACGAGATGAATTCAGAGTTGGACCCCGTCATCACTCTCCTCTTGGCTGCTTGCGAACGCTGGAACGACTTGATCTTATATTCCCATGCAGACGGTGCCATCATCGACGCACTTGCACAAGTCAAGGGGAGACTTCCTAGGCTTGCTCGTCTAGGGTTGATCAGTATTCCAATCGAAGGCCATTTAAACAACGACGACGATGAAGACTTGCCAGTACGGGACTGTTTCAGTGTGGTTCCGTGTCTCAGACACGCTACACTCAAACAAACCCTCTCGTACGGCAAAGTTCTTCTGCCGTACGGTCAATTGACTGACTTCGACTATTCTTACGTCGATCATGACATGGTCCCTGAAGTCCTCAAAACGCTGACCAGTCTGGAGTCACTGACGCTGGAATTCTGGTCGTCTGAATCCCCGGAAATTGACTTGCTGGCAGAACGCCAGTGTGCTTTATTGTCGCTTCCTCTTGTTCGCCGCTTCACTGTAATCCCAGGAGATGGCGCGGGAGATAATGATCGTTTCCCGCTTCTCCCGAAATTGTCTCTCCCGTCCTTGGTCTACATGAAGCTCCAAACCCAATCCGAGGATAACCACATCATCTATTCGCGAATCTGTTCCTTCATATCCCGCTCCCATTGTCATCTCACCTCTCTGCAAATCAAGAATCAGTGGGGAGTTTTGGATGACGCTGCCCTCGAAGTCCTTCGCTTAACACCGGACCTCACCGAGCTCAAGCTCTTCGCCCTAGACGTTACCGAAACCTTCCTCCAACAGCTCACACGCCTCCAGGATACTGGCACACTATCACTTTTCCCTGCCATCATTCCTGGTCTCGAATCTTTTCGATTGCACATCAAAGGCTCTCTCAATGAGACCCTCCTCCTCCAACTCATCGAGTCCCGGTTCAGCTCAGGACCCCAGCCCGAGCTATTTTGTACGCTCAAATACGCCAAAGTTTCGCATCCAAAGGAGTTTTCTCTCCTCTTCAAACAAGGAATTGCCGGTCTTAAAGCACGAGGGATGGAAGGAGAAGCGTTCAAGAAGAACTGGTAATACCATACCTCAGTCGCCTGGTTTTTATAGCTTCATTCTGTATTGTCTAGTAAGTACTATGTTAAGTGTCACCTTATAGTTACCAATGTTCCTAAATAAGCCCATGATATCGCACCCCACAGTTTAATTCATGCCTCCTCCTCAGACGTATTATAATTGCACTGTAGCGGAATTGATACAGCGTTTCACTGCATCTCCCAGCGAAGACTCACAGTACACAGTATTCACATATTGGTTTGCCAGTGACTCAACCGGTTCAGTGGTTCACTCCGAGAATTGGCAGAAACTGGCCGCATGACTGAGAATTTTGGGGTATTCATATTCATTCATTTACAATGGTTATGAAGCTCAAACTCGGCTGTACGCAAAAAGTTCAACATGCCGAAAACATGCCGTCAGGCACGGAGCTTTGGGAGACTGGCCGAAATGCCGATCTCAAAACCGTCGATCCCAGCAAATCACATTTACCGCACCATGTGAATTTATTATTTCTGCCTCTACAAATTCGACGTTATCCGCGTATCCGAGACCGACGACTGACTGATCCAAGAATCGGCTACAGCGGCTAACCTATCCGTGACTTACTTCGGCCAGTTTCGGCCATATGATATTTTGCCAAGTCGAATCCCCTGATGTGTCCGCAGCGTCCCCAAAATTTCAGGAGTCCGATGCTCTTGAACTGAATCAAAGACAGCCAAAACGTTCCTTACCGCCATGTCTCCACGCATCTACACATCTCCCTTCCCAGATGTACCCGTCGACCACTGTTCACTTTTCACCAAACTCTTCCGTTCTCGTGGGCCCAACGACGTCGGAGGGCATCCAGAATCATGGACGGCGTACGTCGACGCCGCGTCGGGCACAGGCCTCACTCGCGCTCAGGTCAAAACCCTCTCACTGTCCTTTGCGTACGGGCTTCGCGACCATCCCACCACTCGACCCCTGACGAAGCGAGGCGACACCGTGCTTCTCTTCTCACCCAACTCTCTGGCTTGGCCGATCGTTCTCTATGGATGTACGTGAAGGATGCCCTTCGTATCAACCTTGACTCGGTCTAAAAACTTCTCTAGCGGTCGCTGCCGGGCTTCGCTGCACTCTCGCCAATACCGCGTATACAAGCCATGAGCTGGGCTTTCAGTACAAGGACAGCGCGGCAAAGCTAGTACTGACGTACGAGGAAAACATTGGCGTTGTGATGAAGATGTTTGAAGAGCAGGGTTACTCGAATGCAGAAGCCCGGCAGAGGATTGTTGTCCTGAGACGTGATCTACGCTGGGCCGGGGGACCCGCTGTGAGTGCGCTCCCTGAGGCCGCCGGGTTGGTTTCCTTGGAGGAGTTATTAGCCCGCGGCGTCCTGGATCGAGAAGAAACCTTCGAGGGTGAAGCTGCGCACGAGACCGTATATTTATGTTATAGCTCGGGAACAACTGGGAACCCAAAGGTACGTATTTGTCCCCTTCAAGCAACATCAGAACTCACAAAGACACATCACTAGGGGGTAGAGGTGAGATATTTCTGGACGTTTGTATGTGCGCTGAACGCTGAATAATTGACAGACGACGCACCAGAACATGACGACTTTGGTTGACATTATCGTCAAATTTCCCTTGCCACCCGGCGACGCTCCCATGCTCGGAATTCTACCATTCTATCACATTTACGGTGCGCTTCTCAGCTTGGCTCCGTGGCATCGAAATTAACGCCACGTCTCAGGTGTTGCGAATCTGCTCCACCACCCGTTCTACATTGGCGTTCCTGTCGTGATACAAACGCGCTTCGACCCTGAACAATTCTGCGCGAATATCCAGAAATACAAAGTTGCATTCGCCTGCATCGTCCCTCCTGTGCTTGTGGCTCTCGCTCGGCATCCTGGTACGCTCCTCTACCTCCTCGCATAGTGAATATATAACTCAGCCGTCTTTTAGCGGTCGACTCTTATGATCTCTCTAGCCTGCAGTACATGTGTTCTGGAGCCGCGCCGCTCGGTGCTGACCTTGTAAAAATGGTGCCAATTTCGAAAGATCTACCCGCACAAGTCCTGAAGATATTTTTGCTTTCAATCAGGTCCAAGCTCGCCTGCTTTCCAAACGCAAGCACGGCTCAACGTGTTTGATCACTCAAGGTAAAATTCAAACGTCATACGGCGGAGTGCTGTTGCATGCTCACCGACTTTGTGCTTAGGATATGGCCTCACCGAGACTTCACCCAGTACCCATATGTTGGCTTTCGATGTCTGCGATGAAAGAGTCGGAAGTATTGGACAACTTTTCCCCACACTCAAGGCGCGAATCGTAGCGGACGACGACGGCCTTGTCGATGCGGAGGAGGGGGAAAGAGGTGAGCTATGGTTCCAAGGGCCGACGATTATGAAGGCGAGTATAGGTGCTTTCTTGCAGAGTTCGTATGCTGATGAACGTTGCATAAATAAATAGGGATACCTGGGAAACCCCACGGCTACAAAACATTCTCTGACATCAGACCGGTGGTTTAAGACTGGGGACATCGCCATCAGGGACAAAGAGGGGTATTATTACATAGGTCGGTCCTTTCTCTTCTGCGAACAACGTTGTGTTGAGGCAGATGTTTTCGCAGTTGATCGGAAGAAGGAGCTCATCAAGTACAAGGTAAGCAAACGAGCGAAAGTCATAGCCTGAGCCACGTCTCAACCTCTTCTAGGGATTTCAAGGTACGATTTTGCCGGATCCTTCTTGTGCAACGAATCAACTCTTCGAATTCAGTTGCACCCGCGGAACTGGAGGCAATTTTGCTCACCCATCCCGACGTTGCCGATGCTGCTGTTATCGGCGTCGACGACGCTAAAGAAGCAACGGAGCTGCCTCGGTAAGTCCATTGAATCATCCCTGAATCGCCTCACCGTCGTTTGTTCTTTCAGAGCCTACGTGGTTCATGCTCACGCATCGAAAATCAAAGCAGCAGAAGCTAAAGCCGCGTTTGAGCAAAGCATCGTACGGTGGATGGAAACCAAAGTTGCGAAGCACAAGTTCTTGCGTGGAGGTAAAAATCAACTCTCTGTCCAATTTCGTTGAACTGAGTTGACTTTGAAAGGTGTGTGCGTAATCAACGAAGTTCCGAAGAGGTGAGGGTATATGTGTTCAACGCACTATTCGAAGAGCTCACAAGTATCTGCAGCGCGGCGGGCAAAATCTTGCGTCGCCAACTTCGGGACCAGGCGAAAGCCGAGTTGGAACGGGGTGAAATTAAGTTGTTGAAGGCAAAATTGTAGTCAACTGGGGGTTATTGTAGGTATTTTATTTGGATTTAGAGTTGAAAGGTGTTTGAAGAAATTCAACATGCCGAGTTCGGATCAACTTCATGGATCATCGTACGCGTATCCTGGTTTTAATTGAGGCATTGACGACAATCCTTGTATCCAGACTTGTCAAGCCCGGAATTGGAAGTCAAATAGTCAATCTAAAAACAACAACAAGAAGAAAAAAAACAATAAGAGCCAGAAGGCGATGGTGACAGTTGCGACCGAGTTGGTGAGAGCCATCAAACGTCAAAAAAAGTAAACAGAACCATCAAAGACACAACAAAGGCGCTCTTGTTTCCCTCCACCTGGGTTACAAATACTCAAGAATTAGAACGGCGTCCCTGCTGCTAAGGGGACACTCAATCTTTGTTATTCTCTTTGTCTTTAACAAATGCATCTTTTGTTCCTTCTACAATCTACAAGGTCGCCATTTCTACCGCGACCTGACCA
This sequence comes from Favolaschia claudopus, assembly GCA_037176885.1. Classification (NCBI taxonomy): domain Eukaryota; kingdom Fungi; phylum Basidiomycota; class Agaricomycetes; order Agaricales; family Mycenaceae; genus Favolaschia; species Favolaschia claudopus. The sequence continues at coordinate 1,613,797 of JAWWNJ010000011.1, read as the reverse complement.
CTGCCAGCACTTCTACCGAATTCTGTTGTTTTTCTTGTCTTGACGCGTAACTCTGCTGCAACAAAGGATGTCTTATAAGACGGAGGCATCGCAAGTGCTCTCAATCAAAGTCAAACGCCCCACATCATTGGTCGCAAATTCCCCCACATGGAATACTTTTACGCATGCCGAAACCTTGCCTATACTTCTCCTCCATCCGATTCTCCTCTCGAGTCACCCATACACGGCGTTGTGCGAGAGGAAGAGTATATCGAAACAAGAGTGCAACTCCTCAACCGCCTCAAAAGCGGACAACTTTCGAACATGCCGGGTGGATTCCCATTCCAACATGTTGTTCTCCGTGGCGCTGGCCAAAGCAAACGAGGCAGAGGACATATCTCCCATGACCCTTTCGAATTCCGACAGGAGTTTCAATCAAGCTCTCGTTGCACCAATAGCCGTGGAAACCTCTCTGCGTACATTGCTTTCACGCAAGAACCTGCGCCGAAGACCGGCTTGCCGCCACTGTTCCTCAGTTGGGCCGCATATCTCCCCAAATTAGAGCTCTATTCCAAACATGTAGAAAATCATTCACCGTATACTCATGCACCGCCTCGTGAGTCTCTCCCGTCACCTTCATCTGTGTTCTAGTTCTCATCTGTACAGCAAAAGTCCCTGCCTGCCATGTCCGCGTACATTCAGACGTCATGAGCACTGTCTATGGAACCCACATCGAGAGCAGTCCACGGATCATTCTCTGTGCTCTTGCCAACTCTCTCGAGCTGGGGATGTTGATCACAGTCAGGGCTCAGAGACAAAATGACGGTTCAGGCCAATACAACATCATTTATGTTGGAACAGACAACAAAGGAGAAGAGGGTCTGCTGTTCTGCGCTGGCGTATACTCGAGACGTTAGGTGGGTCGATTTTCTTCAGTGCACATATCGAAGCTGAGCGATTTTTTTCCAGATAGCCGCATGAAATTCACGACACACTACGAACTACCGCATATTCAACGCAATCAAGGACAACTGTGATTTATAGATATTTATGTTAACGCATGCCCACGATTTCTTCCACACATACATCCGCAATTCCTGTATAATATCCATCACCATCTTGTATATTTGTAAACCTACACTTCAAAATACATTCCACATTTAGTCGACTCAAAGATCGCTCAATTTGAACTGCGTGGTTGCTGACTGCTGTATTGCTTTGCGCAGAATTACACATACGCCTACTCATTTGCTTTTCCCTTGGCACCAACCCAATACGACCCGTTCGGCCACTCGAACTCGGCGATGCTCGACTTGTGCATTTCGATACTGCAGACAAGAAATATGATCAGGACGCCTCCGCAAGCTCTTCAATCAAGCGACACGCACCTGTATCCCTCATCGGGATTGGTAGGTACATTATATCGTCCTTGGGCATTGATAGAACAAGGCGTAACGAAATGCTCATGGAGATGGTCCACAAATTCGAGCACATTACGCTCGATGCTACCGGACACGGCGATATAGTCGATGAGGCTGTAAAAAACAATTAAATTTGAGTATGGAAATTGGTTGAACATACGACCGACATACCTGAGATGAATGACATACTCGCACAACCCAACCCCACCCGCATGCGGGCAAACTGGGACTCCGAATCTGCACCCGAATGATGAGAATACATGTGGATGAGATGCCGCATGCTTACTTCGCCGCCATGAGGAGGACACTGAGCACCTCGCTGACGCCCGCAAGACGGCAGGAATCAATCTGCACAACATCGATTGCCTCTGCTTGAAGCAATTGCTTGAAAACCATCCGATTGTGTGCGTGTTCGCCCGTAGCGACGCCAATTCCGTAGGGCTTTAAACCTTTACGGATCGCAGCATGTCCGAGAATGTCGTCGGGGCGGTGGGTTCCTCGATGAACCTACGTAGAATATGAACGATATTCTCAAAATTTGCTACATAAAAGATACTCCAGACTCACCAGGGCTTGATATCCTCCAAACCTTTGACGTAGTCAATAGCCTGCTGCACGTCCCATACCTGATTCGCATCAATCATGAGAACCGCCCCCGTCGGTCCGGCATTTTTTCCGCGAAGAGCTTCGCTGTTGAGGTCGCGTGGTGTCTGGCCCGCAGGGAGGTACTGAGGATCATCGATAATAGACCGAATGATTTTACCGCGTCGGAGATCATTGGCTTGGTCTGCGCCGACCTTCATTTTGAAGTGGTTGAAACCCGCAGCGACGGCTTCTTGAGTGAGACGAGCGACCTTCTCGTCGGTGTAGCCTAGCCAACCGGCGGACGTGACATAGGCAGGGTATCTTGGATGAGGCTTAGTAATAGCTTTATCCATTCACTTGAAACTCTGGCTACTCACCCTTCCTGCCGAACCTTTTCTTCACGTTCTTTCTTGGTCGCCTCTTTTTCCTTGAGCATCGCCAATGCCTCCTCTTTTGTGATGGCGTCCGATATGTAGCGGAATGCAGTAGCATTCACGAGCTCCTCCTGCTTGGGTCAGATCGCACTTCTGCCGCATGAAGAACAGGACGCACGGGTGTGAAATCTACAACCAATTTCCACAACGGCTTCTTTCTGGACCGCGCATACATATCCCACAAAGCATTATTCACGGCTCCTGAGGCAATATGTATCACTCCCTTCTCGGGTCCAATCCTGCGTAGATATATCCCTCAAAGTCTGACCGACAAAAACATCTACTAGCACGCACCATCGCAGCTGGGGATCGGCGAGCATAAAATCCCAGGTCTTGCCCATGTTCGCGAACAATTCTTCGGTTTCCTTACCAACAAGGCGGTTCGCGACCTCTTGGATTGCAATGCAAACCTGAAAATTCTAAGTCTCAGATCAACAATCTTTTGGTCACTGTCATACGATGTCGTTTCCTCGACCGATCGTAAATGTCATTCCATGGCCGACCAAATCCGAGGCAGTCTTCAGAGTTATGTACGCCGACGAATAATCGCATTCTGTATTCCTGTCGACAGTCGGTGAGAAAGGCGCATGCAAGAGAAGAAAAAATGGCGCGTACATGGCGTCTGTGCCATCGCCGGTCAAGGACGTCGGAAATCGCACATCTGAGACAAAGTAAGCGGTAAGCGAGCGGAGAGGCAATGAGAAGATACCATGTATCTCGTAGCCAGTTATCTTGACCATTCTGAAGTATTCCGGGGCACAAGCGAAGTGAGAGTCACTGGCAGCATATGGGTCTTTAAGGAACCAGAGGTCGGTAATCCGGCCCGACAAGCGTTCGCTAGCTCCGGTCCGTCGGGCCGCAAGACTCCGACTCACCAAAGTTCTTCGAAAGTCGACAGTTTGCTCATGATAGTCTAGGTACATTCCTAGACATACTTACGACAGAAGATATACATGCAGTATGAGCCTCTTAAGATAGATATCGCCTCTGTTTATTACCTTTAATTTAATTATCCTACCCCGCATCTATCAGCCAACCTTTCACAACCTAGCCTTAACCTTGATCTCTCCCTTCGCCATCTCAGTCTTCGCGAGGTCACGAAGGTGACGACGCAGAATTTTACCAGCCGCACTGAACGTCAATGTTAAATTTGTACATGCACGGGATAGCAGGCGCCCGAAATGACCCACCTCTTGGGGACGACCTCGATAACATTCACACCTACAAGGATACAGCTCCGTCGAACAAGAGCATGAAAGGCAAGAAAAGCCTCACCTCCACGCAGGAATTTGTGTTTCGCAACCTTGGTCTCCATCCACTTTACGACGCTTTGCTCAAACGCGGCTTTGGCCTTGGCATCCTTGACTTTGGATGGGTTGGCATGAACGACGTAGGCTCTGAGCAGAGATGTATTATTGATAGTACGAGAAGATGATCTGAATAAACCCACCGAGGAAGCTCCGTTGCCTCTTGAGCATCGTCGACGCCAATGACAGCAGCGTCGGCAATGTCGGGATGGGTGAGCAAAATAGCCTCCAATTCGGCGGGTGGAACTACGTTGAAGAATATATCCAATGCACCAGGATAGCGGCCGTGAAGCCATACCTTGGAATCCCTGGAGAACGACATAGTGAGCCGAATCGTTCATTCGCCGAGAGACAAGATCTACCTTGTACTTGATGAGCTCCTTCTTCGATCCACTGTCGAGATTCGCTTTAACGTCACCCACTGGTCGCCAAGAATCCGCGTACCTATATAATAATATCCATCTTTGTCTCTCCGACCAATGTCACCCGTCTTGAACCATCCATCCGGTGTAATGGCATTTTTCGTAGCGCTCGAATTATTCAAATATCCCTAAACGCTCAACAAGCGTCAGTATTCACGCTCGAACTCACCCCTGATATCAAGCGGAGTGACAACATACAACGCACCTTCATAACAGTCGCGCCATGAACCCAAAGCTCACCAGGTTGGCCCTCCTCTGCGTCCACGAGCCCATCATCATCCACAACAAGCCTTAATTTGAGATTCGGCAAGAGGAATCCAATACTCCCGACTTTGCGCTCGCAAGAGGTGAAGTCCAACATGTGTGTGCTGGGTGAGGTTTCGGTAAGACCATATCCTAAGGTCGAGCAGAAATTAGTGAACAGTATCTTCAACATAATTGTCCAAGCATATGCTTACCTTGAGTAATCAAACATGTCGACCCAGGCTTGCGTTTCGACAACAGACGTTTCTGCACCTAACGGAGCCTCAGTTCTCATTCGCCAGTCGAGACTTCGGAACGCATACGAGAGTGACCAGATCAGCGCCGAGAGGCGCTGCACCAGAAAGCATGTACTCGAGGGTGGAAATATCGTAGGAATCGACCGCTAACAGCGTAAATAAATAAATACACTCATTTATTAGATAATGATCTGAAAACACATACCAGGGTGGCGGGCAAGAACGACAAGCACAGGAGGTACAATATACGCAAATCCAATTCTGTACTTCTCGATATTGGCGCAAAATTGAACGGGGTCGAAGCGCGTTTGTATCACAACCGGAACGCCGAGATAGAACGGGTGATGAAGGACGTTCGAAACGCCTACGCATGAGATTGTTCTCGGTCATGTACATGAGAAATGTGCCGGATCGGGCTCACCGTATATGTGATAGAATGGTAGCATCCCGAGCATGGGGATGTCGCCCGGTGGTTGCGGATATCCAGTAATTATGTCCATCAAAGTAGTGATATTATTGTGGGTTGTCTGTCGATTTCCAATCACAGGGTAGAGAATTAAAAATATGGTTGAGTTACCTCGACTCCCTGGGAACGTTGTTGAATTAACAAAGACAAAATTCAAAGCGAGCTGATGCGAACCTTTGGATTTCCAGTTGTTCCTGAGCTGTAACATAGATAGACGGTCTCATGCGACAATTTGCCGTCGAACAATTCTTCTTTCTCTGAAGCGCCACGCGACAATAAATCCTCTAAAGAGCAAAAAGCCGCAGCCTCGCGACGAGGGGCGACAGGGGGGCCGCCAGCCCAACGTAGATCGTTTCTCAGGACAACAATCTTGTTCTCTGCTTCTGCCTTCGACAGACCGAGTTCTGCGAACATCTGCATTACGACGCTGATGCCTTCTTCGGAGGTTAGTACGAGCTGAGCCCCGCTGTCCTTGTATTGATACCCCAGCTCGTGGCTTGTATAGGCGCTATTGGCAAGGGTGCAGCGAAGCCCGGCCGCAACGCCTGGAAGAGAAGCTAGATCCAGTCAAAGTTGGTGTCCAGATGGCTCCCACGTACATCCATAGAGAACAATCGGCCACGCGAGCGAGTTGGGCGAGAAGAGAAGCACGGTGTCACCTCGCTTGCTTAATGGTCGAGTAGATGGATGATCGCGAAGCCCATACGCGAAGGACAGGGCGAGTTTTCTGACTTGTGCGCGAGTGAGAGCCGTGCCTGAGCCTGCATCCACGAACGCTGTCCATGAACCTGGATGTCCGCCAACGTCGTCCGGACCCCGCGACGCGAGCAATTTGGTGAACACAGAGCAGTGATCGACAGGGAGGTGGGGTAGGTGGGAGGTGTAGATGCGGGGGGACATGGCAGGGGCGGGTGTGAGTGAGGAAAGACTGACAAATTTAAAGTGACAGATATGCTACCCGTTTCCGGCAAAAATACGCATTGGTAAGCAGCAGCAAATCGGCAATCACCGTCCCTTACGGCATCCGTTGGCCCTGGTCCTTGACTTGTCCTTGACTGAGTCCATCGACGAACTTTTTTTCAAGTCCTCCGTGTCAAGTCTATTGGCCAATTGGTAGATCTGCCTCTCTTAGGTGCGGGCTCGCCAAGGATTTTGCATGCCGATACTTTCATTCTTGATAAATGATAATAATCCGAATTCTTCAAGTTCGCCGCCTCGATTCTCGAAGATACAGTAATTCGAAGCTTTGCGGTAAGTTGTAACCACCAGCTTGAAGTTCCTCCCGGTGGCACCTATCATGCAAGGACTGAAGCACTCCAGGTGGTCATTACAGCTTATCTCATAGGATTCACCTTGGAAGAAAGGAAGGACGGTTGCACGGCCCAGTCCCAATTGGATCAACTCCACCGTTCAAATACCGAGCGACAGCCTCGGTGAAGGATTCATACCCGGTGGCGCAAGCAGTCCCAGCAAGGATGACCCCGCGAAAACCACTCAGCTGAGCTCTGAAACAAGGACGGGCTTCCGGGCTTCTGAGACGCCCAAGGAAAAAAGAGTTGGGCACAGTTAGGCCAGAGAGTCCGTTCATCCTCCCTCCTTGTATAATGGTGAGAGCCCATTCTCTACTTTTTCGCTACGTCTTCAGCCGATCTTTGTTTTTCAAGCTCATCGAGAACTCTGAAATATTGGGCTATCAGCCATCATTGTAGGGCGCGTCCGAGTCGCCGATAGGCCGGTAGTTCCACAGTCAACTCGTGGATCTATAGCTCGTCGCGTAATTACCCGTTTCATCGTCGAGGCGCGTGCTGGTATAAATAAAGCACGGCTGATTCTGGTTCCTTTCACTATCGCACTTTGACTTCCCCCATGTCCCCGCCTCGCATCTTCAAGTCTCACCTCCCAGACGTCCCCATCGTCGCCACTTCTATTTTCACTCGAGTTTTTGCCTCTCGCACTAGTACTCCAAGTGGCGACATTGGCGGATTTCCGGGCTCGAATGCTGCATTCATCGATGGTGCGACGGGAACGACTTTAACGCGGGCTGAACTTCTCCATCTCTCTCTATCATTTGGCTATGGTGTTCAGAATCATCCCACCACCGCCCCCTTCGCATCGCGTGGCTCCACAGTTCTTGTGTTCTCTCCCAATTCCCTGGCATGGCCCGTCGCTCTTTTTGGATGTACGTTTTGTGCCAGCCGAAGTGCAGCATTTCTATCCCTACTAATGGTGATCAGGCGTAGCGGCAGGTCTGCGCTGTAGCTTCGCCAATAGCGCATATGTAGCGCGCGAGCTAGCCCATCAGTATAGCGACAGCGGCGCTGGTTTTATTATCACCGCAGAGGATGGAATCGACGTCGTTCGGCAGATGTTCGCAGAGCTGGGGGTCGATCGGGAAGAGGGAGACAGACGCACAATTATATTGCAACGCGATCTCGGATGGGCAGGGGGGCCAACTGCAGCCGTTTCTCCTGAATGTCGCGGACTGTTGACGCTATCTGATCTACTCAGTATTGGCAAGCTGAAAAGTGAAGCCAAGTTCGAAGGACCCTTGTCTCACGAGACTGTGTATCTTTGCTACAGCTCCGGAACAACCGGAAAGCCCAAGGTATCTTTCTGAATTCGATTCGACTTCATTAAAAAGCCATTCTTATTCCGTTGCAGGGCGTCGAAGTAAGCCGAGCATATTTTATCATTATACCCAACCAAGTTCGATTTGCAGTCCACTCACCAGAACATGTCTACGATTCTGGACGTTATGAGTGGATCACTCAACGACCTGAAACTAGATAACGCGAACATCATTGGGATCCTGCCTTTCTATCATCTCTACGGTATGCAAGCCTCAGCGATCGCCTTATCAAACTGATTTCGTCCATCTTAGGACTGGCTTTGCTCCTGCATTTATCCCTCACATTGGGGTGGTCTGTGATTATTCAACTCCGATTCGACCCGGAGCAATTCTGCGCTGCCATTCAAAGATACAAAGTCCCGCTAGCGTTCGTCGCTCCGCCTGTCTTAGTCGTCCTAGCCCGGCACCCAGGTATTTGGTCGCTTTGTTTCAACTCCCTTGATGAGTTAACACCCGCAGTCGTCGATAAATACGACCTTTCGAGTTTAGAATATATGATTTCCTCTGCTGCGCCGCTCGGTGCCGATCTTGTTAAGCAGGTATAGTATCCGTGCCGATCTCACTTTCTCCGACCTCAATTTGATTAGGTCAAGAAACGACTTGGTGCCAAACGTCCTGCCGGTGCCAAGTGCGCAATAACACAAGGTAAACTAGTTTGAAACCTCCCTTCAATTCTGATTGATTGAGTCAACGAATAACGTATCAGGCTATGGTTTGACTGAGACAACGACCGGGACACACATTCTTGACTTCACCGATTGTGATTCGAAGGTGGGAAGTATCGGGAAACTTTGTAGCAATTTAGAAGCACGAATCGTTCAAGACGAAGAAGGGAAGGTTGATGCAGAGGACGAAACTCCCGGAGAACTATGGGTTCGCGGAAAGACGATAATGAAGGTAAGATTTGACGTGTTTTAGCTGAGTATCCGTACAGTGTTACTCATCATTCGCGCAGGGGTATTTAAAGAACCGAGCGGCCACAAGTAACGCTATCACAGCAGACGGATGGTTCAAGACCGGCGATTTTGTCATCCGAGACAAGGATTCTTTCTATTGGGTGGTTGACAGGAAAAAAGAGCTTATCAAGTATAAGGTACGTTTTTCAGGAGCGCACACAAACATCAAATAACGCACATTGATATCTAGGGATTTCAAGGTTGGTTGATAACTAACTCAGGTTTGAATCGGCTCTCACATCTACATGCGCCGTCTAGTACCGCCAGCGGAATTGGAGAGCGTGCTACTCAGTCATCCTGACATTGCGGATGCGGCTGTGATCGGAGTGGATAGTCCTGAGCAAGCGACCGAATTGCCTCGGTATGATGCCCTTTAGTTTAGTTTGGGTCTCGACCCCAGTTCTTATTTCATTGGATTGAACAGAGCCTATGTGGTTCATGCGCGACCACAGGACGTCAAGTCGGCAGAGAAAAAAAACCGCGTTTGCACAAAGCGTAGCGAAATGGATGGAGTCTCGCGTTTCGAAGCATAAATTCTTGAGAGGAGGTATGTTTTACTTGATCGTCCACTTCCAGTCTTTTCATTTCTTCGCAAGGTGTCGTGGTGATCGATTTAGTACCCAAGAGGCAAGTTATTCTTTTTTTTCAATCCATAGTTTTTAATCCACCTCGATTCAGTGCGGCGGGGAAGATACTCAGAAGAGAACTTCGAGAGCTGGCCAAGCAAGAGACCGCACGCGGCGAATTCAACACTCCAATTAAATCGCGGTTGTGAACGATCTTGAATATAATACTGATTGAATGTCTTCCTCCATTTTGGAACAGACTTGCGCGTTTCCTGCGTGGGCCGACGGTTGAAGTTCGCTGCTTCTTTGAACTGCTTCTTCATTGTGGCTCCCTTAACAATTCATTTTGCTGTTGGTTTGACGTTGGATGGGTGATAGCAGGACGACCAGCCGGCAGCATAATCATGATTTACATGGATCCAGCGCAAGTATAAGTCGACCGTTCAGTGATACGTTCAAGCTCGTCTCAAGCTCGTCTATATCAAATGGAGCAGGACTTTCCCCTGCCGAGCGACTGCCGAGAGGCTTTCAGAGCGCTCGGCAACCATACCCGGCGTGACCGTATACAGTACGGATGGAGACAGGATCGCGATTTGCAAACAACGGGTCGAGGCGGAACGCGCACCCGCCGCCGGCGCATGTGCCTGCAGAAACGGAAGTGAACCGGAAGTCCATTACGATGCCCCGTGTACTCAGTGCTTAAATTCGGTCGGCCTTGCGTGCAGTCGCACTCTTCCTTTACTGAAGTGTGTTCCTCCATGTCTCAGAGCATCTTCAAATCCCACCGACCCGACAAACCCATCCTCACGACCTCGATCTTTACTCGGGTTTTGTCTTCTCGCACTCCTGCAGCTGATGACGTCGGCGGGTTTCCAGGATCTTCTACTGCATTCATCGACGGAGCGACAGGAACATCTCTTACTCGGAAGCAACTCCTTGATCTCTCTCTGTCGTTTGCGTATGGAATTCAGAATCGCCCTGCCACGGCCCCCTTTGCGACTCGCGGCTCCACTGCGCTAATATATTCTCCAAACTCTCTGGCATGGCCGGTGGTCCTGTTCGGATGTGCGTCTTAAGGCTACAACCAGTGATTGACGCCCTGACCCGGTAAATACTTAGTCTCTTGCACAGACTCACACTCGATAACTCGTTACAGAGTCTGTTAGTTACCGCGGTCTGATTACCGTTACCATCCCTTATTATATAAGCAGACCATTTTAGGAAGCATCTCCGGCACACCTTTACGCGTTTGACGCGTTCTTTCCACTGGTTGGGCCGATTTGAGTGGTGAGTTCACTGTGATTATCTTCAACATGAGCCCTTGCAGTGGGCACCAAGCTCTTTGGGTTGAATTCATGGCTTACCATTTTTGGTAGTGTTAGCCTTAATCTGCACGCTGGATAGTTTTTGGTCTACAGGAGTAGCTGTGGGATGTTTCTAGGAGCTTCAAGATGCTTTGATTCTGAGCTTACACGTATCTTATGTCGAACGACGCGCTCTTGCAGGATCGGCGCGTCGTTAATGGGTTTCCAAAAAAGGAAGCTTATATAATAAGGGGCGGTAACGGTAATGAGGCCGCGGTAACTAACGGACTAGTAAATACTAGGCGTAGCGGCAGGTCTGCGGTGTACCACTGCCAACAGTGCGTACGTAGCTCGCGAGCTAGCCCATCAATATAGCGACAGTGGTTCCGGGCTTGTCCTCACCGCAGAGGAGGGGATCAGCGTCGTTCGCGCGATGTTTTCAGAAATGGGAATTTCACACCAGGAAGGCGACAAACGGACAATCATTCTCGGGCGGGATCTCCGCTGGGCCGGCGGACCAGCCGCCCCTGTTGATGCCGACTGTCGCGGACTGCTGACACTGTCTGATTTGCTCAGCGGCGGAAAATTGAACAGTGAAGCCAAATTTGAAGGTGCTCTTGCTCATGAGACTGTGTACCTCTGCTACAGTTCTGGAACGACGGGAAAACCCAAGGTTTGCTTCCCATTGGTTTTTTAGCAAAGACCGCTCAAATTTGGTTCGCTGGCAGGGAGTGGAGGTAATTTGAAACTCTTAGGCTGAGACGACGCTGAACAGACTTGCACATTCAGCTGAGCCATCAAAATATTACGACCATTCTGGACATTTTGGCTGCTGATCTATTCAGCGGAGTCAAGACACCTACCGGCAACTGCACCACTTTAGGCTTTCTGCCATTCTATCACCTTTATGGTATGTGAAGACTTGTATTTAATTCTTTTCCTCTGTGTCATTTCACCCCTTCTCACTTTAGGCTTGGCTGCAATTTTGCAATGCACTGTTGTTCTCGGCTGGTCTACAGTCATTCACTCTCAATTCAACCCTGAGCAATTCTGTGCCGCCATCGAAAAATATAAAGTCTCTCTCGCGTTCATTGTTCCTCCTGTTCTAGTTGTGCTGGCGCGGCATCCGGGTACGTCCTGTACTCACGCGACCTCTTTGGCGCTAACATCAACAGCGGTCGATAAATACGACCTTTCGAGCCTGGAATACATGTTGTCTGGTGCTGCACCACTGGGCGCAGATCTCGTGAAGCAGGTATGTTATCACTTCCTTCGTTATGCCTTCTTCCGATAGTTTTGGTCAGGTACAAAGACGGCTTGGCGCAAAGCGCCCCGAAGGCGCCAAAGTTTGTGCCATTGGGCAAGGTTGGCCATTTCAATTACAAGCAACAGTCAGAGGAATTGATGGTGTATACCTCAGCTTATGGTTTGACCGAGACATCAACGGCAACGCACGTCTATAACTTCACTGAGACGGATGCCAAAGTCGGAAGTGTAGGAACACTCTGTAGTAATCTGGAGGCGCGAATTGTTCAAGACGAAGACGGTATTGTCGATGCCGAAGAAGGCACTCCCGGGGAGCTATGGGTACGCGGGAAAACTATCATGAAGGCAAGGCTCCCCTATGCTTGCATTGTCCGCCTCGTTGAGAATCGTCTCAGGGATATTTGAACAACCCAACCGCCACAAGTAACTCGATCACGCCGGACGGATGGTTCAAGACCGGAGATATCCTTGTCAAAGACAAAGATTCTTATTACTGGGTTGTTGACCGGAAGAAAGAGCTCATTAAATATAAGGTGTGTATTCATCTCCTTGTACGCACATCGAATTGAATCGTATCAATTCCAGGCATTCCAAGGTGAGATTAGAATTCACATTTTTTCCCCCCAAATTCCGCTCGCTCAAGTTCAAACGCGGCCAGTGGCGCCGGCGGAATTAGAGAGTGTTCTGCTCACACATCCGGATATCGCGGATGCAGCTGTGATCGGGGTGGACAGTCCTGAGCAGGCGACTGAGCTGCCTCGGTTGGTGCCTCTCCCTCTGTCTGCCGACCCAAATTACCATTCAATTTTGTCAACAGAGCGTACGTGGTTCATGCGCGGCCGCAAGAAGTCATGTCAGCCGACCGAAAGCTCGCGTTTGCTCAGAGTGTAGTGAAATGGATGGAATCTCAAGTCGCGAAGCATAAATTTCTGAGAGGAGGTGCGTTGTTAATTTTGCTTTCGTCCTGTCTTCAATCTTCTTCGCAAGGTGTCAAGGTAATTGATACAGTACCCAAGAGGCAAGTCCGTTTCCTTCAACCGTTTTAGGCTATCTCACATCGGTTCAAAGCGCGGCCGGAAAGATTCTCAGAAGAGAGCTTCGCGAACTCGCCAAACAAGAGGCAGCACGAGGAGAACTAAATACCGTCATTAAAGCGCGGCTGTAGACACCGGTGATTTTTTACTGTCTATACTCCGCTCCTCGGGGATATTAGGTGCAACACGGTTATCTATTACTACAAATATTCCTTAAACCATTCCACGCATGCCTTGAACGCTCCTTCTTTGCCGGCTTTGACCTTTGAGTGTCACCTGTATCAGTATCACATAATTCGTCCGAGAGAGTGGCTAGCTAACCTTTGGGTCACTTATGTCCCCGCGAACAGCAAAACCATGTTTACAACCTTCAAAATACTCGCGGCGATACCCAGGTGCGAATTTTCCGCCCCCGAAGAGCTCGTCTGCTTTGGCTTGTGCTTCTGGCGGAAACGGCCGGTCTACGGTACAGCTGTTGATCAGGAGAGGCGCCTTGCTCACAGCCAAATAGTTCTTCGAACGCATGAAATTACTTCAGGGTATTGAATGAATGAATTCAACAATTGTACCTCAAGATGTTCCGGAATCTTCAATCCTCCGGGATGAGTGATAGCGGAAACTTGGATGACGCCGTCAAATGCAAGATCGAAGACATAGCGTGCTGTTTAAACAATCAATTCATATTCTTTGAGAAAAATTTGCAAAAGAAAACTTACCGCCGAAACAATACCCCGTCGCAGCGAATCTAGTGGCTCCCTCATCCTTGAGGATTCCCACCACGCGGTCTATGGGAGGACGCGTTTGTGCTTGTCCATGGGCCGCAAACCACTTTTCACGCTCGAACGGAGGAGCCTTGATAACATTTATCAATCTGCTGAGATTGAGAGCGCAGATACTCGGTTGCTCACCCCAGGTGCAAACGCACTTTCGGGTACTGGATCTCCGTTGAATAGATCAATCACAACTGTCTGACCCATTCTTTGTGTTCGCTGTTCCACGTCCACAGAATGCCTGGCACACCTTGAATCCGTTGCGAGCAAAGTCGTCGGCCAGAAGCTAGTTGAAAACGGGGTTCTCATTCACATTGGCAGACTAAAAGAAGCAAGTATCTCCTACTCACGCAATTGTTCTTCAACGCCAGCCCAAATACGTCGGTAAGATATATAACGACCTTGTCCTTGGGATAATCGAAGGTAGGCGTTGCGATGTAGCACGATACCCCGGACATCCTGACTACATCGCCTGCAGCACAAATAAGAATGAGCCTCCAGCGCGCAAAGAACACGATCTCTAACCTTCCGGGACTCCCTCGTGTGTCACACCTTCACAGAACGAACACTTTCAATCAACTTCCAAATCCAGTGCATCATGGAAATGTGAATAAAGGACCTACCTTTGAAGCAGTCGTCGCAGTAGCTCATCGTCGTGGCCCGCAAAGATCGAAAAGTGGCAGGGAATTGGAAGGAGCAGTCCTCATGGGAGAAAGTCAAATTTATCCTTAGCACTAATAGCAGGATGAAGCCCACGATTACGCGACAGCGGGTTGAATCCGAGCAACCCCAGCGACGTTCAGCAGTTCGCTCGGAAGGGAGCCGAGTCGTCCCGTCATGGTCATTTGTAGTCGTGTCAGCGCGAGATTCGGGAATTGGTCACGAGGGGGCAAGAGTAGAATACTTGAAGTTGGAAGCTTGAACGTTTCCTGTCTTTCGGCTTTCGAACCGCGTTCGTTGACAATTGGGACATCGTGAAAGCCGCGATCTTTCGGTTGTTTTCCCGAAGCGTGTTAAGAATTCATGTGGGCATTGACACAAATTCCAGTATAGCTCGTACTAGAGAGGTGGTTCGTTCACACACAGGAGAAAGTGGGGCGTTATCGTCGCGGATTGACTGGTCCGAGGGAAGTCAAGACGATACCCTATCCGGGTACCATGCACGACGCGAACCTGACGCTCCGGTGTCGGTGGAGAGCCTATTATTTATTGGGAGTAGATCGAATGCACTGAATTGGCTCTTTCTCTTTCCTTATTCACAGCACATTCACTGGTTGTTGCTGTTCTCCCGGAACGACCGGACCTGAAATACGGCGGTCCGAGTCAGCGATTGGTTGAGGGAAGAACCAAAATCGGACCAACTTTCACGATGTCACCAGAGACTTTTCAAAGATGATGTAGTTGGCAGAACATGAAGTCAACTTCCGGAGTAGCCAGTTTTTCAAGTTCAAGATGGTAACGGAGAAGCCCGAAAAAGATCGGAACGTGCAATCGGTATGGCAGGACCCACAGGCGCAAATAGCGTGTAAGTTGAGTAAGGAAGACGCTGTCTCTGCCCCCTACCACAATGTCTGCGTGCTTGTGGCGCGTCGAATTGCGAACTTTTCACCTTGAATGCCTATGCGCAATGCTCGTGAACGGAACTCGATTCGGTGGACTGGATCTCATGTGACTGGCCGACCACGATTAGGTGCGGGATGATCATAGCAGCAGGTAAGAGAGCAGGGCGTATTTTTCCTTCCTTTTTTCACTGTCAGGTTAGGTCTTCACCCACCTGATATGTTTGTCTTGGCGTGTAGGATAGAATTCACCCAGATCCGCTAAAATTCAGGTACGTGGCAGGGACCGCGATATTATCTGCGGCTTTCCATGCAAATCCAGGTTGGATCTGGCAAAGCGTCCAAGTCCATGGATGATGGCAAGAGTATGTTTCCAATTAATGTGATATTTCTGAAACGAGAAAAGTCTAAAGCGTCTTGGCACCAAAACACCCATACCGAGTTGGGGACATATGAAAGAGTGCGATTTACACACGGAGACATGCACTGGGGTGCTGAAAACAGTGGTGAGGAGTTGAGTGAGTATGGCGAGCTGCGGCAAGACTTTTGCTTTTGAATCGAATTTGAAGATTCCGCCCAAGCGTCCAAGCCGGACCAAGTGCAGGCCAAGTCGGTAAGGATCATGGCCCAGGCGCCCAAGGTTTACAGCAGCAGCCAAGTCAGGCGACGCAGAAAATTGGCCGAGTGTAGGAAAGCAGCAGGAATGGATTCGCAAGACAGTTGATGGCCGCCATGTATGCCGTAGGACTATAAGAAGCTGTATAACCTCGTTGCGGCGGGTAGGCAGGCAGCGGAGAGTACAAAAGGTGAGAAATAGGGAGCTCGTCGTCGTCAACAGCAAGCTCAACGTTCAACGGCCACCCACGGAACAAAGTGGTGCCTAGATAGTCCGCGCCAAGCGTTCGACTCCACTGTATCGATCACCATTGGTCTTTCTTTGTCTCTTGCTCTTGACCACATCCTTCTCTTCGCTTTCAAGGCTGTCTTCGCTGTCTTGTGCGTTGGTCTGAGCTTAACACTTGACTGTGGTGGCTGTTACCTTCAGTACATCACCTTGAGCGATTTTCGCCATCCAATTGGGATAAATCATGGCAAAATTCGATCCCGTGAGTTCTACCTTTCCCGCCGCGGCTTACTTTGACGCTCTACTCACAAATGACTCTTAGTTCGAGGTGTCTGCGCCTCATATTGTCTATGCCGCCCTCGGGGGTTTCGTCGTGCTGGTGCAAATGGTTTATGAGCATCCCCCTCCCACGCTCACTTTTTTTTGAATAGTTCGGGATGTTCTCGCTCTTGTTGCGAGAGAAACTGTATATCGGAGAGGCTATCTGGGCTTTTGTGTTCGGGGTGATCATCGGTGTGTCGTCTTTGTACAAGGGGAAAATATCGTCCTGAGCGGGTGGCAATAATAGGTCCGTATGGCGCGAATATCTTCAATCCTCGAGGATGGGGAGGCGGACACGGTGCGTGCTCTCCTGCCCTGTCTGTGCGCACAATCTCAATTTTTGACTCCGCCCATTGCCATTTTTTTCATTTATTTGTCCTCTCGGATACCCTCCCCGTGCATCCTACATTATCTACCGTTCAATTCGGCCGACAACAGAGGAAACATCCAACATAATCACCCTCGAAGTAACGCGTGTTGTGCTTGCTATCGGTGTCTTCGCCATCGGAGTTGAATTGCCCAAAGCATACATGCGACGGCATTGGAAGAGTCTATTCTTTCTCCTGGGCCCCGTAATGATTTGGGTGAGTGCACCGTCTTTCATGTTCTGCGGCGATCAACTGCGAAATGGCTCGTCATCGTCGTAACCGTCTGCATCCCACCGCTATTCAATTTCGCAATACTCACGATTATATAGGGTTGGGCTGTTTCCGCCGCATTTATCTTCGCCCTCATCCCCAACCTCAACTTTGTTCCATGCCTTGCCGTCGCTGCGTGTCTCACTCCCACGGACCCTATTCTAGCTGCAGCTATTGTGGGTGGAAAATTCGCTGACAAACATGTTCCTGCGCACATCCGCCATCTCCTTGCTGCTGAGAGCGGTTGTAATGACGGCGCCGCGTTCCCTTTTCTATATATCGCGCTCTACTTCATGATTGATACCAGTGCGAAGAGTGCCATCCGCGACTGGTTCTTAATACTTTGGCTATGTACGTCGCGGCTCATGCATTGTCCGCACCTACTCACTACTGCCCACAGACCAGGTCGTGCTAGGCGTTATCATCGGCTCCCTTATCGGCTTCAGCTTCCGCTACATGATGAAGTTTTCTGAACGGCACTCTCTCATTGACCGTCACTCCTATGTCGCGCAATACGTCTCCCTTGCTCTCCTTTCCATCGGGCTCACAACGCTCCTGGGTTCAGACGACCTGCTCAGTGCGTTTGCTTGTGGTGCGGCTTTTGCGTGGGATGGGTTCTTCAATCGTCAGACTGAGGAGTCGGTCTTCTCTTCCGTGATCGATCTTCTCTTCAACATTGCTGCATTCGTCTACCTCGGCGCGTGGATGCCCTTCTCCAGCTTTCAAGATCCCAACGGCACGACGCTGGAGGCATGGCGCCTTGCTGTGATCGCTGTGCTCGTGCTCTTGTTCCGCCGTCTGCCCGTCATGATTGCCCTCTATCGCTGGATCCCCGACATCAAGACCTTCCAAGAGGCGGTCTTCAGCGGTCATTTTGGCCCGATTGGCGTCGGCGCCGTTTTCATCTCGACGCTTGCCACCCAAGTGTTGTCGGAGAGCAATCATGAGGACGACCCTCAAATCGAACTGCTGGAAAAGACTATTCAACCCATCTGCGCGTTCATGGTCCTGTTCAGTATTGCGATTCATGGAATGTCGATTCCCGGGGCCTCACTGGGACGGCGCGTCCACTCGGTCTCGCGGACCTGGTCCCGACACACGACTGCGACGCATGGGCCGCGTCCCGATTGGATGGACCATGTTAGGCACGTCGACGGGGTCATTGTCAACCGCGACGCAGACCAGATCACCGATGTCGAGATGGGACTGGGAGGCAGCGAGGAAAAGTCTTTGGATGGACGCCAATTGGAGGATATTCATGTGCGGATGGGAGACAGTGAGAGCCCGACGGCTGTGGAGACGACGACGCCTGGATCGCATGATGAGAAGGAGAAGGAAGTGGAAGAAGGATTACGTCCGGAGGGTGACGTTCCCCCCGATGGCGAGGAGATTGTTTCAGAGTGGCAGGAAGGTCCTCACCGAGTCATCGAGCGCCGTGCTGGGCCTGGTGAAGAAGTTTGTGTCCCTTCTTGCGGTGTTCCTACCTTTTCTCACTCTTCTTACAGGTCGAAGTCGAGGTCATCCGTAATGTGGACGGGAACGATGTCTCTTCAGCGTATCGAGGACGTGAAGAAGTGGTACATAAGATTGTCGACAAAATCAGGCATGCGCCGCGTGAGATAGAGACGGATCTGGAAATTTTAGGACGTCGATTCGAGGAGCGTTTGTCACCCACCCGGCGCCACCATGCCCAACATACCCAACCAGCAGACGATGATGATGAGGAAGGATGGGCATCCGACCGTAGTGAGACTGGCCCAGCGGCAGGGCCTAGCACCTCTCGAGACGAGGGACGCAAACGTTCTAAGTCCCCCAAATCCAAGGCGTCGACAAAGCGACGCTCCTCCACCCGCAAAGGGCTTCTAGGACACTTCACGCGCGATCGCACACGTGGAGCATCCGCAGCCGACTCCCCTCCTGCCCCACCACCGCCTATCGTGGTTTCGCCGCAGGCCATGACCCCAGCAGAAACATCGGAGTCGCCCACGCGGGAGAGCACTACGCAGGTTTCGGGTCCCATGCCTACGGACTACGCATACCGCCGCTCCTCTTCTTCGTTCCTCGACCCCACCTCGCCTGTTTCCCCGCGGCAGTCACGGCGCACCCGTGTAGACAGTTTGCGACGGCAGCACTCTGCACGCCCCTCCCGAGACCCTTCCCCCGCGCGCTCGGTGCGGTTCGCTGAGGGCACGGTGAGTGGGACGAGCACGCCGGTTACTGCGGACTTTGGGGAGGACGCACGGAGCCCACCGCGACCGCAAAATTCAGAGGACAGTAATGGGGACCGGGGCAGGATCACATTCGACTTGCCCGACAACGGAGCGTCTGGAAATGGCAAGCAAGGTTCCGGATCAGGCTCCAAGGGTTGAGCGTTGAGCTTCTCCTTTCAATGGTCCCGGCTGTTCCCTAGAAGCACTCCAAAAAGTGGTGCACGATTTTTCTCAATCTCATAATGATTTAACCGCAAGTCTGTAATATATTTCTGGTAGCCGGACCTTTTCTTTTCCATTTCACGTTGTAATAATGTCCTAGCACGCTGTCGTCCACGTCCCCACACGAAGTTAATGCATCTATCTACCAATTTTCACTCGATAAGAACAGGTTTTGCGGCCGGGGGGTGAGGACAATCTTTCTGGATACGGCCCTGCGCACCTCAACTGGTCCGCACTTCAGTTAGCTCGGTCTGCTGATGCATATTTGCGGATTCTTCGAGTTGGCCATGGCTCAAATCGTATCGCAAGGAAAAGATTCGCTGGACAGTAAATACAATGAGTCAAATCCACTAATCCAATCCCTCAAAGTCTTGCCATTCCGGCATTCCAAAGAAACTGGGAAGTGCTGCCCATGCAGCTGGTAGTTTCGATCTGTATGCTTCCTTCGCAGCCTTTCCGCATGCACGACAAAATCCATCCGACCATTCGGATTGCCAGAAAGTGATTGTGTGGAAGCGGGCATTCATATCGACATCACCGAAAGCGAGGATGTGGTGAATCGATTGTCGTTGACTGGTACATTTTGTGGGGACTTTGCACGCTGGATCCGGGATCATTTCTCCATCTGCCAACCATTCGGAATGTTGTCTTTGAAATTTATAAGCTCTTTCAGAAGCAATAGCCAGCTTCAATTTAAGATCGTCAGGCAGGACTATACAAGATCCGTCGCTGTCTTGAATCTCGTCCTGTAGTAACGCTTCCTAATTGATAAGAAGCGGTAAGTCATACACGGTTTAAGATGGGACTTGGATGGGACCTACTATATCTAAATTATTGATGCAAAGAAATGCTAGTATTGGTAGACTGGGAAGGACATCACACTCATACGCCAGTTTGAAAACATTCAGACTCAGAGGGCCGGAGCGGTCGCCCTCGAGGAGTATGATCTTCGTCACAGAAGCCTCCACTCTCTCCCACGAGTCCAATCGCGTAGGATACTCGTAGCGGATCCGCGATACGGCATTTTGTTTGACCGTCTTCATCTCGTACTTGCGACCGAGCCGTAGCATTGACGCTATCAGGTCGAAGGGTAACGCGTCTTCATATTTGAATCTAGGAGAAGAGTCTTGTTTAATTACATGGATCTATACTACGATGAGACCACGCAAAAACTCACGGATCGTAAAGTATCTCGAGGAGCAGCTCCCAATCTTTCGCTGAGTCGAAGAGGTGAACAACAGGACATCCCTCTATTGTTGGCTCATCGGAAGGCTGTGGCAGAGAAAACATGTCGCTGAATACAGGCGACTGCCGTGCAAGCACATCCCGATTGACGCGAAACTGCGTGGACTCGGCTTGAAGAACCATGTCGCCATAGGGTACCCAAATTTTTGAACGAGTGATAGGAGTAGTATTTGCCATGGCTGGCTCAGATGTATCTTCCGTTCGTTTTCTTTTGGTAGCATGAAGAGCCTCCGGCTGAGACATCGAATACCAGGGATCTTGGGAGAACAGAGAATACTTTGGGCCGCTTGTCACACTACCAGCGGCGTATCAAGTGACGTGACAAGACGTGTTTATGAACGCGACGGTTGCGCGACGGCACTCATTCCGATCTGCGCGGTAAATATGTGACAAATGATGATATTCCCCGTGAAAACTCCATATTCCGGCTCGAAGAGAAATATGAATATATAACTAACTAATTATGCGAGGTCATTCAGGCTCTCCCACTCAGGCAGACCGAAAAACGAGGGCAACAGCTTCCATCCCTCTGCGCGTTTCACCTCATAAGTTGTGGCAGCAGCCTCTTCACAAGGTGCACATAAAATTCCCGTCCATCTGTCGTCCCACTGATCAATGGTGTATCCAAGATTGAACTGGCCTTGATGATCATGGTCCACGACCCCAGCCATCGTATTCCTCCGCTGCGCACAACGAGTGGGTGATTGGCATGAGCTGTGGGGTACGACACCGTCGTCTCGAAGCCAGCTCAAGTTCTGATGCTGAAACAGAGCCATTCGTCCAAATGCCAGCGCCATCGGCATTTTGAGATCATCGGAAAGGACCGCGCACGAGTTGTCTTCCCGCTCAACACCTGTAAGAATAGTTTCCTATACCGGCTCAGTTTCGCAGGAAGAGACAAGAAATTCAGCAACTTACAAGCGTCTCCTCGCGAAGACAACAGAAAGCCAGCAGCGGTATACTCGAATGAACGCCACATTCATAAGCTAAATTAAGAAGATCGCAGTATATCCCGCGTTGGTATTCAATCCTCGTCATATTCGCGTCCAAATTGTCGAAAGCTTCGAAATCCGACGGAAACTCAAAGCGGATGCGCGACAAAGCATCTTCGTACGCTTCTCTAAAATCGTATTTCCGCCCAAGCCGTAACATGGCGGCAAGCATGCGGAAACTGCACTTGGTCTGTTGACGAAACCTGGTACAGTATTGCAGATGAATCAGAAACATGAAAAACGCCGCCATGAAGATTGCCACTCACGGATTATATAGTACCTCAAGAAGCAACGACCAGTCCTCCGCTGCATCTGCCAAATCGACAATGTGACAACCTTGCATCGGTTCTTCTGGAGGGTGTGGCATAGAAAACATATCGTCGAAAACGGAAGAGTGTCTGGCCAGGACATCCCGATTGACGCGGAACTGAGTCGATCCAACTTGGAGGATTATATCGCCATATGGTAACCAGATTTCCGAACGAGTTGTGGAAAAACCGTCAGTGGCATCGGCGTGTAGCAGAGGCGGGTCCAATGAAGCCTGTAAGTTTGGCTGTCCTCGTGGTTCTGGCACACAGGGCCTGTGCTCGATTTTGAACATCGCAGATGCAAAAAAGGAGAGGAGAGAAGAGTGGCTATAGCGATTAGTTGAAGTGAATGAACGCAGGGAAGAAAGAAGAAGAAAGTAGGGCACTGTCACACCGTGACAACACGCGACACGCGACAAAGACTGGAAAGAAACAAAGCAGAAATTCCTGGTGAATTGACCATATTGCGTGTTATACATATTGCGTATAAGAATGGAGAGAAAGAAAATGTGAATATACCAGACTCAAAGCTACCCCCTCATCGTCTCAGGCGTTTAGGATCCGGCTCACCCTGCTGATACTCCCCCGGTGGTGCATTCCGGCCATCGTGCGCAAGCGTCGCAAGTGGTCGGCGAGCCGCACCACCATGACCTCCGCTGCCGCTTAAACCCATACCAGCGCTAGTGCCGGAACGGGTCGAGGAGCTCCTGCAAGGCAAGTTAGCACACGGGAAATTAGCAAGCTAGGACGCGTACATACATCATTGCGTCTGCGCCGCGTTTTAAGCCCTGCGGCATCGGTGGCGGTTTGTTAGGGTCCTGCAAGTAACTTGCCTATTCAACGCAATTATCAGTAAAACTCGAGAACATCACAGCATAGACCGACGCACAGGCATTCCTTGTGGGAAATTGAAGCTACCCGCCGACGGTGTCACAGGGCGTTTCTGTGGCGGAGGTGGAGCCGTACCGTCCGATGTAGCAGCGGGATTCTGGTTTTGATTCGTAGTTGATGATGAAGCAGGGGTGGTGTTCCGAGTGTGTGCGGCAATGGCAAGAGCGCGTGCAGCAGACCCGGCAGCGCCGCCGCCGTTGGAGCGTGAGGGTCCGCCTGAAGGGGGCTTGTTCGATCCACCGCTCCGGGGAATAACGCTGGTTGAGGCGACAGTGGCGGACGTCCCTTGCCGCGGTGGAGCGTTTTGCTGAGGCCCGGAACCTTGATTCGTTCGCCCGAGACCCATGGGTCCATGAGAACCTGCTGGCTTGCTGCTTTGCACCTGCGGCTGCGGCACCGACTGGCGCGGTGTCTCCTTCACCGGTGCTTCTTCATCGGGGGAATGGGTGCTGCTACTCGCCGTGCCCTCCTCGAAATCGATCGGGCGGCCAAGATCACCATCCCCAAGATCGACGCACGCGAACAAGGCGTCGTCGTCCGAGAACCCGAACGATTCGTCTCCTGCGTCATCAACAGCGGGTAAAGGCGGAGGAAGCATCTGCCCCTGCAATGGTTTCATTTGTGGCTGACCCGGTTCAGCTTTAACGGGCTGCGCGAATGTCACTTTACGCTCCCCGCCAGGTGTCGTGATGGGTGTCTGAAGACCGGAGGGCTGCATGTGCCGCGGCACCGACGAGATAGGTTTCACGGGTTGTTGCTGGGGCTGAAGCTTTGGGGGTTGTGGAGGAGCGGGGGGAGGTATGCGAACCGGGGTCGAGGTCGTGACTATTGGCCGGGAGCTCGTCGAAGCAGACGTTGCTGCGGAGGTCGCCACGGAAGGGGACGGCTTTTCGGAATATTGTGGAAGCCGATGTAGCTCACTTTGGTCAAATTTCACCTGCAGCACAGTCAGATACTGTGACAGTAACTTCCAAGCGAGACAGAAGACGAGTACGTACTGGGGGTGGTTTGATTTTGACGATCTCCGACGTGTAGGATTTGTCGTAGAGACAGTTCCCCAAGACGTTTCCAAACGTACGAAGCGTACGCTTCAGTCCATCGGTCACTGCCTCCTTCTTGCACTAATGAAGAGTCAAGCAATTTCCGTTTCGTGGTCGTACGATACGCACCTTGTCAAGCGCCTGTCCTCGAGACTTGACGTTTTCTATCATCCCATATCCCACATCTTCGTGATGGACACCTTCCTTGAGCGTTACTCGCATGATTGCGGAGACGCCGACGTTGTATCGTTTTGTCTCCTCGTTGAAGTCCATGTAGTCGGTCGTCAGACTGACGATATTGGAGCTCCATCCATGATACCCGAAAACTTCGTTCGCAACGTTTATAACTTTCCAGCCCTCCGCATAGGTCAACTTGGGGCCACCGCCAGGTCCTGGTCGTGTGGAGATGAATTCGGGGCCAAGTTTCTGGTTAAGCTTCGCTTGCAATCGGCTGACACGGTCATATATTGATTCACCCATGCTCGTGGATGCATGGGAGAGGCTATCGGAAGCCAAAGATTGCTGCGTGCTATGCATATTCGGATTGAAGCCTCCGTGCATGCTGGGACTGAACGAAATCAGGCCGTCAGTGTAGATAGATTGGTTGGACATCGATGATTCGTAGGAGTTAATGAGGTGACCGCTTAGTGGGCCAGCCATGGGGCTAGATAGACAAGAAACCAAGAACAAGAGTAGAGGACTGTTGTGGCGAGAACCAAAAAGTCAGATTGGTTGAGGTATGCGTGATCGCGTGTGTCACATGTGACTATCTGTGACCATTGTTCCTTTACGGCATACTACTGCTCTTCAGTCAACCACATCTTGGATGTTACCGAATCCAGCGACGGGGACCGATAGAATTTACTGGAGCTCACTTACTCGAGAGGATTCCGAAGTCGTCCCTCGAATGGAACTTTTAAGTCGTGATAACAATCTCGAAGCGGGGAAGTTGACAACTTGCCAGTGAAAATGCTCTAGAGAGACTAGCCTGTCTTTCCCTTCACTCGTCTCCACAATATAGCTTTTCCTCAATTATTTTCCAGAAATTTGCAATCCAACCACTATCATAGATTCCGTGGCTTCCGGCTCAAAAAACGAATTCTAACACAGACCTCTGAACAGATCCAACTTGTTTGGTAACTCTCAGCGGCCGAGTCTTTTCTAGACACATGGTAGGTCTGCTCATGACCTCCACTTGCACAATTTTTACCGGTCTCCGTTGCACGTTCCTTCACATCCTTGTGGTACGGCGTCATGGCGTGGACCGAACTTGAAGGCAACGCTCAACCAAGCGACTCTAGATCTCTTCCTTGACTGTTTGACAGTTTTGTTGCGCATGGTCGAAGCTATAGATAAAACTTCATTTATCGCATAAATAGTCCTCTCTTGCAGAGGAACAACCCAGCCTCCGCTGCAATGAAGCTCCTTCAAATTCTTTTCGTCTGCCCTGTCCTCTGCCATGCGGCATCCATTGTCTTCCGAGATCTTGCTGAACGCGCCCAGCCGCAAGGAATTGATGTCTCACACTTCCAGGCGACTGTAAACTGGGCAAATGTCAAGGCCAGCGGTGTCTCCTTCGCTTACATCAAGGCTACTGAAGGCACCAGTATGCCGGAAAACCACGACACGTTTTATATGTATCGATTAACGTCTCAAAACCCCAGCCTTCATAGATTCTACCTTCAGCTCCAAGTACACCGGCGCTACCAATGCAGGCCTCATCAGAGGCGGGTATCACTTTGCACATCCTGATACTAGCTCTGGTGCTACTCAAGCCAAGTTCTTCCTTGCTCATGGAGGTATGCCAAGAACAAAGAGTCCCTGCTCAAAAATTTATTCAACATACTACGATCTGCAGGTGGCTGGAGTGGGGACGGTATAACTCTTCCTGGAGCATTGGACATCGAGTGTACCTCGTTTTTCTTATTCTCTACGATCCTAGCTAACTATATCCACAGACAATCCAAGCGGTGCGGAATGCTATGGTCTCAGCCATTCCGCGATGGTTTCCTGGATATCCGACTTCTCGTCGACTTACCATGCCGCGACTACTCGGTGACTATATATACTCTACGACTTTCAACTCACCTTCTAATATCTCAAATACAGGTATCCAGGTTCGTTATGCCTTTGTACTCGCCGTCTTCCTTGTTCAATTTTATTTCTAGTCATTTACACCACAACCGACTGGTGGACCACTTGCACCGGAAATAGCGCTGCTTTTGGGTCCAACAATCCTCTGTGGATTGCACACTATGCATCCAGCATCGGGACGGTACCAGCTGGGTGGAGGTCAGTCTTTCTTCCGAATGTGTCCCCAACGTTTCCATGATGATGGAGCCAATGTACAGTTTTGCAACATTCTGGCAGTACGCTGACTCGGGACCTAATCCCGGTGACCAAGACTTGTTCAACGGCGACGCCGCTGGGCTTAAACGGTAAGACTATCGAGTCGTTTGTGCTGCTTCTCTGATTCGAGCATGGTAAATTAGCATGGCGACTGGATGATATCATCTATTTCTCTTGAGGATCTTTGTACGAACCATAGCTGTATAAACCTATAAATGAATGTAGACTCGCAGGCCAGTCGACGTACACTTCGGTCACAATCCGAGAGGGAGGGACTATTTAGGAAGGAGGGAAAACATCACGACAAACAATGATGAGAACAGTGATGAAGGGTGACCTCGTGTACGGACTGGACCCGCATGGTGCCGGTTTGGCAGATGGACTTTCCCCCCGCCATTTCAGAGGGTCCAACTTTATAAAAATTTCATCCAAAAGCTTCGAAAAAACGTTCTGAAGTCGGTATATGAAAGATGGATAACTTTCTCTTCTCTATCGACTGACACCCCTTCTATTTTTCCGACCCGCCCAAAACAAGTTGGTGTCAATCGATAGAGAATTGAAAGTTATCCATTTCTGCTCTATAAAATCTGGGCCCAATCTCTACGGATACTGAGCTGTAAAATCGTCGTTTGCGCGAAAATTCTAAGTCCATGCCTCTGAAATGGCGGGGAGATCAGCCATCTGCCAAAACCGTGACATGCGGGCCCAGCCGGTTAAGGTGTCTGCCTGAGTGTTACGATGGCATCAGTCACACCGGACCGGCTGGTTTACGAGCCTAAAATGAATGTTGGACTGTGTTGACGAAGCAAATTGAACCGTGGGAAATCAATTGGTTCAATTTAAAAGAATGGCATCTCTAACACTCCAATCAGATATCGATTCTGACTCGAGCATTGCAAGGGTATTCGACGCTAACTAAAATCAAAGGAGGTATAACATCGTCACGAAAACGGGTAGGATCAGCGATCCCGAAGTCAGTGCTGAGGCACTATTCGGCGTAGAAGGTGAGGGGCTCGAAGCAGCTGACGTCCCAGTCTCCGACACCCCCCGGCTGCTTGGCGAAGTAGACGTGCGAGATCCACTTTCACCCGGTGCGGAGTCGGCCGCTGCGGCAGCGTTCAGGGTGTACCATGGCACCACCGGTCCCGAATACGTCGAAGTCAGCGTCGATGTCCCTGAGGGTCCCGCAGAAACGAATTGTACCACACAAGCTCCTTGGTTGTCCGCCCCGAATGTGCAGGTCTCCGACAATCCGCTGTCTGAGGCGCCCATCACGAATTTGGACGCGTCTTCGAGGAAAGTTTCTAACAATCAGCATCGCTGGCTGTGAGGAGCATACTCTATCGAATAGAAGGGTGAAGCAGCGCACCAGTGTATGGGATGGGTGCGGCAAGAAGCGTTTTTGTGACTGTGCCCGAAATTTCGACC
This sequence comes from Favolaschia claudopus, assembly GCA_037176885.1. NCBI lineage: Eukaryota > Fungi > Basidiomycota > Agaricomycetes > Agaricales > Mycenaceae > Favolaschia > Favolaschia claudopus. Next base: position 1,586,111 of record JAWWNJ010000011.1, on the reverse strand, counting down.
GCCAGGGTTTCCGCTCCGACCCTCAAATATGTAGTCATCCCATCCGCCCCGACGCCCAGAGCGGAGATGGAATCCGTCTGGCTCACTAGTACCGTCACACCACCTGTCTGTACAGGTGTAACCAATTTAAGGGTCTGTGCCGCAGCTTTGGTTGAGGTCAGGACTTATTCGCAGTAGCTGATTCCAAACGGTAAAGGAGGACCGACTCACCAATTGTCGCAAGACCCGCCCAAAGGAGACAGCGAGACATCATGGTTGAATCTTGAGTGCGCAAGACGCGACTTTCCTTCATACCTCCCTTTATATAGTGTAGCCAGGCGGCGTTACTGCATCCACACTGTGGATCGCGTTCGGGGAGATCAGCGCGCTGGTTTCTCATTCAGAAATCATGGTGAGGTGCCCAGGTAACCTTGACAACACCACTTGAAATCTTTCGGAAGCATATAATCGAACAGGGCGATTCATTCAGCATGAGAGGAACTCAGAGGATGCATGTGAATCGGTTGATGATGGGAGTTTCCGACGTATCACTGCCGTCGGTAAGTAGGTTACATAATATTTCAACCCGTTACCCCAGTACTTTGAAGTTTAGAGAATCATATCAACAACGGCACAAAGTCTAAGGAGGATCAAGAAGATGAAAGCATTTGGGCATAAGGAAATGCATAATGTTACGAACTAACTCCTTGTCGCTGATATTCGGACAATTTACTGCAAATTGAACCGTGGGAAATATTTCGCTCAACACAAAAGAAAACATTTGAAAAGCAACGCGGAAGCGTTCAGTAAATCTCCGTTGATGTGAGAACAGCGCTTTCCCAAGAAATTAGATGTACATTCACAGAAAAATCCTTCGCACTGTTACTGGAAAGGAATTCAGTAAGAGCGAGTACAAGATGGACAAACATATGACGAACTTCTGAACCGGCATCGAACTTAATCGCGTCGTGTGTGTTTAGGAACCAGCATCCAGACAAAAACCATAGTCACCATCATAGCGACTATCCTACAAATGCACCCCACAAACTGTTAACGCTCAGCCTAGAAAGAAAGAAAGCAGGTCGTACACAGGCTGCAGAGTCTTGATACCCGCTTTAGAAGAGATGGCACCCGCCATAAACGGCACGACGGCGCCGCCGACTGTAGCCATCGCAGCCATCCATGACATTGAAGCCGTGAGCAGCCATGGAGGAAACATTTTTGCAGCGCGGTTTAACGCGAGGGGGTAGATTGGTCCCGTCATCAGGCCGACAAAGGCAACGCAGATGGCGCCGGCTATAAGAGACGGGACGAACCAGACTACGAGTTGCAACCTGGAATTCTTTGTAAATTGCACAAGATACGAATTAGGGCACGATTACCCGATGGCGACCAGAGAATAAAAGTATATTGCCCAATTCTCGTTTATCTGAAATGTTAGGTCAATTTCTCGAACCAGAATTCTCTCAGGGACGAACCACCTTCTTGTTCATCAGTATCAGCATGATTCGACCCAATGTGGATCCTGCAGTCGGTCGGTATCAAATCAAACTCAAAGAAAGATCAATAACCTCCCGAATAACCCGCCGCAATGTATCCCGCGGAGGCGCCTCCGCCTCGAACGCTTATCATAAAACTCACAGTCCAGCCTACAAACGAGAAACATTTCAGGGCACCCAGGTTGATACAAAAGAGATTTATTTACCCGCGATGGCAACCCCAACCCCTACGTGCACGAACAGGAAAAGGGCCAGAAGATGCAGCGACTTCATAGTCAAGACCTGTCGCATGTGGCTCTCTGAGCTGGTTCCCTTGTCGACTGCTGCCTGGCCTAGCTTCGCCAGGCATTCTACAAGGCCGTTGAGCGATATTTGCTGGTTGAAAAGGAATATAGCGCACCGTCCTGGGTCTTTCCGCGAAAGACGACGAATAAAATCAGCATATTGGACAAGGTGAGACCCAAAGACACCAAGTAGTGGAACGACCAGTGCTCCAGTTGGGCAAATTGAGTTGATACAAGAGGCGAGGCGAATATTCCCGCCCCTGAGGAATGTGAGGTCGCAGTTTCGTGTTCAATGTGGGGGATAGAGAACGCACCGTAAGCAACCTGAACCAGCCCTAATTTGGTATCAGAGCTCCGCTTGAAACCGGCCGCGTATCCATTCGCTTGAGCATCCTGTTTCGACGGTTGATTTCACTGGAGATTATTCCGAGGGAGCCTCTTACCAGTATAGATACTCCGATACCATTGAGAAAGCAGGACACCGCGAAAACGGGAAAAGGCAGGGCTGCGGCTTGAAGACTATACCCTATGAGCTGAGTGATGGGAGCTAAAAAAGAAAGTTGAATCGCTGGTCATGCAGCGATGGAAGCATGAAGTACCCCAAATTAACATCTGCGTTTCCGAGTCTGTAAATGGTACTTAATTGAACGTGAACCAGGGATACCTTTCCGAATCCGAATTTCGGAGTCAACCATATAGTTAATAGCGCGCCGGTAATGGAGCCCTAAGGCCCTCGCGGTTGGATTGAGGTTACATTCAGGCCGGTGGTTCACATACCACACATTGGCAGACGAAAAGTAGGGAGACTATTAGATATCCTAGCTGTGAGCCTGTCGTTAATATTCGTCGAGCCAGGACAGACTGCATATGATACATGATACACTTCCTGGATTCGGGGAAGGAGAGGGCCAAGGGTGCCGTCGTTCCTTGAAGAAGAATTTCTCAATTGTCTGCCAGCCTACAACACGCACGCACGACACTTACCACCCGGCTAGAAAAACGGCCCAGCATAGTGCAGCCGTCTGCACTCTCCCCAGAAGGATTTGTCGCTTCGAGGGTTCATACGCCGATTGAGCTACAGCTGGCTGAGTTTCGTTGTGGCTGACGGTTTTTTGCACATCCGACGGCGCGGGCGGATAGGTTACTGGGGTCAAAGTAGGATGTTCCATTATCAAAGGAAGGGAACCGTAAGCTTCAGGGCTTTATACTCCCAGCATGAAAGGTAAACGAGAACACTTGCGAGAACAACTCATGATTCCCGAGCGGAGAAACCTCGGTCAATAGCCTCCCGCCGCGGCAAAGGAGGGCAAAAGCGACTGTGACGGATAGCGTGACATTCTGCTCTCAGTCAACTCCCCTCCATCTTTTTCTCCAGTTCTTCGTGCCTCGAAGGACGCCTTCTGAGCTACCGAAAGCGCCTCGTTATTTTGCTCCCATTTGGCTTCAATCATTTTTGCGCCAGTTCGGCGACAAGTTTTCTGGTTTTGCCTAGCCGAAAGTACATGTAACGTACGTGCAGCCCCATGAATCGAGCTCACGACTTCAAGAGCCTGCAAATCTGAAGCTGTAGAATTGCTGCGACCGCAGTCTTGATATCCTGGCTTTCTGGTAATCCCATCAATCCGCCTGCCCACGCTTTGCGCCTTTGTGCAGAACGTCATAAAACCTGGGAATCAAATCTTGAATTGACTGGACGACCGGAGACCTCATGTCATCAACTCGACGGTCTACAGCGACTGGCTAGCTCGTGAGGAAGATACGCAGCGGCACAATGTCGGTGCATCCGCAATCATGGGGGACGCTGGTGGCTACCACGAAATTATAGACTCACAGAACGCAACGTTCAAGGGTTGATAAGGTGGGCAATGACCTTAAATAGCTTCGCACTCTGACTCAAATGTCTTCAGTGCAGGCAGAAGTAGCGGCTCACGCGTACCGTTTTGGAAGGAAATTTGGGAGCCATCTTTTACGACAGGCAATACATATCGGAACTCTCTGAATTGACGGTTGTAAGGGCAAGCCTCTTTGACTACAGTGATCTATCTCGGCTCTCAAACAAGTTACCAACGACTTACCAGCTCCTTCCACGACATCTTTTGACGTTACAGCCTCCAGCCACATTCGTGCCCACGCCCCCCACGCCCCGCCGTCCTTGCTTGAGCCACACCCGCAAAACGTACCAGTGACATGAAAACAAATACTTCCCGGGCACTTGTGGACATGACTCTCAAGCTCAGAGAAATATCTGTGGGACACCAAGTCTGCCTAGTGTAGGAGAGACGACTCTGCGAGTGGGCCGAGGTATATGGCCTCCAACATACGTCATCTTGCTTGGCCCACACCTATAGCCATGCTGGACAGTCTCCAGCAGCATCTGTCTGACAAACAGTGGCGGGCTTACCCTGGTACGGAGGGTACGGCCGGAATTCGACCCCAGTAGAATGAGAGCTTCGGTTCAATTGTTGAAAGGATCATTACTTGCATCTTTCTCGGCCATCGTGCATCGAACGCGTGTATTATAGCTTTGAATATCTGAGCGGCTTTCTTATAGTAGAAACTTTCTAGCACTGGCAGGCTTATTTACCTGTATTATGCGGTTGCTTCTAAATTCTATGTTTCACCGCCATGTACGGCGACCCAGAAGGTCGCATTCTTTCTCGTGGGGCTCCGTATTCTTCAGATGTTTCCAAGTCTCACCCACACAAAACCGATTCAAGATTCTCTTCTTGGGCCGCGACGAATTTTCATGCGACATTTTCCGCGAACTGTATACTTCTCAAGGTTTGCATTGCCTTTTTGCAGGTCTGAACACGCGTTTTACGCTGCAATAGATGTATGGGAGGATATACACGTAGCTACCAACCCGGATACTCACCTTGGGCACTGTGCGTCGCGAAAACTGTTCTTGTATTCGGCGTCTCATCATTTTTCACGCTGTAGCACCTCTGAAGGCATTAGCACATATGCTCAGCGTCCCAGTCGACTTTATACCTCCACAAAAGCCGGATTTCAAGCACTGGAAACCGCCACCTCAGTTCTCGTCAATCGAAGGGCCGCCTCCGCCAAATCACGTCCTTATAACTGCATCATTCGGGCGGATTCTCACTCCCGCGCAACTGGAACTCTTCAAGCCGTCGCGTCGATTGAACGTGCATGGGTCTATACTCCCAGCATACCGCGGCCCTGCTCCGATTCAGCACGCCATCTTAGACAACGCGACCGAGACGGGCATCTCTGTAGCACAAATGCTTAAACGCGGGATAGACAAGGGGCCCGTTTGGGCCTCGAAGCAGATAGTGTGCTCCCTCTATTTTCTCTGTTTACGCGCCGCTAATCGTGCTATGTCAGCCTGTTGGTTCGGACGCCACGTTTACATCCTTGAGAACCGACCTTGCTGCTCATGGTGGAAAATTGCTCGTCAGTGTTCTACGTGACATGTTAGCTGGAACGGTCGGGACACTTCCTCGTGTACCTAGTTGTCGGTGCTAAATTTTCACAGGCAACATCCACGCCGCAGCCCCCCGAGTCGCCTACCTCGCACGCACATAGCATTACCGTCGCCGACGCTATCTTGGACTTTGCGACCATGACCGCAGAGGACGTTGTAAGGCGACACCGCGCCATCAGCCACCAGGTGCGCCTGCTCTCGTGTCGCGTGCAGAGCATTCGATTGACCACCGTATTCCACAGCGCGCATTAACAACCTGGATGCCGTCGGGCATCCGACTACACCTCCACGATCCCACTGTAACGCACGCGCCGCCGAAACTCTCGCAGGTTCCTGGCGCGCTGATATACCACAAGCCGGAACGGACGCTGGTTATACGGTGTGCGAGGGGGACAGCTGTAGCGGTTCCGCGCGTGAAGAAGGAGAGGAGGAGTCTATTGGAGGCGCGAGAGTTTTGGAACGGTGTAGTGCCGCATCCGAAGCTCCTCGTGGATGGTGAGCTGCGGCTCATTCGCTTAGAAGAGGGGGACACAGAGAGCTGATGTTCGCATATTTCGATGAAAAAAAAATGTTAAAGCTGAAAACATTTCAACAGAATAAGGTTCTCATCGTGTTCCTCCTTCCCCCTTCTTTAGCCCCTGGGCCAAGATTCCGCTTGGGTCTTCGCTATCTCGATGTCCGTCCGGGTCTTGTCCGCAGTGATCATTCCAGCTGCGGGCGACCTCAAAACCCAGCTAGCGGACACTTCCGTGGGGCCTGGGCTCGCAAGCGATCTGAACCCATCCATAACCTTCTCGCCGACCAGCGTAGAACGACAATTAGGATGAATCCTTGCTTGCTTAGACCGAAATATTCGTTGTATCATACTTACGTCGATTGATGCTAATAAACGTAACGCGAAGCCTTCAAAGTCAACCAACCACCTTCATTTCGCTGACTCCTGAGGCCTGAGCGCTGGGCTTTTCTCTTTCTTTCATTGCTGTCTGTTTTATTTTTTCTTGGGAAGATCTGTGTCTACATTTGGGCATATTCCCTTTTGCTGCCGATCACAGTGAGGTCAGCTGGAAGGTCAATTGTGCCCGCCTCCGACGCCTCGCCTCCGCTCCCTACTCGTCTTGTCCTTGAATTTCTTGCTTTTTGGATTTGTTCTCTGGGCTCTCTCTTGCTGTTGTTCTCAAGATTGAGTCTGACTACGACCAGGGGCCTACCGAGTGACCCCACTGTGACTTTCTGGTTGCCATTTAATGTGGCCGCGGCGCAAGGACAAGGGAAAAGGAAAGGCTAGAGCGGCTCCCGTACTGCCTTTTAGAGCGCCTCGACGACGCCGGGGGAACTCTGGAAGCGACGGCGACGTTGGATGGGCCTTGGAGGGCGTGGGGGGGTCGGCCGACGGCGTCGTCTTACCCCTGCAATATGTATCGGATGGACCATACGCAACGTACGTTCTTGTTCGGTTTCTGCGCATCGGTGGTGCAGTCCACTGCGGTGGTGTTCTGGGGAAGCGGAACCGACTTACGCTGGTGCGGGGGTGGCTGTGGACAGAAGCAGTCTTACTTTTTGTGATACGCGGTGTCCCGAAAATGCTTTGTTTTCTCTTCTGTTTACCTGGTTGAACTGCGACGCGGTGCTCATTTCTACGACATCTAGTTCCTATACGCTTCCCGTAATCTTCGGGGATGAGAACACACAAAATCTGTCGCTCCAAGTCGACACTGGGTCGTCAGACATGGTCAGAGACTTCTGCCTTTCGCTTTGTTTGTTCCAAGCTCATATCTTCAAGTGGGTCGCCTCCACCTCATGTGGCTCGTCTGCATGCGGGAATGCTCCTCTTTACAGCTCTACCTCCGCCATTCCCACAGCTCTTGATTTCAGTATTCAATACTTGATGGGAAATGTCTCTGGTCCAGTGTATTGGGATACAGTAACGGTCGGTGGATACGGCATAGAAAGTCAAGCCTTCGGTATGATTCCTCGTCTGCAGCACTTTCATCTTATGTATTCCTGGGTGCAGCTGCTGCCGACACAGTCGACTCCGAACCCCTTCAATCTCACTTCTCAGGCCTACTTGGACTCGCCCTTCCTTCAAATTCCATCATCGCTGAGGAAATACCTCCCCAACTCGGCGACACACCCGACGGAGCCACTTTCTCGTCAAATCTTCTCGGCATCACCCCCATATCCCCTTCCTCACGATTTCTTTCTCTTGCTTTTGAGCGTCCCGGAAGCGACACCGTCCCATCGATATTAGGTATTGGCCGACATCCGTCGGCGCTCGTTCCGGATCCTTCGAAAATTGCCTACGACGTGCTTTACGCGCCCGGCAACGCTGGACCGCTGTTCTGGAAAGCGTCCGTACGTGAGATCACGGTCTATACCAACACTTCTCGACTGTCAATACCCTTGGGACGTGGCGTGAGCGGCGTCTTTCCCAGTGCGGTGCTTGACAGCGGTGTGCCCGTAATACTCACCACATCCTCCGTGGCCAATGCCATTTACGGCGCGATTGGCGTGCAACCCGCCGCCGACAACAATTGTACGTTTCTCGATCTCGTTCTTCTCGTCTGCATACTGGTATGAACTGACTGTCTCACGCAGACTACTACCCATGTACAACACCTCTCAACATGACCATCACGCTTGACGACCGAAAAGAAATCTCAATACATCCGCTAGATCTATCAACACCTCCAGGATCTGACGCTCCCGACCAAAACAGCTGTATCGGCCTCATTCAAGCCTCGCAAGATGCCGCGCTCCGCAATCCATCTAGCGGAATCGGGGACATGGTTCTGGGCATCTCGTTCCTTCGTAACGTGTACACCGTCCTGGCGTATGATGTTCCCGCCTCAAACGGCTCCTTCCCTTCCGTCACCATCAATAGCACCAACGCCACAGTCCATCCTCGCCTCGGACTTCTGGGGCTGACAGACCCCACTGTCGCGCTGGAGGAATTCCACCGCGTGCGCGTGCTAAATCAGCCTCTGAGCAACTCCGATGGCGGCAACTCCCCCGCCTCCAAAAGCCGTGGCTCGCACAAGTCTAACGTGGGCATCGATGTACTCATCGGGCTGGGCAGCTTCTTGGGGTTGTGTCTCCTCATTTTCGGTGTGCGATGGCTGGTCAAGCGGCGGGCGGAACTGCGGCGGGGGCATGGGGCGGATTATAACCGGGATGCGAAGACGCGGAGTTTGGCACTTGCCTTGGGCGGGTATGAGCTCGCGCCCAGGCGGTGGCAGAATGGCGGTGGTGACGGCGGCGGCGCCGAAGCAGGCGCGGATCCGGACGGTGTACTCCCGACCGAGGATGAACTGCGCAAAAGGCGGTATGATGCGTACATGCACTCGTTAAGGACGGTCAGCACGGATCGCACGCAGTTTGATGAAGACCCGGCACAGTTGCATAATAAAGATGGTTCGTCGCTGAACCGGGTGACGACTGGGGAATTCGAGCAGACGCAGCGCTTGTCTTCGCCCCCGCCCACCGCAATGTTGTCGCCGCGGGACGATTCTCCGTTCCTTACAGACAACCAGGAACACTCGCCGGAAGCTGCGCTGCGTCACAGTCGCGGGGCGCTGAGCGTTGATGTTCCGTTGCTTCCAGCTGTCGACACCGGTGACGCCAATGCGAATGTCAGGGCTGACGGTGGGGCGGAGGCTGATACTGAGGATCCGGCACAGCCACCTTCCATGGCTGGGGTCGGGGCGGCCTTCGCTCGCGGCCGAAGCACCTCGAGACCGTCTCGGCTGTCTTCAGCTCCCAGTTTGAGTCCAACTGCGGTTTAATTGACGATCTTCTTTCACTTCCGTCTCGTTGACCTGCTTTGCTTTGCCTGATTTCTTCTCTTTTCCCCTTCACGTCCTCTATGATCTAACGCCTTCTTATTTTCTTGACTCTTCACGGACTAATGCCTTTATTGGACGGACATGTTGTAGCTATATATCCGCATCTCGCATATGATCTACCTTACTTAGTTGGTTAGGCGCCCACCCCTCATACCTTATTAACGTGCATTATGGACTTGAATGTAAGTATGTACAATCAGGATTGATGTTCTGAATCTTTGAGTTTGGACGGTCCCTCCACTTAGCTACAGGTCTCGTCCCTCCCGCATCGGTCTACGACAGAGCATTTCAGTCGGACCGTTTCAGTGAACTTGAAAGCTTGTTCATTCACATTCACGAGCATGGATTCGAGCTTCATCTTGCACTCAGCTTCCTCAAGGTGGGCAGCCCTCCTGGACTTTTGGTGAATCTTTGGAGTTCCTGAGAAAATGTGAACGCGCGACGACTGTGAAGTGGTACCATGGTCGAAGAACAGTGCACTACATCAAATATGCGGAATACTAGTATTCTACCACTTCGTCGGAGGCGAGAGCACGCGCATGTTCACCTTTCTTGTTTTTGTAGAATACAATATCCCCGTCGTCTTCGATAAAACAACACTCGGTGAATGAGCGGTAGAGTGCATAGAAAGAGTTCTTCAGATCAGATGTCAGCTATGTAGTTTCGGGGCAGCAATACTGATATCCTACGGTCGAGTCATAGTTGTAGTGCTTTCCCAGGACGCTCTTAATCTTGTTTGTTACCGCAGGTTGGTTATCTGGCAAGCCTATTATTCGGGCCCGTTTGAGGAAACAGAGAAAATCGATTTACAGAAAGGTATCGAGGTGAAGAGATGATGGCCGATGTGATCATGCGAGACCTGGAACTGCGGTCAAGAGCGACAAATACAAGATGTGACAGCGAACATACATTGTGAAAGTACATGCGGCCGATGAAGCCTAAGAGAGGGCGATCGACGGTGGCGAGAGCACCTCTCAAGAATGTCCACTGTCCAGCTCGATAATGTGGGATGGTGGGATCCGAGTGATGTAGAAAGGTGAGCATAACGATCCAGTGGTGGCACAACTTCGAATGGCAGTCAATAATGGGCAAGAGCTCTGGATAAAAAAGCATGAAGGTTGTTACCAGGTAAGGGACGATGTAGTGCTTAACGAGGGCAGGAAAGCCATGCTGTCGACCGTATTGTGTTAAAACAGAGCTACAGAGGAGGAGTCCAATGTTGGACGCGACAATCTTGAAATAATCCTTCTTCTTGAATAGAACGGAGGAAGGGAAGAAGTGCTGCATTGAAGCATTCGTTTGAATCTAAAGACGAGAGCGATTCGATGAACGTACATTGGTTCCGGGAGAGTCTCGCGGGCATCCCATGGTGTTAAAGAGGAGGTACGTTTGAAAGCCGAGTAGTTGCATCAGGAGCATCCGACTGAGCGTGTATAGAGGGGTTTCTTCGAACATCTCGTGCAGTTGCTGGGCGGTTGTGATACCTAGCTCTGACCGTGTGGGGGGAACATAATTCTCGTCCCGCTCGACAGATCCAACGGTTCTCTGCTCGGTGGTTGAATGAATTTTCAAGGAGAAACAGAAAGAGATGAAACAAACATGGTGCGTGTGGTGAGAGATCTTCCACGCGAAATATGGAGTGAGTAAGCACTTGATAACGAATCGTTTGCGGCGAGCAAAATGAAGGTAAAAAACACATACTGTGTGCAGGATGTAGCCCACCCCATCGTTGATCAGGGCGAAGTGGGAAACGTTACCATGCCCGGCTTCATGACCTGCCTCTTCGAATTAGATGATTCGTTCGTTTCCGCGAGACGAAAGCGAGCCTAAGCACCAGCACCCCGCCATTGCGATGCTCTGTGCGACCCAGTAAACAGCCCAGAGCGAGAGATAGAGGACCCAAGATGTAACCAACGACAGCTCGAGCCGGCGAGTGAGAAACTCTGCGACTCGATCGATTCGCAAGCAGAACGCATAGAGCAGGCCGACGGTGGCAACATCCTGAACGAGGTATGAAAATCCCTTCGAAGTAGATTTTTCATACAGCTCGGGTGGAATCACAGCCCGGAGCTCGCTGTAAGTCACCTGCGCTGGAATCAGCCTTTGTGCAGCTTGCTGTGGTCAAACAAACATTGGGAGCAGAGAAGGGAGTGTTTTGCCGCTCCGCATATTGAGGACAATCCTTGAACATGACGAGGCTGAGGGAAAGAGTGGGAAAAAATCGAGAGAGCAGCACAAAGTGCGTGCAAACCCCCTCGATTATAAATTCCCGGCGAAGTCAGGATACGCTCAGCATTTGTGTGAGCTTCCGAGGCACAGAATGGCGAGAAAGTCGCTGATGAAACACGCGTGGAGAAGAGTAGCGAATCTTCCAAGAGACCGGTGGGGTGGAGAACGGAGGTCTAACCAAGCGAGTGGAGGTTCGGGGGAACTCGGTCAATTGGGAGCCCCAGGGCTTGTATTCGTTGGAAATTCAAGGAAAGAGTATCAGGGCAGATCTGACCGTGGAGATTCAAGAATCACGGCAAACTTTCAAGCCATGGAGATTCAGCAAACTCTAGCTGTTTGAGTTACACAAGCAAAGTCAAAGGCGGCAGAAGGTGTCGCATTACTATTAGTATGTACCACAATTTGCGATGGTACTTTGAAGGATATTCGTTGGTTTCTTTGAAATTTCGTGCGGGCTCGACCGGGCTCGTGTTGTGAAACGACAATTAACTAAAGGCCGCGATCGCAGAAGCCTTTCCAAAATCATTGGGAGAACCCTCGAGGTGCAGAGGTTCGGAGCAGTGAGCACCGGGTCCGCTGGACAGACCGTTTGGGATATTCTGACAAAGTGGAGCAGGACAAGGAACGAGGATTAGTCAGCAGCTAGCTCGGACAGTCGCACTCAACTCAATTTACGGTTTCCTCTTCAAATCCTTTTCATCAAATACGCCAATAATCGAGTTTACAACAAACGAATTAAGTACATTAACCAAACTTCCCCCACCACCAATGGATAAACGGCAACGCGCGTCACGATTACCTTCTCTTTCTCGGCTTGCCCTTGGGCTTAGCGGCGGGCTTGGGGACCTTCTTGGGCTTCTTCTTCGGGGTCACGGCTTTGCGAGCGGGGGCGGGCTTGCCTTTAGGGCGTTTGGGACGGTTCTATAGAAGAAAGAAAGAAATCAGTACACCATTCGACAGTCAGCAGTAGGCAAAGAGAAGAGAAACTCACAGCCGGTCTGGCGACCTTCTTCTTGGGTACAGGTGCCTTCTTAGCAGGCTTCTTGCCTCCAGCAGGGAACGACCGCGCCTTGGGCTCCTTGACAGTGGTGTTGCTGCGCGCGACGACCTTCTTGGCCTGAGGGGCGCCAGGAAGGGGGCACGCGGGTGCAGCACCGGTGTTGCGGCGGGCGGCGCGGGCAGCGGGTGCCGCGCGCTTGGTGAAGGTCAGGCCGGAGGAGCCTTCGGTGAAGAAGAAAGAGGAAGAGGCGGCGTCGGTTGAGTTAACGTCGCGACGGAAAGAGTTGGAACGACGGGGAACGGTGACGAATGGGGGTTTCTCCTTGCAGGCGTCGCGGCGGCTGAAAGTCGGACGATCAGTTTCGTTGTGAAAAAACTGGATGAAGAGAGAGGAAACATACAGGTTGGCCTCGTTGATGGCCGCGTCCTCCTTCTTCGCGTTGCGCTCGAAGACGACCGTACGTCTGCCGGTCTGACTATCGATCTTCGTGATCTTGGTGATCTTCTTGTTCCTCTTCATGCGAGGGAGCTCCTCCTTGTGGAAGATGTTCCCCTCACGGACATTCCTGCCCGTCACGACGAAGGCTTCGCCAGTTGCGAGCTTGGCGAAGGTTTGACTGGCGAAGGTCCAGATCTCGACAGTCTTCGGGTTGCTGAAATCGCGACACGATCAAAACTGGTGACCAAGACGGAGGAAGAAAATGAGTCATACCCGAAGTTGAAGGACGGCATGATGAGATTGCCACCTGCGAGACTGCCTTCGAGGGTGTTTCCACCGAAACTCTTGGCAACAAGGAGCGCACGGCCCTCGACACTGACACCACCGTTACGGCCAGTCCAGAAGACGGCCTTGTTGGGCTTGGTGGTGAGCACGCGGGTCATTGTGGCCTCATCGGGCCAGTCGCTCTCGACATCAGAGACGGTGAGACCACTGTCGGTTTTAGATTGAACGCGGCGGACCAGGCCGCCAGTTGGAAGAGCCGCGACGGACGCGATTAGGGCGGTAAGCCCTAAAAAGAGGGAGCTCCTCATAGAACCGGAACCTTGTGTTGTCTCGTTAAATCTCGTCAGAAAAATAGAAGATGAACGTACAAACAACTAATTGAGAAGAAGAAAAGGTTGGTTAATGGGTTGAAGAAACTGGGCCGTGCCTCTAGCAGCGGCCCTACGATGCACGTTAGTGGTGTTTCGATCGACATATCAGACTGAACTTACCTGAGGCGTAAGAACGGAAAAAAGGAAGAGGGAAAAAAAAGAGAAACGACGGGAAACGGAATGAAACCAGCTGGAGGTGTATGGAGTGGGTCACCATTTTATAAGTTACGTGCCAAGCCCCATTGCAACACAGGCCCAGCGAGACGATGAGCGTTTCCTGTCGATTTCCCACAGCAACACTGATCGTTTCTACCTTCTCCTTGATCATCGCCGCAGATTGTCAAGGTAACGTCAATTGGACCACACTCGACCACTTCAAAATCGGCGAGGCACGCGAGGCACATTATGTTGAGTGCAAGAGTGTCGATGATACTCTCGATTCGAAGAACATCCCACCTGTGGATTGCACAACTACGAGCTTACCATTATGACTCGAAATCTTTTGAAACTTGAAAGATACGGGCTGATACGGGAAAACGGAAAAATTGGCGTCAAGGAGAGGCATTCCGTTTCGGGAACAGTTCGGGAACGCAGTGATTCCCTATGATCCGCATCTCACCACCACAAAATCCTTGGCGATGGCGATGTCGTGAAACTTTCGAATTCGATCTTGGTGATGGTTGCGCGTCTCATATAAACATTCACGCGTCTTGTGCTCGTCCTCTAGGCCTGGTTGTCTTTCCCCCCTTCCTCTAAGGAATCCTCTTTTTTTTCTGTAAGTCTCTCCGCCGCCAAACTCGACCGACAATTTTACCAAGTCGTACAGGCTCCTCAATTTCTACCTCTTCTCGCCCCCAATTTGCTTTTTGTTTTAATTATGGTCGCAATTACCACAAAGTTCGCCTTACTCCTCCCCTTCGCCGTGTCTTTTGCTCGGGCCGCAAACGACTGGTCAGTCAAATGCAAGGGTGAATGTTCATACGACACAAACGGAACCAACGGCCGTGCCTTCGCTACCGTTTCTCTCTCTGCCGACAACACAAACGTCCTCTCCGATATCACTAGTGCCGCATCTTGGGAGCTCCTCGACTGCCCTGCGGACTGGTCTGCTGGCGCCAAAGATGTCCGTCTCGTTTGTGTTGCCGATGATCCTGCAAAGGACTGCAACGACGTGACTTCTGGAGGCGCCGTCAACACCCTTGTGCGACTCCCGGAAAACTGCGGCACCGGGCCTTTTGCGCGGATCTCCGCATGGGGCGAGTCCAGCGACCAGACTGTGCCGAAAGGCAGCACCGCCGACAACAAGCTCAAACTTCGCAAGCGGGACGCGCCCCCAGCCAAGGTCATGAAGGCCACGCTTGACTGGAAGTTGGCTGAGGTGCCAGCCAGGTTCGTTTGTTCAAACCATGTTCATCTGGTTTTGTTAATTGAAGCGATGGTTTCTCAGCCGCGGTACCGTCAAGCTCGAGCTCACGGCTTCGAACAATGGCGCCACCAACTCGCGTATTGTCAACACCCGCACCCTCAAGCGCGCTATTCACAACGGTCCCTCCCCTCTGGAACGTCGCTTTGGCTTTGGCGGTTCGTAAAACCTTATCGTGAATCATCGGCTTACAGTCTAATGTTGTTCATCCAGACATTGTTGACGGAGTTAAAGATGCAGCCGGTGCTGTAGCCGACAAAGCCAAGGAAGCTGCTGGTGCAGTCACTGACACTGCCGACAAAGCCAAAGAGGCGGCTGATCAAGCAGCAAAGGATGCCGCCGACGCCGCCGCCAAGGCCAAAGAGGCCGCTGACAAGGCAGCCGCCGATGCCGCCGCCAAAGCCAAAGAGACTGCCGACAAAGCTAAAGACGCAGCCAAAGACACCGCCGACAAGGCTGGGGACGTCGCTGGCAAGGTCGGAGACGCTGCGAAGGACGCCGCCGATGCTGCGAAGGATGCCGCCGGTAAGGTTGGGGACGCTGCCAAGGACGCCGCCGACAAGGCGGGTGATATCGCCGGGGACGTGGCGGACAAGGCTGGCGACGCGGCGGCAGACGCAGCCGAGAAAGCCAAGGGTAAGCTCAGTCGCCTTTGCATTCAGTCATCATTGCTCACCCAGTAACAGAGGCCAACAAAGTTGGCATCGACCAGAACGGAGCCCTCGACACAATTAAAGTCAAGGACAACTTCCCCCTCTTCGATACCAGTCTCTCATGCAGTCTCGGCCTGGCTGACTTCACTGCAAATGTCGACACGAACGTCGACCTTGACTCGCAGATGAACATTGGCTGTGCGTTTTTTCCTTCTTTCCCAGTCATACCTGAAATGAATCGTTTCTTTACGATATGTAGTCGCCATCCTGATGAACGGTACCGTCGTTCCCCCGGCTATCGACGACTTCGGTATCTCTGCCGTCGTGTCGGGATACGCCAAGGGCACGATCAACATCAACGCGCTGCTCTCTGGCGACATCGACAGCGGAAACATCCCCGTCTTCAAAGCTGTACGTAGTCTGCTTTCATCTCTCTCGCATTTTCGAAATAAACTTACATCCTCCTTTCACCAGGGTATTCCCGGCCTCAGTCTCCCGGGTATCTTCACTCTTGGTCCCGAGGCTGCCATCAACGTCCGCGCTGGTGCCGGTATAACCCTCAACACCGCCGTCGCCGTCCCCATCACCTGGAACTTCCCCCTCCTCGAATTCGTCATGCCTCCTCAGGAAGGCGCTGCTCAGGGTGATGCAGCGGAGTCCAACACGGCCGTCGACTTCCAAGCCAGCTTCGCCCCCGGTGACCTCAATGCCGACGCCGAAGTGCACGTCATCCCGAGCTTGAACTTCGGTATCGATGCGATTGGCGGGTTCGCGAAGGCACAGGTGTTCATTGAGGCGGATGCGGATGGCCGTGTTGATATGAACAGCACGATCGGCACGGATTTGAGCATGGATGGATGCGTCAAGATGTCGTGAGTCTTCTTTCTCCTGATGTTTCTGCCGAACCTTGGATGCTAAGCCATTCAATAGTACTGGTATCAACGTCAACGCTGGTGCGCGTGGAACTTTCCTCAAGTTCTTCAGCGACGCCACGACCATCCCCATCTTCAACAAACGTGCTGATCTGTTCACGAAATGCTTCGGTGCCGGCGACGGCCCTGCCTCGGCGGTTTTGGACAACGGTGACGGAACCTTCACCAACGGCGCGGGCGACCTTGTCAACGAGAACGGTGAACTGGTCGACGCCGATGGCAAGGTCATCCCTGACAACGACGCTGCTGATGCTGACGACGAAGTCGCGCCCATCGTTGGTGAAGACGGCAAACCCCTTGCTGATGATGCGGTCATCATCGACAACGGCGACGGTACTTTCGAGGACGGTCTCGGTGAGTTTTCCGTTTTACTCGACAAAGAGTCCAGTACTCAGTTCATATCATCAGGCAACCCAACTAACGCTGACGGCCAACTCATTGACGATGAGGGCAACCTCCTCGGCAGCGAGCTCGACTTGGCAGGCATCAAGGACGACGATGGTGCAGACATCGCTCCGGACGATGTCCTCGTCGAGAACGAAGACGGCACCTTCACCGCCAACGACGGCTCACAACTCGACGCCGACGGCAACCCCATCGACAGCAACGGTCTCACCACTGGCGACGGTATGGAACCGGTCGTCGACGAGAACGGTAATCCCATCGCGCCTGAGGACCTCATCATCGACAACGAAGATGGTTCTTTCTCTGACTTCTTCGGTAACATCGTCGACCAGTGGGGTGGTGCTATCGACGTGAACGGCACGGATATTATCCCCACCACGCTCACTCCTCAGGCTGTTCTCGAGCAACCCAAGCAGGAGGACGCAGATCCTCTCCCTGCTGCCGATGCTGATGCCCCCAAGATCAAGACTGCCGATGAAGTCAAGCAGCTCGCCGCTGGTGTGTT
Source organism: Favolaschia claudopus (assembly GCA_037176885.1). Taxonomy (NCBI): domain Eukaryota; kingdom Fungi; phylum Basidiomycota; class Agaricomycetes; order Agaricales; family Mycenaceae; genus Favolaschia; species Favolaschia claudopus. Next base: position 1,568,818 of record JAWWNJ010000011.1, on the reverse strand, counting down.
ACTTCATTGTCAATCTCTATCATTCACTGGACTCACTGTGTTTCCAGATCTCCTCAAGAAGGGCGCACCTGCACCCGCTGCTGACAAGAAGGAGGATGCTCCTCCCGCACCACCTCGCAGACGCACGAGCGAGAAGCTTGCCAAGCGCGCCTTCGGCTGCTCTCCTTCCTTTGTTGGAAACACCCCAGTAACCAAGGTAGACCAACTCGTCCGGTTCTTCTAAAAGGTTGTTGTTTGTATGGTTGTATCATTGTGTTTATTGTATCGTAATTAGTTCTATTTTACACAAATTCAAAGAGGTTTATGGAGCAAGTGAATGCTGGGTGTTGGTAGGGCCGTGCTCATCATACTTAAGTGTGCAGCTGAGCCCTCCATCGCTTCGCAGAATTTTCGTGAACCTGAATCAGTCCCTAGATCTAGCAAATCCTGCTGTCGAAACTAAACTACAAAATTTTATTTTACGGAACTTGTTGCCCAAGGTCCTACGCAGTCTGCGCTTTCCATTATAATTCTTCGCATGGAGCATACAACCGAAACTTGAAAACACTGACAATCCAGTTCCACCTTCTATGTACACGCACAACAATAATTTATATACTTTGAATTCACGACCTCACGACCTCACCGCCCCAACCCTCGCCCAAAACATATCCTCCCTCAACCTCACAAGCTCCTTCCACGTCCTCTCCTCCCAAGTCACATCCCCGACATACGCCTCCCTGTCCTCTCCATCCTTCTTCTCGTCTCCTTCCAATTGCTCTTCTTGGGCATCTTCGTGCAGGGGTTCGTTAGCCTTCGTGATGACCTTCTCTCCCTCCTCATCCTCCTTCTTGTCATCTTCCACGGGTTGGATACCCGTCGTCTCTGCGTTGTTGCCCTCCTCATCCCCCTTCTTTTGTTCAGAAACCGGTTCCGGGGCAGCAGCTGTGTCAACTGCGGGAGCATCCCCGGTCTCCTCAGCGGGAACATCCGCTGCTGCAGCAGAACCCTCTTTTGACTCTTCCTGAACCGCAGCAGTAGGAGAAACCGAAACTGGTGTCCACTCAGCCACTGACCCATCTACACCAGCGGCATCTGGCACTGCAGCAACCGCAGGCACAGACGCAGACGCTTCCGTCGTCGTGGCAGTAGCAGGAGCTCCGGGCGGCGGCGGCACAGGCCTTACCGCCCTTGCAGCCGCACGCCGGGGAAGCGGGGGCGGCGCACCACTCCCTCCAGGCGTCGTAGGCGCGGCACCAGCACCGTCATGCCCATGCTCAACAACAGGCGTCGCGGGCCTCGAATCAGGCAACGGCACCTGATGCGCAGACATCCGCTTCATCTTCCGCGCTTGATTCGCTTCCTCTACTTTCACAGCGCTCACCGATTCCGCAGGAGCAGCCACATCCGCCTCCGCGTCCACATGAGGGATCGGCGGCTCGTTCTCAGCTGGGGGCGGCATTGCCATCGACACCCGCTTCCGACTCTCGCTTCTTTTCGGCAACGGCGGCGCCGAAGCCGCTGTCGTCGAGAGTGGCTTGACGGGCGCAGAAATCGTCGGGTGTATAGGCGGCGGCGTCGGCAACGTCTTCTCCTCCACCTTCTTCCCCTCCCCACTCCAGCTAACCGCCCTCTCCCCAAACTTACTCGCCATCCCCCATAACCCCCTCCGCCTCGGCGGCACAGGCGGCGGATGCCCATTCCCGATCCCATTCGCACTGTGTTTATTGTTATTGTTGGGGTGATCACCGCCAGGCGGGGGCACCGGCAAGATAATATTGGGCATCTCCTCCTCCCAAACGCGTTCAACAATCCCGGTGCGCACAAAGCCCCAGAGCGTGCACGTCGCGCGTAACCGCGCGAGACACCATCCGGAGGTACATAAAGGGTATATGGCGGTGGAGGCGGAGGCACTTTGTGTGAGCGTGAGTGCGTTTGAGAGGTTGCTGAGGGCGGTGGTGCCCGGGGAGGGGGAAGGGGGTGGCGGGGACGTGCGAGAGGAGCCGACGGAGGGGAGGAAGGGGGAGGGGCTGGATGTGCGAGGAGGCGGGTTCATGGGTTGTGGGGGCGGGAGGGGCGTGGCGATGCGGAAGACGTGTATTTGTGGAGGGTAGGGCGCAAGGAGGTCGGTTTGTTGAGTTTGTGAAGGTGGAGAGGGGCGGGAGAGGGAGCGTGGTGGGGGAGGAGGCGTGCCGTTGGGGGTGTTGGAAGTGAGTTTCTTTAGAGACGCAGACCATGAGTTGGTGTTGGCACCGTTGGCGATAGAGGGATGTGTGGGCGGGGGACTGTGGTGATGGGGAAGGGAGTCAGTGTTGGAGAAGATTGGGGTGCCACATAGGGCGCATGATATATTGGTGTTGCTACTGTTGAGCCCGGGGATGTTGCTGTTGGTTGAAGAGGATTCGGAAAGAACGACAGAAGACGACATAGGCTCGATTGTAAGTTGACCTGTGTGGATGGCGGCAAGCACAGAACGCCGAGAGAGCCAGTTGAGTGAAGGTGCCAGGTCGAGACGAACGGTAGGTTCTCTAAGGGACAAATCAGATTTTTTAGGTAAGAGCCCAAACGATACGCGTACGAATCTTCAGAGGACAGCCGAGCCAAGAACGCCATGGGTAGAAGCGTCGCCATAGCCGGAGGGGAACTGGGCGAAGACGGATGGACGGAGCGCAAGTGCGCCACAAACATGAGGAATTCCTGATACGGAATATGCGAACTCAACAGCCTTTTCTCCTTCGTGAAAGTACTCGCACTCTCCCTCCTTCTATCGACCCATTTCCCCTTACCCATGAGCACCGCCATCTCCCTGGCCTTCCTCTCCGCCTCGTCTTTCTCATACTGCAGCTCCTGCATCTGCTGCTGCATCATCCCCACCATCTCCTCCGCGCCTTTCAACGCCGTCTCCGCTTGCTCGACTCTGCGCTCAGAAGTCGCTTGGGAATACCGTGCCTCCGCAACCATAGTGTTGGCTTGTGCGAACAAAGTTGCGCTGAGATCGTCTAAGTCCTTCTCAATATCGGCCTTGGCGGTCTCCGCCTGCCCCCTCTGCGCCGCCTCCTCCGTCGCCTTCTCCATCAACCTCGTCAGCTCAGCCGTAACATGCGACTTCTCCACCAGCAGACCGGTATTCAGCGCAGACAGATGCTGCGTGCGCTCCAGCTCCAACTGCGATATTTTGAGCGAGTGTTGGCGGCCCTGCGCATTAGCGACATGCAAATCGTCTTCGAGGTCGGAGACACGGTCGTATGATTTAACGAGTTTTCCGTTGAGTTGGGTTACTTGGGAGAAGAGATCTTGAATTTGGGCGCGGAGGGAGGTGATGACCATCTCCTGGGCGTCGGCTTCTACTGAGTTGTTTAGCCGGTGGGTGGTGGTGGATTTAGATTTGGATTTTGGCGTTGGGCTGGGGGGTGGGACGCCATTGATGCTGGGAGCGGGGCTCTTGGCGGCGGTCTCGGAAATGACTTCGGGGGCATCGACCATATCGCAGAGCTACTGAGTGATATGGGCAGTAGATTTTTTGCGCGCAAGATAATGCCGACTGGAAACCCATCAGACATACGAATTGTGGTACGAGGTTTCAAACGTGCGCACAGAAAACAATAAAAGCGATAGTCGTCGACGAGCACACAAGTAGCAGTCGGGGTCTATGGTATGATACCCTGGCTCAAAGCACGAGTTCTGGACGCCAAAAGTTGATGCAGGGATAGAGGGCGGACACAAAGAAAGGAATAATAGCCCAGTAAGCGAATTAGACACCAGGCGGACTTGTTTATAATGCTTCCGAGAAGCGTCGTCAATATAGACGGTGGCGGCGGACGAGGGAAGACGATAGATAGCGCCAAAAGTCCACGTCGAGCTCGTCGCGGGACGCAGAGACCGTTCGGCGTTAGGTTCGGATCAAGCTGTCTTCTCAGCTCACATGACATTCACGTGCCAACCCAGATTAGTTACTTACTACTTAGTCCGGCTTGCCCGGATCGGCATTGGCACGTGACGGTCACTACTGTTCAGAGTGTGACCCGATGATGTGACAGTTCACACTCTCGAACTTCCAACTCTTATTGGGTACTTATAGAGCTTAGACCTCCAAGGCTTTGGCAAGCTTCAAGGCCTTGTGATGCTTTATGCCTTGACTTGGATGACTTGTGTTGCCCGAAAATCCATACCGAGCTTGACCCACGACACCACGATCTTAGAAATTAAAAGAGGCTACCTAATTGGCCTGAAAACTTGTTCGCAATCCTGGGAACGCTTCGGAGAAATGCCCGGAAGCCTGACAGTGCTCCTACTAACAGCTTTTACCGTGTATTGACAGAACAGCAGGGCTACGGAAGCCTTGTCTATATCGCGTTAACCTGGCTTTCTACTCTATACGCTATCTACTAAACTCAATGCATCATCAATCTCAATCTCAACCTCACTTCGCCATTTACTGGACCATCTTTCTCCCTGCCGGACATGTACACCGAACGGAGCGACCCTACCAATGGGCCATTGCATGTCAAGTCATGCCACCCTCCTCGCTCATCTACGGCGCCTATCATGAAACAGCAGTAGAACTAAGCAGAGTGAGCTCACACAACGTGGCACTGGCATAGGACGTGCCGATGCCAGGATCACATATAAGTAAGGCTTGCTTGGGGAGGGCAGATGTAGCAGCCTGTCCAGTAACCTCGAGGACGTTTGGCCCCATCCGAAACTGATACCCTTGACCTCTAACGCTGCAGTTCATGACGATGCATGCGGATGATACCCCCGATGTCGTTGCCGATGCGTGGACTATAGCGTTGGCTGGTGCGCCACGCGTTGGCAAGACGCGGTTTATTTGGAAAGTCAGTGCCTTGTGATCCATGTTGCCAGCGCGGTCGTAGACTAAATACTCGATATCATTAGTTTATACAGGAAGATTTTCAAGGTAGGTACATACATAGTATGAATGCCTAAATTCGATTTCTAATCTAATCTTCTTGCCGTAGTCCGTCGTCGCAAACTTTTCAAAGCCAGCTGAAACATCATACTTCCTCAGGAAAACCTCGAAAACTCCTCAACCGAACACCGATTCTCCCGCAAACTCACCGTCGACGGTCAGAAAACACTCGTCACTTTAGTTGACGTGTACAACCAGACCTCCAGTCGTAATAGATCACCACCCTTAGAGAAATCGAGTCAAGGGAATGATAGTACGAGTGCCGAGACGCTCTTGAGGTGTGTTTTCTTTCGTTGCTATCTTCTCTCGTCGAGAACATGGTTTTGACGAAAATTTGGGTCTATTAGGGACGCAGACGCCTTCATTCTGATGTACACCACCACCTCCCCATACTCCTTCCAGGATATCATCGCGTATGTCCGTGCCATCCGACAAGCCAAAGCATCTTCCTCTTCCTCTTCCTCCTCCACCTCCACCTCCACCTCCACCTCCACCTCCTCATCATCATCAACTTCTTCTTACTCTTCATCCCACTCTCCCACCTCCTCGTCGGCATTAGCATTCTCACCTACACTTCCCTCTTTCCACCACCGGCCCCGAACCAGCATTGATAACACCACGAACCCCCTGCTCGCCCTCATAGCCAACCAAACCGACCGCCCGCTGCAAGACCAGGAAGTGCCCCGCGCGTCCGGGGAGGCGCTAGCGAAGGAGCTGGATTGTGTGTTTGTGGAGGTGTCGGCGAAGGAGGGGAAGGGGGTGGAGGAGGTGGTGGAGAGGGTTGTGAGGATTTTGAGGGTGAGGGGGAGGGAACGGGAGAGGGGGAAGGAGAGGAGAGGGAGTGCGGGGGGTGGGATTTGGGGGTTCTTGGTTGGGAAAAGATGAGGTGCGAAAACTAGAGCAGCCGCCAATGTCTACTCGCTGAGTGGAATGCCGCTAAACACCTTTCGTTCCACGGGTTACCATGCATAGAACGGGAAAATCGCCGAAAGCCCGCTGTGTCGTTGATGTGTTCAGCCGTTTTTGTGCTTTGACTCTCGGTTGCGAATAGCTGATGAAGTGTATCAGCGATCCGCTTTTCTCGTCCGAATTCGCTGTTCGTTGTTCCGCTACGAGGCGGTGCAAATAAGGTCCACAGAGATCCACAAAGACACAAGGAAAGATGCGGATTTGTTCCGTCAAGAGATATGGACAGTCTTTCCCGCTTGATGGACACTTCGTGTTCTGAAAGTTCATGCCTCGTTCCAGGGCCAAGAAATAATAGATATGCGGGCGCTGTAAGTACGGCACCGAAAGCGAGTCGAAGTTCCAGTATAATATATTGTCGACACCAAGAAATATACTGGAGCTCTAGGTACGAGAGCGCTACTCCGCCATCGCCGAGTTTAGGTTGACAGTGATGCGTTGAGATTCAGAACATAGACGTGGCGACAGCGAACGTTTGCCGAGTCCCGACGCACATTCGACAAGAATTAGAAAACATAGAGCAGTGTATCTGAAGTGTATTTCAAAGACGAGCATTGCCATGAACCTGGGTTGAATTCGCAAGCCAGCTTGGAACAGCGCCGCCTTGACGGCAGCATAGCAAGAATTGTCAGGTACGGTGTTCACGAGCCGTTAGAGAGAAAATAGGACGAAGGCTATGATGAAACGCGCGCGTGGTCGGTGTTGAATTCAGGCCGTCTTGGGAGTAAAAAGTCAAAGGCGGTGCTTTGAGCGTTTGTATTCAGTTGTTGACCAGCGCCTTCGCTACTCCGTCATCAGAGGCCTTATAACCGAACACCTCATTTATCGGTTCTTCTCCTTCTCCTTCTCCTCCATCTCCTCCATTCACTCCCCCTTCACAGGTATACAATAATCTATCTATATTCCTGCTATATCGCGTCTAATCATCCCCAATTTACCCCAGTTATATCAACCTTTTGACGCGATGTGTGGTATCTTTGGCTACTGCAGTTTTCTGAAGGAGAAGGTGAGTTCTTTTGCGATAACTGGGTCTGGCGAGGGGATGCAACGAGTCGCGTTACGCGTCGGTTGTTTCACAACAATCGTGGCGTTCTGACACGATATTTCGTTCTTACCTCGCGTCAATCAATGGCCCTCACCCCAATTCTTCTCGCCAATTTCCTGGTACTCATCTTAATTTCCACAGCGCCGCCAGGAGGTCCTTGAAGTTCTCTGCGCTGGTCTCGCTCGCCAAGAGTACCGTGGATACGACTCGGCTGGTCTTGGCATCGACGGCGACAAACCAGGCGAGGTCGTCTACTTCAAGGAAGTCGGAAAGGTCATCGGCCTCCGCAAGAAAATCGCCGCCAGCTCCATCGACGTCGAAAAAGTCTTTGTATCTCAAGTCTCTATCGCCCACACCCGTTGGGCAACCCACGGCCCGCCCTCTGAGCGCAACTGCCATCCCATCCGCTCTGATGAGACGAACGAATTCTGCATCGTTCACAACGGTATCGTCACCAACAGCGGTGAACTCAGACTTGTTCTCCAAAAACGCGGTTACGTCTTCGAGACCGACACCGATACTGAGGCTGTCGCCAAGCTCACAAAATACATCTATGATTCCCAACCCGACAAGCGTATCTCTTTCAGCGAGCTTGTCAAGGCCGTGTTGAAGGAGCTTGAGGGGTCCTTTGCCTTCGTCTTCAAGTCTATCCACTACCCCAATGAGGTCGTCACCGCTCGCCGTGGTTCGCCTCTCTTGATCGGTGTCAAGACGGACAAGAAGCTCAAGGTTGACTTTGTCGATGTCGAATTTGCTGGACAAGACAACGAAGCCAAGGTCGATGGTACGTCAATATATTTTCTGTTTCTTTGCAACGAATTCTGATCTCGAGTTCTAGTGCCCCCACCCACCCCCAGCTCTTTGCTTGCCCCTCCCGCCATCAACCCCAAAGTTCTCCGCACCCAGTCGCGCGCGTTCATGTCCGAAGACGGCCTCCCCCAGCCCATTGAATTCTACATCGCCTCCGACGCCGCCGCCATCGTCGAACACACTAAACGCGTTCTGTACCTCGAAGATGACGACATTGCCCACATCTCCGAGGGCGAGCTGCACATCCACCGTCTCCGTCGCAAGGACGGCGACCAGACCCCCAGCCAGGTCGCCACCACGCGCAGCATCGAGACGCTCGAGCTCGAAATCGCCGCGATCATGAAGGGCAAATTTGACACCTTCATGCAGAAGGAGATTTACGAGCAGCCCGAATCCGTCGTCAACACCATGCGTGGACGCGTCAACTTTGACTCGCACCAGATTACGCTGGGTGGCCTGCGTGCGTATTTGCAGATTATGCGTCGTTGCCGGCGGATTGTGTTCATTGCGTGCGGGACGAGCTACCACTCGTGTCTTGCGACGCGCGCGATTTTCGAGGAGTTGACGGAGATTCCTGTTAGCGTGGAGCTTGCGAGCGACTTTTTGGACCGCAAGACGCCGATTTTCCGTGACGACTCGTGTGTGTTCCTCAGCCAGAGCGGGGAGACCGCCGACACTATCCTCGCGTTGCGGTACTGCCTTGAGCGTGGTGCGCTTTGCGTTGGTGTTGTCAACACCGTCGGCTCCACCCTTTCTCGCGAGACGCACTGCGGTGTGCATATCAATGCGGGGCCGGAAGTCGGTGTGGCGTCGACGAAGGCGTATACGTCGCAGTATATTGCGTTGATTTTGATTGCGCTGCAGCTTTCGGAGGATAGGATTTCGTTGACGGAGAGGAGGAGGCAGATCATTGATGCGTTGCATGAGATGCCGGGGATGATTAAGAAGGTGTTGGAGCAAGATCAAGCGTTGCAGCAGCTTGCGACGACGATTGCTGACAATAAGAGTCTTTTGCTCATGGGTAGAGGATATCAGTGCGTGTTCTTTTGCTTTTTCTTTGTGATGCTTGGGACTCACCGACCGATTCACTCCAGATATGCGACTTGCCTTGAGGGTGCGCTTAAGATCAAGGAAATCAGCTACATGCACTCTGAGGGTGCGTCTATTTTGTTGAACCCGGGTGCCTGTATACTCAGCCCGCTGTCTGCCCCAGGTATCCTCGCCGGCGAACTCAAGCACGGCCCCCTCGCGCTCATCGACGAAAACATGCCCGTCATCATCATCATGACGCAAGATTCGCTCTACCCGAAGGTGCAGTCTGCGTTTGCGCAGATTACAGCGCGCAAGGCCCAGCCGATTGTTTTGTGCAACGAGGGTGACGCGGGGATCCCGGAAGGCGCGAAGACCGTGCGGGTGCCGAAGACGATTGATTGTTTGCAGGGTTTGTTGAATATCATTCCACTACAGTTGTTGAGTTATCATTTGGCGGTGAAGAATGGGGCGGATGTTGATTTCCCGAGGAATTTGTGAGTGGTTTTTTTCTTCCTCTAGTGCTGTGTTCATTGTGTCGTTTTCTTAGGGCGAAATCTGTTACTGTCGAGTAAAGATTCGAGAGCTTTGGAAGAACGGACGTATAGATACCTCGATGAGTTTTTGATATCGCTCTCTCGTTTCATGGACCCGAAAATTAGTGTACTTTATTGCGCGCGCGGAGTTGAATTGGTCCTGTTGACTGAAATGGACGATTAGTACTACTGCGCCGAACGATGTATGATGTTTAGAACAAGGAAATTTTTGCAGTCTTTGACAAGTGACGGAACGCAATGATTATAATTACATGTGTACGAGCTAGAAGTACAAGTTGAACACCGATATGTCGGTGACTGATTAACATGACTAGAATTACAGGTGAGATTTCGAGATAGCAGAAGTCGCGGCTCAATATTATGAGCCACGACAATAGTATACATGTCCGATTGAGCGTCCGCCCGTATAAGAGGTTGCTGTGACCTCACAGTTACACTTACTGCGTAATCCTGGGTTTCTTCGCCGGCCCTCTCTCCTTCAAATCAGCATACTTGGCTTTCCAGCGCCTCCATTTCCTCTGCCGGCTCTCCAAAAGCAGCCGCACCCTCGTCAAAATCCGCAACGGGTCCAAACTACTCGCCTTCGCCTCCGCCGGTCCATCCACTTCCATGCCATCCTCCTCCGCCTCCGCCTCATCATCACCCGCCTCATCCTCCTTCAACGCCTCAACAAGCCCAAACCACTCCTTACTATACCCCAGCACCTCCCCCTTAACCGTACACGTCACCCCCAACGCGCCCAACACGCGCAAAAGCCGCTTGCTCTCCTCCCGCGCGATACCGAGCTGCGCGCGGGACGCGCCGTTCTCGGCGTGCGCGGCTTCGAGGGCGGAGAGGAGGTGCGTTTCGCGGCGCCGGGCGTCGGCGAGCTCGGCGCGGAGGCGGGCGGTTTCGGTCGCGGAGGCGGAGATGGAGGCGCGGGTTTTGGAGAGCTCGGAGTCGAAGAGCGCGATGAGGCGGTCGGCGTTTGTGTGGATTGTGTCGGAGCGGAGGGGGATTTGGATGATTTGGACTTTGCTGTCGTTGTCGTTGTGGTCGTAGTGTGAAGGTGGGTGGTCGCCGTCTTCGATAGGGATGTGGTAGATGGTGTCGTCGCGATGGGAGGGTGAGGGTAGCGGCATCGTCGTGCGAGGTGAAGAGCAGTGGGAAACGGGAGATCGGAGGTGGGTGTGCGTATGGGTCCATGTCCGATCCAGCCGGTTTGCTTTTTATTGTCTGTCTGTGCAGGTGATACAGATATGGATAGGGAACTAGGTCCGATGGATCCGATGAAGTGCTCTCAGGCCAGAAGACCAAAGACAATAGAAGGCGGGATGTCGGAGTGCGAGGTAATTGTCAGTGCCGGATATAGCCGAATAGTACGAGTTCGCAGAGAGAAGTGGGTCCGAAGGGTGAGAAGATCCTGGAGAGCAGAGGCAGATGCTGAGTTAAATATGCTTGAGGCTTGAAATAGAGATAAAATAGTTGAAGATCATTAATCCGATTAATAAAGATAGGTTGTCGGTGGGCGGGAGGGTCCTAAAACCATTCAAGCATTGTTCTATTTTCAGGAGAAAGAGACTTGAAGCTGACCTGACTGGAATGTCCGGATTCTGGCCATGCACTCACACACCAAGGTCTTGGAAAACGTCCCACTAAGTGAGGGAGGTCTATAGACGGCTGGCGGGTTACAAAAGAATATGGGCTACAATTCTATGGGAAGAAAAACAACTGGCTGGTCCTCACGCGAGTGTAAGTGATTGTATCGTGGTGGTAAAATGGCGCGGCTGCCCCTCTGCCCAACGGTCGTATTCTGTCGGCCTGTCGAATGCGATTTCTGCGATGTGTATCTGCAGACAAGATATCCTTTAGAAAGAAGAGAAGGGAAAGCAATATGAAGGTACGAACGAGTATGTCGGCGGTTAGGCCTTTGATTGGCGTCGCGCAGCTGCGAAAACGGTGCATTCGGTAGTTTGTGTCGTTGAGGATGGCAACGGTGGAATCGGTTGTGCTCTGGGTATACCCGTTTGGTTAAATATTTCACCGAAGCGAAATGAGCGGGGCGTACGTGATACTCGGCGTCGTATATCCAGTCCTCGGTGTTTGAAGGGACGAGGGGCTCCTTGTGCGCCAGCGTTGGATTGAGAATGGCTTCGAGCGGGTGACTGAAAATCTGAGCGACTTCGTCTTCGGATGCTTGCAAGGAGAATATTATCGAGGGTTTGGTGAGTAGCGCGACTACGGGCGTTACGACCATTCGGTGAAGCGAGATGAAGGGGCGCAGGGTCCCGAGAAAGTGGATGTCTGGGCAGTTCAGAGGCAGTCCAACTTCCTCGTGAGCTTCACGGTACTGCAAAAATTTGTCAGGATGACGACAAAAATAGTACAAAGAAAGAAAAGACCGACAGCAGTTTGTATCACAGTGATGTCGGATTCGTCTACACGACCTCCTGGTAGGGCGGTCTGACCCGGATGTGTCCTGAGGTCTTTGGAACGCGTCGTTAAGAGCACTCGGAGCTCTCCAGCCTCTTCAAACAGGAGTACGAGAACTGCAGCAAGCTTGGATTTGGGGAAAGGGGTACTGAGAAGGAGTCTGGTCAATTTCCGGGACAAAAATTGAACAATGAGGACATACAGGTCTGGTTGCTCAGGACTATGCGACACAAAACGTTGAATGGCTGCTTGGGACGCGACAGATAAGTTCGGGAACACGGTAGTCGGCGTCGACGGTTCCACAGCTTGCATGGCGAGGTTCAGATCTCAAGATCCAGTGCAAGAGATAGACTGGCTCAAGAAACTCGCTCGATTCGACGCGTTGTGGGTCCAGCAACAAGCGCAGACTAAGCAGGGTCAATTCTGAGGCGTGTACCTTGCAGTCTGGACCTACAAGGGCTCAAAACGACGGGGGATGGTGGTGGTAAGAGACAAGGAGGGAAGGCAAGTGCTGCCGGAATATAGTGATTAATTGAGGACCACATTCGGGGAAGGCGTCCCGCGGCCCGGGACATGGTAAACGCAAACACTGATTAGTGCGTTTTCGAAGCTTCGAAGCCCGACGTCGGACAACGCGCCGAACAAATTTCAACTTTGTCTTCAGCCTTCATGTCATCCACTTTTCAACCATAGTTTCACCGTCTCACTCAACACCGATACTGCTCGCATTCATTCTTTGACATCGTACAAATTCAATTCGGAATCCGAATGCTTGTAGGGGGTCCCCAAAATCTTCCGCAAAAAACCATGTTCTCTTTTCCATGGTCGTCCCGGCCACCAACCCCTCCGCCGGAGGGTATGCGCTGTATTCCCTGCTCTGGCCAGGATCTTGTAGTCCGCGACCTTGTCGTCACCACCGGCTTCATTATCAACATGCGGTTGGACGCTAAAGCACTAGAACAGAGTCTAACTAAACTCGTTCAAAACCGGTTTCCGAGAGCCGGAGCCAGACTTGCGCTCAGAAACGGAGTGGGTCCGCACTTTCTACCCTTCGCAACTCAAGTGAACGCTTTCTTCGAAAGGTCTATGAATTCCAAGTCCCCCTCACGTTTGATTCGACCACTCGACCCATTGCTTTCACTGTGGAAGATTTTGCAGAACCTTATGCGCAAGCAGGGGATCGTCCTCCTCTTCCTACGAATCTTGCAGCCGATCTTTCCGAGCCGTTCGTTTGCGCAACGCCCCCGCTGCATGGTTACTTCAAAAGTTCAACATGCCCAAGCGCACTTGAAGGCTTCCTCGTGCCTAATACTCCGTTAACTCACCTTCACGTTGCACTTTTCGACGATATCACCTTCATCGGCATAACGTCCACGCATATCGCGTTTGATGCGCTCGGAACGTCGACGTTACTCCATGCGTGGACCCGCCTGCTGAACGGGGAAACTATCGACGCGATTCCAGGCATGGATTGGGATGCGGCACCATTCGAAGCCTTTCAGAAACCGACGACGGTGACGCATCAGCGTGGGTGGTTCAACCTCGGGCTCTTTGGGCAGCTCTTCTTCATCGTACTGTTCGTGTGGGGTCTCATACGCGATCCTAAAGAAGAACAACGTATAGTTCGTGTACCCAAAAGTTTCTTGGAAGAACGCAAGCGCGAAATCATGGAAGAGCTCAAGTCTCAAGGGTCCAGCGAGTATGTGGGAAGCTCGGACATCCTTCTCGCTTGGTGGTTCAAGGTTGGTTGCCTTCTCAGCCTAATCTTTCGATATACAACTCACATTTTTTTCTCTAGACACTGTGCAGCGTCCGTAAAACAGGCGATTCGACTCTTGTCCACATCCACATGCCCATAAACCTGCGCGAAAAACGTATCTTCCCAGGCGACTCTATCATGGGCACACCGTACATCAACAACTCGGTTGCCGCCATCGCAATTCCTCCCATCCCCATCCGCGCCTTCCAAACAGCGTCCCTCGGGGAGCTCGCCTTGCGTATACGCTGCGCCGTCTTGGCATATAACGCGGACATCGAGGGCATCAAACAAGACGTCCACTGGCGCTTCATGAATCCCTTCGTTGAGCACTTCCCTTGTCCGCCCGGCGCCGAGTACACCTTCCAGACGAATTGGCGCTCTGCGAAGTTCGGGGACCTTGATTTTTCGGGGGCGAGGGCGTCGAGGTCTGCTGTCGAGAAGGGAGTTGATGAGGCAAAGGTGCGGACTCGCGTGTTGCTGGCTGTGGGGTACGCGTTGTCGACGAAACAGCTTCCGATGAGGGGAGCGGGTGGGATGTTCATGGAAGATGATGACGCGGTGTGGACGTTTCAGATCAGAGGCCAAAAGGAATGGGCGAAAATTCGCCGGAGCGGGCGGGTTGCCTTTGTTTGAATCAATTTCACTGATGCTCCTCCAGGTGAGCGGTTGATCTTACGCCATATTTTATTGCTACACTTATATCCGCTAAAAATAGTCTTTACAAAAGTAATAATGAAGATTCTCCGGAGCGCACGAAGCCAGTATCAAGCTCAGCTGAAGCGTTTTCTTGTGCAACATTCCCTGTTCCACAAATAACACGGTTACAAAAGGCAGGCCTCAGAATTGAACGCGACTCGACACGGTCACGTTGCCACATCAATTGCGTCACACTCCACCCTACTGAGTTACGAATCTCCACAGTGCACACTGGACCACAGGACCACAATGCGCTCACCCTACGACGAATCTACGTCAGTGGCCTAAGCGAACAGAATAAATACTGCACCAATTGCCCCTCTATTTCCTCACAATCTAACGAACAAACTCACTCACCCACTCCCCACTACTCATTAAACCTTTCACCACTTTCCCCCCTAACGAAGGCTCGGTTTTCATGTTTGTGGGCGGCCAGAAAGAGAAGAAAAAAATCGCCGAAAAAGGAAAGAAGGAAGGAGGAAAAAGGGAGAATTTCGAAGGATTTCCTGCCTATTTATTTAGCCCTGTAGAAATCGATTTTTTCTCCGCTGCGCGGCAATGTTCAGGAAGACCGGCCCGGCAGTATCTCCGCGTAACTTTCCCAACAATCGAGTGCGGTATTGCTCAGAACCACTCAGTTAATGGGTACAAACACTAGCTGATGTACTGGAGCGCTAGTGTTGAGCTTGAGAAAACACTCACCAGACGGGGGGATTTTGCTGCAGCTCTACAAAGATTCTGCTGGAATGTTCAATCAAAAAAAATAGGGCCTGGCCTTCTAAGTGTCTCTTAATTTTCCCTGATAAATTGAATCATCTCTGCTATTGAGATAGGCTTGGTACGCAATGATTCTGTACTCTCGAGATAATTTCAACTACCAAATTGAAACCGGAAGGAGCGAGCAAACTCAAAAATGATGGCAGTTTTGTCACTACAGCAGGAAGGAAATTAGGTGAGGTGAAGTATTTTCTCGCCAAGCCACCACAGTCATTGAAAGCCTCAACTCTTCAATACTCAAAATTGTTGCCAGGAGCAACTGCAGAGTGTTGAATATCAATTAAATGTTCAGCACCAAATTGTGCATTGGTGATGCAGAATAATCTGAGACAGGGGCCATACTGCTACAGAGCATTCCCCCCAGCCTCAGATAGTACACTGCATTTTTTACACTCCGCTCAAACGCAGAATTCAACCAAGAACGAACGGAGAACTAAATCAAGAAGCCTCGGCATTCGCCGGATTGCCCAATTTGGTGTATCTTGTGATGTTATCACCTTCATACACCCTTTTCGGACGCATCATCAATTACATACTGTAGCATACACCTTTTTGGGACACGATCAAAAGCATACACCCTTTTCGGACGGCATACACCATATAGGGTGTATGCCATCACCACAAACACCATAAACGAGCCCTAACGAACCCCACACATAATGCCTCTTTTCGGTTCTTCTGACAACCACAACAAGGTGTGTGATGCCCCTTCATCCGCCCCATTGTTCTATCCCTTGACACTTGGCTCGTAGCTCGAGAAGCACAACCACCACCCCGTCGGTAACGACCTCGCTGACACTGGCTACGGCGC
Source organism: Favolaschia claudopus (assembly GCA_037176885.1). Lineage (NCBI taxonomy): Eukaryota > Fungi > Basidiomycota > Agaricomycetes > Agaricales > Mycenaceae > Favolaschia > Favolaschia claudopus. Next base: position 1,553,047 of record JAWWNJ010000011.1, on the reverse strand, counting down.
TGGTGCTGGCACTACTGGTCTCGGTAGGACACACCACGAAACGATGCCCGTCACAGGAGCTGACATGGGCGCCGGTATGGGCGGTGCTGGTATGGGTGGCGCCGGTGTACGTTTCCTTTCCATTTTTTCCGGACGTGTCGCTCATGAACTTGATGTAGATGCACGAAGGCCGACACCACCACGCTGGCGCTGGCATGCGCGATGACGGTATGATGGCCGGCGACAACTACGGTAGCACCGGCACGGGTATGGGTACGGGCATGGGTGGCACCGACACCACCATTCCCCCCGCCCACGCTATCAACGACCACAACCGCTCGGGAACTGGCGGCGGCGCCATGACTGGCAAGATTGAACACGCCGTCGGGTCCATGGTCGGCAGCAAATCTCTGAAAGCCAAGGGCATTCAGAAGGAGCAGTAAGTACCAGTTTCTTTCGTCGCCAGGACAGGACAATCATTGACGATCGATTCTTTTTTTCAGGGAAGCGCGCGCTCTGAAGGTTCAGAGCGAGGAGCTTGCTGAGGCTGAGCGGCTAGAAGCGCAAGCTTCTGCACGCCGCGAGCGCGCAGTCGCTCACGGAGCCCACCCTCATGCACAACATTTGGGGGGTATTCCACCTGCAACTGGCGGCAACACCAACACATTCCAGTAAATTGTAACGATACCAAATAATAGCGAAATGTATTACCAGCCTTAAAGTTATTAATGGACTTTTGAATGCTTCGACTACTATGTTTTGTTGGATCGAATTCGGTTGTGAAGTTACTTACTCACATGAATCGGATTTACCGACGGTTCACTAGCCAAATATGGATTTCTTGTTGGCCTTTCATCTGCCCAGTGCGTACCCAACGGAAACAACACTTTCGAGTGAATTCGATTGTGAATTTACATAAATCGCATCCACCGCAGCAGCAATCCAAGCGGCCGCCCACAAGAACTGCTCAGTGTTGGACGGAAAGGACACACATTGGTTGATTCTAGCTAGTCGGAGAAGACTACGACGACGTCTTGAAGGCTCTCAGATTCGATTTCACTGGCGCAAATCGCATTCGCACCGGCCAAGTCAACCTGGGAGGCCGCTCGAATCCTTGCCAATTCTATATTACATTTAAAAATTCCGCTTTCTTCCCCTCTCTCTTTGTCTTTCTTTCTAGAGAATCTCAAAGTAGCTACCCAGCGCTATTAATCCACAGCGCATGCCGCCTCACGAGCTCAGCAACAATGTCCTCCTCGATCTCTTTCTCCTTCACCTGGGGTGTCCCCGTAACGGTGGGTGTATTGGGGATTCGCAGCCATGATTCCACAAAAGTCATGCTGTCGTTGGTGTTGTTGGTTGGGGACTTTGGCGGCGGTGGGGGAGCGGGGACGGAGGTCTCCTCCGTAGCAGCACCATGTGGGGTAGTTTCGGCGGTGGTCTGACTTCCCTGGGCGGCGTCTCCGTCCTCAGTGGATGTTGTTGGAAGGACATTCGAAGCCGCTGCAGGGACTTCTTCTTGCGCTGTCGTTTCGAGCTCTGGATTCCCTGCTTCCAGTGTCGCCTCTTCCTCCACACCAGGAGGCAACGGCGGCAGCGGCTTCCGCTTCCGCTCGACAAACATAACCTGCCACTTGCGCGTGTGCAGTTCGTTGCCAATGACGACCTGGTGGCCATATCGCTCCAGCGCAGCGCGCGCTTTCGGGACGAGTAGCCGCTCTTCTGTTTCTAGCTGTGACGAGGTCAGCTAGATGGTACGAAAAGTCATAGCATAATGGTTACCTTGAAAGAGACTATATATCCGTCCGGAGTCCATTCCTCCACCATAGGCTTGAGGATCTTGGGCACCTGATCCATTTCAATGTGCAAGCTTCCCTTGCCAGATTGGATCTTGTGTTCCGACTACAAGGAAGAAACGGTTTCAGCATGCGAAGATACAGAAACAGGAACAATGCCAGAAGGCAGCCCACCATCTTCTGCCTGGGCAAGAAAAAATCGCTCACGGCCGCGGCGAGATAATACATCGCGCGGCGCCGCAGAACGGAAAGTTCCTGAGAGACAGCTCGAAGGAGCCATAGGTAATCGTTCACCGTGACGAACGTGAGAGTGTGCAGCGTGCCGGCGGTCTGCACGCGCTTGTACGCGGTTAGCACGGCAAGGAGGTCTGCGCCTGCGCGTTTGTCCGCTGCGACGCCGACTGCATCGTCTTCCACGGTCAGGAGGTCCAGGAACGGATTCGTTGAGTGCGAGTAGTGTCGGCTGAAGGGCTGCAGACTGAACTGCCGGTGCATGAAGATGACTGCGTAGCCGGCTTCGAGGAAGTATTCGGCAGAGGTCGCACCGCGCGTTCCTGGAAACATGTGAGGATGACAAGAGAAGAATTCAATCGTTTTGCTTACCAGCGCTGAAGTTATCCAAGAATCGCACACTATAACAACAACAGCGCAGCACTCATAATGAGCTGTGTGCAGCACGCAAAGGTAACGCTCTCACACGTTGAGTTCCAACGGTACAGTGGTGCCTCCGCTCTGTGTATATCAAATTTCAGATAAGAATTGCGCTGGAGTCTTATGGCAAGGAAGACGCACAGTAACGAGCACAACGTTCCGATTTTGCGAAACTTGGCGATGCACAAACTCTTTGACGCCAGCAATGTGCTCAGCGAGCGATGGAGGCGCGGGCTGCGTTGCAAAGTAGGACTCGGCAGAAAAGGCAATCGGCTCTTCTTGCATGTTGTGAATTGGCCCAAATTCTAGTTTGGTGAACCCGAATATGTATGCTGTCGAGGTTACAGGATGATCGCGGCAGCACCACAGGAGGATCTAGGTATGTTTGCCTTGAGAACAGAGGCAGTGGTACGCCGATGTAGCGCTTCGGATAAATAGCGTATAGGATTCGGATAGCAGCAGAAAGTAACCAAGGACCTTGCAAAAATGTGGTCGAGATTGAGATGGGATGATTCCGGCTATCCGGCAGCCGGGAAGCCGAGAATAACTTGTCTGTCAAATGCGTCCATGTTGCATCCTTGACGCACTCCTTCATGTTCAACTCAATTGAACACGAGCACCCTGCTCGTTCACGCGCTTGCCCAACTCGAAGACGATCGATTCAATCCTTCACGAAACGGGCTTCATGGAGCACGCAGCCTGCCCTCCTTCGCAACGTTGTTCCTTACAAAATTTCTCGTGAACGACATGTCTGGTTTCGTTCAGAAGACTCGCGTCCATCCTTCGGACCCTCAGCCTTTCGTGTCAACAACCAACCACCATCAGTTACTGTGACTCTTGTTTTGAACTCCAGCCTCGCTCGCGGATGTAGTAGTACTTTGAACGGTCGAACCTCAGCCAAACCTCTTTTACATGGACAGCCAAGGTCTCCTGCTTCAAGCTCTCGGCGTCGTGCAGCACGTTGGGACACACTTACATACGTTCGAACGACTGTCTTCAAAAAGTTCATGAAGTCTTGTATACGAGACTAGGGACACACCACAATCTGATTCGGTCATTCCTGTTCTTCTTTCCTGCCTTCCCAGTTCAACACTGACATCAAATGCAGTACTTGCCTGCTGTCTTTATCGCTCAGACGGATGCTGCGGTGAATGCGATTCATGTAACCTCAAATCGAATTCATTCAACCCTGGTCCAACAAAACATTCAAAAGTCCATATTAATAAGGCTGGTAATACATTTGGCTATTATTTGGTATCGCTACAACAGTTTTCTCCATTCACTGGAATGTGTTGGTGTTGGGGCCGGTGGTAGCTGGGGGGACACCGCCCAAGTGGCCTGCGTGAGGATGGGCCCCGCGAGGGCCGGCGCGCTCGCGGCGTGCAGATTCAGAAGCTTGCGACCCCAAACGCTCGGCCTCAGCGAGCGCCTCGCTCTGCACATTCAGAGCACGCACTTCCGTCGTAAGGCAGGCTGCCGGGTAATTGACGCGGTAACCAACAGACTTTAATTCAGCGAACTTGTGAGCTAAGAATTCGAAAATTGAAGCTTAAGCGTCTGTCTAGAGAGACTAAGAATCAACCAATGTGTGTCCTTTCCGTCCAACACTGAGCAGTTCTTGTGGGCGGCCGCTTGGATTGCTGCTGCGGTGGATGCGATTTATGTAAATTCACAATCGAATTCACTCGAAAGTGTTGTTTCCGTTGGGTACGCACTGGGCAGATGAAAGGCCAACAAGAAATCCATATTTGGCTAGTGAACCGTCGGTAAATCCGATTCATGTGAGTAAGTAACTTCACAACCGAATTCGATCCAACAAAACATAGTAGTCGAAGCATTCAAAAGTCCATTAATAACTTTAAGGCTGGTAATACATTTCGCTATTATTTGGTATCGTTACAATTTACTGGAATGTGTTGGTGTTGCCGCCAGTTGCAGGTGGAATACCCCCCAAATGTTGTGCATGAGGGTGGGCTCCGTGAGCGACTGCGCGCTCGCGGCGTGCAGAAGCTTGCGCTTCTAGCCGCTCAGCCTCAGCAAGCTCCTCGCTCTGAACCTTCAGAGCGCGCGCTTCCCTGAAAAAAAGAATCGATCGTCAATGATTGTCCTGTCCTGGCGACGAAAGAAACTGGTACTTACTGCTCCTTCTGAATGCCCTTGGCTTTCAGAGATTTGCTGCCGACCATGGACCCGACGGCGTGTTCAATCTTGCCAGTCATGGCGCCGCCGCCAGTTCCCGAGCGGTTGTGGTTGATAGCGTGGGCGGGGGGAATGGTGGTGTGTCGGTCGCACCGGTGCTCACTTACCGTAGTTCATCATATGCATCGTTCAATCGAATTTACATAACTTGAATCTCAGTCAGTGTGGGCCCTCCTCCTCTAACGAAGCAGTTTCTCAGTCTGTTGGCGGCCCTGACCGCTCGACGGACTGATTGCGATTTTTTATGTAAATAGCCATTCTTCACCCATGTTAATATGCTTGGACTCTCTTGGAATAACGGCCTTGAGGCTTGAGAGGGCTTGAACTTCATTCTTGGACAGTAGGCTGGGCTGCTTGGCTGCGGAACGGTGTTCACCCTGTGTTCACCTGTGTTCGCAACAGAGCGAGTTGATGCTCGGGTTGCGAAGGCCACAGCACGTGTTCCAAAATCCCTGTGCTCTCATACTCTTGCCTTCTCCGCTCACCACGACGCACTCGGCGTATCACCCTCATTAAAGCATGCATTCCCTGGCGGTCCTGCTTCCCCTCTTTTCTCTCGCCCTCCCGCTCGTTCAAGCGGTCGCAACATGGTACATATCAAGCAGTCTATTCAATGCAGCTCGAAGCTTTCCCTGACTTTTTCTGGCTGCTAGCAACGCTACAACCTCATGCCCCGCCTCCGCTCCCTGCTGCAGTGAATTCGGCTTCTGTGGTTCGACTCAGCCTGTATGTTGGACTACGACCCTCAGTCCTGGTGTGAAAGGGCTCACCCGGTATTTTAGTTCTGCCTAGGAGGCTGCAACCCGCTCGCTTCGCACACTCTGGATTCGTGCAAACCCAATCCCATCTGCAAGAATGCTGTCGTGAGTGTTCAAGCGGCCATAATCACCCCTGAAGTGACGCGAGGGATCGTAGCACACCTTTGCAGACAACTCGCGCGTTCTCTCGAATGCTACATTATTCGATGGGAACGCCAGCGCGTACGGTACGCCGAATTCTTGGCACAATCACTGCTTCTTCTGAATTCTCTCAAAGACTTCATCGTTGAAAGCGGCAACATCATGAATAGTAATGGAGAGTTGGCCATGCTCCTGACGGAGCAAAACGGTGGCACTCGTATCTCTTCTACGCGTTACTTCCACTACGGCACTGTCACTGCCCGACGTACGTAGCGAAGCAATCTGTCGGGCAAAAATCCGTCTGCTGATCATCGATCTCACTTCAGTGAAGGCAAGTCGCTGGGCCGGTATCGTCACCGCTTTCATTACCATGAGCAACGTCAAGGATGAAATTGTGCGTAACCACATGTCGTCGACTCCCGCGTCCCCCTCACCCAATTATTTATCTCCAAAGGACTGGGAATTCCCCGGCAACACAACCACTGAGGCCCAGTCAAACTACTTCTGGCAAGGTCTCGTCACGAAGCCCAACCACGGAGATGTCGCCACCGGCCTGAGTGACACTTTCTCGAACTATCACGACTACACCGTTCGTTCTCAAGCTCCCTCGTTTCACACCTCTACTCACAAAGAGAACAAACAACAGATTGACTGGCAACCGGACACGCTCAAGTTCCTCATCGATGGCAAAGTCGTCCGCACTGTCAAGAAGTCCGACACAGTGGCGGACGGTGTCACGCAATACCCCACAACCCCCGCGCGTATTCAGTTCAGGTGAACACCGTCTTTCTGTTCCCCCCAATCTGCTACTGAGCAACCTCCCAAGTATCTGGCCCGCAGGAACCGCGTCGAGCGCCGCTGGAACCGTGCAATGTGAGATATATCATATCTATTTCTTGTTCGTTGTCACGATCCTCATAAATAACACCCAGGGTCCGGCGGATTAATCGACTACAACGACCCCGACTACGTCTCCGCCGGCCACTTCTACGCCCTCGTCCAATCCGTCAACATCACCTGCAACGATCCCACCCCTCCCGGCGCCGACATCACCGCCTACGTCTACGGTGCCAACTCCTCCACCAACACCCCCTCTGTCGCTCTTACTAACGCCACAACCGACCTCAATGGTGTCCCCGGCATGCAAGGACTCGCTGGCAACGGCATCCAACTGCTCTTGGCTATGTCGTTGGCCGCCGGCTTGTTGGGCCAGTTGTTTTGAGTAATTTATGAGTTGTTAGATGTGGTTTTACCCTGGTTTCACATGCTCATGGATATATACCTTTAATCTCGACCTGGGTAGCGAATACGCGGAATGTATGTACAGTGCGGTAAGTAAGTTACGAGAAGAATACAGTGGAATAAATCAACTTGAAAGAATACGAATATGAGTACAATACGCAACATCTAGATTTGAATCTGCTCCATCGACTGGTCGGGATCCACCATAACCAGATCATCCGCTGCAGTCCAAAACGCCTCCTCAAACTCTTCCATCAGCCCCCTCGTCTCCTGCACCAACGCATCCAACGCCTGCGCCTGCGTCCACGTCGGCATCAACTCCTCGTGGGGGTTTTCCGCACCCGGCAGCAAGTCTCGATCATACCCAAACACAGTTTGCACCAGTCGGATCCGGCGATACGTCGCTTGTATGAGAACCACAGAGCGCACTTTCGTCGATTTGGCCATCGATCTGATTCGTCCACCACCGCCGGGAGACGATGGATGCAGAGCAGGTTGAGCTATTGGCCCTAGGTGTACGATTCGATTACTTCCAGCCCGGACGTCGCTTGGTGAGGAAGGTTGGTAATACCCTGCTTGCCGGCCTGGATCGAGCGAAAGGACTGAGGGGTGGCCGATGTTTACGAAGGATGTAGTGGGACTGAGACCCGGAGAGGCTTCCGGAGAAGGGATCATGCTTCGTCGTCGGGGTTTAGAGAATGCTGTTGAGCCGCGTCGAGATGAGGGAGTCACGGTGCCGGTGTATTGACGGAGCTCTTGGTTCAATGTCACTACTTTCTCCTGGATGAAGAGACGCATCTGGAGCATGAGGGGGCTGCGGTAAGCACAAATGAGTTCGAGGAAAGACCAGAGGGCGTAGTCGACGATCCGGGGACTCGCTAGCGACCGTCCGTGTCCTGGAGAGCCGAAATGGCCGGAAAGTGAGTTGGAGAGGTATTGTGAATGCTCGAATTGAGAACTGGACCGCGGGGAACCCATGGGGGATGTGGTCGGTGAGAGGTCCCGTGCAGCTCGGAGGGCAAAGGCAGCACCTCCTTCTCCAAGAACAGTTTTCAGAAACAGTGCAATTCGACTCCAAATCCCAGGCAAGCAACTGGAGAGCTCCTCTTGTGCTCGAATTAGGATGACTTTCAGCACTTGTAACGCCGCAACGAAGGTCGTTACAGGCGATTTGCTGACTGCGGTTGCAGATCGTCGCCGGTCAGGGGACTTTGGGCGCTCGTGAGGGTCCACATCTGGTTGTTGACACGCATTCATACAATATGTCAATAATCGGAGCCAGGTCTTCGTATACGCATCGCGATGCCATGCTTCTGGCAGTGCCCCGTCTGTGCCAACTTGATTCGCCGTCTTCAGCCTCAGTGTCAGAGGAAAGACAAATCCAGCCAGAAACTCATAGGACGGCCTGCGTCGTTCCAGCTCTGCAATCACATCTGACCCATGGAGAGTGATAGCCTGCGCGACTAGACCTATGAGGGCTGAACGACTTGGAAGAGAGAACAAAAGTTTCTCGGACGCCGCTTTCTCGCAAGCTGCAAGCGCAGGAGAACATATTTGTGAAATGACGACACGCGAGAAAAGGCGCTCGTTTGCATACACAGTTTCACGACATAGCTGCGCTACCACGTTGAATACGCCCGAGAGGTCGAGTGTCGTGGTATACGCGTCGACGACAGACGACAGATCACCTATAAGCCCAACAACAGCCTTCAAGGTCCGCACGTTCGCGTTGTCGCGGATCAACGAGTTCCTGGTGTAATCAGCCAAGAAAGAAGAAACAGGGTCCCTGATTTCGTTGCCACATTCGCGCATCAGCTGCTTCACCAATTCGAGCGCGCGATGGGAAGCGGGAGGGGAAACGACGCCGCCAGCTTGGGTGTAGCTGACTATCAGGAGCAGATACTCCATTCGCATAGAGAGCGGATCACTAGGAGTTTTCGTTTTGTCGGGTAGTAGGCCTTCGGGAAAGCTTGACAATAACGATTCCATGGAAGGCTCTTCGGGAGGACGAGCAGCATCGGCTTTTGACTTTGCAAACGGTCGCATCAGTATGACACCTAGGGCGTCGATACCTTCCTTCAGGACCGACCTCGCAGATGAAGATGCATGGTAGAGGCTGGGCGCGAGATACCGGAAGAACCGCAGGAATTGCTGCGAACGCATAATCGTGGGGTCATGGGCGACTACGGTGAGGAAAAGTCGAACGAGATTATCGAGGCCAAGACGCTTGGTTTCGTATTCTTCTGGGAGATTCACGATGACCTTGTTGTCCATCGTTCCGCTCTTTTTCAGTGAAGCCAGAAAGGTCTGCGGTTTTTCATCGGCAGTGCTGAACATGAGTGCCTCTCTTTCCTGAAACCTGTTGGCTCCCGCTATGCCAGCTGCATCTGGGGTCGTTGACGGAATATTCCTCGTCAGTGTAGCAAATAAAGCGTAAACATTCTTGGCCATCCATTCCGCCGGAATATCCGGAAGAGACATGATAGCGGCCATCGAATCAATGCTTTGAAACACGAAGGCATCTTTGTGCAAAGCATAGAAACGATTGAATGTGTACTCTATCGCCAATCGTATTCCATCGTGAAGCTCAGATTCCGTATAGATCTTGATCCTTCAGCATAGAGGTTTGAGATCGAAAAGGCAAAAACGGAAAGGACGTACAGCACGGGAATGAAGAGCGTATAACCCCCTCCAGATGTGAAGAGTCGCCGAAATCGCGTACTGGCCACCATCAACGCTGGACTTCGAAGTCAGACAGCTGAAATAGATGTATAATTCTGATCCTACCTATCAAGGCTTGCGCAACGATGCCAATGTCCGAGCCATGAGCGAGAAGGATACGGTTGAGGCCGTCGATAAGAACCGCTAGCTCATTGCGATCACTCAGATGGCGCGACATGGAGCGAAAGATTTGAGCAATGAGTAGCAAGTAGCTCCGCGCAATAATCATGGACAGGTTGTTGACGCTGTATTCAACGAAGCTCATTTGAGGACGGGTCTGCTCAGCCCTGACCGCCGCAAAGTCTCTGATTCCGATGGAAGCAGCGTCGGGACGCTGGTCGAGGGAAGGTAGTACCAGCCGCGTCATGCTTTTCCGAATCATCTGAACGTCCTGAGGATTCCGCTTGAGCATAGCTAGAAACAGCATGTTCTGTGATAACCGTATCATCGTCACGTATATCAAATCTGGAGGGACGCTTCCTGACGGCGTAGGAATTGAGCCCAGATTCCGTGGGAACATTGGTCCCGCGGGAGCCGGCGTCTGGAACCAAAGGGATCCAGATGGTATGAGAAAGGTCTCCACCTTGGCACGACGAATTTCTCGAATAGACATATCTTGAACCTGGGTCACAAGTTTGGCGATCACGGGCATCGTATGCGCGAAATCGTGTAACGAGTCCTCCGCTGCTGAGGAGGTTTTCAAATGCAATTTGAGGAACCCGATGATACTGTTGAACGCCGTGTGTGACATCGGAGGAGGCAGCGTGCGTCGAACATGCAAGAACGCCCGAAATGAAGATATAGCCACATCGATATCTTTGTGACTGCCTACTAGAAGATCTAGGACAGGGCGTACGAGCAAGGCGGGGTCATTCCGCATCAAGTCGACTACAGTGCTTCGAGCCGTGGCAGCGATGAGAAAATTGGGATCGATCACAGTGGTGGCTAGCCTCGGGAAAATGGAGGCAAGTGACGGAACGAATACTGCCCGACGTTTAACGCCGTACGATGGTCCACCAGAACTTGAGTTGCGCCTGAGGAGGGTCACCTCGTCGAGCTTCGTACCTGAACTAGACGGCGACGGTGAGGCCCTAGGACTAGGATTGGGAGTCGAAGCAGGACTGGGGGAATCAGCGACAGAAATCGTGCCTTTCTGGTCGCTTCCAGACATATCCAGGCGGTCAAGGAAAAGGGCTGGGAGATTGGATATTGGAGTCTTGATCCATTCGAGTTGTTGGTCAACCGGAGCGTCGTCCTGAGCCCAACCAATCTCGACAAGCCGCTTTCGCAACTCCAACGGAAGATTGCTTTTGCTTTGTTCAAGGTCGTCTTCGCGCACATAATTCCCAGAACCGATATCTGTGGCAACGAACGGCAGGGCACCTCTTGCCAGCTTGAATGCACGATGATTGCGGTCCGAAACCACTTGCTGAGACATTATTTGGAATCGCCAACTGGACAGCGTATTGATACGCCGAACCGCATGCAATCGAGTGGTATCATCAGAACTGAATTGACCGCGATGAGTCGACTCATTTTGCAGTTGAGACGGACTGCACACCTACGCAAATCGAATTCGATATGTACCACCATCTCTTGCGGCGTCCTTTCAGCGCATTGCATAACGAGAAAACAGGCCTAGACAGTGAGTTGGTGTCTGCTAGTATTCGTACGAAATTCACTGACTGCAGAGACCGAACTAGCATCGGTGTGGGTGAGATGATGTTCCCATACCAGTGGCCCGATCCGCAGAAGGTCATCGGCGGACAACAAGGTCGACATCGTGACAAGCAGTTTCAACGCTTTTGGCTCGAATCCTTTCCCTAGAGACAGTACAAGTTGTTCTTTTTCAGCAAAAGCGCTAGATATCCCCGCTTTCGGCTCGTTCGATCCATTGGAATTGAAGCCCCCGTCGTACGCGGCGGAGAAAACAAGGGTCCCTCGTTGCTGAACGCCAGTCAGAAAATACTCGTTTTTCAAATGAGAGAGGGTAAGATAGTTCACCTTCTGCCGGGAAGAACCAACGTTATCCCTAGCTGCAGCATATATACCCTGAATTTGTGCGACGGCATCGATGATCTCAAGGTCCGAGTCGTCATTCAACTGTGTTTCTTCATGCGATTCGGCAAACCACGCAACCAGCCGCGATAACCACCCAGGCCTGCGAGGGGTCTTGGTGATTCTGACCCACCCCACAGAGTCTGAGGAACATACACTTTGAGCGATCTTGTGAGCAGCCTGAACTCCCGAAACAACATCATGAAGAGCATTCGTTGGGACAAGGGAGTGAGACTGGTTCGTTCCTTGAACAATTGTCAGAGATGCTATGTAACGAGAAAATCGACGCTGCTAACCTTGAGCTCGATCAGTAATCCCAATCGCGTTTCGAGCGCGAGCACGAACTTGATGATGTCGACATAGACACTATCCGGGCTCTGTGCATGTCAGCACTTTGAAGAAGCGAGATTGCGATGCTCGACCTACTGCTGATTTGTCTTTCATGCGCCGAATCGATTGGATTTTTCCAATCATCTCTACGAGCAGCACCGACTGTCCCAGCCGTGCCGTGCCCCACACCGGGCCAGTCTCCGCAGTTGGCGTTTTGCTAGCGCCGCCTCCGCTCATCAAAGCGATGGACATCATCTCCGCGTCGCGTGTCCAAAAGTCGGGAAGGAAGCGCGCAACGGCAGTGATCCCACAAAGATGATTGATGACGGTCACTTCCTTGTTCGACGCCGCACAAGCAAATAGAGGCTTGTAGAATACTTGAGGGTAGAGCTGGGAGACCTTGTCGAAGAAGTCGGTTAGGGGTAGGCATGGAAGTGGTGGTGGATCGTCGACCAGACGCTAACAGGCGAATGATTTTTAGAGGAATAGATAGCAGGACCGAACGCACTCACATCAGCAAGAGTTGGAAGGATGACAGCAATCAATGGCTTCCGAACGTCATCCGGAAGACCACCAAGTAGAGCAGTCAATACAGAGAACACTGCGGGCCAAAGACTCTCTATTATCTACAGACACTTCAGCATGTAACAGAAAACGATCATCCTGCTCAACTCACAGAACGCTGAATGGCAGTATCGATAGTCGCCTTCCAATCTGCTTTGGGATTTCTATACCACTCCGCAAGCAAGGTCATCGCCCACAACCCAAGCTCCCGCGGCGTCTCGGGAACAAGTAACTCCAGCGCAATGCCGACTACATTCCGTCGAGCCTCGAGGGCGCCTGCGTTCGCGGTACGCATGGCAGCAAGCTCAGGCACAACGCGCGTTTGCGTGAAGTGTACGACGAATTCGGCGTCTTCGGCGCGTCGTGGTTTGGTGCGAAGGACATTGAGGGCTGTGCGAGAGAAGGTGGCGAGTTTGCGGCCCTGTACGGCTCCGAGGAGAGGTGTGAAAACGACATCTTCTGGTTGGCGGGGCCAGTATTCCTGCGGCAACGATGAGCGGCTTATTGAAGAGAGTGAGTTGATGGTGACGTACCTCGACTGCGTTTTGTAAGAGCCATCGTCGCGTCGAGTCAGCGCCATTCTCAAGACAGCTAGCGAGCGCATCGAGCACCAGAGCCTGTCGTACAGCACCATCGCTATCCTGTGCGACGAAAAGAGCGTTGAATTGCTCTTCGAAGGCAACCACATCCAATTCGCCGTAGTCACCAGCAAGAAGGTGTATGATTCCTTCATTGATGATTGTATGTTCTTCCCCTGATCCATGGATTGTCGGAAGAAGCGAGAACAGGCCAATAGCGATGATCTGGATCGAGGCGGGTGTTGTGGCTTTGTACGCAAACTCGGCAGGATTGAGCAACATTCGTAAGGCACGCATGATACGAAGCCTGAGTGGGGAATGCGGAATCAGGGCAGCTTTGCAGCACCAGCGGCAACGCTCCATGGCGACAGCCTGTAAAGCACATTAGTCTCTGAATGGCTGAGGTATTGGCAACACTAACGTCTGTAGGAGGATTCCATGTCTTGAAGATGATGTCAAATGCCTCGAAGGCGAACCAACGGTCTTCGTCGACTCGAACGGCTTTCTCGGCGTTCAAGAAAGGCGAAAGGAGCGTAGCCAGCACTTGCGGCTCCTGCGGAAGTACAGGCACGGGTGATATACCATCTTCCGGCTTTGAGTGCAGCAAAATGGTTTGATAGAGAGGCTTGAGCGACGGAGTCGACTGTGCACCGCGAGAAGACATAGCCAGTGACTGCATGGAAGGCGGGCGGCGCAACTCCCCTCTGGGCGCGGTTGCTGGAGTCGCGGGAGTGGTGGGAGACATGAATGGGAGATACTGGTCGCGGCTAGACTTGTACGTCGAATCAACGGAGCGAGCGGCCCAGCATGCGCGTTGGAGCTCTTGGCCGAGCCTACGCGTGTCGTCGACGACCATTTCACGCGCATGTTCGACGACTTGGCGGAATCCTAGACGCTGCACGAATTTGGAGGGTTTCGGGGTCTGACTCCGTGGAGGGATGGCGGAGAAAACGGATGAAGAGGAGATAGAAGGTTGCGGGGAGTGAGTTGGAGCGGCTTCGTTCTCAGTCTCTGGGAGAACATGCTGGCGGAGACGCGCCCAGCGAATGGAGGAAGGTGAAGGAGGTGGATTGGAGTCCGGGGTAGGAGGTCGGCTTGTAGATAGTGGGGGAGGTCTGCGGAGACCCAGTCGGGAACCCGAGCGCGAGTCGGGATCGCGAATGGGGCTCTCAGAACGAGTGTGAGGCTCAGAGGCACCTTTGAAGTGCCCGGATTTGCCTTTGTTGTTAGACTGCTCGGATGCATCTTCATCTACCTGGCCAAGTGTATTGAACCTAGATGGACCGCGAAAGTGCCGCCAAGAACTACTACTGGCAGTAGTAGAATCAGTGTCCGACTCAGAAGCGGACTCGGAGCGCCTCGTTGACGAAGTTTTCGTAGAGTCAAACGAGAAGAGACGACGTGGCGGCTTTCTCGGAGCTGGATCGCCTTTCGGCGCCATCTGACACAGATTTAGTCGACCAGTTGAGGGTTCTTGAGGATTCAGGAAGTCGAGGAAGTTGACTTGGAGAGGATAATCAACTCAGTAATTGCTAAGTATCAAGCTTCGCCAGTACCAAAAAAACAAGGAGTAACGTTCAATGTGTCGTCCTCGACACCCAGCACGTCGCCGAACACTCCGTGGGCTGTCGCACTCGGCGTTGTGGGCCTTAGGGAGGCTACAGTTTGGTTAGGTGGTTAGGGTGGTTAGGGTTAGGGTTAAAACTTGTGGCTGCGGTCTTATTTGGCTTCGGCGGTCGTGATGGATGTACGTAACTATCCCGTGACCGCGAACCCCCAACGCGCCTTTTGTTTAAGTATTGCGTCCGTCTTCTCGAAGTTCTCCTCCTCCCAACCTTCAGAGTATATGCCAGAAGTGTGGGAGTGGGACTCGGCTATTTAAGCGAGTCCCACTATTGATCGGTTCTGCATCAACTGCAATCAAGTGGCGATCAGCAAATCAAACGTTCATCAATCCCCGGCATTAAGAGCCGAGGAGTGTATTTTATCTGTTTAATGTCTTTCTACAGTAGTTTCTGTACTAATATATTTCCTGGGGGGAGCGTGGTTCCCCCCCAGACCCCCCTCCTTTGGCCTGACGGCATATTTGATTAATTCTACCCACTAACTCGAGTTTTTTTGCTGTTTACTCCGTAAATTTAATTCATGTAGCGCGGGGGAGACCCCCGCGAACCCCCCTTGACGCTCGCCGCTAGGCCCACTGCGTGGTGCCGTCGCTCGCCGCTGGGCCCACTGCGTGGTGCTGCCGCTCGCCGCGGGGGCCCACTGCGTGGAGCCAAGAATATTTTAAAGCGTCGGGGCGTGTTTTTTATGCTAATTACGTGCAAATGATTCAGATCATATTTACTGATGTGCCGGCAAGCCGAGTCCCACTATCGGAGCTCGAATCTCAACATCCGAGCATCCGAGTCCCACTATCGGCCTTTATCCGAGGTTTACCCGAGTCCCACTCCCACACTTCTGGCCATTCCTCCAACCTTCATGGATATCACACCGATCTCAAATCCTTTTGTCTCTGATGCGCCACTTGCGACATGCAACCTGTGCCATCGCTCCCCCGTAACAAGCAGAGGATATTCAAGCTGCCAAAACTGCCGCGATAAAAGAAATGCGTCGAAGAGACGCGCGACGGCGAGGAAACGGGAACAGAAGATGCGAGTGTTTCAGCTGGCTACGCGGGTCAACGTTCCTCCTTCGCATTCGGTTGAGCCAACCAAACCGCTGAAGAGAAAGACGCCAGACGGAGAGAACGAGGGCGACGCGCTGGAGCGCATCAGAAAGCGGTTCAAGAAGATGGAACCCTTCAAGAAGCATGAAAGCATCTTTCAAGTCTGTACTCAATTGGTCTGCTATTGTCTCTCGCTGAACCATGCCCAGATATAGTCTCGTAAACAAGACTTTATAAACTTTTTTGAAGATAGTCGTTCAAACGTATATAAAGTCTTGGACGTATGAGGGGGGTCGGCTGAGAAGCGACAATTGATGGCTCGGCTTGATCACGGCATCCATTCTAGGAAAGTCGCCCTGATGCCATCACACAGCGAAAGCTTTGTGCGCTCGCGTTGCGCTCGATGGCAAAGTTCACCGCTAAAACTGAGCTGTATCGAGGTAGATCTCGTTTTTAAAGTAGAACCGCACAATATCTTGCTACTTGTTCGCCGACAGCTTGTAAATCGCGTATAAACATGTTTTCACTGACAATGAAAGAAGATTTGACCTCAAGCCACTGTTAGAACGAAATTATTTGCCTCACAGTATGCATACAGTACCCCGAACATATATGAGGCTCAGAGGGCCACCAGTATGCTCAGAGGTATTGAAAGTCGGAGCAGTTGCCTGATTTAGCAGAGTTTCCCAATTTGGCAGGGTTTCCAAATGGAGTGTATTTCAAACTCCGCAGTGATCGATGTCGCTCCTCCACGGGACCCCTTAACAAATCCGTGACTAGCCCAGATACCCTCCGCTATACCCACGACCGAGTCTCAATACCAAAAATTCATCTCCGCTTCAGACCTCCACAAAGCCATTAAGCAGTCTTATCCTGATAATGCCAATCCCCTACGGTTCCACGGGACGTACGCAATCATCACGGAACTCGACCCAGACCACAAACTTAAAGCGCGCGAAGTGGCGCGCAACCTGAGACACAATACTTCTTTACAATTCAAGTACGTTTACCGCGCCGCAAGCGTAGCTGAGAGATAGACTAACAACCCGAAACAGCCTCGATGACAGAGAAGCCTATCGAAGTGACGACGGCGCCTACACCATTCACTACAAATGCACCTGTCATCAGTCCGTAAAGCGCACCTCCAGCGATTTGACATCGTATTTCATGTCGAAGAACAAGGCTGCGCTGGCAACACCTAAGACAGAGTGTCTTGGACGGATAGAGGTCCGCGCCGAAAAGGACATGTCCCACCGTCTCGGATGGCCCGGTCAAAGAATCAAAGTCACCATTACCCACCCGAAGAAGTT
Organism: Favolaschia claudopus; assembly: GCA_037176885.1. Classification (NCBI taxonomy): domain Eukaryota; kingdom Fungi; phylum Basidiomycota; class Agaricomycetes; order Agaricales; family Mycenaceae; genus Favolaschia; species Favolaschia claudopus. Next base: position 1,536,052 of record JAWWNJ010000011.1, on the reverse strand, counting down.
ATAGAACTCTCTCGGATAAACTGAATACTGATACTGTATAGGCTATATTTCTTGGTACTTTATGCTACATATGCTGCTACAATTCGACTTTTCACGGTTGCGATTTCCCTAGAAAACGCAATATCTGCTTTACTACTTCACCACTCTGTTCCTGCTGCACCCAATGGCCTACACGGTCGATCAATACAAAGTCTTTCATATTCTCGCATGCCTGTTCTCTCATGACATCGACTACCCCAGGGAGCTGATAGGTTCCCCAATCCTGTTTTCGACAAGATTCAGAATGATCAACGATGCAGATGGTGTGAAAGACAGAGAAACCGTCACCTTCTTTCCAGCAACAAACATAGCCGGCACGACAATCTTCATCCCGTAGAACAGTTCGCGGTCCGACGACAATGCCGGGTTGGTCGCCATCCGGTACATATTCAATCCTCCCTGGAAGCCAGTGCGCGTATACTCCGCAACATAGACATCCAACTCCTCCTCCGTCAACCACAAATTCCCCTCTACTATCTGTTTCAACGGGCGGGACCCTCGCACAGACTGGGGCATTGTCTCATCCAGGCGCATCACATAATAATGAGGCAGCTCCGCCATAACCGCTGCCTCCGGCGCCTTGAGCGAATGTGGCGCATTGTGCTCCGAGTCCCCACTCTTCGCGTGGTAGTAGTCGCGCAAGAACGCACGCAGTCCGTCCGGCGCGTTCATCATATCTCGATTCGCCTCGGGCGTGGAATAATACAGCGTATAGTGCTTGCGCGGGGGATCGAGCTTCGCAAACGCGGCTTCGATCTGCTTCACCTGCGTACCCGAGGCATGGTTCGCCGGAAGCTTCGGTGGGCCAGGAAACGGTGAGCTCATCAGCACCACAGACCTGAACACGTCCGGGCGAATGAGCGCACAAAACGCCGCGACAGACGCTCCAAAGTCATGTCCCACGACAGCGGCAGCAGACTGATAGCCAAGGGTGTATACGAGCGCCACTACATCTTTAACGAGGTTCGTCATTCGGAACGGGGTGAGATCGTCCTCGAATTTGATTGGGTATTCTGCGTGAATGCTTTTGGTGCGCCCATAGCCGCGTTGGTCGGGTGCGACGACGTGGTATCCCGCTTCAGACAATGGGACGAGTACTTTCCGCCAAGAGCTTTACTCGGGGTGAATCAGGTCGTCAGATTGCACGAGTTATACTCACTATGCCAGCTCAGGGAAGCCGTGCAAGAGAACGATTAGCGGTGCAGAAGTCGCGCTTGAATTGGGTGGAGATGCTTTTAATATATGCATTTCCAAGTCGTTGATAGTCACGATCCGCGATTGAATGCCTGGAGAAAGACCAGGCCAGTTGGATGGATCTGACATGGTCGTTTTGCTTTGAAAGGTCAAAGCGTGGACTGACATAAAGTTATACCGGCTTTTCGGGACGAAATTGAATTTCTGAGCCGGTGCTAATTGCGTCACCGCATGGGCTTTCTCGCAAAACCTTCACTATCGAATTTCGGGGACGCGTCGACGGCCAGTAATACCAAACGCAAATATGCATTGACCAAGGAACAGAAGCATATGTATGCTTCCGAAACCCTCGTCAACTTTCGATGGATATCGAAAATCATGGCGAGTTATTCTCCGCACAAACTTTCCTCGAGAGATATTCCGCCACTGGAAGTGACGGACTACCTCTCTGAAATCGGTGCGAAGGGACAAATCTAAGCGACACCGGAACCTCACGAATCCATATCTTCAGGTCAATTCGCGGAAATCACGTACAGCCCAGTACCTACGAAGTTCATCTTCGACAACCTCGCAATACTCAAGGAGCCAGGCTTTCCTCTGGAGGGCTACGATTCCCTCGACGGCGCGACTCAAGTGTCTGAGTTCATAGGGAAGGCTGCGGACCTCTCGGGGTACGTGACATACCGTCCTCAAACACGACAACTGGTCCTCGCGTTCTCCGGGACGACCACCATGACACAGGCGATGTACGATCTTCGTGTTGCAGCCCACCGCCATCCGTCTCGGCGCGGGCATGTTCATTCTGGTTTTTGGCAGCTATATAAGGGAATCAAAGCCCTCGCACTTGAGGCCGTTGTGGCCGGCCTCGCGCAGCATGCTGACGTCTCCGAGTTCGTGGTGACTGGACACAGTATGGGAGGGGCGGTCGCATATCTTTTCCTTATCGATGTTTTCCGCGACGAGGCGCTCCTTCCCATCGGTGCAGTCCCCGTGAAACTAGTCGTCTTTGGTGTCCCAAGATCAGGGAACGAAGAGCTAGCCCAATTTTGGACCGAGCTGCTTGAAAGCCGTCGCGCTAAGTACGGGGAGGCCTCTATAACTGAATATTCCGTGAAAGCGTACAATGATGGTAGGTCGAATTTCAACAAGTTACATTGCTTGATACATACTGAAATCGTCTGTGACCGTCAGGCGTCCCCTCATTGCCTCCTCTCTCATTTGGCTATCGCCACTACGCACGCGCGCCGTTCTATTTCCTGCACGGGCGTCTTTATCAGGTGCCCGAGGAGCACCGCGAGCACGGGTTATTTCACGTCAATGAAGCTGAGGAGGACGACCACGTCGTCCCACAGCATCCACGAGGCGGACACAATTATTACAACGGCCGCGATATGGAGAAATTTGCCCGGCGCGCAATTTGGTTGGAGGAAGCCTTGAGAGGGGAGGGAGATTGGAAGGAACGGTATCGGGCCAAAGTGGCGAAGCATAGCTGAGATGGATTTGGTCTGGAGATAGAGTCTTGTATTTAATTCATTATTGTAGCGATACCGTAGTTAAGAGTCTAATGAGCTGTATAGTATGGTAGTAATTCCCGATTTTTACATTCGCAGAAGCTTCGTACAAACAAGGCATCGCTTCGTGGTCGAAACCAAATGACACGCATTTCCAAACTGGGTCGCAATACCGCTCTATGGTTCCTCGACCATATCTTCAGCTGGTTCAAGGATGCCCTCTGCAGCTTTCTTCTCTCTCCGTTTCGCCCTCGCCTTGGCGGATTTGGAGATCTTCCGCGTTTGCGGGGGCTGATAGCTGCATAAGTGTTCAAAGGTGCACATCAGAACGCCCGGAGATGCTCACGTTGCGGTTGTCAGGCCGGGAACCTCTATCTTGCTTAGTGTTATCCGCATGAAAGGGGTCTGCTTCGTTTTCAGGCTGGGAATTCGCGTTAACGGCTGATATCAGAACGAAGACAAAGAAAATACATACTGAGATTTGCCTTCCAGTGCTGCAATAATCGCCTGCGACCGCTGGGCATCTGGATCATCAGGGAGCTGGGAATCTGCAGCGCCAGCTCCGATATTAAGCTCCTCCTCCAAAGTTCCAATTTCGTTGTACTGATGCAACCCAAGAAGTGTGCTCGACTGCGCCAATTCCAATTTCTTCAAGTACTCCCTCTTGATTATCTCGACCACTGTAATGAGCCGTGGCACCGTCGAGGCGGTATGCGAGAGTGAAGGCGGATGTGAGACTCGTTTTGCTCCCTCCGCATTGTCTATAGGCGTGGATTTCGACGTGTCCGGAAGAGTATGGAGTACGATGGGTATAAGCTCATGTTTCTGCCGACAAAGCCATAAGATTTCCCGAGAAGAAAGGAAACGCGTGAACCAACGTCGAGAAAGTCAAGCGCGAATGAGACCCAGTTCTGGATTTTACCGTGGTTTGTGATTCGAATGAGCTGGGGATTTTGCGGCGCGTCTCCGAGAGGCTCTTCGCGAGCTTTGCCTTTGCCTTTCACGTCTGCCATCCAGCCTGTCAGGTCGCGGTAGCTCGCGGTGTTGTACTAGTTGTAGGTTCGGAACAAGCCTTCTCCGGTCCGGGCAAGCCGGACTACAACTCGTGTCCACACGTGAATGTCATGTGAGTTGAGAAGGCGGCTTGATCGGAATGAGCCTGCTTGATCCGAGCCTAACAGATCACCACTGATCACGCATGACGCATCACAAAACTTTTCTTTTCTGCGCCTCATGTTGGCGAGCTCGTCGTTCAACCCGGCATCAGATGCGCTCTATGTCTGTCGGCTTTGTGGCGCTCTCGACGTACAGGCTTACAGCGGAGACATGTGGCCCATTTTGGACGAATTGCTTCGATGGCTATGGCAGCGTCGGAGCAACAAATTCGAACTTCTGAGACTGCCGCCGGTGGACTCTGCGACGATCCACTCTGCGAGGATCCTCATATTATTCCACCGCCCAAATCTCAATTTATGTTCGCCGCGTCCTCTCCGGGCTTCTTCTAGAACCCTCGCTAGGGCGGCTAGGCAGTTGACTTGATTCTGACAATCCTCTACGCGTTCCGTGCATCCACGGCGTTGACGGCGAATTCTTTGCGAGCCCACAATTCATATGCCCTCGTTTGACGCGGCTGTTGCATGCTTCTGTGTCTCGCTGGCACCGGAACAGACTCCAGGACAATTTGGACGTCGCATGTTTTTTGGCGTTCGCCGACTTGGAATCAAGGCGGACCCTCCCTTAAAATTCGAGGCGCTGTATACTTGTTGGCTCGCTCTCTAGCTCTGACTTTGAGGGATTCAATCGCTCAGAAACAGCGTTCCTGAGTCCTCAGCTGAATGCCTCCGTCGGCTTCGAAACTTCCGTGGATTCGAAAGTTCGGGATTCTGATGCGATCACTATGCGAGCCGGCGGCCTGATGTCGTTCGGTAACGCAACTTCTTGAATTTTTTGCAAAGATCGATATCAGCACACGACGGCTCAAGGCAGCGCTTCATTCCGAAGTGACTGCTCGTTTCTGTATAATTGCAGCCTGCCTTTCACGCTCCGACCTGCCTTGAATTTTTGCCTTGTCAAACTTGAGTTATACCTAGGACTCGGATGCAAAATTCACACTAAAATGAATTCTCCATGGGCTTGGCTTCAGGCTCCATGCGCTCGAATTCACTTGAATTGCACTTGTGTTTTTCCTCAGTTGCTATGGCGTGCTATCGATTGTCTTGTCCTTCTAGCTTCTACTCTTCTATCTGGCTCCCGTCAGACTTCTGTGACGGCCGAAACTTGTTCGAAAGCACCGTGAATTTCGACTGCCAAGTTTTCGGTGTCGGGCCCGCTGGAGCAATTGAGAGCGGGCAAGAACAGAAATTAAATACGTTGTGATAGCCATGTCGTGAAATGTTCATTGAAATGCCGCGACTATGTGTACATACGGACATGCGGTTTGGCTGCGAAAATTGAAGCCAACGAAATATGTGATGTCGGGGCTGCAAGCTCAGTACCGGGTAAGTAAAAGGAATCTTTCAGCGTTCGCCGTGAAAACTGAAACACTTGCGAGACTTTGGCACGACACCTGCTCGTATTGACGTGCATCGGCGGAGCCTCGCGTTCCAACAATAAATCATCGACGTTTGTGATTGAATGGCCGCAAATCTGACCCCTTAACGTGGAGAGTAGAGACATAACCGGGAGTCGAGGGTATTTGGCCGTACATAGACTACGTAAATTTAATTTACGGTGAGTGTCAGACTTCTCCGGAGATTGGAATAATTGTTAGGAATGCAACGCCAGGTTATGATGACTTGAGCCACCGATTAACGAGGTTGGACTGGGTATTTTTCGATTGCGATAGTGCAGGAAAGAAGCTTGAAAGGCTAGAGTCAAGGTAAGGATCGAAACAAACAATTCGAAATAAATTTGGAACATACTAAGCAGGGGATCGTATTCGCCGGTGCCTTATCTCTCAGATGGTCCTTTGAGCGGGATGAGGTCTTGCGCCGTCTATGAGGTCCTCGGTGTGTCGGTAGATGACCGACGTCATCAGCAAAGATTCGGTCCTATGTTCATGGAGATTCAATCTGAGTTGTGCAGGATGCTAAAATTATCAACGCGCTGCAGTAGAACCTTTGCGATATAGGCAAGTCACTGACCTATAATTCCTAGGAGAGACTTAAATCATGAAGCCGAGGGATAGAAGGGTCCGTGCGTACTACGCCGTACAAGGTACGCTTTTGGTTCGTTGCTGTTGCTGTAAAACGGTAGAGCGCGCCATTGGCCGCCTCAAAGCCAGTGTGAACTCGAAGCTTTGAACAGACGAAACCACCAGGTTCATCTTCATTTCGGAACGTCAGATTGGAATTCGGGAAAAGATCGGTTGAGAGGCGAGAAATTCCAGACTATATATGTAATTCAGAACCCAGTGAAAGGTATTTCGACAGACTGGTGCGGTCGAGTTCGAGACTTCCTGAACTTGTTTCCAGAGTTGGGTGAGTCCAATTGCCACAAGTACGTGTAGCACAAGACTTCCAGGGTCAGTTCGAACTCGAGACCTGGGTTGACAGAGGCTTGAGTCAATGTCATTGGTGACCCTGCGAGCAGGCCCCGAATAATGCGGTAAGACCAAAGCCAAATGTGCAGAGGCAAAGCATCCGAGTCGAATTGACGGTGGGTATTGGATGTCCAAAGAAGGAGAAAATTGGGTTGTGCGAGACCAGCAAGACCAGAAAAATACAAGCAGAGCCAGGGATTCTCAACATCCATGCAAGTATTCAGTAGGACTCTTCAAGGTACATCGCGGTCAACGATTGAACTGAATTTCACTGGTTGATCCCGTCAACGCGGAGATTGAAATTTTGCAACTCTCCCATGTCGCATACCTTGTTCTCGATTCGGCCCTCGAGCGAACGAATAATCCAAGAGAACCTCTGCTCCAGCGCCTTGACGACATCCTCACACAACCAGCCGGCCGCCCTGTCGGCCTCATGTTGCCTGTTATGATCCGCCGAATCTATGGGTTACCGACGTCCGGCGCGCTTGGGAGAGAGAAGTACCATGCTGTAATTTTTTCCGGACTTTCGTAGCGTCTACTGGGCCTTGGATGAATTTTTGTCGCTTCAGGCTGTCTGCATATCGTTCGGTTGTTGCCAAAAACTGCGAAATCCTGGGCTAGCTTTTTTGGCAACTTTGTGGATGAATTTAGTGGCGTATTTATGGATCTTTACCTGGGATTTGTAGCGCCCGTAACGTTAGCACCCCACTTGCTATATGGGAACAGGCTTCTCCAGGCCCGCTAGCGTACTTACTCCATGTAGAATGCGTTCAAGACGGCGAACTTTAGCGATCCCCTAATAAAAGGCTTTTTTACCCGAATCCAGCACCCGCCCGCCTCCTCCCTCCTCCTCAGGCCATCCTCTCCCTCCTCCTCAATTCAACTAGCCATGGTCGACTGGAACTCATTAGGTGAACTCACCGTAGATTCGGAGATCTTCATCAAGTTGAACCATGCCTTGCTCGGTCTATACGCGTCAGTTTTCCTCGTTGTCCAACGCGTTCACTTCAACTGATACTCTTGCTAGTTGGGAATGGTTCATCTCGCTCCCTTTCGATTACGATGTCATTACGGGGCGTAAACCGTTCCGGTGGCCACTGGTTCGCTTCTCGTCCTTCCAAGCTCTGCTGAACCTCACGACGTCTTGCAGGTATTCTACTTCGCGAATCGATATCTCCTTCTCTCCGCCATGGCGGGGATAGCAGTAGCTCTTGATTCCAAGCGGTGCGTGTCATTTTACAGTCGATCTTCCGCTTTTTCTCAGTCGAAGCCAGGGAGCTGAATTGCCAAGCTATCTATACCTTCAACCAGTTCGCTGGCGACGCCGCTGTCGGACTCGCATCCATAAATCTATCTCTTCGGACGCTGGCTATCTGGTCTCAGAACAGATGGATCAAATACATGCTCATCGCCATCATCCTCGGTCACTGGTCTTTGATTCTACAAGGTACGTCGCAGCTTGGGGGGGTTCAGCACAACATTCTGACTTTCTTCAACCGACAGGCTTCAACCTCAAGGCACACTGGGACCACACGCTGAACACTTGCATATTGACGGTGTCGAACAACCGCTTGCTGGCCGCCACCTTCACATACTCCATGGCCTTCGACCTCCTGGTGTTCCTCCTCAATGCGTACAAGCTGGGAGTGCGGCGCAAGTCCTCCAGTAAACTGTCGAAGATGATATTTAAGGACGGTCTCGTCTACTTCTTCATCGCGTGAGCAAATTTCATTTTCTTCGTCCTGTTGACCCATGTCTCACCGGAACCATAGCTTCTTGTTCAACTTGGTTGCGACGGTCTTCATGTTCTTGAACCTCAACTCCATCATGGTCATCATGTTCAACGTCCCAGCAGCTGTGGCTTCGACTGTAAGTTTCACCCCTTCGATTCCCTTCACAAATCTGACTTGCAACCTACGTAGGTTGTCGCTACCCGTGCGGTCCGCCGCCTCACCAACTTCACAACAACAGGCCCGGAAATGTAGTAAGTCCCTTCGTCCACTTATCCCTCCCGTCCCGCCTCTAACGCCGACCCAGTGCCCCTTCAAGCTCCACCGGCAACACCTCAGGCAACTACAGAAGCCACAGTGGAAACCGCGGAATCTCAGCGAGTCGCGGCGGCGCCAGGGGCCTGACACACTCGGGCGGTGTGCACGTTCAGGCAAGTCCTCCCAATGCCTCCGACGCGACCGTCGCCTGACCACTTTCTTTCTTTCTCAGATGGAAACCTTCGTCCGCGCCGAAGGCGACTCGCCAACAAGCCCGGTCGAACTCAAAACCAATACCAGCGACTACGACATAGAAGCTAAAGGTGCCGCCTTCTAAGAATAAAATTACCCTACACACGCTCGCTCGCCCCGCTGCAACCCCTACTACAAGCACCTTTGATGAGGCTGGATACCCCCCGCATGCGACTGACTCTCGTTGACATTTGTAACTGGCATTAGACTACGGATGGATTGGATTCGATGGATGGATGGACGGAATAGAACTACGCAAAATGTTCTTTGTAACAAAAAAATTACATACGGAGGACCTGGGTTTCATCATCGGCGGTCGTCAACTTCCGCTTGCTTCTCTGAATGTTCTCGACTTCGACTGGCGTTCGTGCGGTCTCCACTGTCGTGCGAGTCGAATTTAGCTATGTCATACTTGCTGTGTCGCTTGATTTGCCGGACTTTCGCAGAATCGCAGGCGACAGGCACTTCGAAAACAGAATTCTTGCGATTTCTGTCAGGTTTCCGACTGTTTCCGAGCGGAGTGGGCGGGAAGGCTGAAGCAGTGAAGCCCGAGAAAACAGTGAGCGCTTGATCGTGTCAGGCTTCAGCGGGTATGAAGGTAAGCGCGTTCAGTCACATCCACGTGAAGCGTTACTGATGGCGGAACTCTGCAGGTTCGCGCTAATTTAGACCCATCGGCTGAATCATCTCCACGAATTAAAAGCGAGCGAGATGAACAGCTCATAAAATCGCTCGTCGTAACGTTCATGTGCGATTGAACTCAAAAAACCCTGGAGAACCTCAGAAAACATTCAAGTCAAATTGATGGCTCCAGGCTAATTTAGCACCAGTGCGAACAATGGGAAAGCCCAGAGAGGAATTTTGGGACAAATTCGCAACATGACGAACTTGGACTTTCTCGGGCGAAAAAAAATAGCCATAGATGATAGCTGGTCATGGGTGCGCGAGGGCGGGGAGCAGCCACAACTTCGACATTCTCGGCGCTGACTTTATTCCCGTTCTGAACGCGCGTCGGGATCTATACCTGATCCCTTTGCCGCTGGATGAACATCTACGTATACGACGAGAGAAAGATTGCACGGAGTGCGGTCTCCCTTTTTTCCTTCTTTGCTGCTGTAAATTCCGAGATGGCTGCTAGTGGAGTGCTATCCTCTGCGACAGGATCCGGTGCGCCATACCGTCTTTAGGAAGCTGGTTGGAAAGGCTGTTGCAGAGATGTGTATAACTTATTCTGAGTCCTGAGCCCAGCGCACGTCGGGAGACTCCGAATTGTCACCGAATCAGAATTCGATTATGGTTTACTACTGTTGCTTTGCCTTACACGCAATCCAATCCGTGCCTGGAAAACCTATTTTATACTACACGAACAAGTACATACAACAATTTTTTTTCGTCTGTGTTACTTTTGAGTGTGTTGTCCTGCGTCTACAGACAGGTCCGATGGGTCTGCGCACAACTCTGTACGGTGTGCAAGGTAAAAAAAAAACAGGGCAAACAAGTAGGTGGGCGCTTGGATGCCTTGGGAGGAAGAGGACTTCCGAGGAACAAGAAGACAAGGGATGAGGTATTCACAGTGGTGACAGCGAAGGATGAATACATGTGGGGGGGCGGGAGAAGGATCAAAAGAAGGCTGGCTGGGAGGACAAAACGAAAGTGCAGGACGTGGATGGACAGTCGATGTAAATGTACAGAATGCGATGCGATGCGATGGATGGATGCTGCTGGTATCGGAAGAAGGGGGGAATGAGAGGTCTCTAATATGGTGGGCGCTTGAATTCGTCGCTGAGGATTTGTGCTTCGGGGTCGAATGTTTCTGTCTTTGTGATGTTTCCGGCGGCATCGTATTCCAAGTAAGCGGGTTCTGAGGGGCTTTCGAAGGTCTCCATCTGCAAGCAAGCGCCGTCAGACAGTGCATACAGTACATCAAGTAAGAATGGAGAGCTTGCCTGGACATGTACACCATCGGAAGGTTTGGTGAGCACTTTGGGACGCATAGTACCCGCGCTGGCGCTGGTGCGGAAAGCCAGAGTTGAGCTGGCGGTTGTTGCGCCCGTGTACATTTGTGCGCCGGTCGTTGAGCCGCTGTAATTTGAGAGGCGGCGTACCGCGCGGCAGGCCACGATCTTTGATGAAGGCAAGTTAGTATGCGTAGCTTGGAAGGATGGAGAAGGACGGACAGTGGAAGCTATGGCTGCAGGTACATTTGCTATAATGGACATGACGGCGTTCAGGTCGAGAAGCATGAAAATCTACGTGGGTAGTGTCCACTTAGCATGGAATAAGAAAAATCCAGCAGAAAGCGACGTACGGTTGCAAGCAAGTTCGACAGGAATCTGTTGTACCCCTGGTCAGCGTCCGGAATGGGCGCGTCCAATGCAAAGGCTTACGCGATGACGAAGTAGATTAGGCCGTCGTTGAAGATGAGACTCACAAGGCGCGATTTGCCGCCGGTCGGGAATAACAGTTTGTACGCCGTGAGGCACAAGACGAGGAAGTCGAAGGACATGCCGTAGATGAAGGTGGCCGCGAGAAGGCGATTGTCAGTCTCGGTGATAACGCAGCCGCCTTGTTCTGGTATCCAGTCGGCTTTTATGAGAACACCTACCAAGAAATCAGCTTGGGCCGACGTTGAGTTAATGGAGACGTACCATGCAAAAGCAACGACAAGTGTCCCATGATGACTAGGGTTAAAGGGATCCAGATGAACCATCGTTGGTTCCAAACAGCAATTCTGGGCAGAATGAGTTCCTTCGATGCTATTAGAGTGCAGTCGGCGGGCTCACGTCCGTAATGAAAGATTTATGCTTGCGAGACCTTTGTGTAGAAGCTCAACCGGATGCATTCTCGTGAACCCCAAGTACTTACCAATGGCGGCGTTTCCGAACAACGCATTGAAGGTGTACAAACCTTGACAGTCGATCTTGCTAAGAGAATTTTTGAGAATAACACTGGGATGATCACGGTGGACCTACGTGGTTACGTTCAGCGAAACAGCGCTGTAATTTGTGTTAATCAACTGTTCCGCGACAGTGCACAACTGAAATGCTTACATTCCACTACAACGAATGTTAGCGGGGATATGCGATCACGGTTAGAAATACTTTACATTAACGCGAAGAGCAGGCAGTATCGATTCAAGAAATAGAATATCTGGGGTAAAGGCGATGAGTCTGGGGTAATCTCAAGCAGAAATGCATATGTATGGCTGACCATGGGCCAACGGAACTTTCTCTTCCCAGAAATATAATCATAATCGAACTTCAGCGACGTGAACCATTCCCAACTAGCATCGGTCTGAGTTGAATCGACGGCGGCGACGCGAAATACGCGTACATATAGAGGCCAAGGAGCGCATGCATAAATTTGCCGAACGCAGCTAATTGAATTGAGCGCCGCGGTCCTATATGGGCATAGATGGGCGCGTACCACCGTCCTTGATGATTTCGGCTTGGGATTTCCAATCGACCATGATATCGAGCGGGGGCGGGACGGAGGAAGAGTGTGGGGTGGAGGGCCAGAGGATCGGGAGGGGAGGACCTGAAGGCATCCGTATAGGGCTGTCAGCTATTTGAAGTTTTCGCCGCGGTTCTTCCTGGGAACTTTGGCCAAGCAAGGCAAAAACTTAGAACTCTTCTGTTTTTCTTGCTCTCCAAGTGATAGATCTGAACAGAACCAACATTCAAGGTCTTCTCCGCGTCCAGAACCAGCCATTTGGTCTTGTCGAGTGTGAAAGCAGTCACCGAAGAAAGATTCGGGTAAATTGACATTTACACCGTGAATTCAATGTGCTTTTGGTCAGATCTGAGCCGCATTTGGCAACTTCCACCCAAACGAGGTCTTTCTCTTGTGTTCCGCTTTTCTCGCTCGTTCAAGAGCCACGAGCGCGCGCAGTGGAGACTAGCTTCGACTTCCACACTTTCCAAAGATGTTCTGGGAGCCGTTGCTTGACAGATGAATTTTCCAGACTGCGTTCAGGTATGTTTAAAGTTGGTTGCCGAGCCCTGGAAGCACTTCAGTCCGACAGTCCTCGGGATGTGCAGATTTCAGATCCGTCATTTGCAGCCTTCGAAACAGCGTCGGAGTACGAGTTGCTTGACTGACCAGCTGGTTCGATTCAGGGTTGAAGCTAATGCGGGCGCCGTTCACCAGTCTTCTCCTTCTCACGAACATATCTGAGAAAGAATGCAATGTCGAGCCTTGTTCTCTTTTCGTCGAAAGCCTTGTTCCCGTTTGAGAGGTGTCGGACGAGCGTCATCATGGGAAACATTCATGTCACTGTTTGCCGACTCTGGCATGCGGTTTTCATTATGGCAGCGGCACTGGCAGCAATTATCGAAACAATTTGCCGGGTGTCCTCCGCTTCCGTCTGTTTAATTTTGGGAGAGCGTTTGCTGAGAACAAGTCGAAAATGGCAAGATGAAAGACTAGGAAATGTCGAGGATTCCGATATAGCAAGTTAGCCAAGCTGGCCTTCAAGTTGAGTACCGGGGCTAGACTGGTCTGAGCCATCGATTGGTGATCACTACATATGAGGTCTTGGAGCGGGGAGACCAGACTGCTTTTGAGGGGCCGAGCGATGATACACTTCGCTGAACGGTTGCGACCACGGTAAGTAGTACAACAACTCGCTTAGCGAAAGATGTGCGATTCTGCGATTTCGCCGAAACATCCATGCGGAGCCGTACCGCCCATGGCGTGCTTCCGGGCTGCGTGTGTTTTCCCCCAGAACGATCCCAGAGTAGCCCAGAGTGTTAAGACCGCCGTTGCCCCAACGCCATCACCGAGCCGTTAGACGGCCGTTGTCGGGAATGTGGGATTGTGGGTCCATTCATCTTGTCATGCCACCGTGGCCGCGAACAGCGGCCAACTCGCTTCAGGAAGCCTGGAAAAGTTGGAAGAACGTACATTGGCCGATGTTCGCAGAGATCTCCGAGGTGGAGTTGAAGCTTGATGAGTAAAGTGGTTGGACCAGGATGCGCCAGCAGCGGATGGAAGTGTGGTTCTCCTCAAATCACGGCTTCCAAAATACAGAGCATGGCATGGCTTCTACACAGTCAAACCTTACGAGCGGCGGGCCGAGGGGGATGCTCAATCATGTCGACCCAGGGTACAATGCGTACACTTTAGAGCTGCACGGTTCGAGTCTGGCAGAGTTTGAGGAATCCTGGCGAATTTAGACCGCACTTGTCGAGATGCGGTGATTTTGGCGGCTTGGTGGCGAGTATTATTGGTGATGGTACCAGGCAAATCATTGGGTGCGACTCAAGTATCGCTCAGTCAGAAACAACGATTATTCGCTTGGATTCCGTGCAACGCTGAGAGCAGCAAGTGGAAGTAGAGAGAAGAGTCATATTAAGCGGACCCTTCCATCATAACAAGGTGCAACAAGCGTAAGCAAGTGTAAACCAACTCTTACCTAAATTCAACATTGGCGGTGTGCACGGGCTTTGCTATAAGATCGCGGTTCCATGCACCCGCAAACTCTGCCTATTTAACGCGACTGAACTAGCGGATATACCGAACCTCGACGATGAGCAAGCTTGCTGTACTGATGTTGCGATTCTGAGGGTTTGCCACCAGTGGTTCAGAGTCTTCAGACTCCAGAGTGGTTCAAACCGTTCAATCTACCTGCACCTGATGGCAGATGAAAGCCATCGCAAGTCGGTTTCATTATATCTTGCAAGCTCCTCTGCGTAAACAGTGAGCTCATTACTCTTTCTTGAATCTGGTGCTCGTGAATAACTTTTTGGAGTTGTTCTCCAAGTTGCTTATTGTGCGGGGATCCTGGGAGGACGGGGGTTGCCTTTCCCGCTGCTCGCTCCATGTCCACACAGCACGCAAGATTATTGCTATCGGATACCCGCCGGAATCTGCACCTTTTCTCCCTCGGCATGCCAGTAGCCGTCGCCTTCTTTTCTGAGGGTTTAAATATGCTTATCTCGTCACCTACGTCGACTTCTTCCAACTACCTCTGCGTCTCCGGCGTGCTTTGAGTTTCCTGGCGAATGGCCTCCCCGAATATAGACCCAATCCTGCCTGTTGGCGTTGGTTACGGTGTTGTTGTTGGGATCGGATTTTTCTTTGCGTTCGTGATGTGCGGTATCTCTTATCTGCAGGTTGACCTCCCGCTGTTTATCTGCCGCCGTTTTGCTGAATTGCCATAGAACCGATACACCAGATTTTCTACGAAGACGAGCGAAGAGTTTAACACAGCCAGTCGTAGCGTCAAGCCCGGCCTGATCGCAAGCGGAATAGTTTCTGCGTGGACCTGGGCGGCGACTTTACTACAGAGTTCAACCGTGGCCTATACGTATGGAATCTCAGGACCTTTCTGGTCATTCTATCGTCCTTGATTTTGTGGGTTGGTGTGCTCATTTTGCCTCTGCAGGTATGCTTCTGGGGCAACTGTTCAGATTCTCATGTTCGCTGTTTTGGCGTGCAAAGTGAAACAAAATGCCCCTCGATGCCATACTTATCTCGAAATCATTTACACTCGC
Source organism: Favolaschia claudopus (assembly GCA_037176885.1). Classification (NCBI taxonomy): domain Eukaryota; kingdom Fungi; phylum Basidiomycota; class Agaricomycetes; order Agaricales; family Mycenaceae; genus Favolaschia; species Favolaschia claudopus. Next base: position 1,521,030 of record JAWWNJ010000011.1, on the reverse strand, counting down.
TATGGTGCTATGACGCATATTGTCTTCATATTCTTCGGCCTCGTCACCAACATCCTTGTCGGAAGCCAACTCCTTCTCGGAGGTCACAAGATCATTGCTTCTTCTACCTGAATGAACACTAAATTGTTTCTATAGGAAGCGCTGTGGTGACTTCACTGACCGGTATGAATGTTTATGCCGCTATATTCCTCATCCCGTTGGGAGTCTGCGTGTATGTGGTGTTGGGCGGGCTTCGCGCGACTTTCCTCTGTGCGATTCTTCCATGATTCCATCACCAGCCATGAAGCTGACCAGTGACTCAGGCGACTATTCGCATACCCTCATCCTCATGATTGTCATCCTCTACTTCATGTTCTCGGTGTATACAACCAATCCGCTCATCGGTTCGCCAGGTGCAATGTACACCTTACTTGAAGAAGCAGCGTTCAAGCGTCCTGTGGATGGAAACTCCGATGGTTCTTACCTGACCATGAAGTCAAATTTCGCCTTGGTGTTCGGCATTATACAGTTGTGTTCTGGTAGTGGCACAGTGTTTCTAGATCAAGCCTATTGGCAGCGCGCCATCGCCAGTCGGCCAACTACAGCTGTGCGGGCATACTTATTGGGTGGAATGGCTTGGTTTGCCGTCCCGTTTGGGTTTGTCGCAATTTCCTTTCAAAATCAAAGATATGCCCGTTAATTAACAACCAATAAAGGTTTGCGACAACATTGGGCTTAGCTGCTGTCGCACTTGCAGATCACCCAAGTTTTCCTACATACCCCAGTCTTCCATCGTCCTCTCAAATAAATGCAGGACTCGCTTCTCCGTTCGCAGCAGCCGCGCTCCTGGGAAAAGGCGGCGCTGTCGCCTTGCTCATCGTTCTCTTCATGGCTGTCACGTCGTGCGCTTCAGCCGAGCTCATTGCTGTCTCATCTATCTTGACCTTCGACATATACAAAACGTATATCCGGCCTGCTGCTACGCCCAAGCAACTCATCTTCATTTCGCATATTATGATATGCGTTTTCGGGCTCACCATGGCTATTTTCGCCTGTATCTGGAACGCTATTGGCATCGACCTTGGATGGCTCTTCTTGGTCATGGGCCTCCTCATCGGCGGCGCTGTTTTTCCTGTTGCATTTGCGATAACGTGGAAGGGACAAACAAGGGCTGGGGCCGTATCAGGCGCTGTTGGCGGTTTGGTCGCAGGTTTGGTTGCGTGGTTGGTTACTGCTCAACAGCTCTATGGCGAAATCACGGTTGCTACTACAGGACTCGAATATCCTACGCTCGCGGGGAATCTGGCTGCAATCATGATCGGCCTCATCCTCACTGTGATTATTTCTTGGTTGAAGCCAGATGACTTCGACTGGGAGGTGACTAGGGCTATCAATGCGCAATCTGCGGATGTTAACAGGTCCTCGCTGCACGGATCCGAGAAAGAGGAGGAGAAGACGCTGGATGAAACTCTGACTGAAGAACCAACACAACTCAGACGCGCGTTGGCGCTGGCCTGGATCGCCTCCGCCGTCCTCACATTCCTCATGGATTTCCTCATCCCGATTCCCATGTTCCTGTCGCACTACATATTCTCTCGGCCCTTCTTCACGGCATGGGTGGTCATCTCGTTTCTCTGGGTCTTTTGTTCCACCGCAATATCCACCATATTGCCGATTGTGGAGGCCTTGACGTTTTTCAAGCAGCTGACGAGAGATATTGGGGACGATTTGACTTCGCAGAAACGGGAGCGGGGCTCTGTAGCGCCCTAGCATATGTACTTTTTAGATTTGTACAATTTCAACTTGCCGTGCGGCAGAGTTTGATTTGTTGATTCGAGAAAAAATTCACTACAAATGTAAAGAAACGATATTTACCTTGGTTCGCTGGTAGGAAGGCTGGCCTAGCTATATTTTGATGACGCGGTTGAGGCCAAGAACTGCTCTGAAATTCTTGCTGAAATTAGATTGTACCCACTATTACGTAACTAAGTAGTCGTCCAATCGACTCCAATGCTTTCGACCTGCTCTTTCAGAAGAAGAAATTAAAACCATGAATTCTCAAATGTGAGATTCGAGAAAACGTGTCGTGTGGCGTGCACTTTCAGAAGCGCGCCAACTCCTCAAGGACCGTGATGTAATACACGTGACCGCGAACCATCCGATTTTAACCCTTTGTCTCTCTCCCTTTCATCCCCCCGCTCATCTCCTCCTCTCTCTCGCCCTCTCCCTTTCAAAATACAACCCTCTACTCTCTACCAGTTATAATGAAGTCGGCAGCCGGCAGTACGACTCAATTATCGGAAAGCCAATATGCGCTTCGCTGCAAAGAACTTTTGACTTTGATGAGCCAGTTGCGCGCGGTCGGCGCCCAAACTGATCTTGATTTACCGCGCATTACTGTCATTGGGAATCAGAGTGCAGGTAATCGTTGAACTTAAGTCGCTTTTGCCGTGTTCATATCGTCTTTAGGCAAATCTTCGCTTGTCGAGGCGATTTCTGGAATCAAAGTCCCGAGGGACGCAGGAACATGTACTCGCTGCCCCCATGGAGTGCCGCCTCTCATCCTCGACCAACCAATGGTCTTGCCGAATCTCTATTCGTGTTGAGTTTGAAGAAAACGGGGCACCCCGTGGTGATGTAACGGAAATGCAAGTGAGTGGCTTCATCACACGCCTTGAGACGTATCGGCTCAAAGATGTAGTTTGGGGACACTATCACGAAGAAGGCTGCAGTAGAAACTGCTCTTCGTCGGGCGCAGTTTGCGGTCCTGCACCCATCCCTTTCTTTCCAAGACGTTCTCAGCTATGAGATGACGACTATCAAAGAGGGTTTGCCTGGTCTGCAGCCACTTCCTTTTAGCCGCAATGTAGTATGCGTCGATCTTGAAGGGCCAGAACTCACCGATTTGATGTTCCTCGATCTTCCGGGTGCGTACCCCGCCGTTCAGTCTGCAAAATAAATAAACATTTCGTTTCATAGGGCTCATCGCAAACGCTGACACCGAAATTATAAATCTGGTTGAAGAGATGGTAGTATCTTACATCAAAGGAAATTCCCTCATCCTGGTGGCCCTCCCTATGACAGGTGCTGAATTCCGATCATGCCTCGCTCACTGACTGACGGTCACCCGCACTTACAGACGACATTGAGAATCAAAAGGCTTTGCGTCTTGCCCGCCAGGTCGACCCTCACGGTGCCCGTACAATTGGTAATGACTCTTCGCTTACGATGGAAAGGCCGCGATAGCTCACTACCCACCCAGGTGTCTTGACCAAACCCGACATGTTGACCGAGGGGTCAAATATGCGGGAGCTCTGGTTGGATGTGATCGAAGGTCGCAGCAAGCACCAGCTTCTGCATGGTTATTTCTGTACGCGTCAGCCCGATGACGCCGAGCGACGCAAGAATATCACCGTGCGTGAAGCAAGAAGTGCAGAAAATGAGTTCTTTTCGCAGACCCTGCCGTGGTCAGGAACGGCACAGAAACATCGTTTTGGGACGGAAAATTTGGTCTCAACGCTTAGCACTCTGCTTGTTTCAATCATCAACGACAGGTGAGTTGATTCTACATGTGTCATGAATTCTGTTGACGCGAACTTAAAAGCCTCCCCCGTATCCAATCAATGGCTAACGACCATATCGCTACCTGTCTCCGGGAGCTTGAAGGTTTACCCCCCAAGGCTGTGGGTGACCCGGCGACGCACATGTTGAACCTCATCACCTCGTTTTGCACTGATATCAGGCAATATGTCGACGGCCAGTCGGATATGAGCATCCTGATTCACGAACGAAACGCTGCGTTTACCGAGTTTAAGGAAGCAATCAATAAAACGCAGCCCAAGTTTGTTGCACAGCTTCCTGGCCAAGCGGGCACGCATGGCTTTCCCATCCAAATCGATAATGAGGGGGGAAAGCCGCCGAGCGCGACAGACCTCATTGCGTCTCAGAAGCCTGTGTATCTAACGGACGTTCAGGCGCACATTGCCCAGTACGTTTTTCTTTTTTTTTGTGCACGTTTAAATTGTGTGTCTCTTACACTCTTCCCGAAAGATCTATCACTCGTGAACTCCCCGGCAATATCCCATTTTCGGCGAAGAAAACTCTCATTGCTGCTTTCCAGTCGACTTGGCTTGCGTGCGCCGTGAAATGCTTCGACAGCGTCAAGGAGTCAATGTTCTCGTTGCTCATGCGTTGTATCAATGATCAATTTGGCCGCTACAGCCGGTTGCAAAATAAATTACAGTGCGTAGAGCTCGTTCATGGTCGGGCCATTTGCAGCATCGACTAATTGGCTTGTCGGGCAGGATGTGCATCACCACATCAGCACAAAAGCACTTCTTGTCGTGTGCGGAGACTTTGATGGCGATACTGAATGCTGAGCAGATGCCTTATACTCAAAATACGCATTATCTGCAAGCGTCAACGGAGAAGTGGTTGGGTCGATACAAGGACGAGCGGGCTGGTAACAAGAGAAACAATACAGAGGAGGAGCCGGCTGGCAAGCGTCGCAAGCTAAACACCGACCCACAACCGTCCGCGTCGACATCTCGAGAGGACATGTGTAAGTACATTGGTCATCCGCATAGATTATCTCGTTCAGAGTTGTTTTTCTTGCAGTCAAATTTGGCCCAGCCCCTGGGCTTAGTACCCCAGCCACCGCCTTTGGAGCCTCCACCGCTGCGTTCGGTACACCTATGACTGCATTCGGTGCCGCCTCATCTTCGAGCAGCGCATTCAAAATGGCGAAAAATGTGCCCGGGCCGGCGTTTGGGAATCAAGCGGCGAACCCTGCGCAGGGATTCCACGCTTATGCTACCAAGCAACAGACACCTCGACCCGTTGAAAGGACACCGTCGCCGTCGCCGACTCCAGTCATCTCGGATGCAGAAAAAATAAACAACGTGCTGGCTCAGCTTGCGGATTTGGGGTATACGGGCATCACTGCGGATGATTTTGGGAAGCTGCGCCAGGCGGACCAGTTTGAGACCGAGATTGCAGTGATGTCGGAGGTTCGGGGGTATTTCCAGGTGCGCTGACTCTAGCTTCGTGTTCTTGTTTCTGATTCCTTCTTCGTATACCTAGTGTGCCTACAAGGTATGGTCTCGTCGTTTCAAACACTGTCCGCGAACTGACGAGGAACTTAGCGCGTCATTGACATCATCCCGCAGCTGATCGATTCCCTGTTTCTGAGAACTCTCGCGGCAAGTCTTCAGGGAGAGCTCATCTCGGAATTCGGTCTCGGGGGTGAGAATGCGACTGCCGTATGTGCGGCGTTGCTCGAAGAAGATCCGGCGCTGGTGGCCAAGCGCGAGGAGCTGTTGGCGCGTAGTCGAAGGCTGGAGAAGGTGCAAGGACAATTGAGGGAATTTGGGCTCAATAGACCCGTCTCCAATGCTTGAAGTTGGAGGATATCGTGGGTGGAATAAGATGATCTTGGATACTTGGTATTTTCTTGGTTTTGTGCACCCCTTCACGACACATACTACAGTTGTTACTCCCAAATAGAGAATGTCGTTATAATAGTTGAGTATTTCTTGTATGTACCGTACATCGTTCGTTGTAGTATCATTGCTCTAATTTTTTTATGGCACCGCATACCTTTTTTTGTTAGCTTTGGCGAGCCACCCATTGCATGGACGTGCCAAGCTGAAGTGGTACCAAATTAGACCACGTGCCAAGACATCATGATCTCCAATTCTTTCTCTTTTCAATTCTCTCCACAGCCCAGACGGACCTTGGATGAATAATCGTGCTATATAGGCTTTGACCACTAGTGTCTAGCATACCATTCAGAAACACCCCATGCTCGGACAAGCTCAAATAGCAAAGTATCTCGACCAATGTGAAGGTTCGAGAACTGCGATTGAGGAAGTGCTCAGTGGGTATATCGTGTGGTGAGGCAGCTCCAAGAAGAGGTTTTCATTCGCTTTGCTCATTCTCTCGGTCGTTTTCAAGGAAATACATCAAGGGCGCGACTTCTGAACGTGTCCTCACCAAACTCAGGTATCTGACGATATATTTGCGCGTAACGTATGTTGCTGCTATCCATTCAATGTAGCTGTCCTGCTAATATCATACCTTCAAGTGGCCGCCGTCATATTCTCGAGACGGCGGCAGATATCTTCACAATATTGTCATTGGAGGTCAGTCGAGGCGGCGGGCGTGTGGGGCTTTTACCCAGTAGGTTCTATCTTCATGGGCTGCGTTCAAGACTTACATCCATGGACGCAGCTATGTCCGTTCCAGGCAAGGCGGTGTGGAACCAGATTCGCCGTGCTGCTCCTTCTACCGCCCTCCTGGCCACAGATTCAGTTTACGGCGGCCCCGGACCAGTTCAGGCCTTTTTGTCCATAACACAAAGCCGGCCTTCACGATATAACGAAGATCCGATGCCGACGCCGTATTCTGAAAGATAGTACGGCACTCTGGCTTGACTGTGAGCTCCCAACTGAATGCGTTGATTCTTATCCTATAGTTTTGCGGCCCGCATCCTGCTCAGAGGAGTGCCGCCCGCAGCGATGGTACGGGAGCAGCACGCTAGCGCGATTGCAACGACGCTCCCGCCGTACCTCAGTCGGGAAGAACATGAGCAACAACCGCCGTACACCAGTCGAGAGTATCACGATGAAGAGCCGCCGTACACCAGTCGGGATAGCGGGCCACCGCTCCTCACTGCATAGTCTGCGGAAACGGACAATTTTTCTACGCTTCATGGTTTCATTTTCTAGCTTGTAAGATGTTCAGTATTGGTTGGTACAGTAAATGTTGGTCTAGTGAATGTTGGTCCACGGATGTATTTTTTACAAGGATGCAATGGAAAAGATTTTCCAGTCATACAGAAATCTAATTCAGTAGCAACTAGCAAGAGTTTTTCTCACTTCCGCGGGACTGAAAATCGGCTCAGCCACGGTTGTGCACAACGTAGCGAACATTCATCCATTCAAAGACGTGCAATTACAGTCTATAGTCTCTATACATACACTGTCACTTTATCATGGGTACAAACTCGTTGAGGGACGACAATGCTAATGCACTCACCGTTTCGTTCACGGCCTATGTAGCTCGTCACAGCAAGCGCGTCTAAAGCGTATCAAGGGAAATCGAGTTCGAGGGTTGCAGGTTTCGCGCGAATTCTACAAGGCAAATCAACTCCCTGATCAGCGAGGACGAAAGATGAAGACGGACAATTGAGGTGTATACAATTAAGGAGATTTCGCATGTGATACGGTCTTAATGTTCCAGTTTGCTTGTGCCGGAAAGGTTTTTGAGGCATTGATTATTTTGAAGAGAAGTAAAACCTACAGCTGACGATGAGACCCCGGACGCAGACAGCAAGAAGAAACCCACGAAATATTAACCCAACCAGTATCATACTCCAGATAGCAATGTGCGGTTCTTGTTGCATCATCTTTTTTGTCGTTCCTCGGAATCGTAGCACGCAGAGTCGAAAAGCAAATAAAAAAGAGACATGGCACAGTCGTACAGCATCCTTCCAAGCTCGGTCTTGCATGTCCAGAAATCATTCGAAGCAAACCAGTCTAGTCCAGTCCAGCAATCATGATGGTGGCGGTTCGATCCACCGCGAGCAGCCGAAAAAACAAAAGCAATAAGCAATACGAGTCCGGGTAGTTGGAGGAGGGATAGAGAAAGACTAGACGTAGTATCCAATGTCGCGCGACGGAGTGCGCACATACACGGTGTCGGGGTTCCACCTAGGCGGGAGAGTGTTAGAAAAAACGAGTCCGAAACGTGACTTCGGAAATACTGACCGACTAGAAAGCAGCTCATTGGCGCCATATGTCGAGGGGGACTCGAATTGAGGGAACGGAACGGTCGCATAGAACTGTTGCTGCAAGAGTTCAGGGCTGCGGTATTGACGCCCGAGTGGCCTAAATCCATGCTCGACTCCAGTCAAAACTTGATTCCCAACATTACGTCCATCAAAGAGCGGCTTGTGAGTCGAAGGTCCACAATGAGACGCAGCAGCGGGCGCAAAAGAACGACAAAGAGGGTAATTAGCGAGGGACATGTTGTTCTGCGTCGAGAAGGCAGTCTGAACAAGAAGAGGCGAGTCTGGGACAGAAGCTGGCTCTGCTTCGGGATCCACGAGGTACACTGCTCGAACAGTACATCCAGCGTACGATTCGCCGTTGAGAGCACGAGACGCATCTTGCGCTGCGTTGAAGGAAGTATAATGGACGATAGCTGCTGTGATCGCCTTCTTGGACGCGGGGTGCGTAGTCGAGAACATCAGGGAGCCAGAGATAGCAGATGGAACCAGATCAGGCAGATGAACGATGCGAAGAGACTTGACAATTCCAAAAGGGCACACCAGTCCTCGCAGGTCATCTTCGGAGCCGAAGAGCAACGAGGGTAGATTAGCGAGTAAGAGCACTTGAGTTGGTACTGCGCTGAGGATCGGTAAAGCTTGCTCTGGGGACATCTTCTTCTCTTCAGGAACGGGAGGCGAGGGCAGAGAACCTGGAGGCGGATGAGCTATACCAGCGCGGTCTCCTCCGTCCAAGAAGCCTATACAAAAGGTCGATAGACTGTTGAAGCAATCATAGACGCACAGACCTTTCGAACGTTGAACCACTGCCCACGAGATATCCATTCCGTTCCCAGTCTTGCTCGTACGACCAAGCGCAGCCATGGCCTGTCTCGCCTCCTCGTGCGAGGACATGACGACAAAACCACGCCGACGTGACGCGCTATCAAGAGTGGCCAGTATGACGCAGTGCGACACGGTGCCGTGTGGGGTGAAAAGGGCGGCGAGAGATTGACTATGAAGATTCGATCAGAGATTGCCAGCAACAAAGTTTGCGGGTTGTTATACGCACTTCGTCATGCCAAAGGGCACCCCAAGGACATAAAGATTGCGGCGTGTATCGGTACGCTTTACCTGTTGGCCGCCATGAGATGGAAGAGGCGAAGCTGCACGAACAACGGGCGAAACAACGCTACGAGCAGTGATCAGTTCCATGAGAGTGACCTTTGAACGATACTCACAGAGGCGATCCAGCGATGTTGTACCCATTCATACACAGAGCCTTCCTATGAAGAAATTGAACAACTAATCACTCAACGAACAACTGAACACACCTCGCCGAGTCCGCCGTGAAGAAAGTGATCTCCAGCGCGTCGTCCGAGTCCCGCGAGGTGCGAATATCGCCTATGAGGGTGCTGAACAGCGCGAGCGCCTCAAGGCGATTCACTGACAAAACCAAAATTCAGCGTGGTCGACGCGTCCAACTAAACGCGAGGAACACATACCGTTTTGCGGGATATTTTCGACCGATACCGCGTTTGTCTCGCGACTGAATTTGAAGATGGGGCCGGAGAGGGAGGGTGTATGAACCATGATATCGATATTCAAAAAAAAAGGATGATGGAAGTAGAGGAACAAGAAAGAAACCAAATTGATTCTAGTTTTCAAACACGCAACAACAGTGGATTAAGCAAGCAAGTTTCACGATTAATTTTGAGACGACTAAAAAGGGCATGTGTTTCAATGGTCATTGCATACTATCTAGACGACTTGACGCTTCTACATGGAGGGAAAGTGACTGTATTAATTCCTTGCACAAAAGGTATATAATGAAGAAGTCCCAAAGGAAGGTGATGGAACGTGAACCAAGCCGTTCAAAAAACAGACAGAGAAGGAAGGAAAAAATCCGTTAGTAAGTCAGTTAGTGGCTGAGGCGACGGGCATGACCATCAGCGTGCGATGATCTCTTCTTCTTGTGGGTCTCGACGCACGAATCCCCACCGGTCGACACTTCGAAGTCCCCAATGCACTTGGTCACCAAGCACGCACCGTGCACGCAGCTGACGTCGGAGACGTTGGCGATGGCACTGCAATCTTGACCCGTGCCGTCCGCCTCTAAACCCACACATCCACCGCACGACTCGAGAGAAGTCTGGACGTCAACACACTCCAATTGCGCAACTCCAGCGGCGATGGGACAGAGCATGTGGTGGCGGGGGCAGCTGATAACTTTCTGGGGAGCGCGAGGAACGTTCGAGGGCGTATTGTTGGGCGTGCAATGCTCGGAACCGCGCCTCGAATGCTGGTTGGGAGGGCAAGACGTGCATCCAGCGTAACCACCAGGGCCGTAGGTGTTACGCGGGCATTCGTAGCAGTGGCGGTCAGCTCCATAGTGGAAGCCAGGAGGGCAGCCCTTAGGCTGGCACTGACCAGGCCCCTTGCGACGACCGCATCCGAATCCACGAGGGCAGTTGAGGCAGTGAGAGGCGCCTGCGTCCGAGTACGTGTCTTCGGGGCACTCGTCGCACGACGTGGAGCCGGGGTTGGCACTGAACGTACCAGCCGGGCAGGCGACGCATTGACCGTTTTTGACGTAGCGACCAGCGGGGCAAGCAGGCGGGGTGCATTGGGACGAGTGAGTAGAGCCCTGATAAAGATTGAGTAAGGCTGATTGAACATGAAGATGAGGAAGGCACGTACGCGTCCGCAAGTGTGTCCTGTGGGGCAAGGAGTGCAGCTGCCAGCACCACCACTCGAGAACGTATTGGCCGGACATTGACTGCACGTCGCGGAGTTGGGGCTGGAGCTGTAGGTCCCGGCCGCGCAAGGAGTACATTGGCCGTTGTTCACATACTTGCCAGCAGGGCAAGTAGCCGTGCATGCGGACGCGCTGGTCGAACCCTGTATGATGGTATGAGATGATAAAAAATCGAGTGAAGTTGTGAAGACTTACAGGGAAGGAAGTATAGCCGGTTGGGCAGTGGGTGCAAGTGGCGGTTCCGCCGCTGGAGAAAGAGTTGGCTGGGCACTCGGTGCAAGAAGAGAAGTCGCGTCCGCTGTAAGAACCAGCAGGGCAGCTGCTGCACTCGTGGCCGTCGATGAAGTTTCCAGCAGGGCACGAAACAGGCGAGCAAGTGGATGAACCCTATATAGCGAGATCTATTAGCAGCTGTCAGACGGCAGGGACCAAGCACATACAGCTCGAGACTTGGTGCTCGCAGGGCAATCGCTGCAGCTCGTCGCTCCAGGACCAGAGATCGTATTGGCAGGGCAGTTAGTGCAAGATGTAGAATCGGGGCTAGAGCTAAACGTTCCCGACGAGCAGGAGGTACATTGACGGTTGTGGAGGTAGCTTCCGGCCGGGCACGACGGCGCGGTACATTGAGACGAAGCAGTCGATCGCTATTAGGCATGACTCAGTTTGCAAGAAGCAGATAGGAAGGCATGGATGCATACGGAGGGGCAAGTGTGGCCGGTAGGGCAGTTCGTGCAGGTTCCCGCACCACGTCCGGAGAAAGTGTTGGCGGGACAGTCAGTGCACGACGCGGCGTTGGGGCCAGAACTGAAGGTGCCGGCGTCACAAGGGGTACATTGACCATTTTGTAGGTAGTTTCCGGCTACGCAAGGAGCAGTGCATTGCGAGATATGGGTTGAGCCCTAGACGTATGCAGGTGAGCAGACGAATATTTTATGCGAGTGAAAACGTACGGCTCTGCAAGTATGACCGGTGGGGCATGCCGTGCAACTGGACGCTCCAGCGGCAGAGAATGTGTTGGCAGGACATTGACTGCAAGTGTTGGAGTCCCGCCCGCTGTAAGTTCCCTCGGGACATGTTGAGCAAGAGTTTCCATCGATGAAACTACCACGAGGGCAAGAAACAGGAGTGCAAGTTGCTGAGCCCTATCATCTGGATAAGGCGGAGTTGGAAGAAACAAGAGAAGAAACATACCGCTTTCGAGGTTGAGCCAGGAGGGCAAGATGTGCAGGTGGACGCCCCGGGGGTGGAGATGGTGTTCGCAGCACAGGGTGTGCACGAGGAAGCACCGGGTCCACTGAATGTTCCCGCAGCGCACGAAGAGCATGAGTTACCGCGGCGGTATGAGCCTGCAGCGCAGTAGCAGTCGTTTGCGCAAGTCGCTCCCTGTGATAACGATGAGACCAGAGTCATCGGACATAGACAAACAACATACAGGGTTGGAAGTTTGGCCGCTCGGGCAAGAGACACAGGCGTTAGAATCGTCACTAGATGATGATAAGCAATAAGTACCAGCCAGGGGCTTCACACAAAAAAAAGCTTACCGGTATTTTCCAGCGTCGCAAGTGGCTTTGCGAACGCATCCACCCGAGCCCTAGACAAGACTTGAATACGCAGTCAAATGGAACATGAATCACCCTCACGGCATAAAAGGTGAAGTCGTCCGAGCAGCAGTAGTTGGGGCACTTAGAAACAGTGCTTCCGGTAACCATAAGGGCGCCATTGGAGGGGCTCTGAAAAACTTGTCAGATACAAGTCATGAAAAAACTGGAATACACTCACATATTCTGCAAGGCGGATTCGTCGTCAATACAAATGGATGCAACCCACCGATAAAAAAAAGAAGAAACGTACTACAGGTGGCGCTACCGGTATACCTGCAAGTCGCAAAAAAGTCAGCATCTTGAAAGAGAGATGAATAATCCTAGGCTGACGCGCAGTTGATGGAGTTGGACGTTTCGGAACTCGACGTAAGAGTGCGCCCAGAGATAGCGGGGCATGATTCCTTTCGAGAGATAAGGACGCGTAGAAAATGTTGAAGCAAGAAAGTTACTGACACAGACGCCGTTGGTGCGAGGCAACAAGTCGGCGGCGACAAGGGGAGAAGAGAGCGCGACAAGGAGCGAAAGTGTGCCAATCATGTGGGACGGCAGCCTGTGGAGAAGGAACATAATGGCTCCTGGAGTGAAGGAAACGAAGGCGAGCAGGGTCGACGACAGCTAGACCGGAATAACTCCCTCTCTATAAAAGCCTGTCGGGTCAAAGGTTTTAATTGTGCCCCTAGTGAGTGGTGCCCTGATCGTATTCAAACAGTCTCTTGGCCATTAATGGACCCCTCAGAATGCAGGCAGAGAGGTCCAGCCCCGAAATTATACGGTTATACACTTTCAAGTTGGAATGTTCGCAAAAAAGTTGGACTATCCATTGCTGTTGGGCTTTCAAGCAAAGTTTCTGGTAAATCTAGTATTGGTTGCGATTCTATTCGTGTCTTTAGGAGGAGACAGCGGGACAAAGGAGTTGGATCGAGAGAAGTGACATAGTGAGGGTTGCAGCCAAACAGCGTCACACATCGCGGACGTAACCATCTTTGACTCACCCCAAATCCTTAGCTTGGACCACAATGGAGGCTCGTCGCAGTATTCGAATATAACACGCGTCGTGTAACCTTACAAGTAGGTTGTGAATCCTCGGGCAGCCCTTCTATCCAACTACGAAGTTTTGTCGCTTCTGCGGGATCTCGAGAGCGATCAGCTCGCTCGCACAAAGACAGCACACCGCATTAAGAAAGAGGAGGAAGCCTCAGGGTTGGGTTCGACGGTGCCTGTTGGTGGTGGAAAGGATCCTACTGTCGTGGACGTCTGTGAAAACCTGAGAACAGTGTCTTTTGAGGTAATTTTGGCTTGGCGGAATTTCGCTGCAAACCAAACTCATGGACCATGGAGGCAATCCAATACCTTTCTGCCGACTACCAACCCACTGCCTCTCAGACTCCCCAAGCGATTACTCAACTGGTCAAGTCCCTTGCGCCTTACGAACTTACTAAAGCAGAAAAATTACAAATCGTAAATCTGGCACCTCAAAACCACATCGAGCTCTATGTTGTGAGTTTTTTTTATCATCTCAATTTGATACGGGTTTTCAATTTCGTGCGTCACAGATCGTAGAGGAACTCGAAGATAGGTTATCGGAACACATGGAAGAAATTTTATCCCATGTCTCAAGTTCGCTAGTTGTGGATCCAGCTCTAAATCCTGTTTCTCGTGGAACGGTCGTCCGGAACGCGGTCGCAGTTGACGACTGGGAAGAGGGCGATTACCAGTATGTTGCAGAGGAGTTTGACGACACGGGCACGGGTGCTGGTGTCGAGGGTGATCTTGAAATGGACGGAGACGATGATTGATTTTTTAACTGCCGCCGCTGCCAATTCACAACGTTTCGTTGGCGTTTTTCAAAGATGCACCGATCGTCCATCCAAGTCGTCCGACCAACCGTGATCACTACGGAGTTTATCGGGTATCCCGGCTCGCAGCGAGCAGTCAAACTCAAAGAGCTTATTCTACGTCAAGTATGTACCTACCCCAAGAAAGCCTTGTCCGTCTCACCATTCAAAGAACGATTCATGCCTTACCAATGAGAACCGCCGAGCGACCCGGAAATCTCGAAAATAATTAGTCCTCCTAAGCAAGAGACTGGGGAGAACTGAGACCGAGAGGGGCAACGCGGTGCCTTTCAGACAAACAGCAATTGGTTCCACCGCGTGGAATCCGGAAATCTCAGATCAAGACTGTCTTCCGCTCCTATCAGACCCCTAGACATAAACGTCCGCACATCGTATATAAATCCAATTGAGAATGCCGCCTTCCTTCGTGGTTCACTACACTCATCGCCCTGGTCCACCCTTGTCTACACTTCCACTTTCGTTTTCGCTATGCCTGACATCAAGATCAAGAGCAGTGCTGGTTCAGCCAACATCCACTACACTATCTCCACACCGGGGAATGCGTCAGCCAAGTCCATCGACAAGAACATCCCTACTGTCATCTTCATTCACCCCGTCTACATTGCCTCGGAAATATTCGAACGTAAGCCTTCCTGGATATTCCTACTTGACCTTTCACTTACACATCATCATCACAGTTCAATTCGCCGATCCTACTCTTAGGCGGTTTAACCTTATTGCTCTGGATTTGCGTAGTCACGGTGAAACATCTGGGAAAGTTGGAGCGGCGTATGGGCGAGAGCAGGCTGCAGATGATATCAGCGAGTTCATGGTTTGTTACCTGCTTTAATCGACGTGTTTGCTCAGACATCTCATCTTGCGTCCAGAAAGCCCTCCGCCTGCCTGCCTGTCACTTGGCAGGTGTATCGATGGGAGCCTGCATCTCCCTTCAATTCGCCATCTCTTTCCCCGAGAAAGTTCTGTCTCTCAGCATGATCTCCCCACTCCCTCTCATTGAGGTAAGTTCGTGCAGCTTGTACGCGAAATGAGGTCTCACGCAGTGCAACCCTTAGCCCCTTGACGTTGCTGAGGGACGTGAGGAGATCCACGACTGCTGGGTCGAGGCGTTCAAGGGTAAGAAGGTTGATCAAATAGCCCTTCTTGACGCTGTTTGCGGCGCCCTCCAATTGGGCTTCAGCGGACAGCAGTCGAGCTTCATCAACGCGTGAGCATTCGCCGAGCTATATTTCTCTACTCAGCCCTGACATCGCCTTCGCATTGCAGCCTTATCGCCAGAACTGTTCCGCACGCCCTCAAAAACTGGGGCCGCAACAAACTCGACGAATACCGCATCGCCACCATCGACTTCTTTGTCAAGAGGACGGCTCAGACACCCGCCGCCGTCCGCAAAATTAGGTGCCCCATCAAGCTCATTCACTGCGGCGCCGACATCGCATATGCTGTCGAGTATACGGGGGAGGTTCTCAAGCTCCTCCAGGACAATGGTGTCGACGCGCAGCTCATCGAGGTCCCTGGGGCCTATCATTTCGGGAACGTTTCCAATCCCAAGGAGTGAGTTCTCTCCTCGCCGTCGCCTGAGAGATTAACGAATGAATCGGCGTAGAATCAATTCTCTGATCTACGACAATGTCTCCCGTAACTCGCCCGGGATGTCCATCCCCCCGGCACGACCTTCCGTCGTCTCACCTTTCACGGCCGCCTTGAAAAAGGCGGGCTACTGTCAGGACGATGATGATTCGGATTACGAGTGAAGGTTGCAAGTTTCTTGAGCGTGCATTCGGCATTCGTGTACATTTATTTATATATCCCAGGCAATCGTTCGAATTTGTTTGTTCTTGTACAACGGACCGTTTTGTATCTGTTTCAATTTCGGTGAATGTATTCTTTGTCGGTTACTATGCAGTCCATCTTCCAATCGTGCGAGGCGGTGGGTATGGTGTTGGAATTCAGGAGCTGTTCGCGCAGAGCTAGTCCAACTGAAGGGATGCAGTCAGTAGGTTGTTGAACAGGCAAGGAAATGGTCGGGCTAACCCAGCAGCGGTGGAGCACGGTCATTTTGCGTGTAGGCAGTAATGAATCTGTCGTAATAGCCCTTTCCGTGACCGAGACGCGAGGAGGAACGATCGAACGCCAGTCCTTGAAGCCGCAACTACAGTTAGAAGATACCCAGCTGAGTGCGGTGGTGTAGTGTACCTGGAAGGAGGATTAAATCCAGGCCAGCCTCGTCAGCTACACAAGCAGATGAGTCGTTCACTTTTCTGGTTTTCATGAGACAGCGCACCATTAGCCCGCGGTTTGTCGTTGTACGAAAGGTCGGGTTCTTTAATGCCCCAGACGCCGGCAGGCAGAGAATTCAGATCATCCTCCGAGTGGATTTGAAGAAAATCCATTCGTCCGTCGACAGTCTTGTCTATTCTTGGGACGAATAGAGACTTGCCTACCAATATAGATGAAATCATTAGACGCGAAGCTTATGAGACGTACCCGATCGCAGAATTTCTCGGACAAGCATAGACGTGTCGAATTCACCAGACGGCATGCTGAGGTAGCAGCTGACATTCTTGGACTGTACGAACGAGGGCAAAGAAAGTATCTTGCTTGTCAATGTTCTTGCTAGCACGAAAAATGAGTTTTCAGGTTTTCAAGCGCCAAGATGCCCAGACATTGGTCTTGAATGTGGGAAGGTGAGAGATCCCGAAGCTTTGATGTCATGGCCTTTCTCAAAATTTTTTTCTCTGCCTTCAGTGCGAGTGTAGCCGCAGACATGTTGGTTCAAGTTCCAGTGGGTTAGTGCACAGCCTCACTAAGCAAACACGACCAAGCAACTAACCTTCTCTCTTCCCGTTTTGGTAATTTTGGATTTTGACATGGATTCCGTCGATCCTGCCGACATCCTCAACGATGCGCTTGAATTTCTCGGTGGTAAACAGGTCGTCGAAAACGAAGTCATTACATATGGGGATCTGCAACTCACAGTCGCGCAGAAGGTAATACAATTCTGAAAGTTGGTGAATAGAGGTTGTTTGATCGCTCGAACTTCGCGGCATAGGAAGGAAAGGTAGAGCAAAGTTCATTGTACAATAGCGAGCCTTAATTTTTTGTTCAAAATGGAGGCCAACACCCTTCTCGCCGATCACTTGTTTTCTCCTGCTCTTTTTCTTGCGGAGAGAATCGAAAGGGGACTGTTGACAGCTCCAGGGCAAAATGGTTAGTCCACCATGAATCATCTTGCAAAGCCCACAGGGGTGATTGAACGTTTTGTAGTCATAGAATTGGGTGCAGGATCCGCTCTGCCATCGTTGCTATTATCAACGCTGGCAGATCCGCCAACCAAGATTGTCGCTACAGACTACCCCGATCCTGGAATTCTTGGGAACTTGGTCCGAAATATGACACAGAACACGCATTTGGTTTCTTCTGGATGTACAGTTAGTTCTTCTGGATACGAGTGGGGTACTGATGTTGCGCCGCTCCTGTATGTCTGTCGACGTCTGGTATGAAGTGATTTTACTGATATGTCTACCCACAGAAAAACTTCCGGTAGCGGTGGATACGATGTGGTCATCCTTTCGGATCTTCTCCACTTTCATAGCTCGCATGAGGTCCTCGTATCGTCCGTGGACGCCCTGCTCGCGCGTTCGCAAGATGCTCGAATACATGTTGCTGTATGTCCGAAATTCTCTGAGCGGGCCAAAACTAATTGGCTTGCTTTCAGGCGGGAACCTACACGAAACCAGACGTCTGTGATAACTTTCTGCGCCTCTCCGCCAAAGCAGGGTTTGTTTTCGAGGAGGTCATATCATCTACAGAAGAACAAGAATGGTCAGGGAAACTCGCCGTTGGTGGACTAGATAGCGAGGCTTTGAAAGCTCGCAAAGCTGCTTGTAGGTATTGGGTGGGTCGTCGCGGATATTTTACACAGTAAAGCCTGTATTCTACTGTAGCACCCGAAACGCACTAAGCAAATGCTGCAAATCCCCTAAGACGGTGTAGCAGCGCCTTGAAACCGCTGAGTGGTGTTCCGTACACAGAAAAGCTCCAAACCACATCAGCCAAGAGCAGAGATTTCTGAAACAGTGAATGGCTACAGCATACAAGTCGTGGGAAGGGGGAAGCCATGGGATTCCGTGGGAAATGAAAACGCGACACGTGTCACCTGACCGCGATTTCACTTGCTCTCGACGTGTGTGGTGGCATTGGCCTGTGGCCCTGACAAGGCTTCGTTTGCTTTGAATTTACCATTTTCTACTGCAAGACTCTCCGCGATCCCACATATACTAAGCCACTGTAGTCCAACGAAGCCAGGATGGACCGGCTGTCTCAATTGACCAGTAGACCGCTTTCTTCTCTAGCCATCCCACCATCTACGCTTTCGGCTCTCATCAGAGCTGGATACGAGACAGTGCAAGATCTCGACACGTCCAATGCGGAGAAACTGGCCAAAGGTACTCCCGTTTCTTTATTTTCTGTAACTATTCACTGAGGGTCTCAAAGATCTTTCAATACCGTTACCGTCATCGCAGGCGTTGTTCTCGCAGACCAAGACGCAGACACGAACAGTTCCACTATCGCAACCCGCCTCTGCTGCATTATCATCATCCTCAAGCTCCGCTCCTCGAATTGCGACTACATGCAGTCCCCTTGATAAGCTGCTTGGTGGTGGGCTATTGCGAAAACAAGTGCTTGAGATATCTGGACCGCCAGGGACCCCAAAGGCCGCTATTGTCATGTGCCTTGTCAGATCATTCGTGAAGAGTAACCCAGACGAACAGGTTCTCTTTTTGGGCGAGTAGTATTCATCTGCGGGATATGGCACCTCACCACGGATCACAGACACACAAAATATGACCACTGCGTCTGCACTGCAAACCTTTCTACCAAACGCTGTTGAACGAATATTCCACCATGTTCTGCACACCTTGCCAGAATTGGTGGTATTCATTCGTGGACTTCCCCAACTATTATACGCACATCCCAAGGTCTGTGACATTCATTTCGCCACTTACCCGCTGCATGATTGACAGATCGGCCTGCTTGTACTCTCTTCTCTGCATTTTCCGCTTCAAGCTTCCAAAAAGCTCTCGCTTCAGCTCAAGAATTCGGTGCTTGACAGCATTAAGAAAGCTCTCGTTCAAGCCACGGCGCGTGGCGTTACTGTCTGTTTCTGTCTTGCGCTTTCTCTTCATGTTTGATATTGATTTCGACGGCTCCAGGTGGTTATCACCACGCAGTTGGCGACAAAGCTGCAGGATGCAGAGGGATCTCCCGCTAACTTCGACACCGGTTCGCACGCTGTATTGGGTCCACAATTAGGTATGTTTCCCACCTATTGCTTGCCGACAGGTCACTCACCAGACCTGCATTCAGCTCCCACATATCTGCCCCCAGCCAAGTCATTCCGCGTTCTCATCTGCCCCCAAGCGCGCGATTCAGGGTACGTTCTCTGCTTACGTGTCGTCCTACATACAGCTAATTGATCTTAGGGTCCTTCGGCTACTCTCC
Organism: Favolaschia claudopus; assembly: GCA_037176885.1. Lineage (NCBI taxonomy): Eukaryota > Fungi > Basidiomycota > Agaricomycetes > Agaricales > Mycenaceae > Favolaschia > Favolaschia claudopus. Next base: position 1,501,566 of record JAWWNJ010000011.1, on the reverse strand, counting down.
GAGCCTTCGAAACCTAAGGAGGACGCGACACCCAAGGAAGAGTCGTATATAATTGTATCTGCTCTTCCGCACTTCTTGTCCAATGCTCTGACCATCGTTCTTCACAGCCGAAGCGTCGAATGTTGCCAGAGTCTAATTGAATTGTACTCTTAAATTGAGTCGTATCGTTATAATGATCGCGTAAGTTTCTGTTAAATTCTCCGTCTCCTCAACTTCGCGCGCGGTGTAATTGCGGTTCGCGTCAGCATATCTCGATGTCAGAGTGGCTAATGGACAGCATTTTCTCAAACGTCTTGCTCAGGTTCCGACCATGTAAAGGCCGCACTTGTGTTGATGACGGAATTCGACCACACTACATGCCTCGAGACTCGAGTAGCCTCAAGTCGACCGTGCACCTTCTTCCGTGTCCGGATTCCTAACCCTTTTGAAGTTGGCACTCGACTCACAATTGTCACCAACCGAATGGACCGCCAACTTCTTTGATATGATCCACGGTGCTGACGTCAATCCAGCACGCAGTGTCAGGCGGTCGGTTAACTCCATGGTCGCGACTTTCCTGTGAATTCTATAGATTCGCGGTTCTTCAAACGATCACATGTGTGTGTTTCTCGAACGCTCATCATGCTGAGTGACTCCCGAGCGCGGCCAAACTATGCCTCCCGACCCTTCGTACTCGTATCAGGTGGCAGGAGGCCAGCGTTTTTAATACGCGTCTCCGTAGACTCCCCAACAGTCTACAATGATTGCGCTCCAAAAGAGCTTGCTGCGAATCGCCGCGCTCTTGTTAGCGGTGGCCCACAATGCCGTCGGAACTCACAACGTCATGTCGCCGCTCATGGGTCGCTACGGTCCCGCACCACTTGCTCGCACAGATTTGGTGAGGTATGACAATTATAGTCTTTGGTTGCAGAACCAGCGGGTCTTCCTGCAGTGCGTATCTCGACTGTTTTCTTTATGTCTGGTTCTTAAGACTTTGCCGCAGCGGTGGCGAATTCCACACTTTCCGCCTTCCCGTCCCGTCATTGTGGCCAGATATCCTCGACAAAATCCAAGCTGCTGGACTAAACAGTGTCAGCGTCTACACACATATGGGCATGATCAACCCTGCGCCTGGCGTCGTAGATTTCGACGGCTACCGCGCCTACCAACCTCTTTTTGATGCCGCAAAAGCTGCTGGACTCTGGGTTGTTCTACGACCAGGTAAGCCAGCTTGCCTGAATGTTGTCACTGTATGCTTCTAACACATTGTCAGGTCCGGTACGATATCCTGTTCTTGACTTTCTTTGCGTCATTGATTGACTGAATCCAGTACATCAACGCCGAAACTACAGCTGGGGGTATAGCGCACTGGGCGACGTCGCAAGTCGCGGGGAGTTTGCGAACGAGCGCCTCGGATTGGGAGGCGGCATGGCAGGACTACATCGCCGGTGTCATTAATCAGACAGCCCCTAACCAAATCAGCCACGGCGGCCCAGTCATAGGTGAGCCGACAGTATTGAATCAAGCTCATGAATTCTCAACGCGGCTTTTGTGTAGCTGTTCAAATCGGTATGTTACCGTCTATGGCGCGCTCGTTGAAGAAGTGACTGACCTGCGGTCAGACAATGAGTATTCGCAGAACCCTGCATCTCATGCTGAATATTTCCAACAGCTCCAGGACGTTTATCATGCCTCCCCCATCGACGTTCTCTTAACCTACAACGATGCCGGCCCAGGCAGCAACTTCATTAACGGCACTGTACGAGACTTCTTCGTGTTCAGCTCTACTGAGGATGCTAACAAGTCTTCATTAGGGCGCAGTCGACCTTTACGGGTGAGATAGGGAGTTGACTATTCAACGTCCATCCTCACTCAACTTGACAGGATGGATTCATACACCCAGGGAGCCGACTGCTCCAATCCCGACGATTTACGAGGTGCCCCGCTTGATTTCCACCAATACCACGAGCGAGTAAAGTAGGGGCGTTCGCTGGAAGATATACGCGATGAGTCTGATTTGTCTTCTCTCTTAGCCCTTGGCAGGTGTGGTGGTCCCCAGGTAATGATACTTGTCTTGTGTCTTCTCTCTTCTCTGACGTTTTTCTTCCAATAGAATACCAGGCCGGCTCGTTCGATGGCTGGGGTCCCGGCTCACCTGGTGCGCTGTCTTTCACTGCAGGGGCACATGTTGCATGTTGTCTGAAATTCAGCAGGTTACGAGAAATGCGCCCAGTTGACCGGACCCAAATATCAATCAGTGTTTAACAAACAAATGTGGGCCAGCAATGCCAAAATGATCAGTTACTACATGTACTACGGGTCGGTCTTGAGCACTGTTTCTTTATGAAGGCGCTGAGCTTGTTTCAGTGGTACCTCGTGGGGCGCGCTCCCATTCCCGTGAGTTATTCCTCTCAAGATGTGCTATGCTACTACTGACACTTCGTTGGCTAGCGGCGTATGTTGATATTCTTTCCCCAAACTGTGCACACTGACTGTGGATTAGTCATACACTTCGTACGACTATGGCTCAACGGTCAGTATCTTCCCTTTCGAACCACAAATATATCTGAACTGTACTCTCAAGATCGCTGAGAATCGCGAGCTGAGGGACAAGTTTGCGGAAATGAAATTCCAAGGCATATTCATTCGCAGCTCGCCAGAGTTCACCAAGACCGACTGGATCTCCGATTCTTCCAACGGTCTCCAGGCGATCTCCGACTCGGCGGCTTTCGCTACATACCTACAGAACCCAGACACCCAAACAGGTTTCTACGTGCTTCGTCATTCCGACACCATCTCGACGTGAGTGTCGGCTTCATTGAAACCTCAGAAGTTGACCCCCCAAACTCAGTGCACTTACAGACTTCAATCTCACTGTCTCTTCTTCCGCGGGCACCCTGCAAGTGCCTACCGTCGTGCCGGCGATTACTCTTGACGGTCGGCAGTCGAAGCTTGTCGTTGTCGACTACTCGTTCGGCGCCTCCAAGGTTTTGTATTCTACTGCGCAAGTCTTCTTCGCCGGCACCATCGGTGGGCGTAGCGTCTTGTTCTTGTACGGTGACTCTACACAGGCACATGAAGTGCGCCTCACCCTTACTGGTACAAACAATGAGGCGCACCAGACCACATCGTCTCTCGTTACCTTCACCCCCACATCCAACCAGACGACGGTCGGCTTCCAAACCGGGCTCACTGGACTTCACACTGTCTGGGACTCCAACACCCAGCTTGTGTTATACGCCGACTCGCCAACCGCAGCTACCTTTTTTGCGCCCGTTATTCCTGGGGATTCGAATTACGGAAACTACTGGCAAATCGGGACCAACTCCTCTGTATTGGTTGGCGGCCCGTACCTGGTTCGCAAGGCCTCCATCTCTGGTTCAGTGTTGGCTCTGACTGGCGATCTTGAAACGACTGTGCCTTTCACCGTCATTGCTCCGCCCTCAGTCGAATTGGTCACCTGGAACGGCGCCCCTGTCGATTTGCATAACGGCGTCACTGTGTCTGGAGGCTTCAACGGCTCGCTCTCTCCTCGTTCTGCACTCAAATCGGTTAGCGTCCCGGAGTTGACGGGATGGAAGTACATGGATTCCTTCCCTGAAATCAAGGCGGATTTCGATGACAGCAAATGGATCGTTGCCAATCACACCACCACGAATATTCCTCTCAAGCCGTATTTCGGTGACGGGCGTATCTTGTACGGTTGTGACTACGGATAGTACGTCTTCAAACGCTTGAATTTGATCCGGAGGTTGAGCAGCATCATTCTCTGTGCAGCTGTGAGAATATTGTGCTTTGGCGCGGTCACTTCAACTCGACGGGAGTTGAAGAGAGCGTCGAACTCTCTATCAACGGGGGGAGAAGGTTCATTTGATGTTCACAGCTACTCGCAATTCTTGAGCTGACGATGGTTTCTAGCGTTCGCCGCTAGTGTATGGCTGAACGATGCATGGATCGGAACGGCGTTTGGAAGGTGAACTCATTCCTTACGTCGTACTATAGATTCAGACGCTGATATAATATATGGTGACAGCTCGGCCAATCATCAACATAACATCCAGGAAACTGGTCAGAATTACACGTTCCCTGCTGGCGCGTTGCGTGACGGAGACAATGTTGTCACTATCATTCAGGTGGGCCCTCAGCTTATATGACAGCGCCATCTGCTTATCGAGCCTTTGCTTCTAGGATAACATGGGATTGGATGAGGCTGGAGGTTCGTTTGCTTGTATCTACAATACAATACGGCACTGGCTCACGTTGCTGTCCGTTTCAGGCGACACTGAGTACAAGAGTCCTCGAGGTGTACGCGGCTTCCTGTTGCACCCGTCAGGAACGTTTGGAGACTGGAAGGTTCAAGGCAAGATCGGCGGGTACACCGGGTTCGTAATTCTCTGTTCATGACGAAGATTGTCACATCCCATGTGTCCAGATTCCCCGACAAGGTTCGTGGCGTCATGAACGAGGGAGGTCTTTATGGTGAGCGCAAGGGCTGGCATCTGCCCGGTTTCGACACGTCGTCCTGGGAATCTCGAGACCTCGCTCTTGGCTCGCCTGGCCCCGCAGCTGGCGTCGGCTTCTTCGTCACGACGTTTGAGCTGGAGATTCCTTCTGGTGTCGACGCGTTCATCTCGTTCACTTTCGAGGAGGAGTTGGGGCAGGATTACCGGATCTATTTGTTCGTGAACGGATGGATGATGGGCAAGCGCGTTGCGAATCTTGGGTGAGCCTTGTCGTCTTTCTGTCGAATTACGATGCTGAGATGTTCGCTATAGACCGCAGGCCAAGTTCCCTGTGCACCAAGGAATCTTGAACTACCAAGGCACGAAGTGAGTCATCTATAAGCGTTTCGTTCCCGAATATCAATATTTATATGCCAACCAGCACTGTCGCGGTAGCTCTCTGGTCCCTGACCGACGCCGTCAAGTCGCCGAAACTGAGTCTCGTTGTTGACAAAGTGCTTGACGGCGGGGTTTCGGGTGTGACTACCAATAATCCACAATGGTCCCCAGATGGAAGGGAGTGAAATCGGGGAGCGAACGTTACATAAACCTCTGTGTATACATACAATAGGATTTTTCGAGATTTTTCGACGCGTTTAACGCGTGACGTACGTGTTATTTTGATTCTGTGTTCGCATCATCCACGGTTTGTCTCCTACTTTCATTGTCGCGCTCTCTTTCAGCCACCACTGTCCTTTCATGCGCCTGGTGTAGACTCTCCACCTTCCTCCCCCCCTCGACATGGGAATCACTGGTTTACTGCCTGCGCTCAAGTCCATCTCAACCCAAAAACACCTTTCGGAATTTGCTGGCCAAACTATCGCTGTCGACGCGTATGTCTGGCTGCATCGTGGCATTTTTACTTGTCCGACCGAGCTTGCCACTGGGAAGGACACGCACAAGTGAGGCGACGCGTTCATGTATATCTGCCTTGCGAGGAGGACTAAATTATCATGGTTCAGATATGTAGACTATGCCATGCATCGTGTGCGGCTCCTGCGCCACCATGGGATAGAACCGTACATTGTGTTCGACGGTGGCCCGCTGCCGGCCAAGAAGGGCACCGAAGTTGGTCGTCATGCGAAGCGCGCGGAGCATCTTGCCCGAGGGAACGCGCTCGCGGCGCAGGGCAAGACCTCGCAAGCACGAGAGCACTACGTTAAGAGTATCGATGTCACGCCACAGATGGCCTTTCAGTTTATCAAGGTGCGTTGACCTCTGCTGCCTTCTTCACCTCGACGCCTCACACCATACAGGCACTTCGTGCGGAAAATGTTAACTATGTGGTAGCGCCCTACGAAGCGGACGCGCAGCTCGCGTACTTGGAGCGTATCGGACGCGTGGACGGGATACTCACTGAGGACTCTGACCTTCTCGTCTTCGGCTGCCGCACAGTCCTTCTGAAGCTCGACGTGGTCAATAGCACTGTGGTGTCTATTGACCGCGCAGATTTTGCCGCCGTTGAGCCGGCCGACGGGATCTCCCTCAATGGATGGTCTGATACGCAATTCCGCGCAATGGCGATTCTCAGCGGCTGCGACTACCTCCCGAGCATCCCTGGAATCGGTCTCAAGACAGCCTGCACGCTCCTGCGCAAGTGGAAGACTGCTGAGCAGGTTGTACGCGCTATTGCTATGGAAGGCAAAAAGTCGATACCCCGCAAGTATATCCAGAACTTCCGACTTGCGGAGAAGTGCTTCATGCATCAACGGGTGTACGATCCCGACCAGAAGATGTTGGTGCACCTCTCTGAACCGGATGCGGATTGGGACGAAGAGTCGGATGCGTATGTTGGCGGGTAAGACGAATTTTCTGTTCTGGCGACCAAATTCTCAAAGTTGTTCAAAGGGACATGGAACCCTCAGTCGCTAAGATGCTCAGTGAAGGCAATCTAGATCCTGAAACCCTTCTTCCCATGATAGATATTAATCCTCGGTACACTCCTCGTGTCCTCAAGCCGCTCCCCTTCGTCGTAAACGGTGTCAACGCCTCAATGGACAAAGGCAAAGGCAAGGCACCTAGCATTCTCAACTTCTTTGGTATGCATCCCGGAGCTGCGTTTCTACCTTGTCATTTACTTTCCTTCAGCTCCTGCCAATGCCAAACCTTCATCAACCGCAAAGGCTGCACCACAGAAGACCTCGAAACCTAAGATGGTTGTCGGCAAGGCGAGTGGAAAGAGATCTCTCGCAGCAGAAATGGACCACGACATTGCCGCCAAGAAGAAACAGCAGGATCGGCCCGCCACTCAATCGCGCTTCTTCGCCGCACGGGAACAGACGGCCTCTACTTCTCGCGAGGCTGCAGTGTTTTTTTTCGACGAGTCAAAAGAGAATATCCCGCTGGGGGAAGTCGATGACGACAACGAGTTGGGTGACCCAGATCTAGACGCCGATCTCGAGTGGGATAGCTTGTCCCTGGTGGCTCAACCGGAGCGGGAGACGCAGGTTATCGATGTCGACGAGCCTGACGATGGGGGTCGAGCAGGAAGATGGGTATATATCGCCTACCCCCTCCCGCACAAGAGATGCAGATGAGTTATCGTCCCCTCTTCGACCTAGTGTCACGCCTCCGCCCCGGAAACGCATAAAAATTGAACGTAATACCATACCAGATGGAGATTTTGAGCTCAACGACGTCGTCTCGAGTCCACCGCTAGGAACGACGGATTGCTCGATACCCCTGCCAGCGCTGTCGCTCTACCGTGTTCGTAGTGCAGTAGGCGCAATTCTTGTAGCTGCCTCACCCGAACCCCCTGGAGCCGCCTTACATGGTCCGGATCTGCGACACGCTTTTGATGACGAGCGTTCCAGCGAAATCGACTGTTTCGAGGAAGACGACCGGCCAGTTGCATCGGGATCAACACCCACGCCGTCTCCCTCTCCACTCACGCCGCAAGACGAAGCGGGCGGCGGCGATCTTACGCTGGATATTGTGGACCCCGAGGAGTTGGAGGCGCAGGCTAATACAATACGGACGGAAGCTGTTGCTGCAGGGTGGCGGGAGCGGTGGGTTCTTCCTAATGCGAAAGGCAAGGGACGGGCGACACCGAGTGCATTACGGAGGAGGGAGACGAATGTCACACCGGCGGGGCATCATTTCCCTGTTAATAATGGCAGCAAGACACATTTGCGGGCTCCGCATCCGTATCATCCTGTGGATGCTCCGTCTTCTGTGCCGGCCAAACAGGGGGCGAGGTCGAAAGGGCTCCAGAGTAGGAAGAGTTTGACATTTCTGGATCCTCCGATACGGAGGAAGTCCGCTGCGAAAGAGAGGATGGCGGACGTTGTTGGTCGAGGAGAGGACGGCGGGCGGGCTGAGGACGAGGACGAAAACGAAAGTTATGCGAGTCGAGCTCAGATGCGTTTGGCTCAATATAGGTTTGCCCTACCCTTTCAGTGGTGTCTCGAAGTGCTGACGAACTCTACAGATGTCCCCTTTGACTCTCAGATATTTGTTTTCCGTCTCTTAGGTCCTAAAAGTAATCGAAGAAGCAGTTTGAGCGCAATTGTACATATATAGTCCCAGCAAACATTTGTTTTTCTCTTTCTGTCTTCGATTGTGATCGCCGCCTTGAAATGCACCGTCAGCTACTCCCATGCTGGCGCAAAAAAAATCTGAGAGTCAAATGACAGGGAATAATTTTTAGATACACCACCTGCGTCGTCCTATTCCTAACACCGACTCCAAGACTAAACCTAGACTCGTCCAACGCATAGGCGCTTTCCTCGGTTTCAATTCCATGAACCCATGCAGCCCGGGCATGAGGCCCTCATTACGGGATCGCGTACTCAGGGATAACCTTGAGTGACAGTCGTTTCCACGATTTGAACCCAAGTTTAACAACACCGCACTACCCTCCGGATTGTACGTCGAGCATCACTGCACATATGCTGGTACGCCTAATGGCTATAATTCCAACATTCACCTTCTTCACGTAGCTCCCCAGCAGGCTCGCAGCACTAGAGGTGGCGACGAGGACGATGCGGTTCTCTCACGCTCTCCGAGTCCTGTTTATCGAGTTCGGTTTGAAGCTCGTTCTGTTGAACCTGATGGGTTTGTCGGTCGTCGTGCCCAATCCTTGGGGTTACCGGACAACGACGAAGAACATCTAACGGGCCAGATATCGAGAGAAACGTCGAGGCGGCAAAAGAAACGGCGTGGGAAACATTTCTCGTTGTCCGCCGCTTCGTTCTCCCCCCCGCCAACATCGCCTGCTAGCCTTCCGAGTCCGCCTTCGTTCTCGAGTTCAATTCTCAACGCAAATGACTGTTCACCGACGGAATCGTCTCGTGCAGGAGCCATTAATTGCCATGTTTTTTCTGTGAATCTTGACGCGAGCCGCCGACACGACTACTCCGATTCACCATCCCACTTCATTCCTATGTTAATGGGTTCTTTCAATGTTTCTCTCGACATGATCTAATTCGTGTCTCCAGAGTATCCCCAGCTACGGCAAACTCTTCCACTCTACTTGCAGGGAGCGCGTTTGATCTGACTGGTGGGCTTCCCCCACAAGACCAGCTCAGGCGCAAAAAGGCTCCCGATAAGATGGTGAATCACTTGTCTCCTGTTCTGCGATGGCACTGAAGACAGACCGCAACTTCGTCAGCATCGGTGTGAATTCTGTTCAAAGGAATTTCCTCGGTACGCTAGACTCACTTTCCTTCAATATTTCGTTCTGTTAACGGCAGTATTTTAGCCCCAGTGCTGTCAGAACACACGCTCTAGCCGTGCACGACCATGCTCGCCGTACGTATTAACATCCAGCTGTCCGTAACAACTGCGGTGAAGCGTACTTCCACAGCATATCCATGCGCATATTCGACCTGCTCCAAGACTTTCAGTACGCGTTCAAACGCACGACGGCACAACCTCACCCATAGTGAAAAGTCTCGGGTAACCCCATCGATGCGATACGCAGTACAATTTGTCGAGGTGATGGGTGTTCCCCAGCAGCCGCGAGCTGCATCGCCTGACGCCTTTCCGTACAATGTGCGCTGGGCTGCCGAAAACCCTGCTGGTAGACACGTCCCCACATGATTCAAGTTCATCATAGTTTTGACGAGTGGCTACACTTTCACTACTCCGCGTAACTTATTCGCGTCTCGATGACAATGTCAATGTCATGGGTTCTTGGGTAATTATCCGCTTCATGATTCCCGGTCAATCCACTCGCAATTCCACGGTAAAGGACTCGGATATGCCTCGTGAATGCCTCGAGGTCTCTGACATGTTTAGACTCTTAGTATGGCTTATTGCACAAATATACGAAACATCAACTTCCGGACTATATGTAGGTCAAAGGAGCCCAGGTGCTTCCGCCGAGCGCCAATGTGCGTACTCGGTGAACCGGGTACTCTGATTAGACCCTACGTCTGTGCAGTGTGACCATAGAAAGCGGTGAAGTCTCGTTTTCGATGCTCGGGTGGGGTGGGTTGGGAATTCAACCAACGCGGGTCGCCGTGCACAAAAGGGGCCTATCGGGAGTAGCGGAAGCCTCAGCCTGCTCGGACTCTGACAAGGTTGAAGGGAAAGAGACTCGAAATGGTGGAATCGAGTCAAGAAATCGTAGTCATCCACAAGCGCGGCGAATCTCCAAATTTGCTTGCTTGGGCGTGCGTTGATCACCTACTTATATTTATCGCGCCAACTTGAAGGGTTGGCGAGACTTGTGATGCCAGTTGACCTGTGCTTTCAAGTCGTGCTACTTAGTAGCTCACTCGATACGGTCTTTCCCTGACTCAGTGTCCACGGTTGTTTGTTGAACGAAATTTTATGTTCCAACCGTTTTACGAGCGTTAAGAAACAATGAATTGGAAGGGACTCAAGGGAGAGAGTTCCGGATCAACATTGCCAGGTCTAGTGGATTTTAGCCGCATTTTCTTTCCTTTCTTGGGCTCGGGTTGAGATCAACGAACGCGGACTTTCCCGATGCACCTACGAGACGAAAATCACGGTCAAAAGGGAACAAGGTGAGAGGACCTCTACCCAATTTTCGGAACACTTTTCTTGATGTTTTCCCGAGGCGTTTGCGTAAACCTCGAATTCACAAAATGCGGCGCTGTCTGCCGGGCGTCGCCACGATCCGAAGCGGCACGGATTTCCTAAAAATGGCTGATCTCCGGATTTACGCTGATTGCAGCCGCAAATGGAAAGCAACCTCCTAAATGCAGCCAAAATATTGAGATTGACAGCCAGGGAATTCAGTATGTGGACCGTTTCCTGGATCCGCGAAGAAAGACGCCGACTACAGAAACATGGCGGCATTTTCCGCCTTCACCGAAAGACGGTTTGCTACGGGATCAAGGAGGCGAGAGGACCAAACTTTGTGGAGAAACGTAGGAAATTTCTGCCGCGTCGGCGCGTATTTCGACTGCAATTTCATTATTTCAAGGCTGGAGCATCTTACGATCACTAATGACACTATCAGCCTCTCAGTGGACACTAGTCTCCCCGGCGTCCTCTCATCGAACACCCTCCGCGACAGACGACGGCATTGCCGGCAATGTCCTCCGAAGTGATGGCGCTTGTCACTGCCGACGTTACTCGCCGCTCCACACCTTCAGCCAAAGACATGGAAATTGCAGCGAGCGACGGTGTCAACAAGTTCATATGTTCAAGTATGCACAGTTACAGATACATTGGCTAGAAGTACAACTACAGATCGATAGCAAAGTTGAAGACATGGGCAAGGAGAAGAGGCAAGTATCTACCTTTTACTATGCGTGTGGAGTATCATTGTTTGTGAATGGGTCATACAACACAATCGGCGCCTCTTCCTCACTCTGCTCATGCTCCTGCCCGGTCGGTTTCTTCCCCCCGCGCTTCTTCGACTGCTGCGGCACAGTCGGCTTCATGTTCCGCGTCGTCGCGTTGGTGCCCACCCACCGCACACGGTACGGCGCCGAACTCATCGAGAGCGGCGGCGGGGGTGGCTGTGGCGGGAGGTCGATTCGCTCGGCGAATTGAAACCTGGGCGGAAACTCGGCCATCTGCGCGCGGCGCATCGTCTTCTCGATGTGTGTGCGATAGTGACGCCGCGCGTTCGAGTGCACGCTGAAGGTTTTGGGGCAGGTCGGATATTCACAGGGATATGCTGATTGAAGTGTCAAGGCAAGGTCAGTCGCGGTAATGATACGGATGACTTACGACGACTGTTTGTGTGCGAATTCATGTGCGTTTCCAAAGCACTTGGCCTGGATAGACCGCGTAAGTAGATTGGGATAGGAATACCTCAGATCCTGACCGAGGAAATTCCTTATTGCAGATACTGCACGGATGCTGGCCGGTGTCGATCAGTGGATAGATCAAACGTAGGATGCAGCTCACATACCATTTTATCGGGTTTCCGTTCACGCCTTTGCTTGCGTTCCACAGCGGAAGGAATGGTTTCGATGACAATGGGAGGCGACGCTGTCCCCGAATCAGGGGTCGACGGACCCGAATCCGACTCATACTCGCCGTCCGGGTCGTTGTCGAGTACCATGCTCTGCGGCTCCATCGAGGCTCTGGAAATCGAATGAGTTAGAGTCGACGCAACTGGGCGAAAAATCAAAATAGATAAAAACGTACCCAGGAATTCCATCCCGCTGATTCATCGCCTGCGGAGGATAATCACTATCGTCTTCTTCGTTGTCGCTGAGTGATAGCGCCAATTCCCGGTAGTTGACTGACCCCGGGTGGGCGGGAAACGAGGGGTTCATGTAGGCGAAGTTGAAATCTGGATGAGGTGGGACGACGGGAAGGCGCAGCGACGGTGCAGGCCGGGAGGGGGAAACTGGGGACGGCGGAAATGAACCACGGGACGCGGCGGGTGATTGAAATGGGAGGGTATTGGAATTCGGGAACGATGGCAGAGTCGGGAGATGCGAGGGGGGCCAATCGGGCGGGTAGGGCGGCGTTGTATTAGAGCCCATTGTTTGGGACGATGGAGCAGATGCGACTTGAAATGTGGCGGAAATTGGGGACATTTGAATGGGATCAATTGGCTCAAAGGCCGAACCGGGAAACGGCGGTTGGTGTCGGATGCGTACGGGCGATGGCGGGGCCTGAGGCGACGAATTTGAGAGCGCTGGGGACGAGTCAATGGACGCGAAAATTGGAACTGGGTGCGACAGAGAGAAGAATGGATGACGTAGAGGATGAACAGTGTGCTGAACATATTGGCAAACGGGAAAACGGGCGAGAAAAAAGGCGGTTTAAATACTCACCATAGGATATAGAGGATATGGACTGAGGAGAACCACTAGACGCGCCATGGCTGCCCCCGCTGCGTATATACGAAGTTTGCGCGGACTGGTTGTGTGACATCTGGGTCTGAGCGTGATACATTGGCCTGGTGGTGCGCCTAGCCTTGCGCCGGGAGCTAGACGATAGACACGATGAGGACGATATGTGAGGGTGGTGGTGGTCTGGGGTCAAGACGGTCGAAAGCACGGGCTTTTGTAGTGCTAAACGTGAGAATACTTGGAGACCCACGCTCAGCCCTTTATACACACACCACCTACGGGGAAATTCGTTATCCACCGACGACGTAAAGGTACATCTGACTTGTAACTTTCTGTTCTTATGTGGGATCTCATCGTGCAACTGACGGAACTGCCAGTGCCTTGAACCAATGAAAACAAAGTCAAGAATCGTCCTATTGCCGGAAGCACACGCACATCCATATGATCGTCCCCATCCGGAGTTCTCTAATGCTCGTTATTCCGCCTGGAAATTATGGAACTTGGAGAACCCACCGTTTTTAAACTAACCAAACCCAATCCAAATGAAGCCCTCTCCGCTCTCCCGCAGTCTCGTACGTTACGTTGCACAGATTGCAATCTCGCAGAGTCAAACCATGCCCGAAGCAATCTGACCCACAGAACAAAATGCGGACGGTCAAAATAATATTGGAACGCGGCGATAGTGATATTCTGCAGCATGCAAATCGTCGTGCCCTAGCACAGAGGGTCGTAAAATTATTACAGGTTCGTGGAGGTCGGTATAGTGTCTTGGGGTACCTGACATCATTTTCGACGATTCTGGACACAGGTCAACGAGCAACGTTCCATTTCGGGGTGGAAAATTCAATTGCCCGCTATATGTAGCCTGCGTGACAATTGCATGCCACACGAGCCGAATTCTAGACCGGTTCTGGAGGTACTAACTTGGAGCTTGATAACGATTCTTTTCAGGCTAATGCTTGCAGCGCAGTGTGCCAGGACTCGTCTCCGTAACGGATGTTGTCATTCAAATGCAGAGAAACCGCAAAAAAATCCGCCGCTGCAGGATAACGCACGGCGTTGAACTGTTGCGAAATTAGCACAGAGCCTGTGACATTGCATGTCACAGACTCGTCACGAGCGTGGGGAAATTACCTTAAATGGCGGTACGGAAAATGCCGACCATTCCAAACACAACTCACCCACTGACTCCGACTCCCCCAAATGTTCAAGCCCGGAGGATCTACCAAGGCATCAGTATTTCTACTCCACTGCTTCGATGTGGAGACCTTTCCAAGTTTGTACTCGTAACCGATCATCGCATGGTACTTATTGGTCATTGTTGCGCCATTACTTACGCAGTTGACTGGCAGACTGCGCGCATTTTGCGCTCTCCCATGCCGCAGCCACTGGGTCTGATTTTTGTAACAGGCACTGTCGAATTCGGTAAAATACCTCAAGAGCAGAACTAACATTCCGGTGTGAATTCTAAATAATGGGACAACGCCACGACCCTCGCCGGGGCCCTCTACCAGTGGAGCTTTGCCGAGAACTAGGTATCAACTTAAACTCGTTCTATAGTGTGTCGATAATTTTATCCATTCTAGACCCCAGCGGCGCACTTGGATTCTAACTGAGCTTCCATCGCAAGTCGGATTCGCCCGGCGTAAGATGATCACTTTTCACCGGCCAAGGCGAAGATGACTCGACCATAAAATCCCACTCCCCGGCGAGCTCGGCGATCTTGCGGCACTTTGAACGCGGAGAGCGCTGAATACCCCGAAAATGTTCAGGAAGGACCCGGGGGGGTGAGGCTCAAATTTCAATGTTCCCCGCTCTCAGTCTCACGCTGACCAAAACGTTCATGAACAAGTCTAATTCACGGCAGGGCAAATTTCACGGCCAACGAGATATTGGAGCTGGCGCGGAACTCGCACGGAAATTGACACGAAGTACATTTTTCTTCCGCCGGAGAGCCTGAGTGCCCTCGGATCCTCTTCGAAACAGCTCCCAGTTTACGAACACTATCTCACTTTATAGTTCTAACGACACTCAACCCTCATTTCGTGTCCGCGTCTCGTTTTGCAAACACTTCTACGGCTACTTCGGTCATCCTGCGCTGCAACAATCCGGAGGGCGCCGAACGAAATACGTTTACCGCTTCAATGTTGCCCACAATTGCTCAGCACTCGACGATGTTCGCCGCTTTCCACAATGATTGAGTCGCTCACATTTCATTTACAGTAAGATGCACAGCCTATGTTTTGGAGCTCCTACGGAAATCGCACGGAATTGCTGTGCTTTTTATATAGAGAGTTCAGGTGCATTCAATTTCTCAAATAGCTTTAAGAGCTGTTCGTCTGAGTGTATGCATGCTATCCAGTTATTCAAAATCCCCAAAATAGCCGTGCTTGGCAGGGGAAATCGATATCAAGACTCAGTTCGGTATTTTGGATCCGGAGACTGGCAAGTGGCGAGTTTTTTTCTGCTGACGGGAAGCCTGGGTGCGTTTACCGAGTACTTCTACCTATTTTGCTCATGCATCGTGTGGTTATGAACTTTACACACCCAGAGCCTGCCTCGCGAGAGGTCGCGTGAAGAAAGAAAATATCGAAATGACGGCCATGGCACAAGTCCCGCAAACCTACAAAAAGAAGATGTGACTCCTCAAGCGTGGATGTGTGTATTGTACCTGTCACTATCTGTTTGCAACCCTTTCATTTCTCCGTGGTTCTGTTTTTATCTTGTTCAGCAATCGGCTCCACACAAAAGCTTCCGGCGCTGGATGTACGAAACCAAATAAGGACATGCCCTAAGCCGCTCGCCGGGCCCGGCCCTCCCGGGTGTCTCAGGCTATCCCTCCCGGACGGCTTCGAGGCTTCGCGACTTCGACAACACGGATTTAAATTCCACTAAGCCACAAACATGGGCTTGCCAGTGATAATCAGAAATTCTGCGTTGGTCTGGGTCTTTCAAATCTGACGTCCGTGGTACTTGCGTCCTGGGTGCTGTCACGGTGCTTTGAACGTCTGCGTCTGCAAATACTCTAGCGCGCTGCCGTCGGTTCGGGACTGCTTTAACCTGAGTCCACAAAGGTTCGAACACTCCACAAACATGGGCTGATAATTGAGAAATTCTGGTTTGGTTCTTTGGCTCGTACATCTCAGCCTGCGAGTGCTTCGTCGTTCGTAAAGATTTTAAGTAATCCACGAACATGGGTTGACACTCAGAACTTCAGCTGACCGGAGAGTTCACTCCTACCATTGCTCCCGCTCCCGCTCCTGCGAATTCGAATCCGCAAGCTGGCCGCGCGTCATTTCTGATAACTGCTCAGGCTGGCCCCGGCCAAATCTGCTACATCGTCACGGCGTTCTCATGCACACTATCAAACCGCGGATCGTTGAACCCTACTTACGAACAATATACGAAGGATGTTGATCCTCCTTTGTCGCCCAAGAAAGGCAACTTGAAGCAGCCAACAGCAGGACCCCGGTTTATCCCTTTGAAGGCTAGATCCCCAATCGGCCAAAACCCCCAATTTTTGTCCGAACCAGTTTTGGGCGGATTGGGCAGTTTTTGTCCGAACCGGAGGTAGCCTGTCGTGCCGTAGGCTGCCAAAAGCGGGTGATTTTCCGCTTTCTACCATCAAAAATGCTCAATTTTTCTTCCTAAACCGTTTTTTGCGCTCTTTCATCCAAGTCTAGCCATTTTCTCCACGAATTTCAAGAAATTCACTTTCTCCTCGACGTTCGGCTTGTCTTCGGCGGACTCAACCCTCTGCGACAGCCGAATTTTTGTCCGAACCGGATCTAGGTACCTGGGCTCCGTCTCCCCAAATTTTGTCCTCTAGCCTTCACGGCCCAAATCCGCGATTTTTGTCCGAACCGGGATCTGGCATTTGGCGGTATAAACCGGGGTCCTCCAACAGCTTTATAGTCTCATCAAGTCAGACTTTGATAGTCGATAGATCTTCTATAACAGTGCGGTTGCTTCCGAGTCGCGGAGTTAGAAATTTGCCTGTAAGGACAGTATCCTGGAACTGATCATGTGCTAATGTGTTTTGACCGTCGGAATCCCTGCGCGTTTGGAATTGAACCCGTTACCTTATAGACTTCTTTCCCGGTGTTGAGATCCAGAAGTACCTGATAAAACATGCGTTGATTTGGGCAGTGCAACATGCTGGCTTTTCAAGCTGAGATCAACTATGGGACCGAATTTCACAGACATCCTCACGCCAGTGGTCGAAAGCCTTCTGTAAGTAGTTCGCATTAGTATGTAAGACGTCACTTACTATCCAGGCACACCTTTACCCCATGTTTGGAGGCCAATATCGCGGGAAGCTATCAATGAAATGCGCTCAGTTTCCGCACAGATACCTGGATAGAGAACAGTTATAACAGTTCCCTCGCAACAATCATATTGCAGATTCCAATGGCAGCAGAAGGACAGAATTGCACTGGCTGAACTGCAAGCGAGAAAATTTGTTCGAAGCCATTTGAATTGGGAGTGATACAGAATTTACGATACACACTTCCAGCCTGTCGGTCCCTAGTCCGCCGCGCGATTCGGAGGTGAACCATAGCAAACGCGATTGACCAGTCCGATAGGTATGTCGTATAAATCCGGAACAGTGGCGGGGTCGGCGTACTGGAGATAAGGGTTGCGCTCCGGATTGATGGGCGGTAAATGGGCTCGGGAATCTGGGATGCGATTTAACATGGGTGAACATCTCAGAATAATATAGATACCGATAATAGAGCTCATGTCAGAGAACGCGGGCGTTCCATACAATGCGAGAGCGAAATACGCGAAATACGTGAGTAAAACGACAACTATTGACCAGGCGGGGAAAAGCACGGCCCATTCCCTACAAGAGATGTGGTTTCTTTCGACTGTGGAGAAAATTGGAGCTCACCGACTTGGGTACCAGGTGATTCCGAGCCATTGGATGTACTCGTCCGGTAAAAAGGCCCAGAGAAGGTAGGCAAAGTATGCAAACGAAGTGGAAGTCCAAGCGACAAAGCCGTAGAATTCTGGGGCACGATTACGATATTCAGGGAAAGGAATTGGAGGAAACTGGGCTACCGGAGAAAGCGGAGAGGTGGGATTGTCCTCCATCTCCAGTGTCGATGCGCTGGTTGAGCGGTTCCGGCCCGAGACGATCCGTCATATTGTTTATCTTGGTGGTGGTCTATTTGTTCATTGTTTGTTCGCATCTTGACTTTGAACCACGATGTTCATGAACACCGTTCAGCCAGAAATAGTGTCGATATTTTCCTCAACGGGCTCAAATCCTCTCGGTCTCTTCGGCACTTCCTGCGATTCGGCCCTGCCTTCGGATTCTTTTATTCATCTACTCATTGACAAAACTTCGCTTCCTGTGCCTCCTGCTCCAGCGGTTCCAATTTCACCGCCGATCGGAGAAGATTCCGATGCATCTGAGGAAAGGTAAACTGACCAGTTCAACGCAGCTCTGGGGCCCGCTGTTAATATCAGTCTACTAGCGGCAGTTCGGGCCTTGGTCTCTCTCAACGAGTGCTTCATATCCAATCTCCCACTCTGCGCACGACTTACATCCGTTGTCCGCCGTATGATGTCATGCACTCAGAGCATGCGAGCTTTCCCCTAGGCTTGACGCATCCTTGGGTCCACATTCAGGTTCGAGATTTAGGAAGGGAGTGGTCGTTCGAAATCGGCCTGGTTGATCGGTCTGGCCACGTCGGTATCGTGCGTCTCTCGACATTCCAGGTGATTTCTTTTATTCACACGTCTGCGGCTTCCTGGCTGGAAATCTCGTCAAAAATACCGTTCCACACATCTTTTCTTACGGCTGATTGAATTTGTCTTCAGAAAGAGCCACGGCTGAATCTCTCTACGAAACCTTCGTCGCCTCCCATTCTTCATCTTCCGCTATCGTTCCCCCCGATCTCTTCCCGTCCCCTCACCGCTTGGGCTACGGTCACCTTACACCTTCCCACGTATCTCCCCCATTTTGGGTCTTCATCCCTCCTACCCCGCGGAACTCAAGGCCCGCTGACGCCGGCCTCGTTACCAACATCCATGCCTACTGCATTCTTCTCCCATACTTCCTACGTCAAAGTATATGCAACATGTCGATTAAGAAGAATTTGGTTTAGCCAAGGTGGTCCCAGTAAAAAAGCGCCTTGGGAATTCGAGCTCTATGGCGACGAGTACCGATGACGATGAATGAATTTCTTGACTTGCTCTTTGCTTTCTTCGCATGATGAGCGTCTTTCCCAAAGCAAACATGTCGGTCCAAGCCATAATTTTTGCACTCATCTATATATACCGTCAAAATTCTGTTTCTCATCGATATCGGGTGCAAAACCTGGTCTTCAAGATTCTGACATGGGACAGAATAGCTAAGATTAGGAAAAAGAGCACGCTCTTCACGTCCGAGGTTTCTTTTTCGCAACCGTAACCATGAATGTCTGTTTCTTCGAAGGACCTTTGCATCACCGGGTCTCACGGAAGGTTGTATTCTTGTTCAAGCTTATACCCCCTCCAAACTGAATTCAACCATCTTCGCCGCTGAAATTCATTGCACACAACGTTCCGTTCCCCTACGGCGGGGAGCGACCCATGAAATACAACAGTTTGGCGGGAGCACGATCGTGCAACTGCTTGCAGTTACCTTGAACGACGCTCTTCGACTTCGCAGACGCGCAGTTAGCATTTCGGATTGAAGGGCAACACATCGAACCGGATACTGTGGTACCTCGAACGAACGTAATCAACGTGTAGTGTGCACGTTGGCGAGCGCTATAGAACCGTCGGAATACGGAGTGATGGAAGGAAAGAACTTTTTACTATGTATAATGTTGCAGTAGTAACAACTGCGATTACTAGGGCTCGTACGCATACCTACAGTATGAAATCTATGTGTGTTGTCCGACGCGCAACAATTTCAAGAAAAGCAGCTGCGCCTGGCTTCAAATGCGTCAGGCTCAATCTCTACTTTCGCGTCGGGCAGGGAGTAAAAGTGGTACATCTACTGGAATGAAGATGAGGTTGATCAAAAGATAGTTCACTCGCAACCTTACATCCTGCCTAGGACATATCTGTTAATGATAAAAATGCCTAGATGCATACCGACTGGCGTTGTCCGCATCAGATAAGATACAATGAAGACGGAGACCAAATTCATTGCATGAAAAAATAGTTGAACAAAATTCTGATCTCTGATGTTGAATTATCTTGAGATTTTACCCGGGGCAGGTTTCCAACTCAAATCGATTCAAGAATGCAGCGGTGCAGCCCGCTTCGCGGAGCGATAGCCAGCACGGCGATAGTTGGTCAATCACAAGTGTAGTATCTGCCCTCGATTGCGGTCCGTGCGATGCTTACTTCGCGGGCAAACATCTTCGGATCGGATGAGACTGAGCACAATAAACTGGAGCGCCATGGCCGAAACCAGATCTCCCCAATGATGATTCATGAATGTACGGTTGACCATGAGAGCCTCGAATTGAAGTAAAATTGGTCGTAATTTTGAAGAAGGATATGCGCCAGAAAGGAGCTAGTCCCATAAGCTCCTTACCAGGCTCGAAGAATTTACCATCTGCAAATTCATGCATGTGGGCTACAAAAAAGCTGAGTCTCGGCCGACGCTGGTAATGCTTATCGACACCTTTTACAACCACGGAACTTGCAACGTGCTAGTTGAACTGTAAGCGAGTAACTTCACCGACTCTTTCAGCTGCATAAAATTAGGTCCAACAGTTGCATGGGGTGAAAATGTGGCGACTGGAAATTTCGAACATTGAACTCCAGGATCCTCCTTCGATAATCCGCTGTCGGCCCCACTCGATATTCAAGTTCAAATGCAGTTGAGGTGGCGGCTCCCGCGAATCCGACAGCCCCGGGCTTGCATGGCAGGTCAATCGCCTTCCGCGAACAACGTCAGGATAATGATGATAAAGATTCGATCTACAGGATGGTTAGCATGAAAGGTTATTTAGCCATCGTAGCGTCGCGGGAGGGCGCAAATTATGACGCATAAAGCATAATCGTAATATTTGGCTGGGAGGGTCGGACCGATGTCCTAGTGAATTTCGTTTCTGCTTGGCTTTGACATCGGACGAGATAGAGCCGTAAGACTTGGTCAGAAGGGCTACATCGGGGGTAAGCTTAGTACCGCCAAGGATGACCAGGCTGCGCGCGGGAGAAGAGTATGGGCCATGGCGCCTAGCATGCTTCAAGTTGATTTAATCGGTGTCGAGGCATGGACTCCAGTAGACCAGAACATGGCGGGCAGGAGAACTAGCCAGAGCAGCCAGAATTGGAATCGCGTGGGCATAGATGAAAGAAGCGACGTCAAAATTTCAGAGTGGCGTGTTAGCTGGCGTGTTTGTTAGACTGGCGCCTACAGGATGGACAGTGGACTGGAACGGTTCGATCGGAGAGTTCGAGTTAACTCGGGAGGGAAGCGTAGTGTAACGTTTAAAGCCTTCGAGGCAGACTCCAACTCTAGCATCATCGTTCCAGCTCGACGGGGCAGAGATACAAGCAGAGAAGCCCGTAGCGCCGGTGGCAATAATTCCCCGGTTCTACCAAAGAAAAAAACGAGTCTGGTGGGTCGTAGAAGGCTGCCTCGCATGGTAATAGATTAGATTGAGGTGCTATGCTTGTATCATTGGTGTATCATGAAGTGTTCGTATCTGCAGTTGCATGTGCTGGCCCCAGACAGGAGTCTTGCTGACTAGCCGCCGCGGTGTTACGACGCGTCAGAGACGGCCATCCAACGTTGAGATTAAATCCAACACTGAAGCTACCGCCGTGAGGTCGGAGAATCTGGCGGACTGGGTGTCCTTCTTGAAGGCTGTTGGTCCAAGCATCGGAATTGAAGTTGGTCGGAGCATGCACGCCAGGCGTACCAGGTAGAGTTACAGCAAGTAAAAGACCTTGTTTGCTGGCAGGAAAATCAACCAAGGACCTGACTTGAGCTCAGCGCTCAGCTGCCAGTGGGATCTATATCGAAGGTGTAGAAATCGAACCAAGTGTGACAGAGTCACAGTCACATCAGTTCGCCCCTTCTACCAATCTACAACCCTGCTGCCGGAGGATAGCCCAAGCTCCGATACGTCTTCGGCTTGCGGGTACCAGTGTGGCTCGATTTGAGGATCCGGTTCGACCTACGCGTTTGTTCCGATCTTCGCGTCGTCTTGCCCTTTGAACCCGATTCTCTCGTTCAAAGCCTGAGCTTTGGCCACTTTTCTCCCGGGTCAAGAGCTCAATAAGCTCGGATGAGTTGGAATATTCGCGTGAATATACCGCAGGACCCGCTCTATGCTCAAAGTTCAAATTCTATCATTCGAGGATCGACAACAGAACGGTCCGATTTGGTCGCCAGGTCAATCACCGACAAAATTCTTTTCAAACTATCTTGTAGCACGTTGGTCTAGCGTCAATTCTTTGCGAAAGTGCGCCTTCGCGGCCAGAATCCCCATGGGGTCATCTTATCGCGGGATGGGTCGAAGTGCAACGATGTACGTTTATTACCTTGAGGTGGTGATAGTTACACTCCGCAGCGTCCAAGAATCAAGTGGACTCATTTTCACAGTTGTAGAGATCCAGTAGCATCAGGCCTCCTACCCGACCACGAGATGTGGCCTAAGGCTATGAATTCGTTCGGGCGTCCCGGTCTACAGATTCGCAGCTCGCAGCGATGCTAACGCGGCTCAAGCAAGGTCAACCTGATCAGCATGGTGATATGGTGTGCCGCGGCCAGCTGACACGCCCTCACCCCTGGCCTCAGCCGCGACAATGCATAATCTCCGCTCGTCCCTTCGTTCGTGAAATTGAACTTTGTTTTGTTCAGATCATCAATTTCGAAGACGAATTTTCCAAACTTTGGTCATACGACAGGCCGAATGTCTGCCGGGCTCAGGGACGCTGTGATAGACTCATGTTCAATTGTTGGGGGTGGATCGACAAGCTCACCGTGTATTTTTTGAACTGCCGTAGCAACCTTCTCACCCATTGTTTTTTTTCGTCTGTGTGAAATCATCCTACTTTTTTTCAGGTCAGATCAATAGTACAACTGCAACATGCTGGAAACTCCTTGGTTAGTATAATTTACGACCCTGCACGCGCCTAACGCCACTCACATGGCACGCAGGGTTTTATTTCGAAGAGTTGAACCCCAGAAGCCCTTCACATATTGAGTATGATTGGGACTATGGTCGGGACACCGGTACGAGCTGTTGACTTCTCGCTTGGCCTCGAGAAGAGAACTGACGGTGTACGCCCTTGTCCTCGGTTCCTAGATGCCTCAAAATAGGCTGGTTCTTCGGACGTGAGCTATTTGAAAGCTAAGGCATGATGGCCATTAGACGTTGTGTTGCGCCACGCCCGTTTGGAAGATGGGTGTGGAGTTCTTTTGGTGGTGTAGGGTTGGTGTAGGAAATTGGAAACGAGGCTTGTTCGCCGTCGAATCATGGGCGTGGTAGTGAAGATCTAGTTGGGGTGCGTTGAATCGATAACGGATGCGCAGAAAATGAGAGAGATACGGAGCTTTTTGTATCGCAACAGGGATACAACAGTTTCGCGGCGTCAATGGTCCAAATATGGTCATCAAAACGCGATGCGGATCCATTCAAGAAGTTCGAAGGCCCGATCTACGATTTCATTGACGAGTTCCCCTTCCAGATAGACGTCGATAGACACGCCCATCCCCTCACGGTCAACACAATTCCTTACTATAAAGCATAGACATCAGTCGGAGCACGAATGTCCGATTTTTTTTCTTGTTCTTCCTTTTACGGGCCATGGCGCATTATACTTCGCTACTCGATGACCGCCGCAGTCTCCCACAATTACCATATTTTTCGCCCAACAGAACATCACCGTGGACGCCACAAGAGCCGTCGCCTAGGTCGTCAACCCATTACATACCCACTCCCGCCTCTTTTGTCAATAATCCCTGGAATTCTGTAAATTTTAGCTGTCAGCCTGAGTATAATGCTCGTTCTGGGTCCACCCATTATCATCCCTCGTCTCACCGCTCTGTACCATACCCATCCCAGTATCACTCCTCTGCCCGGGGCTCCACTCCAAGGTCACCACCTGGCCTACTCGAAGCCCTGGGCAGCCGCCATCCTCCGTCCTTCACCCGCCCAACCTCACGCGCAGCAACCACCGTATCGGACTCGTATTCCACCCCATACGCAGACCCCGACGCCAACGCAGCTTCTCCCGCGTCTTCCTCATTAGCATCGCCTCCGCCACCCCCACCCGCCCTCGCTCCCGCTCCCGTCAAAGAAGAACAGCCAGACAATGACGGATTCATCATCGACCTGGCTTCTGCGGCGCCGCTTCCGCTCATGCTTGCGCCTCCGACCGAGGTACCTCTTCGTGCGACGCAGGCGAGTGCGCGCATGCGCCGGATGATGGGTGTGTTTCGCCTCAATCCGTTTGCGATGCACACACAAGGGGGTCGCGGCGTCCTAGCGCCGTGGGCTGGTGGGGAGGCAGGGCCGCTCGAGGAGGAACCTTTGATATTTGAGTTTCAGCTGGAAATCACGCCGGACGTTGTGGAGGCTGAGCACGCCGACACTGGGAAAAAACGGTTACAACCGAAGCTCGAGGAGGAGGACCAAGCGCCGCTCAGTGATTCCCGCCGCGGCTTGAGTTCGCTTGACGCTCCAGGTTTGCGCGCGTTCTCCCCGGATTTTGAGCTTGATACACAGCGTACGTTTTCGACGGAGCAGTCCGAGTCGAATTGGGAGCTTGGGTATCCGCCGCTGTCGGCGTTCGATCCAGTGTCGACGTACCCGCGTTCTCTTCACCCTCATCAGGTGAGAAGCCATTGCTTTTGAACTGCTTTAGTCTTGACTGACGGTGCGACGCTCCAGACAAACTCGCGTCCGCCGTTACCAATACCACCTCGTCGCTGGTCCCTTCCGCAAGCGAGTGGCCCTGATTTTGTTATGTAGCAAGGGATATTTAATCTTCGTGCTCTCCTGTTTTTTTACTGGACCTTAATCCCTCGAATAATGGTAGGTAATCATGCGATTGTGTGTACTGGTAGTGTAGCGGGGCGTTTCTTGGATCGCGTCGGGTCAAGATTTTCTGGATTAAAAACATATGTAGCAAGTACGAACATGCGAATTAGATGAGATTGTCTGCTTACTCGAGCAATTATACTTTCTCGTTGCGGTAAACCGGAAATTGCAGCCCGGTGGTATTTTAATGTGCACAGCAAGATATGAGTCCGCCGCCCGAAAGCTTGATTTATTGGCAACAAGAGATCTAAGTCGATAGTGGGTCGATCCAGCCCTATAGTAGGTTCCGAGATTCCCAGATGAGAACCCAAGATATGTGACCAGTGCTTGAGTTTGGCTTGGGTTTGCTTTGAGACAGATTAGCCTCGCTAGGCAAATTGAATAAAGTCTTCTAATGATTTGCTCGGTGGCGTTCATAGCGTGTAGCTGGCTGTTGAAGCTGAAGCGCTGAAGTCTTGAGGATGGAAAAAAGAAAACCAAGATGGAAAGTGGTGATGCAATTGATGGTTTGATGGCGGAGTTTGAAAGGCGTTGATGCGCTTTGCACAGCTTCACACCTTTCACAATTACCACAATTTTGAATGGACAAGCAAGAGAGCAGCCTGCTTCCACACGATGAATATCTCAGTTCCCACTGGCATGCACGGGTATCTACACAGGGCTCAAGACGCGAAACTCCACGGCGAACCCACGCTTTGACAGACTTTGCAGATTCTCTCGGTGCAAGCTCATTGACTGGTTGGAAGAATGGGAATGGCCGTCGTCTCAAGCCACAAACCCGAGTTCCAGCTGCGCGAAACACCATCCGTTCCTGGGCCGCGGATTTATGTCGAGGGGACTTCAATATCTTTCTCTTCAATTCTAAGTATGGCGCTCAAGACATGCGACATAGAAGGCATCAGGAAATTGCCGGGACAAAAATAAGCTCTATGGACTCTATTCCCTCATCCTTCAAGAGTTTTGTGTTAAGGATCCCTCCTTGAACTTGGAGGATAGAAGATCACAGGACTGTCAGCCTCTACTTATCGTTTCCCCACAGTCAGATTCACTCTATTCGGCGGAGCGGCAACTGTGACCCGACCATTACTACTCCCGGGCGCCCACAATGACTTTGCTATCGACCATTTCGATTCCCCGCGCACTGGGCGCAGCAGTCGTATTCTTTTTGAGTAGGACTGTAATCACAAAGGCCATCTCTATCTACTCGACGGTCCGAGCATTCAATAAAAGGTCAGTTCTGCGTGAATCAATCCACCCGCCCAATGAGTATTAACTCGCGCCTCGAATGGTCTCCAAGTGTGACGCCATATGCCGGTATACTCTGGCTCCATCCCTTTCGCTCCGTTGCGTTGGTGTCTGGACCCTGGTTTCCCTCTCGGTCGCATATAGGCTCCTTCTACAAAACATTCGCACGTCTGTATCTTTTGTTTCCTGGCGTTGGGCGTTTAAAGGTCCTGACTCGTCGCCACGCAAGCTTACAAGAACAGAGGAAGCACCGCCGTAGCATCAGTTTTGTTTCGAAATTCCATACCTACCATTTGGCTGGCGGACCCTCAAGGGATACAAACCGTTGCGGGAGAGGCAGTCCTATTTCAAAAGGACATCGACGCTGTACGTCGTCGTGTTTTTTTTTGTCCCATTCATTCATTCATCGGTCAAACAATGTTCATTAGTACGGGGCGCTCAATTTTTACGGACAAAACCTGATTGGAGTGGAGGGCTCCGATTGGCGGCGACACCGCAAGGTGGCGAAATCGGCTTTCAACGAGGTACGGCACCCGCAACTGTCTTCCTGCCAGTTCACATTGACCTTGGCTCAAAAATTAGACCGGCAACGCGTTCGTCTGGGCGGAAACGATCCGCGCTGTCAACGAATGGTTCGCCCACCTCGATGCAGCCCAAGTGCACGAGAAACAACCAATCATTGTGGATGCTGCGAAGGACCTATTGCAGGTATCTACCGCGTCCTCTACAACGGTTTTCACAAACCTCAGGTCACCTACCTAGCTCGCCCTGATCGTGATCTCCTCCGCCGGCTTTGGCCGCCGTGCATCCTGGACGCAAAACGCCTCCACCGTCGCTCCGCCAGGCCATCTCATGGCTTTTGGCCCCGCAGTCTTCGCCGCCGTCGACCACCTCCACACCAAGGTACTTACCCCTGGCTGGCTATACACATTGTCCGAACGCTTCGACATCCCTGTCGTTGGACGCGTCGTGCGGGATACTGTGTATGCGTACGAGGCACTTCAGCGGCATATCATGGAGCTGGTGTCGCTGTCGCGAGCGTGGGTTGTTGAGGGCAAAGTTGCGAGCATGGACGCGGGACTGCTTCGAAATCTGGTGGAGGCGAATATGGCGTTACAGGACGACGAGGACGCTCCCAAGGGTTCGCCGAATGCGTTCAAGAGCTTGACCGAGGATGAATTGTTGTCGAATTCATTTGTGCGTTCATCCAGTCGTACCAGAGATCGGAGACTGAGCATAGCTCTAGGCATTCCTCTTGGCAGGACATGGTACGTCTGCTCATCTATCCAAAGACATGGTGCGATGGTTGTTTCTCAGAAACGACTGCCCATTCACTATCTTTTGCCGTCGGGTTTCTTGCGCTCCATCCTGAAGCGCAGCGTAAGATCTACGAAGAGGCACTGCTTCTGTGGCCAGATGGAACCCCTACAAGCGCTTCTACTTCGGTAAGCAAATTTGTCTCGATATTGGGCATCAGGTTTGACTTGATTCCTCGGTTCTCCCTAGTCCTACAAAGAATGCATGCCCAAATTGGTACGCACTCTACCACCCATCTATCTTGCAATGTGGCTCACGAGTCCTAGCCCTACACAACAGCTGTATTCCACGAAACCATCCGTCTATTCCCTGCGGTCGTGCGACTCAGTAAACTAGTCCATGCGGACGCGACTATCCCGGCTCAACGATTCACGACGAACGCCTCTGGCAAGGTTGATCTCGACAGTATTCGGGATACGACTGTACACGTCAAGACAGGAAGTATGGTCATGCTTGACATATTCGCGCTGCACCAGAACCGTTCGTCGTTCTCTCATTCTTTCATGACCACTCATTGATGTCGAGTCGGCCTTATAGCGATCTGTTGGGGTCCCGACGCCACCGAGTTCAAGCCCGAACGTTTCATTGATACGGAATCCTACCGATGGCCACGCGATGCCTGTATGTCTTTCCCCTGGGCTATACAATAGATACCAAACTCACTGTGGTCTATGCACGGTAGTCGTGGCTTTCTCCGCTGGCCCTCGCAACTGTATCGGACAACGTTTCGCCCTCACCGAGAGTGTCTGCTTCCTTGCTAGTCTCGTACGCACCTACGAAATCTCCGTGCCGGCGACCCTGCGCGGGAAGTCATTCGAGGAGCAGAAACGGGTGATGCTGGATTGGACACCGGGGGTGACGATGGTACCCAACAATTGTGTTGTGAGCTTGACACGCAGATAACAAATCCTTGAGGTAAACGATGCAAATGCTGTACAATATTTTATCTCTTTGTTATTTCCTCGTCGATACCTTTTATAAGGCTAAAACTAAAAACCCATTTGTCTTCTGCTGCTCGGACCTCTTCTTTGCCCCATGTTAACTCGAGTTGCCGGCCGTAACTCCACTCTTTCTTTGCTGTAAAATATATCAGTATCTCTAGTAGATGATCAAGACAAACAGGATTCATACTGCCAATCAGCATGTAGCCGTCGCCCTCAATTTCAACGACCTTTTCCGACGGATTTATCAGATTCTCAAGCAGTATCATTTGCATTGTAATCTATACTGTGGCCGTAAGCCTTGGCTCATCCGCAATGACGAAGAAAGAAATTTGCCGGTGAAAGGATCCGGAGAAAGAAATGTAAACGCACTGTAATCTCCTCCTGCGCGTTGTAGAATGCGGCAACCTCCTCTAGCGTAGGAGACCTATCCGCCATGAGAATAAATTCACAGGGGGACGCGTCGCATCCATCCAACTTCAGAAAACGCACGTCGAATGCGGCTCCATATGCACCATGACTTGAACCACCGTCGATTCGCGCAACACACCGCTTTCTCGAGTCTGCGCAGGAAACAGAACGAGTGTAGTTTCGTCGAGACGCAGTAGATCGCCGCACTCGGGGTCGGACATGGTAAGCGGCGGAGGATGAGACGTAAAAGGCAAGGGAATTTCCTGTTTCGGTCACATACCTCGCGATTATCACATGGCGTTTCTGGGAGGCCCGCCAAGACTGCTAATGAGTCAAGAGCCCACAAGTTCTAAGACGCGGGCCAGTTCCACGAGATTATATCACCAGATCAACATCGGTACAAAGGCAGGTCGTAGCGGTAGTAGTACACAGTATACATCCATGTGCTACAAGCTGCATGAAGGAATTCGTGAAAGGCATGGTGGGTAATGACAGCGTTGCGAGGTAAGTATTAGCATGGTGCATTAGGATAATAAGGGTAAGGTATCGCGTCGGGTCGTATGTATATGTAAGTAAGTACGAGGGTGGCAGCCAAATCGTCAAATCATCATGATCGCGGTCGAAAGCAAGTCATTTTAAGTAGGCAAGTAAAAATGCAGGTGGGTGTGTATGGTGTTGTGATGCAGCAGTGAGTGTGGATGGTGGTACAAGATGCCAAGTGACTGCAGTCCTGTGGATCAGCTTGATTGAATCATGGGAGGGTGTGGGGTGGACGCACTGGTACAGAGAATTCAAGATGCGCTCCCAGGGTGACTAAAGGATTCCAGAATCCTTCAACGCATTCTGCAGGATAGTTTCCTTGACAGCAGCGAAGACGAGTCGTATATTTGATGTATCCGTCGCCTGCGTTAGGCTGAATGGCGGACGTGAGTCTCAAAGGGTTCGCGATCGGAGCGAGGGCGGCTTACTGTGGGTACACGCTTAGTCGCGCCCGATTCGCTTGCATGAACCGCCATAATATGAAACGGGCTGCATTGTTGATGTCGTCTCCGCCAATGAATTCAGGAAAATACCGCTGTAATGGAACCTGGCACGCTTCACGTCGATATGTGGTGCAGAATGCAGATGTCAAGGGGACAGCGTACCTTCGGCAGCTTCGTCTTGAAGACGTCAATCTTGTTCAGGAAAAGAATGATCGATGTCCGCAAAAACCAGCGCGAGTTGATGACGGAGTCGAAAAGGACAAGGGATTCCTTCATCCGGTTCTGAAAACTGATTGGCCTTGGCCCTGATAGCCTCTCCGCAAACACGCACCTGGTCCCGAGCTTCCAGTAATACTTGATCATACTCGCTGAGAGCCGTGCAGAAAATAATACTCGTCACGCTGGATGCCACAAGTCAGAATGGTGTCAGGTGTCGGCTACAAGAACTTGCCTCTCGAAGCAATGTATCCATTTCTTGCGTTCGGACCGTTGTCCGCCGACGTCAAACATATGTATCCTGCATCGAGTCAGCGACCAGTCAAAGCTAAGATTGGGGAGACGTACGCTAGACCCCCCATATTGAATCGTGTTTCTGATATACCCGTCGTTTTTGCTCGCGCCCGCAGAACGTCTGTTTCTGTCGGAATGTAGTCGGGTGCGCCGATTCGTAGTACTTCCGCGAAGAAGCTGGATGAAAATTAGAACATGATGTAGGTATGGGAATGGAGACGAAAACCCACTAGACGGCGCTGTCCATTAAGTAAAATTCACTGGCATGCTCATCCATAATCTTCGGTATTATGGGGTCCCGCATTAACTGGCTGATTGCGTCCGCAATTTCGGGAGACAGGAACGCCGGGGCGTCCGTATTGGATGCCGCGTCAAGGACCTTATCTGCTAGGACGCGGTTCCCGAAGCGTACAGGGTCGACACCGATCTTTCGCATAGCTAGTATGACTGCCTGTACAGAATCGAGGACATTTTTGTGAATAGTGGGTCGATAGGCGATGAGTTCATCCCGCGAAAAGCCGTCTTGATGAATAATCTTCATCTGCTTGACGATGGTGGACTTGCCGGATTCGCCAGAGCCTGCGGTTGGCGTGTCAATTAATGCGATCGTCGATCATAGGACGGAAGAAATTCGAAGTGTGATTGACGGATAGGGTAAAGGGATTGGGGGCGCGACGAGAGACACGTCAAGGTCGAGGTGTCCGGCAGCGACGCGGTCTAGAACGCCAGGAAAAGAACGAGAACGATGGTAGGGGCAGCCGCGTCAAGACGAGTTAGTTGGATTCCCCGGCTTAGACGCGAGCAATTCAACCACTGCACCCAGATAGAGAACAACAAGTGGCTATCGTGGCCGCGTCGCGCAACAGATTCGGATTCGAGAAGAAAGAGTGCGAGAAAACAAAGAAACAAAGAGTGAATAGAGGTACAAAGGCCATACCTAGTAGCAATATCTTGCACTCCTTCCGAAACTTTTTGCTATCTTCTTCGAGCTGGCGGTCGATTGCATCGCTCCGCTCTTTATCTGCGCGGTCTGGCTGTGAAGCACAACCACCCATGGCTATTGGAGACGGCAGGCACTGGTGAAAGAGCCAAGAGGCGGCGGGGAAGGCTCTCCGCTATCGTAGGGATATTTCGGGGACGATGGGAAGGGGCGGGATGGCGGGGCCAGGGAGTGAGAGGTTAGGCGGTTATGAGGACAAGGGACAAGCCGAGTTTGGGCTGTGACAGTGTGTAACGCCTCTTGTATTTTGCTTCCACGTCGTTCCTAGTTTGGAAACTCTCCCAGAAAGAAGGCGTAGAAGGTCTCAATTCGCGTGCCTCTTACATGTCGTCGCCTGCTTTCCTGCGAATGACACTGCCGGTGATCCTGGAACAACCTTGGCTGCGCTGCGAGGAACTGGAGAGATAGCGGCGTCCGACCTTGCGATACCGTGGCTGTCATCTAGAACTACTATAGACCGCGTATTTGCGGCGTAGGAGTCCGGGCTTATCACTTCGACACCACTGGTGAATATGTAGCTGTGCTCTGGGTCGTTGGCCACGGGCTTCAGGGCTTGATGACGACGGCAACCAACTTGATATAATCGCTCTAGATGTGTTCTTTCCACTTTGAATGTACAGGCAGTTCCCGGGCTCAGCTAGGCCGACGCGTACAGCCTACCATAGTGACCCGGTTCTTCTGCTTTCGATTTGTGTTTCGTATTGGTTCCGTGTGAGTTCCGTCACCGCGACTGAGACGAATTTACTAGAGTGTAACTCCGCCGGACAGCCAGTTCATGCCTCTGTAATCCCTTCAAACGATCACACATTAGTGGAGGCGTTTTTGCATCTGTAACAACACCCGCACGATTCTAACGAACAGATATTTGTACAAAAATAGTCATATTATTCCCTCGTGGTGAGCTGACGCAAAAGCGACTGATAAATAGTACATCGGTATAGAATGTGAATCTCTGTGGCTGGAAATTCTTGATCACTTAGATTAGGTATGTTCGGTGATACAGATCGGTCAATTATAGTCAGTTTGAGCAGTTCAAGCTATCCTTCATTGTGCCATTTCAAATTTTAGTCGAGTGGTGTATAACGACAATCGTCAGCCGACTGCCTAGAACATGGAAAGTAATCGTCAGTCCACTCCACGAATTGCATGCCATCTGGACTTGGGGCTTAAGGCCAGTGCTTCGCATGGCAGTACGAATCCTGCCGAGGGTTTTGAAATTGATCCTGGATCATCCGAGCATCGATGCCGCCAGTCAAAATCGTATGCCGAGGATTGGCTGCCCAAAATTGCTCTCACAATTGCCCCCCCATGTTCCTCTTTGTCATTGCCCCTCAAAATATGTGAACGCCGCCCAAATGTCCTCAAAATTGACAGAAGTCACTGACAAGTCTTTGCGAAAACACAAGTCCGTGTCGACGTCATCGACGACTGTGCCATGTCGGAGCTTGAACTCTTACTCCCAATCTCCACCATCCCTTCTCGCTCTCTCCCTCCCGCTCCCTCTTCCTCGTCGTTCTTCATCCTCTTAGTCTCTTCTCCCGCTGTCGCCACGATTTCGGCCCTGTTACCGTTGAAAACCCGCCATACTTTGAATCGGCGGGTGTCGAGATCTTGACGCGATGCCAAAGAATACATTGTAACATTCAGAATTAGGCAGCATCGGAATCGGCAAGCTCTTCAGCAGACTGGGCTGTAAGGGAATGCGGCTAGCTTCGACAGCAAGAGAGTACAGGTCGGTCGTAGAGCACCCCACTGCAGCAAGGTACGTGTTGACAAAGTTCAGCAGGTTCTCGCTAATCTCACTCTTTTCAGCTGTGAGCAGAGAGTGTAATTACAGGTGCGTGACCCATGTATCTGCTCTGTTTCAATCATCTATGCATCAACGCGCATAAAGTTGTCGCGACTTCGTCTCGCTCGTTCTCGGCGCCTCGTATCTCTGTAAACGGCCGGTCATACACAGGTGGGTCTTTCCCTTCTCCTTAACAGTAGCCCGATTTCTCATTAACCTGTAGCGTATTGGCCTCGGTTGTGAAAGGGAACCCTTGTACGTTCTTTCAAACTATCTGCTTTCACGTTGCTAATGTTGGCTCTAAACAGCTACTTTTGATTTGGCACGTCTTCTTGTGATACGCTTAAGTCGCCCGTGACCCTGCCCATCCTCACCGGACCGGACGACCATTACATCCACGTTCTCCGTTTGCGACGATGGGTGTATAGCTAAGGTAAGTTTCGTTTTGCAGTTGTGACTGCACGTGTTACTGATTCGCTTCTTATTTAGGCGTTGGCAGTTTGTCATATTCTGTACTGCGGACGGAAGGCATTCACGGCGTCGTTGGTAATTTCGTGATTTTGTAGCGTAATCGCCTGAACAATAAGAATTTTATTCAAATAAAGTTGAAATAAAGTAATAGAATTAGCCGGCAAATGGGGGCAGCGGCCGGCCAAGCTGAGCATACATAAAATGCGCAACTGTGGGCAACTACTGGCACAATTGCGAATTGCTATAGGCTCATTTTGCCGCCGACAATTGCCCCGAGTACTCGAGTTGCCATGTTTTGGATGGGCAATTCTGGACAGCTGTCGAGAATCGGAGTACTGATGTGCTGACTAGCGCTAGCTACTCGAGCTGAAAACACGTACTTGGCAAATATTATTCCATGGGGGCGAGATCGCGTCGACTCGGACAGGGTTTCGAGGGATTCAGCGATTGCTGTAACAAATATCGTGTCAAGATTAAGACTGTTTTAGTACTTGTACACGGCTCTACTAGTACCAAGGGACGGAAGTTCGTGTATGTACTACTTACTACCTAGTTTCTAACAGTATGGGTTTCGAGCGACCGTGATGCACAACGGGTGAACTGATGGTGATTGGTGAAGACAGATGGAGCTACTAGTACTAGCAGGACACAAGTATTTATTGCAAGGAGTCCGACCGGGAAAGTTGGTAGATTCGAGCCGATACGGGATGGTGCGCTCAATAGCCGTGTGAGCTATATCGTCCTATGGAAACGAAGTGAGTAGTCTCTGCGTCAATGGAACACAAGAATGATCTTTACCGTTTTCCTCTAGTTGGCTTAATTCATCGTAACCGCCGTCGCGGTATCGGCGAGTGCTAGATGTCAATGACTTGCGACAAGGTGAGGTCCAAAGGGAAGCCCTGCTTGATTCAATTTGTTAGAGGGAAAGAGATTGGGGCCAAGCGACGCGTGCAGTCAACGACTGTCGAAGGGGTGAAGTCATTACATTTATGGCCGAAGACGCGACGAGGACAGCACGGAGAGAGAGAGGGATCCAGCTAAGATTGAGTAGAAACTTCAAAAACCAGATCAGTGAAAAAATAGCACAGAAGTGCAGAGGCACGGGAGATGAAGGGAGCTGAGGAGTAAGAGCGAAGGGGATCGCAGGAGTGCAGAAGGGGATCGCAGGAGTGCAGAAGGCAAGCCCGAAACGGAGGCAAAGTCAGAAGCACGCACCAAAGGAAATGCGAAGGAGTACAAAGACAGGAGACAAGCCCGAGGGCCGAGGCAGAGGCAAGTACCGAGGTGTGGAGGCAGGCGCACAGGAGGCAGACTCAAAGGCAGAGGCAGAGGAGCGGAGCCAAAAGCAAGGTAAGTTGGGAGTGGGACTAGGACTAGTGTTCAGGGTATCGGCTTCAAGGAGACTGAGCTCGGATATCACACAGCGATACGAAGATAGGAAGGCAGGATGCAAAGGGCAAGATGTACGGTTAGTGGTGGGTGAGTGCCAGACATGCAGAATGTAAGTATCGTAAGCGTGAGTGATCGTAAGGGAATCGGTGCGTGAGGTCTGGGGCGGACATGTAAAATGGCACGCGGATGCAAAGTATTTGAGGGTACTAGGGAAGCGCAGTCGACGACGGAGCGCTGCACCGCGTTCATGTGGCAGCCAGATTGTGCATGAGTTGGTGAAATGTGACGCCGAGTAGGTATACGATAATGATATATAAGGGATGCAAATGTATAATCGTCCGAAACTCGAATATTGGGCAGTGAGGACAGCGAGCTTGCGTGAAGAGTCTCACAGTCAGGTTGATCGTCTGTTGGATGAGATTACCAAAGAGAGATATCGGGGAGACTATCAAGCGGAGTGGTTCAGCGATACACTTGTGGAGGGTCTTAAAGGAGGTGGAACCGAAGTGGTGGAAATAGAGCAGCGCATACAAGTGTGGAGCCATAGAAGACAAAGTGCGAACATGACGAGAGTTGGAGGTAGTGGAGTGAACACTGAACAGCAGGGATGGGGAAATAGGATAGATGTAGAGAGGTTCCTACGACTCGGATTAAGTAGTTACAGAACATATTTACTAGTGTACGCACTGCATCTTCCTTTAGAACCGAGTCTCAAATGTCGTGTGCCCCGTTGGTGATCACCGGTAGGTAGGTAGGTAGATTACACGGCACGGTCCCGGAATGCCCAGATCGTGTGTTCATGATGCGACGGCTTTTGCATGACTGGCGATGCTCAAACTCAGGGGCTACAACAGAGGATGTCGGGTCGAAGGTGCAGGCCGAAATTTAGGGACGTCGAGCAGCGCGAAGAAAGGGAGCAGGACGTTTAGAAGGCGGAGAACACGGCGTACAGCGCGACGCGGATGGACTGTGCGGAAAAAGAGGCTACGCATCATCACGTAACACATATTTGTCATCGGGCGCTAAGTGGGCGCTTCATCCTTTAGAAACATTATATCACTCCGAAAGTACTTACTCAAACTCAACTCGCAATCTTGTTTAGCCTGAGCTCTCACCCACCCGACTCCGATCTTCTTCGATCAGTCCCACCTGGAGCCTTGAAACGCCTTGCTGACTTAAGTATACGATGCTCCAGCTTGAAATCGCGTCGGTCTTTCTTCTGTCACGATACAGTACTTGCAATGCACGATACATCTCGGCAAGTCGAAATCCCATTTCCCCTGGATCCATCTCCTGGTGTCCTTACTCACATAAGCTGTTCCCCTGTTTGCCGGTCTCTCATCCAGGACCATCCTACTCTTTTGTCCGGACACTGGTGCTCCGCTCCGAGTGCTTTGGAAGCTTCCACGATCATCTCGAAGCCCGCTATTTGCTGGAAGTGCTACGAGGATCTGTTTTTCTGGTAAGTGACGGAGAGCACGAGGCGGAGTGGATAATGTAATTCAACGTGAATCCCGTGTCATTCTCTTCCCTCTCCGACCTTCTTCTCTTCATTACACCCAGTGAATTTCGTGACATCCTTTCTGTGTATTTGCTTTTACTATATCATTATTCCTTCACTTCATGATGCCGCCGTTTATCTCATTAAACTTCATTCAGATCACCATTATACGTCAATTTGATGCTGCCCTTGTCTTTAGCTGCGCACGGTTCATACTGGGACACCCCATTTGCCGTCTACACTATGCCTAGGCTGTCCTCAGCCTTCTGCTCACCATAGCCGTCGGTCAACAACTTTTTAACTTGCTGCTCAAAGTTCGTGTCACTGGTCTTCCGCTTGGCTTCGACTCAACAGCTCAACTCTCCGCTTTCGCTGCAATATATCCTCAACCGAATCGATATTTCTTTTGCTGAAGGAATGGGCTGGCTGACAAGCCGTGTTTCGGGGGTCCAGTTAGAGGACTTCAGTGTGTTTTCTCCCTTCTTCTCCGTTAGCATCTAGCTACGTTGAACGCGCATGCATTGTGCCATTGCGCGTTTCCTAATTCGCAGCCCCCTTCTCTTGAATCTCCTTCTTAATCTCAATCCTTTTTTCGAAGTCTCATTTCTACCTCTTGCCGCCCTTTGCCTCACCTTTTGATTTCGGAGATCTCTCCGAAGGGTGCTTCAAGTTCATGCTCATCTAAGTGGAGCGCCCCGCCACGCACTCAGATGCAGGATCTGCATCTGTTTCATGATCTTTGGCTACAACATTTCCGCTGTGTCTTTCTGCTCTTACAGACAATTCGAAAGAAGGGTTTGCTTGCACACATTGAACTAGACCAACTACCGTCACTTTCCGCGACAATTTGAGACGTAAAACATGATTTAGGCGTACAGCGAATTTCAGAGACTAAACAAGAGCAAAGGAACAGAATGTTGGACATTGAAAGACTCCACAGAGACTCAACCAAGAAAGCGACTCGGATGCAGGAAGAGGCAACGATTGTTCAAGGATTTACCTTATAAGTACAAAACACTCAAGAAATAGCAAATCTAAATTTGAATTCCATAACGAGACTTAAGAGTGCGAGTTATACAGGTTTATGACCCAAAAGCAGGGGGTGTGACGAGTGACAGAAATTAGAAAATACATATAAGGAAAACAAATATGGAACGTTAGTATTCATTTACCATATGAAGTAAGGATAAGTGTGAAGTCACGGTCACATCTGACCGGATTTAAGCAAACTTTGATGCCTTTGGGGGTCGTTTGGAAAGAAAAGACAACGATTCCTTCCTTCGTCAGGATTCGTAACGTCTCGCGGCATGTACGAATTGGAATGAGTTTACACCGCTCTATTGAGCTATCCAGAAGCTCCTCCGCACCCCTACCAATCAAGCTCAAGCCATTTAAGTCGTATCCATCCTTTTTTTTCCAATTTCCTGCGCAAAATGAGCTTGAATGAAGAAAATTTCCCGAAATGGGCATATGGCGGTAGTATGTTTGTCCATGTTAGTAGAATTCGGTGGCAGTGCCAACCCTTCCTTTTGAATGTACGCTCACCCTAACCACATTCCCCAACCACCCCACAGTGCAGGCAGAAGATTACAAGGTACTATATACCGTATAAGGCTGCTCAATTTATTGAATAAGTCAAGGTTTTCGGAGGAAAATCGACCCAGCACAAGTACCCTCTGCGCCAGAGGCTATCAACTTCGACCGACATCAATGGGAGAATACAATTTTTCAGAATAAGCCAGGGGAACATGTACCGTTATCTAGCAGTGATTTTATTAGTTTGGACCAAGGTGAGTCTTGTCGTTGAAGAAACAATTCCAGGATTGAAAACTTGATGCAAAGGCAACGCGTCCCCCAAATTTGTCCGAATGACTACTTGGAATATTCCCTACACCTCACGACTCGCAAACGAATGCGCTATACCCATGGTTGCTGTACTTCAACCATTCGCCGACTTAGACCCCCGCGAAGAGCCCGTACCACTAGTCGACTTCGGCGAGCGCGGTCCCGCGCGCTGCGAACGTTGCAGAGCGTATATAAACCCCTGGTGCACGTGGATACGAGGCGGGAATGCCTGGAAATGCAACCTTTGCTCGCACGAAACAGAAGGTACGCCAACGCCAACGTGTCCGTGCCTCTCGCTACTGTTTTACACGCTCATATATACATAGTGTCTCCCGAGTATTTCTGTAACCTCGACGCCAACTTGATGCGAATGGACCACTTGAACCGTCCTGAACTGAATCGCGGGACTGTTGATTTTGCTGTGCCTCCAGAATATTGGGCGTCTAATCCTCCACCACGATTCTTGATGCCCTATTTTTCCTCGGAACCACCACCGACCGGTAAACGAAAACCGTTACCAATGAATTTCGTATTCGCGCTAGATGTGTCCAGCGAGTCCCTACGTTCAGGTCTACTATTCACTGCCTGCGCCGCTCTAAAGGACATCCTCTACGGCCCCAACGCTTGCTTTCCTCCCGAGAGTGAATTAGCAATAATCACCTTTGATGTCACCCTGCATTTCTATGATCTCTCGGTGCGTCCCCTGCACGGTCTGTTTTTCAAGCCCTCACAGCTGCTTGTGCCAGTCAGATCTCGTGCCGATGCTCATTGTATCCGACCTCGACGAAGTATTCCTTCCCTTACGCAGTGGGCTCTTCGTAAAACCGCAAGGACGTCAAGCTGCCATCGAAGGCCTTTTGAATGCTCTTCCAGAACGTTTTGCAGAGATGCCCTACACGGACGCTGCTTTGGGCTCGGCTATCCGAGCTGGTATAGCAGGTTTAGTCCGTGAATTGTTTGCTGGGCGTCCGGGTTTCGCTTATGTTGTCGTAGGCTGGTCGCGGTGGTCATATCATTGTCTTCCAAAGCACAATACCTATGGTCGGCGCTGGCGGTCTCCCAGGAGAACCCGATGAAGCCAATATGTACGATACCTCCAAGGAGGCATCGTTGTATGCGCCGCGGGACAATACCTGGCGTGACATTGGTGAAGAGTGTGTCGAGGATGGGATTGGGGTTAGCATATTCCTGGGCATGAGCAAGTATATCGATGTAGGCTCCATCGGTAAGTCATAGAAGCACTGGATTTCATACTACGCTAACTGGAAAACGACCCAGGTGTTGTTGCGTCTATGACCGGTGGCGAGCTGTTCTACCACCCACGATTCACCCCAGAACGCGACGGTGCCATCCTACACGCACAATTCGATCGCCTCATCCGGCGTACAACAGGATACAACTGCACCATGCGCGTCCGGACCTCCAATGGTCTTGTCAGTCTTTCCGTCTCAACAGATCTGTTCTTACTCGTCTTGTTCGTTGTATGTATACAGGCATCCGGGTGAACGAACATCACGGAAATTTCTTCCAGCGCGGAGCGACGGATCTGGAATTTGGGATCCTTGACGCGGACAAGGCGCTGAGTGTCACTCTTCGTCATAGCGGCGGCGCGCTCGACCCGAGGGGATACGTGTATCTGCAGTCAGCCCTCCTTTATACGACTGTCGAGGGTCAGAGGAGAGTGCGGACGTGTAATCTTGCCCTCCCGATCGTCGAGCTGGCGTGGAATGTCTTCCTGTTGGCGGATTTAGATGCAACCCTTCATCATCTTGCTCGGCGAGGTAATTCGACTACAATGCCTCTCTGTCATGGCCTCATCTGACGACCGACCGTTGCACAGCTGTCTCGCAAATGAGTTCGGAGAAGCTCGCCAATATCCGCGAAGATCTGACAGAAAATTGCTCCTCGATACTTCTTGCTTACCGAAACAAATGCTCCAATACTTCGTCGCACGATCAGGTAGGTATAGCCAACTGCTTTGGCTGTAATTTCCCCGAGATTGATTGATCGACCGCCCGTACCAGCTCATCCTACCTGAAGCCTTTAAAGGACTTCCTGTTTATACTCTCGGCATAGAAAAGAGCAAGTGTCTCAGAGGTACGTGGTTTCACATTTTGATACTCATTTATGAGCCTTATCGCTACTGCAGCGCGAAACGTGACTTCGGACGTCAGGAACTACTACGCACATCGGTTGCTCTCGATGAGTGTACGAAGTCTTGTGCAGCTTCTGTATCCACCCCTTCTCGCGTTGCATGACCTTGCTGAGGACGCCCTGTTTCCGGATGAGACGACAGGGCGTCTGAACTTGCCGGATGTCATGCGCGATAGTCATTTGTATATGTCGGCCAATGGGGTGTATCTCATCGGTACTGCAGTGTCTTTTCAGATCAAGGATCATTTCGGCTGACGAACCCTCTATGTAGATAATGGCGAAGCCGTGGTTCTATGGGTAGGCGACAGCGTGTCCCCGCAGATCTTACTAGACTTGTTCGGGGTCGACGATGTTTTGGTGGTTGACCCGCAAATGGTATGCCGATCCTTAACCACCGCCTAGGATTTCCTGACCCTCTTGTCCTGTTCTCATAGAGCGCACTCCCGCGACTCGAAAGCAGACTTTCCACCCAGATTCACAACCTCCTGGAGTACCGGCGCGTCCAGCGCGGGGGACGAGTTTCCAAGTTTTTCATCGCTCGACAGAATCTCGACGCTGCGGAGTTGGAGTTCAGTGATATGCTTGTGGAGGATCAGAATGCTGGGGCTATGGCCTATACGGACTGTACGTCGACTGTATTTGACGCTTGCAGCCATGAACTGACGTGGCTGTAGTCTTGTCTGTGGTTCATGGTCAGATCAAGCAAGTTGTGAGTCGTCCTAAGTTTTTGTACGAAACGTGTCTGAAGGGTCTTCTGCAGCTTCGAGATGGAGGGACGATAGGCGGAGCAGTCGCGCTGCGGGGGTCGATATGGTAGTTTTTTCTTGCGCTTTCAAAGTTGTCGAACGGAGGTGTATCTATAGACATCGGCATCCACGACAGAGCAGTGTTCTTGGTTGGTGGTATCTCAACTCTGACCTCACCGCATTCTCCAATTCAACGTGCAACGGCTTCTGTTACCTTCCTACTTACATGACTGGCGAACCCTTCGAACAAACTACGATCTTTACCCCGCACCCACTGGCATTCCAAAGTAACTTCTCGGCCGAGAGACTCGCTATCGGCATCAGGATCTGGGAGGATCCACCGTAAAGAGCAAACGAGGTTGACTTCCGCTGCTGGTGCTTGACCCGGATCTCGTTTCTGCTTCCGCCGCGCAGCTCGGGACCAAGTGTTGCTGGATGCGTACACCACGAAGCTGCGTGGGTTCTCTGTGGATCCTTCCAGCTGCGCGACACGAGTGCCTTCGACGGCCGCCAACACTGAGGCCAGGACATTGTTCAGGTGCTCTGCGTCCCAATCAGAGACTCGAACGGGTTGTCGGAGCGTGTTTCGGGGCGGCATGAGGTTCTGTATCTGGGGGTTTGTGATTCGTGCTACACTCTGGAGAGTGATAAGCTCTGAGGCGGCTGAATTGGGGGAACTGGCTCTCACATCTGGTAGTCGAGAGTCATCGAATGACCAGACAATGGCCCAGCGTCTCGTCGATCCTTGAACGAATTCCGTTATCCCGTAGTTCTCAATCTGACCGCAGTTCAGTGTGTTATTACAGCCATCTCAGGTAAAAAGAGCCTGACACTGTGTTCCCGTATCGAGGTTACGATTTGGGTGAGAGAAGACATCTTGCCTAGCATCGACGTATACCATCTCCGTGGGTCAGACTCAAAACGATATTCATCCAGCGAGCAGTATATTCACCGGCATCGGGTTCCAATATCGACACTTTCAATGACCATCCGGCCAACGAAGGCGGATTCACCTCCTTCTGTGATCATTTCGACGTCGGCGCCAGTACAAACCTGACAAAAAGTGAGAGTCAGATGAGGTTTGAGAGGTACGTGGGCCATACAGCATTTGGCTCGAATTCTTTGGCTTCGGCTGAGGCGGCAACATCCTCGTGGCTGCTGTAGAACGGAGGATTGCACATCGTGAAGTCGACTCTGTCAGGAGATCAGCCAGAGAAATAGCTATGGAACGACCATGATTGGGGCATACCTGATGTCAGGGCCCTGCAAGGGAGAAAAAATCAAAGCCTGTGGAGTAGTTTCGCAAATTTGAATCCTCGCTGAAAGACCATTTTTTTCCGCGTTGGAGCGAGCGCAGCTCAGAGAGACCTTGTCGACGTCTGGCTTATTATCCTTCAGTAAGTGCCGAGGAAGAAGGACGCGATGGAAAATAGATACCTGTTGCGATGAAAGACCAAGTAGGATTCAAGCTGCATGAGAGAAGCGGATAAATCGCAGACGCTCCGGTTCCGCTGCAAATCGTTAACAAGGGAAGACCGAGTGGCGGCTGAGCAGCGCACATATCTAAGCCGAGAACAGTCGTTCCTTCGGAGAGTCCGGTCGCGCGGAGGATGTCTTGGATCCACAAGACGTAGTTGAGTCTGATTTGCGGTCAGTATTTTACGAGGCGGAAGTAAATTCTCAACCTGTTGGGGACCTAAACTCGTTGTCAATGATTCGTTGGAGCACTCTTACAAGGCTCACTGGAGGACAAAGTCGATTTGGAGGTACATTTAGAGAAATATTGAAATCACGATGGAGGAGCGCTTCTGTCAGGCGTCTGCGCATGCATCAGGACGAGGGTTAGGCCAAGAACTCTGCACACATGCCTCTGGGAGTTTTCGTCTTTGAAGTCGATTGAATGGCCGCCAGAGACAGATATTAGACTGCAACAAGAGAGAGAGAAGCAAGCCAGCTTGCAGTAGCCGACAGGGTGCTAACCATGGTTCCAATGGAGGATACGATTTCGCGAGCTGAAAAAAATCTGGAGGCGTTCGGTACGGATTCCTTGGATGCATGTTGCCAAGTTGTTGGATGTCTAGTTAGTTGATGGGCGTCCGGCAAAAGCCGGCTCAGAGGTCTACTTAAACCTTAACCACTATGCTGCCTGTGGTCAACAGCTTGCCTGACGAGATCATCTCTGAAATCCTGACCCCCGCTCTTCGTGTGTCGGATGACGCGTTTTCAACCATGTACCGCATCGGCCAAACGGATTCGCCTTTCATGAACTTTTCCGAATCGAGTTCTGCGTATTTGGTCGTTTGCAAAAACTGGCTGCGTGTAGCCACGCCGTTGCTCTATAACGTGGTAGCTCTACGTTCCAAAGCCCAAGCGCAGGCATTGGCTGCCACTCTAACTGCCAACCCTGAGCTCGGTCGGTTCATCAAAAAGCTGCGCGTCGAGGGCGGATATGCTATTTCAATGCACAAAGTTCTCAAGTTTTCACCGAACATAACCGATATCTACATCTCCTTGGATATCCATTCCCCTGACAATGCGACTGGTCTGTGTCGTGGTCTTCCTTTACTCGACCCTATCCGCGTCATCCTCGACCTCGGCCCCTCAAGCCACTATTCAGTCTCCCAGAATGGGCAAAAACTCCTTGCAACACTCGTGGAATGCCTTTTGAAGTGGAAGCGTCTGGTAAGGGTGCACTTCATTGTAGTTTCCCTCGACTGACTCGGAGGTGTGGCACTGCCCGCCTAGGTTGTGTTCCAAATGCCAAATCAATTGAGTGCTGGGTACATGACTAGTATCTCCATAGGTGATTCCTTGAAGCTGGCTCCAGCTCTCAACACACTGGTGATCTGGGATCCTCAAGGATACCTCAGCACCATTCCTATGTATATGCGAAAGGTGTCCGCAAACCCAAATTTGAAACGCATACAGATCCTTCCCGATTCGAAATATTCGGTTCGAAAGGCGCTGTACGACGAGATGAAGGCAGACTCAAAATTGAAATTCCTCTTGTATGTTGAAGACGAAAGGTAATATATGAAATGATACCGCTGAGCTTGAGAACTCACTTGCATAGTCTTGTTCTGTCTACAGATGGCGCCGAAGCGGGTGTTGCATACTACCCCGCAAAACTGAAGGCTGATCCTGCTCAAGAAGATGTTATTTGGAGTTGCATACTATCTTTTGCTCTCAGTTCTTCGCAACAAGGATTTCACATTCGCAATTCCAGTCTCCCTTCCCGGATCGCGCCGCTTTTGACGTGCAAAATGTTCGCGGTATGTTCCACGTCCTCGATCAAGTTCGTTGCTGATGGTCAACCTGCATATTAGCGCCTCGGTGTACCAGAACTTTTCACCGATCTGACTCTTCACAACACCAATTTCCCTTCGATCATCTCACAATTCAAGCGACAGCCTTCGCTTGGCCATCGAGTCCAATCTCTTTATTTCGACTATGACTGTGATGCGGCTCACTTGAGGAGCTTGATCGCTTACACCCCCGCGCTCAGAGTCTTGCATGCAAGCCCACATTTTGCGGCCTTGAGCTGGCCGGCGTTCATCAAGTTGAGTCAATTGGTAGGGCCTTCTCTGCGGTCTATGCACGGCTTGTGTGTAGCTGTGGGCCCGAAAAACGCCAACAGCTCGCAAGTATTCTCCAGCTTTCTTGAACTTC
Source organism: Favolaschia claudopus (assembly GCA_037176885.1). NCBI lineage: Eukaryota > Fungi > Basidiomycota > Agaricomycetes > Agaricales > Mycenaceae > Favolaschia > Favolaschia claudopus. Next base: position 1,456,875 of record JAWWNJ010000011.1, on the reverse strand, counting down.
GCGAGTTGGATTGGAATTCAAAAACAGCATTTGATTCAGCACCCGAGTCGGTTCCACACAATGCATTCAGTTTGCTCGTCACGTTGACTGTCGGTGCATGTCACAACTCGTTCTATGATACGTTGGCGTCGATGAAGTGAGCCTTCACTTTTGTTTCGCATGGTATTGTGTAACGAAGAACTTCTTACCAGTTTGCCCTCACTGGAGACAGCTATCTTCAATTCCGCTCATATCGACGGCGGCGCCAAATATTTCCAAACACACGGTGCGAAACTCAGAAAGTTGAAACTTTATGAGCAGTACACCCAAGATTCTTCTCTTGACATCTGGCGCACCTGTCCTTCCCTCATTGAGTTGACCATTTTCTGCGACAACCAAGTGCGTATTACAACTTCGTTTGTCATTCCTGTTGTTGATTCACAGGATTTAAGCATCCTGCAGCCGCCTCTTGTCTCACGACTTCTCAAACCCATGAGAATCTCATCCGCATTGTATTCGCCCCACAGAATCGTTACCACCGGTGACAGGCGAAATCGTTTCAATGCTCGCCGCGTGTTACTCAAGTCTTAAACAGATTGAAGCAGCCACACGAAACGAATTTCGGTAAGCTGATAGATGCACTACGATCCACAACGTCCTTCCCCGCCTTACGGGAGGTTAAACATCCCTTTTGCCATTGGCCGACAACTGAGTATGTCTTTTGAATTTCCCAGTGGTCAGCATGGTGCCTCAACTGGACGTGTTCTTTTCACAGCCCTGAGATATCAAGTAGCAAATGGGTGAAGTGGGCGGAGAGTCTATCGGAGCGGCATGTTCATCTCGTTGGTCCTGATGGTGTGCACTGGCGGCCGCGGCTGAAATTTGTGACCAAAGGCAGACGATGATGCATCTCGTACAGTACTATAGTGTTCTGTCGCATGTGCTCGATTATAGCCATTTTTTTTGCCGCGACTGCTGATAGCAGGTTTTTGGGATATATGTATATGAATTCAGAACACTGTTTTCGTCGAGTGAAGCTTGACCTTGGGCGTTGTTTGGAAGGACTTCCCATCACAATGGCTATGCACATCACCGGCAAGGGCCGAACCATTTCAAACTTTGACGACGATGTCTGTGGCAAATAGCTTGCCTGACGAGATCATCTCCGAAATTCTGGCCCCCGCTCTTCGTGTGTCGGATGACGCGTTTTCAACTATGTACCGCCGTGACCAAAAGTATTCGCCTTTCATGAACTTTTCCGAATCGAGTTCTGCGTATTTGGTCGTTTGCAAAAATTGGCTGCGTGTAGCCACGCCGCTATTGTATAACGTGGTAAATCTAGGCTCCAAAGCTCAAGCGCAGGCGTTGGCTGCTACTCTAACCGCCAACTTGGCCGGTTCATCAAAAAGCTGCGCGTCGAGGGTGGATTTGGCATTTTGATGCACAAGGTCCTCAAGAATTCACCAAACATCACGGATATTTACATTTCCTTGGATATCCCCCGCCCGGACAATGCGACTGGCCTGTGTCGTGGTCTTCCGTTACTGGATCCCATCCGCGTTATCATTGACATAGGCCCTTTGAGCCGCCAAACACCCGGACCGGACTGGAACGCGAAAGCTCTGTGCGAGACAGTCGCGGAATGTCTGGTAACCTGGAAAAATATGGTAGAATATCACCCCTTTTCTCGTGTTGTTTCTTCTGCTCAAGCGCACCTTACTCAGACCCAGTTCCAAATACCACATGGGATATATGTTCCCTCGATATGGGAATCATTGAGGTTGGCTCCAGCTCTCAACACGCTGGTGATCTGGGATCCTCAAGAATACCTCGAGACTATTCCTACATATGTGCGAATGGTGTCCGCAAACCCAACTTTGAAATGTATTCGGCTCCTTCCACGTTCAAATTCTTCCCAGCGAGAGGCTTTTCACAATTCGCTGAAGGCAAATCCCATTATCCAATCACTCATGGACATCGAGGACGAGAGGTGATTCTCAATACTTCTGTCTGCAGCGTTCAACCTTGATTGTCCGAATTTAGACCCTCCTCATCCGTTGCGGACACTGTCCGATCAGAACCTGCCCCCTTCACATACCCTGCAATACTTGCCGACGATCCTATTCAAGCAGACGCTATCTGGAGCCGCGTACTATTTTTCGCTATGCAACCTGGTGGATATCAGGCAAAGGATCAAATTTACAATTCCAACAATTCGAGTGTTCCCACCGGCGTTGCACCACTCCTGGTGTGCAAGATGTTTGCGGTATCTCATTATGACTTTGACACTGGCGCATTGCTGAATTCTATGATTTTTAGCGGCTCGGCACTCCGCTCTTTTACGCAAATGTTCGATTATCCGGAGCCAATTCATACGCTCTGAAACGCCATTTGAAACAGCATCCTTCCCTCAGGCAGCATGTTCAGACTCTGTTCATTGATGATGGCTACAAACCGGAGGACTTACGAAAGCTGGCTGAATACATGCCGGGGCTAAAAGAAGTCTATGCCGGTGCACTGGCTCCGGCTTTGCCCTGGAAGACGTTCGAGGGGTTCGTTGAATTGGCGGGAGCCTCTCTGCTGCGCCTCCATGGTGTGAAGATTGGTAAATCCTCCAAGAAGCCAGGGGTCAGTCCACAGATATTCGCTCGATTTTCTAAGATGCAGGAGTTTGGTTGGAACTCGAAGACCGAATTCGAAGCCAAAGCTCAAGGGATCCCGCTGGATGCGTTCAGTGCGCTGGTGACTCTCACGATTGGCGCATGCACCAATTCGTTCTTCAGCGTATTAACAAGCATGGAGTACGTGTTTGTTCCTTCTGAAACATTTCATGGAACACTCAATTTTGTATGGCAGTTTGCCCTCGTTGGAAACAGTTGTGTTTGACTCTGCCGATGTCGATGGGGCTGCAAAATTCTTCGAAAAACACGGCTCAAAGATCAAACAATTGACGCTGTTTGAGAATCAAATTCAAAGTCGACAGTTCGCGATATGGCGCAACTGTCCTTCGTTAACTACATTGGGGATCGCATGGGATGTCGATGTGTGACATATCTCTCTGTTCCCATTCATGTTGCTCACTGTCCACAGTTCCCCGCAAGCGCTTCCTGCGTTAAAACTCCGAAGATCCACGCATCGTTAGAGCGTATTGTATTCAAGTGCATGTCAAAGTATCATGGGTGACTTGTAGCACCTGTTTCAATGTCTCTGCATATACTGACCTTCTGAAAAGGCTGGGACAAACAGATGAAGAGCTACTTGGTCAACTGATGGAGAAATTGTGTTCTACCTCGTCTTTCCCTGCCCTGCGCGAGATCGAGCATCCGTGTTGCGTGTGGCCAGTGACTGGGTATGTCTTCGTTCATGTTCGACACAGTTTTTTTCCTGATCGGGCATGTTTTGTCAGCCCGGAAGTATCTCGCAGCAAATGGGCGGAATGGGCGGAGAGTTTGTTGGAGAGAAATGTGCACCTTCATGGGCCTGATGGTGTACGATGGCGGCCGCGGTTGAAATTCGTGAAGTATTCTAAATAATGGGACACGGTGGAATAGCGAAGCCTGTGCTAGAAGCCAATTGGCATAAGAATCACATCCCGTAGCCTTGTTTTACAGTATATCAAACTCGAGCTCATTTGAGCAAGCCATATCGTTCCTCGAAGTTTGACTCGAATACTGACCTTCGATCGGAGAGAATACGGAGGAATACAATCTAAATCCTGATCGAGTCGGAGACACTCGGTAGCTCACGGACAAACAATGGTGGGTATCACACCCAAGCCACCGCATGGACGTGGGTCCAAGTATGTAAGCGTCGGCGAACGTAAAAATACTGAGGTCTGGGGTTGTAATTTCTGGAAACATCGATTCCGATGAACGACTCGGTATGTTCCCACGGTTGAATTTTGTGTTCGCACCGGGTTCAAAGCGATAAGGAGTCAGATACTCATCGCGTTGAGATTTTGAATGAGAGGCTGCATTGCAGTGATATCACCCCGTTGGTGAGGGACAAGTCTGAGGTTGACGGTGGCGCGGGTGAGGAAGACACGGCCATGTCGTTTTGGTGGATACAATATGTGGGCACGTCAAGGTCAGCACTCGTAGTATCCTAGTATCCGGTACCCGCCATGTGCTACGTGTAAATAGAATGAGTAGTACACTGCGCGGCGAGGTTTATATAAAATTCTCACGGTTGGAGTTGGGACCGCCCCAAAAACACGGCAAGCTCAGTGTGAGATTCGGAGCTGTATGAGACGGACCCTGCAAACAGGCGCGCGCAAGTAATGAGGCCCCCGACGGCGGAACGGGGATGTGCCACGACGGAGGCGGGATGACTATATTATTTTCGCGACTTGAGTTTACGTAGGAGTTGGACATGGGGAAAATCTGTATGCTGTCAGCGTCTGTCTACATATATGTACGACGTTCATGTTATGTTAGAGGGATCCTGCCATCCGATGTTTGGCGGATGTCGAGCCACATCGACGCCGGAGGGCAGAGAAGGGACGACATATTACTTAATGGATGCCATGTCGATGCTACTAATCCTTCGAAGGTTAGGAACTTGGGAGGGGATCGTTAGGTGAAGTGTTGAGTCTGCTGTCGTAGCATAGATCATAATCTCGGAGAAGGAGAGTGTTTTATGCATACAAAGCGGAGGAAACGGATTGAGTAGTTTCCCAACACACATATGCTGACCTGCTCTTCGATAATGCAAGTTCAAGATGCGGGTTGATGAATCCCGATCAGGAATCAGTACATAATATTTCGAGATCCTCGCGCTGTCCCATCTCATGACGGACCGTGCGACTCCGATTCGAGGAAGGATTCGGAGGGAGTGTACACATTGTAACACACTGTCAAGACATGGCCGCGTTGACGCCCACGGTACTAGTTGTGGAGTGCGTGTGTTGCGTGTATTGTGTGCATCCTCGATATCCCACTGCTCGCGAATGTCTTCGGTTCTATACCCCCTTATTCCCGGGAAGAAGAGACGCGGCGCCCGAAATAATGATTCTCGCGGTCACAGTTCGGGGCAAGTACAGCAGAACGAGAAAACTTTGGCTCCCTGTAGTTGCCATTCGGAAGGGAGTGACTTACTGAGAGGCAGGCAGAGACATGCGGAGGCAGGATGCAATAGAATACCCACAGTTTCCGGGGTAAACTTGACGGTGGCGTATGATACTGGAGCACACGCTCGAACACGGACACTTTCCGCGGGAGTTGGGAGGGAGAAGGAAGACTTGCACTTAGGATCCGGGTTGATGTATGCAAGTTTTTTGTTGTCCGAGACGAAGGAGCCCAGCAATACGAGTGGATTTTGCCCAGAAACGAGTCAAGTGTGTACCGCCGTTGAAAATCGAGGCAAAAAAAAGAGAGAAAAAAAGAGCTCTGAGTGGATGATTCGTGGTATTCTCGCTTGCCTGAAGAGAGGTGAACATTGCTATAGCAGTAATAAATCTTGAAGTGAAGCAGCTGAAGATGAGCGTGCTAGACTGAAACGGGATGACAGGCACGAGGCAGTTGATGGGGGATTTATCACAGCCCTGGGAATTCGGTGATCTTGTATTTCTTCTCCCAAACCGTCTCCCTCGCCGTCGCTGCCGCTGCCGACGCCGACGACGGGCAGCCTAAGAGCCAGATGTGTGCTCACGACAGAGGCCTGCTCTTTCCCCCACCAGATACCACAAATACCCGCGCTGCTCGTCGACGCAGCGCTGACATCGGCGGCCTCAGTCTCGCGACACGCACCGGGGGCCATGGCGGCCACGGCTGGCTAGGCCATGGCGCAGACGAGCAGATCCAGTGCGCCCCTAGATTGTTTCGCAGATATCATCTGTGTTGAACGAATGATTTCACAGAACCCGATTCGCCGAACTGTTGAGCGACATGTACACTCAGACCCTCAACGCCGTAAACGAGCACACCGCTTCTTGGTATGTTATTGACTCCATGTCTTTGCGATGTGTTCAACTCGGTGCAGCGAATCGCCGTGTCTCCCACCTGAATCTCTTCCCCGCCTCATCGCCGCTCTTGAAGGCTGGAACTTTGAGCCCAGCACCCTCCCAGACGAAGACCACGTCGCAGCCAGTGCTGTGATATTTTTCAACGCTCTATTCCGTATACAGGGCATGGAGGAAGCTGTGGGTGTCGGTCCAGGTGCGTCTGTTCTGTTGTAGATAACAGCTAGCAAATTGATGTAATTCTTCTATTCCAGCTCAAATCCCTCCGTTCATACACCATCTTCGCCGTATCTACCGCACGCAGAACTCGTATCACAATTTTGAGCACGCCCTGGACGTTCTGCAAGCGACCTACTCGTATCTCCGTGCGGCAGACATGGTTCCTCCGCTCTCCATCCTCCTTGACCCGAATCCCGCTGCGACCTGGACGAGCCCTCGCGCATTCGATAGCGGTGATCTGGTAACGGTGCTGACAAGGGTCGATTTGTTTGTATTGGCCGTGGCGGCAATAGGGCATGATGTAGGGCATCCAGGGTGCGTTACCTCCTCCAACTCTCTTACCGTTGTTACGATATCTCTGCTCGTGAAATCTGCCTCTCTCCTTTCTGTATGCCAACACACGTTTGCTCATGACCTCTTGGCCAAAACAGATTTACCAATCTCTTCATGGCCAACGCATCTGCACCACTTTCTGCCGTATTCGATGGCCAGTCGCCCCTGGAACAACTGCATACAGCACTGCTCATCAGAGTGATGAGGGCACACGGGATGGGGCCGTTACTGGATGGAGAGACTGAGGGGAGCAGGGGGCGGGGGAACGACAGTGCAGGTGGAGGCTCTGAGGCAGAGACGGGCAAAGCGCACGGTGTGCGCCGCCTCCTCGCAGACATCGTTCTCGCGACGGACATGCGCGTCCATGCCCCGTTCATGGAGAGGTTTGAGGGGGTCCTGCCGGGTGCAAGGGATGCTGCGTCGGGGCAGGAGAACGCACAGTCGGGTGCGCAGATTCACGAAGAGCGGGAAGGAGAGAGCGGGAAGAAGCAGAAGACGGAGAAGCAAAGTTTGGCTTATAGACGGACGACGCTGTGCCAGGGCCTCATCAAGTGTGCTGATATCAGTAATCCGGTACGTTTCGTCTTGCTTCGTCACCCTTCCCCTTCGCCTCTATGCCGTCTCTGCGATACCACGCACCGCCGGCATCACTCTTCCCTGCATATATACACCCTTCAAACGAACTTTCTTTTTCGACTCCCACCCGATCTGATGCTCAACTTACTTACACATCGCACAGTCACGCCCGTACTACATCTCGAAACACTGGGCTGCGCTATTGCTCCGTGAATGGAACGCCCAAGCTGCGTTGGAGAAGCACCATCAGCTCTCGGTGACTGTCGAGGCGAGCGGAGAGCCGGTGAGGGAGGCGAGGAGTCAGATGTGAGTAGTCGTGGTCTGGACTATTTCCTGCTGCTCTGCTTTTTTTTTTGCAACAGCTGACACAAAAATATAATTGTAGGTTCTTCATCCCAGCATTCGTGAAGCCGTTGTTGGATCTGGTCGTGCGAGGAGTACCGGGTGGGTTTAAATCTTTTCTCGTCTCTCCAAGCCTTGAATAATCTCAATTTATCCGCCCGTCAACAGAAATGCAGCCCTATGTCATGCAGTGCGACCTTAACCTGTCGCTATGGACCGCGCGGTTGAAGATTCTGCAAGCGGCGGGGGAGGTCGCTGCCAGGCGTAGTAAGACTGAGGAGCAGAATGAGAATGCCAAGGGCGAGGGCGAGAAGGAGAAGGAGCAACAAACGACGCCGAAGGGCAAATCGGAGTCTCAGTCTGACCGACATCGAGTCGAGACGACGCCTAAGGGACAGACGCCGCCGCAGTCAGCTGTTACTACAGGAAACGGCGGAGGTAAAGAAGAAGAGAATGCAGAGGTAGAGGGAGAGGTAGAAGAGGTAGAAGAGGAAGATCCCTGCCCTCGGTATCAAGGCGCTTTTCCCCTCGCGTTGCCGCCGCCGAAATTCGGGAGCCACTTTTCATGGGCTACGGCGTCGGCTGTGTCGTCTCCTCGTGTGCCGTCCACTTCAAGGCCACCTTCCAGTTTCTCCATGGCAGTGCCGCCGCCGACCTCGTCTTCGTCGACCCCGCCGGGCTCGCCGCGCCTTGAAGCTCAAGCTCGACGATTCTCCCCGACACCGCCGTTTTCTTCTGGTGGCAATATCAATGGGAGGCGGAGGACGCCGTCGTCCGTGTCGAATTCGTCGGAGCGGAGGACGAAGGGGGTGGCGAGGTCGCGGGCGGTGTCGGGGGAATTCTCTTCGGATGATACGGCGGATCGCGATGGGGAAGGGGAGGGGGAGGAGACGATGTCGGAGGCGTCGTTTACGGCGTTTTCACCGAGTAGTCGTGGGTCGAGCACGACTAGTGCCAGTCCCGGGGTGAGGGACGATGTCGTCGGGAGGGCAGCAGACGTCGGGGAGCTGGGCGAAGGGGACGCAGAGGATGATCCTGAGGGCGAGGGCGAGGGCGAAGGAGGAAGCGAGTACGGCACCGCGAGCGAGATGTCGTCGTGGAATCCCGCTTTGTCCATGTCGATGTCCATGTCTATGTCGATTATGGCGGCAGAGGAAGAGGACGAGCGGACGGACGCGGGGACGGCGGCGATACGCGCTGCGGCGCGGTTGGCGGGGCTTAAGCCGTTTGGGAGTTTAAGGGGACACAAGACGGGGCCGCAACATCGGAATTCGTGGAGTCCGGCGATGAGGGAGGAGTGGGTTGCGAGGATGAATGCTGCGGGGGTGTCGTAGCCTGCAGGAGCATGGTTTTTCTGTGGGGGCGGGGTGAGGCGTGTGCACTTTGGCTGTGCTGTGCAGATAGATGCCCGTGCCGTGGGCGTGGGGGCGGTGGTGTGGCGTGGTGGGGGAGGATTGGTACGCTCGATGAGCGGATAGAAAGTTCTATCGGTGAGGGAAGAGGTCGGTAACCGCTGGGAGTCAGCCGGCAGGCACAACTTGGTTTCGGTCCGCTCCTGCGACCAGCAAGCACCACGAACGAAAAGCTCAAGACGCCGCTCCGCCGAAGACGAACGAACGTCCGACGCCAAAAAAGAATGATGAAGGCGACGAAAAACAAAATACGAAAACAAAACCGCCTTGCTCTGCGCTGCGGCAAGTGACGGAAACGACACGACACGCGCGCGTGCGGGAGGTTTGATTTGACAAAACTGTCCGACTCCGACGAACATTCGAACCATTCCTGTCTTTGGTTCTCCTATAAACCTGCTGTATCCTCAAACGACGCCTGCAGCGTCCCATCTCTTTCTTCCTGTTGTTGATTTTGGTGTTTCTCTTCTCTCTTCTTCGTCATAATTCGTATATATCTATTACATCGCCTCGCGGTGATCTGTTGTAGCGAAATAGTAGTAGTTAGTAGTAAGTAGTAGACCGGCGGCTCTCAGGTGTATTTGTGGTCCCCTTGTGTATTATAGGTTATCTTGGTTGTTTGCAACGGCGCTGACTGGGGAAGTGTTTGCCTACAAATGGCTGTGTAAGGCGAATCTCAAAGTCTTTGGCCCAACGGGGACCAGCACTTGAAGAGCTCGATATATCGGAGACGATGCAGACAAGCTCTTAGACGTGAATAGAACAACATGAGCGTCGTCTGCAAGCTCATAACTTGCCATTTTCTTGGAGTTTCGACGGGAAAGCCTGTCGTGTTATTTCCAAGATACAATGTGGGCCTAGCCGTCCAAATTTTGGTAGACTAGACCATAACGATAGTACAAAACACAGACCGCCTCTACCGCGCCGGCTTCGCCTGGCCCTCGTTCACCTAGATTTTTTGACATACTTGAGGCGCGGCCGCCAGTGGATACCGGCAGGACCAATGAGGTACAAGTTTCGCTCCAACAAACTCTCCGCCCACTTCACCCACCTGCTCTTCAATATCTCGGCACTGTAGAGCAGGTTTCATGAGCGAGCGTGCCGACAGTACAGTGACAAAAACCATACTCCGTTGTGGGCCACTCGCACCATGAATGCTCGATCTCGTGGAGAGCGGGGAAAGACGCGGAGGATGGTAATGCCTCAAAGAGTTTGGTGAGTGAAGTCTGATGCGGTCGCTTTAATCTGTGACCAAATGAGGGCGTCAATGACTCTATGCTGATTGTAGTGGGATGACCGACCGCGTATAAGAACTGCTAGGCACGAAAGAGATGCGCTTCACAAAGGCATATGCTTCGGGGAATGTAAGACAGGAAGCGCTGATTGGGTGCTGTAGAAAAGTAAGTAAAAACTCAGGCAGAGAGTATAGATGTAGCACTCACTTCGTCGTCACACGCAATTCCCAACTTGGTGAGCGAGGGGCAATTTTGTGCAATTGCGAGAGCAGAATCGTGAAGTTGGAATTCGGAAAGCGTTAGCTCCTTCAGCTTTTTACCGTGATTTTGGAAAAATTGGACACCGTCGTCAGCGGTGTCGCAGGTGAAGACGACATTTTGCAGTACGGGTAAGCTGTTGGGAGATCAACGGCGAAGGTGGGTATGGGGGGGGGGGGAAGATATGCGCACTCCATGAGAGCCAACACGGCTAAGAACGAGCTGTGACACTCAGCAATTGCCAGAGTCACAAGCGAGCCGAGACCACCTGTCGGGATCGAGGTCGGGGCGACATCGAACACTGTGCTGGAATCCCAATGAAACTCTTGTATCTTCGGAAACCGAGCAAATATCTGGGAGCTGGTACAACTATGAGGCGATTCCTTGATTGTTACACCACAAAAGGACTGCAGCGAGGTTCCAACCGATTCGCTTAGTTCACTGAATGTGTCCCATCCAAAGGCTGGGCACCGTTCATTAGCGTACACCTCCCTGAGGGCAGGTGTGTACTTGGCTATGCTCCTGGCAATCACATCGCCGATATCCTCGAGATGCAAAGATCTCACGTAGGGCCTTAGCGAAGGATCCCTTCTCAAACGAGATAACAACAAGCGAAGACTCGATTGGTGTAGAAGACCAATATGTGTGAAGAGATGGGCTTGACCAAGACGCTAATCGGTTTTTCCCCCAGTCAGCAATAGCTTCAGCCAACAAATGATGACGCACCGCAAACATCTTGCACACCAATAGCGGTGATAGACGGGATGGGGTTGGCATTCCGCGAACCTTCCACTGCGGGGGCGCAGAGAAAGTGAAATCTAGTACGCGACCCCAAATAGCATCCTCCAAGGTTGGAGTGGCAGTAAGCTGCGGAGGATATGCGAACGACGTAGGCGAGCTTTGCATCTCAAAGCTGAAAACCTGTTTCCATCGGTCATCCCACCTTATGAACGGGTCTAGGATAATGCGTTTTGGCGAGCTTGAAGAATGAGACCGAAATTGAATACGTTGCAAGCGTGGATTCTGGGCAACACTTCGGAGATATTGAGGGACATACACCGTGCTGCTGTCTTCCCAAAGCACGAGTGTTTCGAGAGCCGGAGCTGAGACTAATGCTTCGATGATATCACGACAAGATAGACTGGAGTGGCGATCTAGCGGCGTTTCGAATGTGGTCTGGAAACCTGGCATTGAATAAAATGAGAAAGATAAACAGAAAATGGATACCATTTGGTTCCACGTTAAAACACACTTCTTGAGCGTATCAAAGAGTCTGTGGCCTCCTGCGGACACTGAACAGAAACCCCAATCATTCTTGTGAACGTCAACAATGACCCGGACAGGATTGAGCAGATGCAGGCCGCGACACAGGCCGGATGGATTGTCAGACATAGGGATGTCAAAGGAGAGGTAGATATCGGTGATTTTTGGTGCGGCCTGCAGGACCTTGAACATGGACATGCCGAATCCGCCTTCCACACGGAGTTTCTTGATGAATTGGCCCAATTCAGGGTTTGCGGTCAACGCATTAGCCAATGCCTGCGCTTGGGCTCTGGAGCGTAGAGGTATCACGCTGTAGAGGAGGGGGGTGCCTACACGGAGCCAGGCTTTACAGACGACCAGATATGCTGAACTTGACTCGGAAAATCTCATGAATGGAGAACCATTTGGATCCGCGCTGTACATGGTAGCAAAGGCGGCATCTGGCACGCGCAAAGCAGGCGCAAGTATTTCAGAGATTATTTCGTCGGGCAGGCTGTTGTTGCTGGACATTGTCGAGGACGATGTCGACATGGGCGTCGGTCACAGAGTTTCTGTTACCGATGTTGTCAACTTTTGATAAGCTAGTTTGACTGTGAGTCTATGACTAGCGAGGAACGAGCTACAGCTTATAGCGTCTCAGAGAGACGCGTTGCGGCGCCAAGGGGGGCTGGGAGTAATAGAGGGTAATGGGTGAAAGAAACGGCCGGGCCGGGAGAGGCCGGAGAGCATACAGTACGAGAGTGACGAGTCACGCTCGCGTCACGTCTCCCGACTCTTCCTCTACAATGGCGCGTCTTGCACGTACAGCTTGAACTCGCTGCTGACTGACGCTCAGGATATAGATCCCCTTGCTGAAAGCCCTGCTCCTCGTCATGCCATTGAATCCGACGAAGAGGAAGACGAATACAATCCCCTTCATACACAACCAGTCACCCACTGTGCACCATTAGATATTCAGATCGTTGGCAATATCGCCTCTGTGCCCAGTCTAGTGATAGCTACGGGAAGCGTAGCAAAATATTGGGCTCGCGGAGCTGATCTGGGCGAACAAGTCGCGACGGTAGCGGTGGACAAAATTCAGGTAAAAAACGACGCGCGTCAAAATACTCGTTGAATTTCTGAATTTCGTTCATTAGGTCGGACTACTCTTCCGTCCAGCTTGGACCCAGGCAGCGGTTCTCGTTTCGGAGGTTTCTACGCGTCTGCCGCTGTGGGCAATGCGTGCTTACACCCGCGCCGTTCTTGGCGCCATCAAACCGACAGAGTAAGTTTGCAGGCATTGTGGGTACAGTTCCACAACTTATAATACCAGTGTCGCCTTGCTCGACGCATATGCCGCCTCCGTCTACATCTCCGACGCACGTACTACTTTCGTCGACGCGCCCCTGCGATATCTATCCACAAGCGCCCCGTCAACCACTTTGGTACTTGCTCAACTTCTAAAGCAACACCAGCGCTAATCTTCGTGCCACAGTCATCTGCAGCCCAGCCTTTCGCCACACCTAACCTTGTTCAGTCCACTTCTGCTGCCTTTGTTGCCCACCGCGCCGAACAGTCTGCCTCGGCCACACTACTGCTTGTTCCCGCCCCGCACATAACTCCTCCCGCCCCGCGCGAATTATCCTCTAGCGACTACTCGCTCTCAGGAGACACCACTTCTTGGTCTTCTGCCCACGTTCGCACTGCTCATGCTCTGCTTTTCGCCGAACTCGGCGAACAAGTAGCGTCTACTTGGAAGGAGCCGCCAGCTGAAAAACCGACGGCTGGGCGGGCAAGAAAACGACCCATCGATACTGATATCGGCATGTATATCTAGTCGGCAGCTTTCTCTTCTGTCATTGTATCAATCTTCCAACCTTCCAATGGAAACATCTCAGTCCGCTTTGTCACTTGTAAAGACATCGATAAAATTCTATTTGCGTCTCATACTTTGTACACGGCAAGCTCTACATGGCATAAGTGAGTGGCAAAGTCTTCGTTTCCTTCCAGCCAGCTTCCAGCGCCTCAACAACGTCTGCAGGCAGTGGCCCCTTGTCCAAATCATCCAAGTTCTCTTCAAGATGCTTCAATCCCCTTGGACCAAGGATGACAGCGTCACCAAATTTCTTCTTGAGCACCGAGTGATGCGCGAGCCATCGCAAAGCCGCCTCGCTCTCGGTAATGCCGTGGGGCGCAATCGCGGCGCGCAACAACTCGATCGCAGTGAAGTTGGCGTCGTTCCAGAAGCGCGCGCGCTGATGTGTTGCAAAGGGGAGTGCTGGATTGAAACGATCGACCTCAGGGAACTCCGTCTGGCCTCGGGTGTAGCGCGAGGTGAGGAAGCCGCCGGCCAATGGGTTGTAGACATAGAAGCTGATATTGTTGTCCCGCAGGCATGGGATGAGCTCATCCTCCACGACGCGGTGCTGCGCGTTGTAGACGCCCTGGTACACGGAGGGCTTGACCCAGCTATTTTGCTTGCAGATGTCGCAGATCTTGGCGACCTCCGCCGCACTGTAGTTGGAGAGCCCGAAACGCTCGAACTTTCCCTCGCTATGGATCTTGTTGATCTCGCGGAGCGTGTCCTCGACCGGAACACTGTGGTCGGGCGCGTGGAGGTAATAGATGTCGATCTTGTCGGCCTTCAGCGCCTCGAGACTGAGGTTGAAGGCGGTGCGGACATCGGCCGGCGAGTGGGTCAACTCATCGGGGGTCAACCTTTTCGCATTCAATCACTTCATCATGAAGGTTGGGGAAGACGGAAACGTACCAGGTCATGTTCTTGCCCTTGGTCGGAAAGACTTTGGTGGAGACTTTGAGGCCACGCGCCTGCCATCCGAAGGATCCCAGCATTTGCTCCGAGCGTCCACCTGCGTACATACGCGCGGTGTCAACCTCGCTGTGCCCGTGCTTTTGGAACGCGTCCAGGAGCTTGCTGGCTGCCTCCGGCTCGGTCACTGCGCCAAAAACTCAGTTAATGCATGAAGATTCTGACAAAAAAGCAGAAAACCTACCCATATTGCCAAAGAGCATGGCTCCGAACACGACTGAGACATTGCTGGTTGGTTTCGCAGACATTGAGATTTATTGGGAGGATTTCTGTTTTGTGAGTAGGACTTGGGGATTTCACGTCGCGTCGCGTCGGTATTTATTCATCTACCCGGAAAGGCATCCGAGAGGGGTAGTCAGCGGAATTTGCTCAGAACGAATTCGTGGACCTCGGGACAGCTACCGAGCGGTCTGTCAGCTTCACTTTCGTAACAACGCTGGGGTATCGCTGTGAATCGGAGTTTGAATCTTTGGTGTTCAACGATTAAATACTGGTGCTGTGGGCAAATACTGCAGTAATACTGAGGATTATGTAAGAATTAGGCCGTTTTGGGAATTCCGTGATCTTCCGTTGATCTTCCGCGCCATCCGAGCTCAATTTTCGATTCAATGCACCGTTCTCCGTTATTCTCTTGGGTCCAGTCGCATTTTTCACTCTGTGATATAACTATGAACCTACACTGAATATGTATACGACAAAATTGTAGTAGCAGTTGGCATCAGACCCAGCACCGGTGATTCCGGGGGTAATTTGAATGTTGTTTCGATTTCGGGGAATGAAATTGCGCTGGTAAAGGTTGTTTTAACGTGTTCGACAGTACAAAAGTCCCAAAGGTTTACAAAAGAAACCCAACACAAAGCGCCCAGAAGCCCTGTACGCCAACTGTACGCAGTTACCAGTGTTTGGATTTTCTTTTCGGAATCAGACATCACAGCTCCGGCTTTGAGTGACCAGGGTGAGTACTGTTCGTCTTAGACTTAATTTGAGCTCTCCTTGACGTCCAACTTTGCTCGGGCGGCCTTCAGCATCGCGATTCAGTTAACACGATCAGGTTGATTTGATGTCACGCACAGTGACCTGCGTGACTTTCGCTGTTTGCCGGCCTGAATAAACCATTTTGGGATTCAGTATTTGGCATCGGCAGGGTGCCGAGCATCCAGAATAATCGAATCGGGCAATTTCGAGCAGTATTGCTGTGAAGCACGTGCCTAGTGAGCACAAATCCTGGACAGCGCGCCGCAGGCGGAGAAAATTTAATTGAACATCCCGGCACCCAGATTTTGGGTCTAGGAAGCCTCTAAGTCTATCCTTTGAACTACAACTGAGATTCTTCTTTCTCTCTTTTCCTTCCCTCCTCCTCCTTCCTTTTTGGGATTTTTTTTTTTCATTTTTCTCTTTTCGGATGCCCACAACATCAGTATTTTGCCAGCAGGTTTTGCGCGTTGCACCACGTTCTGACTACCACATAAAAATCTCTTCGCAGCCTGTTCTTCCGTTTGAACAATTCAAGCCCAAATTTCTAGACCCAAGCACTTACGTAGCGTGGTGCCATGGTCGAACTGTAACAGCCGCTCAGTGTTGTAAATTCCTCCGTACGTAAGTACTTCCAACAATGCCTATGCAGCAACATTGACATAAGACCGGTCGCGCATCCTCCGCATGAATTCTCGGGACAAACTTAGTCCAAACACAACTTTGAGGCATGGAACGAATCGTTTTTAAGGGACATGCCAGTCCTTCAAGTCCATCACATTTTCATTCCTCATCATGAACTTCCAAAGCTTACCTCTCCCATTTCCGAAATTCCCTCAATCGGTAGAACTCCTCAGACCCGTTCGACAATGCGGGTGCGACTGCGTTGCGGGCTGCAAGTGCGATTGCCCATGTCGTGACCACTGCACATGTGCAGCTCGATGCGATGGCGCTTGCGCCACCTATCTGTCGCGAAATCTGGTTGTTTGTATTGACGACGCTGAGATTGGCTTGCCGGTTCGTGCCAGTTTATACTTTCAGAACATTGTTGTCATATTAAACGCTCGTGTCATCTTCAAGACCAACGTCGTACAGCTTCGTAGCCGAGTGGTGCCTGATGCAGAGCAGCTCACCTACTATGACTCTGTGTCCGACAACAGGTTCAAATCTACTTCAAGCGACGAAGGAATCATCAAGTTCATTCTCCGGGGAATTGAGAACACAATTCATCGAGTTTTCCATCGGTATAGCTTTACTTGTAAGGTTCATTTATATGCGCTCATTTCCTTCCGAGTCCAGTAATAACAAGGATATTGTTTTAAAAGCCTATCGCTGGATAAGCGAGCATCACAAGCCCGGCGACAAAATATTTCTGTTTGGTGCGCAGCTAATATATTCGGATCTCTGGACGAATAATCACCTTTAACAGGTTTTGCCAGAGGTGCATACCAAGTGAGAGCGCTTGCCGCCATGATTGATATGGTGGGACTGATTTTTTTGTTTTCGCGGTCTTATTCAATGATGGTCATAGGTTGGCCTGGTTAATGCTGGAAACGAAGGACTGCTTGTACTGTTTGTATAGATTGTCGAGTTGTCTTATTTCCGCTAACGTTCCCTTCAATCAGAGCATATACCAATTTCCTCAAAATGCAACAAGGTCAGGACTCATCTCCTCATAACATTTGTTTCATCGTTGACTCAGCTTCGAACAAAAAAGCAAATGCGCTCAAGTCGAACGTCGATTTCAAGGCTACCTTTGCTCGAGACCTCAAAATTCATTTCGTCGGCGCATGGTGTGGCTTAATCTTGCCCAAGTTTTGTTTCCACATTTTAACTACGTTTGCAGGGACACGATTTTACCTGCTGGGGTGCCAGAGAATCCCTGGCCCGTGGGATCAACCGTAGACCATGCTTGCATCTTTCGCCATGCCTTGGCGCTGGACGAATGTCGGTTGAGAGCTGTTACCCTAACCCCGACCCCACCAAACGCCGCTCACAAGCAGCCGAAGGACGACGCTGCCAGCGACGATACTAGAATCAATCATGACGGAGGCAATACGATTGAGGACACTGAATCTAAATTACAGCCCCGTGGACCCTCTGACGTTCAACTCACTCACAATTCGAAAAATGTGCCCAACGCCACAGAAGTCTGGTTTCCGGGAAAGCATGTTGATATGTGAGTCTTTCACGGTGTAGTTTCATTCCATAGTTGTTTTGAAATGTTTACTCCTCCGTGACAGCGGTGGCGGTTTGCACTCTGACGCGCTTCTTTCATTCGTTCCCCTTATGTGGATGGAAAGTGAAGCAGAGTCTGCCGGACTTCGACTGCGCCCACAAGATTCTACAAGTATCATAAGGGAGCAGTTCCGACAATATGGACCAAAACGGCACTCAAGCACACCTGATTTGTCCGATTCGACGAAGCGCAAACCTCGCGGTCTCTCTGAATTGAGGTAAGAACTTCTCGTATATACTCTATCACTCCAAGATGACGCGATTGCCC
Organism: Favolaschia claudopus; assembly: GCA_037176885.1. Lineage (NCBI taxonomy): Eukaryota > Fungi > Basidiomycota > Agaricomycetes > Agaricales > Mycenaceae > Favolaschia > Favolaschia claudopus. Next base: position 1,439,015 of record JAWWNJ010000011.1, on the reverse strand, counting down.
TTCAAGGAAAATTGGGCTTCCTAATGGCATGACTCGATCGATATCTCGTGGGCAACGTATCCACGCGTCGGTAGCCCTGATGCCTAAAGATTATCGGCCGAAGGCCATATTTCAGAATGGCCTCGGTATTCGTTGGGAAAACCTAGTCGGTCAAGACATAGAACAGGGCGATTTCAGCTGGGCCTCTCGATATGGGACCCTTCTGGAGATGAATCTATTCGACCGGTCTTCCACGTTGAGCACCGTCAGAAACCTGGTTGCGTTGTGGAGCGCAGACGAACCCTCGGACAAGGAGCCTCATTGGATCGGGTGTCTGGCTCTCATGGCGCTTTCCGGGAATTTATCCACCGTCTGTCTTGTCTCTCCAGATTTTATCTGGGACGAAGATCCAGCAAAGGAGCTTGGTTGTGCTGTGAACTTCTTCCAGCGATTGACAGATCGGCAGCCAACTGTGTTTTGTGGGGATCTTGCAGAAACACTGGAAACGCAGGGTCGTTACTTTCATTTGCGTGGCAGAGGCGACGCCGAACAGCTCTTCGAGGATGCTCTGTCTATTCGCAGGACCAGTGTTGGGAAATTTGGGAGATACAAGCTAGCGGCCACTTTGACTTGGCTGGCTTCTCATTCACTCGCCGCACAACAACCCCAAAAAGCACTCCTCATTTTCGAAGAAAGCGTCGAAATTGTACGCTCGCTTATCGCAGAAGACTATCGACTTGCGTTCCCGCTTTTCGCCGATTTACAGCGCAGTTTCGCTTCTTGTTTGACGACGCTCACCGAGAATGATCTGTCTTCCGCGTTGAGGGTGATTCAAATCATCATTTCTCTCAGCAGGAAGATCGCGATGTCATATCCGCAGTATAACTTCGTTCTCGCGGCAGCATTGCACGATCGCGTCTTTGGCTTTATCGCCAAATTTACACCCGATCCTGACATAGCAGAGGAGTGCATAGATTTTTTTCGAAGCTTGGAGATACACGATCCAAAGCATAGCGTTCGGTTTGCAGATGCCCTCTACAATTTTTCAAGCTGTCTCTTTATTCGTGGGCAATACGAGAAGGCACTGTGCGTTTCACTCGAAGAGACTCGGGTTCGCCGCAGATTGCCTAATAAGCAGCATCTTGTAACCTGCCTCATCAATCTTTCACGCTGCCTTGGCGCTACAGGAAAATCGAAAGCAGCGCTCGATGCGGCTGAAGACTCGGTTCGGATTTCTCGGAGACTTTTGGAAGAAACTACGGCTTGGGAATCCGAATCATGCGTGGTGGACAGCCTGAGCAATCTCTCGTGCTGGTCATCCTTCGATCCCAGGAGATGTGAAGAGACGCTCGAGGCAGCTCGGGAAGCCGTTAGCATTCAACGGGGTCTTTTCAGACACTACCCGGTCAATGTTTTCAACTCGCGTCTTGGCGTCTTGCTCCATAACCTTTCTGTCGGTTTTTCAAGGGCAAACAAGAATGAAGAAGCGTTGCGCACGGCGGAGGAAGGGTTGAGAATTCGGTGTCTGACATGTGACGACGGAGATCGTATCCTCGCGCTGAGTCGAGTTGCATCTTGTCTCAAAGCAGTTGGGAAACTCGACGAAGCTCTGCAAACAGCCGGAGGTTGTCTCAATGTCGTCAACAAACTTGTACTCTCGGGGCACAACTATGATTCGGACCTCGAACGAATGAAACTCCAGCTGGCTGAGGGCTTGTTCACTGTTTCATTTTGCTTACCCATGAAAGAAGCACTTCAAGCTGCCAGGGAGTCCGTTGCGATCTATCGCAAATGTTTGGTCAAGTCTAGATCACCGGTGCTGCAAACCATATTTGTGCGTGCCCTGCTCCAACTCAGTGGTCTGCTTCTTTCAAGAGAGAAAAATGATGAGGCACTGGGATTGGCTGTTGAAGCAGTCAACATCGGAAGCGGGCTCGCAAAGGATTGTCACTCGGCCTGTCTGTATCATTTATCTCTCTGTCAGCAGACTGCAGGAAACAGAGAGCTTGGTATGAGTTTCGCACAAACTTGTGTGAATTTGCGCCGCGAGCTTGTGGAAGAGTACGGGACATGGCAGTTCAAGGAGAACCTTGCCGATGCGCTTTTCAATCTGTCCATGTTTTTCTCCTCTCCGACAGCTTCCGACATTGTTCGGGAAGCCATTCGGTTTCAGCGTCAAATTGGCGAGGAACTCGTGCCTGAAGTTTCTTGGAGACGATTGGCGGATGGGCTGCAGAATCTTGCTGCACACACTTTGCTCACTGGTCAGATTGAAGAAGCGCTTTGCTCCGCCAGCGAAGCTGTTGGTTTGGCGCGAAGGTTGGCTGAAATAGATCCGGGTGGGCAAGTTTCTAGACTGGTAAATGTGTTGTACACATACGCCAATGTACTATGTGAACACGGCCTGTACCAAGATGGATATATCGCAGTTGTGGAGGCCGATATATTGCGCGTGTCGGTTCCATCTGAATCTATGATCGCCTTTTTGGAAGCAAAGGCATCGTATATGTCCACGCATGCGAGATGTCTTGTTGGTCTAGGGAAAAAAGATGAGGGGGTTTCTGGATTGCTCGACGCAATCGAGCTGTACAAAAGTGCTCTCAATGACCAGAATGCTTTGCATGTTTCCGCCTTTGAGTCATTTCCATGGTTCCTCAAGAACATATTTATGTGCATCGCGGGGATACTAGATCGTGACAGCTTAGAGGCTGATAAAATTACATCGGAGGTGGTCGCTCTGTCTCGGGTAATTGCCAGACAGTATCCAGACAGATTTCAAGAGTGTATGGAGGAATTACTGGTGCTTCATGGGCAGGATTTGTCTCGCGTCGTAAATGAACCGTGATTTTTCTGGCAGCTGTATTCGTAGCCCGTAGTATTTATTAGATCTAGAGTCAATTTATGACCTTATTTGACTCGATGGCAGTGAACAAGTGTGGATGGTTTGTTTTCAACATTGTTTCAACATGGATGCAAATTTCAACCGTGAGAAAGTCCTGATTACATCAAATCGCGATCACCTGTCCTGCCCCATCACTTTGCCCATGCGTTGCGACTCGTTGGTGCCTGTTGGTGCACCGACGGGCCATTTTACTATTAGCTGATTGGCGGACAGAATTCAAATTTACTTCCCTGAATGCGTGAGGAGTTACGATCTCAGCACACTAATAGTAATCCAAGTTTTCCAGGTTTTGTGGCCGCTGCGCTTGCCCTGCGCCTCCCGGCCAGGCATAATGGGTTATTTGTAGTGATATTGAGGCACACGACACTGGGGGATGCGGTCAGGGACACCGACAAGTTGACAATGTACTACTACACCCGCCGTCGACGCGAACGGTTTCAAGACGCATAGCTACACCCTTTAACTCCTTTGGGTTTGCCGACCATATTTATATCGTGACGTACTACCCGACTCGGATCCCGACAGCTCTATTTGCATCCTACCTTCGCGCTCCCATCCTCGCCCACAGCAAATTTTCCATGTACCAACTCGTATATGTTCTATTCGCATGTCTGGCAGGTTTGAACGTTTTTGCCGCGTCGGTAAGAAAAACGATCCTGTTCCTGAAGCTGCGAAAGCTGACGACTAAGTACATAGGTCTTCGACAGAACAACTATCGCCGCCCCAGACAACTCCATCAATGTTGACTTCATCGAGTTTGGCGCGATTATGACCAATCTACGCGTCAAGAATAAGCGGGGAAAGCTCGTAGACGTTGTACCAGGCTTCGACGATGCTTCGCTTTATGCGGAGCAAGGGTTTTGGCATATGATAAGTTTTTCATTCGCTTTCTGACCGCCGCTACTTACCAACTTCTCCCTTACAACGGCTGTATTGGTCGGTATGCCAATCGAATCAAGAACGGTGCGTGCTTCCCTTCAGCGTTCCCATAAAGTGGACTCAATCGTCGGCACTGGCAGGAACATTTTCTATACCGATTACCAAGGATCCGCAGCCAGACGGCCCGAATGTCTACCACACACCACTCAACGATAACAACGGTAAGATGTTGCTCGGTGTATTTTCGACCTTTGCTAGATCTGCTCTCCAGGTCAGGTTGGTCTACTCTCCACTGACCGGACGAGCCGTGCCTAACGTGCTGCGTCAGGATACGATTCATGGTGGTATCGGATGGGACCTCCAGAACTGGACTAGGGTGGACAGGTCTCCGACGAGCGTGAAGTTTCGGTAAGCATCGCCAATTATCGAGAATACCTGCCTCCAAAATACGCTCGCCAGGCGCACCGATGCCGCTTCGGAAAATGGGTTTCCGGGCACGGTCATTGTCACCGTACGTCTATTTTCCCTGATCTATATTGTTTGACTGCATTTTTCGCATAGGCGACATACAGCGTCCGGAACGGCGGGGTTCTCGATATGCTGGTCCACGCAACTGCAAGCGAGAAGACGCCAATTATGGTCACCCATCACGATTACTTGTGCGTAACTTTTCTTTCGTAGACTAAGGTAAACTAAATATTTTATAGCAACTTGTGTATCGAGGATGGCTGCGACGACAATTTTGGACACACGCTCCAGGTCTTCGCTTCAAACAGACTCGAACTCGACGGCCTTTCTATTCCGACTGGAAAATTGCTCGACGTTACCGGCACACCTTATGATTTCCGTAACGGACGCGCACTCGGTGCGGTATTCGAGGAAGATCCCAGTGAGCGTTTCCTGAGATTTTCAGCTGCCGAGTTGGATTGAACGCAACATGGGCTCAGACTTCGTGATCTACGATACTCCTCTGATTTATGACAAGCCCCCGCATGGTAACCATTTGTCCGAGCGACCTGTGACGCTGTACAGCAACGTGTCGGGAATTCGGTGAGTGTGAATAATAATCCTAACGCAAACTTAGACTGAAAGCCGTGATATTCATAGGCTCGACATCCGCTCAAATCAGCCTGCAACGCAGGTGTATACGGGCCCGCTTTTAATCCCGCGGAAAGCCGCTCATGGAGGGCCGGACAAGCAGTATGGGTGGAATTCGACTGTCGCGATTGAGCAGGAGGGCTGGCTTGACGCTATCAATACGCCTGAATGGAACGTGGATCAGATTTGTGAGTCGATTCTATTTTACTTGATCTATAAGTTCATTTTGGAAATGAACTAATCGCCACTTGGATATATAGATTCCCCGGAGAGACCGTTTACGTGGAAGACAGAGTACAGGTTCTCCGTTGTGCACTGATGTCAACATCCCTAGTTGTTTTGTACGACGGTTGACTTCCAACTGTGGGAATGTTGGTAGAAAAACTGGATGAATGCTTTTTGCTCGAGTCCGGGTATCATGGTAATTGTTAGCAAACATACATGACCGATTGAAGCTCAATATTGCGAATACTTGACTGCATTGCAATAGTTACCTGTGCATTCAGGTGCGAGAATCGGAGATGCCAGTAAAATGTTTGCAACCCAACCTTAGCGCTCTCCTAACCTCTCCCGAGTCCACAGGCTCAATCCCTATGACATGAAGTTACTAGCTCCGTAAATTTCTGGGGCTCCAGGGCCTGGAAATTACGAAAAGCAATGCTTTTGTTGATCGATGGTCGACGAGCCTGCCGGAGGCTTGCTGGCACTGTTCCGAGATGTCGAAGGGGCGGGCCTATGGCAACCGCGATCCGTCCACTTTCAGAAAGGTGAATTTTATATGCAGGCTGGTAACAAGCCTGGCGGAAATTTTGGATTTTCGTCAAAATGCAACCGTGGGAACTCTGGTTGTCGAAAATATATATGTTTTGACAATTTGGACTGCGTTTTTTAGTCAGTGCTCGACCATACACGTGCATACGCAGTAGAATACGTATTCATATGGTGTAGGGTTGGTCCGAGTTGTTCTGGCTGTTTCTTTCGAGAGTCGAGACGCTGTATCTTACTTGATTCTTTCTGGGTGGAAAAGGAACGCGGACACGATGTCGGGAACAAATCTCTCTCATTCTCATGAAACGACTCATTTTGAAGTCTCCTCAACACTGTTCCTGATATATAATCAAGCTTGATCTCTGACCCAGAGATGTCCAAAGTTGGTAGTTTCTCACTGGACGGGAAGCATTCTACTAGTAATCTGAAATTTCAGCCAGTGTTTTTTCAAGCTGGCAATACGAGTCGTACGACCAAGTAATACGGGTCAACTGCAGGGCCTTCAGGATTCGAAACACCCACTGGCACCCCCGCCACGTATGGTATTTCGACGGAAAGGAGCCCTCAGGGTCCTTGAACATGAAAGCGTACTAATTTTCTGTTGCGTTAGAATTAATGGAAATATCCTCACGAACGAATGTGACTGACCTCCAATCGATGGTTGAAGAGAATGATGAAGCTTTGCAGGTGGAGAAGTGAAGTTGAGACAGCTAACCATTGATATTCTTTGCAGCCCAACTTTGAAATAACGGATTGAAAGTTGCATTGATGGTTGCGAGAAGATGAGTACGCGGACGGCCCTTAAAAAATAATCTGGTAGCAGATGATGCAGTCTTAAGAACTGTCTCATCGACGAAGAATTCGGTTGTTACTACTAGTACTACCAAACCTTGACCAAACCAAACGACCAGTCTTTTCTCGACAACAATTAGTACTTGGTGCTGGCTAGGCTCTGCTACGTATCTGACTGGGTGTACAACAAGTAGCAGTTGGATATTCTGGGCGTTGAAAGTGGGAAGACAACGTGATTATCATTCCCTAGCGTCTGCATACAGTGCTGAGTTGCATTTGAGCGAGAACGAGGAATGCCCAGAGCTAAATCAAATCCTGGTGTAGATTTGCTTATGAATTCATGAATATATTGGATTAAAACAGCCGAAATGGGACCGCAATCAATGAACTGAATGCCAAGAATGGATCTTACCAAATTTGGATTTTGGACGAGTTTGTGCGTGTTGTGCATTGGCGTTTGCTGACGCCGCGTGATTGGAAACGAACTTTGAGGATAGACGCTTTGCTAGTTTCGGATAACCTTTGCTTGGACTCTTCGCCATGGCGTCTTCATCGGACGGGCTCGACGCTATGTTCACCACCTCGTTTTCCTCTGCAGGCGACATGAAATACCACCTACAATCTCTGCTTGACTCGAAGGAAAAGCAGCTCCAGCAGGCCGGCTCTTTGGGCCAACGGGTCCTAGCCCAGCAGATGGAGCTCGAGGAGCGCATCCGCCAGCTGCAAGAAATAGATGCGGACAAGCTTGACGACGACCAGATCGACGACGACGCAAGGGATCGTTACCGCGAACTGGCAGAGACCCTAATGTCCTGGGACAAGGAGAACGCAGAGCTTTCAAGTGCCTTTGGCTCACGAGTGGGTGGCAAACTCATTCTTTTGGGTATTCTTTTTCATGTCATTCGTGCTAGAGACCCGCATCGCCGCCACCGTCGTCTTTCTCGCTTCCTGACGAGAATAGCAAGCCCAATGCCAAGACACCCGTTGCCACCAGCGCTGCAGCCCAGTCCCGCCGCGCAAAGAATGCCGCCCATCGTGCTGACGACGTCGGTCAGTCTTTCTTTTGCTCCTGACTCGTCGGTACACTAAGGCTATTTCAAAGAATTCGCTTTCGAAATCGGCTCTGGTCTTCTCACCGAGGTTCGCCGCCTCCAGAGTCTTCTCGGCGAACGCGACAAAGCCATACAAGATATGAAAGAGGAAAAGGACGATCTGGAGAAGAGTGTGGAAGCCCTTCGCGCAGCTCTACGCCAGCAAGAGTCCAGTACAGGTGAGTTGCACGCGACCCATCCGAACATGTTTTAACAGCTATGCTAGATAAATACAAGGAAGAAAACTGGAATCTCGAAGTCACCCTCCAGGAACTCCGCACTCAGTTATCGGCTGCCACTTCGGCCGAATCTGCTTCTTCACTCAAAGCCGACCGTCTCGCCGCGCAGCTTGCAGCGTCCCTCCAAGCCGCAGAGACCGCCAAACATGAATCCGAGCGCCTGTCAGGCGTCGTCGAGGAGATGAAAGCGAAACACGAGGCCGATGTGGCCACCCACCGCAAGGCCGCCGCGGGGCTTGTGCGCGACAAGAGTGATTTACAAGGCGTTGTTGACCGTCTTAAGACCGACGCAGCTCGCGCTGGCCGCCGCGGCCTGCTTTCCTCTCAATTCGGATCCCCTGTAACACCGAACGGCGCGTCGGATGATCTGCTGACGCCAGCGCACGCCGACGACGATGTGTTTGCCACAGGTGGCGCTCCGTCGACTCGTGCGCGGCGGACTGCTTACGATGAGCTGGACGACGGCGAACTGCTTGATTCGCCTGACGCCAGTCCTATCCCGCTCAAGGGGCAGGAGAGCGAGCTGGAGGTGTTACGTCAGAAGCTTGCTCACGCTCAAAGGCAGATCAGCACTCTCAAGGGCACGTTGCGCCGCGAAAAGGAAGGGCGGCGTGGAAGCCCGATGCCGCCGACCGCAGGCGAGGCTTTGGCGTACGAGGATGAGGAAGAGGATGCAGACGAAACGGTGGCAGAGAAGAGCTCCTCCCGGATGCGTCTCACTCCGTTCAAGGTCGGCGGCCGTGGACGCGGTGGAAGGGGTCGGGGAGGACGAGGCGGCATGTCGTTGGTGCAGCGTTTGGGCATGGCCGCCGCCTCACCCGCAGCCTCCGACACCGGCTCATCCACTTTCGCTGTGGACTCGGACGCCCCGCCTGTACCCGCCATGCGCCTCACAGACTACGATGACGTCGACCCCGAGGAATCTGCGTTCTTCCAGAGCTCGCAAGAGGATATGCGTGAAGACGAGATCATTCCTGAGGAAGAGGAAGAGGAGATCCCTGAGGAGGAAGCACCACAAAATCGGCGGATCAGCGTCGATGGGAACGGTATGGACCCCGCTTTCACTTATGGCGACCACAGTCTGTCTCGTACGCCCTCTTTCGCTTCCCCGTTACGCCAAATGTCTGTCTCTCCCGCGAGCGCGCCTCGGGCACGGCCGAGAAGAGGGCGGGGACGTGGGCGGGCGGTGAATGGTGCTGGTCGGCCAGCTAGCCTCGTCAAGGCGGCTGGCGTACTTGCAGCCGAATTGGGTGCAGACGACTTCGTTGAGGATGAGGTGGAGACGGCTGAATTGGCCACTCAAACTGACTTTGTCGAGCCGGAAGAGCGGGTAAGAGAGGTGGTGGTAGAGAAGATTGTTGAGAAGATTGTTGAGAGGGTTGTGGAAGTCCCGGTGGAGAAGGTGGTTGAGATTGAGAAGATTGTGGAGAAGATCGTAGAGGTGCCGGTGGAGAAGATTGTTGAGGTCGAGAAGTTGGTGGAAAAGCTTGTCGAGGTACCGGTGGAGAAGATTGTTGAGGTGGAAAAGATTGTCGAGAGGATTGTTGAGAAGATCGTGGAGGTGGAGGTGGAGAGGGACACTGATGAGATGGGGATGCAAACTTCGCCTGTTCGGGAACGTCGGACAACCCTTGTACCTGGTCGATCTCCCACCGTCACTCCTCGTCGCAGTGGCGCTTTCCTGGCCGATACTGGTGGTGATGAAACTGAAACCGATGGCGAGACGGAGACGGATATGGAGGACTACCAGGATGCTCGGGGAAGTCTCCGTCTCGAATCGCGCGCGTCAACTCACACGGCAGAGTTCCATTCTGCTACGGGCGGGTTCGCCAGCTCAAGGGACGACTTCCATTCTTCCCGTGAAGACTTCCATTCGGTGATGACGATGACGGATGCAGATGCTGGTGATGTGGAAGAGGACGGGCAAGAGAGCATCAAGGCATCCGATATGCGCCGTCCCTCGTCGTTCTACGCGGCGGCTGCTCCTGCACGGACATATGTGGATCAGGGCGTGGATCCCGCAAGCCCTGTGATAGAACGGCCACCTTCGCCAGTTGTCGCTGCTCCAGAGCCTGTTAAAGCAGGGCCCAAACCCGAGGTGAAGGAGATGTCCATTCAAACCGAGCCATGGACACCTCCTGCCCCGCCGGCCGCCATCACGCCTCCAACGCCGGTCAAGGCTGCGCCTTCGTCCGTTCCTGCGTCTCCGGCGATGTATCGTGTTGGTGCGGGTGGGCAGCAGTTCCAATTTATGGCTCCGGCTGTCGCTGCTGCCGCTGCCACTGCCGCCGCGTCCACCAGCCTTGCCCCGGCCCCGGCCCCGGCCCCCGCCGCCGCACCCACGCCGCGCGATGCTCGCGATGCTGGTCCGGTGTATGGCGTGGGCAACAATGTTTATCACGCTCGTGCGCGTAGCTCCATGGACGATCGCCGACAATCTATCGACTCGGCCATCTCGTCGGTCCATGACGTTGAGACGCGCTCGCGTGTGCCTTCAAATGATCTTCCCATAGTAGATAAATCCCGACCTCCTACCATGGCACTCCCTCCTCCGCCTCGCGCTCCGCCGCCGCCTGGAAGCATGCCGCCGCCTAACTTCATACCCGACCGGCGGCACGATATACCACCCCCTCGCCCCTCCTCCCCGCCGCCGCCTGAACTGATCCAGCGCGCTACGACGCCGACATTTGGGTCGATGTTGATGCTGCCTCCTGGAAGCGCGGGCAAGAGTACTTATGTCCGCCAGCACGGATCGAGTATGCCGCCGTCAGCACAAAGTCTTCGACAGCCACCGTCGACGAGCAGCTTCCGTTCGGCAGCAAACGCTGCCCAGTATGCGCAGAATGCTGCGAATGCCGCCTTCTCTCCAGGTCGCAGAGAGCAATCCACGGTGTCTCTGGTTTCCGAGCGTAGTCGTGCCTCGCCACGCTCGTCCATGTCTTCTGATCACAATCCTTTCCTGAGCCGGTCGCAAGTAATGCAGCAGCAGGCGCAGGCAAGGAATGTTGGGCCATTGACACCGAACAATCGTGCTGCCAATACGACCATTGAAGCTGATCGGACGATTGGGCCAAATGCGGCGACGGATCCTACTATCATCCATGCCATTACGCAGACGATGATCGGTGAATTTTTGTACAAGTATACGAGGAAGGCGATTGGGAAGGGGTATGGCGAGCGGAGGCATAAGCGGTTCTTCTGGGTTCATCCGTATACGAAGACGCTGTATTGGAGTTCGGCGGATCCGGGTTCGTCGAATGTGTCGGAGTCCAGTGCAAAGAGCGGTAATTCTGCAGTTTATTTATCCCTTCTATGTTAGCTGAATTTCTTTGCAGCTTACATTGACGGTGTGCGCTCGGTTCTCGACCCGAACCCAATGCCCCCTGGCCTGTATCAATACAGTGTCGTCGTTTCGACTCCGCAAAGAGAGATGAAAATTACTGCCCCGACCAAAGAGCGGCATGATATTTGGCTAAACGTTTGTTTTTTTTGGCCATCCGTGGTTATTGCGCAACTAACGTGTTATGTAGGCGTTGAAATATCTGCTGGCGCGGCCCAACGGTCCCAGCATTCCTTCCCCAGGCACTGCGCTCCAAGTACCTCCCAGTCCAATGTCCGACTTCACTGACGATGAAGGTCGACCGCCAATGAATGTCAACTCCAGCCCTCAAAGCCAACGGAGTGCTCGAAGTGCGCGGAGAGGCGACACCTGGAATACCACGCCTCGTGGTCAGCGCAGTCGGTCCCAACTGTCTGTTGGTGGATCATTAGGCAAACGGTCGGGAACGCCTGCCATGGAGTATCTGCGCTGGAACGGCCCAGAGAGCCCATACAGTCCGTCAAAGTCGTTCGTGGATGTTCCCGGACACGACGACGATGACCTTGACTTTGAGTTGCACGATCATTCGCTGGAGGAAAATGGATTCGAAGGGCTGGAGAACGTTCGTGCTTGTTGCGACGGCAAGCACACCGTGGGGCATCACCACCATCACCATCCTCCTGTTGAGAATCTTCCAGATCACGACGGTATGCCTGGGCGGCCTGTGTCGCCTTCGGCGTGGTCATTCCGCTCTCGTGCTGGCAGCACCAATTCGCGTGATGGCGGCAGCATTTTTACTTGGGGTCGTTCGGATGGCGCAAAGATGCGCTTTGGCTCGCGGCGGTCTACGAAGACACCCGTTGCCTAGACTGTATGGACGTATCTTTTCTCTACCTTTTCACACTCTCTTGCTTGTTTGTCGGTTGTCGGCTACGTTACACATTCCTTGCTTTGAGACTACCCTAAATCTAATGACCTTTTATGACCTTACATTCCGTTTATTTCATCGTTTCTTGTATATCCCCAATGTGCATCGGTTGCTCATACCAATACATTCCTTCATTTTCATGGTCCAACGAGGTGTGGCACTGGTGTGGCTCGCATTTCTGCGGTTACAGGACAACTGGGCCGATAAAGCCGAGCCGATTGAACACTTGCAATTTACGGTCATCCTCTCTGAGCTCTGAGACCATTCGTTTGCTTTTTGCCAGAAGCTGGCCTCAAGTTCCTTCGTGAAATTCACGCGCTACTATAACAGTCCGCTGGTTAATCAATCTGGATCATATTCACTTTCATCTCGCTGGCAGAAAATCATAGCCTGAGATCTAGCGCGTTTGAGAAAGCTCGAGACCTCAGAATTTATCTACGAGTTCGGAGACAAAGATATACACCCAACCTCCCATACCACCGAGGTTATACTAGGACGGACGCGCATGCGAGGCATCGTCCGCCGCTACGGACATACCCTGGAGAAGGCGCGTTCGGCTCATACATTGTTATGTGCGATTCGTGATATCGTTCAAGGTGGGTAATCGGCCTTCTCTTGATTCAAGACCGTTTAATTTCTTATGTGCTACCAGGTCATCGTGATAGCTTCTTGAAGCGCGGGATCCTCCATCGCGACATCAGTTTCCACAACCTTCTCCTTTCCGAAGTTCATGAAGACGGTGAAGGCGCCATTATCGATTGGGACTTGGCCATAGACTTGAAGAAAGCTCATGAATATTCAACGAAGGCTGACTCGAGTCCTTTCGGCCGTCGCGTCGAGTGCTCGCTTTCCCAGTGCACGCGGGCTTTCCAGTCAATTAAGGTCTTGGAGGCGTCACCCAAGCGCGGCCCCCACGATCATATGGACGACCTAGAGTCTGTTTTCTATGTGCTTTACCATATGCTCTATGGGCATGGTCCTACTGGAACACGCCTCCCCGACGAAGAATCGAACATCATTCTGCGTTGGGAGAACCCGTCTCTCGATTCAACGACCGTTAGCGTAAACAAAACTGGGTTCATGTTCACCTCTTTCACACAATCTCTCACCCGATATAATGGCCCAGAGAAGGATCGCCTGGAGACTTTCATGCAGGAGCTCAAGGGCTTGTTCAAAGTTCGGTGCGAGACTATCGACGCCGCGCTAAGAAATTGGAAACCTGTCGAATTCCCAAGATTCACAAAAGAGGCTGCCACGGCCGACTACGAAAAATTCCTCGCGATCGTGGATGAGGCTATCGCTGATATTTCTGAACCAGTCCCCGTCTGCGAGGTCTCCCACCCCAGCCCCTCGTTCAAGTGAAAGCAACCTGATACCCCTGACAGCGCGCAGGTCTCTTACATGTTGCCTTTCCACCCAAAACACGCCGACTTTCCAGTGGTGGTACTCGCAGCTCTCATGGCTCTCGTGGTCAGACGTCTTTCATGGGCGGCGCGGAAGGCTCTGGTTTGGGCATGTCCATGTCTGTCGAAGACGATATTCCGACCAAGCCGACCCCCACTCGCGCTTCCGTCGGTGTCGAACAATGGTTCACCTCTGCGCAGCCGCCGAACATCTAAGGTCATTAACACTATGCATATCGAGAGCGAGGTCAGTGACGAAGGAGGAAAGGAGCTTCCGACGATGACTACGCATTAGGTAACAGGCGCAAGGGAAAGGGCAAACGCTGACTACTTATTGCAATCCAGTTTTGTATATTCCATTTATCCTCCACGCTCTGCTTCAGTATATTTTCGCGATGTTATTCTTATAAATAACCGTCATTCAGCTCAGCATTGTGCCGTCGGAACTCAGATAGGGATCCGTAGCGCGCGAAGGTTGGCTCACTCTTTGATTTTCGTTTACCTCGGGAGGCTCAGTGTAACTGCCATCGAAAATCTCACGAATAGTCTCTTCATTTTGGGATGCTACCAGCTGCTGACATATACAGAAAGTTGACAGTAAGAATATATAGCATTGAACAGACATCGTAGTCGTTAGATTGGGCTACTCGTATCCAAACCGGTTTCCGACGTCGGAGTACTCAGGTATCTCGCACTTGCCCATTCGGCTTGTTTCATCTCCGCCTCGAACACAACATTAACAAATTTACCAGCGTGGCGGACACCTGAAGTCAACGTCTGCTTGCTGTGCCGATCTTGGAGCCCCAGTTCACGCATGTGACCCAGCCGGTACGCTGTATCCCATCCAATTTTCTGGGCTTCTTCCTCGGAAATACGCTCAGCGCGTTGAGCGAGATTTGTATACCCCGCTCTCAGCCAATCTGCAATGTCGTATTGCCGCGCAAGGAGAATGAGCTCGATATCGTCAATGTCACCACTTGCGCGAAGACGATCAATGGCCGATTTCCGGGCAGCGAGGAAGTTCCATCGAGTGGCTAGCTTGAGGACAGAAATCCAATCCTCCTTTGTGTTCCAGTTTGGTCCTTCCTCGTTCGAAAGCAGCGTTGGATAGTTTCTGCGATTGCATTTCACATTCCGAAACATCGCCACAAAGCAACCACAACTCACAGCGGATATAGCACGTTCAGCAGAGCTTCGAACTCGGCCGTGTGTATTCCTCCCAACACGACGGGGTTCTCGTCGGTTTGTCCTTCGCATGGCACGTCGGTGCGGGATGGAAACGTAAACATTTGGGCGAAGATATCCGACGAGTGCTCGAAGTGATATCGCGGCACCTTGAAGATGCAATCCTCGACCTGCGCACACGATCAGCGCGATTTTGTATGCAGCGACGCACACGAATCCACCTTGAATGTGATAGTCTCCAAATAATATCTCTGGTGACGCAGGCTAACAGCGCTGTCCTGCGAAGGGCCGTCTGCTCTAGGGTCGTTGGGGGTGTCAGCATTTGACATTGTGCGATAAGGTTGAGCGTAGAGGATGGGATTAAAATACACGCCTCATGCTCTTCTCGTGGTCTAAGAACTTGCGCGGGCGCTACTTGGGCCAGCCGTCGACACGGCACGACAAGTGGGGAAATAGCAAGACTGTTCTACAGTCCTACGCAGGCCAGTGGCCTCGCTGATGACCATGGCTTGACCATGGCTACTTGTTGTATGTTAGCGCCAGAAAGATGATTTAATCAAGCCCACAGGACGGTAACTCAGGCTCCGGCAAGTATTTTGCGCCACCTCGTTTCATCTTCTCGAGCTCTTACCGAAAACAATACTTTCAATCACGGCACTCTCAAGAGAGTTGTTTAGTGACGAGTTACGCTGGTCTTGACTTGATACTCCAGTGCCATCTCACACATCTGACTCGGACCGACTCGAAAGGTTGCCTCCCATCCAATGCTCGGTCACTCTGAATGCGTTCAGGGTGCTCTCTCACACGCCCACCGTACTCGCGCGAGAGAGGCCAGCGTCATTGGTGGGCTGCTGCCAGCAACCAGGGGTCTGAACGCTACCAGTGTCGATCTTGATGTCGACCGCAGCTTTTCCTCGACGATCCAAAGATCATAAAAAAAGAGCGGAAGCTAGCATGGGGAGTATAGGAAGAATAATCGGAGTTCAAAAAGCCGCAGAATCAGTGGTTTCGACTCAGAGTGACGAACAGAGTTGGTCTACCAGAGGCAGAATAGACCAATTCCCTTCAACCTTCGCGTTACTCAGGCGTCAGATAGGAATCCGTAGCGCGCGAAAGTTGGCTCACTCTATGAATTTCGTCTGCCCTCAGGGAGACGACTTAAGTTAGACAGAGTCGCAATCTGTTCTGTGTTCAAATCGTCGTCATGGTCGAAGTTTGAACGCTAAAGCGTGGCTGTGCCGGGCTGGTGTAGGACCTCGGCATATGCGGTAATATGTCCGATACAAAATGGCCAAAATTCGCCACTTCCGTACGCAGGGATTTTGCCGGTTTTTGACCATTTCTGTACGCATTTCTGATCGGGTGGCGAGCAAAACCTTCGCTTGCGTACGCACGTCTGAACGAACATTCCGGCGGCAAAGGCCAGTTTCCGTGAGCATCACGGCTCCGACATACAGATAGACGGCAATTTTCATCATTTCTGCGGGCGCATCGCGAAATGGGCGAAATTCGTACGCATCATGATTGGACATAGGTGCCGGTGGAGCCGTTCCGTACGCGCGCAGGATCCGACCACACCATTGAGTACGGGTCAAAACGTACGCATTTTTATCGGACATAGAGCATATTTTGGGCCCAAATCCGTGCGCATCAGGATCGGACGTATTGGCGCATATGCCGAGGTCCTGCTGGTGTTTCTACCTCTTTCTTCGACCTTGCCACTGAGGCTGACTCAGCTCAGCTCGCGTACACCCACGTTTAAGTACTAGGAGCGCACGGCTGTTCGATATATCCACAGTAGTAGTCTCTGCAAAGGTTCTCGGAATCAAATTCATCGAACCAATCAAAATACCAGCACTCGTCAAGTTGGATAAATCTGCCAGCGCAAATGGATATCTGCCTGTGAGCTCAACAAGCTGGTTGTCTCATGGAACCCATGCACTACGCATGCTCTATTCACTCAGACTTCAACTGCTTCAAATCAAGCCAAGTGGCCCAAGTCTGAAAACATCTTTCTTGACTGTTCCAATTTCGACTGGCTGTTGCGATCATCATGTTACACCGAAACGGCGTGCTTTCGAAACCAAAGAGTCCGCCTTCAGCTATGTATGCCATTCGGAACTACTTCGCTTTCTGCTTTTTCTCTGGACCGCTGTGGCCTCAACTGCGTGTTTTACACTCACGGTATCTTGACCCGGATCCCACATATGTACCCTGCGCTTTGTGAGATGGTCAGCCTGATGCAGATGCATTTATACTCCGCCATGATACAGATTGCTGTAAATCTGGAAATGATGCCCACTCATTCGCCGTATATATGGCCCGACAGCGCCAACAATCCTCAATACTTCCCCATCCTCCATGGCTTTACCCAAGAGTTCCATACAGGTGTGATTGGCTTCAGCTTCATTGATTGGTATGAACCCGCCTCCTAGCACCGGTTGGGCCAGAGACAACGGGATCGAACCTTCAGCCTCGATTTCGATCCACGAGAGCGAGATCTTCCGCCTATACCCAAGGATTCAGGATCCTCTGACGTTGGTACGAAGCTTCTGGCAACTTAACTGGAAATATCTCATACTTTTGAAAGAGGTTGCACAATGTAGAGGCGCTAAGTCTGCGCTGATACCCTCAGATTCTACATCTGTGCTGCTGGCCAAACCTTCTACGCATCACCTCGTATTGCCAGTTGTTGCATGTAGACCACCCAGGTCCTCATCGCTGAGGCCAAAGTTGCAGCTTGACACTGGATGGAACGCCCCTCCGCGTCCCCCTTATCTGCACAGAGCACACTCAGCCGACGATGTAACTGGCTGGAATGTTCCGACTACCTCTCTCTCGTCCCTACCTTCTTCATCTTTGAAGAACTCCATCTTCCCCTCTTCTTCTTCGCAAGAAAAGTTACTCTCAGGTTATCTTCCCGATCAAGACTCGACTCGGGATTTATCTCGCTCCTTCACCGACACCCACACAGTCCGACCCGAGCCTCGTCCACCGCCTTCAAGCTGCCGTTTCCTCGGCGCTATGATACCCAAAATCCCCTCGTCCAAGCTCTCGAATTTGGTTCAGACTAGGCGCAGAGTCGATTCGCTCACCTCCACAATTGATAGCATCAAGTCGAAGCCCTTCGTACATTCCGATCCCCACAATCCCTTACACGGCATCACGGTCACTGTCACTCGCCAGCGCCTCGTCTCCGACGCCAAACCATTGCCGGAACTCTTCTCGAGGATGCACAGCTCGAGCTCTTGCAGTCCCTGTTCGAGTCCGAGCGGGAGCACGGCATCTTTGCTGTCAGTATCTGCACCCTCCCTTCGAGCCTTGAGCCCTTCTGGGGCGCTGCCAAATCTAGATAAACCCCTCCCTACGCCTATACCCACGCCTGCAGAAGAGGACAATCCGGAACTGCCAACCAGAAAATCAGATAATCATGCGGATGACGAGGATGTGCAGGCTTCCTGTCCATCTATTCTTGCTTTCGAGCCGGACGACCAACAGCCGTATACACTGGCTGCTGGAATCACCGCAGATATCAAGGGCCCTGGTATCGAGCTTCTTGATTCTGATTCAGATCCCGACCTCGACTTATACGACTCGGAGGTGGTCGAGTTTAGATCTCGGAATGCTGTAGTGTTGACACCGGCCACCGCGACACGACTACATTTGAGGCTCCCGAAGCGGCGGAAACGGTACAGTAGTCGGCCGTCTAGGGATGTTCATGCGCCGTAGACTTGAAACAGGTGAACGTTTCTGTATCATTCGTGTATTATTATTCTCTACTATATGCTTCCAGTTCCGAGACTTTGCTTTATTATTGAACTATCTATATCCTTCACCATGTGTACATCTATGCATCATCCCCTTGCTTGAACTTGTGTATACATGCCCGTGCCAGAATCAAGGTACTGTATCTCTGCGATCGCCGTTGAGGGCAGTGTTCAGTGCAGTTGACGAATCTCGTCCTGAATTCGCTCCATCTCCGCCTATCTAGCTATCTCATCAATATGAAGGTGGAAACATTCATCTATCCAATGTAACGGAGAAACAGAACCTCTTTCTGCATTCAAAACGCGGTCAGCTGACCTCATATATTGCCTCGCGCCAAGCGTGAGGCTGGCGTCTGCCACGTTCCAGGGGACAAATCGCGAATTCTGGGGTCGTATATGTGAGCTTCACATGGCCGATTTTAGCGCTGGGACGGAAACCGAGGACATAGTGCTTCATACATTCAAAAAAAATTACTTTTTCCCTGTTTTCAAACAACTCGAAAAAACCACAGGAAACGCGATTCGATTAGATCTTCTCCAGTAAAACGGCTTGATCTTCGACGCGGAAGATACTATTTCTTCTGGGTTGTTTCGGTCCGGTGCAAGCAAGGTGCAAGTAGCTGGAATTTTGAACTCCACCGGGGAGCTGACCTGTGTCGAGAAGATGGCCTCGAGGCTTGTCAACGGGTCCGTCTGAGACTCTCAGGGACCTTTTATACTAGAATGACTCCCAAGGCTCGTATATCTACCGATTCCACGACCAAAATTAATCAGTGAATCTCCCCGGAGGCACCTCTGTTGCTATCATGGCACGGTCTCAAAAGTCCCACACAACTGCGAAACAGACCTCAGACTCTCTCAAACAGCAGCTTGATATCCTAGGTTGCTATTCCCTCCTTGTCTGGATCTTTCCTCTGGCTGACCCTTATGTGAAGTTTGTCAACTGCTCATAAACCTGTCTACCCATCTGCCGTCCGCGCAAGATGTCATTTCTACTAGTACGCCTCATGACGAACTCCCCGATTCCAAACCAGCGTCAGGCAAAACGACTTCGAGTCCGAGTCGGCGTCCCCCAAATCAGTTCTTTTGTTTTCGCTCGTGGCTATTGAGTCAAGAGTGGTTCCCCAAAGAATCGACGTTACAGCCGGTGGTGTCGAAAGTAGCGGGAATGGTGTGGAAGAAGATGACTGCAGTTCAAAAGCAACATTTTGTTGAGCAGGCTGAGCAAGTCAAACTATCCCCCGGCGAACACACTCTGGTAGACCGCAGACTTGAGAAGAATTCGAACAAGGTACGGATTTCAATTTGTGGATTTAGCCGTGTATAACTGAGAGAGTTACCCGTCAAGCTTTCGCATGCACATACTGCAGTGGCCCGCCATGATAATGATCCTGCATCCAAGTCGACTGGTACACGACGCCCAGCAGCGCAGTTTTGCGTCGATGCCCAGTTTACGGGTTCTGCGTCAACCTGCGTCTCACCCACTCTACTTCAATCTCCCCACGAGTACGCGGAGCTGTACCCATGCATCGACCCGACCCCGACGACCATATGCGACCAGTTCAATGAAATATTTGAGATAAGGAGGATTTCGGCAGATAAGTCTCTGGAAACTTTGAAGATCAGGGCTGGTAGCTGCCCCCGCTTGCTTCAAGAAGAATTTGGACAGCCTGCAGAGGAAGAATATGAGCTGGAGATGTTCATGAAGGAATACATCAATTTCCCGAAGCACGACGACTGATTTCTGCAGAGACGAGCGATGGATGGAGAGGTCTGCAATTGTTGTACAGTAAGCATACATAGTCTGGAACCGTAGTTGTGAGGACTACACGTTTGATTTGCGACCGCCCAAGAAACTCTAGCCGTTCACGATGCTTTGAGCAAAGAAGTAGCCTGAGCAATTTTTTCTTCCAGCCTGGGCTTTACCGTACTCCTCCATTCGTCCTCGAGAATGCTATACCAGCACATACTCATGTATCCCCCGCTGCCGTTTGCAAAGCTGTCCCGATTAATCCCTTCCAGAGTGGCACCCGCTTTGTCTAACCATCCACGCATACCGACGTTATCAACAGCCGTAACAATCTGTGCGCGATGGAGTTTTCGGTCCTCGAAAACATATGACAGCAGCGTGTATAACGCGTCGGTCGCTATCCCTCCGCGAACGTAGTCGGGGGAAATGAGGATCCCGAGGCTGCACGATTTAAACTCCAGGTCGATGTGTGTAACACTGACACTGCCTACGAATGTAGAGGCAGGGTCAGAGCCCGGGGAGAAACTGGCCAAGTGAATATTGAATGGGACGCGGGTCTCGTCCGCTGCGCGTTTGAGTCTGATGGCACAAGCATCTTCCAGTGAGACATGTGTGGGTGTAAAAGGAAGATAGCGACGGGTGTTTGGGTGAGAACGTAGAGCAGCAACGCAAGGATCGTCCTCTTCTCGGGGGCGAATGAGGACGAGGCGTCCAGAATGCGAGGGCAAAATATCAGGTCTCATCGCGGGTATGAGTCAAGCAGCAAATATGAAGCGAGGCGCATCGGATAAAATCCCGAAATCACAGCGTTACAACGGCGAAATCGTCAACCATGGGGGTAGTGAAGTCGAAATTCAACATAAAAACCTGGCGAAAGTCTTGAACAAGATGAAGAGTGAGTTTAGTTCACAGACTGGACGACATGAAGGTTCAGAACAACAAGCACTTCCCGATCAAAGCCCCACCCTACGCGGGACTGTCATGATCTCTGCTTTTCCATAGCCCCCGCCGCTCCCATTCCAAACCCTAGATCTACTGTGCTCGAGGAATAGCCAAGTTAGAAGCAAAGCGAACTGAAAGCTCAACAAAACTCTCTCATACTGGTAGCGAGATAAATCTCGGCAACGGTGAACGCGCAACAATTCTTGGACGCGACGTTGGGCACTTGTGCGATAGTCAGCTCAAAACCTGAATCCTCGGTCTCGCCATGGCTTCCAATGCGCCCCCAGAAGAGCCGCCTTCAAAAGCTCTTGTTGTGGGTTCAACCTATGTATGCCGACTCGAAACACCTCTGAATTTCGTTGTAGACCTCGGTAATACTGTTCTACATCGTCGCTGCCCTCGCGGTATGTTTTCGCTTTGTTCGTACACTTTCATTCTCATGTAACGTGGCGGACCTTCAAAACAGATGGTCATGGCGTATGTATTCCTATCCGAACACCAACACCGTGTTCTAACGCGTTCACAGCAACAAAGCAGTCTTGAATGTAACGGACGTCCCGCTCTTCTTTCTTCTTATACAGCTTATCATTGCTGTCCTGCTGTTCGGGATAGCAGATATTGCACGCATCTCCTCTGAGCGACTTACGTTCGACCTCAAAACATGCAAAGGTCTTGCCTATGTGGTCGCGCTGAATGTCGTGGGTCTCAGGTAATCCTTATACTTTCCGCGAATATTTCACGTTAAGGACTAACGTCAATATAACAGTTTCAATAACTACACGCTGAAGTACGTCGACGCCTCGTTCTATCAAGTCGCACGCGGGCTCGTTCTTCCCTTCACTGTCGGCGTCTCCTTCGTGATGCTCCATTCCCGTCCGTCCCCTCTCATCCTGGTCTCCTGCGCGATCGTCACCGTCGGCTTCTTCATCGGCGTTCTGCTGGATGGCACCCCCCTCTCCCTCGTCGGCATCATATTCGGTGTCGCTAGCTCTTCCATCACCGCCCTCGCGTCTGTCGTCATAAAGCAGAGTCTGCCGGTCGTCAATGGGAGCACGATTCTCCTGGCCTGGTATGCCAACCTTCTGAGCGCCATCGCTCTCGCGCCCATCGTGCTCATTGCCGGTGAGGGCCCCGCTATACTTGCCCTGCTTTCCGGGAACCCCAGCAGCGATACAGCCATCAGAGCGGCAGTCGATGGCACGACTAGTCAATTGAAGACCTTCCTCTGGGGTTCTCTTATCACTGTAGGTTGTTGAAATGGTACGCAGGTCTTTCGTCCTGATCATATTGCAGGGCGTGATTGGGTTCCTCATGAGCATCGCGGGCCCACTCTCAATCAAGGTCACCTCGCCCATCAGCCATATGATCTCGTCAGCCGTGCGTGGCGTTGCACAGTCCTTCCTCGGTCTCTGGTATTTCAAGGATGTCATCTCGAGGTAAAGCACTTTATCGGTTATAGTTAATGCGTTTCCCACTAATTCATTTTTCAGCGGACGCGCTGTATCAATCGCAATCGTGCTTGGCGGCTCGATATACTATACATGGGTGAAGAACAAGGAATCAGAGGCGGCCGCGGCGGATACTGCTGCGTACAATAGAGTTGCGATGGATGACTTGGAGAACGGGAAGCTAGATATGGATGAGGGTCCAGACTCGCCGGAGGAGCTTGAGCGTCCGACGCGATGATTTTTTTTGTTTCATTATTGTGGATTTTGTGATACTAGAGCCTAGACTATTCCCCTTCGATGTATTAATGGACGCGGATTACGATCCACTGCGTTGGAGATTGGGTCAAGAGAAGGGAGTTGCCTTTTCGGGTAAGTTAGTTCGTGGTTTCTCGAGTGCGTACGTGCAAGTCTGCCGTTTGCTTGTGACTTATAGCCGCACGCCGTTCCCCAGAATGCTCATAATCTTTTCATTCCTTGTATGATATCTCGAATGCCGACCGTATACTTCGCTTATCTTCGCGACGCACCTGCCAGTGGGGTGGGGGTAGTAAATGAAGGACGTGCCACGGCGAATAATGCTCCATGAAAGCTTGCTCGGCTTCTGGAAAGCCGGAATATCATTGAAGTGGGCCCAGCGGCACTTTGGCGCACTGGCAATTAAACGGATGAAGCTCAAGGCTCAATCCCCCCTCTCAGAACGAATCAATCCCACAGTTCGGCAATGCTGTAAAGCCTCAAAGACGACGGGAAGGGGAAGATGTTTTATGAACGCAAGACGTCCAACCACAGTAGTCTTAGCGCCATATACATGGCCATCTTGGTATCCGAGATAATCAAGCAAGCGACTTGTAGGGTGTTTTTAATGCGGTTAACCGAGATTCACCTTTACCTCAACCAGCTCTGACACAGAGAACGCTGTTCCTGTCCTCTCTGAACTTAGGGCCGCCCTGTCGCTCATATAAGGCTCCCAAGCGTCCGATGAACCTCAATAACGAGGGACCTCATCGCAATGATAGAATTCGGGATTAAATCTGGAAAACCTGACTTCGGAAGAAAGATGCCTGATATCTCATGCTTCGCAGATCGCTGAGCTTCGAAGGGCGGCACAAAAGTCTCACCAGGGTAAGAACGTGCACGTTATTTGAAAGCAATTAATAGATAGGGAGTTTATGCCATGTGCTGGGTCGCACAAATGGCTCAAATACGGGAGTGTCGGACTGCTCGGCTGGGTATGCCACGGCAACGAGATGAAGAAGGGATCTTCGAAAGGATAATACCAGGGCCGCGACCCACCCATTCTGGAGTCGTACTTGCTCTCAGCTCGACACCGCTTGAGGATACGTCATCGCGGATCTATTGAACCATTTGAAATTCAGGTCTGAATGCTCTGATTCAACAGGAGTAAATACTGCTTGGGCCTATATAAAGGGGAGTCAGGATGCGGGATTTAACCAGACAAGACTCCAACCCACATAAACCACCACTTCCAAACTTTCAAAGCAACCAACATGTTCACTGTTCGTCGAGGCTCTTGCTCGTCGTTTCCTGTTCGCTGAACGCGCCTCACCGATAGACTACCCAAGTTCCTGTTAACCAGGCCTGCAACTGCGGCAGTTCGACCTGCAACTGCGGCGAGAGGTACGGTACCTACAATTGCGCAAATTGACGGCCATTGACTTGGGGCTGCATCGTTTTACAGCTGCTCGTGCAAGCCCGGCGAGTGCAAGTGCTAAACGCTTCCGTTAATGCACCTGTGTTAGCAATTCGTTCCTGGTTGGCGGTGATGTATAGATTCAGAGGGGATGTTGTACCACGATTACTTGACTCTTGTTCGATGGCGATTGTAAATTTCAATTCAACTCTACATTTTTCCCTCTGTGTCCAAGTTCACTTGCAAGGACATATCTTGAACTCTGGTGTCTCTACCGCTAGCGCTCAGGTCCGCCCTGAGCAAAATCCGAGTCTCCGAGGCTTGTTATTGACTTGCGTCTGAGACTGAAATGCGGCAATTTTTGAGACCTTTTGGACACAAATAAGAAGAGTGCGTAGAGTGTCCGTCGACGTTCATAGTCTGTCCACCAGGACTCCAGATGTTGGTTCGAATGTTGTGGTCGGCGTCAACGAGGGCCGGTATTTCCCGAGCTTGAGTCGGCCGGCGCCGGCAATGGATCTCTTGATCAGAACGCTCATCCACGCACAACTCAGACTGTTGAACTCTCTGGACTGGCTTGTTTCGTGGGGTTTCATTCAGCTGTTCTATTGCGCAGACAGATCCATCAAGATTCGCCTTTTCCGCCGATCGATAACTTAAGAAGAAAGCTCACCTTATGTAGACCCCGAAGTCGACGCTAGGAAAGATTCTGTCAGAAACTTTGAAACATGTCCACGCTCCACGGCTCGCTTGCGCTGTCTTCCTTGTCTTCATGGTTCACCCTATCTCGGCCGGCGGTTATTTCTTGTTCCTTGACTCTTGCGGTGTACTCCATTGCGCAGTATCTCTTCTATAAATGTCACTGGCCGAAAATTGGCTTCAAGTAATTGTTTCCATGAAAGCTCGTCCTATGTCTTTATCTCAGTCATCGCTGGGAATAATGGGAAGCGTGTCGTGTGCAACATCCTCACGCCGGGTTGCGTGTCGTCAAGCTTTCCCATCATGTCCAAGCGTCGAAGCTTTCTTGTCTGTCTGTTTCAAAAGGAATGTCTATCGCAATACTCTGGCTTTTCCGCTGTACCTCTTTGAACGTCAAGGCAACCCAAGCGTATCGTTTAAAAAACTGACCGCCTCAAATCAGTGTCCGGACCGTGACTTCAAGGTTGTCTATCGTCGCGACCCTTCGCGGGTAGCTTGTCGATCAAGAGCTTTCTCCCAAACTGGATTATCATAGTTTTGTGGCCCAATTGAACCTCTATTCCTTGCTCCATTGCCCGGTGGCCCCGGTCCTATCTCTCCGTGGGCTTCGACATTATTAGCCATCTGTTACAGTTTTTTTGGTCTGCTACGTAGTGGTGGATTTTTTATGTTGATCGTTTATCCGCCCAATGCGGTTGCGAGTGTGCGATGTGAAAGCGGTCGAGGAGAGAGTACTCGGCGCCAACGCTGTAATTTAATTGTAAAGCTACCAATATTCAAGTTGGGTGCGTCATCCAAGACACCCAACCCTGTCTAAGACCCGAACGATGATCTTATTGCTCCACCTATTCCCATTCTC
The DNA here is from genome assembly GCA_037176885.1 of Favolaschia claudopus. Classification (NCBI taxonomy): domain Eukaryota; kingdom Fungi; phylum Basidiomycota; class Agaricomycetes; order Agaricales; family Mycenaceae; genus Favolaschia; species Favolaschia claudopus. The sequence continues at coordinate 1,413,316 of JAWWNJ010000011.1, read as the reverse complement.
CTTGGCTCTTGACCACTACTATATAACCCCGCAGCTGGCCGGGTAGTCCAGCGTCCTTCTCTTCCAGTTGTGTCAATAATCTTGCGGACTCCGGTGTCTGCCCCAACGAGTAACACTCTAGACTCAGACTGCAGCTGGGAAACCGTCCCGAGCTTGACTAATCCTGACTACTTTGCTCTTCTGGCGCAATAACGATGGACGAGATAATTCCTGGTCTTTGGGTGGGGGATCTACCGAGCGCCAAAGATACTGAAACTCTCAAGGCAAACAATATTTTCAGTATTTTGTCGGCTATGCGAGGACGGGTTACTATCAACGAAGTAATTCGACACTTGTCCCTATGTATCACCTCCCGATATCTTCTGACGGCCGAGCAGACCTTTGTTCGCCACCAGATCCTCCTGGATGACACTGAAGAAGCCGATATCCTCGTTCATTTCATTCCCTCCATCACATTCATTCAGGCGGAGTTGGACAAGGGGAGGGGAGTCTTGGTCCATTGCCAGGCAGGAATGAGTGCGTCTGCTTTTTTGAAGCTAACTAGTCTCTTTTTTTCAACGAAACAGGTCGCAGTGTAACTATTGTTGCTGCCTACCTAATGTATTCGGAACATATCGATACGCAAACAGCGCTCGATATCATTCGTAGAGCAAGACCCAACATCGAGTATGTTCATGTACCTGGTCCATCTTCGATCCAATCTAACAATCCAGCCCGAATCCGGGATTCTTGCAGCAACTCGAAGTTTTTCACCAAGCCTCGTTCAACATTTCGCGGAAGGACAAAACCACCAGGAGATTTTACATGGAGAGAACTGTGGAAGAGGTCATGAGTACGTGGTTCCTGTATTCAGATAACACGCCTTTCACGCGTGCCTTCTTCTGCAGATGGAGATGGAAGTTTACCAGAGACGGACATGTTCGCCAAATATCCACGTACCCCGACCGACTCCGCCCCAGCTACGCCTGGGGCCGGCCCAAGACGACGCATTCGTTGTAAGATGTGCAGGTGTGGAAAGTTCCGCAATCTCTTGAAAGTCCGATTAATCCATCGAGTAGACAAGAGCTTGCTACCCGGGAGCACATGTTGGACCACGGACAGCTTGGAGCTCCCACTCCCCTTGCTGCTACCCCAGTAGCATCCCGCCATCCCTCAATGAGTATGGTGACGCGCCCGCGCCTCGGCTCATCGAACAACGCGCGGCCGCGGCGACCATCTGGCCTCGCAGAGGCGCTCTCGATGTCCGGCCTCGAGACCGACGATCCCTCAGCAGACAAGGACTCTGCTGCGCCTGCAGCCAGCGAGTCCACTGAACAACCTAACGGCGGCGTCAAGCGGTCCATATCAGATGGGCCCCGCCGTCCACTCCTTCGTCCCGTCATCAGCGGCCTCGCGGACCTGTCCATGTCTGCGTTATCGACGTCCGCCCTCGACACAGAGGACGACCTCGAAGAGAGCCCCACCGCCGACACAGCGGATTTACAAGCCCAGCTAGAACCATTACCAAGCACTCATGCATTCCAAGCTGCGACGCGCTTAGGACGCCGCTTGTCGGACGCCGTCCTTGCTTCGCCTACTGATACCTCCCCCCCAGCGGTCGATGCCAATGGGCCCGCCACGACGACCCACTTTTCCAGTGCGGATGGGGACATTGCGGCGCAACTGTTCGCGAACCCGAAACTCGCGGCCTTTCGCTCACCAGGGTTAGGGATGTCGCCGATGTCGCCGCTAATGTCGCCGCTCTCAAGTGGGGCGCCAAAGACGTTCCCCGTCAGTCCGCCGATCCTCATAAACCCAAAATGCTCTGGATACTTTGTAGAGCCGGCGAGTTCTTGTGGCTTTCCTGCGTCCTTCTGTTGATGGCATTCTGCCTACAGATGAAATGGATGGAACCTTTCTTACAGTCGGGCGAGATCGCTGGGAAGATCGCGTGTCCGAACAAAAAATGTGGCGCCAAGCTAGGAAATTATGACTGGGCGGGCATGTGCTGTGGTTGCAAGGAGTGGGTCACTCCGGTATGCTCGCAGTATTACATCCTTTTCTCCCTTCTCATTCGCTTGGATGCTGACAGGGATTCTGCATAAACCGATCCAAAGTCGATGAAGTGGTCTAGAAAGTCAAGTAACAAATTCACGCCCGTTGACGGGCGAGCTATCACGATGTTTTTCAGGGTTATTTATTTATCATGTTGGCGTTGTCTCTGGGAGTTTTTCTGATCTGCTATACATGTACTTGTCGCGCTAACCTAGCACTCACCTCCGTTTGTAATGGTATATACAAGCAACGAATTGACTTCGTTTGGCTTTTGTGAAAGCGAATAGCACAGTGTATACACAGCAAGAGAGTGGTACAATATTTAGCGAAATAAGTTAGCAATAGCTATTAGCAGTAAACCTAGAGGACCCTCCGGCGACAATTATACAAGGTAAAATACAGTTCCAAGGAGAATCATCAGTCAACATCAGTCATGACGGTCTGGGTTGGTGACCTGCAGTCAACAGTCAGCTACTTTCGAGCAGAGAAGACATAGACAACCCGGGTAGCCTACCATTAGCACGATTTAGGGCCATGCCCGTCGTAGACAGAGATATGGTGGCCGTAGGCGTAATGGGTGGGGGAGGTGCTCCAGAAGGGCGCCGCGTGTTCCCCCCAGGCGGCAGTATGACAGTCGGGGGACGGGTGAAGCTGGGCGTTGAGGATGACGACGCTTCAGGAGCTGGGGGCTTGTTGGGAAGCCGTGGGTCTTTACGAGGAATCTTGTTCTTTTCGGAAACCAGCGGAGTTGGCGCTGAGCGCTTGAGTGAACCTATGTGAACGTGGGGGTGAGATACGGCTGGATGATGGGGTCTGGGACAACACGTACTTTGAGTGTCGGGGTTGGACGGCGTGTTATTGGATTGGGAGAGGGCGGGACGTTTCACGGGCGCATCTGAGAGGTTGTTATTACCGCGGTATAGGGCTTTACTGAGGTTGGACGTACTATTTGCTGGAGGCTTTTTTGGAATGAACAGATTCTTTGCGGACGCGATTGCGGAAGAGGACGCTGCTGCAGTGTGTTTTGTCGGCATCTGAGCAGCGGGGTTCGAGTTTGAATCGTGACCTTGCGTGCTTTTATTTCGCGACAGGGATGGCGCAGAGCCCAGTACATTCGGGGCAGTAGGCAGACTCAAACCATCACTGCTATCAGAAAACGGAGAGGATAAAATTCGTGAAGGTCGTGGAGTGGAAATGCGGGGTTTCGACTTGGCTGGAATTGACGGATGCGCGGAGACAGAGGTAGGATCGGGACTACTGCTGGGGCCGTCTGCAGTATTTCTGCGTATGGGGACACCGCCGCTCAAGCCTCGGATGGTGCTTGTGGAAGCGGAGGAGGATGCTGTGTCATTTTCTCATTCAAGGCCAGCGTTTGGAAGAATCGAGGTCGACTTACGAGGAGGAGGAGCGGTCGAGGTAGTTAGGGTGGCGGATGCGATGCTGGAGGATCGCGGTGGAAGCTGAGACATGGAAGCAATGGGTTCAGGTGAGGAAGAAGGGGGTCCTTCAAACACATTTGCAGTGGGCTTGCTAGATACTGGAGGTGCTCCTGAGAAACCGCTCTCAGCAAAATCATTATCTGAGCAATGGATAGTTTACTACTTTTGAAGGGAAAAGGGGCCGTGGCGGACGCAGTGCTGGAGGATCGCGGTGGAAGCTGAGACGTGGAAGCAATGGGTTCAGGTGAGGAAGAAGGGGGTCCTTCAAACACATTTGCAGTGGGCTTGCTAGATACTGGAGGTGCTCCTGAGAAACCGCTCTCAGCAAAATCATTATCTGAGCATGGATAGTTTACTACTTTTGAAGGGAAAAGGGGCCGTGGCGGACGCAGTGCTGGAGGATCGCGGTGGAAGCTGAGACGTGGAAGCAATAGGTTCAGGTGAGGAAGAAGGGGGTCCTTCAAACACATTTGCAGTGGGCTTGCCAGATACTGGAGGTGCTCCTGAGAAAGCGCTCTCAGCAAGATCTCTATCTAAGCAATGGATGGCTTACTACTTCTGAAGGGAAAAGGGGTCCCATTGCTTTTTGAGGGGGGAATCTGCTTCGGCTGCTCCGAAGCAGTGATATTCTGCGTGGGCGCTTGTGAAGTACTGCTTTGGAGTGCGTCTCGAAAAGTATTCCGTTCAGCTTGAACGTCCTTGAGTTGGGAGTCAAGTGTGAGACGGTCGGATTGGAGTTGTGTGATGAGGTCGGCGTTGCGTTGGGCTTGGTTCTTCAGCCGGATGCGTTCGGTGTCCCAGGAGTTGAGCTTGGCTTGATGCTCATTCGTTGCAGCCAGCAAGTCGGCCTCTGCCTGGGCATGCTTCGCCTTCCATTGATCAACCTCTGCATGGGATTGCCCGTCGCTCTCTCGGGAAGATTCCAAATCCTTCTCAAGCGCAAGGCACTTGCCCTTCCACTCGTCAATATCGGCCTCAACGCCATCCAATTTCTTCTGCCAGTCGCCTGCCGTGGTCGACAATTCCACTTCGACTTGCAGACACTTGGACGTCCATTCGTCCAGCTCGGTTTGAATCGTCCGCGTATTCTTATCGTTATCCTCCTTGGTTTTCTTCAGCTCCTCCTGCGCCGCGTGACACTGGGCCGTCGACGTTTCCGACTTTGCGTGAGCAGTGGCGAGATTTCCCTCCAAAGTCGCGAGCTGGAGCTTGAGGGAATCACGCTCCGCTTCCATGACTTGGAATTTACTCTGCCGGTCTTGCGCTTCCGCTAAATTGAAATCGATGCCTTGTTTAAGCTTTTGAACTTGAGCTGAAAGGAGAACGTGAGAGTTAACGAGGTTAGCAGCGGTTTGTTGCTCCGCGCGTAGGGACTCTTCCAAGGCCGCACGATCTGTTCCAAACGCGGCAGCCTGCTCAGCCAATTGCTTCTTCACATCGTCCAGCTCCTTCAAAGTATCGGAATACTGTTTCTGCGTGTAGTCGAACCGCTGCTTGGCATCGACGAAGGCTTTGACCACAGCTGGTACGATCGTGGACGGACTAATGGGTTGCACATTTTCGGGGTGGGGAGACAGTCGCTTAATCTCTCGTTCGAGATAGGAAACGAGGGAGTGGTACTCTCCGACAAAGCGCAAAACCTGGGGCTCATCCGCATTTGCCGCAATGAAACCGAGTCCGCTTGCTTTCAAAGCGGTCTTCAATGCATCCAGTTCCGCCTCGATATGCGACGTGTCTTGGGAGAGCAACAGTTCCGTGGAGGAGTCGAGTTTGGCGCGAAGGATAACCATAGTCTCTTCATACGGTTTGACCGCGTTCGCAATTTCCTGCCTTTGTGATTATGTCAATAAATTGCCTGGGAACAGTAATCGTATGGTTCCTAACTCTATTAGCGAGTAGAGAAGCTCGGCATTGTTGTAAATCGCGCCAGAACGCCTCGTAGATTTTTCTTCGGATGAGGCTTCATCCATTCGAAGGTGAACGCGACGCTCGACGTGCAAGAAACGAGGTCAATTGCGAAACAGCGCGCCTTCGAGACGGACTAATTGTGGTTGCCCCAGGCACGAAGTCGTTAGAAAGAGCGAGGAATGGGATCAAGTTAAGGAATAGCAGTGAGCAGATTTGCTAGAGGGAAAGGAGTTGCCGAAGTTATGCATCAGTGGCTTTAGACCCAGTATTCAACAAATACTCGTTTGAATTGCTTCTTGATTGCTTCCACCACATTCTCGAATCTACTGGTTCCTCTGGCAGCTCGACGCGTTTGACTGGCTTGTAAATCCACCACCTCAACGCAGTGGTCATGTCTGCAAACAATCTTCAGATTGGAATCAGTGCTACTTATATCTATCCTTAGAAGAACGGCCTGGTAGCTTTTCGGCCGGAACGGGGGCCCTCTTCAGTCGCCGCAATTTTCTCGACACCAAATCAGATACTCTTGATTACATCTGGCCCGGTTCTTGTCAATACTTCTAAACCTCGACCTACCTCGACTCGACTTGAGTTGGTCGTTCTACATGAGCTTCCGATTTTTCCCTGATCTTCTAGAACTTGGAATTAGGCCCGAGCGGTGTGGATTGTTCTCGGTTGGTTCTCATTGTGCCGCTGCTCTTGCGTGTGTCTCTCTTTGAATTCTGCTCTCAACGTGGTGCCTTTCTCTTTTCCGGCTACCGGACCAAGCTTCGGACGTGGCCTGTCTCGTTGAAAATGAATGCGATGAATGGCTCAGCCTCGCGATCCGACCAATGGCTCATCTTGACCCGCACCGTTGAGAGACTGCTGTCGATGTCAACGCGAGTCACTCTAAACGTCGCGTTGACAGCATTAGCACTACCGAGCAGAAGCACCCCGGATTCATACCCTGCATAGTTGCGAACAGTTGTCTACGATCCAGTGCATACCTTCTGGTGCTCTGACTGGTGTTGTAGAGCATACTCATTCGGCATACGCACAAAATCGGAAAGGCCGTCTCCTATCGTATGAAGCACTCTTCTGGTGCGACAGTTTTGCGACATGGTTCCTCTGCGGACCACGAGCCTCAGGAACTACAATATTTGAGAGACCATGACAGACAGTTCCTCTTCTCAGCCCCTGCGCATTTTTACGCCGATTTAGAGCGAAACGACGGCTTTCCCTCGACGGCAAATCATTGTTCCGGCCGATGTCCCCATGCTCGTAGCTGGCTCGTAGAGTGAGTCGGTGTGTTGCTCCTCTCGTGCGCTGAGACAACCCGAACGTGCAGGACGGGTAGGAGTGCATATGTCGGCCACCAACGTGCGATGGAAATATCCCATTGCTTGCTCTTGGCTGAGCCAACCCATGCTGATGATTCGGTTTAGCGGCTACCGTTTCATCAGCCACTGAGACAGGCTGTCTAGGTTACTGTATGGAGTCTGGAGGCGCAGCGCATATGGATCGCGTATGGAGGGAGCACTCATTCGAATCCAAACCCCTGCAACAGCTCTGTACCGTGTCCATCCAATTGGCATTCGAATTATCGGCTGGAGCTTGATACTCGCGTGGCTTGACTCGCGTCGGTTAATTCTGCCGTGCCCTTCGCGATCGATACAGTTCGTGTAAAAGCTGTTTGGCTAAACAAATTGTGGGTAAACCCACAGCTCGAGACCAGTGTCGACGTATACAGTGGTGCTAGTACAATTCGAGACCGTCACGCCACACGGCGAGGTGGATTCTTATCCGAGTCGCGTCCTTGACGGAGGTCGTGTGCATTAACTGGTAGGGGGATAGACGCGTCTGAGATGGCGGTACTTGCGTAGAGAGTACAGAGACAGCGTTTCTTGAGTTGATTAGGCGTCGAGGATAGAAGAAATAAGAAATCCAAGTTTCTAAACATACCCTGCTTGATGTATTCGCACATCTGAAAAGCCCGCTCGATTTCTGCGGGGTCTGTTAGGTCTCGGTTCCCTTCCCAGGATAATTATCAAAGGAGATGTCCGAAAGGAAATTAATGAACATACGCTCAAAGAAGCGTCGTAGTTTTGAGTGGAAGTTGTAGCTGAGATATAGGTAAATCTATTGAGACAGAAGATATGGAAGCCTGAGCGAGAGACTGACGCGGGGTCGTGGTCTCTGCCTAAACGATGCAACTCCTTGTAGATCGCAATGGAGCGACGCCGGTAGTCCATGTGCTATCACGGCCCAGGCACCTCGAAACTCCGTTTTTCGGTCCGTAGTTGAGTTGTTTGTGGAGGTCGCGGAAGGTGGACATCGTGAGAAATACGGTGCCTTTCAAAATTCTTGGATTCTTGGCGGGGCACCGCCTCCTGTCAATCATCGAACGTTTATGGCATTTGACAGCCCTCCTTCCTCTTTAGGAGAGCAGGAGCCAATCGCGTTCCTACGATCACGAACGTTGGACCCACTTCATTACATCCGTCATGGCTGTTCAGTTCGTTCAACCTGAGTCGGGGCGCGCAAGCGGAACTCGGGCGTTTCTGGACAGAGAATCAGATGAGTTTGTACCTGTATGGATCTACCGCATGCTCACAAATGAAATTTATATAGGGCTAGCTTGAATTTCTTGGCTCATTCGCACCTTTCTTTCTTCTACCGCGATGGCAGACAACTCTGACCCCTCCCTCGCCAAAGGTGTAGATGCTCACTATGCACTTGATGAGCGTCGTCGTGCAGCCCTCGCTGAGGTCGACAATGCTCAATTCTCCTGGTTCCACGTCAAGGTCTGCATGGGTGAGTCGTTTGCTTGGCCCCCAAGCCCCCAAGCCCAATGTTCGACCAACTCATCCCTTCATTTCAGTTGCCGGTATGTATTATTGGAACGTTCCGGGTGCTGCATCACTCAAGCTTTTTTGACAAGGTGTCGGCTTCTTCACCGATGCGTATGTCGTCTTCAGTGGCTTCTTCGAATTCTGGAGCTAAAAACAAACCAGCTATGATATTTTCGCCATCAATATTGCCGCGACCATGATTGGCTACGTTTATGGCCATCGTCAGTGTTCATGTTACGCTGTTGAATCTGACCTTTGTTTGCTGACGATAGGATATTGTAGAGACCCCCGGTAAGGCTGCAAAATTGAACGTCAACCAGGATCTTGGTGTTAAGGTCGCAACACCCGTTGGCACTCTTGTCGGTCAATTGCTTTTTGGCTGGCTGGCTGATGTTCTCGGTCGTAAAAGAATGTACGGAGTCGAGCTCATGGTACGAATTCTTTATCTCAGTTCATTATCTTTGATGTTCAACACAACCTCAGATTATCATCGTCGGTACTTTCGCGCAAGCACTTTCTTCTGGCAATCACGCCGTCAGCATTATCGGCGTCCTCGTTGTTTGGCGTTTCTTGGTGAGTATTCATCTCTTGCATTTGTACGAACACCTATTAACCGACAACAAAACAGATGGGTATAGGAATCGGTGGAGACTATCCCCTTAGTGCCACCATCTCATCCGAGTTTGCTTCCACTCGGATAAGAGGCAGAATGATGACCGCCGTTTTCGCCTCCCAAGGCTGGGGCAACTTTGCTGCAGTCTTGATTTCCTTCATCGTCACCGTCGCTTTCAAGAACAAGATTATTAACGACCCCGACGTCAATCATCTCAATCACATCGACTACATGTGGCGAATTGTCATCGGTCTCGGTATGTAGCACAATATTCTCTCTATTTGCGAAATGTAATAATTCCGTCACATAGGATGCATTCCCGGGATCGTTGCCCTTTACTTCCGTCTTACTATTCCCGAGACCCCCCGTTTCACCATGGACATTGAACGCAACATCATTCAAGCTACCGACGATATCAACGGCGTTCTGACCACAGGTGACTTGTAATCTCTTCCGCTCAACTTTATCAAGTTAACACAAGTTGAACAGGAACCTTCAACCGGGATCCCGACGCCGTCGTTCAACGCGCCGAGGCCCCCCGAGCTTCATGGGCCGATTTCCGTGCTTACTTTGGCAAGTGGGAGAACGGAAAGGTCCTCTTCGGTGCTGCTTACAGCTGGTTTGCGTTGGACGCGAGTAACCTTTCCTGACGTTCTTCGCTACAATCCTAACATGTTCATTCAACAGATTGCCTTCTACGGGCTCGGCCTCAACTCGTCCATCATTCTCCAGGCCATCGGGTTCGGTAGCTCGCCCGCCCCTGGTACTCTTGGAGTATACGAGTCGTTGCACAACGTTTGTGAGTCGGATTTCTTCTACTTAAAGCAAGTGTGTGCTAATAAACTACGACTAGGTGTGGGCAACTTGATTCTTTCCGTCGCTGGTCTCATTCCCGGTCAGTTTTAATCATTCTTGAGGGTCGAGGTAGAGACTTACCACAGCAATTCAGGATACTGGGTGTCGTTCCTGTTCATCGACAGCTGGGGTCGCAAGCCCATCCAACTCATGGGCTTCTGTGTCCTCACCACCACGTTCGTCACTTCCCTTACCTTCCACCATATGTACTAAGCCAAAAGCAGATTCGTCATTATGGGCTTCGCCTATGATAAACTTACGGCGTCCACTGGAGGCAAAAATGCCTTTGTCTTCTTATACGCCCTCACCAATTTCTTCCAAAATTTCGGCCCCAACACGACCACTTTCATTATCCCAGGCAGGTTTTGCTGATGCGGTAGTGTTTTGACGCTCACGTTTTTATCACAGGCGAGGTCTTCCCTACACGGTATCGTTCCACCGGTCACGGTATCTCCGCTGCCAGCGGGAAGCTCGGTGCCATCGTTGCCCAAGTCGGCTTTTCACGCATGGTCAACATTGTATGTCCATCGCTCATGATATGTTCCTCGACTCATGGCTGATTAATTTTGACAGGGTGGCACCAACAAATTCATCCCTCACATGTAAGTTCTACTCTTTTGTTTTCCCTTTCTGTCGTGAAGACCTAACATGATTCCTCCAGTCTCGAGATCCTCGCATTCTTCATGCTCACGGGTATCTTCTCGACACTTCTTGTGCCCGAGACGAAACAACAGTCACTAGAAGAGCTTTCTAACGAGAGCCAAGAAGGCTTTGTACGGAAACCGATGGCGCAACTTGAGGTTCAGGACGGCCTCGTGGTTGGAAAACGCGTATAACGATAGACATGATGCTTTGACACTCTGACACTCTGACACTTCATTTTTCTCATTCATCTCATGCTGTGTCTGTTCTCTGTGCATAGTTTGTTACCTCTATTCTTGCATAATAGATAATTCGCTCCTTGTGGAAAGAACCACTTTAGAGAAAACGAAGACGTGAATAACCGTGGAACAATCACATGATCGTGTTTGATCCGGAATACATACCAATTTCTGCCAGCAGATTTTTCAACAGTGTCAGTCGCCTTGATCCCGCCTTGACCTCCTTACGCTCAGAATCTCCCCTGCAACAATGCGGAGAAATGTCTCGGAAGGCGAAGAACAGTCCCTCGACGCTTGCAAGGCTTCAAGACCTGAACTCTTCAAAGGTCGAAGACTTCGACGCACTGTACGGTTTCGCTTTCTTGTAGGTAGACTGGCTGTGGATAGCGTTGGGACGCGAGGAGGCACCTTCACTCTGTAAAGGCCGGCGTGGACGACGATCTTGGAAATGTCTCCCGGAATGGGCAACCCTTTTTTTGACTGGGGTTTTGTCTCTTTGCGGATGATGATGCTTCCGAGTCAGCAGACTCTCTTCTTGGAATACGCTTTACCCATCTTGAACAAGGGGAAGCAGGTACTACGTTCTCTTCATCGTTACATCACATACACACCGCGAATGACTTCGGGTGCTAACATCATAGTATGTGCGCCATTTTTTGCAACACATTTTCTTTAGCATTGATCGACGTGTCGACCAGCCCACCCTCAATCCGTTTGTCGGCCATTCAATATACGATCATCATTTTTTCACTAGTATTGTCAACATCCTTGCCTTCAGCCATCGCAAAAGTCTGCATAGCATCTCAGGCGATCCAGTCGCATTCGTCGATCACAGAAACAATTTACTTGAATGTATCAGACGGCGAACGACCCATATTTGCTTGGTTTTTCGTTTCTCTCGTTGTGAGTTATGCTCTCTCTCTTTCTCCCTGTCCACTATACGCACAACACACATGACGATTCCAACCGAAACATTAGGAAGTGCCGTCCGAAGGCCTCCGTTTGTTCGTCCGCTCTTGCAGCGTTCACCCATTCGTCGAGCTGCCTCTGTCGAATTCGGTTCTCTGATTCATTCGCATACCACTATTATATCCCTTTCCTTGCCTTCTCTCCCATCTTTTCTTCCCGCATGCTGACAGACACTTACCACAGCGTCTTTCCCAGTGGCGTCGTATCATCAAGCGTTTGAGCGGCCTAAGGCGGCCGACATATCTGCCGGCGAGCTATTGACTATTGGTCTGTGTCAAGGTCATCGACGCAGCTGAGTATTCTATCCCGTCATTGTTCCATACATCTTCTGTCGCTACTTGCTTCTGCTTCGGTGCTTGGTTCTTTCTACCACTTGTGTGCACCTTGTCCTCGACATGAACGCATACACCCGCGTACACTTACTTTGCCATGCGACTATTTTGCTCAAGCTACTTAGCTAGTAGCTATTTGTCCTGTGATACGCGCATCAATCGTCAGTCTTCTGGCATTCTCGCAGTACTGTCGCCGGTGATTTATGGCTCAAAACCTCAATCTCTGGCAGCGTCGCTGGCTACCTAACAAGCATAACCATTTTTTGTCGCTCGACAAGCGACACTTTTTCTCATTCTACTGGAATGGAAGCCAACTGCTCTCTCACAAATCAAATCATCAGGCCATGGCGAGTTGTGCTGTCCTTGCTTCGCATCAAAACAATCCCCACGCTCACAATTCATCAAACCCGCTTGCATCCGCCGTCGAACGATACCGCCCACGAAACTCCTTGTCCATCGCCCGCTCGTCTCATAAGTAGTCCAATCCTTCACGTATAACCAAATGCGAAATCATTTCATCTGTGATACATGGCGTGATATCCTAGCGTGTAAACAGGCAGGGAACGATGCACGCGACCGCTCCTCATGAAGTCCTTGTCGTTGCACATAACATGGTCGATTCATGGCTGCCGTGACCGGTCGACAACCCGCCGCTGCATCCGTTTTCCCTCGCGTCAAAGTCGTTGGAATACGGGCCGTCGCGCTTGGGAAGTGACTTGATCTTCGACACCCGGCCATGCGGCCACCTGGCGCAAAGCCAGAGAGAGAGCTGCCGGTGCGCGACAGGCGCGTGCGGGGCGTGTTTCCAGCAAGCGGACCGTGATTCCGTTTAAGAAACGCAGTCAGGCGGAGATGGAGCTCAAGAGAGTGGGCCGGCCAACAGGTGTGATGCATCCGTAGACCCAAAGCCGTCAACATTGTGCCGCAAATATTTAACATTCATTGAGGCGGACGCTGGGCAGACAATGGCTCATAAGAATGACGTCGGGGTGTGAAGATCACTTGAAATTTCCGCGTGCAACGACGAACAGCGGGACGGACACAAAGGGATGGCGTATATTGAAATTTCGTAGCAGAAAAATTTGGTTCCGTCCAAGCATATTGTAGCTCAAGGGTTTTGAAGAGAATGATGATTGAAGAAGGCAGTCTTTGTGGGAGAACAAGGGAAGAGTTGAGCGTGGCAAAATATGAATAGGCGAGATCAGATTACATAATCTTCAGGGCTTTAACTTTTTCTGTACCCTGATCTCAGGCTGCTCCCCCGCAGGTGTGCCTGCTGCCCCTTGTCTCCTCCCCCCCATCCTCACCGATAGCTAACTCAGCTTTGTAGACCTCTAGGCTTTGCTCTGGCTGCTGTAGTATCTCACCATCGCGATGGAATCAGAATACCAGCCACAAGACTCTGAGCAGTACGGCCCTCACCCCCACCCCATTCTCCACGACCCGCTATTATACATCTCCAACCTCCCACCTTATGTCACCGATGAAAACCTAGCTTTGGCTTTCGTCACTTGTGGTCCTTTCCGACCCTCGATTACCCGTGATGGCTCAAATAACCCTTTGAATGGCACAATCGAGTTCAAATTCCTCGAAAAAGGTGCGTGTTTATGATTTTTCGAGGCGCATGTCTGATTATTTTGCGCAGCGGAGAAAGCCCTCGCGACTCTGCAATCAAGACCTCTACCTGGTCTGATTCCTCCCGTGCCGCTCGTGCTATCACCCTACCCTCCCGCAAATCCGCCCACACCCTTGCCACCCCCATCCGCGCTTCCCAGATTGGTCAAGCATCTTCCATCTGGCTTTAATGACTCTCAGTTGTACGATATATTCCGTCCCTTCGGCGCCCTTGCGTCCGCACGCGCCCCCACACACTTTGGCGTAGACACTGGCATGGTGGAGTTCTGGAATGAAGACGATGCTCAACAGGCCGAAGAGGCGATGCACTGTGCCGACGTTCAAGGTCAAAATATCGCGGTACAGGTCTATCAGCCTCGTCGTTCCACTAGTGGAAGCCACAGCGAGTTCAATACCAGCGCCCCGTCATTTGTTCCCTCCGGGTCGATGTATGGCTACTCCTCGCCTCCACCGGCGTCTCAGGTATGTCGTACTATCTCATTTTTCTGCGAGGTGACAAAAGGATTGCTTCCACAAAGTATTCTCCTCCCCGCGGAAGCCCGTATAGATCGCCTGTCCAACCGGTTGCGAGCTTCGTGCATGGTCCTGGGCAACAGGTTCAGTTGGCACCGCTTGTGGGTCCGGGATCCGGCAGTCACAGTGGACTGATCGACCCGTGCAATCTGTTTTGCAAGGTTCGTTCGTTGTGTCTTGGTGCGCGACATCTTCACTGAAGCACCGTAGAACCTCGACCCGGATATTGATTCGAATGGCCTGTTCTCACATTTCCGCCAGGTATGCAAATGTTTGTTCGTCACTGACGGGACGTGAACTAAATTCTACAAACAGTTTGGTCAAATCGTTAGGTACATTATACACGTCCCACAGCGGAGTGCGCGCTTAATCTTCCCATAGTGCTCGTGTCATGCGGAACGAGAACGGGGAGAGTCGCGGCTTTGGATTTGTGTCGTACCAAACTCCGGATCAGGGTATACTACTTCTCGTCCATTCCACTATAACGCTTTAACATATTGTAGCGTCGGCCGCACTGCACGCGATGAACGGTGTGCTATTGGGGACGAAACAGGTTGTAGTTAGATTGCATGAGCCCAAGCAGCTCCGACAAGAAAAGCTCGCCCAACGATTCGGTGGACACAATGGCCACCCGAGAAACTCCAGCGGCGCGACGAGTCCGACAGCAAGTGAGGGCGGTGAGAGCATGGCGGGATGGAGCCCGCGTCATCACAGCTCCGCTTTGGGTTCGCCTGTTCAGGCCCAGTACGAGCGACCAGATCGTGGACGACGAGGATCTGGGAGCTACTACAATGTAAATATTCTCATTCTCTTTTCATGTCGTTGTATAGCTGATTCATCATTGGCGTTTCATAGGCCGCTCTCGCGGGCACTCTCAATCTGCCTATGCGTTACGATGATCTCTACTCGCTGTCACCTGTTGTGCGCACGGAGGTCCTCACTGGCGAGCTGAGTCGCCGCGTGAAAACCATGGGTCTTGTCCCCAACGATGAGCTCGACTCTGTTGTTGACTCGCTCGTCCATATCTCGCTGCAAGATGTGGTACAGTGTATCGAAGACCCTGCCAAACTCACCGAGCAGGTGAACACCATCCGACAGTCCCCTGCGACCTTCGAAAGATAACTCACCACGAAAATCGCCCCGTCCCCATCTGCGTCGCAAGATTCACGCCTCCTCGACCCGAACGCTTTGAATGCGACAGCCAGTGCGCCTGAGCACCCGAGCACACCCATCTCGGTCAACGCCTCGCTTTCGACGCCACCGCGTACCTCGTCTCCATCCGGCTCCGTTCCGCCGGTTTCCTGAACGCGAGCGCATCCAGGCTGCCATCTGCAAGCTCGAGACGTCGCGACAGAACGAGCTTACGGATCTTCTAATGAGCTTACCGAAGCGTGAGCGCGCAATGTGGTCTCTTCAATGTCGAGATTCTGCGCGCCAAGCTTGCCGATGCGAAGCTGGTGTTGGATAGCAGCGACGA
This sequence comes from Favolaschia claudopus, assembly GCA_037176885.1. Lineage (NCBI taxonomy): Eukaryota > Fungi > Basidiomycota > Agaricomycetes > Agaricales > Mycenaceae > Favolaschia > Favolaschia claudopus. The sequence goes on along the minus strand of JAWWNJ010000011.1, from coordinate 1,397,826 downwards.
TGAGGTGGCGGGTGAGGCTGAGACCATACAGCCTGTGCCGATTACACCACAGGCGAAGAAGATTGCGGTGCCCGACTTTGGGTGGGGGGAGCAGTAAGACGTCTTCGCCACAGACGCCTGAGTTGAGCTCGAGAGGGCCGAGTGCGACGGCTTCGCCTACGCCGACGACGCCTTCAGCCGGGGGTCATACGATAGCCAGCCTAGCCAGGTTGCCTGCGGCAGAGATCATACGGCTGGCGACATCGACGAGCGCGACGGGGTTGCCGTTGCCCAAGGCCGATCCGTTGGTGGTGCAGGCGACAGATGAGTTCATTGATGGGTTGTTAGACAAGCCTGCCCAGGTGCAGAAGCAGCAGCTTGGCGATAAGCTGTACGTTTTCATTCCCTTTTCTGTGTCGAGAAAGGACGCGTATGCTGACATGGTAATCTCTGTGTTAGATTCAAAACCGTGAAATCCTTCGGTATCAAGGCTGCACCGAAAGTTACGATTGCCCTTTTAGATCAGGAGGACCTGCGTGCACTTGCGCATTTGATGAATAGCTATCCATCCGTGCTGAAAGACAAGGCACAGGCAATCATTCCCCCCAAGTGATACCGCGAAGACGAAGATGACGAAGATGACGATGACGACGTGCAGCCCCAGAGGCCACGCGCTGAATGCAAAACGCTTTGGAACGAACATTCACGATTCCTTTCACGAATGTGTTTGTGTCTCCTACATACATACATACATATCTACTCTTATCCTTGCCAACCTCCATCGTATCTTTATTCCGGACCCAGATTCTGTCCGGATGGCTCTCTTCCACGACGTACTCACGTTACATTACAATCCCCGTTGAATACGCCCCCCCTCGCTCGCTCGCTCTTTTCCCTATCTCGATGCTTTCCCGTTGCTCGCTCCCCTTCTCCACCCCGCCGCTCTGTTTCGCTTACGGCCTTTACGACCTCGTAACGACTTCCCCTGTTTCTTTTTTTTCACTCCACTCCACTTTACATACTCGTACAGCGATTCTACTCTAGTGTTTATTAAGTAGGAGGTAGGAAGGAAGGTTTCGCCTGGACTATGAATCAATGATTCTCAGTTTGTCGAGGTTGATCAGTTACCGGGTACCGGGTCCTTGGAATGCCGGTTGACCAACAACTTGTCCTTTCCCTTTACATACTCTCGCCATTCATGCGGATTTAGTTTGGGGCAACTTTCGACTCAGGAATACAATGGCTCAACGACTCTCGTCTTCACTAAAGACTAAGCCTTTATTTTCACGTCGAACAGTGTACAGTCTCCCTTCCCGTCCTTCACTCGCCATTCTGGACGACTATTCGGACTACTCGTCGCCGCATTTCAGCCACCTTTCGTCAAAGCGTTTGCACATCACAGTGTTCAGAGATACCATAGTCCCCATCAATGAAACTGAGGCTGCGCGTCTGGCCGAGCGATTGAAACCGTTTGACCTCATCTCGACAATGCGCGAGCGCACCTCTTTTCCGGGGTCTCTTCTCCGACAGCTACCCAATCTGAAGCTCCTCCTGGCTACGGGTACCCAGTTCGAGACGTTTGATCTTGCCACGGCGAAAGAACTTGGCATCCCTGTACTCGCGGCACCAGGTCTTGGTCGAACGGACCAGTTGACCTCGAGTCCCCCGCGTCCAAATATGAAAAAGGGCGCCTCGCACCCTACTGTACAGATGACCTGGGGTCCTGATCCTTGCAATGGCTCGAAATATTGCTGTAGATGACGCTGCGATCAAGTCTAATCCTGGCGCTTGGCAAAGCGGCCTGGCGACGGGACTCATAGGACGCACTATTGGAATCGTTGGTCTGGGCCGACTGGGAGCGGCTGTCGCGCGTGTTGCGCATCTTGCGTGGGGAATGCGCGTCGTTGCGTGGAGCGCGAATCTAACGCAGGACAAAGCCGACGCGATGGCCGTCCAGTTGGGATTATCTCCGGACGAGGGAATAGACGGCGCCAAAACATTCCTGGCGGTGGGGGAAAGAAGAATTGTTTCAAACCGCCGACGTCGTGTCCCTGCATTATGTGCTCGGTCCCCGTTCTCGTGGTATCGTTGGCGCACGGGAGCTCGGACTGATGAAACCCGATGCGTTGCTGGTGAACGCGTCGCGCGGCCCTCTAATTGACCAGCCCGCGCTCCTTGACGTACTGGAACATGGTCGGATACGCGGGGGTGGCGTTGGACACGTATGAGGTCGAGCCCTTACCTGCAGATAGCCCTTGGAGAAGGTCCGGTTACTGGGGACAGAACGGACGCTCGCGCGTTCTTACAACGCCACATATGGGCTATGTTGACGAGGGACTAATGAACGCATGGTACGCTGAGACAGCAGAGAATGTGGAACGCTGGTTGGATGGTAAAGATGTTCTGCACCGTCTTGCTTGAGACGATCCTATAGGTGTTGAGGGCTAGGTGTAGCCCTCAACACCGTTGCGATCTGCACTTCGTTTGATGTTTCTTCTGACGACTTCTCGACTTTTGGGGCTAGGATAGTGAAGGATTTTGTTGTCTACAAAAGATTGTGCAGCATGTTGAAAATGCCAGCAACAAATTACTCGTTTTCTTCAGTCGTTCCTAGACTTCTTTTTATCTTTGAGTCAAGACTGACCAATGACCTTTGCTTCTGCCCTATATCTATGAATTTGGCTGCTGGAACCCTGTAACGGGTCAAAAATCTGCATGTGCGAAGACCGCTCAGGTTACGATTCCTCTTCACATCTGTACTCTTTCTAAATGTTGAAGTTCTGATAGTTTGATAGGCTAGTCGGCTTTGGAGGTGTTGTTGGGTCGCGCTTACTCTCAATGCCAATCTCGATTCACCACTTCAGCGCATGGCAATATGTGTTGTTATTATATCCTATTGTGTACTCTTCTGTCTGGAAATGCAGTCGCCCTCAATTTACGCAAATTTCGACTCATACTCATAAGTCTACTTTGGCCAGCGCAATCTTGCAATGGACGAAGAAGCAAACAGGAGACATTTCGGAAATACATTGAAACAGAGTGTGGAGGATAAATTAAGTACAGAGAATCTAATGCAAAAAGTATTACTTTCATGAGCGTTTTCCCTTTCCCTTTCCCTTGCGCCTGTTACCTTCCACGTAGTCATCGTCAAGATTCTCCTTCCTCCTTCGTCGCTGTCTTCACTCTCGACATACGTAGACTCGGTGACCTTAGATGTCCGCTTACCGCGCACGCGGCGGAGAGGTGAACCATTGTTCGACGCCGATGGCGTGGAAGTGCGAGTGGGGGGTCGACGGTGAAGTATTGTGACGTGGTCGTTTGCTCGTGGGGGGTAGACGGTGAGCCGCCGTTGGCGGCGGCAGTCTCGTCCTCGTTGCCTGGTTTAACATCGTCCAGCCCCCGCTTGGGTGAATGAGAGGAAGAAGGATGAGTTGAAGGAGGGGCGGGTTGAGGAGCCGACTGAGTGGGAGGAAGTGATGTGATCCGCGTCAAGGCGACGTCCACGAAATCGATGAAAGTCTGGTAATCTGCTTCCGCCTGCACTCTGTCGAAGGCAGGGAAAGGTACAGGGTTAGCAACGCCGAACGCCGCTTGAACAGATCTCAGCCGGCCGTTAGCGAAGAAACCCTGCAGCCGCTCTATCAAGCCGGCCAATGCTTTGACGGTTTCACGGTCATCGTATCTCGCTATCACATCTGAGAGCGGGAGAAAGGAGGAATGCAACCTTGGAGTCAGCCAAATCCTGCGGATCTTTGCCAGGGGGTTCCCATCGCGCGATTGCGCCTTTATCGGCTGGGACCCGGCGTCCGACGGTGTCGAAGCCGTAGAGGACATAGTAAAGGACGTAGAAGACGGACTCGAGATCATCGAGATGGTCGTGGTGACCTAATAGGTTAGACGCCCGTAGAACTTTGACCGACTGGAAGGCCCTTGTGCCCTGTAGGCCATTAGACCAGGAAGAAACGAGTCAAGCACTATGAGAACTCACCGTCCTAGAGTCGTGCTCCGTCATAAAGAATGCAGCAATCTTCTTAGCCATGTCCCAATCGATGAGTACACCGCGACCGTCCTCTAAATAAGGAGAAAGGAGAAGATTGTTGAAACTGATGTCTCGATGTAAAATTCCCCGGTTTAGGAAAGCCTCGCGATGGCCTAGGGAAGATAAGAAAAGATATGTGAAAAGCATGCCGACTTACCTAGGACAATGTCGCGAATCGCTTGAAGCAATTGTAAAGCACTGCTCGCCTTCTCCAGAGTGTCACCATAGCGGCGAACGACAATTCTGATGTAAAACCGGCCAAGGACGCGTGAAGCATCGGAGTCCGAATACATTCCGACCGACTGGGGGAAACCTCGTCCTGTCTCAATTGACTCCCGATCCTCTTCAAATGTGAGCATCTGCCCAACCCCACGGACACCAATAGGGTGTTTCAGATATCTCAATTATGCTCAACTTTGGGTCCAACTTTCGTGTCAACTTTGTCCCAACTTGGAGTCCGATTTCGAGGGTTGAGGCCAGTTTTTGGGCCGTAGGAATTAGCTGAAGTTGAGCGGAAAGTTGGAGAGTGGAAGTTGGAGTGAAAGTTAGGATGCAAGTCGTGGTCCGATGCACGACTTGCATCCCAACTTCGAAATCGGACTCAAGTTCGGACTTGCAACTTTCAAAATCGGACATCGAGTTGGAACCAAAATCGGGCGCAAATTTGGGATATCTGAAACACCCTAATGAGTTCTCTGAGTAGCTCGATCTCTGATGGTCTGCCATCCGCACGCCAGTAATCTTTGATAATATATTGATCACCGTGGTACGTGGCGCTCCAGCAGACCGTGCCTCGGGAGCGAATCGTGTGCCGCGAAAACATGGGTTGATCTTCCAGATCGAAGACCATCGGGTTGAGATCCACCTTCCACCCCTTCATGTGCGAGTCGTATCGTTTCGGAAAGGCAACCCGCAAAAAAAGCTTCTCTGTGTTCCAGTCCCAGTAGATCGACGTATCGTATCCAATGAGGTCTTCGTCGAATGAGCCGAAGGAAACGACAAGTTTTACGAAGAACTTGGCCCGCTGGGGGTAGTTCAATTTGTTGGTGTAGTAACATCCAGAGCAATCGAAACGAAGAACACGAAATTCCTCATCCGAAAAAAGGGGGATATGAACGAAGCGACGACTGGGTTGCTGGATAAAGATTTCACGTGCATAGACGGTGGACCGCGACCTGCTCTCTTTCTGCTTGGTTTAAAGAGGGTGTCAGCTTCAACTTGCCTTCATACAGGCCTATGGCGGCAGGGTACCCCATCATGGTTGCGATATTCCTGGTTTTGGTGGCAGAAGGACCGCCGAAGTTTGATATGTCGGGACTGGATTTCACAATCTCTTCGTGCGCAGCGTCGAGAGCATGGTGAATGAAGGGCGAACGGTGCGTGTCGACAACGAGTCGTTGTTGGTTCTGGGAGGTGGGACCGAGGAGGAAGTGTGTCAAGATGTCGTTTAACAAGGTGACAAAAGGCGCGTAGAGCTCTTTCTCCAGCGCAGGTTGATACGGAATATACCGCCATCTGTTTTGGGCGCTGTAGCCAGTGTAGTTACCGAGCCAAACGTCAATCTGAGCATCCAGCAAGGGATAACGAGAATCGACGATGCGCTCCAAATGAGTCTGGAAGGTGCCGCCCTCCTCTTTCACCCATGCACCATCCAATTCACGCCGAAGAGCTTTTTGGATCTCTTTGACTTGGTGATAAGTGTGTTCGGAGTCGTGGGAGGTTTGGTGCTCAGGGGTGGCGGACTCGACAGAGGTGGGTTGTGGCTGATAGCTGGGAGTCCATGGGCAGGGTGGCATTATCGAATTGGGGCAGGTTGGCTCGATCTGGAGCCCATTACAGAAGCTAGTTGGTTTTTTTTGGTCGCCATTGCCATTGTCTTCCTGTGTCAAGCTTCAAGGGCCCCAAAGCTGGTCCAAACTAGATCTGCATTTATCGAATTGGTCGGCGAGATCGAATACTGTCTTCTTCCAGGCTTCATTGCGGTAGTACAAGACACGTCTATTTGTTGTGGAGATATGGGTACGTATCGAACAGATGGGATCATACAGGATATATCAAGTCAATATCAAGTAAAAAGAAACGAAAACCGAATCTACATTCATTCATTTGCTAGTGCGCTTCGCCGAATTCTTCGTCCCTTTCTTCTTCGTCGTCTTTGGCCTGGTCGGAGTATAAGATGTGTCCTTTTCAACGTCGTCCGCCTCGCTCTCGCTCTCCCACTGGTCGTCCATTTGAACAGACAGGGACATGCGCGGAGCAGGGCCATTCTTCGGCACCGATGACGTAGAAGCGCGAGTGTGGGTCGGCTTGGTCGGGGTCTCGCCTTCAGCAGGCATGGACATGCGCGAACCAGAGCCTTCCGCGCCGCCCAGGGAAGACGTCTGACCACGAGAGCCATGAGAGCCGCGAAGACCGCCATTGGAAAGTCGGCGTGATTTGGGCGGTGAGGGTAACGCATAGGAAGCCTGCGCGCCTTCAGTGGTATCAGGTTGCTTTCGCTTGAACGAGGGGGCTTGTTCAGGGATATCGGCGATAGCCGCATTCACGATCGCGAGGAATTTCTGATAGTCGGCAGCAGCCCGTGTGTTGGAATATCCATCTGGTGTTGCCGAATGGTCGCCGTCGTCACCATCGTCACCATCGTCGCCGTCGACTGCCGCTGAGAGTTTCTTTATGCGCTCCGTGAACAGTTTTTTCAGTTCTCGCATGAATCGAACAAGGCGGGGCGTCTCGGGGCCATCGTACCGTCGCAACTTGCTGATGTCGAAGTGCTTGTTTGATAACATCCCGGTCATGAAGCTGTTTTTAAGCAAGCTCAAGGCTACTGAACCGAACGTCGGATTTTCCCATTCAATGATCTGTCCCAGGTCCTCGTCAGGAAGGCGTTTTCCGTCTAGATCGTGTCCATAGAGAACATAGTAGAGGACATAGAAGATGGACTCGAGGTCGTCCATATGGTCGTGGTGACTGAGGTGGGGTGATGCAAGCAAAACCTTGATAGACTGAAAGGCTCGCGTTCCCTGATACTTCGAGTGAGCACAAGCAATCAAGGGAACAAGAAACTCACGGTTCGGGAATCGCCCCTCGTCGAATGGCCATCAATGAGTTTCTGAATTTCAATTGACAGGTCCCAATCGATCAAAACGCCGTCGCCGTCTTTGAGATCGAGGGAAAGGAGAAGATTGGTGAAGCTGATATCGCGATGCAAGATACCGCGCATCAGTAAAGCGTCGCGATGACCTGGGGGAGATGAGAAATGGAGGCAGAACAGCGAAAATGTGCGATTCACCTTCAACAATTTGACGAACGGCACAAAGCAGCTTGTGCGCAGAATGCGCCTGTTCCAAAGTACTCCCATAGCGGCGAACAACAACCCGCGTTAACGACCGTCCCAGCACGGTCTTGGAAGCGTCGGAATCTGCACGCATAATATCAGAATCTCGGAAGCCGCGTTGTGTCTTGATAGATTCTCGGTCTTCTTCACACGCGAACATCTGCCCCACACCGCGTATCCCGACGAGCTTCTTCAGCATACTAGGTTCAGACGCCCTCCCATCCGCACGCCAGTAATCTTTGACGACATATTTCTCGTCCTTGTACGTCGCGCCCCAGCACACGGTACCTCGCGAACGAATCGTATGCCGCGAGAACATGGGGGTAGCTTCCAACGCGAATACGAGTTGCTCCGAATTGGCTTCCCAGTTCCCTGTCGCACAGTCGTACAGCTCGCGGGGTATCATCTTGAGACACCGCTGTTCAGGTGCGTTCTCCCAGTCCCAGTAGATGGACTGATCGAGACCGAGCACATCTTCGTCGAACGAAGCAAGGAGAACCGCGATCTTGACGAAGAACTTCGCATTTTCGTGATAATTGATACTCTTGGTGTAGTAGCATCCGGCGCGGTCGAAACGAAGAACACGGAACTCCTTTCCATCCAAGATAGGACCGTAGACGAATCGACGATTAGGTTGTTGAATGAAGACCTCGCGTGCATACACGGCAACCTGAGCTTTTTCTGCGGTCCCGAACTTCTTCTCCAGTTTCAGTTTGACCTCCCATAAACTGGCAGCCAGGCGATAACAGAATAGTAGAATGTCCTTTTCTGGAAACGGAGTAACAGAAGGGCCATTGCCGAATGTCGATATGTCGGGTTTCGATTTCAGAGTCTTGCCAGGGGCGGCGTCGCTTGGAGTGTGTTCCATCAAGATATTGTGCGTGTTCTCCGTACGACGCTTCTGGCCGTCTCTCTTCGTACCCACCTGGATCGCTGCCATGATGTCTGACAGTATGTCAACGAGGGGGTCGTACAGTTCAGACTCCACGGTGGGGTTGGAAGGAATAGTAGTCCACCTGCCATTATTGTAGCCAGCATACGACTGCAGAAACGCGACGACAGTCGCGTCCAGTCCAGGATAGAGCGTGTCGATGGTGTTCTCCAGATGCTCTTGGAAAGCACTTCCCTGCTCCTCCACCCACGCGCCAGCCAGCTCGGCGCTCACGGCGCACTGGATCTGATCGACCTTACCATACGCGTTGTCCTTGTCGTGAGAGGACACGTGATGGGGTGTGGGCTGCTCGAATGTTATACCGACATCAGTTCGCGGCTTGGCCCGGGGGGTTTGGGTGACAGAGGGCAACGGTGCAGGCAGGGAGGAATCGACATTCGGCTGCATATCGTCGACAAGGGGCGGAGTGGGGAAAATGGGAGCGAGGAAGGCGGGACGCCCAGTTTCCCGACCGGGATCCTCCCAGTCAGGTGAAGGTGAGCGTGAGTGGACTTGAGGCGCGCCAGAGGCGCAGGGTGGCAATTCTGATTCTGGGTAAGCTTCGTGAACAGGACCGAAGGTATCATGATCCATGGAGGTGCTACTGCTCGCACTGTTGTGTACAGCAAATCTATGGAGATCTTCGGAATGTGTTCTGTTATAGTGCCTTGGTTTCGATGGAGAAGCCGAAGGCAGAAGAGCTTGAAGTGGGGTGAGTTCACTCATGGTGGTTCGAGAGAGAGAGAGAGAGAGCACGTACACTTGGTAGCTATAGACTTGTGTGTGCCGCTTTGGTGTGGCCAATTTCCCGTTTAAGCAATAGGGTGGCAGCTGAGGACGCTTTGGTTGAGAACAATGGTCGCGTCAAGTGGCAGAGTGTGACTCTCAACGTCACATGTCTGTGACATCACGCGGACGGCTCCCACACTGTCACACTCTGCGACGACGCGACCAAATTTTCAGAATACGCCAAATGTACCTAGAAATGGCAAGAATATACGCCGAGGGGATCTGAAGAAATCGCTTGCGGACTGAGAACGGGGTGCACACGAGTTCACGTACTAAGTGTAAAGTTTTCACGTGTGGAAACGAGAGTAAACGCGCCACTCTATCGTGCTTTGAAAATTGAGAACCGTGACGGTGAAGGTCTTGTAGATTCTGAAATCTCGACTGGGCGCAGTGAGTGGGCGAGACCACAAACAAGACACAACTCATACTTTCTGTACTGGAAGTAGGGTCAATACAAAGGCGTGGGTTTGAAGTCCTCGTCTCGTACTGACCCAGATATTGTTCATCATCTCAAATCATATGCTCTAGCAGAAGGATATAATGCATATGATTTTAGAAAGAGAGACAGAGTGCTGTTCATGACAATCCAGGACTCTGTATGACGACCCGAGGGCTCTGCAGTCGAGCAGCGCATTTTCCCTTCGTGCTCCGTGCAGCAGGCATTGCAAATGGCTAAGTACCTGGACGCGAGAGAATTAAGCCGCGATAATGGATGGGGATATCGGTACCAAATTACCGTCGCCGATAGCATTCAGAGATCCAGAGATATGTCTGGGTACAAATGCTTCAGAAACGGAAGATCGTGACTGTTAGCTTTGGCTCTACATGGTCCGCTCAAATCAGCCATTATACGTACATGCCCTCTACCACGCTGCGCAAATTCGTCCTCCCAATTTTCGATGCGGGACTGCGTTGTGAACAAACAGCAAATTGTGACAGCCTCATGGCTAGGACAACATATCGGGAGTTCTGCCAGAGTTATCGTTTGTGGAAGCGCGGACGACGTTGAGTTCGATTGCGAGGGAGTTCGAGGACTTGTGTTGAAGGTACTAACGTGAAGAACTTGATTGAAAATGGTAAATATGACGGTATCCTCGTCTGTAAAGAGATGCGAGGGTCTCATCGCAGACCCGCGATATAGACAATCAGCGCGGGGAGGCGTAGAGCAGCCCAACAGTGGAGAGTGATTCGGAGGAAGTAGAAGGAAGTAAGTAAGTTCATGGCGAGCGCTAATTGATTCAATGTTGTGGCTTGATTGCGATGGGCGTCTAATTGCAACTCTTCTTTTTACGCCCACCGACTCAGCTTGCCTCTGACTTGAATGGCATCCTTCCGCGCCAACAGAGGGACTCGCAAGCCCTACACTGTCAGTTGACCTTACCCAGCGGCCCAGGACCCAAAATTCAGTTCCTTCTTAGCGCCCTGCCCCGCGCAACACCGACGGGCAATGGCTTCACGACATGGCCGACGACGAAGGCACTCCTTTCAACGGCAACCTCGCCTCTCACCCCAGAGGCCCCTCTGCACCTTCCTCCAGACTTGTGGTCTCAAACTTACACTACGAAATCACACCAAAAGACCTGACGGTGCGTGAAAGGAGTCAGTGTCGCGGAAATCATTCTCGCGCTCGCTCAGGAAGAGAATGGGTGTTGCCCAATACCACATGATGCTGACGACTCTCGCAGGCCATTTTCGGACAAATTGGCACGCTCGTAAGTGAGCCACAGATCAGGGTACGATCCGACTCGCCGCGCTTTCCATGAACACCCGAAATGACACCACGACCGCCCGCGCTTTCAAGTACGACCGCAGCGGACGCTCCTCAGGAACGGCCACGGTCTCCTTTGAGACCCTGGCCGAGGCTACCCGTGCCAAAAATCAATATGACGGGATTCTCGCAAAGGGTGCCTACATCCCTTCTTTTCGTTGGAGCGGCTAGCTTACGTGACTTGCAGGCCAACCCATGACAATTGTATTCGACCTCACCCAGCCGAGACAGCCGCGTGTCCGGTCCTCCAGCGCTCCGACAACCTCTTCTCTCCTTAATAGGATACAAAAGCCGCCTCTACTTGACCGTCTCAGTGGTAGCAAGGATGACTCTGCTGTAACGCGTGGACCGTGCGTCTCAGCTCATTATCATTGTCCTTCTTCATTAACAGGTTTGAAAGCAGACGTGGTGCTGGCCCGGTTCGAACACTTCGAGGCTCCCAAAAGCCGGCGCGTGGAGGGAAACCCGGAGCGCCTAAAAGGCAACCCAAGGCGCCCAAGACTGCGCAAGATTTGGACAAAGAACTGGACGATTTCATGGGCGATAACAGCACACCGGAGGTACAGAATACGGTCCCTACTGAGGATGTCGAGATGGCGTAGATTATATATTACTGCACCGATCGGCTGCGTCTTGGACTTGATCGGCGTTTATTCCAACTGTTGTCCTTGGTTATATTGTACATACTTTGTAGTATCGAATTATGGTCGCGGTGCCCCTACGAAACACATTTGTCGCGGAGGAGGCAAGTCGACTGACAGTGATGCGCATTGCGCCATCAATCCGTGCCCTCTTGCTCTCAACGTCAACGGCGTTGAATGTTACTTTCGTTGCATGAATGCGGGAAGCCCTCTCGGTAACCCGGCTTGGATAGATTATCATAGATTTCCCTGGCTCCAGAAAGTCTCGGCAGTAGTGAGGAAACTCGCTGACACCGTGGCACCGTCCGAGAGACTCTCCAACTTCCATTTACCATGACTTCGAGTTTAGAGTCGAACGAACTGAATTCTCTCACTCTAGCTGCCGCTGCAATCGCCGGACTGTTCATTCTCCAGTTGTTGCGAAATTTCTTCAAACCTCAGGTAAATTCCGTTTTGTTCAGCTCATTGAACGCACCACAAAGCAGAGTGCTTCTCCCGTGCTCTTAGTCTCCCTTGAAGGCGATACCAAGCGTCGGGATACCCCACCATCCGTTTGGTTTTTATGCAGGGGCGTGGAATTACATCCAGAATGGACGTTCTATAACGGAGGAAGGGTATCGTCAGGTTGGTATTCACCCCCACCTATGTACGAAGTAGGAGGATGAACTCAACAAAATCGCTCCCTAGTACCCAGGAAAGGCTTTCAAAGTTGCATTCGTGAACCGATGGTTGGTTCTCTTGAATGGACGCGCTTTGATTGAAGACCTCCGGAAAGCTCCTGATGAATATCTTTCTGTGGCCGAGGCCACGAATTCGGTGTGTAGAAGAAACGGAATCCGAAAAATATTGATTTTCGCAGCTTCTGCATTTGGAACATACAATTGGTCAAGAGCAGCACCGTGACCCGTTTCAGGTTGCGGTTGTGAGGTCCACTATGACTCGGAATATCGGGGTCTGTTTCCCGGATATTCGAGATGAAGTTGTGGCTGCTTTCAAGGATTTGATCCCGCCAACAGAGGGTAAGTTCATTCCCAATCATCTGCTTTCCTTTCCACTCAGCGCCGTTGAAGAATGGATATCTGTACCTGCGATGCAAGTAAGACGTGTCCGTTCAAGCACCCGTTATATGTAAATCATTGAATGGGTTGCCAGACTATTCTTCCCATTGTGTCGAGAGTTTCCAACAGATTCTTCATCGGATTGAAATGTAAGGGTCCGAAGTTGCGTTTATTCTGCCTGGATTTAAATTAGTATTCAACCAGGCCGTGACCCGGAGTACATTCAAATCACAAGCCAGTTTGCACAAAAAGTCGCAAGTGATGCTGTCTGGCTTCATATCGTTCCAGCTTTTGCCCGAGGGTATGTATGACCAAAATCTTTTCGATGAAGGACGCTGACTGGCAAAGATTGGCTGCTCGACTTTTTGGCCACTTGGAGACCGCTACACGCGCCACTGTGGCGCACCTGGGGCCCATTCTGGAACGTCGTCTAGAAATGGATGATAAATATGGACCGAATTGGCCGAATGCTGACCGACCTGTAGGTCTCTTAACTATGTCTCTGGAACCACGACATGGAGATGAACGACATTTCGTGTACACAGAACGACATGATTAGTTGGCTATTGGACGAAGCACGCGGACATCCTCAGCGTCGTAGTGTTCGCACCCTGACACGTACTTTGCTGAATGTCAACTTTGGGGCTCTGCATACCACGACGCAGGTACCTTACCTTTATCATTCAATCTTTGTTTTCTCGATTCTGAGTATCTCATATAGGGAACTCTTCATGCGCTGTACACCCTCGCCGCAAATTTACAGCATGTTGAACCTTTGCGGGAGGAAATTGAGTCCATGATCAAGGCGGAAGGATGGACTAAAGCTGCGATGGGAAAGCTTGTCAAGCTCGATAGCTTTTTGAAGGAGAGCTCTAGATTCGTTCCGGGTGGCGCGGGTTCAAGCTTCCTCTTGTTAACCGCCGTCATTGTTGACTAATATTTTTGAACAGTTGGTTTGATGCGACAAGTTGTGAAAGATTTTACTTTCTCAGATGGAACGATCGTCCCAGCCGGGACTCTGGTCGGTGTTCCAGTTCTTGCGGAGCATCATAACGAGGTTTCTATTGTTCTTTCAAAACTGACTGCGTTCAACTGATTTTCTTCTAGGGAAACTACGACAATGCTCACATATTCGACCCGTTTCGTTTCTCCCGAATGCGAGAGCAAGAAGGCGAGGGCATCAAACATCAAATGGTCGCTCCGAGTCCCGACTTCCTGTCGTTTGGACTGGGTCGCCATGCTTGGTGAGTGCGAGTCTGGTTCAATTTTCATGCAGTTGATGACTTGGCCTTTCATCAACAGTCCTGGTCGATTTTTCGCTGTGAACGAACAGAAGCTTATCATGGCGCATATTCTTATGAATTACGATTTCAAGCTCAAAGACGGGGCGCGGCCTGAGGATGAGTGGATTGCTATAATGGGAGGTGCGAATTCCAAGGCGGAGATCATGTTTCGGAAACGAAGGTAAACGGTGGAAGCGAGAATTTTTGAGATGTTGTGTTGGCAGTGTCGACATAACCCATAATGGATTGATTTCAGCCGAGCGTAGGCCATGAGGCTTTTAGAATGGAGAGACGGACTGCCGCCATGTCCCACGACATTGGCGAAGGGAAAATAGGCTGTTCCCACCCCGCGTCATCTATTGAACGTGACTGTGGCAGCGCGACAACTTCATCGGCGCAGGGATAGACCAAGGATAGACTTGAAGGACTGAGTTTGTTTCTTCAAGTCTACTGTTTCCAGAGTCAGGTAGGACGCGTCACGCGCAAAAATCGCGTCAACTCACGGGACCGTGAATGTGGACAAGTTTCTCACGGTTTTATTTTCTATCGACCTCACAGTGATCGACTCCGAGTCGAGCGGTCATGAGTCCGATGTGCGAAACCACAGTGTGCCGTCATCGTCGGTTCGCCTCTTGCGAATCTACGACTACCATCCACTCCCACCCGACCGTTCAAAATGGCCGAAAAACAGGACTCTGCAGACATCCAACTCGATTCAGCCTCGGTTTCATCTCAAAGTCCTATTGATCCTCCAGAGGAACGCCGACTTGTCCGCAAACTGGATCGCCGTATACTAAGCATTTTGTCAGTTTTGTATCTCTTTGCCTGTGGGTCGGTTTCGTCTGTACATGGAGTTGAAAGCTTACACTTCCATCGCGTAGTTTTGGATCGCTCGAATCTTGGAAATGCGCGACTGTTAGGTCTACCACGGGTGCGTTTCTCTCGCAGTGCATGAATGCTCAAGTGAATTCAATCGTCCACTACATTTCAGGATACGTTGCACGGAGACCCGACAGGCAAACTTTTTGATTGGGTCAATTCAGTATTCTTCTTCGCCTACGTGACTATCTCTTCTGTCGGGCGTATCGCAACGTTTTGAATTTTTGCTCGAAAGATTCTGTGTCAAGTTCCCGCCTCTATCACCTCAAAGCTTTTTCCGCCACGTGTATGGATAGCATGCATGGCTACAGGTGATATTTTCTCATGTTCCAATGTGTCGGAGCTCTGACAGAATTCGCAGGATGGGGTATTAGTTCAACTTTAATGGCACGTACGAATTCACTCGCAAATCCCCCCGACTCAAACGATGCTTTCAATCTACAGGCTACCACATTCAATTTCGGGGGTCTTATGACCGCCAGAGTCTTTCTTGGAATCTTCGAAGCAGGGTTTGGTCCCGTCATTCCGTTGTATTTTTGTGCGTGTTCCTTTCAGGCTGTTTTCGTTCTGCATCATGGAGCCGGACTCTTTCTGCAGCCTATTTCTACACCAAGGAAGAAATGGGTGTTCGAGTGAGTTTCCTTCATTTCTCTTCAGAGAATAGCAAATCATGACTGGCCTGGTTAACAGATGGCATATTGGTTCGGCTTCGCAGCAGTTGCTGGTGCGTCTAAAAATACTATAGAGTTTCATATAGTTCAGTCGTTGACTTACCCCTTTGACGCAGGCGCTTTCGGCGGTCTTATAGCATTTGGTGTTCAACATGCCCATGCTGCCATAGACAATTGGCGACTCTTGTTTATAATTGAAGTGCGTCCGTTGCCTTCATATACTTGAAAGAGGTTCCGACCATTCAAAGGGCATTCCTACGGTTTTGTTGGCTGTAGTGGTGGTCTTCTTCCTTCCAGACCGCCCAGAATCCACCACCTTCTTCAACGAACGTGAGCGAGCCATCGCGCTCAACAGAAGGAGCCGTGGAACGAGCGGTGATACTGGCCTCAAAGTTAAAAGAGGTAATTTGTTCATTCAGGTCTGCATTATTGGGCTGAATACAGTATCCACAAAGAACATATCTTGATGGCATTATCGGATTGGCGGGTGGGAGCTAAATATCCTTTCAGTCTCCGCCTCGCTGAACAGGCTGAATCTCTAGTGCTATACTGGGGGTGTCATTTACTTCGGTTTAAACTGCGCATTAGCGTCGATCTCGGCATTTCTTCCTACTATTATTACGACTCTGGGCTTCAGTTTGTGGTTGCATGGAAGTCATTTTCATGTACTAATATTCGTATTCAGGCAACGCTAAGGCACAATTACTAACAGGAAAGCAGAACGGGCTCTGGAATTTTTCCTGTCTGCTGACTCTGATTTTGTTCACTGTTTCTAGTCCCTCCATATGCCGGTATGGCTGGGTTCTCGATTCTCAGTCTACACTTGATCTGACTCTCTGAATCCTGATTAGTTGCCGCCGTCCTAATGGTAACTGTGTCCTGGATGTCTGACAGGCTTCAGAGTCGCGGAATTCTCATGGCAGCTACCTGCTTGCTGTCCGGCATTGGCTATGTGTAAGTTCTTCTACTCATTTCATGCGCCTTGGATTCAGATGGTGCTTGCTTCTCACTCGTTGAACAGACTTTTGTTGACCGTTCGAGACAATGTTCATGTTCGCTATTTCGCCGTATTCTGTATCGTCGGCGGAACGTATGAGACAATTGGGTATGTTGGATTCATTGCAATGATCAAGATTGCTCATGATTTTCTGTCTGAACAGTCTTATCATTGCATGGTGTAAGTTTTGTTCAACATGGAAGATTAATTCACCCTGACCGCACCCAGTCGCACATAATTTGGGATCGGAGACAAAACGTGCGACAGGAATACCTATGTTCATGGCGATTGGCCAGTGTGGCAGCGTTTTAGGCTCGCATATTTTTCCGTTGACAGAGGGTCCTCGGTATATGTGCGTTCTATTTCAGTCAGTTCATCTTTCGAATGATTTTAATTGATTCAAACTATAGCAAAGGCTTTGGGAGTGAGTTACATTTCTTCACGTCAAATTAGACGCCCACCAATCCTTCTCACTTAAGTATCCTGTGCGCTCGCGTTTCTCGCTGCGATACTTTCTCTTGTCCTCTCAGTAAGCCTGAGTGCAACCAATTATCAGAGTAATTCGCCTCAAACATGCAAGCAGATCTCTTATCGACTGGAAAATTCACGACGCGACAAATTGTATGGTCGCCCTGATGCAGATGCACCCGTCGACACCTCCGAGTTGGCAGACAAGGTCAGTGACCAGTGGGGATGACCTGTGATGCCAGCTAAACGCAACATAGGCACCAAGCTTCCGTTATGTGATTTGAGCTTCATGTTACCCTCGATTGAGTAAATACATAGCCATAACGCCAATTGCTCTCGTATTTTTCGAACTACTTGTGTAATCAAAGAACGCGAAAAACCGTGAGAACATTGACACGATCACCTGCTCGTTTGTTTGCGTGACCAAATGTGACACACAAAGATTTGCCTCTCGCCATAATGTCCACAGAACCCGACGTCTTCAGCGATGCCCCGAACATCGTCGACTTTGATGTACTCGAAGCCTCTAAAGAGAATGTTCAGCCTTTGGCCACTGGTCGCAGAGCCACCGCGCTTTCAGCCATCCTCTCCACTCCTCACGCTCAGCGAGAGTCCAAGTTGGCCTCAACGCGAAATCGACTTCGTATCAACGTTGAGATAGCTCTCGAGGACGAGGAAGACGATCCACTGGAGGCATATTGTCATCTAGTACGATGGACGGTCGAGAATTATCCGCAGGGTCACAGCGCGGAATCTGGGCTATTGGAGCTGCTCGAAGAAGCCACGCGTGTGCTCAAAGACGACAGGAATGGAATATGGCGAGGGGAGATGAAATATCTCAAACTCTGGCTGTTATATGCAAGCTTCGTCGAAAAGCCTACCATCATCTACAATTTCCTCATTGCCAACGAGATCGGAACGGGATTCGCTATTTTATACGAGGAGTTTGCTGCGGTTCTGGATAGGGATGGCCGGTACGCAACCTCGTTGTCTTCGAGCGGTATCATACTGATAGTATCTAGCCGGAAAGAGGCGGACGACACGTATTTGCTCGGAATCGCGAGACGCGCGTCGCCACTCGAACATCTGAAAGCCAGGCATGCCGACTTCCAGAAACGCATGATGCTAGCCTCCGCTATCCCAGCTGTGGCTGCGCCATCTGCCCCGGTGACAGACACAAAGCGGCCGGCACTCGCCACTACCTCTTCGACTTCCACCACTTTCCCCGCCCAGCGTGGTGCCCCTTCCAATTCACGACTTCAAGTGTTCTCGGACCCAACCTCGGAATCTGCTGATGCGCCCGGGAATCCGTTTCCCGACGTCGGAACAAGGAAGACGCGGGTCAAGGAGAACGTGCCAGAGGCGAAGAAGATGTCGGGCTCGACGTTGCGGCAGCCTGGGAAAACCAAGCGACTGGCGTCCGGCGCCGCTTCTACTTCCACCTTTGTGCCATATGTGGACCCAGAAGACACCATGCCGCCCCCACCTGTTCCCAGCAAGAAAGCACGCGACGCTACGCCGTCGAAGAGTTCTATACAGCCGTTTGTAGACGAGGAGCCGCATACGGATGTTCCATCTACTCCCAAATTCGTACCTTTCCAAGACGAAGTACGAGACCTCACTTCGTTTGCACATTTACTGATCGCATGACAGGCTGCCGCCCCGGCTTTGAGCACTCCAGCTCCAGAGTCCGTAATGAAGGTCAAGAAGGGCGATCTAAACGAGTCCTCGCCAACGACGGAAGCTGAGGCATTGAGGCGCGATCCATTGAAGAACTACGATACGACCCAGCTGTAGTCGCATGCGCGCGGAAGAAGCAGCCCCTCAAATTTGGAACTATTTTACTAATTATGTATAAAGTTTATATGCAACGACAATTCACGAACTCCCATGTAAATCTAAATATGGTCTGCGACCAGGAACAACGCCTCGATTGCAGGCGTAAGTTACCGAAGATTCATTCGCACTCAAATTTGAGCTTATGCAGCTTCACCGAAACGGACGGCATACTCAGGTTTCCAGACCTGGTTCGCCACCTTGTTCAAACCTACGAAGACGGCAGAGGGTTCTAGAAATTGGTGAACTCGCTGTCACTAACAAGATTATTAAAATTCTGAACGATGCGCTTGGCAGGCGGAGCGGAGAGTATGCGGTCCGGGACTGCATGGCATGTCAGAAGCAAACGGCCTGAGTAGAGGATGTCTCGAGCGCCGACGCCGACTACGCGACTGCAATGTACTCAGACACTCGAGGCCTAGCGCTGAAAGACTCGGAATTGGTTGTTTATTCAAACCCTTCGTCAGTGCTCAAGGTCGAGACCTTCGATCGAATTTGCGTGGCTTCGTCGAGCACGGACTTTGTGCCTCTTTACGACCCTCGCACCTTCTGGACCTGAACTTCCTGCCCTCACGCAATTTCCGTAGAGGTATCTGAGTTGGTCGGCGTCCGACTCTGGAATTGCTACCTCGAGGAACCCACCATTATAGCGCCATGCTGCGAAGCCCGATAAACAGCGGGATACTGACAGACTTTGAGGGAATCTCTGGTGACTTCGCAGAGCACAAATAATAGGAAGAAAATAAAGTGGACTATGAGTGAGGCTGGGGTCGGAGAAGACCCTTGACCCGTAAGTGGCGGCCATCCTAGAAGACGAGCAAATTCCAGAGTACGGCAGGATGGCAGTTAGTATTCCGGACGCCAAGATTGCGAATGATTGTCCTAAGTATGACCGGCGGTCGGCGACCGCGAGCAGCGGGGAGGGAGAAACGCAATCAAAAGGAGTCCTGCCGAGTGGTGTAAGGCCAAAGAAATAATCGTCGAATATCACCTAGCAGCCCAACAGCTTGAATTGCTTCGAAACACTGTTGTGGTCGTGGACAGACTCGGAAATGATGGCAAAATTGAACAAATCAGCAACAGGTCCAAACAAACGCGTTTCCTTCTTCCTCCGACCATGACGGTTCTGGAATGCAACTGTGATTGCTTGGACCGCTGTTCCCGTATCATATCCCACTATATCGTGGCCGCCGGGAACGCCTGCGGCCCTCTTGACTCCGAAGATTCGATTAATATTCGCCTTTTCCTGCCTTTCGCGAACTAAGAATCCGCTCTAGAACCGAGCATCCGCGGACGAATATTCGGAAGCTCGCGATCCATGTGGCTCGGAAAACTAGTACAAAAGCACCAGACTACTCAGCTTGCTCTGCACCAGCCTCAGGATGCCCCGCGTTACCTCTCTCGTCTTCTCATTGTTCCTGGCTACCTTCATAGCAGCAGCTCCCGTTGTACCAGTCGAACTCACCAGCCACTCGCTCTATGGAGTCACAGCAGAAGTGGCGGCTGTCAGCGAAATCAACGTGGCTGGCGCGGCAGTACCTGAGATTTACTCTGAGTACGCAAAGATATTAATTTCTTTGAATCTCGATTTGACAGTTCTTCACCCAGCCTGCAAATCTCGTCCACCGAGAAAACTCGTCGCCGCAGCTTTCGTCGGTGCGTGCTTTTGTTGAGTTCGAAGTAATTCATCCGAGCCTTCTCGCAGTCGGCATCCTTGAAGCGGGCCTCTGAAGATATTTATTTGCGCCATGATCTTATACCCCTTCCACCCGACGATACCATACCCATCGTTCGTAAAATTCCCTCCTGCTGAGGCGTCGCTGACTTGCTCGGATTTTCTAGAAACGACCACCTACGAATAGACTACGAACCGACTGTTCCGGAACTTGGATAGAGAATCGAAGCAACGAATATCAGTTGAATGTACTTGTACGACACCTGCATCGATTGTACAACAGGAAAATATCAACCAGTATCCGAAAATTGAGTACTTGAGTTGCAGTTTCGTGTCGGCAGCGACAAACCTCTGCTCTCTTGGACAAAGACTGATTGTTTCAGCCAGAAAGCTCTACCGCAAAGGCCACCGCCAGCTTTGCAAACCTAGTGCACCGTCAAGAAATTTTCATTCTCAGAACTCAAGGCACGTACTGTCGCATATGTGAAAATGAAAATTCACGAGACACATCCATCCTGTCTTGGTCTGTGTGGATGTCTATCGTTCAGATCATTGTTAAGAGATTCTGGGTGAATAGTAAGTATTGAACGCCAAAACGCACTGTCCATATTCGTGTCCACTACCCGGCCCTCTGAAGCATGGCAAGCCTGGTAGCCGGCTCGCGTCCATAAGAGATGATCGGACCCAACCCCAGAGGCCTGCCCCTCCTTTGCCCAGGGTATATCCACTGGATGAGCGTTAAATTAGCCCAGGAATGAGACCGAGTGTGCATGCGACCAACGATAGCGATCGACAAGTAATGCTAAGAAGTTGGTCAATTCCGCATCAACGCCCGTTGTAATAAGGTTGATTATTTCTTGCGACCCTGCTGCAACCCATGCCTGCCATCGCATCGAATCGATACTTGCTGCGAATTGAATTTGAGTGGATGTGCCTACCGTCATATCATATTGCTGCATGGCTTTGACGATTTTCCCTTCTGCTTCGTATGCAGCGACAATGTCCTGAGAGCCGAGCCCTCCGCCCTCGGGAATTGTTAATCGGGCTCATCACTGGTAGAAACAAATTTTACCTCTTCCGCAGAATAAAAATGGAATTCGAGAGGAGTTTTCGGAACGAATCCAGATTTCAACAGGGCACGATATGCCTCCAAGAGTGTCACTGTGCCGGACCCATCGTCGTCGGCTCCAGGTGCGGGTAAGAAAGGGTTCTCCTGGTAGATACTATCGCAGTGAGCACCGAGAATTGTTATGGGATCGGATGTGGGTGAATTATTTGGCGCGAGACGAATGATCTGGTGCGCGTTGAAATAGATTGGAGACTCGCTCTATTGGGAAAGCAACGTACGACTGAAGCTTGTTTCCAATCATGTTGAACAGGCACAACTGAGATCAGCTCTTTCTGTTCAGGCGTTGCGAGCTCTGTGGTATAATCTCGGATTCTTTGAAGAAGCCACTCTGAGCTGGCTTTCCCGAATTCACTGTTGTAGTATCTGCATTCGAATCACGAAAGATAATTACAACTGAAAAGAAACCCAGAACCCAAACAAGTACATAACGAGTTGGGAAAGAAGAGAAATATTCCAAATTGCCTCGCATCTCTTCAATTGAGAGAAAATCGAACATGGGTTCAACCAAAGATGAATTAGGAGGCGGATACGAGAAATGCGGCTTCTTGAATAAGCGGCCAAAGTCGCTTGGTGCATTGGTGCTTGAGATATTATGAGTTCCAGGTCGTGGCGTGATTGAACTTGAAGGCAACAAACATATCGAGGTATTTTTTCCCGCTGGCTTTTGCTTGCAGTTTCTGGCGTTCGGTCATCCATATCGCTTCTTCGTCCCAGGAAAATTGAACGAGGCGCATAGCATCCAAATCTAGTTCGAAGCCTGGTACGAAGTATAGAATCGAATTCGATTCCTCATATTTCAAGCACACACGTACCTGGCTCATTGTGAAGGTTCTCAAATTGGTGTTCGGAGGTGATTTCGAGTCTGCTAGTGCCACTATCGAAATAAGATTGAGCGGTGCGCTTTGAGACTGGATCATTTGCGAGTGTCGTTCGAGTCGCAATCAGCACGTATACCCAAAATGTGGTGGAAATAATCATGTTGGAAGAGGCCGTGCAATCCCCCCGAAGATAGAGCGCGTTTTAAACAAGGGTCCGAATGGTGGGGACCCGGGCCCTGAAGCAGATGACTTGCATCTGCTCAAACTTCGAAATCAGACGCGTCAAGTTGTCAACTGGTGACTTGGCAGATGAATCTAAGTGGTAAGGTTGAGAGAAACATGAGAGTCGTTGGGTAAGGGGAACTTGAGAGATGTTTATAATACGAACGATGCCGTCCTGAGAGCGTCGCGATCGTAAGGAAACCGTAGTCCAATCCAGGGCGGACACTATGAGATGGCGCGTAGATGATGTGTCCCTCGTATGAATTACGCGTTATTTGGCGGCATCCACCGCGATCAACGTCTTCCATAACTTCTAACAACGGCACATCGTGTACGTCGCGATTCTGGTCCAGAGTGCGCGAGACGCACCACTCCCGCGAACTTCTACCAATCGTGTAGAGATTTACATCCCTGTTTCGACAGACCAAGACCGCCCCGCAACAGCGGGGGCAGAATCAACCCCTTCTCTATGGTATTCTCGACGACAGCTTCTACCTCGTGCGGCGAAACACGGCCATACCACACTGACGTGCCTCGGGGGGTGTAAATCTAAGGATTATGGAGATCAGTTTCAAGGCACAGGAAACACTTCGCGAAGACGAAACAGGTTACTCACGATGCAGTTACCCGCATACCGATGCCCGCCCATATGTGAGTTGTACAGGATGAGCGCTTTTTTGGCGTCCTGTAGTTCTTTGAGAGTCTCTAAGACGTGCGCTTCCTTCTCCTCATTTGTGCCGTTGAGTTTTTCTAGGGGAGACTCAATCATGTGTTCCAGTTGGGTGTCGACTGTCCAGCCGCGATGCTGGAGCGAATGGGTGAATTCTGCAGTTCAGGTAAGTATTCCGATGCTGTTGGGACGAATGACTTACCGCGCTCGAGTTTCGGAGCTGATATGCCGCAGCGGTTGTCGCGTCGTTTATGTGAGCCTGTGGTTTTGTGTCAGGCTTTGAGGAAAGGCGGAACATGAGGAAACCATACATAGTGTGATCACGCACGAATATGGCAAAACCCAGGTGCTGAATGCCGCTTCGTCTGCGGTAGAGCCAAGAATACGGGGTATCCGAGGGTCGAGCACGGAATTCCACAACATTTTGGCGCCTTGGGGAGTAGATGGAACACCGGAGACCACGACATAGTCGGGGAATACTAAGATTGTTTCTAATTGGTGGTCATCCGAAATCGTCTTGTGGCTGCCGTTGAGGATAGCAATTTCGGCAGAGTCGGAGGCATTGAATATGCCAGGGATGTGCGGGAGATCTGGATTCGCGTTGGAGTGGGGGATGGTGACCTTGCGGTGGGCGGATGAAATGTGAGAGGCTAGGGATCCACTTGTGCGAGTGATTTCTCGGTCCCAGTCTGTTACTCCCGTCGAGACCATTATCTATATTCCTTGTGTAAAAGAAACAAAACAAAAAATAGAACGCGGTGGAGGTGCTTACCTGGCGGCAAAATGGACGAACAGAGCCTAGCATTTGAGTCTCCATATCGACGGTGAACCTGGAGGGATATTCGCCATGACCTGTAGGACATATAAATACTGAGCTGCAGAGTGGTCCGAAGCCGAACACACCATCTTGACAAGGGTCCGCGCAAGTCCTACAGTCCGCAGAGGATACAGGTACGCCTGCGGCGTCAAGCTGACTATGGATAGCGGCTGGATCAAGGGTATGGTTCAGGGCCCATGCCTTTAGTTTTCTCAGTGCGCTCATGGGGGTAGACAGAGAGGTTCCGGAAGACGCGTGGACTGCAGAAAGAGTTCATCGTCAGAGATTGGCGAAAAGTTGTTGTGTCACCTCGAGGGAGAAGACTAATCAAGGGGTAGTCATGAATAGCGCAGGCTGTATATCAGATAAGATAGACGTACCGAGACAAAGTTTTTTTTGAGTTCAAGAGTTGTTTTCGAGGACCGTTGAAGTCGTTACCGAGGTAGTGAAGGTCAAGGTGGTGCCGTTCGGGCATTGAAACCCGCAGTATTTGAAACCACCGGCTGGATGGCGCTGATCAGGCGCACGGCGGACAAATTGTGCTCGACGGCGGAAATGGACCCGGAATCGTTTCACGCCTCGCTAAAACGCTCCAACTGTGGAGAACATACAATCCGGAACTTTGTTCCGACGGGAGGTTGCTGGTACTGTATGCACCTCGTCAGGCTCGTCAAGAGCCTGAGGTTGTATACTTAGTTCTTGTAAACGCGCAGAGGGTACGATAGAAACATTTGTGGTGGGGAATACTGCTGCGAATTTGTCAATTCGAACGTTGAGTCAGATTGGAGGTCGATGAATGTAATTGGAAGCGCAGTAACATGGTTTACTTGAAGGCGACTTGAATACAACACAAATAGACGACCACAAGCCTAGCGATCAATTACACCATGTCCTTCAAACGAACATCCCTCTTTCCCCCAACTCCCACTACCGCTCGCGGAAATTCCACAAAACTCAGCGCACACAAGGACAAGATCGTATACACAAATGGCAAGGCCGTTATTGTACGTCGGCTAACTCGAATTCCATCGTCGCGACTGAGATATCTCGTATAGATTCGCGATCTGAACGTGAGAGTCTTTCAAATGCGCTTGAATAGTAGTTGAGGACGAAATGGGACATCCCCAGAACCCTCTACTCGCCACAGTATACACAGGGCATGTCCAGAACACCACAGTCGCCCGCATCTCGCCTTCAGGCTACTACTGCGCATCTGCGGACGCGTTCGGGACCGGTATGTAAAGTCTCAATGCGCCCTGGATATCGCACTAAGCTCTTTCAGTCCGCGTTTGGGACACAGTTGGAGAAGATCAAATTCTGAAAGGAGAATATAAAGTCATCTCTGGAAAGATGTGCGTCTCTCGAGCATCGAGTAGCTCCTGAATGCTAATTTAGCAAAAAGAAACGATCTAGAGTGGGATGGCGAAAGCAAGCGTATAATCGCCGTAGGCGACGGACGAGAAAAGTACCTTTCTCTCGAATTTCGATATGTGTATTCACTGACTTGGCTTAGATTCGGCCATGCCTTCATGATGGACACTGGGTCGTCTACAGGCGAAATCAGTGGTCACAATAAGGTGCGTGCTGAGCATAGAACATGAATCGTCCTCCAGCTGAGCGATGCATAGGCTATCAACGCCGTTGCCATCCGTCACCAGCGCCCGTTCAGGGCGGCGACTGCTGCAGATGACGCGTCGATCGTGTTCCATCAAGGTGCATTCAGCTCAGCTTTCTTCTCGCGTTGTTTTTGACGCGCTGGAATTCAGGCGCGCCGTACAAGTACGACAAGGTACTGGAAATGTTGTTCAACGACGAACCTCCAACTGATTCTTAGATCAGACAATCAGAACGCACACCAAATTTGTTCAAGACGTTCGATATGCTCCCTCTGGAGATCAGTTTGTGAGCGTCGGGTCTGACTCCAAAATATTCTTGTACGACGGCAAGACGGGAGAGACCCTTGCGGAGGTCACGGACAGTCCCCACAAGGGTAGTATTGTATGTGT
Organism: Favolaschia claudopus; assembly: GCA_037176885.1. NCBI lineage: Eukaryota > Fungi > Basidiomycota > Agaricomycetes > Agaricales > Mycenaceae > Favolaschia > Favolaschia claudopus. The sequence goes on along the minus strand of JAWWNJ010000011.1, from coordinate 1,371,816 downwards.
TTTTGCGTTTTTCGGGACAGACCTATCTCAAGTCAGTTCTTAGATGGCCTGCTCGTGGAGTTCTGACAGCAAATCTTTTGCGACCTCTTCAGCAGACTGCACCGTCAAATTATGTATAGCTAAATCTATGCTTTCCCCCTGATTGTACAGCTGATCCTCCGTGGCAGGGGACGTCGAGACGCGGAAAGCTACCACTACATGGACTGTGGGTAAGGGCGTCAATTACCAACAGATGGGTAATGTCTGGAGTCGCGAAAGTGACATCGTCTCTCTTTCTTTGTCGGGGGATCTGAATGTCTTCGACTCTCGAACGGGAGACAAGGCCGCGCGCGTCATCACGGTTTGTCCTACTTGTAGACTCTACGCTGTTGTACAATGCTGAAAGTGTCAACAGGGTCCACAGAAGAGCATCACAGCGGTCGCACCTTCAGGTTCCGAGACGTTCCTCGCTGGTACCGCCGACGGACGGGTAGTCGAATACTCCACATCTTCTGGCGAAGCCGCTTCAGTAGCCGGTGATGGCCATACCAGCATCATCGTCGGCCTCGCCGCAGCAGAGGGCAAAGTCTATTCAGCCGGCTGGGACGACCGAGTGCGCGAGATCGGTGGTACCAGCTTCTCCACCGCGTCGATATCGACTACGGCGCAACCCAAGGCTATTGCAACTGCTGCGGACGGCACGGTCTTCGTTGTGGAAGTGAACGGGATTGAGGCTATTCGTAATAATCAGAAGGTTGCGCATCTTGCTACGAAGTACGCGCCTAGTGCGGTGGGTACGAGTGGGACGCTTGTTGCTGTTGGGGGCGAGGTTTGATGTTCTCCGTCAATTTGCGAGGGTGGTGAATCTGACGAGGCAATAGGACCAGAAAGTTCGTTTACTTGAATGGAGTGGGACGAGTCTCAAGGAGATCGCCTTACTGGAGGACAACAAGGGTGTCGTATCTGCCCTCGAGTTCTCTCCCGATGGAAAACTTCTAGCCGCTGGCGATGTTCGTCCCTCTCCTCCGTTCTCATCCTGCCTCTTTCTTCCTCGCTGACATAACCTATATCCAAAGTCCACCGGCCGCATCGTCCTCTTCGACGTCAAAGAACAAAAGACGATCACTGCCCGCTGGTCCTTCCACTCTGCGCGCGTCAACTCGCTCTCCTGGACGGCCGACTCCAAGCACTGTGCGTCGGGCTCGCTCGACACGCATGTGTATGTGTGGAGTGTGGAGAACCCGAATCGGAATATTGCGTTGAAGAATGCGGGGCCTGGGGGGGTGAATGTTGTGTTGTGGACGGGAAAGGGCGGGAGGTTGGTGAGTGCTGGTGCGGATGGGTGTGTGAGGGTTTGGGAGGTGGTTTTCCATGCGTGAGGGTTCGTTGTAGGATAATGGGACGGTTTTATAAGGATGTATGTATTGGTACAATGTTGTAAAGCGTCGGGTTCGATTTGCATGAATTCAGCGAGCGATGAAGCATTTCGAAGCGTATCGATGTTGAGTACGTTGGGTGCTTTCGCCGTCTCCACGCAGCAGCATTTGTGGAAATCGATTCACCGAGCAAGTTGAGCTGTGCATCAAATATTCCCGGAACAATCCGGTCCAACTTTACTTCCTGCCTATACCGAACTTATACTTGTTGAATTCGGAGGCACCTAAGCTCCTACTCGAAGACGCTATATATACAACATGAAAACCGCCTAGTCTGTGTTCTCCAGTGCACGAAACCGGGCTTCGCTGGTTCAGGTTAAGAATCAAGATCGGCCGTTCTCCCCTTGAGCTCCGCCAAAATCGAATCTATTCAACCCAGAGGGCAAATCGCTGCAAACGCGGCAAGATTCTGAAGCTTCAAGTTGACTCAGGGACGATTCATGGCTCGTCATACTGCTCCAACCTGTATCAAGTCTCGCGCACTACCGATACAATCATCCACTGGAAATTCTTGAAATTCCGTTCTGATCTAGTTACAGGACTCTTCCGCTCAGAACTGACCGTACGATATGCACTCGGCTGTAGCACGGCTCAATTTAATACTCGAGTCTGGCACTGGCAGCGCTCGACCGCACGAAGCGCCCTCGGGTTTCGACGTCCCACTGAGTCCTGAAGCAATCCTAGGCAGTCCTAGGCCCCGCCTGCCCGGAATTCCACCCAACGCACTATTCATATTATGTCCACACGATGTTTACGATATTTTGTGAGTCCGTCTGTGCTACTCTGCGGCGCGTTTCTCGTCTGTGCAACAGTGCGGCTCCAATGTACGGATCTGAAGAACATTGTGGTTCATCTGTGCGTAGCAGTTCGCGCGACATCATTGCTTTCTAATACTCAGGAATTCTCCCATCTATAGGCATCCTCAATCAGAATCTTCACTGTTCAGTCCTGGAGCAGGTGATGGCCGCTGCCATGTTGCGTGACGCGTGACACTAAACGAACATGTGATGTGACGAGCTCTTGCCACCCAACTCTCGTGTTCTCTTCACGTCCACCATTGTTCTCGACCAAAGCGTCTCGAGTTTCCTTAAACGGAATACAGACATCAAGACCAAACTTCAAGTCTGCCACCCGTAAGAACTATCTCTCTCTCTCTCTGCACCCATCATGGACCTCACCGCCGTGCAATCGCTGTCTTTCGCAGCCCCACCCCGAACCGCATCCCGATCTCATCATAGTACTAGCAGTACCCAGGAAAATCTCTACCAGAGTATTATTGTGCCCGATTCTGCTCGTCGACACAACATGACCTCTCATACAATTCACGACGAGCAAACCACGCCCGTCCCTCGTTCGCGAGCGTCTCAATCATCTCAGAGCCCATCTGCTAGTCACTGCGACACTCTTCCCTATTCTCTTACGGGCCCGCTACCTCATCCTCCATTCACTCCGAAGCATGATCGCAATGGCGGCAGCCAGTCCACCCACGATAACGTCGCCATCGTTAAGAATTCACCATCCGTCTCTGCACCTCTTCGCCTTGGCGCCCCTCCTTCGACCCCCCGGGCTTCTGCTCAGCCGTTGCCCTGTGTTGCCACCCCCGGTCACGCATCATCGCAGGATTCAGAGCACACTTTTACAAAAATTGGGCACATACAACAGGCTGTGCAGTGCGAATTGGCCAACTCGTGGGTTGAAGAGGAGGGCAAAGCATTCCAGGCACATTTGGAAGCCATCATCGATACCAAATATCCTGATTTGGATGCGAAGATACAGTCTTGGCTCAACGGTTACGAAGACTACAGTAACGCCAAAGCATGGACTTGTATTCCGTCTAATGCCAGGAAGGAGGACCGTCTCTACGAACCAATCGTCCAGGTGATGAATGATATCTTGACTGAGTTCCAGCCGCCGGATCAAGAGAAAGAACGAGCACGAGCTGCCATCGACACCCACAAGAAACCTTTCGTTCACAACAATCCCAATCCCGCCGACGCCACTGCTACTGACGAGACGGCCGACGAGACAAATGACACCGACGAGACCGATTCCACAGACACGACGGATGCCACAGCGTCCACCGGTCAGACGACTTTGAACTCTAGTCCCGACATCACGACGTTCGGGAATGGCCCCGCAGCCACCGGCAAAAGCTATACCATCGCTTACGCGTTCGCATTGAACGTGTGGGAAATCAAGTTGCGCTTGTCGGAAAAGCTATCCCAGAACGATAGGGATCAGGTTGCGGTCTATGCGCGCGAGATTTTCATTCAGCAACCGAATCGGCGGTTTGTCTACACACCTCTTCTTTCCAAGCGTGAACTTCGCGTCATTCGTTTTGACCGCGCCGGGTGTTACTACACGCACAAAATCAACTACCACGAGCAGGCCAAGTTCTTCGTCAAGCTCGTCCTCCTCGTCGCCTCTTTCGACGAAGAACTTATCGGATATGATACAACGGTCTATTGGGCGAACGAGAAGCGCTTCCTGTCGATGTGCGCTCCGGTAACATACCACTCAGGCACGCAGGATTGGAAAGCGAATTCCACCGAAATGCTATTCGATTTGGAGGACAGGCCTATGTTTTCCCGCCACACCATCCGCTCACGAGGCACAGTCTGCTGGAGCGCGAGCTACGGCGGCAACACATACATTATCAAAGATTATTGGCGTGCCGACGGCAGGGAGATTGAAGCTGATTTTTTGAAGGAGCTTGTTGGTGTCCGTGGCGTCGGGCAGATGTTTGCTTTTGAAAATGACCGTGAGTCGATCAAAGAGGCGCGCGGTTTTAACGACGAGTCGGACATGCATTCGGATTCAACCACTCGCACAACTGTGCTCGGGCGGTCATTCATGCGGATTGTGGTTCACCGCCATGGCAGTACTCTGGAACAGGCTCACTCGCCTCTCGTATTACTTCGTGCCATTCGCGATATCGTCCTGGGTGAGTCGACAGTGCTTATGGATTTTGTCATTGGTTTTTATGTTTCCTAGGTCATCGCGAAAGCTTTCTCGAGCGCGGCATCCTACATCGCGACATCAGCTTCAACAATCTTCTACTGTCGGCAAAGTTAGAACACGGTGCAGGCGTCATCATAGACTGGGACATGGCAAGAAGGTTGATAGACCTTCTCTCTGGCACCTCCACGACAGGCGATGCGAGAACGGTCAGCGCCTTTGAAATCTGTCAATTTTCTTCACTAACACCCCACAGGGTACGAGGGCGTTCCAGTCGGTCAAGGTCTTGCTAGGGTCACCCCAACTCGGTCATCATGATCACATGGACGATCTCGAGTCCATATTCTACGTGCTATACTACATTCTTTATGGGTACGACACCGCAGGGAGACGTCTCCCGGACGAAAAGCTGGGTCGAATTGCCAAATGGGAGAATCTGTCTACAGAGCCCGGTTTGTTGGCCGAGTCAAAGGGGTTCTTCATCCAGAACGACGATAGTCAAGAGCTCACTCGGTTCGATGGCCCGTACAGCCAGCCCTTATGTGACCTCACAGAGGGCCTCCAGAAATTCTTTCGGCCAAGGATTGCGTTGGCCAACGGATCAGTCGGTGCTCGAAGGCGCACCACATTCCCTCCATATCAAGCGACTCAGGCCAAGATCGACTACGAGAATTTCCTTGACCACATCGACCTAGCCATTACGAAGATTGAAAGTTTGCCGCCCTCTACTCCCCTTCCTTCCCCCATCCCATTCTCGCTTCACGGTTTCCCCTCCCCTCCTTCCCCAGGGAAGCGAGTCCACGACGACAACGATGATGCCACTGGTGACTCGCCCCATTCTCCAAGCACCAAGCGGCCCCGGCGTGGTACCAGCGCTAGTGATCCGTCCACCCCGACTCGCCGTAGTACGGTGCCCATTAACAGCTCGCCTTTGCGTCCTCCCCCTCGCGCCAGTACTTCGTATGGCGGGGACGAAACTCGCAGCGAAAGGCGAATGACTATAACCTCCGACAATGATGATCCATTTCAAAGTCATCCGGTGTCGGTGGCACCGGCGCCGGTGCGTGTTGCTCGACAGCGTGTTGCCCCGTATATGAGCGACGCAACGAGAGAAACATTCGGCTCCGATAGAGCCACACCGCGCAACATATATGGGAATCAGCATCAGCGGCCTCCTTCCTAGCTTTCTCTTGCCCTTGTACATAATTCCATTGGCTGTAATACTTAGAATTTCGCTCTCTTCATGTCTGATCACCTGCACTTCTTACTATTTATCGCCCTTGTGGCACGGCGTCTTAGTAGTTTATAGTGTACTTGTTGCGGTATAGAAATGCTGATACAAAGAAATGTCCGCTCACTTGTTTACCAACTGAGTACGCTTCTTTCTCACCATGCTCTCGTCAGCCTACAAATATCGGGCAGTGTCCGGCGAATGAGACGCCTCACACATCAGACGGAATGGGAATGTGAATGATTGTGAGCAAATGAACAGTATGCGATTCTTGTTATGTTAAGGTACCCATTCTACACACAAATCGAGCGTTTCAGACTCTGGTGATAATGAAGGTTGTTTTCAGCAAGAGCTAATGCAAGATATCCGTGGTATGATTAAGTAGAAAATAAGGAAAGCAATGTATATCTATATGTGAATCTAAGATGTGAGGGGCTTTCTGCTGACGACGAGATACATCGGGGTGAACAGCTAGCATAGCGAAATCAGCATACTCAAGAAACGGCGACAGAATTGGCACTAACCTTCAGCTGTCCTCCTCGTACGAGCGAGGTGGCAGCCACCCGTAATGCCTCGCCGACGTCGTGCGTGCCCTTCGGGACGATGCCGAACTTCTCCAAGAACCAGAGCAGGTTATGTGTTATGAAGATCCCACTCCAGCTCATCCGCCAGACGGTGAAGTAGTCCCATACAGTCTGAGCCTTGCGGATGTCGCCCTCGAGAGGATAGTACCAAGGAACGTCGTCCGGCCGGTCAGCGAGGTCCTCCTCGTGCTCGATTTCAAAGCCGACGGTTTTGAGCGCTTCACGCGCGAGCTTGAGGGGACGCATCTCGGGAATGCCGTTGCCCAACTCGATCTCGTGCTGGAGGTCGGCATGAGACTGGATGGAAGGGTCCCAGTCATCGGTCATGCACCATTCGTAGACACCGAACTAGAGCAGGGTTAGACCGAGGGAACACCGGCAAACAGATATAACTTACGATGCCTCCGGGCTTCAACACCTTCATGATCTCACCGTAAACACCTTCCCAGGTCGGGGCATGACAGGTAGCCTCAATAGCGTACACTACATAGCGTGAGAGTTAGGGATGTTATGAGAAGATAAAGAGGAACACCCACCAGCGTCGAAGGAGTTGGGACCAAACTGCTCCTCGAGCTTCATGAAATCGCCACGAACAAACGAGACTTGCTTCTCCAAGCCGGCCTTTTTGGTATATTTGCGAGCGCGCTGCACTTGGAACTCGTTGTTGTTGAGCCCGACGACCTGGACATCGGCAAACCGAGCGATGGCGCGCGCCGGTCCGCCGACACCACAGCCGACATCGAGAACACGCATGCCGGGGCGCAACCGCATTTGGGCGGCGAGGTAGTGCTCGTGCCGGGCCAAGGCAGCTAAGAAGGCTTCGCCTTTGAAGAAGCGGCAGAAGTGGAAGGATTGCGACCAGCCGTTTTCATACAGCTCAGTCGCACCGTCGTAGTAACCTGTAAGATTTGAGCAAAAAGATACAAGACATTGCTCAGAGCACACGGACCGTTCACTACGTCGGTGTAGCTGTCGACACGGTTCTCGGTGTCGGCTTCCCCTTCTTTTGAGATATCTTTGTTCCAAAACTTGGTGTAGTTTTCGATGCGGTCTTTTTGACGACCATCGGCCAACCCATTGCCGTTTTGGAGAGCCATTTCGTGAAAGGAGAGCTATACGCGTAGGAAGGTGAGTAGAACGTCGAAGAAAACACGTAAGGGTAGAGAAAAAAAAGAGTCAGCGACTTGAATGGATCCCGAAGGAAACCCGCCCATCGCGCCGAAGCACGTCGCGCAAGAGTTTGCAGATTTTGTTCATCACGAGCACAGAGCGGATGACAGAACTCACAGGTGGTGGAGGTGGGGGAGGAAGAAGGAAAGGGAGTGACGAGAAGTGGAACGAGACGCTTTTAAACGGAAAAAAAATCAGCCCATTCCCATTTTTGGCCTGGGTGACATGGCGAGAAACAACGTTAACCTTTACGTAGGGACTGTATGTCCTTGCTTATCCCAGACGGAACCAAAAGACCGATCGTCGGCCGAAAAGTACTTAGCTTCGGCCGCTGGCGGGAACGTGAACGTTCTGCCATCTACTGTGAACGGACCCTTTGAGATCTGTTCATCTTAAATCCCTCACCATTTTGTCTGACTAGATCTACTTACCGCCTTCCCGGAATTTCTTTCGGCGAGGCGCCACTTTTATGCGATGTTTTCTACGATGGATAAGCCTGAGCCTCGTGGAAGCCAAGAGTCCGTCAACTTGTCGAGGCTGTCTTACTATCTATGTAGGCTACTCTCCTGTCATGGTGATCGGAGATTCAACCCATTGATCGCTATTTCTTTTCACCTGCAACAGCTGTATTTGCCTGGTATTGAATACTCCTGTGCCTTCCTCTCTGAAGCCGACAAGCACAGGACTCAAACATGGATCTCAGAGATCTAAGTCGACACCAATATTAGACCAGGCCATTGGAGGACTGGTTCTCATAGATGAACTAATAAGGGAATCTACATACGGTATACTACATCTACTTTCCTGATACCACCTTTGACGACTAAACGTTTCTGTATACTCTCGGACGCATTCCCCTGGCTAAAACGCCGCATCCAGTCGTTGTGGAAGTAACTCGGGGAAATTGCCTTATCGGGACGATAACGGTTGTTTACCTCGATTGCGGCGTCATTTGCTTGGCATGGTCGGTCGAAGCAAACAGACTAATTGGTTCACTCCATGCCGACTGCACGACTCTCAAGTCCCGACAGGTTTTAGAACCATTTCACCCGTTTCACCTGAACTATGCCCCAACGAGCAGACCCAGGCCATATCGCGCCCTATCTCACCCACGTCGTAACACACCATGGGCAGGTCACCTTGGTTCCCCCAGACAACAATGGACGACGTAGAAAAGAGAGACAACCCAGATCGTCCAGAAATCCACCTCGAGAGGAGCCTGTCCGCTTTAGTAGCGGCGCACCTTCTGCGATACCCGTACTTTCCGACGGGAGGAGCTCAAGGAGGTCAAGACCGTTTTCACGAGTCGAGCAACTCTACAACGACTGTGAGCATTCAAGAAATCGAAATAATCCTCATGACAAACGCTAGAACGATGCAGCCCTCGAGGACATACCAAATTATCCGCCTCCTTCGTTTCTGGAGGCTATGGCGTCTCCACCAGTGTCGGTGTGCCCGAGCACCACCACACTCGCCCCCATACCGATGCCTGGCTCACGCCATGACTATGATCCAGACTCCGGGTCGGAGTCCGACTATGAACCCTCCATCGATACGAGACCTTCACTACAATCCCGCACCACAGCTGAACGCTCTTCGGTGCATTCAAGACCTCCATCTCGAGGTCGGGGTATCTTGGATTCTGACCCTGATGATGCAGCTCGCCCTTCCTTGCCATCCTCATATCCTCGCTCCCACCGCCGCCATTTGTCTCTTTCTCCTTTGCGTACTTTGTTCCCTTCTCGAAGCCCTCGAGATACTGGTCACGCACTTTCTGCCCAAAGCACGCCTTCCTCCAATTCTCTAGCGTTTTCACGCTCTACTCCTTTCTTCCGGAGCACCACTTCCTTAGGGAATTTTACTTCGACGGTCCCCGCATCGCCGTCCTCTGCTCCGTCGTTGCGCAGCGAACGCTTTCCTGGCACTCGACGCCTTTTTTCACATAAAGGAAAGGAGCCCGAACGCGCATGCGAAAATCTGGATTCCTGGGAAATCGTAGAGTCAGAGTTGCCGGCAGCTTATACACCTCTTGTACCAAGGCCTGTCTCTCCCGACATCCATACAACGCTGGCGATTGGGCCCCCGGTACCTCCTGTGGCCCCCACGCCTACTCTTGCTCAACCGCATCCGCTGTCCGAGCAAGATCGCCGATTCAAATACGTTTCGCCCACTTTTTCTAGTCCTCACCGCGAGCGCGAGCGCCGTGTGCCACCAGCCCCTCTCATTCCAGCGCCGTTACCTCCTGGCGAAACCCCGCCACTCGTTACTGTACGCACGAAAAAGGGTCCCCCGCCACTCCCTCCCAAGCGAAAGCCGCACCTCGTTCCATCACCTTTGCGCGAGGCTGACGGGCCACATGATTTACCAGACCTCGATCTGGATCGCGCTCTTCGCACGCCGCTTCCTCTAACGCCTCTTACTGCTTCGCCCACCTCTTCATTTTCTGTCTCCGTCGAGCAGGGATCTTCCGGTCACGAAAATGCCGACCCATTTTACAGTTCTGTACCAACTCCGACTCGAAGTTCGTCATCGTCAACCCCCGAAAGCACGAATGCGAATGTGGACGGAGCGGACGGGGAGGGGCAGGGTCATCATCATTACCCCGGACGACCTCTTCCGCCATGGCCTCGGATGCCGGTGGACTCGACATACGCACCGCACCCCGCTTTCCCGCAGATCGTGATCCCGCGCCAGCCAAATTTGCCGGAAGTACCGGAAGGCCTATTGATTGATCTAGACGCTGTGGTGACCCCGACGGTGCCACTCCCGACTCACCAGTCGGTTTCCGCGCTGGATCAATTGGCACCAATTGCGCCAGATATGCAGCGCAACTCGTCTGCGTCTTCTGTGGATTTAGCACCTTCTCCGACCCCGGACTTCATGGACACGACAGATCTAGATGTCCTCCTTGCGCGCCTCGAACACGACCACCATGATGGTGCGAACTACGATGTGCGTCAATGTTCTCAGTACATATTTTTTTTTTCCTTCTGCCGCCTAACAACTATCTATCAGGACCTATGGATGGTCTCCGATTTCATTGGTCCTGCAACCCCTGTACGCGCCAATCGTCCGGCATCCGCGAAGACCTCTGTTCTTCTGACCGGTGCCGTGGAAGTGCAGCGGCGACGCACCACGAAGGACGGTCGCGTAAAGCTCAAACTCGCTTTGCTCGGCATCGCAGTAGACCGCTGCGGTATTTGCATGACTCAGTTCAAAAAAGCGGAGCGTGCGCGATTGAGCGAGCGGTGTAAGCATGCTTTTCACGATCGCTGTCTTGGCAGATGGGTGGTGCGGAGCCAGACTTGCCCGCTTTGTAGAATTGGTTTGGATCTGAACGCCAGCGACGGGTTTCGATAGGCGCAGAAAGGTTGACTGACTCATGATATGCAAAACATGCTAGCATGCGTTCATATGGGTTACATGTGGGAATAGGATGGACATGGGTTGGGTTATGATTTTACTGCATTTTTTCTTTTTCTCATAGCATCTGTACATATGCATCACATCTACAAATTTGTAGCATACTCACTGTACGGCCCGGGGACTGTACTCATTTTGTCTGCGCTGAAGCCTGTATTTTCAGGATCCCCTTTGCACCGAATAGAAGCATTGCGTCCGAGAGTTGTAACAGAATTAAACGGGGCTGAACAGAGCGAGAGCTTGGGGTGAACGCGACGCGTTTGCGTTCCACGTATCACGGGACCGTGACAAATTTACTGATGCCAATATGTTTGAAATTTCACCTTGAACGCTCTCACTCATCAACGTCGTGTACTCGACCCTGAGGCTCACCGGCAAGGATGTTACGCGAGTAAAGCCTTGGCTCATCAAATGCACTAGCATTTGCAGAGATTCGCAGACGCCCAGGCCCCAAACTTCGGGTGGCGGATCTGCGTTCCTTGCGACAGGACAGTCCGACGTCAGAAAACGCGTACTTTGTGGTTTCTCAGGTGTGTCCTCATGTAACCTGCGCGGCTTGAAGCTTCCAGCTGAGCACTCTTCAAGTATTTATCCGAGTTCGTAGCGGCACTTTAGCAGTTCAATCGAAATCAATCCTTCTCTCATCGCGAACCGTTTTAGAACGCCCCTTCGCTCCGGGGACCGGACTACAGGTTTTTATATGGCCCTGGCCGGCTAGGCTGAGTACTAATTGCTTCGGCGCTTGCGTCGGCTTGGCTGTGAATGCCTCCAGGAGGCTTTATCGTGATGATGGCGGGATTGTTGGGAATGGAAAGGACAGCCGCAGTGACTCTAGCATTCGAATGCGTTTGCCTCCGTATGTCGGATTTGGTTCCGCTAGTCATTTGCAGTGCGCCTCATTTTTTTTATACTCCACTTGGTCGCTGATTGCCCTAATGTTGATTGCAAAGGGGGTAATGCCGAGGCATGTTGTGGGTTACTTCCAAGGCCCTTCCAAGCCATGAAAGCGAGTAAAGCCTGTAGAAAAATTCGCAGAGCCGGCGCCCCAATCCGAGCTGCTTTCACATGACGAAACTCTCTTCGAAGAAGCACAACAACACATATCAGTGCACATTTCTCTTTGATCAATCATCAGACAACCGAAGTGGTGGCCTCCGCGTTTAATCCCAAAACGGGAAATATCTCTTTCCCTCCCTCTTCCATGAGTCTGCAGGACCTACCGCCGTCGTCTGGGGCATCCCGAACGCGGTCGGTCGCGGTCGGTGCTGCGACCCCGCGTCAAGAGCCTCAGCAGCGTGGGTCGCAACAGGCGCCGCCGCCTGCCAATGTGGCAAAGACGAATGAGCCGCCTTTACCCGACGTTTTCTCGCATCCTGCCGTCATTGCTTATGGCGCCAACCACCCGAATCGCCCTCTTCCTAAATTTGGCGCGTATTACATGCTACAGACTCTGGGGGAAGGGGAATTCGGCAAAGTCAAGCTCGGAATACATTCAAAGTACGGCGACGAGGTGGCTGTCAAGTTGATACGGAGGGATGCTGTGGTAAACGAAGCAAAAATGGCAAAGATAGCGAGGGAAATTGAAATATTGGACGTGCGTGTGCTGCCGACAGTTGTCTTCTTTCATGCTTTTTACATGTGCTTCAGATGCTCAGGCATCCGAACATCGTTCGGCTGTATGACGTTTTTGAAACAGACAAGTTTTTCGGTATCATTCTCGAATACGCCTCAGGGGGTGAACTGTTCGACCACATTCTTGCCCATCGATATCTCAAAGAACGCGATGCTGCAAAATTGTTTGCGCAGCTCATATCTGGTGTCTGGTACATGCACCAGAAGAATATTGTTCATCGCGACCTCAAGCTGGAGAACCTTCTGCTCGACCGCAATCGGAATCTCATCATTACCGACTTCGGTTTTGCCAACCGCTTCAGCCATAATACGAACGACTTGATGGAGACAATGTGTGGCTCTCCTTGCTACGCCGCCCCAGAGCTCGTCAACAGTGACGGTCTGTATGTCGGTACTGCGGCTGATATCTGGAGCTGCGGTGTCATCCTCTACGCTATGCTGTCCGGATATCTCCCCTTTGACGACGACCCTACGAACCCAGATGGCGAGGACATCACCAAACTGTACGCGTACATTGCTCGCACACCATTAACCTATCCCGATCATCTGTCGGCCGAAGCGCAAAGTCTACTGGGTGCCATGCTCACACCGGATCCCCGCGTCCGTGCCGACCTTGGCACCGTCATGCGGCATCGTTGGTTCGCTGTGAACCTTCGGGAGCTCACGACGTTTGGGCTTACGGTGAAGGAGCTGGAGAAACTGGCCGAAGATGGACCGACGCTGCGTCGCATGGCGCTTCAGCGTACTGGCTCCCCTTTGAGCCCGCGAAGCGAAAATCGGGTTAGGACCAAGAGGGCCGAGGCGTCAGAGCCGTCACGGGAACCACAACCGAGTAGCCCCCTCAAGGGCATGGTGGGGAGTCCAAAGAAACAACGCGGTGCAGCCCGCGCCGCGGACGATAAAGGCAAGGAACGGGAACACGGCCGTAAAGAGGAAAAAGGCCGACATACAATTCAAGTAGAGTATGAAGGTCGTCGTGGAACCCGCGACACCCAGCAGCGTGAGCGTCAAAGTTCAAGCCAGGATCCAGAAGGCAGCCGTAGGACCCCTGGGATGTCCACAAGTCCTTTGGCTGCTGTTCTCGATGGTTCGGAGTCCGTATTCCCGACAACTCAACGCGATGCAGACTTTTCTCCGGTCCAGGAGCGGCGAAGGCGAGGCAGTCGCGCTGATCGGAACCACAGCCCTGCACCACCCCTCTCACCTGTACAGACGTGGTTGGATAGCGCTGCTGAGGACCCCCCCAGTACTGACTACAAAGACATCAATGGCGTGGAAGGTTCGCTTCGTGGGGGCCCGCACTTCGATCCTTCAACTGTTGGCTCTAAGCATCCAGCGCAACCAACAGCCGATACTCCGCAAGGCACCCTCAGCAGGACTGAAGCCAAGGCTCAACTTCCTCCCCTCATCATCAATGGCTCGTCGAGCTCCTCAAGTGCCCAGCAACCTCTCACACCGACACATTCCAACGCCCCCGATGTTATAACCAGTGCCAGCCCGAACAAGCCAAACAAAGTCATGCAGTGGTTCCGCAAAGGTCGACGTTCGATCAATGTGAGTGGCGGGCTCACGCCCAGTCCATTTTCGCCGCCCTCGAAACACGAAGCAGCCGCATCGTCTGTCGAAGTTGGGGGTGTTCCCCACAAGTACGCGACGCCGCCGCCGCCTCAGAACCAGTCTCCATTCCTCGTGACCCCTGGGACCATTGAACATAGGCAGCGCACTAGCTCGGCTGTCTCAATCACATCGCTTTTCAGGCGCTCCGCTGGCGTTACCAATGGCAACAACAGGGCTGCAATGCGGATACATCATGGTGCGGTCGACCATGAGATGATCACTGCGGGACGACCGCCAGAGGTGATGCAGCACATGCGAGAGGTGCTTTCCGGGATGGGCGTCGAGATACATGTGGAAGGGGACTTCAAGTACCGATGCATTCGACCGGCTAAGCGCAGGAAGGATGTTGCTGAAGGCGCTGGCACCAGACGGGTACGGTGACATTTTTTGACTTCCGTATATATGGCTCCGACTGAGATTGTGAACTTGATAGGCCCGCACCACTTCACAGACAACAGGCGTGTTTAGGGGTCTACTTGCAAGACGGCAACCTTCACCAGCTCGATCCATGATGACGGAGAATCCCCCTCCTTCCATCAACGGTAACGGTGTTACCTCTGAAGAGCCCACACCAGCTGTTGATGTTGTCTACGGCAACCAAACCGAGGACGTGGGGGACGAAGTCCGATTTTCTGTCGAGCTGACGCGCTTGGATCGGTTGAAAGACATGTATAGTATAGATATCCGGCGGCTCAAGGGTAATCTCAAGAGTTACAAATTTCTCTATGACACCCTCCGCATGTGTGTGCTTTCTCTTCATTCTGGTCGCATGCTGTCTTGAACTAATGTTTTCTAAGGCGCACCGATCTGCAGCGATAAAGCATTACATCAACATTGTAGCCTTTGCATAACGTTATTGACTTTTTCCTCTACATTTCACTCCAATGGAACATTTTCACTAGTCATTGACAACTACACGAATCCACACGAAAGATGCATTTTCCTACTTCCTTTTGTATCATAATGTCATGAACGTCGCATTTTTTTCTCCTCAGCAAATCTAGACAGGTCACGAGCAGAAGGTTGGAATACTCCGTCCACTAAGGGTTCCAGATTGAACATTGTGGCGAATCTAATCAGTGAGCTAAACAACTGCAAACAAACTCCTTCCTCTTCGAGGTGATGGACGAGTTGTGCCAAATCGGTCAATAGGCAAAGCATTCCCTTCCGGTTCCTCACATTGTGCGCTTGCAATGTCCTGGAAGTCAACGGGGTTATCACTGCATGAAATGGGTCGGAGCCCGGGCGAACACTAAGTGCTTGGAAGCTTGATGTCGATGTTAAATACTTCACATGATTGTACTTGACACCTTGATTAGATGGTTGCGGCGACGGAGTTCAGAGCTGTTTCGTCCGTCCTCTCGCGTCAATTAACCTTTGGACGTGCCTCAGGGATCATAGTAGTCTGTTGCGGAGCCCGAAAGTCGAAGGCGAATTTGGGTACGATGTTCCTTTAATAATCCGTCATTGCAACAATATGATTGTAGATACCGAGCATCGAATACGATTCGACACGAGGTTGAAGGGATCATCTGAAGGTGAGCAGATACAGGAAAGGACAGATTTAGGCTACTACTCGGTATAGTAGCTTGGAGGAGGGCGAGTATCAGGTTCTGCGTCTGAAAAATATGCTTCTTCTAGCTGTAGATTATTAGTATGTAGAGATGGGGGGGTATCAGTCGATATGGAAGCTTCAATGGCTCGGGAGCTCATTAGTTCACGTTCAGCCTTGGCCGTTGGAGAGTTGTGGCTAGGTCCCGGCGCTTGTCCTGCGCGTTCCTCCATTGGCAATAGAAACGGGAGTATACTTCCGACCGGTAATTCTGTCGTGCTTGGAGAGTCATCATTTTCCAGAGAGGAGGTAACTGGCTGAGCGTTATGCGCTTCCGAGGCATTGTTCAAGGGCGCAATGATGCTCGACCCCGCTGAATGCAAATGACGCCGAAGGCGCGTGCGACGTCGACGATACCAACAGGATCCGGCCAGACCGATGAAGAGTAAGGTGAGGGTACTTGCAATAGCGCCAACTATTGCAGCAACAGGAGTGCTGTTATTATGGGTGGCTGAATTCGAAGTGACAGTGCTCGAAGGCGCAAAATTTCCGGCATCAGTGCCCGGCGTTGGAAAAGCTGAACCCGCGCTGCTTCCAGAATGCACGGTGGAGGAAACAGCAGCACCAGACGCGCCGCGGTGGCTGACACTGTTTACAGATGCGCTCATCGAATTGACACCTAGGCCCAAACCGCTTCTTTCACCTGTAGAGGAATTCGAATTGCCTTGGCTCCCTGACGACGCAGGGCTCTCGGTGAAGGGAGCAGAAGGAACAACCGCAGCTGCTAATACATCGGAAACACCAGAAAGCGATCCCCATGGCCAAGCTCCAACAGCAGCCACATTGAAAGATGCCACGAGCGCAGAATCCGGCACCGCAAGAAAATCCGCAACGCTGGTGTATGGCCCATTTAACCAACTAGGGTCCGTTCCAAGGAGATCGCTGCTTCCATCTGCATATACGACTCGGATGCTTGCGACGAGACCTGCCGGCGATGTTGCTCCAGATGTTGGATTGAGAAAGTTTGTGACGATGACAGTGAACGTATTCGATGCCGGATTGAGGCCAACACTGAACTGTTGTGCACGCCCCCAGGCCGTCGACTCGACGACAGCGTTGGCTTCGAATGGAGGGGCACCGACGTATTTGCCATTCACGTAAAAAGCAAAAGTGTTATCGGCCGTGAGGAGAACGGCCGCGGATTGCGCTTTCTTCCCGTTGGGTGTAACAACGTTCTTGCGGAATGCGACAGTTCCAGCAGGCGCGGCGTACTCGCCATCAAAGGTGGACCAGATCCACGTACCTCCCACCAAAGTCGGGACGTTGGGATTTGGAGGCGTGAGGTTTACAGCTGTTCCCCACGCGCCGGACCCGAAGGACGCAGCCACTGTCGCAGAGGTAAAGCGGGACGTGTCCGCGGGCAAAGGGAAGTCGGAGGGAATATTGGCGGAGGACTTCCAACTCGAATCGGACAAGACGGTATCAACGGATCCATCGCTATACTGCACTTTGATAGCGGCCAAAAAACCTGCGGGAGGTGAAGACCCACCGCTGGCGGCGAACACCGAGAAAGTATTCGACGAAGCATTCAGCGCAGCGCTGAGCACCTCAGCAACTTTCCAGTCATTGGACTGCCCAACTGGTTGCCCATTAACCCAGAGGGTGGCACTGTTCGCTGCAGTGAACGAGATGGTCGCTGAAGAGGCTATTTTCCCCACAGAGCTGCTGAACGTTTTTAGGAACGCGACATTGCCGGCTGACGAGCCTAAGTCCCATATCCACGATGCGGATGTTAATCCACTATCCGCAAGCGCATCTCGTGCGCTGAGTGCAAGTCTAGGATGCCGATGTTGATGAACACCAGCGCGTACCACTGCAAGGCACCTCTGTTACCAACGAGTCTGGCAGCCACGAACGACTTACGCAGCGTAAGAGTGAATAAGCAAACGAGTGTGAAAGGTCGAATAGTACCTATAGGAGAGAATGAGTTTTGTGGGGGTCGAGGTATGCAAAGAACACCGCACCTGAGGTGTTCATTGTGGGACCCTCCGAATCGCTCGTGGGGGTGAGATAGGAAAGGTTCAGTCAGCGCATTTGTCGCTGTTAATGCGTAGGGAAGCTTTAGATACATTGCTTGTTTTCCCAGTGTATCCCGATCAACAAGAAGTCGACTTGTCATTCAAGATTTGGATGATTCACGAATCGTCTTCAGTATTGGTGACAGTGGGAAATCATGAAATCTAATGATTTGAGAGATACAGCGATGATAGGCATAATATCTCGATCTGCCAAAGAAAAGTGGTGGCCAAGGTCGGGGAAAGAATTCCAGTTGAGAACCCGAAGATTCCTACAAGGAGAATATGTTCCTCAACCAGGACGCGAGGTCCGTCAATTCATCATCTCCAATATAATGCGCGAGACCTTCGTAGGTATGGAAATCCAATCCGCTAGAAGATCCAGGTTGCGCAGGAGGAATACCGAGCTCGATCATTGAATAGTCGGCGCATACACGGCCAAGTTTGTACGGAACCAGTGGATCAACTGTTCCATGACCCCAGAAAATAGGCACCGCGGAAGCATGGGAGGATGCCATCTAAAATAGCGTGAGCGAACAAAGTTGGATGAGGGTTCGACAACAAACCGATTTGAATCTATGTTAAAGGAAGACGTTCGCTCAACACAAACAATCCAGCGAGTTTATGAGATGTGGTCAGGCCAGTAAGAAGAGTCATCGCAGCGCCTTGCGAAAATCCTCCAAATACGATGCGACTAGGGTCAACACCGGAGTCGACAATATTGGTTAGAAGCGCTTCAATTGAGGCGATACTCGGTAGAATTGTGGCTTCGTCTTCCTCACCCGGGGGCGGAGGAATAGTAAGAGGAAAGTCAAAAATGCGAATGTTGAACCATGCAGGCATACGGCGTCCCATGTTCCCCGTTACTGTGATTGTGGGTCTGATCATGTTGAGAAAGCGTTGGTCTCTTAAACTACTGCCATGCAGAGAACGCCTATGCCACGGGAAGTATCCATTTTACTTGACCGAGTCCGAATGCGGGATTTTGGCGCAGAGGGTGTACAGCGTTCATAGCTATGTCTTCTGGGGAGCCTCCAAGGCCCTTGTGTATACTTAGTTGGCGATCCTGCCAAGGTTGAGCTGCAGTCGACTAAGGACTTACATGCAGAAAGATGACGATGGGAGGCTGAGGAGAATCGGGCTCAGATGATTCAAGTGGCGCAACTTGGACAATCGAGGGGGGCTGCACTGCGGAATCCAAGCTCATAGTAGCGGCGGGGGATAGTACACGGTAAGTATAAGCAATGGTTCAAGATCTTCAGATTCGAGATGATGTGGGCCGCGGCGGGAATAGGCACTTGGTCCCGGGCCTTCCCGGGGCCCCGGCCCGCCTCCGAAAATCTACGAGCTTCCTCCGTCTCAAGAGTCTAAGCTAGTCTAAGAGCCTGCATTAAACCGTGCCTTTATTCATTTTCTACGAGTCGTAAATAGTTCATTACATTACATTAGTCTGCCGCGTCTAACTTCGCGGACTCGTTCGTACATAAATCTCGTCGCATCCGAGTCATAATTCAAGCCTCCGGATTCCTACTTTTCGAACTTGCCTTGCCTTGCGCCAGGCAAATTCGACCATGTCATCAGCGCACGCTCTCCGTCAATCCACCCACTCGGGCTCCGCGTGGAACCGTGCCCGATTAATGTAGGACCTCCCCTTCGCGTCCTTGGCCTCCCTCCTCATCTTGACACTCCGATGCACCTTCAGATTTACCACTGGCTTTTCGATGCCGTGCGAGTGGTGATTCACCTCATCCTCGCTTTCATGCGTCGGCCGCTGATGTGGGATGTACCTTGCCCTCCCCAGGTTTGCCCTGACCTCGTTCACCCAGACCTTGTCCCGCTTCTGATACCGAAACGAAAGCGGTATAACCTCGAGGATCCACCAAAACGGCTTTAGCGAGAGCTGGTCATAGATCGGCGAAAGTGAATCGTGAAGGTCTTCCAACTCCTCCACACCTGGCGAGAGTTGGCCGTACCCGGAGCAAGACGAAGACGAAGGCTGCACTACTTCTTCTTTCACCGTGACTTTGCCTCCACCCTTCTTCTCCTCCCAATCATCATCATCCAGGTCAGGCGTCGGCGGAGCATATTCTTCTACCCCTTCAGCTTCCTTGGTCTTGCGCGAAGAAAACATCCGCCGTAGCCATCCCTTTCGCTTCGGCACCCTTTCGATTACAGTGCTGGCTGTGAGCGGAAGGGGCGGTGGTCGTGGGAGCACAATAGGGTAGAGCGTTGCAGGATCAAGACCCAGTTCGCGAAGGCGTCGAGAGTCGAACATGATACCGGTGTCGGCCTGGACACACATTTAACATCTATGGTCTTCGTGCTAAAAAGACTGAGACTACCTTGAAACATTCTCGTATCATCCATCGCAGAGGAATTCGCGCGAGATTGTGACGCGTATCATTGGGAACGGATCCCCCTCCTACATCTAACAAGTCGAAGATTTAGGGTCAATGACTGTTGACTAGACGAAGCAGCAACGAACCGCAATGGCATCCCGCGAACCAAACCTCCAGAACATCTGTCGGCTTCGTCTTCCTTTGCCGCTTCGTGAACGCGGCTTCAAATTCCGTCTGCTCCGCTTCATCTGAATCGTCGGTATCTGAACCGCTACTTTTGAAAGACTTGGGCATCTTCGGCACACTCATACTGGGCAATGTGAAGCCATGCTTGGGTGTGATCCGGGGTGAGGTTTTGGATTTCGGAAGCTCCGACACGGGCGGGGTTGCCGGCGGCGAAGGCGTGGGCTGGACACCCAACACCTTCTCCGTGTCGTCAGGAAAATTCCAGAGGTTAGCCTTGAACTTGGCTCGCCGCTCATCGAGCGAGACGGCGTGTCGGAAGGTACGAACAATAGTGTTAGAGGTGGTGAATGGCAGACGCTTCGGGATGAGGCCCACGGAATCGACGGTATCCCTGTATGGTGCACAACATGGATCAGGGCTTAGTTCATCCACATTGAAACAAACGTACCAAACGCCAATGAAGTCGATGTGAACATCGTTGCTGAAGGCTTTTTTAAATGCATTCGACTGGCGCTTCGGTCAGTCCGCTTCTAATCAAGTGTGAACTGATGATCATACCTGCGCCCATCCTGTCGCGTCGGCTCGTGTATACATCTTGTATGCGAATGGAACTGTTGAGGCTGTTAAACGACAGAATTTCGCGGAGTACCGATAAGTAAGCCGACCTTGCTGATGATTGTCGACCGGCAGCAACCCCACTTTGTGAATCATACCCGCTAAACTGAACAGAGATAGTTGACCGACTGTATGAAAATAGCCAGGGTTCTATAAACAAACCTGCGAGCAGTGTAGGCGCCCCTGGAGAATCCAAAGATACATATACGATCTCCGGTGGTATCTATAGACGAAACATGAGCATTGACCTGGCACAGGACATTAATCAGGGTGGCACCGACAGTTTTGCATCAAGAACTCATAGCCCGCTACATAGACAGAAATGAATTTGGGGCAGATGTAGGCTGTAGAAGTGGCTCACACATGACATGGGAGTCGAGATTCCAGGCAATTGCCGCGTCGAGCGTCTACAGCAGCGGCCTTAATGCTTGCCGGGGACAAGAGAAAGAGACTCACCAGCGACATTTTTGTCAGGAAAGGTGTCGCAAGCTTCGATGAAGAATATGTACCGATTCCCGACTTGAAGTGGTCGACCATTCATAACAATCCGTGTAAAACAATGAATGAGTACCCACCTGGTAATAAACCATCTGCTTCGCGCGATCGTCCTTCCTCAACGCCGATACGAGTTGCACAATATTCGAGTTGTCCGCGTCGAATTGATCCCCAGTGCCGTCGAAACAGATAATAAGACAGCGGTGATGGTTTTCTGGTGGTACATAGGATATGGGCCGTCGACATTCGCGTTGATCCTTCAGTTTTTCGTGATCAAAGCTCAGGTTCGTTGGATTTGGACTGGCGGTGATCTCGACAGCAGTCTCTTCCGAGGGACCTCGTCTCCTCATAGAGCTCTGTGGTGTTCGGTCAACCAAGGTGGCGTCGGTGGGCTCTAAAACATGGTGGGCGGACATGGCTAGAGGGGAATAAGGATTGAAGCTGTCCCATCTCTTCTTTTCTAGTGCTAGGCGCAAGTCAGGCGCCAAAAAAAGCAGGTCCAACCGGACAATAGCCAATTGCGTTGCAGACAGCACTGCTTGGCAGCGGTTGACTTTGCCTCCGTGATGTGATCGGATTTTCCAAACCACCGAAATAGCACAGAAAGGCTAATAAAGCGCTATAATTAAGAAGTCCAACAGCGGGATGCTACTATCAGTCTTAGTCCAAACGTGCGATGTACAATATATACTAGTGAATCAACCCAAAATCTACCATAGAGTGTGGAGAGTTTATGTAGAGGCCGGAGAGCGTACGGGACGTAAACGCTGTTTCCGCTGACTATCACTGACGACCGAAACCAAAGGGACATCCAAGGAATAGTCGGGTGGAGGAGGCTCCTGAACGCTTGCCTCGGTGGAGGCGGCGAATGGCCCAACGGTGCCGGTGCCGGCGAGCGAATTCGTGGTTGGGGAATGCCAGCTAGAATAAGGAAGGATTTCGGCGACGGAACTCCGCTTCTTTGACGAAAAACGGGACGATTTCCGAACCATGAATATGACGCCGAGAAGGGCAACGACGGCTATTACACCGACGATAGGTGCGACGATGGCCGCAACCGGAACCGTTTTGTGCAAATTGTTGTTGTTGGGTGTAGACGGTTGGGCGGTGAATGGGAAAGCGGGGACGCTAGCGGCGGCCAGAGTGTCGGTAGTATTTAGCATCTGATTCCATGGTACCATTCCTAACGGACCCTGAACCACTACAGGCGACAGCGAAGAATCCGGGGTCAACAGAAATGTAGACCCGGCGTTCGATGGACCGAACGACCAGGAATCGTCTGTCCGGATGACATCGCTGGTGCCGTCCGTGTAATAGACTTGGAGAACGGCAATAACACCCGCACTGGTAGCGAGTGTTCTTCCTTGCGCATCAAAATTCCACCCGATGATGTTGAAAACATTTAGGGTAGAATTCAGATCATCGATGGTGAATCTCTGCGGGTAGTGCCAGATACTCATAGCACCAGGGATATTGAGGTTAGGGTCTGTTGGCGGAGAGCTGATGAATGAATGTCCGAGATAGAAGTCGAATGAATTATCCGCCGTAGCAATCACTCTCGCGGACTGTGCACTCTTTCCGCTAGGTGTTAGAAAGGTTTTGCGAAACCCAACACTTCCGGAGGGAGCTGTTAAAAACGCATTTGACGTCGACCAGATCCAAGAGCTACCCTGGAGGGTAGGAAAATCTGCGTCATGAGGGGCAAGAGCGACACTTTCTCCCCATGGATCTGATCCATAGGGCCCCTCGACAGTGACCGGTATGAATGCTGACAGGTGCGAAGAGGATGGAGAGGGAAAATCAGGGGGAATATCGGTCGAAGCCAGCCAGCTAGAATCTGAAACGACGGTGGAGGTCGTATTATCGGAGTAGAGTATATCGATTGCAGCCAAAAGCCCAGGCGGAGGTGTGGTCGAGTCACTGCTCCGCACCAGCACAGAGAACAGGTTCGCGGTCGTTGCATTTAATGCCGCATGCAACACTTGGGCCGTCTTCCACCCGTCTGTGCCAGTACGCGACGACTGGCCGACGGGGTGTCCGTTGACCCATAGCGTAAAATTCCCGACGGCAGTGATGGAGATGGTTGCGCTGTCTGCATTTTTGCCTGAGGGTGGATCGAAAGAATTCATGAACGCAACCGTTCCTCCAGAGGCATTTGGAGCCCAAATCCATGACGCCGATGCAAAAGTGCCGGATGTCGTGTCGTCTCGGCCAACTTTCATACCTAAAGCCCAAGACAAGTCAGCCGTAATACAGCAAGAGAAAAATTCCGGCGCACTGCGACTTTGAAGCCCACGAACGGCTTATGGTTATGAGTGAGGATGTCAACTCAAACCAGCAGGACGCGTCAACTTACCAATCGACGCACAACTCTCCGCCATGAATGCAACAATGCTCAAGCCTACTATCCGATTTCAGTCCCACCCACTTTCCCGCAATCCAGTCGAGCTCACAGATGAAAGCCGTTCTCTTCATGTCCACAGAAGCCTGTCTTGCGGATGCTCCCGTATTTCGTGCATTCTATTGTTTATGAGGTTGATCCCTAGTGAGGGTAGACATATTAGCAGGACTGGGCGTAGCGCTCAACATTGTTTAATGCATACGCTTCGCCCTGTTTTGACGGACTCGGGAGTGGGATCAATGATTCGAGCATACTCTCTGTGCTCTCGACGCCTCGGGGTTGCCTCGGGGTGAATAAGTTTTGTTCGACACGGTCAATTGTTGAGACGCAGAGCACAGCCAAAAGAGAATAGCTGAAAAATACGGAGGACGGTGTCGATTTGAGGGTAAATTGAACAGCAATCAACGGGAGTGCAATCACAGCCAACAGCGCTGGACCTGATGTTTCTACTGGGATTTTCTATGGTTCGCTCAACTCACCTTCACCGTTATCCATGGAGCCTTGGTTTTCCGAAGTCGGTTTGAAGCGGCCGTTTTCAGTAGCACTGCAGGCTGCAGCCCGTTGAGCCATGTCGAACGAAGAATAAAGCTCGATAACCCGCGTCGTGGAGAGTTTGCGTGTTATACAATCTGAGCCCTGGGGCTTCTGAAATCTATGCGAATTCAGAGCGGCGACTGAGCAGCGAACAGCAAGAGACGAGTTGGACATCAGTCGCGTTCAAGTGCAAGAGGCGCATCACGAAAACCGGAAAGTTCCGACCATCGGCTTGAACTCTCGCATTTTCTCCTGCACATGCGATTGATGATTCAAGCCTATCGTGCAGACAATGCACTGGTGCGCAGCTGCGTAGTGGTTCGTACCGTAGAGTAGAATGAGATAATTAAATATGCGAAAGCGATATGAGTGATAACGACGATGTATTCGAACCGTGGATGGTCAAAGAAAAAGAGAAATGAAATGAGTGCTAGTAGTAGTAATACGAAGGTCCATTGTGCATTTGCGAGTTCGAGTCCATGAACGCTTGCTCTTCCATGCGTGCGTGTGTGGTGTGTAGTGATATGTAACTATATGCGAGATGCGAAAAGAGATGCTGTATCGTGTCAAGTCGTAAACAGACGGATGGCGAGGTAGGTGGAAGTGCTGCAAGGGTTGTACTGTCGAAGAAGGGGGACGCAGACGCGTTGGTCATAAATAAGTCTAACCAGAGAGCGTGAAAGAATGTCTTGCGCCTGCCGCGTCAACTCGTCTTCCGAGATCCTCTCCTCCTGTAAAACATCATCAGCATTTTGTCACCCACAAAAAAGAATCACCCACCTACTTCCCGTCGAAGGCAACAAACCCCCTTCTTCCAATCACCCCCAAAAAGCCCACCACCTCTTCTTCTTCTCCCTCCCCACACCCTCCGACGGCACAATAGGCACGACCCCACCCCCACCCGGCAACTCCCTCAGATCAGGACTACTCCTCCCAACCTCCTTCCCCTTCTTCGCCGCATAAACCTTACTCTCCTCCTCCCCTGGCGCATCCCCCACCCCCTTCCCCCCAAAAAACATCTTACTCCTCCTCCCCCACGTTTTCCCCTTATCCTTCTCCTTCTCCCTCTCTTTCCCATTCTCATTCTCCTTCTCACTCGCATTCCCATTCACATACGTCTGCGCATGTGCATCGCCAACTTCACCACCCACAGGCGCACTATCCACCCTCCTCCGTTGCGACCCACTCGAAGGCGTCACACTCGCCCGTCTCTGCACCCTCTCCTGCTGCTGCTGCAAATGGCCCCCATAACTCTGACTATTCCTCCTCAACTTCGCGGGGACCCTCTGCTGCTGCTGCGGCGGGGCAACAACACCAGGACTTGGCGCCGACGTCGAAAGCATCCTCGCGTGCGTCTGATGTTGCGCTGGTGGTGGTGAGGTTTGTGTTTGCAGTGGTCCATGCCCATTCCCAGAAGCCGACATCGATTTTGACGGCATCCTCGCATGACCCTGCCCAGACACATTCGTCTTCGCATGTCCATGTCCCGAGGAAGTCGAGCTCGTCGTCCGCCTATGCTGTAACTGCGTTGACGGTGGCCGCGGCGTCTGTGTCTGCGATGATGATGAAGACGACGACGCTTGTACTTGCGCTTGAGCCCCCAACCCCCCCTCGCCCTCATCCCCCTCCCCACTCCCACTCCGACTCTCCGGCGGCGTCGGCAACCCACCCTGCCACCCCTCCCTCACCTCCTCATCCCCCTCCCCTTCCTTATCTTTATCAAACCCAAACCCAAACCCATCCTGCTCATCCTCCTTACCACGCACCACCCCCGCAACCCACGCCCCCCTCCCGTTCGCTTTCCCCTTGCCTGCCTCCCCCTCCAACGCCCCCACAAGCAAACTCTCCACCTCCCCAAACGCCCTCTCCCCCATCACATACGCCTTCGCCTTCCCCCCCTCCCCGCCTGCACCAATGGACCCCAAAAACGCCGACAGCGCCCCCACCAACCGCGGGCTCCGATAACTCGCCGGCAGCACATGCACGATATGCGCTCTAACTCTCAGCCTCCTCCTTATCGTGTTATCATTTCCGTCGCCGTTATCGACGCCCCGTAAACTCGCTGGCTGCGACCGACTTTTACTGGTGGCATTCCCACCGCCAAAAATCGAAAACCGCCGCTTGCCAGCCGAATTCGAGTTGATGCTGCCCGGCGTCCCGGGGCGGCTACTAAACCCGTGCGTCTGCGCGGTAGGGGAACCGGGGGCCGAGCTCCAGTCGAAATGGGCTCCGCTCTGCTCGGAATACGAGTGGGGCGTGGATGCGCCTGATCCTGGACGCGAATAAGGGTCGTATCCGTCGTTGGAGGAGTTGTTAAAGTTGTAGGTGGAATAGGTTGAGCTTCGCGAGCTGTTTGGGACAATCAGTCGTGATTGAAAAAATAAAAACCTCAAAAGGGGAAAAGTAGCCGTAAACGGAAATTGTTCGCGATTCAAAGAGCGTGCGGAGCAGACCCAGGTATGGCTCAAAAATAGGACCCCAATTCAGAATAAAACAGAGAAAAAAACGCACCCGAAGTACGCCGGGCCGGACAAGAAGCCTCCAGCAAGGGTGCTGACGAGGACCACCTGTTTGAGTATGGCTTTTTCTTGTTGGGCAGCAGGCAGAAAAGAGACGAGGGCGTCGAACGGGCGACTGTTATCATGTACTTCGCGTAATTTCTTTGTACTCCCTGTACTGAAAGCCGAGGAGACACTACCTCTTCTGCTTCTTGTGTTGGATTTGAAGGATAAAGCAAGCGAAGAAGATGAAGCGCGTTTGGCGGATAGGGAAACAGACGGTGGACGTGGTTCGGGAGGGCCGAGACGCGAGCGACGGCGAGCGGGCCCTAGACCGCTGCCGTTACTACTAGAGCTTTGGTTTGGCGTTAGTACGGGTGTTGGAAGTAAGTCACTCGTTAGGGGCTGAGGAACCGAGAAGGCGGGGTCGTCATCGGCCGGGTTCTGAGCGAGTTGGAGAATTGGTGCGTCGACCACAGCAGATGCACGCCAAGAGCGTGCGACGGCGGCTGCAGCGTCTAGAATGGAGACGAGTGAGAGGGCGAAAGTGGGTGCACCAGGTACGAGCGGTGCTCGAAGGCGGAGAATGCGGAGGGCGGGGTGTGCGCCAGTTGAGTAGGCTGGGCGGCCAATAGCATTGATCAGGGCGGAGAGTGGAGGTGGTGAATGTGTTACGAGGAGAATGAGAGAATGGGCGAAGGTGGGTGAGCGGAGGAGGGGAGACAGCACGTGTGGAGTGGGTGCGCCGAGGACGAGGATGACTGCGGGGTATTTGGAGAAAGAGTTTGCGAGGACGGGGAGGTCGTGGGCGAGCCAGGGCGCGTCGGGGTCAATGTCGTCAGTCACGGCATGTGTGCCTGGTGTTTCTGCAGGCCCAAACGGATCGAGCGGGAGGCGGGGCCGGAACACGTCGGAGGGCGTCTGCCGTCGCGGCGGCGAGGGTGTGGTCGACGCTGGGTGTAGCATTGAAGAAACAACGACGATGAACGTGGAAGAGAAAAAGGCAGGTTCACTGGGAAGCCAAGCGAAATATTAAGAGCACATTATTACATCATAGCGTCTGTCTGATCGATACCCGTTTCTTCCCCTCACCGCCACTTGCGTCGTTACTTACCGCACTCTTGGCGCTCGATCCTCAAGTTGAACTCAACACCCTACACACCCTCCAGCGATATCTACCGTCGTTTGCGGCCTTTCTACTCTGTTTTTCACCAGTCCACACCCCCACCCGATATTCGGCTCCTTGCCCGAGTCTCCGTTACTCTCTGACACCCAACACTTTTCTTCCCATTTCAATTTCTTTCTGGCCCACACACCGCCCTCCACGCTGTATCTCCTCACACCTCGCCCAATTACATACGCCCCCTTCTAGCCCGGACTCCAATTGTACCATATCCCTGCAATTCTCCGTCACCGTCGTGTAACTCGTGTTCTAAATCCTATCTTCCTCTTAACCTGCCGGCATCCACTCAAACGTGCCATGCATCCTCTCCACCCTTCCACCCACGCCCGTCGCCCAAAGGCACGGTACGCTGTAACACTCCGACCCAGACACGGACTCTATACATCGTGAACAATCTTATACGATGCCACGGATCGCTCGGGACCGACCCATTCACACGCGGACTACACCTACGGTCCGCTCTCACAGTTTTTCTCCGTCGATCCGGCGGTTTCACCTTTCCACGCGTTTATCTCTGCCGCATGTTTTCAACTCGGCCCCAACTCGACCTCTATCAACTCGACTTCTCGCCGGTTCTACTTCGTCAATAAACTTCAGTCAATCTTACCCTCCAAGCTCTTCAAGTTCATCAACACCCGGAAAAGCTATCAGTCAAATTCGCCCTCCAAGTTTTTCAAGTTTGTCAACACTCGGGGAATCTACCAAGCGAATTTCAACATATCTTGCGGCATGCCAAGTATAACAGAGCACACTCGGGATGCTTTTCCATCTTCGTCCATACGAACGGAAGCAACTTCTCTCGGCAAGTCTCCGACGACGACTGCGCATTGATTTAGACGCATTCGTCTACCATGCCGCGCGGCGACTCTGTAGTACACCGCAACCTACCACAACTATACCGGCATATTGGACCCATCCGAGTTGCGTCTCTGCCTCTCAAATCACATAGCTGCTGCAGGTATCTCCAACAGGGCTCAAAGTTCATTTGAAGATGGCCAAATCCATACTCAAAATTACAGTCAAAGACAAGCTTAAGTCAAGCAATGCACTCTGTTGTCAAAATTCGATCTCGAAGGCTTTCTGCTCATATCCGTATACTTACTCTCCTCACCCTTCGGCACCAACACCCTCTACGAAGCAAGTGTCCCCGTCCCTTCCCCCGGCACCAAATAAATTCATACCTTCCTCCGCCCCCAAAACTCTCCAAAAGCACGCCGATATTCCTCCTCCTCTATCTCCCTCCTCGTCCCATTGTCAGCGTCCACATTGCTCCGCACCCCACGAAGTCAAATCACATCCCCTGAAAAGCGGTTGAGGACGTTCAGGCGCGTCGGACCCTCGTCATTCTGCGGTAAAATACTTCTGCTCGGTATCGTCGGAGTGCAATTGGATTGATACTTTCGGTGGCTTCGCTGAAGAAAAAATGCTTGGGATTTATGCTCTATCACCTCAAAGTCGATTCCCGGACCAACTTGAGCTTCGACGAACCTGGAAACAGCTTTCCCTAGGCTCCCCTACCACTGTAGTGCAACATAGTAGCTTCAACTGACACGTTGATTGAATGTGTTGTACGTCACTGCAAATCGATGTTATGCTGAGCTTTCGAGTGCGCAACACCATCCCTCAGGCAAAACACAGAAAGACTAAGGATGGAGCGACAATGGATAGCACAGTACATGATATAAAAGCTACTGCACAAACACCACACCGGACATGTTGGCAACGCGCGTGCATGCAGCCCGCAACGCCAGCAAGCTCGGGTGTGGTAGCTCAATCTCTTTCGGGTCTATCTGGTTATCTTCGCAATACTGGGCTGCTCTAGGATCGACGCGGAATGTAACTTGTTGTGGCCTTTGGGGCTCAGAGCGCAGCCAACTGTTAGGATCTCTTGGTATAAGCTTGTAAGTGTGTTCCTGTAGTTGATCAGGGGCTCAGAATCATTTAAATGATTGAAAGGTTTGGGGCATTTACTCACCTGTCCGGGGACTGGCTCGAACCAGAACATGAGATCATCCCAGTCCCAGTGGATAGAGGGGTGGAGGGTCATTATGTTGAACATTGCTTGGGACCACAGAAGCTTTTCGGCCAATGAGTCCATACCAAACATCTTGAGCAAGCTAAGGGCTTCTGATGCGTATTCCTAGTTTTGAAAATCCGGTCGTTTAGTGAGTTGAAGCAATAAAGCGCAGTGATTGGAACTTGCATTTTGCGCTGTACCAGTGAATATATGAGCTAGTTGAGTGTCGACAATGTATGCCGACTTTGAGTTTACTTCCGCCTTCACTTCACGAATGGTCTGATAGGAATACTGATCATAACGACCTGTAACAACACAGCGATATCCGTCGCGAAAAAGAGCCTGAGTATAAGGATATTGAACGTTGTGTCAGAAATCGTGATCAGAGAGGGAGCTCTGACATACGTCAGCTTTCGCCTCTGCGTATGTTCTCCCCTGACTGCCTTTCTCATCTTTCAGGCGTGTGAGGAAGTCCGCCTGACGCTGCTCAAATGACGGTCGAGAGACATCCGAGTCCGACGTTGACTCCAGTGTGGGATCGGTCACCGAACGAACTATGTTGAAATATGATTCCTCCCACTGCGAGGGTAAGCAATGCACACGTACAACCCCGCGTCAAGAAATTCCGGATTAGCAGCCCAAGTTCAATGACCTTCTGGTATTGTTTAGCGACCTCTGATGGGTGGCCCGGTTCAAGTTGCACGTCCACATTCAAACATTTGACTGCGGCATCCCGCAGACCAACGTACGCAGCACTCATGCCGTAGGTGCGAAAGTCGATGAGCATCCAACCGACGACTCGAATGGCAACGAGCGTGTTCCGACTCTCTGCTGTGGGTCGACGTTGACTCCTGAGAATTGCTTGTTCCGCAGAAAGCAAAAGCGGCCAAACTCTGCGTCCGTCAGGGTCGAGTTGTATGTCGTCCAATGAGGGGAGAGGGCGGCCATTGGAGTCATTGAGGTCAGGAAAGTCCGGATATTGTAGCGGCATTAGAGAGAAGCGTCTGAATTTTGTACACGGTTGATTGGCGAGTTGAGTACCAGAGCTGATAAGGCTAATTTCCAGAGGAGAAAAAGTCGATGCGACAGTACAAATGATTGGCGGAAGGCTTAACGAGTGGATCAAAGTGCGAGGAGGCGTCCAGTTTGCAGATTTTCGGGGTCGCTACAGAGCTCGGAAAGTCAGAGCAAGAGCTGGGGTTTCCTGTTGAATTGGAGAGACTTGAACTGGTCAGAGGAGTGGCGGCTTGCGCAAACACCATGACGGACTGTGCCAAGAGCTTGTTTAGCAGCCCGACGAAATAACAAATTTACGATGCGTCGTTGCTCGGATAAGATGTATGCGCGGCGTAGTAAAAGCCTAAAAGGTCGGGTTACGAGCCCCCAGATGACTGCGTTGAGCAAGAGCCGGCATCGGTCAATTTCGGGCAGGCCGCGGCGAAGTGACGGTTGGGGGAGTGTGTCATCGGATTACCGCGTATTTACATGGTCCGCCTCCACCTCGCCGACGCGTGCTGTCTCTTTCCTCCATGAAACACACTCTTTGGCAAGAGTAGATCTATCCATATGGCAGCCCCCACGTCGTTCTAACATCCACACAGGATATCCATAGGCTCAACGCGTGCATTCCACGCCGTCATCCCCAAACCTCATAGTCGCATACCACTCACTTTCTCCAACGCTCCAGTGCTGCTTTCATGCTTTGTACCCTTTGTATTTCTCGCATATCTCGCCCGGCGACCAGGGACCTACTTAATCCGACTTCTCTTCCTGCCCACTGTCATCATCGCGACGTTGACTGCAGGATTCCGCTTTCGATGGACAATACCAGGTAAGTTGTGTGCCTCTCATTTCCTCCGTCTTCTGACCATTCTCGGCTTAGAGCTCAATGTATATAACTGGGCAATAGCACTACTGGCCGAGGTCGTGCTTGCCAAATCCTTAGAATACACGTTTACCAAGGAGGGTATGCTCAAGATCGGTGAACGCGAACCGGGCCTTTCGAAAGGCAAAGAACCTATCAAAGGCTCCCCACCCATTTCTAATGGCTCTGTACCATCTACCAATGGACACGCCGAGCCCACGGAATTCTCAGAAACGCAAGCCGTAGTCCACTTCATTCCTTCCTGGCTATACGACGCGTTCGAACTAATACACACGATGCGCGGCCTCCGCTGGAAATTCGCCCAAGGGACATACATCCCCGCCCCCAACCGCCCACTTGAACGCCGCGCCTTCCTCCGCGCCACCCTCATCTCCTTCATTCAAAACTTCCTCCTCCTCGACTTCTTCGAATCCCTGCTCAAACTATTCCCTGGCGTCGGCCTCCCCACCGGCGGCACCATGTTCTACCCCACCCTCCATCCGATCTTGCGATACCCCGTCTCAACGACAATTCACATGTTCACGGGCACAGCGCTCCTCGCGGGCTTCGGCATGGTGTACGATTTGTTCACGCTTATTGCTGTCGGGCTGCTCGATAGCCTTCCTTCGTCGTGGCCGCCTGTCACGGATCATCCGTGGAGTGCAACGAGCATGCATATGCTTTGGGCGCAGAGCTGGCACCAGCTCCTGCGCAATACGTTCCTTGTTTTCGGCGGGTATCCCGGGCGATGGCTCGCGGGCGACCTCGGTATGTTGCTCGGGACGTTCGTCGCGAGCGGATTGTTCCACGAGTGCTCGATATATACTTTAGGCCGCGGTCTTGATCATACCGTGACGGTCTTTTTCGCGTCGCAGGGCCTGCTGCTTATTGGTGAACGGGTGTGGCGGCAGGTTACGGGGAAGAGGGTGGGAGGAACTATTGGAAGGTTGTGGGTCTATTTTGTCATGTTCATCTGTGCGCAACCTATGAGTGAGTTTCTTTCTCGCTTTCTCTCTCTCGCGATGCTGATAGTTCGTTCCTCCCCGCTAGCAAATGCCTGGCACGTTCGGGGTCTTGGTGGTGCGATGGTCATACCCCCACTAATAAGTCCTACTCGCATAATCGTCGATCTTGTACGGCGATCACTTGGGAGATCTGTTTGAGGATCTATGTATTTGAGGTTTCTGGAGCCCAGTACTAATTCTGGAAGGAAGGCACGACTTGTGTACAGTATATGTAGATCAACCCCCAAGCTTATAATGCTGTACTAACTAATCCTCACGAAATACATGTATATGAGTGTAGAAGATGTAACTTACCAACCGAACCCCCCGCTCTGAGTTCTGTCGTAGCTCGCCGGACCGGTGCGCCGATGCAATCCAAATTCGGCCAAACACTGTGCAGAGGGAAGGTTTTGAAATTCATGATGTTGTTCAGGACCTTGTGTTAGGTATTTCGTCGTCATTTGTGTTGAATTTCATGATCTTTTTTCGGATTTCATGACGAAACGTATGACGTTCCGAATGTCGCATAAATCAAACGCAATAAAAACTTTTGAGGTGCAAAAAAAAAACTTTTGAAAGTGCTTGGATAAGTTTCATATTGCAGGATCTCAAGGGAGGGGTATGTAGGAGGTCCCTCCTTGCTGGAATCGACCCAATTCGCAGCGCAATATGTTCATCGGGGCGGGGGACCCGATCTTATCATTGATCGATTGTGGCATCAATTCGGATTTAACGGGCCTACTCACCAGCGCTCGTGTTGAACTCATTTTACAGGCATTGCAAGCTGCTTGAGATTGAGGCTACATCATGCTACAGGTAAACATAGGCAGTTTCCCCTTCAGCTCCACTTTCTGGGTGGTTTAGCAAAATTTCGCACTTTCCTCTATATTTAGCATTTCATCTGCTGGTATTAGTCCCGGTCTAGCTGGTACCTTGCGCTACCGCGCTACCTTGTGTGTAAGCCTTATACCTACATCTAAACACTCTCATTTTGTGGAACATGTCACGAAGTTTGTCCACGGTGGACGATTTTTGTCGCGTTATGTCACAGACCTCGTGCCGTGCCAACTGCAGTGATGCTAATCATCTCGGGATTTTTTGTGACTCAACTTGAGCAAAATTTACCTGCAGAACACAAGGTGTAAGCAGAGGCAATAAGAGCCAGCAAGAGCCAAGGTTCCAGCCAATACAACAAAGAAACCATGTTGCACTCAAGGTGATGCGGACACAGTTCCGGTAAATCCGAAGCGGTGCCATGATGATCATTGATCAGATCGGGTCCCCCGCCCCGATGAACATATTGCGTTGCGAATTGGGTCGATTCCAGCAAGGAGGGACCTCCTACATACCCCTCCCTTGAGATCCTGCAATATGAAGCTTATCCAAGCACTTTCAAAAGTTTTTTTTTTGCACCTCAAAAGTTTTTATTGCGTTTGATTTATGCGACATTCGGAACGTCATAGAAACGTTATGATCCGGGGTCCTGAAATTCCTAACGACTGTGGGCCCGTTCCTAACGTTTTTTCATGACATTTTGTCATGATCTTCGCAATGATTCGTCCGGAAGTACCACCAAGCTAGCCAGCTATTAATTTCCGACACCTTACTCCTTATCAAACTCCATGGAAGAGGTATAAAACAGGATATATTTCAAGTACTGGACAATACAGTTGCAGTACTACTAGTATAATAATACTCTGACCTTCAAAATCTCGCCACCGTCGCGATCAGCCGTACTTGATCAGCTTGCGTGGCTCGGAAACACACTATGGAGAATGAAAAAGAGGTAGAGAAGGGAAGCAACTCACCGGGTTAGACAGATCACTGAATGCTCTGTCGTCATCAAAGACCTAAATTTCTACGACAGGGAAAGAGCGCATGAATGAGCTGCAATGCACTCTCGTAGTATCACTCACAATAATACCCTGCCCAACCACTTCATCCCGGCTCATCCTTCGCCACCCCTTAATCCTTTGAGAGTCTTGCGCACTGCATAGAGATCTAGCTCGGTTACGGCGGTGTGGATTGATCCTAGAGGGCGGTGACGTAGGGAAGGAGGCGTGGTCCGTTACAGCAGAGTGTGTTGGCGAGAGTGACGGCGGCGGCGGCGCTCTACGATGGTGACTTGGAGGGAGGTCATGGTGGGGGGAGGCAAGAGGCGTCGTGAGCGGCCGCAGCATATGTGTGCTGCGGATGTGGAGCAATGCTGTAAGTGACGTCATTGACTCGGCAGCTCGGCCGCAGGACTTGAACAAAAATTTGCTGGTTTTTAGAGGCCGAAATTCGTGATGTTTCGTCGTGAATGCAGGTTCAAGATTTTTATGTCACTTTTTGAAAGAGAATTATATGCATTATCCTGTAATGTGGTCCCGCAGTTGAATATGAGTGCGGTATCACACCTTGTAACTTTTAGAAGTTTTGGAGCATCATGAAACCAGTCTTGAAATTCATGACGTGTATTCTAACGAAACATCAGGAATCTTGAATTTCAAGACGATGATCTTGAATTTCATGACGAATACTTCTCACAGTGAAAGGAGCTACAGGTGTAAACAAACTCGAGCTTTCTCCGCGTATTACTGTATCGTCGTGTGGGTAGGCTCGAGCTCCCAATGAGCGGTTCAACTCAGTCTCTCTTCAAGAAAGTATAGCTTCCCTACTTACGCGGTACTAATGTCCGGCAAACTGGTCTATATCGACGAACGCCAGTGGCGCAACGGTCCACGATTCCTCCCCGCAAACTGAATTTTCTCAATAGAACTCAATTTGAAGCTCTGCATGCTGCCACCTAGCTTCCCGAAGTTTGACAAACCATTACCTTGTATCTCACTGTGCCTTGTTCAAATGCACGTCCGCCATCCGCTCTGCAGAGCACTTGCTTTGACGCTGCTGCAACTTGTTGAACCCCGAAACAGTACTAATGCGCAGGGACGAAGTGGCGCGCGGTTACATCATAAATAAATATCTTCTTCTCCGCCCCAGCCGAATAGAACATGTAACAGCACGAAGTCGCCTTAGAGCTTTCGTGCGTCAAAATCAAACGTAATCGACCCTTCCTCGATTAGCCTCGTGCTGCAATCTCCATAGCTCTTTGCTTCAGAGCTTTGACTTGACTTGTGCTGCGCTTCTTCGACATGGAGACCATCCCCCCTCCGAACTACTCATTCAATGGAGATGCTTCGTCTTGCCATTCGCCATCCCCTCCCGCTTCGGAAGAAGAACTGGTCTCTGCGCAAAGCCATTCTTCGCATCTTGCAGCTGCAGAGGCTACAGTGGTCGAGCAACAGCCGCCGGACGATTCAACAAACGCCCAAGAAGACCCCCCTCAAAATGCAGAGTCTTCTCCCCACGATAGCATTCCATCCTCAAACACAGCTCTAAATCAGTGCTATCCCGGTCACCCATATCCTCTCCCCTTTCCGCAACTCCGTCCGCCTCCAGCCCACCCAGCTTCCTCCGAGGCCCGCATTTCCACCTTTCCGGACCATAAATTCGAAAGCGCCGCGCCCCTCCTCCGGCGTCTCTCCAACGCCACCCCCGCTGCATCATCCTCGGCATTGTCGTCATCCCAAAAGCAAATCGGTGGTGCACCACTGCGGAAATTAAACCCAACCAACTACGTCTCTCTATACCGCAAAACGCACAAACGCAATGCGTTTTCGCTGTCGTCTTCGCGAGGGGCGTCGATACGGGGAACGTTTGCGGTGGATCCGTTCTTGCAGATTCCAGAGACGTTGCTGTCGCCGCTTGACCCAGGGGAGACATTTCGTAAGAATCTGGTGTTGAAGGTTGAGAATGGCGGGATCGATGTGGATGTGCATCTCGTCGGCGAACGCGAACCTACACTTTCGAATCTTTCGACGGCTGTTCCTCGCACGGAACTGCATTTTGAAATTTGTGGTGGAGGTGACAACACGTTTCCGCTGCTAGCGAAAATCGTAGGTTTTTCTTTTTGCATATGACTATGTATATCATATTGAAACGTCTCTGAAGCACACTGCAACTCTCCGCCGTCCTCCCTTTCGCGCAACCCTTCTTTCCAGGAACGGGTTCACCTCCCTCCACCTCCCACCCTCATTCCACGGATTGCTGACTGTGCACGTCGCCGCAGGCGATCTTAACAACCACATAACGCTCTCCGCGGCACTCAATTTGCATGCGACGATTCTTAGCGAAGACAGCACCTCGCGGATGTATTTCATTGGGGCGCTGGGGAGTGGAAGATGGGAGGGCGATCGTGCGGAGGTAAAGGTTGAGCGGGGGAGGGTAAGGGTGCAGTTTAGTGGAGGGAGGGAGAGAGATTGGGATGGGTTGCGGAGGGTGGGGTGGGAGTGGATGGGGTTTTGAGTGTAGAAATTTGTGCGGGTCATGATGCATGATTTTGGGTTGAAAATTTACACGAGTCCCAAAAAAACATGTGTCTCGTGGAACGCTCTCGTGAACCTCCAGCTCACTCTCAGTTTGGAACCTGGCCTTGGACGAGCCCTGTGACATCTGCGTGACGGCTGTGACCGCGAACTCTATTTTTCAATTTCAAACTTCATCGATTCATCCTCTCTCGCCTTTGCGTTCTTGCTGCCGAAGAATCATTTGAAGATGGGATCGATCATGGACTGCCCATCGTCGAGGTTGATAAATTGTCTCGCTTGCCGTTGGCGAATTTCCCCAATCCACCGCCGTGCAAACCTTGTTCGACACACATCGCTATATTTGCTGCAAATTGTGGCGGGCTTGGCCTCGAGGAAGGCTTCTCGTGTGATGTTTTGTCTGCCCTAGTCCTAGCTTAGACGCCCTACCACTGCTTTTATCGTACACAGGGCCAAATCTGTTGAATGGTGTAGGCGCTCT
Source organism: Favolaschia claudopus (assembly GCA_037176885.1). Classification (NCBI taxonomy): domain Eukaryota; kingdom Fungi; phylum Basidiomycota; class Agaricomycetes; order Agaricales; family Mycenaceae; genus Favolaschia; species Favolaschia claudopus. The sequence goes on along the minus strand of JAWWNJ010000011.1, from coordinate 1,334,175 downwards.
CTCACCGAGCTTGGCTTTTCTCTTCTACCGCTGCCCCAGGGCCTCGATATCCTCACTGGAAGCAGTCGGCATCCTCGATATGTCTCTCCGAGGCTCCAAATCACATTGTCTCGGAATGCCAGGCGGCTCCTGGATGCCTGACGAAAAGGATGCGCTCGAATGTTGTGAGCCGGAGGAGGAGCCCACAAGTTCATCGCGCGTTGCGGCCTCCATTCACGAATCGTACACCGTACATTCAGAGGTATGATATACCCACACGCCGCGTCTTGGCTTATCGTGACCTTGGTATTTTAGATAGTCGAACTTGATCCTACTAGCCTTGCAGAAGAAGTTCGTTTGCTTGCGTCTCCTCGCAACACATTGAAGAAAGAAACCTGGCGAGTTCGTATGTCACCTGAGTTTGGAATTGAAACGTAGGTCTTTCGAGTCTTGGTTTTCCAGCAGAAATTGAGAAGAATGACCATAGACTTGATCCTGATCAGCATGAGCCTGGAAGTACATTAATGCCTCGCCGCATTCTCGACAGCCCTGAGCAGAGGCGATGGCGAGCTCTCCACAATGTATTTCCCGAAATCAAGGACAGTCTTCACTCGAATTCTCATGGCTCGTCGAGCAGTTCTTCTGCTTCCTCCATCGCAGACATCGAATGGGACTTTCAATCCAACCGCCCTCCCCCGGTCATCATTGACGCCAGTGACACGGTAATAAAGTCAGAAAGTGACGAAATACAGGCCGATCTTCCCATTGGTGGCAAGCCGGATACCCAAGGCGCGACATCTTCATCGTCATCAGCGTCTTCCTCTTCCAGTCAAAAAGGAGACGGACAAGACCTCCCTCTACCATCCTCAGACAACTCGGTCCCAGACGGCGAGCACAATACGACGAGCTCTTCTCCGGCTCCAGTCACTTCCGTTGGTTTTCCATCAACTGCTCGTGCCTCGTCCACTCCTCCGGCATTCGATGTTCCCTCATCCAATGATTCAGACTCTGGATCTGATTCATCTCGGCCTCGGGACACTGACGACGAGCTGATACAGACGCCGTCTAGTATGGCCGACTCGGCCCCATTTTCCGGCCATGAGGAAAGCGAGAGTCTGACCTTCAACTTCATTCGTCCTGCTGCATCCTCGATTCCTTCAGTTGATGCCGAAGACACGGCTGCAAGATCGCCGGATCACTCTGACAATGCGGAACTTGAATATCTTGACGACAATCCATCGACGACCCCGCTCAGTTCTCTAAGAATCCACAATATCTCCCTCCCATTGCTGTTGGACACCAACCGTTTCTTGCCGAGCGAATGGGTGGTCGTCACAGACCCATCAACGCCTGACTCCTTCTTCGGTAATGTTGGGCCTTCATCCCACACGATGGAATCGCCTTTGAACCTGGAGACTATCGCAATCGCGACTGCACGCGGCGCAGAACGTTCGCCTAGCATATCCGAACGCCTTCTGTCCAATGAACCTCCCAGTTTGCAAGGCGTTCACAGAGAGGATGCGGCATATGAAGAGGATGATGGCGAATTTGAAGCGTCTGTACAGGCTCAGTCCAACCCTCATTGGGAACATGGCACGCCTGAGCTTCCTCCTTTGCGTTTCCACTCTCCATCTCTCACGGATGAAGTGCTGGGCTTTGCGGATTTCCCTGCGCGCGACCTTCAGAGTTTCAAAAGCCTTGATCCCAAACCCCTGCCGCGGGCAGGGCATGGACCGACTGAACATCTGCGAACACGCTCTACCCCATTTGAACGTCAGAGCATCCTGTGGACGCCTCACGATAGGAGATACGGTGTACCGGATTCAGGTCCCAGAACTGACATCAAGAGGAAAGGCAAGGCGCGTCAGCGTGCCATTTCGGTCAATTCTGGGGTTCTTGTGGACCAAGCAGTCCAGACGACTGCGCCAACCGAGGTTGATCAGTTGAAGGTCAGATATACGCGTCTCAAGAAGGAGCTCCGGCTCGAGAAACAAAGAGTGGTCGAACTTCAGCAGAGAGAGCAGTCGAAACAGCGGGAAGTGGATTCAAATTTATTAGCAAAATTGTTCAATTGGGGTATTCCTATCCATTATGAAGACATGGTCTTGTAGGCTCGGGTCGACAGCTGCACTACGTATGTGATTATCAGTAATGTATCGAATCATTCCTTGCAAGTTTTTAATTTGTATGCGCTGCCCATGAAAATTTGCACCGAGAGTGTGAAACCAATATAACAGACTCAACAGAGAAGGAAAGTAAGGCAAACTCAAACCTTGTCAGTGTAATGGGATATGTATGGGTAACCTGCCCGGGGTTCGCTCGCCATCAAGCGGAGTTTAGAATTCAACTTTACTTCCTACTTATACCTGTTGAATTCAAAGGCACCTAAGCTCCTACTCGAAGACGCTATACATACAACATGACAACCGTCTAGCCTGTGTTCTCTGGTCCGCGAAACCCTGGACTTCGCCGGTTCAGTTTGCAGACTTCCCAAGATCGGCGCTGATTTCGCCTTGAGCTCCCAGCCGAAATCGAATTTAAACGAGACGGCAAATCGCTGCGAGCGCAGCAAAATACTGAAGTCGAATTCGTGGCTCCTTCTACTGCTCCAGCCTGTATCAAAGCTCGCGCACTGCCGATGCAATCATCCACTGGAAATTCTTGAAATTCCGTTCTGAACTAGCGACTAGTTACAGGATTCTTCCGCTTCGAGTTGAACGCATGATATGCACTCGGCTGTATCACGGTTCAATTCGATACTGGAGTATGCGCAGCCCCTGAGCGCACAAAGCACCCTCGGCTTTCGACATCCCACTACCGCAATCGTACGCCCCACATGCCTGGAATTTCATTCAACGCACTATTCATATCACCATGTCTGCTTGTCTTGATGTCCTCGATATTTTGTTAGTCCCGGGCCGTCTGTGCCACTCTGCAGCGCGTTTCTCGTCTCTGCACTGAGCAATGCAGCTCGAACGTACGGATCTGAAGAACATTGTGGTTCATCTGTGCGTAGCAGTACCTCGCGCGACAATATTGTCTTCTAATATTCAGGAACTCTCCCATCTATAGGCATCCTCAATCAGAATCTTCACTGTTCAGTCCCTGACTCCCTGGAGCAGGTGGTGGCTGCTGCCATGTTGCGTGACGCGTGACACTAAACGAACATGTGATGTGACGAGCTCTTGCCACCCAACTCTCGTGTTCTCTTCACGTCCACCATTGTTCTCGACCAAAGCGTCTCGAGTTCCCTTAAACGGAATACAGACATCAAGACCAAACTTTAAGTCTGCCACCCGTAAGACCTATCTCTCTCTCTCTGCACCCATCATGGACCTCACCGCCGTGCAATCGCTGTCTTTTGCAGCCCCACCCCGAACCGCATCCCAATCCCACCATAGCAGTACTCAAGAAGGTCTCTACAAGAGTATCATTGTGCCTGCTTCAGCTCTTCGACACATGCCCCCTCATCCAAGTCGCACCGACGACGAACAAACCACGCCCGTCCCTCGTTCGCGAGGGTCTCAATCATCTCAGAGCCCATCTGCTAGTCACTGCGACACTCTTCCCTATCCTCTTGCGGGCCCACTACCTCAGCCCCCATTCACTCCGAAGCATGATCGCAATCGCGGCAGCCAGTCCACCGACGATAACGTCGCCATCGTTGAGAATTCACCATCCGTCTCTGCACCTCTTCGCCTTGGCGCTCCTCCTTCGACCCCCCGCGCTTCCTCTCAGCCGTTGCCTGGTGTTGCCACCCCGGGTCGCCCATCGTCGCAGGATTCAGAGCACACTTTTACCAAAATTGGGCACATACAACAGGCTGTGCAGTGCGAATTGGCCAACTCGTGGGTTGAAGAGGAGGGTAATGCATTCCAGGCACATTTGGAAGACATCATCGATACCACATATCCTGATTTGGATGCGAGGATCCAGTCTTGGCTCAACGATTACAAAGACTACAGTAACGCCAAAGGATGGAATTGCATTCCGTCCAATGCCAGGAAGGAGGACCGTCTCTACGAACCAATCGTCGAGGTGATGAATGATATCCTGACTGAGTTCCAGCCGGCGGGTCAAAACAAAGAACGAGCACGAGCTGCCATCGACACCCACAAGAAATCTTTCGTTCACAACAATCCCAATCCCGCCGACGCCACTGCTACTGATGAGACGGCCGACGAGATAGATGACACCGACGAGAATGATTCCACAGACACGACGGATGCCACAGCGTCCACCGGTCAGACGACTTTGAACTCTAGTCCCGACATCACGACGTTCGGGAATGGCCCCGCAGCCACCGGCAAAAGCTATACCATCGCTTACGCGTTCGCATTGAACGTGTGGGAAATCAAGTTGCGCTTGTCGGAAAAGCTATCCCAGAACGACAGGGATCAGGTTGCGGTCTATGCGCGCGAGATCTTCATTCAGCAACCTAATCGGCGGTTTGTCTACACACCTCTTCTTTCCAAGCGCGAACTTCGCGTCATTCGTTTTGACCGCGCCGGGTGTTACTACACGCACAAAATCAACTACCACGAGCAGGCCAAGTTCTTCGTCAAGCTCGTCCTCCTCGTCGCCTCTTTCGACGAAGAACTTATCGGATATGACACAACGGTCTATTGGGCGAACGAAAAGCGCTTCCTGTCGATGAGCGCTCCGGTAGCATACCACCCGGACACGAAGGAGTGGAAAGCGAATTCCACCGAAATACTATTCGATTTGGAGAACAGACCTATGTTTTCCCGCCACACCATCCGCTCACGAGGCACAGTCTGCTGGAGCGCGAGCTACGGTGGCAACACGTACATTATCAAAGATTATTGGCGTGCCGACGGCAGGGAGATTGAAGCTGATTTTTTGAAGGAGCTTGTTGGTGTCCGTGGCGTCGGGCAGATGTTTGCTCTTGAAAATGACCGTGAGTCGATCAAAGAGTCGCGCGGTTTTAACGACGAGTCGGACATGCATTCGGATTCAACCACTCGCACAACTGTGCTCGGGCGGTCATTCATGCGGATTGTGGTTCACCGCCATGGCAGTACTCTGGAACAGGCTCACTCGCCTCTCGTATTACTTTGTGCCATTCGCGATATCGTCCTGGGTGAGTCGACAATGCTTATGGATTTTGTCATTGGTGTTTATGTTTCCCAGGTCATCGCGAAAGCTTCCTCGAGCGCGGCATCCTACATCGCGACATCAGCTTCAACAATCTTCTACTATCTGCAAAATCAGAACACGGTGCAGGCGTCATCATAGATTGGGATATGGCAAGAAGGTTGATAGACCTTCTCTCCGGCACCTCAACGACAGGTGATGCGAGAACGGTCAGCGCCTTTGAAATCTGTCAATTTTCTTCACTAACACTCCACAGGGTACGAGGGCGTTCCAGTCGGTCAAGGTCTTGCTGGGGTCACCCCAACTCGGTCATCATGATCACATGGACGATCTTGAGTCCATATTCTATGTGCTATATTACATTCTTTATGGGTACGACACCGCAGGGAGACGTCTGCCGGACGAAAATCTGGGTCGAATCGCCGAATGGGAGGATCTCTCTACAAAGCCCGGTTTGTTAGCCCAGGCAAAGGGGTTCTTCATCCAGAACGACGATAGTCAAGAGCTCACTCGGTTCGATGGCCCGTACAACCAGCCCTTATGTGACCTCACAGAGGGCCTCCAGAAATTCTTTCGCCCAAGGATTGCATTGGCAAACGGATCAGTGGGTGCTCGAAGGCGCACCACATTCCCTCCATATCAAGCGACTCAGGCCAAAATCGACTACAAAAATTTCCTTGAACACATCGACGTAGCCATTACGAAGATGGAAAGTTTGCCGCCCTCTACTCCCCTTCCTTCCCCCATCGCATTCTCGCTTCACGGTTTCCCCTCCCCTCCTTCCCCGGGTAAGCGAGTCCACGACGACAGCGATGATGCCACTGGTGACCCACCCCCCTCTCCAACTCCCAAGCGCCCCCGGTGTGGTCCCAGCGCCAGTGATCCGTCCACCGCAACTCGCCGTTCTACGGTGCCCATCAATAGCTCGCCTTTGCGTCTTCCCCCGCGAGCAAGCACTTCGTATGGCGGGGGCGAAACTCGCAGCGAAAGGCGGATGACTATAACCTCCGACAATGATGATCCATTCCAAAGTCATCCGGTGTCGGCAGCACCGCCGGCGCGCGCTGTTCGAGAGCGTGTTGCACCGTATACAAGCGCTGCAGTGTTGGAAACGTTCGGCCCCGCCAAGCCCCCACCGGTCAAGTATGGAAACAAGCATCGGCAATCTCATTCCTAGCTCTTTCTCTCCCTTGTATATCATTGCCTGTAATATTTAGAATTTATCTCTCTTCTTCTTCGTGTCCGATCACCTGCGCGCCGCTACTTTCATGATCGATATAATCTATTGTGAGTTAATAATGGACTTCGGGTGGGTTCCTTGTTGAAGGGACAACGACGACGAACACAGGACGCGCACGCCGTAACCGCGTTCCCGACTCTCCCTTTGCCTTTGTCGATGACTTAGGTTGGACGCAATCAAGCTATAGAGAATTTGCTGCTGCTGCAGGGTGGCTGGGCGTCAGCATCTTCCCATGCATCATGAAAACCAGGAGCAAGGGTGGGCGATCTCGCGTTGACTGCTCACCAGTCCCCCAATCAAATCAATTATGCTTGGGAATCTATACACGGTTAAATGAACCAGAAAGTGTTTGTATCCCTTGAAATGATACTTTTGCTTTCCGGCGTAAGTAGTGGGCTTTGCGGCGGACGATGCGGCCGCAGATGACCACGGCGTTTTTGACCTGAGGGACGTGATTCAATAGAAATAGAGGCAGAGAGTGTACCCCGCGAGCGTTTGTGTACTCCGCGCCAACGTAACTTATAAGAAAAATTGTTTTGCGTTTTGTGTTCCAGTTGAATAGAGAGGATACTAGTAGGTCTGTCGGATGTAGATATAAAGTAAAGTAAGATTTTTTCGGTTTGCATCCATAATTGTCAACAGGCGCGCGATTGGGGACGCGACTGACTGACCAGCATCACTTGAAGTTCGAAGGTCGACGTGTATGTGCATGCTCGTCGTACTTGTATTGTCGTCCTCTCCCGTGCGTTCTACGAAACCAGTTGTTTGTTTAGAGCTTCGAGGACAGATAAGTAGCTTATACATAGAGGCCGTAGAGATAATCCGAAATTTGGATTTGTGGCTTACCACCTTCTTTCTTTACAAGCACCGAACCGCCTTCTGATTCAATTGGGGATTCAAAGAATTGGACCAAGATAGACGAGAGGCGAGCAGACCCATTACGCATGGGCGGAGGTGGTGTTGATTCGCGATTTGAAAGAGGGTGTGCATGGCAGTCAGAAATCAAGCGCTGAGTTCTCGTTTTCTTGTCAACCTACGAATATTCAATCACCTGCGCGCCGGTTGAACGCAGAAAAAACCCAAAATTTGTGCATGTAGTTGTGAGTAATGGGTTCCTGGTTGAAGCGACAACAACAACGACGACCACACAGAACGCGCACACCGTCATGGAGTGCATCGTATCTGGCTCTGAGAGTACGTCTTTCTCGAGCCAGGGTGGAATCAAGGATGCTTGGTGCTCGTTCTCTGGTCAACCTAAAAATATCGGGAAGAGACCAAACCAATTAATTCTCGTTCTCTCAGCAGCCTACAAATATCGAGCAAGCATGAGACGCCCCGCAGAGACGGAATGGGAATGGGTATCCTGATTGATTAATGAATGCGGAGTCTACAATTGTGAGCAAATGAACGGTATGCATGTATATCCCTTTCCAATACGGCGACCTCATCAACAACACCACGAGCGCGCATCAAACCTGAAATAAACAGAAAGCAGACATGTCAGTGAAGAAATCCAAAGAGCATTCGAGAGCGCGGGGCAACCAACCAAACTAAGCTCGAGCGTCCACACACGCCGTGCCCAGAGCTTGAACGAGTGCGCAGGCCGGCCATCCTTCTCGGGAAGCTCGACCTCGATGCCGTCCCACCAGCATTTGCGCGCGGGCTTCCGCCAGAAGAGTAGTAGCTTCTGCGCGGTGGCCATCTGCGCGTAGTCGACCTCGACGGGCTTGGTGTTGCCTGGGCTGTGGGCGATGCCGGTTTTGAGGAGGACGAGGGCGATGGAGGAGATGCAGGAGCGGGACGGCTCGAGGGCGCGGAAGCCCCATTCGTCGTCGCGGTCGAAGCCGCTACAGAATCAATATGAATACAGTTTGAATAAGTATGATAGGAACGCACCTCATGCAAAGCATGTCGATGAGATGCTGCTCAGCGACGTTGTTTTCCTTGTTTACGTTTCGCTGCAGCGCGGTGAAGATGTTGCGCTTTTCCATGAGGTACTCCCCGCCGTCGCGCTTGACTTGGAGGAGGCTCTCGTTGGCGATACCATTAGCGTCGGTGACGGCGTCGCTGGTTTTTGGCGGGATGGTGAAGTACTCGAGCTCCTCGCGCAGGACGATGATAGCCTGCTTGGAAAGCAGGGGGTTCTGTGCCGGGGTGGGGTTGAAGGCGTCTGGGCCGCCGCTGTTGTTTGGTGAGCCGGATGGTGAGCCACCGTCGAGGAGGTGCTGCTGGAAGGCGAGGAGGCCGGGGCTGGTGGCGGTGCCGTAGAATGCTTCTGAAGCGGTACGGAAGAAAGTGAGAACGTATTGGAAACAGTCTGGGTCGAACTGCAGAATACATAGTAGTTGGTGGAAGTCAGTTGTGCAATGGAGATTATGGCTGGACGAAATGACGGACATCGACACCATAGACCTCCTCGTCCTCGTCGTCACCACCGTCCGACAGCGCGACGCTCTGCCTGCTCAGCACCAGGCCGTTGGGGAAGAGACAGAGAAGGACGGATTCTGGGAGGTTCATGATGGTTTCGCGGTCGACCTCGAACCGCCTGCCGCGCAGATCAAGGAAGAGACGGGTGAGGAGCTGGGGCTGCAGATTCGAGTGAGCGGGGGGCGCATGTTGGGAGACCTGCGTGATGGGCGACGAGGACGACATGGGAGAGGTGAACGACAAGCTGCGCTACCACTGATCAACGAATTGTTGATGCATTCTCCAGTAGACAATTCACAATATAATATATATTCGATGAGTACTGTACGAATACAAGACTATGTATCTATTCCGCCGGGGACGCTGGAGACGATGAGCTCGACGGCGGCGAACACGAGGATCGCAGTGGCACGCTGCAGCCAAATACGAGACGCCACAATTCACTTGAGCTCACTTGAGCCGCGACGTGTCTTGATTTCTGACTGCCATGCATACCCTCTTTTCGCGAATTAACAACACCTCCGCCCTCCTCTCATCATGCGTAATGGGTCTGCTCGCCGCCATCGCCATGTCCTCCCTCTTGATTCAATTCTTTGAATCCCCGATTGAAGGCGGTTCGGTGCTTGTAAAGAAGGTGAAGATGTAAGCTACATATCTCCACCGCCTCTATGAGCTATCTGTAAACAACTGGTTCTGTAGAACGCACGGAAGAGGACGACAATACAAGTACGAGCACGCACACGTCGATTTTGAACTCGATGCTGGTCAGTCGCGTCCCAATGGCGCCACTTCTATCATGGATTCAGCTAGTGCATATCGAATCTTACTCTACACCCGACAGACCTATCCTCCCTCTTCAACTGGAACACAAAACAACTTTTCCTATACGTTGACGCGGAGTACACAAACGCTCGCGGGGTACGCTATATCTACACCTTTTCATCTCTATCAAATCACGTCCCTTACCCGCACCCAGGTGAAAAACGCCGTTGTCATCTGGGACCGCATTGTCCGTCGGAAAGCCGACGCCAAGATCCACTACGCCGGGAAGCAAAAGTATCATTTCAAGGATACGAACACATTCCGGTTCGTCTCTCTCCTCCTCTTCTCCTCCAACTCCAACTCCCATCCCTCCGTCTAAACCAACTTGACTGTGCCTGCAGAGACGCCTCCGCGGTCTACACACTACGCTACAACGTCATGCCCCATGTCGGCGCACTGGTATACGGCGTAGCAGCGTCCACGAACGCAAGTGTACCCTTCCCGCCTATGGTTAACAACGCATAGCATGCTGTAGGTGAGGTGGCCAGCCGCTTTCTTTAACCGTGTATAGATTTTCAAGCATAATTAATTTAATTGGGGGACTGAAATGGAACGGAGTGAGTGGATGATCGACCTGAATTCGTTGTGTCTCTGGGTATTGTCACAACATCTACCTGCCTCTGACGCGCGACTACCGTATCGTTTCCTCAGAACCATATCCCTGGGCTCACCGCCGCTCGCCTTCGCCTTCCCCATCGCAGAGAACCCCCACCTCCGCGCATGGAATGGAATAAGGAGCTCTGGATGGGACGACGCACAATGTGACTTCTACTTGTGCTGACCATCCACTGCATCGGCAGGCCAGATCAAACAAATCTATAGCGTTGTTAACTTCTACCTTCGCAGCCTCTATAAGGACTCCTTCCACAGCGAGGATCGTGCTGAATTTGGAGTAGTATAAGAGGCATACATTTTTTCGTAACCGTCTCTATCACTTTGTTTCAACTGTAGAACAAACACTCAATGAATCCACCGTTAGCTCATCGTCCGAGAAATCAAAGCTTTTCCATTGACAAGTATTGCTCTATTATATTTCCCTCCTCCTCGTCCCAAAGGTCTTGCTCATATCCCTTGCGCATCCAAACTATGAGTTCATTGAACAGGAGAACTTGTTGAGAACACCGAACCCACTCCAGTCATCTGGCTAAGCCAGAGATTACCTTCAGTGCGGCAATGTAAATAATAAAAACACACTCGAATGAGTAGCTACGCTCGCATACATCGCAAGACTTTCCAATTAACAACTCATCCACAATAGACACTCTAAATACATTCCTCAGAGATTACACTTTTTATACTTGCCATAAACTCTACTATACACTACCCTACCCCTCCTCCTCCCCCTCCTCACTATCATACTGATTAAACCCAAGCTCCCTAACGCTCGACACAGCGACCAACAACCCATGGTTCGCATCAAACACCCCCAACATCTTCGCCATATCCTCCAACGCGAAATCCTCAATCTCCTCCAACAGCGCCATATCCTCTCTATCCTCCTCCAACTCCGCCGTGGGCCTTGCCTTCCGCGCGCGCCGCTTATCCGCAAGCGTCTGCAGCTGCCGCTTCGTCGCCTCCATGATGCCGTTTTGGAATTCGGGGGACAGGGAGCTGGGGCCGCCGATGACGCGAAGGGACTCGTTGAAGCATTTGTATAACGAGCTGAGGAAGGAGGCGTCGTGTTCGGTGCTGATGCCGTTGATTAGTTGCAGGAAGGTGGTGGTGACCATGTTGTTTGTGAGGGTACCGCTGTTCTTGCCGCTGGCGAGGAGCATGGGGACGAGCCTGTCGGGCAAAGTCAGCTTGGGGTCAGGAAATGTTAGGAATTTAGTTTTGATTTACATGGCGCAAGCCTCCCGCACCCCGTCGTGGAAGTAGAATCGTAGCGAAGGAAGCGTCACCTCGAATGTCTGCGCGAGCCACGGCGCAAATCGAGGCCCAAGGGTCGAGCAATAGATGACCAGAGTCTCAAACGCCTGACACTTCTCCTCAATGGCCGAGGTTCTGATCCCAAGTGTCTGGCCGTCCATGTTCACAGTTTCCCAGCCGTCTCTTTCTTCAACCTTGTCTTCTTCTTCATCTGCGAAGAAAGAAAGTATGTATCAAGGTATAAACCATGCCATATCGGAGGTGACTTACCGTATACAGAGATGTCAGCTTTTGCGCTGGCGGTGGCGAGCAGAGTTGGCATCACAACCGGAAGATACGGCTCAAACTCAGGACCCATTGCCTGGCACACCTTCGCCCAGGTGGCGATAAGGTAGTGGCCGAGCTGGGTGTCATTGGGATCATTAGGACTTTCTGCGATCGAGGGTCAATGAAGTGAAGTATATTTGTGACGGAGAGATGATCAGCCCACTTTGTATCCGCATCAACAAGTCGACTAGCGTATGGGCGTCGGGGAGGAACATCTCCGGTCCAACGGCAATTGCTAGTTACAGCCTGTTAGACGCTTGCCCAGAACAAGGAAGGAGCCAAAATACCGACCTATTAGACCGGCGCATTCCATAGCTTTCGCTCTCAACCTTCGATAATCAGGCGCCTCCGCGTTGCGCAGGACGTTCATAAGAAGAGGCATGATAGAGGGGTAGTACTAGCAGCAAGCGCATTAGGTCGGCCAAAATAATCTTATGACGGGAAAGGCAAGTCAAGACAAAGAAAGAAAGTCGCACCTTGCCAAAAGTAGTTTCACTAGCATCGGCAACCATAGCCAGGGTAGTGATCGCCTGCTCCTGAACATATCTCCGAACGTGCTCTGGATCGCCCGTGGGATCCAAAAGTTTGAGGAGGCGTTCCACGATAGGATCGAGGTATGGCAAGAGGACATTTCTTTCTACGCCCTCGCAGAAATTGATCAAAGCCGCAGCCGCATGAGAGTGGACTCTGAACCTGAATAAGGCATGGCGTCAAGTCGAAGACAAAAACTGTACCGCGGTTCCTGGTCCTCCAAAGTGGGTATCAAGACAGCAAATAGCTGTTGGTGGTATCTCTCTTGGATTATTTCCTACAGTACAAGTAATTACGCCGATCAGCAACAAGAACAAGAAGAGCCGAAAACACTGTGGTATACATACTTCGAGATCGGTACATAATTGGCCACTGGATATCAAGGCGAACGATAAGAAGGCCGGAGACAGAGAAAAAGGACGGGCAATGACAAGTACTTACACGCATTGGCAAGCGGCATATCGTACACGGGGATGTAGATCGCGAAACATGGGCGTCACGAGCCTGGATGGAGTAATTAATACGAACATTGCCTTGGGAATCAAGAGTTCTATGAAAACTGACTCGACGACTTTGCCTAGTTCATTCTCCATCACCTGAAGGAATACATATTCGTATCAACGGCGAACAGAAACAAAGACGGGGGGGGACGGGAATAAAAACGGACCTTCGCAGTCCCTTCAGCGATGGCAGCAACTGCCATGAGTCCCGCGTGTCGGACTCTCCAGTCGTAACTCGCCATCATCGAGGGAATGTACTACAAGAGTGGTAAGTGAGATATTCATCTTAGCGACAAGTCAAATTGGCTGACGGACCTGGAATGCAGGCGGCAACACCGCTCGTCCCCCGACAGCGCACGCCAGCCGATCTAAACTCTGTTCATACATAGCAGGAGCCGACTCCGCCTCCCCGGCAGAGTTTGCCGAAGGCTATAAGTGCAATGCTGTTTATCAGCACTGAAAACGGCACTCGAACAATGACCCACATCCTCGTCTGCCCAACCTCCATCCAGTCCATCACCCTCCTCGAATTCACCCATGCCCTCCAAACACGCTCTTACCATGATCCCCACCCACCCGTCGACCCGCTTGACCATTGAGGCGCGCGCCTCGCTCAGACTGACCATGAACTCTAGGGCCGCAAGCCGGAGCGTCTGACGCTCGTCCGCATCCAAATCGCGTTGGGCACGAGCACCGTCATCGTCGAGGGGTGAAGGTGCATTATGCGAGGCGGCGACCGCAGGTGACTTGGACACGGTCGGAGACTCGGGCGGCGGAAACACAAACGCACCCTGGCGGTCCGAAGTGCTTCCCTCGCCTTCTGTGGGAAACGGGCGAGAAACGGTCGGCGTGGGTCCAGGATCTGCGCTGGGAAGAATAAGAGACGGGAAGAACGAAAGCAGAGCCTGTAGGTGGGGCTGGAACAGCGATGGGTGGGTAGTGCAGAGCGGCGTGAGATTCGTTAGAAAGTTAGTAAGGTTGGCGTAAGGGGATGGGCCTGTGTCGGATGATGGGCTAAGCACAGGAGCGCTTCGGGATGGGTGCGCAGTGGCCAGTGAACCGGCAGTGGGGAGCATCTGAGCAAGTGTATGGAGGGTCTCTAAGACAGGGTGCATCAACGAGAGCGACTGCGAAAGTTGGCCGGGCTCCGCAGCGTTGAGGTACGCAACTGAAGCAAGAAGGGCTGCCTGCTTGACCTATGCACCTTTTCAGCGTTGCAATTCTCCCGCTCAAAAAAGGCACGTACATCAATGCTTTGTGTGTCTTGTAAACCCCGCTGGAAGACTCCAAGAACGGCGTCCGTCTGCAGATCCATGACCAGATTTGGACATCCGGCAAATACTCTGTAGGCGCTTTCTCGCAAATTTTCGGCGGCGACGGTTTGTGTCGATAGCGTGCCACTGGCACCAGGCTGCCCAGCTTGGGTCATGTTGAACGCTAGAGCTTGAAGGGCATGCCATGGCCGTCCTCGGCGCATCCCTTCTCCTGCCAGATCGCATACTGTATCGACTGTCTTGCGACGTACAAGGTTGGACGATTCATGCTGCAACGAATGCAGAAGGAGGCGCTCGAGGGTGGTTAGTGTCTGAGAAGATAGGTGGTCATAGAGAGTGAGCCGGGGATGATTCTGCGATTGATATAGAGCTTGCTGCTGTTGTAGATGCACGCCAGACGGCGAGGAAGCAGGCTGAGGCTGACTTGGGGCGGGGGTTGGCGCCGGTCGAAACAGAAGCCGCCGGAGAAGAACGAGAGAGAACGACCGCATCTAAGATCATCATTATGAGCGATGGTTCGACACAGAGTGGCTGAGGAATAAGCAAGGTTGAAATTCGGTATCCGTTCAAGATCTTCACCAATCCCAAGATATCTTAGCAGGGCAGCAAAAAAAATTGACAAGATTTTGGGTGGACACAGAAGACCCCAGGCACATTGCACAGAGAAGCGCCTCTGCTCCATGGGCTGTCCTACAAACGACTGTACGAGCTAACGCCATTGCAATTTGCGTTGTCGTTGCACATACAAGGAAATAGCTTTTCTGAAGAGACACGCACCACCTCAGTGTCTGCTGATATAGCAAACTGAGCTAGAGCGAGCAGATACAGTTCAGGCGTGTGCGCCAGACGCTCATTGACAGCGGTTTCGGCGCTGATTGCCAAAATTCGATGAATTGGCGGCAGGAAAGGCCTGTACACACGCACTTTGTCCGAATGTCATTGTCGCCGAGCAGAAGATTGGATAGGATCTGGGTGAGCTCAGTAGTGATTTCTTGAGGGACTACGGACTCCATAGCATTTATCACAGCAAACGGGAGAGCAAAAGGAAAGAAGATGAAAGCGGTCGCGAGAAATTTCCAGCCGATTGAATTCTACCTAGCCATCACAAAAGCTGTGCCGGTCCGATTCGGACTGGCCACTTGCTCTCATCCTCCATGGCAATCCGGAAAATCCTGGCTGATCCTGTGTTATTGCTCGCCAATACTGTACCTCGCTGCAAGCTACACGATCTCTTCAATGGCTTTCTCATTTCTCTCTGGATTTAGGCGCTGGCGCACTTGGCACCCACACGGAGTTTCCATTCAACAATGCAACCGTCAGCGAGAGGCACCGAGCATGTAAAAATGCCGCATTGATCGATTTACATCCTCAGCTTCTCTTCTTGGAACCTTCTCACCCCAACTCTCACCCACTCTCACACGCTGCGATGAACTCAATACTCAAATTTCTCTGCAACCATGGTGGCCCCACTGACTGGACAGAAAAAACGTTAACGAGAAGTACGGCAAACCTATGTACCCTGGGTCTATATCAGTGGCATATCACATTCGCGCGCGGACCTGGAACGGCAGCTCCTTATATCATCTGTATTTGGCCAATCGAGCTTTGACCGTAGTTCTCTGAGTCATCCACGCGAAATCAGTTCCTGCTTCTATTTTACATGTGCGTGCGCGCGCAAACTGGCCAAGTTCGATGGATTGCGAGTGGCAACACCCTTTTATTCATTCACAGTCCAGTTTTGCCCAACTTCCCCCTTCAAGACCTCAACGTGGGCATCATCCGCATGCATGTTATCGTGTATCCTGGGTGTAAATCGCCTCTATTGCCCACTGATTCACCGGGATGAACCGATATCTTAACGTTCACCTCCACAACGCGACGTCGCCAATTACCAGAGTCCGAGGGCCGAAGGCTGCAATGGAATCTGCTGGCCGGCACGAGGACCGGCAAGGAATCCGTAAAGTAGCCTGGGTAGCATTCCCGCCTCGTTTGCGGATATATGTATGTTGTCGTGTTGCAAGAGGATCCAGGCGTTGAGATAGATATCGAGCTATGGCAGATGTGCACCTGATGGCACCTTGATCAGATATACAGGCGCCGAATATAGAGCAGAGTTGACAACGTACTGGGATGAAGCATTGTTCTAAAAATGAGGTAACAGGAAATCCACAACCCGAATGTCGGACGTTGTCCAGGACACAAATCGACCGGACATTGGATCCAAATCATACAAGAATCCTTGCACATTATTCGGAAGGCCCCACAAATACGCTGTTTTTGATTCAAACTCGATCTGCCGCCTGAAAGGAACTCGTGCCATGTTGATCATGAGCTCCGTGGGCGACGTCGCCCACGTCCGGAAGAGATGCGTGTTCGCGAGATGAAGGCGACCACAAAAGTCTGCGTCGAAGGTTTCGTACGGGACACGACTAATACCCATGAGTATGGGGAAAGCACTTGGGAGGTCGGGATGACCGCCACCGGGAATTTCATGGAGTAGGCTGCGGGCGTAGGCTGGAGTACTGTCTTCAAGCCGCCCAAATACGTCCATGACAAGGGGAATAGAGGGCGACGTATGCCAGTCAGTTGGGGCCATGTGCACGTCGATAAACTCCGCGAAGACATCGTGCGTGTGGCTCACCATTGGCGAGGGGCTAACCGGCTCCGCTACAACGCCTGCGGCAGGAGTGCCAACAGGATGGAGGGGAGGCACTTCGACCATGACGATTCCGTCATCGCAGTGGCCAATGACGGTGGTAGGAGCGACTGTTATCTGTATAAGAGAATGATTAGCATTCGAAAAAGAAAGCAGTAGTTGAACGCACACTCCACAACGGCTGATAGATGTGCACAATCCCAGCAGTATTTTCGACGAAGTCCCACGTCGTGAGCAAAAAGTTGTAATAATAAGTAAATCTATTTCGCGTGAGGGCGTATACTCTCAGATTTGAGGCAAATATGCTCTGATTCGCAATTTGCCTGAGTGTAGGATCCTCGGTTGCCGGGTAAATCTCATATACGGTCACATCCACCAAGCTATAGCGTAATTTGTTACATATTGAGGTTTGCGGAGGATGATCACTTACTTGGCATTTGTGGCGACAGATATTGTCAAGATGCGAAAACCGGAATGGTCTTCAGTTGGCTGGATGAGAAGTTCGCTTGGCTGGAAGGATAAAACGATTGAGACAAGAGGATATGGTTTGATTATTGCCGCAGGTCGATGCCCGAGATCCCAGACACTCATACGAGCAAGATTACTCGTCGTTACAAGATAACGGCCGCCAGGTATGAGCCGCATCCGAGAAATATCACCAGAAATGCCCGTCAAAGGCCGGGGCAACCTAGGTTGGAAGATGCGAGTTGAAAGAGCCGGAATGATCTCTTCGGTCTCTCTTTGCTTTGATAAATGAGCGATAAAGCGCGCAGGAGAAGTTGCAGCGTGTTCTAAGTCACGCAGAGACATGTTTTCCATCGGGAAAGTCAGAATAGAGACTTCCTGGGCGACGCAGACACGGCGGAGGGCGTCGAACCAGACAGTGCGGTGCGCTGTAGCCGATGCCATGATCTTGGAGCACTGAAAAGCAAGTGTTTTGTAGAGATGTACGGGGCACGACCACTTTGAATGCAAACCTGTCGCAGTATGGCGGTCAATGTGTAGTTTTAATCAAATCCGTAGAAAATGTGATTTTGGTGCAAAGTGAAGAAAAAGACTGGAAGATTGAGACCTAGCTTTCTATTTAGTCAAGGTAAAAGCTGAGGTATGGCGGTCACTTTGCACTTTTAATAAAACAGGGGTATAATCTGGGAATTTGCATATAAAGTAGGGGAAGTGTGTAAAAAAGTCCACCAAGGTATATAATATTCAACATGGAGAGTATAAAATGTAGGGGGGAGATTTTGTTTTACTTGAATGTGATTGCAAAACAGAAGGTGTTATATTAAAGTTGGGGAAGATGATAATATAAAGTTGGGTGTAGAAAATAAAAAGTTGAGCTTGAAGTGAGAGAATATTGGGTAGGTATATTTTTCTGGAAGGTGCAAGTATAAAATCTTCGAAGGTGTTTGAAACTTTCTCGGGGTGTGGCTGTGCTAACCCTAGTGATGGCTCTTCCAAATGCGGTAGTGCGGTGTGGCTGTAACATGCGCCGGACACATGTCGGCCATGTCCACTGCTCCAAGCACACTGTACGTTCCTCAAGATGTGGTTGAGACTTTGTTACAGTTCCTACCTGGGGACTTGGAATCTCTTCGCTGCTGTGCTTTGGTTGGTCGAAGCTGGATAGACCCAGCACAGTCTTTGATCTTTAGGAAAGTTACACTTGGATATTCAGATACGCTCCTGGATTTCGAAGGAATTGTTGACCTGCCGCCCCTTGAAACCACTTCTGAAGTCAATCTCTATGCTCACTTCCATGCCCTTCTCCTGGCTTCTCCTCATCTTGCCCGGCACATTCGTTCTTTGCACATAGGCATTTATCCAGTATCAGAAGCCAATCTTCTTGAATCAGTTTCTGCTAGCAGAGAGGCACAAGAGATAGAGAGATACCTTCTGGAGTCTCTACCACTGCTCTGTGGTAAAGGTTTAATCACATTGGGAGTGTTTCCGTATACAATGGGAGATCACCCCTTTCGCCTCCTTCCCAGGATAGCCCAGCTCCTACAATCTCTAGGCGCTTCTTCTCTTCAGCTTTTCAACTGGAGCTTCCCAGATTGCTCTGACTTTGCCTTCTTAGGCGGGGCTTCATTTTTGCATTGGAGTTTCATTCGTTGCTCGTTTTCGGAGCATCAGATGCAGCTCACGTCCCCTCTCAAGTTGAGTCTCACCACACTCGAGGTTCACCATGCCGAGGGATTGGCTGCTGTATTTTGGAAATATTGGGTCGGAAATGGAAGGCGAGGAGTACGGGATCTGGTCCTTGTGACCGGCTATGCACAGGAAACGGCGGAAAAGGCATCTGACTTTCTGCTCAACAATATCTCTCTTTTCTCTCGAAGCGTAAAGATTACTATTGATCACGGTGAGCATGACAATTGATGTTTTTTTCTGCGAGAATTCAAGTGTTTTGCCATAGTCTCACACGAATCGCCTCCTCTTTTCACTTTCAACAGGTTTTCGCATCTGCAGGAAGTTCACCTTACCTTTGAGGGCCAAGTCTCAATGGTATGGCTGTTAGATGCCTGTGCGGGCATTGTTTTGCCTCCCAAGCTCACCTTACACTTGACGGTAAGGGAATGGTTTGGAAGACAGATGCCATGGGAGCTTGCTTTACAATCCATCTTAGCTAGTAATGCTAGTTTACGACTTGATCACTACAACTCACAGCCTTACGGAGCTTCAGGACGGAAGGTAGAATACATCTTCACTTCTCTTACTACATAGACAATAGAGATCAACTGTGTTTCGCATTCATATGAGCTATACTATCAAGGATTACTGCCCATGTACCACGGGTCCCAGTTTCATCTCCTCCAGTGCTAAACAACGACTCATAACATCCAGTCCTTGAGCAAACAACACTGCCCGAGGCAGCCAGACGTCATGAGGAAGGGCTACTATGATTTCCTTCCCCTTGGTACCCGGATTGATTGCCTCCCAGGCGGGATACGATCCGTCTTCCCACTCCTTCTGGAGGACCCCATAGCCTTCAGGAACTATCCCTCGATTTATGATATCCTGTAATGCACCGAGAAACGCCTGCTCCGTGGATGGCAGTCGAAAAGGATTACAATGACGGGCAACCTTGATCGCGGGGTGACGGATGTTGTGGGATATGTCTTCGGTTACGGCCTCAGCAAGACTCTCATGGTCTTCCACCCAATCCTCTTCCTCCTCCACACGTTCGCCTGCCCCATCCTCTTCCTCCACATGGCCAGCCCCCGTCTGACCAGGACGCCGAACAAGCTCCTCTCCGTCCACCCCATAGTAACGGTTGATGGTGTCGGGATGAACACCCTCCATGGGATCGGGATAAACCCCTTTATCTAATTCTGCTACAAACCGTATATCCTTCAACGGGTTAACAGCTGTAAGACTCAGAGGAAAGAAACGTACTGCTGGAGATCTGTCATTACCAGTTCTACCGGAAAGGGGATGAGCATTCCATTGAGACTTGAACTGGCGACAGTCATCGTTAATGCTCTGCAGAAATAGAGTGTGCAGCAACCAAAGGTGACCGGGATTGTGGCGGTCAAGTTGATGGAGGTCTTCAAGCCGAGTGAAGAAGGCCCTCCACTGCCGGGCGAACTGAGTTCCGACCTCCACCCACAGGCGCTCAATGCGTGTGTTATGAGTTGAGCTTGAAAACGGATGTTCATTGAGCTCAAGATATAAATGAAGGCAACTCACGATCCCCACATGAAAGACGCCCTGTTGGGACCTCGGCGAATAATCATCCAGACAGAGACCTGGACGTTTTCCCCTCCACGGTCTCCACGCACTCTTGAAGGGGCACCAAACTCCTTGACGGCTGCTAGGAAGACCTCTAACACAGTGCTGGCTCGGTTGTTTGAGTTGGCTTGTAGGGCGAGTAGCTAAGTGAAGATGTGTTTAGCCTAGGGCGGGTGATTACAAAAGGAAGAAACATTTTACCGATCTGCAGTAGCCGTCAACAAACCCGTGGATGACAATACCCCATAGGATCAGCTTATGATGCCCGTCGCAATGCCAGAGGTAGTTGGGTCTTGGAACTGAATATTTCCGCCGTCGGATAGTCTTCTTCCGAAGCATCTGGCCAAGCCCGTCCACTCTTGCAAGGGAATTCCGAACTCGCTCCTTCTGTACCCGCAAACCCTTGTTCCGCAGAGCACCAACCACGTATCTTCTTCCAGAATCTGGTTTTGTGGCTTTCAGTTCGGAGATCAGAGTGTCAAGCTCTGCGTCGGTATAGGTCTCGTATTGCTTGCTGATACCAGCCTCCTTCATTTTCTTCGCCAAGACGTTTCTATGAACTCCTAGCGCAGCTGCAAGATTCACAACAGAGATGTTGCGTTTGTTGGAGAATGCCTCGCGCAGCAAATCAACATTGATACGTTTCGCTGGTCGGCCTCGCTTTCCGGTGTGAACCTCTTCAACAGGCTGCAAGAATGTTACGTTCCGACGCTCTCTGCAATTTGTCAAGATAGCCTCAAGACAAGAAGATTGAAACGAAAACTTACACACCCTGGGCTGCCAAGGCAGCTAGTTTGAGCTCGCAAACCAAGGGACCAATAGCGTGTGCACACGCGTGAGTGAAGGTTTGAGGAACTCCCAGCAATCCAAGCTCGTCCAAGAGAGGGACAGTTTCATTTGTCAAAGTATCTGAAGCCATATTCAGACGAATAGCCTCTCCATCTTCTTGGCGTAAAAGCCGGCAAGCATGATCGAAGGCCCCGACGATTGAACGGTGAGCAAGTTGTATGTTTGCGGACCATCCAGTGCCTGTATTAGGAGGCAGGGGAGGAAGCGAAGGCAAGCTCATAGCTCAGGGAGAGAGAGAGAGTTGGTGCGAGTTCAAACCAAATTTACGCCAAACACTGGCAACATCAACTCTCTTTCTATTTCCTTATACCGCTCATATTAATGGCTACATCCTCTTCTACTGCCCCTACTTTCCCTCCTCCTGGTCTCCGTCAGCCTGGAACTAACAAGAGTCTGCGTTATTTCTGCGAGGATGCCTCTCTTTTCATCAGCGTAAGTGGAAGTCAGCTCCGATGATTCACGTTTCCTTCATTCTTTTTCTCTGGACGTTTAGGTTGACAAAAGCAATATTATCTACGGGGTCTGGAAAACCCGTCTCATTCAAGTTGCCACTCATTTCGGAGTGCTTGCTATCCTGCCGCCGCCGAAAGATGAATCCAAAGAAGTTGGCCAGGGGCAGGTCGGAGATGGCAGCTCCGTTGACTGTCCGCTCAAGATTCAAGCAACGGAGGGAGAGTTCGAGGCGTTCCTCGAATGCATTTATTTTGGAGAGTTAGTGAACTTTCTTATACATGCCTTCCTGTGAAACTAATAACTTCCTATGTATCATCCAGCCAGATCACCCTTCTCAAGAAACGTCCTGCTCAATTCTGGATCATGGCTTACAATATGGCCGATTTATACCATTCTGAATTGGTCATGGAGATGGCCAAGAAGCATCTTGCTCTCTGCCCTGACCTTCACCCCACCACCTTTCTCAACCTGGCCATGCATTGGCACATAGACGACTGGCTGGAACCCGCCTTCCGAGCTCTTTTACGAACACCACTGTCTTCTTTGACCTCCCCCCAACTCAGCGAAATTGGCTACTCCGCCTATCTTCATGTCGCTGAGACCAAGGAAAGGATCTCCGCTCATCGGGCACTGTGCGCACTTCAAGCTCCTCCTGTGGTGCATCATAATACTTGCAGAGGGGCTGAGGCATGCACCAGTGCCTGGAAGTATGCATGGTGGGGGGAAGCAGAGAAACGGGGTGCTGCTGCAGGGTTTGTTCATCCAAATTGCATTCCGATTCAGAAGATCATGAACGGCCTCGCAAATATTGTGATTAGCTGGCAAATGAGCTCTGGCTGCAGGAAGCTCACCCTCGAGTCTCTCTTCCGCACGGAAATCGTCGTGAAGGAGGAACAGTTCATCAGGGAAGCTTTGACGGAACTCAAAAAGATGTGATAGCTTTCTTACTGTACACTCTTTGTTGCCCTCTCAGTCTCTTTACGTCTCCAGTAGCTTAGTAGAAGAATAATTCAATGCATCTCTAGTCTGATACATAAGAAGGAAAGGGGATGAGCTTAGACGGGACAAAGTAGATCTAGAGTAAATCATCAGAATACTGGCTGCTCTGCCTGTGAGCATGCAGAGAGACCACGGTTATGAATCCATTCTCCCTAGACAAGTTTTGGACGAGGGCAGTGAACTCAGTAAAGCAGCTTTCCGTCTCCCAGTCCAAAATTCAACCCCACAACTGACACGGCGTCTGTTCTCCTCATGCGGTAACAGAAACTCGACGTAGCCTCCGAGATATCGGACCCGCTAGCCGTGGTTGTCCTACAGGCCATCATTGAGTTGCGTGGCTCACAAGCAAGAAGGGAGACAGAGAGGAAGAAAGTAATAAAGTAGATGACTAGATTTCGCAAGTCAATAAACATGTCGCATTTGTGCAAATTTGATGAAGTAAACTTACTGGAATCGGCCTCCCCCTTAGAAACGTGCCTACGATACCGTTGACCCAAGCCAGGACCAAAGGGTTCTCGAGAACAGGACCGCCGACCTTCTTGCAAACGGCAATCTGTCCATCGCTAGATAGTGGCGCGTGACGTGTCCTCGTAAGAAGAGCGACGCCGAAACGACGGTGTCGACGCTGGCGGTCTTGAGGGTGGCGAGGAAGGCGGCGGCGGCGAGGTGCGGGTCGAGATTCGAAGGGAAAGAGCGGAGGGTTTGAGGTTGAGGGTGTCGGAAGGGCGGGAGGCGGGGAAGCGAAACGACGTCGTCGGTGTGGTGGCGGCGGTCGGGCACTCGAGATGGAGCGCTGGCGGTGGGTACGGGTCGAGAGGGAAAGGCGTTGTGCTGGGGGAGACGAAGATATTAATACGGCGCGGAAAAGAGGAAGAAGGGCGGGACGTACCTCAAACCTTCTATTTGTTGCTGTACATAGGTATGAGTCGGCTTCGCGAATGGCGGCTCCGAGGAGGCGGGACGAAGCTGCGGATCGGTGAGGTGGTGCAGGGCAGAGATGCGCGAGGGTGTTGTGGTGGGTTGTAGCAGGAAAGAGGAGGTGGTCGTGGCTGAAAAGATCTAAGAGATCTCGTTAGCGTGGGTACTCAAAACTACAGGGGTGACGCACGTTGATGACGTTGACGTCGCCGCCGAGGCACCAGAAGACGGAGGTGGTGGTGGGGATCCGTCTTCTGGTGGGGAGGTGGGGAGAGAGAAAGGCGGCGGGGTTTGGGAGTGCCGGTCGATCGCAAGCTGCACCTTCCCTAACAACTCCGAGAACGCCTCCGTCTGGTACGAACTGTCGTACGAACTGGAAACGTCGATTATCCCGTCCGTCGGTGCTCGATACGTACCGCACACTCGTGTCATACTGATTCACGAAACGGTCCCGTTTAATATCCATCCCTACCATCCTCCAAAGTCAGTGTTTCCCTGTCTCACCATGGCACGAAAAACACAACAAACCTTTACTAATCATCCTCTGAATCATTCCTATACTCCGCCGCCAACCACTCAATCCCCTTATTCTCATCCACAAGCTCCAACGTCTGCCCATACGTCCTCACCCTAAACATCTCGTTCGCGTTCCTCGCAGTCCCCATTCAATCCCTCAACCTCGCAATGATCTGATTCCACCCTTACGACCCGCTCATTATATGTATTCTCCGCCGCCACAGATCTCCATCCCCTCCACCAACACATCCAGCACATCGATGATCTGCTTCACAATCTCATACGCCTCCTTCACCTCTTCCTCCATATCCATGCCCCCGATATCCATGCCCCCGATATCGTAAACTCCTTCATCAAGTCGTCCCAAGTCCGGAATATCGCCGTCACCTGCCCCAGGAGACGGTCGAATGTCTCCTACGGGGTATACGGCAGCCGGTGCGAGGTGAGGATGCGCAGCAGCTGGTCGTTGAAGTCGCGTCGCTAGACGAAACGGCGGCGAGGTCTAGCGAGGTGAAGAGGTGGTGTCGGCGGCCGTGCGCAACAGCAATGAGGTGTTGATTGAGGGGGGGTGTCGCCGTCGACGGAGGCGGGGAGACGAAACGATCGCTAACGCCGGAAACGTTGAGGGGCTGTGCCCCGAGATTGGGGAAGAGCGGGGGGAGGGGTATGTGTAGGAAGTTGTTGCGTGGTGTCAGTTGAAGAGTGAGCGGGTGAATTGCTTGGGTGGTCTTTAGCGTCTGGGTAGTCGGAATTCGCGCTACATGTAACAAACGGTGAGTTTTGTTCGCATTGGATTCAAAGTGCTATGCACCTGACAATCGTCTCCAAAGTCCGCATAGCGCCACAAGGTCATTGGTGCCGCCATTGGGCTTGAGCGTCATAGCCGAAAGTAGTTGCAGAGACGGCGTTGTTGGTACCCGCATCGAGCCGTCAAGCTGTTCTTCATTACTAGATTCGGCAAGTAAGTGTTAATTTTCTGCGTTCGGCGTCGACAGACCCACCTGCCCAGAACAGACACCATTGAGGCGAGCCTCGCAAACAAGCAAACAAAAAGAGGCGGCGGCGTTGAGCAGAGCAGACCGAAGAACAGGCGTCGAGATCACTGCGAAAGTTGCTCCCTGTTGGAAAAGTTTTGACGGGTTGCCGAGATTTCACTTTGGGAACGTCGTCTCCCGCGTCACCAAAAATTCGTCAAAACGGCTTGGTTTCGGTAACGTCGTCGGCGCCGACTTGACGAGCGGTGGCGCCGCGAACGGCGGCGCAGCGTCAGGGCTGCGGATCGGTGGGGCGGAGGTCGGCATTCGCGTGTGGCGTAACGGGTTGTGGTGGAAGGAGGAAGGGTGACGCGGCTGAAAAGAAGTCATTAGGGTGGGGTGTTAATCAAGACAGCGGCGACGCACGTTCGTCGGTTGTACGTCCGACGCGAAGCTGCGGGTGATGCAGGTGGTGGGGATGAATCAAGGTGGCTGGGGTTGAGCGAAAGGTTGGGTTTGATGCGTTTGGCGGAGAGGCAGCTGCTGCAGGTCAGCGCTGGGTGTACGAGACAGAGTTGCTTGTGAAGACAAGGGGCGAGGCGTCGGAACGACGCTTGTGGTGGGAACTTGGTTAGCGGTGGCACCGAGAACGGCGGCGGGGCATCGGGGCTGCGGATCGGTGGGGTGGAAGCCGTGGTGCAGCGGAGAGGGTTCGCGTGTGGCGCAATGCTGGGAAAATTGAGAAGGGGAGATGAGACGGATGAGAGAGAGAGAAGAACAAGGGGACACGTACCAGAAAACCCAAACACGTCGAACACATCCGCCCTACTTCGTCAACAGCAACCGCCTCGCTTGGCCCGACGACGTCAAATAGCGTAAGAAACGCGATAAGACCAGCTGTGATCCCGCCGTCGTCGCCCGTCCAAGGGCGGTCTTCCACCGGATCCGCGAGCACTGGCGGTCGCCGAGACCGGTTTGCACGAGCTGCTCGCGCTGATGTCGTGGGTGCTCGAGGCGCGGTGTCGAAACAGAAGTGTAAACGAGTTTGCGCGTGACCCCGCGCGTGCATGTGAGGACTGAGGGGAGGTCACGGCGGTGAGGGTGACGTGGAGGAGGGCTGCGCGGCGGACTTCGCTGAAGAAAAACTGATTGAGGGTTGGCGCCAAGAATTTGTTGGCGTAAGTTCTCAGGGAACGTGCAGTGCAGTTAGATGAAACGGTGGGTGCGGGGTAGGGAGGAGATGCGCTGGGTGGGAGACAAACAAGGTCAGAATGAGCGAAAGGAAAGATACAAGGAGACCACGCACCTTGGATGGCCGGTGGGTAAGAAGGTAGCGGTGGAGGGAGTGAGCCGAGTTCTCGGGGGACTTGAAACGTTGCGAACGCGGCGTCTCTTCATTGAAAGGCGTTGCGGCACAACGTAGAGTAGATCATCAGAATACTGACTGCTTCAGAACGCGTCTTAGTCAGGCCCACAGAGGAACCGAGAACGGAGAGGTACCCACCTTCAAAACCAATCTCCATGTAGCCCTGCTCTATTCTTTTAAATCCCTCTATGCAGTTGTTCGGATGAATTTGGGGAGCAGCGACGGTGACCAAGAGCTCGCGATGGTGCGTGGAAAGAAGACGAGATTAGGAACAAAGGCAAGGGAAGAAGTATGAGTTCAAGTAGGGGGAGAGACACAGCACGAAAAGGGCTACGAGGTCGTCCCTATCGGTGTTCGAGGTCGTCGGTGTCGCGTTGTCAGCGTTGTCAAGGCCGTCGTCGTCGTAGTTGAGAGGAAGGAGTCGCGGTTTGTTTGGCTGCATCCCTGTCACCTCACAACGCGATTCCCCCCTCCCTCTGTGACCTCCCAACTCAAAGACAACCACACGCTTGTGACACCCGCGTCCTTCCTGTGGCCAGGACGCGAGTCGTCACAGCGAGTGCTCAGTAACGCTTGGTGTTACTTGTCACCAAGCTCAAGACCAATCTTCACTGAGAAACGCCGACTTACCCAACGCGTCCTTGGCGTGTCCCTTCCTCAATGCCGCCTGTCCGACTTCACTTCGACGTCGAGGAGGCCGACCTCCCACGTTTGCTACAAGACTGGCCTCAAGCCTTACAGGCTTCCGCTGAAAATCACCAGCAAAATCCCTTGGCCGCTATCTATGATCAGCTTCAGGAACAAGCTCGTAAAAGACAGAGATACTCACCGATCTGTAGGTAGTTTTTCTGCCCCGTCGTCGGGCACCGACTAATCTCTCCGACAGCGCCGCGCACCCCCAGGCGAGCGCCGAACTCTGCCCGCTCCGACGTTCAGCACAGTCGTCGTGTCTTGACGCCGTTACAACGACGTGAAGAAAATCTTGATCCTTCCTCACCCCAGCTAACATCAGGTGGCGGAAACACCCCGCTCACTTCAGGTGCGTGAAATCTTTCTTCTTCTTCACTGCTTCTGACGCATCTGCTTTGCTTTAGGGCGAAGTCTCCCCTTCCTGTCCCCTGCTCGGCGACATATCTTGTCCAACAGTCCAGCCTCTCCGTCCCTCGTCAGCTCTCTCCTTCCGCGGGGAGTTTCTCTGTTCTCGGGTTTCTTGGCCAAGAGCCCCCAGCTGTCTTCTGATTCTCCGCAACTGGCTGCCGGGGCACCCTCTGTGCCTCTCTCATTCTCTTCTGCCTTGCATGAGGAGGTCTCTGAACCACACCCCAACCCGCTCCTTCCCTGCGGCACATCTTTACTGCCCGCATTCATGTTCAGAGCCCTGTCTCCTACCCCACCAACCACGCCAACTCCTCTTCCAGCTGACCCCACAACTCCTTCTCGTCCACCGACCCTTTCATTGCTGTCACCACTACGTCTCAACGGTTCTTCTCCCCCCTCTCCGTCTTCCACCCTTGTTGGTTCCCCGATCAAACCGACAGCTCCCGTAGGCCAGAAAAGAACTGCCGCTGAGGCGAATCTCCCACCTCCTACGCGTCGATTGAATCGATTACGCGGGGGAGCAGGAGAAGAGGATGAAGAGGAGGAGGAGGAGGAAGATGACGACGATGATGAGCAGGATGGGGATTACGTCGATGGGCAAGCTGCTGGCAAGAAGAAATCCAATTGCGACAAACGCAGTGGGGGCCGCAAGCGGAAGAGTAAAAGCAGTTGGAGGGAGAAGATAGCAGCGAGTGCTGCTCAGATGAAGGAGCAGTTGGCAAAAATGCCTGCCGCTGAACCCCAAAAGCGCAAGGGAGGAAGGAGGAAGGAGCGGGGAGATTGGACGCTGGTGGATGCTCCCCATGCGACCAGGGAGACAGCTTTCCGTATCGTTCACCTTGGCCTCACATCCCTATCGCAGAGTCATCAGCAAAGGCTCCTCGACCTCATGGCCGCCCTCAATCAGACGGAGTTGCCTACTGGTGAAGCTGCGCATTCAGATGAATCCCCCCTTCCTCTGGTTTCCCCGGCACTCACGCCCAACCTCCCCTCCTTCTCTGCGGCCACTGTATTGACTCCTTTCGCCAATATCATGATGCTTTGTCATCGCCTTGAAACACAGGCAGTGGTGACGGATTTCAAGATGATGGTTGCTCTGATACAAGCCGCTTTTTATATTCAGTGGTAGGCTTGCTGATACTGTTCACGCAACTGGTGCTGACACAAACTGCACTTTATAGGCGGCAGAAAACTTCCAGCAAGGAAGAGCGTACCGGATATGCACACCTAGCCCTAGAGGTCCCTTCATCCTCTGTAAACGGCGACAAGCTTTCTCAATGGTATAGTGCTGGTACTCGTCTAATTTACTTGGCTGCCGCAAGTGAGTATGACTCTTCCTTCTCTTTTCTGAGAGCTAACTGTGTTCTAGGCAGCATGTATATCCTTCCCCTCATCGCCTCCTGCGAATTGAGGGCGACTCTTTGCAAGCAGGATTTTGTTGATACTGTGGAACAACTCGGATACCTTCTATGCTGTCCTCATAGTATGTGCTTCATCTTCCTCGTCTCCCTCTGCGTGGATAGCTAATATATGCTGACAGACGAGCTCACTACCGAAAACCTGTTATCGCGAGACTGTGGGGAGATACTCCGGACACTCATAATTCCCCAGATGACGTGGGTGAAAAGAATGACTCTGGAATCTTCGCGGGCTTTCGTCGTCACGTTTCCTCCCAACAGTGACGGGGTTCCAGAGGAAATCCCGTTCAGTGATATAATCAGGATGCGTGAAAAACTCAGATCTTTTGATTGCAAGTGAGGCCCTTTTTAATCCTTTCTCAGCGCCTTCTTAATGTTTCCTTTAGCTATTTCAAACTGCCCTCTCCTGATGATTCGTGGCGACAACTCGAAGGCTCTCTTCTCGTGCCTGCCCTTCCTCTGTCTCATTTCAAGTGGGACTTGGATGAGTCTTGTGTGGCTGAGGAGATCGTCATCAGGACTGCTTTCAAGATGGAAAAGAATCCTTGTCCTGTCAACCGTGACAACTCTGAGGCGTGGACCGCACTTGAAAGGCAGAGGGCTGGAGCTGGCTACGTAGCAGCCAGTCTTGAAGATCTTGAGGAAAAGGTATATCTCCTCTTCGTCTTGTCACTCCTGCTTCTAAATATCCGCCTGCTAGCTGTCTGTCTTTCACGCCAGTGGTCAGAAGCAAGGGGAAAGTTACATCTGTATCCCAACGGAAATAGCAGAAGGGTAAGAATTTCACTACCCCTTTTGACGGTGCTTTGACTATGCTTTCAGAAAAGTCCTGACTATACGTGGACAAGATGACAAGCTCTTGCTCATGGTCATCACCAATCTCGCCGAAACTCTACCCCATCTCCGCACCACAGCATTGCCCGTATTTTCTGCCCTTTATCCTAATGAAATCTACCCCGTAGATTCAACGGAGCCGGGGTACTCATACTGTGCTGTGCACAAGTCAGTTTACAATCGTTACGCGGAACAAGTAAGTGTTTCTTAATCAGATCAAGCAGCCTGCTGACTGTTGGTTAGGGCACTGGAGCCCCAGAAGTTCACCCAAATCTTGTCGCCCGAGAAGGTGTTACCAAAGTTAATCATTCTCAGCGAGCACCTCAGCAATCCAAGGAGATGAAAGACGAGCCTGAGGAATCA
This sequence comes from Favolaschia claudopus, assembly GCA_037176885.1. Taxonomy (NCBI): domain Eukaryota; kingdom Fungi; phylum Basidiomycota; class Agaricomycetes; order Agaricales; family Mycenaceae; genus Favolaschia; species Favolaschia claudopus. The sequence goes on along the minus strand of JAWWNJ010000011.1, from coordinate 1,303,909 downwards.
AATCTAACTGGGGAATTCATTCAGCTGATTACCACTGTAATTGAGTTACATGTGAGTGAATTTAACATCTTCACATCTCTTTCGCTAATAGTATTAAGATCAAGAAACTTTTACCAGAGGAATACAGCCGCATAGAAGTGTGGGCTTCGCACTTACCCCTCAATGAAAGAAGTGCTGCTTATCCTTTTGGCGGATACATTATAAATTTGTGTATCTCGACGGTGGGACACAGGGACAATCGTGATCACAGGTTTTGTGTGGTGATTTCCTACTGTCACGGAGAGGGTGTTGGAGGGGACTTGGGTATGTATGAGACTGGTCTGCTCTTACGCACCAGGCCTTGGGATGTTAGTATATTTCCCTCCTCTGACATCACGCATTTCAATATGCCAATCAACGGAGTGAGGATTTCGATTGTGCTTCATTCTGATATATATGGGGAGAGGTGGGTGGCGAACAAGAATGGTTGGGAGAACAATGAGTGAGTCTTATCTCTAGCTTTCTTCCCTTGTACTAAGCTTATTGAAATAGAGATTCGGTGTTGCAAGCAGTGGCTGCTACAGTTGCAAATGCTTTAACGTAGAAGTAGAATTGACTAGTTTTCTTTCTTGTTACACCTCTTAGAATTCACACCGAGTTTACAAGAAACGCATTAATTGACATTGATAAACAAAAGGGAGAGAGAAGTGAACTAAGGTATGGAATTAGAGGGGGGTATTGTAAGTAAGCAAGCCAAGGAAAGAAAGAGACCGCAGAGAGACAAGGAGACAAGGCGACAAGGGAAAAGATGGATGTAAGGGATTAGGTAGGAGAGATTGATAGCGTATAAGGACTGGATGGTATTTGAGAGAGACAGTTGAGTAGCAGAAGATAGCGTAGTAGGTAAATCAAGGAGAGTACCAGAATTGGTCATCCAGGGGAAGATCTTCCTCATCCCAGGCGACAAAGTTCTTGGCACTACAATATGCGTAAGCTGAGTAGGGTGCCAACCTGGGCATTGTAGCAATGCTGCGGGTAGAGCGGATGGGACGTTGAGGCAGGTCTAGAGTTGGGAGTGCTGAAGTTGTGGCCTGGGTAAAGGGAGGTTCAAATTCTGCTTCTTCGCTGTCACTGTCGGAAATGGAAATCGCGGGGTCGGGGGAGAGAGACCCTGTAGAATGTCAAGACCAGGAGAAAGCCTAGATAAGAATGCAAACTCACCTGTCTCTGAGACAGACTTAGCACGTTGTTTTCCGAGAGCTTTCTTGCTCTTCGGGGGAGTGTCTGTAAACAAAGTAAGCTAAGGGAAAGGGCAGAGAAATAAATCAACCCAGTTACCGTCAGGATTGACCCACGGTTCTTCCGCTTCTGACTCCTCCATGGAAAAGAGGTCGTCTTCCCCCTCTGACATCTCTACGTCGGGAGCCACATCATAGTCCCACTTTCCTGTCTGATTGTCCCAAACTTCAGAGGGGATGACATGGCGAGTCGCTATAGGAGGATGAATCAATGTCAGACATATTGTGCAGGAAATCGCTCACCCCAAAAAAATTCTACGTTGCTGAGGCCTTGCTGTGCCAAAGTATCGGCTCATTTCAGCGCCGTCAGCTGGTGAGTGGGGGGAAACAGAGAGGGTGGCATTGTTTCGAATGAGAAACTGCCAGTGAAACTCCCCAGCCTTCAAGGGGAAATGTTTGTCGAGATATAAGAAGAGGGAGACAAAGAGTCCCCGGAGAAGAGTGTCGACATCACCCGCCGTAAACCCTGTATTGATAGAGAGTTCTGTCTTGAGGTTGTTGACAGCCAGGCCTCGAGTCTCTAGAAGAGCGATGACTGGTGGCTTGGGGGTAAAAAATACTTGACGATCTGGATCCCCCTACGTCTAAGAGTTGAGAAGCAATTCTTCTCAAGCGATAAGAGAAGACTCACAGCTTGAGTCACTATGAATATGATACCGCCTATTTTGACGACCGTTCCTGGAACCTGCTTCTTCTTGCTCTACTTGTGCATCAGATACGTCCTTGAAGTCAAGATTGAGGAACTACTAACCTTCTTACGAAGAGGTGCTGATATGCCAGAGTCATCGTCGGGTTGCTTACGCTTTAGCCCATGGTTTGTCTCTTGTACCGCAACTGATACGAAAGAGGAAGAAGCGGGGGGGGGAATCTTGGATGAGGAAGGAATGGGTGGTATAGTGGAGGTAAGGAAAGTCGAAGTCGAAGCTTGAGTGCCAGCTTTCTGAGTGAGGATTTGGCTTGGATTATAATACTGGGATATGATATCAGAGGGAGAGATTGAAGGCTTTGGGACTGCCGGGGGTGGCTCCGTCGTTGGTGGTGCTGCAGGTGGCAAAATGGGGGCTGCCACTAAAGTAGCGTCTGGATGAAACCCCTCGAGGTGAGCACATGTACACTGGAAAGTTCCAGGCTGCTCAATGAATCTGCGGCAACGACACTGGGTGCCTCGATCGTTTTCCCCAGAGCAATACTGAGGATCCATGAAGGATTGAGCAAAGAAAGGAAAGGAAACGATTCAAAAAGAGAGAGAGTTGATGTAGAGGGAGACAAAGAAAAAAAACAGCCTTTGTTTGCCCTTGATATTGCCGCAATATTGCCGTGCCATTTGTGCCGACTCCTTCATGCTTGAAGTCACCGCCGCTTCGCCTAAAGGATGGGTACGTTACGTTTCAATATCAATATCCCTAAAGTAGGTTCCAGTGTTCACTCAGCCTTAATAGCCACACAGTGCGTGTATGAAAAGATAAGGCCACCTCTAACAACTAGAGAGGAGTGGAATTAATCATCGGTAGACATAAGGCACTTGTATAGTAAGCAGCGACATTGGCTGACTTTCTAGGAATCCAAAAGTCGGTGGTTCTGCATGCAAGGGCTTCAGCCTGTGGAATTGAAGGAATTATCTTGCTTGAGCATTGTGAGGAGTCAGGCGCCAGACTCAAAGTTCAAAGGAAGAGAGGTTGAGAAACAAGGAAAGACATGAGCGGTGTTGATGTGGGCGGCGGGCCCGAGACAGGTCCCGGACGCCCCGCACTACCGCATTTGGAAGAGCCATCACTAGGGTTAGCACAGCCACACCCCGAGAAAGTTTCAAACACCTTCGAAGATTTTATACTTGCACCTTCCAGAAAATTATACCTACCCAATATTCTCTCACTTCAAGCTCAACTTTTTATTTTCTACACCCGACTTTATATCATCATCTTCACCAACTTTATTCTAACACCTCTGTTTTGCAATTACACTCAAGTAAAAACAAATTCCCTCCTCCACATTTTTACTCTCCAAGTTGAAAATTATACACCTCAGTGGACTTTTTCACGCACTTTCCCTAGATTATATGCCAAACCACACATTATACCCCTGTTTTTTTAAAAGTGCAAACTGACCGCCATACTGAGGAGCCTGAGTGTAAAAACTTTTTGCACTTGAGTGTGAAAAAAGTTTGTGTCGGGCCGCAGAGGGTGGCTGTGAGATTGATGATGAATTGATCCCAAACTCGGCATTGGGACTTCAACAAAGCTTTGCTCCACGCCCCTCAGCACCGGCATCTCCTAAGGTGCTGCCTACTAGCTCACAATTTTAGGAGTTACCTGTAAGAAGACCAAACTGTAAGCTGAATTGGGCCAAAGACAATTCAAAGGCTTGATTTGAACTTCACTGTGCTTGCACACCGCTTTGAGCTGATCATCAGCTCCTTGCACGAAACAGCCAAGATCATAACTATCTAATATACCTCGCAGTCTGTTGTAGTAGCCCTTTATCCTGCTTCATTCTTTCTGGTTTCAACAGATTGAATATCTCAATAGGTCGGCCATCATCTCGCATCAAACACACAGCCACCGGACTTCGGACCGACCTAAACTTTTTATACTGGAACATAAAAACTTTCTACTCTACGCAAGTAAAAGTTTTTACACTCACAAAGAAAAGTTGAGTTTTCAAGCTTTTTGCACTTTTTCTCCTCCTTTGGCCCATAATCGACATTTTATACAGATTTGATTAAAACGACAGATTGACCGCCATATCGCAGAGCGATGATGTCGAGAGGTTCCATGAAACTCTGAATATGGATGAGAGTGTCCATAGGAAACTCGTTCAATGTAAGCGAGGGCTTGATATAAACGACTTTCTCGAAAGTTTTTGGGGGGTTCATGGTGCAAGGAAGGGAAAATGGTCAAATGTTCGATGAGGTTCGATTTGTTTCATCTCGATTTGCAATTCAAGGGCCTAAAGCTAATCAGTGATGCGATTGATGGCCTTACGTCTCTTGACTTCGCCCACTGACCATGGATGTTGACGATGAACATCCGTACTTACCAGGCCCTAGTTTCCTCAATGACCTGCCCGTCGACAACATCTTCCAGATTCTGAAATTTTGTGACCCAGTCGACCTATTTTCCTTCGGCCAGGTGAAAGCTATACGAATTTCCCTTTGCACCCTTAATTTACCTCAAACCACCAGACCAACCACAAATTCCACGAAATTACGCTGACCAGGACAGTCTGGCTAAATGCGCTTCGTCGCATATGCGAGCTGAATAGTCTCTTTGTCCCGAGTTTTCCTTACGACGAGATGTCACTCGCCGAATTACAATGGTCTGCCACATTCGGCGCCGTCCCGCGGTTTACCAGGCGTCTCTACAAACAAGAAAATGTTTCTCCGCCTGCTACACTCCCGCCAATGTCGCAGCGCCTATTCACTCCACTTGTTCCGAAATTGTCGAGCGCCGCATCTGTCGATGCGGGTTCGTTCAAAACCATAGATCTTGTCCCGGGAGGTCGTTTTCTTCTTGCAACCACAAATACTCTCCTTCATTTGTGCGATCTTGGCTACAATGCAACACAGCTAATCAGACCTCATACTCTGGCCTCTGTTGCTCTTCCGGTGCAAGACTGCCACAATACAGCCATCTCCTTCCTTCCGACCGAAGATGGAAATGGAATCGAGGTCATGGTCATGGCATTCAAGGATCAGTACGTCGGGGGTTAACGATGTGCGACTCTGTGTGCTCACAGTGCTTGTTCAGAAACTGTGTGGTCGCCAACTTCCATGTTTTCCCCACAGACTCGCATCCTGAGTTTATACCTGTCTCCGAAACACATTCTGCGGGTCCTTTGACGCGCGGCTTTTTGGCCAAATCTCGTCTCTGCGTGCTTCAGTGCGGCGGCAAAATTTTCGTATGGAATACAGCTCGGAATCTTTGGGCCAGCTGGAAGGCAGAGTCATTTCCGCTGACGGTAGGCCAGCTTATGTTCCAAAATCTGTCTGCTGACCGGATCCTCCAGGTTTTCGTTTACCAGAACCTCATATGCTGTGTAACCAACAAAACCATAAATCTCTACCCCGTGCCCGTACCACACTGCGATGATGCAGCAACTTCTGGCCTGGAGAATTATCTTTCGCTATTGACGCTGTCGCATCCTTTCCGTGGTAGTCAGGACCCCGAAACTGCGGCGTCTAGTGATTGGTATTGTGCCACCAGCATCAAGCCTTGCTTCATTTTCATCACAGGCTGGAAAGGGAACAAGCGCTACATCGCACGCTACACGATGCATTCTATCGGTAGTCAGGCGAATCCCAACATCCCAGACAGCCTTCCCATTCTCATGGACAAATGCCTCATGGCGGATGCCTCCGACCATCTCGAGTTTGCCTCGGAGATTCTGCCTTGCGGCGGAGACATCGTTTCCCCGTGGTCATCGCTGTCCGCTCCGGTCATTGCGCTCAATGTCACTCGGATGCCGACTGAAAAAAAGAGCGAGGGACCGCCGTTCACAAGCGTGCCGTTGTTCGAGTATCGTGGCGATCGTCACGACGATTTCGATTTCTCCGTATGCCCCTTCACAGGCAGACTCTGCACCAGGACTGGAAACGGGAACGAGATCATCGTGCTAGATTACCTTATTCCCAGCTGGAAAGACGAATATTAGGGCGCAGTGGATCGTCTGTGGATGGAGGCACTGCGCATTAGGGTTATGTCATTGTCGTAACTATTGTGAGGGTACATTTCGAATCATGTACATGGATATCGTTGCTGAATGCGCAGCTACTTTTGCCTTTCACTCTGGGAAAGAATGTAGCGTCATGGAAAGCATAAAGAAAATTACAACATGGTTGAGGTACAACGCACCAGCACGTTTCAAGTACTTGTACAATGATTCTAGCCATTGAGGCACCAGCCTGAGCAGCAGCTCTGAGCTCGAATTCGAAAAGCCCATAAATAATGGTAAATAATGTCGGGAACTGCCGAGCTTGCTTCACCTAAGCTTCACCAACGAGTTCAACTGGGAGTTCGGCTTCAGTGCTCCTTGCTTCATCCGAGTCATTGGACTCGTAGCTCCTCGGTCGACGGTCTCAACAACTCCGATGGTTCAAAAATGTTCTCTTTGATCCAATACATTTTTTTCTCGAGCTCATTTTCAACAACGGATTCGGTGTTTCTCAGATTGACCTCCACAATGTGCACAGTCGACTATTTCAAGTATTTGTTTACATAAACGTGGCTCTTTCATACCTCTGCCGCTGACTCTTCATTCTGAATCCTCCAACCAACCTCCAATCGGAAACGGCAAGGAAAAGCCGTCGGCTTAGCCGCTTCTTGGACCACTCACGGGTCTGCTCTCATGGTTCTTTCATGTCCACCCACGTCCCGTCTGTTCATCATGGATGCCCACGTCAACCTGCTTATGGCTGCGCGCCGAAGGGATTTGGATAAGTATAAACCGAATACCATTTCCACCACGATCTTTCAAGTACCTTCCACGCACCAGGGTCTGCTCCATGAATGTCGAACGCATATTGAATATTCTACGGTCTGCTTTGCGTCCGATAGACGCAGGCATTCTGCTCTCTTCTGGTGTCCTGTGCTACTTGCTCTTTCGACGTGTGCGCAGCCGCCGGTATACAAGTCTCAGAGGACCTTGGAGCTTCAACCTTTTGTTCGGCGTCCTTCCGAAAATCCTAGGCGCAGACGATCCCGGTGATGTCTACGAGGAGTGGGCTTCACGATACGGCTCTGTCTTCTCCGTTCCCGCCGCGTTGGGCAGTCGACGGGTCGTCATCACCGACCCCAAGACTCTCGCGCATTTTGCAGCCAGGGAAACGTATGGCTATATTGGGACCCCCCAATCCAAGCGCTTCCAGGAAAAAATCATTGGCAAGGGGCTGTTCTGGGCGGAAGGTGACAGTCATAAGAGGTTCGCTTCGCATCCTACGGTAACATTCAGGCACTAAAAGTCAGTTAGGCAAAGGAGAGCATTGAACCCTGCTTTCACTAACGCAGCTATCAAGAACTTGACATCTATCTTCTTCGATTCAGCGTACAAGGTGAAGCGACCGTTAAATGTTGCCAGTGATGTTTCCAACCAAGCCACAGGCTAAGGCTGCATGGGATGCAACCCTCGAGTCAGGACCTCAGGAAGGGACTATCATTGAGGTCCAACTCTGGTATGTTCAATTCATTGAATCATTTTACGAAAAATTGTGTCTAAACCGATTCCAGGATGAACCACATCTCGTAAGTGTACACGGAGGTTCACAGGAACTCACCTGATCTGCCCCTGCTTAGTCTCGATACTATCGGGTTAGCAGGCTTCTCGCACGATTTCGGCACGCTCTCGGGCAAGACATCGACCATCGCCACTGTGTTCGACTCTCTTGGCTCGAAGATATCGTTTTTCGACACTGTTACCCTGTTGCTGTCATTCATATTCCCCATCTTCGCTCGCATCCCGACACCCCGTCGGATGATGCTGAATGATCTTGGGAAAACGATGCAAAGCCTTGGGGATCGATTTCTACATACAAACACGGCTGACAGTATTCGTTCGGACACTTTGAGTGGGGATAAATCCGTCATTGGGCTTTTAGGTATGCCGGACTCTAGCCAAGTACTTGCAGGATGACAACAAGGCTATTCAGTCAAATCCGCAAGTACAGAGAAGATCTCGCACGATGAGGTTGCAGCGCAGGTCCGCATCCTATCTTCTCCGTCTAGTCTGCATCTCGCCTTACCGTTCTTTCTCAGATAAATGTGCTCCTTATTGCAGGGTACGAGACGACGTCCAGTGAGTGGCATACACAGCGTTAAATGTCCTTGACTGAAATCAGTCCTAGTCAGCCTTACCGTGAGGTTTCAATATCGTGTATAGTCTCAACAGCTTATCCTCCTTTCAGTGGGCGCTTATCGAACTCTCTCGAAATCCGGACATGCAAACCAAATTGCGGAACGAGATCTTGAGTTGGGGTAGGGACCGGGACCCTACCTGGGAAGAGTTGACCGCTCAAGGAACTTTCCTCGACGCTTTCACGTGCGAGATTCTACGTGTTCATCCTCCTTTGCCAGAACTCCATCGCATGGTACGTGCGCCAGCTGTCCCGAAACAAGCGCGCTCATGAACATCAACTTCTGCTAGGCCGCAGAGGACGATATTCTGCCTCTGACCGAACCCCTCATGGACGCGCATGGCAAGCAAGTCGAGTCGGTTTTCGTCGAAAAGGGTACTGTCGTGACCCTCCCAATACAATGCATCAACCGCTCAGAGGCGTTTTGGGGACCGGACGCGAAGGTGTTCAATCCAGCTCGTTGGCTCGACGAGAGTCACGGCGTCAATCAGCACCGCGCACAAGAAATCCAGGGCTATAGGCACATGCTTACGTTCTCTGACGGGGCACGCATTTGTTTGGGAAAGGTGGGCCCGCGAAGTGACTTTTGGAACGCCAACCTCAAACCTTTTTGTCAGGTGTTTGCTGTAACAGAGTTCAAGGCTGTCTTATCGGTTCTCTTGCGTCACTTCATCTTTGAACTTCCGCGCGGGCCGGACACAGTAATTGGGCGACACAGGAATCTTTTGCCCAGACCGAAGGTCGAAGGTGAAGCTGGGTACGAGGTTCCACTGAGGGTTCGGCATTATGTAGGAACAGAGTAGGCGTCACATACTTATACTTGGAACACGACGGACTTATTCCCAATCACACGGAGATACTCAGTCAATACCCGGCCTGCTTCGAGATATAGGTTCAGTGAAATCCTTCTCTCCCAGTCAAACAAGCAGCAAGAATCTTGGCGAAGTTTTTGAATCGAAAAAAACTAGGACGCATTCCGAGACATTCGCAAAGCTTTCTCAAAGCTAAAGGAAGGCAGGGCTCTCTTGTCAATGAGCAACTTTTCATTTCTTTCAACGGATCTCTTCTTTGATCCCCCTGGACCTAGTCGAGCGCAACGGCCGGAATTAATTGATTACAGGAGTGTAGATAGACGCGAAAACCGAACAATAATGAGAGGTACCGAGGTCGGAAGCAAGGGGGAGGCGAAAGTCGGGCAAAGAAAGGGTCAGGATCACATGACCGTGAAAATCCATCCGCGTTTCCGCTTTATTCGCGACTTCACCTGAGAATCGGGGAAGCCCATCACTTATCCAGCGTACTCCGTGAAAATCGACTCGGATCCACCTCTCCCCGACCGGAACCATGCGTGGTGTATATGAGCCAACGAATGCCCTCGCATTTGTCCAGTTTCTTGAACCACCGCCATGAATCCTGCAAATTACAAACGAATCGTGCTCAACTCGCGCCCAGAAACAGATATCGAGCCCACAACTTTCCGAGCTGAAACCTTACCCTTCAGCAGCCTCGAAATTGAAACTGGTCAAGTCCTTGTCAAGGTCATCCATTCAAAGTTTCTTCGGGAATTACCAATTCAATGGTCTGACTCGCAACACTACGTCCAGGTTACATGGCTCTCCCTTGACCCTGCCATGCGTGGGTGGTTGCGTGACAGGAGAAGCTACTTGCTTCCAGTCCAAATTGGAGAAACAATGAGAGCTTCGGGCGTAGGAATTGTCTTGAAAAGCTTGTCTAAAGACTTCGAAGTTGGAGATTCAGTCACTGGTATCTTCGGTATGTACTATCGCCACAACACTGTGGCCCGCATTTATCGCCCTCAGGATGGACCGAGTTCGCTGCGATGCGTGAGGCGAATGTTCGGAAGATCACGTTAGTTCCCTTCCTGTTTCTTGACCCCTTCACACACAAACTTGCTTTTCTCTAGTGTTTCCAACGGCGTGCAATCAGTAGATTTTCTCAATACATTGGGCATCTCTGGTATCTATGTCTCGGATTCAGACGTAGTTTACTGCTCTTGCTGAAAGATCATTCAGGTCTTACAGCTTATTTTGGTCTGAGGGACATCTGCGATCTCAAGCCCGGCGACAAGCTAGTCGTGTCAGGGGCAGCCGGGTCTGTAGGTTCTCTTGTCTGCCAGCTCGGTAAGCGAGCCGGTGCGACTGTGTACGCCATTGCCGGAGCGCCGGACAAGTGCGAGTGGCTCGAGAAGGAGCTTGGCGTCGACAGGGTGTTCAACTACAAAAGTCCTACTTTCCACCAGGACTTTAAAGAAATCGGTTTCATCGACGCGTTCTTTGACAATGTCGGAGGTGGGTTCGAATGTGTTCACTTGATATATTTCGGGTGATGATAAACGCAGGCGATATTCTGGACATGATACTGACTAGACTCAACAAGGTCAGTCTCGCAGAACGTCCAAATTTCCAGCTCAAGTGCTAAAAAATGGATGCAATATTTCTAGGGTGCTAGAATTGCTATGTGTGGTATGATCTTCCCCTCTTCACACTATCAGCTCTCATTTTACCATGCAAAGGTGCCATTTCACAATACAGTCAGTGGCACGCACCTCCCATGTCTATGTTAACTATAAGCTGTTCTAGATTCGGTCGAGGCTAAAGGCCTGCAAAACTACATGAACCTCATCGCTCAGCGTGGCAAGATGCAAGGTTTCATTGTGTATGCATTTTCTCGCTGACTTCGCTAATTTATGCTCACTCTTTGCCCTAGTATTGACTATGCTAAAGAGTTCCCGGTGGCAATAGAAGAATTGTCGCGGGGTCTCGCGGACGGCTCCATCAAACGGAAGTTCCACATCGTCGAAGGACTGGAACAGGCGCCGATTGCACTTCCGATGCTTTTCTCTGGAGGCAATACAGGGAAACTGTACGTGGTTATTCGATTCTCGATCGCCAGCCTCATAACCATTTCTTCAGTGTGGTCAAGGTATCCGAAGAGCCGCAGGCGAAGCAGGAGTGAGGCATCGGTATATCTCGGAAGGAATTGGATCAGGCTTTACTGTAATACATACTCGCATTCCTCTATCTCCTCTTCACCTGAATGTACTGGAACAAAACTGAACACTTCCTACGGAAGGTTGAGCAAAGTTGAAAGAAGGCTTCGCCGCTTCGGTTCGTTCTAGAAAACTAATAAGGTTCTCAATCTACTTAAACTGGACCTGTTCTCATCTTGAAATCACTCTATGCTGGCCCTCTGTTTCTCAATTTCCGGTTCCTACCAACCTACCGAGCTCGACCCACGGGAGATTCCTTGTTGCGCTCCGTCCTGCTCCGTCGCCCACCGACCTCAGCTGCGGAAGATGCGCATCACGCCACAGAAGCTCACATCTGAGAATCTGCATCTGTTCAGGCCTGTTCAGGCGCACATCACCGCATGGAAAAGCTTGGAAGATACGAGCGTCATAGCTGATGCGACGGTGGCAGACGCCGGGTACAGAGGTATGGAGTGAGTACAGGTAGCGGCGTAATTGGTCTGGCTATAATATAGCGGCCAGACAGTGTCTAATATAACACAGTGGTTGGTACTGCAGGGGGTAAAGAAAAGACAGTCGTCAGGTATGTAGCGGATGATGAGGTATTCGAACAATTGCAATGCGAGCGCGAAGAGGATAAATAGCGGTAAAAGGGAAGTAAGTAGAGTTACCAGATAAAGATAATAAGTATTTACAGTCCTTCATCGTATCAGAAAAAAAACCTAAGATCCCCAAGATGAAACAGTCGGAGGGCCGGAAAAAGAAAGGAAGGAAAGCGGCCGACCGTGTGCGGAAGAAGGAACACAGAAAGAGTGTGAGTGTAGTATGGATAGTCGGAATGGGGAGGGGAGACATGGTGGACGGATGCGTCAAGGAAGTGAGAGGAGAGAGACGGTGAAGATGAGGACGGCGCTGAGAAGTAGGGTTGGGACCGCTCGCTGAGGTAGAGAGTCATTGGGGCTGGCAATTAGCGTCGCATATGCGTTTCCGCAGTCAGCAACAGCAATCTTCGCCGCGCTGGAGTACGTCCTCTGGAGAGCGGAGAGCTTCGTCGGTGTTGACGAGTCGTCTTTTAGTGCCCCGTAATACAGCGTCATCAGACTCTTGGTGCATGCAGAACAAGACGCGATGGTGTTGTTCGGCATGCTGATCCCAAGGGGCAGGGAGTAGAAGTACGTGTCCGAAGGATTCGAATTGCGTACGGCGTCCAAGTAGCAGTATGTGTTGGTCGAGGGGTCAACAAGACAGCCTGCGTTCCGCATCACACCAAAGGCGTTTAATGCTAGATGGATTTCAGTACTTCAGCGAGGGGGTGATGCGGGGATTGGCTCACCGATTTGCGTATTCAGCGCCATTGCGTTCCCATCCTTCAAGTCGATGGCACACGACGAAGCAAGATTTGAGGAAAACCAAGCGATATTGCCGGAGCACTCGTCCTCTTCAAGTGTCGTGCTACACGTCCCCCATACGATGGTATTCAAACGTTCCAAATCCTCTTGTGCCTAGAAAGAAGGTCAGATTGAATCTTCATGCAGAAAAACAGGATAAAGTACCGAAAGAAAGCCCTCGGATGCCTGAAGAAGGAGAGAAAAGGGCCGACATGACCGAAAGGCGGGAGTGTTCGTCATATTTGCAAAGAAATTGAAACATGATACGCTTGAGAAGTTTTGGCTCAAGTCCGAGTCGAACGGCTGAGGGAAAGGTGTCGGAAGGGCGGGTGGTGAGGCAGGAATGGTCGGGACAGTCTGAGCTGATATTGGCAGCTGACTGCTCGCAGGTGGCGACGTCGACGCTGCTGCACCCGTTAGGGAAGCAGAACTCACGGTTTGGGACCCTGCTGTCGAGACCTCGAGTAAAGGCGGCGCTGGAGCATGCCGCTTGTGCGGTGTCCAGTCCGAAGCCTGCTCCGCGAAAGTCTCCCAATTTAATGACGCAGAGTCGGAAAACATATCAAACGCCGCAGGATGGGTAAGGTAGCGCGTCGATGCGGCTATGAGGATGAGCACGACGGGCACCAGGATCACCGTCCACTTCGTTCTTCGTCCGATGCGGCGTTTCAAGGTTTCTGGCGACATAGGGTGCGTCGCGGACCCAGAATTCGGAATATTGGCGACCGCGCCGTCCTTTGGAAGCACAAGACCATTCTTCAAATCGGCCGGGGGCCGTCCTGGTGAGGGCGGTGGTGTGAACATTTTTACCGAATTTTAGACGTTAATGAGCGTGAAGAAAACGAGTGTGGGTGGAGGACTGAGAGAACCCAATCACTGGCATCAGGTACAACGTCAAAAACAGAACGGGCATCAGAACACAACTTACACAACTGAGCGCCAGTCCGTCTGAAACGTCTACAAACGTCTAAGTAAAAAGTCTGCCGCCAGCGTGAATGCTGGCAGGAGAGCAGAGGGGAGAGTGATTGTGTTCTTTAGCATTCAGGCACAACATGTCATTTCTATCACTTCTCCCGCTCCGGTACTCGGTCCAAAGCCTGTAACTGCCTTTGTTTTCCGCCCTTCCCGTTATACAAATGTTTCATATTCAGGGTACAAAGGACATGCAAAAATATCTAGAACGTCCATACCAGCGTAGGCTCGGACCAGCACTTTACTTTCGGTATTACCTTCAGTAAATTCTCCCCGTCAAAGTGCCAGCGAGAGATTGGTTCGAGTCTAATACCAGCGTTGAGCTGGTAGTTTCCAAAGAGGATGTATTAATTGAGGGGCAAGATCAAGGCGCGTGTAGACGTGCTACTGGCGTGGGCATAGAGGGTGATGCTTGACTCGAAGGGGCGCACCGAAGATTGATTTGCGTTCGGAGGTACGCAGCACCAGCTACGTATCAACGTCGTGTTGTTGAGCGCTTGACTCGATGATGGCTCCCTATTCGGGGACGGGAATACGGCGAAAGCAAATCAAAGCAATGCCAGATGTGTTCAAGATGTTTCGAATACCGTTCATAGTGGAGGAGTATCAGGGAGGATCACCGCGCCCAGAGTTGACATTCGCACGGCGTTTCGCATGCGGTAAGTATCTGGATGCTATCAGGATCGACGGCGGTGGACTGAGCACGAGTGGTAGCGTTCAATTACTGTTAGCCAAGTGGAGAAAGAGTCGCAAGTATCAACGTTGACAGCCATGAGAAGAGTATTCACGCGACCAAACGCAGTCTTCAGAGAGCAGCGCAAGGACAGGCTCGAGCGCACCGAGAAACTCAATCTCATCTTCATCAGATAGAGCTAGTGACAGATTCAAGTTCATCGCAGTTGATTATTGCGAGAGCGGCAGAAGAAGGACAAGCGGAGAGCCGACAGACAAGAATAACAACACAAGGGCAAGCTGTAGCTTTGGAGGCACAAAAACGAGTGTATGCTTGGGAATTGGGAGAAGAAGACTGTGGTCTTCAGAGAGCAGCCGAAGGACGGGCTGAAGCCACCGAAAGGTCGAATTTCGTCTTCTCTTCATTGACAGATAAAGCTAGTGACAGATTCAAGTTCGTCGCAGTTGATTATTGCGAGAGCAGCAGAAGAAGGACAAGCGGAGAGCCGGCAGACAAGAATAACGACACAACAGCAAGCTGTAGTCTCCAGTGGGACAGAAAGAACGAGTGTATGCTTGGGAATTGGGAGGAGAAGACTCATGACTCGGTTTGGAAGACCAAGGAGCCTGCAACCTGAGGTTTAACTTTAAGTCAAAGTGAAGGTTTGGTTTGATGCCGTAATACTAGCCATTACGGCATCCTCCGTGCACACACTTCAACCAGAACCATCGACGTTGTGCAATATCTTGCGCGCCCTGCACTCAACGCAAGACTTTATGCTACTGTTGAAACATCCAAGACTCTATGCGCACAGACTATACTCTTCATGAGATGGAATGGTCGAAATTCAACGCCGCCACCTTGATTTTCGAGCCTGCAGCTCCGAAGTCGTATTTGCGATTTAAACTGCCCATGATCAGCAGGTCACCTCCAGGCTACCTTTAAATTCCTTGACCGCTCGCGATGCGGCCGAACGTCGGCCGTGTCTGACTTCTATTTATTAATACGGGGAACAATTTACAGAATTTCCCCAGGGATTCTCCACTGCGATCTCGTATAAAGCGGGGCGGGATGTCTGGCGCGTTTCCGCTTATACCAGCGTGTCAAAATGGGTTTTCTACACATGAGCGCCCTCATCACCATTATTCTCATCGCAATTCAAAATGTACTGGCGGCCGTAGTGCCTGATGGTCGTTGGGTTGACGCTTGGACCGCCATGCCTCAACTCACTGAGACCACAAATTTACCTCCAGCGCCTTTTGTGCGTACTGTTTCTCTGATTTTTTGGAAGTGTTTCTGACCGCAAACTACCACCAAACCCCAGAATGGATCGAGTTCTGTATTTTTCAATTCGACCATCCGCCAAACTCTTCATATGACAATTCCTGGCGACGAAATACGCATCCGCTTCTCCAATGCGTTCGGAGTAAACAATTTGGATATCACTGCCGCTACCGTCGCTCTTCCTGTTGGAGGTGTTTCCGGTGCCAGCGAAATAATAGCGACCACTCTCAAGAACCTCACATTCAGCGGGAGCCCGAGCTTCAGCGTTCCAAATGGTGCTCTCGTCGTTTCCGACCCGATAGCATTTCCCATCAAGTCTCAGCAAACCATTACTGTGACTCTGTACTTAGCTCAAGGACAACCAGGCTTTTCTATCACTTCCCATCCAGGCAGTCGAGCGACGACATGGATCTCGTTTGGTAACGCAGTCCATGCTGAAAACATTACCGGCCCATCGACTACGAGTCTGGCCCACTGGTAGATAATTCTGTGCAGCTTTCTCCCGTTTCCGTTTTGAAAAAAGTTGTGCGTTCACACAGGTTCTTCGTGAGCGCGGTGGAAACTTTCAGTGCTTCTGCTTCTGCATTCGTCATTGTCGGAGACAGTATAACCGATGGCCGGGAATCCACCACGGACGGAAATACCAGGTATTCTGTGCCTTCCTTCTCTTCCACCGCAAGTACTTCTGCTGATATCGTCAAGGTGGCCTGACCTCGTTTTGGCACGGATGCAGAAAAACTCGGCCACATCGAACATATCCGTCAATAACCAGGCTGCTGGTGGGAACCGTATTCTCGCGGACGGATTGGGCCCTAACGCTCTGGGCCGAATCGATCGTGACGTTCTCTCACAGACGGGCGTGAAGTACGCCATGATCTTCGAAGGCGTCAATGACATAGGAGTGGAAGCCGCGACGACAGAAGCGCAGACCGTTATCGGCGACCGAATCATTGCCGCGTACAAGCAAATCGTCACTCGCGTGCATGCCGCTGGAATACCGATTTTTGCGGCGACCATCACGCCGTTCAGCGCCCCCGCGAACGTTACCATTCAACCGTATTCCAGCCCCGTGCGTGAGGTGACGAGACAGCGGGTGAACGCGTTCATCAGGACGAGTGGATTGTTCGACGCTGTTATCGACTTTGACAAGGTTATCGGTGATCCCGCCATTCCTGCACAACTGAGCCCGACTTTCAATTCCGGCGACTTTCTGCACCCAAATGTAGCTGGATACACGGCCATGGCGGCGGCGTTCCCGTTGGACTTGTTCGAGAAGTTTTCAGGAGGCGTCAGTCGTTATCAGTGAGCAAAAAATGGGGTCCGTTGAGTGTAAACCTCGTACTCTTTCTTCGAAATGTATAGGGCCCTGAGGAAATCAATGTGCGATTCCCGATATCTGACAACAAGATAAAGAGATGCACAAGAGTTATATCAAGAACAAGTGACGTCGTTGCTTATCGAACGTGTCGTGCTAATTTTGTTTGCATTCTATGGCTAGTAAGTTTTGCGTTGAGAAGAGATAGGCAGGGAAAACCGGCCCTATATTTACTCTAACGGCGTTCCAGCAAGCGTAGATTCGCCGACACGTCATAGTACTATCAAACGCGAACAGCACGTTTACATGCCCGTTTACATGCCAGAAAGTGTCTGGACCTCGAAGCGATTCCTGCAGGACATGAGGGCACTACTAATGCCATGCTCGGGAGAGCGGAAGGAACGGCCAACAGCTTTCGGGGAACAAGAAGGATGGTATGTCGTTCATTGAATCAATATAGCAGTTGCCATTGCAAGGCACGCGAGCGACACGTAAGGCGACAGCCGTTCACCTACAAGCGTGTATTGTCAGGTACATACGCTGAGAGATGCAATAAAATCTCGCGTACCGACGCGCGCCGACATGAAGAAGATACCGAGAAAGCTAAAATTAATTTCACTTGAGCGGGAGGAATTAGGTGTAGAGTGACATTGAGGTATGCACCCTGTTTTATTTCGGTCTATTAGGCTTGGAAAGAGTGCCCGGACATATGCGCAGGTGCATATGAGCAGAAGGATGACTAGCAGGATAGACTGGAAGTTGAAGAGAGCAGACTGAAGAGGATTTTGAGATTGAGTTCGTCTTGTGTGTAGCGGTTATGGTACCATGAGATCTCAGTGAGAGTACTAGTGAGCAGTTGCGCTTTCTTCCAGCAGAGAGACGTTCGTAGCGACGCAGACCAGACGTAGACCAACACAGTAGTGGCTGGCCGCTGCCAACGAGGAGGAGGTTGATGCTGGACGCAAACAAGGGTAAAGAAACGCGATCACCAATACGACACTCTGTTATTCCATCTTCTGTTCCTGTTCTCGTCCAACCATATTCGCCGCAGCAACTGGCAGTTGCTCCCACTATCTGAACGCAAATAAATCTTTGTGTGGGCGAGCAGTGACATCGCGAGTCCGCCACAATCATTCAGTAGCATTCACTCGTCATTCCAGCACTTCTGGACCACATCCATGGAATGGGGTATAGCTCGGCTCTGGCCTTCAGGTTGGTGGGAACAAATCGCTGGTGTCGTCGAAAAAAAAACTAAGGCTACCGCGAATCCATTGGCCAAGTGGTCGGCTGTCACCTCTTGCCAAGCACTCGAAATACAAAGACTATAGAGAGTCCGCCGCAAAATCTGGCTAGTCTACATACCCTCCAACCAGCAGCGTCTGGCGCATCTTTTGCTTAGTTCTCAGCTTGCACTTCTGAGCATCCTTTCTCGCACCGAAGGCTTCTTTCCTCCCTTGGTGTGACTGTCGCATTATCATTGTCTTGTCGTCAGCTGTTATAATTGTGCTCACCCTGCAACCATAGGAACTTGTCGTGCTAAACGAGGGCCGACGTCAAGCCACAGAATGATTTTATTCTACCCAGTGTATTGCCTTTCGATGCGCAATTGCCTACAGATTGCCGACACTTTGTTGACTTGTTGTGATACTTCCACGGGTGATTCCGATTCGTCATGTCACGGATTCGAGAGAAGACACCGAATTCTCCATGTGGCCTAGACTCTATCGCAATCGAACACCCCATCAGAACGCGTATTTAGAAAGATCCAGACGCCCAAAACGTTTAAAAGCAGTCGGTCGGTTCTTTGCGACTCTGTACCTTTCCCTCCATGGACTCGCAGTGGTGTCTTGACGAATGCCCAACCTGTTCTACTGTCGTGGTGCGTAGTGTATCTCAACGATTCAATCCGGAGTTCTCAATTGGCGTGTCTTAATCAAGAACGGGCCATCCATATACTGCTCGCCCGAGTGCGAGCCACCACTCGACCTAGAGGAGCTTGACCTTGACGATCCGTTCTGGAGCCAGCAAAAATCCATTCGCGTTTCCACATGGGCTCTCGAGTGCTACCAATCCACCGAAGCACACCGCAGCACGCCCTCCATCTTCATCTCCCCATCCCAGCGCAAACTCCACGTTCGTAAAACGCATCCCACATCCTGGGTTAATTCGGAAACATCCCCTCCCTCACCGCCTTCGATATCGTCGTCGATTTCGACGAGCACCGCCGTCGAATCCCTTGTCACAAGCTCGACTTCTCCTCACTCCCCCATATCACGCTGGTCTGTGCGCTCCTGGCCAGTTCGGCCATCGGCATGCTCGTCGCCCGGGCTCACTACCCCTCCAATTGTCACAAAGACGAGTGTTTACCTCGTCTCCGACTCCTTGACGCAGCCGGAGACAAAGAAGACCATTCGCACCGGACTCCCTCCGTCAGAGAAGGCGTCCCATACTCGTTTGCGCCATCTCGTACAGACGCAACATGATGGGGAGTGCAGCCCCCGCCTTCGGACCCCCACCCATGCTCTCCTCCCGCCACCACGAACCTAGACGTCGTCTCGTCTCTATCCGCAATATGTACTTGTACAGCTAATCCTCTTGCACGCATACACTGGCACTTCATAGACGCATCCATATATTTGTACAATACCATACAAGCAATCCATTGGAACACATCCCACCAGATCCCGTTGCGAAATTTAGTCACTCGAGCTCAGCCTTCCGTAAGGATGACCGAACAATGGGGTTCGCAAGGTGTACCCACGCCTTTATTAGTATTACTACGCGTTTGGTCCCGTTTTAGCGAGCCGCAAATTTATCAAACGATGGGCATGCTCGGTATCTTGTGCCTTTTCACATGTTGATCTTGGAGGTATAGCGCTAACCCTCACTTCAAGCTTCCGCTCTCGCCTACAGCACAAGGAAAACAAACTCTGCGCAAGCCTCGCGGGGTCGTAGACGTCTCGAATGCTGCGTCGTATCCAACGTATCACCGAAGACATCCCATTTAAACGGCACTCCCCGAGATTCACGCTATCCATCTCGATTTTGGCATGTCCGCTTCTCCAGTGCCTTCGAACTTCGAAGTCACAGTGTGCTGTGCCGCTGCGAGGCGCGAACCTTCGCGCATACGTCAGTTCGTGTGTTCAAGCAGGTTACTCTGGTCAGCCACGAAACCACTACGGAGATTCATCCCGATCGTGCGCTTTAGAATTCAATTTCTCTGCATCGTTTTGGGTTTAGCATCGGCAGCGGCAGCGTCGGTTCCGTCTTTCCTGGTTGTTCCCGGACAGAATGCTTATTTATCCCCGTCTCGCGTGGGGTTAATAATACACGGATAGGCCGGTAGGTAATTACTTCTTTCAAAGTTTTTTGACGGGACGGATATACGGCACAGTTTCCCGCGAATCTGGGGTACACAGCTCGTTATGGGATCACACGTAAATACCCCGCCGGGGCGAGTAAGTAATGGATATTACTGTGGTGCCAACCCATCGCCTCAACCTGTCGGGCGCGCTTGCTAATAAATTCTCAGTTTGCCAGGATATTGCAAATGCGCAGGCAGTGGCCGAGGCAGCCTTGTTCCGCCCCAATTCCGCCCTTCCAAGCCTATCAAGCACAACCTGCGGTCGGGATTGGCAAGTATTACAGTAATCTTGCTGAGACTCGAGCTCGGAGTCTCGGATTTATTCAGTTCCAAAATGCAAGGAAGATGAACGTTGAAAATCAACGAACGTCCGGCCGATTTCCCTTCTTACCTTCCTTTCAGTCTATTCCTATTATCTTTCAAGTCGCGAGCGATACGGAAACGTGCTCGGAATGGGTCTTTCTAACGCCACTACAGGCGGCTCGTCGTGTCAATTTCCACCATTCTGGTATGCCATGACCTAGTGAGTCTGGTTCTTTCAGGTCGTGTGCGCAATCGCATGCCCGCAATAGATCATTCACCTCCGAGAATTCGCTTGCCATTGGTGTTTACTTGGCGATGAATTTCGTCTGTGGGAGTACATCTGGGCAGTGAACCAGCGCTGGGTCGACTCCCTGACATCGAAGACCTTGACTCGGGAATTTCCGAAATAATTGTAACAACACGGAACACTTTCACGAGAACTTCACGGCTTTGTACTGTGCGAGTAACGAAATCGCAATTTACAGGTGTCGGGGAGAAGCTGCCCGATTGATATTCCTCGAATCGAATTACATGTACATTGTATCGGGATGTTCCGACTGAAAGTAGGTCCAAGGGCTTCCAACTTCTTGAACGGCGAAGCACTATTACTAAACCAACTCAGAGTACGTATTTCCTTGTGCTGGCATCTCCCGAGTTTGAAACACGATCCTCAATTGACGTTTCCCATAACCATAATTGAAGCGACTCAAACGCGACTTTGATTTTTCCCCCCGAGTTTGGCCGCCGATAGCTTTGTATCTCAATATACCAGCTGTATAGTTGTAGCTACCTTGCAATCACGAATCTCTACAGACAGTAAACCAAGAATCACACCGCATTTTAGGGATTACGTGAGTCCACGTGATCGCGTTCGGATTCAGTCACGTCAAAGTTCACGCTTCCTCCCACCACCAACTCAAGGGCGTTCAAGGCCCCCTCTTGACCAAAGTCTCAACCTCGTTCATGCTCTCTTTACGTGCTCCACCAGCTCGAGAACGGGGCCTTTTCAGATCTTGAGCACCTGGTTTCGACAAGGCTCAAAGGTTGTCACGACTGAAATCGATATTCCATAGCAGCAATGCGCATGATGCAGGTCAAGTTGCGAAGCCTGACTTCACCACCAGCATCTCCTCACAAGGACGATCTGCATGACGTCGAAGTGGCACGCAAGGTACGTTTTGTCGCTTATACCGCTCCGGACTCAATCGGTTTAACGCGATAACAGTTTCAAAATATGTCATTATGGCCCCGCCTCGACTCATTCTTTGGTCAAGCTCTCAAGCATTTATCATCGATGCCGCTCTTGGGTTTATGCCAAACGAAAGAAGCTGTTTCGGGGCCTAAATCCACGTCCGAAAGCGCGATTCAGAGGGATTAGGATAGAGCTCGATTCGAGCGAACGAGGTTTAATCTCAGGTGGCAGTATTGGAAATGGAATCGTGTACGTTCTACCTCTATGTTGCCTCTATGCGTGGCCCACGTTTGAAGCGCCTTCCTTTCTTACCAGCATACATATTACACGCCGATGTATGCAGTACGGCCCCCTGCTTTTTCAAATGTGGGACCGCGCAGGCAATCCTCCTCCTCTCCTAACCAGCTTACTAACAGCCCGGAGTCACGACAACGTCCCTGCAAGGGCTGGATTTCCCTCATGACCATCCGGCCTTGATGAGCGAATGCATCGAGCTTTATTTTCTCCGACTAAATATTTTTCTTCCCCGGCTTCACCGACCTGCATTTGAGCGCGCCGTTGTGGATGGACTACATCTCAGGTTTGCGCACCCATTTCATGTCACAATGTGCTGATCGACATTGCTCAGGGATGGAGGTTTCGCTGCGACGCTTTCGCTTGTTTGTGCGATTGGGTCTCGGTGGAGCGCAGATCCTACGTTGGCTGAACAAGGCCTTGATTGTGGGTGGAAGTGGTTTGATCAAGTACGCTCTGCGCGAATTAGCTATTCGCCCTCTGTAGTAAGGCTACTAACTCATTACTTTCAGGTGCAACTCGCAGGAAAACGTTTATTGGGACAGGCAAACCTCTACGACCTACAGACCTACGTGATAAATATCATCTCTCTCGATCAAATGATGAGACATTTCTCTTCATCTTAAATTTCAGTTGGCGACGGAAGTCCTCAAGGGCTCTGCACCACCTCAAACTTGGTGGACGCTCGTCGGCGTTGGGGTAAGGGTTGCACATTCAAGTCCCATTATAAGTCTATCCACGGTTCACAGAGCCCGATGATGATACAGGATCTCGGTGTGCATCGACGGAAAGACGCTGTCGAAACTGTTACGGCCGAACGTATGTTGATGACCCTCAATCATCGTCTGGGCTTCAGCTTGGGAATCTTGGTTTGACATTCTAATCTCTACGCTCAGAGGAGAATATATGACGACCGGTCGCAGTATTTGTTGAAGACAACACGCGCCGCGATGGCAATAAACGATGAGTGGGAGGCTCAGATCATAGCAGAGCTAGATTCTTCGTTGAACGATTGGAGAGATCAAATCCCTGAACATTGTGCGTACAAAATTTGAGACCAGCGTTTCGATAGGGCCTAGTGCGTTGAAACCCAGATCACAAAGACCCCGTCTTTGTCGAACAGTCCGCCACCCATGCTGGTGCTTTTGCTCATGCTCGAATTGTCATCCACCGCTCGTTCATCCCAATGCTTCACACTGGTTCTGCGGTCAGTCTTTTGCCCCCACCTCCAGGCGCAATCTGAAACCTCGCTAGCTTCTACCATCGCTCGAGATATGTACTACGGCGGCAAGGTCATGCGCCGCGCATACGAGTGAGGTACCTCGAAGCTGCAAGGCTTGTCAGACTCGCTAGCATCCAACGGGCCCAGGAACCTTGTTGGCCCTGCTAAGGGACTGGACCAATGGTCTCACCATACTTTTCCATCAGCGAACTTCACTACTGAACTACTGCACTGGCCAACGACTCAACAATCATTCTCTTCATCATCAAACCAGCTACTGTCTCTCTCTGCTCCTTCGCCAAATTCAACATCCCTTTTCTGGCAGCGGGCAACGGTTTACTCTGTGATTTCGTGCGTATATGTTCGCCAGCACCGGGGCAGGAAGGATCGGACAGGTTTCTCGATTCCAAGAGACTGGGACAACTCTGGTGGCACCAAAATGGCACCGGCTCTTTGGGCTTCTCGCCGTTGGCCGATTGTCATTCAATATGTGAGCTACTGCTAGTCTCAAGCTGCGACGCGGAAACATTCGTTCTCTATGATGACTGATCTCTGAGTCTCTGCTGAAGCAATATTATCCTGACCGTCTGCGGTACTGAGTGCCTAGCCTAGTGCATTTCTGCTTTTACTTACAGCTTTCTGATCTTGGCTTCCGTATGTCTGCGTCAACCGTGATAATCAAGTTGCGCCATTTCACATCTTTTAAAAAACAGAATGCTGCACGACTTCTATCCAGCCAAATCAAGCGAGCGCCTTGACCCACCGCTACTCAGACCCTTACCTTAACTGACCTCCACAAATGACAAGAGCTGAAAAGCGATCATCTTGAATATCTCACAAGATCTCACACTGCTCGCGTATACTCCTTAAAAGCAAGTTCCATCCACAATATCCCACCGTTTCCCGAACACTGCGTGCAGTATCAATGCAGTATACCTTCGTCAACTCGACCCTATCATTCACTCACACTGCCTACGGCTACAATACCAATACAATACAAAACGTCGGTGCATCGACAATCACCATTCGGTGTCACTGGTTGCCGCTTCACCAACACGCCGTTCGTGTAGCTGGGGTGTGTACATGCCACAGTAAAGGATAAGGCAGAATATTGTAAAAAGTTTCGCCTGTCCGTCGGGTAGACGTAGATGTAGCAAATTGGATTTTCTTTACAATTTGTTTCAACGTATTTTTTTTGACCCAGCGTGGTAACAATCTCATCACATCCTGGGACTGATCTGGACTGATTTGCGTCCGACGAATTGAATGCCAAGCGCTGATTTACCTGAGGTCCGAGCTGTTGGGATCACTGTCTTCATCGCTGTTCGTCTCGTTCTCATCCACCTTCACGTCGCCTTGCTCGATGATACCTACTGGTGCGCTGTCTTGCTTCAATTTCGGTCAAACAAAATTCACGGATTATTCAGGTCGTCGAGTGCGGCTCGCAATTACACTCATTACCCTCTACCTTCCTTTTTTATGCCCTCTTTTATGTGCGTCTATTCGTGTTTTCGTTTCGAAGAGTTCGTAACTCGTCAGCCCAGTTGTCGAAGCTCATATCCATCGACCCTCCGCGAGACATAACATTCTTGCCAAGCGAGATGCCTTGTCCGATAGTGGACTGCCGTCCGCTTCGTGGATATGGACAGCTCAACCAATGTCGGGAAATGTCGCCTTTCTAAGAACTTTTGCAAGTGCTGCCGGGAAGACAGCTACTTCTGCCACAATCTCGATGACCGCCGTGAACCAGGCCACAGTATGGGTGAATGGTGGGGCAATTGGGATAACTGACAACGGCGCGAACAGTTGGAAGACTGCCGAAGTGTTCAGCGCTGGGTTGAACGCGTCGACTAATACGTTCTCTGTCCTGGCGGTGAATAACCCCAAGATTGCCACGCCTGATCCGGGATTCCTTATCGCCATTCAAGTCAAGTACTCTGACGGTAGTGGGGATAGTATCGTCTCAGACGGAAGTTGGACCGTGTCTGCTGCCCCTCCAACAGACTTTCCGCTCCCTGCAGACACGTCTAAGTTCGTGCCCGCCACGGTACTTGCAGCCTTTGGATCTGGCTCGTGGGGTAAAAGTGTTACCGCAGCAGCAGCTCCCTCGACGGCCGGCATTCTAACTGGAAGTACTTGGATATGGGACAGTCTTACTGCAGCCATCGCCGCTGCTGCTGGCACCATCGGTTTTCGCAAAACTGTTGCAACCCCGGGCGGCAAAATTGCTCAATCCGCCACCATCCTTATGACCGCCGACAACGATTTCCAGCTGTTTGTCAATGGCGAGTATATTGGCCAAGCACCTGGCATACCGACTATTCCCAGTTTCACAACGCCGCAGCGCTTTACGGTTGACCTCAATAAGGCTTCAAATGTGTTCACTGTCTTCGCCACGAACATTGCAGCTGCCGGCACAATAACTGCTGGACCTGCTGGCCTGGCGGGCTCAATCACCATCAAATTCTCGGATGGGACCACTGACGTTGTGTTCACCGATGCTACCTGGCTGACTGGCCCCTTCTCCTCCCCCGACCAGTTTCTCGCAGCAGCGGACTCGACGTTAGCCAGGACCTTTGCCCTGGGGGCAGTGGGCGCAAAGCCCTGGGGCGCCATGACTGGCATCTCGGATGCTCTTGCTGCTCCCAAGGTCCCCGCCGGGCCTTTCACTCCCGCTACTGTGCGTCCGGCCGCGAATTCGGTATCATCCGTTTCGCAAGAGTCGTCCACTGGCGTAACAAATCCTAGTTCCACAGGCGGTAACTCTAATTCAGCCCCCACTGGCTCTGAGTCGGAGACCGGTTCCCCTCCTGACCAAACTTCGGATTCGAAGGCCGGTGACAATTCCACTTCCAAAAACAACAACCCCAACAACGCTACCTCAAGCACCAACTCCACGCCCATCATCGTCGGGGTCGTCCTCGGCATACTCGCTCTTCTCGGCGTCGCTGGGTTGTTTTTGTGGCGTCGCCGAAGGAACGAGAACTCCTCGCGCCACTCGCGCGCCATGAGCCGAGAGTTATTTGATGCGGCATACGGAGTCGGTCGCCCAGGTGGTTCGTCCCAGCCCGCAACCTCCCGACGAACGTCAATATCGAGCGCGGCGCATTCGGAAATGATGATGGTGCAGCCACAACAGCCGAGTTATATGTACAACTACCCTCACCCGCCAGTCATGCTCCAAGGAGTTTATGTGCAGCCCCCGCCTCCCGGCCAGAGCTATCCGCAGGCGCCGCTCCCCGCCGTCATTGGCCACGCGGGTAACACCTCTCGCTTGGTCGTGGTGGGCGAGCCTCCGTTGTCGCCCATAACCCCAATGCAGCACCACATGTCCGGTCAGCAAATGGCTGCTCAACAGCAGATGGCGTCACGGCAAATGGCAGCTGCTTACGACCAGATAGCCGCGCAACGACAATTAACGCCGCAGATGACTGCTCGACCAATGGACGCTCAGCCACTACCCGCGCCGCAGACGGTTTCCCAGCCCGTGGTCCCACCGCAGCCGATAGCCCAGCCGCCGCAGGCCGTACCCTCCAAAATGGAGCGCGAGGAGATGGTTTGGAGGAACAACGCGGCAGCTGGCAGCTCCTCTGCGAGCGGCCCCGCCACTCCAACGACTCCCACAGATGATGCGTACGGTGGTTATGAGGGCGATAATCTCGCACCCCCGCCAAGTTACTCTGCCCAGTCCCCGCTGCATATGCAGTGAGGAAACTAACTTATGTTTCACTTAATGATATACCTATGTTTTGCTCGGTTTTTTTTCCTGCTCTGGCATCTCTCGCTATCTGTACAGGATGTACATATACGGATCGCGCTCTTTTATTCCCGAACATCGTTTGTAACAATGTGCATTTACGCAGAACTGTGCGTCATCCAAGCCTCCATCCCTATGACCCAACCTATGATACTGTTTCTGAGCTTGGAGATACGAGAAAATGCATTGGAAGATAATGACAAGGAAAGAAAGTATGGCATGACAGCCAGAAAGAAAATAGGACTTATACAGTAAAAGTAAATTATAGAGCGTGCGTGGACGGAACGGTGAGGGTGGATTGGATGAGCGTAGCTAGCAATAGTACGGTATTTGGTTGGGTTGGTATCGATGATTTAGTCTGGACTAATGGTACACTTTACATATGCAGTGTGTGTATGTCGTGATGAATTGACCATAACGAGTACCAACGAGAGTATTGAGCGATGAGAGCTTTTGAGGGAGCGGGCGGATGTGGAGTCCGACAGAACGATGATGGATTGTGTGTCTGCACGTCGCTTGTGAGTGTGTGTAGGTGGGTGTAGACGATCGAGACGATGTGACAGCGCCTGCGAGGGTGGAGAGCTGGTACGTGCGCCGCAGCACTACGACGACATCAAAACAACCACCGAAAGGACCAACGCAAAGAAGGTGGGAAAGGGATAAATGTATCAAGGAGGCCAAAGGAGGGACATGGAAGAACGAGGGAAAACCAGGAGAAGCTAAAATGACGGGCGACAAGAACCGGAGGGAGGGCGGGGAGCGACGCGGTATGGTCCGCGACGTCCTCGCAGGCGAAAATCCACTGTTCGCCCGTTCTAACCCATCTTGCCATCCTTCTTCTTCTGCTTGCGTGGAGGTGTTACAGGCCGCCCGACATTGATACCACCGTACGGATATTTTGCCTTCTTTTCAGCAGGCTTGAGAATCTGTGATCGTCGAGTCAACGAATGAGCTGCGTACTATGCCAGAACGAACCTGAAAAGAACAAAGTAGCGTTTCATCGACACTCATCATAGCACCAGCGTTATCGAACTCGCCACAGTAATTAGGCGCCGAGAACAAAGTCACTAGATGGCGTTTAGCGAAAAATTCGTAGCCGTCTTCGACGACCTGTAGGTGGTATATCAGTCTGAACCTCGCATGTATCTATCTGTCACGCACCTGATGTGCTCTACAGATTAAATCCATATCGTGCTTCTGCAGGAACCGCGACACCACATCCGGCCCAAATGTAAATGAAACCCCTCGATCATTCTCCGACCAGCCAGTGATGTCCTTGTCGGGATCTGACCATAGAAGATCGCAGAGCAGCCCTTGTGATATGCGATTGAGTAACACGATGATGCAAAATGAGGTTCGGCACAACTGACCGGTGTCGGGAACATCAGTTGGTCGCATTACTCGTCGTATCTGCTCCATCGATTGCAGGTCGGGACTCAGGCCGCCGTGCATCGTAAATATTTTCTCATCAATGATAGCAGCGATTGGCAAGCAATTGAAACAATCGGTGAAAGTTTTCCAAAGTTTGATGTTGTACCGACGTTTACCTGCTGTCGAGTGAGTATATGCAAGACCGAATGGGAAAAGGCTGCGCACATTCGTCGTAGAACCCGTATATCCGATTGATACTGGCGCACTCGTGGTTGCCGCGAAGTATGAAGAAGTTTTCGGGGTATTTGATCTTGTACGCCAGGAGTAAACATATCGTCTCGAGGGACTGTTTTCCTCGATCTACGTAGTCGCCTAGGAAAAGGTAATTCGCTTCCGGTGGAAACCCGCCGTATTCGAACAGACGCAGAAGGTCGTAATATTGGCCGTGAATATCGCCTTTCAAACATCACAAAATGAAGAAAACAAAGGCAGGTGGGGGCGCACCACATATTTTGATTGGTGCCTCGAGCTCCAACAGAATGGGCTGGTTAATGAAGATCTCTCGCGCTTTTGTGCAGAGGTATTTAATTTCGTATTCTTGTAACTGCACGGGCTTGCCAGGTCGGTTACCGCGCACTGACGGGTGTTAAATTCATTAGCGAGTTGCTCTGAGAAGGTATTTGAGGAAGGCGGCGCCGGTGCGGAAGGCGGGGCTTGCCAGCCGTGGCGACCTAACCAAGACATTGCTCCACAGCAACCGCTCTCGCCCCCGCAGCACAAGGGTGCTGACGAATTTCTCCATGGTCCGAGAGCTGCACCTGCTCGCCCGCCCGATACCGCATCACGCTCTTCCGAGATACACTGACAGCTCACCTTCAAGAAGACGGTCAATGACCGAGTCCAAATCGATATCTGGGACCACGTCAGCCATCTCGGGCTCCAACTATCAACGGTCGTGATGAATCGTCAAGATTTCAGGCCTTCCGACGTCGGTCGTTCAGGAATAACAGGAGACGGAGGAAAAGGCGAGGAGGACTTCGGTGTCGGAGATATGCGTGGATTATGAGCGAGATACCAGGTGAATTTTGAAGGGGCCTACGTGTTTTTTGGGAGGAAGCAAGGGGGTAGAAGAGGAAGAGGAAGAGTTTGAGGCCGTCGGACACGATGGCTAAGGCTGAATCGATTGGCGTGGAAGGGTCTTGTCCTATTGATGACAAATCTCGAAAAATTAAATTATTGAAAAATTAAATAATGATTCATCTGTGCGTTCAACGCTCAACGTTACCTCCAAGTCTCCAACCATGTTGCATGCATGTCCGCCCTCGTTCTGAGCCGCGGTTGGGGCGGTATACTGTATCCGACCTTGCTGTTGGACCTTGTTCACCTTAGGCTTTGCGGCATCCAACAAAATCTCAAACAGTATCTGCGCATGCGCATTTAACAGCTTGTACCAAAGGACCCTTCATATATGTTTGCACAATCTCTCGGTCGCTCGGCCTGATGATCTTGGACTCAGAAGCCCGGTTCTCAGCCTCATTGAGCGCTGGCTGTGAGTCGGCGGTGTCTTCTCCCAGGGCTGAAGTGATCTGCTAGTCGACCACTATCCAGATAATCCTGCCTCTTGACGCAGCCCATCTTTCGATTTCGACCTGTGCTCAGAATTGCTGCTTACTGGGCGCTCGGCCACATCATCGGAGGAAGCAGCTTCTAATCCCACCAACAGCTGTGCGTCCCGAGATGTAACTTTTCTAGAGGCGTACGATGGACAGCTTCCAGTCGATGAACGATATCAACTCTGCATTTCATTGGATGCAGATTTCTTGCTGCCACGTAGATCGGCCACCAATCGCTCACACTCCAAGCGAAGAATCATATATGAAGCCTCGCTGCTCAGATTTCATCGCCTTTCTGGGCCGCTGTCAAACCACCCCCAGAGTGCCGCGGGCGCAATGCATTCTGGCCTCCCTTCCTTTCTCTCTTCTAGGACAACTCTCATCGACACCTACGCCAGCTTTGAACACACCACGCATTCTCATTCGTCGATCTCATTTGTTGCCCAGCCTTCCTCTTCATCTTCTACTCATGTCTTAAGAACCACCGTTCTCGAATGGGTTGAAAAGCAATGGATGGATGACCTGACGTTACCAAAGGTTACCCTCATTGAATCCATATGGTTTCGATTGCTCATCGAAAAATACGAACAGTACTTCATCGCCCACGCATTTTCATTGCCGCTTTCGCTGTCGCCAATGTCTGTATTTCGCCGCTGTATTCATTGACTGTGCCTAACAGGCTGTCGGCTCTGTAGACAAATAAATGATATCCAGATTGTAGTGCAACAATGGGGGCGATGGGACGCCGTCGAGAGTCTCGCAAACTATCGCTCTGTCGTCAAGATCTTATTCGAAATCATTAAGAACGGGCTGATACCTGTGCGTCTCTTCGCAATCTGCCGTTCCTACACAGTCATGCCTAACTTATGCCAGGATGCTCGGTGGATTAGCCATGTTGTTGCGGAGGAGATCTTCCGCTGCCTTTCGCAAGATCTCATTGTTATTCATGATCAGCTGGTAGCAATTTCCCGTAACCACACAAGCAACAAAGCTTTTTTGGCCTCCCGTGGCGACTGTGCCCAGCAACTCCTGGATCTCTTACAAGATGTTCAAGCTTTCCATGTCCCTCAGATCGCGTCTAATCCGCATTTCCTAGGTATTGGATGCTTTCCCCCAATCGGCATCACGGCCCGGTCTCTGTAAAGCTCTCGTTCGGCTTTCCCGCGCATCGGACCGCGTTCCGACGTGCTTTCCTCTGACAGAGTTGCAGGTTGTGGGACAGCAGGTGGCGGCTGGGGCGTTTGGCGATATCTGGAGAGGCATAGTGCGCGGACAGAGCGTCTCTATAAAAGTTGTCAGACTATTTCGAGACGCGCAAGTAAGAGCCGCTATACAGGTGACGCTTGGATAATCTGCGCAATTGCTGCACGAATGGCTCATGACGCACTCTCCAGGAATTCGGCCGCGAAGCTCTCATTTGGCGCCAGCTTTCGCATCCAAATTTACTGCCGTTTTTCGGGTTATATTATCTGGAAACTCGGATTTGCCTTGTTTCGCCTTGGATGTCCAACGGGCATATCTTACAGTTTCTAGAGAATGCGCCGCCGGGAACAGATCGCTTGTCTCTCGTAAGCTGCAGGCTCCCTGTTTCAAACGCATCGTTTAACCTGATGGTGTAGATGCTGGATGTAGCCATGGGAGTCGAATACCTTCATGGGATGTGTGTCGTTCATGCGGATCTCAAGGGAGTATGTTGACCTTTCGATGACCCAATTTGCTGTTGATCATCATTTTCGCAGTCAAATATTCTAGTCACCCCCTCGCTTCGGGCGTGCGTAGCCGACTTCGGTCTTTCCTCCATTGTTGACTCAATGAGCCTACGCTTCACGCATTCGACTGCGAGCTTTAGAGGAGGAGGTACCGCACGCTATCAAGCCAGAGAGCTACTGCTCAATGATATGCGGCCTCATTATGGATCAGATGTATATGCGTATGCCTGCGTGTGCTACGAGGCAATTGCGGTTTTGATTCACAACTTCTGGTCACTGATTCGGAGCTCAACAGATACTGACGGGCTTGTTGCCTTTCTTCGAATATTCTATGGACGCTCAAGTTATTTTCCGTGTTTTGGAAGGTTTCCATCCCACCCGACCTGAAACAATTCGATTTGAAGATGACCTATGGGTACTTCTTCGCGAGTGCTGGGACGTGCTTCCGTCCGCTCGTCCCACCGCCTCTCAGATCGTTCAGCGCTTGATTGCCCCCATCGGAGCCAAGAAAGCGGACTTAACTCGTGATTGGGACGAAATAGTTAGCTCCAGAGGTCGCCGAGCTTTGCAATACTGGCCGCTACTCCCTTCCGTCACTGAAATCGAGCGTCGGGTCTTCGGGAATGGTGAGTATTGCTACTTTATTATACTATACGTTGACTTATTCGCTCCGAAGAGATCGCCCAAGGTCTGGAGCCTTGCTGTTTTCATTATCGTCATTGAACTGCGTACAGTCTGCTCAGCATGTTATCCGGAAGCGTCCCGCGATCTGGTCAGTTCCGAGACTCCAAGTACGTGGCTTTTGTAAGCAAAGAGTTCGTGTGACATTGATACATCTTTTCTAAGACTCCGGCGACGAGACTTCCAATGAACTGCTGTCCCCTTCGCTCAGTGTCTATGAAGTATTCCAAACCGACTGGCACCGCACTGGAATCCTTGTCCCTGATGTCGCTGTCACATACGAAGAACACGCTCCATTCCTGTGGACGTTGGAAAGCACTTCCATCCCTCTCTCTTGCCTCGAAGGGGACCACAGTGGCCATTGGAACGCGGACATGCAACGCCAGATCCGGATTTACGTCCCCAGTGTTCATCATACAGACCCTTCGGTCCAACCCCACCGCCGCTCAGCAGCCCCGGAACCACGACGATCGCCTACGCCGAACAACTTTCCTGCTTTGTGGGAGAACTACAAGCAAATGCTGGCGCACCCATCTATCGGCAACTCGGCGGCCACCAGCTACGGTACCTCCCTCAGGCACAACAACGTTCAGTTTCCGTCTACGACGTTCGTGTTACCCAAGACCGATCATCTTTTCTCGCCCCACGAAGGCGGGAGTGATTCTTTGACGAGTACGCCAGAGCTCGACTGGACGTCGGCAACACCCGAGTCCGTGTGTGCCTCTGAATACACCCCAAATGACAGCATGAGCAGCGATTTTCCGCTCATTGCTTCCACATCGGACGCCGATGAATATTTAGGCCCAGAGATGAAGCTCTATGATTCCTCTCGTCAGATCCCTCTCTATCTTTTTTGACTGCTCGAAAGCTTTCAAGGCCTGCTCGATAATGCTAATAGGAACAGCATCGAGCAGTTGCTTCAAGCGAAGCCCGGGATCTCAGTTCGAGGCACTGAATTCTTGTCAATTTCAGCTAAATGTTATACATAGCGAAAACTCCAAAAAACTCTACATATATCTATACATTCTTAGTGCGCAAACTGCATGGAATCGCCGCCCCGAATGGCATCCTCGCATCCCAACCACTCAAGCCACTCCCTTGCAGCTCCTTCGCCTTTATGCGGCCATTGATACACATCCGCAACCTTCCCATCCGCACCGCGCACAACACGCCAATACGCGCCTGCAATCTTCACTACCCGTGCCATTGGGAAACCATGCTCTACTGTGACTCTCGCGCTTCTGGCGGAAAAGTCTGGTATCTCAACGTACCGCAGGTCGGGAGGAATTCCCGGGCGCAGCTGGTCGAGCAGAGATATGGGATCGCGCGGTGCACTGGCGTAATCGAGCGTCAGCGCGCGAAGAGTGCGAGGGATAAGCCATGCTGCGAGGCCGGCGGCGAGGTCGCGCGGGTACGTGATAGTGAGTGCTTTCAACTGTGTGAGAGAGGGTAGAACGCCCCACGCTGCTGCGTCGAATCCGGTGGTCCGTTGGTCGGCTTCCTCGCGCACGACAAGAGTGAGGGACTTGAGTTCGTTGCGGGCACGCAGAAAGTCGGAGACGGCAGGAAAGAGATCTGCGCTGCCGGTTCTGCGAGCGGCGCCGCATACGGTTAGAGAAAAGTGTCGTAAGAAAGGCAAAGTTCCCATGTGAGCACGGAATTGTTCGGCAGGAAGGCACTCGAAGGTGCAGGTGAGACTGAGGGTGTCGAGTTGGCGACCGTGCTCGAGAATATCGGCGATGGCGGGACTGCTTGGGGGAAGGTGTCCTGAAAAGGCAATACTTGTAAGATTGCGAAGGGACAAAGCGTCCGATGGAAAGATCCAAGACATGTTATGTAAGGAAACTGTCCGCAATGAGCGATTCTGAGCAATGAAGGTGTTGGTAGGGCTTTGTGTGCCCTCGCGCGTAGAGAAGGAGAGGTGATGGAGAGTCTGGCACTCAAATTGCGACAAATCGACAGGCGCATCGGGACAGCTGACGGTAAAAAACATATTTAGCGGGAGCAGTCATTTCATGAGAGAATGAAGTGAGAACGTACACAAGTGACAGCCCGCGAATTCGAACTGGTTGGAGAACCCGGAGCAGCGGGACAGTGTTCTCAGAAAAAGCGGAGATATGCACATTCCGCAGGTTGATCATCCTTGATATAGCATTCGTGAGCATTCCTATATTTTCACTGTCTTCAGTCCACGTCAAAGTCGGGATGGGAACGAAGCATAGGGAGAATGCCTCACCGAGTTGAAAGGACATGGACTCGTCTTTTCCAGTCGCATAAGAATAGACACATAGCGTGCGGACAAAACCTCCGAAAGACGGGTCTGTGATAACACGGGTCAAGATGTCGGCGGTCCGTTGTGCGTAACTGCTCGCAAGCGGCGGAGGCGGGGTTGCGCCCCCGTCTTCATGATCTGGAGGAACAGATAGGTGGAGATCAAGCCGCCGAAAGAGAAGCTGGCTCGCAACACGAGATAATGCATTTGGTACGAAGAGCAAGGTTTTCAAGTCTCTTCGTGGTAGCCACAACGCGATCTCGCGCCATATTTCGTCGGAGAAGCGGCCATTGCCTGCTGGTAGAAGGGGGGACAGAAGCTGGTTGAGATGGTGATTGTTGAGTATCAGAAAACGAACGTAAGGAGCTGTGTTGCGTACCTTTTCGACGGCGACGGAACGATGATGGAGCAGCGCTTTAGCTTCGGCGTTGTCCGGTTCCGCTGCTAGAGCTGCTTGGAGGTCTAAGAGCGGCAGAGATCAGACCAGTGAAGACGACAGATCGATAGCGAGCATACCTTCCTGTGCACCGCGTTGGTACCCAGAGGAAAGACGTCTGCGAGCACGTAAAATTCGCGCGCGTGCAGCATTGTGTGGGGAGAGAGACGTGACTTGTAAACAAGACTGGATAGCATTCTCGATGACGGCGCGTGAGGGACTTGAATAGTATCAAAGGTAAGCCGACGAGGTTTCGAAGACAAGTTGAGACGAACCCCTCTTGCGGAAGGATCCCCAGCCCGTAGAGTAGCATTTCGGCTTTTTGGTTATCGGACAGGCACAGAGCGACATCGCGGAGACTGGCATCTAGGATTTTGGGATTGAAGACGTTCATGGTGAGGGGAAAGAGAGCAGCTATAACATAACATCGCGAAACCTAAAAAATTCAGACGTGTGAGGAGTCGGAGGGAGACGGGAATCACGACTGTTGACATCCATCACGAGGCCTGGACTTCGCGCGAGTTTGAGCCGGGTATACATATAGCCATAGCTCTCGATACACATAAGCTCAGCCTCTACTGTCGGGCGTATTAGTGGTTGAGAGTTGAGTTGAGCAACAACAACGATCAACAAGTGCAAGCAAAACAACGCCAATTCACGGATTAGGATGTTTTCTCGGTTCCGGTTCTCTCCGTCGCCCGCATTCACGAGCTTGATGAAATGGCGACCCAACCCTGCTACATATCAACTCACAAAGTATTCTAGTATTGGTGATCGCAGGACAATCGCAGGAGGTCGCTGGTAGAGCAATTTTGCCCGACTCCCCAAAGTGCAAACCGTGACTCGACGGCTCTGCCACCTCCCCGATGACCCTTGTTTTCGCATTCCGGCCACGCACGATGCCCCGGGCCACGTCGTCTTCTTGATGCGCCCGCCATCACTCTGGTTGGGGGAGTGGTGAAGGGAGAGGCATGAGTTGTTTCTTTGCAAGTCTGGCATCGCGGCGTCCAACAAAGGACCCATATATTCTGTGGCGCACAGACAACATGAATCCGTGTCGAGACGTCTGCTCTAATTCTTAGCTGTCAATGATTTGTCTTCAATGTTGGCCGCTTTCTCTCTGACCTTTTCCTTCGAAACAGCCTTGTTGCTTGCGCGCGAGATGCTCAAGTGAATCGCATCCGAAATGAATTCAATGTAAGCTTCACTCACGTTCGCCTGGTTGAAATGACCGAAGACCAGGCGAAACAGTTTTGCACCATTAATCCACCAGAAACACACCTCGCCTATCCAAACCAACCCTTCTCTACCCCATTTCCGCCGAACTACATGTGACATACCATGTATCCCGCTCTCACTCTAAGCATATGTCCTATGCTGCTGGCTTTCGAGCTGTTCCTCACCGCCGTGACAACTGGAACAAATCGTTGTAGAGCTTTGATGCTGGCCGGGAAACAACATATTCTTGAACCTGCGTTACTCTGACTCGTCTCCCCCCACCCTTATCTAAAGGCTGCCACAAATTATCAAGGTCTTCGCTTCTTCCGGTATGGTCTGTTGGTGATCTGAACTATTATCCTCAGATTTCACATCCCTCACACAATACTATAGACTGAAACGAGGCTAATGGCCTGCCTCTGATAGAGCCTGACGGGCCCTTGACGCAAACACGGCGACGTCTATGCTTCGACGTAAGGATCTTGGCAATCTGACCATCAGTTCATCCACCGAGCACCGAGTCGCTTGTTCATTGGAATTGGACACTAGCGCCACCATGATCTCGCGGTAGCCTCATGCTGGTGGTGGGCCGCCTCGAGAGATGTTTCAACTGTTCAGCTGTCTTGCGATGCCAGAGTCGTTATCGCATCTTGATCAGTACTTGACCCCGACACATTTTTGGCTGACACTCAATTGCGATGCGATATAGTGCTCAACTGCCATATCACTTTGGTCGGAATTCACATCATATCTCGACAATTCCATGAATTGACATGTTCACAAGGTTTCGCGACTCGTTCGGCGGCAGTGTTTCTAGCACTTTCAATCAGACTGCAGCTGCTGTACTCACTGCGGAGCTCCGCTTGTTCTCCATACTCGACCGACTTTGGACCGACTTCGACCCCGCGCGCTTCTACCAGATTTGGAACGTGGGGAGTTGGTGAAACAACTGCACTCTAAGCGACGCTCTGCGTAGGATCTGCCCAACCACGAACTCAACATCTCTGCACTTGTCAAACCGTATCTCCGTCCGCGGCTTCAAATCCGTTCAATAAGTACTTGAAGCTTCTGTTCTCTTCTGTTCCGCTCTGCTCCGCCACCTCCACGTACCAAAGCCCTATTTCCTAGCTCTCGTCGCTGGACTCTGGAGTCGCGCAAAGGCGAGATAGCAATTCATCGTCAAGTTCGGTGACGCGGCCCAGCAGTTTGATCAGCCGTGCGCAAGGTACGTAGATGACTCCCTCGCATCAAGAACAGATCAAGAATCAAGTTTGACCAGCGTCAGGCTTCAGTGAGACTATCTCCAATTTCACGGTCATCGCGATATCTGCCCCAAATCGTATGTGGATCTACAGCCCGAACGCGCTCACTGATGGACGCCGTGATCGACCTTCTGTCCATACTTCGATGCTTTCAAAGCAGCTTTGCTGGATTTCAAACACGACGTCAGGGTACACTGGAGTTGTCTACACGCTGGTTGAGCGAACTATCTGCGCCTCGGAGAATATTTGTTCGATGTCTGTGATGCCTTGACTCTTCTGGCAGAGACTGAAACGACTTCGAATACACCACAAACCCCTGGCTACACTGGCATACGTGGTTCTCAGTCTCTCCGATTCTCTCGAGTCTTTGAGACACCGGCCCAAAAAAGAAAAGATGGCGCTCAAACAAGAAGCCAACTCATCTCGGCGACCTACGGTGCATATTGGCAGTTTCAACATACAATCTGGTCTATTCATGCACTTCGGACCGTGCCGCCCTGCCTTCGTGGAGCTTCTCAAGCCGTATGTTCGTTTCGACGTTCGAGAAACCAGCAAATTTTGGAGCATTGCGGAACTCTCAGTGGCCATTGTTCCTTACTTGTCGAATCGTTTGAACCTTCAGGTTTTATCAAAATTCCAAAACTCAAGAAGCTCCCATGCATGCATCTTGGATTGTACCTGACATCTTGTGCCCGACGCCTATTCCCCGAACGCACCGCGGTCTGTCTCTGGTCCGGCCAGCGAACTCTGATCCATGCGCGCTAACCTCAAACCACTTATTACTTCCAGTACTACTGTTCGGCGAAGTTGCCTCAAGAAAGTGTCCGATGTCAATAGCCGCGTTGACCGTGCAACGGTCAGCATGAGTGCATGTAGTCCGCATGTATTTAGCTGCCAATGTCGCTATTGACTGCGACCACTCGGTAAACTGTCAAGAAATAAAAGATTAGATTTCCTGCACTCCTGTTGTGGCAATTTGGCAGAGAGTAAACGGATCTGAAGGCGGCCTTTAAGGCCACAAAATCATTGAAACACACGTCATGATCAGGAATTTGAAAGGATTGTTTCACAGTTTGAGAGATCATAGGGATCTGATTTTGGCCCAGGAGAACGGGGATCGTCATGGCGAAATACAAGGTAGTGTAGGTTACCGATAGGTTACACCCAATATTCTTCGCGCGTTTTGTTGTTCCAAAACCGGCGCGTTTGTTACATATACCTGATCGCTTGTACTTGATGGCCCTTGTCCTCCTTCTGTCCTTTTGTTTCTTCCCCTCATGCCTGACTCGACCGCAGCAAAGAAGCCTGCCGCCGCCGCAGCCCCCGCCCCCAGAAAGGTCCGCTTCAATGTCGGCACCCAATACCAGGTCCTCGACGTCGTCGGTGAGGGTGCATACGGCATCGTCTGCTCCGCCGTCCATCGGCCCAGTGGGCGCAAGGTCGCGATCAAGAAGATCGCGCCCTTTGAGCACTCTATGTTCTGTCTTCGCACCCTCCGTGAGCTTAAGCTCCTCAAATTCCTCTCCGAGGCTGGTGTCAGTGAAAACGTGCGTTTACCATGTTTTTTCATCGACCTTCGTCAATTTCTCATTTTTATGTCTTATAGATCATCTCTATTCTCGACATTATCAAGCCCCCTTCCATAGATGCCTTCAAGGAGGTCTATCGTGCGTCGTTGCCAGCGGTGGTCACCCTGCCAAGGCTCACCATATGTTTTCAGTGATTCAAGAGCTGATGGAGACGGACATGCACCGGGTCATTCGTACCCAAGATCTATCCGACGACCACGCACAGTACTTCATCTACCAGACGTTGCGCGCTCTTAAGGCGCTCCATTCCGCCGATGTTATCCATCGCGACCTCAAACCCTCTAATCTCCTCCTCAATGCGAACTGCGATCTCAAGGTCTGCGACTTTGGTCTCGCACGATCCGTCAAGACCGCAGAGCCGTCGGGGACTGAGACGGGTTTCATGACTGAATACGTGGCTACGCGGTGGTACCGTGCGCCCGAAATCATGCTTACTTTCAAGCAATACACAAAAGTCCGTCCAGCTATTGTTCTTATTGTCTGGGTACTAAACAAAATTGGACTCGTAGGCTATAGATGTGTGGTCCGTGGGCTGTATTCTTGCCGAAATGTTGTCGGGCAAGCCGCTGTTCCCTGGACGCGACTACCACCACCAGCTGACGCTCATCCTCGACGTACTCGGTACGCCGACGCTCGATGAATTTTACGCGATTACCACTCGCCGGTCTCGCGATTACATTCGCGCTTTGCCTTTCCGGAAACGGCGTCCATTTGCGACACTTTTCCCGAACGCAAACCCACTGGCGATTGACTTCCTCACGAAGACCCTTGTCAGTACCGTTTTACTTCACTATTCCTCCGCGTGTTAACTTACACGGGCATAAAAGACCTTTGACCCCAAGAAAC
The DNA here is from genome assembly GCA_037176885.1 of Favolaschia claudopus. Classification (NCBI taxonomy): domain Eukaryota; kingdom Fungi; phylum Basidiomycota; class Agaricomycetes; order Agaricales; family Mycenaceae; genus Favolaschia; species Favolaschia claudopus. The sequence goes on along the minus strand of JAWWNJ010000011.1, from coordinate 1,264,038 downwards.
GCATAACATGCGAGGACGCACTGGCACACCCGTATCTGGAAGCATACGTATGTCATCTCGGCCCCCGCCGCTTAGTTCCACTCGCTTACCGGGGATGATTCCCGTTGCAGCACGACCCGGACGATGAGCCTGTCGCGCCGCCACTCGACCCCGAGTTCTTCGAATTCGACTGTGAGTAACCTGGTTACCCGCCCCGCGGATTCACTAACGGCGGTGGTAGTACACAAGGATGATATCAGTCGCGAGCAGTTGAAGGAGCTGCTCTACGAGGAGGTGCGAATCTCCATCTTCACTGATTACTATGCGTCTGATCAACGACACCAGATCATGTCCTTCAACCCGGCACCAATCACAGCATAGGTCTGGGATGTAGCGGGAGAGGCTGATGCGTCAGTCATCTTTCATACATTCGGCATGGAATCTGCAAAAGCTGACTGTGTTCTTGGCGTATTCTCATCCTTTATTGGGATACAGCGCACACGCAGGACGAATTTTATTGACCTCACACTCCGCCGGCATGACACGTCTTTTCTCGTCTCCGCTTCCGTTGTGTTGTTCTCCATTGCTTCAGTCGGCCTCTCTTGCAGAAGGCAACCACGCATCTGGCTATGCTCTTCTTGTACCCCCTTCGCACTTATCGTCGCTTGTTCTGACTCTGTCGCCGTATCCTCGCTCTGTGTATATAACTCACCACCACCACTACCACCACCCCAACCATTCACGACCAAATCAACCACATTTTTACTTGACGCAACACATTAGTTATGCCACTACGATCTGTTTAGGATGTATGTACTGGTGTATAGAAGAAGGGAGGAAAGCAAATGAAATACAATTTTTTCAAGGGATCCGATTATCCAGACCTGCAGCTACCTACGATGAACTTTTTCAGATTCGGTGTCTGACTGGAGACGTGGACCACATTGATCGTCCATGTTGAGTGAATAAGCTGGCAACATTTTTCAGGCTTGTTATAGCGTCCGTCAGGAGTTTAGACTTTGCCAATGCAATCGAAGGTGTTCCGCCGCCTATAGCAATCTTGCGGACCCAAAACAGCGTTCCCCAAATATTAATTCATTCTCGATTTGAACCCGACCTCCACCATCAAGCTATTCATGATCTAGATTCTACAGGGCAATTGACATCGAGCATGAAGCATCCTATCTGAACAGAAGTCAGTAAAGATAACTCCCAAAGAAAATTCGAGGGTATTCTTACAATATCCGATCTCTCAATCAAGACGTGGCGTACGCGGAACTGCTAGATATGAGTTCGTCCGCTCTGTAAGATTCTGACGAGGAAACTGGGCTTCTTGGCGCTTGGCCATAGTTCGCGGGTAACGAGGTATGCGTCGGGATTCTGAGATCCGCGAGCGATGAGACATGTTCGAAGTGAACAGGACGATTTCATTGAGGGACCTGAGAACAAAGAATATTCCTCCACGGCAGTCGTGCGGTGTATGATCATCCTACGATGGAGGCTTTTGACGGGTGTAAGAGCCACTAGATCCAAGTAGAAACTGCCTCCTTGCATTGATTTAATTCGAGAGCCATTTGTCGATCTGGCCTCCTTGGCACTGGAAAGAGCGAGGGCTGAGAAGGGCTTCGAATCGTTGGATGCATTCATTGCCATAATTTCATTGGTCGAGCCAGACTTGGTATACATAGATAGACTCCAGATTCGGTGGCACAGTGGTGAAGGTTTGCCAACGATATCCCGAGGATCGCGATCAGTCTCCTTGCAATTCAAGTTCGCCAGATGTCAATTCAATCAACTTGAATCAAGGTTGTCCCCAAGTTGCTCCAGTCATGAAGCGGACTACTAGTAGCGGAGAGTAGCAGAGACGCGTCGACGTAGCAAGGTACGTACTTCAAGTTCTGCAGCAATTGTTTTATACTTATGATGGGTCAGAGCATTATTCTGTGACCACGGGGAACGAGACACGATGAGCGATGCGAAAACGTTGGCACGCGCTTCATGGAATCCCGACGATGGTGGAGGAAAGACCAAAGGAACTAAGCTTGGAAGGAAGAGAAATTTGAAAGCATGTGATCGCGGCATTCCCCGTCCAATCTTGTCGTTAACTTTTCTGATCGCAGGATCTTGCGCAGGACACCTCAGCTCGTCTTGGTACGTAGTGGGGTGCAAGTCCCCCTCAGCACACCTCGGATTAGATCTCATGATTTAGATTGACTGCTCTCCCCAGAGATTTTCGGTATGTATTCTTTAATCTTTCATTGGGGTGCGCACGGTCCTTTTCGTTTCGCGACTTCCGGTCTACATGGAAAACTATCGCAGGTCTCTACTCCGTTCCTGCCTACGGCGGAGAATGGTACGAAAGGAGGCTACTGCAATATCCCATCCCCACAGCACCCAATTACGAGATAACGATGAAGACACAGAAGCATCACCATGAGGTGTACAACGATGCCCCGTACCAAGATTTCCAGCGTGGTTTTCATCCTGAAAAATGGGACCCTGCCGTATGGATGACGCTTGCCTCAGAGCTCGACGCCGAATACGTTCTGTTGACCTCAAAACACCATGATGGGTACTGCCTATGGCCCACCTGGACCACTGGCTATCACACACATCGAGACGTTGTCGGCGACTTCAAAGCCGCTGCTCGTCGTGCGGGTAGAAAGTTCGGCCTGTATTATTCATGGTGGGAGTTCCGTCATGACGTCAATAGAGGAACGCCAGACGGCGAGTTATATCTACGCACCATGGTGTCCCAGGTCAAAGAGCTGTGCGACACATACGCACCCGAAATATGGTGGTTTGACGGTCACTGGGCTTTCAGAACTCAGCATGCTGTCGACGCTATCAATGAAGCTCTTGCCTACATCGTCTCCCGCACACCTAATGCGCAAATCAACGATCGCATAGGTGGGACACCGGAGACAGAAGCCGAGAAAACCAAAAGCCAGGATTACATGCCTCCTTATTGCACCTTCAGAGTGTACGGTGACCGAGCTATGCCTGAGACTGCGCCCAATGTCTTGTGGGAGCATATTGGTACGGTCGGCCCTCGGAGTTGGGGTAGGGACAAGATTCAGAAGCCGGAAGAGTATAAGAGTGGACAAGAGCTCTGGGAAGTCGAAAAAAAAGTCGAAGCGCTAGGCGGCAGGGTGTGCTGGAATTTTGGGCCAGATATGGACGGTTCTCTGTATGAATTGGAGGTTGATGCTTTGAAGGCGGTCGCAGAGTTGCGGCGCAAGAACAATGAAAGTTCAACGCCCGGGTGATTGTCCCGAACGCCAGATCTATCTTCATGTTGTTTTGTCTCTCGTCGACTTGTTGGGAATGAACGGGTATTTCACTTCGAAAAAGTATGTTTATCATCGTCAACCTGCGTTTGCGATGGTCGCGGCGCTCTAAACTGAGAGAAGCAACTCAAGAAAAATACATTGGTTTTCATAAAGAATACGGATCGATCTACAACTGCGAGTAATATGGTACAAACAGTTCTTCAAGTTCGTTTGATGTACACACATACATACTTGCTTTCCTTCTTTCCTTCACAACGTCCCCTGCTCTACCACCCTCCTTGCCCTTGTCCCTGCCCATACGGCGGATACCCACCCTGCCCTCCCGGGAACTGAGGCGGCGCCGGAGGCGACGAGTACGGATCCGCCCCGGGGAAGCTCGGCGCAGCCCCAGGGAATCCAGGTCCACCATGCGGCGCGCCAGCACCAGGATACCCGCCTGCACCTCCATACCCACCCGGCGGCGGTGGCGGGGGCGTGTCGTACCCACCAGGTCCACCAGGGAACGACGGCGCGGAACCAGGGAAGGAGGGAGGGGGACCAGACGGTGGGCCATACGACGGGTTATAGCCCCCGCCCCCACCATGCGGCATCGGGCTGCCCCCAGGCCCGGGCGGCGGCCCCGAAGGTGGATAGTAGGAGGAAGACTGCTCGCCGGGAAACGACGGGGCGGACGACCCATGACCATGATGCCCATGATCCCCTCCTCCTCTGTAGTACCCACCAGCATGCCCTTCACCCCCAGGGAATCCTTGACCACCAGAATGCCCTTCACCCCCAGGGAATCCATGACCACCAGAATGCCCTTCGCCCCCAGGGAACCCCTGACCACCCGGCATCTCCCTCCGCCCCCCACCTCCCCCTCCACCACCAAACATCGCCTGCGCAGTCGACGCACCCGGAATATGCTGCTGCGCATACCCAGCAATATTATGCTGGAACTGATGCGCCTGATTCGCCGCAAACGTCCCTTCCGCGGCCGGTGCACCTCCTTCACCCGCACGGCGCACGTTCTCATGGTTCTTCACCGCATTCTTCGTAAGCCGCTGTATGACAGTCTGCTTCCGCCCTCCCAGTTCGTTGACCCAGGTGTGCATATATTGCATCATCTCGCGCTGTATCTGCGACGAGTTGTTGTGGAAGTCCGGGTGGAACCTGGTGGAGAAAAATAGAGATTGAGCAGGGAATCGAGCGAGCGGCATTTGGGAGGGAGGGAACACATACAAGCACGAGAGCACATCTTGAGCAAGATGATGAGTATTGACGGAATTATCATCCCAGGCCTTGGCGACTAGCTTGACGGTGTGTTTCTACGAAACGCTCAGAGCATCGAGAAAAATCATATGAATTAATGACATACAACGATAATCTGGGCGATATTGCCAGCAGGTTCATTGAGGATGAGATTCTGTGAAGAAATGAGCGATGCTGAGAGTGCTATATGCGGAACACGAACGAAGTGATCCTTGCTCAAAAATGAGTGCGTCGGGTCCGACTGTGGAGGATAATCGTTGAGCTGTAAAACGACGAGTCCAAGGACACAAAACAAACTCACCGCACGGGGGTCATTGAAGACTTCATATTGATCTGCATTGTCGACGACCTCGGCCGAAACTGTAGACAGCTGGGACGTCGCGGTCTTCAACAGAGGCTTCAAGAACGGCTAATACGATATTCATGAATGAACATCATGAATTCGACGTGAGATTGGGTTGGTGTTACTTACCTCCAACGTGGTCAAGACGAAGACTGCGTGACGACAAATCAGCCACGGGAAGAGTTCAATGTCAAACCAGCGGCAGCAGACGTACCCGATATCGAATCCATAAGCTTTTCGATCAGTGAATTGAGTCCAGGAATCTTCTCTGTATTAACTTCAATTCAAAGCACATGCAGAACAGGAGTATGCAACATACCAATAGTCATCGATATTTTCTTGGCAACTAAAACGAGTCAATCAGCCAAAGGTTATTTTCTTTGGGTTAAATAAAATCAAACGCACTGGAATCCCTGAAACTCAAAACCTGCCAAAGAATCCCATGCAACTCCTGCGGCGTCATATCTTCAGGCCGCTTCCCGCCTTGGGACGGTCCAGCGCGAATTCGCTCGATTCCCTCCATCTCGCGAGACATTTCAGAGCCGGAACCACCCGGAATCGAGAACAGTAGGTCGCGCAGCACGGATCCGGGATTGGAGCCGGGACCGGAACGGGTCGAAGCCGAACGCGCTTTGTCGAGCTCCTTGTTCAGGTCGGTCACGGAGGCTTGACTCTGTGATAAAAGCAATTAGGATGGATGGGGTCGGCGGCGGTGTTCGCCGGTCAATGCTCTACTTACAAGATGGTCTCCTGCCTCTGAACACAAACACGGGCATTCAGTAATTGGGCGAAGGAAGAAGAAGTGACATTAACAAACCTCCTAACAGTGAGTGGGTAAAGTCACTACCACCGAAGGTTCCTACGATCTCCAATGAACGGATATTTCAGACTAAAACTGAATGAAACTGACCGGTGACAAGAGGAGCGACCCATTTTCCGTTCGGCGCCTGGATGCGCACTTGGTCGCCTACATGCAGGAATACTTCGTTGTGACCCATTGAAACCAGTGCGAGTTCACAGAAGTTGGAGTGGGCTGAGAAATCTTCCAGGGTGTGAAGCTGCCACGAGCCATGACTTTGAGCAAAGCGAGGTTACGATGAGAAGGGAGATGAGATACGAACAGCTTGTCCGAGAAGCCTAAAAGCTTCGTACTCGTCTTCCTTGCGACCACTTGATCGATACTGACGTCCGAGATGAATACATTGTTCTAGTGTACGACGCACGAGCGCCGTGGAAGTGTCCCAATGACCGGCCTCTGAATGAATTGCAATCGGTATTGAAGGTTATCTCCAAGCTGCGGAACATCGACATTACATACCGTTCGCGATATAGTTCTTCATTCCCGTGCGCGGATCTACTTCGAGCTCTCTTGGCTGCAAGATGAATAATAATTAGTTGGCGCATGGAAAGTATAGGACACTACGAACGTCGACTGGTCCGCGCAATTTGGGGTGGTATTGACGCGGATCCTCACCGGCGCCGTAGCCTTTGGGGTTATCGATGTGTTCAGTCTTGCCGGCGCGTATGCAGGTCAGGTTCGGGACAATGCTATCGGGGTTGTATGTACATACGGGGAGATAGACACCAAGACGTTCTTGAGTGACTTCGAATTCGGCTGTGGCGTATCCGTGGGCCTGGCGAATTATTGAGAAAGTGCTGTGGTGGATTGCGGGGAGAAGACGTACAAGGAAGCCGAGGACCATGCAGAGATTGATTATCGTCTGGCAAGGTTTTCAATGACCGTAGGAGAGGAGAAGTGGGTGGTTGCTCCTGACCTGGACCGGTACTTTCTTGAGGGTAGCAATATCTACGGCCTGGCTGTAATCGCGAAGCCAATTACTAGAGAATGCGCCAGGGTTAGGAATTGGTATTGAAGATGCGATGAGTTTTCCTACCCAAAGTATACCCGTTTGACGTCTAAGCCATTGAATTTGGAGCCCTTGGAGAGCATGCTGGCGAGTGCCCCAGTGGTTCCTTTCTTGACTAGTTCGGCAAGAATATCTTCCTACAGAACCCCTCTGTAAATAAAGCGCAAGTGCGACTGAGATGGCTTAAAGCACGCACGATATCTCCATGTCTGAAAGCCTTGCCCTCCATATACGCAAATCTAACGACATTACCGTGAGGATCGCAGCCATCGGCGGAGAGAATGAGCGCACGAAGGGATGTTACCCGCGCCAAACGCGTAGACTCCGTTCCCGGACAGGCATACGAAGAATAGGACGAGGAGAAAGAGGATGGCTATGTTGCTAGGCATGGTGGTTCGCTGGGAAGCGGGGCCACTTGCTGGATGGATAACTTATACGATAGTGCGAGAGGGCTGTGCGACCCGAAGTTGCACTGGACTGAGTTGAGTTGTTTGTCAAAAGTGGCACCTAGGAGCGTTGTAGGAGCCAGATGCGTCGACGATGAGATGTGTCGGCGCAGAGTGGTCGTCGTCGCAATCGATGGTGAACGCTGAGCCTAGAATTGTTCAGTCGGTGGCGCAAAGCAGAATGAATCTGATTCCGAGGGACGCGTGACGTCACTCATTCCAACCTTGTCCTCCTCCTCATCGACGCCAGCAGTGTCGCGCAAAGTAGCGTCGGCGAACAAAGCCTCGGCGGCTGGCTCTCAGTCTACACTCAAGCTATCTGACTTCCAGGCGCCTGGCAAGTCATTTTGGGAGAATTTTGAGCCTTCACACGACAAGCCGTCGCCCGAGTCGAGTCTAGTCCCCTTTGCTTCGAGCGCTTCATCTCGCCCAGTGGTCTCATCGACCACACACGCCTCAAACTATGGAAGACCACTCTTTGCCCACAACAACCGCCCACAAGCGGCGGGCACACTACAACGCCGTCAACCACTTCTACGCCCGACAGCTCATGGCTACCTCTTCGAGTTACGACTACTGGTGGCCTTACCCGCCCGCTGGTGCTACAACTACTACCCCAACCCCAGTCGCCACTCCTGAACCCACCACTACCCTGTACACTTCACCAGCACAAATATCTATTCCTACCCTCGCGATTTTTATTTCATCCGACTCTGCCTTCAGCTCATCCCTCAACAGCCTCAGTCCTACCACGTCAATCATCTCTTCTGCTTCTTCCGATTCTCCTTCCGCGAGTCCGTCCATAGTCTCCATCAGCGCCTTACCTGCGTCAAACACCTCCCTCCCCGCCAACGACCACCACAAACTCTCCATGGTCCCCAGCAGCAACCTCGTGTACATCGTCCCCATATGCGGAATCATCGGTCTCCTCATCGGTGGCTTCGCAACCTGGTGCGCTTATGGCTGTATCAATCGAAACGGACACGGACGCCGCCGAGCTCGCAAAAGCTACGGGACACTCGAAGTCGGGCCAGAATATGCACCTCCAAACCCCCATCCAGTCGAGGACGACGAAGACGACGAGGATGCGAAAGAGAAATCCGAACAACAAGGCGAGTGGGTCGGAGTCGAAAAGCGCCACCACCGAGAAGAGGAGAATGTCGAAGACAACCCAGAGGAGGAAGCAAGCGACGGCGAGGAACGCGGCGCCGAGACACAAGGCTTCCTGCACCCCGGTTCCGCCCAACCCCGATCCAATCGTCGCGCCAACTCTGACGCCTCTACTTTCACCGTCTCCCCCGCCACGCGCAAGAAGTCTACCCTCAATCATAATGCTCGACGAGGACCGTCACCCTCACCCTCCTCTCGCACATCTCTCTCCTTCTACCGCCAGGACAGCGCCGACGCCGTCCCCTGGGAATCCCTCCGCCACAAAAGCATCAAGCGCGGCATCCTCGAACGGCTACGCGAAGAAGAAGATGGCCACCACGCACATCCACATCCACATCCACAACCTGACAAAATCGACAAAGACAAAGAACGAATCACGCGCCGCCCCTGGCAAGCGCACGGCCGCACCGACTCAGACGTCCTTCTCGCCGACGCGCAAGCAAGCTTATCTCGCGCTTCTAGTGCCGCCTCCGCCGCGCTCTCGCGCGCGCTGTCGACCGTCACCATCAGCACTGCGCCGGGGTTCCGCATCCTGAGCGAGTCGCCGCAGCGGGAGCGCGGCGCGGAGGTGTTTAGGTGGCCGAGCGTCAATGTCAAGGAAGATAAGGATAGGTATACGGCGATGCCGGAGAGGAGTCGGAGTCGGAGTCCGGAGAAGGGAGGGGGCGGGGGCGGGGGGAGTCCTAGGAAGAAATATTCTGGGCGGGGGCAGAGTCCGACTAAGTACACGCCGCCTGGACGAGGACGACCGAACGCTGAAGCAAGGGGTGAAGACTATAGGAGCGTCCTTCCGCGAAGCCCGCCGCTGATTTCTAGCCCTGTTCTTGACCGCGATTTGTGCTTCACTAGTCCGATTCCGATGAGTCCACCGGGAGAGACGCCGGAGATGATGAGTTCGTTTGCTTCGTTTGGGGCGAAAGTTGCGGAGCGTGGACATGGACATAAGGAGGGTGGGTGGCGCTGATGGTCGTGGAATGGTATTAGCATAGTAAGAGGGAGGCGTAGGGCATCTTTGTACTGTACGAGGTTTTTATGGGATGAACTTTGCGCCATACGGTATCCTGAGTTCAGATGCCGGAAATCCCCACTCGCGAATGTTTATCGGAAATTATATTGATACTTTTACATCTCTTGCCAACTCTACCAACTCTACCCCCTCAAATAGCCTGCGTCCGTCCAGCCTCAGGAACATACCTCGCACGGAACTTCCATCTCCCATTCGGGTCGTAACATGCCTTATCCACCACCAAATACTCCGTGACGCGTTTGGGTACAGCAGGCACAGGTACGATTGTGTCCCCGCGCTTCGCCGGCTGCGGTGCAGCCAACGGCGCCGGGGTGTGTAGTGCTCGGCCTGCTTTGTCGTACATCTCCACGCTCTGTAATAAATGAAAAAATACACTTCAGCATTCAACAACAGATATACAGATGAGGGAATGAGGAATGAGGGTTGCAAATACGCGCCTGTTCGGTGTCGAAGCGCACGAGAGCTTGTATAGCGACTCTGCTGCCTGTCTCGGGCATGTGCTTGCTGAATTCACCGTCGCCGGCGCGCAGGGAGAGGATCCGCGTCGGGGTGACTTCGCGGTGGAAGGTCCAGCGGTAGAGCGTGCCTCGGGGCTTTTTTTCGGCTAGGGCAAGGACCTCGTCGGCGTAGGGAGGCATTGTGAGGTCTTGTATTCGTTTGGTGTTGCCTCTGTGTGTGTTTCGTTTAGCTGTACGTTCCACACAAGAGAAAGAGATGAGAGGAGTGTGTGTGTGAAAGCGTACTTCATGATGGCCTCGTTGAGGTGGAGGTATTGCTCGAGGACTTCTTGCCGCATTGTTGCGACCCATGCGTCGGATTTGAGGGATTGGGCTTGGAAGACGCGGAGGGAGAAAAGATATAGTGAGCGGAGCCAGCCCATGTTGGCGTCGATTTCGACTCCCGGGAAGGAATCCGCGACGGCGATGTGCCGCATTCTATGGGATATACCATCAGCATGCTTTGAGAGGTGTAGAGAAATGAATGAATGGAAGAGCTGACGAGAATGCATTTTTGCCGCTGTTTATTCTGTTCTTCCGGAATTGTCGCCACATATCGGGTATAGAGGAATACTCCCTCCAGGCTTTGAGACCGGCAGAGTATGGAATCATATGGTCTGCGAGGATACACTGTCTTCAGGACTGAGACTGCTGTAGAAATAAATTAAGCATACCGAGAAGCGGGAGCGTGATTACTGGCGGCGTCCGCCCTTCCCTCCGCATGAGCTCTCGTTGCAGCTCTACCTGCTCCACGAGCTTAATCTGCCTCTCCTCTTCACTCAGAGATTCATCCAACGCGATGGATTTTGAGTCTGCCACGTTCTGCTGTTGTTGCTGAGCAGTTGCTTCGCGTTTTTCCCAAGTCCGCTGTTGGGATGCTAGGATTCTGCCTTTTAAGTTGCCTCTAGGTGTAGGAGTAGGAGGGGGCGCAGGTTTCTTGAGTGGTGGTGGCTTTTTCTTGGACGCGGCCGAGGCATAGTGGCGGATTGACGCAGGAGCGCGTCGACACGAACGGAACATACAAATTCGGTGAGTTTGGTGGTGTTTGATTTCCGAGTCGCGTCTCTTTCCTTTCACCACCATGGCTGTCTGTTGAATTCTCCGTTCCCGTTCCCATACTTTAGCTAACTTGTTCTCTACAGCGCCAATCTCGCGGTCGTTCTTCTTCCTCTTCGCGCGCTGCACCCGCTCAAACTCGCACCGCAAGCACCGCAGCTGCCCCGGCCGGCTACAACTCTGCCCGTGCACCCGCCCCTCCCGCCGCCGCTCCTTCTGCAGCCTCCGCTGGCGCCGCCGACAAGCAGCCTGGTATGATCGCCCAAATGGCTGCTACCGCCGGGTCGGTGGCCATCGGTAGCACCATCGGCCATGGTCTCTCCAGTATGTTGTTCGGCGGCGGCGGAAACCAGGCCGCCGAGCAGGAGGCACCCCCGGCGCAGCAGCAGCAGCAGCGGGCGGGTATGAGCTGTGAAATCCCTGCAAAAGGTACGTGTGTTTTTGGTTTTGAGTGGATGTTAGGCTGACCCCAAATTTTTCTGTCAAGATTTCACGATGTGTCTGGAGAAAGCTGACATGCCGTCGTGTACCTACTACCTCGAGCAGCTCAAGGCTGTAAGTTGCGCTTCCCCTCTGTCTATACTAATCCTGATTCTGTTTTTCTTTTCCTAGTGCCAAGCAGCAGCCGCACCCTATTAGATTCGTGAAAGGGCTGGATATTGGTCAAATTACTCTCTCCATCTGTCGTATTGGTCAATAAACTTCCTCTCTCATTCTTCGTGCTTCCCTGCGGTTCACCTTCGAGAATTGTCTCTGCCTCGTCACCTTCGGCATGCTGACTCAGTTTACATCACGTCGAGCCCTCACACAGAATTGCTGTTGCGACCACATTATCTCTTCCATGGCTTCGAAGCCCATCACAATGAACCAGCGTTGGTGAAGAACAAAAAATACAAATGCGCGTACGCCGACGAAGTCTTAGGCTGCTGCGCGGCGCAATGTGTCCTTCAAAGCTCCGAATCCTCACCGAATGTCCCAGGCAAGCTCTGACTCTACTCTGTGTGGGACGGCAGACCTCGATTCAATTTTCTGCCACGCTCTCTATAAGCCGCTCGGTGATCCTCGTCGGGAGCGGAACTATTCAAGTCGTGGCTTGACGATCATGTTCAGCGGCTTGGAAACATGTGAACACTTTTCAAAGCTTTCTTGACTGAGCCTCCTCCGCACCGAGCAGGCATTAAGCGCTCCCATCATCATCGATATCTTCGCTCAATGTCCGTTGACGGTCGCTTGTTCTCCACTGTTCGTCTCCCATGTATTTCTAGCCTGCAAGGGGCGGTCGCCTCTTCTTGCCTTCTGCCACCATGAAGTTCGCCGTCGTATATCTATCCCTTTTCTCCACCTCGGCGCTGGCGATCTTCCAGGTGGACACCGTGTATGTGTCCTCCTCCGACGATACTTACGTCGAACAAACAATCCCTTCTGAATGTCATACCCGATTCTTATGTAGCACTCTACCTGCGCTGACCTGCGAGCCGGTTCTCATTCAATGGCAAGGTGGAGAAAGTACGTCAAAATTGCTTTCTTTGACTCTGTTTTATTTGATTTTGAGGCGGCTTCACGGAAGGGCCATGGACATTGGTGTGTATTTCTTGGATTCCGGTTCGCTGGTTTTTTACTCACACATGATCTTCCGTTCCGCACAGAGGTAATACGTCCAGTGGTTTTGATGATATTTCTCCCTCTCAAATCCATCCTCGCTAGTATCAAGAAAGACGACGGAAGCCTCGTTCAAAATGTGGGAAGTTTTGACGGACCGACATCGTTCCAGTGGCCTGCGGCCGTTGAGGCAGGTATGGAGTTACATAGCATTTACGCGGCGAGTATCTTGTTGATCTGATTTTTTAGGTACAGCTGTGTTTGCCCAAGTGCAAGATGCCACAGGGCGCGTTGCGACTAACGACGCTTTCGTTGTGAACCCGGGAAGTATGCTAGAGTTTTGTTTCGCATGTCTTGTGGCACTGCTAAAACCCTCGAAGAAGAAACGGACTGCCTATTACAATTGATTGCAAGCACTTCTTCTAGCGACGGAAGGTTGGTGTCTTCACTGTTTTGCACTGTGAAATAGCTGAGAACGTTGCCTGGTAGCATTGCCGGTTTACGCCCTACGATCTCCGCCTCAGTTGTCCCTCCGAGTCTCTCGTCAAGCGCTTCTCAGAGCTTACCGTCGTCCACCATCCTCACAAGCTCATCGACACTCATATCATCGACAGCGTCAGCTGGAAGCTCCTTAACTGGACTCGGAGAGATCCCGACATCCGGACCCGCTGAGAACTCGTCAATACCATCAGGAGGGGTAATTCCGACAACAGCGTCTAGCGGAAGCACATCCTCAGCGTCGACCATCCCTCCCACCACTCCTTCTTCAACCCGCAAGATATCTCGCGCCGGTTTGGCCTTTGCGATCCTCGTCCCTTGTCTCATACTTCTCCTTATCCTGGGTCTTTTGCTGCGCCATCGGCGCCGGCGTCGTATCGGGGCAATGTCTGCTCTAGGTATGTTCGTCTGATTAAACACATACGTACCTGTCAGCTAAAGAATATGTATGTATCTCTCATCCAGAAGCGCAACCGCACTGGTTCGACCAGGAGTTATATCGCGGTCGTCCATCTTCACCTCCCGATGCTGAACAACAATCGACGACTCGGAATATCGCTCGCATTGGCCGTCCCCAACTAAGCATCGTCCCGCCTGCTGTTGTTCGATCCCCGGATACCGCTGAAATCACTGCCACTGGCGGAACGCCGGTCACCGTCACGGAGTTGTCCAGCGCACTCCATTTGTACGGACAGCCCTTTGCCATCGCGAGCTCTTCCGAACGGTACCTGAAGGGTCTACACTCTCAGATCGATGCCCTTCGCGCGGAGAACCGGCGCTTGGCGAGCCTGGCAACCTCGCCTGATGATAATGTGCCGCCTCCGGCGTATTCATAACTTGTTACTAAAAAATCGGAAGTGAGCCACAAATTGTATACTCAGTGTTTGGTGTATCTCAGGTCTAATTACATGTACGTGTTTCTCGTAGGTTTTGTTTCCACTCAAGGCTATATATCGGCATGGTTTGTACGTTCAAGGCCCGATGTGGTCATCGTTGAAGGCGCTTGGACCGTTCTCCTAATCTTATCTTATCAATACGTAAATGTGGGTCCGTCTTATCGGCGATTAGGGTCAATGCGCCCTGATTCCAACTTGAACCTGGCCACAACAATTTTTTTACCGTATTACGCTGCGAGATGCCCGCAGCCTCCGAACAGCAACAGATATCGGTCTCGAAACTCGACGCATTTTTGCGGGTTTCCATGCCCAAATTTCCTGTACCTGGACCGATCGCTCTCCAGTAGATTTCATTTCACGAATCTGAAGCCAGAAGAAACAGACAGACGTGGCCACTCCCTTGGTAGTGTAATCACACCATGTTATGTGCAATTTTTTGTCCCCTCGTTGACCTCTGCGGGAGTTATGTAACGTTCTTTTGGTTCTGATATTCGCACGCGACTCAACCAACATCTCCGGAGTCCGCAGGGTCGGCGCCATAGAAATCAAGCAAATTTAGACGTAGGCAAGCTCAGCTGCTTCCCATTCATGTATCCTCCCAGAATACTTACTCGGGAGAGCACTGTTCAATAATGCGGCGTAACAAGATTGATTGGGATGAACGGAAGGACGTCACTTGATCATGAAGAGGTGAGGCAAGGATACAGATATCAAGCAGGTTGGTTACAGGACTTGGTTTAGCCAAGTTCAACTGCGTTCGGGTGCTTCCAGGTGCTTCCGGCAGTCGCGGCATGACCGAATACCAATACACTTACTTGTATTAGTCTCGGAAACCCAGACGTTCCACTGTAATCCTTGTAGCCGGAGGTCTTTCCGTATATAGACAATGCAAGACATTTCTGACAGCTGATTGATTTTTGGAGCCTGGGAGAATTTTTTGACAGTGGAACGTCTGGGCCGGTCGATGTGTAAACTTCTGTATATACTCCTTGAAAAATATCGCAGAATAAAATCTACGAGTAATCTCCTGAGTTGACATATCCAAGGTCACCCATTCTTGAGGAAAGCCATCCCTCATCATCTTGAGACATTCCAGGAGGCTTCCGGCCAGGAGCGACGCGTCCAAGACGCATCGACGCGCAGATGAGGGGATAATCTGAGAGTGATGGTAGGTGGGTACACATCGACCGGCCCAGACGTTCCACTGTCAAAAAATTCTCCCAGGCTCCAAAAATCAATCAGCTGTCAGAAATGTCTTGCATTGTCTATATACGGAAAGACCTCCGGCTACAAGGATTACAGTGGAACGTCTGGGTTTCCGAGACTAACTTGTATTACATAGCTCGCGGGATGCGTATCGCTGTGCGAGTCAGCGACGCGTCGCGACCTCGCTCGTTGTCGCTTGAGGTCATTGCTGCTGACATTTCGGGCCTGTAAACATCGGACACCTCTCCGCTTTTCACTCGCCTTTTATCCGAAAATTGACAAAGTTCAGCTTGCGATAGAGGCAGGAAGGCGGGATTCTTTGCCTGCTGGGGAACCACGTCCGCTTCTGTATGATCTTGAACAACACCAGGTGGATCGTGGTTGTAGTGGTCCTGGAAGAAAAGTTTGTAACAGATCAAAAGTCCCAGCGATCAAATCCAACTTGGTAGATCAAATGGAGATATTACTGCGGTTCAACGTACCTGCATACGCGGAAGACTCGAGGTGTCCTAAATGGCCTTTGGGATGAATCCCAGCGCCTATCTGCAGGGTATAGGCCGTGTTGTGGCCGGTCGTGTGCCGCATTGTATGAGCGAATGGTTGGCTCTAAAATGAATGGCACGTCAATCATTCTCGATCCGTTGGTGCCTCGGAAAGGGATGCGATAGGTTGGTTGACTCTTCGCTTGATGCCAAGCTCCCTCCTCCTTCACAAGCTAGGCCTCAGACCAGCCATTTATACTGCCTCTGAGCCAACTCTGAGCACAAACCGGAGGGTCATGGCGTCGTCTTAGGAATTATTTGCAGCGTTGATAACGGACCAGTGACAACGGTGTCGGAGAATTCTTAATCTGTCTCGGCACAAGAGCAACTAATGACATAAGGTGAACCTGGTAATTGGGACCGACGGCACACGACCTACGGTAAGTACAGCCTGCTTGGTCCTTTTGCGTGACGAATTGGCTTACTCCACCCTTTAAACCGATAAGCCCCGAGTTGCAAGTCCCGTCCACCGTCGACTCCCTCTCAACATGTCGTCCTTCGGAGCCTTCGCAGAGCCCGCCATCGTCCTCTCCATCCTCACTGCCGGCGTCGTCCTCAACAGGCGTCGGGATCACGATGCCTCATCTCCGCTATCCTCGAGTTCCGAGCCTTTGCTCGCCACAGGCGACTCGCTTTTCCGAGATCGAGAGGTCTTTGGTCGTACCGTTCGCTCGCGCAACACGGCGGTGTGGCGTAACACGCGCGTCTCGCGTTTCCTTCGCCGTTTCCCGTTCCTGGTAGAAGTCTGGTACTGGCTTCTTGTATATTGGACATACCAACTCGCCCGTGCTTTTACCGCCGTCACCCTCAAGGACGACACGCTTGCGGTGTCTCGCGAGGTAGGCCCGCACTAACCTTGGATATCTCGTTTCTGACCCGTCGTCGATAGCATGCGCTTTCCTTGATCCACCTCGAGCAGAAGCTCGGCGTCTTCGTCGAGCCCGCAGTTCAGGGCTATGTCCTCGCCCGACCAGCCTTGCTCGGCGCCCTGAACCGTATCTACAGCTTCATTCACATACCTGGAACGATTACCTTCCTGGCGTGGCTATATGCCGTTGCGCCGCAGCAATTATTTGAGGCCCGCCGCCGCACCCTCGCCGTCTCCAACTTGATGGCCTTTGTAGTCTTTACCTTATGGCCATGCATGCCACCGCGGTTGCTTCCCCCTTCCGATGGGTTCCACTTTGTCGATACCGTGCACACGGGCGAAGTCGCCAGTGTCTGGACCACAAACAAATTCTGCAACCAACTGGCAGCCATGCCCTCCCTACACTTTGGTTACAGCTTCGTTATCGGACTCACCGTCGCGACGCTGCCCTCGTTCTCGCAGTCCCGCTTGCTTACCCTCGGCAAATGGGTGCTTGGAATGTCGTACCCGACGCTCATCCTTGTCGCTATTGTTTCGACTGCAAACCACTACGTGCTGGATGCCGCAGCAGGTTTCGTGGTCGCTAGCATTGCGTGGAATATCAACGGAGTTCTGAAAAGCCTACTTGTAGTTGAAGACAGCTTCTTCTATCTGTTGCATGTCCACAAACCGCGGAGCGCAGAGGACAAGGGCAATGGGAAACTGTTCAGTCCCGTTCTCGAAATGGAAGAGACTGAATGGCGCCGAGCATAGCCGGGAGGTCGTGGGTTATAGGTCGCGTTTCGATATTCAGCTATACCAGGCAGTGGGAATGTTACCTCGACGCACTTACCTTGGCTTGATACTATATAAATTTACGACCACCTGTTACTCTGTAGGAAAATTATGTAGACACGCTCAGTCCTTATTTGATAATTGGAGGGGGGATACCTCGCATATTTTTAGCGCTCTATAATAAACGCTCACAGTTGGAGCTCCAAGAGATGAGGAGCAGCTCTCGTCTCCAAGCTTTCCACCCTTGAAGGAATGTTGAATATTGAAGGCCACCATCGTTGACGGTAACGCTGACCAGAAATTACCTCTTCCCGTACCTTGTCTTTGAATATACTCTTCGAACATCTTGGATCCAGTACGAAAGGTCCATATACGAAGCAACCAGGAGGTTACCTCTGTTCCTACCGTTTGATGCCGTTAAACGTTCAGCGCCGCCCTCAAGGCCGGAACTGTGATGGCGCATCACGTTCCGGGTATCTCGGACTTCCATTACCGTTTGATGCGCTAAATGTTCCGCGCTGCCGTGGCGCATCAGTTCCGGGCATCTCGGACTTTCCTCACAAACCGTTGAAAACGCTGTTTGGGACAACGGTGACACTGAAGACGACAGCAAGCGATCCGATCCTAGAGCTCTTTTGGAAGCTGCCCACGACAGTCAAGCTTCATAGGGGATCCGGACCGTGAGCATTGTTTTTGAACCGTGCAACTTGACTTCCGGGTCCTTCAACTTGAAAATCGAACTTTGAGATCTTGGAAGGTCGTCTTTGCGGTAGCGCCAGTGTTCGGAAGGGAGAAAGAGAAAGAGGGATCAAAAAAGGAGCGAGACTGTTTAAGAGGTCGCCAAATCAGCGCCCTCCATGCATTACAAGCGACTGTTTACGTTTTTCTCGCGCCCCGCGTGTTAATCCAACTCTTGCGCAGTCTACTCCATAGGTGCATAGGCATGCAAAAGAAATTGCTTAGAAAGGCTCTATGCCTTTGGACCCTTCATCCTGAAGCCTGGCTGATTTTTTATCTCATTTTTGCACAATGCAGACGCAGGTCATCAGCAAATTTACTCCTCCCAAATTAGGTCGAGCCGCTTTGTCCTTGGCCGTGAGGTTGCGGGGCGCAGTACAACGGCCAATCAAGGCCGCGATATAGGCCCGACCCGTTCACCTTCGGGCTGGGCAGTTGCAACAGGATAATCTAGAAACCGCTAATAGCTTCTGGCTCTGTCCTTCGGAACATGATCCAATTCCAAAATTTCCGTCTCTTCATGTACAGTATGTTACAGGATTTTAGAAATACATACATGGAAGCGTGTATCAGCACCCGCAAATTACTAGTAATACATATATGTCCAGTTGAAATCGCAAAAACCCTATGATGAACAATAAACGCTTATGCCCCAGGTGAATATTCAGAGGTTGCATATGGTTGGATTTCTGCTGCTGAAATCTCTTGCTTTTGATTCTCGACACCTTGTAACTCGTGTGACCTCCGTTCTGCTAGCTCACAGCAAAGTTTGGCCGTTTCAATCGACGTCAGCTCTCTAACATTCAAAGAGAGACTGCCAGCGACTTGTTTGCCCACGGAATTTGTGCCCATGGCGCTATGCAGTGGCAATTCTATATCTGGAACAAGTTCCGGTCAGTTCGCGACTTGTCATTGGGCACTGGGGGGACGAACTTGTGAGGAACGTATTGCCACCTTGCATTTTGAGAAGGGTGCTCAACGGATACGGATCGGTTATGGCGAGACAGGAAGTGGTAGGTTTGGGCCAGATCGAGCGGTGCTTAACCTCAAACACGACCTCTGAGTTCTCGTGGATTCTCATCCTAAACAGTTCCGTGAGCGATCGCACATCGATTACACTCCGATGCTTACGGTGATAAATTTTGCTGCCATGTGGGATTTTGGCCCTTCACAATGCTCGTCTTCAAGTTCCCCTTCGTATCGGAGATCTTGACGCTGACAAACGCAGTGTGCGTCTTCTGCGAACGTTTAGTGTTTGGAAGGGCGGTGGCAGCGTCGACTGTTAGCAAGGTGAGTGGCAAGAAATATAATAAATAGGAGCGCACGCACTGTGAAATTGAATGCGCTTGGAATAAATTTTGCTGACGGTTTCGGAGGTGGCAGACATAATGCGTAGCAAGAGAGTAAGTGAACTGTGAGGTTAATGGGAGTGGTGAGAAACAGCAGTGAAGGATTGCGGGTTAAATAGCACACGGCAGGGTGGGACTCCGGTGTGCGAAAGCTGTGCACGTCATTGAACCCAAAATGGCCGACGATACAGCTTTCGGATCCTTCGATTCTTGGCTGCTCCGCACGCTGACTAGATGCTCGGCCCACTGCAGGAGGCCTGCCAGTGCTGTCGAGCTGTGCGATCAACTTGGCATGAGGTCTCAGCAATGCAAAGTAGAAAACCGGGTCATGGCCACACAGGAGGAGAAGGGGTCGGCGTGCGCTGCGGAGCGGACACAGATCCAATATGGGTACCCGCTGCTGCCCAGGGGATGGATGTTTGAGCACGGTTAACCATTGGATGGCAGAAGTAGAAGCTAGTGAAAGTTCAAGAAATTCGGGGAACGCCAGTGGAACGCCGCAGGTGACCAGACAGGCATGAGTCAACTTGACACAGTCAGCGTCGGTCGGAAGCCTTGAGCGAAAAGAAAGCTGTGAGCATCCACAAGTCATCGGCTGGGCAGGGCTTTCGAGGGATAGCTTGAGGGTGATCATGAGAATGAACGTGGTGTGCGTCCGGCGCCATCACTCTGACGCCATGGAAGAAAGATGAATCTCAAGGCGAAAACGCCATTGCGTTGCACTAGCGGGTCGTACTTACACGCACGGTCATTCATCTAATGTATCATCCAATTCAGGCAGGAAGATTGTTACGATACACGCGCAGTTGTGCTGTATTCGCCATCGAAATCATCAGTGCCTTGGTGAAGCGCGCGTTCCCGCGAAGATGGTCATTCCAACGAAACATATAGCTGAAGCCATGAGAATTCCCTGTGACAAGGAGTCAGAGAGAGTGCCCCACTCGTAGAGAAGAGAGAAATTACCGCAGAGAAGGCGACGGGACGGATCCAGATGAAGCTCGAAGTGAGGAGGGCTCCTTGAATAGGGGCAGAACCAAGTACTCCAAAACTCCCCAGCGCCAGTGCAATCCCGGTCCGGGCACTAAAGGTCAAAGCATCAGGTGCAAGTACTACATAAATGGATCACTTATACGTACCCGACTTCGTCGGCGCTGCGAGCTAGGGACGCGAGACAAGCAATAGACAAGGCAAGCCCTGCGTGTCATGCATCATCGTCAAACCAGACATAAGGAAATATCAAGAGTAACTCACAAGCACCAGAAAAGATACCGTAAAGAATACTGACGAGGATGAGAGTCGCGGAATTGTGTCTGTGCAATGTCAGCGCCAGTGAACACGTATGCTGGGGTATATCTCACACTCCGAGAACGGCCCAGATCGTTCCTGCGGTGACAAGCGTACAGCCGAGCTGCAGATAGAAGGGGCCTGAGAAGGACAAATGAGAAGAGTCATCAAGCTGGTCGGGGTTCGAACGAACCATAAATATCCGCCAGATAATTAGCAGCTACACGGCCAAATCCGCCTGCCCCATTTATGATGGCAATCTTGAAAGAAATCAGTATACCGCAAACCCCAGACATAGCGAGCTTACAGAATAGAAAGCGAGATCTCGTCCGACTGAATGCTGAAGAGCGAATAGTTGCATGTAAATCACTGCATGCATCCACACAAGTCAAGCGAATGATTCAGCCACAATATGTGCGACCTACCAGGAAAATACACGCCAGCAGTCGACAAGAGAGTTCTGTCAGGTTCAATGTCAGGTTGAAACGTAAATGGTCGATCTCTGGCTGACCCCAGAATTGCGCACAAATACGCGCGATCCGCGAAAAAACTCTTGACGTCTGGCACAGCGCGGGCGGGCCGTGGACGAGTGCGCATCATGGCGTTTCCGACCACAAGGCAGCCGAGAACGACATACCCCGACGCGCGCACAGTGCTAGCAAAACCGATCTTGGGGAGAAGATGACTGCGGGGAGTCAGTGCATGAGATGCAATAGCAGATGGGATGTTCACTTGATCACTACATGGACATCGTCTTCGATTCCATGCTCAGTGGGGGGAAACACGCACTTATTGGGAAAACTGTCGAGCCAGCTGAAGATCCGCTGAGGACGATACCCGTCGCTAGGGCACGTCTTTTCGCGAAATGATGGGAGGATATCCCTGACCAAAGACATAGGGTCGGCATCCAGAGCGATATGACAACTACTCACCACAAGCCGGGACAAAGGTCAGACCAAGACCGATCCCCATCCCAAGCCCTTGGCTAAACAACTATGTATAGGATCACAAACGCGATTAGGTGTCCGCATACCTGAGAAATATCTGTGAACGACAGGTCAGACGCTGTCGAGTTCAAAATATGTGACGGACTTGGTAGTACTGAAAGGGCTTCGCAAGGGAAAGCATGAAAAGCCTGGTAGAGTTGTAGTTGAAGTTGTCACACAATTTCAGTACGTATAAAACTGACGAAAAAGTGAAAATGACCCCGCCAGAGATTTGGAGCATATGAAAATGGCCGTCGTCCAACAATTTGCCAGAGACGATGCCGAGGGCAAAAGGCATCATGAGCTGGAAGCTACCAATCCATCTGTGGGTCATCTCAGTAGTGGAACGTGAACGAATATTGTAACCAGCGCACGCGATACTGCTAGTGGAGTGGTTTGCAAGATATTCCAACGCATAGAACGCTACAGGTTGGTTATAATTCACGCAAAACCTCGCATGTAACAAGCTTACTCTCGTAAACTCCAAAAGAATAGAGATATCTAGCGGGGGGAGCCGTGAGCATGCCATGTCGAGGAGGCAGCAAAAGCATTCATCTACCCGAATGTGCTGAATAAGACGAGCCACCTGAGAAATGGAGATTCATTCGAAGTTGAGAGTGTAGGAGGACGCGAGGCTCACGCTCCGGCAATTGTCATCCACGCTGTGAGTCCACCATCGGGGACGCTCGAAGAATCGGGTGCGGGGGTTGAGGGCGGGGATCGATCAACGCTAAGTCGGCCGTATTTTTCATCAGGAGGGCGACGTGGAAGAAGTTCCACATCCGATGCTGGAGACATCTCAATTGCTGCAAGTGATCTGACCTATCGAGGGGGAAAGAGGTTAAGAAACGAGGCCGAGACGCTGCCAAGCGTAAACGATAGCTGGATTGAAAAACGTGCTTCGGTTTTGTCTCCTCGAAGGTCGAAAAAGTCGAAAAAGAGTGGAGCCTTGACTTGCAAAAGCCGAGAACAATTTTATACATAGGTAGGGCGCGGAGATTCAGGCATGGTAGATCTTGGCAAAACAGATACAAGCACCCCAATACTTCCGAAACAAGCGCCGAATGTCCAGCACCAGAGCGATTTCCGTCGAATCTAAGTTAGCAGGAGGTCCAAACCTGCCCAGTGTTGACACCACGGTCTGAGTAAAACAAACCCCTCCAAGACACTTGCTGGCCGGTCGAGAAACGGGCCACGCGCTGAGTAGTCTTCCTGCCTCGTCAAGCTCCTACGATCTACCCTATAGTAGGTATCCGAACAGAGCAGCTCTTTGAATAGCCAGAATGCTTCCGCAGGTGATACGCGAGGGTACAATGAAGTAGCGTGGAGTCGGTGGGATTCGGAGCCCGTATCGACACTGGCAAACTGAGAAATCACAGCTGTCGAACGCCTACTACGCAAGTCGTGGATTTTCCGAATACGGGTCCTAGTAAAGGGTTACCAGCCGATACGATTGACGGCGGATGCAGAAACGATGCAGAGCAGTTCAAAAGCATGTCAATTTGTGCTGGCGAGGCCAATTTTGGTCGATATCAGCCCGCTCCTCCACTAGGTCCTTGAGGAGACGAGTTTTCATGAAGATTCCAAGAGAGATGAGCGTGGGAATTGACCCCAATTATGGTAACTGTATATTGATCTCTTATCAGAACGCGCGCTAATTATGGGCGCTTGAAGGTGTGGGTGTCGTGAAGGAGAAAAAAATATTACGGTGGTCCGTCGAGGAGCAAATATCTAGTGAGTTAATACAAGCAACACCACTCACGATATGACTATGCACGCAGCCGGGGCGAATTCAAACGTTAACCGCCGTTGTCAGTGCGGCCGAAGAGGGTTTGTGGGTGCTGAAAACGACCGCGTCGACGAACCCGTACCTACGAAGACTGGACTAAATTCCCGTGGCACCTGTGAGCAAATTCTCAGCAGAATGCCGAGGACACCGGGTTGTTTGAAGATGGGACAATCTGGAGAGTGAGCGCACAATAAAGCGACGCTTCTATGCATTGAAATGCATAACGAGATGCTCCGCCCGAGCTAGTACTTACTTCACTCGCAGGCGATCTCAGATTCCGGGTTCGCCCCAGAGAATCCTCTGTACCGGCGGCAAAGCTTGCTTGACAGAAAAATACTGAAATCTTTGAAGGACTCCGATTTCCTTGAACTTGGTTCTCAAATGGTGCGACCCTGCAGAGGCCAGTCAAATGCGAGCTTCGAGAGGCAACTGCAGTGCGCCAGTAGATGATAAAGGGAGAGCGACTGAAGGGCGAATTGAATAGTGCAAGTCTTGTTTTCATCGCATCCATGGTACGGGACTGGCTTTCGAGATCGCAAGAAGAGACATAACCTCGAATGATCACGAAAGAAAAGAGAGAGTCGGGACATGGAGCTTAGACAAAGGATTCCACGATTGTAGTCGCTGAGCGAAGAGAAAATTTGGCAGTCTGTAAAGCACAGGAAGGGCGAAGCGACTCTAGCGGATTGTGAATATTTAGAATTCTTGAATTCGAATGAGAGCTATATAAAAGCAGGAGGATCTGTGCAACCAATATCGAGTATTAACTTGGTGTGAGAGTCCCGAGGCTAGCATAATAATTAAGAGTGGGTTCCAGGCGTAGAATAACCACGGATATGTGGGGATCAGAGAAATTCGAACGAACGGTACGTTACTTCAAAAGTCCAGGGGATGCGTGCTTGTACTGTACAATGACTGGTGTTACAAAGTTAGTTATTTGAGTATGCGGAAAGAGCGTAGATTTATGAATTTGTGCCAATACGCTTCACAACGGTCATCAGACCAGGAACGCCCTTGACTTTGTCGAGCGCAACAGGTCGATGCGGATCTGGACGGTCAGAACGCGTCGCGGAAGCGGTGTAGGATATCTAGGAATAGCCTTGTCACCCAAAGTAAGGAAATGTGATAGGGGCCATCGTACCTCGACCTTGAAGGTCCCGTTTGGACGATGTTTGGGTCCGCAGATAGTGCAGTTCCATCTGTATGAACGATGTGAGTCATTTATACAATGCCCAGCCCGACGGAGGGACGTACTTCTCGTCCACCAAAGCATTCGCACCGATGAGATCCGCTAAATCCAGCAGCGACTTGCGTGTGGCTCGTAGCAGCTGCGCAACATTTACCGCTCCGTCACATATAAAGACGTCGGTGTGCCGCAAGGGCTCGCGCGCCGTGCTCGTCGCGCCTTCCAGGACACCAGGGTGTGACTGAGGATCTTCGCCTGACAAAGATTCAATGTGCCATGGTTTGATCTGGTCATGAGCGCGTCGCATTTTAATGAATATGTTGGCGACATTGGCAATGCCCAGCGGTGTGCGCTTGGACGGTGAGTCTGGCGCTTGACTGAGTGGTTGACTAGACGGAGGGGGGGCGCTTTCGCTGCCACTCTGGGACCTAGAGAGGATTCGGGACAGCCGCTTCGACGGAGAGGGAATGGGGGAGGTGTCCGATCCTCCAGAACTGCGTTTGCGGAAAGGGCTCATGGTGGACGAGTAGAAAGAAGGGTTATAGACGAGCTACAACGTGTTAATTAGCTAAATTAAGGCCAAGCTCGTCAGGGTCTTTTGATCGCTCAGACTCAGAGACGGAAGCAAATTTTATCGAGCATCGGAGACGATTACAATCGTCTACATCGTCCAGCCTCAATGAACTATCTATGTGCTCCTTCCAGGCACCAGCAACACACCAATTTCGAGCAGACGAATTTTTTCGAGTTCACCTTTGCGTCAAAATATGCCATCAATGAGTCAGTTTGACATCGGCGCTTGGCATGCAGACCCGCGAAAGTATCGTTATCGAAGCCAAGAACAGTGAAGATGAGGGGTCTGCACAAATGCTTGAAAGGAAAAAAGACGAGCATTGTGGCATGTCGGGGTCCGCAGGCGGAATGTCAGGACTGCAACCTTGGCAACTCGGCATGAAGAATGCATCGCTGCAGAGTTGCTGCAGAGTGAGACAGACCGATTATGAGGCAACAACTTGCGTACAACTGCCAGTGCTCGAAAGCCATTTTGTTTTCCGAGTCCTGATGAAAAGAGGCTGTAAGATGAACCTTGGCAGTAATTTGGTCGAGTCCCGAATGCCACGGAAAGCGAATCCAGAGTCCACAGAAAGCGACTTGTGAGCGAGACTGCACGACGGCTCCGGACTTCGAATTACTGGGTAACCGGTCCGCAAAAGCGCGCCTTCCGATCTAGCTCTCAGGCGTCTCTACGACTCCGGGGGGAGAAGAAATCGCGACTGCACACGAATGGGTCAAAGATGAATAGAAATGGAAAGGGATGCGTGATTCGAGTCTTACAAACCTAAAGGCTACTTTGAGCACATGCATCGACAATGATCTTGCTCAGCACAAGAATGCTAGACCAGTATCCCCGTCTCTCTATGGATAACGCGCCATC
The DNA here is from genome assembly GCA_037176885.1 of Favolaschia claudopus. NCBI lineage: Eukaryota > Fungi > Basidiomycota > Agaricomycetes > Agaricales > Mycenaceae > Favolaschia > Favolaschia claudopus. The sequence goes on along the minus strand of JAWWNJ010000011.1, from coordinate 1,237,958 downwards.
TTCCTAAGATAGATCGGCTACCGGTCTACGAGATCCCCGGGAGAGTGACACCGTTTCCGAGACCGTGGGCTGATAGCAGTGGGAGAGGTACACGGGAGGTAGAGATGCGGACTTGTCCTCCATTTCAGTGAGGTGGAATTTAATCTTGGTTTGAGATCGGAGGTTGTACCACTGCCCGAAAGGGTCCACCGTACACACATGGCGAGGCTTTGTTTCGCGAATTTGTAACGGCTCGGGGTCGGACAAGGGTCGGAAACTTGAACGTCGCCGATAGGTTTGGCCAAACCAGGTAAGTTACTGTCAGCCTAAAAGTCCCGTTGCTGCAACGGTAAACCTGAACTTCGTCAAGGGTGTTGTATGACGTGGCGGCCAACAGAAAGTCAACAGTGAGAGCTGGACAAGAGCTGGAAGCCGAAATCGCGAATGGTTCCAGTCAAGCTGCGATTCGGCTTTATCGGCTCACTTCGGCCGGTAAACAATTTCCAACCAACAACTCACTCAAACATGATGCACAAGTCGGACGGACTACCAACGGACTACCCAGGACTACACTTGCTCCAGTCTAACTCGAAACTCTGGCTTGTTTTATACTCGGATTGATCTTGATCTTGAATGCCCCTTTTGCTTCTCCAACCGCCTCGGTTGGCATATTACAACGGTACAACGGCTCAGATTCCGAGTTGCCAACTAATCCAAAGTAAAACCTTCTGCGTCTTGAACCTAATCTGCTTTATCGTTTCCGTTACTTACCTGCTAGACCATGTCGGAACTTGTGTCACCGGTTGAAATACAGGCGACTTGTGGCCCCATCTCAACGTTGAACATTCAGATCTAAAGTTCCAGTGCCCCCTTTGTCTCGAATTATCTGAGCTATTGGCGACTGGCATATCGTTGAGCCTGCTGCGATCCCACCCTGACCGAACCAGTACTTCCATACTAAGAGGTAGCTGCTCTCAATTCAGCTTCGACTCTATTCTACCCCATCCCGTCCCAACCGATGCAAAACAGCCTATTTCAGAGGCTCATTTACCGTCTATTCCTAGCGATCACCAAAGAACGACCGCTGTTTATAGAACTTCTATCAAGTTCTAGGACTGCGCTGGGTACCGAGGTCCTATTTTCTCCTTCGTGGAGGTAACTACCTATTTTATTCAAGGCCAAGCGCGGAACACATGCGAGGAAATTGATTTTGTCTCTACATTGCAATCTTTTGATTCGGGAGACCGCTGTTAAATCATTGGTACGGTATCACCGTCTTGTTCTCTGAATGAACGAAATGACGCTGAAACTATTATCCATCTCCGTAGACATGCGTGGATGAGATTTTAATTGAACATCTCGAGACATTAGGCATCCCGCTTTGACATCTCGGAGTCAGAAAAATCCCCGACAAAACCGCGCGCGCCCAGGTTGAGACCGGTGCCTGATGATAAATTCTACAGTACCTTCATCTTACACGATTTATCGCGGCCGCAAACCACCCAAATGCGGGTCTGCCTCCTGAAAACGGTAACTACCATCACCTTCCGTTAAAAGTAATTTTGGAATCCCCACAAGGATACGGCTCCCATTGCTTCGCGGGTACTTGTGGACCTCCACGGATCAACACTGCATCGATATGTTTAACTTTTGTGTTCGGCTCCAGATCAAGTCAATTGCAAGTCTGAAGTCATTCTCTGTTCTTGTCTCTGTTGATTACTTCGTCTCGACAGCAATATTTCAATGGTAGCGCCGCGCCGCGGATATGGCCGACTCCGAATCTCATGGATCGCCAAGCTGAATTTCATGAAACCAAATGAAGCGGGAACAGTGTAACATTTAGAACTGAATGTAAAAATCGCCTCGACCGTTCATATGGCCGAGGATGCTTGCTACGCTTTGCTACGTAGCACAATTTGCAATTAATTGTATCCGAAGCCTACAGCCGAGCACAATGAAAAATTTGCTCCGGACCTGGAGGCTATGGTTGATCCGCTCCCTCGTCACATAAAGTAACCCATACACTGATACAGCCCACGGAGATGCGATTCCGCGTGCAATTGAAGAAAAAAAAAGAGATGAGCAGTGTCGTTGGGAAAAGATCAAGGAAAGGAAATGTTGGCGTCGCACACGCAAAGACAGTTTGTTTGCTCAAGAACCAGGTTTGGTGCGAACCATCAAGGCAGATGTATTCAAATAAACTGGGGGATTCCTACTTATGGAGAGTGCACTAGTCTAATCAAAGCTATAGCGCTAGACATTATAAGTCATTAAATAAATTTACTCTAATCAAGAAAAGCGAAAATGGTAACAAACGAATGTGGTAGTATGTGCGCCGGAAAGGATAGAAAGAGGCTTCTAATTGTGAGTGGCGGAAAGCAAGTAGGAATACAGTAGCAAAGGAGTGAAGGGTTCATGGTTCATGGTTAGGATACAGTGAAGACGCTTCTTTTGGGTTCTTGTCCGCAGAGGAGAAGAGTGGGGGTGGTGTTAATACAGCGGGGGTGCGCGGCATATCGCGGCGGTCGCAATAAGAATAGAGATCCATCCGGGAGTAAATTAGGGTTGAGAAGGTGGGGATCTGTAGCAATGAGTTAGTTAGGGTGAGGATCAAGTTCTGTTCATGAGGGGCGGCGTACCATCGATGTAAAATTATATCACTTCCGCAAAGGAAGAAGCTGCACGACGCGGCTGGCCTTGACAGCGGCACCAGATTTGCCAAAGTATCGCTCCGTCATGAAAGACCAGTGGAGACTCCTGGTGAATCCATGAGCATCATCCTGAGACGCAAAATGAGGAAGTCCGTACCCGACAATCCAGTCTGCAAGCCCGTCGACGTAGATGTCGACGTCCCTGTCGATCTCAGGGCCCCAGGATGGCAATGCAGCGCGATCCTCAATGAAGCGGTCAATGGACTGCTTGCACATCTCCCCGACAAAGTCGACGGCGGACTGCAGTTCCAGGTTCTGCTCGTTCATCACAACGGGAATCATGTTGTGGGTGTCGCCCTACAACGATGGTATTGAGTAAAATGATAACGGAGAGGTAGATGGACGCAATACCTTGGACTGTTCGACGTTGTACGAGAAGATATCCTGCGCCACAAAAGGTAAATCAACACGAGGTCGTACGAAGCGAAATGAAAAAGACATACATTCGACCACGTTACAAGGTCGTTCGCCGCTTCACCGAGGCTTGCAATGAGCGGGTGCTCCATGACCTCGTCGGGGAGGTCGAGGTTATTGGCGTATCTATTAAAAAAATTAATTATGGAAGTTATTTCGGGTGAGATGTGGAGATCATACTCGATGAGGACAAATGACGGCTTGCATCCTGTTAATATCTATCAGACACGACAAAGGATGATCGCACAGCACGGAATATATTCACCAGATGTGTCCCGACGGAGGGCGATGTAAGACTCGAGATCAGGTATCACTCCCGCGGTGCGATCCTGAGCTTGCTGGGTGACGCTTTGGAAGAAGAAATCGAAGGTCTCGATGAACTAGTAACGCATGAATTAGAGTGTGATCATAGTTAGAGGAGATAGACGTACTCTTTGCTGCGTCCCAGGTGAAGCCGTCAAGATCATCCGCTTGTAAAAGCTAGGCGAGAAAAAAATCAGCTTTCTATGAGATGTACATTGAGCAGCTACGCACTCTCTCGTCATCTTTCCGACGCGGGCAGGAGACTGGTAGGTGTGAGGGTGATAGAGGGAGTTCAACACGACGTCCGCGGTCGTGATCGTTGACTGGTCGTCCATATCATCCGAGAGGTTGTCGAGGTGGAAGAGATAGGTCAAAAAGTCGTTGCAGACGCGCAGGTGGGGAGCGGCAGCATGGGGGTAGCACATCGCGCTGAGGGTTCCAGCTTTGAGGCCATGGAACTTGTCGCGGACTTTGCCCTGGAGGTTGTCGCCCTTGAAGAGCCACTTTTTGGTTTCAGTAGTGATCTGCTTGCGGTGTCTGCTGATACGAATGTCGAAGGTGCAGTGGGACACAAGGTCAGGAATAATGAACTTTGTGGGAGTAGAGGTGGAAGCCATTGCTCAAAGAAAGCGAACTGGGCGAGAGAGTAGAATAGAAGGGGGAAAGCGAAAGAAGGGGAGAAGAAGGAATAGGATGAAGCAAGAACGCGTCGGATGAAGAACAAGAATGAGTTGGTGGTTTATATAGGGTCGCGCATTGAGTGATCGATTGGATCGGCATCCCGCCACTCCGAGAATGAACAAAGTTTTTTGTCGCGTAACTGCGCGTTGATGCTACGTTTGTGTACGTTTCCGCATAAACCCACCAACTCGGTGCCCAATTCGGGATTCCTGTGATACAAAATGTCACACTCACACTGCCCTGCGCCCGAACAACGAAACGGGAGCGTGACAAATCCTTGGAAAAATTGTCGACACAAGAGAATGGAGTGGTCGATGTGCGAAAGGCGCGCAACCATGGTTGTCGTAAAATATGTTTCGGCCAGTGATTGTTGTCGTATCGTCGGGCTCCGTCAGGGTTGGGCCGGGGTGAAGGCTTGAGCCATTGTCCCATGCATTTCGTCGGCTGTCGAGTCATTGCGTACCGCGGTGAGAATCCCGAATGGGTCTTTGGGCAAAAAATGAGACTGTTTCAGGTTTTGCTGCCCTGCCGAGCGAGGTGTATTGCCGGATATTCTTGCAAAAAGTTGAAGCCGCACAGCCCAATTGAGCGTTGAGTGTGCCATAGTCACTGTCTAGCCCAGCGGAAACCAGTATCAGTCTATCCAAGTTGCAACTATCAAGGCCAGTGATGCGTCGAAGGCGGGCGGCCATTCGCGGGTTTGCCTCCGTTATGTTCCCACGACTATTTACACGCCCGTCAACGGTGACTTCAGAGTCGCACCGCGCCCACGCGACTCGGCAAACAATCCCATTAGCACACCCATCCGCTTGCGGATCCTGCCAATTTTTCACGTCTAAAGCCTAACACCGTCTAACTCGATAGAAAGACCTGGGGCGCCTGGATCGCGGTTTTTTCGGTTCGATTCTATGCAGTTTTGTGGTACTCGGGCCCTTGCCCTTCCTTTCACCAACTCTCTACCCTGCGCCAAATTGAAATTGAAATTCCAGGCGCAGATCGCGTATACGTATGCACTGTACGTGTCATGTCGACGGGACTGGACAATGCGGATAAAGATTCATTTGATCCGGCTCCTCGTTGCAAAATTTCACGAGAGCACAACGAGAGTGGGAGCGCGGTTTTGTCGGTGCATTCGCCTACAAGAAAAGTTTTGCCGTGTAAAAAAACAGACAAAACTGCATTGGAATTGGAGTGATGAGAGGCCGTAGATATGCGTGGTGCCTAACAACCAATTGACTCGACTCCGCAAAGCCCACAGCCCATGGACCCTTGATGGACCTCAGAATGGAGGAGAGTGCGGGTCCACAGATCGCCAGGGCGCTGGCCAGGGCCAACAGGGAAACAGTCAATGAACACATCAAAATTCCCGCACCGAAGAACAAGTCAATGGCATTTCAATGCTCTCGTTATCAATTCTAAGTCGAGGTACGAGAGGTCTAAGCAACGGAAGAACGCGAAGTTCTAAGCATGACCATTGCTTGAAATAACTTGCGACCGAGTCAAGAATTGCAGACATGTATGAGAGATTGCACGACGCAAGAATAAATGCGGCTGGCAACCATGACCGACACGCATGCAATTGTATGAGGGGATTCTAGCAGTGCAAGTTTCTATGTTTGAGCCAATAACATGCAAGCGGCAGTTACATCTATTCTCATCGAGCACTGAATCAGCCTGATTGATAAGAGCCCAAGTGCCAGCGAAGCAGGAAGCTGTTATTGAGATTTGAAAGATACTGAAGACGAGACAAGGTTGTCCTGTAACTGACAAAGTGTGGAGAACATGTTGGAAGTCGTATGTTGGCGTCTAACACAGTCAAGAATGATTGAAGACTCGGAACAGAATCCCATCGGACGTGACATTCTGCCAGACTGCCAGAGAGAGCGTGAAAGGTACGAAGGCTGGAATACAATCTGAAAGTCCACAGCAATAAAGCCAGAATAGATAGTTCAATTAATGCCCAGAGTGATATCGAGGTTGAGTCCGAGTTGGGTTGTTTTGATGTGTGTATCATGCAAGGCTATGACATCTTCTGCGCGCTTTGCGCCTCCAAGTCCAAGTTCGAAATCGCTATCGCCGGGCGTCACCTAGCTCCTCCCCAAGCTCACCTTCATGCCACCAAATCGCATATTTGGCCCTCCTCCAGACGAATCCGCTCTTGACGACAGCCCTGACACCCCAGAGAGAAATCGCATACGCAAGTTCGTTGGGCGTCTTTCATTTGGGAACCTCAGCCAGCATCGCCCGAGCTTCGCGCGTTCGCGAAATAGCGGAGAAGATGGCGTCTCTGGAACTCCTCGCAATGAGAGACCACCGATTCCAAGTGTGGTGATGACCTCTGCGGAGGTGTACGCGACACCTTTACCTGTCTTGTCCATGATTGTGTTGTCGATCGTAAGTTGTCCTCGCATTCTTTCAGTATAGCTTCACAACTAGAACAAAGACGATGCTCGGCGAGTTCTTATCCGCCAATGTTTCGACGCCGTTCGTTCTCTTCATGGTCAAAGGTGTGTTGTTTAGACTGTTGATCAATTCGCACCTACTTAATTCCTTCATAGGCTTTGGCCAATTTACGGAAGACGCTGATATTGCCTTCTGGACAGGAATACTTGGTAAATATATAATTATTGTGACCCTTTAGTGTCTGAACGTCGAGACAAGTGGCGACATTCTTTCTCACCCAATTCCTGACGGCAATATTATGGGTATAATACTTTACTGATCAATTATCATACCGCTGAACGGTACTGTAGGCAACTGTGGCGGACAAACACGGACGCCGTTTCGTTCTTGTTATCTCTTTATTGGGTAGCGCAGTAACCTGCGCGATCTTCGGCACTTGTACCTCGCTGGAACAAGCAATTTGTGTTCGCCTTCTGCAGGGTATCTTTGCTGGTGCTGTAGGCGTCGCTCGTGGTTCAGTCTCGTTCGTTACGGATCCAACTAACGAAGGCAGAGCTTATGCTATTTTGGGGTGCGTTTCCTCACGGTCGACTTTGTAACATACACCTAATTAAGTCAATTGTTAGATTCTGCTGGGGTATGGGTGGTGTGGCCGGTGCCATAGTGGGAGGCGCTTGTTAGTAATCTCTTTTCTCAATTGCATTGGTTTCTTTAACGCAATCATCAGTCGAACGACCCGCCGTCAAATGGCCTGGAGTCTTTGAAGACACCATATTTGTCACCTTTCCCTACCTTTTACCGTGCGCTGTTGCGGCATCGGTAACCCTGATAGGTATGTATTGTGCGTCCAGCGATGGGGGAAAATGCTCAAGTTTCCTGGTCTCAGGATCAATTCTGGCTTGTTTCCTCGGTCCTGACGGCGGGCCTAGAGAAGGTGGTATCCGCCTCGTCGAAAAGCCTGGTGAACTCGCTCGTCCTCCTACCATTCCGGAGGAGGAATCTCGTCCTCCAACTCCTGTCTTCGACGACGATGAGCGACAGTCTCTCGCTGGAACCATCCGCAAGAAGTTCTCAGGTTACTTTGCGAAACGTGTCCCTGGACCTGATGCGCCTTCTCCGAATGCTTCGCCTACACCACACCAAGCTGTGAGACTTGACCGGACACGCACCTTCTCAAGCTCAAGGCCCAACCGCGCGAATGGCTCGGCCTATGGGTACACGGGCGGCTACCGCAACAGACTTGCTAGTAACGCCACAAATTTCAGTGCTCGACGAGGCAGTATGGCCAGCTCTATGCGTCGGCGTAGGGGAAGCAACGTGGAGAATCATAGGGATTCGACGACCAGTGACATGAATTTTGCGCAGAGACTGCTCATGGCTAATGAAAACGCCGTTACCAACATCGCCGATCTCTGGGTTGCTGCCGCCATGAATGTTGATAATGAAGACCCTTTCGAGGAGACCGATACGGAAGAATCCGACGGCGAGGGCGATCATGCAGATGTCTTCGGCGATGATGATCTTGCAGAAACGGACCCGTTCATTTCCCCAGGTCGCCGTGGTGGCGCTCCTACTGTCCCACCTTCTTCCTCTCGTCGTCCCTCAGGCGCGACACCCGTCCGGCCGCATGCGCTGGGCTCTCCCAGACGTCCCTCTGTTCCTATGAGACATCCATCTTTCACCCAGCCCTTAGCTGGGACCCCAACATCGCGCCGTTATTCATCCGGAGTTCCTACTATTTTCGCCCACCCTGGAGTGAAGACGCCGCCCGCTGTTCTCGACGCACAACAGCTGTTGTTGCGTACAGAAGCCGAGGCAGACGGTCTCGAGCCCATTCCGGAGTCCAGACGCGCGTCGCTGCACAGTCCTCAGCATGATCTTGAGGCGGCAGTGGAGCCGCCTCCGCCCTCAATGGCTTCGCAACTCCCTGTCGTCGTGATTATACAGTACGGGATGCTGGCGTTGCATAATACCTCACACGACCAGGTCTTCCTATCGTATCTTGTCACGTATGTTCTCCATTATCTTAAATTCGAGCCATGCTGACACAACGCCATAGCGACTATGAATCTGGGGGTCTCAATCTGGACGCCGGCAATTTTGCGCAGCTAAGTGAGTCTCTAACTCATATTCATAAATATCCCGCCAACATCCTGCTTAGTTGCTCTCATGTGCCTCGCCCAAATTGCATATCAATTCTATCTTTATCCGTGAGTTACTTTGGTTTCAGTGATGCAATATGGTCACCTAAACCGGATTTTGAAGGAATATTGGGTATGTTTCTCTACCGTCCTCTTGCGTGTACCATTCTCATCTTCCACTAGTCCTCCTCGCGGCCGTTTCTCCCACTTGGCCATGTTCCGAGTTGGATCGGCCCTCTTCATCCCGGCATACCTTGTCGTGACGCTTCTGCGACCATTCGCCAGCGCCTCCGACGATGGCAATCTCGTGTTGATGTCTGGTACGCACTTCTCCTCGCTTTGGTCTACCCCACACAATCAATTCCTGATTTGCTCCCTCTGTAGCGTTGGCTGTTAGCACGTACGTCAAACTAGCTCATTCGCGACATAACTCTAACTGACTAACTATACAGTGCCCTGAGATATTGTGGGAGCACCTTCGCTTACACTTCTGTGTCAATTCTTTTGAACTACAGTACGCCCCTGGTCTATAATGCCTTTTACATTGGTCTGACATGTCTGTCGTACTACTACTAGTGACTCCACCAAGTGCTGTTGGACTCGCCAATGGAATAGCGCAGAGTATTGTCAGTCTGGCTCGTTGTTTTGGCCCCGTAATCGGAGGCTACGTGAGTTCTGCTCCAAAGTTCTCTTATTCGTACTCAATGCCGGGTTTCTTTAGCTGTGGTCCGTCAGTGTGCACAATAATCCCAACGGATATCCGCTCGGGTTCATCATATGTGCCGGAGTGTGTGTGTTCTCTATCCTGCATAGTTTCATGATACGATAGGCTCGGGCGGCGTGGACCATTAAATTAATAATACACGATACGAACCGCATTTGTTGTAGGCCTCATATTTTGCACGATATTGATTAACTGTACATAGGAATTTGGTTTCCGGGATGAGATACATAGACTAGAAGACCGGAGGCGCCCAGGCCGAATTGACTACACACAGAACAATGACAAATATGGAATACAGTAGAATGGTCAGCCTCGCACCGCGTCCAACAGAGGATCATTATCCGGGTCTTGACGAGGCTCGTCAGTGACTGGTTACGGAGGTTAACACTTACCGCTTACCGGGGGTTTGGCTGAACGACTGGCCGTGCACGTCGCAGAATTTGACACCTTTGAATTTCCATCGTTTCGCCCATTTGAGCAGCCACGCTGGCTCATCAACGAGATTCATGAGGATGCCGATATTTCGCAAGCGGACTTCTTCTAGGCGCGGGAGATGAGTGCTGTCGATTGACAGCATCACACTGTCGAGAGGCTTATGGAGGGGCAGAAGGAATTAGCGAGATATTCTAGAGTTGGGGTTTGAGGGTTTTGGCTTACCGTTAGTACTGCAGTGTGGAAGAGACGAGGAGGGACGGTTATTTGATCTTCCATAAATGGCGCTACGCATATGCGTCGAAGTGAGGGATGGGATGAGGGGAGAGTCACGTATTCTGTGCTTTGCGTCAAGATCAGGGTTTCGAGATTCCGCAGAAGAGGGAGAGTGTGGGGGAGCATGGGTGGGGCGCTCCAGTTTGTGGTTCGGAACGAGCGGATTTTGAACCCGTGGACTCGGAAGAACCGAAGGTTTGTCGGGAATATCTCAATCTCGAACCGTCGAAGGGAGGGTAGCAATTCTGGATCAGAGGCGAAGTAATTGAGCAGAGGGTCCCAGGTTGTGGGCAGTTGTATGATGTTGTCTATGGGATCTGGGATGAGACCAAGTGATAATGTTTCGAGGTAGGGAAGCTCGAGGTTGCTTTCAAGCGGTTCTTCCGGATATGAAAATATCCAAGTTAAGTGTAGAGTTTTCAGATTCGTGGTGTGTCGACAAAGGTCGGCCAGATCAGGCCACGTTGGCGCCTCGCCTACATTGGACCATTCTAATCGTTGTAGAGATGAACCACAGTGTTCTGCCAACGCCTGCATCACTGTCGAAGGAGTCTGCGTCTCGGGAGTGTAATCGGACCCATTTTTATTGACGTAGATCATGAGGCTAAGCGACGTAGACACTGATATTCAGTGCCCAGACAGACCCAGAAGAAGGTTGAACGAGCACACCGTTTAGTATGTTTCAGCAGTCGTACAATAAGGTCGGGCGAAGCGGTTTGTGGATCCGAATCCGGTTGAATTGCAAAGTCGATGCGCTGAACGAAATCTGCGACTGATTCCGAGTCCTGGCATTCCTCAAGCTTCTGGACAATTGCTTGAAGCTGAGGTATGGTGCGAATTATCAAGTATTCGTGAATGATCTGGGATGCGACATAGCGCCACGATCGGCAAACTAGAGAGACTGCGGCACGATCACTCTTTAATCCAGGATCTGCCACTGGATGGGCTTCTGTCGAGTAGGGAGGAAGGAAAGGGTCCTCCAAGTGAACTGAGTTCCTCCCATTGAGTCGAATTACGAAGGGGATGATGCGCGAAACCCATATCTCGGGTGGGAGAAGGGAAAACAAGTCGCACGACAGCGAGTCCGAGTTGGACGTGGCATTCAATTCATTCCGATTCAGTTCTGCAGACTGCGGGGTAGATTTTCGTTTCCAGAAAGTGAATAAATTCAGGACCACATCGTTGAAGACAGCCAGCGTGTTCAGCCTGAGTGTCGAGTTCAGTTTGTAATGAGTGCAAGCAGTCAAGCTGGGAAGCTGTTGCCAAATAAGGACAATCCCGCAAAAATTATGAAGTCAAACTACAAGGTACGCGTCGCGTTCCTTCTCATACAATCCGGTTCTCATCCTACTGCCTAGTTTTCCAACATATGCGGCACCGTCTACAGACAAGGAAATATCCTTTTCACACCAGATGGCAACTCTCTGCTAAGCCCTGTCGGAAATCGCGTTTCTGTGTTTGACCTCGTCAAGTATGTGGCCTTTTTCTTCCGACGGACGGTGCGAGTGCTCATTGGCTTAGCAACAAATCCTCCACGTTCGCGTTTGAAAACCGGAAAAATATCTCTTCTCTGGCTCTCAGTCCAGATGCCAATGTTCTCATATCTGTTGACGAAGGTACGTCGCAAAATGTTTTGGGCTGACTGTGACTCTTATGGTTCCAGATGGTCGCGCGTTGCTCGTTAATTTTCGACGAGGCGTCATATTGCACCATTTTAACTTCCACAAACCAGTAAAGGATATCAAGTTCTCCCCGGACGGCAAGTGAGTGCAGAGGATTAGGCAATATACCTGTTGTGGTCTCACCAGTGCACAGATTCATTGCTGTTACGCACGGAGCACAAGTTCAAGTTTGGCGCACACCCAACCATCTTGCGCGCGAATTCGCGCCGTTCAACTTGCATAGGACATATACCGGACATCACGACGACGTCCTCAGTATTCAGTGGTCAAACGACTCGAGGTGCGTTTCAAGTTATGTGAGCCTCATTCCTTTCCTCTGAAACACGCATTAGTTGTTTTATTACCACCTCTCGAGATATGACTGCTCGGCTCTTTACTTTGAACCCAGTTGAGGGTTTCCGACCGAAAACTTTTGCGGGACATAAAGATGCAGTGGTGGGGGCATATTTCTCCGCTGATAGTACAACGGTAAATCCACTACAATCCATTCATGGTCAACACTGACCCTCGCTAGATATACACTGTCAGTCGCGACGGCGCAGTGTTTACATGGAAGTCAAAGGACTCTGATTCAGATGACGATGAACCTGTGGCTTCCACGTCCCAAGGTTCCGGCTTCAATCCCGTCGCGAATACTCGATGGGGTGTACACAAACGAAACTACTTCAATCGAACGGGAACCAAGGTGGTTTGCACGACCTATCACGCCCCTTCAAATCTGCTCGTTGTTGGATTCTCGAACGGTATCTTTGGCCTATGGGAAATGCCAGAGTTTTCGAACATACACACCCTCAGTATATCCCAAGAAAAAATCTCGTCGGTGGCCATCAACGCCTCTGGGGAGTGGCTTGCATTCGGCGCTCGCAAACTAGGGCAACTCCTAGTTTGGGAGTGGCAGTCCGAATCCTACATTCTCAAATAGCAGGGCCACTTCTTCGACATGAATACGTTGGCGTATGCACCCGACGGTCAGACGATTGCAACGGGGGGAGATGACGGCAAAGTCAAAGTATGGTCTACCCACTCAGGCTTTTGTTTTGTCACTTTCACCGAGCACTCCGCACCTATATCTTCCGTCGCTTTCGCCAAGCAGGGGAGCGTCTTGTTTTCCGCATCGCTCGATGGCACGGTCCGCGCATACGACCTTGTCAGGTATCGCAACTTTAGGACCTTTACATCGCCCTCACCGGTACAATTCTCTTCCCTAGCGGTCGATCCCTCGGGGGAGGTCGTCGCGGCTGGGTCGACCGACTCATTCGAGGTCTTCATGTGGTCCGTGCAGACCGGTAAACTCCTCGACATCCTCACCGGTCACGAGGGGCCGGTCTGTTCTCTCGCGTTTTCACCGTCCGGGGCGAACCAACTTGCAAGTGGCTCTTGGGATCGCACCCTCCGCGTCTGGAATGTGTTCGGCCGGTCTCATGCTGTCGAACCGCTCGCCCTGAGCTCTGACGTGCTCGCCGTCGCTTTTCGGCCAGATGGGAAGGAACTTGCGGTGTCGACTCTCGACGGGCAAATTACGTTCTTCGATGTTGATACTGGGAAACAAAGTAACCTCATCGAAGGTCGCAAGGACATTTCGGGCGGTCGCAAGGCCGACGATCGCATGTCTGCAGCCAACAGCACATCAGGGAAGGCGTTCAACAGTCTTGCCTACACTGCGGACGGCCGGTGTATCCTTGCGGGAGGCAGCAGCAAGTATGTCGTTTTGTACGACGTGCGCGACGGCGAAGGCGTGATGGTCAAGAAATTCCAGATCTCGGAAAATCTGTCTCTCGACGGGACAGAGGAGTTTTTGGACAGTCGGAAGGTGAACGAGGCTGGAATCAATGTCGATCTCATCGATAGTCGTGGAAACGAGAGCGATCTGGAGGACAGAATGGACATGAGCCTTCCCGGAGCTTCTCGCGGCGCAGGGGATATGTCAATACGGCGATATCGTCAAGAGGCTCGAACCAAGTGCGTGCGCTTCTCCCCGACGGGACGTGCTTGGGCGGCAGCATCCACAGAGGGGTTACTGATATACTCGCTCGACGAAACTATCGCTTTCGATCCTTTCGACTTGTCGATAGACCTCACACCCCAGGCGGTCTTGGACGTATTGCAGTCGCGGGAATATCTCAAGGCACTCGTAATGGCGTTCCGGCTGAACGAAAAGGCGCTCATTCATCGAGTATACGAAAACATCCCTCGTGGCGATATCCGGCTTGTGACGAGGCAGCTGCCCGTCGTCTATGTACCACTGCTGTTGCGGTTTGTCGCCGAGCACCTCGCGCAAAGTCCGCACCTCGAGTTCGACTTGCTATGGGCCAACACGCTACTGATGGCGCATGGACGTCTGCTCAGGGATCGGTCTGCGGAATATGCTAGCGTGTTTCGGATTCTCCAAAAGGCTTTGACCGACTGTGAGCAGTCTATATCTAAAATGTAAGCGGGTTTACTGCATCTTGTTTTCCCAAGCTCATTGGATTTCATAGCTGCGATGAAAATGTTTCCACATTATCGTATTTACTGGATCAGTCTAAGGTCAAGAACATGGGGGACGATGTTGACTCGGATATGATTCCTGCGCAATAGATTTGTTCTACTGCGTCGACGCAGCTATTGCCTGGATGAACCTGAGCGCTTGCTTACCAAGGGTACGCGTCTCGCAACATGATGTCGATGGGTGGGCCGCTAGCACGGTCACAGCGCCGGAAGGTACCGTCAGCCTATTCAGAAGCAACAGGGCTGATTGTCGCTCGCCGGCGAACAGACCTGTCCCTTAGCTAGACGTTCAAGGATATTATGAGTAGTATTTGAGATCAACGTCGTCTTGTTCCTATCAAACAAGTCGAAAACGAGTCTATGTGCGCGAAAATCTGATTCATAGAAGTACATCGATGGGCTTTACAAAGGCAGAGAAAACAAACCTAATATCCACTTGTTCCCCATCTATTGTGACTGTTTTCTCCTCACAAATCTGAACTTCCTAACGTGCATGTTCAGAGTCAGTGGAAACCTGCCATCCAGTGTTTCCTCCTCCAACTGTCCTTGGAGGTCCGCATCCCATGCACCCCAACCGAAACCAGGAGTTAGACGTGAGGTGCCCATCCACGTTGACTTGACCGGCGACTCGCCATCATGGATGAGCATCGTGCCATCGCTGAGAGGAAATTCCCAGCCGAGGGCGACCCGTACGCGCTCCTCCAACTGCTCTGTTTTCGGTTCGATAGTCTCAAACTCGAGCTGGAGCTCTTCCAATCCCGGAATACTCTCGATCCACGACGCCCAACCCTCTTGCGGGGATTGAATACGCAAATGCTCCTCGTTCTCCCAAAACCACCAATCGGAGTGCCGAACGACAATGGTGAGTTTGCGAATGGCCAGGTGCGTAGCCCAGCGTTGGGACTTACGACTTTCCAGCCAGAGGAGCTGTGTAAAGAATCGCACGTTGCATACGGCTGCTCGTTGCTCTGCAGTCAACCTGTCGAAATAGATGTTATGGCCGAAGTCGTGATGAGCGATGGAACGAGGTGGTCCGCGATGCATCCAGAAGACATGCTCTCGCAGAATGATGGGTAAGAGGTGAGTTTCAGAGTAGATAAGACGGCAGGTAAGTAACAAGTTTGTGTCAGTTTTGCGGGCAAACTGAACGCCGGGACGGTAGAAGTATTCGTGCTTGCTGTAGGGACGACTTGTGTCGTCGTGCTCTGCGAGAACCAGAACGAAGATGGCGTTTCTCAGCTCTGGGAACAGCGTCCCGAATAGAGGAGATTGCAGCTGGTTACGAGCGGTCTCGAGAGTGATATTGCGAGCAACCCCAGCCTGCAACTCGGAAGAGGGGACAGATTGAGACTGCGCTGGTCTGTCTGCACCGTCTGTGGCTGTCATGGTGCTGGTCTGGCGGCGGAGGACGTGTCTTTTGAACAATGGCAACATAGTGGGAACATGGGAATCTCCAAGTGAAGGTGATGAACAAGATGAGTGTGTTCTTCGCAGCCGGTTCGGCTTCATCGGCAAAGGCCATTCGCGTCAAGTCACAGTCAGGTGATAACTGTGACAACGCGACTTGACGGAGGACTTAACGGGTCAAAAACAAAAATCAGATTTTGTGAGGCTGTAATAGAGGGCTGTAGAACAGACTACCGCGTAGCCGAATTCCACCAAATCCGCAACTGCAAAATACACGCCAGTACATGCAGCGGCGGCCAGAACGATCATCCGTTTGAGCTTTCTTTGGCTTTGGCTTTGCGCCTGAGCTCTGCAGCCGCCCTCAAAGCAGCCACCTCCATCTCATCCAACTCACCCTCCGCATCGGGCCCAAAATTCCAACACACCCTCCCACCCATCCCCTCCACCTTCTGCTCAATCTGCCACAGCTCCCGTCCAGTCTTATAATCGTGAACCGTATGCGTCTTGTCCCTCCCCCAACTCGTCGCAACAGTCCCAATATGCTCCCACGGAACGCTCGGCGCAACCTCAGGCATCGCGCGGTCGCCATACACCCGGAACGTCGAATACGGCGGCATATAATCCTGGCTCCTCTTCTTCTCCGCCTCGAGCTCGGGCGTCCCACCCGTCCGGTCGTTGATCTGCACCCCGGGCGTGCGCTCGACGATGTACGCCATCGCGGAGTTGATAGCGTGTACAGCGTGCTTGGTGCGAAAGTTCCTGTCCCCGTCAAACCACCAGATATCCGGTTCGTATAGATCGCAGAGCTCTTTCACCTGCGCGACCATGCGTTTGAGGTACGCTTCACCGTCTGGGGTGCCTTTGTTGACTTCGTGTCGGAATTCCCACCACGAATAGTATAGCCCGAATTTGCGCCCCGCCTGAAGGGCGGCGGATTTGAAGTCCCCGACGACGTCGCGGTGGGTGTGGTAGTCCGTCGTGGCGGTGGGCCAGAGACAGTACCCGTCGTGGTGTTTCGAGGTCAACAAAACGTATTCCGCGTCGAGTTCCGTGGCGATGGTCATCCATGCGGAGGGGACCCATTTTTCAGGATGAAAACAGCGTTGGAAGTCGGAATAGGGCGCGTTTTTGTAGACTTCGCGGTGGTGTTTTTGGGTGCGTGTTGATAGGTCGTCGGCATTCCCTTTTCGACTGGGAGGTGTGAGGAGTTGCTTTTCGTACCACTCGCCGCCGTAAGCGGGGACGGAGTAGAGGCCTGCATTGTACCGATATGAATTTGAATGGAGGAGAGGAAGAAAACAATTCCTCACCCCAATGGAAGATCAAGGAATACATGGTTCCTGCACGTAGATCTTCAGGATGGCGGGTCGGTATTTTGTGAGGTTGCGGACCCGAATTCGAGAGGGATTTATACTGTTATCGTCGAATGAGATGCTCTGACTCGAGATTGCTATTCCTTGCTTCTGCCGATCAAGCGCTGTTTTTCAGTGCATGCAACAAAGATGGAGGCGCCAGAGAGTCGAGTCCTAGTTAATGGAAATAGAGAGCCGTAGATGTTAACTGATCGTCGTCACTGTGGCCTAAAGCGTCGTCTATGTCAGGTTTTTCCAGTGCTTGTCGGTTGCAGGAGGGCAAGAAACAGTCGCAGACGCGCCCGGGCCAAAGCAAACACAAGATGACACGGTCGGCTCCGCTTCGCAATGCTCGAGATGAGTTGAAGTTTTTTTTACACAAGCGCAAGACGATCGCGAGGAAGCATTCGGATACTAATCCATGAGAAGTTGGGGCAAGGAGGCGTACAGAAGTACTAAAGCCCGTCGAATTGCGGTTGAACTTGAAGTCAGGTTCAAGAAGTTGCTGGTTCGGACCACAGAACCAAATAAGCGCTCCTGATGCGCTCCTCATCGCTCTATCGTCGTCTGCCTCAACTCAGGTACCTCTCCCGCACAGTCGCCGTCCGTGCGGACCCATGGCCGCTCCCCCACACTCCTGAGCATCTCGCCTCCACCACCTCCCCCACCGACAACCCCCCAATCCCCCCTCTCCCGCGTTTCAACGAATCCGTCTCAACCCTCCGCGCGCGCCTCATCTACCAATCACGCAAACGCGGCACCCTGGAAAGTGACTTGATTCTGAGCACCTTTGCGCGCGACCACCTTGCAGAAATGTCGGAGGCAGAGTTGCAGGAGTACGACAAGGTGCGTTACTATTAGGCGGGTTCGTGCGGAACTGACTCGCGGTGAATAGCTACTGGACGAAGCCGATTGGGATATATATTACTGGGCGACGGAGGAACGTACACCCCCAGAACGTTGGGCCGCGTCGCCAATCTTGGAAAAACTCAAAGTTCATGCGCGGAACGAGGGCAAGGTCGTAAGACAGATGCCGGCGCTTCCCTAGTGCAATGATATCTCGTACTCTGAAGAAAAGACCCAATTGTACTCCAGGATAGACTCAACGGGATAGTATCGCATTTTTAGCACTACATACTACGAGAACAATAATATGTAGCGCGACAGAATGAAGCCAAACGCAAAACCAGTCCAGTGAATCGCACCACCACCACCCCCTCTGACACACCACCCGCGCATCCAAATGGAAACCTCGACCCAACAGCCCTATCTCATCCAACGCAACTCCCAAGCAAGCAAGCGAACTAACCAAACCCGAGCTTCAGTAGTAAGAACAGCAACCAGCAGCATCCAAAATGTTAACGTGCGAATAAAGTAATGGTGGTGGAGAGCAAGATTCGTTCGTCCTCGGTCGGCGGCCAAATGATAAAAATACAAAAGAAGACGAAAGCTGAGACGAGGGCCAGGCCGGACTGTGTAGAGGTGCGAAGACGAAGAACTTGCGTGGTGTTAACAGTGTATATGTATATGACAGAGAAATTGGATGGATGGCATCGGTGACTGGTTAGTGGTGGATGAGTGATGAAACTCGCTGTCGTCGTCGTCGTTCTCGGATGGTTTGGTCGCTTGACTTGCAAAAAATGTGTTGGCTGAAGGAATAGCGCCGGTGCTCGAGGCCTCGAGCGAATACGCGGCTCCCTCGACTCCCTCCCTCCCCCTCCCCGCCGCCCCACCCACTCAACTCAACGCCTCTCACCGGGGTCCAGGTACGCCGCCGCGGAATGCGCCTTGCACACCGTGTGGTACTCCGTTCGACCGCATTTGTTGGTTTCCGTTGCTCTGATACAACACCTGTTGCTGCTGCATCTGCTGCATGTGCTGCTGCTGCTGAGGCGGCCGTGCAGGTCCCGCAGCCACCTGCCTCTGTTGTTGTTGCTGCTGCTGCTGTTGTTGCGCCCTCTGCGTCTGGTCCTCACTCGCACTCGGGTCAACATACAGCCCGCGATCAATAACCTGCGGAATAGGCCCAATCTCCGTCCCAAGCTCCTGCTCAATGCGATAGAGGTTGAACCTGTCCTCGTACGTGACCAGGTTAATCGCAAGTCCCAAGTGTCCGAAACGACCCGAGCGGCCGATACGGTGCAAATACGTCTCGGAGTTCTTGGGGAAGTCGAAATTGATGACTACGTTGACGGCCTGGATGTCGATACCACGGGTGAGCAGGTCGCTGCATACGAGGTTGCGGCAGACGCCGTTGCGGAAGTCGTGGAACACGCGGTTTCGGTGCGACTGCAGCATCTTTGCGTGCGAGTAGAAGCAGGAGTAGCCGAGCTCGGTGACCTTTTTGGCGAGCAGCTCGACGCGGTTGGTAGAGTTGCAGAAAATGATTGACTGGTTGATTTGTAGCTGTGTCGCGAGAATAAGAAAGGATTCAATTGGAACAGACGAGGAGTGTACCTTGGAGAAAAGGGTATTCAGACAGTGCACCTTCTGCCGCTCTTCAACGTAGGCATAATATTGCGTGACGCCACGAAGAGTGAGTTCGTCCATGAGATTGATCTCGTATGGAGAGTCCATGTGCTTGTCCTGCAAACCAGAGGTCAAGCCAACAGAAATTTTGTGAAAAGCGTGCGACAGCTACCTTGAAGTCCTTGACTATCATGGGGAACGTAGCACTGAACAACATGACCTGTCTGGTCGTCGGCAGGTAGGATAAGAGCTGCTCCATTACAGGAGCGAATTCGGGGGAGAGCAGCTTATCTGCTTCGTCCATCACGAAAACAGGGCACTCGCTCAAATCTGCAACGTTTTTGCCCGCGAGATCCAATATTCTTCCGGGCGTGCCAACGAGGACATGAACGTTTTCTGCCAATCGCAGAATGTCGTCTTTGAGGGTAGTGCCACCGGTGGTGACCATGACTTGGATACCCATGTGTTTCCCGAGGATTTTGCATACCTGGGAAGTCTGGAGCGCGAGCTCGCGCGTGGGCACGAGGAGGAGGGCTTGGATTTTGTTCTTTGAGATGTCGATTTGCTGGAGGGTGGGGATAACGAAGGCGGCGGTTTTGCCGGTGCCGTTCTTGGCACGGGCAAGGACGTCGCGTTTGGTGAGGGCAATGGGGATGGCCTCTTCTTGGATGGGAGACGGCTTTTCGAAGCCGGCTTCAAAGATGCCCATGAGCAGCTCGCGGCGGAGGAACATGTCCTCGAATTCGATGCCCTTTGTGGCTGTTACATCTGTGGTTTGTGGGCGGAGATCTTTTGGTGGGGGGCGGAGGCCGGATTTCCAGTTTTCGGCCGGTGCGGGGGAGGTTATGGCGGGACTAGAAAGGCGCCCACCTACGCGTCAAAAACGAGAGAAAATTTGAGTGGGGTGAAACATACGAGGCGGAGGAGGAGGGACCGGTGGCTTGTGACATGATGGGGGTCTAGAGAGATATAAGACGAGTTGCTGGGGCTATTGACGCGCGAAAATGGAGGCGTTGGTTTGTGAGCGAGTGGCTCGTATGTCGGGACTCTGAGGCAATGAAAGGGATACTGAGCAGCGTAGCAGAGTGAGTCAGGGATATATTACGCCTGTATGGGCGTAATTTGGAGGCTGGAGGCAAGGAGAGGGCTGAGCGGTAGATGGGTGGTTGAGGTCAAGCACAATTTCAAGGACATCACATAGTTCCCACGCTTGTCCTCACAGACTCTCTCGTGTGCAAAACCAACACTGAATATTGGTCTACCTCAGCAGCTCAAACGCTCAAGCCCAGCAATAATTGTCGCTGTACAGCTGGTCGGCTCATTCTAGGCGACTTCTCTGTGTACAATTTCCAAGTGGCGACGTTGATTCAACTTGCAAGGAATTCGACAGACTGCGCGGTGTACTAGCTGCTCGCCGCTAGGCCTTTGAAAATCGTCTCGCTCTTCAATATTTTGTGGCTCATAATTGTATTGCACGGTGTTCTTCTCTGGGACCGACCAAACGCTGAGCTCAATCGCTCGGAACTGACCTACATACGCCAGCATGGTCCTCGCCGTCCTCAAATCCATGCGTCCTACGGTATACACCGTTCGTTACTCTCGGCGTTGGGTTGGAAATCCTCTCCTCTACATCTCAGGCGCAATGGCTTCTCTCGGCGACGGACTCTTTGGCTACTCGCAAGGCGTCACAGCCGCCTTTCAAGTTCAACCCAACTTCATTCATCGCATCTACGGAAAAGCAGTCACTGCCGAAGAAATTGTGTTGCGGGAAACTGAAGTTGACCCAATGGTACCAGGTCTGTCGTCTTTATCTCCCTGTATCAGTCTCTGGCTCACTCTTCCGTAGCCTTCATGGTCGCGTCCCTCAACGTCACCGCTCTGATTGCTGCCCTCGGGGCGGCCTATCTTGCAGACTGTCTCGGTCGTCGTATATCAATCCGCATCGGCGCCTTTATCTATCTCGTCGCTTCCATCATACAAATGTTTGCCCCACATTTCACGGCCCTCATAATCGGGAGGTTCATTCAAGGCTTCGGTACCGGCATCCTTAGCACCACCGTTCCCATCTTCCAGATCGAAATAGCTCCCGCCAACGCTCGTGGAATGTTTATCAGCCTGGAAAGTTTCTGGATGAACCTCGGATATTGTCTGTCCTCCTGGATCGGCTATGCATTCTATTTCGACAATCGAAACGAGGACTCGTGGCGTGGTCCCTACGGCGTACAAGCCTTCATATCCCTCGTGCTATTTCTCTGGACATTTTACCTGCCTGAGACACCCCGCTGGCTCATTCAAAACGGTTTCAGAGCGGAAGGCTTATGGACACTCGCAGACCTGCATGCCGCCGGCGATGTAACCGACACGCGCGTCAACCGAACGTACTACGAGATTGTCGACACCATCGAAGTCGAGGAGCGCAACGGAGCCACTGCCCCTTGGAGTACCTTATTCAAAGAATATACACGTCGTACCATAATCGGCTGGACGGCACAGATGTTTGGTCAGCTCAACGGAATCAACGCCCTCCTCCACTTCCTTCCCGAAACTCTCGCGCATGCCGGTTTCACTGTGTCCCGATCGCTGTTCTACTCCGGCATCTGCTCTATATTCTACTTGATAGGTACTCTGCCCGCGATCCTCTACGTCGACAAACTCGGTAGACGGCCTTTCTTGCTCGTGGGCAGCGTTGGATTGGCCATATCGCTCACTGTCGTCGGTGCTCTCAAACTCTGCATCGAGCGCTGGCCCACAAAAGTCAACGTCTCTGGCAGCGCTTATGGGGTCGTCGTCGGCATGTCCCTCTACTTTTTCGTCTTCGCGTCAACATGGGGACCCGTGCCTTTGCTCCTCAGCGCCGAGCTCTTTCCTCTCAAAGTCCGGGCAAAAGGTGTGGCGCTTACCACCGTCTCCGACTGGTTCTTCGAGTTCCTCATCGCCTTTATCACACCCACGCTCTTCGAGGTGATGCGCGGCGGCTACTACTTCCTCATCGTCGGCTTCTGTATTGTGTCTGGTCTCCTGGTATGGCTGGTGTTTGTCGAGACGGGCCACGGAACACTGGAAGAGATCGGCGGAATGTTTGGGGATGAGCAGGCTCCCCCGCGTATTCTTAGCGATGAAGATGATCCGGTGTTGAATGTTAGACGCCGCCGTGCCAGAGGGCATTCGACGGTGAGTATGACTTCGAGATTGACGGCGGTCATGGACGGTGCGCCAGCGGCTTCGCAAATTTCAATACAAGCCACAGGGATGTCGGACCAATTAGGGTTCCTTCGGCCTCACCACGATTCAGCGGTGGCTTCTGAAGTTACGCTGACACCGTCTACAGTTTCAGGGGAGAAGAAAAAGGAAGAGTGAAGGGTATTTGAGTTTGTATTTTATCAAATATGAATAGCGTGTTTGCCATATGCTAGTTTTGCGAGTTTTCTGTTCAAACCGCGTCGTGGACTTCATTTGTATCCACCTCTCACTCGTCCTCAGCAACATACGAGATTCCGCCTTGATTTCGCCTCGTCAAATCGTGATCGCGGTGTTCCGCGTTCTTTACTTCTCTCATTTCTTGCTCATTTCCCAACATGCATGGCACACTGGCACCAGCTACGCCTCGTCTTTGAATTGCGAACCCAGGATGACATGGCTGCGGTCAGTTGCGAGCGCTGATCTGTTACTGGGCTCCTTAGACTAGTCTCGCAGCCTGTCGCACGGCGGCACGGACCTTGAGCTCATCTGTCGGCAAATTCCAATGTCAGCGCTGGATCCTTATCGTCTTCATGTCAAGTCTCTCTGTGTGCTGCGCTTCTCATTCCAAGAAAAATGACAGGGTCAAGCTGCCACACAAATTCGGATGCCTCAGGAGCGCAGCAAGTTACTTACAAGTATAAAGTCGATCGAAGAGGCGTCTTTCCTGCATACTCGCCCACACATTGCCAACCATGTCTGTCGAGAAATACCTCACTCTGTCTGACGGCAGAACCCTGGCATACGAGGATGTCGGTGACTCCTCGAGCAATCTCGTCGTCATCTTCTTCCACGGTGTTTTCGGCTACGGCAGCGCCCCTGGACCTGGCCTTCTCTCTCCTGTCCACGTCGCGAAGAATGTTCACAATATTGCCCCCACATTGCCTGGCTGGGGTTGTTCCTCTCCTCGGAATCCCTCCAAAACCTTCCGCGAGACCCTCATATCCGACACGACTGAACTCATCACGCATCTTCATCCTAACACCGCAGACCTGCGTATCTACATCTCTGGAGGCTCATATGGGACCATTGCGGCACAGATGATTTACGGCGCACCGTTCGACGAGTTCCCGCTAGGTAGAAAGATCAAAGGCTGCCTCCTCCTCGCGCCACTCTCGTATTTTAAATGTCATAAAGGCTATTCTAAGTCCATGACATGGATCGACTACATCTCCGTCGGCCCTATGGCGCGGTATCTTCCCTTCCAGCCTATCCAGCGCCTTGGGGCCTTTGGAATCTACATGATGGTGACCACAGAGGACAAGGCAGAGGCCTTGATGCGGAAGCAGTTGTTCGACAGCGCGCCGCCAGAGGAGCGTGAGGCGTTCAAGCGGTGGCGCGAACAGCGGGGGCTCAAGGAGGGCGAGTTGGAGAGGACTATGGCGAAGAACATGTTCAAGAGCACGTCGAAAACCTGGGCAGGCTTCATCGAGGTCCCTGATGTCGCGCACTCGGATTGGGGCTTCCAACCCAATCAGCTTGACGATGAGCATACGAAGAACCGGCCAATGCTCATCGCTGCTTCGGCACACGACGACTTGGGCCCCGATATGGCGAATTGGCTTCACGAGAATTATAGGAATTCTACGTTGAAGTGGGTTCCGGGCAAGCATTTGTCGACTTTGTACGAGTTGGATGGCTTATGGGCGGAACTGTTGAAAGACGAGCCTGCGGGCGTTCCTTCCTAATATTGAAGTTGTACCACACTCCTGAGTCGTTTCGTAGACCATTCACGAATATACCCTTTGTGCCAGATTCCGCTATACTTGGCCGTCAACGGAAATGATAGATGGAGAATTTCAGGCTGGAGGTAAGTATCCGAATGAAGTTCCTGAGTTTTAGCAAAGTCTGCGACTGTATCAGTGGCCGCGGCCAAAGTGCCAAAATACAGCCAAATTTAAACGTTTCAACCACCATCCTCGTTCCTCTATAGCACTTCAATTAACTCGAACGTCGACGCCGGTCCAAGCATCTGAAATGAGTTGTGGCTCGCGCGATAATTGAAGCTTTACGACCTTCCTGGGACCTGTAGATTGCCTGTAGAAGTCAAAGAGTCGAAGTCGTCAGATGACATGCAAGCTTCCAAAACGTTCTTCAAGTTGTCTACAGCTACTGTTACCTGCACGGTCGTTTACCGACACCCACAACACTCATGGCGAATACGAGCACCGATACTTACTCTCGCGAGGCGCTGAAGGATCGGATAATCCCATTTATAACTCTTTCCGATGCGGAAAATCCACTCACTACGCCTGTTACTCGACGCAATCCCATCGCGCTTGGTACTACTACTAGACCTATCGTCGAGCCATCCGAGATTGCCAAGCTTCGGTTTACCGTTAGAGGCAATGCGATAGGTAAGTAATCTTGCGATGTTTCTTCGAGACCTATTGATTCACGAGTTGCAATTGTAGTCACAGGAGGAGCGGGCATGCTCGGGCTTGAAATCGCACGCGCCCTGTTGGAGCATGGCGCCTCTGGGATATCTCTCTTCGACTTGACTTCATCCTTTGAATCCGCGCATGCTATCGCAGCTCTGGCTTCTCTGCGTTTGACGTTTCCTAATGTGAAAATATTGGAAATTGTTGTCGATGTTACTTCGGAAGACGCGGTGAACCAAGGCGTGAAGGAGACTGTTCGTGAATTGGGGAGCGTGGATATGCTGCTTTGCTTTGCGGGTGTCGTAGGCACGGTTCATGCGACAGAGTTGACGGTACAACATTGGAGGCGGATTCTCGATATCAATACCACTGGACGTGGATATGCGCACAGGCTGTTGGCAAGTTCGTTCAAGTTCTCATTTTCCTATTGCGCTTCATTGATTGCGATCCCCAGAGAAATGATCCACCAAAACACAGGTGGCAGCATGGTTTTCACCGCATCCATCTCCGCGCATACGGTGAACTTCCCGCAGCCGCAGGTAGCGTACAACGCGTCCAAAGGCGCTTTATTGCAGCTTAAGAGCTCGCTCGCGGCCGAGTGGGCCCGCTATGGTATTCGTGTCAATAGCATCAGTCCTGGGTATATGGACACGGTGCTGAATGAGGGCGAGGGGCTGGCCTCGGTGAGAGAGATTTGGACGAGTAGGAATCCTATGGGGAGGATGGGCGATCCGAGTGAGTTGGCGGGGGTGGTGATTCTGCTTTGCAGCCCTGCTGGGAAATATATTAATGGGGCGGATATACTTGTGGATGGTATGTTGTGATTTGTCTTTGAGGATGGTTGTTGATTTGACGGTTTTAAGGTGGTGGATCTGTGTTCTAGTGCTATAAAGCTTCTACGTGTCGCACTATGGATGTGGTCCTACATGTTCGATGGGATTCGGTCAATAATGGAGGAGTATTACCAGCGCATCTTGTCTGAGAAAGATGTGGATAACATTCAATCCTTTTTGTACTGCTTTTTAACGGCTGGCTGCATAGCATGGGCAACACTCAGACATTCAGATATACAAAACGACCAAATCACAGTGCACGTCATCCTCATCTTCCCGGGCTCGTTCAAGCGCAATGGCTGAGAGTGGCCAGGTCGGCGTAGTACTAGAGCCACTTCAGGTTGAACGAATTTTGGGATACTTACACGGCCGGAAATGACGCGAAGGAACTTTTCGCTGCCTGTGCAGGTGAAGATCCAGGGAGTTGAATCCGCTCCCTATAAGTTCTATTGCCGACCGCAGTTGGCACTTTCTGAGGTGCAGGTAACGATATCACATTGATTCAATTCTGCTGGTTACATACACGGGCAGAGGGTTGGGTTTCAGGCTGATTGGTGCGGTCGACCTCGCGGGCGTGGTTTGAATTGAAGCGCAGATGGTCGCGAAAGACGGATTGGATTTGCTAAATTGCTTTGTATTTGTCACCGATGCACGCTCTCAGACCGGGCGGGTCGTCATCGCCGATTTGAGGGTGCTGAAGGACTGGCGTGTTAGATAAGTTTGGAGATAGCATTTGTGTGCGCCGGCGAAGAGCCCAAACGTAGAGGATTAGCAATTTAGCAAGCATAGCACGCAGAGCTGTAAATCGGAGTTGAAAGCTCGTCGACTTGAAGGTGAACCTGCGTACGGTTTGCCTCAATGAGTCAGTCTGCCCGTGGCCAGTCCCTGTGTTGGAGAGAGCATTCAATCCTAAGCGATGGAAATGCCTCGAGGCGATTTGCACTACTGTACCGATCGCGATGACGCTAGAGGGTCGTCAGTGAGTAGAGTACCACCATAAGCGACAATTGAGTTTTTTGTGCATCGTCGTCACTTTGCGAACGACGCGGCTTGCTATATTTAGGTAGAAATCAGATAGAAATGGTAGACGCAAATAGAATACGCGGTGGAGTGGAAGTGTGCTCGAGTATCTGGAGGGGTAAAGATGAGGCGTAGAGGATGAGGTGCAGCAAGTATTTGGCAAGTATATGAATCGCAACGGGGCGCGTAGAGATCGAGGTGAAACGCGCCGCTGTTGTGGTGGAGCCAGTGTGGAGCCTCACAGTCGCGTTGCCGAGAATTCTTCGAGGCAAAGATCGGGAGCTATCGGGAGCAGACGGAAACGTGGTCTGTGGAAATTGTGGCGCAGGAAAAAAGCCGGAATGCGTGGGCGTGGGTTGCCGGGGAGGGACGGAATGGCGGTGGAAGGATGCGAAGAGGCGAGAGATAAGGAGAGAGCGGTTGTGGTTTGCTAAATGCCGTAAACAGCCGACGCGCTTGCAGTCTTGAACGACGACGACGACGCGTTTGGAGGAAATTCAAAATAATGTACATTTTAGCATGCGCAGACTTGTGCGATGAACGCGCGAGGTATCTATTTTTTTTTTTTGTAAACGCGGAAGTTGCGGAGGGGATGGAGTTGAATTGCCGGGACGTCATGATGGATTTGTGATCGGCTTTGTCCCCGCATTTCTTGACTTCAAACTTTTGCTTGGACCATCGCCGATTGTCTTCGACGATGGACAGACCAAGGGCCCACTCTACGGTCCAAGTCAGGGCCCCGTTGCATGTCCGTCTATCT
This sequence comes from Favolaschia claudopus, assembly GCA_037176885.1. Lineage (NCBI taxonomy): Eukaryota > Fungi > Basidiomycota > Agaricomycetes > Agaricales > Mycenaceae > Favolaschia > Favolaschia claudopus. The sequence goes on along the minus strand of JAWWNJ010000011.1, from coordinate 1,210,266 downwards.
CTCTAACCTATATAATCAATTATTGGAATAACGAGGAAGCAGGCGCGGGCAAGCAAGCTGTTCCAGAAAGTGTCTGCAAAGTTTTCTCGTTCACCCCAAGACGCGTCGTCTACAACCAATTCGCCGTACATCCGACGCACCGCCTACTCAATCGACGCTAGTAACCACCAATCCCCCAAGCCGTACATGTCCCAACCCCTCCTTCGTCTCAGTCTATCCATCGACGACCACGACGAGGACAGCGACGTCGACAGCCCCGCCAGCATCCACCTGCCTCTGTCTCGCTCAGATATACGCCCGGCCCCGCCATCCCGTCCTCCGCCTCCCACCCCACTCGCCGTCCCGGCCCTCCCCGCATTGGACATTACCCCCGCCACACCCGTTTCCCCCTCTTCTGCTTCTGCTTCCCACCCACCACCACCACCACCCATCCGCCGCACCCGTTCGCAAACTCTCGTCGAGGGCCGCAACTGGTCTCGCCCAAGCAGCCAGGTCTTTCCGTCTGAGACCACTCCGGCTCAAGATTTCGATACAACACAAGAGATACAGACACTGGACACTGTTGTGTCCCCCACGCCCTCGGTATACGTCACCGCGCCTTCCACGCGCCCCGTCTCCGTGTCTATGTCTCCCTCCACGACTACATCCGTACTCTCCACCTCGCCTTCTACCACCTCCTCCTACGCCACCGCGCACAATTCCGCGTTCACGCTCGCCTCGAGCACCTCAACGCTCACCATCTCGGGCCTCCCCCTCCCCGTTCTCCCCCGCGCGGGCCCCGCTCCCGCTCTGGCAATCGACGGCCTCCCGCGTGGCGCGGCACCCGCCGCGGACCCGCATGCGTACTCGCCTTTGCGCTCGGTCTCGCCGACTTCGTCCTCTTCGTCGCCGTCCTCGCCTTTACGCCCGACGTCACCTTCCTCTGCGCTGAGCTCGCCTTCACCTACGATGGATGCGAGGACAAAGGCGAACGACCCGCGCCGCGTGAGTATCGCGAGTACGATGACTAGTGCGAGTGGCGAGAGTTGGGTCACGGCGAGGGCGGGGGATGATGATGATTCGGAGCGGGAGGAATTTGAAGAAGAAGAAGGGGAGGAGGAGGAGGGGGATGGGGATGAGGGGACGGAGGAGGGGCTGGCAATGGGAATGGGAAGGGAACGCGCTGATACGTTGAGAGTGGCATCGTCCCCGAGTACGAGTACAAGTCGGGGTCAAACGGCAATAACTACTTCAAGTCCGTCAGCTAGCCCTACCCGCTCTATCTTCGCGTCTACCTCCACTTCCACTTCCACCGATCTACCACATACATCTACGTCCGCTTCCCCCTCGGCAGCTTCTCCTGCTTCACCTACTTCCCCCACTAGTCCTAGCGCATCCCCGAGCCGCGCCTCCCCGCCCCCACGCGCCGCCACACTCCCGCTGCCCCTCCCGCCTATCGTCACCATTCCTTTGTACGAATACCCATATGAGTACGGTGCTGGCCTCGACGCGGCGGTTGGGGCGTTGTCTTCCACTTCTTCGTCCTCTTCCTCCTCTCCTTCTCCTTCGCAGCATACACAAATGACGGCGTCAACGGCGGCGCACGCACACACCCCAAGCTTACTTGGCTCCATGTCAGGGATGGGGATGCCGATGTCGGCGTCGCCTTCGTCGTCACCCGCTCTCGCACCCGCCTCACTTTCTCCTTCCCTGCTTGCGCTTTCGTCCTCCAACTCCAACCCGTATCCTTCCCCTTCCCCACTTTCCGCTTCGACCCCACTTTCAGCAAATTCGCCTTCCCCTTCCCCACTCTCGGCAAGCTCGCCAGGAGGGATGACGTTCAACCCGCACGCGCGCGCGCGGACGGCGTCGGCGGGGTATGCGTATGGGTATGGGTATTCGTATACGCCGTCGCCGAGGAGTCCTGTTGTGCGAGGTGAGTTTTTGGGTTTATTTGTTTTGCGGTTCAGATTCAGAGCCGTTGTTTTTCGTTTTTTCGATGTGTTGGGTGGGATGATGTTGTATGGCGTGCTTTTTTTTTTTTGCGGTTTGAGGTTTTCGTTGGTTCGGTTGTGCTTCGCTTTCTGCGCGATGACTTTCGAATGCTGGGAATTTGAGTTTCGTTTACCGCTCTTCGCGCGGGATCACCGTATCGTTGTCCTTCTTGTGTTTTTGTTTCTTCGCGTGTCGAACGCGGGAAATATCGCAGCGTTCGGGTTGACCATGGTGCTGCATCGTTTTGGATTTGATCCTGCTGCTCAACTGCGTCTTGCTATCTCATACACCATTCTCGGACAAATTTGGATTTATTCAATTCCCGTTCACTTCACGGGATCGTTCGCGCGCGAGTTACGCCTTTTTATTTGATCTGCTCTCTTATGCATCTCTGTCTGTAACGCCTCGTTTTCACGATGCACAAGACGTCATTTCATTTCTTATTGCTTTCCTCTTGCCTCTCATCTCACCCTCGCCGCTGCTCACCGTTTCCCTCTTCCCAGGCGCCAGCGAATTCGGCCTACTATCTACCCCCAACACGGGCACCCTCCCCTCGCGCCGCCCACCCACGCTTAACGGACGCTTCAGCATGACGTTCAACCCTAGCGGTGGCATGCGCGAGGAGCTCGGGCGCCTCAGTCCCAGTATTATCATCCCCGTCATGCGGTTGCCTTCCTTGCCGACGTTGCCGCCTGTGTCGCCTGGCGGTGCTTCGACGCCGACGGTGGCGAGCGAGGGTGCTGGGCAGCAGGGAGGACATGGGGGAGGGGATGGGAGTGTGGGGAGGCGGTCGAGTGTGATTTTTGGGCCGCATGCGAGGGAGGCGAGTCGGAGTGTCGTGAGGAGTATGCCGGCGTTGGCGATGGAGGGGGGGAAGGCCAAGGCGGGGGAGGATGGGGTGGCTGGGGAGGAGGAGGAAGAGGATGAGGAGGAGGGGAGTGATGAGGAGGAGGAGGGTGAGGAGGTGCAGGCGGAGGACGGGGATGGGGATGGGGATGAGGATAGTGGGGAGGGCGGGACGGTGGAGTCGCCGTTTGTGCCGTTGAGGTTGGATGTGACGCCGCTTTCCCTCGATATCGCGGGGTTGTTTGGGGGGAAGGGCAAGGGCAAGGAACGGGAGGGGACGGTGCCAGGTCCAGGGTCGGTATCGCGGGGGAATAGTCTCGTCACGCCGACGGCGCATCCATGGCATTCGCCCGCCGCCAACAAAACTGGTCAGATGGATTACTTCTCGGTGCGCACGCCGACAAGCGAAGAGACGCCTAGGCCAGTGTTTGCTGTCCCTGCTGGGCTGGCTAGTGCATCGTCCACTTCGGGGGCCGGCGTGGATCGAATTCAGCTTCAGCAGGACAGTCGACTTGCGAAGATGCAGATACCACAGATACCCATGTCGCCTGCGGTGAAGACGGTGCCGATGCCGCAGTTGCCTACGCGTGCCCCGGAGCGTCCGGGGATGTATAAGCACGCGTCGAGGAGTATGGTGGATATATTGCAGGCTTCTTCTTCATCGGTGGGTAGGGAAGAGGAAGAGGAAGAAGAAGTGGGCGGGGAGGGCGAGGAGGAAGCCAGTGAGGATGAGGAGAGTTTGGAGGATGTGAAGGATAGGTTGAAGGCGACGGCAAAAGCAAAAGCAAAGGCCAAGGTGAAGAAGAATAGCAAAGATTCTGCGTCGGCTTCGGCGTCCACGCATCCGCCGGTGGAAGCACCGGCGTATGAACCCCCGCCACAACGGGCCAGCACGCTCAAGCGGCGGCGGTCGATGCCGGAGATTATGGCCGCGCCGCCACCGTATACACTCCCTCTTTTCCCTTCGACGGCGTTTTTGAACAATAACAATAACACCGGCGCCGGCGGTGGGCTGCATCCCCTCGCGCAAGTGCGCATCACGCCAAGGGACGACGAGGGGAGGGAGGTTCTGCCGCCCTATAGCAACGATATCTTGCTTCGCGGGGTTATGCCGCGCAAGATGGAGTTTACTGCACCGGGGGTGCAGGCGAAGGACCGGAAGTGGCGAAGAGTGTTGTGTGAGCTGGAGGGGACGGTGTTTCGGGTTTATCGGTGTGCGGGGGAGGGGTGGTGGGAGAGGCGGGTGGGGGTCGGGGATGCGACGTTGCAGGCGGCGGGGAGTGTGAGTCCGAGTGCGGCGGCTGCGGCGGCGAAGGCGCGGGCTGCGAGGGAGAGGGAGGGGCAGGAGGTTAGTAAGATTGCTGGGGAGGAAGGGAGGATACCGGGGGTTGGGGGGAGTGCGGCTGTGGATGGGGAGGGGCGGGAGGAGCAGGGGACGACGGAAGTGGTTATTCCGCCGAGGTCGAGTATGTCTTCTGCGAGGAGTGGTGCGTCGTCGGGGGGTACGGCGCCGCCTTCGCCTGAATCAACGGAGGGAAACAGCAGTATCAACGCCTCGTCTGCGGCTTCTATTGCGGGGTCGACCAGTGCCAGCCGGTCACGGTTGAATCTTGGTATCAGTCTGCTCAAGCCGCGTTCGCATGGTCGGTCGAAGAGCGAGATGCCGAACCCGCCTAAAACACCAACAACCCCGACGAGATCATCGCTGTCTATTCCAAGGCCGTCGTTTGGTGGCAGCTCGACCTCGGGTGCGAGTAGTAGCGGGAGTCTGAATGCTAGTACGAGCGGCGCGGCGTTGGCCCCTTCGCGGTCGAATGCGAGCCTTGTATCGGCTCGTTCTAGGGCACCTAGCACGCGCGGCACGCCCAGTTCCCAGCCTATTGTCAGCAGCCGGGCTCCTGCTACGCCGTTGAGCAGCATGGGCAAGGGCAAGTGGTCTGGTGTTGGTATCGGCACGGCCGGGGCAGATATCCCGGAACCCGATCCTGCGGACCTCATTCGTGCATATACGTTGCAGCATGGCGAGAGTGGGTTGGGCAACGATTATTTGAAGAGGAAACATGTTATTCGTGTACGACTTGAAGGGGAGCAGTTTTTGCTGCAGGCGAGGGATGTGGGGGATGTTGTGGGATTGGATTGAGGTACGTGCTTTTTGATTTAATTTTCACTGGAGCTGGACTGACTTGTTTGCAGGGGTTCCATAGCGCGACGAATATAGCGCTGGATCTAGACGAGCGGGTTATGCCTAAAGGGCCGCTGTTCCCCAGGTGTGTTGGCTTCATTCGTAGTGTTTTGGATGCTAAATTCGATTCACAGACGGAGACGACGCCGTCCGAGGCCTGCGAATGGTGCCGAAGCTCCTGTAACGTCCTTAAACAGCAATAATGCGTCTGCGACACGTTGATCTTATACTTACTTGTATATTTTTTCTATCACTTCTGGCATGGACTGAACACTCATTCTTTTTAATCTACTGCATTATCATACCCACAGACAGTGAGATACGACTTTCATACATGTAAATATTGCTGTTGTAGAGTAAAATAATTCCCTGGAGCAGCCCAAGATATGGGCGATTCAGATTCAGAAGGACGTCCTCGATGTCGCACTCCAAGCTGAGGAAAGAAATGCTTTCGAAAAGTTGAGCTAGCCGCGGCGAGAAGAAGTAAACAAATACTCGTGACTGAGCGCCATTTTGGGCGACAGCACCACGCGATTTACTTATCTTCTCGAGTCATCCCGACTAGTTTCTTGTCCCAGCGCTCTCCCCGATACACTCCCGCCCTTTAATCCTTCCTTCTTCCCGGTACTTGTAACGACCACCCAACGAACTCTTCGAATCCCCTTTATCTCGATACCCCCTTGTCGGATACCAGTATACCGCCTTTATAGAAGCCTCCGTTAATTGCGCATGGCAGATTCTGGGATAGAGATTGACCTTGACTCCGTTATCGACAAGCTGTTAGAAGGTCTGTTTGAGTCTACAGCGGTTTTTCGTCCGTTTTTTTGTCGCTCACAACGAGATTCGTTATATGCAGTACGCGGCAACAGACCTGGCAAGCCGGTGCAATTGCAAGAATACGAGATCAAGTACCTCTGCACGAAAGCTCGCGAAATCTTCATTAACCAGCCCATTCTACTCGAGCTAGAGGCGCCGATTAAGATATGTGGTGCGTCGTGTGCCGATTTATAAGACACGCAGTATTGACGCCGCTCCGCGTAGGTGACATTCATGGCAGTACTACGATTTGCTACGGCTTTCGAGTACGGGGGCTTCCCACCCGAAGCGAATTACCTCTTTCTGGGCGACTACGTCGACCGGGGGAAGCAGTCCCTCGAAACGATTTGTTTGTTGCTCGCCTACAAAATCAAGTACCCCGAAAACTTCTTTATTCTGCGGGGGAATCACGAGTGTGCTTGTATCAACCGGATATACGGATTTTACGACGAATGTGCGTTTTCAGTGCCGTGCGCGATAAAGACGGGAAACTCATTGAGCAGCCAGGCAAACGACGATACAATATAAAGCTGTGGAAGACATTCACGGATTGCTTCAATTGCTTGCCTATTGCCGCCATTATTGATGAGAAGATATTCACGATGCATGGTGGGCTGAGTCCCGACCTGCAATCTATGGAGCAGATACGGCGGGTGATGCGGCCGACGGACGTTCCTGATACTGGTCAGTTTTGACTCGTTTCCCCCATGCAGCACTTATTTCTGTTGTTCTTTGCAGGCTTGCTATCTGATCTCTTATGGGCCGATCCCGACAAAGATATCACTGGTTGGTCAGAAAATGACCGCGGTGTATCGTTTACTTTCGGGCCAGACGTCGTCGCACGCTTTCTCCAAAAACACGACATGGATCTTATTTGTAGAGGGCATCAGGTGTGTTGGGCTGCATGCTTTCATCGTTCACAACTCAGCCATCTCAGGTCGTGGAGGACGGATACGAGTTCTTCGCAAAGCGTCATCTGGTCACATTATTCTCCGCGCCGAATTATTGCGGGGAGTTCGACAATGCCGGGGCGATGATGAGTGTGGACGAATCGTTGCTCTGTTCATTCCAGGTGCGTCTCGACCGTTGTATGTCTCCGATTTACAAACACTCTCCAGATCCTCAAACCTGCCGAGAAAAAGCAAAAGTATCCATATGGCGATGCGACACCACGGAGACAGAAGAAACGCGGAGCGGCTTGAGCTTCGTGGACCCTTGCTGTTTCTGCTTGCGACCGTTAGCGCTTTGTGGATAGACTTCGAGCGCCTCAGCGCGTCGAGTGTACGATCATATTTCGCGGATGCTTCACTTGTGCCTTTATTTATTCGGTTGTGTTTATTGGCGGGACATGCTGACTGGACTACATGGTTGACGGGAGGTTGTAGATCGAGTTTGGGACATGTTGTATCACTGTTGCCTGTATAAGATACCATTCCGTCTACGTTGGGTTTGCCCATCATTGAGTTCATGAAAACTTCGGCTGAAAAACTGCACCGGGCAGCGTCTGGATGGCGATAATTGCATTGACTGAAGTTATGTCCTTCGCATGTGGCTTCTACTTCCGATACCCCACAGATGCACGAAATTGAATCTCTTCTCCTGGGACAATGTCTAACACTGCTAGCTTGACCTGCTGCTGCCAGTGACTGGAACCGTCGTCATGTTAGCGAGTGGTTGTTCACCAGGCTTATGAGCAGTAGTAAGAGTATATACGAGATGAAACAAGGTCCCATACCCTGCCAAGATACTACAGAAATTGTAGGTCGTGTTTGCAACTTGAGAAGGAAATTTTACACGCCTATGTAAATCCCAAAAGGGACATTCAACGCCAATTACGTGAGATATTGTCCCAATCGGGAAGTTCAAAGTCTCCACTCGGTTTCGACATATCTCAGCAACTAGAAGGACGGTTCACAAGAAAAAAGAAACGACAGATAGCTGTAATTTTTCTATCCTGTAAAGCGCTCAGATTCAAGGCAAAAATGAACACCTCATGCTCCCAACGCCGGAGCAAAAGTTGATCGAACCCAGGTTCGAACTGAGGACCGCCTGTGAACAGAGTCACGTGCTACTGTTAGACAGAAGTGATAACCAACTACACCATTCGACCGATATTCACTCTTAGTTTGAATATTATACAGAGGTAAAACGCCTCAGAAACCTCCCAACTACTTACGGCAGAATCAACTCAAATGACCAATTTCTCGTTCAGAAGGCAGCTGGTTTCTGACACCAAGCAGTTCCCAGAGATTTGTATCCGGGTATCCCTTCCCGCAATTTTGTGATTCCTTGGTCCAACGTTCACCCTAGTCTGTAGACAGACGCTGCAACAAGAAATATCCTCGTACCTGCGGTTATCAATGTACGTTCACCTCCAATGAGCTTAAGTAGCTTAATTAAGTGAATTCACCTAGACTGCGACCCTTCGTTTCGAACCCCCCTCTAATTTTTACAGCACAAGGTCATACAGGGAGATATACACCTGTGTTCAATCTGATTCCAAAGTCTATGCTCAAGTCTTCGATGCTATTTCGAAGTCTGGGGACACCGCTGCGTGTGCGATGCTCATTCTCTGCCACGAGCTGCAAGACTCTAGACGGTGCAGACTTCTGAGACACAGGACTACGACAATTCGCAATTCGGCAGCGAATGATATAAAGGTTGGCTATTCTGACACACTACTAGATAACAGCATCAAGTAGTGGATGTCTTGGGAGCTCGTTTTGGCTTCTTTTTCTTCCCGGAAAGCAGGTCATTGCCTGCCTCCGTCTTCTTGACTCCGACCATGGAATTATTGACTGTAGCAACAGCATTCAGTACTTTTCTGGACAATCAGCGCTGACTGCTTACACTCGCCGGCAAGCAGATCATCGACTATGGGTTTGCTTCCAGAAGTGATATAACGAATGGACACCCCGCGAGCAATAAGCGGTTGCGCAAGTAACCTCTTGAGCTCTGCTTTCAGTTTGGAATTCTCGATGTCCTTTGTTTTCTGTTTGCGATCGCTGGCTTGTCTTCGTCTGAGCCGCTGTCGCAACATCATCAGCATTGCGTTCGAAAACGCGGACGGGAATCTACCTCATGAAGTCCGAATCCAGTTCAATTTCCATGGCATCTGCAGCCTCCTTCATCCACTTGCGATCATGGTTCGCCTTCTTGGTCTTATGGTGGGCGGTCTCGATCTTTCTCGCCAACTGGACGCGCTCCTTGAGCTTGTCTAGCATGCTAAGATCGATGCTTATTTCCGCGATTTCGCTTTCCTCTGAAGACGGAATCAGCATTCGTGTTGATCGCCCAATGTTAACACTGACGACGCCCTAGACTGCCGAGTAGAGCACGGACAACGCGGCGTTCATCGGGGGAGCACATGAGCATGCTAAATCCGCTACGCATTGCTCGCGCAGTCCGCCCATTTCTATGTATGTAGGCATCTGCCGAGCGAGGGATCTGATAGTGGATGACGTGGTCTACGGCCGGGATATCGAGGCCTCTCGCAGCAATGTCTGTGGCGAGCAAAACAGATTTTGGCGTGGATTTGAAACTGAATTAATGTTAGTCCGACTTTTCTCGCACCATCCAGTCCCTTACCGATCAAGATTTTTCAACCGCTGGCGCTGCTCCAACTGAGAATGCAGGGGAAAGGCTTTGATATTGAGCAATTCCGTTAATGGGAGGAGGCGGCGAATCCCATCAATCGAGGCAAGAAACACGAGAGATCGTCCAGGATATCGTAACAAGAAGTAGTACAAGTATACATCCTGCGCCTGGTAAGAGAAGGTATATGCCATGGGTATGAACAAATCACCTTGTCCGCCGAAAGACACTCAATCTTGCTCTCCTTCAGGGTTGAGACGACCCCACCCTGTGGACTAAGATCGATGATCTCTGGCTCAGGATCGCGAAAGTCGAGGCGGAGGAGGAGGTCGTCTGTGGGAGTTGAGATAAGGAGAATTTTTGCATTGAATGGCTTGACCTAGTGTTGACGCTGGTGAGCCCGATTTGTTATTCTTGCCACTAGCTTTCGGACGAGCGCGTCGTTTGACATTACGCTGCAGATCTTTGCTGAGGGTCGCAGAGAAGATGAAGGTCTGTAGGCCATCCTGGATAGGCTCTTCGTCGTCCTCTTCATTCTCTGGCTCAATCTGGTCCGCTCTAGGCAAGGTAGAGAGATGAGTGAGAGGACAAGAAGTGGAAGATATGCAGTACTTTGATTCTCGCAGAGTAAGGCGGAGAATGTTTTCCAACTCCGCGAAATGTCCCGCTTCTATCATTCGATCTGCCTCATCAAGGACGAGAAACTTGAGATTTTTGATTTGGGTAGCCAGGTCGTCGTCCTAAGACACATTCGCGTTGAGGGATTGAGAACAAAGAAGATGAGTACATACGTCTTGTATTATATCCCAGAGTCGACCGGGCGTCGCCACAAGAATATCGACCCCACGATCCAAGATACGGCGCTGTTTCTGAGAAGACATGCCGCCAACGATAGTCGCTACGCTGACTATGGGCGGTGAACGAGGCGCAGTAGCCTTCTGAGCCTCAGTTTCGGCATCCTTGTCGTCATTGGATTCCACCGCGTTCAGGAATTCATTCAAGTGAGATGAGACTTGTAACGCCAGCTCGCGAGTTGGCGCCAATATCAGGGCACTCAGCTTGCGCTTGAGCTTGGAAGGGTTTGCAGTTGCCAACAGTCGATGAAGGATGGGGAGGCCATATGCTAGCGTTTTGCCAGAACCCTTGGTCAAGCATTAGAAACAACGGGCATGGACACGCCAGAATGCCTACGGTCTGCGCAATTCCAACAACATCCCGCCCAGACAGTGCAAACGGAAGGGCGGCCGCTTGAATTGGTGTTGGGGAAAGAAAATCTTTTGAGTGCAGGGTCCTGAGAAGTGTTGGGTGAAGGGAATGTGAATGCCAGTTCGGCAGTAGATTACTGGCTGAGAGACGGTCAGCAGGCATGAACAGTCGATGAAGATTACAAAAGTGTACTTGCAATCGAACGGCTCTGGCTCTGCAACTTCTGCATCTGGAGAGTTTTCACGGACCTCCTCAGCCTCAGACTCCATATCTTCAGCAACATCAATGACCTATTTCACGCCTCAATTTTATCGCCATAGCGAGCGGGTGACACCGACGTTGAAGGCCATAATTCGGCCGGCTTCAGTATCTTCGTAGACCACTTCCACACCATCTACTTCCTCTAGTTCGAGTATACCGTCGTCGCCGTCCATTCCAGTCTCCATTGGACGCTTGACTGTCTTCCAGGGTAGAGCATCAGTTGTGTTATGATGGATTTTGGTGCGCTTGCGAATAGAGGTGTTTCGCAACCGTCGTTTTGAGCCCGCAAGGACCGGGGGATCTACCATAGCTCAGTGATCGAGAAAGCAGGTTGTAGAAAAAGTCAAGGTCCAGTGATGGCGATCAAAAATTGCCGTGGCGCAACAGCTTTCTTCGACTCGTCTTCAACTATCTCTTGACAATCTCAGTTTGAATCTTTATTCTTACGACTGTCTAGCGCATGCGATTTCTCTTCCTTGAATCGACTCGCATTTAGCACCATCAGCGCCCGTGGCTAGTCATGATCGGCAAGAGCAAGTTCGAGTCAGACAACCTCACTCGAAACAGGAATATAAGTTCTTCAACGTTGACCTAGCTGAGGCTAGCTCCTGCCCAAGATAAACCTACCAACCCTCGTCAAAGCTCAATGTATTCCCTCATCTTTCATTGGGGTAAGCGTGTTGGTGTTGAGATCGTTCTCTGATATAACATCGCACGCAGGCCTCTATGCTGTTCTCCCGCTTATGGCGATGAGTGGTACGAGAAGCGACTGCTGAAACCTCCGCGTCGTAGGGCGAACGATTATGAGGTTACCAAGAAAAATCCAGGAACATCACCGGAAGGTCTACAACAACGCACCCTACCAAAACTTTCAGCGCGGCTTTCATCCTGAAAAATGGGAGCCTTCTGCATGGATGACGCTCGCGTCCGACCTTGACGCTGAATATGTCCTCCTCACCTCAAAACACCACGATGGGTACTGCCTCTGGCCCACCTCCACCACGGACTACCACACTCATCGAAATGTCGTCGGTGACTTCAAAGCCGCTGCGCTCCAGGCCGGTAGGAAATTCGGCCTGTATTATTCGTGGTGGGAGTTCCGTCACGATGTCAATCGGGGAACGCCAGACGGAGAGGCATATCTACGCCGCATGGTGGCACAGGTCAAGGAGTTATGCGATACGTACGCGCCTGAGATATGGTGGTTTGACGGTCACTGGGCTTTCAGGACTCAGCATGCTGTCGACGCCATCAATGAAGCTCTTGCCTACATCGTCTCTCGTACGCCCAATGTGCAGATCAACGACCGTACAGGTGCGACACCGGAGCTTGAAGCTGAAAAAAAGAAGAGCCAGAATTTCATGCCCCCTCACTGCACCTTCCGTGTCTACAGAGACCGAGCCCTGCCCAAGTTTGCGCCCAGAGTCCCATGGGAGCATATCGGGACGGTCGGCACGAGCTGGGGTAGAGACAAAGCGCAGAAGCCGGAAGACTACAAAACTGGGGAGGAACTCTGGGAAATTGAGCAGAAGGTGGAGGCGTTGGGAGGTAGGGTCTGCTGGAATTTTGGGCCGGACGTGGATGGTTCTCTGGATGAGATGGAGGTGACCGCTTTGACAGCCCTCGCAGAGCTCAGGCGTAAGAGCAAAGAAAGCCAACGATAATGAATCCTTATATTGGATGTGTTAACCTGAATATAACATGATGGAGCAAATATAACATGATGGAGCTGGCGTTGCAGACTCGCCAGGAATCGCCATAAGGCATGGTGGTACATGTCCAAGCTTGTACGACAAGAGTAAGTATAGAAGCCGGGTGGGCGGTCACCAAAGACGATCATGAGCAAGCCGACATCAAAATGTCTCATGGGTGATAATGCTGCTCAATACAGGCTTGCTTGAGACGCAAATTGCCAGATTCAGAGTTAGAACCCAGGGCGGACAAGCCGGCGAATTCATAGACGGTAATTCGCTGATTCGAGGTTACTGCCCGAATGGGTGCGTAAAACGTGGAGGAAGAGCGCAGAACCCGTACCTAGTCTCGATGGTCTGGAAGCTTTTAAGAGTGAACTGCTCGCGCAATGCGTCAGATATGAACATTCGGGAGCGCGTGCCCCGAGTTGAAAGCCGAAGAAGAAATACATGCTGTGATGAACGAGATCCAGAAGATCTCCGCCCGAGATGACCGGTACCTGCCCTTGCTATTCCATCCCAGCCTCGTACATATTACTACTTGACACAGACTGGCGGCGCCATTAAGAAAGTGTTGGGAGGATGAGTAACAACAGTCGTCGAGTCGTTCCTTGATGAAAAAAAGAGTGCAAGGCATCTCATTTGCAAGTTGGAGAGGGTGTTCGAGCTGGTGTTGATCGAAGTGAAGCAAAGGGAGGAACGTATCGTTGTCAGTCGAGTCGGCATCTGACAGTCTGCTGGTGAATCTTAGTAGGTGTCTGCAATGAATCTCAATCAGCGGGAGACGATGGAAGCGGGCAAGATAGCAGTTAAAAAAGTAAACGATTCGGGTACGTCCCCAGGATGTGATACAGGTGTCCCGTGTCCAGATCTAGACTACACGAGCGAGATCTCTGAAGATCTTCATTCTGAAGTTTCAGAATTCTTACGGACCTCAAAGCCTGAAAATTGACCGCCGTTGGAAACTCAGCCTGATGTCCGATGATGTCTCCTGAGGAGCCCCCTCGTAGGTTAAGTGGGAGATTGTGGACAGAGGGCGAACCTGCTGTGAGAGAGCGCGATTCAACACATGCAAACAGCAGGTCACATTACCGTGATGCATCTTCGGCCACCGCCGCGTACCACCTCTTCAGTCAACCTAAACCTTTTCTTCGTCTCTCAATTTCTATCTCAATTTCCGACTCGAATCCAGTCTCTCGAGGTCAGGGGCTCATTAACGCGGCAGAACCATGCCAAAACCCCATCGGAAGTAATGCTCACTCTGTTGAACCTTAGTCTGTTGTTACTTGTAAACAGACGCTACAACAAAAAATGTCCTCGTACCTGCGGTTTGTTGTAGTTGAACCTCACCATTTTTCGGAACCAGTGCTGGAGGGCGCGACCCGATTCCGAACTCAATACCAACTCTTACCAGCGTTGGGAAACCTCTTGGCATTATGGCCAGTCTGCGCAGTGCGGCACAATCTGTCCTGTTTTTGTCTGTACCATTGTCTGCCAGTGGCTCAAAGTTCTTCGATTCGTGTTCTGGTTCTGAATACATGCTTTCTGTTCTGTTTATATATTAGAAAACTACAGTGTCCATTCGATTGTTCCAGCGTTCAATCTTTCTTGATGGCAGATGCGGCTTCTTCACAGAGAGGTCAGCAAATCGGGCGTACCATAGCTGAATAACAGCAGGGCCGTCTCACCTTTCGCTTTGCCTATTTCGTATCATGTTGAAAATGAACTCTGCCAAATCAAAACGACTTGCCTTGCACCTTTTCTTGTGCTTTGGGATCCATGCCCCAAAAGCCCATGTAATAGGTACCTCCGACGATCGCCACTAGCCCAGCTGTCAGGAGAAGCTGTTTTGCAATGGGGAATCTTCAGTCAAATGTGCATGGATGAGGTCGGTCGTTCATGCTTACAGCGTTGTTCTGCCCCTTCGGTGTGTTAGCGTCAAACTTTCCACCGGGAAGCAGCCATCTGGCGGCGAAGGTGTGTAGAATATAGTGCGCGGATTCGAGTGGGGAACATGGCGGTTACTGGTCAAGTGGCTGGTGAAGCCATGGGAAGCGACCAGCTGGTGAGAATGTAATGAATTGCGTATGTGTACGGACTAAATTATACCTCTGGATATTCACTGTCTGCGTCATAGCGACAGCTGCTCTCATAGATCATGGTCTCATTAATCGGCTGAGTTGTGGAGAACGTAAAGGCAGAGCGATCTCTGCTCCGAAATAGCATCACCCAGGATTTCAAGATTATGGGACTCGAACGAAGACATATGGCGGTGCAGACAGACATGATCGGAGAGGTTGCGGAGGGTTGCGGAGAGGCATGGCAAATTTAGAAATTTGGGACAAAAATAGACGTCTTGGGGCTTGAATACACCGCTACAAAGCAAAATGGTATTTCGCAGGGAAGTGAGTCCGTGGTAGCAACACAAGGGATTAGAGTTCAAGAGCGAGACTCGTAGGCGCTGCCGCAGACAACGAATCGACGATGGCAAACAGAGATATTCTCAAGATGTGTGAAAACTCGGGGTTTATTGTCAAAGTCACAAGGGAGAGTCGTTCCGAGCAACTAGCGCGGCACTTGCATTGGGACCGTTGACCGAGGAAAGCTTAGCTCCAGTTTTATTCCCCATTCCCGGTGTTATAGGGATAGGTTTCGCCAAAAATGAGAAAGGGGAGGCCGGTGAAGAAGGAAGCCATTTCCGATGTCGCCCTGTTGAACAGAGGGCCGTTGGTTCTGATTAACTGTCAGGAAGGACGAAGCATCATGTTAACTTGATGTTGGCAGGAAGTATGGGAGTGAAAGTCGGGCGTAGAAAACAGATGGATGGAAAGCAATTCCGCAAACTTGGATGCAAAAATGGGAGTCGATTGGGTACTTGACGGCAGTGGCCGTCAAGCGGCGGTGCGGATGAAGGTAGATCGTAGGAAGATTTTTTCGAGCACCCGGACATTAAGATATTGGCGGGCACAAGAAAACAGGGTACGGACTGCGAATGCTGTGTTCAGGTGGACAGGACAAGATTGCGCCGGCGATCAAAAGCAATGGACCGGACAATCATTGGGTGACCGTTCTTCAAACTGAACTATAACCTCGCCAAGTAACTCGCCCCTCGCCAACCCATCGCTGCATCTTCGCTGAATATAGCTACTGTGCCTTGTATCGCCGTCTAGAGGCTGAGTCTGTCTGGCTTCAGTCTTATTCCAGAGTCATCCAGAAGACACCTGAAAGTGAAGCCTCGGAAGTGGACACTCAGAGTCAGAATCTTCTCCGACCCGGAGTCGTCGACGCAGCGGCGCCACATCCTGGCTAATAGAAAGCGGACGAAAAGGATCCTGTAGTCATCGTTCCCTCGTCGAACTCGACCCACTCTTCACCCCATTTCTCAACACCTGAATCACACTTGCCACCGAACTCGGAGTTTTCACATCGTTCCCGCGATATCGCATTATCTGCAATCTCCGTCTAATTCCATTGCCTCTGCCTTGTCTGCCCCTCAAGTACAGCTGTACGGGTTAAAGTTCATCTCGATGTGTCATCGCTGCGGTGTCTGAACCTGCGAGAAGAGACGAGAAGCTGACGGGATTTGCATCCACGACTGTCTGCGATGAGTATGTCCGAGTCTCCGGACGTTCGAGCCCGACCACCCAAAGCTAATTTTTCTTCGTTCAGGTACTCTTACGTCCAATGGATCGTCTCGCTCAGCGCTCAGCTTCTACCCAGCATCAGGTGGGCCAAAGCACTGTCCTTTCCGCCTTTTTCGGTAGCCGTAATTGCAACATGCATTGTCAACGGAGGAGGCAACGCCGACACTCTCACGGTACGCAGGTCTAAACTTACTTCGTGTGGTTCCAAGAAGCGTCGGAATCTCAGACGGTACTCTTTTGTGCGTTTGTCAATCTCTCAGCACAGTGATTCATCTATCGCGGCAGTCATGCTACTCCGATGGCAGTGAATATGGAAATCAAAGATGCCAGCTCGCGACCATCTTGACGCGAGGAATTTCTCTGCAGCCAGCCAAGATCAAGATAAACAAACGTGGACGCGGAACTATTCACTCTTGTTCAAGCTGTTCACACCAACATGATATCTAAAACGATCTAACCACATCGAACGCCTGTGAATAGTGTTACTTTGACGACAGATTCGTCTATTTAATTCAGTCGCGGACGGAGTACATGTTCTCATGACCCGCTTGGGCTTGACTCTGCTTTCAGTCTACTACTGGAGCACTTGTCCGAGCTACTAGAACTAAAGAAGAAGGTCGTATCAAACGTCTGATAGCCAATGTACTGGACCCAATTCACATTCTTGAACGCACGGAAGCGCTACTAGCTGTTGTCTCAGACTCTCAGCCTGTAGTCCGGAACATGAGAAGCTTCGGTCACGACGTCATCATGACATCACGTTCCAACTTTCTTTCACGGTTCGCTCAAGTTCTTTCGGTTGTGCACAGAGATAACACAGAGAGGAAGCAGTCGAAAGGAATTGATAAGTTACACTAGAAAGAAATTATATGTGCACTACAGTATGGCTAACCCCCGTACATGACCCGGAAAGACCAAAAAAAAGTGTGAATGTTGCAAAATCGCGCGCCAAACGGTGCGGGCCCCGGAAGAGTCGGTGCAGCGCAGAGTCATGCACTTGAATGGAGGGCCAGGGACGGTGGAGGGTGTCGGCGGGGCCAGCGTAGATAAATACATGGCGAGACGACTCGACGACTGGCGCGGGGTCTGGTAAGTGTCGGCCGCTGAGGCGCGTGCCACTGCTATCTGCGCGCAATGAAACGCCAGTAAATGGTGTTCGGTGGTTCAGTGCCGGGAACAGAATCATCTGAGCGTTGTGTATGAGAGGAAGAAAGGATGGAAATGCTAAGTGACTCACGATCCCGTATACACTCCCAGACTTGGACACTCCGTGTGGAGGGATCCCAAACGCCGCACTGGCTATATAGAGACCAATGCTGGTTGCGGGCCCATATCTTTGTGGAAACACCGATAGTGGTCATTGTGAAGTAGAGCGCAGGGGGGATGGTAAGAGGGTGGTTGCGGAGCGTTGAGACATAAGGTAGACCCCATCCACCTTACATATCAATTTGGAGCCACCGGCCGCCCGATTAGGAACTTCATCCAGATCTCAATGGATCAGTGATGCGCTTCCCACGACCCATGAGGTGTTCTTTTTTACGAACAACTTACGAGATGCATCCTGTGCTCAAACTCCCAAGGCCCAACGATGTTCAGTATCATTTTCTCGAAGATACGGACCTCAAGGCTGGCTCAACGTGCCCATGCACCGGCATCTTCCTTGAATCCTTCGTCTGGTTCAGGCTGGTCACGGTGGAGAAAAAACCCTGTGTTTCGGATGCACGGGGCTCTGTTGCGAGGCTACCCTTGACTTGGCGCGACCAAGTGGTTATCCCCAACAAGTCTGCAAAAGCCTTTGTTTTCAGACCTTTCACAGAGCCAGATTAAAAAAACGCGTCCGAAACAAGTGTCCAGGCATGAAAACCAGTGCAGTTCTTGTCAACTTTTTGTCCGGATTCCAAGCCCTTTGAAGTTTGTCCCGTGTGGGTCGCGTTCCCAGCGCGTTTTTTATATCTGACACGAAGTGATACCGTGCAGGGCGCCTTGTCAGCTAGTGTATCCTATATTTCCGTCAGTCACATCCAATAAAAAAGCTATTCAGCCCCGAACCCGAGCATCGGCCTGTTCGGTGCGAGATCTTGCAATGCTATTATTGTCTCGATTCCGTGTGTCTCCGTAATGCGAGAAAATTGAATAAATGACCGTGGCACTGTTACTTACGTAGTGTCGAATGAACGTGGCTGTGCACATTACTTCCAAAGTGTCTACAACCTGGACGCGTGAAATATAGCCATGAATTACCATTCCCCCAACAAAATTGCAGGTAATCATTTTCTCTCCGGCATCTTACTCAGTATTTCGCAGTTCCGCTCTTTCGCCGGCCTCTTCGTTTTATTTGGCTCCAGTTTTTACATTGCAAAGCGAATTGTGAACAGCAGAAGGACAAGCGAGCTTGAAGATTATCGTGCACAACAACGTGAGCTATACATACGGCCCTTGCATACCACAGCTCGAGGAGCTGATTGGACCAGACGTCGACTCAGCTGAACCGGCACGAGAGCATACAAAAGATCAGGCATAGCTGACTGTCAGGCAATCACCAACCGTTTCGGTCTTCAGGCGACCACACAGCGGGCTTGCTATGTAAATGTCGGTACGACCGAGGAACAGTACTAGCAGGGGCGACGAAGCAACGACGAAGGGAAAATAGAGTTGTTGGGTATCAATCCGTGGCATTCCCTTTCTGCCATTCATTTACCTCTGCGACCGAGGAAGAGCATAACTCAATGCTGATGATTAAGGTTGTATCAGATACATGTAGATCCTTCACACTGGCATTTTAATCTGCAACCAAGTATCGTATGATGTTATCCTTCTCATGAATTTCACCATTTGTTCGGGCCCGCAACGCAGCATCTGGGCTTGTGAAAGCAACATCGAATGGTTTACGAAGTGGAATTCGAATATATCTTGTTTGCGCGACCTGAGCATCTTGCTTGATGGCGGCTGCTCAGCGCTCGACACCCGTCATCTCAATTCTTCAAAGTCTCACCAACGGCTAAAATCCGAAACTCTCCGAGCCGCAGGTTGGAACTTTTCGGATTCAAAACGGCAGAATTGTGCACCAACTCGTACAAATTCAATTGTATTTCATTTAGTGGGTCTCAATCTCGGTGTTGAACGTTGGGCGCTAGCACCGATCGAGGCAGCCGGCGGCATCACCATGCTTCGGCTGCGAAAGTTGCCAGGCACTTGCCAGGCACATTGACAGCGTGGTCAGATAGGGATAGGTTTGTAGGTCCATGCTGACATGGTATTTGTAGTTAGTACAAATAGGGGTCTAGAGACTGGCCCGCGGCGAAGCATATAGACCGGTCACCGAAGTACCCTGAGATTGACAAGAGTACATAGAGTATACATCGATTCGTATTGGATGCGCCTCGGTGGTGACCACTGGTAAAATTTCGTTCCACGAAAAGATCCAGAGCGTTCAGTAAATGGCAGGGCCGGTGGTCATACGAAGAAACGCGAGCGAGGCAACTGTGCCGCTTCAGGGTGAACTGGAAACAACGCGAACTACAGACAACATCAAAGATGTTATCGATGGCCTCACCAACACAAGGACGACAAATCGGTGGGTGGCGAGTGGCCGAAAATGGTGATGACGCGCGAATGAGGTCGTTCAGTCGCAGCCGGTCCCAATTGCGGGACACAAACGCTATTCCGCTTCAAAAGATGGTAAGATAGGACAGGATAAGACCCCAAGATCCGCAGGAGGCTTCACTCGTCCTGGTTCTTACTTCTGAAACCTCGCCAGCGGGCCTTCATGCGTCTTCATTCCTTCCTCGACCGCGGAACTCGTACTGAACCAGGAGCAAATTTGGCGGGAAACATAGATCCGAGCCAAATGCCCGGTAAATAAAGCAAAGACGAAGGATAAGCAACAGAGACGAAAGTAAGCCGATCTTTTGCGACGCCGACACAATAACTTGCCGTTGTAATCTTCCCCAGATCCGATTTATTCATCTCAATGAAATATGGATACCGCGGGTGTGGCGCTTCGAGGCGAGATCAGAAGGGAGAAAAGTATTATGGACTCATTGTAGAGTCCGAAATCGATTGCGGGAGACAAGAGACTGCTGGATTGGCTATAGATGAGGCCTTAGAGTTTCTATGGTCGCATGTTGACGATAAGCTCTTGCTTTAATATGTCCACGAAGGGATTTGGGTGAGCAGGCAGTTGTGTTCGTTCGAGTTCAAGTTGACCCAGGGCACCGACTCCGAGGAGGCACCTCAGGCTGCCAGTGAAGCTTGTATCCAGAACGGCCAGATACGACGCGGAGCGGGAGCGAGACAAGAGACATAGATTCGAGTGGAGGAGAGGAGATTGGGTTAGGTCGAATGGGTGTATCTCAAACGAGGGTCGATTACATTGAAGGTGGGGGTATCACAATGATAGCAAGAGTTGGAACACGAAAAGTCACGGTAACGTGACCTGTGTTCCTTGTCACAATCCTTTCCCAGGCCCGCGAAACTATATCTAACGAACCACGCTTCTTACCTTGCAATACACTTGTTCGTGAGTCAACCCAACCGATGTATGGATTTTCCAATCACGTTTATTTGGTGCGTCGAACCCGACGCTGCATCGTTAAGTACCTATCTAAAGCTACAAACTATGATGCCAAAAGTAGTCCGTTCGGGCCTGTTGAAGGTAGTGCCAACCTACGAGATATGTGGGATAGCAGGGTAAAGATAGGTGCGTTTATAGTGTGGGAAATACGGTAGCGGACGTGAATTAGATTGAGGGGTTGTACGAGGTTGGGAGTGGGGAGTGGGGAGGAGGGGGTAGTTCGTGGGCTGGGATAGCAAGAAGCAGCATATGAGAGTTAAAGAAAACAATAAGACAAGCATGCATGTAAGATGGATAGGATTAAACATGGGGGAAGGGGATACGACGGTGGTTCTGACAAGTGGATGGGGGAAGATGGATAGTAAAATACACGAACCACCGAAGAGGCTTTATTTTGTACAGCCTTGCTTAATTGGGGGCGAAGAGTTTCATCGACTGGAAAGGCGACAATGGGAAGACGAGGGTGGATGGCTGGAGCGTGGACAGCGCCGCAAATGGATGTCAATCCTTCCAACCATCGAAACGGATGTGGTTCTCTCTCAAGAGCTCGACTCCCTTTTCTGCACGCTTCTTCCATAAAGCCACTTCAGCCGTCAGGGACGCGACCTGAGCCTCTGTCTCCTGCTGGTTTTGCAGCTTCCTCCTGCGACTCGCTCTTGCTGCCAACGTATTCAACCTCCGCTTGTGGTCGATCATCTCCTGCTCGCTCAACGTCGGACTCGGAGGCTCCTCGTCTCCATCAGGAAAGGCCGTACTGTGTTTGCGTTTCTTCTGAAACGTCGCGGGTACGGCTTTGCGCGAAGTTGCCGACGGTAGAACGTAAGTACGCTTCTGTGTCGGGGCATCCAGCGGAGTGAGCGACTCTGGCTTGAGGTTCTTGCGTGTGCCCGTCACAGCAGCACGCCGCCGTGTTGGACGCGCACGAGGAGCTTCGAGGGCAGGGGAGGCAGGGGTGGTGCTTTGAGACTTAGGACCCGAGAACACGGTTGTGACTGGATCAATGAAGTCGAGGGCGGGGGTGGAGGGAGAGATGGTGAACAGTTTTCCGGACAGAGGGAGTTTGGGTGCAATGGTCACGACTTCGTTGGTGATAGGAACTTCTTGAATACCACCAAAGAGGTTTAGGTGCTGATATATCCCCACTCCGTCATCGCTCGTGTCGGGCATGACGGGTGTGCCGAGGAGCTCGCTGAGGGGACTGTCCTCATAAGGGGAGGTGGCATAATCCTGCCCCGGTGTTTCGAATGGCGATGTAAGATAAGACGCCGAGGCAAACGACGGGCCACCGTATGATGATAACTCTTCAAAATACGGGGACATCTCAATGTCATTGGCATTGTCAGAAAACGCGGGCAGCGTTGGGTCGAAGTCGTCGCCAAAACCTCGATACTCTGGGGAAGCTGGATGCGGAGGCAAGAAGTCAATTAGGGTGCTAAGACATGAAGAGAAGAGGCGTTACCTTCGAGATCCAAATCTTGCATCATGTTCATGGTGTTTGCTGTGCCCACGAGATCATTGGGTACAGCAGTTGTGGCTTCCGCACTGTGTGCGACATGCTCAGAGGGCTGTTGAGACAGCATTTGTAGATAGCCCGAACAAAGGTCTGTGTCGGCGAACTGAGTGGAGGGCTGTTTTGGGGGTGAATTTTGTCTGTGGTGAGTGACTGGACGTGGTGGAGGAGGGAAATTCCGGGGGAGACCATAATGGGCAGCAAGTTCGCTGGGAGACGGGAAAACCGCAGGAGTCCGAAGACTGGGTGAATGATTTATCGGGACATTGTCGGAATTGGGGAAAGATTCAAAGGGTGTCGCGGATAGGCCATTGAAACGAGGAGCCGGTGACGGGGGACGAAAAGAGCCCGAGATATTCAGAGAGTGAACATCATCGCGCTGAGTTGTGTAGGTGTTATGTGATGGGACGGAAATCGCGGCGTCTGAGGTAGTGTTCAGTGACCTGCGTCTGGAATCCGAAGTCAGCTGGGGCTGGTCAAAATCATCACGATCGTATTCATCGCTGGCGGTGGAAGATAGCATGGGTGAGGTTTGCCAGGATGCTGTTCCCATAGGGGAAGAGTGCGTCGATGGCGACGGCGCCCACGACGCGACTTGTGTATGATAATTCATGAAAATCGGTAATAATATTTGTGAGATTTACTGGTGCTTCGCGCTGCCAGCAAAGACGCAGACGTAGGAACGATAAAGCGACGCGAAAGGATGAAAAGTGGACTCACAAAGAGCCTCACAAGAGCAACTGCGGCGCAGATGGTGGTAAGAGGCAAGGAGCACTCGGCTTACGCAAGCATCGCCCACAACAGCTCTGACTCGTTCTTCTTCCCACGCTCATTAGTAAACGCGTCGCGGTCGCGTTGCCCAATAATCAGCTGCCAACACTCTTTTTTCGTTCTGGAACGTTATCGATCTTTCTGCTTCTCGCGTCCACGTCCATCTCAACGACAAATTCTAAGGATTTTCTCTGTGCTCCAGTGGGTTCATACGACTCAAGTCAGTGGCAGCCAAGAATCTCAAGAAACCCGACGACCGCCCAGCGACGTTGCGGACATCTCTATGCAAGTTGTTTGGAGAAACTTCCATGAGCTTCGGCGGACTACGGTTCGACTTCAGTCTGCACCCGCTCCCCGTTCACAAATCGGAAAACATTACCACTGTCTAAGCTTGCAGTCTTCTTCTCCAGATTGGCACCGTCCTAACTCGGAGGCTCTCTCTCATTCGGACAAGCTGCCAGCAGTTTAGAATTGATCACCCTTACTACCTTCCAGACTCCCGAGTTCGCGAAACTGGTTAACCAATTCACCGATGCAATAATGCCCTTCGACAGACGGTTGTAATTGTCATCGGTCGACTCGGCCAAGTCTGCGAACAGGTCATGAGCCTAAATTTAGGCAGTTTGAGCCAAGTAACTAAGAAGTTTGAGCAGCTCCATTTTTCAAGACGCGTTGCCAAATATAATGCCCCAGTGGATCAACAGCAATTGCTTGCTCGTGCGCAGGATATAGGATATACACCTCACTGTTCATAATCCCAAGTCATGACCCTTCAATCTCGTGTCACGGCATGCCAAATGTCGATTTCTTTCGGACTCATTCCTGCGCCGAAGTGGGAACCCCAAGGCTGAACAGCTCGATAGTGAACAATTAGGAATCTCTGATGATTATTACTCGATCCTGACTCCCGCCCCATGCACTTCTCGCCGCCCAGCGCCTCTTGACTTGAGCTCTTGCTTTGACGTTTTCGACAGATCAACGCTGTCGGCTTCATAGCTCCCGCAAGGGGCGCCCGCTCGTCTGTGTCAGTCAGTCACTCGCAGGCTGCGCCGCACCCCAGCAGGTGGTCGACCCAGAGACATGGTACATTTCGTGGCGATTGGGTGAGGGATAGGTATATAAGGTGGGCGTGGGGCTCGTACCAACTCATCATTCACTCTTCCTTCGTTCTTCTTCCCCCACTTTCTTTTGGCTAGTCCACAATCTTTCCAGCACTTCATTCGAATTCCTCGAGTCGCCTTATTTCCACGTTAAAGGTGATCATGAATCCTTTTCAACGTCGTTTATACTATCTTTCCTAACTTTCTACCTCGCAGTTACTTCCACACACAGATACTATGTTTACTAAACTTTCCGCTCTCTTCATCGCCGCCGCGATTGCTACTGGCGTCACGGCCGCCCCGACCTACAAGAACAATGCTCTTGGTGTGCAATATTGTTTAAACATCTAAACTGTCAGTCAAACGATTTGCAGTTGCTCGAGGCCAGTCCTTCAACCACTGGGGTGGATACTCGTCTCTGGACGGATTCGACAATTTTTACGGCTCCGACGACTTTGCACACTTCCACAACTTCAACCAGGTCGTGGTCAAGCAGGACAGCGAACTTGTTTGCCACACTGAGCAAATTGAGATCATTCAGCAACGCCTGGCCGTCCTTCAGGAGATGGCAAAGAAGTTTGTTGTTCTCTTGTTCCTCGGAAAGCTTCCCACCAATGTTTGAATGTCAGGATTATTACAGAACAGATCTGCGAAGTTGAGACCCAAACCGTTGTCTTCCAGCAATACTACGCGTCTCTCGGCGGATTCAGCCACGACCTCACTCGCAGCTCCGGTCGCCACGTTCGTAGAAATCTTGCGTGATTCCCGTCGAAGAACTGACGTCTCTTGCATAGGTTGGCTATGACAACTCGATCGTGTCGCACTATGGTATATCATCCAGCAATGTCATAATTATTCACTGAACCCGCTCCTCAGGCGACTTCTACAACTCTGACGAGAGTTTGAGCACCCACGACTTCGGGTTCTCAGGGCACGATATTGGGTCTAACTACTACGTACCCTCCAGCAACTGGAATCAGGACTCATCCCCCAGCTCTGTCGGCAGCGCCTACCAAGCCGCACAGGCTGCTTCCTTCTACTAAGCGCCTGGGTCAACTGGATTAAGACTGGCCAGTGTGGAAACGATTGGAATTTTATGCTTAGAGAGTTGTTTATAGATGTAGAAGGAGTACTATATGTATGCCGCTGCGGTTAGAAACTTCGCGAGTTTTAATTTGCACGTTCGCCTGAATTGAAGCGTCACCACGAAAAGTTGCCACCAAAGAACAAGTTTCCCAGAGTCAAACGTCGTTGCCAAGCTTGACCATACTGCACGTCTCAAACGCGGTCCACAATCCATGACCATGTCCGCCGCGGTCCTGTCTTATTTCGACCTCTCCCCAGATGCATTCCCGTGGCGAGACTCCCGCCCTCAGCAAATCGAGCGACGAAGGGCCGCAATGGGCGATCTCCTGTTGTTCGACATCCTGTTGACGTCGGGCGGTATTCGTGAACCCGACACGCTCTATCCTCCCGTGGATGTTCCAGCCTTCCACAGACTCTTCGAAGCGATTCAAAATTCCGCATATGACGCGTTGAAACGGGATTGTCTTGTGTATTTTTTGTTGAAGTGGTATCAAGACGGACGGGAAGAGAGGTATAAGCAGGAGAAGTGCATTCCACCGCAATTCGCGTCTCTTTCGGGTGAGTATGATGCTTCATGTGGCTTGGCCAATTCACCGTAGCCTCCCAGACGCGTATTGGCACCTGGACGCTGGGATCAATATTCCGGTGCGTGTATTGAGCAGTGTTTCCACCCCTTCGCCATTGAATAATTTTTCTAGTATGCGGTCTCTATCCTTTCGGACGCTCGGCTTGTTACAGATTATGCATCCAAAATTCTTCAAGCTATCTCTCTTTCTCCCAATTCAATGCCACTTGTGCTCAAATACGTCCGCACTGCGAAGCCTCTCCTAACGGAGCCGGACGACATCGATATATACACTATTGCGCTTGCGGAATCGAGCTTGTCAGGAGCGTGGGCGTTTCAACGTACCTTCAATGAGCAGAACGAGACACGTCCTAGACTGCTCCGTAAAATTCTGGATTGGTGCTTCACTTGTATGTTTGTTTAACCTGTCGCATATTCAGTCCACCGTTGACAATTTCCTTGATTCAGCTCCTCCACGTCGCGATGCACTTATACAGCTACTTGGAATTGCGTTCACTTCGTATGAGCAGAATCTCATCCAGTCGTATGCAACGCCTCCTTCAAATCTGCCTGTTGCCGGCGTCGCGATTCTCCAGAATCTGCTATGCGTGCGGTTGATACAGACGGGGAAGTACGCAGACGCCATTAAATTGGACAGGCAGTTCTCGTCGGCGTCTGCAGGGAAGCTGGGACCGCAGACGGAGCGGACTAAAATGGTGCAAGACCTCTATGCGGCCCTCCCCCTTGCAGAACGTTCCGTTTTAGATTTGGAGTTGGAGAATCCTTCCCGTCAAGAGACGACGACGAATGGGATGGTCATGGCTGAAAGCAGTGGCCCCACCAGGGATCGGGATCTGGGCATGTCATGGGAGGCTATTCATCCTCAGCCACCCGCCATAGTCCCGTCGCTCCCTAGCGCATTCACGCCATCCGCCTCGTCCTCTGTTCTGAAGGGAACCAAAGCTAATGGTCTTTCGAAATTCGGTGGATTCGGCGCTAGCGTCGGTACACCAGCGGCGAGCGCTTTCTCACCTCTCGCTTTCAGCAATTCATCATCATCGCATGCTCCCGCCCCCATTATTCCGGTTCAAAATGCCCCCAGGGGCAGCCCGTTCGCAAATCTCCCATCGTCATCCGCCCGACAATCTTTGAATGGCTCTACGAATGCCTTTTCCTCCCTTTCCCAATCCACCAGCCGCTTTGCGGGGTCGCCAGCCTCATCCCAATTTGGCTCGAAATCCCTTTTTGATTCTGCTAATAAAAAGCAGAATGCGTTTTACCAGCCGCCCCCCACTTCAGTTCCTCCTCCCTTTCCAGGATTTAACGAAGTTGCTGCTGCGGGAAGTAGCCGTGTTTCGGAAGACCGAGACGTTGAGATGGAATTGGGAGAGGAACACGAGCAGGAGGCCGGTCGCGAAAACGATGAGTCGGCGGAAGACGAGGGTCTGGCGCATTCGGTGTTTGGAGGTAGACCTGTTCGGTCTTCTAAACGGGCCGGTTCAAAAGCCAAGAAGGCACAAGTAGAGACCAAAAAAGCGCCTCCTGGTGCCTTTGATATTGGGGAGGAGCAAGAAGTAGATGTTCCAGAGACCAATCTTCCCCCACCGGAAACGTCACGGAAAACACGCAATTCGACTGCGACGAAAGCTAGCGCGAAGTCTGCTAAACTCAGTAAAGGTCCGACTACTCGGACGAGGGGGCGTGCGAAGGAGGAGCCGGAATTGAGTAGGAGTTTGCCGGGCTCACTTATGGATTCGGAGGATGGATCTGCAGACGAGGCGGATGAAGAGGAGGGAGATAAGCTGGCCCCATTACCCCCGTCACATGCGAAAGCAGCAGCTGAAGGGGCGCAAACTCGCAGAAGGTCTTCACGCCTGAGCTCCGTGAGTAGTGAAGAGGGCCGAGCTGATAAAGAAAAGCCGCCTGGAAAGACGAAGGCGACCACTGGGACAGGGAGAAAGCGACGAACTTGATTAGTCTCTCGCACCTGGGAATTATTTAGGGTAGATATTTATAGAAGTAATCGTCTGCCTGACCGTAAACGTTATGTGTTCTGATCGTTCCTTCTTTTTCATTGGAATCTTCCCAGAAAATTTCCTAATTGGGGCAAGAGCGGTTGTTTGTGCGTGTGTCGAATGAATGTCAACGCCTCTTGGCGTGCTCTTTCACTATCGTTGTATTGAAGTATTCGGCCTCACGGTTCACAATGCGATGGACGTCTCCGCCCACCCGCCGTGAAATATCACTCATTATCTTCTCGCTCACTGTTTTTGCTCTCTCGTACAACATCGACACCTCAATACGTCTCGTTGGGCTCAACAAATTGCAAAACCGGCTAGGTCTGGGAGGAGGGCGTACGACTATTGGCCCTGACGGACGCCGGCCGCTTGGGGCGCGTGATTCATTGGAAAAGATGATTTATGGGGACTGGGCTTGGGATGCTGAAGAGATTGCGGGGGACGGAGTTGAAAGGAGCCAGGTGAAAGGTGTGGGACGGCATGGCGCTATGTGGGTGGATAAGCGCGAAGTTGGTTCTTTGACGAGTCCTTCTCTTGGGGAAAGTACGGTGGATCAAGCTTTTTGGCGTTGGGGGAATGATATTCCGCGCGCTATTTTGAGGAAACACGTCCCTGGTATGTTGTAGTTTTATTCACTGCTTTCGTATATTGTTCCTCATTGATGGTCAGGCTACACTGTCATTGATAATGTTATCCTCTTCAATGGGTCGATGAATATTGTCACAGATGAGAACGACTTGTTTCCTCCACTACAACACATGGTTCTCTCGACCGACTTGAATGTCTGGAAGACGATAACGCCACAACAAGCACGAGAACGCATTGGCTCGTTTGGGGGCAGGTACCTTTTCTGTTCCTACCATTCTTTATGGTTTGCTCAGGCTGTATAGGATACGCGGGGTAACTTGGATGGCGGCCGACTCAAGTCCGCACAATTCTACGCTCTTTGCTCTGTGGAGAACGTATAGCGCGCTCGACTCTGGTATCGATGCCGATGGGGCTACGAAGCTGGCACCCCCTCGTCGGTTGATTTATCCCTACTACGGCTTCTTCACAGACCCGAATCCTGAGCATGCAGACGTCACGACGCGTCGCCAACGCGTCGTAAACGGAATTCACCCACAACTGGTGAAGGCGGCGTTTCCATTCATGACGGTCATGTACTACGAAGACTGGGAGGACTATCACGCTATGCAAGTTCCCTTCGTCATCGAGCGGCTCGTCGTCGCAGACCGATCTGCGGCTCAGTATGGTGTTAAGGCGCAGGAGCCGATATACGCGTCTGCGTTCAAGGTGGATGGCGCGTCAGACTACTGGTGGGAGCCCATACGGCGCAGTCTCGCAACATACTTTGAGGCTTATGGCAAGGACGCGCCGACCACCAAGGTCGTGACATATGTTCAGAGGCAAACGCACACTCATGGCCTTCGACTAAGCGACAAGGACCATTTGGCACTCGTAGACGCACTGCATAAATTGGAGCGCGACCATGGGTACGAGGTGCACATTGTTTCGAACATTGACGAAGAAATGTCGTGGACCGAAAGAATGCGGGCAATTGCACGGTCATCTGTGAGCATTCACTAGGCTTTCTTTCACCGAATATTGACAATAACGCAGATGATGATTGGAGTACACGACAGCGACCTGGTGGATAGTATGTATATGCAGCGCACACCGCATACGACACTGCTTGAATTCTTCCCGCCACAAACGTTTGCACGCGAGCAAGAGGTAGTGGCAAGTTCGGTGGGGATACGGTACATTGCTTGGTGGAATGATCAGTACGTGTAGTCCCAATTCCAATTTCATTGCGTTCACTGACTCTGCTTAGATCTTTTTCTGGCGACAAGCTTCCGGCTGTGGCCCACCCACAAGACGATGAAGCCGTTCCAATTGATGTTTCTGCAGTGATCAGTGCCATCCGACAAACGTTACAGTAGACGTTGCATGGACAAAATTAGAGTAGATTAGTGCATTGTAATATTGTGTTATACAAGGGAATACTTGAGCTGCTAATAAAATTAAATGGATTTACGTTCTACGTGTTCTTTGTGGTTGTTTTGATTGTGCGCCAGCGTGTCCCATCAAACATATTTACCATCTCCCGCCATGGCTTCTCCAAGTCAATTGCCCCCAGGCTGGATTGCCGAATGGTCAGTAACTCTTCGCGATATCTGGCGTGCTCATTCTTAGTCTTTTGTTGCCCTCAGGAATGAGGCTAATCAGCGTTACCTCTTCATCGGTCAGTCTCTTTTTATCGGCCTGAAATTACCTTGAACTCGCGCGCAGAGACCGCGTCTGGCCATACCCAGTGGGAGGAACCCGCAGCACCCATTGCCGCTCCCGCGGATATGGCTCCGGTGGCCCCGTCGACTCACGGAGGAGGAAAGCGTCGGCAGTATGCTGCAGGGCAGACGCAGGCATACTACGCTGGGGACAATGCTTCCGCAGATTCTGGGTACTATGCTGGCGGTGCAAACGACGCTAATCTTATCAACCAACCCGCTGCTGCTGGGGGTGGCCAACAACTTTTCACGCCTGGTTTGGCCGGAGAGAACCAGTTCCAAGCGCAACAAGGTGGTCAGCAGCAGCCCGCGTACTACCAGCCAGATGCAGGATACGGCCAGCAACAACAGCCACAGCAGCAGCAGCAGCCCGCGTATGGCGGCCAGTCCGGCGTGGATGGCTTGACGAATCAGTTCAGCGCGATGGGCATGGGTGGAGGTGGACAGAAGCAGTTCCAGCTCAACACTATCAATATGCTCACTACCCCCCCGGAACCTATGGAGCTGCATCGACCACCCCCCGAGATACGTCTTCCTCCTGGCTCGTGTATATCTCCCGCACCCACCGCAGTCGCCGACCCGTCGTATCAGCGCCTCACCCTCAATGCCGTTCCGACAACCTCTTCATTGCTCAACAAGGCCAAGATTCCTCTCGCCCTCGTTATCACGCCCTATCGCACTCTCGACGAAGGAGATGAGCCTATCCCGCTCGTCACCGACGTCATTGCGCGTTGCCGCCGCTGCCGCATGTACATCAACCCGTATGTGCAGTTTATTGACGGCGGGAATCGCTGGCGGTGCTGCATGTGCAATATGTCCAATGAGGTTCCCCAGATGTTTGACTGGGACCAGGCGCGAAACCAGCCTGGCGACCGCTGGCAACGCGCCGAGTTGAACCATTCAGTCGTTGAGTTCGTTGCTCCTACTGAGTACATGGTTCGCGCTCCCCAGCCCGCTGTGTACATTTTCCTCATCGATGTCAGTCATGCGGCGGTTCAAAGCGGCATGGTAGCCACCGCGACCCGCGCGCTCCTCGAGAACCTCGACCGCATCCCTGACGAGGGCAACATCACCAAAGTCGGCATTATTTGTTACGATGTGTCTCTGTACTTCTTCTCCATGGCCCCGGGATCTACAGATTCAACCATGCTCGTGGTCTCCGACATCGACGACGTCTTCCTTCCCAAACCTGCCGACCTCCTCGTCAACCTCTCGGAAGCTCGCCCCGCGTTTGAAGCCTTACTTGGCCGCATCGGCGATATGTTCCAAGAAAACAGCATAATTGGGAGTGCTCTAGGTCCAGCTTTACAAGCGGGTTCAAAGCTCATGGTAAAAGGATTGGCAAACGCAATTGCAACTGCGCTCACGTACTTTGCAGGCACCAATTGGAGGCAAGATCCTCGCCCTCTCATCCAGCTTACCGTCTGTCGGTGAAGGTTCCCTCAAGAACCGCGAGGATCCTAAAATTCTAGGGACTTCAAAGGTATTTGCCCTGTTTCAGACCCATCACATTATTGACAATATCTGTGCAGGAGTCTTCGTTGCTCCAGGCCGCCAATTCATTCTACAAGACGTTTGCCATTGACTGCTCGAGAGCTCAGGTCACTGTGGACATGTTCCTCTTCAGCTCCGGATACCAGGACGTGGCCAGCTTGGGTACGTTCTTGTTTCTTCTGTCCAGCATGTTCCTCAACGAATCCAGCCAATTTGCCGCATTATACGACTGGCCAAACTTACTACTATCCGGCATTCAACGCTGCTCGCTCTGAAGACGCGATCAAATTTGCGCATGAATTTGGAGAGGTCATGGCAATGCCCATCATGCTCGAGTGCATCACCCGTGTGCGGGCGTCCCGAGGTTTGCTATCATGTCTATTCCATGTAAACGCTTCTGACAAACGGCATAAAGGATTACGTATGGCTTCATTCCACGGCAATTTCTTTGTACGGTCGACAGACCTGCTTGCGATGCCCACCGTCCCCGAGAACCAGTCCTACGCTATCGAGATTGACATCGAGGATACTCTCACGACACCATTCGTCGTGATACAGAGTGGTATGCTGCACACTACCTGTTTCGGCGAGAGGCGGCTACGGGTCATCACCACCGCCTATCCCACGACAAGTAATCTCTCAGAGGTGTTCGCGTCGGCGGATCAAATTGCCATTACTACTTTGTTGGCGAACAAGGCCGTCGAGCGCTCCCTGTCGTACAAACTCGAGGATGCCCGAGACTATGTTTTCAAGAAGCTTGTTGAGATCTTCGTCACGTACAAGAGTAGTATGACTGCGGCTGGTGCGGGAGCGAGCGCGCAGCTTGCGCTGGCCGAAAATCTCAAGATGCTCCCGGTCCTTGTCTTGGGAATACTGAAAAATGTATGTTTTCTCTCTCAAACAATTGCCACAAGGATTGACGGTATCAAATAAAAGGTTGGCATTAGGCAAAGTGCACAGATCCCGCCGGATATTCGTGCCTACTCGCAGGCATTGTTGACTTCGCTGCCGTCTCAACTGCTGATCCCCTACCTCTACCCCTCATTTTATGCGCTCCACACAATGCCTCCCGAGGCGGGAACTGTTGGCGAGAAGGGTGTGATCATGCCGCCTCCGCTCCCACTCACATCCGAGCGGCTCGAGCGCCACGGACTGTTCCTGATTGAGGATGGGCAGACCATATTCCTCTATGTTGGACGCGACGCGGTGCCGCAGCTCATCATGGACGTGTTCGACCTGCCAAACTACGAAGTGCTTCGTGGTGGCAAGACCACACTTCCGGTTCTCGACAATCCTTTCTCTCAACGAGTGAATGCCATTATCCAGAAAACGCGCGAAATGCGGAGAGGTGTTTATTACCCGCATCTCTATATTGTGAAGGAGGATGGAGAGCCGCCTTTGCGTCTATGGGCTCTCAGTGCTCTAATACAGGATCGCGCGGACGTCCTGCCCAGTTACCAGCAGTTCATCTCTTCGGTGAAAGAAAAGGTATGTTTCCTTTCTCTGGTATTTGTGGTATATCCTCACCCTTGTTTTTTTAGGTCAACGGTGTGGGGTATTAAGTGATTAGTTAAAATTATACGTAGACGGACGGTGGTGGGTGCGCCGATGTATCGACAGGTTCTGCGGTTAGGGCAGAGCCCGTTTTTCTGGCTGCATATTTCTTTTGCATGATCTCGAAAATGTAACGCACACATTTACCCACTACGTCCGTACGACCTTTTCGTTAGTATAAATTTTGAATCAGTTGTTCGCGTTTGGTGTGAGGAGAATGAATCATCGTGGTGAGATTTCCATTGAAGCTTGATTCCCAGTGAGAATCCCGTATGCTTCAGACTGCTCCAAACTGCTTTCAGCTGCTGTTCACCCGAGCAGCATATGAGAGCAGAGGAGAGCGTAGAAATGATACCTAGAGCAGATGCAGTTCCGGCTCCCGTCTGCGCAGCTCTGCTCAATTCTGCTCAATTTCTGCTCCAGACTGCTTCCGTCTGCTTCCGTCTGTCCCTTGTAATTGTACTGTATTTCATTATATTTTGTGCATAAATCAGGTATTTTCTATATACTACACTTCAAAAACATCGACGCACACGCGTCCCGCTGCCGACAAGTCCGCAAATCCTGCCCGACCGACCCATCATGCAGCCTGCACTAAACCCGCCACTACTAACGCGAACCACGGTGAATGGTGAGGTAGATCGAAGGGCGGGGTGCTGCCGCAAAGTCGTTAGCAGAATGTGCAGATAAGATAAAAACAGGAGTGCGCACCGCAGAATCCCTCTCCTCCTCCTCCGACCCCATATGCCTCTCCCTCCCCTCCCCCCTTCACCCCCGCCTCCCTCCACTTCACCCTCGGCTTCCTCTACACCGGCACCCTCATCTTCTCGCACTGCACCTACCTCTCCACCGCCCTTGCCCTCCTCCTCTCCGCCTTCTACCTCGCCCTCCCCACCTTCTACGCCGAAGTCTCCGCCCGCATCAAAACCGAAATGGCGCACGGCCTCTGCCACGCCGCCCTCCCTTTCACCACCTACGAGAAGCTCATGCGCGGCCCATGGTGCGCAGCTGCCGCAAGTGCGCCGGCCGGGTGCCCCGCATCCTTGAGTTCGCCCTGCGCGACGACGTCAAAAGACGCCGTCCTCGAGCGCGGGAGCCGGCGCGCGCTCGTGGGGTTGTTCGGGACGGTGTGGTGCGCGCAGGAGTTTTTCGCCTCGTGACAACGATAGCGCGCTGGGTCTGCGAACACCCTGTGAGACGCCAATGACTGATGGAAAAGTTTATGAGTAGATACCGATAGAACAAAGAAGGCGTACATACCTGCTCATATGCAGATCCGAGAGCGACAGCCAAACTCTATAAGTCCATCTCACTGAGTCAGAATGGACACACAAGACAATGAAACTCACCTTCTGATGTTCGCACAAATGACAAATGGCAAGAGTTCTGGACGGTCGCATATAAGCAACAATTGCGGGACAAGAAGAGGTCGGCTTACCTATGAAGCCGACAAGGCGCTGGGAACGCTGTCACCGGATCTATCTGGCGAGCTTCAATGATGGAGAGTACGGGGTGTGGATGTAGAGGACAAACTACAGTATAGCAGTCATAAGCAATCAAAGCAGCCCACGAAGAAAAAAAATACGCACCGGCAAGATACAGCACACTAGGGCGACTCATGGGGTTTCTCAGGTCGTAGAAAGTACCCTGCAGATACTGTTGGCTCATATTGGTTGACGAGGTAAAGCACAGGCGCCGTCAAACGCGCCTAAGTGACGAATAAGGCAGGATCGACATCCTGTATCGCGCACGCGATTGGACGGCGAAAGTTGGTTGCAAGTGGGCGTATGTGGTCGGGGAATGCATGTAGAGAGATGCTAGGTACACAGCGACGCGGTGGACGGCCAAGGCAGGAAGGGAAGAGCACATATAGGGAGGATGGTGGTGGTAAAGGGCAAGGAGCGCGATGTGTGACGACGTGATTGTGACAATTGTTACGTGCCGCTTTGTATCTCTCCCGACAACTTCGAGTACTTACTTCAAGTTGAGTGCTGCCCCAAGCTTCAAATTTTCAAGACAGTGAATCATAGGAAACACAGCGTCGTTTTGAGGAAAAGGAGAGCTATATTTTGGCTATATTTAGCGATCCAAACAAGACCAAAACAAAAATAAGTACCCGTTCAAAACCCTTTGAGCAGATCACAGCAGAACGAGCAGAAGCAAGGCAGATTGGAGAGGATTAGAGCAGATTGAAGCATACGAGCTTTTCACTGGGCTTGATTCTTGAACGTTTGAACCTCAACCACCACAACCGTCATGTGCGGAGTCGTCGAAAACTTCCCATCCCACAACATCCATGCCATCCACTACGAATCTTGTGCACCGGGGCCCCGCTGTGCTGATGCCCACGAAAATTCCGATTCTCGTCTTGTGGCCGCCACCACCTGCGCCTTCAGTTCAAGCTCTGCTGTCGCGACACGCGCAAACTTATTCCGTCCTCACGAAGCGCCGCTTCTAGTTGCGAACGTATGCCTACGCTGGCGAGATTTTTCCCTCGTTTATCGTCATTCTAGTTAACCCTCGATCGGAAAGGACAGAGACCCTAAGAGGTGGTATCTTGTGGGATTTTACGATCGCTTCCCCATCCATGGATCCATTTCCTCCATTCCTACTTGGAACCCGAATCACGTCCCCGAACGCTGAAGGAAGTCAATTGCCACAGCGACGGGTCTGAACGATGGGATGCGGCTGAAGTTCTCATTCTGAACAACAAGCCTTCAATGTTCGTCGATGTGCATGGACGACTGACTGCCTTGTCATACAAAACTCTTGTTGGCACTGTTTTACACGGGTCCTGCATCGTCGATCTCTTCCCAAACGCGCCTCTGTTGAAAGAAGTTTGTCTCTCTGGAAAATGAAACCGTGCCTAATTTCAACTATGCCGGGCATCAAGCTCACAAACCTTATCTGCAAATGCTTTCCTGAGGCTTCAAAATGTATCAAGATTTTCGGCAGTGCCCCATACTGACTGAATGGCGCCTCTTCGCATTCACCCCTCGCGGACGTTCGACACCGTTTCATAAGGCAATCGATGAACTGGCACCTGTGGACCTTCAGCAGGTTGGAAATTCAAGGACCGTTGAAATTTGATCTTCTTTGTGTGCCAAGGGCACTTTCACTCGTTCTCTTCTTATGGAGTTTGAGATTGTTATACAAGCCCAACGAGGATGGAGACGACACAGACTTGATGGCAATGACCGCTGAACTCGAACCCGATCTTGCTGGTACAGTGAAGGCTTTAGAAATTAAGGACAACTCGACACAGTGGCGGAGACTGGTCAGTACAGTATTGTTGATACCACTTTTGTCCCTGGTAAGTTTCTTCGCTTCTTCACTCGATAAATTTTCCGCTCAGTCTACCATACACAAGCTTGCATCAATATCCAAATTGTCCTCTATCCGTCTGTCAAGTTTCAGCGCCCCTGCTCACAGTGTATTCACCCGTCGCGTTCAGTGCGAGTTTCCTCATGTCCGCTCGTATGAAGTCCCACATCTCCAAGTTTCGCTTCTCGAGCTCCCAACTAGGTACATCTCAAAGTAGGCGTCATGGCCGGGTTTCAAACAGAGAGCGACGCCCTACATCCATGCCGGCGCGAGGTCGCATGTCTTCTAACATTCGGCAACGGGTTCCTAGTTTATCCCTGCCGTTCAGAATGTCTCCTACGCACTGAAACCTGTATAGTCGAAGAAGAACTTATGGGTTTGGTTTCGGCATGGCTCCTTCCGGCGTGTCGAACCAGCTGGTCTATCCAGGTCATTCAGATAGGAAATGCTCTCCATCTATCCTCGAATACTCGCCTCCTCTATGCTAACCAGAGGAAGCTCTATTTCAAGCTTCTTTGAGGTGGGAAACATCTGCTTTCGTGGTAAAACGGCAGCGACATTGGAATATGGCCATTTTTCACTGTGCAAGGTGCCTATTTCATCATGTTCGCCAGACCGTCCTAAACTCTTAGCATGCAGAGATTAATCCGTCATTCTTGCCGGCGCTGAGGGTGGAGTGCGTCCCTAGCATTGTACGATTGAGCACCCACACGTTGAAGCTGATCTGGTGTGAGAAATATTAAAAACTAACTTTCGAAGTCGGCTGTTTCCGGTAGGAGCCCGATTACGAGCTGGTTTCCAGAGTATGCTCGAACAACCTCGTTCCCTCAAGGTCATTCAAAGTTACGCAGTCTTCATTGGGACTTTCGTTGAACCGGGAATGCGCTTCACAGTGGAACATGGTTCGACTGCCTTTCGCGTCGGGCATCAAGTGCGGACACCGAAACAAACAATGTTATTCGTCGACTATAAGGCTACAGCTTTGCAGAGTTTCCTGTACTTTTGCTCCTCGATAATCCTACGCTTTCAATGTCATCCAGAAGCTCTTCGCTCACCCATGTCCCAACTTACCCTGCACGACCACCTTCGAAACCCCATCCAATGGTTTCCTCCAGTCGCTCCTCGCTCACCCGCGTGGACCATGACGAGGCAGGATGCACTTCCAAGGATCATATACTTCCAAAAATCGCCGATTCTATGGTCCCCTTCAAGACTGTACCTACCGACCCAGCCAAAGTGCAGCCCAGTGTGGCAAGCGAATGGCTCGTTGATCCCGAAAACCCACGCAATTGGTCGAATTTCAGAAAAGGCTACATTACAGCGATAGTGCGTGCTGAGTCAGTGCTAGTATGGATCTGTCCTTACTCTCGCTTTGATAGGTTTCGCTGTACACCTTCGTGTCTCCGCTTTCGAGTTCAATTATGGCGCCCGGACTTGCGGAGATTCAGCAGCAATATAATATCATGAATCAAGCTATACTGGCCATGACACTCTCTATATTTTTGCTGTCCTTTGGAATCGGAGTTCGTCTCCCAGATTCCAAACTTTCGAATCTTCTGATGTTCCTCGGAATAGCCATTGTTTCTTGCACCGTTGTCGGTATGTTCACGGTGTCTGTCCCAAGAATATACCTCTCATGAGCATAAAATCAGGAAATGTACGGCAGGTAGATCTCGTCGGCCTTTCTTTCCGTCGACCAATGTACCTGACATTTTAACCTAGGAAATGGGTGCGTGAATTTTCTCAAACGAAAATTCGCTTGTTGCATGTGTGCAGATTTTACACATCGGAAATCTTCTAAGCATTTTCTTCAATCTTGGTTGTGCTCTTGCTCCCTCAACTGCAACCCTTCTCCTTTTTCGGTTCTTGAGTGCGTTATTTGCTAGAGCTCCAGCTTGTATGATTCATGGTTACAGTGGGGCTATCGGGCAGCGCTCCTGTGGCCTGCGGTGGTGCTGTCATCAGCGACCTATTTAACGAAGAAGAGAGAGCTTCTGCCATGGCGCTGTATACATTGGGGTGCGCATAAATTCAAGAAAGAAAGATGTCCGCTTCGACTCATTATGCGAATAGTCCACTCATTGGGCCGGGTAGGTGCATCCGAAACTCCTATTCCGAGGCACTGATAGAGGTTCAAGTGCTTGGACCCATTTGCGGAGGTTTCATTGCACAAACAATTGGAGTTCATTATGTATATTTTGTTCTCGCAGGTAATCACATCTAGAATGCTTACTTGTATGCTCAAATCCGATCTAGGTCTCACTGCGTGTGCGAGTCTCGTGGGCATACCTCTCCTCAGGTGCGCCTTTTGAATAGCTGACACCTAGGTCGACAGAGTACTGAGTTGAATTGAACAGGGAGACATACGGACCCTTGGTTCAGCTTCGACAGGCTTCCCGCTGCGTCGATTCTGAGAAGAAGTTGCAGCCTGTAGAAGACAGGCATGATCCT
The DNA here is from genome assembly GCA_037176885.1 of Favolaschia claudopus. Lineage (NCBI taxonomy): Eukaryota > Fungi > Basidiomycota > Agaricomycetes > Agaricales > Mycenaceae > Favolaschia > Favolaschia claudopus. The sequence continues at coordinate 1,171,318 of JAWWNJ010000011.1, read as the reverse complement.
ACCAAAAAGCGAAATCTAGGTTATGTTTGGGTCAATCTGAGTCGGCCTTGGGTGCTTCTCTTCCGCAGCTTTATATGCTTCACCTTGAGTCTTTATATGGCGTTGTAAGTTGCACACACTGGTATCACGTTGGAATCTCACCGTTTCTTCACAGTCTCTATGGGTAAATAGCGCCAGTTCATTTTCTGCAATAAGTGGGACTCAATCGAGAACTTGAAGCATATATTATTTGTTTTTCACGACCCTCAATGGTAAAATGAATCATTTGTGAGTGCTCACAGTCTCATTCTTAAATTTGAACAGGCCTGTTCACGAAAACCTACGGTTTTTCACTGGGAATCACTGGTCTCATGTACGGCGGGCTTGGGGTGGGCTTCTTGCTCGCCACATTCTCCGGTGCGGAATTTTCCAACATTTTATATAAACACGTCAGTCTCTCGTCTTACTTTACTTTGCTGCTTCTACCAACAATACCTTCCAGTTGGTAAAGAAGAATGGTGGGGTGGGTGAACCTGAGATGCGGATCCCGCCTCTCTTCCTCGGATCTATTTTTGTACCCATTGGGCTGTTGTAAGGTTTTATCGACACTGCCAGGAAGAAGGTCTACGACTTTTCTTTTAGTTGGTATGGTTGGTCCGCCGAGGCACACCTTCATTGGATTATGCCCGTCATCGGTTCAGGTGGGAAACTCGATAGCATTTTACATTGATATGTCTGTGACAACTGAGAGTTACCGTAGGGCTTTTTGGATTTGGTACGCCTCGTCCAGTCCCTTCACAAGAAAATCGAACTAACGGTTGAACAGGAATGATGCTTTCATTGTGCGCTTCTTGTATCTGATATCTTACACCAACTAGTACTGATTAATCGACTGATACTAGCTTACCAATACAGCTCTATCTTGTACAAGCATTCAAATACGCGGCCAGTGCGCTGTCTGGTGCTATCGTATGATTCTTCTCGATGTTCTATTTGCCGCTCAATCATACACGGTAGCTTTTTCGCTCAATGCTCGGTTTCGCTTTTCCACTGTTTGGAAGTCAAATGTTCTCCGCTATGGGTTATGGATGGGGCAATACTCTTCTTGGAGGCAATTTTGAGCGTTTTAAAGTTTGAAGTGATGAATCTCATTTTCGCACTCAGGTTTTGCGATCTGCCTCGGAATACCCTTGTGCGTTTGACTATATTCTTTCTCTTTTAAATATGTCTTGATCATTGAGCAGTCCAATATACATCTATTATCGTGGAGCTGCTTTGCGAGCCAAGAGCGACCTGAACCATTAACAAGTCGATAGCGCTTCTTGCCTAGTATAGTATCCCGACATTTGCCTGTAATATGGACTAGTAGAAGGAATTCTGTACCTCCCTATTTTTTGTACTTATTCTATGTACCTACTACCTACTACATGAAATGAAACTGACGCTTAACTTGAACCTGATCGCAACAATTGCCATTTCGGGCTCGATATTTCTGATCATCAACTTTCGCACGGCACTGTGACTGCGAGATTGGTGATATTGTCACATTCGTTGTTCTTCCCCTCCACCCAACCCACTGGTGCTAAGGGATGGCTGTATTTGCCGACCTTCCTCACGAGCTGCTGCATCTCATCGCCTCTTTTATGACTAGGGACATTATCGTTGACAAGTCGAAAAGCAGGCTTGTTGTCTCTGACACCCGACTCCGAGTCGGGGCAACATTGTTTGTTCCCGACCTCCCTTCCTTGAACGCTCTCTGTTCCACCAGCGCAGCTTTACATGATACTTTGAAAGGGACACTGTACCGTCTGTCTGCCACAAGCAGACCTCTTGGAGAGCTTGCTTTGTTGTGGGCCGTCAAACACAACCAGGGCAGCGTAGTTGACAAACTTGTCGCCGCTGGTGTCAGTCTCAGCGCCGAATACCGGTTCAAAAACGTACGCTGTGGTCTTCTCCACATATCCGCAAGGATGGGTCTTCGACCCATGGTAGTCAAATTGCTCAGCCTGTATGGAGAGGAGGCATCGAGTAAAGTGCACTCCCAGGCGAAGGTCAACGACAACCGCGGGATGACGGCTCTGCAATACGCTGCTCGTTCCCAGCATCTCGATGTCGTTGAAATTTTGGCTCCCATTCCGTCCTCACAAAGCCTTATTGCGACGAACGTCGACACTCAAGCAATGCGGAAACGCTACTTGAGCGACGCCCTCGTTGAATCCGTGGAAGCGGGTAACAGAAAGATATCCGAGTACCTCATCTCTGAGGGCGCAGACCCGAATTTCTGTGGCGTACCGCTTCGCCGCGCTGTGCGTAACAACAACGTTGCGCTGGTCCAGCTCTTACTCGCATCTGGCGCCGACCCGAATCTGCACAACCCTGGGATCTTCGAGAAGCCCTTGCTATTCGCCGCCGCAGACATTGACGTCGCCCAGCAGCTCGCCACTGCCGGAGCCGACATCCATGTCAAGGATCGTGCATCAAGAAATGTGCTCACACAAAGCAACAACCTTGAACTGCTCCGCTTTTTCCTTGAGCGTGGTGTGGACCCGAATGGCCGAGATGACGTGAATTATACCCCGCTTCATTATGCTTGCGCGCAAGATGATGCAGATGTTGCACTAGCGTTTGTGGATCTGTTGCTAGAATTCGGAGCATCCGAGTCGGTCGAAGCAATCGCTCGTGATGGCTGTACCCCGTTATGGATTGCGCTGAATCTTGGGAGGCACACCGTTGCACAAATTCTGAGGCCAGACATGGACTATTAAACAATAATTGCTATCAATCTGCACGCAACAGGGCAATCCTTTGGTCAACTCCTCGACGTCATTTCAATGGGTTTTTACAACAAGAGCCCACAGCATGATAACCCTACCTCCTTCTACCTTATCGCCTCCTTCTCCCGCCCACATCCCGTTGCCCCTCTCCGCTCAATGCAGAATCACATCCGCTAAGAGCTCGACCAGTCGCCATGTCTACAAGCCGCCAGCCCGCGCCCCAGCCGTTATCCTCATTACTTCCTCTTACTCTCCCTTACTTTACCTACCAGAGCCGTCGCTGGGGGCCTATACCTCGAATACGCTGTGCCGATCGTCGCTCAATTATTTCTGGACTTCACAGACCACACCTCCGTTCAGTGCAGTATTACAGCCGCCAAGAGCTCGACCAGTCGCCATGTCTACAAGCCGCCAGCCAACCCACGCCACAACCATCCCTCCTCATTATATTCTCTTGCTCTACCTACCAGAGCCCGCCGTCGCTGGGGGTCTACACCTTGAATACTAGTACGCTATGCCGATGGTGGCTCACTTATTCCTAGACCTTATAGATCACACCTAATCACCACTGTTCAACGCTCCTAATGTTGGGGGGGGGGAGGATATGCTGTCGCAGGACCACGGACAATACATATTTCTCCACATACCCAGTAGAGTGTACCGGGCAGACAATGTCTAACATACCGCACGCAGTTATGGAATACAACTGATTCTATATAATGGCTCCAAAGTTGTCCACTCGCAAACCCCTTGAAATCACACGACTCTTTCATTGGCTTGAAAATCTGTAGAGCTACAATACATTATCTTATATATCCGTTACAAAAATGTCCGTGTCCCACAGCAAATTAGGCAGTAGATAAAATAACACCAATGAAATTCTTCCCCGTCTCGTCTCGTCAGACAAAGACCCGCACCACGGTTTCGTACCGCACATCCTCCAAGACCTCCCTGAGCGAACCCCCACGACGTTCGAGGGCGTCCACACAGAGGGGGACGCCCCAGCCAGAGGCGACGACTACTACCGCGAGTTTCAGAGAACCACCACAGCGTGCGATGACTCCGTCGAGCTCGTCATCTGTAGTGAGGACGATTACTACTTATAGAAGGTGTGATTGAGGAATGAAGGTTTACCGGAGTATGCCTTTGCGCGCGACCCCGCGACTTGGCCGGCAAGGTCGCGGATGATGCCGCGGGCGCGCGAGGCGAATTTTACATTTGAGGGGTGTACGTCGACCATCTGGTATTTTTGCAAACGCGTGAATGAGTGTCGCAGCGCGAAATGGAGATGAACGCACCATGTTCCCGTACGTGTTCCCGAGTTTTATTTGGAGCGCAGTTGATATCATGTTCAAGATCTAGTTTCATGTGAGCCCGTCTTCGCAATAATATCATCTTGATGCTGTTCACTGTTCAGACGCACCATTTTGGTTGCGGTTCCCGCCTTCATACGCGTACTCCCCGCGATTACTTCGGGCCCGACGATGCATTCCAGGACGTAGTCGCACTGGCCCTCCTGCAGGACGTTGCTCGCGCGCGTGTGTACGAGCCCAACGGTCAGCAGTCCGTGCGCACGCGCGCTATGCAGCGCGCCGAGCACGTATGGGGTGCGGCCGGACGCGGAGATGCCGATCAGTGTGTCTTGTGGTACGGGTAGCAGCGAGCCGAGGTCTGCGGCGCCCGCCGCGCGGGAGTCCTCCACCGACGGGCGCGCGGTGCGTAGTGTGATGTCACCCCCGGCGGCGAGCGCGATGTACCGCATTGGATCGACGTTATATGAAGGGGGTATGTCCGAGAGGTCTAGCACGCCGAGTCTGCATTGCATATGAGACTTCACTCGGTGTCTAGTTAGATTGTTATGAGCGGGCAACACACACCGTCCACTGGTCCCTGCGCCCATGTATAATAGCCGCCCGCCGTCGCGCATGCGCTCGACAATGCAGTCAATCACGGCTGAAATGGTCGGCGTGATTTCGGCGACCGCGGTTGCGACTAACGCGTCTTCTGCGTTTATGAGTCTGCACATTTCTAGTGTATTGAGCTGGTCGATATTTTGGGTGGCGGGATTTGGCTTTTCTGTGCACAGTTCGCGAAGGGGGTCAGGAGTGTGGGCGCGCGGCGGGGTAGCACGACTTTGCGGTGATCTGGATCCAGAGCCGGAAGCTCGTGGGGGGATTTGTGAGGGAGCGGAGGCCATAGATGGAACAACACGGGGTATCGACGCGGGCATTACAGAGATTTGAGAGAGTTCGCGGTGAAGCCAGACAGAGGCGGACATGTGGGAAGCAGTATTGGCTAGCTAGATGATGAGCCGAGGGTAGATTGAGGGTAGAAAAGGAAGACCTCCCGCGGCCGATGGCGCTGGAACCAAAAGGCCGTCGTTTTGGATGTTCACGAGATCGGAATGAAATGCAGCATATGGCAGCGCAACCGAATATCACAGCCAGTCAGGAACCAATATTTATTCCCCCCAACACCCACAAGGAGATGTCCATTTTTACTTGCAACGGTCAAGTTCATTGTCAAGTTTGCAGAATTTGCGCCTCGTCCACCGCTATGTATTCAGCTTCCAGCTTCAAGCACCGAAGTCCAAGCATCCATAGACCAGATGCCAGATATGAGTCATTTTCCAAAGTCATTTGACGCTTGAGGATCGCGTATCATAGCGACGAGGTTCTCCAGGTTCTCCTCTCCCACAACGTGGTCGACAGTGGCGGCGATCTGAATTAGGGGTTCGAAGAGCAGTGGTCACCTCTTTCCCTAGTGTATCGGAGGCTACGCCACAATAGTTCCCAGTTTCGACAATCCGAGTGCGTTCTTCAATTTCCGACGAGCCAGGACGAAAGACGGACCATGGACGCGAACGGTGAATTCAACTGCAGGCGCGCGACGTCGACGGCAGAAACAAGCCAGCCTGGATCGTCGGAGGCTGGCTAAAGCTCGGTACTAGTGCGTACAGACCACAGCAGTACTAGTGACTGCAAATTCTCGGACGCTCGGGGCGCCGCACCCGAATCCGCGAGTGTCGGTTGTCTGTCTGCAATGCTCATTTCCAGTCTCACCTTTCAATTTGCCAAGTTGGTTTCTTTCTTTCTCTGGCGACCTGCAGAAGAAACCGGTCCAACAGATTACCGACCGTCCACCGCGAGCGTCGGCGAACCTGGTTTGTTTCTCTCTACCTAGGTATCTCCTGCCAAAAAGAATGCTTCATCCCTCCCATCCCTCCTCGTCAAGTCTATCCCATCCATTCTCAGACGGTGCTTTTTGGCTGGGACATTCTCTTCCACTCAAAAACCCAGAAAAGGAACGCCACTGAATCTTTTCTGGAAGACCTGAACACGATTTGCCCCCTCGAACTCTAAAACATTCAGAGAACGTCGCCATCGGTGCTCCGACGCCTATATCCGCTTTCTCATCGTTGTCAGCGTCGCGGACCTTTGCGAAGAAGACGTCGGATGCCTGGCCGTTCTCTCGCGCTTTCGAGTCTCAAGTTTGCATCCTGTCCCCACCAACGCTTCGACGGAACACGCACGAGACGGACTACGAAGGGCCTGTGTGCATTTTCTACAACCGTCGCTGAAATCCATCTCATTCGGTTCTCAAAGACGTGGATTAGTTTTCGACTGCTTTCTGATTTTTTCCACCTTGGACGCTCTACGCTCATCACCTTCTCCTTGTCTTTCGAAAACCCGGTTTACCGACGCTGCACTTCCTGTCGACACACCATATACTTTCGAGACATTCAATTCAATTTATAATCACACTCACCGACGGTCTAAATATTGCCACCCACACGACAGACAGATCGCCGACGTCCACCAGTCAAATTCCTCTCGACGGAATGGCTCTTCCGGCGAATTTCCCCGCACCATAATTAATTGTGCCTCTCGGACTCCCACCATATTGACGTCGTGGATTTTTCATTCGATTCGAAGGCTTTTCTCGTTCGATTCGAAGGCTTCACGAATTAAATCTGCCCGTGCTATTGGCGGATCCGCTGTTTTTCTTGGCCGGCCCCAGCTGTAGCCAAGTGCAGACAGACTTGCTTGAAGCTTCTCTTTAACGATTCCTATTTCGACCGGTACTCACTCGCACAGTCTCTGGTGTTCTGTTTTCTTCTCAAGACACGACTGGGCGCCACCCAAGGAAGGAAGAGACAGCACCAGACAGCTTGGTACCGAGAATAATCCACTGCGTTTTGGATTTGGATGGCGCTGTATCTATCATACAGTATCGATATCGCACCGACCCCGGGCCCGCACACGTTTTTAGCGAATCCCATCCCATCTCCTAGCGACTGACTGCATACGTCGTTGCCAAGACGGACGTACGACCCCTGCCGCGTTCCCATTCCTATTCCTGAGCACTCACCCGAGTGGTGGGATTCGTTCCTTTCAATATCCGACTCGCAAAAATACAGTATATATGTCTGTTGAAGACACTGATATTCTGATTCTTGTGAGAGAGATTTGCCTGTTTCATTATTAAGACTCCCTCTTCCCTCTGTTACTTCTTCCCAAAGAGTGAGGTTTCAGTAACTCTCTGCGGAACGGAACGGACTTCGGAATGAGAGGAGATGCATGAGCGAGACATGCGAATTGACTGTACACCCATGGCCAATGGAATAGATATCTCTTTGTCGGGATTCCATGACGCCGTGCATACTCAGACTCAGTAAGCATAACACAACCTTTCAAAGCGGGGTCTTTCGCGAGAGTCTGAACCTTCCAATCCAATCTCCATCGCAATAATGCTACTGTAGCAACCAGTTGACTCGTCCGTCGCCTCTCGTCGCAAATAAATATTTCACAAGGACCGACAAGCAACACTCTATAGAAGTAAGCATAGCATGACCGAACCAGATGAAAAAGGAACTAAAGCTAAAGCAGCAACCCGTGCGCAGCCTGATACATAATGTAGTTATAGTCTAATAGCTAGCTACTTAGCTCAATCTAATCCAAAGTCCGTCCATTTTCATGTTCCCGTTCCTGTTCCGCGACTCGCCGCGTCGGGAAACGAAAGAACAAACCACAGCGCAAGATGATTGATGATGCAGCAAAAATCGAATAGAATCTATTTTTATTTTATTTCTTGTTGCTGCCTGTGGTCTTGAACAGGACGAGGCCTGCGAGAGCGATGGAGTAGCCTGCGTGTGAGAGCGTTTGCGTTAGATGATCCTAAGCGGATGCAAGGGTAGACGAGTAAGAAAAGCCGTACCAACGACTTGTAGAGGCGTGACTTGTGCGGTGAAGAATGCGACTGAGGCCGAGATGAGCAGAATATCCTGCGCATCCGCAATTCAGCATTGAAAGAAAGACCACAAGAACGGCGTCACACACCTTCAACACACCCGCCAGCGTCAATATCAGCCCGCTCCCCACACCAACCAAGAACACCGCCGCCACATTCAAGAAAAACGCCACAAACGCATTACTGAACAATATCAGCGGGCCGATCCGTGCGAGCTGGTAAAACGGCGCCAATCCCTCGGTAAAAGGCAGGATGAGGAGGTTGACGAGTGCGCAAACGGGCGCGAAGTAGTGGAGGGAGACGAGGGGGTCCATTTTCATGCCGTGGAGGAGGATCTCGATCATGACGAGGCGGGAGGCCTCGAAGAGGACGGCGAAGGCCTGGATGGTGAAGCCGATGAGGGTGAAGTTGAGTTCGCCGCCGGAGGTGAGGGCGACGCCGAAGGAGATCATGCAGACGATGAAGCCGAGGCGGCGGGAGGGCTCGGCGATGCGGGAGGCCCAGGAGATGAGGAGGACGGCGACGGCGTTGAATGCCTGGTGAGGTGATTAGGGATGCAGTTTGTGTAAAGCGAGCAAGAGGAGATATTGGAGCTAGCGGGGAAGTAAACGCACCTTCAGCATCTGAATATATGAAACGCTGAGGTGGAGATACGCCGAGTTGCTCAATATCAAGCTACCGCTGAATAGCAGAGCTATGGGGAGAATGGACTTGAGGAACATGTCCTTGTTCATGTTGATGTCCTTCGTGCCGTCCAAGAGGTTTGTTGTGCGCTGTAATACACGCGTACCGATTGTCTGCACCGCGCGCCATTAATCACAATTCGAAACGAGCACCACAACGCAGCAGCAAGAAAAAAAAACCCACCGCAAAAGTGAGATGCCATGTTACGAGGAATACAGGGTACTTGAAGTCGAGGCTATGGTACAGATGGTTGTTGTAGAGAATGACGGAGACGGAGAAGGCCATCCATATTGGGACGATGAGGGTTGTGGAGATCTTTGGCTTGGGTTTGGAGGAGGAGGCGGAGACGGGCGCGGGGAGGGAGGCGGCGGCGGGGGAATGAGATTCTGTTGGCTCGCCGTCTTTCATGGAGGCAAGGGGGATTTCCTCTTCGAGTTTGCCGTCTTCGGGGTTGAGGGCCATGGCGGTAGAATGAGAAAGGCTGCAAGACGGTTAATGAGGAGAGGGTAGTGGAACGAGGCGGACAGCGAACAGCGACGAGTACGAGGACGAGAAAAGTATAAAAACAGATACAGGATGAATGCACGTTGGTGGCTGTGCTCTACCTCTCTTCAGCTTTCCTTCAACTTGACCTTGTTGAGTCCTTGTTCGCTATCTCGTGTGCGCTTCAGCCTAGACTGCTACCCTCTTATTGCCCTGAATTACTCCTTCTCTCTAAAGCACCTTGGCCCACTATTTTGCCTCAGTTCTCTGCCTTGTCTACGCACCAACAGTTCTCATTTGTCTCCGCAGCAGCAAAATCACCGTCTGCCGACCGTTCCGTCATCCGACTCGGGTTCATATGCCCGCTGGACTATTCAGTGTTCTCATGGAATTAAAACTCTACGCCGGGACGCCCCTTGGACAGACGATTTGGTCATCCATGTACGACACACTTGGGACCGGGTGTCACAGAAACGACAACGACTGGGGCTTGTATCTTGAACTCCTGTTTTCTGTCAAATTCTTGCCCTCTCCGAGATTCTGATCAACCAGAAGTTCTGTTCGGGTGTATACCTTGAACATTCCGCGAAAATTCTGGTCTTCATTTGCGCTCTGCCCCTCGCGAGACATCTTTACCAACGGACTGGCGCGTATCCTGACTCATCTTTCCACCCTCCGCATGTCACCCTCTCGAGTCGAGACTGCTTCGTTCTTAGTCTCGTAATTCACTATACAGTATACACCGGGCGATGAGAAGACGCTCGTTCGCGACGACCTATATATATATTCTTTCGCAATTTCTGGAGGTGTTCTCTTGCCCTCGGGTCTCTGTTCAACCAGAAGTTGTGCTCGAGTGTAGAGCCAACTACGTAACATTCCACCATGTTGTCGAAAATTCTGGGTTTCCTTTGCGCTCTGCTCTTAGAGAGACAGTTTTACCGACAGACTGGCGCGTATCCTGGCTCATGTTTCCGCCCTCCACATGCCACCCTCTCGAATCGAATCGTGACTGCTTCGTTCTTAGTCTCGTAAATCACTATATACCGAGCGACGAGAAGACACTCGTTCGCAACGACCTATATATATTCTCTCGCATCCCTGACGGGATTCGGATTCGACGGTCTCAGCCGGATCCATGCTGCTCACCGATTCAAAGCCCGCCAAGCCTCATCCTCATCGTGGCGCCGAGCTACCCACTCTCAGGAATTGGCTGGAAGACGCCAGAATCCCACCGCGAGCAATCTATCCATGCGATTTGGAACTCTCTCTTCGCCACCCCGCGGACTCTGTCTTTGTTTTGCGATAATATAAAGGAGCGGCTTTATCAGGACTCCAAGGTCAACACCAAGGCTTGTTAGACTTGTATCGGTGGTGTGAAGCTTGGCCTTCTAGGAGCTCAAGCGTATGGCCGTGATTCTTGTTGTCGTGACTGGTCTGCCTATTCTACTGCCAACTCCCACTCTCTTCTCGCATGCCACGAATGCCAGCACATTTGGGCATGCACAGAAATGAATGGATCCGCTTCTGCCTGGTGCAGCCGCTCGCTTGAAATTAATGTTTCCACGCCGCTGTGGTGAGGGTGTGGGGGATTGGAAAGACGGACATGAAAAAACAAAACGATGTTACGTGTCCGCTGGCACGCAAATTCGAGAGCTGCTCGAAACCGAAGTCAAGCTTCCTCAGCAACACAAGGAGAAGGAAGCAGGTCGACATGGTAAATCACACATTTTCCGAGTCGTTCATTAATATTTTATGCAAAAGCAGAGACAAGGATGGAAGCAGTAGTAGTCCACATACAGTACATCACGGTTCCAATTAATGTCCACACATACAGTAGTAACTTCCATCGCCTTCGTCTTATGGTCCAGAGGCAGGCGGCGCCACCAAAAATAACATGGTTTGGGTAGAGGACGGAAGGAAGGGTATGTGCGGGAGATGGGGTGGGAGGAAACTAGATGATATCCCTTTTGCCAATCGTACTTTTCTGGTGTCTTCTGACTGTCCTCACTCCGGATGCGGATTGAAGCGATGAAGGTACAGACGAGCTCGATCGAGCGCAGAAGCCCATCCGAGCCGATGTAGTGTAGTGTATTCGTGACAGACAGCAACCGTCGTGTCCGCAGCCAATTCCTCAGCGCAAGGCATCTTCGTTCGTTCAGCGTTAATATCGTATTGGCGGTATCGGCTCAGCATGAATCGTCTCGAGATCGACCGCCTGATCGACTGCCTCGTCTATTTCGCCTATAAGCACACTGAAAAAACGCCAAGTCAATAATCGCGCTTTGTGTGCGTGCAGCAAGCAATATCAATAAAGACGCACATCATATCGCCTTTGACGAGGTAGAGCCCGAGGGGGACCTCCTCCACGCCGACATCCATGCTGTATATGCGCTCCTTCGAGTCGGAGAGCACGACGTTGGATTTTTGGTCGAAGCCTGCCATGACGCCCTAAGTAATTCACGCGTTCAAGTAGTAAGTATGAATGGGTTCAAGTTGTAGGACGAATAAACGAGAGACGCACGACGATGACGCGTCCGTCTTGGAGAATCAAGATGACACGACCTGCAGCTGGGTGTTAGAGTCGAATTGGGAATTGATAGGGAGGAGGAGCTGACGGTCGACGTAGCCCTGAAGGCTGGACATGGACGACGCCTTTAGGGCCTTTGACGCTGTTGCCCTCGGAAATAAACACGTGCAAAGCCAGTTTCTAGATAACTTAACTTAAAGTTAAATTCAACTTCAACTTGACTTATGCTCTCTTCCTCTTCTCGATATCTGCTTCATATTCCCCGTCGCCTACATGCACACACCCAATACATACGCCGTTTCTCTGCCAAATCCTCTCCTGTGCCTCCACCACCTTCACCAGCCCGCACAAGAGCCCAAATCGGCATCGTTTGTCTGAGCTTGTTTGGGGTAGGAGCCCTAGCCTATGGTGGGTGCGCGTCGTGCGACCAATTCATCTGCACTCCGCTCTGAGACCCAAGTAGCTGGGACGCCTACACCACCTGGAGGGACCTCTACCCCCCTGCCGTACGCGTCGACCTAAAACTTGGGATCAGCGCAAAAAATAAAGGCGACCGCGAGACTAGCCTGTTCTACAAGCGCAAGTGCGAGTCTGCTCGTATATCAATGCTTCTTCGGGATGCCCCGCTGAACACGCCGCAGAGCATGGGACACCGCTGTTACCCTTCCCACAGAGTTATTCAAGAGCGAGCCATTTCTCAAGGTCACTGGCATTGCGGTGGATCTGGCTGGTGAGCTCGAGGAAGATGGCAAGTCTCAAGAGGCGTTCGCTCTGTATTCTGAGGCTCTTGACTATATCAAAAGAGCAGACAAGCCGCTGAGTGAACGAGAGCGTTTCAGAGCTGTTTCTCTCGCAGTCAAGCTGGGACAGCTGGCAGAATCATGCCCTAATCCTATTTCTGCTCAAGAGGAGGAAACGATTCTCGTGTTCGCGGTTGAAGAGACGCTCAAACTGCTTATGGGTACTCGGCGGCAAGAGCCTCTGGATATGTCGACCTTGAAGCTGCCTAGGGGTTTGACGAAAACGGATGTTGGTGTGCCTCTCCAACTGCTTGGCGATTTCTATGGCCGTGTTGGGAAGCTGGAGTGAGCTTTTCCTCTCTCCACTTGGAACTTCCTCTCGCGACCGTCTGTCTAATCGACCCCGTCTGTAGATACGCAATGCCTCTATACCTCCAAACCATTTCGCTGCTCGTACCAGAAAACCCCAATAAAGCACCGCCAGAGGATATCTGTCAAGGAGCTCACCTAATGAGTAATATAGCCGAATTACTGGTTGCTCGCGACACCCCTAGCTCTGAAAAGCGAGTTGAAGAGGCTGAACGATGGGCACACAATGCGCTTTCGTTGTTGCAAACAACTAGGAAGAACACCAAGGAACAGATTCCGACTTGTGAGTTGGCGCTGTGCGCCGCTCTGTTCAATGCTGGGATGCTTCGCGAGGTATGTGTATTTATATATACTTTTCATGGGGAAAGGAGGAATGCTTCTGACGAATGCAATGAATGGTAGATGGCCGGAGACGACGCACGCGCGCGATCGTTCTTCAAGGCAGCATTCCAGCAGTCGCAATCCTTTGGGGCGGAAGACGGTGTGGATGCGGCCAAAATTGCTATGGACAGATTGAATGCAAAACAAAATTCTCCATGAAACCCTGACATGCACATCCATCGATCCTGTTCAGAATACATTTGCACTGTACCAACTTCAATTCACATACACGCACGCACGATACATCGATACTAACCGCATAATGATACATCCATCTCATCTCATTTCTTCTGTATCTTCAAATACTCCGTCCACCATTCTTCGAACAGCGTCAACCCCAAGCCGTCTTCTAATCCAAGCTCCTCCGTTTCTTGAGTGTACAGCTTGCAGTCTTTCGGGCGCGTCGTCGCACCGGGACCCGTTGGTGGTTCGGCGTCGGGTACGATGTGAGTGTGCGGCAGGCCGAGTATTTGCGCGAAGACGAGACACATTTCGTATTTCGTGAATGGCTCGGCGCCGGAGTAGTGTAGGATCGGGGGGATGGGTTTTTTGTAAGCTGGATCGAAGAAGAAGAATAAAACAGCAAATCCAATTCGGATTTGAGTTGGAGTTGCAGACGTGTGAAGGGTATGATACGAACCAGAGAGTTTCACGAGGAAATTCGCGATGTCGACTGTGAGAGTGGGATAGCGCGTCGCGTAGTGGTCCATCTTGTATGATTTGCCGGATTGGTCTTGGACAACGTCGACGAGGATGTTGACGGCGGTGTCGGAGTTTCGAGGCGCTGGGCCGTACCTGTCGTCGTGACGCTTCAGTTGACCGAGAACTAGAGGGTAAAGGGTGAATGAAAAGGCGCACAGAACGGGTACGCGAAGGATAACGGCGGTGGCCCCTTCGACGCCTAAGATCTTGAGCTCTCCATCGAGTTTTGATTGGCCGTAGAGTTGCAGAGGATTCGGTCGCGCGGAAGGGGGGTATGGAGGAGATGTCCCGTCGAATACATAATCTGATAATAATTCCGATACAAATACAAATTTATTGGCGTGAGCAGATAACACATAGAAAGCCAGGCAAAGAACGTACCCGTCGAGATATAAACCAACGTGAACTTTAGAGACTTGGATAGTCGCGCGAGGACTTCTGGGACGTCGGCGTTTAGCTGGCACCATGAAGTTAGCTATTGGCTGCGGAATGTTTCAAAGGCATTCTTGTGTAGTAGATACCTTTTGCGCGCCCTGCGGGTCCTTCGAAAAGAGGGATCAGACAGTGTTGCGCCCAGGTATCCAGCTATGTGTCGCTCACCTTCTCAGCGACATCCGGCCTGCGCTCCGCTGCACAGTGGATCACCCCTACATCCATCACAACATCTCGCTCAGTATGCGCTATTTCGTCTCTGAGGATACAACGAACAATTCGGTTTGAACTCCCGGAAGACCCTCTCGACCTCCGCGCTGTCCAGGAGATCCAATTTCGTTAAGCCATCGCCGGATCGCGTGTGTGCGAGGCTGAGGACTTCCGATGTGGTGGTTGAAGCGGTGAAGGCTTGACGGACGGCGGATCCGAGGACTCCGGAGGCGCCTAGTGAATGCGAGTGAGTTGTGGTGGCTTGGTGGGGGGAGGATGGGAGGGATTGCCTGTGATGATAACTCTGGATGTCATCTTGAGTGCAAGCGCGTTTACTTGAAGGAGCGGAGGCGATCAATCAGGGAGATCAATTATTTTGGCGGGGATTTGCTGGGATGCCGGATTGCTGTAGATGACGTCAGCGTACCTAAGCCTCTTGTTTGAAAACGTTCCTTGTCCCGGACTCTCACTGGAGTATCAGGCAAATTGGTTGCAGTTGACCCATGCACACTGTAGCAGCTGCACACTCTATGACGCGGATTTGGTTACTTCAATTTCGCAAATCGCCCATGCGGATAATTCAGAAACGAACTCTCCCAATACTTCGAATTCAAGTTGAAGATGCGCTTGAAGTGAACATGGTGGACGAGAAACGTTGAACACCGCACCGTACCCCGGTCCTTTCGCTGCGCGCGCCCGCGGCAGCATCGCGACAACATTCAACCCGACATGACACTGACATGACCGACGAGGTCGTAATCGAGACGCGTAATTGCCTCAAATTGTTCCCGCCGCGTCCACAGGCGCAAATTCGGATTCCCGGAAGGAAAACCAGTGGAGGGTGGAAACAGCGATGAGTTGTGCGTCACGAACTTCTTGTTTATAAGCATGGTTCTCTGGAGTAGAGATGAACTTGATATTCAAGAATTTCGAACATCGCCTGCGTCTGAAACAACCCCGTTCCAGACTTCAAAGTCCTCGTGGGAGTTTTAACTTGCGATTTGTGATCTCATCAATTTCCTTTTCAGTATGTAACCCTAACCCACTCCCTCCAGCAACCATCAAGTTTGTGGAATTCGAACTTTGGTTTCATTTTGGTCCCTGATTACGGACGCATATGGAAGCATTTCATGCGCGAGCATCGACAGGGGCGGCCCTGAAGATTGAGATGCAGACGCAGCAGTTGTTGACGCGTTGACGGGACGGCGCCGAAGAGGTTGGATAATAGTGAGTGATGCGATTCTAAGCGAGGCGCTAGCTAAGCGCGACATTCCAGTGGCGTTGAAGACCCAAGTGGTTAGTGCTGGGGATCTGGAGGATTCACTGCACTCTCACTGCTTCAACGAACCAAGTTAAGATTTCGGCGGAGTCTTCGTTTGCTAGGTACTACTACGGTCATTTCAGACGCAATGATGATCCACTCTAAATCTATAGCGAGTAATAGGGTCTATTAAGAAACGCAGCTATATTGTAGGTGGAGCTGCTCGTTACAGGTTGTCGGTTCCGACAAGGCGCGGTGTCACTACCGGAGGCTTTCATTAAGTTCTTTCCCCACTTCCCTTATGATAATACTGTCTTCAAGTACAGGAAACCTCACGATTGTCCATGGCTCACGTTTGTTGAACAGAGATATCAGCTGGGCAAGGGTCGAAAGAGGTATCGCAAAGCAAAAAGACATTTGACCCTCGGTTATGCATTGCGTCGCAGCAAGCCGGTGCCTTCGACGTCTCAAATCTTCGGCTCTTTGAAGTCTTTTTCCGAAGTTCAATGCTCTATCCTTATCTGTGGTCGATTCAATCTACTTCAGGTGCTCATATTCTCAGCACAGTGCGACTACACGACTATCCTTCTATTCTTCACACACGATGAATTTTCGCTCGGCGTCATGAGGTCACTCCTCGCAAACTCAATCTTTCATCGTAATCTTCTCTTCTCTCTCCTTCCCTAGGATGTCTTCTGTTTTAATTTCGCCTTCCAACCCACGCCAGAAATAGTGTTCCTAAACACATCTGTGTCTTCAATGCGAGTGGTCAAGTGTTCATTTTCCCTGAAGAACGCTTCCAGTCAGCTCAATCGTTCAATTCGGCTTGTCCTCCCTGGACAATCTTTCCCAGCGTATCCATGATTCGTCCAGCGACCGGTTTTTCCTTGCGCTTAGCAAGCGCTAAAGTGCCAAAGCTTGTTCAAGTTTTTGGAAGGGATGCTTAAGTTGGAGGCTGTCAAGTTGAAAGGATCAAAAGACATATGCCCGCCTAAAGCTTCCGATCAAGTTGTGTTGTTAGGCGGCAACCTGCCATGTGCACACCAAAAACCGGAATTATGGTACCGGATGAGCCGTAAAGATCTTTAGCTTCGCTCTCTGCCATCACCTTTCTGATCTTTCATGGACTTCCCCTTTTGCAATGGAAATAACAGGTTGACGCCGTTGCCGTGACATATAACATTGTCTCCTTCTCAAGCCAAAGGCAACTATTCCCCGCCATGGCCCCTCCTCCATCCAGCCTGCGTGGCCGCACCACCACCCGTGCCCGGGCAAAAAGTGACGCGATGCCCCCGCCCTCCAGCATGCCTGTGATGTCGACAACTTCCTCGTACTCGCATGTCTCGAGTTATCGGTCACTGCAGATGGAGCTGTTGATCTATAGCCCCTCCGTCAAGGTCGTACACAACATCTGGAATACAAACCACACGTTACCTGTATTCGGCGACCACGACACCGTCGGCGGCAAGGTCATTCTCGACCCCAGTTGCCAGTCTGGTCGTCTTGTGTTAACAGTGAGACTTGCCTTATTTTTTGCCTGTCGTAGTATCTGTCGCGCCTAATATTGTTCCTGTTAGATTGAGGGTGCATTCACGTATACTTCCACGGAGAAATTGGGCGAGAACAGCTATGGCCGACTACCAGAAAAGAAGAGACACGTCTTTTTCTCGTCGTCCAAGGCCATACAAGTTTCTCCAAGCGACCAAAACCCTCCCCGATCCGCTCTGCGGGAGGTTTTTGTCCTGAAACGGCGACCAAGTGGCTCCAACGTCAAATCCATGGTGTTGGAGCCTCGCGCCTATCCCTTTTCCTTCGACCTTCCACGGAGTCAACGATCCGGTGAAGAGCTACCGCCCACTTTCTGTTCATCCGATCCCCAATGTGCGCCGTTCGAGGTTATCTATCAAGTTTCAGCGACTTGGGAATCCTCTGACATCACCGAAAATCCTTCCTTGTATGTCCTCCATTGACAGGATCTAGTGAGACTTCGCTGACAGTCTAATTCAGTCTGGAGGTTCCCATTGTACTACACCCGGATGCAGATTTTCTCTCATTGGATGGCTTATCGGACAATTCAAGCTCGTGGCTGGAAATGCCTCTCAAGTCGGACCGGCCAATATCTTTTCGATGCGCGGTTAGTCAACTCATCCCGTTGTATGGAGTCGTTCTTCAGTATACTGAACTTGAAACGCAGGTCACTTTGCCGACATCTGTTACATTTTCTCGTGCTTCCTCTATCCCATATTTTGTCGTTTTCACCACCACACCACGCTCATCGTCCTTCGCTCGCGAAATTGCCTCCGACGCTACCATATCTATTTCTGTCTTCAGCCAAGTGACCATCACGGAGCCGACGGTGCTGCCCATCACACCTCCGCAGACACCGCTTAGCGAAGAGTCTTCGTTGGAGTCGTTTCAGCCTACGAAGCTTCTTCGCCGCGTACGGTCACGCACATCACCGTGGTCACCTCGCGCTCTCGACGACCCGGAGTTGCGAGATAAACCTCTTCCCCGGTTGCCTACGCAGACCGCGCTTTCGTCCACGCAGGTCGTTCATTCGTCTATGTGTATCGGGTTTCCCAAGCGACCGCGGCACCAGAAGAGTGGGAAAGACCATCCGTCATTGGATGCACATCAGGCTCTACCGGATGGTCTGCATAAATCCAAGATTCCGCTCAACCGTGATATGCTCCCCAGCATAGACTGGGCTGGTGTTTCTGTCAAGGTAAATGGTTTTGTTTGCTGCATTCTGGTCATCGTTAACGCGTTCTTGCAGTATTACATGGATATTTCAGTGCTCTTTGGCCAAGATGAACTTCGGGCAAGAGTACCTCTACGGATAATATAGTTGTTAATTTGCTTTCCTCTCACCCCACGCTCTTTACTTGCGCTCCTCGTCGATCTCTCTGCTCAGCATTCATTCTAGACATCATACTGCTGTGAAAAGTGCTTGTATCATTTGTATATTCCTACCGCATCTTAGTACGTACATTGCCTTTGTAACAGGCTTCAATTCGATAAACAGAATACTCCAATTTTGTGTGTCTTTCGAGCGATCCATAAACGAATACTTGAATCGGCACTACTAGTACATTTCCTTTTTGAGCCGCTATAACTCAGCTGTCATCCATGTCCTCCGCTGAACGCCCATCCTCAAGATGGCAGATTATGCAGGACGGCAGGACGTTCTACAAGCGGCAGCAGCTTTACTCTATGCCTGGCAAGCTACCCAACCTTAGCGACTACATTGTCGCCGGATGCCGCTATGGTGGTCCTATAGGTCGGTTAACCCGTACTGAGGCAAACACTTGTCCGCTGACGGCCACGCACGACTTCCAGCGCTTATGCGCGACAATACGAAACTTATCGCGTTAGGACGGTCGACGCCAGCGATGACCAAGGCCCAAATCCAAGTATATTCACCAGCAGGCGAGGGCCTTCTCCTGTTCAGTGTGTGGATGTTTCTCTCCCTTATGTCGCGACCTAGCGCTCAATGTAATTTGATCAGTGGGACCAGGGCAAGATTGTACGCTTTGGATGGACGAACGACGAGCGGCTGGCAATTTTGAACGAAGAGGGCACATATCGTCTATATGATTTGCAAGGCGACTATCAGCAGTATTCGCTTGGTAGCGAGGCGGGTGAGATGGGCGTGATAGATGCACGGATACACGACAACGGGTTGGTCGCGTTGACCGGCTCACTGTCATTGTTGGAAGTGAAAGGCTGGGAAGGCACGCGTCCGCTAACATTGGCTAACCCTGGTGCTTCAACCTCTTCACCCTCGATTCCATGAAACTGATCTTTCTCCACTAGGCTTATCCCAACCTCCCAATTCCTGGGCTGTGATTCCCCCGGACCTCAACATCTCCCGTCACGTCGAAGTCCTACTTTCCGTCGACTCCACAATATTCAGTGTCGACAACCTCGAATCTGTTGACCAGCGCCTGTCTCAAGGACCATTCTCACATATCTCACCGTCTCCCAATGGAAAATCATTGGCGCTCTTAACCTTCGTGGGGACTTTATTGGTTGTGTCGTCTGACTTTCAACGGACGCTGGCCGAATTCAAAACGGGGGATGTCGCTGCAGCTCAGGGAAGCGTTCGACAGATTCAATGGTGCGGTATCGATGCAATTCTCGTTACATGGGATAATATGGTTGTGGTTGTGGGTCCCTTTGGTGACACACTCGAGTGAGCGAGCAATAACTACGTGAAGAGGATGGCCGCTAACCGACCCACAGGTATTATTACTCTGGTCCTACATTTGCGGTTACAGAGCCGGATGGTGTACGCGTTCTAGGACCGGATGTGTGTGATCTCATTCAGAAAGTGCCTTGTCTGTCGCATTTGTCTTCCTGTAAGAGGCGCCCCGTCCTAACCGTTGTTTCAGCGTCATCTGCTTCAATATTCCGTCCCGGGTCTACATCCGCCTCCGCCATTTTGTATGACGCTTGGGAAAGCTTCTCACAGCGCTCGCCTAAGGCAGACGAGAATATACGGAGTATACGCCCGGAGCTTGCCGCAGCCGTGGATGAGTGCATCGAAGCTGCAGGGCAAGAATGGGAGCCGTATTGGCAACGTCGCCTGTTGAATGTAAGTCATACTGTGGTCATCTGAGTTACTGCGTGAACGTACCTTCCGCTTGCAGGCCGCGAAATTCGGGCGGGGATTCCTTGACCTACACAATCCCACCGATTTCATCACTATGGGGCAGACACTCAAAGTTTTGAATGCAGTCCGGTTCTACGAGATTGGCATCCCCCTCACACATCTTCAGTTGGTTTCAATTATCCCTTCGCTTCTCATCTTTCTCATTTGAGTTCTGCTTAGATACATCTACGCTTCGCCTTCACATCTAATTGCTCGCCTGACAGCACGCAATCTACATCTACTCGCCCTGCGTGTTTCGACTTACCTGTCGCTCAAACCTGATGCCGTGCTCAAGCATTGGGCTAGTGCGAAGATTTTGCGGTCCAGACCGACGGCGACGGGCACAGGCAAAGACACGGATTTAGGTGGGGATGAAGAAGTGTGCAAGTTGATCGTAGACAAATTCGAGCAGCTTGGTGGCGCTGACGTTTCGTATGCGGAGATTGCCAAACGTGCTTGGGAAGTAGGGCGGGGCGGATTGGCTACTAAGGTTTGTCCAAGCAATTTGCGACTGTCCCTTTTCTCACCGCGTCGCAGCTCTTAGACCATGAGCCGCGTGCATCAGACCAGGTTCCTCTTCTGCTTAGTATGAAAGAGGATCGGTTGGCTCTCATAAAGGCTGTGGACAGCGGAGACACCGATCTGGGTATGTTTAGTCTACTCCGTCGCTTCCTCCTCTCTGAATGTGAGTTCCCCAGTGTACCATGTGCTGCTACACCTACACAAGCGTCTACCTTTGGGGTCATTCTTTCGCCTCATCGAGGACGGCGGGGACCAGCTTGCCCCTGCTAGCAAATTGCTCCAGGTGTACGCTCGGGAACAAAATAAGGAAATGCTTCGAGACTTTTTCTACTCGGATGATCGGCGAGTGGAAAGCGCCGTCCTTTCGCTCGATGAAGCGTCAACGATTGTTGTATGTCATTGCAATAAAGTTTGCCTCTATTCCCTCATCCTACTCCAGGACCCAGCAGCCAAGATTACGGCGATTCGAGCGGCTCAGAAATTCTTTTCCGAAGACAGGGATCGGGGATTCGAATCCAAGGTAACCGGTTTGTTTTACCCATGGGGTCTTGTCCCTTGACGTTGTCCCATAGATGATGGACGAGAGTGTCCGTTTGCTCACCCTCCAACAGCAATTGGAGAAGGAAGCCGATGGAAAGGCTACGTTTTTTGGCCTGAGCATCAACGAGACAATTCGAGCTCTTGTCATCAACGGGATGTCGAAAAGGGCGGACAAACTCAAGTCCGACTTCAAGGTTGCGGACAAACGGTCAGCGCTCAGCTTCTTCTCTGTCTGATTTTTGACTCATTGATGTCCCGCTTTTGGTTGATGCAGGTTTTGGTATGTCAAGTTGCAGGCTCTGATATCGATCAGCGACTTTGAGGGACTGGATACGTTTTCGAAATCAAAACGGAGTCCCATTGGCTACGAGCCTTTCGTTCGTCAACTGGTCGAAGCCGGGAATCCGAAAGAAGCCATCTCATATGTCATTCGCTGCGACTCCCCAAAGCGAGCTGACTTGTACGTCGAGTGTGGAGAGTGGAGGATGGCGGGTAAAGAATGCAAGGAACGGGGCGATAAAGCCAAACTTGAGTGCGTGTCTTTTTCCGTGACCCTGTTGTGTGTACTGAGTTGTCGGGGTCCATAGGGTCATACGCCAAAAATGTCCGAACTCATTGATCGCACGGGAGTTTGATCAAATTCTAGCGTCCATGAAGTGACGGTTTCTGGTCGTTTTCATTGTTGAGGACAGGCACAGTATGATATTATTGATCTGAAATACGCATAATTCGACATATCGCGCCCTTACACAGGGAGGCCCCCATAGCTAGCTTTTACAATGTCAGCTCAACGCGGGGCACCCGTCCATGGCGCTTTCTCCGGGATCTCTTCGTCCAATCCACCACGGACCTCGAAGGGTATGTCGTACGGGAAGGGAACTACATACGGCGAATCAGTCGACAACGTGTGGGGGAAATATTAATGGCGCACCCTCTCTTGTCACTCGGTACTGGTCGACATTACCCAAGTGTTCGTTCTCAAGACGGTAGAAATTCCACTGCCAACGCCGCACGACCTCCAGTAAACCCACAATGAATGTCCGCAACATAGCGTCTGGTCCTTTGACAGGGATATAGAAAATCCACATGAACCGAATCAGGGCGTTAGTGACCTAAAGAAGGATCAGCTCCACAGTTCGAACTTCTTGCTGCATGCGGAACGAACAATCGCGAAATAATACATCTGAACAACATCAACGAAAAATCAAGAGCGCTGGATCATCACTGACGAAAATATGATTCGTGTAAACAAGTTCTTGACGCAGGAGAAAATGCCGGCTATGGCGTTGCATGAATGACCAATCCATGAGCAAGTCCTTTGCGTCGGCGTCAATGTGATACGATATCTCGCAAAACGTGTGGACTGACCCAGGTCATGGCGTAGATGGTGTAGAACGTGTTGAAGAGACACCAAAAGACGAATGCGGTGTCGTACTGTCCGCCTAGTAATCAGTGGATCGAAGGTGAGCACTGCAAACTACCGTTCCCAAAGCTGTCGGTTGAGCGACTTACCGCGGTGCCTCCAGATGAAGTAGCAGAGATAGTTGACTATGCCCGCTGCATATTTTCCCGCCTAAACCTCAGATTAGAGGACAAATTTGCTGAACAACAAGACATGCTTACATTGATTAGATGCGTGCGTAATTTGGAATCCGCCTAGTCAACTGGTTCAAAGGATTTACAGAAACTTGGACCGCGCACGCACATAACGCCTGAAACTTTGCACCAAACGTACGAGGAACGGCAGGGTGGCCAATACAAAAGACAACGGCCAAAGGTTCGACGCACTTCCGCATTTTCTCCAATCGGGGCTCAGATTCAGGCCTTGTGAATAAACACATCCGATCAGAGTCAAGTTGGACAGTGTGAAGACAAGGCTGCAAAATTGGTCGCTATTGTTTTTAGGTCAGAGTATCGAAACAAGGTATCAAAGGGAGGCCTCACCCCATCCAGAAATCCGCGAACTGAATGCGGGCTATTCAATGTAAAATCAAGCCACTTCATTCGACTGATACTCACCTCCACACGCTTCAACCCGGACTTGAGAAGTTTCCCCACATTTCGAATCAACCAATATCTCGATGGTTTGTAGAGAATAGGTAGCGGGTCCAACATCACGAGAACGGCGAACGCAAGCCAGACCAATGGCCAAATTGTTGGGTTTACCGCGGGGGCGCCGATCCGAGCGAAAGACAACCAAAACGCGTAGCATAACGTCGCCAAGAGTATGCAAGGGGTCTAATGTGGATCGGTAAGGAGGAAGACGATTTCAGCAAGCCTCACTTGGAAATATTCCCGATGATCCAGACGCGTGCGCAAGTCCAGTTCTGCACGACGTTACTTAAGCGAACACAGTATCCCCAAAAAAAAAATCAACTTACCGAAGATGAAAACATAGTTGATCCGCGCTCGGGCCCACACCAGGATGTTCAAACCAACAAGCACGGCAAAAAATGTGGGGACAGCGAGCACACCATAAATGAACAGCAAACCGTCCCATCCCGGTATGTTGTTCCGTGTGTCAGTCTCGAAAACTCGTCCAGAGTCAGTGATGATTTATTCAGACAGCCTGAGAGAAAGGGCTTACTATGTCTTATGCCTAAGCCTAGGGCAGCCATTGCAGAACCAATTGCCAATCCACTACAAAATGCACTGTTATGATGGGATTTATATTGCGGACCAGCACGAAGGCGTGTTAGGGCCTTTTTTCTATCTCCCTCAGCTATCGGCATAATATTCAGCAACCAACCAACGCATTTGGAGTCTGGTCCCGTACCGAAACTCGAAGCGAAAATGTTTTGCATTTCGTTCATCGTAGTGCGAAGCGTTTCGTCTTGGAAAAAAGAACATTTTGCCATCTGCGAAATATTTTACTGTTGTCACAATAGTCCTAGGGTAATGCATTCGAACCTACCTTTTCTTCCACATAGACTCTTTGAACTTGGATCTACCCCGCGCTTAGATTGTGTGGGCTGAAATAGATGTTCTTACCTTGGTTGCTTTCTCGAATTTGCTGAGGACTCGTCTGAAGCCGTAGATGTTCAAAATCTAGTGCAGAAAATGTCAGCTCCCGAGCCACGCCTTATTCAGTATTCGTGTTCTCGATACTCACTCGGTAATTGTGAAGCATCTCCAATCCACGATAATGCTCCAACACGGCCTTTTTAAGTTTGTGTCTTGCATGCCAATAAGCTCCGGGATCCAAGTGGTCCGGAAACGGTCCAATTTCAATGCGGTCTTCGTCCCTTTTGAGGGCAGATTCTGCATCGACTGAAACCGCGTCTTGCGCGATAGCGCCGGAACTCTTCGTCCATGTTGTGGTAAAAGAAAGCCAGCGTCGAAATATGACAAGTGGGCTGAGCTCAAGAAGGCTGCACCATGTTCGAATATTTTTTTGATGAACCGTCTGTTAACGGTAGTCATCATCCACTTCGTAATTTGATCGACGAACAGAGACAAACCTCAAATAATTTGCGATGCTCAGTAAGTTCACGCAACTGTGCCTCCAAACCCTTTGTCCTTGCTTCCATTTCCGTTTTTCTGGTGAGATAGAATGTTTCAACTTTATCGAGCTCGCTTTCCAATGCCGTGAAGAATGCCAGTTCCTGCGGTGACAATAGAGGAAGCAGACTGTGTAAAGAGAGAGAGGAATATGGGTGTCGCATGAGGGTTTCCACTGCCATTGTGCGACACTTTAGACTCTGAATGCCAAAAAAAACAAGGCAAACAGACGACGGACCGAAAGGTTGCACGATGCCTTTTATGCTCCAACGTCGGCTCGTCGGGGACATGGCTATCGGGCTTGAGGGGGCGCTTATACGAAGATGGGAACGTCCAGTTTCATTTGAATGTCGGGGGGCTACCAGATAACTGTGAACAATATTTGAGACAACGTGATGGCGAACAACATACTACCAAGTTTGGGTCGCTGAATTTTCGGACTCAGATGGCCGTTGTTCAGAGTTCCAGTCTCCACGACTGGACTTGGAGCGGCGACAGACGAATGTTCGGCGGATTGTATCACTGCTCGGAACGATGTAGTCGGTCACAGTCATCATGAAAAATATCAAGTACATACCTATCTTGGGAATGACGAGTTTAGGTTTGCGGTCAATCAGTGCGCCAGGCTCAGGGATTGCAGGCGTCGGGCGAGACGATGGTTCTAGCAACGCATTCCCTCGACTGGGAGCATGCGGTGGGGACAGAGTGTAAGGCCCAGGCAAGCGGTCTGAACTCGCTTCGGAAGACATTTCGCCTGATTCCGATGTGATAACAGAGAAAGCTGAAACAGCGGGATTGTATTGAGGTAACGCCGTATTCGAATACGATCCAACGGGAAGCGCCATTCCATCTTGCGCGCGACGTATTGCGCGAATTCTTTCTTTGAAAATTCGATAGTCTCTGGGAAGAATCAGTTCAGGTCAAAGAAGTCACCGGTCGGAAAGAGATCACATGTAAGCCCTTTTCCACTCCGCTTGAAGTTTTATACTCAGTGTTGAGCAGAAATTGAGCGAGAATGAACAAACGGGTCTTGTAAGGGGGTCTAAGGACAAATCAAACTGAATCACCAAGTCTCGTACCTGCGTATCTTCAAGGTATCTTCGAGGGCGAGCTGAAGCAAGAATAATCGTGGGCAATGTGTCCTCACCTTGTGAATTTCATCTTTCTTTGAAAGCGTAGTCGAAGACGGCGGAAGACTAAAGGAATTACTTAGAATCGAACTCCGAGGCAAGGAGTTGAGGGAAGGATTTGTTACTGCGCGCGAGTCAAGAAAAGTCTTATATAATGTGCATCTTGCACGTTGCGTCCAGTAGTTGCCCCCTACGCCCTTAGGGTTTCAATACTCAGCAAGGAAAGTCAAGATTCAACATGAAGCTATATTTGGGCATTGACAGCCATTCTTCCCACGGTTGAAGTTTCGGACGGTTGACAGTTCCGCGGCGCAGAGAGGGTCGTGCATGAGTCGCATTTTTGTCCCAAGTGCGTTTTGAGTCGCTTTTTTTTCGCAACCCCCCCCGGGGGGGGTTATGGATTTTCGCGCCAGTTCCGCGTTGGAGTCAAAGTTTTTCACAACCCCCCCCGGGGGGGGGTTATGGATTCTCGCGCTTCTGTCCGAGTTTTGGGTGAAGCACATTTTGAGTCGCATTTTTTCACTGGGGGGGGGGGGGGGGGTTGTGAAATTTGTTCATGTCGCAAAGGGGGGGTTGCGAATAGTACCGACTGTACATCCGTCTCACACGAGGCAGTTATTGTTGTCATTGTCATTTGTTGTTGACACCACCGCTCAGGCTATATTCTATCAAACTTCTTCTTCCGCTCGCTGCCTTCGCAGACGAATGGCACGTTGCGGAAGCCAAGTGCTGGGGGGGCTGCCTTCCTCATCGTCCACATCGTTTCCACGGGGCTCGTCCAAGGAGTAAGGTAGAGGCACCTAATTAATGAGGTCAACGCCCAGAGTGAGTGCAACAGACGACGGGTATGTACCTCTCTCGTCACACGATACTGGTCCACATTACCGAGGTGCTCATTTTCGAGACGGAAGAAGTTCCATTGCAACCGCCTCAGCATCTCGAGAGATCCTCCGATGAAAGACCGGAGCATCATGTCAGGTCCTCCGGCTGGGATATAAAATATCCATATAAAACGAATCAGAGTGTTCGAAATCTGCGGCAGTTCCGGTTAACTGCGTTTAAGAGATTCCAGGCGACGTACAATGGCGAAATAATACAGCTGAGGAACATGAGAAATATCAAGCAGTTGTTCAGGAAATTTGGACGCACGTATATGTGATTAGAGTACACCAATTCTCCACGTAGCAGAGGATAGTGGACGTCGAGCCGAAGTATGGACCAGTCCATGACAAAATCCTGGACAAAGCATTAGTGAAACATTTCGTTGCAGACGCGCAACTTGCCCAAGACAGCGCGTAGAGGGTATACACTGTCTGGAAAAAAACCCAGACAACAAAGCTGCCACCATGACTATGACCCCCTGAAACCTATGATCAGCCACATCCCAGGTAGTCCCCACTCGGCTTCACCTTGATGCCTCCAGATGAAATAGCAAAAGTAGCTGACGATCCCGGCTGCATATTTACCCGCCTGAAAAGTCATAAGTGTCTCTCAAGAGTACATGACTTCGACGGTTACATTGATCAAATGAGTGTCGAGCCCCGAGTCGACATAACGCTTGATACTTTGAACCACTCGGATGAGGAAGGGCAATATGGCAAGCACAAACGACAAAGGCCACAAGCGAGATGCAGAACCGCAATTTCTCCAATTTTCGCTGAAGCCCTCAGCATAGAGACAAACCACGAGATTTATGTTCGAAAGCGTGAAAACAAGACTGCAGAACTGATCGCTGTAGTGAATTTTAGAAGCACTGATCCGTCTGTAAAGCGAGGGAAAGCGACTACCCCATCCAGAAATCGGTGAACTGAGTTGGCTCTATTAGCTCCACGCGTAGAACCACTGACAGGACATTTTACCTCGACGCGCCTCGTTCCGGAAGCAAATAGCTTGGCAACATTCTTGAGCAGCCACCATCTAGAGGGCTTGAATAAGACGGGCAAGGGGTCGAGCATGACAATTGCTGCGAAACCAAGCCAAACCATAGGCCAGATGGTTGGAGAGACAGACGGAGCACCTAATTTGGCAAATGATAACCAGAAAGCATAACATAGTGTCGACAGCAACAGGCTCGGAATCTAGAAAGAATGGGAAGGAAAGGTTCTGACAAGACAGAGGAACTAACCAGAACATATTCCCGGTGATCCAGACGTGTCCGCACGTCGAATTCTGTATTCTTAATGAAGAGGCAAAATTCCTGGGTCTTGAAATTGCTCACCGAAAATAAAGATATAATTTATCCTGGAATGCGCCCAGACCAAGATGTTGAAACCAACCAGGACCGAGAACAAAACGGGAATCAAAAAAACTCCATACACGAATAAAAGTCCGTCCCCGCCTGGAATAGAGTTGCGATGCCGGAAACCTATCCGCGAGATGAGAAAAATATTCTTTTAGGGATGCGCCATTTATCCTACTCTGATATAAACCAGCCACGAAGGCGGGGACCGCGAGTCCAACAAGCAAACCAGACCAAAACATGCTGACGTGGTGATTTTTATGCTGAGGGCCTGAGCGAAGCCGTGTCAACGCTCTCTTTCTGTCTCCCTGAGCTGAACAACTCAGGGTTAATATGCATCGCATATGACAGGAAAATAAACAGACCGAACCGCGTAGCATACATATTTTCCATTTTATCCATCATCAATCGGACGTTGGCTTCCGATGCAAAGGCGGATTTCTCCACCTGCGATTCAAAATGGGGTAAATCATCCTTTCGACTAGAAAAGGCAAATCCGCGTGTACCTTCTCCGTCATATAGGCATTCTGAGCTGCAATCTATGCGCGATTGCCTTTCTCAGTCATTGTCCATGGGAAAGCGCAAACAACATTTATATACCTTGGTAACTTTCTGAAACTTTTTGAGCGCTTTCCGGATGCCTGTAATGTTGAGAATCTGAAACTCTCGAGACCATTTGATTCTCGGAACATGCAATGATATTTACCCGGTAGTTTTGAAGGGTCTCCAGACCACTATAGAGGACTGTGAGATGCAGTATTCGGAACAAAGTAGCACGTACCGATAATGTTCCAGGACTGCCCTTTTCAGCTGACTTTTTGCGCTATGAAACTCGTCTGGATCTAGCTGAGCCGTTCTGCTATCGGCCACATTGTCCCCTGGAATATGATCGTTCGATGAAGCCGCACTGTTCGGAACAATTCCCGCCGCCTTCTTCACTGCCGCCTTGCCTTTGTCTTTTGCAGTGGAAACAGTGTGTTCTTCCTTCAAAAGATTGCCCCTGAACTTGAAGATGGTAGATGAATTTATTGTCGTAGTGCGCGTGCCGGAAGATTGCGCGGCCTATGACTTGCGCATGAGAGAAGAGAGCAGATTACTCTGAAATATCACCTTGAACAGTCTTCGATGCTGGTCGAGTTCGTTGAGTTGAAGTTCGAGCAGATCCGTGTGAACCTTGAATTCATTCTCACGAGCAAGATAAAAGGTTTCGACCTTCTCGAGCTCGTCGTCCAAAGTCGAAAAGAAAGCTGCCTCGGCTGGGGATAGGAGTGGTATAAGTTCATTAAGTGGCAGTTCCGAGTAAGGATGAGGTTTGGGGCCAACTAATGCATGACAAGGAACAATAAGGCTGGGACCAAGATAAACAGGGCTTGAACTGACCAAATTTCGAAAAGCGAGAAGACTTGACTGAAGATCTCGGATTTCCAAATGAAAACAGACGCGTCAAAGACGGAGTTTGCGCTCTCTCGAGCCGCGATTGTGCACTAATGTGGGCCGGAAGTGTCTGAGATCGGTTAAGCGGTGTCCGCTGGGAATTATCAGATACATTGGATGGAACCAGACGAAGGCTGGGAGAGGGAGTATCTGTAGCCAGATAATGTTCCGGAGAGCTCTTGATAGAGCCAACAGAAGTCGTGGGATTGAACGAGGCTGAGGTGGAGAGTGGATTGGGAACAGATGCTTCCGAAGCCGTGCCGCCCTGTGAATTTGCCGCAGGAACAGGAGACTGAACGATGCGTTGGGATCCATATGACTGTCGGATTGCGGAAATTTTCTTCTTCAGAAGACGGTAGTCACTTCGAGAGGGTGTATCAGCGGAATTGGAGGGAACGGTAGTCAAACAACGAACATGTATTTCTTTTTCCACTCAGACGTCTATCGACATGGTTAAGATCAATGAGCAATTGGCCAAGGAAGCGGATTGTTAAACCTGTGTGTCCTCCAGATACCTTCGTAAATATTAGCATGCGTTGTCGAGATGCAGCTGAATGCCCCTTACTGAGCGAATTTCATGGTACCAGTTCAAGAATCAAGACGAAGCTTGATGTCACACGCAAGGGAGATCAGGTCAGCTGACCGTTGCTTCACTTTTTCTGCTTTTGGACTCACTACCAGGCCTGCGCCACAGCATCGGGAAGTACTTGTGTTCAGGCCGCAGGACTCTGGAATACATTGTATATAAGAAAGCATGAAGCAGATTCTCGAGTCTCTAAGTACTATCTCGTGTTTTCGACTGTTCGCGCTCAGTCAACACGATGTGGTGATGCAGGGACAAGAGCCCATAGCCCAAGCATGAGAGCCATCATAGAAATCAGTCTGAAGCCGAGGGTCAGTACTATCTGGACGGAATTCAGGTGGGACACGCACAGCGGATGCAAAACCTTGATCCCCGTTTTGGAAGCAATGGCACCGGTGATGAAGGGAAATACGGCACTCCCCGCCTGGCCAAAGCCAGCAATCCAGCCAATTGAGCCAGTGAGGAGTCGTCGAGGTAACACACGGCCCGTGTGGTTCATTGTAATCGGATAGATGGGGCCCAAAAGCATGCCGACAATCGCTACAGCGACGGCATCCGCGATTAAGAAGGGTACCAACCACACGACGAGCTCGAGGCTAAGGGAAAGGTACAGTGGTGCGGGATAAAGGAAAGAAAGAACCTACCCAATGGCGAGAACGGAATATAGATACATCACTCGCCGTTCACCGATCTAATATGTTAGTGACAGTTCAAAAGGAGGCGTAGGGAGAAGCTATACCTTCGAGTTGAGCCATAGTAGAGCAATGCGACCAATCATGAGGCCGCCAAAGAAACCCGCCGACACGTATCCAGACGTCGAAGGGTTTCCACCGCGTACGTCCTGGATGTAAGTGACGATCCAGCCTCCGATGGTGACTTCCATGCCAACGTAGACGAGAATGAAGAAAGCCAGCAGATGCACCGTCTTCATAGACAGAATTTGCCTGAAGGAGCTGTGCTCGTTAGTACCGGCAGCGTCTGTGGGCCGTTCCCCAACTACTTCTAGGCATTCTTTGGATTTCGAGTGAAAAACTGTTCTATGTATACACTGGGAGATCCACCGCTCACCGTCTTGAGTTTTGAAACGGAAAATCCAGATCAAGATAACGGTGTTTGTTATAGCGATGCCAAGGGAGATTAAATAATGAAAAGACCAATGACGAAGCTGAGAAAATTGGGTAGCGACAAGCGGAGAGACGAGGGCGCCGGCACCTGAGACACGTTAGCATTCAAAGGCTAAATCACACCATGCATGCTTACCATACGCGCCATGTAACAGTCCCATTTTTATCTCAGGACTGTGTCTCAGACTTGCAACATATCCGTTGGCTTGCGCGTCCTGGCCGAGCTGATCAGTGAACAGCTCGCTAGCAGTGGAGAGAGGTCAAATCATAACACCTGAATTGCAATTCCTACTCCGTTCAAGAAGAACGAAGCGACAAAGACTGGGAACGGAGGAGCTGGGGCTTGTAGCACATAGGCAATAACCTGACAGATGGAACCTGGCCAAGTCAATGAGCAAGGCAGTTGGAGAAAACACAAAGGCTCAGGGAACCGACCCAACACCATCAGCTTGCCGAAGCTGAGTCTATTGGACAGAGGAATATTCATCAAAGCCCCCAGAATGAATCCCTGCAGAGAGATCAACCAACGTTACACCCAAGCGCATCACAGTAGACTCACCACACATGAAACAACGAAGATGAGAGATACAACAGCAAAGCCGACCTGGTATGATGAGCGTCGACTCAGGACATGCATTCACGATCATTACATTATAGACTTTTTGGATTCGAGGTATCAAGGGACCCGCGGTGGCTAATAAATAACCAAGGGTAAGTGCCTGGTAGACTGACGAATGACGGGGACTGCACCATCATTCCATCCAATGAGGAAATAACTAGTACACTGGTCAATATTCCGAATGAATAGGAAACACTGAAAAATTTACGCACCACCAGTAGAGCCCAGCAAGCTGTACGCGCTCTCGAAATACATGTTGTTTGGAACGACTTGGAGCAATATGTGTGACGCTGGCAGTGAGACCCTCAGTTGCGGCAACTGGCTCTGATGTTGAAACGGGGCCTGATTCAGGCTCGCAAGATAGCTTTGGCAAAGCCGCACGAAGTTCAATGGAGGAAGACATCGTGTCGGATATTCAGCACTTCGAGTCAATCGGAACCCGGAGGAGGTTACGGTGGAAGAGAATAACGAACACCGCGCCTGTTTAATAGGTGGTGGAGAGCAAATGCCGCAATGGATGACTCGAGTCAGATTCGGTTCACTTTTCAAGTCCCTTTCAGCCATAGATTCTGCTTCGCCCAAACAGTCACCGGGAGCTACCCGTTGCCTCCGGGTAGTTCCCGATGGTCCGCAGGACATCTTGGGGTGTCCAGCAAGTTGTCAAACATCGCGAACAGCAAACACAGAGTGGGCAACCTCTCGATCCCAAACTATGGACGCGCATTCTCCGGGAAGCTCTTCGTAGCTATAGGTATCGTGGTACTGAACGGGTTTGGTCGACAGCCTGAGCAAACTTCTTGGTCCGAGTTTACCGTTCAACGTTCAAGACAAAGATTGGAAGAAGGTAGCGTCACGTAAGACTCAACGAGGATGGCTACTATTGATCTGCGTTTTTCTTTTCGGGAATCGACATCGCTATTTATACCAGATGGATAAAAAGATAGCCTCTACTGTACGAACACATTCAGAAAATCTCAGAGTCGGTATCGACTGTCCATTGAAAATTCTCGGACATAAGAGTGGTCACTGTCACACTCGGAGGCCGGTGGCTGGAATCAGTCAACTCGAAGCGGAGCTCCTGGTACAAGAGCCCATAGCCCAAGCATGAGTGCCATCATAGATATCAGTCTGAAAGCAGCAGGTCAGTGCAATTTTTAGAAAATCGAAGGAAGCCGCACAGCGGATGCAAAGCCTTGATCCCCGTCTTTGAGGCAATAGCGCCAGTGATAAAGGGAAAGACGGCACTCCCCGCCTGGCCAAAGCCGGCAATCCAGCCGATTGAGCCAGTGAGGAGTCGTCGAGGTAACACACGGCCCGTATGGTTCATTGTAATAGGATAGATGGGACCCAACAGCACGCCGATGATCGAGACAGCGACGGCATCCGCAATTAGGGAGGGCACCAGCCAGACTACGAGCTCCAGCCTGCTGAAAGATCAGCACTGACCCATTGACGAGAGGGGAACAACCTACCCGATGGCAAGAACGGAGTATAAATACATCACTCGGCGTTCACCGATCTGGAAGAGAGGTCAATCGTACGCTTGATTGGAAACCGAAATCTGCTACATACCTTCGAGTTGAGCCATAATAGAGCAATGCGACCGACCATGAGGCCGCCAAAGAAACCGGCCGACACATATCCAGACGTCGACGGGTTTCCGCCGCGTACGTCCTGGATGTAGGTGACGATCCACCCTCCGATAGTGACTTCCATGCCAACGTAGACAAGGATGAAGAAGGCGAGTAAATGCACTGTTTTCATGCCGAGTATCTGTTTGAAGGAGGGGTGTTCAGTGGAGCCAGCGGCCTCCCCGGGTGCTTCCCCGACACTTTGTAGGCATTCTTCGGATGGACCGTGAATAGATGTCCGATATGCCTCGACATTGCTCACCATCTTGAGTTTTGAAGCGAAAGATGGAGATCAAAACGACCGTGTTTGATACGGCGATGCCAAGAGAGACTAGGTAGTGAAAAGACCAACGGTGGAGCTGAGAAAATTGGGTGGCGACAAGGGGAGAAAGGAGGGCGCCGGCACCTGACACAGTTTAGCATTCAGAACGACCAGGACCTTGGATTGTTATGCATACCATACGCGCCATGTAACAGTCCCATTTTGATTTCGGGATTGTGTTTCAAGCTTGCGATATAACCGTTGGCTTGTGCGTCCTGACCAACGGATGAATAGACAGCTCAGTGGACAACGCGGATGAAAACTAAAACCTGAATTGCGATTCCTACTCCGCTTAAAACGAACGAAGCAGCGAAAACCGGGAAGGGAGGCGCCGGGGCTTGTATCGCGTAGGCAATAACTTGACAAACGGAAGCTGCTCGAGCAAATGAACGTTTCGCTCAAGAAACAATGACTGCTTGAAACTAACCCAAAGCCAATAGTGTGCCGAAAGGGAGCCTGTTGGACAAAGGAACATTGATTAAAGCCCCAACGATGAATCCCTGCAACGAACTCATCAACGTTTGACCAAAACGCATCACGGCAAGCTCACCACACATGCAAGGACGAATATGAGGGAAACAACAGCAAAGTTGACCTACTACGATGAGCATCGACTCTAGGACGAGGCATCGATCGTTACATTATAGACTTTTTGGATTCGAGGTATCAGAGGACCCGCAGTGGCTATGACCCCGTTGTGAGTATCTGATAGAACGACGATTGCTGAAGACTGTACCGTCATTCCATCCGATGAGAAACAGACTGTATCGAGTCTAGTATTCCGTCCACGAAACAAGAAATTCACATACCACCAGTAGAGCCCAGAGAGTTGAATGCGCTCTTGGAAAACTTGTTTCTTGGAACGACTCGGAACATCTGGGGTCGTAACACTGACAGCTTGAGAAGAAGGGGCTTCAACCGCGTCCTTTGAGTCTGGTGTTGAAGGGGGAACTTGATGACTAGGTCCGGGTTCGTAGTGTGAGTGTGGCAGAGAACGGAGTTCTACGGAGGAAGACATTGCGTTGAGGTTAGGCTCGAATGAGACCTAGAGCAAGAAATTTGGGATGCCAAAGAACGGCGAACTGGAACGCTTTAATAGAGATTCCGAGTGTGGAGGACAAGTGCGGCGGCGATGGAGCACCGGCCATGACTCGAGTCAGATTCCTTGTGAATATCCTCCCTTCCAAGCAATTTGAATTTTAAGTCCAAGCAAGAGTTGGTAATGCTTTGACCCGCGGACAAATCTCGGAAAAACGTGTCTTGCTTGTGGCCGCCGCCCAAGTCTTCTCTAGCCTTCGCCCAAACCCTCATCTACGTGTTCGATACGTGCAGCCGTCGTATACTCCTTTGGAGTCATCTCATCTCGCGGGCAGCGCATGATAATCTACTTCGAAGCTTACCAAGACTTTGCTGAGGCAGAAAAGTTGGGGGCCACAAGTCAAGTATAGTAAAAGCTTTGTGACTCGAGTACAGGCCGCTCTCCCATCTCTCCTGGAGGATCCCTAAGGGAAGGAATCAACTGCAACATCTGCTGTGGAATCAGACTCTCATCGACGATGAGAAGAGCCTGGGCGCCAGGAAGCTGGTTTTCTTCAATTCGAACAACCATACCAAATCAAATCAAACTGCCCATAATTCAGTCCACGGCGGCGACGCTTCAGGCACTGTTCCGACTCGGAGGCGTACTTATCGAGTGTTGCCGGGGAGATCGCAGGCCATCTACACAAGTCCCGGATTTACGGAAATCGGCGGTGGCCGACATACCACCCTTCCACCAGTCCCCACCCTTACGCCTCCGACATCTGCTCTTCAAGTTACCTGCACCAGCTCAGAAGTGGCGACCAACTCACGACGCTAGACAACGGTCCTACAACCTTAGGCGGTCAAACTCTCACCAACTTGCCTCCCTTCGAGTTTCACGACTACCAAAGTTGGTGCCCATCTACCCCGCACTCTCGACACTCGAACTAACCCAACTGTACCTACATCTCTATCACATCTCTTGGCTTTTCTGGCAACAATCTTCATTCAAGTTCCGCTCGCGGTGATACAAATATCTCATGTATGCACACCGCTCATCCTTCTCCGTTGGCGTCTCGAACTTGCTTGACAAAGGACAGCAAGCCATTGACACTTTGTAATTACTCGCCCCTTCCACCTCTCCCCGACGCTCCTTGCTCGCCGCTTTACGTGATACTCTCAGAGCATTCGTCTCAATCTTCGTTTTCGGTACCTGGAAAGAAACTAATTGGGTCAACACTAAACTGACCGGAGACTAGCTCTACCTGAAACTCCCGCACATACTCATGTTTCCCCCTTCCTCTGCGTACACACCAAGTCTGGATACTCTTGCTAGGCGATCCTGGCTGGCGCACGATGACAGGTCTTCGTGATATTCAATTCTCACTCTATGCCACGTCCGTCAATCCTCAAAGCGAACATCTACTCGTACTTCAACGTAGAATGCAGCCATGATCCGTGTCAAGTAATTGAAATGTCTTGAATCCCGCCCAATTCAATTTCAGAAATCCAATACTTACCACCAGGATGGGGAACCGGTGGAGTCTTGGCTCGCTCAGAGCAAAGAGTATAAAACCAGCACTTCCACTCAATGTCTCCAGTAAAACCCGCATCTATCTGCACACATACTACACTACACTATACTATGTACGCCTTCAAATCCCTCTCCCTCTCGACGGCCGTCTTCCTCCTCGCCCTCCTCCAAGGCGCCCTCTCGCAACCGACCGAGCTCGTACCCCTCGGTGGACAATGTAAATTCCTCTCTTCCCTCCTACCTAAAACTTAACCCGTCTCTGACTCTTGAATGTTAGGTGGCACCATCATCGGAACGGTGCGCACAAACTCTCAAGAGCTTTCTTTCCTTCTCCCATTCTATCCTGACCGTCGCCGCTATATCATATGTTACAGCTTCCTTGTAAGTTGTTCTACGCTTCGTTACTACTGTAGATCTGAGTCTGATTATGGCGCTCCACAGGTGTCGCCGGCGCCCAATGCTGCTACCTCAATCCCGACAATGGGATGTACGTCGTCGACCTCTTCTCGCTCATTCATTCTCCGCAGTTGATTGAAATGATCGTTTCCTTCCTCTTCCAGCTGTCTGCGCAAATGTCCCAAGAAATCCACTTAACTACTCCAACGTAGCTTAACGCTGTCTTGTAACACGAAATCCTTAACCCTTAACCCCCCTTCATCCCTCATCCTCATCCTCAACTTACCCTCAAGCTCAACCCCAACCCTCTCATCAATCTCAATCGCCCAACAAAATGAATTGAAGTTATGTATGCAAGTGGTAAAGTGATATTTGTGCGTGAAACAGAACAGAACAGACATGCAGGAGGGAAAGCGAGAGTAGCAATAACAAACAATGCACATGAAATGACATGAATAAGCAATAGGTAGAGAAAGCATACGGGGGATGGGTGCGTGCGTAGTCTGAGGCTTTTTTTGGTTTGGCTGTTTTTTTCTGCTCTGCTGTCCTGACTCCTGTGGCTGCTCGTTCCATTCCTCATCGTTCGTCCTCACATGCAATGCCATGCCACACATGTACACCACACACCGCCCCCTCCCTCCTCCCTCCTCCCTCCCAGATGCCTCGTAAGAAACACGCAACACGCACATATGCACCCCACACGCTTCGCTTCGTGAAACCAGAAACCACGCCTGGTCATATTATTTTCCACCACCGGGCCCGCCACGCCCGGCGCCTCCTCTTCCCCGTCCCCCTCTGAACTCACCGCGCCCACGCCCCTCCCCGCCCCTCCCCTCGCCCCCCATAGGTCCTCCTCCACGAGGCCGGCTCACCGGGCGCTCACCACGCTCTTTCCTCGTCTCAATCGAGATCCTAGAAACGGACGCGAAAATGAAGATGAACAAAAGACTTTTTTGCGTGCAGCCAGTAGTAGTATGAAACTTGGAACGCACCGCAGATTACCGTCGGAGGTTTCGATCCACACACCACCCTCCCCGCCCTGGGATTGCGGCAACGACGTGACAATGGCTCTCCGCGCGGCTTCCAGACTCTGAAACTCAAAGAAGGCGCAGGCTTTGGAGCGTACGATCTCGAGATCCTTCAGCGGGCCAAAGTGGGTGGTAAGGTGGTTGGTCAGCAGGCCAGAAGAAATTGGCTCGACAACGCCCTGTGGTGCACCTAGTCAAAATCAAGACCAGGATATTAAGAGGGGATACGAACCTTGACGAAACATTGAGGGGTGGTCACGTTCAGCGCAGCAGTCAGGTTGGGATGCTGCCCTTGCTGGCCAGGAGGCCCACGCGGCGGCCCAGCATGGGGGGCGCCAGCAGCGGGCCCTGCCGAAGGCTGAGGGGCGCTCGGTGCTGAGGTGGCGACCTCCGTGGTCCCCCGCGAATCCTGCGCAACAGCAGCGCCCCACTTCTTGGAATTGGTAGCGGCGAGGTTGGCCCAGGTCTTGGGCGCTGGTGGCTGCGCGGGTGCCGGCGCAGGAGTAGGGGAGGGCGCAGCAACACGGGCAGCGGCCGCAGGCGGGGGTGTCGAGACAGCAGGAGCGGGCGCAGGTGAAGGAGTGACGGGTTTCTCAACCGGCGGGGTGGGAGCGGTAGCCGGAGTTGCTGTGCGGTGGATGCCGTTGGGCTGGGGCTGGGGAGTGGCAGGAGCGCTGGGGGGAGCTGTTTGCACAGGTGCCGCCGGGGGCTCGGGAGTAACAGGTTTGGGGGGTTCAGCGGGGACTTCGGGAGCCGGTGCCGGTTCGATGACGGGGGCGGGGGGAGGGGTAGGAAGGCGCTCAACAGCCGGGGGCGGAGGGGGAGTTGGCTCACGGGGAACCTCAGGAACGGTAGCAGTGTGCTCGACGACGGAGACGGGCTCGGGCTCGGCAGCCTCGCTTGCGTCATCACTCTCAACTGTCTCTTCCTTCAAAAAGCGGAAAATGTCGTTGAGGACAAAGTAGCCATTCGGTTGTTCAGCCAAAAAGAAAGTCTGCACGAATTTACGCCAGGGATCCGCATGATTTGACATTTCACCGATGACTTGGATGATAATACCACCGTCTGCAGAGGATTGCGCGTCAACCGAGTGAATGAAGACTTTGCAGTCTTGGAAGCCGATTGCGGTTATTCTCTGGTGGATTTCCTGGACAGAGAAAGGTTAATTGTGGAGACTATGGCCACGCGCCGGGATTGAAGGTACCTGTTGACCAAGACATGGCTTTCCGTCGTCACCCTCAGTGCCATGGATGAAGGTTGATTTTTTGGTATAGAATTGGTGCAAACGGTCTGGTTGCTTGTTGACAAAAGTGTAATACTGAGGAACGAATTGCCATCCAACTTCAGAAGGATTGACTGTGCGGGAAGCAGACGTAGACATGCTGAACGTAGAATGAGAGACAGCGAGCAGAGAGCCTTGAACAACGTACGCGTGGTATTAAAGGGAGGAACGAGACGAGGTCTAGGAGGAGATGGTACAAGCAGAAAACAGCAAGAGACTGGGGAACGTCGGCACTTGGACTTGAGAAAAAAACACGACCATACACTTGCTGACTTGGTCCTGTGCGCTTCCGACCGACACACATCATCGACCGTCGTCGCTGGTTGTGCTGGTCTCCTTGTGTACAGCACTCTCTTCTGCGCCGTACTATCGGAATCTTTGGCAAATATATATATACTGCGAATGTTCGATTGTGACTGCCATTCTCCGTCTAGACTCAGGACTGCGCCATGCCATTTTTTTGGAGAAACTGGACGCCACTTTGGAAGCAACTTTCAAACAAATCGGTGAAATCGGGGCGATTCCGCATCCTGAAGAGGGCTCGCTGGCAGCGCTCGATGCACCACACAATTGGTCGATATTACCTTTCTCTCCTTGTCGGGCCGTTCGTCCAAGTATATCTCTCGTATCCCAAGCAACAAAATCGACCCTTTTGTGGACGTACTGCGCCTCTGCATGCTACTGCAATGGCCCGGGCCCGACGCTCTGTTTCGGCCGGTCTCAGCGCCTCGAATCTATCCTTCAGCGTACAATATCGCCGCCTACTCGTCCAGCCGAATCTCAAATTTTCTCAATGTCCGAGACGCCTGGGAGAAACCATCGAGCATATGACTGAACGCAACGACGCATTCTTCTATACCTGGCCTCCGACCACACTGCTGAGCTCCACAACGATCCGTTCAAACCAAAATAACCAAAATTACGGGCACCCCTACACTATAAAAATGGGGTATTGACACGTCTCTTCCCTATCTCTGGAGGATCCAATGTTCTCATTCACGAAGCTCTCCGCTCTCCTCCTGCTCGCGCCCCTCCTTGTCTTATCCGCGCCTGCCAACGTGCAGGCCCGCGCCGACGTCGACACGAGCAGTCATTGCGGTGCTTTGCCTTCTTCTAACTTTAGCCACGTCCCGACCCAACTAACACCCTTGCCTCGCCTTGCCCCAGGTCTCTTCGACTCCGTGACCGCAGGCTCGTACTCGCTCCTGCTGAACCAGTGGGGCGCGTCGGGTGCAACCTCCGGCACAGACTGCGCCAATCTCATCTCCCTGGACGGAACAACCCTGGCCTGGAAAACCACCTGGACTTGGACAGGCGGCAACGGCGTCAAGAGCTTCACCAACATCAATGTCAAACTCTTTCCCGTCCCTTCCCTCATTCTAACATCCCTCCTTTCAGGTTGACAGCGGACTCAGCAAACAGCTCTCAGCCATCTCCTCGATACCCGTGCGCATCTTTATCTTGTACATATCTACTCTTCATCCCAATTCCCTCCTTAAGACTACGTGGTCCTGGTCCCAAGACTCGTCCTCCGTCGTCGCAGACGTCGCCTACGACCTATTCACGTCCAACAGCGCCGGCGGCAGCAACGTCAACGAGATCATGATCTGGCTCGCAAACTTCAACGCGAGTCCTATTTCATCATCCCTCTCTTTGTCTTCACACCAACACCAACAGGCGGGCCCAATTTCAGCCCAATTCGACGCTTCCGGACAACCCGTGTACGTACCCTTTCTTTCTTTCCACTGTACGCCTGCTCTTCACCTCACGATGCACATCCAACCAGCCCCATTGCAACCAATCTCTCCCTAGGCAGCCATTCATGGAACCTCTACTTCGGTTCCAACGGTGCCAACAACGTCTACTCCTTCCTTCCCACCAGCGGCACCGTCACATCTTTCAGCGCAGATCTCAATGATTTCCTCAAAGTGAACATATCTATCTTGATATTCATATAGTGAACACAGCTGACGATACATCTGCGACAGTATCTGACGACCAATCAAGGCGTTAGCACAAGCCAATTCCTCGTCACCGCTCAGGGAGGAACGGAGGCTACCTCTGGGTCGGCTACGCTCACGACGTGCGTGCGACTTGTTACCTGTTCCTCGTGAACTCTCCACTGACAAGGAATGATTCTACAGGTCGGCATTCAGCTTGGTGGTTAACTGAAGCTTTGAGGCTAGTCAGTCAAAGATAGCTGCCAGCTGTACATGTCGAAAAACGCGAGCATGTGACCGTGTTTCAATCCGGTCCCGTCCCGCTATCGTGTCCAGAATCTGGAAAGGGAACTGTCCATTTCGGTGGCTACACTCTAATCTATTCTGCGAGGGGAGCTGGGCACAAGTGCCCAAAGAATCGGAAACATAGCCATCATCGAGATCAGCCTACCGAATCCCTGAGTATCATATTCGCGAATGATATGAGGGAAACGCGAACGCACAAAGGTTGCAAAGCCTTGATTCCCGTCTTGGACGCAATCGCACCAGTCATAAAAGGAAGCAAAGCGCTCCCCGCCTGACCAAAGCCCGCAATCCACCCTATGGAGCCGGAGAGCAGCCACCGGGGTACGACTCGCCCTGCCTGATTCATCACGATGGGATAGATCGGTCCCAGAACCAGGCCGACGAGAGAGACGGCGACGGCCCCGCCGATGAGGGAGGGAACGAACCAGACGACGAATTCCATGCTTCAGATTGAGGATCAGTAAGCGTTGGCGATAAATGGCGCG
The DNA here is from genome assembly GCA_037176885.1 of Favolaschia claudopus. NCBI lineage: Eukaryota > Fungi > Basidiomycota > Agaricomycetes > Agaricales > Mycenaceae > Favolaschia > Favolaschia claudopus. The sequence continues at coordinate 1,129,236 of JAWWNJ010000011.1, read as the reverse complement.
ACTCATAGTTACCCAATGGCAAGCACGGCATATATGTATAAAACGCGTCGTTCCCCGACCTGTGAATTCCAGATTAGCGCCATACATATGGTTCCAGAGCCCGTCGCACCAATTTATTGAGCCATAGTAAGGCGACTCGTCCAACCATCAAGCCTGTCATGGCTTATTAGAATATGTTGCAAGTAAGTAAGAAGGGCTTGCTCACCTCCGAAGAAGCCAGAACTGATATACCCAGCCGAGGGCCCTCCGCCGCGAACGTCAATGATATATGTTGTGATCCAGCCTCAAATGGTCATTAACATTGACGCACGTAGCACGATAAAATGAAAAAGACAAATACCACCAATGGTGACTTCGACCCCAACGTAAACGAGGATGAACAAGGCCATTACATGGACACTCTTGAGAGAAAGAATTTGCCGGAAATTACTGCGATCGCTGGTACTTGTTTCGCCACTGGGAGCCTCCTCGCCGACCAGAGCCATACACTCTATGTGGGGATGAACGACCGCACAATGATGATGCAGCATGCATGAAACACCGACCATCTTGCGTTCGCCCTCTGAAGGTGAGTGTCAGAACAATGGTATTCGATAGCGCCAGACCGAGTGAAACAAGATAATGGAAGGACCAGTGTTGCAGCTGAGCGAATTGGGTCGCTGCGAGAGGCGAAGAGAGCGCTCCGGCGCCTGAATGTCATCGATAAATGATTATATCCTTCCGACAAGCCACAAAAATTCACCATAGCTACGACAAATGTGGGATTTAGTTTCGTTTTCGATTTCGGAGGACAGAATAAAATTACCTTGCATGCAACATTCCCATGTAAAGCTCTGAATTATGCTTCAAACTAGCTACGTAGGCATTCGCTTGTGCATTCTGGAAATGATCAGGGTAAATCATATAGATTACCGTATAGTAGTTGCACACCTGAATGGCGATGCCGAATCCATTGAAAATGAAGGAGATAACGAATAGCGGAAATGGAGGAGCCGGGGCCTGGATACTGTACCCAACAATTTGCAGAAGGGCACCTAGGCATCAGGTAAATCACCAATATTGCGTGTGCATCGATAGTGCAGGTAGATGCGGACCCAAAACAATCATACGGCCGAACCCCAGTTTGTCTGTCCAGTGTACGTTCATGATTGCTCCAGAAATGAAACCCTACAGAAATCAAATGGATGGAGATCGGGAGGGCGAGACGTGTGAGATCTTACGATACAGGACAACACGAATGTCAAGGAGACGACGAGGAAACTAACCTAAGATCGAGTCATTTCAGAAAGGCTTCGTTCACTGTTAGAACCAATACGAACATTATACACTTTTTGCATTCGAGGAATCAATGGTCCACTTGAAGCTTGTATTCAACTTTGAGGGCCGGACACGTTTAGACCATTATTCTCTGCTCACCGTCATTCCAGCCTGATCAGCGCATTTAGCAACTCAGTTCAACACATAGAACCAAGACTCACCCCCCAGGAACATTGAAAGAAACATTGCAGCAAGGTGAACTCGCGCGCGAACACGGCTAGCATTACCACTCCTAGACCGGGACGCGACTTGCGAGTCCGAGTCGTGAGTCTCGCGATTGTTGTTCACATCCACATTCAGGCCCCTGTCGGACGCTTCCCCCGGCGTCACTGATAAAGAAAGCCTTGTCTCGTTCGAAATGGGTTGCAGTTCCATCTGAGAGCTGAAGATGGGTATTGGATGGGTACAAGATGCGGAACTTATGCAATTCGCAATAACGTTGCCGCTTATCAACCAGTATTCCCACTCCCCGACGTTGGACCCGCGTTAATATTCAGCCTGATTAGCGAAACGATTCATCCGCATTGCGTTCGACTGCATACAGTACACATCTCGAAAGCAGATAGCGAAAGATAGAGTATGACGACGATCAAAACACTCGCAAGTACAGCAAAGCAAACAACCGCTCGCATCCCTTTTAGGAAGGAGCGCCAAGTGATTCTCGAAATTCTATTTTTACAGCCCGCGCTCGTAAATCCATCAGTGAACGGGATCATCCGCAATCTTTGGTTCTTGTATCGCATCCACTGAGGGCACCTTGCCGCTGGGAATAAAGAACCAAAGAACGGGCAAGGTAGCCGTCATCGCAACAAGCCTGTGTTTGTCCTTCAGGAACGCATTGATAGATGCACAAATTGTACCAACGACTCACAACGGTTGAAGAGTTTGAATACCGGTTTTTGACGCGATTGCCCCAGTGATGAAAGGCAAAATCGCACTTCCGCTGTGACCGAAGCCTGCGATCCAGCCGATAGAGCCGCAAAGTAGCCATCGCGGCACAACTCTTCCGGTTTGATTCATGATTATCGGGTAGATTGGTCCAAGCACAAAGCCGATCAAGGAGACTGTGACGGCGTCCGCGATGAGAGAAGGAACAAACCAGACCACCAGTTCCAACCTTCAGAAAAGTATCAGTTCGAACCTGAGAACTAGCATGAAGAGACTCACCCAAGAGCAAGCGCAACATAGAGATACATCACTTGTTGCTCGCCTATCTGATGGAAATGAGATACACAGTGGGATGCGAGTAAAGATGTATTCCACTTTCTTATTCAGCCGCAGCAAGGAAACCCGTCCGATCATCATTCCCTGAGCTCGTGGTAAGGTTTTTATAGTAAAGATAAGTGGTCAAGTACCCCGAAGAATCCAGAGGATATGTAGCCTGAAGAGGGCCCGCCATGGCGAACGTCGATGATATATGTTACAATCCAGCCTTGAAATGGTGAGAGGGAAACAGAAGGGAGAAGAGAGCTTGGATTCAACCTCCAATCGTGACCTCAGCACCAACGTATAGAAATGTGAAAATTGCCAGGACGTGAACGCTTCTGAGTGATAAAACCTGTTGAAATTTATTACTTGTGCTTTCACTCGGGAGAGGTTCCTCGGGTGCCTCGCAAATACGAGCAAGGACTTCTATACAACTGTTAGAGTAAAGCTTTACCAATCTCAGTCGTTTACCGTTTTGAGAGCGAAATTGGAAAGTTAGACACAAAATGACAACATTCGAGAGTGCCAGGCCGAGAGAAATCAGGTAGTGGAAGGACCAGTGGCGCATTTGAGAAAACTGAGTGGCCACAAGCGGTGAGGACAAAGCCCCAGCACCTTGATAGCAGTCAAAGCTGTCAACTGCGTATGATTTCAACGAACATTGGAAGTACCGTATCTGTCGCGAAGTCATCTCAATGAACAGTCGACATTCATGAGAACAAAGAATTACATGGCATGTAAGATCCCCATATAAAGCTCCGAATTGTGTTGGAGGCTTGCCACATATGCGTTTGTCTGAGCGTTCTAAACATGCGAGAATTTCAGTCAGATGTTGAGAATTGGAGCGCCAGTCAAAAATGCATACTTGAACAGCAAGCCCGAAGCCATTGAATATATACGAGAACACAAACAATGGAAAGGGAGGGGCTGGCGCCTGGATACAGAACGCTACAAGCTGAAGAAGATTTCCTGCTCAACACGATGATAATGTGGGACTCTGAGAGTGGAGATAAGCTACCAAGGACAATCATTCGGCCGAAACCAAGTCTGTCGTGAAGATACAGGTTGAAGATAGATCCTATGATGAATCCCTAAATTTTAATGAGCTCCAGTTGGCGGAAGGAACCGAAGCGTGGCAGAATACCTACCACGCAGGATACTACAAATGACAACGATACAACAAGGAATCCGACCTGAAAAGATCTTCAACTCCATTCGAGCCCACCTTTCAGGGACTCACGCCATAGAATTTTTGCATGCGGGGTAGAAGCGGTCCACTGGTCCCTGGTTTCACGGATGAGGGCCGCTGCCGCTCACAATTTGCGTTCCACAACATACCATCGTTCCAACCTGAGATACTGAATCGATGGTCCGAAATATGTTTTTTCGAAGTCGTACCTTCGAGAAACATGGAGAGATAGATGACGCAGAGATAAATCCTTGCTCGCAGAACACGACCGTCAGCGGTAGAGTCAGATTTAGAATCCAGCTCGTAAGGTGTGTCCAATATCTTGACGGAGGGTCGATCTGACGAAAGGGACTGATTTTCCTTGCTGCAGGGTGGCGAGCAATTCATACTTGAAACGAGGACACCCCGGTAGTATTTCTTGCGCAGCTTTGGTCATTATATAGTTCTTGAAAGAACGGAGATTTCTTTGTCGCGGCTTTCAAGCCAGACTAGACCAAAATCCGAGGGGCTAGATAAGCGTGGCGGCGAATTTTTGTTCAGAACTTGAGACTAATCAGAGGGTGAGCCAATAGAGTTGCAGGAAAACCGAGAAAAGGCGCAGTAACGTAGTTGAGAATTCAGAATCGGGGACATCTTGAATTCCTAGCTCAATTCCATGGAGCCGTGTTCAAGCGGCTCGTCCCGATAAACGGAAAGTGGTTCGCAGATTCGCATCTAACCGCGAATTTTCGAACCAAAAAATGCAAACACTTCTTGCTGTTCCGGGCCGCGTGAAGCCGAAACGGTGAGGATTAGGAAACCATTTGAAGCCATTTTTGAAGCACATAGATGGTGTTGTCCCGTCGCTCGGTTTTCGCGGGTTAGAGTGTTGAATTGGGTTCCAATCCCCTCGAGGGCAAGTCGGAGAGGGTCGTGCCATCGATGCGGCGAAGCGGAGATCAATGGCCGCTGTGGTTGCCGAGAAGATACCGCTGACGGCAAGTAACGGCACTGGCGCGACCCCCCCATTTTCTGCCAGGACATTCCGAGCGCAGAAAAATAAGAGTCACAGAAATGAGCGACGGATGGAGTCATCTAAGTTCAGTCATTCAGGAAGCGAGATCACAAACCCTTTTGGCTTCGGTGCACGCATGTTTCTGACTTGTAGATCTTTCGATATTCGCCGGTTGGTTTATCCACCGCATAGAATGTCAAGGGAAAGAGCCCGGAAAGCAAGAGGTCTGGGAAAACGAATCCCCATATAAATGGAATCGAATTGGCGTACGTACGGAAGTGAATAACAAAACTCGAGGGAGGTCCGTATCTTCGCTCTATGATAGACGGCCATATTCAGTCACGACCTCCTTTGAGGCTGCACACAGCTGCACATCCGTCATTTTGAAGGCGTGATATTCGCTTCGAATTCAATCCACCCGACGCTTCCCCGGCACAAGAGCCCAAAGCACGAGCATGAGCGACATCATAGATATCAGTCTGAAGACGACTCAGTGTGCATAGAACCGTCAGGTCAAGCACTTACAGTGGTTGCAGGGCCTTTATCCCCGTCTTAGATGCGATAGCGCCCGTGATGAACGGAAAGACAGCACTTCCCGCTTGACCAAAGCCTGCAATCCACCCGATGGATCCAGTGAGAAGCCATCGAGGTAATACACGGCCGGTATGATTCATTGTAATGGGATAGATAGGACCCAAAAGCACGCCAACGATCGCTACAGCGACGGCATCCCCTATCAATGAGGGTACCAGCCAAACAACGAGCTCCATGCTTTTGAAAAGTAAGCGGTGGCAGCCAAAAGCGGAGAAAGAACCTACCCTATGGCAAGAACCGAGTATAGATACATCACTCGCCGTTCGCCGATCTGGTGAGCTGTTGAGAAGAAAAAACATCTTCTGAATAAGAAATGATAGCTCACCTTTGAGTTCAGCCATAGTAAAGCAATACGACCCGTCATCAGGCCGCCAAAGAAACCTGCCGAAACATACCCGGAGGATGGTCCTCCGCCGCGTACGTTTATGATGTACGTGACGATCCAGCCTCCAATGGTGACTTCGACACCGACGTAGACAAGAATGAAGAACGCAAGAAGATGGACCGTTTTGGTAGAGAGTATTTGACGGAACGTACTGTGCTCGCTCGTACTCGTCTCTCCGGCTGCTTCACCAACCGATGCGAGACATTCTTTGAATGGATTATGAGTGACCGTGCCACAGTTTTTAACGATTTGATGCTCACCGTCTTGACCTTTGAGGCGGAAAACGATGATCAAGACGATGGCGTTGGATATCGCGACACCTAGAGAAACTAGATAATGGAAAGACCAACGACTGAGCTGGGAAAATTGGGTGGCAATAAGCGGAGAGACAAGGGCACCGGCACCTATGATTTTCAGCATTGAGAGCACCCAAAAAGATCCCTCGTACCATATGCGCCGTGCAATAATCCCATTTTTATTTCAGGGTTGTGTTTCAGGCTTGCAACATATCCGTTGGCTTGCGCATCCTGCCCAATGGCATGAACAAAAGTGTAACTGGGAATGATACTATTCTTCACCTGTATCGCGATTCCAACTCCGTTTATGACAAATGAAAGCACGAAGACAGGGAAGGGAGGTGCTGGTGCTTGTATCGAATATGCGACAATTTGGCAAAGCGAGCCTGCTCTGATCAGCAGCTGACAGTGAAGGCAAGAAAATTGTTGGAACCAACCGAAGAACAGCATCTTGCCGAAACCCAGCCTATCGGTGAGAGGCACGTTTATCAAAGCACCTCCAATGAATCCCTACAACGTGATTAACTCTCGAATGAAGGATGTCACGACAGACTTACCACACATGCAAAGACGAATATGAGGGAAACCACGGCGAAGCCGACCTACTACAATCAGCGATTGTTGGGGAAACACGAAGTTTCAATGGTTACATGGTAAACTTTCTGAATTCGAGGAATCAAAGGTCCCGCAGTACCTACGGAGTCGTGAGGTCAAAGTTGGAGCAATACGCGTATGATTTACCGTCATTCCAGCCGGCAAGAAACAGACTGCATGGTCTTCACCGTTATTCCTGCCATCTCGTGGGTATGTTTTTCACGCACCACCAGCAGAGTGCCAGGATTTGAACGCGTTCTCGGAATACATGTTGTTTGGTACGAGTATCTGAGACAGGCACTGGAGGCGCGTTAGCCGCGTCCTTGGACTCTGTTCTCGAAAGCTGAGAGTTCGACGGTGCATTGGCAGCTGCAGGTTCGTTGGTGAGGTTAGGCAGAGAATGGAGTTCTACGGCGGAAGACATGATAGCAATGTCGTAGCTGAGCGAAACCTATATTGGGAGGCCAACAGCACGCAGAGTGGGGGGTTGAACAACTCTCAAGCAGGAGGGACCGGTCGGCCATAACAAGCCGGCTGAACCTCGGAAAAATCTGAAGCTTAACCTGCTTAGCACATGGCCGTCGGCCAGAGTTGCAGGCCGCGGCTGGAGTTGGGAGAAGGAAGCAAGGAAGGATGTCTGAAGCTTTCGAAACTTGGTTACAGGTCAACAAGTACATAGCAGCAGTGTACACAGAAAGACGTGTGTAAATAAATGAACCAAATTCGCTTTGGGAAACTCATCCTATCGTATCCTTGTTAAGTAATGGAAAACTTCCTCTTCAAAGTGGATTTAATTAGAGCTACCTGTCCCATCTTGAACTGGTCAGGCGGAAAATAAGAATCATATGCTTCGAAAAGACCGCCGGCTGTACGGAATCCATTCCTTTCCAGAAGTTGACGTAAGGGTGCATTGAGCCCTAATTCCGCCAAAGTCTTGTGCGGAATTCGTCGTCGGGTCGTGTCGTCAATGAAAACGAGGTGGCTAGGCACGTCGGGTCCTTCACCATTTCCACCACGTCCGCCATCGACCTTCGAAAAGCCACCTCCGCCGCCAGTACCACCTGAGAGGGCAGTTTCGTATGTAGAGCGAGTTTGAGTGATGTATGACTGACCATTGATCTCCGCGAACAAGGACACAGTAGCTGCGGGTATCCGCGATGGACCACCGACTCCGCCAGCCCCACCGGCATTCGATCCCCAGCCACCTGGACCTCCTTGCCCACCTACGAATAATTAGAGCCGTCCGATGATTATGACTGAGGAGGGATTTACCTCTGAGGATGGTGCCGCCACTCGACCGAGATCCTGCGGTGATCTGCATAATCTTTACAACATCTAGTGGAGGTAGTTCACTGGCACCACCTGCGCCGCCGATGCCTGCTGCAGGGAGTGTGAGGCACGACAACTGCATCATCCGCAGCGACTTACAAGCAATTTCCTTGAACCTGAAGACATCCTGCGACGAGATCTTGGGCGGCTTACCAGTCCCGCCCTCTCCACCGCGCTGAAACCCGATTCCCCCATCGCCTCCTCGCCCGCCTACTAAAGGTGGAAGGTCGTGTTTCTTTACAAAAGCGGAAGTTTTTACCGTGAATGCTAGTGGTGGACAAATCTCTTGAATTTGTGCTCGTTATGTTGGGAAGCTCCTTCGCGAGCATCTTCCTCAAGGCCCATCTCAGCTCGGCAATCTGACCAACTCTGAAGTTCAAGTCGTTTATTAAGAGGGCTTCATCAATTTCGAAGAGGGTGTTGATTGGGTCGAACCCGTTCTCGGCGAGGAGAGCGCGAGTGTCATCATCAATATGATATTTCGAGCAAAAATTGGCCAAGGTTATTTCTGGAATTTTGTCTTTTGAGGGGTTGTCAAGCGATACGAGCGGCGCTGAAAACTGAATGCCTTCGCCATAACCGCCAGCGCCTCCAACTCAACTTGAGCTTAGTTTTGCGTAGATGCGCTTGAACTATTGACACACCTCCTCCGGGTTGCTCTCGAGTGACACCAGGCATATGAGATTTGTGGGTAGCGGTAGATCGTTTGCCTGTATATAAGTAGTGCAGCGGTGCAAGAGCTAATTCAGGAACTCGAGTCCGTTATCTTGACGGCGTGAACGTTCGTACTTATTGCCTGCTAAGCATGACCCGCCGCTCGGCAGAAGTTGGTCAGCGCCACAGTTTCTTTCCTAGCAGTTCTTGAGGCGATGTTGGCAGATTGGCGCTTGTAAGTCTTTGTCTATACTTTGTCGTGATTCCCAAATTTTCTTTCTCAAGACGCGAGAGCCAGTGCGGGTGTAAGAAGTGGCCGATCGAAGACAAAGCATTGCGATTCCCATTACAATTGAGAATAAAGACGTCAAAGTGAGTGAAGACACAGCCGACATTTGGTAGAGACCGAGAAGAGACCTTCAGAAGATTTTCTTGGACAGTGGATCCCTCCACAGCGTTGTTACATTGCCATTCGGTCCAAGTCGAGAATAGGAGATAGTATAAGACGAACAAAGGCGTGGCCGACGATTGTGAGATCGCGAAGGCGCCTTGGGTATCAGATACAGTAGCCCAGTAGCCCACAGCCAGTAGATCACAAGAAGGAATTCGTGCACAATTTCCAGGCGTTATGAGATAGACCGGAAAGCAAGGGCAGCCAGCTTGCACCAGCTGCAGCCGTCATGTACGGTGCCAGAGCAAGGCTGAGCTCAGTTTAGCCTGAGCGCCAGTGTGACGAAACGTAATGTGACACTTCCCTTCTTTTCTCACAATCATCAGATTCAATGTGCACTGGTTTCGAGCAGTCTTCGTCTCGAAAACGCACGACAACATGGAGTCTTCCGCCAGATTCCGGATCGTACATAGCGCGAGTAACAGATTGCTCCAATTATTCACTGCCATTAGGAGAAGTAAATTCGCTCGATGCTGGCGCCCCGTTCCCTTAGTCTTCAACTCTTCGCAATCATTTTATAGCGACTTGCGGACAGATGCAGGCACCGGGCGCAATCCGACAACCACTCTACATCTTTTCGAAATGAATACATATGCACGACCACAAAAGAGTTATTGAATAAACTGCTCAAGGAAGAAAATGCCGACGACCACGACCAGGAGCCCAACGTAAAGAGAATAAAGTCAGACCCGCAAGACTCAATATCGTCAACCCCAGTATCTCATTGGAAAGCGACTGTGGCATCTCGAGACCAATCGACAAGCAGATGGCGCTAATAGGGAAAAACGACGGCCAAGCTGGAATTACTAACCAATGATCAGTATTCGAACGAGCATCTCCATTGACTGGCATACTGTTTTCCCTTCCGCCAGCTGTGGAAATGCCGGCTTGCTTGGGCAAGGACCTCAATACATCTCTGAATAAAGTTGGACCATGACTGTTCGTCGACGTCGTAATCGAAAATATCAAATTGACTTGTGGCCGGTGAAAGATTGGTTGAGAGTGAGAAAACAGCTGGTCAACCACCCTCAGACTCGCCCCCTCCCCCGTACCCCCCGTACCCCCAGTTGTGGTCGCTGAACCGCCAGCGCCACCAATTCCCCCGGAGACTAACCAACTCTTTGAGACAAGTGGGTCAACGCGATCGAGAAATTGATCCTCACGGTTCACTGACAGTAGTGCGGCTTCGGGAATTTCCATCTGCTCTGAACGTCGAGAGAAATGGTCGCGGAAACGGAGAAAAGTGGAGCCTCAATATCATCGGTCCATTTATTTGCGCGTACAAGCGCTCACGACAGAATTGGCTCAACATAGCAATTGCGGGCGACTATCTGCCACTAGACCCAAACATAATTCCGAGCATACTGACAGCTTATTTTAGGTGCCCTTGACATTTGACTGTGTTGCGTTGGACGGTGTTAAAGGTGCACTATCGTCGAACGATTCCAACTCGGCGGGCAGAAAGCAATACAGCGGCCGCGCCGATGCTGTTGCAATCCCTTGTATCGTCTGCCAGTGGGTATACGTGCAGCATCTCGACCACATACCTCCACACCGCCTGCACTGTCTCCCGACAAAGGACAGCACATATTATGACATTCTTGGGCTGCACTAACCGCGGCAGTACCTAGTGCACACGGAGCACAAGCACACCGGCAATCTAAACAAGTGCACGAGCGCCTGTTTCCAGGGGTGCACATCCAATCTAATAAATAAATGGGTGCGCGGAATTAGTAGACGGAGGAGAAATGTCATCGATGAGTAGCCAGACTTGACATTGTCAGTCCCAGCTGTCTCAGTAGCATGTAGCTGTCGCGCACGGAAGCGCCCGAGAAAGCCCCAACAAGCTCTGAGACCCGAACCTAGGAAGATATGTCCGACGGCAAGGCTGTAGTCGGTCCTTTACACATGCAATAATTGGTGTAGTTGATATGCCTGGGACGACGAGGGAGTCATTGCGGCAACAACGAGAGTCCTGCTGAAAGCACGAATGAAACATGGTTAAGAATGGTTTATATTGCTGGAAAATAAGTCATCAAGCCTGACGCATAGGTCCCCGTTTCTGGTGCACAAATCTGTCCAAAGCCGCCTTCAAGACACCAGGATGTCCACGTTTGAAACGCGGAGGCGGCAGATCGGAGTGATATAGCTCGAAAAGGGCCCCTACCGTGCGGAATCCCTCGCCTTCGAGGAGTTTACGGAGGTTCTCGTCTATGTCTAGATCCTCCAAATTCGTCTCCGGTAACCGACGTCGTGTCTCATCGTCGATAGAATGTATGAGCCGCGGTTCAAACTTGGAACCTTCACCTCCGCCACCAAGGCCTCCCTGAAGGTCCGAGTGACCCCCGGCACCACCAGTTCCTCCTGAGGGTTGGGCCTTAATCAGATATGCCATGCAGTAGAGGTAGCTCACCTCTGATGATGTTGAAAAATCCCACATCCTCGGCGGCCATTTGGGCAGCTTCACCTGAACCTCCTGAACCGCCGGCTTGGTGCCCTGGTCCGCCGGCTCCGCCTGTGCCGCCTGCAGCATAATCAGAAGGGAGGATGATATGAGGGAAATTTACATACCGCTCAGTGTGCGACCTGGAGGAGGTCGTGCATTGGCTTGACTTTGTTTCCCTGCTTTATAGGCTGCGTACTCCTCGCTGGAGTCATCAAGATCGCCACCTGCCCCGCCAATTCCTCCTTTGGAGGTGTTAATAGGTGGTCTACGACACATTTCACGGACTGACCACTGATTACGCTGAACCTGGGAACATCACTTAGCGAGATTTGTGCCCCGTGTCCAGTGCCCCCGCCCCCTGGTCTGGTACAGCTATTTCCACCAGCCCCTCCGGTTCCACCTGCGGATATTAAACAAATATATTCCACCAACTGAATAAGTACGCACCGTAAACGATAGGTTTAAATTCCGAGGTGGCGTCTGCGGCGACGTGTGGGGGCAGCCTTCTCTGATCCATCAACATCTTGGTTAAGGCCCAGTTGAGTTCTGCGATATGCCCAAGCTTGAACCCCAATTCGCGCAGAGAATGACCATCAGCATCGAGTAGAGTGTCGGCAGCTTGGATGTTGTAGCGCACTAGCAGCTCTCTGATCTCTTTGCTGAGATTGTACTTCTCGCAAAACTGGTCTCGATTTAAGATCAGGTTATCGGGAGCCTGGGAATGCGCATGAAAGCCTCCGTGGGTACTACTGCTAGCAGCTGTAGAATCAGTGTGTTGAGGAGAGATTGCCAGTGACCCAAGTGTGTCGCCCGAGTTGTCTGCGCATCGAGATGCATTGGAAGCTTCGAAATGAGCTGGAGACTCTGGCCCTACTCTTAGAGTCACGATGGGCATCGTGGTAGAGCGACAGAAGCGGCAGATGAAGCAATATAGTGAGCGTTGCACAGATTCAGAGGTGTTGAGCTGGATAGCGCCATTTAAAGCTGTTCAAGGGTACAAAGAAGTGGACGACAATTGTCCGACCGTTGGGGTTGCCACAGGCTCAACAAGGCAGCGCTTCAGCACAAAAGACTTGGTGTTGAGGCCACTGCTTCGCATGGCAGGCACGATTCCGATTGATCATTCGATTTTGATCCGAGTAATCTTGCTTGATCCTTCGTATTAACAAGGTCCTACAAGGACTTCGATCCTCTTGGTGTTGCATCAATAAAGCTCGAGTTTCTCTTCGCAAGCTGCGGGGGGACGCCTTGCTTGGGGTGTAGACGTGAATTCTACGGATTACACTGCTACCTACTTATACTCAGGCCGCTGGGCGAAGATCTCCCTTGATCCGCCATCAATTACAGCACGGGACGCATATCTCACGTGTCGTACTTTTGGTATACCGCCTCTCACGTGCCGTATTTGTTTCCCCCCGAGAGCGGAGACGAGAAAGAATACGTACACAAAAATTGAGGCAATAAGTGCCGGATAACTTGTTCCGAACCTCTCAAGGAATATCAAGTTCTAACTACACACAGGAAAGACAAAACGCAAAAGTATCGGCAAATGCCGGACATTATTGATCGCAAAGTCCTATCCTATACATGAAAACACAAGGATCAGGACACGTGAAAAGTAACGTGACTTTGAGACGAAACCACGGGACCATGTCGAGATGTCGCTGCCGACTGTCGAGATGTTGCTCCCGGTTCCCACGAACCTTCCCGACGGCGACGCGCACCGCGAGTGCAACGAGCGGTAGTGCGGCGCCGAGGGCACGCAATCCAGCAAGAAAAAAACACGCGGGGTTTGGGGCGGAGCCCCGACAAGCTGTGTACCCCCCGTAGGTAGGGACGCGAGCGCAGCGAGCCGGCCCTGCCGAAGGCGGGGTGCTTAAGCTTGTCCTATACTTGAAAACAGGGCCAGGCCATCAGTCGCGTGACTTTTGACAGAAAATCACGGGGTTGTTGTCGAGATGTTGAGATCGCACTAGACGTCGCGAGCGGAGCGAGCGCAGCGGGGTTTGGGGCGGCCAGCCCCAACAAGCTGTGTGACCGAACGGAGGGAGGCCGGCGAGCGCAGCGAGTCGGCCGTGCCGGAGGCAGGGAGCTAAAGCTTGTCTATAATAAAAGACACTACGGGACCGCAGGTCCCGTGATAATTCACGTGAAAAAGCAGGTGACTTTTCACACGCTTTCCCCGGCGCCGCGCGCCGGCGAGTGCAGCGAGCGGCAGTGCGGCGCCGCGGGCACGGAATCCAGCAAAAAAACACGCGGGGTTTGGGGCGGAGCCCCGACAAGCTGTGCACCAGCCGTAGGGAGGGACGCGAGCGCAGCGAGCCGGCCCTGCCGAAGGCGGGGTGCTTAAGCTTGTCGTAATAACGAGCTTCTGACCGTCAGTTGCCGACTTTTCGCCCTTGTCTCACGCTCCCGAAAAGGGAACTCGCGTGCCTTGTTTACTCCATGGCCACAAACTATGAACTGGCTCGTCTGAGGGAGTTGAGCCATTGTTCTTTGACGTGAATGCCACCGGCCGCGTCGAACTTGCGCAAGCAGAGGTTTCAAACAGATTTTTTAAAATCAACTTTCTAAGAGTATTGAAAAAAAGAATTGAATTGAGAGGCAAGATCAGTGAGAGACAAGCAAATGTAATTTATTGTGGTGTCCACAGTGGCACAGGAGCAAAATTCGTCAGATTGGAATTAGATGCCGAACATTGGTTTCTACAGGCTACAAGAGTCACAGGGAGTGGATAGTGGGAATGCAGGGGGTAATCAGGGTACAGAAAAGGATGAGCTAGTAGAGTGTCTTGGAAATGGAAGGAGGGATGAAGGAGGTGCGCAGAGAATGATGTATGATGGGTGGCAAAGGCCCGGGAACGTTCCAACGTCGTTGTAGAATAAAGTGAGGAAGAGAACATGGGCTTACTTGCCGCAATGAGAGCCATTGAAAAGCGTGGCACCTACTCACCTACTCCGGATCCCTCAGCCCGAGACTCAGTCTCTAACTCCGACCGTAATGAAGCGCGGCCCTCATGGATGGTATCTTGCTGTGCCCAAGCCCGATGCCGCTGGCAGGCGGGGACGGCGTCGGTAGCCATGAACGCGCGCTGGAGACTCTTCATGCAACTCTCAGATGGCAAAGGAAGGGAGGCAGGCGGAGGCAGGTGGTGAAAGACAAGAGAGATGGAAGTCACGTCACTGAGTAGACCGAAGCTGAGCCGGTTCGCTGGTTTGACGGAGGTGCAAACAAGGCACGCGAATTTCCCTTTCGGGAGCGTGGGACAAGGGCGAAAAGTCAAAAGCTCTGACCGTTCAGAACAAGAATCGATGGCCTTGTTTTCCCGCTTTGCCGAAATCCCGAACTTCGGTTCAGGCTTCTTATTATTGTCCTACTCTACATAAAATCTGTTCTACCTGGATACACGTTCACTTACATTCCTTCCGTTGATTCTGTACACAAAAGCAGAGAAAAGTCGTCACTCGGTCATCAGAAATCATCTTCGCCACCCTCATCGACATCCCAATCCACCTCTTCCAGCGCTTTCTGGCCCTCCTCATACAGTTTATCCAGCCCCGTGAGATGCGGCAAGTACTTATCATCATTGAGAGCTTGCAAAATCATATCAAAGCCTTGGGTCTCGTACGCCGCCAGCACCTTAAGACCCCGCGTGAGAGGTTGTTCACGGCTAAACCGCGCACACACTCACCGATTCACTGCATCCTGTGCACCTGCCATAAGCTGCACCGACAATGTGCAAATTCCGGAACTGGGCGAGGAATCCCCGCAGCTGATGTGGCACCAGTCCGAGCACACCGGCGCCGATCAGCTGCGACGGGTCCGAGTTCGGCGGCGGCGCACCAGCATGGACGCTGTGAGAGTTGTGTTATTATTTCTCTATTCATGCGCTCAGAAATTCGGGATTACTCACCCGTCCGGATGCTGTAGAACTGAAGCCAATAGCTCGACTGCAGTGGAAGCAGCAAGAGACGCAAGACCCGGCCGTGTAACGGTGCACATCTCATCAAGTGTCCGGTCAGTCAGGGACTGTTTATTTATTCAGCGGCGAACCAGGGCATAGTAAGAAAACAGCACACATCAGCGGGCGCAACGATATCGTTGCAATAATAGCAGCCAAGTTGAGAAGCCCCTTCGCGTACTTTAGACGCACGCACGCCGTGCCGCATAACCAAAAATGTATCGAACCCGAGTGCAGCGTTGAGAACGATCTAAGCGGCAGACTCAACCTCATTTCACAGCCAGCAAATTCGGAGGTGAATTACCTTGCCCTTTGCCGCAGAGATCACAGTGGGGAGCCACCTACTTTCCCGCGAATCCATTAGCAAGAATACGGCGTCGTGAGCATCGATGAGCGCCTCTAGGCGCTTCACTTCCTCTCGCGCTTGGTCAACGAGGGCAGGAGGTACTGGGTGGCCCGGCATTGGTATAGCAAGGGTGTGGCCTGTAGCATTCTATTTTCAAAATATGTTTGAGATGAAAGTAATGCCAGTAAATCAAACAATCACGCACGATGCCAGGAAATATCTTCTTCATTCGCGCAGCAGCGCACTGAGCCTTGGGTTTACCACCTTCCAGACAGTCTTCGAATTCAAAAAGTGGCTGCCGCACAGGGTTTGAAAAGGAAACTCGTCCCGAATCGACCAGTGTTATGTCGCGCACACCCCACCCCTGAAAGTGAGTTCAAAATCAGTGATTGGGAAAAAGCGAGGTACACTGCACAAACCATGAGCGTTCTTGCAACATAACACCCAAGCGTCCCTGCGCCAAGTAGAAGACAGCGCGTACTCGAAATCTTTTCGAGATCCAGAGCAGGAAGAATGCGCCAGCGCATCAGCTTGAGATTAAGGTCGACCGCTTGATCCGCAAGACGCGTCGGGTCCATCATCGGCGCGAGATCAGCAACACGGGGCGCCAGCTTTCCTTGCGGATTCTTCTCCCATCCCACGGCGCTTGGTTTCGTTTGTGCGTCGGCAGCAGGAGGAGCAGCATGGACGACACCAAAACGACTCTTCCATGGAGCACCAGCGGCAGGGACTTCGGCGTCGCGCCAGCAGAGGACACGCACAGAGGATGAAGTAGTTGGGTATAAAGCATGGAGGTATGCCAGAAGGTTGCGCAAAGGCCAACCAGGACTTGCGGGGCTTGCAGACGGGTCAACGAAGCCAATGGTTTGCTCGGCTGGAGGAACATCGGCAAAGAAGGTAGAGTATGACTCGACTGGCGCGATCTCAACCCCAGAACGAACCAAGAAAAAGGGCAGCGGTGTGGCGCGTAGTTGAGCATGAATAGACGAAAGCTTGATGTGATGAACGCGATTAGAACCGAAAATCGGATGGATAACGCGTGTTACTGACAGACTCGTTGGTCAACTCGTCGCTCGCCAACTTCCAGCCAGGCTCATCGATCTCCCACGCAGGCTTTGCTGCAAACGCGGGGAAGGCAAACCAGTAGTAGTATTTGTACTTCTTCAAATCGGCATAAGTGATGAGGAGAAAATTGCTGAGACTTGATGTTTCGCGCTTTGCGATAATTGACTCCCATATCTGAATAATTTAGATGGTCAAAGAGACTTTTGAACGTGGATTCATGGCACGCACTTTCTCTGCCTCTTGGGTAAACAGCACAGACTTGTCGGCAGCTTTGAACTCTTCGATAGTGTTGTAGTTCTTGAAATGGCCTTTGGCGACGAACGCGCCGGATGGTGGACTTGACACGCGTCAATGACGATCGATTAATGCTACGAGCAGCTCACTGAGCACTGTTGTCGAATGACTCCGGACCAACGCTGAGATTACAGCCCAACAAGATCTCGTTGCCAGTTTCGCGGTCGTTTATTGATCGACCAACCGAGTAGGAACCAGTGATGGGCAAAGCCTCGTCTGAAAGGCGGAGAACATCGATTTTCAGCGAGGTGAGTTCATGCCAAAAACCAGGCTGAACTAGGGAGGAGAACGGGGTGAATTGAACAATGGGCATAAAAGTAAAAGGCAAGCAACGGTAGTGTGACCGAATGTGACCCAATGGCACACAGGGGCCTCAAGGCAACAATCCTTTTCGTCCTACCGCATATATGCTTTGGGCTTTCGGCGCGGGCTCGACGGCCATTGCAACTCAATATCTTTGGGAAAGGCTCTGGTTCCATTCAACCACTCACTGTACCAGTACCCCAGCTCCGGAGTACGACCCACTGAATGATGAATTTGGCCAACACATACTACGCTCCGACCGGCAACCGAGTGCTAGCGGACAACAGCGGTCCCTGGCCAATTTATCGATGACACCCTGGCTGTACACATTCTAACCCATATGATATCCTGCCTCGGAGTGCTACGAGAGTCATTTCGACAAATTCAAAGCGCTCAAGCGCTCAACTCTTCAAACAGCAGCCCCGCCGCCGACAACAACTAGATGGCAAACGGAATGCCTCTATATCGTCTGTCAAGCTCACCGTCCCACTAAAATCGCTCAAATTGATCCATGCTATCATCAAGCGCGCAAGAATGCAAACCTGGGAAAACCTGATGATCACTACAGTACTAGCCCCTCTTAACAGACGCTCTATTATAGCTGGTGCTCCGTTTGCATAGATTACCGCGGTCTCAAACAAATCTCCGTTTATCTCCTTCATGCGTTCGCTGTCACCACCATCTTCGACGACAAAAACTCTCTCAACGCTCTCTTCAGTTCGGCAACCTGGCCCTGTTTGAATCCCGCTTTCTCCAAATTGCTCTCCGCTGCCTCCAAGACTGCACCTGCCGTCTCGAATTTCTCGTTCAGCAGCAGCTTCTTTATCTCGTCACTCAGGCGGTATTGCTGGCAGAAGTCGGCCACCGATAGTGAGGGCACTGTGATGACCTTCCCGTCGACGACTATTCTTTGCCCTCCACCTGTGTGTAGTGTAGGCTTGCTCACGAAATAAGTGAGTAAAACGCACTTTCAGTCTCGGCCATAATTCTTGCTAATGTGTGTATAGCTTGGTCTTTCTGCCCCTGGGACTGCGCGCAGATTCTGGGGAGACCACATACGTCAAGAGACGCCTTTATATACGATTCCCAATCCTACGGAGCCGAAAATAACGGCGTGAGCAGATCTATGCCGGTCGGACAAATCAAGCTTTCTGCCACTCGACGACGCTATGTCTTTGTGACACTCTACAATGATACTCGGCGTTTCAACGCTGAAAATAAACAGAACAGCTCTCCTCATCGGACTATCGTCCTTACCGCTTTTGATATGACGGCGCTTGGGGCGTAAATAAAAACGACGTCCTCGACGTCCCTCTCTCCGTTGGTTATTCACATTCGCCTCTGACATCCTTGTGCAAACATGTCCCAAGGGTTACCACCCGATGCACAACAGAGAGCAGACTTGAGCGGACAGGCCATTCTTCTTCACGGTAAGGGATTAGTCATGTCCGGTGTCACAGTTAACAAACCTTTCCAGTGATCATGAATGGCGGCAAAGGAGGTGCCGGGGGAGCTGGCGGTATCGCAGGAGCCGGCGGGCACGGTGAAGGACCTCGCATGATTGACACTATCTTGACGACCAACGTGTTTATCATCAATTTGAGCCCCCCTCCCGCCTCTACGACAGTCCACGAAAATTGTCCTACTCCAATCCCAGATGTGCGTTCGGACGATACAAAACGGAGGGATCGCACTTGGGGATGGAACTCTTTTCGTTGCTGGCGCAACTCTTCGAATGCAGAGTGATTTATGACCATGGTCTCCTAGCTTGCGGAGGTACTTTGCAAGAGGCTCAGACGTCTGACAGAGATGACCAGAGAATAGCAAATATTATTCCTGGATACACCACTTGACGGACGAATCTCTTTTTCTCATCAGGTCCCCGCTGCATTGGGAAAAATTTACACCAGCTGAGTGGTATATGTGTTGGTGTTGGTGCATATATATTACTTAGAGCGGCAGCCGGGCCATAATTTATATGTTGTACAGGGCTCCTCATTGTCGTGCTATGTATCATCCAAGAAGTCCATCTGTCAAGGGAGATGATGGGAAGAAGGACCACACTAAGTAGACCCAGACCGACGAAGTCTGAAGTAGCCTCTCTCCTTCCTAAAATGGATGCAAACGGTTGTTTGCGTGTGTTGTCAAACTGTGAATGCAGCTTGAATTCGAACCAATCACAGACATGCTCTGCCCTCTCGAAATGCACGACATATTGAACCGGAGCAGGCCGAGTTGACGACAGCGCTCTGTCGGGCCGAGTTCTACGTCTTGCGACTCTTCCCTTCGCTAATCAGGCTGAACATTAACGCGCGCGATAACGTCCGTCGGTGAACACCGCTAAATGGACAGTCTATCAGAAGCTTGCCCTCCTTTGAGGCGTGTAAGGAAGGAAATCAATCCACCAGGCCCGCGCGTTGGTAACCGAGCTCACGCGACGAGTACATAAAGTCCTACATCGGCGATTCGAATTTCGATGCTTCTGCCCACAACCCTTCAAGATGGAGCTTCAACCGATTTCGAACGAGATAGGGCCTTCTCTTCCAGTAACGCCTGGGGAGGCGTCCGTGACGAGCTTGAATGTGAACGATAACCGCGAGACTTCCAATTCGCAAGTCGTGTCTAGGTCAGACTCGAGGATTGGCAACGGTAGTCGTGTACGCGCACGAGTTCAGCTTGCTGCATTGTTTTTCACCATGTTTCTTGCTGGCGAGTCTTATCTTATACTTCTCATACCAGAGCTAGATGCTGCATGGGCTGATCAGGGTGGAACGATGGTGAGCAAACTATGGAATTCTCGACGAATTTGGGGTCTGAAAGATGATTTTAAGGTTCAAATGGACCTCTGATTCCTCGAATGCAAAAAGTGTACAATGTGCGTGGTGTCACAAACCGACCAATCCTTTCTGAACGCCTTCGGCTTCCAGGTCAGCTTTCTGGTCGTCTCCCTGACATTCGTGTTAGCCTGTATTGTAAGATCTCGTATATCTCGATCTCCCGAACTCCCTCCATTATATGGCACTAGGGTTTCATATCAGGAGTAATGATCAACGTACACTGGACAGACAAACTGGGGTTCGGCCGCATGATTGTTTTGGGTCCGTACTCATTTGCTTATGAGCTGTGGCGCCTGAGACTGACTGGTACCATAGGTGCAATCATGCAAGTGGTTGGGTATAGCATTCAAGCTCCAGCCCCTCCGTTTCCGCTTTTCCTTATCTCCTTCACATTCAACGGATTCGGGATCGCTGTCCAGGTTTTCTTTGATCAGGATTTCTGCCTCTGCATATCCTAATCTATAATACTCCTAAGAACGCGCAATCAAACGCATATGTGGTCAACCTCCGGCATAACTCAGAGCTTTACATGGGAATGTTACATGCAAGGTAACACTAAGTGGGTCTCCGTGAAATTGATCCTAACATACTCCATCCCACAGTTATGGTGAAATTCTGCGTCTTCTGAATCATGTACTTCTAACTCAATCCACATTTAGGCGCAGGGGCTCTCTCTTCGCCTCTCATAGCGACTCAGTTTGCTCAGCTGCACCACTGGTCCTTCCACTATCTCGTCTCACTTGGGCTGGCGCTTTCAAATGTCATTATCCTTGCGCTAACCTTTCGCGGCCGGACACAGGACGGTTTGTACTCTTGACATTCCATGTATTCATTCACTGACCGAGGAATAGAGGCCCTTGCCCGGGTCGGTCAAGCTGGCGGCCTCGAAACAAGTACCAGTGATCGCAGTAACTTCCGACAAATTCTTTCTCTCAAGAGTGTCCATATCATGGCCTTTTTTGCTCTTGTTTACGTCGGCGTCGAAGTCACCATTGGCGGTGAATGCGGTTTCTCTGTCACTTTGTGCTACCTATATGTCGACGATCGTGCTAGGTTGGATAACAACCTATATCATTGACGTGCGTGGAGGAGGGTCATCGTCTGGATATATCAGTTCTGGTTTCTTTGCAGGTGAGCGAGTACCATCTAGGCTGTTGCAAAAGATTCCAATCAAATCATCACAGGTCTGATGATTGGACGAGTCGCCTTACTATGGCTTAATAAATTGGTGCGCCAGGCTCTGGAACCATATGTATGGCACTCAGTTGGCGTGTACAGGTCGGAGAACGACGCGTTTTATATATATACGCCGTGCTTGCCATTGGGTAACTACGAGTCGCGCCATATACCGCCAACGCTTACTGATCCTCAATTCGAAGCATGGAATTTATTGTCTGGTTTGTTCCCTCCCTCGTCGGAGGGGCTGTCGCCATCTCCCTAATTGGTTTGGTTTTGGGACCAATTTACCCCATCATCATGAACCAGGCTGGGCGAGTCGTACCTCGGTGGCTGCTCTCTGGTTCCATAGGGTGGATTGCGGGCTTCGGCCAGGCAGGGAGTGCTTTGCTTCCTTTCATGACTGGTGCAATCGCGTCGAAGACCGGCATCAAGGCTCTACAACCTTTGTGCGTCCGTTTTTGTAGAGTTGTCGGAATACTCAGCTCTAGCCGTCAGGCTGATCTCGATGATGGCTATGTTCCCGATTCTTTGGGCACTTGTTCCCAGCTCCCCTCGCAGAATAGATTAGAACTGTTGATACTGCAGCTGTATCCACCAAATTACACCACATTCCCGACCGCCATACCGTGGTTACATTTTCATTACAACATTTCAACTTCTTTTGAGTACAAGCCGTAAGTCTCTTCCTCCATCCCATCCTTCCCTCGGATGCATCGAAACAATCGCCGGCACCATGGGCTCCAAAATATGCACAGGCAGCACAGCGTCATTTTTCCTCGGAACCTCAATCCTTCCACCATCCGCTCCGGTGATTTCGAACTGCAACACGACCAGAGCCACGAAACTCAGGATTTCATTCATGGCGAAATGACGGCCCGGGCAAAGAGTCTTGCCGCCTCCAAAGGCACGGAACGCCGCAGGATGGACCTGGCGCTCTTTGCCCTTGACTTCGGCGAGAAAGCGCTTCGGATCGAATGTGTCCACATCTGAGCCCCATATTGAAGAATCCGCGTGTATGACCCCACCGGCGATCTGGACAACACAGTCCTTGGCAAGGAACCAGCGGTCTGAGAGTAGCGTGTCCTCCTTTACGACGCGCACCGAGTTGTTATCGGAATTCAGCCGGAGGCACTCACGATACACTGCATGCAAGACGGGGCACTTGTTTTTGAGGTCTTCGAGGGCGAGCGTTTGGGCTGAGTCGCCGTCTTCGCTCGTGAGGACAGCTTCGATTTCGCTTCGGACGGCCTGCAGGAGTTCTGGATCGGCGAAAACCTGTAGAAGGATCCAAAATGTCGACGTGGTCAAGTTGACGATGCCAGCGAAGAGGAATGAGAGCTCTGAACGAGCTGTAGCGCGAAGAGTCCAGCCATGCTGCAGTGCGATTGCCACGCGCTCCTGGACGATCTTTGAGGCCGTCTTGTACTTTCCGGCCTCGAGATAATCTGCGAGGGCCGCGACGAGGCGCTCTCGGCCGGAATAGGCACTGGACGCGGTGATGGATGGTACGATGTTCATGAGAAGCATGCCGAGACCATGGTCAAAGTCCCAGAATGCTTTCTCTAGCGTCGGGTCTTTTGCTATGGGGTTTTCCGACCCGTAGAGATACTGCGCCGTCGCTACGGTCACACAATGACGGACCCATTCGAGGAGGTCGACGGACGTCGCGTCAACCTTTCCTGCGCGAAGCGCACCGATGTAGTCTGCAACTTCAGCTTTGAGTTGGTTCGCAGCAGCGGCTGTCAACACCCCGAGGTAATCTCCAGGTCCTAGCCAGTCATACACCATTTGCTGGATATCAAACAGGAAACCCTTTTCATCTCCGGGCGCAGGGTCCAGGTTTTTGCGGGCAATCTCGACTGTGGCTTTGTCCAGTCCGAGAATTCTCTCGGTAACTTCGGGAATGATAGGTGTGAAGGAGAGGACCTTTGAGGCGCGCTGGACAGCCGCTGCGAGGGATGGGTCCGTGACAATGTAGATGCGCGAGTTGGGGACCGGGAGTGTGAAGATGGGGGTCGTTTCGCGATGGCGAATCCCAATTTCCTTGAGATAGCGGCCCCCATAGAGCGCCATACCCAGCAGATGGCCAATGTATGGTATGGTGGAAGGGACCACTGGAGGCTCGCGGGGATCTTGCTTCCTGGACGCGAGATGGCGCGCAGCGATGTAGAGGGTGGTTAGGGCGACAACGGCCCATGTTGCGGACGGCGGCCACGACTCCAAGACCATCGTTGCGTCGACCACAGAGTGCCAATACAAAAGATTTCAAGTCATATGGTAACTGGTTTAAGCGAAAAGCGAACCCTAACCTTAGATCTCTGGCCGCGGCAACGATACTTTGCCCCTTCGTAAAACACTCAAGTTTGAACAAGAGGTAATCCATAGAATCAAGGTTTCCCTGATGTACATATATATTCTTCCTACACAGCGAGTACATGTATGAGCTTGTTGCATATTTCCGTATTACTCTTGGCTTGAAGCTTTAGCCCGACGCCGCGTGGGCGGTAGCTCTTGGTAGTCATCCGGCGCCTTGCGCTTTCGTCGAGCGCTGGTTGTTTTAGATATCACTTCAGCATCCGACTCTTCCTCCTGGTAATCTTCATCCTCGTCTTCACTGTCGCTCCCCTTGGCTTTGCGTTTCTTCGCCTTCGCCTTGGTCTTGGCTGCACGGGCGGGACGATCAGCCGTATCCGCCGATTTTTTGGCCGGGGATTTTTTCTTGGGATTCAGATCCAATTCGTCCCAGCCGCCGGTGCTGGCCAGCTGTTGTATGGCGGTCCATGCAGCCTCGGAGACAGGCTGAACGCTGAGGCGTCCCCGAGTGGTGAGGTCCATGGCTACGGAATATCAGACAAAGAGTAATCAAGAAGATGGGAACGTACCTTTTATCGCCGCCACACCAGCATCACCCAGATACTCGAGTCCCGCTGGGGGAGAATCGGAAGCCGAGTCTGTGATGAAACGCAGCAGTGCAAGAGGTACAAAGTGCTGCGCGCGGGATACGAATTTCAAGTCGACCATAAACCACTTTGGATCGTCCTGCTTGGTTTTCTGGAGTAAAGGTCAGAAGAGTTTTCCATTGGGAAATAAATTCGGAAACGAACTGGGTCATAATACGGATGCTCCCTAGAATACGCCGCGGGTCACACTTTCATAACAGTGGAGAGGGAATAGAGAAGCGTACGAGTCCCATGCAGTGTCTAGCGAGTATGAGCATTAACGGAAGAGGTAATTGTTTAATTGCTTACGGTCGGGATACGCCTCCTTCAAGATCTGTTCATGGGTGAGTAAACATGCTATCCCACCGGCCCGAGGCGCACTCACCTCTGCAAACGCAGCAATTCCTATCGAACGGTCGTATCAAGCGAAAAGCAAACTGTATTTACCTATACTAACCTGGGTTCTTGCAGTTTGAGTGGTAGAATAGAGCCTGGGGAACAAAAGTGAGTTCAGAAAATGAGTTGGCGAATCGGAAGGACAGAGATTCACCTTCTCGCCCAATTTCATCTTCTGCATCGAATTGCGCGCCTCATAATTCCTGACACCCTCCCATGGAGAGGTTTTGACCGCTTCGAAGTCGTCGACGCTGAACTATTGCCCCAGCATAGGTAGGATATCCTTTCGGCGCGCCAGCTCATAACTCACCTTGACGTCTTTGCCCTTGACTATCCGCGAATCTGGCTCGGCTTTCAAAAGCCAAAAGTTGGGGCCGGTATCAGCACCAGTAGTAGCCTCGGTCTCCATCGTGAACTAGACAAGCAGCCTTCCAGACGACCAAGCACCAGCAGTCCAGAGGTTTTGCTTGATGGGGGAGAGTGAGAAGAGAAGGATTAAGCTTAAGTCAGCGCCCTGACATGGTTAGACTGAGCCAGTCTGGGCTTGACCACTTACTGACATGTCCGATAATTCTGAATCAACCAATTCCCTCGCTTCCAACCTCATTGGCACCGGTATACAATACCGCAGCCTTTCTGCCCTCAACACTAACGCTGAGCAAAGATATTGCCAATCTATACGGGTTCATTGACAAGGACAAGTGAGCTCATTACGCGTGTGTGCTCTGTTCTCGGTTACATATCGACTGCCAAGTGTACATGGCCTCAATCTTGCGGTCCCAGAGGATGCTAAGGCTCTCATAAAGGTCTCCGTGGTGTCTGCGACGCGTCATCCTGTTCTGATTGAAGGCTAAAGCCCTGGGATGAACGGGAAAGTACTTCGCATTACGCCGACTCCAATGTTGACGACCAGGTGAATTGAACAAGTCTCGTTTAGCGTGCTCGTCTCGAGTGAAACGCCACGCAGATTATATTGCATGTTCCATTTACACAGAACGTCCGTTTAAAATCTATTCTACTGAAATTAGGTTGGTTTCGCGTTTAAACCATCCATCACTGCAACTGAAGCGTAATCCTGCAGGGCGGGGGGAGGTGACGCCGAGACATATGAGAATATATGCCAACTATCCAACCATCGTCGACTTCGCGGATGCCGAGAACACGACGCCGCAGCTCAACATCAGTCTGCTGGAAGGGGAGACTGGTGTTGTGGAATATCCCCTTCGTGTTGCGGCCTTCGCGAATATCACCTCCCTGTCTATATTCTTCGTACGTACCAGCTGGCTCTATTGGGCTTGCTGACTCAAACATTTCATAGAGCGAATCAGTTGGGGGTGACGTTTCGAGGATATACTACGTCGGATTCAAAGGAGAGTCGAAATCCCCGAAACGCGAAATTTCCTCTAAGTTGGAGGTTCCTGCAGCAAACGCCGCCGACGCTCCTCTAGTAGACAGAGTTTCTGAAAGGGCTGGGGGCCAAAATATGAATGTCCGGTAGCTTCAACGTGTAAACCTGTATTGAGGTTAGAATATCATTTGCTTGTGAAATTCGAACTTCAAAACTTACCGACACGGAATATCAAGTATCTGCGGTTCGTAAGGCTTGCAAAGTGGCATCCATACGCCAATTGCGGCCAGGAATGTACTTGCACTCACGCTTCATACGCGCCTCGAGTTTCAAGGCCTCGGCAATGAGCCCGGCATGGATGTATCCATCCATCATGACCCCGTAGATCGGAAGGCGGGGCCCTACTTTCTCCAACGACTCCAGTATCTGTGTCGCAGCAGCGACATTCCCCGATCGGGCATGCAGCCCTGCCAACTCGTCAAAAACCCCAACAGTCGTGAGGTCCAGCTGTCCGATGAGAGACAGGTCACTCGCAGCAGCCACGGCTTTATCTATTTCGGAGAGTTCACCATAGCCCCAGATAATGCTGCGAAGCACTGCGGTGTACGACGTCGGAAATGCTCGGAATTCGCTGCTTCTGAGATTCGAGGCGAAGTGGACGGTGGAGTGGTGCAGATCTTCAAGTAGAGATAAGGAGTCGACGTCGACATCTGCAATAGACGCAGAGAGTCGCACAAGGGCGTTCCATATGACCCAAGCATCGGCATTAGAAATCTTCATCTTGCGTGGTACAGTCTGTACAGTCCGCCAGAGATCTATGGGGATCAACGCCCCGCGAATGACGCGCCATGGATGGGGAGGGAGAAATGCATCGTCAAAATTTGCGTCGAAAAGCGCCACTATATCGGCGAATTTGCGTGATTCATGGAGGTAATACATCTCTTTGCAAAGCCAGGTATAGCTGGATGGATCCGAAGAGAGAAGGGCTTCCTTTCGCAGGTGAAGAAGGCCCCGAGATTGGCCGTCATTGGCGCTGTAGTGGGCCATAAGCTGGTGAAGAGTACTGCCAGGGGGCGTGTAGGTCGTAAGAGATCGACGACGAATAGCGCCTCTGAGTTCTCTTAACCGAGCCGCAACCCAAGCTCTGGATCGAGGAGGTTGAACGCCTTCGATGATGGCCCGAATGGGATAGACCGCGGGAGGCAAAGACCTAGCGGCTTCCTGCGAATGGCTAGCGGGGTGGAAGAAAGCGCCTAAACGTCGAGCGATGAATGAGTTTGGTGACGGGATTACAAAATCGCTGGGATGGGGGACGGATGGTTCTGTAGCCCGGCCTTTACGGATGATAGACTCAACGAGAGCAACGCTCTCCGCATCATTGCGAGCCCGTAATATGTCAATGAGTCGGAGGCAGCCTGCCAGAACGCGAAACCCTTGACTATCCTGGACCAATTGCACTGCTTGGTCCAACCAGCCAGCTTCACAACATAGCATGATCAACGCGTTTCGTTGATTGCTAGCAGTCTCTTCGACAAACCCAGGATGGTGATTTGTGTAATACTGGAGAAGGGCCGATTCATATGATCGAAAAAATGCGACCGCTTCGTACGCGGGGGCGAATTGAGTCATGAGGTGGACAAGGTCGTCCCATACCAAAAGTCCATAGCCCTTCGAGGCGCACAGAAGAGAAAACTCCGTGAGCAACTGCAAATTTCTGGCCGGATTGCCTGTGCGAAACAGCATGTTACGAGTCTTGGTCAACGGTCCATTTTTGACCTGCGATGGATTTTGGTTGTCGGGAACGAGACGAATCCAGGTGAGAAACGTCTCATAGTCTTGCCTGCCAGAAAACCGTATTGCGGCCAACGCAGCCCTTTCATAAACAGGGTGGGGAGGAATGGCGGTATGTTCCGTGGCCAGGTGAAGGCGAATGCGCTCCGCAGCGGCGAAGTTCTGCTGGTTGACGGCGTCGATGAGATTACTGGTGAGCAGCTTCACATCAGCCTCGGTAGTGGTACCATCTAAACTGTTTGAGACAACGTTTGCCATGCCATTGTCTGAGAAACTGACATACATTCAGGTATGCCTACGGAAAAGTCGCGCTGAATACGCGCAGAGGAGCCAGGTTTTTCGAGACCCGCACTTTATATGACCATAAGAATTAGTGCAGGAGAAGACACGCAGACATACGGTTTTTTGTGACATCCGAGTCCGGGAAACCGAATGATAGTCGAACCAACGGAGAACAGTTTTCGAGTACATCCAGTGCGCAGAAGAAGGCTCATAAAGTAAGCATAGCTCGTAGCAGGTCGGTACAAGTCTTCTAACGATCTGCAAGACAAGGGAAGGACGCAATACAAAGTTGGTGGAGGTTGGGTGAAAGACAAGTGAAAGAGCTCGTCACGTCGTCACATGTGACACCGCGCGCCTTAGTCACGCCTTACTTGCTTACCGCTCCCTTTGACTCGTCCACTCATCCAGATTTTGCGTTCTGAAAATTATGGCTACCTCTGAAGCAATGGACATGACTGCGGCAGAGTAAATTGCTTGTGACAGTGCAATCGGGGTCCTAATAGCTGTCGTAGAGTCGCGCCGGATAGCAAAACTCGGCGCTACGATCGCCAGCTGAGGTGCACACCAAATTTTCCATGAATGTTTGCGATCTAAGCAAGATTCAGATTGTGGGCGGCCTCCGGCCAAAGTGCCCTTGAAAACTCGCGTTTGTTGGTCATTTCCGCGTCTGCAACGTCAACCTCGGTATTGAAGAATTTGGTTCTTCCTGGTATTGGTCACTTCACGATCCTGGATCCTGCTACCGTTACGCCGAGAGATGCTGGGAACAATTTCTTTCTGGAGGGTCAATCTAGTATCGGGAAATCGCGCGCAGGAGAGGCAGTGAGGCTGCTGGCAGAACTAAATGAAGGGGTGGAGGGCAAAGCCGACACATCCAGTTTGGAACAAATCTTGGATAATAACCCGGGATATTTTGCTTCGTTCACTCTGGTGATCGCTCACAACTTGGAGCCCAAGCTACTAGAGAGGTTATCCACATTGCTATGGGCGGATGACACGTTGCCAATACTTGTAGCCGTCAACTCTGCCGGTTTCCTCGGTGAATTTCATATCCAGTTTCACGAGCATACCAGTGAGCACTTTCTTCACGCGTCTGACTCCGATTTTTTTCCAATTTTGTTTCCAGTCATCGACAGCCACTCTGAAACTGCTCCATCGCTGCGTATCGACAAGGCTTTCCCCGCCTTGGCAGACTATGCAGCGAGTCTTGACTTCAAGAACATGGATCCCACTGACCATACTCACGTTCCCTACGTCATCATCCTCGTTCGCGCTCTGGCCGACTGGAAAGCCGCTCATGATGGCAAACCACCACAAACGACTGCAGAGAAAAAACAATTCAAGGAAGGCGTGCTTGCCATGAAGGTCAAAATCGACGAGGAAAACTTTGACGAAGCGGAGGCACAGGCGTACCGCTGTTGGACAGAAACCCGCGTTCCATCAGAGATCACCGCCCTTTTCCAGGACCCGCAGCTCAGCAACCTCAGCCCGACTTCTCCGCCGTTCTTCCACCTGCTAGATGCCCTCCGAAAATTCACGCTCCAGCCCCCCCACACCCTCCCACTTACAAGTACATTGCCCGACATGAAGGCAAATACGACCAGCTATATTCATCTGCAAAAACTGTACAAAACTCGCGCGGAGGAGGAGAAGGCTACATTCAAGAGTCTCCTGACGGTACCCATAGATGATGCGACGGTCGACACTTTCGTCAAAAATGCTCATGGGTTGAAGGTTCTGCGTGGAAAGAAATATGGGTCTCTAAATACGGATCCTGCTGCGTTAGGTGCGGTTCACTGTCTGCTTCTGTATGAATGTGCCACGACTGACGCTGTTGAACTAGCATCCGCTGTAGAGTCTTCTCCCAAAGCCACAGCCATTCATCTCGCAATATCTGCGCTCGCCACTGTCTCACCGCCTCAAACGACCGTAGAGGCTCTGACCGCCGCTGCACAGGCTCTGCTTCCTCCTGGCTTTGAGTTGCCGGAAGAGTTCTCTGACGCTGTCGGCGAAGTGTTCGTCCTTGTAATCCTTGTATCGCGTGTCACAATGCTGAGAACATTCCTTAGCGCTCGCTCTCCAACCGCTGACTTACCCAACTCTGCTGCGTTCCTCGGTGGCTTGGTAGCGCAGGAGGTTATTAAGATGATCACGAAACAATACGTGCCCATCGATGGCTATTGCGTTGTCGATTTAGTGGAGACTTGGACTGGCATGGTTTAAAACTGAAGAATTGTGTACTATATAGGCTTCAATCTGCTTTCGTGCTTTGCCTTTACGCGTTGGATGTACGCAGTCGAGTCCACTGGTCGTCTGACAAGTTACAATGTAGCGCTGCTCCCTGTAAATTCGCCGAGGCAAGTACCAGATACTTGTGATGCCTCGCCTCGCATGGGCAGGCTCATACATACAAATTGTTTCCGCTTTTGTCCTAAGTCATTCAGTACAGGTACATACTCATGCCGATACTTCGGAGACATACACATCCGACTTTTTCTCGTTTTTACCGCTCCCACCGTCATCGTTCTCGCTGAACGAACCATCATCCTGCTCCTCGCCTTTCGATACATCGACTTCTTCGAAATTGCTAGCCATCCCCGGTACCGGTGCTAACCTCGCGAGCAGCCAGTAGACAATTGCCGATACTCCAAAACCGGTGAAAAATGACATCTGATAGATGCGCGTCGCGGCGAGGGGGACTGTCCGCCCTGTCGCACCGGCAAAACCGACTACGTTGATCAGGATGCCGGCGATGTACGCAGTGTACGCCCTGTGTTATCCCGTTAGAGTAAAAAGCTAAAGGGATGCTCGACAAACCGAAAGTTGATGCCATAGATGTACCAGTACCAGCCATCACGTCGGGTAGTATACAAGTCCGCAACGCGGTAGTGACCCTTGCGTATCAGGTAGTATTCGGTGATCTATTGTAGACTGAATATCTCGCCGCAGGAAAGAAACCAGAGAGCCAGTTGACAGACCATCACTCCCGCAATGCTACTGAGGAAAACGGAATACGCGGAGAGATAAGAAGTGAAGCTGTTGCTGCTTTTCAAAAGATTCCACGGTAGCATGCACAGACCGACGATGGCAGCGACGAAACCTCCACGACGAATGTTTATGAAGCGCGGGAAGAGAGCGGTGAGGTCGCAACCTGCGCTGACAGAGTTGGCTGAAATATTTGTTCTGTGCGCGTTCAAGTTCAGAGATTGGATGTAGACGCCAGTGAGACAACCGTTACCCAAGCTGAAAGAACCCATGATTCAGTGAGCATTGAAAATTCGACGTGGAGAATTTATCTACCTGTGCGATGATGAAGGAGGCTGAAATGAACCAGACCTGCAAATGCGGCGATTCAGGGGGGGTGGGCGGATTCCTAGTTAGGACTACTCACACCAAACCGAGTCGCGTGCGATGGACTGTCGTCCAAAAATCTGGCCAGGAGATCGACAGGTGACCAAATCGCGTCGCCATAGATTGCGACAGACGAAGACGAGACGATGATTCCAATGAAGCTGACTAGGGAGAACGTGATAGGCACTGAAAGCAGCTGCGGGAGCAGTGCAGCGGACGGTGTTTTAGCGCGCGACGCGAAATCTGGGGCGTTCCTGAACAATGTTAACGAAAAAGGTTGTCAAACAGATTGCAAGTTCGTCGAGCGCAAAACCGTACGTGACCAAAGTAGCCATGTTCGACATTGCCGACATGAGACTGGAAACCATCGCCCATCCAAGTTCGCTCCCATGGAGAGTGGACGGTTGGTGGATAATGGGTCCGACGCCCTTCGCTTTCACGATACACCAGATGAAAAATGTTATCCCCGCGGTCGGGGCGACGACGGCCTTTACAGTAAAGAGGTGGCGTCTGCAGATAACATGTCGAGTGATCAACGGATGAACCACACTGCACACGAGACTGACTGACATCTTATGAATTGGGAACCAGATGGCAGGAAGCGAGATAAGCCAAAATAAGAAGAAGCACATAAAATCTTTTGTAGTCGTTCCCGACGATGTGGGGAGGTGGTTCGCTGTGCAGTAGGCGAACGAGGTAAATGAGACTGTGTGATAGACCGAGCAAAGAAAAACATACGGATATTGTTCACACTCGGCCACATTGCTCTCAGCATCACCAACACACAGCTGCCACCGATACTTGCCTGCACGCCGTACCAGATGCTTGATGCCCGTTAAGAGAAGAAATACAGGATTTCGAGGACGTATAGACGTACCACGCCATCGCAGCACGATTGAATGTTGTCCACAAGCTTCCGTAGAGCCCGAAACTGGTGCGCGCTACAACAGGGAAGGTGACATGAAAGATCGCGCCGGGACGGGCGTTGAGAACGATGAACGGTGCAACGATCCCGTAGCCAACCCAGACGCATATCCACGCCTGCCACCACGAGAGACCCAGTTGCACCATCGAGGACACGATCATCCATCTGCGGTGTAGTATATGAGCACGCGCAGCTACTAGAGCGTAGTGAGACGAACGTGTTGACATTGAAGCTGTCCGCAACCCAGCTGTAAGAGGTTGTTTGAGAGGTGCACCGCTATAGAGAGAGTGCCGTGCGTACAAGGCAAAGAAATTGAACGCGGTCCAGGTGCGTTTTTCCTCGGGTACAGGTTGCAAGTCTTCATTCTGAACAAGTTATAAACAGCTTGATTTCCCCAGGCAACTATACTTGAATACCGTCAAGAAAAGTTGAGAGTGTGTCAGCCCGGGTTCATGAGCAACTTCGAGACGTTGAAGAAGGCCCATTGGGTATCAGCTACGAGATTTTGGCATGATGGTGGGAGTCTTATATTTTTTCCTCGAAAGCCAATGGAGAAAGAGAACGAAGAGCCACGCTGCCGCTCCAGAGATAAGAGAGAAGATGGTGTCGGGTGAAGATTACTTATGGCATCGTAGAGTGCTCCAAAAAGGTACAGAGAATATAAGAAACTGAGACCAAAGGTGACAAGAGAGAGATCAAGAATCCCAGTGAGAGTCGCAGAAGAGCTGTTGATGGTCATGCGTTGAGGTTCAGATCGAGGTTGGACGTTGAACTTCAAGTTCAAGACACGAAATCGCGCTGACAGTGACAGCAGACGCGTCGCGGTCACATGAGAAAAACGGACACGTCTTCGCTCCGGTTGACTTGCAGTTGACTTGATCGAACTTTTTGAAGACAAGAGATTAGGCTTGACGAGCATAGATATACATTGCTTATGCCATGTACAGCTATAGCTAGATCTAGTTTTTGGACACAGCGATAATGGAATACATAAATAAATGGCAGATGATAGATGAGGGGTTGTGGATGCTTTCCAATTTATATGCAAGAATGCGAGTGAAATAAATCATGTAATGCTGAGGCCCGATAGCGTGTGCGATGATGTAGGTTGTACATTGATGGAGCAAAGCAAGAAGAGATGAGGAATATTTTGACGGAGACGTCATGCAGATGCAGAGGGAGAAGGCGAAGGCGAACGGCTAGCCTTTCTGAAGCGCTCGCTGGTGGGGGAAGGGGTGGTGAAGGTGAAGGCGGAGTAGATGTGGCGGCGTTCGGGGGTAGTGAAGACCTTGGCCTCCTGCGCGGTACCGGCGGGCGGGGGAGTGACGCGAGCGGAGGAGCCCAAAGAGTGGAGAGGGGAAAAGTAGTCACGAATCTCGGGCTCGGTGGAGGTGTCCTGTTCAGACAATCAGTACAAGTGATAAAATATGGAAGGGATAAGACGAACCCTGCGGAACCTAGCGCTCTCCTCAGGGCTGAATGACGCAAGAAGGGAGTTGACGTCGATTGCCGTGTCGTAGGCCTGAGTAACATCCGCCAAGGGGGAGACGGTGAGCTCATAGCATCTCGAGTCCACGTCTGCCTGCTCAAGGCGCTCCCTGACTGCGACGTCCTCCTCCTCAAGGCGCGGCAAGGGAGAAACGCGACGCGAAGGCTTCTTGGCGGTCTTCCTCGTCAACTTGCCATCCTTCTTGGCCTTGAGAGCCGACGAGGAAGCAGAACGAGTCTTCTTTCCCTGCGACTTGTCCTCGTTGGACTCCTTCAGCTTCTTAGCTACAATAGCCTTGGTGGCAAGCACATTGGTCTTGCGCTTCTTGGCACTGGATTCGGACAAGGGAGCACATCGCTCGCCTGTGACGGGATGGACATTCTCCTTCTCGGCAGTGGATGCAAGAATGGTAGTAGGAGTGGTAGGGAGGTTGGCATCGGGGGTGGAAGACGCGAGAACCGCGGGTTTGGGAGCGACGGACGCTTTGGCAGTCGCGTCGGCGTCGACGGGGGAGTCGCAGTAGACGGTGAAGGATGCAAGAGCCATGAGATGAGCAATGAAGGAGGAGATATAAGTTGTGAGGGTATTGGGGAGGAGGGGGACGCGCGAACGGCGGAAACGCTGAGCAAGTTGAGGTCAAGAACAACAAGTTGTGACCAACTCTGTCACGGTATAAATAACGCGCCTTCGCCGGTCCCGTGACCATCCAAAGTGCGTCATGATTGCCATCATGATGGACTGATTGCCATTTGATTGCCTTAAGCGAGGCAATCCGGCAATATCCGCGTTTGCGCTGCACCGCTTGCTTTGTCCTGCAGCGGCCGCCGGCCACAATCAAGTTCGGCCGAGACATCTCAGCTGCAAACCGCCAAAATGAAGACGAAGTCCTGCATTATCGGCTGTCTCTTGCTCGGGATCTTGTGGCCGACCCTCGGGCCCCGCAGTCCAGGGGTCCTTACCATTTCCCTCAGCGGCGTGGACTGCGAGTCTCACCTTCAAACGTTCAAGCCGTCATAGTTCAACAACCAGCAGTCTCCAAAGTTCAATCTAGGAAAGCATTGATTTCGTGCGCGAAACCCCCGTGCACATTGGTGGGAACGCGACAGAAGATATGGATGAATTCCCTCAAATCTTGAAGCACTTAAACGTTTAAACCTGCGGCTTCCTTACTGTCTATTCAACACAACTGCTGGGAGCCTCACCTAGTCAATCTTGATGTGTCTCGGTAAACTCTGTACCTCAGCTGGTTGTCCCACAGGGGATGTTTTGTAGTGGGCAGCACTGCACCGATCGAATATTCTCTCTCGGGTTCTGAAGTTTCTGCGACTTCCAGTCAAGTGAACCATGATCGATTCCTACAGAAGATTCCGCGGAAGGTGATTCACTCCCGCTCCCTGTCTCGCTCCAAAGAGCATCATAAAGTGAGCGCATCGCCCGTCCCATATATGTGGTCGGTTCCTCCCTCCAGCCTCACTCCTTGCGTTTCTCGCGCACTCGGCACTTACGATCGTCAAGCAGTCAGGTTGCGTACCTCCCACCCACGGTTCGCCAATTCACCGGAGCCTACGGTTTGTTTCACGACCTCATGTTTTGCACGCATCACCACTCATTCTCGAATAAAAGTTGCATCAAACTTCCCTCTACAATGATTCCGAGGGCCCAGTCGCTGCACTCTCGTTCAACGGTCGAACCACAAAACAGGGCCATTACTCCAGCTGCCGACATGTTCGTCGCTCACGACCGCTGCTCTCCCTCCGAGTCTTCCCACCCCCTTCCCGGCACGCGCATCGACAACGGCGCTTTGGAACTTGTTGAAGTTCTCGGAGTTGGTGGCTACGGCGTTGTATATCGCGCCGTCGAGACTCGTTCTGCGCTCCCTCACCAATACGCTGTTAAATGTCTGGTACACTCACAGTCTGCGGTTACGGCACGTCAGCGCCAGCTTCATATTCGCGAAATTGCCCTCCATCAGCTTGCCGGTGCGCACCCGAACGTTGTCACCCTGCATCGTGTCGTCGAAGAGGGTTGCCATACGTATATCATCATGGATTTTGCCCCCGACGGGGACTTGTTCTCACAGATCCTTTATGGCTGTCGGTACCTCGGTAACACGAGGTTGATTAAACATATTTTCAACCAGCTGCTCGACGCAGTGGAGTACTGTCACTCGTTGGGTATCTATCACCGCGACCTCAAGCCAGAAAACGTTTTATGTTTCGATGGTAGGGTTTGCATTCCTGCCCACCCTTCACGTCAACTCACGTTTCTACAGGCGGCTACCGGATTGCGATTACAGACTTTGGTCTCGCCACGACAGAGAAACTCAGCGAGGAGTTCCGCACTGGCAGCGTTTACCACATGAGCCCAGGTTCGTGTTTGAAACAGTTATCGTTCACTATCCTCATTTCGTACAGAATGTCAGGGTGGCGAGTTCGCGCCTACGGGTTCTTACTCCCCGATGTTCAATGACGTCTGGTCGCTCGGAATCATCCTCCTCAACCTCATGACGGGGCGCAATCCCTGGAAAGCGGCCACTATGACCGACTCCACTTTTCGCGCCTACCTTCACGCACCTCGGGAATTTTTAACCACTGTCCTCCCCATTTCTGCCGAGGTCAACGCTGTTTTGGTTCGCATGCTTGAAGTCGACTGGCGACGGCGCATAACCATTCCCGAACTACGCATAGCCCTCGAGCGGGTTACCAACTTTTACTCTGCCGGCGCCGTCTTCGATGGCAGTATGGCACGGTGCCCTTGGGAGGTTGGAGTGGATCTTGAGGCTTCAACGTCAGAAAAGTGCAGTCCCCAGCGGTCGACCCGCCGTCGCAAGCCCCAGTGGAGCAAGGAGTCGAGCCTTGTCTTCGCGCGCCCCGGTGTCTCGGACAGCGAGTCGTCTTCCAGCACCCGATACTCGTCTTGTGGTGCAACCTGGGCGTTTGACTCTCCCACTTCGTCGATCTCAGATGAGATCCTGGGTGACAAATATATGTTTGAACGCCCGCGTACACCTCCCCTCATCAACGTGCCGGTGTCCCCCGTTTCGAATTGCTCGTCCGGTCCCCAGCAGGCAGCTTTCTTGATGACGCCGAGTATCGTCAACTTTCCTCCGCGCCGGAGACCCAATCCTCCCCGCAAACCGCTCACCATCAATACCAACTGCCTCAGTCCCGAGCAATATGGTAAAAATAACAGCCTCGATTCCGCGTCCACGGAGTCTTCAGCAATGCAGACGGCGGTAGACGACGATCTTTACACATCATCCTTCTTCCTCGCTGATTCAAAGGCGTCCATGCTCGATTTGGAAGGCGTCGACTTTGCATCGGAGGATAAGGAGATGACGTCACCTTTGGTCTGGCAATACTCAACCGAGGATATGTCTCGATACTGCTCGACGCAAAGCTCGTTCCAGCCATCCAAGGCTTACGGCGACAGGTCCGCCACTCCCTCGCCTGATACCGACACGGCGGCGTGGCACGATTCATGTCAGTTTTCATCGCCGATATACACCTTTGATACCGACCCAATCCCCATTCCTGTAAGGCCTAATCCTCCCAAAAAGACCCATACCGGAGACACAATTAAGGCTGCAGCACCCGCGCGCCGCCCCCTTCATTTCTTCCCCCGACCTGCGCCAGCGTCTGACCCGCCTTCACCGTCGACGGAAGGTCACTCTATGGAGCCATTTCAGTCGTTCGTCTTTCATCAAACGCCTTCTTCCCCATCTCTCGAGACTTGGTCTGCGTTTTCGTCGTCTACAACGTCGTCGCCGACTTCGGCGGCGGGGCGAACAGCTGACCTGCGTCGCACCGCTGGCGCGCCACTTCGAGTGATCCGCCCATGGTTACTTCGAACCAAGCTGTTTGGATCTGCTGGCGACACATTTCTCTGATCGTTGAGCCCCGCCCCAGCAAAATATAAGGATACCTGTCTTGGGGTCGGCTGGCGTTTTATTGTCTTTGTCGGATTACCGCAGCGGCCATTTCGTTTTTTTTTGACCCGCGGTTGTATGTATTTGTACCGGGTGTACATCAATTCGTAACTTCGATGTACTTATGCTATGTATAACAGAAGATTCTATGGACAATAGCACACAATAGCACTGTTGATTTGCGCGCATATGGGTCCAGAGTGTAACCAAGCCAAGCCAGAGATTCTTGGCAGGAAACCAAGTACAGTGCCAAATTAGGAACGGTCGAACGTTTCGCATCAACACCGCTCTTCGTGTGTTCGTTGCCGATGTATACGTAGTCTCGTTCCCAGACGTTTTATAGCGCAGAACCCGCAGAGCGCTCGCTGCGCTCGCGCATTCACCCAGAAGGGCAATGTTGAGATGTTACGATGTCAGCGAGGCAGAATGATTGAAAATTTGATCGCGGGTTACTGCGCTATAACGTCTGGTGCATTTGAGCCGCGGAAGTTGCGCATGCGTCACGCTGTCAATCCCTCCCGCCAAAAGCGTGACATTTGGGCTTGGGTGCAAACCCCGAATTGTACAAGAGTGAAGCCATACCTGACCCTCAAAATATGCCCAGAAATTCACCCTGTCTCCCCGCTACACAATCCCTCATTTATGGTTTTTTTCTGAGAGTTCCCTTTCCCCAAGCTGATGACTTCGGCGAAATTTTAGCCCCAAAAAAATAATTTAGAGCTGATATAGTTCTCGATATGCTTCTGCAGCACCTCCTACAACATTTTTCATCCCGCAGTGCGCTGTTCGACGTGCAAACTTCTGGGAGGTAACGGATGTGACAACTGTTACATCTGTGACGATTGTCACCAGTTGTCACCATGCGCAAGTTCTACGGTTATAATGCACCAGATCTTCTAGGGGTGATGCTGGCCTGTGATCTTTTGATCACAGTGCCCCGGCCATCACCTCGAAGATCTGGAGCCGAGATTAATGTATACGGCGATGTGCGCCTCCCCTGCTGTACTGGTGTATATGTACAGGGCATCCCCGCAGAGAGATCACCGACGTTCCGGAGCCTACACTATCTGCCCTTAAAAAGGGTGCGGTAAACGCACAATGTTTGACGTTCACCTCCCATCTAAGGTTTGGCCTGTAATGGTCTCCTCAAAACTCTGGCAGTCCCCACTTCCCATGTCTCTCGTATTCTCACTCATCAAGCACCACGTCGGGGACTGGAAAACCTTTTCCTTCAACCACCAGAAAACTCAACGGACATGGGTAGCCAGAGTGCCTCTTGACATTATTATCGAAATCGCCGAATGGCTGACCAGTGTGGAAGATGTTTTATCCTTGAGCTTGACTGTATGTTTCGCTTAACATCCGAATTCTAATGCCTGGTGTTGACGGCGTTTTTTACTGCAGTCGACGCGTATCTACGCCACGCTCTTGCCTGTCCTCTACACGTCAGTGGATCTAGGGTCCAGTAGAATGTGCAAGGTCACACTTGATGCGCTATTGGCTGGCAAACCTGACGTCGCGCGCTATATCCGCCGGCTTGTAGTACGCCCTAATCATGTCGACCGCCGTCGATCACAACTACCTCCCAAACACATCGACGAGAACTGGGTTGCTCAATCGATTGTGAAATTGGTAACCTCCGGACGTCTTTCGAAGCTCACCTCATTTTTCTGGGATGGCTCAGAAATGCCACAAGACGACATCATATGGTCTACATTGCGCACCTGGTAAAGCGTTTCTTTTCATACGAATTGACAACGCCTAATTGTAATGAATAGCTGTCCTGAGCTACGGACTGTCGGTACTAACGTTGGACCAAAGTCAATCAGTGTGGATAGCGAGGTACTTCATTCTATCAGTGAGGCATTCGAAGCAGCTAACGAAACGCCAGCTTTTCCGTTTCAATGACTTAACAGGGTTCTCCTTGACAGCGAAAACACTGCCAGACGAGTGGGGTAACTCTTATCCTCAGAAGATCTCGATATGTGGCGTCTTATGCGAATTTGTTAGATACATTCTTACCTCCACAGCCTGAACTGCCCGACCAGCTTTGGGATATGCTCATAGAACGAAGTCCACGGCTGGAGCAGCTGAGAATATCTGTACTATCGCAGCGTTCCAGGCGCGTCTGGGATACGCGTCGCGTGGTCCAGGGTCGCTGGCCGCTTCTGCGCGATTTAGAACTGGGGAATTGCTCCATGTCGGGAAGTGGTTCATCGAGGGCCCTCATGGAGGCACCTTTCATGCAATTTCTTGCGGCTCATCCAGCAATAGAGCGTCTCCAGATACCCTCCCTTTCCTCTTTCCCGCGTGCGATAGTTCTTCCACCTGGCGCCCTCCCCAATCTCCGAGAGTTTGCTGGGAATGCCGCACACGTCAAGGGACTTCCAAACCTTGCTCGTATCAAAACTCTATCTCTTGTGCACCAACCGCTGTCGGAGAAAATGTTGTCGCTCGTTTGCGGGACCCTCAAACACATGAAGTCGTTGACGTCGTTATCCATCTGGCTACATCTCGACGCACAGACCGACCACTATGCGGTGTTCCGCACGTTGTTTGATTCTTGCCGCGGTCTTTTACATCTCGAGCTTTCATGTTCAGATACGCCTTGGGACATCGTAAGTCTTCGAAACGACTGTTCTAGATCGAGTGAATTGACTAGACGTGATTACAGATCGAGTTTACCTCCGCTCTGCGAGGTTCCCGTGTACAACTCGCCACGCTCGATCTCACTCGCGTCGAGTGCGCCGCAAACGAGCCCGACCTCCTCAAAGTCGCCACCAAACTCTCCACCACGAATCCATCGCTGCGGAGAATGACGCTAAGCTACTCATTCACGACCTGGGTCTTCCTCGACAGCGTGGCGTATCAGCGGATTGGGGAATTTCTGGTGAAGGGGAAGAGCAAGCAGGGTCAACCTATCATTTTAGAGAAACATTCCAAGTCTGGTCGACGCTACCTTCAGCGACGTCCGCTTCCGTTCCAACTACCTAAATGGATCTAATGTACCTTATTCACTTATACATATATAACGACATACTTACTCGTACCAATGCACTTGCGTGGCCAATATCATTAGACTTGGTGAAACATCTCACGAACCGATTCTACTCGTTTCGGTTCGAGCGTTCGGTGAGGTTTGTTCACACAGATGTTTGCAAGTTTGGGTCAATTATTTATTGACTGGCTATACTCTCAGATCCACCAACCTCCGCCCGCGTTCACGTTCGATCTCGCTCTTGCTCCGCAGTCCAGTACCTTTGTGGGACTTTCGCCCTGGACCGCCGACCCCATCTCCCATACCCAACGGCGCATGTCCTGCTTGCAACAGACGCAGCGTCGCTTTCATGACCCCCATTCGATTCCGGCTGCCCCATACCTTGGCGCTAATGTCCTTGATACCAGCGGCCTTGAGTAGGCGGTGGATGTAAGGATTACACCGCAGCCCGAAACCGACCGGACGCGGTCTCAGGATGACTGTGGTCGCACCAAACTTAGTCCGCACCTCCGTCCAGATCGTGCGGTTCTCAAAGCGTTCTACCCAGTCCATGTTTCGCACGGCGTCACGGAAAGCTTTGGCTTTGGCCACCTCACCCTTCTCGTGCTTCCCGATTCCGAGACCAACCATACCCTTGCCGTCGCCGACCACAAGAACGTGCACGATTCGCGCTATCGTCCCTTTGCCGGTTTGTTGTTTGGCCATGTAGAAGTCGACGGGGAAGGTGATGAGTTGCTCTGCCTTTGACGCTGGGATGGGCAAGTTGACCCTCTCGTCGTTGTTCTGTTCCTCGATATCTTCGGTTTTCGTCGGCTCGTAGTCGGGGTTGTCGAAATCGAACGAGTCGGCGTGGAGGGCTTCGGTGAATATGGATTGGTGATTGCGGATAACGACCCGATTGTGGTAAGGGCTGTCTTTTGTGGGCGGGAGCTCTAGGACATCGCGCGAGTCCAGTAGCGGGTCGCGGGTCATGAGATCTGGCCACGGTTGCTCCTTGGCACGTCTCTCCGCCTCCTCTGAGAGTGGGGTCAACAGGATATTCTGTCATCAAACAACGCTCTCACCTATCTCCTCCTTCCTCTGCACTTCCGCCACTATCTCCTGAATCTCCGCTTTCTCTTTCTCCCTGTCTTCGGGCTTTTCATCGTCTGGTCGTGGAAGGAGACGTTTGAAGACGTTCAGTCGCCGAACATGAGGCAGCCGAGGCTCGGTGTGAAAGGATAGCTCGACGTCTTCGTATTTGGCGAAGATGTCGGCTATGGCGTTGAAGGTGGCCATATCCTCGTTGAATACCGGGATGATGATGCTTTCGAGAAGCCTAACCAGCTCCTCTCGGTCCTCGTATGTCATACGATGCTGAATGGCATATTCGACGTCGCGGTTGCGGAGGTGGCGGGTGAGCTCATCTACTGGGGTCTCCATGCTATAATAAAGGTTGTTGTCTGGAATAGAGCGTTATGAGATGAACAGTGTATAAAATGCATC
Organism: Favolaschia claudopus; assembly: GCA_037176885.1. NCBI lineage: Eukaryota > Fungi > Basidiomycota > Agaricomycetes > Agaricales > Mycenaceae > Favolaschia > Favolaschia claudopus. The sequence continues at coordinate 1,086,864 of JAWWNJ010000011.1, read as the reverse complement.
GAGTACCAAAGACGGGTTTGCTTGAGTCGTCTAGGGAAATAGGTGATGAACTAAGGTCGACTGAAGAGGAGGATTGCGATTCTGAAATGACCACGTCAGTTTCCTGGAATTAATTCGCGGATGACTTGTAGATACCTGGTGTATCTGGAACAGTGATTGCTTCCTGGTTGTCCAAGTACCACTCGACGGCCATGTTCAGAGTAGAGAGTGGGCCGTTGTATGTCGCAAGTTTGTTCTCGACTTGCTCCAACAGCAAGGGGTCCGTCGTGGACGACACGAGCCGTGTGAGCCTCTGCGCAACGTCGTCCATCGAACCATTCGTGACATCTAAACGGTTGAGCCTGTACTTGAAGAGCGGGTCGATTCCACTGGGTTCAAGCGCTTCACGGTAGGAGTCGGCTAGATTTTCTAGTGTCTCCTGGTATTCCGCATTCGGCATTGTCTCTTCCATCTGAGCGAGCGCAGCCAACATATCGTCGTATTTGTCGGAGAGTGGGGACGTGTCCTCCTGCTGTTCGGGTTCGGCCAGAGCTCCATTCTGCTCTAATTGTCGGACGGTTTGAGCGAATTGCTCGAACGAAAGTGGGGCTTGTCGCGGGTCGCTAGCGTGTATAGACGCGATGTACTCGTCGTAAAGAGACTCTAGAGTTTCCCTGCGGCTAGGGCCAGAATTTCGGGAGGCATAGCGGCGGTTCTGGGGTACCCTGAATGTGCGGGGAAAGGCGTAGAGATTTGGCCGGCGTCTTGAGACTGCGAGGCGGACCAGTCGATTCATGGATTCATGCGTCCAAAATTTTGTGTGACTGTGACAACGGCTGTCACGCCAGCTCTTTCTTCTGTCCCACGACGATAACGCTGTCGACGAGCAACTATTTATGCCACCGCCTATTTATGTGCTCCTCTCTATTTATGCTCTCCTCAATGATATGCACCAAGATAACACGCAAAAAATCCTGACTTTTGAGGCTCTCGAACTTCGCGAAGAACGAATGCACTCGTACCAATTCTCACGCAGCACTGACGACTGAATCTACTACGGGGAACATACGGATCTGTTGAATCCGACAGACTTGGGGCTTCGCGCTCGATAACCCAGATTAGTTTGGCCTAATTTTCCGTACTTCCGAGCTTCCATCCATTACGCTCGCAGCGGACTTGAGCACTAGGTACAACTTTCTCCTTATGGGGCCTGGGTGGGAGATTTTCCCTTCCAATCGCGTGCGTAGCGATAGATAACGGACGAGTCGACAACTGTCCTCAACTCTGTCATGCCTGTTAAATGCAGCAACGAAACCACGCAATGCACCGACATTTCCTCCGCAAGCACTATCGAGACCTGTGATGGAGCTGTCCTGCCGCCTCCGCCTCAAAGTAATGCGCCCTCCGAAACGCTCGAAATCGACCGAGGGACACCAGACGCTCACGTATCCAGAGACTCGCGCATGATTCGTCTGACCGGCGTACATCCCTTCAATGCAGAGGCGCCTTTAACAGAACTATTCCGCGAAGGCTTCCTCACAACTCCCGAACTGTTCTTCGTCCGCAACCACGGCGTCGTGCCGGAAGTCCACGACGAAAACGTACTGGATTGGGAATTTACAGTCGACGGGTAATCATGTCTTTCCTTCGATGCATCGGGGTTCTTAGGCGGTCGCAGAATGGTGGAAACACCGTTGAAGATAACGCTGCAAAAACTTGTGGCGGAATATGAACAGCAGACGTATCCAGTCACTTTGGTTTGCGCGGGAAATCGGAGAAAGGAGCAGAACATGGTACGCAAGTCGAAGGGATTCTCCTGGGGCCCTGCAGGGGTATCTACTGCGTTATTCACTGGCGTGGTCATGTCAGATGTTGTGCGCCGGGCAAAACCTCGTAAAGGGGCAAAATTTGTTTACATGGAAGGCGCGGACAAGCTAGTAAGTGCACCTTGCACCGTCCTGGACGAATGACTGAGCGCGTAACATTGCAGCCAAACGGACATTACGGAACATGCGTCAAGTTGAGCTGGGTCCTGGACCCAAACCGAGGAATAATGCTTGCGTACAAAATGAACGGCGAAATGCTGAGGCCGGACCACGGGAAACCTTTGCGAGTGGTCATTCCAGGGCAGATCGGCGGTAGAAGCGTCAAGTGGCTGAAAAAACTCACCATCACAGACCAACCGAGCGACAACTGGTATCACATCTACGACAACAGGGTTTTGCCGACTATGATCAGCCCAGAGGTTGCCGCAGAAGGTTCTAAATGGTGGACAGATGAACGTTACGCCATTCATGATCTCAGCCCAAACTCGGCTATTGCATCCCCTGCGCACGGAGAAAGGCTGCGCCTCCTTGAGGGCGGGGATGTATACACAGCGAGAGGGTATGCATATGGCGGAGGTGGCAGAAGAATAACCCGCGTGGAGGTCAGCCTTGACCAGGGCCGTACGTGGAGGTTGGCGCGGATACAATATGTGGAGGACGAGTATCGCAAAGCGGATCGAATACTTTACGGCGGCAAGCTGGACTTCCAATGGCGGGATACTTCGTTCTGCTGGTGTTTCTGGACGCTTGATATCCCAGTCCAAGAGATGTCGGAAGCGAAAGACATTCTCGTCCGGTGCATGGATGAGGGCATGTGCGTTCAGCCTCGAGACGTGTATTGGTCGGTCTTGGGCATGATGCATAATGCGTGGTTCAGGGTGGCTATCATGAGAGAAGCCGATGAACTCCGGTTTGAACATCCCACCCAGCCAGCACTAATCCCCGGAGGGTGGATGGAGCGAGTAAAAGCTGCTGGAGGGGATTTGACAAATGGATTCTGGGGTGAACAGATTTCTGGCCTAGATGCTGTTCGGCCAGCGAAACCGGTTCACGATGTATACATGAAGAAGGAAGGGCTGCACAAGCATATCACGTTCGCCGAATTGCGCGAGCATGCAGTGGGGAAGAACCTCTGGTTTGTGGTGAACAGCGAAGTGTACGATGCGACAGAATATTTGAATGAGCACCCCGGGGGAATACAGAGTATCGCCAGTGCTGCTGCCACGGATGCCACAGATGAATTCATGTCAATCCGTGCGTTTCTTTCCAATCGTTGCTGCTTTCGAAGCTGACCCAAGCGCAGACTCGGAGACCGCGAAAGCCATGATGCGCCGGTACCACATCGGAACCCTGGACGACACGGCGAAGAAGGAGCTGTCTCTGGATTGCCAGGACGAAGAGGCCAACAACCCAACGGTATTCCTACAACCAAGATCTTGGTCCTCCGTCAAACTGCATGCGCGTAAGAGTGTCTCCCGAGACACGCGAATCTTCACTTTCAAACTGCAACACGAAGATCAAATCCTAGGCCTGCGTACAGGGCAGCACATCATGGTTCGCCTACGGGATCCTGCAACACGAGAGGCCATCGTGCGCTGCTTCACCCCGATTTCCGAGATAGACAAGAAAGGTGAAGTCGAGTTGTTGATCAAGGTTTATTCCCCGCGCAAGGATTATCGAGGAGGGGCAATGTCCATGGCTATCGATTCCCTCCCGATAGGCCATGAGGTTGAGTTCAAGGGACCGATAGGGAAATTCGAGTATCATGGTCGGGGGGAGTATTCCGCGGGATCTGGAGGAAGGAAGAAGACGGAGAGGTTTTTGATGATATGTGGCGGCAGCGGTGTAACGCCCATATACCAGGTTTTCCGAGCAGTCATGCGAGACGAACAGGATGCTACGAGCTGCACCGTGTTAGATTCGAATACGACGGAAGAAGATATCTTGTGCAGGGAACATCTGGATGAGCTCGTTCGGGAGGGAGGTGGGAGGGGAGAGGTGATTTATACACTGACGAAGGGCGATGAGAAGTGGGACGGGCTGAGAGGGCGGATCGATAGAGAGATGATCCAGCGGTATTGTCCAGGTTCGGCGGGGACGGTGGTCTTGTTGTCTGGACCGGAGGAGATGGAGAAGGATATGCGGAGGTTTCTTGAGGAGAGTGGATGGCAAGCGGAACAAATTGTGGTTTTCTAGCAAGTCTCGTTAGTATCTGGATAGCAATCGATGGCCGAAGCGCTGGGTAGAGTATGAACTGTGAAGATACCCAGAAATTTGATTCTCGGGCGGACCTATCAGACAACTAAGTCTCTCTGTCCCTTCAACGCGCCTCGACGCGCTAATTAAGACGCGTTATTTGGCCGTTGTTGGGTCCCCGTGATCATCACAGGTTTGTTCCGCTCGGCGATGTCGTCTTTCTCTCTGGATGAAGAAGTGCGACTGCCATACACCACGAACGCCGACAGAGAGAACCTTGCAACGCTCTTCGGAATCATCGTCGCCTTAGACTACCTCGAGCGCGCCTATGTCCGGGACTCTATCACTTCCGCAGAGTGCGTCCTGGTCCTTGGTATACTTCTCAAAGCTAAGGCGTGCCGAAGAGATATTCCCCAGCATGTACGCGACTGTTATCGCAATACAAGACAATGCTAAAGCTTGTCGCGGATGATGTGCCTTCTATTGAGCAATTTATGTCGCGTTACCGCGTTGGTTTTCTACGCCGATATCTGGATGTCGATGCTGATCTGGGCTAGATGGAACATCCTGCGGCGCTGCATCGACTGAAGGTCGGAGTTCCCGCAACCGTTGAGCATTCCAGTGAGGCTGGCCCAGAGACAGGGAAATGGGTTGCAGAAACGACCCAGGTACAGCCGCACGCAGAAATCGCTGTAACTGTTTCTCATCCACTTTCAGGGTTTCATCACATTCATGGATGCCCTCAAATTGCGCATGCGTGCCAAAGACCAGCTGCATCCCATCCTGCAAGACCTTGTTACGGGGTACGCTCGATTTAAAGGCAGCAAGGATTGGGAGGGTCGCAGTCGCATGGTTTCCTGGTATGTTCACCTTTGAGTCTTAGTCCTCAGTTCTCAGTTCTCTTGATATAGGTTAATCACACTCAACGGCATGTCAGCAGCAGAGGAAATCACGGAAGAACAATCTCGACAAGTACGCTCACTGCAATCGTCCCAGCCTTACATTGATTTCTCTTCAGCTGTTATTCGACGTCGACCACGCATACGCGGAGTTCTTCAGGAGTCTGAGCGGCGGCAAGGACGACGCCTCATGACAAGTAGGCATACTGATATCATGTATTAACTCTTGTACAGATTACATATCCAACCCACAGATTATCCACCCTAAGAAATAGATTATAAGATAGTAGCGTAGAGTGTCTGGATCATGGTCCCGGCCGCTCAGACGCTACATCACAACGCATTTCTCGTCTGGATCTATGCCCATCTCCTCAAGTTGCTCCTTCGTCGCCTCCTTCTCGTTTTGGCTGAGTTTGAGGCTGGATTCCTCGGGGAACCAATCGCGCATGAAATTGAGCAATGCCCAGTCCACATTCGCTGTGGGCATAGCAGTGAATACCGGTACAACGAGTAAGCAAGTGACGACACACATCTATCGGCGACAAGAACACAAGGTGACCGACACATTGGGCAGTGAGCGCTGCCGCGTTTCTGCATTTTTACGAGGCAGCGAACGCAAAATAGGTGTCCGCAGGCGAGACGAATGGGCTTGAACGCGATGCTTGTACAGATGAGACAGGTATAATCATCGATAGAAGGGATAATAGGGAGGAGGGTGGTGCCTAGCTCTTGCACCATGATTCTGGGAAGAGATGCATTCGTGTCGATTGGTATGAGGTCAAGAGGTGTGGTGTTGCTGGCGTCTGTCGAAGGCAATGCCGTCCGCTTCGTATGCTTCTTGAGAATCTTGCGCGTCGCCTCCGCGTTTGCAAGTTCGAACTACATCACGGAGAATGAGCTGGATTTTGAAATACGATAGTTAGTGAAAACTGACCTTCTTGACATTCAAGATGAAGAGATTCAGCTGCAGAAAGGATTCCAGGGCCTTGCGGCTCTGTGCTAGCCTGAGCTTGCGCCCGTCGCCGAGCCCCCGCGTAGTCACACGCTCAGCAAACATCTTCAGCCTCGTCTCAGCATCCTCGACCGAACGCTCGCCACGATGTCGCTCGCTGACGTTCTCAAAGATTTCAGACTCGACGTATAATTGGAATATTTCCCGCCACGAATATAGATCACTCTAACAGTGAATCCGAAAAGTCAGTATTACGCACGATGACGGATATGATTATGGAGAACGGACCTTGCCTGAAGCCGCATCTACCCGTACCCCACCCGCATCCGACCTCAGCGCAGAAAACGCTCTGAAACCATGCGACGTCGATGAGACGGGTCGCGCGGAATCCGAGACCATTTTCGTGATCTCAGCAAGCGTCGTTACAAACTGAGCGTGTATTTGTCGAAGATGCTCGGTGAGACCGTGTAGAGCCGTCAAGAGCAGCTCGAAAAATGCCGTATCGGAAACCAGAGGAATCACCACTTCGACCTTGCCATGATGACCCATGGTGTCCGATTCAGGATTAGAAGCAGCTGCCGACGAATCTGGGGAAAGAGTATGTTGCTGCAGAGACCATAGGAGGGACACTTGAGAAGAAGGCAGCTCTGATTCGGTTTCATCTTCCTCTACCTCTACTATATGGCTTGAAGTCGGGGGCGATGGGGCATTGGGAGGATCAACCCATAGACGCAGGCGTGGCTCGATATGACCCGAAGCATGGTTGAATTCATATTCCACACGCGTACAAGTTTCTTTGCCCTTTCCCTTGCCCGAAGCACCCAACAAGTCTTGTAATACAGCAGGTCCGAGCCCCAAGGAAGCTAATTCAGTGACGAGTTGGTTAATTAGCTTTTTCAGCTGCGAATCGGGTGAGGAATGTACAAATTGGGTGGGGATAGGGTCCATACCTGACGGTAGTTGACTGCGTTTTCGCTAAGCTCTGGCGGTAGCTCCTGGAGCAGCTGAGAGTAGGTTTTGGAGAAGTGCATCGTCGATCATGACAGTTGCACTGCATGCGGCAGCAGTCCAGGTTTCTAATAGCGCCGAAAAGCCGACGGCGCTTACATGAGATGCTTTACGCCTCTGCGTCAAGGTCGAGCTGCGGAATGGGGAGAGATCCAATCTTCTCGGGACGTCTTGGACTACAATACTGCACAGAGGGTATCGTATCGAGGTTGCAACAAAGAAATACATACACGCTAAAATGCATTACGCCCAAAATTCACGGTCTCACTCTCTAACCAGATGCAGTCGGGTCTTACCAACCAATGTTCACTCTTCCCCCTCCTCCTCCCCCTCCTCATCCAACTCCGCAATCGATCCCGCTCTTGGCCTCCCTAACGGATGCCCATACTCCTCCACCGCATCCAAATCCTTCTCCAAATCGCATTCCTCCACCACCTCCCCACCCTCCCCAGGAGCAAACTGCCCCCTGGTCACACCACGTAAATACGCCACCTCCCGTCGCAGACGCGCAATTTCGTCGTCTCGTCTGTCGACGCGCGAAACAAGCTGCCGGATGTAGTCGTTCCCGCACATCAGCAGCTGTAGCTTGCTCACGCCTTTATTTGGACCTTCCCCGCCAGCTTTCGGCGGCCCTCGGGGCGGGAGCGCGCCGGGGAGAATAGGTTCGTCCGTGATATCCGACGGTAAAGGCAGAGGCGGGAGCAGACCACGCAGATCGTCAAACGTCGTCTTCAGCGAATCTCTACGCTTCTGTTCCGCCGCCTTATGCGACGTCTTGCGTATCGCGACCGGTGGGTTCCCATGTCGCGACGACGATGCAGCAGCGCCTGGAAGAATAGCTTTCAAACCGGGGGATTGCGTCGCCGGAGACTTTTTCGCCTTTGCGGCCGCGCCGCCGCTGCCGCCAAGGGCGCTGGTAATTCCGAGGCGCCCGAGATTCATGATACTAGCGGGTGTGACGGGCGTGAGGTGCGGGCGCACGCCGGGAGAAGCGACGGAGGCATGTGTGAAGGGCGTAGGGGTGGTGTTGGCACTGTCGAGTGGCGGGGCTGGTGGCGGCATTGACAAGTCGACTGGAGACGGGGTATCTCCCGGGACGCTTATGCTGTCTTTTCGCGAACGCGTCGAGCGCATCAATGGTGTCGAGTTGGCGGATTTTGTGCCGCGTGTACTGGGCGTCTTTTTCGGGATGGGGACGGTGGCACGGATGGCGGGACTCTGCTTTTTGCGAGACGGCCGCTCGGTGGTGTCGTCGTCGCTCGAAGAAGCGGCGCCTCGTTTCGAGCCGGCACGCGTCGAGGAAGAGGGGTTGGTGTTGGAATGAGGTTGTTGGCGCACGGGCTGCTGATGCGCGCCGAGCCATGGGCTCGTTAGCGGTGAGATATCAAAATCAAGGTCTGGCTGCGTGCTGGTCTGGCGGAAAGCAATATGGGCGGGCGCAGAAGTGGACCCGCGAGGAGCATATTGTTGTTGATGTGAGGTCGGAGGGTAGCTATCGTTATAGTCAAGAATCATGGGAGAGACATATTCGACATTGGGTTGGGCACGCAGTTCGGTCGAGTTGCCTGTTTGTACGTCAGAGAACCATATTGGAGCATGGGAAGAAGCTGGAGCCAACCTGGTGTTGGCAAGCCGTGGAATGAGGCCACCCTTTCCGCAGCGCGAGCGTCAGAGTCGAGGGGCAGGGGTGTAGGCTGTCCGCCTGAAATTAGGGCAATCTATGAAAGAATGTGAGCCAGAACGGGCTCGAATGAAGACCTAGCGAGTTTGAAGTTACCTGCTGCTGGAAGATCTGGTTTTGTAGCTGCTGGAGCTGTTGGAGCTGAGTGAGCTTGTATTGCTGCTCCAAAAGCAGGCTAGGGTTAACGTTGACATTGTAGGATGCTGCTGCGGCGGTCTGCTCATTGATGAGGTTACCGATGGTGCCCAGAAGCTCCAAGTTGTTCACGTTTAGACTATTAGCTAGGTTGAGGTTGACTGGGTTGGAATTGGACGGCCCTGGCTGATGAAACTGGAAGTCTTGGGACGAGTTCTGCATGTGGTCGATGCCGAGGTCCTGGGGGAAGAAGGAAGACATAAGGTGCTGGTCTTGAGCTGCTTGCTGGCCGTCCATAGCCCTGCTCGTTGTCTGGAGCTCGTCGAGGGGGGCAGCGAGGGCAAAAAGAGGTGGTGGATTTCCACAAGGATGTTCGGCCCGAAAAATGCCGATGTTCGTCTGAATCAAAGGCTTGTCTTTTTCATTCTCCATCACACATCCATCGCGATTCTCTGTCTAGTCCTTGTTTACCGTCCATCCTCTTCAACGCTGCCCATACGCCTTGCTTCCACCAGTTTCTCTACCTGGAACGAGGCTGAACGGCGAACCCCAGACTTTCCGTAAACCCGATGTGATATATTAATAAGCCCTTTCTCGACATTGTAGCCTCCGGAGTCGGTCCGAATTGCCCACGAGAGGTCAAATCGTTAGCCTGTAATTTGAACGTCCTCTGTTGCTACACTTCCTCGAAAGATGCGCTGCGGTCGACCCTAATACGTGGAGCAAGTTTTGCCATTACCTCCGAACATCGTCCGATCCCTTACCTTGAACAACATGTCGGTTTGAAAACGCGGATTGGGGTTGGCAAAGCATCGAATTGAATCTCTCGCTTTCCAAGCCTGAAAGAAAGCTTCTGCGGCCGCTACGTTTCTACTCGCTCGACCGCCTGAGGGTGCCGCAATCCTGGGGCTCCTGGCATGACCCTCCTTATGCCTGTGTCACCGCGTTTCTTGCGTCTCGAAGTCTGCGAGCTGCACACCTTACACCTGTTCAGAATTCGCAGTTGCCGAACATTCGCCTTTTAGCAGCAAGTCACGGTCGCCGTTATTTTTCTGCTTCGCCACTATACTTCTGCATCTCTCTGTTCGCGGAGAATGGAAACAAATCCGAATGGTTGCGCTCGAAGCAAAGATTCAAATTTGAGGAGTGGTTAGTGGATTGAAGGCGGGACCCCGTTTGCCCTGGCAATCTACATAATCCTCTGATGTCGGTATCGAACTCCGAAACATTCTACGCCGTGGTACATAAATGGCAATGAAACGGTGTAGCTTGAACCAACTACCTGTATATCAGTTACATATCCGAGCCTTTCGATCCCGAAATTGGTGTGAATCCCACAAAACCACCAATTATGCTGATGATGCCATCACCAAATTGCATCAAACCGTGGCTGTGCAGACGCGTCTTGTCCTCAACTCACAAAAGCGCGTCAAATGGTCTCCGACCCATCTCATACCGTGTCAAACAAAAGGAAAAGATCAGACACGGAGGATGACGCGGAACGCGAACGAACCTCGTCCCTCATTCGTCGTTCAATCGCCCTAGTCACAGCTATCCCAGAAATTCCTACCGCGTCGCTGCATCCTGTCTTGAACACATTGACCGAAGCATGCGGCTCTGCCTTGCTTGACGAAGCTCGGAACTCGAAGAGTGTTACCGAGGAAGAAGATTGGGACTGGGAGTTCTCACCTGAACAAATCGCGCGATTGAGTGAAGAGGAGTTGAGGATATGGAAGGATTTACTGCCTTGTCGGAATGCACTCGCTATTACTGTGAGTCCGAGTTGTCTCTCTTGTCCTCTACGCAAGCTTTGCAACTTCGTGCGCAAGGGTATAAAATTACACCCGCTAAATTGGAAGATGCCTGTGCTTGACCTCAGGCAGTGGCAAGCACATATTCCGGGGCGAAAAGGCGTACGTGGGTTTCGCCGGTACATGACTCGATTCAGTGTGACTAAACCAAGCCGTGCAGACGCCCTGGGAGGGGGGTGTCTATTCCCTCGACGTGACATTTCCACACGATCTCCCAGAGGGAATACCGAAGTGTACTGATCAAGAATTGAACTCATTGGGTTTGCGCTGACTAAAGGCTTTTCAGGTCGATTTTTTCGGCCCTTGTTACACCCAAACGTGTATGTGAGCGGAACATGGGGATTCATCTTTCTCCCCGAGGTCACACTGTCCTCCGGCAAAAATTCTACTGAGGTTTGGTTGAAAACAAAGCAGGAGGATCCGGTGCGCTTCGCAAATGCAAGTATTGTGCATGTGAAGTTTCTGTTTGATGTTGACCACTACCTCTAGATGCTACGTAGTATTCGAAAGATCATGCATGAACCGATCATAGACAATCCAGCTCAAGCGGAGGGGTATTCACTTCTCAAGCACGCATCTTTCTGTGACCTTCGAATCGTAGCTGACGTGCCATTTTTCAGAGACGATCCTGAAGGATATGAGTGCGTTTCATTCAACTTATCCTATCCTCCGACTGAAGAAATTGACTTCCGGATTTACAGAGAAAAAATAAGAGAACAAGCGAAAGCTTGGACGCCCGATCCGAATACAGGTCTCGCTGGGAGGCCGATCTTGAAGACCTCAAAGTACTTCTACAATTCAAGTTAATATAACACTCGATGAGCACGCATACATACAAGCCCAATTTTCGTGGCGCTGGTTTCAGACTTTCAGTGTTCACCCATCCCAACAGTGCCAACACTGGCCGACCGGGAAGAATATTTAGTACTTCTGTGATACTTGGCGGCGTCTGCCCGTACATTTGATATTATCTTGAAGAGTGTTAACCGATTTCGTGCTTGAGTCACTGTTTTTGGAGTGTTCTATTTCTGGTGTCGAATGCTGCCATCACCGTCGTGGCTGTGTAAACGCGTCTTGACGCGAACGTTCACGGCCAGACTGGTGCTAAAGCGCGTCAAATGGCCTCAGACCCCTTTCTCGCCGCGTCAAACAAAAGGAAAAGATTAGACGCCGAAGATGACGCGGAACGCGAACGAACTTCGTCTCTAATCCGGCGTGCGATTGCACTCGTCGCCGCCAACCCAGAAATCCCAGCCACGTCGCTGCAACCTGTCTTGGGTATTTTGGCCGAGGCGCATGGCTCTGCTTTATTCGACGAAGCTTCAAACCTGAGGAGCGCTGATCAGGCGGAAGAATGGAACTGGGAGCTCTCGAAGGAGCAAATTTCGCGCTTGAGTGAAGAGGAGTTGACGATATGGAAGGACGTGCTGCCATGTCGGGTAGCACTTGCTCATACCGTGAGTCACTGGCAGTCGCCGTTTCTATCCATTCAGACCTCTGATGCTGGTCTCAAGGGCATCAAAATCCATCCAGTTAACTGGAAGATGCCAGTGCTTGACTTGAGGCAGTGGCAAGTACACATCCCGGGACGTCAAGGCGTACGTCTTTTTTCGGAGATCGTATTAGTTGGAGACTGACTTGGAGTTGAATTGTACAGACATCCTGGGAAGGAGGGGTATATTCTCTCGACGTGATATTCCCTCCCGGTCTTTCGGAGGACCTTCCGAGATGTATTTCGGATCCATCCAAACCTATAGAGCTTGCCCTAATGATTGTTTGAGGTCGGTTTCTGGCGCCGTTGTTGCATCCAAACACATATCCGAGCGGAACATGGGGATACCTTCCTTTCCCAGAAATCAGCACTTCGGATTCACCTCGTACCTCTGGTGCGTGGGCCAAGAGCAGGCCAGAAGATCCTGCCCGCTTTGCGAAAGTAAGCTTTGGATTGATTGTCTCGAAACTGCACTCACTTTCTCCTTCAGCTTCTATGCAGTATCAAAAACCTTTTGCATGAACCTGTTCACCTTGCTTTAGCTAGGTCCCCCACCGTGGATTAGTCGGGCGATTTTAAGTCTGCCATCTGCTGATCGAATACAACTACAAACAAAGATAAGATGGTGGCAGTGCACAGACCAGGGCTGAAAGTGGGTCAAACTCTGCCATCTGTTGATTCAAAACAAGAGCAAATCTCGGTATCGCCCGACTTGTAAGCACGACCAGATAAGATGGTGGCTGTGAAAAAGGAGTGTGCTTGGAGGTGGGTTCAACCCTGCCATCTGCAAAATCAAAATATTGCCAAACTGCGGGCAACTCCGGGTTCAGGGGCATGAAGGCCGCTTTCAGAAATTCAGATTAATCAAGTTGACGTTGCTTGGGCCGTTTTCCAGTAGAAAGTTGGGTTCATTTGCAGATACCACATGTGCCCAATGCGAGCTGGTCAACGCGCGCAGCGCGTTGACCGAGCGAGTTTTGGGGTGAATTTTGTCTCGGAAACTTCGGCTCAAAGCAAGGTGGTAAGGCTGATACACAGCCACCTGGTTTAGACAAGCCATCTCAATCGGATGCGTATACACTTCTTAAGTCCGTTATCGCTGTGTCTCTGAAGATTCGCAACCATACTTATGATTATCTACAGAAACGATCCAAAGAGATACGAGTGCGCATTGTCATCCATGCTCACTCCCATTCGAAGCTTAGTTTGAAACCCACAGGGAAAAAGTGAAGGAGCAGGCGATTGCCTGGACGCCGTGTCCACGTACAGGTCTCGCAGGGCGACCGATCTTGCAAACTCTGAAGCCATAAATGTGATAGGCATGCCATTTTTTTGGCGTTACATATCCCCATTTATGGACAAAGCATGGCCTACGCTTTCGAATCCATTTGCTATAATCGTTGTTACAAGTCCTTCCTAACTGAGCGAACGAAAATGCGCTTTGACCTCACGTGACACGGCCTCCCACCTCGACGATTGATACTTCTCATATCGGGACTCGTCGCCTTCTATCACAAGCACTCGAAGTATTATGCTTCATCTTGCTCATGACACTGGTCCCTACATTGTGATTTTTTCCCACTTATTTGGCAGCACCGTCGGTATATTTGCTTGAGCTTGATGTGTTTACCATCGTCTTCGAAGTCTCACCTCCTTTGCCTTCAATGCACCACGCACAATACAGACCGCAGCCCTTCGTATACGGCCAAAAGAGACAACTTCTTGGCAATCCCGCGCGCTTTGTACAACCTGCATGGCGGAACGTACCGGGGCCTTCAACAGGCGCATTTTCCGCTCCAAATGGTCAAATGCGGGGAAGGCAGGCAACAACTGAGCCGGGGAGTAAGATATTCTTGAGTAGGCTACCTATGGATGTTGGGGAGACCGAGGTTGAGGTACTATCTCTTTGTCCTTTATGTGCACATGAAACGCATTCTTCCTTTCGACGTGCGCACTAATTACTTATAACATTGGTGGTGTAGGAGCTGTTTAAGAAGACGATTGGGCCGTTGAGGGAGTCTTTCCTGATATACAACTCTCAGGGAAAGTCGAAAGGGATGGCGGTGGTGGTGTTCCAGCGGCCTGGCGACGCAGCAATCGCGCGTCAGAAGTTCGATGGCAAGATTGTCGATGGACGTGAGTTTCTACGCGTTTTGACGTGTACAGCGGTGAGAGAGCTGAACTCCTTCGTCAATTAGGACGTCCCATCAAGATTGAGGTCATAGAGGCTGGCGCGTCCGTTCCACAAGGACCTCCGACGCTCTTCGATCGCTTGCAAACGAAGCCTGCACCGGTAGCTGGACCTTCGAAGGTAGCAACAACTGTCGTCGGCGGCCACGCTCCTATGTCCCTGCGATTCGCAACATCGTATGCCACTACTTCTCGGGTTTCTTTCTGGCATGTAATCCTCGATCACAGACTACCACATAAACTCCCCGGACAAAATTATGTTGCACCCCCGCGGCCAGCTACGCCTTATAAATCAAACTTCCCTGCCCCCGTTGTCCCTCGGAAATTCCGCACCAAAAAGGGACCCAAACGGTTGAAGAAGCAGTGGGAGTCAAGGTCGAAGGAACAGCTTGACAAAGACATGGAAGATTATCGAGCATCTGCCCAGGACGCGATAGCCTGAGTTTTGGTTCTCTCCGTTGCACTGTATTCGTATCATATCATCGTTCCGGTCTTTCTGAGCAATCTTTCTGTGGGTAAATTCGACATAATACACTATCAATATACGCATACGCATATTATCATGGGTGCCATTGGAGTCGATCACCAACCATTCCAATTTGGTTGCTGTGGGGGAGGATTGTATGGAATGTAGGGCATGTTGGGATAACCCGGCAGCGTCTCCGTCATGGCCCCGGCGGGATTGCCAATCCACCTTCCATCGCTTGTCCAATTATTGCTATTGTGTCCATCCCGGTCACTGCCGTATTGATTGTTGTTGTTGCTCTGGTTGTTCCACTGGTTATTATTGCCCTGCAGTTGGCTAGGGCCAATTATGCCGTTTCGCCACTCGTATGGCACCGTGCCATTCACCAATCCGTCAATGATTCTGAAAACTTGAATTAGCACCGTTTTTCATTTTGATTCGAATAAATGGGCGACTGACTTCTTGATAAACTGTTTGTTTACCGTGCTCGACAGCTTCTGAACTCCCCACTGGGCAAATGCCTGGAGAATGGGGTAAGTGAGTGCCTCAATGGCCGCCTCCGCTTGCTGTTGGAAGAACCGCGCGAGCTGGCTGCTGGTGCCGGCGGCGAGCATGCTGGTCACGGTCTCTATGATGTATTTGCCCAGGGTAGCTTCCTCGAATTCCTGGCGAAGAACTGGATCTCCGATGAGATTGCTGCCGGCCCATTGCTCCAGCATCATTTTCAGAGGGGTGGAAACACCAGCGACGAGAGCAGCACCAATGGGTCCCCCCAGGTACGCCCCGACGCTTGTGAGGACGGCGACTGCAGTTGAACCAGACGCATGGATCATAGCACGTCTGAACCGATCCTGGATGAGAATCAGATGAGTTCAGAACTTTGGGAGTTGAGCAATGAAGTAGTACAGACTTCGTCTCCAGAAATCTTCCGAATGATCGCGGTGACGAACCCAACGTAGGGCAGCCCCTCAAGCAGCTGCGCAACCCAACCATCTGCGCCCCAGAATCCGTCGCTGAAGACAGATTAGACAACAGTAACTCAGATCAATGCAAAGAACCGACTTGTGCACGAAGCCAAATTGACCTCCCTGGTTCACGATGCATACAGCAAGATTGACTTCCGCCTGGTTATATCCGTAATTGTAACCTCGCAGCTGAGCACGCAACATGACCTTCCCTCGCTCGTTCTGCGTAGAGAGAGTGATGTTCTGCGCTGTGTATCCAAAATTCCGGTCCCCAGAAACGAAGGAGCCATTTTGATTTCCGTAGAAATTGTTCAAATCGATTTGTGAATAGTGTAGTTTCTGATCGGAACCCAGACAGAAACCACAGAGCGTGGTGCCTTCTAAGAAGAGGGCGGAGGCCGACGTCGTGATACGCTGGCCGCTGCACGGTGTGAGCATGTAGATACTGAGAGCAAATGTAAACTTACGGACTACTGCCGCCAAAGATGTCATTCATTGTCCCAGGATAGCCGTTGTTATAACCGTTGTTGTAGCCATTTCCTTCACCACAGTACTTGTCGACATCGAAGTTTGACTCGTTGGTATCAACCGTGATAGAGCGGCCGCCAGTATAGACGGTGAAAGACATGATCGCAAGGGTTCAGAGTTGAAATGGAGGTTTGAGAAGAATCTTGGAGGTTTAAGTCCTTTATCCGATACAGAGCACGAGTCATACAGATTTTGAAGGTCATTAAGGTCATAAGCCTGGCACTTTGCGCATGCAAAAGCCCAAGTCATGGCGCGAAGGAGTGTGAACGACTTGTCAATTTTTTGACAGAATGCACGACATGTCATCTTGTGTTTTCACTATCTGATTGGTTTCTGGTTGGTCGTTAGCACCAATATTCCTGTCAATATGTCAGCGAAACACAGTCGCGTGCTGCGGAGAACACTGGAGAACAGCCAGCATGCAGATAGGTTTGCTTGAACCACTCGCGAGCTTGATCCTGAGGTACGGTACCTCCGTTTGGCCGCGTCCAAGGTGTGAAGGCTGAGCGGTATGACGCGGTATTGAATAAGCGAAAGAGAGAGAACACATTAGAGGATCGAGTTTGCTTGCACGAATTCCCTTTCGTGGGTTTTCAGAGTCGCAATCTGAGGAGCAGATGGACACAAGGCGACACAAGTATGATATATGATACCCTGCTTGGTGGAAGAGGTTGAGGGCCTCACTTGAGGCAGATACTCGATAACAGCCCAATAGACATTTCGACCATATAGGCACCGAGATTCTGCAGCAAGACCACAATTCCACGAAGACCATGATAGTTCATGAAAGCCACTGTCGGCGTCCCGGACCCGAATGTCCGACGTGCTCGATGCATCATGCCGAAGACGCGTCGATCCCAACTTTCCTTTTGCGGCCATGGCCTCTACCGAACCTCCAACCAAAGGTCCCAAGAAACGCAGTAGGTCCCTCCTCGCGACTTTGAGACCTTGAATGAAGCCTTCTAGGACTGCGCGGATCATGCGATGACTGTCGGAAACACAAAGGTCAGGGAACTTGAAGAGTAGCGAAGGAAGAGAAATAGAGAAGCTGAATACCCCTCAGTTCGATGTACATGAGATGTGTTGTGGGGCAAATCTTGCGCTGAAACAGAACATATAGGCGACAGCAGCATAATGCCTGACGGAATTTGCACAAATTGCAAAAGGCAAGTCACCCAAATTGACCGTGATATTTGTTTCCCGTTTGTTAAGTTAATCTTGCAACAGTTTCAACTCTGAATGTACACACAATATGTTCCGGACGACAGTGAGCTTCTTACATGATTTTCATTGCTCAAAGCCAACTACAGCTTGACAGGGAGGCACTGGTAAACGACGGTGAGCCAGATCTTGTTCTGTACGGTGTACGCCTCTCTCAAGGTGTTGTATCCAGAGTTCGAAACCAGCACACTCTATTCTCCGACGAAAAGGTGAGCAATCAAAACGACCAGCGAATTGTGTCTTGAGCAGGTCGGCAGACTCCCCAGAAACAGCCAAGTCCAAAACCCAAGGACATCGTCGATGGCCTGTTGCGGCAAACATACCTGCCGCCCCCAGATCGCGAACCGCTCGTTCAATTGCTCTTCGAGATATCCCGCTATGCCAGAACTCTGGAGCAAAAGTTGAATGGAAGTCGGACAACTCAATCCTCCTCTTCAGACCACGATTCAGGATCGGCTACGTCGCCTGAATCGGACCATGCGGTGGCTCCGGACGAGGAGAGAGTTATCGTCGATATCCAGACGCTGCCGGAACATATGAAAAGAATCACTTTAGAATCTATCAACAGTCGATTCATAGGGAAGAACAGCAGCGTAGCGTTTCTTAATGCTGTCATCGACCCTTCCGGAAGGAAAGGAGCGGTAGCCCGCTTGACTCGACCTATATACTGGACTCCTCTTGCTGTTAGTCTATCCTCTGTGCTCATCTCTAGCAACCTGATTCTGTTCTCAGTGGGAGAATCCTCCAGAGCCTGTTCCTGTCCTAGATTTTCCGCCAGACGACCTCTTACACCACTTGGTGGATCTCTATTTCCGCGAAATCAATATCTTTGCGATGATTTTGCACCGCCCGACTTTCGAAAAATCTCTTGTCGAAGGTTTGCATCACCGTGACTATAAATTCGGCTCCGTCGTCCTCGCAGTATGTGCTTTGGCTAGCAAAAATTCGTCAGACACGCGAGTAATCATACCGTGCGAACACGGAGAGCTCAGCGCGGGATGGAAGTGGTTCCGACAGATCAAACGACCATTTACGACTCAGACTGCGGAGCTCGCGACCGTGCTCGACCTTCAATTATGCTGCGTGGGTGATCTCAGAACTCAATTCAGGACGTTCATTGACTGTCTCACAGCTCTATGTCACATTTCAATTACACGCTGGTCAATTCGAATCGTGCTGGCTCTTATGTGCAATGGGGATTCTACAAGCTCAGGCTGTCGGGGCCCTTCGGCTTCGCACTCCTGGAGGTGAACCGTTGACCATTGACGCCGAATTGATCAGACGTTGCTGCTTTTACCTATCGATCTTCGATTCTGTTGTTGGTGCTTGCTCTGGCCGTCCAACGACACCGTTGGGGAAAGATCTCGGCCTTCCCTTGGCAGTCGATGATGAACACCTCATAAAATCTGACCTCACTTTGGCGGTCAAGCAACCACCTGGCACACCCGCTTTAGGAGAATATTTCAATGCGTTCATCTCGCTCAATAAAATATTCACATTGAGTTGGAGAACTTCCGTGGGTGCCTTCCTCTTCACTGTCATACTTTGAGACCGAAGATCCTCTTCGTAGGGTACACCTCAGGATTATTCAGGAACGCGAAAACTGGAGCCAGAGACAGTGGTGGAGCTTGAGTGAGCATTGGCCCTGATTCCATTGTCATTGAATATTTAGCAAAGCAGTTCCCGGTTGAATCAATGGGCGTGTGACCTTCCTGAACATTGCAAGTCGGCCCTCTGCCTCTACCCGGTCGGCTGATCTCGTTTCTTTCCAGTGCTCTGGAATCCCTATCAAGAGAACGACGTATTTTTCGCCCAAAGTGCCGGTGAGCTCAATATGTGTTTCTTATTCACGTTTTGCTCATGTCGGTCTAGCTTTATATGCATCCTTCTACCATAGTTAGTGTGGCTTCGTCTGCTGCATACGTGAAGCTTACATTACCCCCCTCTTAGTTCAAATTCTGGTACATCGCCCTTTCATTCAAGCTGCCGGTTCTTCAGTGCGTTCGTAGGTTGACCTCATGTAATCGGGAATATGATTCTTCATAGGCCGTCAAATCCCTTGCTATATGCGCTAATGCTGCACGGAGCTGCGCCACGATCATAGGCGTCAAGTGCCGCAGACCGTTGACGCTGAGTTCCTCTATTTTGGTATGTACGTACCGCAACATAAGGTGGTTCTTTACGGGACTGAAGCTGCTTAGAAAGCGATCTTCGATTGCGCAGTTGTACTTCTGCTCAATATCTCGGGTGCTAAAAGGACTGGGCTAGCTCTGGACATCGACAGGGAATTGCTCGATGTCTACAAATTCTTGGAATTCCTGCATCTGGCCGAACCTCGGTACGCCTCGATGGCATTTTCCTGCTACCCTTTTGATCTAGTTGCAGGTATCAAAATGCCGGTCGCTTGTAGTAAGTTTTAGATTTCCTTTGTTCGAGAGTGTGCTCGTCATGCTTTCATCAGCGATTCGTTGAGCGAAGCTATGAACGCGTCTCATCTCCCACTTCCCTCATTCCCCCCGCGGCCGTCAGATGTGCCCAATAGCAACCAACTCAAACCCTTGCCTCCTCTCCCTGACACTACACATAACTCTCTGTCGTGGTCCGATGATCTCGCCACGCTGCCCATGGCTGTGGAAGACTTGAGCAGTCTGCCCATCTACGGATCGCTTGAACCGTTCGACATGGATATGTTAGATGTCTCCGTTGGGGGACTCCCGTACCACAATTATACTAATATGCCACCGGTTGACTCAGACATGAACACGGACCATTATCTGTATGTGCTCGAGCTCTGGAAACGCAAAAGGCATCGCTGACTCGGTATCTGACAGCGCGCATTGGTTGCCTTACCTTTCCACTGTGGATGAGGTCACGCAGGCGATGCAGGGTGTGCAGGGCTCGTTCGGGGCCTGAAATGTTCGCCGTTTTTCGACTACATGGAACTGTATCTTACGAGTGTCAACTCATGAGAAGGTTGCGCAGGTCAAGCCTGAGAGGAAGAGAGCATATCGATAATATTAGTATACTATGTATTGCCAGGAATTGCCGCCGACCAAGGTTATCTAGTCGTCTTTCCCGTACTCCCTTGACCGGTGATGTATACAAGTTCCTGAGCGAGTTTCAGGCCGCGGCGAACCACTTTGCCAGTGGCGCTTTGATGTCAGCTTGACCTCTTGCTCTTCTCTTCACTTGCTGTATTCACGCTTGAGATACCTTTGTTCCCTCACGCAAAGCCCGACGGCGTCACTCCATGGCAAGGCCGAATATCCGCGTCAGTCACTGGTACAGAGCGCCCTACCCTTAGTCGGACGGCATCTCGTCAACTATGAAGAAGACCTTCCCAGTTTTCGTACCATGTCTCGGGAATCCACCAAGTCCGGAGAGCCGGAAGTTAGTCGTTCACGATGCATAGGTTGCAATTCCCATTTCCTATCCCTTTAGCTGCCACGTTCCTCGAATCGGAACCCCGTTAGCAATGTTTTCTCTCTCACAGACCAGCGCCTCTCAAAAAATGCGGATTTGCAGTCCTCCCCATTGGTGCAATTATCGACGTGAGCCGTATTTGCCATGAGACATTCTCTCAATCGTGGGTAGCGACTGTTTGCGAGGGACGCCAGATTCACCCGTATTTTGTTGCTCTTGACCTCTGACTCGTCGACTTGGTGGCAGCAACGAAAATTTGAAGGAACTTGAAGCAGCGTCTTCCTTTTTCTCCCACTTCGGTGCCGCGCTCTTGCGGAGCGAATCTTCCGCACATGCAATGAAGATGTACAACAAATTTGTAGGAGAAATAAAACATGTGTAGTGCTTCTCACCATCGTGGCTCCTCTCCGGTTTTGAAATGTTCGGGCTTTCTCATCCAAATACCGAGTCCCTCCCTTTTAAAGGCCCGTAAGTTGGTTCCAATTCTGCGCCCGCAAGATGCTTCGTCTCGGTGCTCTCCTTTCCGTCGCTTCCCTGCTCTCCCCCGGTACTGCTGCTCCTTCAGCTCCGTCATGGAAGTTTGTGGAGAAAGGCAACTCCGGCATCGTGGGGCTCGAGGCCATCGTCGTGTCCCCCACTCATGTCGTGATGTTTGACCGTGCGACCAACGATCCACTGAGGACTCCCGACGGCAAAGTGGCTTGGGGCGCATTGTGGAATCTCGAGACCAACAAGGCTACTCCACTGAAGCTCCTCACCGACAGTTTCTGCGCTTCTGGGGCTTTGCTCAGTAACGGCACTATGGTATAACACGTTCCTATATTCCTGTCGATTATTGCTAACTTTCATCAACCTTCATCGTGTCTAGGTTAGTGTAGGCGGCAACATTCCAGCCTCGCAGGATGTACCTCAGACCGGCGCTCGAGATGGACGAATGGGATTGCGTCTTTTCGGGCCCTGCCTTGACCCCAATGCAGAGGGACCTGGATGCACCATTTTCGAAGACTTGGATAACTTGCAACTGGCTGAGACTCGCTGGTACACCTCTACGGCGCGAATTTTTGACGGCTCCTTGGTAAGGAGTTCTATCAGCCTCAATTACAATCATTCTGAAGTCTCTTCAGCTGATCGTTGGTGGGATTCACGAATCGACACCGTTCTACAACAACGGTAAAATGTTGCGCAAGCAGTCGCAGTTGATTTGCTTACAACTCATCTTTATAGACTCTGTCAGCAGTTTTGAGTTCTTCCCCAAGAAGGATGGTGGTGTGCCACGGCCCTCCGCCTTCCTTGAGAGGAGTTTGCCGGTGAACCTCTTCCCGCGGTACGACAAATGCCATGGACATTGTTTCCAGCGGATTCAAGGTGTATTTCTGACCGGAAATCTGTAGTGTGTTCGCCCTTCCCGATGGCAAAGTGTTCATGTTAGCAAACAATCAAACCATCATCTACGACGTAGAGGCGAAGACCGAGACCATCCTCCCTGATCTGCCCAACGGGCAACGAGTCTCCAACCCCTTCGACGGAACCGCTGCTATGCTTCCCCTCTCCCCCCCGCTCTTCGAGCCCGAGGTTCTTGCCTGCGGTGGATCCACGAAGAGCGATCTTACCCCACAAGAAGAACTCTCCGCTCAGGATCCAGCCACGTCCCAGTGCGCTCGAATCACTTTGACCCCCGCAGGGATCAAGAAGGGCTGGGTTGTAGAGCATATGCCTCAAGGTCGTATGATGCCGGAGATGATTCTACTCCCTAACGGGCAGATCATGATCATTAACGGTGGTGCGACGGGATATGCCGCTGTAGCCTCGATCGGGGTGACTTTCGGTGAATATCAATAGGATGTTTGCCTAACGATGCTAACAACTTTCGATCCTAGGTAACAGCAACGCCGCGAACCCAATGTTTGTATTTCTAAACCTGGTCCATGAAACAGACTGAATGGGTTGTAGTGGCACGCCTCTCTTGTACACTCCGTCAGCGCCATTGGGTGCCCGCATGTCTTCGCAAGGGCTCCCGACCACCGACATCCCGCGTATGTACCACAGCACGGTATGAATATCGCTATCATAGCTGGTCTGTCCTAATCGTTCTCTCTTCGTAGGTGACCTTGACGTATGTCCTCTGTTTTACTTGCGAATGAATCTCACAATCTCACATTTGAATAGACCGCAGGGGTAAGGGAGCAACACCTACTTGCGATGATGAGAACTCACCTCTTCCGTATAGCAATCTCTTGCTCGCGGGCAATAACCCCAATGGCAACGTCACTATAGTACCGCCAGGTCAACCCGGATTCTCTTCGTTTGTAGTTTTTTGCGCGGAGTTCATCTCCATGTTGATTCATTGAATGCAGGGAACTCCGCGTCCAGACCTTGGACCCTCCTTTCATGAATTCGGCGCGGCCCGCGATTACCAACGCGCCTTCGAAGGTTGCTTTCAACCAACGAGTACGCTTTCGTGTGAAGTCACGGATGCCAAATTGATTGCTTGCAGTTCACTGTTGGTGTCGATCTTCCCGCAGGCACCGCTCCCTCATCCGTCAAAGGTATCACTGAAAGCCCCGTTGACACATTCATTGAAAACTCATACCTATTCTAGTTGGCTTCATGGACCTAGGCTTCTCGTCTCACGCCTTCCACTCTTCTCAGCGCTTGGTGTTCGCGGACTTCGTCATGTCCCCTAATGGCCGAACCCTCACGGTCACTAGTCCACCGAACAACCGAGTTTTCCCTCCTGGCCCTTGTAAATTCGCTTTTGCACACTGCCGTCCGTTCGGGATCTGAATCTTTCTTTAGCTTTCCTTTTCGTGACTACCGGACAAACCTGGAGTGAAGGCGCGCAGATTATGCTTGGTTCTGGAGCGAACCCGCCTGTTCCCGACCAGGGTGAGGACATTCTTCTATCTTTCGTCGCAAAAATTTTGAAATCGTTTGCTTTGTCGCGCAGGCATCCGTCTTCCCGGGCTGTAGGCTGCGGCGGTAAATAAATTTATTCTGGCTTTCGTGTACATTCGACTTCGCTCGTTACTCGACTGCGTGTATTGTATCTATGAAAACCAACGAATCAACGTGTTTCTTAAATTTAGATCCATCAATATTTGAGGATGAGATCAACTTCCTTTTTTGGATAATTTCTTCTTCACTTCACTCAACCATGTCCAGCGACCAGGGAAAAGGCAAAGCACGAGAAACGATAGAAATTGAAGACGACGATGCGCGTCTTGAACGGATCCGTTAGCTAACATCAAGACTCGATCTCTCTCCCAGCTAATAGCACTATAGAACGCGTACTCGGAAAACTAAATACGGTCTCCCCTGCTCCTGGACGCGATCTCGAGAGCATAATGAACGCTGCTAGCTCGTCATCTGATTTGGGCGCTCCCAACGAAGAGTCTCTGAACGACCGTATGCAAGCAAGATTCCGTCCTGGAAGCGACCTCCGCTCATGATGAGATGTAGTTCTTGCGCGGGTTCAAGCTTTCTTACCTCAAATTGAGTCGTCAAATGCTGCTTTATCAACACAAGACCCGCGTACCTTGGACATCGAAAACACGGAAGGGGATGACAAAGTTATCCAGATGGTCGGTGGAGATTGTTTTTCAGAGGTGCAGTTAAATTTATTCTTAGCTGGCAGAAACTGGGACTGGGAGTGTTCGAGGACCGTTCGGGTCGTGAAGGCTCTCGCTCAGGATGTGAATCTTGCGAAGAGGATGAAGACGACGACATGGAAAATTCTGACGAGAGTTCGAGCGGTATGTATT
The DNA here is from genome assembly GCA_037176885.1 of Favolaschia claudopus. Taxonomy (NCBI): domain Eukaryota; kingdom Fungi; phylum Basidiomycota; class Agaricomycetes; order Agaricales; family Mycenaceae; genus Favolaschia; species Favolaschia claudopus. Next base: position 1,062,331 of record JAWWNJ010000011.1, on the reverse strand, counting down.
GGATGCTGGAGTTGTTCAGGAGTTCATTCTCAAGCGTTTCTTCTTAGGAACGGGTTCTTCCGACGAAACTTCATCATCGTCTGAAGCTGAATCTTCGTCATCTGAATCCGACGATTCAGACTTGCCAAATGGCGGACGGAAAATCGCCCCGCTTCCAAAACGAGCGCTAGTTGCGCGGTCAATTAAGCCGCTGCCTGGGAGAGCTCGACCGGAAATCGTCGTGCTTTCTGAGACGACGACGAATTCAGAGGGTTCATAGCTCCCTCAAGTTGCTAATTCGACTAAGTACTTGGTTTTCCTTTTTGTTTGTGGAAAGTCTGGGTCGGAGAGAAGTTGAATACACATATGTAGAAACTGCCCTTACTGTATTTTTCTCGCCTCAAGATCTATGGAAATTTGCTGGAGAAGAAAAGCAGGGACGAAAAGGTGGTGCGGAGTGATCCGATGATGCCGACTCTCGGCTCTCCAACAAGTCTTCGTCTCTGTGCGTTGTATCTCTCAACCGCGCGCCTGCTGTTACTGTAGAATCGAGCCTCAATTGCCATCAACATCGTATCTGTTCTATCAGGTCATGCTTGGCTGTTTATGTGGTGGAACGATGCTTTCAAGCGCATGCAGCGAAAAGCGGTTTCTCATAGTCTTGGCCTCAACACTTGTTTCAGCGCCGGGGCTCAAAAACCATTGTCGACGTTGCACAAACAGTTGGTGCGGCAATCTCAACGAGCGCTTTGACGACTACTCTTTGTCCTTTACGGAGTTTCTGCTCGCTCTCGGCACAAAGGACTTTTCGAAGCGAGCCTCGTGTATCCCAAGTACAATGATTTTCCTCAACATTATAAAAGGACTTGTGCTGGCCACTTCGCGGCAATCCCTTGAAGGGCTTGGTATATTGCCGTCCAATCCCTCTTGCCATTCGTCCTCTCCAACCGTTAATGCCTTATCCTCGCCGGACTCAGGAATCTGCCGACGCTCGCGCCGCTCTTATGGCTAAACTCCCCCCTCGATTCATGCTCGACGTTGACGATCTATCACGCACACGCACTCGCCATCTGCAGGCAGAGCGAGTTGGACGATATCGCACTCCACCATTGTCTCCCAGAAAAAGCCCTGCGACCAGATGTCGTCGGACACCACCACTCGTACTATCGGCTTTGGGTTGGGGAGCTTTTTTGAAGGACGAAACGTTGCGCTCGCCCGATGGGAAGGTCGTCCGAGATGCGCAGGATCTGTGTGCCAATCACACACCCCTTGTTTCAATTCCGTGCATCGCCAGTCGGAGGCTTTCAAGGGCATTTCTCACGACGCTAGAATGGAGTACAGGAAAAAACGCTAGCACAAACGACTGCCCAATGGCCTCACCATTGGAGCCAACCTTCTCTCGCACACGACCGTCATTAAAAAGTGGGGAGGACGACTGCGAAATGCCCGCTTGTGATGACATGGCGCACCGCGCTCACGATATGGAAATGGATTTGCCTGCATGGTCGCAAGAATCGCCGTTATCAGGGGGTACTATCGTGCCAAATAGGTCTGGATTTGCACAACAGGTCTGGATTTTCAATTTTTCTCTTCTCCCTTTTCGATTTGGACCTCCGGACTTTTCGGAATCTATTTGTATGCTATTGGGCTATAGATCCTGCAAGTTTCGTAGCGATACGGCCAAAGGAAGGCAGTAAGAAAAACGGGCTTTCATCAAGGTATTTTGATGGATTGACAGGACAGATCAAAAACCTCGAGAAAACGGCGAACGTTTCTTGACATTGGACTTGCATGAAATCGTGAGGATTTTAGCTCTACCCATAGTGAATAGGTACCGGAATAAATGCCGAAAAATCCGGAGACCCAAAGTGCAAAGGGAGGAGAGAAAAATCGAAAATCCAGACCCATTGTGAAAATCCAGACCTATTTGGCACGATAGTAGTGGGGACCAATTGTATGTGCAAGCTGCAGACGACTTATTTGCGATGTTCATTGACGAGACTTGCATGGAGAGTGACTAGGGGACGGAGGGGTGTTTTACTCTACCTAATAGCTAATACTCTATATACCTCAGTAATTACTGGCAGTTTTGTGAATATTCTGGATAGAGATCGTATCAGCATTGAATGTACGCTTTGACCTTACTAAGCTGAATTCGGCTTGTTCGGCGACGTGACTCGAGGACGCGTCAACACGACAAAACAAAACCTTGCTTGTTACCGCCACCTGAGTTGTCTGGTTTCCAATGGCATTCGTATACAAAAGAGGTCAGTTTGACTTGTAACGCGCGCTGATTCTATCTGACCCACCATTAGACGGGTCCGTTGTCTTGTTCTTGACGCGTTGCGACGCGTCTCACTGACATTCTATGCTTTTAGTCGCAAGGAAAAGATCTTATTCGACAAGGTGACTTGTTTTCTTATAAAGAGACGTGCAGTGGCTCACAACGCTCGTAGATCACCAGCAGGATAGACAAGCTCATCTATGGTCTTGACCAAAACTACGTGATTCCCTCAGAGTGAGCCTACTTTCTCGTCTTCACGCGTCGGACGCGCTGAACATGCTTTACAGTGTGACGCAAAAAGTCGTCGCCGGTGTCTACAATGGGATTACGACGATGGAGCTCGATGTGCGTTTTGTTTCGTTTTCATTGAAGCGTTATTGATTCTTTCCCTAGAATCTTGCTGCAGAGACTGCTGCGTACCTCACCACAAAGCATCCCGATTATGCCATTCTTGCCGCTCGCATCGCGATATCCAATCTACACAAGGAGACGAAGAAAAGTTTTTCGCAGGTGATATCGGATCTGTACAACTTCAGTGAGCACGCTGCTTGAACTCCTATGTTTTCTTGGCTTAACCAAGTTTCGTCGCGTAGTCAACCCCAAAACCAACAAACGCGCTGCCCTCATCTCCGAAGAGACTTTCAAGGTCGTTTCTGCTAACGCAGAGACTCTTGACGCTGCGATCATATACAATCGAGACTTCAATTATAACTAGTACGTTGGTTTGGTCGTGTGCCACTGTTCGCATTCCTAATTGTCTCTCAGCTTTGGCTTCAAGACTTTGGAACGGTCGTATCTTCTCCGCCTCGATGGGAAAGTTGTCGAGCGGCCTCAGCACCTCATCATGCGCGTCGCCGTCGGAATACACGGTTCCGACCTCGACCGCGTCATTGAAACGTATAACCTCATGTCTGAGCGGTATTTCACTCATGCCACGCCCACTCTTTTCAACGCCGGGACGCCGAATCCGCAACTAAGCTCATGCTTCCTTGTTTGCATGAAAGACGACTCGATTGAAGGCATCTACGATACCCTGAAGGACTGTGCCATGATCAGCAAGAGTGCTGGAGGTATAGGTCTCAGCATTCATAATATCCGTGCGACTGGGTATGATCCTCGTTTCTTTCGCATTCGAATGTCTTCTAATCAGTCTGTTGCAGGTCTTACATTGCTGGTACAAACGGTTATTCCAACGGAATTGTCCCAATGCTTAGGGTGTATGATGCCACTGCTCGATACGTCGATCAGGGTGGCAACAAGCGGCCTGGCGCGTTTGCGATCTATATCGAGCCCTGGCATGCCGATATCTTTGAGTTCATCGACTTGCGCAAGAACCACGGCAAGGAGCAAATGCGTGCTCGAGACTTGTTCTTGGCGCTTTGGATTCCTGATCTCTTGTGAGTTTCTTTTGTCTGCTCCTTGATGTGATTAGCTAACGCCCCATAGTATGAAGCGCGTAGAAGCGAACGGAGAATGGTCGCTGTTCTGCCCTAACGAAGCACCCGGTTTGCATGAGGTGTATGGCGAAGAGTTTGAAGCGCTGTATGAAAAGTATGAGAAAGAAGGCCGTGCGCGGAAGTCTATCTCTGCTCAAAAACTTTGGTATGCTATCCTCGAGGCGCAAATCGAGACGGGAACGCCGTATATGCTCTACAAAGACGCTGCAAATTGTATGTCTCAATCTTGAGTTCGGGTCTCGTTACTGATATTTTGTTCAGCCAAATCCAACCAGAAGAACCTTGGGACAATCAAGTCTTCAAATCTTTGCACCGAGATCATTGAATACTCCTCACCGGAAGAGACAGCCGTCTGCAACCTCGCCTCGATATCTCTCCCCAGTTTTATCTCCAACGACGGAAAATACGATTTCCAAAAACTGCACGACATAACCAAGGTCGTCGCGTTCAACCTTAACCGCATCATCGATGTCAACTACTATCCCATTCCTGAAGCACGTCGTTCGAATATGCGGCATCGGCCCATTGGAGTCGGCGTGCAGGGTTTGGCTGACGCTTTCCAACGTTTACGGATGCCTTTCGATTCTCCTGCCGCTAAGGAGCTCAACCAACAGATTTTCGAAACCATCTACCACGGGGCGCTCGAGGCCAGCACGGAGATGGCCGAAAAGGATGGTCCCTACGAGACATTCCAGGGGAGTCCCGCCTCCCTAGGCCAGCTCCAGTACGATATGTGGGGTGTTACTCCAAGCTCGTTGTGGGATTGGGACGGTCTAAAAGCCAAGATTGCGAAGCACGGACTGCGCAACTCGTTGGTCACCGCGCCGATGCCCACTGCGTCGACCAGCCAGATTTTGGGCAACAACGAGTGTTTCGAGCCTTACACCAGCAACATCTACACCCGTCGCGTACTCTCTGGAGAATTCCAAGTCGTCTGCCCATGGCTTCTGCGGGAGTTGGTCGACCTCGGTCTGTGGGACGATCACATGAAGAACATGATCATCGCGCACAACGGGTCCATCCAAAATATTCCTAATATTCCTGACGACGTCAAGGCGGTTTACAAAACTGTGTGGGAAATCAGCCAAAAGAAGGTTCTTGAGCTGTCCGCGGATCGGGGAGCGTTTATCTGCCAGAGTCAGAGTCTCAATGTGCACCTTGCAGCTCCGACGCTGGGGCAGCTGACGAGTATGCACTTTTATGGGTGGAAGCGGGGCTTGAAGACGGGGATGTATTACTTGCGCACGCGGCCTGCGGCGCAAGCTATTCAGTTCACTGTGGACCAGAGCATATTGAACGATGCGAAGGTGCAAAATGCTAAAGCCAAGGCTGCTTCGAAGCCTACCGCTATCGTGAATGGTGCTCCGGCCCCAGCTGCTGCCGCAGCGGCGCTTCCATCGCCTCCGCTTTCGTCAGGTTCCTCTCCTACCCAACCAACCACCGTTCGTGGTCGCGAGCCTACCGTCAAACAGGAGGAGACCGTCCCAGCGCCGGCAGCTGCACCCTCGACCGCATCCGCAGCCGACGATGAAGCTGCAAACGCTATGCTCGCTCAGATGGCCGCTGAGGACCCTGACTTCGCTGCTGCCCTTAAGCAGCTCGAGGAACGGAAACTAGCAGAAGCGAAGATGTTGTGTGCTCTGGAGAATAAGGAGGAGTGTCTGATGTGCTCTGGTTGAAGGGTTTTGCTGGGGCATTTGTTCTGTATCCTGTATCATATCTCATTGTATATCTAATCGCAAACCACCATCAGCGCATGAACTAACGGTTCACATTTTCTTTTTGATTGACTGTGCAACGTTTTTCCCGTCGACGAATCGTTCAACTCGGCCTCTTTTTCGATCTGGTTGCAGATTTGGAGGTGCAGTAAGCATCTTCCGTACACATCTCTACGACTTCGTTATCGTTAACTGCGTTCATCAGATTAGTCCATGCATCTCAATCTTACACACACAATGGCGGCTCCACATTTATCGCCGTAATTGTGAACTCTCGGAGACCAGCGGACTCCCCGCCGTCGTCGGTGCTAAGGAATAATTCCAAGACTATCCCGACCGATATTTCGTTCGTTCTTCCATTTTTGCGCTTCATACAATTGCATCATCCTATGCCTTCTACTGCCCTCGATGCCTTCACTCGTCACTAACAACGATCGTCCGAATTCGCACAGGCAATCCTCTTGCTCTTCTCGAGCTTGTTCCTTCAATTGGCTGCAGACAAAGATCGCCAAGGCCATCCCAATTGACAACGTCGTCGAAGACGTTCGGTCTCAATTTATGTCGAGTTGCCGCGACTTAGAATTGTGCTAAAAACAAAGGAAAAAAACAAGACGTCTCAAGCGTCGCATTTGGAGTCTTCCCCAGTTTTTGTTGAGTTGACCATTTTCTAGTCCGCAACTTGTACGCAAGAAATTGCAGACCGACCCCTATCAGTCGCGGATTCAAAAAATGATGAGTTTTGCATCCGAGCTGCCGACTTCCTCCAATGACCTTGCAACCATCTCCTCCTCGGCCACCATGTACCTGCTTGCTGCTTGACACTATTGCCTGCGGCCAGTTCACTCTTCTCTCGTTCCAATTTCTCGATTCAGCTGCGATGAACGACACGTCCGCGTCCCAACTTGAAGTGCTTTCGACTGTTCAACGATGCAGGCACGTCAAGTTGGCAGTTGCCCGCAAAGTACGGTTCCAAGATGTCCCACGCACAACCCAAGCAAGTCCCAAGTTGCTCCAAGCTTTATTGAAGTTTGATGATACGGTACGCGACACCATTCAAGGCATTCTTTTGATATGATTTTGGCGCATACAAGGCCTGAAGGCAGGTGCCTGGATATTTCCGTATTCACGAAAATGCCAGCTTCAATTGAAATTCAGTCATCCAACATGAAACTGATCAAGGACGCTCGGATAACTTGAGCAGATGCGAATGGGTTTATGTACCTAAAAGGCCCGTAACCGTGCGAGAAGCGCGTTTAGCCCATGCTGGCCAGTGCGTCCATATCATTTGTGATGCCCTACTACCGACGTGCTTAAATATCAGCCCAGTTTCTGACAGCGTTAGTAACTTGGCCCTTCCATCGTACTCTTCCCAGTACACAAGTACCTCAAGAGAGGGCTGTTTTTCTGCTCATGACTCGTTACGCCCTTCCCCTCATCTTATGCCTGCTGTCCGGCGTGAGGCTCGCCGTGGCCCTGACGGCACCTAAAGTGCTGATCATCACCATGGTGCGCCTACTCTTCTCAACAGTTCTTCTGTGGACTTATTCAGAGCTTAGTTTGACTTCGAAGCTAATGTGTGGTTCGGCATTCCCGAATTTAATCTACTCGCTCAAAACATCACCATCCCGGGATTTTCGCCACTGTACCCTGACGCCCATTGCACAAGCGATGGGACTGTATGCCTCGTAACGACTGGACAGGCCGAAATTAATGCGGCCTCCACGATTGCAGCCATGCTATATTCACGAGTTTTCGATCTCACTTCGACATACTTCCTGGTGGCCGGCATTTCTGGTGTCAATCCCAAATTAACCAGCATCGGTTCGGTGACTTTTGCGCGTTATGCCGTTCAAGTCACCCTCCAATACGAATTCGACGCACGCGAGATACCTTCGCAGTTCCCTACGGGGTATTTTCCCCAAGGATCCAGTGCGCCCGGGCAGTTACCCGGTTGGTGGGACGGAACAGAAGTTTTCGAGGTCAACGACAAATTACGCCAGCTTGCGGCCGGTTTTGCAAAGACTGCGACGCTCAATGACTCGCTGGATGCTAGGAATTTACGTGCCCAGTACAGTCAAGCTCCAGCATTCGCCCTCGGCGGTGCGCCGCCTGGCATCGCTCTCTGCGACACCGCGACGTCCGACACGTACTGGAGCGGCACGCTGTTGGGAGAAAGTTTTGAAAATACGACAAAGCTCTTCACGAATGGCTTGGGTTCGTACTGCACGACACAGCAGGAAGACAACGCCACCCTCCAAGCCCTGATGCGTGGTGCACTGTTCCATCTCCTCGACTTTTCGCGCATCATTATCATGCGATCTGCCTCTGATTACGATAGGCCGCACCCCGGGCAGGACGGGATAACCAACCTCCTTGGCCCTGCTCCCGGCTTCACTCCATCGCTGCTCAATCTGCACCTTGCTGGTGTCAAGGTGGTGCAGGGGATCATGAACGAGTGGAACAGCAGATATGCGAAGGGCATTAAACCGGACAACTACATCGGGGACGTATTCGGCTCGTTAGGAGGGAACCCCGATTTTGGCCCGGGCAGCATCTTCGGGGGGAAGCCGGCGAGACCATGAAATAACGACTATATGCGACACGACATTTATTTCTTCTAGACATAAAGGATTTTTCGAATGGGATGGATATCACAGTGTAGGGTATGTTGTAAGTATGTATGAATGTAGAGTGCAATGATAGAACCTGGTTAGACGCGGATAGTCTAGTCCGGTCAAGCATTCAAGGATTCGCGTGGCTTGACAGACTGCGACCGCTCGTGTTCAGATGAATGTAACCCCGTGTTGAGCTCGATCTCGTTCTCGGGCTTGGTAGCGTGCTGTATCGTCGGCCATGTATCCGAAGTAGCGCTTGTATGCTGCTCCCCTATACGAAGCGTCGAAGTAACTTCACTGTTCGCTGCGTCGTCAAGAACACTAGTTTGAAGGTGGGCGAGGACGACAACAGCCGTTGGATATATTCCGACGATGATAGAGGAAACGTAGGAGAACATCGTGAAAGCGAAAGACACTCCAGGTTTCGTGGATACCCAGTTGTGCACTCGCGGAATGACGCCGACGACTTGAATCGCCTGAATGGGGACGCAGATCTCGGTCAGTGAGAGAAAGGAACACAAGAGGAACATACAAAGAAGAGGAAGTACAGGATGCCGGACTCGATCAATAGAAGTAGGATGTTTTCCACAGGCGAACGCCTTCGACGTCTTGGCTCTCCCACAATCACAGGGTGGCCACTCAGCAAGGGCTTGATAGCGTTGCGAAAGTTCCATGTTGTGAAGCCTATAAGGATAGTCGCAGTGGCAGTCGTAGCCAGCGCCATAGCGTAGGTTGCGGTCTGAACATTTCGGCAAAACGCTGGCTTCTCAAATGTTCCAAAAACGATGCTGTCTCCGAGCCTACCAACACAGTAGGTCAACATCAACGTCGCGACTACAATGCACGGTGAGCGAACGATGCGAAAGAGGAAGGAATGGCAGTACTCAAAGAGCCGAAAAGAAGGGCGATTGGGATGAGGATCACCCAGGGGCGATAGTATGATTTGAGATTCCAGACGCGCCAGATGATGATCCCGTCTCCCATGAGGGACTGAGAGTTGAATTAAGTCCCTCATATGCTAAACCAAATGCAAACTCACGAGGTAGGAATACAACGCGTCAATGGCAGCGATATTCGGAAAGATGAATGACCGCGCATTAGCAAGCCGGCCCTTTATGGGAAGTTCGGGATTTGATATGAATGATAGTTTGACCTCCGCGATGAAGTCGGCCAGGTCGAGAGCCCAGAGAACAAGGCAGATTGCGAACATGAGAAGGATGGCGAGTAATGTGATCAGCGAGGAAATCCGCATTTCCTTGCGGCTACCAGGCGCGTCAGTAGGATTGCTGGCACGTACACAAGCTGGTGAACGGTTACAGCAACACGGAGGTGGCCTTGAGCACCAGAGCGCCATAGATTGCTAACAATCCGAGTTCAGTGCACTATTCATCGAGTCCGATGTAGAACTTTCAACTCACTGAGTAGGATTGTCTCATTGGTGGTAGCGACGTAACTGCGGATGAGGTCGAGCCCAATGGACCGCAGAGTGTTGATTTCGTCGGGGGTCATTGAGGGAAACAGACGAATGATGGCATGAGAGGCGTCTTCTTATTATATGCAAGACGCAGAATTCCGATCAGCGACAGGATTTAGACTAATACGAGCCCGAATGAGGCAAGTATGGATTTATCCCGGGGATAGTTTGCTTCCGCGAGCCATGTTTCTTCTCAGGAGAATTTCGCAAAACAATGCAGTGACGTGCGCGTGTACTTGCAGAGTCCAACGAGGGCCGAAAAGGTCGGGGCACCGTCGAATGAGACTTTGGGTAGCGTAGACGGATCGATGCTCCACGACGGAGATTTCTTGAATCGCGGTGCCTTTCAGAGAATATCGAGTTAGAGCGAGGGAGTAGCACTGCCTGGCCAAAAGTACGCAGGGGCGATACTATATCTTGGATAGTGATCTTGCTCTGCGTCTTCTGTCGTTCAAGTCAGCGCTGCCATTAGGCAGAGGGAAGCACACCACACACCCAGGCTCCACTACCTGGTAAATATTATCCTGATCTAGGACTCGAGCAAGCCATTCTGGTACGAAGTTGTTGCCAACGCGAGATGGAGAGTTCGACGTGCTTCGACTTTGACAATCTGTTCAGGCCACATCACGGTTGGGACCTCAAGGCGAAGCCAAAGCCATTGGTGCGATACGGTTCAGAGGTTGAGCGAGGGTTCCGCCGACAGTGGCTCGTGGGACTCTTCATCCGAATCGTTGACCACAACGCGGAAAAGAAGAAGATTTCGACGGTTCCTGTGCCTTTCTGCAGAGGCTCTTCGTATTGGATTTCTTAAAAAAAGGTGCGTTCTGGACAAGACGTGGGCTCTGAAGGCTGAAGCCGAGAAGAGTTCGGTGGCAGAGAGTCGGAAAGAGAAGGTGAGGGTAAAGAGCAAGAGCGGGTTTTCGGCCGATGAATGGGTGTGGGCGTCCTTATCCTCTCCTTCCACCTCCATCTCTCAAGTTCTAAACTCTAAGCCATGCACGTGCATGCACTCCAACGACAGAAATCAGGTATCCAGAGTCAATGGATTTACGAACAGTCGATGTCTCCCTCAAGCACGACTGGGGCTTTGTATTCAGCGTCAAGGAATTATGGCTTTCATATCCCGGTAATCTCAGACTTGGCTGGCATCGCCAACTTCAAAAAGCCGAACCATGAACTGCAAGTTGCAACCTGCTATTGCTGCTTCTGCTGCTGGACACTGCACGACTCGATAATCCCTCGACACTGAGTGCTCCCGACATACCCCGAGTCTCGAACGTTGTCACTCGCGCTCTGTCATTTGACGCGCGGTGGACCGGAAACTGGAGACCCGATAACGAGCATGCGAGACTCTGGCTTTTCTACTGTCTGAAGTCCTCGACAATTTCTACGATTCATCTAGGCTTGTTTCACCCTCTACAATTCATAATCCTTTCACAAAATCACGGGATGCTGAGGTCAGCGCCATATACTCACATGCGTGCACTCAGCACCTGCGAGTGTGCGCGATGTTGGACTGGACAGTCATCCCTCTGAGTCTCATCCTGTCTGTGTTTCAGGAACAAAAAGGTTGCCGATTTCATGTATTAACGGAGTGCGATCCGCTTTTGATTGCAGCTGTCCTGCAGCTCGCTACTCGTCTTGGTCGGTGCTTGCGACACTTCAGAAACGCTCGTAACAATTTGACGCGTTCCGGAGTCCCTCTCCGAATCATGACACCTCTTACTGATCGCCAAAAGAACATGGGATATCAATGGGATATACGGATCCTCAAAAACCATATGACAATATACCGCCTTGACCTTGGCTAGTTGTGGGGTTGCAGAATCGCCTCCGCCTGAAATTTTGACACCATTTCCCTCCTGCACCTCTGTTCCGACTTTCGACATTGAACTTGAGACACCTCTGCAGTCCTTCAATCCCTCAGGCTGACGCGAACAAGCCATATCCCGGGGATCTGATCTGCGCTACATAGCTTTCGGAGTCCCACTCCGTGCTAAATTTCACATACTTCACTCCGTCCCGTCCAAGCTCGACTGCGGATTACTCCAGTGAGAGTCGGGAACCTCGGGCAGACATACCCCCAGCACGAGACTGCACGAGATATTTCCTGTCTTGTTTGAATTGAAAGGCTGTAGATTTATAGTGTGCTCTGTAATACATCCTTTGTCAGTTATCTTCAGCGCGAAACTGCTTGGCGCAAAGCTGTAGGACCAAAAACGGGGTTGAGCACGATATAAAATTAGCGTGGGACTGGTGGCACCGGATATAGACCGTGCCACCGAGTCGCACGAGAGTTGTGCTTACTGTGATTGTTTCTTGTCCTCAACGGCGATGGCTTGGTGTAAGTAGTGTCTCCGCTGTCCTCCCCGACGACGCTGAAGACTACCTCAGACCACGCCCAATTCTCCACCAGGCGATTCGGCCAATTCACCCCCAATCCTGTCAGCTTGTCGACCTTGACTGGCTCGGATGCTCCCAAGAACCCACCCGTCACCCCAGACTCGCTCTTTGGCCCCAATATTGGGCCAGTCCAGCAGGGGCCAGCATGGACAACAAACACTCAACCGAAGCGTCTCGTCGACCCCGATGAATTGACCACCGACACTGTAAGATCTTGGATTGAGAAGAGCAAGATTCCCACCACCCCTACCACGACTCTCCAGGCTCTTGTTAACCTAAGACGGCCCACTCTTCGACTTTCTCCGCTTGCTCCAGCTGAGGGTGTCAACATGAAGGATGCACCCCATTTGCTGGAATTTCAATTTGATTGTGCCGCTCCAAAGTGCGGCGTCCATGTGCACGTCCTGCTACCTGCTGCTCATCCGGATGCCCCGGCCCATGGAGGTTCCCTGCGTGTCTTCGAGTCAGTTGTGGAAGGAGGCTTCGCTCGTGCTCTCGGTCCCTCGGATGCCGCTGTTATCGAACTCGCGCGCTTTGAGCGTCCTCCCCCCGGCTCAACGTCCCCTGCTGCAGCTCCCTCAGCTCCGTCTGCACCCGCTTCCAGCACACCTGCAGCCCCTGAGCGAAAGCGGTTCACTCCGTTCCACTTCCGGCGGCGCAATGGCCACTCTGCTGCAAATGTCACTACTGCGGCCCCGACCACCGTGGCTAACGCAGCACTAGCTGTCGTAGAAGGCGACGGGAAAAAGGAAGACGAGGGCGGCGACGGCGATGACGACAAAGGCGTCCGCGTGATGATTCGTCTCGTCGCTTTGGATGCTGCCGGCCGGGAGCTTGACTCGCCAAACGAGCACACCGTGTACTTGGTGGTTGGGCGACTGGGCGCTCCCCGCGCTGCTACTTCTGCCGTTGCTGGTGAAACCAGCGATGCGGGTGAAGAATCGGCAAAGGAGAAGGACTCTGAGGCGGAGGCAGATGTGGATACGGACACTCGTCCATGGCTTGTCCGCGTTGTTAAGCGTGAGGCGACCATCGGCCCGCACACCTTCCAACTGCACGAAATTTACGGTCTTAGCAGCGCTGCTGGTGAGTATCTCGCCCTGTTTTATCCCACGCCGATTTTTTTCCGGTTCATATCCTCGAACACATTTCCAGTCGCTGACCATATTCCTCTTTCTGCTGTCTTCTCTCATCCGAAATGTTGACCACTCCTTCGTAGCTCCTGCCCCCACACCGGCTGCCACGGCGCCTGCAGCGACATATCCTCCGCAGCGTAAGTCATATTAACACTCGATTTTTGTTTGGTTCCATTGCGCCACTCCCTGGTGATCCCTATCCGGGACCTATTCTATCTCACTATATGTCTCAGTCGACATTCCGACCTTCTCCCATGGGTGGTCCGGGTTTCCGGTCTTCTCCGGCTAACTCGAAGCAAGATACTCCCAGCCTATAATTATCTACTCTCTGCAACAATGTACTGATACGCTTTTTCTCACAGCACTCGCGGATGAACCGCCTGAGCGTGAGTGCCTGCTGTGTCTAAGCGCGCCTAGAGAGGTGAGTAACTTCACTTGGCTCAATTGCGCAGCACCTCTAATCAACTGTCAGGTCGTGCTGCTTCCTTGCCGTCACCTCGTCGCGTGCAGGCCATGCGCCGTCAACATGGTCGAATTCGGCGCCGGCGGCGCCATCGTCGCGTCTGAGGCAGCGGAACCTGAACAACCTGAGCCTGCGGCCCCGGCAGAGGGTGCTGCAGGTGATGCTGCGTCTCCGCCAGACGGTGCTGCTTCCCCGGAGCCAGCGGGCGATGCAGCGGGGTCTCCTGCTGCCGATGGTGCCGCTGCCACGACGACGCCTGCGGCTGCACCTACACCAGCCGCCCCTGCCCCTGCCCCGGTCACGACTACTACGACGCGCAGGAAGCGCAAGGCTAAAGGGTGGTTCTGCCCCGTTTGCCGGCAGCGTAAGTTTTTTTTAAATTCGCGAGCTCATCATTGAAGTGCTCAACAGCATACACGTCCTTGCTACGTATCACTACCACTCCGCCGCCTGCAGGCGGTCCAATTCCTACTTCCCCCACCACCGCAGCTTCGCCCGCGGCATATAACGCTAATGGTCCAGCTGAGGAGGAGTCAGGTCAGTTACTTTAGTTGTCGCTTGCAGCGTCGTGCTGATCAATAATTTCACGTTCAGGTAGCGGAGGTGGACTGTTGGGCGGGCTGAGTGGGCTGCGACCTTCGTTCTTGCGGAATCTGTCCATGAGACCGGAACGTGCGACGCCGCGGGATGTGGAGGCGCAGGCCTAGGTTGATGCCCGATTTTCTTTTTCATAATTTATGGCAAGGTGGTTTCTGGATGCGAAAATTCTGTTGTCGACCTTTGACAACGAAGGTATCTCGGGATGAGGGGGCAGAGGTGTATGAATACAGCGTCGCCACATCGATGCGCATTATCGAACGATATTAACTAACGATCTTTCCGAGCCGTCTATACGGCTGTATCAATTCATGTATGAAGATATGGATATTCTGTTTCTATGCTGCCTTTTTTTCTTAGTTGTAATGTAATTCTGTTGTGCTTTTAACCACCGCGAAACCCGGTGGACTCGGTAAGTTCTAAGTTGTAACCAAACTGGGAACTCGGTGACGCGTTATTTGGCTTTGTTTTCAGTTTGTTGAAAGTGCGTGAGAACCGGCAATTCGCGGCATTCCGAGCGTTGAACCTAGTCGGCTACCTAGTTTTACTTACTTTTAACCCTTTCAGCCCAATCCATCTCATTTACTGTCCATGCCAACGCACCCGACTCATACCAAATTTCACGTTCGATGGACCAAATGATGATGATGAAAGTCGGGATGAGCGTTATGATTCGGACGAAGGATCATGGCAGGCAAATTTTGGTAGGCGGTTTTGTCTCTAGTATATCGTGTATGCTTGCGCATATGCAGCGCTTTCTCGCCTGTGTTCTGAATGAATTCATGTTCTGCTTTGCCTGCAATTACTTAACGATGATGAAAGCTGTTATATATATATATATACACTTGCGCCCGGCTTTTGCTGCTATCAACACTTGACGTAGACTGGTCGTGTTTTCTGCAACGAGGGAGGTACATGTTAGTCACTGCAATGAGTTCTAGATCTCTGTATCAATCAGATTCGATATACGCACGAAACAATCGTTCTACTCTGGGCCTGTGTGAGTAGACGATGATGACGGACGCCGCTGCATTACATCGTGTTTGCATGTTCAGATCGTCAACATGTGGTTGCAGATATTACTTGCGGGTTTTTGTATCATGCACTAGGATACGATGTAACTGTGTTTCGCCGTTGTACCATCGAGTGAGATACTGTGGACTGATAAGTTGGTTCTGAAGCAAGATGATGGTATTTTTGTGTACGTCCAAACAGCTCCGTATTCGAAAACAGATGGGGCAAGAATTGCGATATTGAATTTTTGCCTGCGATAATGGCCGGGGGCAGCGTACAGAATGGTGTGTTCAATGAAGATGGAATTGGCACCAGATGGATGGACGCGTGGTGCATTCGGTCCGTAAGCGCGTTTCGAGCAAGCAAATACGAGTCCGTCACGGCGAGGTTCTCGAAGTACCAGCCCTCCTTTGGCGTTTTTGCTGTGAGGAAAGAGAAGCACATTAGCGAAACACTATGAAGAATTTATCATAGTTCATTCGTGAACTCTGAATCGGTTCAAGAGTAAGGGCAAAGTTTGCTTGATTGTGATCATAGGCTGACGGAAGGATATACTACCAGAATGCATTTGAATTTTCGAGACCGAGCGGATGAAATCAAAAGCAAATCCTGGTTGGGAAAAACAAGTTTGACGAGTTCGATGTGCCTGGCTTCTGGGCTGAAGGACATAATTGTAACAGACGATTAGAGAGGCCGATCACCGCAGTTCGGATATGTGCAGGGCTGTGGCCGGTGTAAAAATCGACCCGTGCCGTCGTACCATGGAAAACATGGGAGTCGCACGGTTGCATTCCCGCGCGCTGGTGCGCCTCGTGCGCTGAGATCGTTAGCCAGATCCAGAGGAATTCCCTCGCCGTGGAGTCAGTGTAACCATAGCCCTGCATGCGGCGTATGCGACAGTGAAGAGATTCCAGATTATTTTGATGAGTTGAATTCGGGCCATAGAACATAGGCTGAAGATGATATATGTTATCGGCGATCGCCAAGTTCGCCATGTTCTGGACAGCCTGTCGAAAGCGGGAACCAGCACAAAATTTCTGGTTGAATTTCTGAGGCGATTGCGAATGGTGCTCTGGTCATTTTGTGAATATTTGTGCGTGTGGGTGCTCCTTGGAAGCCCGCAAATCGACGACAATTATCATGATCAGCGCCCAAGCTGACGGCAGGCGAATCGAAGTGTAGTCGTATTATCCAAACTAGGTGCCCGAAGTAATCGACGTGAAATTGGTCACCGAGTGTACAGCCTGCCCACTGAGCGCCGAGAATGCTACCGCTTGGCATATTTTGCATACTTTTGCTCGTACTTCAGTTTTCGTTGCATCTGCTCTTGAAATACTTGCTGCTTTTTTCTCTGCGTTGCGCTGACGTTATTTTCGTCTTGTTCCTGGCGCTCAGCATCAATCATATGCGCGTCGATGCATGCTTCCATCTTCTCCTGAATCAGCACGGCGGGGTCCCTACCAGCAATTTCGTCCGCGCGGAGTTGCCACTCCAAGTCGAACCCCCATCCGTGAGTGAAGGAGGTTTGACTGCCTTGAAAGGGCGGATCCGCCACCCCAAGCGCGGAAGAAGCAGAAATTAAGCCACCTTCTTCTCGCCACCATCGCACAAAGTAAGACGCCGCTCGGCGTAAGTCGGGAGATGCACCTCTTTGAACCATCCCCATGCGGCGGGCCAGGGACTCCAGGAATTCCTCTAAGGAGTTGGTTGGAGCGGCGTCTGGGGGCAGAAGTCGTAAATACGCCGGAGCTGCAAGTGACAGTATCAGAATGGTATTGTGGAGATATGCGTTTTGAAAATGGGGCCTACAGATTGGGTTTAAAACGTTGAGTCTGTAGAGTAGATAAGATGCTAATGTCTCAGCATCATACATCCCTTCCTTAATTCCCGCTAAAATCAACTATGTGTCAGACGTGGATTGCAGGCTGGGGCTGAAATTAAGACAGCGAATTTCTCCGCATTTACGTACCAATCAGAGCAAGTTTAACCCCTCGCTCGGCACCTTCTTCGCCGTTTCCGAGAAACGGGAGCATTACACCGGGTGAGTCAAAGGCATAGACCAGAGGCTTCAGATTTAATTTCAGTCGCGTCGACAAAGCTTGCGTGAGGCCTGGGTGTGCTCCAGTCTGCAGCGCTTTGGGCGTACCTGTTCCGAATCGGTCAGAGGCTAGCGATTGAGACGTAAGTCCAGGACTGACGGCCTTTGATGCCCATGCTTCGAAGAGTATTCAAAAGGGTAGATTTCCCTACATTCGGCATGCCGATAACCAGGACATTTAGCTCCATGGCGTATGGATATTTTTCAGCAATATCTATCAAATCACGAAGATAAATTGAGCTTCAAAGCTGGGTTGGAAGTAGAGGGAAAGGGATAACATACTTACTAGCATTTCATTTAGGGTTTTGATATCTCGCGGCCGTTGCCAGGATGCAAAAAAGAATTGTTGGTCAGGGAAACGCTTGGACATTGCGTTGCGAAAAGGCTGATGGGAGTTGTCAACATAATGATTAAGGGATCCCGTTCGAACTGGAGACTCACCTCAAGCCCCCACTCCGGCACCAAGTCGCGTTTATTGAAGACAACTATCCGTTCGCACGCAGTGCTATTTATTATGCGTCGAGTGGGTTCGTTTGGATCCCAACCGCGTTCCAATCTCCATTTCCGCAACGCACCTGTGGAATGGAAGGCAGAGTGATCAGCATATCTTGCAATGAAGTCAATGAAATGTATTAAAACGAAGATCCCGATCTCTTGAGAACAAAGTTATATGGATCATTTGAATCAACGCGAACACCCCAAAGCGCATGGACGACCATACGATAGGCCGTGTCCTAAGATCCTCACCTTCCAGAGTGCGGTTGATACTGGTGAGAGGAAGCCTAGAGTCTCGGATTTCCAGTACGACGTCTGTTTGAGTGAGCAACGTAGGCAGCATCCGGGTAAACTTCATCATGTGGCCAGGAAACCATGACGGCGGGATCGGTAGCGTAGGAAATGGTATATGTGTGAGCGCCATGGGCCGAGTCGCAGAGATAGCCGCTACGAAAGACAAGAGAGTGCCCGCACTAGAAAACAGGAGGTCACGGTTCAAGTTGGAAAACCCTGTTTATTGCTGTTTGCCTGTATCCTGGACATGGTCCGGCTATTTCCGAAGCCCTCAATAAAGCTTCCGCGGGCAAATATTTCTCTCGCTTAACGTTGCATTGCATCCTGAAAAATAATACGGGATTGGCCAAGGAGCGGCGAAGTTACGCGTAAAAATATGCATTACTAGTGATAGTCTCCGTTGTATAAACTGTACAAACAACTGCCCTCTCACGGCGGCCAGTAGTGGTCGATCCAGGAGCGGGACACCAAGCCGAAAAAAATACAAGACATGGAAAGCGACAGCAACAGAAAACAGAATGAACACGATCGCAAAATGATTGGGTCGATTAGAATGGGGCGAACGAGAACCCGGTCGCTCTGTGTCAGGTGAGATGGCGATGCATAATTGCGGCAAGTCCCCGAATCGCGTTTAAGTCTGCGGATGGCAGACTACTGTTGTCAGATTAGAGGTTGGAGACGAGAGCTACAAGCTACACGTACCTTTAGACCCATCCTTCTTTGCCGACGCCAATAGCATCGAAATTTTTGCCACTGCGCGTTCGTCTCTCTTGGAGGACCGGAACCGCATCTAAGTTAATCAGTTTCTCGGAAGGCGGTGGGGAGCCCTCCACCCATCCCTTCCAGCCCTTCTTCGCCGCCGCACGCGGTTTCCTCGGCACCGGCATTTTTGGCGGTGCATGAATGAAGTCCTCGTAGTCATCGGGCGTACGCGGTCGCTTCGACGACGTGCGCGAGGTACTCGACGAATTTGATGGTCCGGGTGTCGAAGCCGGAGTGGAAGGGAGCATAAACGGGGAACTTGGTGGTGGCGTGACGGAGACCGATCGCTGCAGAGTAGCAATGTGAATGGAGGGTCGTGCTTGCCAGAAAGCCCTTGCTGCTGCTGAGGGCTGAGGCTGAGGCATCGATATCGAGACCGGGTGTACGGCGGGGAGCGCGTTCATGCCTTCACCATGCGGGTTCTCTGCCTGTGCAGCCAACCTTGCCCTCTTCCTCTCGCGTTCCCTCTCCTTCTTCTCTCGCTTGCGCTGCCTGCGCACCTCATCGTCGTCGAGGCGATGCAGCGGCGTGTATGGACCCACTCCGTTCAAAAGACTCGTCAAGACGTCGCGCTGCGGCCGCACGTCGAAGGCACCGGCGAGGACGGTGGTGGCGGAGCGACGCGCACGCTTGCAAGGTTTGAAGGGCGCCGGGTAAGGTAAAGCGACGGCCATGGAAGTGGTGGTGGTGGTAAGCAAGAGAGATGGCCACAAGTGGAGTTGTACTTGAGGGAATACAGACGTCAACAGGGCTTTTGGGCAATCAACAAGGCAAATTGCACGTGCACATCGCTTCGCCGCTTCGCTCAAACGCCTTGTATCCCCAAGAAGCAAGTTCAACTTGCCGCGTTCTCACTTCTTATCCCGATCCTTGTCTTTCTCTGCCATCTATTGTCTTCCCCTTCCTCTGACTCGCCCTTTACCTCCCACGACTCCTTCGCTGATCTTCTTGATTTCCCCAATTCGGTTTCTTTTGCTCTCCCCCCGCCCACGCAAGCCCCTACCAAGTGCTCAAGTCATTCCAGTCCAAGCCCAAACCGGTCTTGCGCGCCTTTATGCCATCCTTTCAACACCTTTTTTTCCCACCCATCCATTTTGATGAGCCAATCGCATCCTCTCATCCTGGCTAAATCCATCCAACTTTCCCCGGCTGCCCGAATCTGCGGAAGGAGAGCAATAACAATCAGTCAGATACAAAAAGGGCACCACCAGATTTTCCCTTGGAATGGCCCTATTTTAATTCTCTTTGGCGCAACTTTGGCGCCACCTTCTTCCATTCGATGACAATCACTGCGAGGTGACTCTGCTGCCAACAACAACAACTACCTAAAAAAGGGTCCACGCCGTGAATACAAGGCAATCGGTATCATTCGGGATCGTTAATTGTTTTAATGGCTGTTTGTTTTTTGTTCATCGCCATACTTGATTTCGGCACGCTCCGCTCGTGAGAGCACGAAACAAATTACACACGACGAACCGAGATCCATCTGGAGTACAAGGAGTTCAGCGAGTCTCTCCTCGATGCTCTTACCCTCCTCGAAAGTCTACATGAAATAATTCTGGATTCATGTTCAACTTGCAGGAACACGTGTTGTCCGAAATTAAATGCCTTCAATCGAACGACCTGAACACAAAGGTGCGGTGTAACTATGGTGTTTCTAATATCCGAGGGTCGTAGTCCACACCTACACCTGCTTTCTCGCCTCCTTCTGGGACCGGCTATGGCACTACCAGTCTGCATGTAACCTGGGCTTCGACTTGTCTGTTTGACTCGACGACGCGTCACCTCCTATCGTACGAACATTGACTCAAAATGCTGCGCTTTGGTTTGCTGTGTCCTCCCTCTGTTTCGGTCGGATCTACAGCAAGAATGACTTTGGCAATAAAGTGTTCAATTCCTGACTGTCGTCGGCGTCTATTTGACAGCAAGGGCGTCTCCCGCGAAGAACTGTGGCGTGAAATGATGGCACTCTACTATCGATCCTGGACTCGGTGCATACAACACACGGTCTCTACGGACCCCATCGACAACAAAAACAAAACAATTACGCTCCGCTCCTGATCTGATTCTCAACTTATCAAAATCCTCCCCGTACAAGGTGATATAGATTTCCGACGTCCAGTGTTTTCGGCCTTGTCATCCTTGCTCGGAAGGCGCAAATTCGGTAGCCGTGGCGGACTTGGACTCCCAGCGCATCAAATTGCCGTCATTGCCAGCACCCCAACTTCTTCCACTAGCTCGGGCCCCACGTCCGTATCCGCCCGCGAAGTAGGTCGACTCCATGTATGGAACCTTCCGCATTCGTTGCTCCTGCGTTCATTAACCTTACTTGGCAGCATCTGCGCGACGTGACGCGGAACTGCGCCTGCATGCCGTCATCAGGTACACCGCCGCACCAAGTGTAGGCGCGAATACTATGTTTGGCTGCAACTGCAATGAGAGATAGATAGCAGCTCATCTGCGCTACTTGAAGACTGATGAGCATCTACTTCGCATCACATCAACTCCGTTCCGGAGGAATTTTTGGAATTGCTCAATTATCAATCCTCTGCTCCGATCTGAAGCGTATTCGGGTTCTGAAGTCGCGAGTTATTCCTCGCTACAAGTGTTCTTGCTCGTGTGCAGCTAAAACTCTGCTTACGGGATGGGAATCATTTACAACCTCCCGTTTTCGATGATATTGACTCAGGCCGACTTTCAAAAATTCTCGACCAGTTTCCATGGCTCAAGTCTGAGGCTGTGACTTGATAAAAGTTCAAGATGGATGAATTCTCTTCTTTGCCGCTCTAGTTCTCGTCCATTTTCATGCTTCCCGCGATCATGAAACGCGACACAGTGGATAACATGCTGTTGCAGGTAAACGTTGATTACTTGGGTCGCTGGACTCTTGAAACTTGCGTTACGCGTTTTTTTTATCTCAGTTGTTGAATTTTCATCGACCTACCCTCGAAACAGGCCTCGAGATCTCTGCAACGGACTTCAAAAATATATGTAATCCACATCCGGCAATATGATAACATCCGAGCCCAGGGCTAGCCTACTCGCCACACCCAGTTTGAGGGATACTTGCAATTGGTATAAAAATGCTTTGTTCGGCCTACCTTACGACTCGTCTCGCTGATTCTACGCTTCATCGAAAAACCGACTGATCCTCGCAAGGCCGCAGTTGCGACTAACATGAAAGACACTCGTCTGCAACTGCGGCGGGAAGCTACTTCGAAAACTATCAGTTCGAAATTTATCGTCAGTTTTCGAGTGCCGCAGGTCCTGTATTTTATGCCTCGTTTCACGCCCACAACGAGATGGTGGCTGTGCAACCTGTTGATGTCCCGAGTTGCCCGAATCGGTCTTTTTCAGGGTACGCACCAAGTACGCACTAGTTTTTTACTGGGATCCTAGGTCGGAAACAAGTATGACTTGTAAGATGCTCTATAGCTCTAAAATTACCGCGCCTGGACCAATCATCGGAGAACAAGGACCAGTTTGATGGTCATACTAATTCGCGGCTAATACCGATCCCGGTAACAAATTCACTGAGGTCGAGAAGATGGATACCATGGCGGGCAGAAATGGAACCTCCTACTACATAGCTTTGAGTAGCTAACGGCCTTGGTTTCAAAAGGATCTTGTTGCCCTGAGAATGCGTAGGCTGCTCCTGCCAAATCGAAAAATTAAACTAGTTCCTGTCATGGCATGACGATTTGTATCATCTGCCAACGCTGGAATATTCGTCTTACCCCGTCTTTAGACACAGCGGCAATCGACGGACATCCTTCAAGGGTCTGTAACGAGGATTTGAGTGCTGCGTTCTGGGCATACAAAGAAATAATTGACCTAGGAAAACTGACGCATCACATTCCCTTCTTTTTCCAATGTACAGCAGTTGCCTCGATGTCGCAGCTATAAATTCGACAACAACAGCAAGTGTATTTCCACTCAGACGAGTTCGCTGAACAATAACAATAAACCGATGAGACTAGCACAAGAGAGCGAGTGAGCGAGCAGGAGGTTGACCAATGAGGTGTTCCTTGTTTCTGTGACAAGTTACTGTCTAGTGATTAGGTGGTACAAGATCGCAGCTATACAGCTATCATGTATGACGCAGAGCGTTGCACAAGTTGCCTGTAACTTATAGAAACGCAACGCGTCAGATGCGTTGTCCAATGCCATCTGCAAACGACTTGCCTGACGGGCCGGGGACATTGGGTATCGTTTTAGAGATCTTTATATAGGTCAGGGATGATTAACTCTTCCGGATAGTTGGTCTGCGGGTCGTCGGGCATCCGAGCGGGTAGAGGGAAACAATTCCACAATTCCGGTTTGAACTGATCACATGAGCCGAGAGGTCTGCATAATAGACGTCCCCGTTTCAGGTGCAGAGATTAAAGTTTATACTGTGGCTTCGAGAAGAAAAGCGGCAGCCAGCTTTGTCTTTCAGCACTAGCCATAGGAAGCGAATTTCGCACCTGACGCTGGAGAATAGAAAGAGCCGTAGAGAGGCGTTTAGATGCTGTTAGATAACATCCAAGATTAGTATCTTTGACGGCAGAGGTGGCTTTAGAAGGCGGGGTGATATTCTCCAACTTCTGGAATGATAGAAGAGCCATATCGTGCGATCGGTATGTGAGTTTGACGCTTGAAATGATATGACGCCTGAAAATCATGATAGCGGAAGGAGTCCGAAGGACGACACAGGCAGACGACTTGAGACGACTATAACGTTGGACGAAGAGTGTGTTTCGAGGTCTGGTTACCTTCTCATTTTGAGGCTTGATTACTTATGCGTCATTGGCGGATCAGATGTCGGTAAGTAGCCTTGAATTTAAAGTTCGGTTGCGCCGAGATGAGAGGGCATCGGTCAAGACTCGACGGTAAAACTGACAGCTTGTCCCGAGTTGAAGGCAAGTTCCTTGTTATCACTGGCACGGACAGCGACTAAGTACAGTGCACAACTCACCAACTAAGCTAAAAATCCGAACGGTATACTTTCATTCCATGCCAATAGCCAGTCGACATCGCCGAATCCGCGTCGCCGACTCGCCAATTTGAATGATTCCATGTCAAGCTTTCCAGGGGTATACTTATAATCGGCTCCAGAGTCACAATACAAGTTCAAGGTACCAGGTTTGTCGGCAAGCTGGGTGTTACCGTGAGGTAGGACCATAGGACCAGATAAGCACAGTTGTCGGTAGGAGCAAGTCAGGAGGAACTTCGTCATTGCTGTGACTCAGATCACGTTTCTGTGACATTTCGCGTCAAGTCTCGATTCTGGAAGCGTCATGACTCTTATCAGTTCTGTCTATTCCTTTCAAGCTCGTTCGGAAGGCAAGACACGATTACCGTTCGACAACACGGGTAAAGAATGCTTGTTTTCGCCATTAATTATGACCCACGTTGACCCCGTCGGGGAATTCGGCCCGATCTATGGCAACGTTGGATGACTCGACAAGTCTGCCTCCGCCTACTTCGTTTTTATCATCGTGTCTTCAGCAATCACATCCACCCCAAATCGCTAGAGCCATGCTTACCGTGACATTCGTGCGTTCGTCCTAGTCCGTTCACAAGCTCGATCTCAACTGGAAAACTTCAGATCCGACATGGTGAAAGTGAAGATAACCCTGTGCGATTTTCTCCCGAACAGAGCTGGGTATTTCCATGACTCACGCTGAATAGAAAAACATTTGGGCTGGCTGGAAGGATGCACCACTGTCGACGCTCGGTGAGTCGGTACTCAATGCGTCCAAGAGATGATGCGAACCGTCCCCAGGCAAGAAGGCGAGTTTTGTATAATCTTTAATGGCTCGCTATTCATTCAAATTACTATTGTCTCAAGCAAGCGGCAGCATTAGGTCAAGCTTTCAACAAATCTAACACGAAGTTTGACTTCATTTATGCCTCTGATCTCTTGCGTGCATATGCTACCGGTCAAGCTGTATTGGATTTTCATTCGTCACCCAAGCCGCCATTCAAGTCCGATCAACGACTCCGCGAACAGCATTTCGGGATTGCGGAAGGTCATCGCTGGGTGATGGAAACTCCCTCTGATATGACCTATGAGGAGATGTATGCACAAGGAATTTTCCCGATTCTTCGGGGCAGGGACGCAAAATTCCCGGAAGCAGAATCTTTGAACGACCTAGCTCATCGAGCCGATAGCGCCATCGCAGATTGTGTTGTTCCGCATCTAGCAGCAGCAGCGACAGCCGAGGTTCACATTGCAATTGCCAGCCACGGACTGTGCATCAGTGAATTGGTTGCTGCGCTACTTCGTCTGGATCCCGACTCACGACGCGACATCTCTTATGCTGGTCTATTAAACACCGCCTGGACGCGCGCCACGGTATCTATCAGGGTATCGTGCAATTTCTCCGTTTCCCCGTCAGCAATTAACGCGACATCATAGGATGGATCCCTATCCGGGACCACGACAACTCCGCCTCTGAATGTTACCGTCACGGACGTGAATAACAGTGACCATTTGGCCGATCTTGATGTTGTGTGTTTCATGTGTTGAGAAAAATGTGCTCATGACTTGTCTAGAACGTCGAAGAAGCGACATCCCTCGACGACGAGAAAGCCGCAGCAAGGGCCTTTTTCGGAGGGAAAGCTGTGGCGTAGAGTCTGAGGTGTATCTTGGAGTAGATGCTAGACTTTAGACAAAGTGAGAGTCCCCTGGTCTTTTGATATGTCGTTTCAATAGATGCAGCTCCTGTATGGTTGCAAAAAATTGAATCATATGAGTCAAAGTATCGACATTTCCTCAATCTTTGAAACTTTCTTGGTTCAATTAATTTCCAGATAGCACTGTGCCATATTTGGCAATTTTCGTTGCGAGCAGCACATTCATTCAACAACTGCCAACCTGAATTCTCTCAACTGTTTGTGTGCGATGGCGAACCTTGGTGTCTGCTTCAACCATCTCGGTTCTTCCGGCTGAGGTCTGTCCTCCGGGTCTGTCTTCTCAGTTTCTGGCTTTCAATCCCCTTTCCACTCTCTTGACTGCTCCTAGATTTCAGAGTTGCGATCCTCTCGCTTCACCCATCAACCCCCGATCCAAATAACCGTAAAACGCGAAGGCGAGATGGCCGAGCGGTCTAAGGCGCCAGACTAAGGATCAGCTTCAGTCTGAAGCAGAATTTGCAGACTCACTGTTTGTAATCTGGTCCTCCGGGGCGTGGGTTCGAATCCCACTCTCGTCACTAACCTTTTGCCTTGGTCACCGGAACTTGTCTGCTCTTACTTTTTTCGTTCGCCGATCATCCCAGTCACAACGTTCCACTCTGGCTGTCTCGGTAACCCAGACGTTCTGAGAGCACTTCCGCACATCAAATTTACCCGAACTCGCGTGGTACGGATCAATTGCGGACCGCAGGTCCGCTGTGCTCTCAGAACGTCTGGGTTACCGAGACAGCCACTCTGGATGTTTACCGAAATGCGTTGATTGTGTGATTGAGATCTACAATGACATGAGACGCTCTGCTTAGTACTTGTAGACCGACAAGACTCGCTGATACAACACACTTGTCATAGTAAATGAACATGGCCTCAAGCGCCTGGGAGGGCCTAAGCGATTACCACAAGACACATTTGGCAAAGAAAAATCAGTTTTCGGGCAGTTGAAACTCGAGGAGAATTGGAGATCCAAATTCGATTCCCCCCTATGTTTCTTGATATATCTAAAAACTTTATAGCGTATATAATTGCCTAGGAGTCGCAATTGGCTGCGATGAGGCCCCGCGGTCAAAATTACCATATATGGATGCGAAGCGTAGTGGTGTTGTACATATAATTTGCGAGGAACGAGCTACAAGTTGTAGCGTCTGTCTTAGAGAGACTATGTTGTACACTGTTTGGTCTTGGCCATGGCGTTTGACTCCAGATCAAAACATGCCTCCAAGTCTCCAACACCTCTTTTACCACCAGAGTTTGACCAGAGTGGCTTCTCCACAGATCCAGCATTCACATTGAAGCACTCATTTCGGCGCCAATCTCTTCTTCAACAATGTTCAGCCTCTGACAGCTGCCTGCCCGGCCCTGCACTTCCCTCGACAATCACTTAGTCTGGTTTGAGTCTGGTCCTTCCGAGTATCCCACCGTGGCGACGCAGTGACGAGAGACGCGCACACCGACGGTAGTGCGGCTGTGTAAAGTTGGGTCGAGGGAGAAAGAGTTTTGGGCATACGGATGTTAACAGACCCGTAGCAGCGCGACATTCTTCTGCCAGGGCGAGCGATTTCAACGTCGGCATGCCCTCAGAGCGCGTTGTACTTCGGAAAAGCGACGAGCAGAAAGATGATGAATCTGAGGATGAACTTAATCAAGTTCACGGAGTCAACGAAGAATGACCGCCGCCTCCGATCTCTGTGTCATTCGTACACTTGTACCAAATTCAGAATCGCCTTTTCCCACACCCTTTTCAATCTCTCAAGTGATTCATGGGCCCACACATTGTCCGGTGCGTAAAACGGACTACTCTTTCACCCAGCCTGGAGTCATCACTAACTTCATATCTCGACTTTCATTCCCCTTGAAATCCAATTACAGTCAGCGACGGTGAATTGTCCCTTCTCAACTTATACCGATGCTTCACCGTGAACAACGTGGCGACGTTCTCATCGACCAGCCTGTTCTTCAGCCTCACACTGGTCCAACTATCGATCCTTTGCTTCACAGTATCGACTCCGGCACCGATGCGCCCCCCTCACGCTCCGAAAATCTGGTGGTCGGCACTCTACGCCCAGCCTCGCCGTGTGAGCCAATCCGCCTCCTCGTTCATCTTTGCTGACTTTCCTCTGAAGCTCACCTCGATCCTCCGAGTCTTTACCTCAACCTAGGTTGCAATCAAGTTGCAAATTTCATTTGATGCTCAACCAAGCTAAGTGTCCTGGCTTTTTGTTGCAAAACTCATTACTCTGCCGTGACAATCGGTGTAGCAACGTTGCAACGGGGCAACGACACCACAATGTGACAATGAGCTGGCCACACTCGAATCGGTAACGTGGTGCGGTCGTTGCGGGGAGACAGTGTGCGATGCATGTATCAAGATAGCAACAACAGATGAATCTTTCACACCTGACGATACAGTACCGCCCGATAACTGGCTGACTATGGTCCTCTTATTATAAAGGCTGGTAGTGTGGTGATCTCAGGGTATTGTGAGGTATGGTGAGGCATAAGTATTTTGGCTTACATGAGGCAGCTCGATACACAGCCCTGCAAAACACTCTGAAATTGTTTTTCGGCAAAGAAGCGAGGTCTGGTTCATATTAGTCGTGGCCAGGTTTTCACCGGAAGGAAATACTCAGCTGGAACCAGTAGTCAAGAGAATCGTCGAGACATTTCTCTTTGCACCTAATCGTACAGGCATACAATTCCCGGCATTGGCCCATTCTCCAATTCAATTAAGTCGTACTAGAGTAACTGGTGAGCAAGCAAATCGTAAACTCGTGGATCGGTCGTCGAATCAATGACTATCGAACATCTTGTCTGCGTTGTCAGGATATGCCTGGGCGAAGGCACTACCAAATAGTGAGACTAGTGTCAGAAAAGTACTGCTACAGCTCCGCATTTTTTGGAGCTGGTGCGACCCGTACAACGGCGTCAATCTGCGTGCTCAGAATAATTGGCCTCTTCAATCTAACCTATTTGTACCGACTCCGGGGTTGAGTTTGGGTTAAGTCTAAAAATCCAAATCCATTGAAATTGACCGGTCTGAATACCGGAGCTCGATGTGGATTTGAGAGGACCTTGCGCTAGTCGCTCGGTGTGGACGCTTCAATTAAATCAGAATCAATTTGAGAGGTGGAGCGCTCCCGACCGCTCGGCCATCTCGCCTTCGCGTTTTACGGTTATTTGGATCGGGGGTTGATGGGTGAAGCGAGAGGATCGCAACTCTGAAATCTAGGAGCAGTCAAGAGAGTGGAAAGGGGATTGAAAGCCAGAAACTGAGAAGACAGACCCGGAGGACAGACCTCAGCCGGAAGAACCGAGATGGTTGAAGCAGACACCAAGGTTCGCCATCGCACACAAACAGTTGAGAGAATTCAGGTTGGCAGTTTGTTGAATGAATGTGCTGCTCGCAACGAAAATTGCCAAATATGGCACAAAGCGTAGTGGTATTTTTGGTTGTTTGGTCTTGCGTAATATTAATCGGTGTTTTCCCACCTCTTGACACTGCTATGCCCAGCGCCAGGCTCGCCGGGTTCCTGGGCGCGTTATCTATCGCGGGTGGAAACTTCTCCGCTACCTCTTCCTGCCGCGCAAGCTGATTCGGGCTGCAGGCATCGCATTTCTTGCTGGTTGTTATCTTCCTGGACCTTTCAACAGTGTTTGCTCTGTTCGCTGGTTGATCTATCCTTTCACAATGCCGCCCATCTCTAATACCACCTACAACGGCTCCGACCGCGACCGTTTCAATCAAGTATTCACAATCATTCGGCAAGAACTTCTCGATGAGTTCGCAGCACAAAATGTGCCGGAGGACGCACAAAACTGGTACCGGCGCGTCAGTCTGTTCTGTTCTGTTCTGATTTGTCTGGCGTCGTATCTTACGGTGATGCTAGAATATTGATTATAATGTCCCGGGAGGTAAACTCAATCGTGGCCTCTCCGTTGTGGATTCGGTCCAAGTCATCAAGGGCCGCGCACTCTCCGACGCTGAATATTTGAAGGCAGCTGTTCTCGGTTGGTCTGTCGAGTTTGTGCGTACACGGTTGTCTATTGGTGCCTTGTTCACCAAAGTCGCACTGTTAGCTACAAGCATTCTTTCTCGTTCTCGACGATGTCATGGATAGATCTTTGACTCGACGCGGCCAGCTGTGTTACTATCGCGTTCCGGAAGTCGGGACTATATCGATCAACGACGCGGTTCTAATCGAGTCCTCTATCTACTTCCTCCTCAAGAAACATTTCCGTAGCGAACCTTATTATGTGGATTTACTGGAACTTTTCCATGAGGTATACCAATTTGAGTCTCGAATTGCGCTGACTCGTCCGCTAGACAACCTCGAAAACGGGCACAGGTCAGCTCCTTGATCTTCTTTCAGCCCCCGAAGATTCTGTCGATTTATCAAAAATCTCGCTGGCCAAGTAAATTCCTTGTTCATCACCGAGAGCTGAGCACTAACCACTCTCCCAGATTCGAGCAGATAGCCTTGTACAAAACCTCCTACTACTCGTTTTACCTGCCCGTGGCGCTCGCTATGTTACTGTGCGAAGTCCCACCAACATACGAGTCCAATTCAACTGGGCAACAAATAGAAGCGTACGCTGTCGCGCAGTCTATCCTTCTTCCCATTGGCCAGTACTTCCAGGCCCAAGATGATTTCCTTGACTTTGCAGGGACGCCGGAGCAAATCGGGAAAGTCGGCACTGACATCGTCGATAACAAATGTTCGTGGTGCATCAACACTGCGCTCGCCGCCGCCTCCGCAGAGCAGCGCGCCATTCTGGACGCTTCTTATGGTCGGCGAGATCCAGATGCCGAAGCCAGAGTGAAAGCCGTGTTCGAGGCGGTCGGGTTGAGGGAGAAGTATGGAGTGTACGAAGAGGAAGTATACGCCCGCATTAACACGTTGATACAAGCCGTTCCCGACGATGAGGGTCCGTACTTGAAGAAAAAGATATTTACAGACTTTCTGGATAAAATATACAAAAGACAAAAATGAAAAATGAAAAATTTTACTGCATAGACCTACGGACGCCTGAACTCCCGGGCTCAGGCTGGCTGCCGTCTGACGAACCGGAGGGGGAATTCCCCTATCGTCAAGGTCAAGCTCACACGCGACTTGTTGATGATACGTGCAATCCAGGCTTCGTTACTTTCTCCGGGAAGAAGGACGGGCTGAACTTGCCAGTCTTTCAAGAGGTGTGACAAGAAACAGGTCGCCTCGACCGTCGCGAATTTTCGACCGAGGCAAGCGCGGGGACCTAGGTTTGCGCTCGGTCTTCTTTTCGTAGACGAAGAAGAGATTACTTGGCTTACCGACGCTGAAAGCGGTAAATTGCTCTGACTCAGGAGGGAGGCCGTACCACCGGGATGGCTTGTATACCGTGGGGTCCTTGAAGTATCGGGGATTGTATTCTGACGAGAAGACAGATGAGCAAGGGAGAAGTAGTCACAAATGGGAATACGCACGGACGCCGACCATGTCTACCATGATCTACGCTCAATAAGTTACCGAACACGGTATGGAACAATGAAGACCCGTACCTCGGTACCCTTCGCGATGGGGATGGCCTGAGTACCTTCTTCTCCGACTGGATTCGGAACCGTTATCACTGTGTCTTCTGTTGCCTCGCGGATGAGGACGTGGCCGGCAGCTTGAATTCGAGCAAAATGAGTGCCGGCACCTGCGAGTCAACGTATTTCACAAAGACTCACGAACGATGCGGATCGCTTCGTAAAAGCATGCGAGTACCTTGTCTAACTTTGGGTAGTCGTCGTATTGCTATGCGGGATTCACATTCAGTCACCGAAATCTCAGTGGAGAGGAGGTACATACAAGCTCATGCCTAGAGCCAAGCACAGACGTTATCTGTCTCAGCACTTCATTTTGTAGATTCACGTCAATTGCCATGAATGCCAGAGTGACTGCCAGACTGTTGGCAGTTGTTTCTGAACAATGAATGTTATAGGACTGAAACGATTTTATACATGCGCCTGCTCACCATGACCCGCAAACAAAAGAACGAAAATGTTTCCGATCTGTATATCCTTTCAGTTTTTGTGGCACGACGCTTGCAATAAACAGAAGACGCACCAACTCCTGGTCTTCAAGCTGATATTTAGCCGACTCGTCTTCATTCGCCTTTACCATCAAAGTGAATATGTCGGTACGTGTGTCCTTCGTCTCTGCTGCAACGGCAGCTTTGCGGTCGGCGACTTGCTCTTTCATGAAGGCATGTAAACGCTCTCGAGCTATACGAGCTTCCCGAAGGCTAATCACAATATAGCTTAGCCATCGTGAGTGATCGAGAGAAAAGACTACTCCAACCTTGGGATGGGAAGATACCAAAGCCATTTCGGTATGACCACATCAACAACACTGGTCTGGGTGACTATCTTGAGAGCCTCTTGGATTGACATGCCGCCGTCCGGGGCTGTCGGTGGAGTGTCCCTTTGAGCGAATGTCAGTCGGCACACGGTGCTTCAAGCGGCAGGAGCTAACCAAGTAGATGGAAATCCGAATCCGCAAGTGCTAATGAGGAGGAAAGCAACCTTGGTGGTTATGTTCGTTACGGCGGGAACATCAACAGAGTTCTTGTGGTTCCAGCCTTCAACTTCGAGCATATCGCGGTAGAATTCAGCCGTCTTGGTCCATACGAGTTGATAACTGCGCAGGATGAGACCAAGTGTTTGACTTTCTGGCTAGCGGAAACCTACAGCTCGGGGCCAAAGGATGGGCTGACGATGCGCCGGTGCTTGCGGTGTACCGCTCCATCTGCCGAGACAATATTCATTCCCCATGCACTGAAGGAAAATGAGTGAAGGAAGGTTACAAACGCAGCCATGATCCCTCACAGTAAGGCGAGGCTAAGCCTGTCAGGCTTGACGAAACTGGATCGCTGGCTGCCAGGGATCGTCTGGCGTCCAATCTCGATGCTAGAAGTCCATAGCCCAGGAACTCCGGCGAGAATAGGGACAAGATTGACCGTTTCGTTCTGGTGGTATGCTAACACAGAACAGGAGTTGACATTACCGCTTGAAGTCTACCATGTCATAGCAACTTACTCTGGAATCTTCGCACCCAGTGCCAATCGGGACCATGGTTCCAGAACGAAGTTGAAATCAAAGCACCTGGCACAGTGAATGGTTGAAAGGGGGTATAGAGCTTAGGGAAAGGACTGGGAGTCTATCCGTTCCATGTGAGGGATGAGGAGCAGGTGTCGGTAGAGACACTCACCCTAGCTATTCTCACGAGAGAAACGAGGCGTCGGAGCGCATGTAGACCTAGAAACGTTGCCAATATAGCGAGAGCTGCAGACCCAACCTCCAGATTGTACGGTACGAGCCTCTGGAAACTCTCCAGCATGTCGTGGGGAATGGGAAAGTCACTCGTGCCAGTAACGGTGACATTGGATGTGTGAAATGTTTGGGAAGACTCAGGATAACTTATGAATAACGAGATGGTGAGAATTCGAAACAATAGAGTGTAAAACTCGATTCAAAAGGTTGAGGACACGAAGAGGTTGAGCTGGAATCGAGACTTAAATCGCGAAGAGTTGAAAACATAGCCCAGAATATAGAACGCGTCAACAAGGCGCACATGGTCGTGGTGAGCGATGAAAAGCAGGTCGTGACAAGTGACCGTGACTCTTGACCACTTGATCGCGGAAATGGCGCAATGTCGTAAGCCGCGTAAATAGCTCGACGGCGAACGATTTCATCAACCCGGTCCTTCGGTCAAAAAGTCCGGCATTATAAAAGCACGCAACCACCTACAACCGTCTGTGCTTTCCCCACTATCCCCCACTTTGCCCTTCAATTTCTGCCCTTGGTCTTCTCCATGCTCTTCGTTTGCCTCACCTCTTGAATCTACATAACCCACCATCCTCGTCGTTTGGTTCAAGGTCTGCAACTGGTCACCATTTATCGGTCCATCGCGCTCGTTGCTCCTCCAAGTACCTTTTTACGATGGTAAGTTATCATATCTTGCCATACCTTCCTCGGTTCATCCTTATCTCACCGCCAGTCCTCATTCCTAGGGCAACCTACGTTCAGAACAAAAGAGCAAGTTTATTAGGGCAAGGTTTCACGAATGGCTCGTACAACAGTAACCTCAGCATATTCGTCCAGTCTCCAAATAGCTGCAGAGACTCAGGAA
This sequence comes from Favolaschia claudopus, assembly GCA_037176885.1. Taxonomy (NCBI): domain Eukaryota; kingdom Fungi; phylum Basidiomycota; class Agaricomycetes; order Agaricales; family Mycenaceae; genus Favolaschia; species Favolaschia claudopus. The sequence goes on along the minus strand of JAWWNJ010000011.1, from coordinate 1,028,717 downwards.
TATGGTCCCCCTTCTCCTCGTCGCCCTTCTCCTCACTCCATTCGTTCAATGCCGATCTCTCGCTCGTCCGTCATCGTTGGTCATTCAACTATCCGACCTCTCTGCTTTTGCTCTGCACCCACTGCTCCTCGTCGCCCAACCCGTTCCTGGTTACTATCTTGGCATCCCTTCAACCTCTATTGGTCACACTGCTTGGCGTCTCAATGGGGCGGGTTCCCGAGTCAGTTCCCGAGTCAATGGTTCATCACCACCACCTGTCTGGATCATGTGGTCTCTACCAACGGGAGGGGTCGTTTTACAGACCGCGATGATCGTATCCTCGGTTATCTCGCTTCTTAGCTCCAATTGTCAGTATCCAGCCTAACAATACGATTTCTTTTCGTCGAAAACTTTCGTTTTTCCGCATTTTCTCTGCTTTTTGTCAAAGAGCGTTCAAGAGCAAAGATTCCGCTCATAACCTGGGATTCCGCGGTTTCCCGCGTCAGATAAATTCGTTGTGTCGAGTGCTGCTCTTTCGTCTACCACCACCACCACCACGACAACATGGACATGAGCGAAATGACGTGGAACAGGGAGTGGTTGGACCACCCTATCACCTGGCAAACCGCCCACGAACGCGAGGGATACGATTACAGCCAGATCACTCCGGAGCAGGGCAGGCTTATCCAAAGTCGGTTCCACAACGTAAGCATCCAGCCTCGACAAAGTGTGTGTGGACGCAGCGGTAACCAGTCGAATCCAGTGGTACACCGCGGATTGGGATTTTGCATTGACCACAGTTTACTTCTTCTGTGCTGCTATCGGCGTCGCGGCGCTTTTCCGATGGGGTTCTTGGGCGCTGCACCGTCGCTCGGCCGTCCCAAGGACTCGTGCCAGCGCGTTCGACAGATTAGTTGCAATCTTGAGTTATACGACCTCCCGCGTTTGGCGCTTGAAGGTATTCGGGTATTATTACACACCACCACTTGCAGCTATCATAGCCGTCGGTGCTATGTTCATTTGGGTGATGGGTACGAATTTGCTAGCCTCCTACCGGCAAGGGCTCACAGTGGACGGTGTAGCTCTTATGCTTGGGCCCAAACCATTCTATTGGCCAGATCCCGCCATGGGCGATTCGCCTCCAATTGCTACGAGGACTGGGTGGATCAGCATTGGTATTATGCCTTTCATGATGTACGTGCCCAATTCTGGCCGCGTTGCTCACGAATACTCACCGTCGTCTCCAGAGCGTTCGCAAGCAAGACGAACTACGTCGCGCTTCTCACTCGCACGTCGCACGAGCGTTTACAGGTATTCCATCGTTGGTCGGCTTTGTTGATGTGTACGCTTGCTCCTTCGTAACTTCGAACATACAGCGTTCTGATGTCCTGCGACATAGATATCACTTCGCTCGTTCATACCTTCCCATTCATTGTGAGAGACATCAACGAAGGGATGATGGAGATGAGTTGGGCGACAGACCGCTTTATCTGGACCGGTGTCGCTGCCCTTGTTCCACAAGTACGAACTCGTAGAAGACCTTGATGTCTCGCCAAACTAACTGCATATTTGTCGCAGACCTGGCTTCTCGCCATGAGCTGGGGATTCATCCGCAATAGATACTACGAATTTTTCAAAAAGTATGTTCTCAAAACTCTCCGTTCATTCGCGAAGGCTAATAAGATCTTTGTTCTTCCGTAGAATGCATTTCATGTAAGAAATACACAACTTTAATATTGCTCCAAGGCTGAACGTGACAAAGTGCTGCGTCAATCTTCATGGCTGCTCTATTTGTTCATGTCGATTTCTTCCTCACCTCGTGGTACGTTCAACTCGTCTTCTCTCAGACCGTTACTCAAGTGATCTCATTCAGGCACTACTTCTGGGCAACCCTCGCTCTATACGGCACCGTCTGGGTCTACCGCGTCGTGCGCGCCACTCTCACACCTGGCACAGCCATCGTGTCCGTCTTGGAAGACCGCACCCTGCACGTTCGAATCGCTGTACCCAATTCTTTCCGCTGGGTTGCCGGACAACACGTTTTTGTTCGTTTCCTCTTCGGACCTCTCCATTGGGCGTCCAGCCATCCGTTCACCATCGCGAATGTGCCTGCTGTCGGAGAGCAAAACGGGGGCAAATTGCAGCAGATAGAATTAGTTTTACGCGCGCGGTATGGTATTACGAAGGCGCTGGAGAAGGCTGCGTCTAAAGGGAAGACGTGTATCTCGGTGTTTGTTGATGGACCCTACGGACATGTTGGGTTGGCGAGTGATCTGAGGCGCTTTGACCGCGTTTTGTTCCTTGCTGGCGGCAGCGGTAAATTGTGAATTTCCTCAAATCCTAGCAAATACTGACTGCCCTTGAACATAGGCGCAAGCTTCACCATTCCTCTGCTGATTGATCTGGAACGCAACCGATCTTCCCGTCCAGCAGACGTGACGACTCGGTTCGTCGTAGCTGTTCGCGAGGGTGGTAAGATTTTTCCTCGATCGCATTCGGAGTTGTGGTCTCACTCTCTCGCAGGCGCATTCACCTGGCTTGAACGCCAAATGAAGCCTTTAACTGACTTGGAAACCATCGGAGTTGCGCAGAACACCCACGTCACTCGTCAAAAGGTCGAGGAGATCGACCCGGAAAAGGGTGACTCGAACAGCGACGACAACTTTGGGTCCCTCCATAATGGGCGTCCCAATATCTGCGAGCTTGTCCGTGAGCTTTGTAACGAGCCCGGGAGAGTGGCGGTTGTTGGTACGCTCTTTGCTTATACGTGTTCGCTGAGATTCACGTCTACCCCTACAGCTTGCGGACCCGATGAGTTCGCACACGACGTGCGCAGTGCTGTGGCAGCCGAGCAGTTGTCACTTGCACTGGGACGGGGCGTGGCTTCCGAAGTGTTCTTGCATGTCGAAAATTACAGGTATGTGTTCTGCACTTTTATCGTGTGCCGCGCTCATATTGAAATTTTAGCTGGTAGGCTAGCCGTGGATTGTGTTTCGTTTCTGGGGCCATTATTCATGTATCAACGAATTTTATGTGTATTGGATGTCACGATATGCTCTGCCTTTTCTGCCACCGTTGCTATTCCGTGAGGAAACATGAAATCGGTCAGACCACAGCCACAACCTTCCTTTTCTGTCCGCGAGGTGGTGATTGCCTTATATGGAATTGCCGACAGAAAAATAAGCCGCAGCAGCCTCTACTTGCACAAATACACTGCGAAGATATCCCAAGTTTAGGTGAGAGGAATGGATCGCTTTTGGGCTGGAAAGCCCCACTACGAATATTACGCACCACGACCGCATTACCACGGCACTGGTATGAAAATAAAGCAAAACTCGGGAAAGCTAAAACCGAGATTTATTGTAACACAGGAGTGGAGGCCAAGGGTAGAGTCACTGAGCCAACTCGATCGAGCGCCCAGCAAGAATTCGGCGACAACCAGATAATTTTCTCAAGCCTCCGCTGGAGGCCGTGACACCCGAGTTGCTGGAGAGCGAGTGCCTCACAACAAAAATAGACAGAAATTCACCAAGCTGATATTTTTCGCGCTACGAAACTCCTTGTGGACTTTCTCTGGCGACTGGTTGGAGCTAATTGGCGACGCTGAGAACCCGCGATAATTATGCAACAGAACGTGGAGTGAAAAAAGTCTGGAGCCTGTGAGTCGAAATCATTGGCCGAAATAGAATGCAGCGAAGTATGGCTAGGCCAAGGCAAGCCTGAAGCGCAGCAGGACAGAAGGAGTACAGGAATGTTCTTTTGTGCGGGATCAGGCGGGATCACAACGTGACAGTCACAACACTCGACCACCACACTCATCCCCAACTCCTAGTATCGCTTCAAAGAACGCGCTCTGGGGTATACTCTGCGACGTCCACGGTCTGGTGTCCAAGAAAGAGGGCCTTAAAGCTAGCGTAGGTGCTGGGGCCAAGTGGTGCGGCGGTGGATCCACCTTTTTAGCGAGGTATCAGTCACACGCGGTCATTCTACCCGTAATCTTGCGGTTGGCTCTCCACCACCATGGCAAACTTCATTGTGGCCGCCCTCGCCCTTGCGGTCCCTGCTGCTGTCGACGCATACACATGGAATTTCAACGGCAACCCAACACAATGCGGGAACGTCTCAATTACTGTCTCTGGTGGCTCTCCGCCATACCAAGTCTTAGTCGTTCCGTACGGCAGTTCCCCGCTCCCAAACAACATCGAGGCCCGCAAAATACAGGACGAGGGCCCATTCCAGAGCACCAGTATCAGCTTCAAAATTAATTACCCTCAAAACTCCCAGTTTGTTGCGGTCGTGCGTTTTTCACACTTCATGTATTAAGACCCAACCTCTTTTCTTACTGCTGCTCCAATCACTAGGTAAGCGACTCCTCAGGATTCGCTTCAGGTGGAACCAGCGTTGGCGTGCAGGTCGGATCCTCTGGAGACGCCAGCTGCTTCGACGCGTCTCAAAACGTCAAGCCTCAGTTCGTCTACTCCATCGTGCCTGACGGTGTCATCACTCAGTGCAGTCCGACACGATTATGGTATTTGAGCACAATCTTCATCGTAGTTCTTCGCTAATTCGATATCAAGGTGGGATCCATCTGCTGGCGTGCAAGGGTACGTCATACCTCGACGAAGCCCGCCATGCTCCCTCTTTCTGATCTCGTGATGCATCCTCTAGCACGCCCAAATTCCACGGCGTCATTCCTGGCGGCGACTCTTTCGAAATTCCACAAGGCTCCATCACCCAAGTCCCCGAGCAAGGCACCGGTTTTTCATGGACGCCTCCATTGCGCGGAATGACAACCTTCCTCCTCGTGGCGGGTGATAATCGGGGGAATGGAACTGGAGGGAGTACACTGTATATCGTGGGCAGTGGTGCAAACAACGACAACTCGTGTTTGAAAAGCGATAGTCCAACCTCGACAGCTGGCAATCCTGCCGGTGGGTCCTACCAGACCGGTACCAACGGTGGGAACTCAGGTGGCGGAGGAGGCGGCGGTGGCGGCGGTGGGGGTAGCGGAAACACAAACAACAGGTATGGTGGAAATTTCCGGTCATTCTCTCATGACCCGATGATTCACGCTTGCATACTAGCAGCAGCAGCACAAATATTGGAGCCATCGTTGGTGGTGTCGTGGGTGGCGTCGCATTTGTGGTCGCAATGGGACTTGTAGCCCTCTTCCTCATGAGGCGCCGACGAATGGCCCGAAAGGAAAAGTTCCGGCCCGACCTGCTTACCGCCGACGTAGATGAGGGCGATGATCACAATGGCGCCCCGCGCAACGAACTCCCGCAATTCTACCAACCCGAGCCCTTCATGGTCGCAGATCCCACTGCTGGGGACCGATCTTCCGTTGGTGGGCTCACTGCCGATGGACGAACGGACAGCCACAGAAGGCCCATCAGCATCGTTACGAGCGACGACACTCGCAGTGGAACGCCTGATCCGAGTATGAGCATGTCCGGACGGACAGGGAAGAGCGCGCCGATGCGACAATTGCGGCCTGTCAACATCATCCAGCACGCAGACGCTGGTCCGAGCATGGCTCCCCCCGGCGAGGAAGAGCCAGAAACCGTGGAGCTCCCACCTGCATACACGAATATTCGAAAAGACCTCACCAGCCCCTCCCAAGCCGAAATTGCACCGGCAGCACCACCATCACATCCCGAAACACAGACCGCTACTGCAGCACCACCTCCGGCGTCATAACGCTGTGAACGACGGCGTTTGCTTGGGTATGTATTCGGACTTCATTTTGGACGGACGCGCAGCGGTTGACGCTCTCATCTTATGTTATTCTGTTCACGCCTTGTCACGGTATTTTATTGCGCAAGCTTACACTATTTTGTACGTTACTTTCGCTCATTGCATCCAAATACGCATGGACCACTCCCTTTAACACCCTTCCTCTCACTCTTTGCATTACCCTTCTCTCCCCCCTATGGAGCACCCGCGCTAATTTACCCACCGCAGTTCCTCCCTCTTTCGAATCATTTCGTTCTGCATCGATCCGCTCTCGACTGTAGAAACACTACATACAAAACGTAGCGTCTTCCTCGATACGCCGACATGTACCTCATACAATCTAACATGTCCTCGGCCCGCAAGTAATGATGTATCCATAACATAGCATGTCTTGGATTGGCTTGCTTCGCCTTGTTGACCTACCTGGCACACCCCTTCAAGGAAAACAGAGCTGAACGATTCGGCTACAGTCTGACTGACGGAAGCGTCGTTGACATCTTCCAAGCATAGCGGGGGTAGGTGAACGGTTGACGTCAACGGAGCGAGCTCACGTTGTCGACAACGACCGACTTCATAGGCGCGATAGGCCAAGTAAAACTTGTTGACTAGTCGCCCAAAGCTAATCACCGAGCGAATCGAACGCGGCAAGCGCGAGGTCTTCGCTGGTTCGGCCCTGTGCACCATGCTATTCAGCTTTGAAGGGGCAAAAAGAAGATGGAGCAAAAACACCTTTTCGAGAAGGGTGTTATATCTGGAGTTATGCGCAACAGAGATCGGAGTCTTCATTGATATATGTAAGCAAGGAAAGACCAGGATAAACATAGAGTGAGTACAGACCTCGCGCCTAGTAACCTCTCTGCCCTGTTCCGCGGCATGCAGGTCCTCGTAGAGCTCGTCAACGTGTCGATTCTGTCCAGGAACATAACCGTGACGCGCGAACATACGACGTTCGACATTCCTCGCCTGAACGTGATTCTTGCTGGACAAAAGGCCCCTTATAATTGCAACATAGAACACCTGGTCCACTCGAGGGAGAGAATGAACCTGACTATTCCTTCCAGCTTCGCGGTGTCCAGCCACCTGGCTTTGCTCGGCCGCGTCTGCGTCCACGCTTTCTGCGGCGTCGGTAGCCGATTCCACCTGATCCAGCATCAACAGAGTCCTGCGTGCATCACCAGCACGGGAGTACACCATTACAAGTTCTGTAAGTTGATAGATATTGGGATTGATCCTCAACCGCACCATATCCTGTAAAATAGAACTACCACGCTCTGGGCCAAATGCGCGACAAAGACGCCGTATGAACGGGGTGAACGCGGAATTGTTGACACCAGTTTTCCATGTTGGCGGTGGGTGCAGGAGCGGCACATTGGGGTGTAACATGCAAGTCTTGATGAGATTCACATCTGCGAACTGAAGAAGTTTGTCGTAGAGTGCCTGCAGTGCTTCATTCCCAGTGAGGTGGAGCAGCGCACGCCAGACGACTGCTGCGTGCATAGGATGCGGGAATAGCTTCGTCACCAACCGCCGAGGGGCTGCCCATGGGCCATCCATGCGAGTCTTGATTTTTTGGAGTTGCAGCATAAGGACGTCACGAGGGACGCCAACAATGAAAAAGTAAGTGGCGAAGGTCTGGAGAACGAGGCCAGGATCTCTGCGCCGTGCGTGAAAAAGCATCTCCGCAAAGATATATGACAGGGCATGAAAATCGCCACGTTTGAGTGCCAGGTTTCTTAGTAGCGGTATTGCGCGAGCGCGCTCCAATGCTGTATAAACCTCCAAAAACCGGACAATAATGAGAGGGTGGGGCGCGCTGGGGGAAAAACGGTCCCGAAATGCTTTGCGCAAGGAACGTAGACTCGCAGCCAGAGCAGATTCCACGCGCAACGGAGGCGCGGAAAAAGATAAAGAGGACGCCATGTATATCTGTTCACTGGGAAATATCTCCAGATATGTGGCGTTAGCCATCGCAGGCTGTGACGCAGGCGTAGCAGCTTGCGCAACCGAGGCAGGCCGAGGACTCTTGACCGCCAGAGACTCTCTTGTCTTCCTGAGCTGTTTTATATGCCATTTGTACTTTCGGTTGCGGGAAATTCTGAGCTTCCAGAGCAGGACATCATAGAGCGTTTTTCGTTGTTCCGTGTTGTGGGCGTGATATGCGGGAATCAGAGCCACGGCCTCCTCCAGACACCAGGCCGATGTGAGAGCTTTGATAGCACGACCGTACTCGGCATGATCAAAAGGGAGCGGTTCGTTAACTCCAGCCGTAGTGGTCGGGGAAGTTGTGTCCGAAGACGCAGATTGCAGGCCTTCCCGCATACAGGAAACAACATCAAGATGCTGCACACGCTGCTCATCTTGGCTTTCGTTCAACTTCGCGACCAGGAAGTCAAACGTGCCAGATGTGAGACTAGCATCAATGTCCTGGAGTTGGGGAAGAAGACCGACGGCTAGATAGAAATGCCCGGTATTGGCTAAGCACCGGATTGCGGAAATGAGGTGAGGTTTCTCCATCAACTTCAACCCCACAAGTCGATGACGTGCTTCCGACTTGTGCTGGGTTATGAACTTGATATGCGGGTCGTAACGAGGATCCCTAGCCGACTGCATTTTATCCACAAGATGGAGGTAGATGTCGGGCGTCAGATGGAAAGACGTATCAGCGGGGTCAGGAATTAGTTGCACAGCGTGGTCAAATCGGCCAGCATTGCTAAGTACTTTGACGGCGAAACCAATTAGGTCTACGCGCAGTTGATTCTCCAGCGCATCGCGCTGTGAACGCGGAACAGCAAGCCTGAGATATAAGCGGTGGCGACGAAGGACCTCTTCTATGTAATTGAGAGAGGTGTTAGAATCCCCATACATGCAGACGAGACTGGTTACAGCGTTGCGTGTGCTGCGAGAACAACCTTTCTCCACCGCTATGAGTCCAAACTCCATGACGAGGCGGAGAGAGGTGACATGGGAACGAATCAGGCGCTCCCGAAGACGACGAAATTCGGGGGACTGCGACGAGTGCGCTCGCGGAACAAGGGAAAACCATTTCCTAAATGTTTGGATCTGTTCCTCCACTTCGGCCGCGGTACTAGCTGGGGTTCGGACCGCCCAGAGGGCGGCCTCCTGGTATGCAAACGAACGGGGGATTTTGGTGTGGAACTCCATCAGTGCATCGAGCACACGCAAGGCCTCGTCATAATTTTTGTCGGCTACCAACAATTGCAACGACTTCAAAGAAGTCATTGGAGGAGAAGTGGAGGTGGATATGCCATCGTAGTCATCATGCGACTTCTCCTCGAAGAATTCGCCCGAGTCGGGCTCTGGTTCGGGGAGTATTGCAGGGAGAGATCGCGCGACTTTGTCCAGAAGGTCGAGCGATGATTGGGGAAGGTGTGCATAAGCAGATTGCTCGAAATTCGAGGATTCTGCTTCATTGGTAACACTAGAGTTGACGGTTTTTAGAGGCTCCGAATCTGCTGCAGTAGACGAAGAAAACAAGATAAACTTGTCAATTCCTGATGGTAGACAAGTTCACAAGTTCCTACCTGCATTATGCAACTTTATTTGATCCCCACCGTCTAGGTCCTCCGTCTCCGTGTCGGGCTGGCATGCATCCAATGATGTCGACTTCGATGATGGGCTTGGATTCTTGACGGCGAGCGGCTCGCGATATTCGAGGGTATCGGACTCGAAGATATTAGAGTCAATATTGGGTTTCGCTTCTACCTCAGGATTCGGAGCGAGTTCTTCTGCGGTAGGCAAAGGAAATGACGGGGCGCGAAAGGTGGGTGCTGAAACATCTGCGCCGGTGTTATCACTCCGATTATGAGGTGCGCTCGTCGCTTTATCTGACTTGTGCTCAATCGCATCGGCTAATGGACAGTGTCAAGATTTGTGGTCTTGTCCAGGAAAAAGCTTGCCTGTAGCAGTCTCGGAGGAAGCATTGCTGGAAGACGCCCATTTGATAGTAGGAACTTTCGGACTTGACGAGAAATATCTATCCTGGCGGCAAAGACGAACGAGGAACGGAAAAAAAGGTTGAGACCGCTCGAGCCTCGATCTTGTTCCCGGGATTAAGGGGAAAGAGACCAAGGCCCATGAGGCCCTGAGCATCTATATAGTCTTCGCGTCGGACACCATAGTCAACGAGGGAAGAGAGCAACGCACAAACTTGAACTTGATTTGTAAATTTTGGCCAAGTCGGACTGACGGTTTGTGACAGTCACAAACGCGTGACGCTACTACAAAAGTGACACGCCCGATTTGGCAACTCTGGCTTGCTTGCTCTCAACCCTCACCTTCCTTTCCCTTGCCCGCTGGTGGAGGGTCCCGCCTAGGCTGCTTCATCTTCTTGTTTTGTATCTCTCTACTACCTACACAATGGCTTCCATGCATACTAGTCCTCCTCGCGCGCCGCCAATTCAGTACAAAACCCCCATGGGAACTCGCTGGGCCAAGGAGGTTGCCGCCGCGGGTGGTGTTGGCGCTTTCGACCTTCCTACAGACCCCAAACTCATTGGTCCCTGGATCCTTGGCGAATGTGTCGGCAAAGGCGCCTCTGGGCGAGTCAAAATCGCGAAACATAGAGTCACCGGACAACTCGCTGCTGTTAAAATTCTCCCATTGGCTCCTCTTGTCAGCTCTCGCGCGTCTCTGGAAACCCAGCAGATGAAAAACGACAAGCAGCGCCTTGGAATCGACAGGGAGATCACGATGATGAAACTCATGAACCATCCAAACATCTTGCGGATTTACGACGTGTACGAAGGCGCAAAAGAATTGTTCCTTGTCTTGGAATACGTTGAAGGAGGCGAGCTATTCGACTTTCTTGTCAACAGAGGCCGTCTTCCTGCAGAAGAAGCCTGCGAATATTTCAAGCAGATCGTCTATGGTCTCAACTATGCACACACCTTCTCCATCATTCATCGCGATCTCAAACCCGAAAACATCCTTATTGCTTCTCTATCACCACCTCTCATTAAAATCGCGGACTGGGGCATGGCAGCCTTCGCTCCTCCGTCCCTCCAACTCGAGACCAGCTGCGGCTCCCCTCACTACGCGAGTCCGGAAATCGTCAATGGCGAACGATACCAGGGAAATCCTACGGATATCTGGAGCTGCGGTGTCATCCTCTATGCACTTCTCACGGGACGACTTCCTTTCGATGACAAGAATGTCAAGGTTCTTCTGGGCAAGGTCAAGTGCGGCAAGTTCGATATGCCCCCCTGGATTGACCCTCTCGCGATGGATCTTTTGTCACGCATGCTCGTGGTTGATGTTTCGCGGCGAATCACTGTACGTTTTTTCTGCGGCCTACCAACTTAGCCCCATCGGCTGACGGAAATTTGGCAGATTCCTGAAATCATGACACACCCCTGGCTTTCAGGCGCTTCTCAATCGTCTTCAGATAAAATGCGCCGCTTGTGCAATCCTCCGCTTCCGCCTTCTCCTAGCACCCTGGCTCGTCCCCTTGCTCACCCCTCTTTGATTGATCCAGAACTATTCTCTTCTCTGCGCATCATCTGGGGCCGTCATGCAGACCCACAGGGCGAGTCCATCAAGCGCGACCTTTGCGCTTCCGTTGGGCAAGGTGTCCACGCGAAGGCGTTCTACTTTCTTCTCGGACGTTACCGCGACGCTCAGGTTCAAGCTCGAGGCAACGGAAATGACTTTTCAACAAACCGCACCGACGCTCCGTCACTCAATGCGATGGAAGGACCGGAAGACACGAACCTCGATGTAGACTGGCAAGTTGACCTGGACCGCAATCACACATCCAAGCTATACGAGCGCCCTGCTCCCAGTCCACGTACGGCAGCTGTTCGTGTCCCCCCACCTATCTCTGGCTTGGCCCCTCCAATGCTGCGTACCTCCAAGGCTGTATCCTCGCGGGAGCGTATATCATCCCCTGCGGGGCCGCGACCGCAATCCAAGAAGCCTCAGACGCAACCCTCATGCGCAACTGCCGCACTCGATCTTGCCCCAGTCTCGAAGGATATCTATCTAGGACACCCCGTTCCCTCCGTCGCCGGATCGCGACCTTTACCGCGGCGAGGACATACCTTTTCTTGTGGAGAGGAAGGATCAAGGCCTCCACGATACAGTCGTTCGTTACGCCAAGACCCTAGATCAAATTCATCCATCCCTTCAACCGTTGCACCTCCGTACTTAGAACAGGCTTCTGCACCTCGATCCCGATCCAGATCACGGACCGTCGCCACCAATTCTGCTCCTCCCGTCGCCACTCCCCAGACCACACCGAGTTCAGCACCTGCGGAGCAACTCATCATCCATGCCCCAATCCCGGTTGCACCCTCTTCCACAGCGCCGATTGTTGATATGGACCTCAATCTGGATCTGAATCTGGATCTCAGCCTGCGCCTTCAATCTAATTCCGAAGAAGACTTGAGCTTGCCCGAACATGATCTCGGAGATGGTGTCGAGGAAGACGAGCTACCACTCCTAACAGCGCCGCGAACATCTAACGTTGAGCTGCAGAAGACGATGGATGCGGTCGCGGAGAGGCTTAACGGTCTTGTGAGAGCTCGTGCCGCCTCATCTCCGGCGCCCCCTTTTCTACCTCTAGAACACAGACGCTCCACTAAGCGCCCTGTGAGATTGCAGAGAGAGGACAAGGAGAATCAAAGCGTCGTTGATGAAGGATGGAGCTATGTAGGTGCCGACGAATTCTCCGCAGTAGGCCTCGGTGTCGATGGTGTTGGTCCTAAGATGGGGAGAGACATGGGAAACGTCACCTTTCTTCCGGGAGCCAAAAGAGACAAAGAGCGGCGAGTGAAGCGTCAGTTCATTTTCTCCCTTTATCTGCACAATATAATTAATATTCCTTACTCGACGCAGACACTACTCTCCCCCCCTTGAAGCCTAAACGGTCCACCATTTCCCTCCTCGCCTCTCCCATCACTCTTGCCCCACCTGTTCACCAGCCTGCCATTCTCGAGGTGACGACGACGTCTCGCTTAACCTCTCCCGTCGTCGGCGAATTCAAAGGATGGTTTTCCAATTTGTTCAGCTGGAAGGGCAACCAAAATCCATTCCCGGGCACTGGCGTCATTTACTCTCTTGATGGGCTGGAGAAGACGCGCAGGGAAGTCGGCCTCATGCTCGAGAGGCTTGGTATCACGGTGGAAGGGAGCGGATTCAGTTGTTTCATGGATGGGTCGGTCAACGGAGAGGACGATCCCATGACCGCGTCGACGCTTCGCTGTAAGGTCGAAGAAGCCAGTACCGATGAGGCAGCGCCGATGGCTCTCAAGCCCGTCAAGTTCAGGATCGAGTTCTCCGCCGCCCCGTCATCGCGCGTGTTGAACTACCCGCCGCCACCACCTCACGCCGGACACAAGCATTACTCGGTACCGCTCTCGCCGAATTCGAATACGACCAACGTGCCGCCGACAACTCTTGGTGCGCTTCTCGCAGCACCCCTTGATCCGCCGCTCAGGAACCGGGCGAGTGTGTTGATAGGCAGAACTGCCTCGTCGTCTGCTTCGGCCGGAGGAGCGTTCCCTCCAGGATGCCAGTCCGCGATTGTTCTGTTGCACGAGAAGGGGAGCACGTCGACGTTCAAGAATGTGTGGAAGCGGTTGAAAGAGACCTATGCTGAAGGGGTGAACGCCGGGTACCCGACATTAAGTCCGACGATGGGGGGGACGCCGTTCATAGAGCCGCAGAGGTTTGCCATCTGAAGGTCGCCACCCATATTTTTTTGTTTGCTCCTTTCTCCACTCAATGAATTCCTAGACTCTAGACACGAAATTTGTAGCGAGTACAGTGTAACATCAACTACCTTCCCAACCCACCATCCCTGTAGCCACATTTCTATTCCACATATCCATGTACATGTACAAACTATTCACTACAGTATAAATTGAATCGCATTACTATAACAATAAACTTCATCGCGTCGCTGAAAATGCTAGAAGCAAACCGATTCGACTGCCAGCTGGTGGGAATTACATCGGCGATTCCCGAATCGCTCTTTTACATTTACTGCATCGTGATTCGTCAACGAGGAGAAGGACTCCTTGCAAGGACCTCAACCTCTCCTCTCTTGCATGCAATATCTGCCTCCGTCCTCTTGCTCGTTCAAGTGAAGAATCATCGAACGATTCGTTTCCGGCGTACCATCACCACTTTCTTCCTTGATTACTTCTTGTGTACTTGCAACTTCCTTTTCAGGGCTTCATGCCGCCAAATCCATCCAAGATACCCAGATTTATCCATTTTCGACACTGATCGTGGTCTTGACCCAGCTCACAACAGCGCTCGCTACTCCAGGCATCCTAACAGCCTTGTGACTACAACATCTGACCATCTTCGACTGACTGCAGTTTGCTTGCTTGGACTTCATTGGCTACTCCTTGTCCTCGGGGCCTTATAACTAGTTTCTCCGCCCCTCGCACAAGCGTAACAAAGGATTTAATCAAGATAGAATCTGTCGCCGCTGTACCTAGCAGTTTCCTCGCTCCTTTTATTCTTCTTTTCAGTCTTGAGTCTTGTTCCCAACCATGATTGGCGAAATGCAGCTACTCTCATGACCCGGGGACGCACGTATCGTTTGGACCCGGTCGGCGTCCGAGCAGCCTTGGGCTTCCTTATAAGCCGCACGGGCTCCTTGTTTCCCCTCATTGTTCGCCTCACTGCATCGAAAAATGTTGTGGAGAGCGACTCTTGCGCTTACACTCTCAGCCTTGCAGCTGGTGCGCGCGTTGAACCCTGCGCCGCGGGCCAATAGCCCTAAAGCCGTCTATGCGCACTTCATGGTGCGTTTCGGGTCTGTGCTATCGTTTATCCGATCCAGCTCACCATCATCAGGTCGGCATCGTTGAAAACTTCAGCGTCGCGGATTGGGTCACAGAGATCAGGACAGCGAAGGCGATCGGCATCGATGGCTTCGCGCTCAACTGCGCGCCACCACGGGTTGACTCCTACACCCCGAAGCAGCTTGCGAACGCCTACGCCGCTGCTACCCAAGTCGGCGGCTTCACCATGTTTCCTTCGTTCGACTTTGCATACTGGAACAACGGCGACACCAACACGATTCTCGAGGTCTTGTCGAACTACTCCAGCCTCCCCTCACAGGCGCTGTACAACGGCAGACCCATTGTCAGCACTTTCGTCGGCGAGTTCTTCGACTGGAACACTGTCAAGTCTCAATTCAACGTCTTTGCGATTCCGAACTTGGAGGACCCGGCGCAAGTCAGTCAGCTCAACACGGGCTTTGATGGCGCGTTCAGTTGGTATGCGTGGCCGACGTTTGGCGGGAACAGTATAAAATCGGGACCTATGACGACTGAGTGGGACGATAAGTTCGTCGCTAACCTCAAGAATGCTGGGAAAGGACAGATTTATATGGTATGTGATCATGTCTTGTTAGGTGATCGCGGGAGCTCACCTAACTGTTAAGATGCCGGTTTCGCCTTGGTTCAGCACGCACTTTGGCTCAAAGGTACGTTAACGCTTGGCTTGTTCATTCTTTTCAAGTTGTTCTGACCCGTCTTCAGAACTGGGTCTTCATCGCGGAACAGCTTATCACTGACCGTTGGCCGCAAGTGCTTTCCATCCAACCCGAGCTCGTCGAGATTGTTACCTGGAACGACTTTGGTATGGCTAGAGCCTTTTGTAAGCACGCTGTTGGCGCTGAACTACTGTGTTTGAAGGCGAGAGTCACTACATATCCGACTCGGAGCCGAACCACTCTGACGATGGCTCTTCGGTTTGGGCGAACGGATACCCGCACGCCGGTTGGCGTATCATCATGCAGGCCTATATCGCTGCCTACAAGGCCGGTGCCTCCGCGCCTTCCGTTACCGGTGACCAGGTCGTCTACTGGTACCGCGGCTTCCCCAAGGTCAGTCTTGGCCACTTGTTGTTCTTCCTTCAGTATCTTACTGATCCCTGGTCTTTCAATCTAGAACACTCGCTGCACGAATGACACTCTAGGCCCGCCGAACGGTATCGACCTCCTCCAAGACCTCGTGTTTGTCACTACGCTCGTGGCTTCCCCGGCACAGTTGACTGTCACGTCTGGTAATCTCGCGCCGGTGACGATTAGCGTGCCTGCGGGTGTGACGACGCACAATTTCACGATGGGGATTGGATCGCAGGTGTTTTCCTTATCGCGGAATGGGGCTCAGGTCGGCGCTGGTCAGGGTGGGTTGCAGATTAAGGACAGTTGCACCATCTACAGTGCGTTTCTTTTTCATTCATTCATACAATCGGGAAAGTTGATTGATTGAATGAACAACAGACTACAACGCCTACGTCGGCAACTTTGGTGCTGGTGGTGTTGTCACACCGCCTTCGTCAAGTCAATCTGCGACCTCCTCCCGCCCGCAAAGTTCCTCCTCCACCTCAGCGTCTTCCTCCACTATCACCTCGCCCCCGGTGAGCTCGAGCTCGTCGTCCTCGCGACCTGCGAGCTCGACGACGGGATGCGCGGGGTGCACGGTGACGGCGTCGTCGCAGATTGCGCCGACGAATTGTTTGCAGCCGGGGTGTGTGTGGAGGGGACCGTCGGGGCAGTCGACGCCGGATCATTGTGATACTGGCGGAAAGCCGCCTGTGTGTACTGGGAGTTGAGGGGCCCGAATTGTCTCACTTGGTGGTGAGTGGGATGGATGGGACGAGACTCGGGTTGGATGAAAGTGGAAATGAAATGAAACCGACGAACGACTGGGATGAATGAATTCGATGTACGTATGTACAGTGTATTATTGTACAAGTTGGTACTTCTACCGAGAAATGAATTGTTGTTGTACTATACTGTTCTATGCTACGAGTCGTAGGGGGGAGAACAGCTAGACTTGATGCTGGGACGCTTATGTCACAGTGGCTCAGCGTGAGAGTGATGCGAAATCTCGCTTTGACCGGGAATAGCTATTTGTGGAATTGGTTGGCGAAAGACGATGGGTTGAGGGATGCAGCATTTTTGTGAGTGTGTAACCTTGTACTGGTGTTTGTGTATGAATCCCATCCGAGGATTGGGAAGATGGATTCACGGAATCGTTGAGAATTTCATTGATCTGAGGGTCTATAGAACTACCTGAATGATAACACCGTGCTGTTACAGTAGTGAGCTATTATTCTCCCCATATCCCCGGGCCCAGCGTCTTCTGTAATACGTAGGCACATGAGATCCGGAAGCTCCGGCGGAATAGGCGGTAGAAGACAGAGACCGACGGAAAAATTAGCAGGGAACAGGGAAAATGTGCATCAGATAAGGGTGAGTCGTAATGGCACAGAGAACTTTTAAGTTATCAAGGGACTGTGGGCCTGCCAGGCAGAACAGACGGCAGGCAGCGGGACGCGAATCGCCGTAAGTGAGACGTCCGCGTGGCGAAGATGGGCAGTGTTGAATACGCGTCAATGTACCCGGGCCAAGGCTGCTCGAGATGACTGCCGCGAAAGTATGAATGGACCCATAACTTTGCCACAGTCGCAGCCATTTTCTAAAAATGTGGTACGTATAAAATCTCGCGCGTATTACTCGAAGGCGACGCGCCGCAACCACCGAGGTCTCGCGTAATGCGGACGCGAACAACCTGAACAGGTCGCATTATCCAGAGGATATTGTGGAGAGTCACAATGAGTCAAAGAGGAGCACACGACAGAGGGAATGGACGAATTTCAATATGCACGCAAGATCCGTTGGATTAGCGGTATAAACATACAATGGTTATTTAATGTTGAGGAGGAGGAGGTGGTTTTCAAAGTGGTTTTCGTGGCGAAGCCGCCAAAGGCGCTCAGCATCAGCGCTGAACTTGCTACGCGGAAGATCGTCATATTGGTGGAGTCGAAATGGGGATGAAGAAGATAGCGGCCTGATTGACAGAACGATGTACCTTTTGGAAGCGTGGAAGGCAGTCTGAGACTCTGAGCCAGGCCAAGGATAGTTCAAAGCATCGCATCGAACTTGCACAGAAAGCTCCACCTGGGCGGGAAGGCAGTCTGTGACGTAGATGGCCCCTAAACGCGAAAACGCGAAAATGTGGTCATAATTCGCGGAGGCAAATTCGACAAAAAACCAATAATTCACACTTGAGAAAACAGGAGAACTGTGGAGAGCTGGGACAGGTTGTTACTTAGCGGGTACAAGGTGGTACAAGGACGTGTAAGACAATGCGAGGGGCCGCGTTGACGTCAGTGCCAAATATAGGGATACATCATTTCATTTCTTCTTTTAAACCAGGTGTTTACTTTCCCCTCCTTTCTGCTTCATTGTACCATGTACGTCCACCCCCACTAACTCGCCCTCCCTCCACTCACCCTTTCGCCTTCACAGGTCTTCAGTCGATTCTGGCCAGGCCACCACCGCGTCCACCTCCACCTTCATCACCGCCCTTGTCTTCAATGTTATCGTTTTCGGCGCTGAGATTGCTATTTTCACGATCATAAGACCTTATTTCAAGGCAATTTACGAACCACGAACTTATGTCCCTGTCCCTTCGTGAGTCGCCTTTTCTCTCTTCATTTTTTGCGTTTTCTTGGAGCCCCCGCAACTTGTCCGGCTGCGATAACTCGTTTCCTCGTGTTTTCTCTTCACTGCTGCCGCTCCTCGCAACCCCTCGCTTCAAGTTGGCGGTAATCCATATCGCTCTGCTCGTTGCACAAGAGAGGTCCATAACCTCAGACAGAACCGCCTGGGGTCTCAGAGCGTCCTTGCGTATCTGACTCAGATGGCGCCCCCTTCCTTCCTTCCTGTCCGTTTCTCACGTCCAACCGTGTCTATGGCACCCTTATCCTTCATCATGATTTTCTTACCTCGGTTCTCCGTTTCATCAATTCGCTTACTGTGATTTTCGCTTCACCCAGAAAACGCATCGGTCCCCTCACTGGGACATCCTCTCCATTCACCTGGCCATTAGCCGTATTCCGCGCCGACTACAAGGACATTCTCCGCGCAAATGGCGCAGACGCGTACTTCTTCGTCCGCTTCCTGCGCATGATGGCTCGCATCTTCTTCCCAATGTGGACCATTTCATGGGTCACTCTTCTTCCCATCACCAGTGTCGACACACGCGTTGGCTCTAACACCCAACTCGACCTTTTCATCTTCGGCAACATCCAGCCTGACAAGCAAATCCGGTACTGGGCCCACCTTGTTTTCGCATGGGTCTTCACCTTCTGGATCTTTTACAACATTCGCCGCGAGATGACTCATTTCGTTACGACCCGCCAGCAGTATCTCATTAACCCCGTCCACGCCAAATCCGTGCAGGCGAATACGATGCTTGTTACCGGTATCCCGACAAAGTATCTCAATCCGGCGGCACTTTACGAGCTTTTCAAGGACATGCCCGGCGGCGTCAAGCGCGTTTGGATCAACCGCAACATGCGCAACCTGCCCGATATTTACGACCGCCGCATGGCTGCGTGCGGGAAGCTCGAGTCGGCCGAGACGAAGCTTCTTTCTATCGCCGCCAAGGCCCACTTGAAGGCTGGGAACGGCGCGTCCAAGGATCCCGAGGGCCGCGGTGGTGTGCCTTCTGTGCCCCAAGACCAACGCCCGACGCACAAGCTTGGATTCCTTGGGCTTTTGGGCGAAAAGGTGGATTCGATCGACTGGGCACGTAAGGAGATCGCTCTGTGCAATAGGTTGCTTGCGGACGGAAGGCGGGCGCTGTCGAAGGAGTTGCACGATCCGTCTGCGACGCCTCAGGACGAGCTTGATTACCCGATGAGCGACAACCACCATGAGAAGGCGGGTGGGAAGGTGGGCAAGGAGGCGGAGGATGTGAAGACGCAGGGGTACCCTGCTGTCAGCAGCGCGTTCATCACGTTCAACAAGCAGATTGCGGCGCACATGGCGGAGAATATTCTGTTGCATCATGAGCCGTATCGGATGGCGCAGAAGTACACCGAAGTGTCGCCGATGGATGTTATCTGGAAGAACTTGGGTTTGAATCCGTATGAGATGAAAGTCAGTCGTTTCTTTGTCTTTTTCGAATTTTTTCTGATACGTTGTCGTGCAGGTCCGCATGCTCATGTCGTACGCCGCCACCGCTGGGTTGATCATCTTCTGGTCCATCCCTGTCGCTTTCGTTGGTCTCATCTCCAACCTGCATTCCCTTGCCACGACCGCTTCGTGGTTAAATTGGATCGAAGACCTACCCTCCCCCGTCATTGGCATCCTATCTGGTATCCTTCCCCCCGTATTGCTCGCTGTTCTCATGATGCTGTTGCCCATCGTTTTGCGGCAGTTCGCTATTTTTGAGGGTATTCCTAAGAGGAGCGGTGTTGAATTGAGTTTGATGACGAGGTTTTTCATGTTCCAAGTCGTCGTGAGTCATCATATCTTCCCCTGTATGAAAGAGAACATGGTGCTCATGCGATCGTAGCACTCGTTCTTGATCATCACGATTTCGTCCGGTATCGTTGCTGCTCTCCCCGAGTTGCTCAAGAACCCGAGCTCTGTCCCGACGTTGCTTGCTCAAAAGCTTCCTCAGGCGTCGACGTTCTTCCTCACGTAAACAGTCCGTTCAGCTCATCGTGGTGTGATGCTGATCTTGGGCTCAGATATACTATCCTTCAAGGTCTTTCCGGGACAGCTGGCGGATTCCTTCAGATTGTGCCCCTGATCGTGTACTACGTGAAGCTATTCCTGCTCGGCAGCACGCCTCGCGCGGTTTATGGGATTAAGTACGGTGCTCGTAACGTTGCGTGGGGTACGCTTTTCCCGGGGATTACGTTGCTCGTCGTTATTGGTGCGTCTCTCATTTCATTTTCGCATCCGTAAGTCAGATATTAATTGTCATCGATGTGTAGCGCTGGTGTACTCCGTCATCTCGCCTATTATCAATGGTCTCGCATGCTTCACCTTTTTCGCGTTCTATCAGCTGTACAAGTATTTGTTCTTGTATCAGTTTGAGCAGCCGCCGAGCTCGGATACAGGGGGACTGTTCTTCCCCAAGGCGATTACGCATATGTTTGTTGGGATGTATATCCAGCAGATTTGCATGGCGGGATTGTTCTTCCTCGCCCGGGATCAGGCTGATAAGGCGTCGTCTGCGCCGCAAGGTGTATTGATGATTGTGTTGATTGCGTTCACGGTGAGTAGTGATATCCGACACCAACAAATGTCGCTGACGCGCTGCCTTTGTTTTCAGTTCCTCTTCCAAAGACTCGTTTCGAACTCGTATGGCCCGCTCATCCACGCGCTCCCTTTGAGTCTCGCGGATAAGACCTACACTGCCAACATGCCACCCCAATCCGAACCTGCTTCGCCTAGCCACGCCAACGGCTCGGAGACGCACGAAATGAGCGAGGCAATGCCGCGCAAGTCGGATGTTAAGCGCACGTCGAGCCTGCACGAGAACGAGGAGTACGAAGGGCTCACGGATCGCGAGCGTGTGGGTAACCGCGCGGCGCGGGTGAAGAGCGAGGAGGAGTATGGGTTTACGCACCCCGCTGCGTCGCGGCCGCAGAGGGTTGTGTGGTTCCCCAAGGATCGGCTGGGGCTTGCGGAGGAGGAGGAGAGGGGTTGTGTGGATATGGGGGTGGATTGTAGTGTGAAGGATGCGGAGATGAATGAGAAGGGGAAGGTGGATATATCGGGGCCGCCGCCGGATTTGGTGTTGGTTGATGAGTGAGTGGAGGAGCGGCAATCTTAGCGTGCGAAGGGGATGGTTTGTTGGATATAGACGGATGGATGATATGGATGAAGGATGCGTGAGTTGGAACAGAATTTGAAGAAGAAGATTTTTGCATTTGCAATGGCGGAAACTTGTATATATGACTTTTCAAAATTATCGACAGAAGCCGGACTGTCTTTCCTAGTAGTTAGATAGCTAGCCTTTCGTTCATCATTTCCTTACCTTGCACACGTATACCCCTCCACTGTACATGTATAATTCTAGGTTAATTAGTTTACATATGAATCGATGCCTCGTTCTTTAGGTGTGTCGGACGGTTACGCTGCAACTGGAAGCCTCAGCTCACTTATTTTGTACTGAAGTTTGTGGCAAATGGACGATGACTTGCCATGGTCGAAAACTTCCTTTTTGGGCGGAAAGCGTTGAGTCGCCGAATTTGGAAGGTCCGCATCTCGTGACTTGGTGACGGCAACACGAGTTCTCCACCGTTCAACTCAAGTTCAAGCTGAAGTTGTCACTGAACATCACCCATGGATCCCGACGGCCCTGGTCGCAAGACTGTGTTCAAGATCAACACAGGCAAGCTTCTGTACAGTCAGAATGCTCCACAAGTATGCATTTATTGCAAGAAAAAGCCAGGTGCCGGGGAAAAAGCTGCGTCGCTTTGCTCCGGATGCCAAAGTGTGCGATTCTGTGTGAGTCAAACGAATGCGATGGATTCCATGATTAATTTTATGGTGTAGAATCGTGAGCATCAGAAAGCCTTTTGGCCTCAGCACAAGGATTTTTGCAGAACGCAACAAAAAAACCGTCTACAACAAGAGGCATCTGAACAATTCTTTATAAGCAGAGGAATACCTCCATTGGTGGAAAGGCAGAAAAGATTGCGACTTCTTGAGGATTGGATCGAAATCCATCGCTACACTTTGGCGAAAGCCAGGGGCTGGGCATTCCATACAGTGTACAAGCCCTTGGATTTCCGTTCACAATATTTCGAATTTCAAGTCAAGTACCGTCCAGAGAGTGACGGTAACCCTTCCACGTCGTTTCACTTGAATGGCGCGGCAGTCGCTTGTATCGTCGAAGGCACTCCCTCTGCCGAACAATTCCGTGTTAAGTTGCGCGAGTTGGAAACTCTCGATGCCGCAACGAGAGCAGAAGGCACGGCAGGCTACCTGGGGATGTTCATTTGCGTCTGTAGGTCATTCCTCTGATTTATCGAGATATCGGAGCTCGATCAAGTCTCACTCACACTGGCAGACACAATCGACGGCTACCTGCCTTGGGTTACTACCTCCGACATCTTCGAGAATGAGATACCATCCCAGCCTCCTCCTGCCAACAGGCCTTGGTATTGGTTCCCTCAAGATTGTATTCGACACGGTGTTGCGTACAGAGTCGGGACACATTCCAACATGTGGAATCCCGGTCTGATGGCGAAAGAAAACAACAAATGGGTTTGGCGGGAGCACACGCCGGAAGAGCTCACTGCTGAAACGGGCATAATGTTATAGATCCACCCGGGATCGAACGATAACAACATGGTCACTCATTCGCATACTTTCAATTATGAGGCAATCGCCTGTTGACAACAAGTTGCATTGCTCAGTTGTTGGTAAGGTGGTTGGTAGAGCATTTGCACCATTCAACATAAGTTAACGTTCATAAACAGAAGGTCGAGGTTGTGGTCTTCACTGATTTCATGCTTTCCAACAGAATAGCAACGGGGTGGCGGGAAAGGCAGAGTATAACGTGGCATCCAATACACATAAAATCCGGTGGGTACATGAATAACGGTCCAAGAAACGAAACACAATCCACGCCTTGTCTACCAGCTAAAATTTGAATATGAGCTCGGTGCATCGCAAAAGATCAAAACACATACCTGTAATTCTCGACATGCAAGAACACTTCGGAAGCCACGCCCCTGCCCAGTGCAAGGGACAACTGCTCAGCTGCCACAGCACTGCGCACGTCGTGTGCGAACTCATCGGGTCCGCAAGCTGCAAGGGTAGACGGCGTGAATCCCAGCGAACACATGTAAGCGGGAATGCTGCCCACCAACAACCGCCACTCTACCGGGCTCTTCGCAAAGCTCACGGACAAGCTCGTAGATATTGGGACGCCCGTTCTGGAGGGACCCAAAGTTGTCGTCACTCTTCGAATCACCCTTCTCCGGATCGATTTCCTCGACTTTTTGACGAGTGACGTGGGTGCTCTGCGCAACTCCGATGGTTTCCAAGTCATTCAAAGGCTTCATTTGGCGTTCAAGCCAGGTGAATGCGCCTGCGAGAGAATGAGACCACCACTCCGAATGGGAATGAATCAAAAACTTACCACCCTCGCGAACAGCTACGACGAACCGAGTCGTCGCGTCTGCTGGACGAGAAGATCGATTACGTTCTAAATCGATTAACAGAGGAATGGTGAAGCTTGCGCCTATTTTAGAGGATAGTCAGCATTTGCTAGGACTTGGAGAAATTCACAATTCACCGCTACCGCCAGCAAGGAACAAAACGCGGTCAAAGCGCCTCAAATCACTCGCCAACCCGACATGTCCGTAGGGTCCATCGACAAACACCGAGATACATGTCTTCCCTTTAGCCGCGGCCTTCTCCAACGCCTTCGTAATACCATAACGCGCCCGTAGAACTAATTCTATCTGCTGCAATCCGGCCCCGTTTGGCTCTCCGACAGCAGGCACGTTCGCGATGGTGAACGGATGGCTGGACGCCCAATGGAGGGGTCCAAAGAGGAAACGAACAAAGACGTGTTGTCCGGCGGCCCAGCGGAAAGAATTGGGCACGGCAATTCGAATGTGCAGGGTGCGGTCTTCCAAGACGGATACGATCGCTGTGCCGGGTGTTAGAGTGGCGCGCACGACGCGGTAAACCCAGACGGTGCCGTATAGCGCGAGTGTTGCCCAGAAGTAGTGCCTGAATGAGATGGCTTGAGTAACGGTCTGAGAGAAGACGAGTTGAACGTACCACGAGGTGAGAAAGAAATTGACATGACAGAATAGAGCAGCCATGAAGATTGACGCAGCACTTTATCACGTTCAGCTTTGGAGCAATATTCGAGTTGTGAACTTCTTACATGAAATGCATTCTACGGAAGAACAGAATTTTGTTAACCTCTGCGAATGAACAGAGAGTTGAAAACATACTTCTTGAAGAATTCGTAATATCTATTGCGGATGAACCCCCAGCTCATTGCGAGAAGCCAGGTCTGCGACAAATATGCAGTTAGTTTGACAAAAAATAAGGGCTTCTACGAGATCGTACTTGGGGAACAAGGGCAGCGACACCAGTCCAGTAAAAGCGGTCGGTCGCCCAATTCATCTCCATCATCCCTTCGTTGATGTCTCTCACAATGAATGGGAAGGTATGGACGAGCGAAGTCATGTCTATGTCGCAGGGCATCAGAACGCTGCGTGTTTGAGATGCACGAAGCAAGCGTACACATTAACAACGCCGACCAGCGATGGAAAACCTGTAAACGCTCGTGCGACGTACGAGTAAGAAGCGCCACGTAGTTCGTCTTGCTTGCGAACGCTCTGGAGATGACGGTGAGTCTTCGCAAGGAACGGGCAGGATCGAACATTTACATCATGAAAGGCATAATACCGATGCTCATCCACCCGGTCCTCGTAGCAATTGGAGGCGAATGGCCCATGACGGGGTTTGGGTAGTAGAATGGTTTGGGTCCAAGCATAAGAGCTACAACGTCGACTATGAGCTCTTGCTAGTATTAGGCTAGCAAATTCGTACCCATCACCCAGATGAACATAGCACCGATGGCTATGATAGCTGCAAGTGGTGGTGTGTAATAATTCCCGAAAACCTTGAAGCGCCAAACGCGGGAGGTCGTATAACTCAAGATCGCAACCAATCTGTCGAACGCGCTGGCCCTACTCCTCGGGACCGCCGAGCGACGGTGCAGAGCCCAAGAACCCCATCGGAAAAGCGCCGCGACGCCGATAGCAGCACAGAAGAAGTAAACTGTGGTCAATGCAAAGTCCCAATCCGCGGTGTACCACTGGATTCGACTGGTTACCGCTGCGTTCACAGTTTGTCGATGCTGGATGCTCACGTTGTGGAACCGACTTTGAATAAGTTTGCCCTGCTCCGGAGTGATCTGGGTGAAATCGAATCCCTTGCGTTCGTGGGCGGTTTGCCAGGTGATAGGGTAGTCCAACAACTTCCTGTTCCACGTCATTTCGCCCATATCCATGCCCATGTTGTCGTGGTGGTGGTAGACGAAAGAGTAGCACTCTACACAACGAATTTATCTGATGTGGAAGATTCTTGGCTCTCGGAGGCTGTCAGACAAAAAGCACGAGAAATGCCGAAAAACGAAAGATTTCGACAAAAAGAAATCGTATTGTTGGGCTGAATACTGACAATTGGAGCTACGAAACGACCCCTCCCTTTGGTAGAGACCACAGGACCCAGACAGGTGGTAGTGATAAACAGTTGACTCGGGAACCCGCCCCATTGAGACGCCAAGCAGTAGCAAGCAGTGTGACCAATAGAGGGTCAAACGATGCCAAGATAGCAACCAGGAACGGGGCTGGCGATGAGGAGAAGTGGGTGTAGAGCAAACGTAGAGAGGTCGATGATTGGATGAACGACGATGGCCGACAAGCGAGAAATAAGCATTGAACGAATGGAGAGACATATACATGAGGGGGAGGGGGACTAGGAGAGGGTGAAGCGTGGTCTTGAGTCTCTAAAGATATTTGGATCCTGGATGAATATGCTGAGGTAGGAGACATTCATGAAACCTTGCCCTAGTAAACTTGCTCGTTTGTTCTGAACGTAGGTCGATCTATTCATGAGGACTGGTGAGATAAGGATGAACCGAGAAAAGTATGGCAAGATATGGCAACTTACCATCGTAAAAAGGTGTTTGAAGGAGCAACGAGCGCGATAGACCGAGAAATGGTAATTGTTTGCAGACCTCGAACCAAACGACAAGGATGGTGGGTTACGTAGATTCAAAAGGTGAGGGCAAAGGAAGAGCAAGGAGGATCCCAGAAAAGGAAGGGCAAAGGTGGGGCATGGTGGGGGATGGGAAATCGAGACGGTTGGTGGTTGCTTGCTTTTATAATGCCGGGCTTTTCGACCGAAGGACCGGGTTGATGAAATCGTTTGCCGTCGAGCTATTTACGCGGCTGACGACATTGCGCCGTTTCTGCGATCAAGAGTCACGGTCACAGTCACAAGCTACTTCACTGTGACCCGTACTGGCAGTCTGGCACTAGTGGGCTTTATTGACGCGTTTAATCTGCATATTGTGTCTTCACTTCGCACTGCAAGCTTAGCCTCTCTGTGTATACAACCTCATGAATCGATTCTTTCTCTTTCGTTTCGAATTCTCGCCCTACGGTTGCCAACAAGTCCACGCTTGGTTTTCGGACGAAGGTTTTTCGACGCGACTTCAGGAGCCCTTTCGTATGCTTTCTACCTCCAAGAGCCTTCTCTAGGACCCCTTTCGCGACGTCGAGGACGCCAAAGGGACACTCCACCGACAGCGCCGGACGGCGGCATGCCAATCCAAGAGGCTCTCAAGATAGTCACCCAGACCAGTGTTGTTGACGTGGTTATCCCGAAATGGCTTTGATACCTTCCCATTCCAAGGTTGGAGTAGTCCTTTCTCTCGATCACTCACGATGGCTGAGCTGTATCGTGACTAGCCTCCGGGAAGCTCGTATAGCTCGAGAACGTCTACATGCCTCCATGAAAGAGCAAGTCGCCGACCGAAAAGCTGCCCTCGCGGCAAAGACGAAGGACACACGTCTACACACGTACCGACATATTCACTTTGATGGTGAAGGCGAATGAAGACGAGTCGACCAAATATCAGCTTGAGGACCAGGAGCTGGTGCGTCTTGTGTTCATTGCAAGCGTCGTGTCACGAGAACTGGAATGATGTTCATTCAGATCGGAAATATTTTCGTTCTTTTGCTTGCGGGTCATGCTGAGCAAGCGCATATATCAAGTCGATTTATTTCTCTATCATTCATTGTTTAGAAACAACTGCCAACAGTTTGGCAGTCACTCTGGCATTCATGGCAATTGACGTGGATCTACAAAATGAAGTGCTGGAACAGATAACGTTCGTGCTTGGCTCTAGGCATGAGCTTGTATGTACCTCCTGTCCAATGAGATCTCGATGACTAAATCTAGGTCCCGCATAGCAATACGACGACTACCCAAAGTCGGACAAGGTACTCGCATGCTTTTTCGAAGCGATCCGCATCGTTCGTGAGTCTTGGTGAAACGCGTTGACTCGCGGGTGCCGGTGCTCATTTCACTTGAATTCAAGCTGCCGGTCACGTACTCATCCGCGAGGCAGCAGAAGACACAGTTATAACGATTCCGAATCCGGTCGGAGAAGAAGGTATTCAGGCCGTCTTCATCGCAAAGGGTACGGAGGTACGGAGTCCGTGCGTATTGTCTTTATTACCTGTGACTATTTCTTCATTGCTCATTTGTCTTCTCCTCAGAATATAACCCCCGATACTTTAAGGACCCCACGGTATATAAGCCATCTCGGTGGTACGGCCTCCCTCCCGAGTCAGAGCTATTTACCGCTTTCAGCGTCGGTAAGCCGTGTAGTCTGTTCCTGTTCTACGAAAACAAGACCGAGCGACACCCAGGTGCCCGCGCTTGCCTCGGTCGAAAATTCGCGACGGTCGAGGCAACCTGTTTCTTGTCACATCTTTGAAAGACTGGCGTGTCCAGCCTATCCTTCTCCCCGGCGAAAGTAACGAGAGCTGGATCGCACGCATCCTCAACAAGTTGTGTATGCGGTCGAGCTTGACAATAGGGGAATTCCCCCTCCGGTTCGTTAGAAGGCAACCAGCCTGAGAGCGTTCAGTCGTCCGTAGGTCTAGCCAGTATTTTTCATTTTTGTCAACAAATGGGTTTGGCGGGAGCACACGCCGGAAGAGCTCGCTGCTGAAACGGGCATTGTGTTATAAATCCCGCAGATCCGGGAATTGAGCGATAACAACATGCCTACTCATTCGCATATTCCAATGAATATCATGTTCATAGGGCAATCGCTCTTCAAAGCAAGCTGCATTGCTCAGTTGCTGGCAATGCAGGCTGGTCAACAGAAAAAATATTTTGTAGCGCTTGTACCATTCAGGATACGTGAATATATACACAGAACCGCCTTCAAAACAGGTTAAGAAGATCTTGGTCCAACGGAGACTTCATAATCTTCACCGATCATTATTACATAATCGATGGTTGTTCGCCTCCCCGAATTAGCCTACTCAGGCTATAAGTATTATTCTTGCCGGCGAGTCTGGCGACTACCAACAGCTTTGTCTCGAACATCTTGTCTTGCAGCAATATGGCCCTATCTGAAGACAAACTGCTTATCTGGTCCTCGGCCCGCGAACTCTTAGAAGCTCATCACCCGGGCCGGGTCAGCGTTCTGGCTTGCTATATTTGAATACACTTAGCGCTCCCTCTGCCTTTGAACCAATGGCTCTCCAAAAACACCTCTTAAACGACGCAGAATCCCTTGTGGTCGACTCCCTTACCGGTCTATGTGCAGTCAATAATCAGTTGGCGTTCGACCCGCCGAACAAGGGTGTGTGTGCACTATGCTGTTTCCGCCATAGGATGGCGGAAATCTAATGTCATCTCTAAGTCGTGTACAAATCTAAGCTGGATCGCTCCAAGGTTGCTCTGGTCTGTGGGGGTGGCTCTGGTCATGAGCCGTCCCACGCAGGTTTCGTTGGTGAGATTTTCACCTATTTTCACTTAATTCTATCGATGTCCATGTTCTGACTGTATTCCAAGGCGAGGGAATGTTGAGCGGTCAGTACCCAGTTCAAGCAAGTTGAATACGTATTCAATGATGGAGCAGCCGCTGTCTGCGGTAACATTTTCGCCTCTCCGAGTTCCAGTCAAGTCCGACGAGGAATTGACTTAGTTGAGAACGATGCTGGGTACGATCTCCTTCTTCACTGCCTTGCCTACGTTGAATACGGCGCCTTAGGACCTTGATCCTCGTCAAGCATGTCTTCCTCTAGCGCTGCCCAGAGCTTATATTGATGCAGACGATCTAACAGAAACTACACGGGAGACATCCTCAACTTTGGTCTCGCAGCAGAGCAATACGCCGCAGAGCATGCTCAAGAAAAGTCTGGGAAGGTCAAGTTTCTTGTTGTCGGCGACGACGTTGCTGTAGGCAGAACTCAAGGTGGGATCGTGGGACGGCGGTATAAACTATTCTCCCCATACATCGTTACACCTTGACTTATCCATACAGAGGACTTGCCGGGGTCGTATTGGTTTACAAGATCGCCGGCGCTCTAGCTTCTCAAGGCGGCACCTTGCACGAAGTTTACTCCATCGCAGAATGGGTTGCCGGACGGATTGGAACCATCGGCGTTGGATTAGAACATTGTCATGTGCGTCTCTCTCCGTCTTCGGTACTGTCAGACCACTCAAAATTTACCAGGTCCCGGGAACAGCTGCACCCTCCTCCTCCCTCTCCGCAAACGAAATTGAAATCGGTTTGGGCATCCACAACGAGGCGGGCAATAAACGTCTATCCCCCATACCTCCTCTGACAGAGTTGATCCCGCTGCTCGTCGATTACATTACCTCAACAACGGATGCAGAGCGCGGATTCCTACCGTTCAAGAACGACGGAAGCGACGAGGTAGTACTCCTCGTCAACAACCTTGGCGGTATGAGTGAGCTCGAAATCGGTGGGGTTGTACGCGCAGCGAGGGAGGAGTTGCGTAAACGCCAGATTGGCGTTAGCAGAGTTCTTGCGGGCACTCTCATGGTGAATATCATGCTCTTAATAAATGTTACCTCTGTTCCAATGCCCTACAGACGAGCCTCAACATGCCTGGCTTCTCCATCTCCCTTCTCCTTTTGCCGCGTGCAGACGAGAAGCATGAAGCTGCTAAGATTCTCTCCCTGCTCGACGCCCCCGCCCAAACTCCCGGATGGAAGTGGAACTCCACTGCACCGCCGAACACACCAACGCCGCTCGCGCCTACGGCTTCGTCCACCAAAGCTTCAACCTCCAGCTCTTCAGCGCGTATCGCCGCCGCCCAGCCCGCCGAGTTCGTCGCAGCTCTTCAGCGTGCGTGTGCGGCGCTTGTTGCCGCTGAGCCAGAGATCACGCGCATGGATACGATTGCTGGCGATGGGGATTGCGGGTTGACCCTCAAGGCTGGGGCGCAAGGCGCGTATATGCTGTTATCCGTGAAACTCATACGCTGAATGGCATTTGTATCGCTAGCGGTGGAGAAGTTGACCAAAGAGGGCAGTATCACCGGCGCGGATCTCGTATCTGACATTGTCGCCATCGCCAAGATCGCGGAGAACGACATGGGCGGTACCAGCGGCGCTTTGTACTCGTATGTATTCCACTTCTTACTATCATCTTCTTCCTTCAATAATTCCCACAGAATCTTCTTCTCTGCCCTTGCGCAAGGCATTCAAGCGACAGCGAACGGTACATCCACCGTAACGCCCGAGGTTTGGGGCAACGCTCTGTCTGCTGCTTTGAACAAGTTATACACATACACCCGCGCGCGCCCCCCGTCCCGCACGCTCGTCGATCCACTTGCAGCGTTTATCGACGCGTTCAAGGGAGGCTTTGCGGAGGCCGTAAAGGCGGCGGCAGCGGCTGCAGAGCACACCAAAGACGTGGAGGCCAAAGCGGGACGGAGCGCCTATGTCGACACATCCGTGTTGACTCGGGAGAAAGTGCCAGATCCCGGCGCTTGGGGTGTAAAGACCATTCTCGAAGCGTTGTGAATCGATTCGACGAAGGACCAAGATTGGATAAATTGACTATGTAATTGAAAGCGCATATTTGACCGAATCTGTAAAATAGTTGTAAGTGGCGCTCAAGCGTCCAAGAAAGAGACCCTCAATGTATATCGTTTGTTCGTTCAAGGTACTATATTGCGCTGTTGACTTAAAACGCTGCTGCGATCGCACGAATACACAACGGAAAGAATGTCGTATAGTGATATATACACGCGATACAAATACATCTGGATTTCTTGCTCCTTCACACCCACCGCTCCTCCGTGCGACCCGATATTGAGTGAGATTTCCGATTCTCCTTCCGCACACCAAACCGAGAGCCACCTAAGGCGGGTGCACTGCCGTTTCTCGAATGACGCCTAGCCGAAGTAACGGATGACGGGCGAAGGGCAGAGAAAAAGGGCGAGTTCAGGAGCCTACGTCCAGGATAGAAGTTGAGGCTGTCGCGCCAGCGACCCATCGACTCGTCAGAGAACGAATCTGAGCTGGATTCGGAATCACAAGAGGTGGACGAGCTGGTGGAAATTGGATAGTCAGACGAGGTCACCGAAAATTTGCTGCGTGGGAAATTGTGGGAGATGTCAACGACAGAGACAGAGCAGCAACGGCCTTCCAAGTCCTTCTCCTTCTCCTCGAGCGTTGAGGTCTGCGATTGTGCTATCTTCAATCGCTGCTCTTGGCGGCACTGACGATGATACGAGAAGACGTAGACGGCGAGGATAATGCCGATCACGGACAGGACGAAAACGGTCACAAATATGAACTTGTGCGAGAGCGGGGTCTTGTTGGCGTGGAGAGGATCTGTATGCGCCGGCAAAGAGGGTTCGGGTGGGATATCTGTGCTTTCTGTAGTCGGAGAGGACTCGAGACCTGGTCCTAGGTGCACAACAGGCATGGGAGATGCTGGCATCGATGAAGTCGGTGGTGACTGAGAGGCGGCAGCCATCAACGCGAATACTTGTGCGACTGGAGGAAGGGAGATGTCTGAAGGTGGCGTGGTAGGCGGAGCTGTGTCGAGGGTGTTGTTCCCTGTGTAGGAGCTTAGATCTTCGCGTTTGTCTCGCTGAGTCGCTGGGGCAGCGAGGGTGGACGCAGCGAGGAGGAGGATGTAGACAAGATAGGTTGCAATCATGTTGGCTAAAGAATGTGGTGCGATGAGCGCTTAGGCGAGGTAACGAATGAGCGTGGATGTGGTGGTAGCAGAGAAAGGAGCGCGAGTGACAAAAACATTGTGACGAAAGTCATATGACCGTGACAGCCGCGTCTTGGTGCCTTCTCATTCAAAACTGCGGAAAGGCAGGCAAGCAAGTTCATGGCAGTAAATAGAGAGATATCACAGACGAAATCCACTTTCACCCCAATTTTGACCGCAGGTGGTCCACGCACATACGATTCCGCTGTAACTTATAAGTTCGACTAACAGAATGGCGCCGCAAACTTCAAGATACTGTACATGTGTTGCAGAAGGTTGAGAAAAGGCCACTCAAAGTCTCGAGTCGACGGTCAGAAAGAGAGGTGCTGAGAACGGGTCCGCGTAATGCATGCCGCCGTCGACAGCCAGACACCAACAGAGTAATTCACGGCTTGCATGATGCGACGAGTAATCCAAGCAGCCGCCGAAATATAAATTAAGAGGAACCGATATCCGAAGAGAGCCAGCAGACGATAAAACTACAGAATTATAATGAGCAGTAAGAGAACTGTAAGAACGATGATGAGAATAACGATACACCACCCACTGCCCTTCTCCTCTGACTGTCTAAGGAATTTGCGCATCCGTCGCATGGCATCGCTCAATTTTGAGTCTGTTTGATCCACTCCGCGCTCCAAATCATCCAGCATTCTATACAAAGAATGAGTAAAGGCTCAGCTCATTCATACTGCGGACTTACTCATTATGCTCAACGATTTCTTGCCCCATTAACCCGGCTTGTTGTGCCAAAGTGCTGAGTGTACCAGCTATAGAGTCCATCGTCCGGTCTTGCTCTTGCATCATGAACTGTCACCAGAAGTATTAACAGGTTGACACTGGGTACTGCGAAAAGCGGACACACCTGCTGCTCCTCGCGCGCCCACGCACTTTGATCGTCTTCATTCATAGACCCAGCACGTTCAGGATACGGTGAATGCGGTCTCGAAGCCGCTCGTGAGGTGGAAGAGTTTACTTCTGCTCTCATGTTCTAGACTTGCATAACATATGCGCCAATTAATGAATTACAGGCTGGGGAGCAGGGAAGGACGCACATCAATTTCTTTCCGAACGTGTACAACATATCGTCTTCGTTCTTGAACCTCCATCTCGTCCAGGCCAAACATTCGTGCGTCTGTAGATTCGACAATTCTGCGACAAGAAATACTCGGTCAACCCAAACCCCATGCGCCGGAGACAAAACGTACTTTACGCTTTCATCAAGGTCTTCGAGGTCTGCCTCCAGCGCGGCCAGTGTAGCTTTCAGCTGGAACCCGGTACATTGAGCCAAACCATTATTACTAGAGTAGACATTATGCACACCTCATTCCTTGCCCAAACCAGTTCTTCGTTGTCCTCTCGGACAGCCATATTTCGTATACGGACATAAGAAGCGCGCAGTTGAGTTGCCGCTTGTAGTGAGCTTGATATTTCGCGTTGAACAGCGTGGTATGGGTCCACCGACATGAGTGGTTGGCTTCGCAGTCGTGGAACTTGGAAGGACGCCGTTGTGGCTGTGCCGAAATTCATCACGGTAATGTGACCCTTGATCTGCATCTGTTTCCGGTTAACGCGACGCGACTCTCATTTTCTCGCACCGAGTGGGCCGCTTCAGACGCGGAGACACAATCCGCAATCTATTCTTCAAACGAACTACGAAGTACAATGAATCTGGCTTCCGGCGAGCTAAACTATCAAACCAAATCTCCGACCGCGAACTCCAGCCCAACTCCAGCTATGCCCTCTTCCGCCTCTCGAAACGGAGTGGAATGTTGTGGACACCAAGAGTCAATCCTATGTTTGCCTGCAGCATACGGGCCCCCCATTCTTCCTTGTTTTCCCCGTCACGAAGGACGGGAAGTACTTTCCAGTCGCGCAGCAAGAGTGCCAAAAAGCATGTCGCTTCAACAGTTGCAAATTTCCGACCAATACATGCGCGAGGACCTAGTCGCATCGAGTCCGGTGATTTTCGCAGCACACCAGGATAACTCACCAACACTGAACGCGGTGAACTTCTCTGAGTCGGCCGGGAGCCCATACCACCGCGAGGGATTGTAGACGTGAGGATGTTCAAAATAACGAGGGTTCCATTCTTATGACACAATGAGTTTGGATAGGTACTCAGAAAGTTCAACACGTACGAACGCCAACCATGTCAACGATGATCTACTCATTGGTGAGCACATTTGGGATTTGAGTTAGAGTTGATCGAACCTGAGTACCCTTCACAATTGGAATGTTCTGGCTACCTTCTTCCCCCACAGGGTTCGGGACGGTTAAAACGGTGTCATCTGTTGCCTCTCGGATCAGAACATATCCAGCAGCTGTGAATGCCATTAGAGGAAAATTCTCGGCATGGCCAGTGATAACTCACGCAACATGCGCGCCGCCTCGTAGAATATGGCAAGAACTTTGTCCAACTTCGTATAATCTTCGAATTCCTAGCGAGTGGTGAGTGAGGATACTTACTCGACCGAAGGATGCTCACAGGATCGCGATCAGGGCCCACGACTGACATAATCTGTTCCACGACTTCTTCTTGTACTTCTTCGTGAATGGCCATAAATCCGAGTGTTGCCGCCAACGTGTGCGAAGTAGTTTCTACAGCGCCTTTTCAGAAGCCGCAGGTGTGCCAAGTGTATACTTACCGTGACCCGCAAGTAATAATACGAAGATGTTCCCGATCTACCACTGGGTTAGCATAACAAACCATAAACGGGCTGTCAAGGGGATAGATACCAGCTCCTCATCATCGAGCTGATACTTGCTAGACTCGTCTTGGTTTGCTTTGACGAGCATTGTAAACGCGTCGGAGCGCATGCCTCCTGCGTTGCCCATTGCAACTTGAGCCTTGCGTTCAGCGATCTGCTCCCGCATGAATGAGATGAGCCTGTCGCGGGCCATCCGAGCCGTTCTGAGCCTGGAAACACGATCAGCAAGCTGAACAGACGAACAGCCAAGCGGGGCTCTGACTTAGCAATCGGAAGACGCAAAATCCAATCGGGGCATGATACCAAGAGCATGTGGGCATCTGTAACGATGCGTAGGGCTTCTTGGGCAGGCATTTGATCGCCTTTGGACTTCGGAGGATCTGCCCTGAAATGTGCGTCAGGCGTGAAGCTCGAGTTCCAGTGACAAAGACGCTCACCAAGTTGATTCGAACCCGAAGCCACAAGAAGTAATGATGAGAAAGGCCATCTATAATCCATGCAAAGTGAGCACAGCGTTTCAGTGAATTTTGCAGCCCTTGCCTTCATAGTTATATCCTGAATCACAGGTACCATTGTAGTGTCCTTGCTGGTCCATCCTTCCGATTGGACCATATCGTGATACGTTTGCACAGTCTTCGTCCAAACCAGCTTATACCTATACCCATTCAAAATTAACGAATATTCGGGTGTACCAGGGAACGATGGATTCTGACAATTCGCTGCTGAAGGACGGCCCGACGACTCTACGGTGACGCCTCCAGGTATTTCCATCGGCCCCAATCAAATTCATGCCCCAAATCCTTCAACCATATCAGTAAAAATTTTGTACGTGAGGCGCACAAAAACGCACAACAGAGCCTGACTGGCCCACTGAGGCTTCCAAAAACTCGACTTGTGGGATCCAGGAATGACCTGGCGTCCAATGTCCATGTTCGAAGTCCATAGGTTTGGAGATCCCGCGAAAATAGGGGTCAGAGCCACTGTTTCGCCTCTGTTGTACACTGACCAGAATTACTGACGAGCAGGAGAAAAATGAGATTGTAACTCACATTTAGCGCGTCGAACCCACTGCCAGTCGAGTCCTGTAGTCCATGAGGTTGTAGGAAGTAAAACACCCGGAAGTTGTAGAGGTTGAAACGCGGTGTATTCTCTCGGGAAAATACTAGGGGCCTGCGGAATTTGGATACGCGAGTCTGAATATCGAGGCAGCCGGGTAATGAAAACGACATACCAGCCAAATCCGTAACACGGAGAGAATACGACGAATTATCCAGACACCGCCGAGCAGTACCAGAGCGGAGACCGGGCTGATATTAACTTGTATGTCTCGCCCAAACAGCGAGATTGTAGAAAGCATTATCGGCGGCAAGCTGCGAAGCGCGGGTTGTGGGTGTGGAAAACACAGCGAGAGACCGAGAGTGCCGAGTTGGCAGCGGCATAACCAATCGAAGATGATCGAAACCACCGATCTGTCTTGCAAAATGACAAAATTCTGCAGTCTCCTACCCAGCCTCACTTCCGAGTGTTGGGGAGTCACTGAGGACGTAGATCAACACCACCGTTTTCAAATTTTTCACGGCGGGATTTCAAGCTGCCTGACCCTCCAGG
Source organism: Favolaschia claudopus (assembly GCA_037176885.1). Lineage (NCBI taxonomy): Eukaryota > Fungi > Basidiomycota > Agaricomycetes > Agaricales > Mycenaceae > Favolaschia > Favolaschia claudopus. Next base: position 992,065 of record JAWWNJ010000011.1, on the reverse strand, counting down.
ATGTGCCAGGCGGCCCGAATCGAAGCCTTCGGTTGTGTTGTCGCCATACCATATGATAGTACTATCGTGCCAAATAGGTCTGGATTTTCACAATGGGTCTGGATTTTCGATTTTTCTCTCCTCCCTTTGCACTTTGGGTCTCCGGATTTTTCGGCATTTATTCCGGTACCTATTCACTATGGGTAGAGCTAAAATCCTCACGATTTCATGCAAGTCCAATGTCAAGAAACGTTCGCCGTTTTCTCGAGGTTTTTGATCTGTCCTGTCAATCCATCAAAATACCTTGATGAAAGCCCGTTTTTCTTACTGCCTTCCTTTGGCCGTATCGCTACGAAACTTGCAGGATCTATAGCCCAATAGCATACAAATAGATTCCGAAAAGTCCGGAGGTCCAAATCGAAAAGGGAGAAGAGAAAAATTGAAAATCCAGACCTGTTGTGCAAATCCAGACCTATTTGGCACGATAGTAGATACTAGTCAGTGAAGTGAGCAATCCAATACATAGCAAGCAAAGTGCAATACCAGGTTTGCAGTGGAAGGAAGGAAGGAAGGAAGATTACACGGCACGGTCCCCTTAGGAACGCCGGGGCCCACTGGCCCAGGGAGTAACAGAATGTACTGGCACTAATAATGTACACTACGGTCCCTGAACTTCTCCACCACCCCGTAGCCGAGGTCACGGCCGCAATCTCGTCGGATCCGCCAGTGATCCGCCGCGGTAGAACTAAAGGATGAGTAGAAAAGTAATAAGTGATTGGAACAGAAATTTGAGCAACACCAAGGCCGTATACAGTTGCCATTCTGGGGATTCTAGCGGTCAAGAAAATGATACCAAGTAGTCTAAAGGTGAATAATTGGAGAAACAGGGAGGACAGCGACTTGAACCAAGAAGGAATGTGGCGAAACAGTGGCAGATTGGTCGCCAATTCTGTTACGTACTAAAAGCCTCAAAAAATGCGGAAGAATTGGCCATCGCTCTAATATGTATGTTTTGCAAAGAAAGCTCATTAGAAATCCTCCCCTACAAGCTCGTCAGAAACAAACCATCATTCGTGCTTGAGAGAGCGCGCCAACAAGAGTCAGATTATGAAGACAGTTTTATTTTGAACATTTGGCAATTAGCGCAAGATGCAAGTCGCGTATTAAACGAGCGTGTCCGTTACCCAATTACTTATTAATCACTGGTCATTTGTGCCTGTAGGGACACCGGAGACGATGAAAGGATTGGGGCTGACAGCGGGCAGCGCCGGTCCCGTCTGGACCTTGAACGGCTTGTGGGGGAGCCATCCGCCGGAGCCTGTGTACGAGGGGAGGGCAGGAGGGGCCCGGAAAGGCTGAGCCTCAGTGTTGAACACATCTGTTGGAGAAGGGATATGAGGACATCACTAAGACATTTACTGGAGGCGACGTACAGTCATCCAAGCTGATGTGTCTGGGATCGTCGAAGGTGAGGTAGCTGTGAGTTGCACGTTAATCGAAATTCTAAGCAAGTAGCCCGACGATGCTCACAGGTACTTGAGCACCTCAGCGAACCAGAACGACTGCATGTCGTCAATGAACCCACCGTTGGCGCTGTTCACATCGTTCAACGCAGCAAAGGCAACGGTGGAAGGGAGCCATTTGTTGAAGGAATCGATAGCTGAAGCAGCGCGGTCCAAGTACTTGGTATCACCAGTGACTCGCCATGCGTGGCTGCAAGTGTGGAAGAATCAGTAAGGAAGATAGATCAGCAGGGATAACACTCGCAAGTTCGATTCGAGCACTGGAGAGCGGCAATTAGTTACGAGCGTGAACCAAGAGCGAAATGTGTACCTTCGGGGCGCAGGATGTAAGCGGACGATGTGATGTAGAAGCCGTGTTGGTCGTAGAATGCCTGGTGCATGCTTGTGAATTTTCGGCGCACAAACGATTCAGTCTGCTCACCTGTTGGGCGGCCGAAGGGGTGCCGCCACCGGTGAAGTTGCCGTCGCTGCTCTCGAAGGCGAAAGCCTCGGGGCCAATGCCGGTTCTATGAGACATGAGCGCAGTGAAGAGAGTCAATCATGAAAATGCATACACAGTGCTCGTGTAGGTGTTCTGAGAATCCCAGGTGTCATGAAAACGAAAAGAGAAGGCAAAATGAGAGAACCTACCCAGCAAGCATCGTTCAGTTCCAAAGCGGTCTTGATGATGGTCTGGTTCTGCACCAGCTTTCCACCTGTTTGCATGTTGTCAGATTCAGAAAAGACAAGTTTCTAGAGATGCAACTCACCAAGGAGCCAGTTGCCGGCGTGGAAGCACGCAAGATGACTTTGGCAGTGTCAACGAGAGAACATACTCAGAAACATTCAACACTTACGATCCGACGTGGCGAATCTTACCATCGCTGTCATAGTCGGCGAGGTAGGTGTGGTCCCCAACGGTGGATTTCTGAGTATGTGTCAACAGGCAAGGCAAAAAAGAGTCGGGTTTAAATTGACCTTGAGCAGAGTACGGATGGAAGAGTCGACGGCAGTCTGGGCAAAGTGTTAGAAGTGTTTTGGGTCCGGGAAGGCAGGCTCAAAATTCACCTTCCATGTGTCGATGTAGATGTGGTCCTTGGTGTTGGTGAGACGAGCATACTTGACGAGATACTCAAAGTACGAGTCACTCGCGCCACCCCAGCTCTGTCCGGTAATCAGTGAATTAACTCCTTCGCATAACCAAGAGAGATGCTCACAACGTATCCGCCAACGAAGTTTCCGGTAGTCGGGTCGATGCCTTGTGCGGCGAGACCGGGCAAGGGGGCAGGCTGTTAGGAAATCAATATAGAGCTTGGAAAATCGGATGAAACAGCGCACAAGGTTGGCAATGTGCTTGACAGATCCGGAAGCCAACTTGTCGTAGGTCGCGTTCTTTGTGTATTTGGTCAAGGTCCGCCATTCCAAGCTCAGAGTGCCGGCTTCGGCAATGTTGGACTAAATTAATATAGGTCAGTGAACAACACGACCGATATGCGAGGGAACGTACGGTGCCGATCTGCGGGGTGTTGGTAGCAAAATCAAGGAATCCATACGGGATGGGATGGTCCTGCATTGACAATATAAATTGGATTTGCGAAAACCAGCTGTTTCATAACGAAGACTCACCCCGACCCAACCAAAAGCCATTTTATCAGCAACCTCTTTTGCCTTCTTGAGAAGAGCGGGGTATTTGTAGTTGCTGAGTTCATAGGCCGACAAGAAGCCGCCAAGGTAACGGATAGTCGTCTCGAAGATGCTGTCATTGTTGGTTTGAGAGACTGAACAATTCAATCGTTCAAATGAAACTTACCTGACTTTGTCAGAGGTCTTCGATGCGCTAAAGTCGATCTGGGACGAGAAGTTCACAGCTTCAACGAATTCAGACTGCAAAAACATGTTAATACGAGTGTCGCGCGTCGGTTTACATCGCACTCACGTGGAGACCCATGATATACTACTACAAGTGAGCCGAGTGCAAATACACAGATGACGCGAGGTACGTACCATGGTGGGCTTTAGGACGCGATATTGGATAGAGACTGCGAGATATAGAGCGAAGACATACCATAGCATCCACAATCGAGGCACCCCATCCATCTAGTGAGCAATGTCAGTGACCTGACCGCGTTCATGAACACCTGTGCCTACTCCGCCCGTCATTGAAACCCTTGCTCACGGGCGACAGATCATCGTGACCGAAAGCGTACTGCCTGCGAAGAAATGAGTGTGTCGCACTCGGATACTTCGCCACAACTCACTTGTACGCGTCGTAGCTCACGGTGAAGAGCTTCTTGGCATCGTCACGACGAGACGCGTACTTCTTGGGCACAGAAAGGAAGGGCTTCTGGACGGTAATTCCTGCCCAGGAGGACGAGGCAAGGCTCAGCACCAACACCGCAGAGGAGACACGCATTTGCGAAGGGATCCGGGTGGCGTCATAGTGTTTAGTGCGGGGATTTTATGCACTTCGCTTCTGCTCGGTAAACGCACGCGATTTAGACAACTCGCCGCTTTTTCTGATGGATCAGACATTTTGAAACGCGTCAAGACGCGTCCCCGCATGTTGTTGCGGGGTCGTTTAGGTCCGGTGACCAGGCGCATCACTGAACTCGCTGCAATTCGCGTAATAGCGCGTAATCGTGTGATTGATGCACATATGCTGGCATATGGCTGCCTCGTAAACTCTCCCGTAACGTTCTAAAATCGTCTTGAATATGCAAGACAATGACGGTCTCAAAGCCGGTGCCTGGTCAACCAACAACAGCTGAGCGGAAGGAGGCGGAAGTGCTGGAAGATTTGAATACAAGAACTTTGTTGTTCACGAAAGTACACTGAACAGCTGCTACATTATTGAATTTCACCTTGGGAGAATCACGATCACGAACTACTTCGCCGGGAGTTTCTCCGCAACGAAAAAGTCTTCGTCGTTGAGGAGCGGAATTGAATGCCTGCAAAGAATGGCAATCGGCATCGAAACCAGATTCTCGCAGTGGCCCAAACACTCACTTTTCCTGAAGATGGGAGCGCAGTCCATTGAACTCGAACCTCTTCGGTTTCTTCTTCATGTTGTTATTGTTCTTTGAAGCAGGTTCACTTGTGCCCTTCGGCGCCGACGAACCCTCGTTTGTCGCTTCGACACCAGCCTGATTGTTGACTACTGCTGGCTGCGCGTCCGCTTCCGGCGGAGAAACCTTCTTCTCTACTACCGGCGGTGGGATACGCTGCTCACAATGCCGACATCCAAACGTCCACGTCTTCTCCGCAATCTTGGTCTTCACATCCTGGTGTCCCATCAAGTCTCGGGCTCTGCCTTGTTCGATGGGGGCTACAACAAGCGCGTTCGCAGCGCTCTGAGATAGCAAGAACATTTCCATCTCTTCGTGGCGATGACAGTGTCCCGGCTGAACGAAGGAACGATGACGTGTTAGAGGATGTAGATGAACTGGGCGCAGTAGCAAACTTACGACGCTTGAAGGGCACATCACGATGGCGGCAGGACAAGAAAGACATTGTATTCGGGGTCCAATGTCGTCCAAAGCCTTGAAAGAGCCTGGGTCCTCGACATCGATCCCACAGAGCTTCACCACTTTGGTCATGGCGTTAATAGCCTGTCGCTATAGGTCGAAACTTGTTTTGACTTTCGAAAAAGTACACATACCTTGTCGTCCTTGACAAACTGGTCAGCGTCCCAACGCGCTCTGCTCTTCTTGCTCTTCGTACACTCGTGCTTGCACACGCCTTGAAAATCCAAGGACTCGTCCCATTTGTACGGCCAAGAGACTTTGCCGCACTTGCAGTTCCACCTGGCCGTCAATCGCCTGGCAGGATGGAGCTTGTTGTTTCTCGCGGTCTTCCATTGTGTTACCCCCAACGTTTTTCCCAAAGCCGTTTCAGCCTCTTTACGCCAACCGGTCAACTCTGACTGAAGCAACTGGGCGACAACATCGTTGTTCTTTAAGTCGACGACGGAACCTTTGGCAGCCCCTTTGCCCTTTGGTGCAGCCGCGGGAATAGCTGGAACTTTGATTAGATTGAGTACCGGCATGGTACGGAATTCTTCGAGCGATGGCAATGGGTCCATGGGCACTTTCGAGCGAGATGCAGTGACTAGACGTTGGTAGTGCTGCTCTACTTGGAGACGATTAGCCTTCAGTGTGGCTTCATTCGTTCTTCTGGTTTGTCTTTCTTGTGCGGAAATCATTTCAGCCTCGATTTTGTCGGAGACCACGTCATAATCTGGGGACCGATGAGAACAAAGACGACGAGGGGAATGCAGAAAACAAACCGAGACGGGCAAGCAGCTCCAAATTTCTGGTTCGGTGAGCATACAACTGTTGATACGTTGGGGATCCGTTCAGAAGTGCAGTGTAATCATATCCTAAAGAGGCATTAGTCGGCTGTGTAGAAAGAACTGGAGTTGGACATGCCTTCTTTCAGCGCGAGCTGCTTGCCGCTGTTTTCCGTTTGAGTTTTCGGCACAAAAACAACAAGAATGTAGAAGGGCTCACAAAGTTTCATTGTCTGTCTTCACTTGCTTGAACAGCAACTCTCGTTGGTGTCTCCAATTATATAACGCAACAAAAAATGACATTCTGGCAGGAGCGTTGTTGATGTCCGCCGCATGTCGCTGGTCAACGACCTTGGAATTGTCACGTCCGTATTCGACGAGGGCGGCATCCATGGTCGAAGCCAGATAGAGTTTGGGTGCATCTGGCCAGGTGTGCAAGGGGCTTTGCTCGCGGAAAAAGCAAGCGGGGGCTTCTGCAAGAGGTATCCACGCCAAGGCTTTGCGAAGGTGGCGGGTGAGGATATCGAAATTGGTGACAGTGCGCGTATGAACCCTCCCAAAAGTGTCTCGGCAGTCTGGCCGGTTACAGAATCGCACGTTCAGACAGAAAGAGGCATACATGTTCTTTGTCGGTACACCGCATGTCTAAATCGTGTGAGTGAAACTGAACGTGGGCAGCTTAGATTGTCGAAGCTCACGATGCATTCACCACCATCGTATATGAATGCAGCAAAAGCACTCTCACTCATCCTGAGGGGCTCCGGATCTGGTAGAGCTGCTGGCAAACAATTTTGCCGCGCTGACCGCCAAATGAAAGCCGACTCCTGTCGGAGTAGAGTCTTGCACATATATTTGTTGCATCGCGCGACGGCAAGCACGTCCTTTGGACATGCGGTGTATACAAGGATCTCAGCGATGAGCTCGAAAGGTAGCTTGAAGATATGGGCCGAAGTCGGAACTAGCGAAGACGAGTCCGCAGTCGAGTTAGAGGTTTTGCTTCGTTTATGAGGACGGCGGTGCTGCGATTTATCCGGGGATTTGCCAGAACCAGGAGGAACCATGGTGGAGTTGAACTTGAAGTCTGTGAACTGGAAGGGAAGCAGTTGGTTGTCCAAGTACAAGTAAGAGACAAAGAGGGATGGGTGTGACCTTGCGTCTGTCACACCCTTTCCTTCGACACAACTCAGACTCCAACTTCGACTCGGCTGTTCTGAGCACCAGATTGTTTTAACAAGGAACCCACTGCCGATGCTCTGGGAGCGTCATGATCGGTGTATCGAGCGCGTGCGCCAACCGAAACCCCCCAAGCTTCGACTTTCTGGTGTAATCCTGCTTCCTCCTCATATTCTCTTGCAATTGTATAGTTGCATAGCCGGCCGTCTACGCGTTGGAGGGTGGCATTCAAATCGACTCTCTGGCCATCACTGTGCCGCGAGTATTGCTTCGATCAAGGGTCGCTCGTTGCTCGAACGCAAGCCGGCGCGTCCCGCGCTTCAATTGACTGCGGCTTCCAACTCGTTGCTACTCTCCCTCAGGCTGACGCTCAACACAAGAAGAGGTTTTTCAATCTTGTTCGCTCATTTCGATTTGTGGAAGAAATTTTACCTCGACCCTGATGTCGGTAATATCTGTCATTCCTCGTTTGCACGACGTCCGTCTATCCATCATCCAAGCTCGGCAAAGAAGCCTACCCTGTCTATAAAACCAGCGATGAATTTCTAGAACGACAAGGGCTCCCATGCTCAAAGCTTCGTATGCTGCTCGGATCAACGCCGGTCCTACCTCCAAATGCAAGACTCTGGCCGCCTTGCCTCAATGCACTTCGAGTCAAGCCATCGCAGTCGTTCTTGATCCTCAATCCAGAAAACGAAACTTTGCGCAAGCTCTTCGCCCGGCAACCCTTAATGTGTGCGCCAGTGCAATGTAGCAGGAAAAACGCAAACCACTCGGAAAGTCGGCTTCCTTTTCACATTTCTCAGAACTGGAGTCATAACCCGCTGACGTGCGACTTCGACCGTGGAAGCATCGCCTCGATCATCATCTCTTATTGTCTACCCGTACCCTACGACAAGTATCTCACACTCTTCTGTCCTTAACTTCTTGCTTCACTCTCTTTCATCTCTTGCACTCTCAAATGGCCCAGCTACTCATGCAAGATTTCGTCATACCGACCGCCCCCGAGACTGACTTCCTCCCTCTCCGTGCTAAACGCTATCGCCCCTCTCATCCCATCCCTACCGGGAAAAAGAAAGTCGCTCTCGTCTTTACCTCCTCCACAGGAGGAGCTCGTATGTGCTAACCGCTTGCTATGCCTCGACCCAATTAACTGATTGATCGTTCACACCATAGCCCGCGAAGCGTGGCAGACATCAATTGAGAGACTCTTCGAAATCCAACACATATGTAAACGCCGTACGAAGACCCTCGTTTCCGAAGCATGGGCACTCGAACTTCCGAATCACGAAAGCGCGGCCATCATCGGCGACGGCCCTGTGGCGTTCGATGCGACGCCCGACGCTTCTTCCTGGCTTGCGAGAGCTTTGCGACGCTTCGTGTGCAGCAACATCACAAGCGTCGATATAATCATCCCTGTGGGCTATGCAGATTCATGTCCCGCCTTGTAAGTGTCCAAGCAAAATACTCTTCCACTTCCTGACTGATCCAATCCATAGAGTTTTGGCAACAGTGGGCATGGACCTCCACCGCCATCCTATGATTATTTTGGTCGAACCGCTGATGACAACTCACCAAGTCGTCACAGCGCCGGTGAAGACCAGATGGTTTCATTCGCGACCTCGAGAAGCCTCTTCCTATGCTTCCTCTCAGTATGATACTCCGTCAATCCTATCTGATCTCTGCCGAACACATCCCGTACACGGCATATTTGGAGGGAAAAGTCCTTTGTAAGTGATAGTTCTGCTCTTGCTATGTTCGCCTTCACTTATCACACGGCGCGTAGTGTCGCTGCAGCTGTCGTCAGCCTGAAATATGGCAGATTGACATCGATAACAGGGATTCCTGGCGCTGGACATCAGGTCCGTCGGGATGAGCTAACATCCATATCAATTCTTTGACCATGATTGCGGCAGGTGGTCGAAGAACAACCTTTCAAGCTTGCCGAGCGTATCTTTTCGATCCTGAACCCTGACGATTACAGTGTTTATAAGCTCTGAGACAAGCGAAACATAGATTTATTTGATAGACTTTAGAATGACCAGTGACAGGTTTGTACAGAGCGTTTGTATTGTATTCAACTCATAGAGCAAAACAATTTAGTCCAGTCTTAAACAGACCAGGTGCCTAGTAGATCTCAAAGGCCGCGTTTATACAATGTCACTGCGACATTTTGAAATGACTTGAGGGCGGAAATGATCGTCGCAGCAGACCAACACAGGATGCATTGTCCACGATACCAGCAACCAGCGCCGGGGCAGTCGCCAAAGTGCATATATCTGGAATTTGGATCATGATACATCTGGAGAGCAAGCCGGCGAGACCAAAGCTTCAAATATCAATTGCGATGAATTTTCAGAATGGCAGCGGTTACAGGAGGAATGACATTCGACGCCGACGAATGAGATAAGAGCGTTCGCGCTGTTGCCGCTCTCAACCTCCTGGTGCTGAGCACAAGGCGGCATTTCCCAATGCTTTTCGTGCCAGCGAGGTTCTTGACCCAGTGTATGGGCAGAACGAGCAAGCCCGATGTCCGGTAGGCGAGGTCGAGTGTTTCTTCGCAACAGATAGCTACGAGTCGCACGGTGTAGCGTTCAAGTCGGTGCTCAGCTTCAACGAGGCACATCTGGGTCTAGGGACAGAAAAACATTGAGCATATCAAAATTAACAGAGAAAGAAGCAGACCAACCTTAGCGGCGCAAATGTGGCACACGAAGCCCATCCGCCGCGCTTTCGATCAGACTCTCCATCCGCCGTTCACGAGTCGCCTCCTGCTTGGCGCTCATCACCCAATCCTCCGCACTACGCCGGTAGCCCGGCGGTTGCTTTGCATGCCACTCAGCAGCGACAGGGTTTTCCTTCAGTTTAGCCGCAAACGCGTCCGACAATGGAATCGCTTCCCGTTCGAAACTCATCTGCGCAGTATTCGCCTCTGTGCGACGTGCGAAGGCTGCGCGGCCTGCCTCTTGAATGCGTCCGACCGTGTCGAGTTGTTGATACTTGGCGACATTAACCTTACTCCAATGGCTCTTGGCCGTGCGCGGTGTGAAACGCTGCATTGTGCGATCGGCATCGACGCTCTTTTTAACACCGTCAATCCAGCCAACGCACAGCGCTTCGTCAACAGCCAGAGGCCAAGTCAAATTTTGCCGCCCCGTGTGTTTCTTGTAGTATCCGACCCAGAGTTCAGTCTGTTTCGCATGGTTTTTCTTGAACCAGGAGGCTAGGTCGGCTGGTGACTCAAAGTAAATAGGCGAGTTGGTATCTTTGGTTGAGATACGCGGCATGAGAGTTGAAATGGATCGAAGCAACTGAATGCGACGGCGAGATGGGTTGATTACGAGGGTAGCCAGAGTGTCAGTGGTCTGGTTCAAGGCAAGCCCAGGTGGACGGCAAATGCCGGAGCCGAATTAGGATCCATTTCGGCCGAAATTGTCGCTTTAAAAGTTCGCAAGATGTGTAAAAACTGGTTACCTTGGTTCAATGGCTCACACCTCTGCGAATAAGATAAGGACAAATTACAATTCAACGTGTACAGTTGGGTCTGGGGTGGTGGTAGATGTATCTGTAACATCAATGATATCCGAGACAACCTCGATTAGAGTAGATTCCGACACGACTGAAGGCTCTACAGGAGACGAGCTTGCCAGGATAGACGCAGCAGATGTGACGCTAGTGGCAATTGTACTTGACAATGCTGTAGCCGATCCCTTCTCCATACTCAACAGCTGGTCATCACCACTGAAATCTGGTATGAAGCGCGTCCACCAGAACGCAAAACGCATCCCCCGGTCAAAGATGCGTTGCTTCAAGATGAAGAGCACGACCAGGAGGAAAAAGGCAAGGGCGGAAAATACGAGTATCCTGTCAAGCCAGTCTGCCTTTTCCATGGCTGTGATGAGCTGTTTCGAGGTGTCCATGACGGTGGTAAGGGTGTCGTGAGTGCTTGATGCGGACCGCAGAGTAGCTGTTGAATCAGCTAGAGGAGGAATTGAGAGTTGAGGACGAAGGGAGATGCGATCCAATATACCTAGCATCTGTGAAGAGAGCACCGAGCGTTCGAGTTCGCCCTGCATAAGGGCCATTGTTCGTTGCATAGCTTCTGTAACATTGTCGCTGGCCGCCATAAGCGCGTCGTCAGAAACTTTTTCATTAGTGTCGTGCTTCTCCGAAACGGCGGATGAAGTGAGTAACTCTTCGCGATGAGACTTGCTAAGAGAGTCGATGGTCCGCTTAGATTCGAGTAACGCTGTCCTGCCTTCCCTGCGTAGGCTACGGCGTCGGGTGAGAATTAACGGGACTCGACCGATATTTGAGGTAAACCTACTTCGCCAAACTGTCTTTGAGACCATCCACAATATCTCTCAACTCTCTCCGATTCTTGGGTCCCTTTTGGTCGTCAACAAGAAAATCTAACGTCTTTTGATGAGACTTTAGGGCAGCCTCAAGGCAAACGGACAATGAACAGACCTCGATATGACGCCCAAACGTGTCCATGTCTTCACGCATTTCGGATGCAAGATTTTGTTGCGTAGAGAGGGGCCCTTTGCATGCGCGTAGTCGGGGTATTTGGAACTCTGCTAGATCCTTTTCATGACGCTGAGCTGTTGCGATGAGTTGCAAAGTCTCGTCGTCAAAAGTATTGGGGAGAGGCGCCATTTTGAGGTTTCAAGGCTTGATAGTATTCGCGAGAAGAGTTGGGGGCAGTTATATACGTTTCGCACTTCCAATTGGTAGGAATAGGTCGTGGAATCGCGTGTTCAACGTGGAGGTAAGTGTCAAGAGCTGTGTCAAGGTCGTGGTCATGTTGGTCACGTCACAGTTGACAGTCACCCTCTTGTTTTGAACGTTTTGAACGCTCAACACTGCTAATCCATGGATATTGAAGCTGAGGCTTCCTTCGATACCCCCCAAGACGATTCTTTAGACCATTATCTCTCGCATCCAACACATATAGAAGAGCCCTTACCCCAGGCTTCCTCAAGCACGCTAGCCGCTCAATCACGACAATTATTGCAAGATCGTCTCTACGTCGGCAATCTGCATCCGACCGTCGACGAGTGCGATCCTACAATGCTACTGTTAACTGCAAACCAACCATAGAACAACAGATATTCGCTGCTTCAAATCTTTTCCAGATTCGGGAGAATCACACATCTCGATTTTCTCTTCCACAAAGCCGGAGTTCTCAAGGGCAAGCCTCGTGGATACGCCTTTGTGGAATACGGGAGTAAAGACGTGAGCTTCCAGTCCCCTTTGCATGCATCAAACATGTTCTCATCACCCGGGCCCGTTTCTATTTGCTTTCGTTCTGTGAACGTCGATCTCAAAAATCATTAAATACGAAAGTGACCCGGGGAGGAACATCAGCAACAACTTCTCGTGATGCTGATTTTGTGCTGCGCCGATGTAGGATGCATTGAGAGCCTTGAGCACGACTCACAACAAACTTCTCCGTGGCCGTAAACTTGTTGTCACGCTCGCACAGCAAGCCCCAATCGACCTTAGCGCGCCGACAACCGGTAGCTCGCGACATAGGAAGATCATGGCTGAGTCCGGGCGACCTACGACACTCAGTATGATCAAGAGTGGACCAGGGAATAGGAATGAAGGGTTGGTCTTTAGGTTTCTGGATTATCGTGTAGCGTACTCAATGATTCCGCAGAACGAGTGACAAGATAGCGATGATGGAGGCAAAGCTGCGGCAGATGGAGCGGACCAAATCATCGGAAACTCATTCCTCGTCGTCTTCGCTACCATACAATCCCTCTCTACCAGCGAAACCAATCCCTTCAGATTCTTCGTTAGCTTCCCAGTTTGGAAGAACGCCAAACGAAATGCAGCGAACAGCTCAGCGCAGGTCTGCACCGCTGCTGCCCTCATTACCCGTTCACTCTCGTGCAGTAGAGCCGAAGGGTTTGAGGACCCTGAGCAGCGGCCCAAAAGGAACCGGGTCAACTCGTAAAGCTGGCGCCTTGACAGGCATAAAATTGGGAAAACCGAAGGAGAAAATTGCACAGAAGGATGTCCCAAATTCCAACCAGGATGATGGACCTTCGATCCCGCCAGGGTCATGAATGTAAACACACGAATGTACAATGCAGATTTTTTGGGGTTTAGTTTTTCCATCTAACGTCTAGAAGTGAGCGCAAATCGACGAGGATGATAATGAGAGGGCCCACATTTTGACCGTCCGGTCTCGCCCTCCGCTGACGATTTTATCCGCGACAAAGTCGACGCAGTACACCTCGTCCGTGTGTCCAGGCAGATCGTTCCTTATTTTGTACGTTTTCAGGTCCCAGGTCTGCATCGGGTGAGCGCGCGCTAGAGAAGAAATGCAATCAACAGACCTTGACGGTGCTATCTTTCCCGCAACTGACGACACCCCGACTATCAGCACTCCACGCAACACGATAAACGGCACCGACATGACCACGTAGAGTGGCCACATACTTTCCCGTTCGACCCTCCCATATCCGGACAGAAGAGTCCCACGATGCCGATGCAGCCCAACGACCATCTGGGGAAAACGAAACGTGCGACACCTGTAGGGAATGGCCGACGAGACGCCCTAGCGGCTTTGTCTTCGTTGAGGGTGCGGCTGAGGCGGCAGTGGGTTGGTTGTTTGGGAACGGAGACCAAAGGAATAGTGTATGGTCGTCTGAGCCAGAGATGAGAAGTTCTGGTGTCGTGCTGAGGACAGCGGTGTAACGCTCAAGCGCAAGTTTCTGTGCTAGAAAGATTTCAATATCTGAACACCGAAATCGGACAAAAGATCACCCTCTTCATCGGATGTCGGTTTCTTTCCGGTGTGATCAAAAGGACCCGTCCGCAGAACAAAGTCGGTGTTGAGGGCAAGCGTGGTAACCCAATGAGCATGGTCTTTGAGTGTGTGCAGCGGTCGACCCTGGGACGAACTGAGATCGCGCGCATATCACAAGAAGGTAGAAAGTATAATCACTGCTTCAGCATCCCATACACGCACTGTACGATCGCTGCTCGCTGTATATAATACTCCAGTGCCGACTCCGCCCCATTTAACGACATTGACGCTGGCGGTGTGCCCACCCAGCGTATATTCTACCCTACGGGTGAGAAGGGACCATACGCGGACGGTGTTATCCTTTGAAGAGGATGCCAATCGCGGAGCTGAGGGATTTCTGGGACATTTATTAGCATTTATACGATATCGAATACAACAGTTCCGCACAAGTGTATTGGCTCCCAGCATAAGGACGTTATCCACTTTGTGTGACCCTTCAAGGCATCGCCAACGGGTTTTCCGGTCTTCGGGTCCCATATTCTAACCTGTTTCAAGATGCAAATAATCAGGACAAAGAATAAACAGAGAGTTTAGAACGGACATGTCCATCGTGCCCTCCCGTAGCCAATTTCCGCTCCATAGCCTCCCACTCCACACAGAGCACCCAGCCCATATGCCCAGATAATGTATGTGATGGCATTTCAGTGCCTAGATTCCACAGACGAGCAGTAGTATCTCCAGATCCTGTGGCAAGAAAATTTCCAGTTGGCGAGAACGAGGCACATAGTATCGGAGATGAATGCCCTGAAAACACACAAAATTTATAGAAGGACCTTTAACATAGTAGTAGGGCGCACCAGACAGAGTGGAAGAACACCGCGTGGGCGGCCGGACACGAAATACGCTTTGAGGCGAGCAATGCACTACAAACACATCTTCTTCGGTGAACGATCGCGAGTTTAGTGGATGTTTCAAGATATCGTCCTCAATAGATTTGGAGATGACTATCCGTGTTGGTGCCCCGGGGATCTTGACATCGTCTTCGGGCAGTTGCACATGAAAAGAAAATGGTACAGGATCTTCCTGAGCTGCAACAGTGAGATCGGAGGACGAAGAGGGTGCGCAGCACGCACCTGCGGGCTTAGTTTATTCAGCAATCCCTCCAAAGCTTCTCGAGAAAGGTTCGCCGGCAGATTAACGGCTGGTGCTAATGGTTGGCCGTCATCTTCAGAAACAAACTGGACGACAATATTAGATGAAGGGGCTTGAGGCACTGGCTCTGGTTCCGGGACACCATGGTACACTTTGACACGCTTGGGCGGAGGGAGGAGGGTGGCCATTGTGGTAGGCGCGGAAGAAAAAAAAAATGGAGTCGGTCAAATCACGTAACATCCATCACTCGTACTCAACGCCCAGATCCATATTAGGAAATAAAATATGGGAATAATGCTCTAGTCTATACTGTCTGTGCTAGACGTCGTCCAAGCTCTTGCTTCAAATGTAGAATCATTTGCTCCTCGTTCGACGCATCAACAACCGATATCCCAGCGGTCATCGTTTTCCTCTCGGGACGATGTACGGATTCGTACGGTTGCATGCGTCGCATGTGTCCCATTCTCCAAAGCTTTAACGGAGGACATGGTCAGATAAATTGAGTCTTCAAAAAGTTTAATCATCTTACCCGAAGCTGTTTGACGAGATCATCTAATTCTGCTGTTACTTCGTCATGGCCTCGGTCCTTCGCCACAGCTCGTATATCGTAGTTGCGGAGACAATTCAGCCACCTTCTTTGAGATTCTGGAATATGAAGTCGCTCTTTCTCTTCCGTCGGCCACGGTCTGATACCGAGGAAAGAATCCAGCGTTCGAAAGATCAAACTTTGACCACCTGAAATGCCGTCGACGCTCTCAAGAGCCCACCCTTGGAAGCCTTGAACGTACGCCTTGAGGTGTCATTGAGCGTGTGGCAGAATGGATGAAACAAAACTTACCATCCACACGGTATGCGAGATCTTCGCCTCGACCATAGTGTTGAAGAAATATTTCATAGCGTCTCGCAAGGTGTCGTTGGCTAAATGGAGAGCCTTGTGCGCACCGCCTGGATCTCCTGTGTCTATGCATGCGATTGCTTGTGCGAAAAGGTGGTAAACGGGGAGGATCTG
The DNA here is from genome assembly GCA_037176885.1 of Favolaschia claudopus. Classification (NCBI taxonomy): domain Eukaryota; kingdom Fungi; phylum Basidiomycota; class Agaricomycetes; order Agaricales; family Mycenaceae; genus Favolaschia; species Favolaschia claudopus. The sequence goes on along the minus strand of JAWWNJ010000011.1, from coordinate 976,199 downwards.
ACGCGGGGGGGATCAGCCGTGTTTTCGTTTGAGGCTAGTTATAGCTTACTTTGACTTCCATGTCAGTGACGAGCTTAGTATTCCAGTATTCAGTTGAACGGTGTAGCTCGGGCATGCCGGAGGTTATACTGTATTGGAGATGATCTTTCGAGGTCAGATTGCTATAGCAGATCGACGTCATGCAACCGCTTGGAGACGAAATTCCAAACCGTCGCTGTATGGCTGCCCACGGAACATTTAATTCAGGAGGTATGTCAACGGAAGTTTCAGTTTGGGCAACACTGACGATGGGGGTGACTCCCCAGCTAAATTGCGTCAGAGTGAGCAAAGAAACACGAAGACAACAAGCGCACCGGTACGCGTGTCGAAGAAATGATACGCAAGTGAAGAATCCCAGCCACGCAGACTGAGCGTCACTCTGCGACTGCCATTCTTCCAACGTTTGCACAACTTCGGGAATGCAGACGCGTTGGACAAGTTCTTGTCGCATACGAGCGCGAAATGCGTCGATGATTTGTCGGTTACTGGAGGGATCCAGTGAAGACTCTTCTACGGGAAGGAGTCTTTCCATGGCCCGAAATACAGAGTCGTACACTCTCAAGGGGGCAGGCCAGGTATCATCGTATGTGGCCGTTGGCGGCCAAGTTCCGCCTCCTCCCAGAATGAGATCGCGAAGACATTTCATGGCGGGATGGTTTGAGGGGTCTTGTAAAATTTTTGTGGAATGATTCACCAAACGGCAGTCATTTGACGGAGAGGCCCAAGTCGACGATAACCAGGAAAGCATTTGTGAGGAGAGTAAACAAATTCTGGGCAGACGGCCACCGCAGGAATGGTGTCATTTATACGTTTCAATGGCTTGAAAGAGAGGCTCTATGATTCAACCCCGGATAAGGTCCGCAAAACAAGAACCAAGGTCCGGTTGCCACACAGGGCAGTGCCGACGCATCTTACTTCGCGCATAAGCGTCCCGGACAATTGAGATCAGTTGGAAAGCAGATGGAATTGGAGAACCCCAAAAACGGCGGTGATTGTTCTCCGAGTCGAACTTTGGAAGTGGGATCATGCTGGGCAGAAAAAAAAAATCAGAAACATTGAACCGCGACCAGCTTAAATTGGGATTCCAATGACGTTTACAGACGCTCAAGCTCAAGACCCAAGATTGATTTTGAGTCGCGCTCGCGACCAGCCAGATGGGGGAACATAAGAAAAAGGGTAGTGCTGACGTCACCGTGTGATGGAAGGTTCAACTCTTGTATGCGCATGTTTGCCCGTGGTTGAAAATTCTGCGAACGTGCGGTGAGACAGAATGTGCAGCGAGATCATTTTCTTCGACAAGATGATTTTACATGCGGAAGATTTCCATACTGCCTTAACTGTTTACTTCATTACTGGGATCTCCCCCAAACGCAATTTCGCCGCGGCAAACGGAACCAAATTCACCTTGAAATGATTTCCAAGACAGGCGTTGGGACTGGTTGGTGGCTGGCTTGCCGTGTTGTTTGCAAGACCCCATTGAATGAGGCACGCATTGGCTGTCATTGTGATGGGAGACGAGCTGGAGGTTGGCTCAGAAACGCAAGTATAAGGAGAATTTGAATTTTGAACACCAACCCCGGCGCCCAGGCATAGTATGGAATGTTTTTGACGGTCGCGGACTTGTCGGAAACGACGATAGACGAAGGATCGATGGCAATATTCCAGTCCGTAGTGGGTAGCAGAGTGTTGTCGTGAGTGTGATTATCGAACTGTATACAAGGAAGAATTGAAGCGAAGCAAGCGGGATTACGACACGTAAGGACTTACCGGGCTAACATATTGCTGAGGGAAACAAGTGGATTAGACTTCAAACGCGCCCCTGTAGAAATGCAACCTACCGCTGGGGCATCTGGGTAAAGTCTCTTCACATCTACCAATGCTTGCGCGCTCCTAACAAACGTGTTGAGCACCGACGATTCACGAACCGCGTATTTCTCTGACTTACCGCAAACCCGTAGTGACCGTATTGTTATGGCTGATCTCAACGGCAAAGTTGAGTGCCCCACGAGTGACAGCCACCGCGCCGTTAGACCTAACTTCTACGTCGAGGGGCGCGTGCAGATTTACGTTTATGACAGTCTTTCCCGCCTTGATCTGTGATGACAGTAGATTAGCGAGTCGGGTCGAACTCAATGCAAGAACGTTAACGTGCGTTGATGGCGTGGAGGGACATGGCGTCCGTAGTGAGAGTCGTGGGCCGTCCGCCATTGACTGCAATAGTACTTGCAGAATTGTTTTGCGCCCACGTTGGCACTCTGATTTTGAAGGTGAACGGCTTCGTCGCAGATATCGTGTATGCTAAAGTGTTGCCGAATGGATACAGCGTATCCACGGTGACTGGGAATGGAAAAATGATCTTTCTGAGAACGGGAGAATTTCAATTGCTCTAACCTTGGACATGGTTCGCATTTGCCAGAGTTCTCGCGAAGGAAATGGGTCCAAGGAATGTGTGGATGAGCGCATTAGCTGAAGAATCGGCGAAAAATGCGTGGGCCCAGAACTTGGGATAGCCTTGAGGATGGTTGACGGTGCAGCAGGGATAGTTCCTAGAATACAACTCAATGTGGATTTTGCAGAGCAATACTATAAGCATTTACGGTTCGAAGCCAAACACATTGCTGTTAGGTCCGTTGTTACCCCTTCCAATCAATGTGTTGTCAGGTTTTCCAAAGATATTGTAGGATTGAACTCACCAGGGCGGAGGATCCATTACCTGAGCCCAAATTTGATTCACTACAAAAATTGTCTGAGGTTGAACATATGGAATGTTTTGACAGTGAAGTAAATACCCTGCTGGTCATATTGGTGCGCTGGAAGTAAAATCCGTCAAACGTATGTGTAGACGCTGAATTGTTTATCCCTACCACTCCAGTCATGCAAAATGCCCGCAGGCAATGCGTTGTAAGCTACACTCAGCATCAGCAAAATCATCGAACCTCTGAGATCTCCTGTCACCTATTTTCTCAGCTCGGTCAGCTACAAAGAAACTCGTTCGGTGAACAACCCCTCCGTTTCGTATTAGTTCAACTCACCAACAGCATTGTCGCCGAACATTTGGTAGATCAACGCCAGGGAGAAAATTTGTTCCCTGCGAATGAACAAAAAAATATGTATATTGACCCTGATATCTCGAGAAATACCCACACAACAGCGCATAATTCCGTTCTTCAAACCAAAACGATGAGTCAGGTTCAAGGTCACTTAATTGGTACATACCCCCGACTGGGATCCAACCCGGCGATGTGCTCATCCGCAGAGAACGTCCCTAGAATGAAGTCAACTCAAGTATGTCGGAACGAGGAAGGAATTTCTCACCGGAAGCACGACCATGGTATTTATACAACATATCCAAGCGATCGAATGTGTTCTGTTTGTCAGTTGGGTCGCCGGTGAACCTGAACGCTAAGGCTTCGGACTTCAAGGCTGTTGAGCAGAGGTAAGTTATTCGCCATGGCTGGAAGCAAATTGAGAAATACATACCTTCAGCCGTGTTTACGCCGTGACTAGGTGATTCGAATGAGGAAATGAATGAGAATAAAGTTGACTCCTACGTCTGCATGGTGAACGTAGTGACCGCCGTTTGAGGGAACGTAGCGGGAGTGAACCAGTCGTTTTTCTGACGACAACAAAAAAAATCATTACATGGCTTGAAATGATTGGACGAGCTTCGTACCCAAGAGAAGCCGCTGTTGCGAACCAGTTGCATCGTTTCGATCAACTCGTCTTCTTTGTCTGCGAAAGGGGTCAATATATTCATACACACCTTCATTGCAGTTAACTGACTGACCGCGGGGATCGTTGTCCACAAGCCATTGTAGGGACAGGACCAACTAGTGACGAGATTAAGCCATTATCAACCAAGAGATGTGTTGAACTATGTACCTCTTCCCAACGAACGAATTGGTAATCAAATTGAAAGCCCAATGTACTGCATTTTTCAGTCAAAACAATCACCAGGGCTGCTTGAAAACACATTACCGATCGCCCTCCTCGTTATTTTTCCAGATCGTGTGCACCAAGGACATGAATTTATGCATTGCGTCTAGGATTCGCGGCGCCTGAGCAGGATCCGCCTCGGCGTATTGCTACCATTTGATTGAGACAGTATGTTGCGGCAAAGTTCGAGCATGACATACCGTGAGTCCCATGAGAAGCAGATATCTCGGCCAGGGAAGACGAGGGATCGTGGCATTGGCCACGAAGGGTTCCGGCCCAAGCCATCCATCTTCTCCTTGGTGGTCCAGTGTCCAGTCAAGAAACTCGCGGACTTGGCCCATCAGGCGTTTGTCTTGGAGTTGGAAAGCTAGGGCGACCATGCCGTTGCTGAATTTCGGGTTGATCAGCTTGTCCATGTGGGGTCTGTATTTTGTGATACTCACAACCAGTATGGCGCGGATTCGTGCATTTCTGAGTACTCAATCGAACCGCCTTCGACCCAGATGGAGCCATTTACGCTAGAAGATGTTTCAGAAATTTAGATATGGGGCACTTTTCAACATACTAGCCATCAAAATCCCTGAGGTGTCCAGCTAAACCGTCGGCTTGAATTTGCGCCTGGTTGAGAGCCCATCCCAGAGGCTTAATTGATCCCGTTGGAATTCTCTGATACAACGGAGCAATTACTGGAAATTGCTCATGAGATGACAATGACTGGCGGAATGACAACGGTAATTTACGAGAGGAAGCTGAGACTGACGTCGCAAAAGCAACGGTACTGAGGGCTAGAAATTTCATTCTCTGTGAATCAATTTCAGTGCCGTGTATAGACTGGGAGGAGCGGTAGTACCATTGTTGGGAAGGATTTGAACGTCGCGACAACCCTTCCTTTTATTCTTGGTGGAGCACGTACGCGGACCTCCGTAGGGCGGCCAAACAGTATACTTCATAGATCATGGGATTGGCTTTGTCGGAGCGTTGAACTTCTCAAGTCAGTGAAGGAGTCGCACCAGACGAATATCAAGCACGGGCACAATTCTTAGAAGTCGAGCGGGCCGGCGAAAAAGCGCGGGCGCGCGCCGCAAGTGGGGCCGGTGCGAATCGTGCGATGGTCTCGACGCGCTGCAAACCAGATTTTGCAGCTGACCTCAAGAAACTTCACGCGCGATTCCGGATGCTGTCGCCTGTAACTAGTCAGGGCAAATGGGCTCCCACGGCGGCCAAAAGCACGGGGAAAGCCAACAGAATTTCCCGGAGTGAGAGGGCTCATTTTCGAACAGTTATACGATTCGGATTTGAAGGGGATCAAGGCGTGGGAATTTGAAATAACGCGCTTGATACGCGTTATTTGTGCTTATTGTGATCTACTTAACTTCCGCCTTGACCGTCATTCGCGCGACGCGACATGTCTCGCCGCCCAGTCCCCCCTCAAAACCCGCCCAATCGCGCAGTCTACGCTCCCCCGTCGGCGCACCCTGCTGCCAGTCCAACGCTTGTCTACCAACCTCCTCCCCTTCCACACCCCGGGCACCGCAACTATACCCCGCACCCAGGCTATAGTGGCGCTTATGCAGCCCCAGCACGTTCACCAGCAGATGCTTTTGAATATCTATCACAACAGATAGCCCAGCTAGTGGATGTGACATTGACCAACCAAGCGCAAAACGACGGCAGGCTCAACCGTATGGAAAATACTATCCAGCGCTTGATCGTCGAGAGCTCGTCGGCGCGGGCCGAGTCTCGCAGGCACATCGTCGACATCGCCACACTACTCCAACACTCACACGATTTGGGGGACGCGCGGCTGCACAGAATAGAAAACATGATGGGCATGGGCTCCAACGACCCCGAGCCCAAGGAAGAAAAGACTCTCCTGCACAGATTCGACCTACTCTCGTATGCTGTCGAAGAATTACTCGAACGCGTAAGGGATCCAGAAGCCAATCGTGAGTGTGTGCTCCCAATCGCCACAATCCTCTTCAACTCTGCCCCATAGTTCTTGAAGGACCTCTACACCACGACATGGCAACGAGTCCTCTCAAAGGCATGTATGCCGACGCGGCCGTCGTTCCAAAAACTCCCAGTCCAAAACGTCGTTTATCCTCTGTAGCCGGTCAGCGAGTGATTTTTCTTTCTTTCCTCAATGGCTGAAACCACTCGTGCAGTGGGCTCATCTCCGTCCTCTCCCGATCAAGACATTTTTTCCGAAAACCGCACAAACTCTACCATGGGTGTGTTTCAATCATACTTGTATGCTTGTGGACTCATCGAGCGAGGCAGTCGCCACCGATGAAAGCCGACCCTCCAAAGAGTGGCCTGATGGTGCCAGAGACGAAGTTCAAAGTGACATATTTGGCGACATGGTGGCTCGAAATATACCTAAATCCACATTCGCCTCTGCCTCACCTGTAACCCGAGCTCTTGTCCCTGCAAACTGGGATCGCAGTATGGTCGTTCCGCTTATAGGACTGAATTTCTACCAACTACTTTCAATCAGGTCCCTCCCCAGAGGAAGCACTCGTATTCAGCCCTGATAACTCTTTAGAGGGAATGCAGGCATATTCCGCCCTCCCGAATCAATCCACAGAGGACGGGACGATCGCTTCCCTGCGTCGAGCAAGTACCATGAGGCATTCCGTCCCTCTTACTTCGACATCTTTCGCGCCTGTGCCGGAAGCAACTCTCGGGTCTCCTGCGCAATCTCGCCTGTCTACTCCTAATGATCATGATTCGAGATCCCTCTCCCCCGACGATGTGGAGCCTCCTTCACCTATGCCAGACGATCCTAGTCCGACATTCTACGAGCCGCCAGCGGACCACATTCCCAGACTGGATGCTTTAGACGAAGACTTTCCTTCTTTGTCTGCGATTGCGCGTTCTTCGCGTTCCACGACCATGGAACCAGACGATGAAGCTGGCCAGCGATCGCCCTCTGCGGAAACGTTGCAAGAAGAGCTCTCTGTCCTCAACATGATGTCCCCACGAGAGACCGACCCCCATTCGGATCTACCCTCTTCTCCCATTCCTCCGCAGAGCGAAGTATCTCACTCCCCCGTACCTTCATCGGTTACCCCCTCTCCGATGCGTCCTCGCACGCAGACAATACAAACTCCACCCCGGCTGACGCTGGTCATTCCTGATCCTGTCTCACCAACCTCCGGCGGACCCCGACCTGAAGAGCTGTTCGACACGTTCATGTCCCCGCTCTCGCCTTCTGAGGCTTCGAGAGATTCCTCTCCGGCTTCTGATCAATCCGACAGTGAGGATGAGGAGGAGCAGGCGCCTGAGCCCCAGTCGTCTATGGATCGACCTACGACTTCTGTATTGCGGCTGGCTCCCTCCACTCCGCACACAAAGAAGCGAAAGAGCGACGGCGACGGCGAGGAAGCGGAACAAACACCGGACTCATCCGGCTCCTCATCGTCGTCGTCAGTCGCGCCGGAGCGGCCACCGCCGTCGAAGCGTTCGCGCCCGGACCCTTCTACCTCTACTGCTAGTACCAGTAGAACGAGCAAGGCAGCAGCCGGAAAGGGCAAGAAGAGAAGGACGAAGAAAGTCAAAGCGGAGGGAGAGACTGTTTTGTGGCCAGCGATGACGAGTCAGGCAGATGCGGCTCCTGATGTGGGTTTGATTGTGGTCTTCGATTTTGGATTGGATCTAACACATTCTTTTGTAGTTCTCTGGGAAGTTTATAGGTTGCGAAGCGTGAGTCGTGGTCGGTATGTTTGAGGCTTCCCACTAATGTCTTGATTCACTATCCAGAGAAGGTTGCAACCGATGGTATCATTGTACGTGCATGGGCGTTGGACCGGGAGATCCCAGGTTGGAGGATACGTTCATTTGTCCGTTCTGTGTTGCGTGAGTGGTTTTTTTTTCATTCGGTCAGCCTCATCACTTTCACTAACCGAACTTTGTCAGTGGACGTCAGTAAATTCCCTGACACAATCCCGCGCATCTCTACTCACCATTCTTTTCTGCACAGATCCTCCTCCTCCCCCTACGCCGGAAGGAGAAGACGATGGGTCGGAAGAGCAGTGTAGTCATCCGACATGTCCCATACAAGAGAAATTTTTCGAGCCTGAAGGGATATACGGGCGGTTGGTGCTTGGTGCTAGTCTGTTCTGGCTTGTATTTTGGAAGGGGTGCGTTTTCTTTTGTTCTCGTCCTTTTGCTTTCTTCGTTAGTCGAACCACACTGACGCTCGAACCAGCTACCAATGGTCGGAGGCGACCTGGGAGCCGTTGCAACTGTCGCAGAAAGATATTGTGGATTTTGAGAAGCGTGCGGCTGAAGAAGGCTTTGATGTCGCTGATCGCAGTGGGTATATCATGCTGGCTGAGGCGAGGCAAGGTGGGGCGAGGAATCCGCCTGGTATATGATGTTGAAGGGAGATTTTGACGGACGGATGGAGAATGAAAGGAAAATGCCTCGGGCAATGCTGCTAATTATTCTATCTTGGAGCACATTATTATACCTTAGTTTCGTTCTTGGTACCTGTATTTCACATATGCTTTGTCTGTAACTGCTGCATGCTTTGTTGCTTTTGTATTCAATTTTTGCAAAATCGGCGTATCGGCCGATGAACTCTCTTATCGTGAACCTCGACTCACCCAACCTCCGAGTCGATCTGCTCTCGCTCCCTCTGTCTAACTGAGGCTACAATGTCGGACTCTGAAGGATGCAAGACGATCTGTATTATCGGGGCAGGGGCAGCTGGTCTTGCTGCCCTGTGCGCTATCAAGCAGAGCGCCGAATACAAATCAGGGCTCTGCAAACCTACTGTCTTTGAAGAACGGCATCAAGTGGGCGGCATATGGTCCTGAGTCGTTGCATACCCTCCTCTGGAATCTCCTCGCCTTATGCAAACTTCAGGCTTCCTGACCCTGACACCGATACCAATGAATCTCAACTCCCCATGACTCCCTTGTACGACTCTCTGACAACGAATCTACCTCATCCAGTTATGTGCTTTCAGAACTTCCCTTTCCCTCCTTCCACACCTATCTTCCCTGGGGCTGCCCATGTTCAACGCTATCTCGAACTGTACACGACGCATTTTGAGCTCGGGTCTTTCATCCAACTTGATAAGATCGTCACTAGTGTTGTCAGAGATAGTCTCAACCTCAAGTGGCTGGTGCAATTACATTCGGGCGAAAGCTACGACTTTGATCTCATTGTTATTGCAAATGGCCATCACAGGATACCTCGCTATCCCAATATCCCTGGTCTCGAAAGTTGGCTTACTTCAAAGAAAGTCATGCACTCTGTTTGGTATAGGCATAGAAAGTATCTAGGAAACAAAGTGCTTGTTGTTGGTGGAGGCCCAAGCGGGAACGACATCTCGGCTGAGATGCGCGGCGCTTGCACCACGCTCATCAGGTCTATCAGCGGTGCCCCCTGCGAGGACTCAGGCAACCTGAAAATTCGCGGAAGACTGACGACGCTGGGCGCTGATGGTCAAGCATTCTTTGAGGATGGATCGGTCGAATCCGACATTGACTACTGCATCCTAGCCACTGGCTACCAGGTGTCCTGTCCCTTCCTTTCCCCTCCTCTGCTTCTGGAGGGCCTGCCACCGCGATCCCCGCCGCTTCCGGAAACCCTTCACAACTCGACCTACCACCTCTTCCCCCTCGCACGCCACGTCTTTCCCATTCAATCACATTTCCCGCCCAGCAGTCTCGTGTTCATGGGCCTTCCTGTGCGTGTCGCACCGCTCCCTATCATGGAAGCTCAAGCAGCTGCCATTGTTCACGCATTCGCGTATCCCGAGTCATTTGATGTGGAACGCGAGACCAAAGATCTTCTCGCCCGCTACGAGGAGCGTAGCACTGCAGCAAACGGGGACGCAGCCGCCATCGCACGTAGCTGGAGTGTTTTCACTGAACCCGAGCAATGGGCGTATCAGGACGAGTTATACGAAATTGCAAAGCAGGACATTCGAGTCCCGCAGTGGCGTAAGGATATGTATGCCGCGAAGGTACTACTTCGCAACTTCTGGGTACATTTGGAGAACACAGGAGAGGCTGATGATTGGGTGAAGGACGTCGGAGTGGGAGAAATGGATGAGTGGGCGGCTTTGATGGAGAAACTTCTCGCGGCCGCGTGGAAATGGGAGTTGGATACACAATCTAGCAGCAACCAAATGGAGACGCAAGCTACGGTTTCGGTCTAGAAAGCTACAAATACATCAAGAATGGATACAGTGCGTCGCAATATACATGATCTAGGTGTGTTTTGAATGGTTACAAACTGAGCCAACGACGATAAAGTGCTCCCGCCAGAGATGCGCTGCCAGTCATGCCATAGATTAAGGACAGGTTGTATGCTGCCTCCTTCGCAAGGGTAGCATGCTGCACAAGCGGGTCAGAAAGAGTACTGTACTGAGATGCACACACACTTTGTCTTCCTCAGTCTCTGCCATCTGCAAGACCTTCTCGTAGTGCGTGACTGCATGCGAGTATAGCCCTGTAGTCATTCAGTGGGATGTGCATGACATTGAAGCCTCCGTTACCTAATTGCTGGAACGCTCGGCCCAAATTATAATCGACTTCCCCTAAGGCGTTCTTTTGCTCTGAACGTAGTTGACGGTAGCGTGTCAAAAGCCCCATCGCCTGAGGACGCATCAGCTCAATTCGCATGCGCAAATGAGTCAAATTCACCTGTGTGATCAAATGATGTCGATTGTCTGACTGTCGCTGTAGAGCGCGTCCCATAGACGCCACGGCAAGACTCAGACATATCATTGGATCTTCCGAGCACAGCTCGTACGCGTATAAAAGATAGACTGACATCATCAGCAATCAACACAAACCATAAACTGGAAGTGAAAACATAGAACGCACAAATCGCACTCTGATAGCTCTTCGCAGATATGCACATCTGCCCATACAACGCGGTGAGCACCGGATTAATTTTCCTTGCCGCCTGCGGTAGTGGATGCGCCTCAGACGCCGGCTCTCCAGGCCCTCCGGGATCGTCCTCGTCTGCAGGCTCCTCCAACTTCGAATCCGGGATAGAAAAGCGTCTGATCTGGTTAACCCAGCGCGCTGCGTCCGGCGTTTTCGCGATGATGTACGAGCTCTTGAGCTCGCGGTACAGATACTTCTGCACTGGGGACAAGACGAAGGCATCCGTTGCATGCAAACCGCCGCCCAAGACAGCTAAGTAGATTCGCAGCGGCTCGTTATTAAACTGATACGCGGACATGAGTTTTCGGGACTGCTCGACGATGGTTGCGTGGCGCTGGGCAAGCATCGCGCATGCTTTAGACCGGTCAGATGCGTGAGGGAATGGGATGTCAAGAAGCTTACTGAGGATAGCGAGGCGAATTGAGGTCTGAGATTCCAGGGAACGGTATGCAGTGGAATATATTAAATGCTTGAGAATTTCTTCGGCCACTTCAAATTGACCGCGCCAAGTTAGAAGGAAACAATACTATAGAAGTTGAGTCCGATTCAACAAGGAAGAAACAACGAACAGCAAACAAACCTGGAAGAATAATTTAAGCCACTCCGGGAAGTCCAATCCACGGAAGACTTCCGTGGAAGCCGCCGCTTTCGATGCCACAGAACCCTCTATGCACCTTTTGAGACCCACAGGCGGAAACACAGCAAGGATCACACATACCGATTTCCAATTGAAGTCGAGACGCCATACGGTCCTCGTCATCCTCCGATATTTTGGCACGCTTCGGCCTAGCGGGAAAAACGCCACGAAAGCCATACTACATGATATCGAATGAGCTGACGGAGAGAATTGAACTTGGGCGGAGCTCGAACCTGTGACGTCGAAAACAACTGCCTGCACTCGCGAAACGAGTCTATGATCTTCTCCGCCTGAAGAAGCCACTCCCGCTCAGAGTCGTTGACCTCGTCTTTGGAAATTTGGGGATAAAGTTCTTCGAGTCTGCGATGACCTTTCAGAGTGTCAAGCTCATTCTTTGCCTCGAGCTCCATCAGTGCTTCGGCGGACATGCGCTGCCTTCCACTTTTTGTTGTTTTGGCTTTGTTCTGTTCAGAGAACAGAGACGAAGACGGGAGTTGTTTGGCCTTTTCTGATTCGTCCATATTGACGTCGGTAGAGCGATTTAGACGCTTGCGAGAGTCGATCACTTGGACAGCATTAGCCCTTGCACATGATACAGGGAAGGGGTAGAAGTATTACCTTCATAGACCAGTTCCAGCGCCTTCCGCGGCTCATTCAGTATCTCGTAGATTTCCGCAAGTTTCATTTTTGCGTCCGTATCCGTGGGTTCAATATCCCGGACTGGTGAAGAGCAATCAAGAACCAAGCTGTTGCAAACAAAGTAGACGTACTGTATTCGTATACTTCTGCAGCTTCCCTCAGCTCGTTCATCATGCGAAGACATGTAGCTGTCTGCAACAGTACATACATACTGCTCGTCTGCAGCGCGATCAGTTCCAAACGTTGTGAAGAATACGAAGAATGCATACGCTAGCTTCCCGGCCGAGCAGTTCATATATAGGTCGTGCCTCGGCATACATCTCCTGCTCAAAGTATGCATCCGCCGTTTCTGCAAATAAGGGTGCGTAGTCTAGAACATCCTCCGCAAGGACAACACTGGCATGAAGCTGGATGGATAAATCAGGAGATGCACGTCGCAAAAATCGTCAAAGGATACCAACCTTAGCTTCCTCAATCTCGCCCATCTTAATTCTAGCAACGGTCAGACGATGTCGCGCGTTGAGATCCAGAGGGTATAACCCCGATTCCGGCCCACTCTCAACTGTCCTATTGAACTCAGGCACATCGTACTCACGATCATCATCGCAAGTATCCCAATACCGATGTTCGGCGCGGCCCTGCAGCCACCTGCTGCCCTGCCTTATAACATCCACCGCGCGCGCATAGTCCCCGGTGGTGTTGTACAAGTCGGCGAGAACGAGGATCTCGAGGAGTCCGAATCCACCGCCAGGCGCGTCGGTGTGCGTGGTTGGGTTGAAACCGTGACCGGAGGGATACATCTTTTGGTAGTGTTCGAAGGCCGCTTGGAATAGAGTTGTGCAAGTCTCGAGGTCGCCGATTTCGATTAGTGTTGTGCGGAGTTCTGAGAGGACGGCTAGGTCGTGGGGGAAGCGCTTCAAGATGACTAGAAAGGCGTTGCGCGTCTAGTTGAGAAGTGTTAGCTGAATGATAAGGCGAGACTATTGGAATCCCCACCGTTTTCAGATCCCCCATGTCACGGGCAAGCAGCGCGCGATCCCATTGAGCGTTGACGTTCTCGGGGTCTAAATGAGATAATTTACCCCAGCAGTAAAGAGCCTGTTGGTTGTATCCAAGATCCCTGACAGCATAAACTGAATGAGGCATCAGGAAATGTAGTAGGCAACGAACTTGGACTGTCGGGCAAGTCGGTCCCATTCATCTGCATCGTGTCTCAAATGCGCCGCCATTATACGTAGTTGGAGGGCTTGCTGATCCTGCTTCATATCTTCATGACACTGCGCAAGAACAGACCACGCTGAGGATACGCGAGGCTCGATCCGAATGACTTCCAGCATGATTCGGATGGCTTCGGGGAGATTTCCGTCGACGTAGGCTTGGTTTCCGTCGCCGAGAAGAGAACGAACTTCGAAAGACAATGTCGGGCCAATGGCGCGTTGTCCCTGTCCCGCTGTTGAGGGCGGTGTGCGGAATCTTCAAGTTGATGCGCACCTTTTTGCGCCGTTTACCGATCCCGGACGCGAGCCGAAGGTCGTCCTTGAACTGGGAATCTTGGTCGTTAATGCTGCCAAAGTCCCAGTCCTTGTTCAGAAGGCCCGAAGACGTGCCCTCTTTCATTCGAATGTTGTTAATGAGGCGACTAGGTGCAAACCAGTTTCAACACTCCGAATATTTGATAAAAAATTCAGCATACTCAAAATCACCTTCAATCTCCATTTCCACGTTGGGTTCTTGGGAGGTAGTATCGTCTCCCTTTTCCGAGTCTCCTTTTTCCGAATCCTCTTCCTCTTCATCCGAGTCGCTAGTTTGCGAGTCTCGACCTGGTAGACGATATGAAAACCGATTTCGGAGCCTTTTGCGTGATATTTACTCGAATCTTCCCCGTCCTCCGCAGATAGTGGGGCGTCCTCCATAGCAATAAGCGTTTCATTATCCAATAAGTCACTTAAGGGCATTGCTTGGTCGTTGTTGGGTATACAAGAACAGAAAGTATATCGGGCTTTGAAGCTTGGTATAACACGCGTAAATGATCGTCAGTCCGAGGCCTTGGAAGCGTGTGTAGCGAGAATCGCGAACGCCCTCAGCGCCGGACGCGTCGTCCGCACAGGAGCGCGATAGAATACGATAAAATGTAGGTTCGGAACAAGCCTTCTATGGTCCGGGCAAGCCGGACTAACTTGGAGATGTGTTCGCACGTGAATGTCATGTGAGTTCAGAAGGCCGCTTGATCCGAACCTAGAATGGTTTCGCTTGGACCTCATTTTACCCCGTTCTTCAAGCTTGGTCTTTGAACAGTGGCTTGCTCACTATTGATTCTGTCTCAGATCGCTGTTGCTCTGATTCTGTATTCTCACAAGAGGGGCCACATAAGCCCAATTCTCAATCTCGTTGCCCTCACTTCAAACTTGACTCGAACCCAAGTCTCCGAAAATCTAGATAAATCGCAAGAAACTTCATTGCCGTCTAATCTGCTCCAAGATGTGGGTCTCAAGGGTCGGCTTGGCGGCTGACCTATGCTGTGGCCTGGTCTTTACTCAGCATCTGACGTCGTCAAGCACGACTTGACAGTGTTGACTCGAAAAACGACGAGGTCCAAACGCGTCTTTGAATTGCCTACGGTAATGACTCGGGCTGTCCGGGAAAGAATGAACCTTCAAGGAGCAAACATGCCTTGATAGGTCAGCTTTTAGTAATTACTGCGCCTCTTGTTGATCGGTACTCCGCCGGGTCCGCTCAACCCTGGGGCATTTATATCAAGTCCAATCCTCAAGTCAAGCTCATCGCTCAGAAATGTCTACCTACAAATCTTTCGCTGTTGTTGGAGGTGGGATGATTGGGTTGCCCATTGTCAACGCCCTTGCTGCCAAAAATGTTTCCGTCATCTTGCTCTCCCGCCCAGGCTCTTCTGCTAAAACTGTGCCGTCTGGCGTAAAAGTCGTCCCAACCGATCTTCAGCACACCGACGCTGTCGCGAAGGTGCTGCGGGAGCATAATGTGGACGTTGTACTCTCCACCATCGCCACATCTGCTGTGGTTGATGACGTGCAAACGACATTGGTTGATGCGTCAAAACTCGCGGGAGTCAAGCTATTCGTGCCCTCAGAATATGGACTGCCTACCGAGGGTCAATCTGAGGGGGCGCTTAGGAGCAAAGCTCAGATAGCCAGTTCGTTTTTTTTCTAGAGCTGCAGGCTCATTTGGTGCTGAGCGCTGACCATTTGACTCTCAGAATATCTCAAATCCGTTGGCATTCCTTCAACCAGGGTCTATGTGCGACATATAAAGTCAATAAGTACACGCTCTTTAGATGCTGATTTGCTTCTCGTCAGGTTGGAATGTGGACAGACGTTATACCAATCCTCCTAAACCTCGAAACCAAACCACAGATCATCGGTAAAGGCGAAACGAAATTTTCAATCACAGCCGTCGCCGATATCGCAGGTGAGCATCAGTCTCCAAGCTGTAGTCAAGTAGGATGCACCAAACGAACGAATTCTAGGGGCCGTTGCACACGCTTTGACAACCGCCTCCCCTTCTGAGCTCGAAAACCGTGAATTGC
Source organism: Favolaschia claudopus (assembly GCA_037176885.1). Classification (NCBI taxonomy): domain Eukaryota; kingdom Fungi; phylum Basidiomycota; class Agaricomycetes; order Agaricales; family Mycenaceae; genus Favolaschia; species Favolaschia claudopus. The sequence goes on along the minus strand of JAWWNJ010000011.1, from coordinate 960,478 downwards.
GTCTGGAGGGCGAGCGTGTCACCCTCAACCAGCTTGCCGCGTTGTTCAAGGTCACGCCGGAGTATGTCGACACTATCACGCAGGGGCAGAACCCGCAGTTTTTGCAGGTCTTGATGCGAGAGATAGAGGCGGGGAAAGGCAGCACGGGCTGGGACGCTGCTAGCAATGCGGAAGGCACGGGGATTAAAGCGGCTGGGAGTGGGAATGCGTTGTGGCCAGGTCACCAGTGGCTTACCGTCAAGGACGTCTTCAAGCTCTGAAGCTCTCGGGGAAACGCGCGTTAGCAGGCCACATTTTGGTTTTCGCATCTTGCTTCACATTTTGGTTGTTCATGTTGGTTTGTTACGTGTATTGGCTTAGGGTCCTTGCTTGGAGGACAAGCAACAATTGCGAGGGCATCAGTCTTTCCTCTCGGTGTTTCCGCCCTTGTTGAATCTCTGGTGTCCGCTGTAAAACATAGTCTGCACATACTGTTGGCTGCGAGCTTGTATGTTGAATTAAACATGGCTTTTGATTAATCCTCGATTTCCCTTGAAATGAGTGCTGAGCTATCGGTCAAAGCGCATTCAAGCCATCCAGCATTTGATGTGGCTGTGTTTCTTCGTTATTCGGCAATCCGGTTAAAACGCAACTTGGTGAGTCTTGGTCTCGTCTCAATCAATTGTCCTGTTTTTTTCTCCCCTCCTGCTTCTTGTCCTGCCTTCTATTAGTATGCCAGCGCTCCGAGATAGGTCTCAACTTCTTCAACACTCTCAAAACGAGTCACTCCCCGGGGCACTTTGCTCCATCGCAAATCTACGGACTTGCTCGGAGTTGCTCCGTAGCTGCGGTTTTTCGAGTCACTCTCAGATGCATTCAGTTACTCCTTGCAGTTGATAATTCGGTAACTCGGTTGTTATTCTGCCTGGATGTCTTGATTATGGGCTATCCAGTTTCATTGCTGCCCCGCTCCTCACCGACCTCGCCCAGCGATTTTATGAGTGAAGAGCTTCGAGATCCAGGCTGGGCCCCCCGACTTTAACTCCTCATGTCTGCATACAAACCCTTCGGCGTGGTCGGCGGCGGGATGGTCGGCTTGCCCATCGTCACCGCTCTTGCCGCCAAGAAACGGCGCTTCAGTCATCTTGCTCTCCCGCCCAGGCTCCCCAGCAAAAGCGGTAGCCCCTGGCGTCCCGGTTATCACAGTTTATCATGGGTTGCTGATTTTCTGTCACCGATGTCCTGCCTTGGCTTCTGAACATCGCGGAGGCAAAACCCAACTCGTCAGTCAAGGTGAGATCTATTCCAGGATTCGTCGCTCACGTCTTGACTACCTCCCCTGCCTCTGAACTAGAAGAGCGTGTACTGCGCCTAGAGGGTGAGCGGGTCACTTTCAGTGGAGTTGCCGCGCGGTTCAATCTGAAACCCGATTGAGTATCCGACGCTGACTGGGAACATGCGCAATTCAAGGAAGCGTTGATGCAGGGTCATTGAGGAGGAGAAGGGCAGCACGGGCTGGGATGTTTTTCGTAACGCGGAAGGCATGGGGGATGATAAGGCCGGTGGGAACGCGTTGTGGGCGTTGTGGCCTGGTCATCGCTGGTTGACCGCGAAGGAGGTTCACAAGCTTTGAAGATTCAGAGGTTTTCGGCAAGTGCAGTCTGCACCTCCATTTCGGCCGCTTGTGTTGGATAAATAAAACTGGGCAAGACGCTTCCTTCTCTGAGGCATGCAGGGTGGTGGGTGGGTTGGATGATAACAAGACAGTCATACTGGTCTTCACCTTTTTACCGGTTACGGAGTTCTTTACGTTGCGAAGCATGGAGGCTTGCGTGTACTAGTAAGTCTGACCAGCGTAGAGTCCACCAAAGTTTTGAATTATCATCATTGCATTGCAAACTCCAGTCGTTGGAAGTAAGTTATCAAGGAAGTGGTACAGCACCGTATTTGTTCATTTTCCTTTCGAAAAATTCAACACGATAAAGAAGAATTGCCTGAACGTTGCCTGATTTTGAACGCGTCGCAGGACGCGTGGCGGCCACGATACTGCTGAGAACCGACGGTTAGGGAACATGAGTCGGAGAGCGTCACGGAGGTGTGACAGTGGGTTACGCGTCATGTCCTAATCTGTCATTGCAGCCAATACGCCTGTGGATTCTCCCTTCTCCATGTCCTTCGCGCAGTACGCTAGTCAGTACTTGAAGGGGCCTCAGGCTTCATCGTCAGCTCACCCTTCCTCGTCCTCAAGGTCGGGAACCCAGCCCTTGTTCTTTTCCTTCACCACCGACGAGGCCTCAGTACACCTCGACGATGCTGACCAGGACGATCCCCATTTCACCAAGTATAACTCTTCCGGACAGCTGGATGTCGACGAGGACGACCCATATCTACGTCTAGACGAGGAGGATAATCACCCAGAGCATAGTCGCAACCAGTATGCCGATATGGACGAGCACGGGGACAGGGACATGGAAGGCGACGGCATAGGATGGCTTGCGCACCAGCATTCTCCTTCTCCGCTTTCCACTCCCTCACCTCCACAACCCCAAAGAATCCTTACACCGCCTCCAAGGGAATATTCAAACCCAACGAGATCACCTCCACCCCAGTCGTTATCTCTCGCGCTCTCTGAATCCTTACTCCCGCGCACCGGCGCCGACGTACATACTTTCCATCTCCCATCACCCCATTCCCTCTCCTCCCGGGGCCGAGCCGGACGACGGAAACCGCAGCCGAATGCCTACGCAGCGGCTGGGTTTCTCGCTACCTACACTCTGCTTTGTGTACTATCTCTACTATCCCTTCTACTGCCGAGCGCAAATTCACCAACAGAGCGCCCTCCCCCTGCCCTACTGCATACGGTCCCCCTGGCAACCTTCCTCACCTTCCTCTCAGCTCTACTGGCCTATGCACACCTTGCACTACTCCGGGCATTTCTCAGACCCGTTCTCCTGGTCTCTGCCCTCGCGCCTCCTCTCGCGCTCTTCCTATCCGCCATCCTCGCATTTGCTGGATCTTTCAGTTCCGGCGCCGGTTGGGGTCTCAGGCTTTTCGCCCTCGTCCCGCTAGCCCTCGCACTTCTCAGCATTCGCCGGCTTCCCATAGAGTTGCGCCGTGCCGCTCGTAGTCCCGCACTTCTATCCGTCTCCACCCGCGTCCTGTTCTTCCGCGTGCCCCTCCTCCTCCTTCTGTCGCCATTATTGCTCCTCGCGGGCCTAATACTCAGTCTTCCCCTGCTTACACTCCTAGTGCGCCTTCCGCTCTCGCATTCCTGGTATATGCAACTAGCTTCCGTATTGGTTGCTGTTTGTACACTGCATGTGTTCTTTGTAGCCCGCGCGGTACAACGCAGCGCAGTCGCTGGCGGTGTCGGAGCATGGTACTTCAACCACTCCATTCCTGCTCCGCATTTTTCCGGGGACAATGCTGGAGGGTTTGACTTGCAAACTGGCTCACCTGTAATTGACGCCCAACTGCGTATCATGCATGCTGCTTTGCTTCGGCCATTAGGACCTCTTGTCTTGGCTGCCATATACTCCCTTGGCCTATCCTTCCTTTCCGCACTGCGCGTAGTATTGGTATATCTGCCGATTGCGCTCCCTTACCGCTTCATTGCGCTTTTCGCCGACATGGCGCTGTCAAAGATTCATGCGCTAGCAGAACGATTTGGCGGAGGGAGGTACACCGGTGTATATTGCGGCTTGACTGGAACTGGTTTCTGGGAAGGTGTCAGTGGAATTAGAGAGTTACGAGATAAAGGTGCCGAGAGGCAGCTGCCAGCATTGCCGCTTCCCCGGGCGTACACGCTGGCTTTGCCCTTTGCCTTGTTTGCGTATTTGAGGGCGGCAGGCGATACGGAAGGAGAAGGCATGTAGTTTTCCCGGTCTTGTGTGACTTCATGCTCAATCTCAACAGAGGGTATCAGTTACGCTGACCAACAACGCGCTGCGATCGCCGCTGCAATATTAGGGGGCTCTGTGTGCGCCGCTGTGAGCGTATTTTGTGCCGGTGTAGTGCGAGACTGGTACGTTGCTGTGCTACTTTGACCTCGGCTCTCATCTCAAATACAATAAAAAGCGCCGACACATTATACGTGTGCCATCTCATCGACCGCGCTGCGGACAGGCTACCAGGGACCGAGGGAACCGACAGGGAGAGGCAGGAGTTGTGGGGCGCGTTCGATCCGTCGCCTGTCGATCCACCGCGCGACGCTGAAGCAGCCGCTGGATTCAACCTCAACTTTGCGGGTTTCGACTTTGCGCGATTCGGCTTTGGATTTGGTGGTGGTGACGGAGGAGGAGCGGAGGTTAGGGAACAGGGGGGCAGAGGAGAGGAGCCGGTCTACGCACGGTTAAGACGGACGAGTGAGGAGATGAATCGGAAGGTCCCGCCACCGTCGGTACCGTATCTTTCGCCGCAACGGGGTCGAGAGGCAGGCCCATCACGAGGATTCCGTGCCCCGACTGGCGAGTTTCCATTGCCGAGTTTGAGCAGGGACTTTTCCCCGCCGCCGAAGACTGCGTTGGCTGCAAGCTCGAGCGCGCCGAGGCATGTAGTGCAGCCTCAGGCTCCTCCCTTGCCGCAGGATGAAGACTCGGACGTGGACTCGCTGGATTCAAGGTCTGATGGAGGTGGGGAGAGCTCAGGCGCTTTCCCGGGGAGTGGATTTTTCTAGAATCGATGAGCCGAGGACTGTTCTGCTCCGCCTTAGTCCTAAGGCGATGAGAAGTGGAGGACCTGCTATCTACCAATGCGCATATACATATTAATGACTTTTGTATCGAACATGTTCAAGCCGCATTTTGCAGACAATAAGTATTTCGCGGAAGTGAATCCTTTAGCGAGTAAAGCGAAAATCACACGGGCTCGCAAAGAGAAAACGCCCGCAAGGCTGGTATCAACGCACAGAACCTTTCCCTTGCCTCCCGATGTTTATGTTGTGGAGGACATGGTCGCTGAAATTTCCTTTTTCGGTGGACTGGTTCGATTGTTTTGAGCGATTTGGCTGCCATCAATCCATCACTCGACTTCAACTTCACCCATTCTTTCATGGTCCCTTGGGTTAGCCTGTTCAAGCCTCAAAATCCTTCTGCACTCTTCAGAGTTTCCTTTGCGACTGAATTATCTCTGTTGCTTGACGCGCAGCTTTCGATGAGAGCATGACCCCCCTAGAGCTCCCAAGCTAGGAACATTCCCAGAACATTCCTTGCGTCGTTGGGTATCAGCGCAATGTGGGCTGAATACTCATAAAGAAGATTTCTTACACGGTGTCTGCCAGTGACTATTCTCTACGCTAATTTCTCAAAATAGCACTTCTCGGTGTGCCAGACAAGGTACAACATTATGGCGGCAACCATCGAATTGATGTAACTATTTGTGCCCCTTGCTCGCCCGTGGTCGGTGGCATCCGAAGGCGTGCCAACTAGATTGGATACCAGTCATAATCCCGAGTCGACGCGGCCAATGGCATGTATAGTTGCTTTGGGAAACTGTCATGTCCACTCAGAGACACGTTATAGTTGCCATTTTCACGGTCCGAGTGGGGTCCTTATCAACGTTTTTGCTGGGAAATTGGTGTGATGCCCTTTCGTTGGGCACCATCCCTCTACAACAAATTGGCGATTATCAGTCTGCTCATAAACCGCTCGGTGCTCACTTCAAGGATTCCAACCACACAGAAAATCAACCAGCCGAAAGTTCTCTGTGGGTGTCGGTGCTGGATTGTTTCTCTCATTTGCTTCCAGCCAACCTCGCGCTCTCCTCCACATCTTATCATTTTACGATGCTTATCTGTTTTCCCCAATCCCGTTTTCAACTTCGAGAGCTGTCAATTGTCAATCGCCACGACGTTCTTTCAAACTTGGGGTGCCTTTGCCGAGCCATGTGCTCTTGGGTGGCTCAGTCGCCCTGTCACTGTCGCAGCGTCGGTCCGGGGGTATGCATCCATTGGTATGATCGGCTGAAATATGTCTTCGCTTCTTAGGTGGTTTCTTACTTCCGACCAACTCGACATTCATGTTTCGTCAATGGAAGACATCTTGCCCTTCATTAAATCAAAATATCGCACCATCAGCCGACGCGGAAACAGGCAAAAACCAATCTACTTTCGCTACTACATACCTCGGTTGTACCGCAATCCACTCAAGAAACATGGACCCACATCGTACAAGTGTCGTACGTTGTCGGTTGTCGGTTAGAGACTCCGTTCACTTCCGTTCATCACCGTTGGGCACTTTATTGGATCATCCGTTTGATGCGCCCAAGGTCCCAAGCCTTTCCGAAATTGTCGATTATTTTTAATTCCGCGACTTCGATGATGGATCGTCCGTCATGATTTCATGGTCGACAGCGAACCAGGGATTTGCGCGGCCAACGCGTCTGTGAGCTCAAAGTACGTCTGTGTTGCTGTTCACGATTTATCCTCGCTACTCCGCGAAGAGACGTCGAAGTTAGAATGTTTCAGAGGGTCTCTCGGGATGATCATCGCTTGGTTACTCAACTAACTGTATGCATATAAGTTGTTTAGCCCCAAACGCATTTCACGACGAACGATGCTTGGCGAATAAAGTATAAACCGAGCTATACTCCACTGTCGCGTACTACTAGCGCGGACTCGTGTACGTTGTTCTCACATTCACCTATCGGCCCATCATACATGATAAATATCAAGTTCGGACGCTTTTCGTGCAGGGTCCACGTTGTGTGCATCTGAATCTGTGCTGTAGCATCGCCTTGCGGAGGGTTTCCACGCCGTAGGTCTATCAGAGAATCTTTGTCCTGCCTTGCAGCCGTTCGGTGACATTCAAAGTCGAAGAGAACGGTGTTCCGGGCTGTCGGAGGGACGGAAGTGTGAAAAAGATCTAAAGAAGGTGGGTGACAGGTGCCAGAGGAGAACGGCATCGTGGGAACATGTCAGTCGCCTGATGTGACATCTGATGGAGGACCCCGGCCACTTGCCCTGAAGCTCATTTCAGAGCAGAATCATAGAATATTTACTGCGCTCAACATAGTGGAGGAGGGTGTATCCCCAGGACTCTTCATGCAGAATATTTTGTGAGGATGAGAGGTCTGTTGACGTGCTTATGAGAAACGGGATCTACAGAGTGACCGGGGGCGTGACAGCGCCAGAAAATGTCACGGCATAAAATTGAGTGGATTGACAGGCTGCAGTTCCCCACGTCTTTCGTTTTCCCTCTCAGATTCAACTTTATGGCTACAGAGGCCATCGTAAGCTTCTTTCAATTCACTGACTGTTCTACAGCTCTAACTTGTCTTTGTGCTCATTTCTAGACGAAGACCGAGCCCCCTATGCCACCCAAATCGCGTACTCCCCAAAAATCCGAACCAGAAACGAACAAAGACGGAGGAGATCAGCCAGAAGACGCGCCAAAAGATAGGCCGTTTGCATCGAAGACTGAATCAAATGAAACTCAGAATTCTGACGAAGAACGGCCCCTTCAGCGCGAGTCAAACAGTCGCAGCACGGTGACCCCGCCCTCCTCGTCGCGCGCGCCACCGTCTCCCCAATATCGGCACATTGAACCTGTTTGGCGCCCGGCGCATCCCGCAGACCATCCAGACCCCAATGGAGGCGTTCCGCACTGGTATCAGCCTCCGACTGGTGCATCTGACCCTCATGCTCCCAACGTTCGTCTGCCTGGTATCGCGTCGCTTTTGACGGAACCTTATTCTCCTCAAACTATGCCTCGGATTCCACCGGGGTACGATGAGCGCGCTCAGCAGCCATCTCCCGAGTCGGGGGGTTGGCCGCCACACCCTCAATCGCATCCAATGTCACACCCACACGCACCACACCCTCACGCTCATCCTCATGCGCATCCACACCCACATCAACACCCGCACGCGGCCCCAATGCCTCCGCAGCAGATGCCTGCGCCTCCAGAGCATTATCCACCCATGGTCGCTGACCTTCCCATTGATGACTCGCGCCAGCGCTCGCCTCAGCCCATGCCTCAACGCAAGCGCGGCAGACTTCCCAAAGAAACTACCGATTTCTTGAAAGCCTGGCTTCACAATCACGCCGCGCACCCGTACCCCAGCGAGATTGAAAAGAAACAAATGTGCCATGCGACGGGGCTCAGCATGAGCCAAGTGTCCAACTGGATGATCAATGTAATTATATTTCATCGAATTTTTCCTACTGCCGCATCTATCTTACTCTTTGATTGAATCCAGGGTCGCCGCCGTATCCTTGGCCCCTCTTATCTCAGTACCTCTCGCTCCTCCAATCCCACCTCCAATGTCAGCGCCCAACACACCGGGCCCAGTGTACAACTCACTCACCCACCTGTTGCCCCGCCGCAGCCGGTGATGCTCGCATTGAGTAACCCTAACGGGCCTGCGCTCATGCTTCGTTCGCCGCCCGGGCAGTCGTAACCCTTCCCTCTCAATCACCATCTTGTCGTCGCGCGCTTGAAACTTGTCGCTAATCGCGTATATCGTGCTCCGTATCGTCTCCCGCCGTCTTCCTGCCTACTTTAACCGAGCAAGCAACTCCAAGACGAGCGCGGCGATGCGGATTTGGTCTCTTCCTGCAAACTTACTGTATCATATTAACACAACGCATCATATCCTATATCGTACAACAACACACGACTCCTTCCAATCTCTCCTTGAATCTTGCGCGGGTGGTTACACACGAACGCCGCCAGGCACCACCGAATCGCGTCCCCACCGCCCACCAATTCACATAAACACACTGTATACTCTATCGAAGCTGCCACTGCGTTTGTCTTTATCGGTACATTACATATTTGGTCTTTTCTTCTTCCTTTTACTTTGCGGTACTCAAATTGTTGCGATACGATAGCCCTTATAGCGTACAGTATTTTTTAACTTTATTGTTAATAGTTCAGTTAGTTACTGTTAGGTCTAGTTTGACCGGTAGTGTTACTTGCAATTGCATGTGGGGCGTGTAACGAAAAAGAATGCATTGTGAATGAGAGGTCTTCCTGATGAAACGATGAAAGTTAACATGAACACCTGAGCAGGGTAGTCCGCTTCCAGTTTGGACAGTCAATCAGTGTATAGTGACCAGGGGAAATCTAGTTCAAATCTGAATGAAAAAGATATATGTTCCCTGCCATCCGAAGGCAACTACCGCCCGCGTTAGCTGTACGACTTCGTGTACATACATCCCCGAAAGATGCAGCGTCGATAGCACCTCGCGGTACGTGGAGGAAGCCCCTTGGTCATCGGGAACGATAGAGGGGACAGGGGTTTGCAAGTGATCAACAGAGTTTTGCAGTTTGCTCGAGGGACCGGATAGGGGTTGTGAGGGGGGGTCGAATTATTGCTTTGCGCGTTGTTTGGTTTGAATAAAAAAACTTGACGATGACAATGGGGAGGGTAGTCACGGTCGGGAGAACTCCATGGCGGCCATTTTCAGGAATAGAAGGTAACATGCACCGACAGCAGTTCGTTGCAGTCAATAAATACTGATTGAAAAGAGGAAGGAGCCTCGTAAACGATCCCAGAGGTTTTGACGCCCGGACGAAGGATCTTGAGAGCAAAAGCATTGTACCACGGAGACTTGAGATGGTTTGCCAGACATGGTTCACAAGCAGATTATAACATTGCTACGCTTGAACAGTTGTTGGACGATCCGCACGAAGGCTTCGGAGTCATGAGTTCGACGCGACAATCGCAATTGGACGCGAGAGAAGTCGACAGGCTAGACGAACTGATGAAGAGACGACGCGCTTGCAGGGTGCGTATACTTCGAAGTTATCCAGATATTCTTGCAATGAAGCTGGGGATGGTGACTCTAGCGCTCTTTTGTTTCGTATCGTTCGAGGCATTGAATCTGTATCAATGCGGCGCCGCAACCGAACGATGTGAGCCTTTTGGGAAAGAAACAACCTGAATTGTACCTTGAGTTCGACAAGAGTGAGAAACGAGCGAAACCGTTACGTACATAAATCATCCCTTCTTCACCCATCTCGGTTACATCAATTCGTTGTGGCTCGAGTCTTCAAAAGTTGCGGCAGGTTCGCCTACGGTCCCCATACTCTATTTCTCTGAAGCCAATGAACGGCGTTATCTGAAAACGTGTGCGTCACCACGAGACGAATGGGCTATGTCGGAAGCGACACAGCACCTGGTCTCGAGAGCACTCAGGCAGACTCGGGCTTGGTCTGCCCTTGCAACAACAGCGTCAATGCGGAAGGGTGGCTCGCTGCAGTTCTTTGTGGGAATAGGTTTCAAACGAGAACATCCTATATGAACAGAAATTGGGCTATTCGAAGCTTACTTAACGTCGAAGAAAAAGACTATGCGACAGCAATCGAACCTTGGCAGTGATGGAAGCTATGCATTCAATGCAAGGCGCTTACACTCGACAGAACTATAAAGACTCTCTCGTTGCTTCATCAACCACCTCAATCCTCCCCTAGTCTCAGCTTATGCAACCTATAATCGCCGTTTACCTCGTGAAATGCGAGGAGACGGGTTCAATTGCCGCGCAAATTTCGGGTGCTAACTGCCTCGAAATTGAACATGAACAGCAGTGTCGTCGATGCGCGGCTGACGATTCTGACAAACCAACCCTTCGGCAAATTCTCCTTTGCGGTAATGGATTTCTATCTACTTTCCCTCCATTAGTTTCACTGGCTCATAGAATTCTTGCAGTGGCGATCTGTTGGTGCTTCATTATCTTCGGCCTTGATGTAGGTTACATGACCGTCTCAATCTACACAGGTGCGCAGCTCTACCTGCGAGATCTACAGTTGGGCTAATGCACGAAGTAGCCTCCATCTCAATTGTTGTCGCCATCTGGGTGAATGTCACGCTTTTCCTTCTCGTCGCACTGTATGCTCTCTATTTTTCATCATCGAAAAACCTATAGTTGATGCCGCTCAGACTATGGTTTGGACGCCTCCGCTATTCTCACCACCCGCTGAGCCGTACTGGTGCCCAGATCAAAGTCTTGAGTGGACTAGCTGTATCGTGGCTCTGTACGTTCACAACCTATTTCCTTTACAAGACTTCTTACGTCTCTTCTATAGTATTGATGGTCCCAATCATGAAAATGAACTTTCACCGGGACACCTGCCTCTCATCCCCTTGGCCAATAATCACCCTAGACGCTCACGGAGAGATGTCTGGGCTGGTGTGGCAATATGACGGCCACTGCGTAAGATTGTTCACCGCCGCGCATGCATTCTCTTGGATACTTATTGTCACTTGTGAGCTTATTCTTTACTCTCACTGAGTTTGATGATAATTGAGCCTTGCCCGCAGTACTTTTGGCGGCATATACCACGTATTGTCGGGGCGTGCAGCCGCTCGGAGCCGCAGAGGACGCTCTGCCCTTGCTTCAGGATTGCAGATTGTCTGATGCTGCGGATGCCGAAGGATCCATGCACGAAGGAACCTTGAAGATCGGAGCTTCCAAAGCCAAATTTGAACTTACGGTGTCTGCTAATGGTTACGAGGCTCTCCCTGTATATGAATCTTGACACTGGGAGACATATCTTCGTGCAATTGCTATTCCCTGAGGATCGACTCGGGAGTTGGAGGTTCTCCCGAGTCGGATGTAGTGAGAGAGACAAGAAAATCGATACGCTGATCACATAGACACCCAGAAATGAGGGTCGGACTCTGTCATTGAATTGTATTCGCTAGCTATGTAGTAGTTCAACTAGTTGCAGCACTCGGCGTCGGATGAGTGCGCGGCGTCACGCGTGACCCCGAGTCAAACAAACTCTGCCTCCACCCAACCACCACCATCACTGATCCGCGCAATACCCATGTCGTGCTTCTCCGACTGTAGAATACTGCGAGACAATGACCTGCATTGAGAAGGCAGCTCGTATTCAATGCACACCAATACCGAGACTGGCTGCTGACAGCCTGCTGTAGGCTGCGGGTATTCAAAAGTAACCATCTGGCAGATCGGGTTCTCAACAAGGCTTCCTTCCCTCTTTGCCTACCGTATTCGATGGCTACCAGGACCTGCCCATCCTCTGCTCTGCTGTTGTACAACTGCTTTTAATTCTGTCATCTGCAAATTGTGCACGGGGACGAAAGCGCGCTTTACCGGAATCGATTCTGCCCTTCCTCTAACATTGGCGATCATAAGTCCTCAAAATGCTACAAACTCATGGTCTCGACAACAAGGACTGAATATTGAATAGCCGCTCTCTCGAGGACTTGATACCCCCAAAACCTTATGAGGCTTATACTGACTTGGCCTTCAAAGTATCCATGAAGTCCTCTGAAGATGCATTTGGAATTGAATTCCATCGGCACGAGGCTATGCGCAGCAACTGCGGTCAGCCACTGCGATCTCTGGTACATAGCTGATTATTACACATTTAAAACGCACAACTCCCAGGCCCTCGTTCTCATCCATATCCCCACCATGGATTCTGAAAACGCTGCTCCTCTCCTTAATACTGATGATCCCCTTGAACCCAGCGCTGGTTCCATTGAGCAGCCGAGCGCAGGGCGCCTCCGAAGATCAACATGAACGCCTATGTTATCGCTGTGCGGCCAACGATTCTGGCAAACTGACCCCCAGGGTCTTCTTGACCTGTGGTAATGGCCCGCGAAATAATCTGCCTCTTCGAGACTCAACTTATCCTGCCAGTGGCAATGTTCTGGTGCCTGATCATCTTCACCCTCGATATTGGCCACATGTCTGTCGGACGCCCAAGTCAGCGTCGCCTTCTGACTCTTTGCTTGTTTTGCGCTGATGCATTGACTAGCTTTTGTCTCGGTCTTTGTCGCCATTTGGGCTGATGTCTACACTCTCGCTTCTCATTATCTTGTACGTCCTCTGCTGTTTGTTTTGAGCCACAAAGGGATTCAATGTCGTTCAGGTTATACTTCGGACGTCACCGCCACGCTGACCACCCTCTGAACCGCACCGTCACTCAGATCAAAGTGTTGGGGGTGCTTGCTATAAGCTGGCTCTGTACGCTTCCCGGATTATTTGCTATGTACCACTGCCAACTCTTCTACAGTGCTCATGGCTCCGATTATCACCACGAACGTTCAACTCAGCGATCGGAGTGATGTGTGCCGGAATCGAAGCAGATACTATTCAATTGGTCCGAACGGAGGCGCAAACGGAGGATGGAGAACGTCCTTGGTCCTATAATCACGACTGCACAAGATTGTTCACTGCTGTCCATGCATTTGCATGGGTGCTTATCGTCACTTGTAACTTCATTCGTGCCTGTTTACACCTTCCATATCCCTGACTGAGTTCACACAGTGCTTTTAGCAGCATATACCACTTACCGCAGGGCCGTAAAGCTGCACGGAACCGACAAAGTCGCTCCCCCGCCTCCTGCCAAGGTTCCTGCCTGGCGGCTGTCTGGTGTCGCTGATGCTCAAGGTCTTATGAGCGAAGGGACCGTGATGATCTAGAGTTTCCTACTTTCCGTAATCTAACGATTATGCTCACGATCACTATGCTTTCCCTGTAATTTTGATTGAATACAAACATGTTTGCAGTGGCTACTTGCTGAACCGAATTCGTCTGAAACCCAAAAAATTCTGCCGCGCGAGTCGGAGGGTGATCGATAATCGGGGAAATATTCGCGGACTCACGTGACCCCGACGCGTCACCTCGTCTGCTCTTTCTTCCACTGGCACTACTTTTGACTTACGAATATGGCGCCCGACATTGAGATGAAGGCTGCGGACAAGAAGGAGACGACAAAAAGAAGAAAGACGACGAGAAAAAGGATAGCAAGGATAAGGAAAAAGAGAAAGAGGAACCTCCAAAGCCGCCTCCGACGCCTGTGCAGGAAATCAAAGCTAATGTCGCCCTCATCGAGCGTGCTGTCGAGGCTCTCGAGCCGCGATTTGCTCATCGCGCTCTTCGAACTCTTGCGCTCTAAGACGGGCGTCTCAACGATGTGGTGCTGAGGGACGCGGTCGAGGAACTGTTTGTCAAAGGTTAGTTCGCGTGTTCTTTCCATTTTTCTGTCGTTTTGATTGAAGGGGAATGATACCAGACTCGCCGACGAAACAAAGCGCTGCTAGCATGGTTGCCAGAAGCCCCACCCGCAGCAGATACTGCCATGGAGGTTGATTCGACCAGCAATGCGACCCACGGCTGCTCCGACACATAAGGCAGTCACTACTGAACCCCTTCCAGAGGTGGACATGTACCTTGCGCCGGCTTATTATACACCATTTGGACTCGTCTTCGACGACATACAGCAAGGCAATTGACCTCGCGCATGAAACCGTTGCGAAAATGCAGCCCTGAACCGGCGCAGTACGGATCCCATTGCTGCTAAGATCTGGTACGCGCTCGAACGTGCGTATGAGCTTGGTGGGGACTTATCCGATGCGCGACCGTATGTCCCTCTTTACTCCCGCGTTTTTTTCTTTCGTTTCTGACGAGAAACCTTTCCAAGACTTTTCCCTGGCTGCACAACGTACTGCTTCCCTCCGACACGACGATGAAACCCACGCCTCGCTTATAAACCGTCTCCTGCGCTCATACATCCACTCCAACCTCTACGCCCAAGCAGACAAGCTCATATCCAAAACCACCTTCCCTCCTGCCGCCTCTAATCCCCAGCTGGCTCGCTACCACTACTACCTTGGCCGTATAAAAGCTGTACAATTGAACTACAGTGAGGCACACGCACATCTGCAGCAGGCAATAAGGAGGGCTCCTGCCCCGACGCGCGCACCAGGATTCTGGCAAGCAGTAAAATAAACTGTTTGTAGTCGTCGAGCTGTTGATGGGGGACATTCCTGAACGAGGGCTGGTTCCGGCATCCGGTCTTGGAGAAGGCATTGCAGGCTTACTTCGACGTTGTCAAGGGTGCGTTCGTAGCCTGTACCTATTGATATTGCTAATCTTGCTGTAGCCGTCCGTACTGGTTCTCTGTCTCAGTTCCAGTCAACCCTCGCCACCCACGCCCGCCACCCTGTCTGCAGACCACACTTACACCCTCGTTGCCCGTCTACGACAGAACGTGATCAAGACCGGCATCCGGCGGCTTTCTCTCTCGTATTCACGTATCGCCCTGCGTGATATTTGCGTTAAACTGCACCTTGACTCAGAAGAGGATGCGGAGTACATTGTGGGGAAGGCTGTGCGGGATGGGGTTATTGACGGCAAGGTGGTACATGACAAGGGCTGGGTAGAATGCGCGGGAGCGGGCGCGGGCGGTGCTGGGCGTGGATATGGACCTGAAGTTGGTGATGTGTTCCAGCGACGGATAGGATATTGCTTGGAGCTGCATAATCAGAGTGTAAAGGTGCGTTCGCCTCGCGTTCGACTTCCTCTATATCTTGAAACTGATAAAATCGTACAGGCTATGCGCTACCCACTCAATGCCCACCGCAAGGAGCTTGCCGCAGCTGAAGGCGCACGAGAACGTGAGAAAGAATTGGCAAAAGAAATACAGGAGGGGGACTTGGATGACGATGACATTGGGGGCGACTTTTAAATTTTTGCTGTCTTCGTACAATAGAACGACGCTTGCGACTGCTTTCTGTTGTCAGTGTAAAAGCAAAATTTCCTTTTCTAGCGGCAAGCGGTGAGTGCCGGATTGGGAAGTAGTTTGTTTGTCATTATCAGTGGCGAGAACGTTACGATCCACCATGTCGTTTCTACGTCGCATTGTGCAGCGTCTGCGGAGTCCGGTCAGTAAGTCCCACAGCGCCGAACGCATGGCATTGAGCTCACCCGATTCATCTCAAGACGTATTATGTTGGCCGCGATCTTGAAGGTACCACCCATATTCATTGCTACTCGTCTCGCGTTGGGTTCAGCTATGCCGTCTTCTAGGAAATCACTACTATGAACACCCCAGTCTTGTAAACGGTCTGTCTACCTCCAGATCTATCTCTCTAGTTCTAAGTACATGCCATTTTGCAGACCCACGGCCGCGACGAAGCGTAAAATACCGCGACTCTGGAGATATGTGGACGTATGTTGGCGGACACAGGCGACTCGCAGTTCAATGGTCTGCATGGCTCACACATACACGCCCCGACCCTCCGACTATCGAGGTGTGCTGCTGTTCTGCCTATTCACACCGTCGCAATACCCATATCGAATCGTTCGCAGGAGCTTGAAACAGATCTTCGCCGCCAAGATCGCCTGCAACGAAACATTGCGCTTTTGGCTTTGCGAGACCAGGAGGAGGATAGCCTGAAGCGTGCTGCTCAAACGCCGTCTTTGTCCGCTGGGGCACCTGAAGCCCCAGCCATGTTGCCAGAAACACCGCAATCGAAACCGGATAATTCTCTTCCCAAAATGGCCTCGAAAACCAATGTTGCTGAACCCGAAGCGTGGATGCCTCGCTCTGCGACGCGAGGGTCCGCTCCTCAGCCAACCGCGCCGTCGGAACCTATCGCTGAATTCCCTCCCGCCCCAGCCGCGGAACCGGAACCTTGGATACCTCAAGCAAGTGCTCGTGGATCTCCTCCATTGCAGGAGCATCCCCAGACAGATTCCCAGACTCCTCCGTCTTCAGATCCTATCTCGAATGCTGCTGCAGCTGAACCCTGGACACCACGAACCGCTCCGCGACAATAACCCTTTGGATACAGTATGGTACAAGATGAATGAAATGATACAGGTAGCGTACATGTTAGATCATGTATGCAGTACGGTGCAACTCGGCTCCTCCTCCCTTCTCTCTACTTTTCAATGGCTCTTTGAATCACTGCTAGCGCCCGCGTCCAAACCCAAATTACACACCTCCGAGCGCCGTCTCTCCCTCACCACTGGGCCAAGCCCCATCGTATCCACATCCGATACACGCGTCGTAACCGACTCGACCTCGATCGAAAGCGGCTGGGAATAAAACTGAGGCACAGGCGGCGGCTACGTTCTCTCTTCTCAGCACCTCAAATGAAATCACGCAAAAGAAAAAAAAAATGGAACTCACAGGAAGACTGGCTCTCCAATTCTTGGACACAACCAAACCCGTATCCGCGCTATCCGCGCTCCCTCTACGTTGCGCGCCGCGCGCATTCAAACTGCTTAGCAGCGAATTGGTGTAGATTTTGCACAGCGGGAAATTGAACGCCAGATGACTGTGGTCAATGGTTGGAGTTCACGGAGGTCAGCCGTTGGGATTTCACAGATATCGTGATGCAACGCACAGTCCGATGGGGTCCGTGAGGAAGAGGATCAGGCTGATTGTCGCGCAGAGCACTGTTGCGAGCCCGGTTTGCATCGTTACTGTCGGCGTGAGTTTAATCCATCGAGAGGGTGAAGTTGAATTGGGACGGAATGCTCACCGCGGATGATTCGGTCAATCAGGATATCCGAATCGAGACCCGTTTTCTGCCCTAACTGAGGTGCTCTGTCGTCAGCCAATTGGAGGTCCCCAGGATTTTGGCACCATCACCAGATGTTTCACTGCGCGTCTGTCAGCGAGAATACAACGGGGACGCAGAACTTGTTGGGCTTACCGAGGATGGCCGTGATGAGCAGATCTGTCGCGCAGGCCGCTGCGAGCCATATGATGATTACACTCTAAATCGCTGGATGAACCTCCTTCTGTTGATGATTGCTCCAACCGCACCTTGAAATGGATGAAATCCGTGAACTGTGGCGTCTTCAGAACCTCGATGGTTGTCCCAAGGCCGCCCGCTAGATGGAAGGCAGCCAGTGAGTATCGGTTCCAGGTGGTACAAAGACGAACCTAGACTCAGTAAAGAACAAGCGGCGATAATCGAGGCGAGCCATGGGTTGCCGGTGAGGATTCTGACTCGCCAGGCGTAGAAGAGCTGGACGAGGCATGAAATCGTTGCCTGCATGGACGTGCTGGTGAGGTCGATCGTGCGAGAAGGCGAGAAGGCGAACTGTCGTGATTGGATCTTTGCCAGACGGGAGATGAGTGTTGCTGCCTTCGTTTTGTGGCAGGGACGTTGCACACCTATCGCGAATACTAGAGGGTCGGATTATCAGCCTGTGTCGCGTACAAAGAGAAAGGAAGCGACAACTCACGCCACGTCGCCTTGGTCAAAAATGGGACATCCGCTGGGACAGTTGGTTCAGAGACATGCCCAGGGCGAGGCGAGAGTTTAAGACAGACCGAAATGAATTATAAGCGCATCGTAGAGATATGCGAAATCAAAGGATGTGTTGACCGTGTCGAGAACGAGGAGAGTCGAGACCTGCAATGGTTCTCAGAACGATGATTGAATACGAATCGAGAGCACTCGCGAATATCTTCTTCCATCTCTCGTCGCTGGCGATGAACGCGAGGAGTTGACAAGGAGTGTTAGAGGTAGAGACGCGATAGCAGCGTACTTTGTGAACCTCGTGTAATACAGATACGATTGAAGAACTACGGCGCCTAATCGTCACCGCCTAAACGCGTCAGGAAGCTTCAATGTGGCTGGACTTATGGAAGAAACTCGCCATAGAGAATTGCGTTGAAAAGAAAACCAACGAACATGGGCCCATGGGCGAGCTCTGCAGGGCCGTACGACGTCAGAGGTTTCATCTCGTGCGGGAGCGGATAAGATAAGAAAGAGTGAAGGCGGTCAAGTTAATGAACGACATATAAGGACATATAGGAGGTTGCCTATTTAGGCATGATATTTCTGATCGGCTCGTGGGGTGCAGGGTCTTCATCAAAGCTCGGGAGCCAACCAAGGATTAACGGTGGAATCGTAATGCAAAGTGGTTTGTATGACCTATCAACGGGTCACCGTAGAATTTTTGGCGACACACACACTTTTGTATTAAAGATTACATAGCGAAAGAATTTTGACATGGTGCTGGAAGAGTGAAACTGGAAATCCATCTAAATTTTCAAAGACCCTTCGCTCATAGGTCCCTTGCTATCTGCGACGCCGGACAGTCGCCAAGCTGGGATCATGGGAGGCGGAGGAGGTACGACCTTGGTCTTTCCGTAAAGTTTCACCGCCCTCCGATAAGTAGCGAAGGCAGCAGAGAACACTTGAGAGAGAAAAGAGGTCAACCGGAGGTCGGAAAGGGAGCAGAAAGCATACAAGTGACAATAAGAATCCAAGAAAACGCGTGGGCCGCGTAGAACAACCTCCTGCAGTCACCGCGGTTCCAATATCCGCACATCGAGTCGGGATTTGCGGTAAGAGTGATTATTCCACACATCAAAAGCAGCCAGGATGTAGCCAACCCGCACAGCACTCTGATCTGAGAGACAGTGCGACTCAGCCTGAGGTGGGAATACCGGCGGCGCCCCAAGCACAGACTGATGCAAAGTTAGCCGCACGTCGTGGCAAGAAAACAATATCTTACAGGAGGATGAGCACCGCGAGCGTGACATGGGTCCAGATAGCCACGAAGACGGACACAACGTTTGCGCGCTCTCCGACAGCCATATGACCGACGATAAGACTGAAGATAAGGATGCACCAGGATACCGCCACTATGATGAGCTGCTGAGCATTGTGCAGGCCGAGTTGGGAAAGAGCACGCACAAACGATCAGGATGTGACGAGCGGTCAATGGAGAGGAAGAAGAATCCATTTCGCTTGCACACCGACTGCATATATGAGCTTGCGAGCGGCCAGCGTTCGAGTCGTCGACTTGGGGAGCATCGACTTGTTTCACGTCGATTTGATTCTCGTCGTTGAGAATGAGAGGGGCATTTTCAGAATCAGAATTTACAATCATCGTTCAGAAATCGAGTTAGTATGGGTTAATGGGATTCGAGGTGTGTGGCAAGGAAGAGAGGAGAAGGTGGGGAGTCGGGTTTATATGGCCTTTCACAGATGTGTCAGAAAACATTGACCGCAGTTGCTGCGCATAGCCCCGTGGTACGTCGATACTTATCTGAATTCGTCCAGAAGCCCTTTCCTAGCTTGACGATCGGTATGGGGTGTGGAGATCGAACTATGCGCGGGAGGAGGAGGAGGAGGATATATTTTGAACGGGCGGAATCCTCCAAGTACCGTGACGAGCTTTGCAACATACGCTTGGCACAAGCCGAAGGTTTCCCGTTGTCGCGACTGGCGCTAACCTAAGAGTCTAAGACAGTCTGGCCGTGAATAGATATGCTCCGGCGGTGTCGTGAAATTCTGCCAACCTTAGGCTTTAGAACCCAATTGGAGTTGTATAGAAAACGGGAACCTGAGGACGTCTGGCGCTGTCATAATGGGACGGTGAAGCCTATTCATTTCAGTTCATTGCGATGGAAAACGGTGATGATGTTTCGCGGTATATGAAGGGCTAAGTATTGCAAGGAGCCGTCGAGAATAGAAGCTAGCAGAAGGGATATGTCACATGGCGTCACACAGCTGGCGAGGTGGTCGCACCGTCGCAGCCTGAGGCTCGCAGCCGGAGGATGCACGTAGAACGTTGTCTCTACATAGAGCAAGAAAAATACAAATAGGTGGGTACACTCTATAGATGTTGGCTACAACGAGGTCAACTAAAGATACAGTAGTTACACATTGATTACTGTTCGTTCAGAGTCCCAAGACCCTTTTCTGAGGGTACCAGCTATGGATGCCCATGTTACTGTCCACCGCCTCTTTTTCGGTCGTGATTCGGAGCTCATAGTAGATTTGACCTCGTCCTGAGGGTGGTCGTCCTCGCTCAAAGCTTCCTCCTCGATGGGACGAATGCGCGACATCAACGAACCTAACCAATGCCAGGCGCTATCGGTGTCCCAGGCATTAACGATACACCAGAGGACGAGGGCAGCGACGGCGGTCCAGGCACCTGCGACCAGCATGCGAGGGAGGAGGCTCGCCTGGACAAAGCACATGAAGGAGAAGGCAGCCATGAAAGCGACCATCCTGCACGAACTTATGAGCTCGAAAAATTAGGCTAATGAGATAAGAAGGTACTTACGACCATATCAATAAGGCATAAGGAAGGCTGTATAAAACGGCAAGGGTTTCGAGACCCAAAGTCGGGTGCGTGCGGCTCAGCATGAAATTGGCTGCATCCGCAGCAGAAGCGCGATCCCGACCACGGTGGTGTTTTGTGAGGAGCAAACCAACAACAATGCTCCCGATACTTGCTAGTATTGATACGTAGCTTGAGATCTGTGCTGCAGAACGGTTGGGAGCAATGGCCCCATTATTGTCCACACTTTGTATCGAAAGAAAAGCGACATTGGCGTTCAGAACCACGGTGGCCTATATTGGAATCAGAACAAGCGACGACACTAGCACAGAATACGCGCATAGAGAATGAACTCTTGCCATTCACTATTGAGGCGGGTGACAAACTCTGCCCATCCACGGTGCCGTATTAAACCATCCGTATTTATTGCTTGCAAACCTATCAAATGAAAATCCGGAGCGTAAAATAGGAGTGGGCTCAATGTCCGCACGAGCAGTGTTCGCTTTTGAGCGGTTGCATGAACGGACTGATCGACGTTCAGCCTCGCCCCAGGCTCGCCATGGAAATTATAAACACGGTTACGTGCTGGGGGAAGATGAGTAGTGGGCAGAGTGAAGATGAGAATTCACTTTCCAAACACATTCATGAGCCGCCCAACGAGTGTGGTGGATCCACTGAAGTTCTTGTTCTCATGTTTACCAACGTATTCTGCAACAATGCGTTACATTTAGGTGGAAGAAACAATGTCCAAATGACCCACGACTAATGCCATCGAGGAGCGTGATCATATTCTTGAGATCGTCGATCTTCCAGCTGACAGTCGATGTTTGTGAGGTGATAACATCTGGAGGTATACATTGAGACATTGAGGCAATAACTATAGATGCTTTACCGCCAAAAGCATGGAGAACAATGTCGCGGAGTTCATCCACCACCGCATGCGTAACCTCGAAAGCCATGGGATAATATTCGCAATGCAGCCTTCGTATCTACGATCAGCTATTAAAAAATAGCCAGCAAGCCACAAACCAATATTGCGCTTCTAATTCGTGACCTGTGAAACGTCAAGAGTTTTCCAGAGAACAAATACTAGACGTACGGATATGTGATGCAGACGACATCCCTTTCACCTCTGAAGAAACGGGAAATAAGTCTGAGTCAAACGCTGTCCATCCAGAAGACACAACGGTCTTGATGATTGACAAAGTAGTATTGACAACCCTTGCTGCCGTCGTCGTAGAGGAAGTCATCGAGAACAAGATCGACGCCAGGCTCAAGCTCAACATTGTGTGCCCGAAGAAAATCGAGCACCGTGGACATGTTGTCATTGATGTAAGTTAAGGTGGTTGCATCGAAGAGATTCGCGTCAGTGAACACACGCTAGAATATCAAGTCAGCGGCACTGCTTGTCAACAATGTATAGGCAGGACGCACCTTTTCCACGTTGAAAAAATATTGGGCGCCTTCAGGGTGCTGACAGCGTGTCCAGCAAGGTGGCGGCGGATTTCTTAGGATCTTGTGAGCGAGCTTCAATATATTTGCACGATCTTACCGAACGGCACAGATGGTGAGCGGCTTGAGAATGAATTTGGTGGGTTCATTGGGGCTGAAATGACGAATTGAGCGAATATGAAGACAATGAAAGTGGATCGTACATTGTTACTTTTCGATTATATCTCCCTATCATATCTGGCGTCGCAGGGCAAATGCGCGGGTGAGCGTCGTTCAAACATGGAGGGGATGATTCAGCAACATCCCCCAAGAATCCGGAGGAGCGCCTGGACTGAATCGGGGACTCTGTGGCGGGTCCAGGTAGATGGAGATCCACGATACTGGAGTTATTGGACGGCAATAGATAACCATTGAGACCTATGTTGGGTGAGGGCGGCAAGCCAGGAAGATTGAGCATCGAAACGGCTGCTGAAGGAGGGCGTTGGGAAGGAAGATGCTGAACAGATAGACTGTGCAGTGAATAGGACTCCTGGATTATGGGATGTGCTGTAATGTCTTGTGAAGAGCGTGAGGCACTGGGGCCAGCGTTCGAGTACGGATGCAGAGAGGCAGGCATCGAGCTGGCCAAAACGACCTGAGATTCGGGTTCTCTGGGGTATGAGTCGTCACCGTCATCACGACAGGTGCTTGGTGGGTATACAATGCGGATACTTTTTGAGCTTTCCACAGAGCTAGAGGTCGCATTGGCCCGCTTCCCAGTGATTATTCGCCGCAACGCAGAGAACAGAAGTAGTAGTCCTCGGATTGACGCGCGAACAAAAGTGTTGCCCAGAATAAGCCTCCGCAGAACAGACAACAGCCTCTGGATGCCGGACATCGTCGGCGGAGGCGCTGTAATGGGGGGCTGAAGCTAGCGCTGAGGACGAGGCGAGGTAAACGTTAATACAGCTTTTGTCCCAATTCGGCCAACATGGGAGTCGGCAGATGTGACATAGAGTACGTGATAACTGTCACTTCGTTCGACCTCGGCGGACCCACTACAGTACCATCTGCGTTTTCAGAGGTAGGGGGCAAGCAAAAACCTGGGCCGTTCCCGGTGTAGTCTGGGATTTGCTACGACGTCCGGCTCATTAGTGCTGCCTAGGTCTGCTCGGGGATCAATGTCAAAATGCCTCGTCTTGAATTTCTTTACATAGACCACAAATTCTCATCAACTCCCCGAAACCGCAGAGCACGGCTCAATATGGCGCTCTGCCATTATCTCCATATTTTTTTGGGCAAGTGCGCTCCTTCCTCGCAGGACTGGGTGTGCTCAGTGCCTGTCGAATCATCCTCCTCTGTCGAGTTTCGAAGCGTCGTTTGGTGATGAAACCCCAAATAGGGACTTGCCTTGCTTTCATCTTCGCGGAACGTTTGTAAGGCCGGTAAAAGTTCCCTTCAGTTACTGACGAAGATTAACTGCCAAACGTCTACCATGAAACTGGCGCTCTGATTTCGTTCGAAGGCTTCGCATCCCAGTGAGCTCTTTACGAAAATCCTTTTGCTTCTGGAACGCCTTTATGACGGGACGGGGAGATTTCTAAAACAGTCGGGCTGGCAACATTGCGATCGGCAGGCTGCAGCCACCGGCCGGCGGCTCTCGCCAAAAATATTGGTGGTCTTAGTTGTGGTGTCGAACCCTCCACTTCCCTCCCTATGCTGCACGGCCTTGCTTTCACTCGTGGCTCGTCATGTTCATATTTGAAACGAGCTCTCGCCTGGCAGCATTACTATTCCTATCTGTCTGAAAGGTACTGTATGATTTTCTGAATCCCGTTACATGCACTCCATTCTCCCCCAGGTTAATATTTGTGGTCTCGGTCCCCGTCAGTGTCAACCGTGTCGTGCTGGCAGTGGCATCTTGGCGCACATGCTGTGGCGTACAGATTCAACCGTGAGATTCCGAGAAAACAAGATTTGGAAATATCGGCATTAAAGCGCAATCACATCATGGGCCTTATGATTCTGTTTGCTCGCACCGCTGTGGCTTTCTGGGCTTTCGTCTCCCGTCCCTACTACATCGGGCTTCTCAATGCGGGTGACCGATACCAGTCCTCCGAACAAGCACCCGCACGTGTTCCAGTTCAGAGGTTTGAATATTCTATCCCTCGTTGAAATGGATACAAAAAATGAGACCCAAGCGTCAGTCCGCGAGGGGCGTGCTCAACGAGTCAACGGCCGTTCGTCACGTTGCTGCAGTTCTCTAGTGCGTTCTGAAGCTTTTATTTTTCTAGTTCTCTGGTTTGGGTTTGATATAGGTGCATTTGAGCTACCTTTGGTTTCGATGACAAAACAACAGAACTTGTCCCTTCTTTGAGCAACGTCGAAATTTCGCAGGGTGGTAATGTGATCACTTGCGGAAGCAAGTTAAATAATACGATCAATGAAGGGGCCACATGTCGCAAAACCGTCCAATTATAACTGTTCAGGACACTATGTACTCGAAGGCGATTGTCAAGATAACCGCAATTTCAAGATTCGAGGACTACCTAGGTTTAGGGCGGGGTTTAGGTGTGGGGCGTGGGCCGGAAGTCGGGTTATTACTTGAGCCTCGGTACTTGTCACTAAAAAGTGGATGGGTGAGTGCTCGACAAAGGATCGTGGGGTTTCACTTACTCAGGAGCTTTGGGAGGCTGAGGCCAATCCGAGTCGCTGCCAGAAGGGTCGGTGCCAGTCACTTCATCGACTTTGTCGCTAGGCTCGATCGCAGGACCAGGATCCTGTCCTTGAGAATCGGCCTTGGACTCGGGTTCGGCCGCTATGCCAGCTTTGGCGTTGGCATTGTCGTCTGACTCTGAGGCTGCAGGTTGAAGCGCCGCCTCAGAAGGGTCAGAAGCGTTGTCCCCGGGGGCCTTCAACCCTGTGGACTCTGGGATTATTTGTTTGTCAGTCGTGGTATTGGAGATGGGGAGGTCTCTGTCAGGGAATGAGTCACTCTCCAGGGAATGAAGGGAAATTGGCACATTTTATCACTGTCAGCGGACATGGAGGTAGATGAGTCAACGCTAACCTCTGGCAGCCTTGTTATACTACCTCCAAAGCTGTTGAGCCAGCCGGGGTCTTGCTTTGTCCGATTGGAGCCGCTGGGATCTTTCAACTAGCAGATGGATGAACAGAACGTTTAGCCACAGCCCACAGCTATCCTTCTTCAACTTTGTTGTTGTGCGTGTTCGAGAATCGAAACTTTGCTGGCGATTTGGCAATTAATCTTTGACCGCTGATCATCTGAGATCTCATAACAGAGCGGGAGCAAAAAAAAACGTGCTCCAATCATGTAGCGGAAGTAATTGCTGAAGCAATTGAATTTAAATTACAGTAAGGCGAGTCAATGCGGATTACATGGTGCTAATTTGTGGGTGGTAATAAATACAGTGTCTATGTGGGAAAGATCGATTTATGAAAACCCGACTGTTCCTCCGTTACCGGGGCTTCGGGGGAGGTTTAGTGCCGGAAGTGGGGTTCGTGGTCTTTCCGCGACTTTTATCGCTGGGAGTAAAAGGACGTCAGTTGCATCGCGAGAAGCCTTGTAGGGCTACTGACCCAGGTGGGGTAGGCGGCCCATTCCGCACCCATTGTTCGTCCTCCGAAATCTTTGTGGTTTTAGGATCCGATGCGGGAGGTGTATCAATGACATTAAGCTCCGCTTTTTTCTCGGAGGCGAGGGCTTCAGTGTTTTTGAGAGCGTCAATCTCGACGATCTTCTGTTCTGCGTTTCTGTTGAGACCTGATCAGCGCCAACGATCGAATCGCGAGACAAAAAATATTCGTACGATTCAGAGGACATGTCAATGGATAGTAAGTCGCGGTTTATGCCGTCGAGGGTGTAGACGGCACAATATATATGGGTTTCTGCGCGAAAAGCTGTTCATACCGCCGATCAACTTGGAGAGCAGCAGAGTTCCAATAAGAAGTACCCGGAAAGTCGTGATAGAGAAATCGGTTTCAGAGATGAGATGAACAAGGAGGCAAAGTAACGGCTTGTTAGGTGCTACCTGCGTTGACCGTCAAGAGCCAAAGCGATAAGGATTCGGAAAGATGAACCAATCGCGCGACCAAAGCGCCCAAAAGAAACGCCGGTGCCGGAATTTTGCCGGCCGACCACAAGTTGACGCCAACCTGAACCGCCGTCGCCGTAAGGCGCACCAGAAATTTTGGGATGTTTCTAGAGGAGAACAGACACAGTTTCAAGAACGCACAGGCTAGTTCTTTTGCTCATGGATGCCTCAAGTCCAAGCGGTGCCACATTTTTTTGCACCGCAATGATTCATCGCCAACGGTCAGAATCACATAGATTCCCCTCATGATTTTCTCGAAGCGTGAAGGGCGGTTACGGGCGCAACGCCACTGAACAACCGCCTTCGGATGCCAGTTGCCAATGTTCACCAGCGGTCTTGATCTGGTTCCGTCCGTCGTAAATCGGCCCCGGTGTGTTTGCAGATGCAGGTGGACTGCCAGTGCCCGTGCCGACTGCTCGCACGACAAACCGATGGATCATTACTGCGCGGTTGCCACGCAGACCCTGTTCCCCAGCGCAGCCACGGCTGTGAGTAGAAAAAATCGTACACTTTCCTCAGGGCGCCAAAGATGATGGTTGGGGAACTTGAACACTGAGCGCTGAGCGACAAACGCTAGCGCTCACTCGATTTCTTGTGCCCCTTTCATATCGTCATTCCGAGTTTTGGCAACATAGAATGCACTTTCCACAGCATGAAAAGCTGTTGCATGCCGATTCAGGTCCGACGCGCACCGCAAATAGAATGCGATGCAATATACCCGTGAGCTCCGATTAGGACAATCCGAAATGGTATTAAAGGTTTGAATATTCAAGAGGCACTGGTTACCGACTCCTCTGCACCTATAGGATTCTCCAGCACCCAGCAGCTCCGATGTCCAAATTCGTGCTTTCAGATTCCGTCGCCGAGCCAAAATCTCTGGGCATTTTGCGACCCACGACCTCAAATGATACAGGTCGTTACGAACGCAATGGGTTGTGAGTAGGACTGCAACATCAAATGTCTCAAGTAATTACTCAAAATTCCTGTTTTTCTCATAGGGCCCAGGTAGACGATATGAAAATATCCTCAGGTTTATTTATTCGTAACAGGATGCCCGAGTTAGTTTTCCTTTACCCGATCTCGAAACCGTTCTAACCCACCGCCAGACCTCCATACCTTCCTCCTCACTGGTCGGCACATATCCACCCAGAGGGCCAACTTTACTTTTACCGGGATGGCCCGCTTTCGGTCGTTACTGAGGCCTATCTTTACCGAGCCGAAATATTCGAACAAGTTGCCCACTGGATCAAAAGAATCGAGGACCTCATCGCGGAAAAAAACCTTTCCAGTTTCAGAACATTTGGAGCTCTTCATCAAATTAGAGGATGAAGATTGTGCTTATTATCTGGTCGACCACGCTACTCGTGCGGAGTCCTGGCTAGAGGACATCGACACATACGATCTTGGTCTTCCCGCTGTTACCCTCGCTTTCTCAACTCAGTCTGTCCCATCTTCAATCCTCTTTCTATCGCGTTCTCAACTCGGCCCAGATATTCTCTGCGAAGAATTGTACTGGACCCATGTAGAATACTTTCCGATGCATACTGCTCTGACTCAAAGCACTCTGGATTCCCTCATCTGCGTCTTTACGCATGCAATTTGCGGTACTTAATCAACGCGCATCTACCTTATCGGTTCCTCATTCGCCTCGACAGATCAAATGACTTCCCGTGTCTCGACTTTTCCATACTCTAAGCAGGAATGCGAGGCTTTCGTAAGTCTTCTCAAGGATTCTCGAGGTCCGTTTACGCCCCCTCGAGAATTTTGTTCTTGAGCTGAAAAATTGCCTTTTAGAACGGTTTATGGATGGAAACATAATCTGTACAGTTGGTGAGACATAGTCATTCCTTCCATTCCGGACCTCTCTGAGTTTGCTCCGCTTAGCTCGCTTATGGGGCCTAGTTTGTGAGGGATACACTCAGGCGGCAAACGGATCATTATCTAAACAGCTTCATTTACATTTACAGGTCGAAACAGACTTGTAACCCATTATGGTCAGGAGCATTTCCCGTCTGTCTCGCGATCAGGCAGTGCTTTTCGATCCAGAAACCAAACACCAATGGGTCTCCACTGTTGCGTCGCGGATATCGTTCAATACGTCTAACCGCTACCTGACGCAATTGGAGGATGTCTTTGTGGACCATTTGGGTGTATGTGAAGCAGTGGGAAAGCTATGGTCACTGGTTGTCTCCAAGATTGGCGCGTAGCATCGCACGGAGTGAGATAGTTTCGCGGCCCTTGATTTTCACCCGTTTCTGATCCTAACCGGGTAGGCATTTTTGGCTTTGATGCTGCACCTTTTCCTTTTTGCCTTGACGCCATCTCTGTCTTTGGCAGTTGCTTCGGCATCGCTCTTCGTCGTTAGCTTGCTGGCCTCGACACTCCTGATACACCGGTTTACGCCGTTACAAAAGTTGACGCTGTTCAGGGTGTAGGAGTTGATTTTTTCTTGTTGTCACGGCCCGTAGATTAACCCATCTCTCCAGATGCAATACCTAGAGGCTATTCAGTCCACCTACATTCAAGTTCCAATTTGTGGCGCTGATGTTCGCGCTCCCGCATGCCTTGAACCTTTGGGGAAGCCTTGCATTGTCTGCGAACTGCATTTTTCATGCTCGCCACGTCCCTAGGAGCGGGATTCGCTGTCGGAATATTCGCTGTGGCCCTCCTCGGTTTTTTGATGTTCCAGTGGACAACCTCTCCGAATTTCAATGCGTCCCTCGATAGGATTCACGACAAAATTACGTGCCAAATTCACGAAGAACCAGGACGCTCACGACACCTCCATGGTTAAACGGTCCATTCCGGTCGCACGCGAACAGATTCCTTGACGGGAAGGCTCGACATGCGACTGCTGCCATTGGCAGAGCGAGGAATATATCCGTGGTGTGAGCGCGATTTACGGTTGGGCGAACAGCCCGTTTGTAAAACTCTTCTCACCTTGGATATCTTCCGAGCTCATCCCAACGTTCGGGAGTCGGCACTCAACCGCTTTGTAGCTCTACCATTTTCTGTGCAATCTCCTGGGGACTCTGTTCGCATGCGCCGCAATATATCGTTATTGTGTAAATAATGTAACAATACAATGTACATTGAGATAGCGATTTGACGAGTTGATGAATGTGTACGACTGAGTGCTACTGAGTGTGACCTGAGGGAGCAAAGAAAAGCAGCAAAAAAAATCCCTTTGATGCTCCCACACTGTTGATCCGGCTTCGACCTTGGTCTCCGGATTGACTCTTCTCTTCCAAGTTTATGGGCATTTTGGGACTCACTCCTTTTCTTCAGAAAGCCTTGCAAGTTTTCCTTTGATATCACAACCTTTTCCTCATCATTACTTTCGGCTCGCAGTCCAGAAGTTGTGAAACAGTTCCCTGATCGACTGAGAGGATTCGCCGGTAAGAAAGTCGTGATGTGAGGATGCCCACCAACTGTTATATCCAGCCTCTTATCTACGAAAACGGACAGCGATGGAACCCTCATAACCCAACGCCTTCATTTCGCCCAGGTGCCACACCATTATCGGCATGTGCTCGGTTGGTATAATGTTGTAAAGGAGCTGCAGGACGCCGGCGTATCTGCCATTTGCGTTTTCGATGGAAAAGAGCGAAGTTCTGCGAAGGCGCGGGAGGTCCGCGTGAGATTCGTGATTATACGGTATATACTAACGACCAGCAGGCTGAACGGCGACGCGAAGCGAAGGAACTTGCCCTGGCGCGTGGAGCTATTGAGCTGGATCGCGTCAAACGACTACAGCGCCTCATGGATGTTGTGGGACGTTTTCGAGAACTCGATGCAAGCCAACAAGAACGCGTTTCCGAACTGTTGCGGCAAATATCTTCAGAAACACGACTCCCGCCGTCTTTGATGAAGCTTGCTCCCAAGGGGGAAGCAGTGAACGCCTCCACAGTGCTGGATGTAGAAGAACTGTCTTTGCCTGAGGACACTGCAGACGCCCTGAAAGTTCTCGATGTAGAAGAAATCTCTATATCTGAACCAATACAACCTCAAGAGGTGCCGGTGGAACCTGACCCGGACTCTGTCCCCCCGCCGCCCGCAATTTCTTCCCCAACTCAGGAAGAGCTCGTTTCGGCTCTGATTGAAACCGTAGAACATGACACTGAAGTTTCTATCGACGCACCCTCCCGACGAAAAAAAATCGTCGAGGAAAGCAAAATCTGTACAAGGAGCCTCGAAAATCCCAGTGGCGTCCTCATCCAATGATTTGGAAACAATCTCCTCGCCTGTACAAGCACCATCTTTCCCTTCGTCTCCACTCACCGGTCCGCCTCCTGCAAGCCAGAGCTCAGAAATGCCCACGGTAAATGTAGTTGAGCGCGAAACACTCGTACCTCAGCCTTCGTTGCCTTCACTTGCTCGCCAGCCTGCGGCAAAGCCAGCATCTACGCCGGAGTCAACGCGCCCATCTGCTCCTGCCCCGGCGCCTGCTGCTGTTTCCCCTCTTCCGCCTTCCTCTCCGCCTTCTCCTTCTATTCCTTCAGCTGGCGAGACACTTGAACCTATATCACCAACTCCTCAAGCACCTTCACCTTCACCTCCAGCTGCTGATATTGAACCCATATCGCCAAATCCCTTAGTGCCCACTACGCTGTCACCATTGGATAGGCCATTCCCGACTCTTTCAGAGACACCTGCTGCCCAGGTTTCAGTTGCTCCCAAACTGGACGTGTCAACTGCTCTGACCACCCTCTATCTAAATTTCAGGGAGAGCGTCCATAAATTAGCGTCCCTCGCTCCCATTATTGCGAACACGCCGCAAAACACGGAAGCCGATCAGCGCGAGGCTCGAGTCGAATACTCGATGACGAAAGGCCAAGTACAGTTAACTGCGGACGAGGCCCAGCTCTGGCAGGATCTGGCAGTGTTTAGTACAGACGAGCCTCCTGAAGTGGACAAGAAGCTGGCTGAGCTGTCGCTTCGGGCGAATGTGATGTCTCAGTCGTATGAACGGCGAAACAATCCGCCGACAAATCAGACGTATGATGAGTCGAAGGAGCTGTTGAGATCTATGGGCGTACCGTGTATCGACACAACTGGCACGTACGAAGCAGAGGCGTTGGCGTCGTCCATCGTGATCCAGGGGTTTGCGGACTACGTCGTCAGCGAAGACACTGTGCGACATCTCATATGTGCAAAGGGTTCCTACGATTGACATGTTGTATGTTTGCAGGACGTAGTAGCGTACGACGCCCCACTTCTCCGCAACATAAGCAATCGAAACAGCCCAATCATGATGTTGTCGGGCCTCGAGATTCGGACTGCCCTCGAACTGGACCGCTCGTCATTCATTGACTTCGCGCTCTTGCTTGGTACAGACTTTTCGCAGCGTATCAAGAACGTTGGGCCAGTTCGGGCGCTGAAATTCATTCGCCAGCATGGATCGATTGAACGCGTTATCGAGGTGGAGACTAAGTACACGCCGCGCGTGCCCCCGCCAGCGTATCTCGCAGAGGTGGAGCTGGCGAGACTCGTATTCCGGACACTGCCTCCGATTCCGGATGAGAAGCAGCTGGAACAGGGCAAGGATGAGCAGGAGTTGTCTGTCATTTTGCAGCGCTTTGGGTTGGGGAGACTTTTGATGGGGAATGAAGACTTTGGATACGAGGACGCATTGCAGGGCAACTATTTCTCTGACGATCCCTCCGCGTACTAGAGTAGCATTGAATCAAACACAATAAATTACATTGATTTTGAGAGGGAGAGTTGTGACACCGTGTGACAGACGGCGGACACGTCTTCGCGTTTAGCTACGCATAATCCTTTTACTTTCGTCGTGGTTTAATTTTCTGTCGAGTCGCCCTCTGGCAGTTGCCCAGCATGTCGGTTATGCTCACAAAGTTCGAATCAAAGAGCAATCGAGTGAAAGGTAGAAGCCACCAACCAACTTTTTCCATTAGCTCAATTTTCGCGTTTAGGGCTCGCATTTCACCCTTCTCAACCGTTACTCGCCGCTGCTCTCCACAATGGCAGTATTCAGCTGTGGAACTATCGCATGGGTGTGTTGGTTGACCGGTTTGAAGAGCACGAAGGTGGGGTCAATAACGAGAGCGTGGTGCAATAACTGACGTTCTATAGGTCCTGTTCGAGCGGTCAACTTCCATCTGAGCCGTGCCCTGCTGGTATCAGGCGGCGACGACTACAAAATCAAAGTCTGGGGTGAGCTTTCTGGTCTTTGCGCGCCGCGCGCGTCTTATAACAGCTTTCCAGACATACGCCCGCAAAACAGACGCTGTCTTTTTACCCTTCATGGCCACTTGGATTATGTTCGCACCGTGCAGTTTCACCATGAGATGCCATGGATTGTGCGTTCCCGTGAAAATTGTCTGCTTAAACACGTCTAATATGACTTTCATAGATATCCACCTCCGACGACCAAACTATTCGCATATGGAATAGCACGTCGCGAAATTGCATAGCGATTCTCACTGGCCATTCTCACTATGTCATGTCGGCTCTTTTCCACCCCAAGGACGATCTCGTAGTCTCCGCTTCCATGGACCAAACTGTGCGGGTCTGGGATATCTCTGGGCTTCGGAAAGGCTCCCCCAACAGCGGTGGCCCGGGCAACTTCGAAACCTTCGATACTTTCTCCACTGTCAAATACGTCCTCGAAGGGCACGACCGCGGCGTCAACTACGCGATGTTCCACCCAACTCTCCCTCTCATCATCTCCGCCGCCGACGACCGAACCATAAAAATATGGCGAATGAGCGAAACCAAAGCGTGGGAGGTCGATTCTTGCCGTGGCCACTTCAACAATGTTTCCACCGCGTTGTTTCATCCCAAGCACGAGTTGATCGTGTCTTGTGGTGAGGACAAGACGGTCCGCGTTTGGGATCTCGCGAAACGCACCGCCATACAAACCTTCCGCCGCGAAAACGACCGCTTCTGGGTCCTCGCCTCTCACCCGAATCTCAATCTTTTTGCGGCTGGCCACGACAGCGGTTTGATTGTGTTCAAACTTGAACGCGAACGTCCCGCGTTCTCAGTCCACCAGGATTCGCTCTATTACATCCGTGATAAATATGTGCGGTCCTATGACTTCAACTCTGGTGCGGACTTGGGGCTTTTGTCAGTGCGGAAATTGGGCAGCGCATACATTCCTCCACGAACGTTGAGCTTCAACCCAGCGGAGAGAGCTGTCCTAGTGACCACATCTTCCGACAACGGGCTATATGAGTTGACTGCGCTGCCTCAGCAAGCACAAGGCGAGCTCAAAGACTCGAGCATTGATGGCAAGAAGGGTGCTGGTCAGAGTGGAATTTTCGTTGCAAGGAATAGGTTCGCGGTTTTGCAGAAGGCTACGCAGGTAAGTCATTTTTTTCAACGCAAGTACTCTCACAATGCTCATCTGTCTGTAGATCATCGAGGTCAGAGATCTCGCGAACTCGGTTGTCAAAACTATCAAGCCTCCGGTTCAAACGAATGAGATATTCTACGGCGGTACTGCGAGCCTTATTCTGAGCTCGACGTCTTCCGTTGTGCTGTACGACATTCAGCAGCAGAAAACCCTCGCGGAGGTTAATTCACCCCCTGTTAAATACGTGGTATGGAGCAACGATGGGTCATTGGTCGCTCTCATGAGCAAGCACAGTACGATCTTTATGATTTTTAGTCGTTTTATTCGTTAACGCATTTTCTAGCGATTACCATTGCCAACAAGAACTTTACGCAACACAGCCTCATCCATGAGACCATCCGCATCAAGTCTGGGGCATGGGACGATTCCGGCGTCTTCATCTATTCTACTCTGAACCACGTCAAATATTGCCTTTCTCAAGGGTGCTTTCCAGTCTGTTCTACCTATCCTGTTGCTTGAACTGACAGTTACGCAGCGACCACGGCGTGATATGCACATTGGACAATCCCGTATATCTGACCCGCATCAAAGGAAAGACAATCCATTGCCTGGATCGTTCTGCGCGCCCAAGGACCATCACATTCGACCCCACCGAGTATCGGTTCAAACTTGCACTGCTTAAGAATAACTATGAAGAGATGCTATATATCATCCGCACCTCGACGCTTCTCGGGCAAAGTATCATCGCCTACCTTCAGCAAAAAGGATTCCCCGAGGTTTGTAGCGTTATATCGCCTTCGTTTCGTAGGCTCATTGTTTTACACAGATCGCTCTTCACTTTGTTCAAGATACTAACACACGCTTCGAGCTTGCGCTCGAATGTGGAAACCTTGATGTCGCAATGGAAACTGCGAAAACCATTGACCGGCCAGAATGCTGGGAACGATTGGCCCAACAAGCACTCAAGCAGGGGAATCACAAGGTAGATCTGTGGTTCTACATTCTGTCGATTGCATTCTGACGATGTGCTCCTAGATTGTGGAAAAGGCATATCAGCAGACGAAGAATTTCGATAAACTGTCCTTTTTGTACCTCGCAACAGGGAGCACCGATAAGTTGTCCAAAATGCAGAAAATCGCCGATGCCAGGGGTGACCCAATGTCACGATTCCACAACGCCCTCTACGCCGGCGACATTCTTGGCCGGATATCTGTATTGCGTGACGTGGCTCTTTGTGCGTTCCCCCCCTTCCAATTTCAGGCTTTCGTTTACTCACCCTTCGAAGATCCTTTGGCATATCTCACTGCCAAAACCAATGGTCTAGAGGAACTTGCGCAAGAGATTCTCGAATCGGCTGGTTTGACAGAGGCCGACGTAGATGACGTTCCCTCATTCGGACATTCAACCCTCAGGCCTCCGCCGATCATCACCCCAACGACCGACCTCAACTGGCCAGCGGTTTCCACGGGACAAAATTTCTTCGACCGCGCGCTCGCGAATGGCAGTCTCGAAACCGGCGTCGAACCCGCGTACGTCAACGGTGATGCTGCTGCTGCCGGTGCATCGTCTGCTCTGGATGCATGGGCCAAGGATGAAGAGATTCAGGATGATCTAGATCCGGAGGAGGGTGGATGGGAACTTGACGCTGACGCGGGCGAGTATCAAGGCGCGGAGCCTGTGGACGGGACCGAAGAAGCTGCTGAGGAGGAGGAAGAGTTGCCTGGGTCGGTACCCGGTCCCAGCGAAGTCGAGCACTGGACTCGCAACTCGCCGCTGGCCGCTGACCATGTTGCCGCCGGTTCTTTCGAAACGGCCATGCAGGTGATAGGTCTCGCTTCATGCCATGTACCAGGTTCTGACTATGGCTATGGAATTCCAGCTCCTCAATCGCCAACTGGGAATTGTCAACTTTGTCGACCTCAAACCCTTGTTCTTGTCCATTTATCGGTCTTCTCACACTTACCTCACTCCTGTTGCCTCCCTCCCCCCTCTACAACTACATGTGCGGCGCAATCCTGCGGAAACCTCTCTTGGACGTTGCCTGCCTGTAGTTGTCCGGTCTTTAGCGTCTATTCGAGCCGAATTGTCGGAAGGTTTCCGCTCTGTGTCTGGGAACAAGCTGCCCGAGGCGCAAGTCATATTCCGCTCCGTGCTTCGTGCTCTTCTATTAGTACCTCTTTCCTCAGATGAAGAAGCCAAGCAGGTATGTCTATCGCTATGCTCTGCGGATCGTTCTAACTCTCTTTCTACAGTGGCGTGAGCTTGTTACCGCTGGCCGGGAATACTTGCTCGGTGTTTCCATTGAACTCGAGCGGAGACGAGTAGCTGAGGAAGAGCCCGACAATGTTCGCCGAAACCTCGAGCTTGCGGCATACTTCACCCAGTGCAAGATGCAGCCCCCTCATGTGCAAATAGCGTTGCGGAGCGCCGTCAATGTCTTTACCAAGGCCAACAACCAGGCCGATGCAGCCAGATTTGCCAAGCGTCTTTTGGAGCTGAAGCCCGACCCCAAAATCGTCGCGCAGGTATGGTCATCTCTCACCCTCGTATTATGTCGATCCCTGATTTGCTTGTAGATGCGCCAACGAATTGCGGCAGGCGAACGAAACCCCCGAAACGCCGTTGAGATTTCTTACGACGAGTTCACCGCCTTCGAGATCTGTGCCGCAACGTTCACCCCGATATACAAGGGCTCGTCTGCTTCGTATGACCCGTATACGAATCAAGCATACCTCCCCGAATTCAAGGGCAAGCTTGACCCACTGGTGCAACTAGCGGAGATTGGGGCCGTTGCTTCGGGTATGCCTGCACCTTGGTGAGATTGGCTAGAGATACTTTCGTTGGTTCGCGAAATGGAGATTGCGACCGTGTTAAAAAATTAACGTACCTTATTGTCCAAATTTTATCTTCGTTTCGGATCTCTTGTCAGCCTGGTAGACACTACTGCTACTCGAACGAGCTCTAAGCAAGAATGATTCGGCATTTGATGGGATGTATGATCGGATCATGCTACTGTATTCTGTCTCGTCCACAACCACTCAAATTCGTTCGCAAGTCCTTGAGCGCCTTCCCAGCAGACGGGATTCCTATTCATAGCAGCGACACTGCCGACGTTCAGCCAGTTTCATTCCGAGTCTTAGGCTGAGCCTTTGGTTGCCAGTACTTACCGGACCTCAAGAGACCTCAAGCTGCTATCCTTTCGAATGCCTCGGCCAGGACAGACAGGGCGCCACTTTTGCGACTCAGAATTATGAGACCGTATTCAATGCTACAAGTATAACTGATACAAAGGTAATAATTAGTGCATTCCATTCTTCAAGGCCGTTTCCGTGGTCGTCCACGGCCGCGTTTCGGTACAACTTCTTCCACTTGTTTCTTCAGAGCTTCCTCCTCCAGAGCTTTTTTCTTGGTCTCCTCAGCTTTAGCGTCTCTAACTCGCGCCGACCGACGCATGCCTTTCGCCGCATTCTCCTTGTCTGCCTCCGAATCCTGGTGTTCTGTGCTGCTAGGTGGTACGGTTTCCCGTGCATTATCTGTGCGGGGTTTCGCGTTGGCCCCAAGTTTTGCTTCGACCATGCCCCGCTGTTTCTCTATAACTCTCCGTTTTGTTGGCGGCCGGCTTTCTTCTTCTTCTCGTGAAATGTTTCTCGTGACCCATCCACCACGTTGATCTACAATGCAGACCGCTGTTCGAGGGTCTGAATGCCGAATGTCCACACCAGGGGCATAAGTCGATTACCTGTGACTGGTTCGTCGCGTTTCCGTTTTCCTCCTTGCGGCTTCCACTTCCATTCGGGGCGCGTGGTGGTCGAAGTCATCTGGGGAGAGTCGAAGGGGCAGGGATATTGGTGCACGATGGCAGATGCGGTATGTGGTAGAGAATGAAAGAGGATGAAAGAACAATCCAAACTATTCATCCCGTGATCTCTTTGTGCTTTGACCTGCGGCCGAAAATAGTCAGACAAAGCAGTCGCTAAGCGAGAGCCCGGTGGCAGACCACAGTCCGCAATCGACATGCCACCTCGTTCATTTCGTTGAAGGTTGGGTTGCTAATGGACCGTGATACGAACTTGTGAGATGACGGAGCGGATTTGTATAACACCTTCCGAGGGAAGATCAAAGTGGACAAAAGATCTGCCTAGGACTGGACCTACAAGCTACACATAGAAATCACTCGCTGATCGAGGCTCCTGATTCCCTTCCGAATTCAGATATAGCATGAGAAGCGAGGAGACGATGGGTCATATCCCACGCAGTGCCAGCAGCTCAATAAATTATGGGGGTCGCTAAAGAGCGTTGTGAGCTCGCGAGTCATTCAGAAGGGCAGTTATACGAACTATTTTCTCTTGATCTGCAAAAGACGTGGATAGTTGGTGCCCCAGAACGAAACTTCATGATTTGGCTCATTGACATCTGCCTCGTTCTGCGTTCATAGGATCGAGCTCAGCGACCTATGCTCGCAAAAAAAAAAAGTGACTTTATAAGCCTTACCTGGTAGGCCGCATCCGGTGTCATTGCACGCAAGAAATCTATCGCCTGGCCGATTCCAGCGTACGCCGCCTTCTCGTCGGCCACAGGAGCAGAAGCATCCCATCCGCCTTCAGCGACAGCGTGCCAGATGGCAGTACGCCATGCCTCCGTGACACTGGTCGCACCCGTGTCGGGTACGTTGTACGGTGAAGTCGCGATGAGCGTCAGGTCGAATGTTACGTGCGCGAGGGTCTGCATAAGCGCGTCAACCAAGGCACTGCGGGACGCTGTGTTGTTAAAGTTCGCTGCGGGAACAAGACGTGTGCCAACAACGGCGTTCTCGCCAACGGGCTGTCAAATGAGAGTAAGAACCAGAAAAGGTTAATTCGATAAACGACGTACGGCGCCAGAGTTCGCAATGAAATTCTGGAAAAACGCTCCGTAGCTGGGGAGCTCCATACTAAGGATTTGCACGCCGGGGTCCGAGGGTGCAAGCGAGGTCACATAATCGAAAAGCGGCTTCATGC
The DNA here is from genome assembly GCA_037176885.1 of Favolaschia claudopus. NCBI lineage: Eukaryota > Fungi > Basidiomycota > Agaricomycetes > Agaricales > Mycenaceae > Favolaschia > Favolaschia claudopus. The sequence continues at coordinate 921,835 of JAWWNJ010000011.1, read as the reverse complement.
TTGCTGCTGACTCGGTGCTGTTGAGCTTAGGGGTGACGTAGAGTGCCTGGTTCGGCTCTATGTAGCCGCCAAATCCTTTGACCGTTGAGAAAGGTTTGTTGGCTGTATACAGATAGTTCACCTTGCTCAGCCCACCTGACTGAGTTATCCACGATAACCTCGTACAAGCCACGCGTCGCGTTGGTGTTATTCCGTGAAAAAGCAGCAAAGGCGACCTGCAGAGTGATCCTAGGCGAAGCAAGTGTGGTGCTTTCTAGAACGACGCCAAATGTTCCGCCGCCGCCTGACATTCACAGTAAGATGAAAGGGGTGAGATCAGGATTGAGATGCACCTCCGCGCAGAGCCCAAAACAGATCAGTGTTTTGGCATTCGTTCGCAGTCAGGAAATCGCCGGTGGGCGTGACGATCTTGAATTCAAGGACGCGGTCCACACCGAGCCCAAGTGTATTCGCAAGAGGCCCATGACCACCGCCCTGGAGCCCATTAGCATGCAGATTGTTCAGGCTTAAATTGTCGCACCATGAGCCAACCACCCGAAGCCCCGACGGAGGTTTCAGCACCTGTTCGACGAGTCAATATCAGAAATGTAAACTAATTAAGTAAAGAGGAACCGTACCAGTGACCACGGTGATGTTGTTCGCTTCGGCGAACGCGACTATATTCGTGATGATCGCGCCGGCCTAAAAAAGCGATTAGTTTGCGGAAGAAAATAAAGTAAATAGACAAACACCGATAGTGACACCCGGTTTCGCGTGCGAGGCAGGGCATCCTACCGGCACGAATGACGTGTTGTATGAAAGCTGCTGCAGGTTGTGGGTCCAGAGGGCCAGCGAACCTGGGGCGCTACTACGCCCTTTATAGTCGTGCTACCACTCAGTCAGTCCGAGCACCATGACGGAAATAGTATGAAATCATACACCAGTGTTTTTCACCACGAGCGGTACACCTGTTTTCTTGGAAAACGCAAATGCTTTTTGTACATCCGATGCACCTCGGACATCGATCTACTCGCAAGACGGTTAGAAATGGAGTAACATTCAGCACCGGGAAATTGACAAAGTACGGTGGTATGCTTCCTTGCTGGCAAATATTAGGTGGATCGGATGGTACAGGATTGCTGGAGTTGAGGCCAGAGATAACACAAGTCTGTTCGGTCGCCTGGCAAGACCCCCATTGTACGTTTAGATATGCGCCAAAGTGTTCCACCAGGAACACTGTCATTCTGGTTAGTTGGCAATAGCTTCAGACGCAGAATACACGCACGACTGTCGCCCCAGCCTTGTCGAACCGCGCTACACTCTGTGGCGTTGGTGGTTCCTCCAACGCCTGGCGCGGCAAGTCTGAAGCATCTATATAATAAAGCCGTCAGCGGTGATGGACTCGGCGATCTCGGAGACTGATTCGGCGTACGGTCGAGCGACGGGGACACCAACGTGAAGTTTCCCTCCTGCGATTCGGCGAAGTGTTCAGTGAGTTTGTCGCCAAGCCAAAAATGGGGTTGCTCGCATTACATACCTACGGAAGAATTGAGGGCGCGCCATTGCTCCAGAGTAACATCGCGTATTGTAGGCTCGTGTGGATGACCATGGGTAGCAGAAGCCCAGAATAGGATGAAGGGCAGAAAGAACATGAAGCTCGATGAACGAGAAGGTCTTCAAGAGATACAAATGAACCGAGAGGTGTTATATCCGGAATTAAATAGCATAGACATGAGAACAAGGATCAGCGCCGATTGGCCTTGAATTCGAATACCGCAAGAGGTAACGCGCCGCCACGCTGGACAGCCTGGCGACAGTCGGATCCGAGGATTGAGAGCTTGAGAGAGGAGCTGCCAGAGGCGAAACTGATTGCAAGGGCTCTTCAATGGCCCGATTTTACGATTCAAGGCACCGGGACGTCGGCGCAAATGCGATTTCGACAGTCGGGGTTCAGTGATTCACGCTTTCACATACAGAAGCGTCTGAATCGGCCATGTCGGCGACCACCGCGTCAGGCGCAGCAAGTGGGTTTTTGGGTAGTAATCGCCCATCCATACGATTGAGATGGGTTACAAAGTAGGACCGCGAGTGCAACCCAGCCTGAGTATGAGTAGTACATACTCGTTGCGGTCAAGTGCGTTTGAGTCCGAAGTTGAGCTTGTGATGCCAACGCAGCCGTGTGCCGCGGCGAGAGTCTTCCGACACACGGCACCGCGAATGCGTCTTGCAAAATACAACAGTGCGGCGTCCTCGAAGGCTCGAATGAGAGTTGTGTTCCTCTTCAACTTAGGGTATCGGAGAACTCCGAATCCAAGGGAGGACCCCATCAGTGGCGGTGTCCTCACTATATAAGAATCTGCAACTCCGTCTTTGTTTGTTAGCTTCTTTGAACCGAACGCTCACCTCGGACCCTACACGTCCGTTTCCCCGCCTAGCGCGGCGGGAGATATGCCCTAAAGGCACCTTGCAAACTGCAAGCCCTCGCAAAACCGCGAGTAAGACCACAACCGGTCAAGCAGCAAAACCAGCTGCGTCGCCAGATGACTCATGAGCGACCACTCGAAAGCATAATCGAGTACCTCGCAGCGCGCGAGAAGGGGCACAACCGCCCAGCAGCACAGAAAGCTGCGTCGACGACCAGCGCGTGTCGCGACACCTCTACAGGAGGATGAATGATCTTACGCAAAGATCAGGCAGCGCACAAGTCGCTAGCCACTCGTACAACGCGTGCGAGCCCTGGACGACGAGAGCGATACCCCAGCTGAACCCGGCTCTCATTCCTAGCTTCGGCTGTGGATAGGAGTACGATCGGCGCCTTTGGTATCGTGTCAACTCTCTGGGGACCCAACGAAGTTTGGAAGACCAAAGATTGGTATATGGCAACTCTCACCAACTTGCCAATTTTCCCGGCAGGTGGTTCCTGTTTCAGAGCCTCACTAGCTTTGAGGCATTTTTTCTGTTAAGCGGGTAGTTCCCGTTCAGGTGGCTGTCTTTTCAGATGGTCATTTTTCTTGAGGTGCCCACTTCATTGTGAGCTTGTCTTTCATTGACGCCTCGTAATTTTTGGGCCTCTTTGTCTTCTTTGTGAAGACTTGCGCTGACTTTTCGTGACTCCGGTTCATCGTGCGTCGTTTTCCCTTCTTTCTTCTTCCTTCTACTAACTCCCTTTCAATTCAGCTTCGCAGATAGGTAACTAGGTACGTTGTGAGATGTGTAGATACTGTAGTGCTGTACTGTGTCCTATGGCGAATAATTGACGCGCGATTTAAATTGAGGCTGTCTTGAGTTTTGTAGACACACGGTGCTGTGAACGAGTCTTGCAAAATACTTAGCAGGATTCGCATTCAGTGGTTGGTGTTATACGATCGTATCCCATACACCGGACTAGAAAGTCACCGCACCAATCCAACCGGCACCTTGCGCATCTTCTCAGACTTTTGCGTGCTCGGCACCAAATACCCACTCAAGGCCGCCACGAGCGCCACACGCGGCTCCGCCTCATCCTGCGGCGCCGGCAACACCTGCACAATCCCCTGCGTCTCAACACTATGTATCTCGATCGTTCTGTTCGGCAACAGCGCTGCGACATATGGATAGTCCAGGACGACGGCGCGCGGATGTGCGGGCCATTCGAGCGTTCCGCGAACGGGGTCGCCTGAACCGGTGATGAAGATGCCCATCGTGGTTGCGCCGGTCCAAGAGAGAATGAGAAACTCGGCTTCGGTGGGGGTGGAAGAGGTTATACAGATCCCTGGCGGCCCGGGAAATCGCTCGTCTGGGGGAGCTTGGGAGATGGGCATGAGTTGGGTGAGGGACGCGTTGAGAAGGTCGACGACGTTGTAGAATTCGTTGTCGGCAATGCAGAGGAAATGCCCGCTTCGTCGTGCAACAGTTGCCCCGTTAGGAAGCGGAATTTCCTGGATTTCTCATGTTCTAAGAGGCTGGATGATTGAAACGGAGAGAACATACCTTCTGGAAAAACAACCGCTCTCGCAACGCATACATAGCTATGGCATTCCGCTTTATCACGCACAGATCGACAGGCTCTACCGGAGTGGGCGCAGACAGCGACGGGGCGGGAAGTTTGAGGTGGTTCTGGTCAACAGCGAAAGCTACGACGTGTCGTATGGGTTTTATGACGTGCGGCGGGACAGCATCGAGGGCAGGAAGCGTGTAGAAGTGGATTTGGCGGTCGGAAAGCACGAGAGCACGGCTGATACTCGGTACGAGTACAATTTCGTCCACAGGTTTGTCGCCGGGGACGGATTGGCGAGAGAGTAAAGTGTAAGTCTCAAGCGTGTTTGGGTCATCGGCTTGTAGCGCGAAGCGAATGAGTTGGCCGTCAGCGCAGCCCACATAGATTTCTGAGCCTAATGCTTGAGCACAACGGGGGTTGCATTGTGCTATGAGCGTCTGAAGTTGAAACGGAGGGACGTCGATGGGTTTGGTAGGCGCAGAGGTCATCGCAACTCAAAACAGAGCTTCAATTTGAGTTACATCCAAGTTACATCCACACGATCGCGAAGGAACACAATACACTACTATCTACACCTATCTACACGTCTCCCGAGTCACAACGTACCTGGTTACCTGTCTGCGAAGCTGAAAGGAAATCATTCGAGAAAAAAGAAAGAAAGGAGAACCACGCACAATGAATCAGAGCCACCCAGAGTCAACGCACGTCTTCACGAAGAAGACAAAGGGCCCAAAAATTACGAGGCGTCAATGAAAGACAAGCTCAAAATGAAGTGGGCACCTCAACAGGAATGACCATCTGAAAAAACAGCCACCTGAACGGGAACTACCCGCCTAACAGAAAATTTTGCCGGAGAGCTAGTGAGACTCTGAAACGGGAACCACCCGCCAGAATCGCCGCGACTTGGTGAGAATCGCCACAACTACCAATCTTGGTCTTCCAAACTTCGTTGGGTCCCCAGAGAGTTGACACGATACCAAAAGCGCCGATCGTACTCTCTTGCAAAGCCGAAGCTACGAAAGAGAGCCGGGTTCGGCAGGGGTATCGCTCTCGTCGTCCAGGGCTCGCACCTGCAGTGCGTGGCTAGCGACTTCGCGCTGCCTGATCTTTGCAAGATCATTATCCTCCTGCAGAGGTGTCGCGACACGTCCTGGTCGTCGACGCAGCCTTCAGCTGCTGGGCAGTCCCGCCCCTTCTCGCGTACTGCGAGGTACTCGATTATGCTTCGAGTTGTCGCTCATCGGCGACGCAGCTGTCCTGCTGCTTGACCGGTACTGGTCATACTCGCTGTCCTGCGAGTTCTTGCATCACGCAAGGTGCCTTCAGGGCATATATCCCGCCGCGCTAGGCGGGGAAACGGACTTGTATCGTCCGAGGTGAGCGTTCAGTTAAAAGAAGCAAACAAACAAAGACGGAGTTGCAAATCCTTTTATAGTGAGAGCACCGCCACTGATGCGATCTCTCCTTGAGGCTTGAGCTTGGCACAAACAGTGGAGGGAGACCGAACCAGGAGGAAGACACATCTCATTCGCGGACGCGGCACATTGACAGTTGGCCAGGCAAGGCTTACTGGCATCCACCCTCATGTTATCGTCGGACCGCGCTCCAAATCGCCAAATTAAATAAATCAACGTCAATTTCCGCTTGCGCATCGCGATACACCACCCTCTCTTCCGGACAGACGAAACTGACCATGTCTATCATTGCGCACCCCCCATCTTTCACCACCCATCATCGGCGCAGGAATCCAAGAAAACTGGTAGCCGTGGGCGACTCGGGTGTGGGCAAGGTTGGTATCATGCTGGCAGCAATCATTCGACCTGAATTTGCGACGAACTCTCTGCGTTATAATATAGACTTCAATGCTCATTACTATGGCGACTAACCAGTTCCCTCATTTTTTTCCTGCCGTACGCTGCGTTGCTTGAGAAATCAAACTTCGGACTCTCGCTGACCTGTTTCCCCGTATATTGCAAGTTCTTTGACAATTACATCGTAACCATGAAGGTCCAAGAAGAAACGTACTCCGTTGCTCTGTTTGACATAGCCGGTCTGTACAAAGTTCTCTCTCAATCTACCAATCCACAATCATTTATTCGCTGATTCGATTCAGTAGGCGGAGCCGATTACGACCGTTTACGCCCTCTTTGTTACCCACACACCGACGTCTTCCTCGTCTGTTTCCGCGTCGACGACCATGACTCCTTCCTCCATATGCGAGACAAATGGCTACCCGAAATTCGGCACTACTGCCCGGACGCCCCGTTCATTGTCGTCGGAACGCAAATCGACACGAGAGAGAAGGATCCGGGGGTATCTGCAGGGGAGGTTCCGACGATTTCTCCCGAGGAAGGTAGGAGACTCGCGTTCGAGCTGGGAGCAGCGAATTACGTCGAGTGTTCGGCGTTGACGAAGGAAGGACTGCTCGATGTATTTCAGGAGGTGGGTCGTTCGAGTGAAAACATTTTTTTTGGTGCTGAAGGAATTGGGCAAACAAGGCTATTTTTACATCTCTTAAGTTTCCGGTGGCCAAGAATCCTGAACCGTTGCTACAACGCAGATTACGCTGTATCGTGGTCTGAATCGCTTAACGGGGGACACCGCCACCACTGATATCACAAATCTCTTCAACTCCAGGCTTACAGAAATCACTGTTACTCAAGACTACTCAACGAGGGAGCTCTGTTACCCAGAGCTGTATCATGTTTACCCTCGTCAGTTATCGAAAACTGTCAAATCAAACGTCAACGTCTCTGTGCGATACACACCGCCTCAGTCTCTCAGCATATAAAACAGTCCACATATCTTTGTCTCTACGACCTCTAGCACCCATGCCCTCCAATCCGGATCATCATGTCAAAAAAATCGTCGTTCTGGGCGATTGGGGTGTGGGTAAGGTTGGTCTCGGCAACTGTGCACCGTCAACAGAATCGCTTTGAATTTGCTATGCATATGAGCTTCCCTCATTTGGCCTCAGACTTCCATGCTCATGACCTTTGCTACAAACGCCTGGCCTCAATACCCTCCTGTCGTATGTCGATTTCAAAAGCCGAATCTCAGATATAATTTGTATTTTTAAGGTCTTTGACGGCTATTCCACGACCATGAAGGTACAAGAAGAGACATACACTCTTGATCTAGTTGACACCTGTGGTCAGTTCAATATCCTCTGGGCTCATCCATATGAAGACTTGTCATTCATTTTCGCGTCCTTAGCTGGAGAGGACTACGACCGCCTTCGACCGCTCAATTACCCAAAAACCAACGTTTTCCTCATCTGTTTCCGCGTCAACAGCCCCGACTCGATGCTTCACATCCGAAACAAATGGGTACCTGAAGTGCGACACTTTTGCCCAAATGCCCCATTTCTTATTGTCGGAACACAAACCGATTCGAGGGATCAGGAACTTGAATCAGTCACAGGAAAAGTTTCAACGATCACCTCCGAAGAAGGTAAGAAACTCGCGTATGAGCTAGGAGCGGCGAAATATGTCGAGTGCTCGGCATTCAAGTTGGAGGGCCTGGTCGATGTATTCCACGACGTGAGTATTTCGAGCAACCTTCCTCCTCGATTGCTGAAAGAACGTGCTGGACAAGGCTATTGTTGTATCTCTCGAGTCTCCGATGATCGATCAGCCTGTGCCATTTGTGCAACGCAAATCCCGGTGTATGGTCGTATGAACAAGCAAAAAACATGATTTTATGTATAACGCAAACTTTCTCTCCTCAATTAGCTATCCACTCTAATATCTTGATCTTCGTCTCATCCTTCGCTTCCAAAGTTTTGTCTATCGCCCGCCGCAGAAACCCATTCCACTCTGTATCTGGTGACCCAAAGCCAACAATATATTGCATGCGCGGCCCAAGTTCGATAGAGATCGGGGCAAGGTAAACTGCCAGACCGCATTTAACGTACATTGTAAACCACAGACGGTCTTCTTGTGGGCGGCTGGCAAGCGCGTTACAAGCATCCATGCTGAGCTCATACCGGGGATCCTTTGTCTCGTGAAGACCTGCATATTTGTACACAAACTCGGCAGGTCTGCCTGATGGAGCCGGCTTCAACTCGACCACAAGCATGTGGGTTTTGACGAGGTGGACGTCGGCCGGGGTATAGACCTTCATGGCGTGTACAGCGGCGTAAATCAATAGCTGAGTATGTTTCTGGAGTACGGAAAGCTCTGAGTGACATTTTCACCCAGGATTGAGGGGCTACTCACTGAAAACCATTTTTTGATATCTTTCAACAAGTCGCGCTCCACGGTACCCTTGGCAGGAAGGGATTCGCGATTTTCGGCTTGGAATTTGCAGGTTCGCTTGTGATTCGCCCAGTCTTTTGTCTGGCATTTCTTGCTCTAATTCGAGTTCGAGTGCTGGTAATCACCAGGCGAGGCAGCATTGTCACTCACACAATATGCGGGTTTCTTGCACGCTCCACACCTACTGTACTTCACCTTCTTAGTTTCGGGCTTGTAGCACGTCGCACAAGTACTGTAACCGAGCATCTCGGCGCTGAGTGTATCTTGTTCTGACATAGAGAGTACGAATGTGAAGAGGATATCGATGAAACGAGGTTGTATTATGGCGGAGCAATGCGGTCATTGATTGAGCTTAATTTTCACCGGACGATGAGATCCAGTCGATAAAATTGAGCTATTGTTGGGATGCAAGACGTGGTGGCAGTGTAATCAAGGTTGAAGTTGAGTTGAACTCCAATTTTGGCCTGGTAATCAGCAAGGAGGACGGTACACGGATTCCCCTATTATTCCGCGGCAACATTTACTACAACTTGGTTCTAGTGCCCGCGTTTTTCCAGACAGGACCCCGTCTCTGTGAAAATTAGGGAGTCAGCGAGTCGACTAAATCTGTGAACACCACACACGAACCTCATTGAATGCTTTCAGCCCCTCCTGTGAGCAGAATAAATAATGGATTCAGATATCAACATCGGACCCAACCTTGATATTGTCACCGAACATATAACCGGCAGTCTCTGGAGCATGTGAATGTATTGCAACCGTTTCTTCATTGTTGTGCTTGTAGGTTAAAAGAAGACCGACTTTCGTGCTTTGCACGGAGTCGGGAGAGTTGCTTATAATTTGACTCGCCAGATCGAGTGCGGCGGATAAAACGTCGGATGGCGGTACTACAACATTCACGCTGAGGAATGACAGGTCAGTACTAAAACGGGAAGCGCTGGCAATGCCCACAATCCGAATCGGTTTCGTGCATCTTGTGCGGTGACTGGATTGCCCAGCAGAAGCAACTCCGAAGCGAGCTAGGGTTTAGGAATCAAAAACAAAACAGTGTTTCGATATGGTGGTCAAAACCTGATGGCCAGCTATACGAGCTAGGCGGGGAATGCCTAAAGAGATAATCAGAGATTTGAAACAACACAAAAATTGAACTCATCAGACCTCCTTGTATGGCGACCACTCCGCGTTTGACCTCGGGAAGGCCAAATTTTGCATCTTGTGCATTATGAGCGCTATAATACCAGCGTACTCACAAATATACAACCTTTGCTCGCAACGACCAAATCGCAGTTCAAAACTAATTCAGTGCCGCCACCAAATGAGTGACCATTGACGGCAGCGATGAACGGTTTCTTAGACTCCCGACGAGATATAGACGCGAATCCGTTGGTGTTGATAACAATTGATTCAGGTGACATAGGTTTGCCGCTCTGTTCGTTTGTATTCCAACTGCATGTAAAGTCAAAGAAAAGGCTTTGATATGAAAGATATGACCGACTGACGCTTTGAGATCAGCACCGGCGCAAAACGCGCGTCCTGATCCAGTAAAGATAACTACCCTGGGGATATATATATAGACGAATGAAGATAGGATGTATAGGACAGCAGGAGGCACACCATAAGCTGGCCTCGTTTTCGAACCAGTCCAACATCCTCTTTAGATCATCCACCATTTGAGGCGTCATTGCGTTGAGAGATTTAGGCCGGTTAAATTTCAGAAGGAGAACATGGTCTTTGGGAAATTGAACGATGATTTCGTCGGATACAGCAGGGACGTTCGCGATGTGAACCATGGTTGTTGAACTTGAATATTGACTTGGGGTTGAATTCTACCACCAAGCTCAGAAGCAGTTAAGTGTCAGAGAATAGGATGCGAGTCAGATCTCGGAGCTCTCTGCGACCTTGAGGTCGAATTGGGCGCTCGTTATGGTGGTTGCGGAGAAGCGGGGACAGATTCCGGTTACCGGCAATCAGACAACCGGCTCAATATGAACAAACAACACTACGCCAATCGCTGGAAAAGGAAATTTTTAAGTCGCCAACTTCCCCGAGACTGCAGGGTTGCCGGTCGCCCGTTCACTCGAGACAAAATGCCGCCCACGTGTTCAGTGCGGCGAAGCCGAAAGAGGACTTGACGCTGACGGGAAATTATCGCCGGCCCTTGTTCTTGGGTCACTCAGCACTGGCTGGACCTCTCGGCCTACATTGCATATTCTGAACACTCAAGCCGACCATTCAAGCAGGCAATTGTTTTATTCCCCTCGCTTGGAAAGCCGTACGAGAACTTGCAAGGCAAATCGGGAAAGTTCGGCAAACGCCGCGACGCATCAAATTGCACGTGACTGAACGCTGTCCTGAATCTCGACCACGACGGTCTGGTGGATGCTCAACAATGTCGAGCAATGGCGCATCTAGTCCTCTCAAGTCGCCAATCTCTCCCAATGGCCCAGCGTCTCCAGGTTCTTCTCAAACTTTAGCTGAATCAAGGCTGTCTCTGGACAGCGATCGAAGCAGCACACCTTCCCCATTCATTCCCTCTAACGGTGCCAACGGGCACGGTCTTGCGAACGGCAAACGAGTCGAGGATGACGAGCCCACAGACCCCATTGAAAAGCTGCAGCGGGAGTTGGAACGGACGCGGGAAGAGAAGGAGACGCTCGCAACCCAATATCGCAATTTATTGGCCAAATTGACAACAATGCGTACGACACTGGGAAATAAACTGAAGCAAGATGCTGTGTGTGGTTTTCGATTGCGTATGGAGTCTTTTCGCTGATGCAGGCACTAGGAAGAGTTAGACCGGCGGGAAGCACTCGTAACACAACTCCAGGCTCAAAACGAAGACCTGAATGCGACCGTGGATATGTTGAAGGAAGAGCTTATATCTGCCTCAGCGGAAACCGAGCGTGTGTCGAATGAACTCGATAGCATGCGCACCCGTGCCTTTGAAGAGAGCGCACAGGAGAATCTTGTACGCGAACGCGAGCTGCGGGAGACACAGACCGAACTCGAGCGGTGTAGAATGGAAAAGGACGAGTGGGAGCGGATGGCCATGCAAGATAGGGTAGTCGCGGACGAGGCAAAGTCCAACGCGGAGATGTACAGGAGAGATCTGGAGCTGGAACGGGAGGCTAGAGAGAGAGAGGCGGCGGAGCTAGAGTCGGAGCGGGAAAAGTCAGTGAACTTGCAATCCGTATTGCAGGACTTCCAAGCAGGTGCGTATTTTTGAATCTTCAATCCCTGTCCCACCTCAAGCTTCGTACTCAGCAAAGGATCATGAGCTACGCCAAGCTGTCAAAGATTACAACTCCCAATTAACACAAGCTACTCAGTCGCTAGCTGAATATAAACATCGAGCGTTGAACGCCGAGGTATGTTTTACTTCAATTCAGTTTGTCGCGTTCTTAATTAGTCGGCAGCTTCAATTGGAGGAAACTCAAACAAACACCTCGAGAACGCAGGAGTTAGAAAAAGAAGTCAAGGATAAGACTCTACTCATAGAGAAGCTGCGACATGAAGGTACCCCAGAATTTCGCTTCTGGTTTATTGGATAGAATTTGCTCACAGAATTGCAGCTATTATCATTAACGAGCACTTGATGGAAGCTCTTCGACGGCTACGACGAAATTCTTCTGACACCAATGTCGACCGCCGCCTTGTCACGAACGTACTTTTATCGTTCCTTACAACTCCACGCGCCGATCCTAAACGCTTCGAAATGCTCACACTATTAGCATCCGTTCTTTCATGGTCGGATCCAGAGCGAGAAAAAGGAGGACTCCAGCGTTCCCAATCCAGTCTCGCACCACCAACGTCCTTCTGGGGCCGCAGTTCGACCTCCACGCCACCGAAGACTGCCGAGCTTGACAAAACAGACGAGACGGAGTCTTTTTCGCGACTGTGGGTCGAGTTCCTCCTCACCGAAGCGTCGGCAGGCGAGTCTGGAACAGAGCCTGCTCCCAAATCGAATTCCTTGCCCGGTACACCAACAAGTCCCACCATGAAAGGTCCCGGGACGACACGGCGGCTGGCGTCGTTTGGACAACAGCAGGCGTTAGCGGCCAATGCCAGCTCTCCAACTCTTTTGCCTCCACCCGCGTCGTCCAAAGGCAAGGGTAAGGCGGTGGAAAAAGACGTTTCATAGAGGGATGGCAGCTTCGGATTGGTGTTTCTTTGACGGATTTTCTCTCTGCATTATTATCTTATTTTTTCGTCCCACATCCAATTTTTTGTCGTCCTTGGGTCGATGACACCCGCATTCGCAACATCATTTCAAGTATAATATGTATTATGTATGTAGGAGTATTGCTTGCTATCGTATCGATCGTGAACTGAAAGAGCTTAGTGACACTGAGTGAAAGAGTGCTATCAGAATGTTTTCTGTTCTATTCGAGACCCCGCCATCGAAAACACCCACACCGCGGAGGAGACATCTAGACTACCAGGCTCTATCACTTGCGTCCAATCGAGAGCTATTCTGCGAAGCCAGTGTCAACGCCGAGATCAGAAAGTAGGGAATGCACCCACTGTTTTTTCTTGCCTTCTCACTTCGTTATATATGAAAACGAGAATGAGAAAAATTTCGTCTTCCTCTAGCGCCCGTGCGGTCAAGTGCACGAGCGGCGGCTTCGTCTTGCTGAAAATATGCGGTCGAAAGGAGATGGCAAATCGGCCTGCGATACACATATTGTGGTCGAGCGTGGCCTATGAGGATTTGATACGTGCACAAGACCAACACCATGTTGATGCGTACCTTCCACTCCTCTCGCTCGTACACGACCTCATACTCTTTTCGGTCGGGAGCCCAGCGCCAATGTCGCGTTCTTGGATTGACTAAGAATTGGCGCTCATTCTTCGAGGCTCAATTACCTGTTGTAGAACCGCCCCGAACGTCGCTTGAGCTCTGAGCAACTTTTTCGGTGTCCAAAGATTTCGATGCTCTTTTCGTGCCAATGAATAGCTCCTACGACCGCCGCTGCGCCTGAAACAGGGTTTTCGTCGAGCAGAACTGTATCCTTGCGGCCGAAGTACCCGAAAGTTGTCCGTAGGGTATAGAGGAGGGTGTTGTCGTGGACGGTGCGAATTTGGGCGTTGAGAACGTTGGTTTTGTTGTCGAGGGTCGCCTCCATGCAGGATGGAAGGAGGCAAAGCGCAGCGCAGTTTCATTACGTCGAACCAGTCTATCGATCCGATGCATCGGTGCCGGACAAGAAGTATGCTGCTAATTACAGCCCATCTAAACCCATGTACAGTGAATCGACATCAAAGGGGTCAAGTCCCAAAATTTGTGTAACTGTTCTTCAAGCTTTCAAGTAATAACCTGGATTACTGCGCCAAGGCGCCAAGTCGTCAACCGGTATACTTCCGGAGACTCTGGACAAAAACTGCAGAGATCAGTCTCAGGCTGAGAGTAAAAATCGATGAACCACACACGGCAGCCACAAACCACTGTGTGAAAAGTCCCATTTTCACCACTCGTAGATTGAATTTGGTGAAAATTGAAGGGCGTATACACGAAACTTGTCAGGGGGAATCACCTTCGTTGTATCACCTCAAGTATGAGAAGACGTCAAATCCCGACTTGAGGTCTCGCCAGTGCAATACTCGCGCGGCTCGCGGCCGCGTTGCTTGAACTATCCAGACAACAACGGCCCGCAGATAGGTTGCCGCTCAAAACGCCAGTTTGTAAGTCGTTTCAGTAGCGTTGTAATCGCAGTCTGGTATAGTTTCCATTTATTCGAGAGCCTCTCATCCAACAAACTGCAAAGTTGTGGTGTTCTTTAGCGCAATTCGGCGGATCATGCTGAAATCTGTTGGGCTGCGGATGTACTGATTCATCGCCAGTGGACAATGAAACGAACTACAGCTTTATTGGTGCCTTATGGACGAGATGTAAACGAGCAAAGCGTGTCACAAGGATGTCACAATTGGGGAGTCACATTGCTTGTTCCCAACCAAAACGTCCAGACTCTAGTACAAAGACGCCTCAGTCCAGAAATTCCCTTTGCTGCTTGCATTTCGCAGGCTTGAGATTGAATTCAAGATCGAATTCACCCTGAATCCACTTGCCTCACAATCATTCTTCTGGGAGTCTGGATTTCCCTACGATGACAGCGACCGCGCTCGTTGACCAGGCTACTCAGTCTCTCGAAGACCCATACAATCCGACATTCTGCTGCAGATATTACATCTGCCTGCTTTCCCACATTAACACCGGGGATGAGTTCTGGGAGAATCCTATCGCGTCCGACGCGCCATATGCTGGGAATCTCAAGCTATCGCTGGATTCTATGGTCAATTTACCGAAATCAATGAAGCTGCTCGACCGTGTGTCTATATTCATGACCTGCGATCGGTCTCGCGAGGATATGGCATTTTTGGCGCAGCGCATGGAGCACTGCGAATGCGATCGTACTGATTCCCTCGTCGACTCAATGCACGCTTGGCAGTGGAACCCCGCCGCATTTGACCGTTACCCTGAAGGTTTCACTTGCAGAACCACCACACTCGGAGGCCTCATTGCGATAATTGCTGATTTGCTGTGCGCTGCCTTTGAACTGAAGAGATCTGGTGAAGACCACCAAAAGCAGTGGCCTCGAAGTCGGACAGATTGTCTGGGAGACAGTGACGAGTCGGCTGCAGTCATGTTTTGCAGATGGTTAGACGAATACCCCATCTTGCCTATCTTGCGCGCCGTCGGTGCTAGCGCGTGTTTGTTCGCTCGAGGGATCATAGTACCCTTCCTTCTCAGCGCACATCTACCCAAAAACCTTGTTGCCATATTGAAACGCGGCGTCGACTCGATCCCCTCGGATTTTGAGGGCACGATGGATGCTTTCGGCGTACTATACCCCATAACCTGGTAGGTTTCCAGTTGTCACCAACATAACGTTTCCAAAGCATTCTCAGCGTCTTTACAACGATGAGGGATATCTCTAATATCGATGACGGAGTCTCCACAGCGTACTTTTTCCGGTAAGGCATGTCCGTGTTGCTGGATATTCTTAATTCAGCTGTATCCCAGAGAACATTGTTCGCTGTTCTTAGAAACGCTCAACCGTATTGCGGCTATAGACGACCGACTGCCTTGGTCCATGAACGCCACCTGGGACGATGGATTCAGCATGGGAGGTGTAGTCCATGCAAAACTCGTTCTGCCTTTTGACGAGACAAAATACCACTCAAAAATCCTGGACTGGTCGCGCCTCAACAGAATGACCATCCTGGCGGTTCAAACGCCTTACGAGCTTGCTCGAAACGTTATGCTTACCCTGGCCGAATTGCCTGCGCAATGTATGAACGCCCGCTGCCCAAATAAAGGCGGACAAGGACCTTTCATGATGTGTTCCGGGTGCAAACGCGTCGTGTATTGCTCTGCTGAATGTCAAGACAAGGATGTATTCACATCCTCTCATGTTGCCGTGGAATCCTTTCACTGATACATCACTCTTTCAGTGGAATGGTCGACTCCCGCATAAGTCCGTCTGCAAGAAAATCCGGGTTTTGGGTGACGCCACGGGCATACCCATCTATGCTACCCCGAAAATCGAGCCTCCGCAAATCGAAATTTCTGAATTTCAGCGTCGAGTATCAGAACGTACTGGACTCTCGATGGTCTCATTGATGATCTTCAATGAGAACTGTCTACCAGATGATCGCATTCGCCGAGTTGTCAATGATAGTGAGCTGCCGTCTTTGTCCGATTTACGAGCAATAGCTCTGACCAATTGCATTCCGTTCAGAATATAGCGCTCGCTATACTCGTTGCTTGGCTTGATCACAGCCGTCTTTCTTCATCTCCATTTACAATCCTATCCATAGAGCATTGTCCCACTCCAATTGTGGGGCCACGGTGGTGCTGGGATTGGACAGCGATAACGCGCGCCTATGGATTAAAGTTTGAGGAAGTTTGTGCTCCGAGGAATTTCGCAAGACGTTGCGTCCCTAGGTTGCGACCAGCAGTTAGGGACGTGAGGCAATGTATCATAATGACAGTATCTAGACAAGAAGTGCGCGAAAACCCTCCTCGAATTGAGTAGCGAAGGATTCGACTACTTCCTCGTCAATTGCGGCGTCACCCCATGTCAGGGTAATATTCAAGGCGCCGGTTGGGTCCCCAATCGCATTTATTTTCAGAGCCGGTCCGAGGACAAGGTCCGACTGCGCAAAGGCCATACGCTCGATGGTCCAATGTCGTCCAGCACTGATGCCAGCCACGCGGCCGGCATTCGAAATTTCGAAAGTCGCATTGCGCTTGTTTCCAAGCATTCCTTTCATGAAGCCACCAATGTTGTTGGCGACAAGGCTGATCATGCCTATTTCTTCGCGGCACGAAGACTTCTGCCGCTGTAGCTCAGTGGCATAACTCGCGGCTACAGACCACTGGAAAGCGGGGTGTATGGGCGGATAAGATGTATGTGCGGCGACATAGTCACAAAAGGCATCTTCGGATCCACCAGCGACGCCTCGCAGAGATATTGCGACCGTAGCGCAAAGCGTCCTGTAGGCCGGGGAATGAGCTGGCACGAGTCGCGAAAGTACGGCGCATGCGAGAACGTAAACTGCCGAGGTTATCGTGGCCTTGTGCGAGCGGCAGATTTTGGCGAAGACGGCCATGTTCTCGGGTGAGAAGGTCATCAGTTTGACACGAGCGGTGAAACCTGCCGTTTTTGAGACTGGGTTCGCACTCCAGACATAGTAGCTGCGTTTCCACGAGGCAGGTAGGAATAGGGAGAGCACGGCCGAAATGATTTTGAAGATGGAAGGGCGGAGGTTGGTGACGGCCTCTATTGGAGGTAAAAGGGAGATCGACTTGGGCACTGTGACCTCGGCAAAACTAGCTGTATTGCCTTCTTCGAGGGCCAACAGTAGGAACCGATGGAAAGCTACACCACTCAGCCCATCGCCAATGCCATGGTGGTATGCCAAGATGACTGTGTTGTCATTGAGCACCTCCACCCGCCAAAGCGGCAGTTGAGTCGAGGTGTCAAACCGTGTGGAAAGTTGGCGCTGTATGGCTGCTTCTAAATCATTGCTTTCCGAGAAGTGTACAACGGAAGACAGGTCGATTGTTTCGAGCTTTACGAACGACGGCTTCGAATCTTCATTCCGAACCATAACACACAAGATTGGGTGCATGTGAATTAATTTTTGGAGGGCCGAGAACAATTGTTCCTTGTTCAAGGACGAGCCATTGGTGCAAACGTATCTTGCAGAAATGATGACGCATGAGTCCATGCCAAGAAGATGTCTGGTTATGTGCCATGACTCCAGGAGCCCTGATGCAGCTTTCGGTGAGTTTTGAATCCAGCACGAAGGAAGAAAACCCGACGCACCAGCAGCCCTCAGCGACTTGGGATTTGAAGCCGCCATTCAGGAGATGATATGATACTGGGTGTTGGAATTCACCCCGAAAGCTCAAAGGTGGCTGGGAGGAACTGCTGAGCAAAGAAAACCCCTCGAGAGACCTACTTATACGAACGGGGTGCGGGAAGAGTCCGAGGTTCACCGACTAAAATTGACGCGATCAGCGGTAGTGCGGATGAAGGACAGAGCACTCAATATAGTCCAACATTGGGGCAAGCAATGTAACGTCCCTACAGACCCAACGCTGAGGCTGATCGATCCGTCGTGGAAGAGAAAGAAAACAAAGCTCCAAATCCGGGCCGCGGCCGGGAAACGTCAAAACGCGAACTGTCACACACTCACGTGCATCACATTCCTTCCTCATTTATCGCCACCACTACGCGTTCATGGGCGATTCTCTGACCTCCATTCGAGTCAACTCTGCTCTCCTCCCACGATTCGTCGGAAAGACTATTAGGATCGCCTGTATGCCTATCAGGGTGCTACAAATGCTGCTTGGACACATTTCGCTCATATCACTAACTTGAGACGCGTCTATATCGTCGGCAGTCCAATGGCTCTTCGGCCACGACAATGACCTCCGATGGTGGACATATAACAGTCACCTTGCTTCCTGTTCGTTTTTTTATCCGCCAGACCCTGCTTGAATCTTGCTTGCGATGGCTGATCCATCGTGGCACCTCAGGACACTCACATGGCGCCGAACACTTACTATGAAGTTATCGGGAGCGTCTTTAATCCTACTACAATTAAGCTGCTGCATTGCATTACTATGAGCCCGAACCTCGGTATGGTTTTGCCGATAATCTTACGATTGTGCTCATTGGACCTGGCAAGATATGAAGATGGTTGACGATACAATAAAATTGATGCATGATCCTCGCTTTGCCCCGAAAGTATTTTTTTCGTTAGAATGACGGTTCTCTTTAGCTTGATTCCGTTCTACCTTTGAACAATCAGAGTTTTTCTTTCCGTATGTATCAATAACCGTTGTAGCTGAACAAGATGTGCCATCCGAATGTATGCCCTATCCCGCTCTGTTCTGGTCTACCCTGAGTGATGCACTGTCAAAAATAGACTGGTGAGGATCCTTCTTTGTGGCTGAGTTCGCTCCATCTTCGGCTCACAGAAAATTATCTGGGTTGGGCGCAAGGACTCTCTGCGCCGTGAGGAGATCGAAAGATGTTTCCAACCTTGGAGGCAAGCACAGCGCATTAACAACAAACTTTCAATGTAAAGAGATACAACGTGGTACTATGTGATGTACAATGGTTCTCTGTTTTGAACTAGCAATTGGCCGGCCAGCAGTGTCGAACAGCGTTCAGCTAATCTAGACCTGAGCTAAAGAGCTTCTTCCTCCATTCATGCATTCTCCAAGTTTATAGAAAAGCGCGGGTCAATCGGGGCGTCTCAAAGCAATCATGCAGAGAAATGTGAGGCACCTCCTCCCATTCTGTGAAAAAAAACCAGTATATGAAGCTATCGGGTTCTTGCCAGAAAGGCGGATTCGTGGGATCGCAGAAGTTTTGATAGGTGCCAAAGCGAGAAGAGATATTGGATGGAGCTAATATAAGTCCCGCGTGGTCTCGGGTTCATTAATCCACGCTCGAAAACCCGTGGCTTGTCCAAGGGTTCTGAGTCGGTGGATGTCTTGCGCGTGCTTGGACAGTTCAGGATCCGCAAGATCTACAACCAGTCGGGAGAGGGGAGCGATAGGAAAAGCCGAGCTAGCTTGCGGCACTCGCCGAGCGGCCACCATCGCCGAGAGCAAGGTATCCGTGGATGATACGGAATTCTCGAGGAATCGGATGATACGCAGGTTGGGGCAGAGGCATGGTGTATCTCCGGGAGTAAGAAGACGCAATATATCATCGGTGATGGTAGCTTCACCGTTGTTGGATATCTCGAGGAGCAGAAGGGAAGATGAAAGCCGCAGAAAGTCGATGAATTCCGAGGTGGGAAGGTAGAGGGAAGTGAAAATTGCAACGTGAAGCCGAATGCCGGATCGACTGATGCAGCGGACCACATCCGTCTGTGGAGCGGCAATTGTCATATTCGCGCAAGACACGTTAAGATTCTGCAAGGACGGCACTGTTAGGAGCCTGAAGAGGGGTCCGACATCGGCGTCGCAGTTTATCCACAATATCACAAGGTCGGGCAACACGATGGGCCGCACGACGGGACAGGCGTCGGTAATGAGCGTCGAGAGACTGCGGAGTTTCGGGGCCTGTTCCAGTATGCGAAGAATGGCGGACATTGGCCACCACACTGGGACTAGATCCAAGACAGTCAAGCGCGCCCAGCGAATGCTAACTAATTGGAGGGCACGAGGGTCGCTCTGCCAATAAAGTGTATGCAATTGGGATGACGCTGTGAGAAGTCGCGTCAGGGCCGCAACCTTCGCGGAATTGTGAGTGTGCAGCTCAGGGTCAAGGCCAAATTCTAGGTTGGCGACCTGGAGTTTGGAAGCTCCAGAGTCGGAGCTGACTAGCACTGAAGGGAATGTGAGGTTCGGAAGGGAGAGCGTGATGCTCTCCCAGCGGTGAACATGGGGCAGAAAAAGCTGGAGGACATGGTCAGCTGCCTCTGGGTTGCTAGCACGGTGTCCCAAATCCTTCAGAACGAGGGTGAGTGGCTGGCCTTTAGACCTGTAGATCCAAAGCTGGATTAAATCTCTAGCCGGCTGGGGTTGTTCGGAGGCTTTTCGGCCAATCGACACGGAGAGTCGAGCCCATAGCTCGGACGTGGTCAATGCAATGGTGCGCCATAAAACGCAAACCCTGCAAAGCAGCAGCGGGGCCTCCGTCGAGCGAAAAGGCTGCACATGAGGAAAGCCAGTATCGAGACACCGTTTGAAGATTTCTCGCAAGATGTCTGCCGAAAAGACTGTCAGCGCAAGAAGCGACGTATGAGCAACTATTCACCTTCGGGTTGTGAATTCATTTATATCAAAAGTGCGTTGCCCAAAATTCATCCATTGAAGGCAGCTCTTTTATATGAATTAGCCAGTACCGTAGATCGGTAGCGAGGAATTTAGTTAGGCAAGTGTGGTTGAAATCGGCTGTGAAACCACTCAGCGTCGAGACCCCATATCCCGACAAGACGGCGTTCTTGGATATCTGTCTGGCGCATAAAGCGATAATGTGTAAAATGCTTGCGAAAAATCTCTTGCACGACTGGGTAGATTTTGAGACAATATTGAGCATATAAACTGTTTTTCTATGTAGTTGCGTTTGCGCTTTTCTTTTTCGAGCGAACGGGATATATGCCTCGCGAGTGTTCTATTGCATATGCGAGGCGTCGAGAAGCCGCAGGCTGCTAACAGAGAAGATCGAAGCGATGGGGTTTCTAGAACCGACTTCGAGCTCTGGCCCAGAGATTTGGAGGAAGGAACACCGTTTCGGACGCCAAGCTACGGGGCAAACCAAGAGTGACCTTCCTCGCTATCGCAAACGTTCAACATTCGTACCTTCCGGGCAGCCTTCGACCCTGAGTGTGAGATGTTTACAAGGTCGGAGTTGAATGCAAACTCTGTCCCTGCTGTGGGTGTGTGCGGGTGCCGGTTTTTCTCAAGCACGGCCAAGGATTTCGCGAGCCGACCGAAGTAACATAGACATAATGAGACTCAGGTGAGACTCAGAACGGGAGGCGCAAAGCGAGGCAGGTCTACCGCGAGAAAAATTGCGGTTTTGCAGTACCAGTGTCAGACAGCTTGATCCAAGCAGTGGTCATTGAAAGAAATAGGCTTGCTGAACGATGTCGACGTCCTCAAACGACACAGAAAGACGCAATATTCGTAGATGAGAGATGTAAATTCATGGTAAAGATTCCAAGAGCCGACGAAAAGTCGAGAAGGTCCCGCCACCTGACTGGCAAAACATCAGAAAACACTCCAGTTTGATCCACAACGCTCATACTTACATGTCTACTCTTCGTCGCCGACATGGACATCATCCAGGAAGTGCTCGACAACGACGAAAACGTCGCCAAAATAAACTCGAGTGACGACGAGTTCATCGCATCAGGCAACCAAGGCTTCTCGACGATGAAGTCATCGCTAATGAGGTCACCGAACTTGACTCCGAGACTAAACCTTGTACGGTACCATCTTGACTGCGAAAAATTTCATGTATACGACGCGCCCTCCAGCCTATACCACCCGTCGTTTACCCTCCTTCCGTCGCGCTCCTTCATACTCGGCCGAACCTCGACAAGATGAGCAGCGTCTTGCACTCGGCGCGTCACCTCGAGCACACAACTTCCGGAAAGCTTCAAAGAATGGGGAAATCGTGTTAAGACTGGCGCAGCAGAACGCAGACGTTGTTCTCCCTGTCTATGGCTTGGGAGATATAGTAAACGGCCGCGTTCACCTTACAAGGACGGACAATGTTTCTGTTGTTGAACTACAGGTGCGGGCATACATATGTCCGTTTTTCGTCGTGCCTAATCCAGACCGGGTTTCATAGATTGAGGGACATCTAAAGCTGAAGGAAGGTGGCGAAACTCACCACAAATTATGTCTGGACAAGGTGATCCTTTGGAGAAAGAACGCTCGAAGTCCTGTTTGCCCCTCGTTCTTGCGTTTCGCCCGGAGACTACCAACTTCTTTTGAATTCGGAGGGAAGAACTATGCATGTATTCTGTGTTGCATCGTCAAGTTTTCAATTCTGACGCCGTTCCAGCCACTACCACCTTCACATTCGGTGAAGCTCAAGGGACTGCCCGGATTTTCCGCCACTATAGAGGTGAACCATACCAGTTTCTGTTCAGACTGTAACTCAATATTCATTTCAGTATTCTGTCAGCGCTATCACTCGCGTCGGCAACACGTACGTGTGTTCCAACATCTCAAGATCTCCATATCAATATTTCATTCTAGAACCGTTTCTACACCATTCGTATACTACCCTCGCAGCCGTTCAGCAGCCCCCGTTCCACCTCCATTACTCTCCATTGAATCTGGCCAATTTATACCACAGCCGGATTGGACTACATACCCATCCGTATTAAAAATGAAAACGAAGAACGGTTTGCGCGACGTAAACATAAAGCTCCATCTACCGAGTATGTTTCAATATATCGAATCACACATGAATCCTCTCTCATGTTGCGATTTTAGGCTCTCGCGTATTTTGCGTCTCGGAAGGCGTCCCATTCCACATCTCATTCGAGTCCGACGAAGGAACCTTAACCGCGTTTACACTGTATGGGCCCAGCACCACAGAGAGCGGCAGCGAATCAAGAAAGTCGTCCGCCCCGGCAACACGGATACGCGTAATGCGACGGACTACCGCAGACGCAAGGTTCGTTTCAACTAATTTTCCGTTTACGCCGTTTGTAATGCGGGTTTTCAGAAACACCGCAGCTGACGGCGTACAAGGCGGCATCTGGCGTGCGGACTACATCGGCGAGGCGAAATTCACGCCTGTGGTACGTCCTTGCTCCTCATCAGCTTAATTATGCTAATGTCGATTGAACTTTGGCTTCCAGTGCACGAGTCCCACATGCAAATCTTTCACCGGGACGATTGAAATCGAGCCCATCACGGCGATGGGCTTCCACGTACCTGGCCTTTCTGTGCAGGTAAAATATTGAGCTTCTTGTCCTCAACAACCACTCAACAGCGATGATGTATGTAGGACTGCATCTTATTAACTGTAGCGCCTGCGGAAGGCACCAGAACGCCGCCTTTCGCTGGTATTCGCGAGGCTGTTCCCGTTCGGCTCACCACGGATCCGTGGGACGCGTCAGATGAACTTGAAGAAGGGATTAATATTGAGGTGGCTATAGCTAGACGGTCGATGTCGGCGTCGCCTTCTCGTGCAGCGTTATAACACGGCAAGGCTCGGATTCTGGACATTGACTTACTCTATATTGCGCTTTGCTATTCGGAACCATATATATACACGATTGATTACAAGCACAGTCCTTAGTTATTTTATTACAACTTACAATGGATACCTGGATACCAAATAGAAAGCGTGTTATGTTCTCTCTGAACATTGGTGATTCTTGGGTCAAGTGTCGGTTTCGAGTAGGATTTCTAAGCGTGCTACAGTACAACGCAGGTTCGCTTCTGACCCTTGCACGTTCTGAAAGCGACTGCTACGGTAGCTGCCTGATCAAATAAGAAATTTAGGAACTTCAACAAAACGCAAAGAGAAAGGACGCACTTCATCAAAAACCATCGCCACCCCTTGCTGCGTCTTCGCAGAACACTCGATGTACTTCGTCATCCCGAGTTTCCGCACCATCTGTCTCCCTTGCTCTGTCTTAATGAACTTAGACTCTGAAGAAGCGGATCCCTGATCGGAGTCAGCTTTTCTAAGATCGATTTGTGTGCCGACGACAATGCAGGGTACGCCGGAGCAGTGGTGGTGTAGTTCTGGAAGCCACCTTTTTTGTATGCTATGAAAGGAGGAGGGTTGTGCTACGCTGAAGCAGACGAGGAATACGTCGGTTTGGGGGTATGTGAGGGGGCGGAGGAGGTCGTCTTCGGGTTGAGCTGTATAGATATATGTGTTTGATTGAGTAGATGCGGTTTGATGTTGGCGGAGAGAAGGGTGCGTACTGGCTGAAGTGTCAAAGTAGTATAACTTGTATTCACGAGGTCCGACCGCGATATTGGTATAACAAGAGTGGAAAAACTTTTGATAGCAGGTGAGGAGGTGAGATGCACCGCTCAGAAGACTTGACGCACACTGGGAATGTAGTCTGCCGGATATTTTTGCGTGGTTTGTGTGATCAATAAGGAGGTCTGGTTCGGAGATCAGACAAATTTACATTGAAAAGTAGACAAGACCGGAGGTCGAGATACTTACTTTCCCTACACCGCGGTCCCCTACCACAACAATTTTAATCATTGAGTCCATCTGATACAGCTAGAACCAAACGAAGAACATTCGCGTCGTATTTAACGGGTAGGCATTGCAGAGCCTCGTGGCAGTGCGAATGCGCGCGCGCGATTGTGATAAAAATCGTTCAAAGTGTCCAAGTTATACTTCGGCGGAGAGTACTAGTGCAAGATGTTGAGCATCTTCTCTGATTTGTCGTCCACTGTGGAGAGGCAAATCGAACAGCACAATCAGGGAAGTCGCTTGCAAACCGAACATTGGAGTCCGGAGAGAAAGAAGGTGAACGGCATGAATTCTATAACACAGAACAATGTGCTCCTGTACGAGGCTGGTCAACTGGAAACTTCAGAGTCGCGAGGGCCGCCTTCGAATAAGCAAGTCAACATAAAACACATTTCCAGTCGATCGCGGCGCGTTACGAACCTCGTCGAAGACATCGCTCAATCCTTCATGAGTCAAAGCCGAACATTCAACGTATTTGGCAGCTCCAACTTCATGCGCGAGCCTCTCGCCCTCCGCGGTGTCCACCACGCGCAGTTTGCGTTCCGCCAATTGGGCAAGAAGGGTTGGGTCTTCCCTCAAATCGATTTGCGTCCCGACTACGAGGAATGGTACATTGGGGCAGTAGTGGCGCACTTCCGGGACCCATCTGTCTCTGATGTTCAGGAACCCAATGTGAGAGGTCACCGCAAAGCAGAGGAGGAATATGTCGGTGAGCGGGTACGAGAGCGGACGGAGTCGGTCGTAATCTTCCCCACCTAGCATTGGGAATTTATTGAATTCTGTATCGAAAGTATGAGGAAAACGTTGAGAGACTGACCAGCTGTATCCCAGATAGAAAGGCGACATGTTTCGCCGGTATTGGTGGTTCCAGTCGTTTCTTGGATATCGCACGCCTGACAGAAGAAGATGCATGAAAATCTGAGTTGCAATAGGCACTTACAATTTCACATACGGTTGGGACATAGTGTTGTGGAAAGACGCCAGTAGTGCGCGACACAATCAGAGAACTCTGCAAGAGGTGAAAATTGCTCAACGACAAGAAATTGGAATGGGTACGAGATACGAGCCTTGCCAACGGCTCCGTCTCCGAGCACAACGAGCTTCTTCATGACCGGTTGTAGGTCGGAAGACATGCGAGGTACAGATTGAAGTGAGTAGTTAGGGGTACAACAGACTGCGAATTATTCAAGGAAGTTGAAGAGTCCTTAGATACGCTGCGTCTCGAAGGGGTTGATTGTATAAAGGTCAATCCAGTGTTATGCACGTCGCTCGGTGTCGAACAGCTTTCAAGCTTCAAATGCAATTCAAATGTCACGGGCAGAGTCGAATTTTGCGTAGGCCAAGCGCATAATTCGTAGAGAGGAAACAGGACCCGCGCGCGCCTAGAGCAAGGATAGTTACTACGAGCCCGTAGGGTCCCAGGGTGAGGAATATCAAGACTGGCAGAAACTGAGGGAGAAAGCCTGGGAACTAAATTAGGCGTGTTTACGGCTTGTCAACTCTTCTTTCCTTTCACCACCATGTCTTCGAGCAAATGCGCCAAATGCTCAAAGTCAGACCAAGACACTTCGTTTCAACGCTGCTCGCGGTGTAAGACAACAATCTACTGCGTACGTTACGGACCAAGGGAGCTCCTGCTGGCCTTGACGCCTTCGACTCGGCCTGTGTAAAGTCTCAGGATTGCCAAAAAGCCGACTGGAAGCGGCACAAAACTCAATGCTCTCCTCCTCTGCCTGAGGGAATTGTTCGAGGCATCATCATGAGATGCGAAGGCGATCCTGGTTTCTTTGATGAAGTGGATCTCGGTCCAGATCACCCTATCCACACTCAAGGCATCGTCTGCCCTGTGTCTGCTCAAGTCGGACTTCCGATCGCCATATACCGCCATCTGAGAGAAAATCCGCTTGACATGCGTCGCGATCCCGACCTCGACAACCAAAGGGCGACGTACTTGATGATCGATCCAGAAAGCGGGTTTGCGCCTCCAGAGTGAGTTTTGGCGGTCGAGGAACTTGTTAATTTCTTTTAATTGTGACTGCGATTTAGATGGCAGATGTGTGTAGGCTCCGTGAGTTCCCTTCGGTTGTCGTGAATCTTCATCTAACCCAAGCTGTGCAGGTAACGGTCATGCGAAAGGATGGGAAGCCGCTCACTCGTCAGTCTATTGAGACCATCTGGATGTATCACGATCGCCTCCTTGACATGTTCGGCGACACTGGAGCTCCCCCTCGTCGTATGATGACGAGCGATGGATTCAAGAGATTTTGTGTCAGTTACAAGGACGAACGGCTCCTGAATAGCCACCCTGATTTTGCAAACATGCCGATTCCTCTGTAACCATCACTGCAGGATGTTCCGAGGCTCGCTCAGCACGCGTACTTGAGGTGTGTGGACATACTCTTAATTTTTAATTCCATACTAAAAAAGAGCAGGAAATGGAAAAAAAAATGCACAAGTACTACCTACCGACTACTGCATATGTAACGCCTAATCTTGAATGTCACGCTTTGACCGCCTAGCTTTTGTTGTTTGCTGTTTTCCCAACTACCATTTTCAGGCTTTTTTAGGGCGACAAGCTGCGACAGTATCGTGCTGTGTCGTGTGGGTCACGTCTCGTGACTTGATGGACGCGATCTGTCACAGTGGTGTCACAAGATTCTTTCGCGCTCTTCCTCAACCACGACAACAACCAGTCTTCTAATGACCGACTCATCTCCTTCCCCCTCAATACTGAGCAGCGCTGGCGTATCTGCCACTCATAGCGAAGACTATGACTGCTGCACAGAATATTCGGACCCCTGGACCCCTTCCCCACAGACAAACCAAACATCCGACGAGGAATTCGACTGGAGCTTCAGTTCGGTGCACGATACGTACGCCTTCGCTGCCGGCGATGACGATTTCGACGACGAATACGATTTCATTTTCGAGGAGAAGACGAATCATGGCATACATGCAGCTGGCGGGGAAATTGGTATGTTGTTTTCGTCTGAATATGATCGTGTCTGACCACGATCATAGCCGTTTTCTTCAATCAACCCGCAAAGCGTTCCTTGCCACCCAGCGACGACGAGGTTTCGAGTCAGGGTGACCCGAAACGTGCTAGGCGATCCCCTTCACCCTCGTCTTTTAATACTCCAGATACTCCGCCTTCCGACGTACGTCCTCTCTTTGATTAATCATCATTAGTCATTCACAACCTTCCTTCGACAGAAAACGCACAACCTTCCTGGGTTTTTCTATGACTTTCTGGCACTCCGTGAACATCCTGAATCGGGATACGTCGACAAGACCCAGTGCATTCTTCGATTTCCCGACACTTTTCGTTGCATTCTGTTGCGACCTCCGCGGTTCGGAAAAACGGCATTTCTCTCGACCTTGAATCAGTACTATGATTTAGCAGAAGTCGGACGTTTCGACCAGGCATTCCAGTCTCTAGTTGCCCATGACTCGTCGCCAAGCGTACCTTGGCGTCGCAACCAACATCTCACTCTCTCCTTTCGTCTCAGTAAAATCAGGGTCTACTCTATGCTCTCGGATCTGAACGAGATTTCGTCAGAAATCAAGTCTTTCGTTGTGTGTACCGTGCGCTATTTTCTCACCAAGTACGCGGAGGAGCTTCAGATCTCCTCCGGAGATGCAAAGGAATTTGTTGAATGCGAGATGTCCGACATGTTCGCGAAGTTATTCGTGCGTACATGTCGTTCTCCGTCTCTTGTTCCACCTATTCATTCACAATAGAACCTCGTCAGAGCCAGCGGGTACACTATGTTTGTCAGCGTCGACGGATACGACGCTCCCGCCCTATGTTCTCTCGCTTATATTGAACACCTCATCACACCCGAAAGCCTCGCATACTTGCAAGGCATCATGCGGGTGGTGGACACCTATCTTTTGGAGCCGCTTTCAAAAGGCCTAGACGTCATCCCAAAACTACTCGTGACGGGAACGCTGTCGCCCCAGAATCTTAGCTTCGAAGGGTTAACGGAGCTGAACCTTGTTGCTGACCCAAATATGCAGCTCTCCTGCGGCTTTACTACGGAAGAGGCAGTCAAGTTTGCCACCTTTTTCTTGGATCAACCTCTCAATATCACTGAGATGCAACGCACCTGTGGATTGTACATCTTTTCTCCTTCCGACCCCCTCGCAGAGCCCGTCCTCCATCCACAAGAGATCATTCATTATATTCAAAAGGTCGCCCGTAGACCCGTATATTCGGAATCGTTCTCCCTGTGGTCCAGCCTCTCGGGGCAGCTGCCGAGAGACTCACATGCCTGTGATGTTGTCACGACGAGTGGCCTCATTGACCTGATTGCGGCTGGTTCGATGGCACTACCCGCACGCGAAACAAATACAATTGTATCGTGGAGTCCTCTTTACGACCTTGGTGCCCTCACATACGACTGTGAAGGGAGACTCCGTATCGCAAACGACACCGTTCTGACATCGGTAAGCTCAATTCCATTCAAGTTTTTGGTTTCTCACTTCACGCCATTATAGATCCTGCAGCACATCGACTCATTCTTTTGCAGCCATTACGATACTCACGGTCTGGCTTTTCATTACACCTACCTCTACCCAATGGGAGCAGAAGAAGACCCTCCGGCTTTTCTAACAGTGCTTTCGGAAGTTCTCCAAGGACAGATGCATCGAGCGTTCCACACCTATCCTCCCGTCGTCGAGCCTAATATGCATGGCATCTTCGAGCTTGTCATGCGCCGCGCATATAGCTGTTCGCGCAAAGACATCGATTCTTCCGTGTTGTCTCCGCCTCAAGACATACCTATCGTCAGCATTAGACATGTATGCGGCCAATTGATGCGGATTTCATTGAAAACCTTATCCCTTCGCGGTCTATGGCACGCTGGAAATCTCACTGTGGACGGGGATGAGGAGCCATCTGTCCATGCGCTTCGCGCACTGCATGAGGAGCTAGTCCAAGAGTCTGAAGAAAGCTTGAAGCAGCGTCCATATTATTCATTCGACGAAGGGACGACGACACTTGTCGGTAGTTTTCTCGACACCGCTGAGCCTGGAGTACCCATTCTCCTGGCTATCGGTGGGGCTCGAGTCTTGATTGGGGGACGTACTGAAGACTACATTATCGCAGAGACGGAGGAAGATTATGATCTATTTAATTTGGATAATAGTAGTTGCTCTATTGTATCACCAGCGGACTATACCACTCCACAATGTACGATCATTGACTGTACTGCTGTACTACTTATAAACCATGCCTACAACCTCACGGCTGCCTATGTTACTGAATCAGATTCCGCAGAGACCAGCCTGTGCTTGGCGTATTCACCGCCTCATACCACACAAGATGCACCACAATTCTTTCGAGCTAAGAACAAAGAATAGGGATCCTTTTCCTTTTCATTCCGCATTAAAGGCACATACAAACATCGATAATAGGTACCTGGCGTAACACTAATAGTATGTAAGTATGTAGAGTGGGTTGGATGATAATGGTACAAATGCATGCGAAACAAACAAATCGAATAAATGAGTGAATACTCAGAGGTGATGCTGATATGTACTAATACAGATTGCAGTTTTGTTGTTCGTCGTGATCGTGGGTCGTGGGTCGTGTCATTTATATTCGAGGATGAAGATGAGATGGAGGAGATGGATGATGAGATGAACGCAGCGAAGGAGGGGGATGGATGGATGGATGAGATGGACGCGAGTTGCAAGACCTATAATATAATTTCCAATTCCGTGTGCATGCGTGGTTCCGGTTTCCAATCCTTGAATGAGATGATGAACGAAATGAGTCGAATGAACGAAGGGCGAGCGAGCTTGTCGTGGTGCGGCAGCATGAAGACTGAACAGAAGAATCGAGTCGAGTCGAATCAATGTACGAGAATGTGATTCGAGATGATGCGGGGGTCTTCAGCACCGTGTCCCATCGACAAAACGTTGTCCCATCGTTCCTCGCTCCAAGACTCGTCCCCCTCGCAGTCATCCGCGTCCTCGTTTTCGTCTCCAATGAAAAAGCGGGAACGCGGGGTCGATGAAACACCCTGCGACTGCATCAATTGTTGTTGTAGTTCTTGCTGAGCCTGCTGCGCCCGCTCGTTATCCATCCTCAGAAGCTCGAACAGAACTTCAAAGCGCTTGTACCAAGCTGTTTCCCATACCGGGGCTGTCTGTAACTTGAGTTTGGTTGGCATCCGCGTGCGAGGCTTGGAGGCGGTGAGATAACGGTCCAACGGGGAGTTATGCGAATCCTTCGGCTTCCCATCGTCACTCGAAAGGTCTACATCCTCCATCACACCCTCGTCGTCCGATCGCTCACTGTCCACGAGCGTCTCGTCCGAGTCGTCGCTAAATCCTGCAGTCGACACCGAAGACGCCATCATACTGTTCTCCCCCTCGCTCCCACTGTCCTCCTCAGACTGACAACCATCGTCGAATGCGAGCCGCAACCCTGCCACCCGCTCCCGCTCCCGATGCCCGGCAAGCACATGCACATCATACATCCACAATGTCTTGCTCATCGTCCACAGCGGCATTCCCACAAAGCAGCGGTCCATATGCGCTGGGCCGGGATCCCGCAACGCACTCAAGTCGCCTCGCCGCGGGTGGACCGTCAGAGGTGGCAGAGGGCGCGTCTGAGGCTCGGGACTCCGTACAGGCGGGGGTGAGGGGGATGAACGCAAAGAACGGCGCCGGTCGGCATCGAGGGGATGGTTGGGGGAAAGCAGGGCACGCTCACGGGTTTGAGCAGCATCATGTGCGAGCCATTGGTCCGAGCGAACGTTCCAGAGGTATTTCATGTGTAATAGCGCGTGTCGGGAGCGGCCGTGGTGTCCGTAGGCGTGTCGGAGGGGTGTAGCGTAGGAGGTACGAGACGCGGCGATGCGAGAGAGGGGGGACGGGAGGCAGGAGAATCTGGTGCGCAGTGAAGGTGCATAGGGTGTGGTAGGCTGGCGAGAGAAGAGTCGTTGTGGAGATGCGGAAGCGGGGGGAGGTGCGTATGATGCAACGGGAGCGGGTGTCACAGCAGGCGGGAGCGGAGGTAGAGGCAGAGGTGGTGCGTACAAAGGTATTTTAACAATAGGATTTTCAGACTCGGACGCCGAGTCGAGCTCAACGTCGGAGTCCCCAGAAGAATAACTGTCTGAGTCCGAGTCGTACTCGTCGCACGATGAACCGTCAATATCCATCAAGCTGAGCGAGGAGGTGGAAGCAGCGGAAGAGCAGGACGGGAGAATAGGGAGGGTGAGCGGGTCCATGTCGTCGTCGTCGTCTGCGGTAGGAGAGATGATTGGTGCTGCAGTGATATCCATGTCGACATCAGACGAAAGCGGGGAGAACCCAATCTTTTGAAAAAGATTTCTGGTCCACTTGAGAGCTGGGCGAGAACGCGTTTGGGCAGCGGGTGGCACATCGTCACTTGCCACACTATTGAAGCCCAAGCGACTCGTTGGACGCGGGGGAAACGAGTCTTCATCACAATTCAGCTCGTGGTTCTCGTCTGCAATGTCAGACTCAAGCTGGGAGTCGGAATAGGTGGAGTGAAGCAGGTCGAGGGTGGCCATGATGATATTCTTCTTCAAGTTGTCGCGTAGTACACGGGTGTCGCAATAGACCACCTGGGCAAGCGAAGATGAGTGAAGAGAGCAAGAGGTGTGAGCGCGTGTACTCACAGAGGAAGCGGGCGAGAAGAGTCTTGAGGGTGCCCGTCGTCGTTGAACGTGGTGGTCAAGAAAAAAACTTGCGACCAAGAAACGCGGTCGCACGTGACTGATCTCGAGAAGCTTAGCGTCGATCATTACGTATGTCTCAGAAGAGAAGAAAAGAAGCCATGGAACAAAAAGGGTATTAAAGTCTATTAAAGTTGAGAAGCCTCACAAGACTCAAATCACAAAACAAAAGAGAGAACCCCGAACCAAAAAAGATTCTAGACATTTTTCCACAGGCGTTTTTCTAACAATCGTAATGGAGGATACACAACCATCGTCACAGCAAATGCCAGTTCGAAACCGATGTCCCCCGTCTTCTCTGCAATCGGACCCCTGTACCACACCTGATCCATTGAAGGGATGGCTATTCCGATTCCACACATCCCCGCAACCAAAGCAGCCACCCCGCTAGGCAATTTACCTGGGGTGTTCCAATTTGCGAGTGCATAACGCTCAACAGCGCCTTTTCTGAAAATGAAGTGCTCCTCGAGGACGATGGCAATGAAAGCGCTAGCCCAATAGCCAATGAGCCCGAGGAAGTTGGACAGTGTCGAGTAGAAACTGTGCGCGCCGACAATGGAAAGGGGAATAACACTGTTTGATTCGGGTTCAGTAATAATTCGAACGAGAGGAAAGAGCACGTACATGGCTGTTGCGAGTATAGAAAACACATATCGAGGCACGACCACAAGCACAGGCATGAGAATCTGCATGTTCAGAGATATGGAATAAAATCTGTAGCGAAAAATTAGCGCGGGCCTGGCAGAAATTGAGAGGCACTAACGTTGCCGCAACATTGCCCATAACCGACAGGGCAAGAAGCACAGTAAGGAATTTCCCAAACCCTTTTGCCGGACTCAACATGGCTTCAAGTATACCGCCCACCCCACCAGTCTCGTTTCCAGCCTCCCATTCAGGTACACTGGCAAGACATGCCCCGACCAGGGCACCGAAGCTCTGCAGCGTCACCGTGGGCAGGACGAGTCCCAGGTACGAATAGCAGAAAATTCGCTTGCTACCCAAACCACCAGTTACCGCACGGCAGTTCACAACGAGTAAAGAATAGCCACCTCGGGACCTCCGGCCGCATATAACAACTGAAATCCGACGCCAAAGGTGACCAAGTCAACACAAACCCTGCAATAACAGCGGCGAACGACAACACGAGCTGCGCATCGGCGGGCTCAGCTGGCGCAGGGATATGTCGAAAATCTTTCGCGCCGAGACCGACCGCGATAAGAAATATAATTAGGACGGGGATCCACGCGACTCGCTCGTACCTAAAGTGTGTTAATTAGGTAGATTCTTATGTTGTGTGGCGTTGAATTAGTTTGTGGAGAGTAGACGAACCAGTGGAGAAGCTTCCACCCCGCAAAGGAGACGAGAAGGGATACGACAGCGATGATGACAATGCCTATGCTGCAACGGCGTGAATTTCGGTTGATTAGACAAGTGAAGGAATGAAATCCTCACCTCCAGCTAAGATTCCCGTCAGCTACAGCAGCGAGCGTTTGGCCGCCCAATATGCCTATGACCGACTATCAGCCAGGTGGGAGAAATAATAGTCTAGAGGCGCGAACAGTCAAGGATACAAAATCCAGTCATGCCAATTAGATTGAGCAAAACAGCGGCAATGACACCGAAATAACTGTAAGATCGTTAACATTATACAGCAATTCAACCAGGGAACTGAGCATACCCAAAGCTATACCGCGCCTGCACCATCTGGCGCAGCCCAAGCTTCGGACCCCATGTTGACCTGCGGGCACCCAGTGTAAGAAATAAGGTGTGAAGCAGAAGGAACACCAGTGAATTACAAGTATGCGGCAGGCACACAACACAAGAGATTGAAGAATAGAATGACCAAACAGCTGTCCCGAAGACTAAGCCCGAACGCAATGGGCCCGAGTGAGCCCGCCGAAAAACTACAAGCAAAAACACAGTTGACTCGAGATAATTGGCTCCCAGCAAGATTTCGTACGGCAGGAGATTGAAACTTGCTGAAAACCAGATGAAAAAT
Source organism: Favolaschia claudopus (assembly GCA_037176885.1). Lineage (NCBI taxonomy): Eukaryota > Fungi > Basidiomycota > Agaricomycetes > Agaricales > Mycenaceae > Favolaschia > Favolaschia claudopus. Next base: position 887,687 of record JAWWNJ010000011.1, on the reverse strand, counting down.
ATCTTGCTGTATTGTTCGTCCGTCCGCTCCTGAATCCAGCGGCGATGTTCAGCACCAGTACTGACCAAAATTGTTGGTGGGCTCTCCGCCACAAAACATACCTCGATCAAAACCGGTCTTATCCCTGTACACATAACGAAAACTTGAGTCCATCCTCGAACAATAAAATTCACAATAACGCACCCCGCGCTTCCACGCCCCATTCAAGCAAACGGCGCTGCCAACCTCTCCTCCTTCCCTGCTCAATGGACTCGGATTGGGCGTATTTTTCCTCGGCTCCGACAGGCTTCTCGTCGGCGGTGGACATGGTGAAAGTTCCAGGAAAGCGCAAATCGAGTCAAGCCGCCATCGATGCATCATGTATGAAAGAATGATTCGGAGGGAGAGTTATCGAGTATGTAAGCGGAACGCCGGAGGGTATCCGCGTATGATAATGTTATCTAATCGATCAGCAAGATCGCTGATCCAAAGAGTTGGCCACGGTTGAGTAGGGCAAAGCGTGTTATCGGGTGGTGGTTCATGTTCAAGTAAGATCGAGAATTCGTAGATGCCTGCGACTCCTTGAAATAGAGGTCTAAAATTTCTGCAGAGGGTGCACCCGCTACCTCGACTACTCAAGAAGGTCCGCCCGCTCTTGCCATTTTCTTGTCAAAGCCCCGCTTGCGATTATGATTACCGCGACTGGCTTTGTTCTTGTCCTTCCAAGCTCGCTCGCGGGCATCATTCCCTCCTTCACCTCCACCACCGCGCCCTCGCCCGCCACCTCGGCCCGCTCCATTGCCTCTACCGCGGCCTCTCCCTCCCCGGGAGCTGCCTCTAGAAGATTCGCCACCTGTTTGCACAATCTCTCTCTGATTACCCGCAAATTCATGCTTCTGTAATATCTTGTCCTTCTTAGGCTGTAATTGACCGTCAGCACTCCTACAAAACCAAGGATTCGGAAACGTGCGCTTACATTTCTCTCCAACATAATTCTCCAGCCTTCAAGCTGCTCGTCTGTCCAGCCTAGACGCAAAAGCTCAATGACAATGCTGTTTTCTGAAGAATTAGACGCACCTGTCTGGGCTCTGAGATCCACTCTTGCTTTCCCCCGTCTTGTCTGAGCGTCGCGGTCAAACAGCTTGGGATCGCGAAGATAAGCTAATTCGCAGACTGTTTCTGGATTGAGAGGTTCTTCGCCCTCCTCGCTGTCATCATCTTCATCACCGCTTTCCTCCCCATCGCCCACCACTCTTACATGACTTTGATCTGCATCGAGATCCAAATCGCCACCATCGTCGACGGGTTCCTTCGCTTTCCCCTTGCCGCTATTCTTTCCCGGCGCGTCCACTTCATCCTCGTCTTCATCGTCAGAGATGGCTTCAGCTCTTCGGAGGATATCTGCCTTCATCTGTTCTATGAATGTTCGGTCGCGGAGAACGGAATCATTTCTACATCTGGTTGAGCGCAAAGTTCAAACGTAACATGCTGACACTCACTCGGCCTTTTTACCAACTTGCACCCGCGAAAGATCCATTGCGTCGTCGTCGTAGATGTTCCGCCTGACATAGCCCGATATCTCGTCGGTGCCCTGCGGCGCAGGTTTAGCCAATGAAAGCTCGGCCGCAGAAGGCGCAGTTCCTTCAAGCAGAGCCTCCACCGCTTTCTCGGGGGTGGTATACAACGGGTGCTTGAGAAGCGCGCGAAGGTACTCGGGTTCGTGCTCTGGAAGAATATCCAAAACTTGTGTCACCTTCAAATCAAGCTCTGGGTCTTCAGCCGGGGCGGCGGTTGGAAGGAGCACCTTGCTTTTGGCTTTTAAATTATTTGCGTTGGGATGAGATCTATGACCGCCAATGCCTGGCGCCATACCGGACGATTGCAAAAGTATTTTCAGGGCTCCGGGCTCCTTCTCCGAGGACGATGCAATGGACTGCAGAGATGACTCTAGTAGATCAACCCTAGCGTCTTTTTCCTCTGCGTGGCGAAGGGAAGAGGCGAGAGTGCGAGACAAATTGTATGTCTGCTGGTAGTCGGCCAATAGCGAGCGGTCTAGAAACGGAATTTGTCCGGCGCCATGCTCAGACGACGACGGTAGACTGAGCAGCGTGAATATGATATCGAAGGCGTGATCAGCCTCAGCAGCTAGGGCAGCGCCGCTGGATGCCACGAGGTCATCTAACAAGGTGCGAAATATACCGTGGAAGGCGTCCACAAGCGAGACTTTGGTCTCGACCCAGATTCGCTGCCACTAGAATATGCCGAGAATCATGAATATAGAACATACGAAAAACAGTCATCTTCCAACCTCATCAGGTTCCCTGGTGTCGGATATCGCTAGGCCACCATAAGAATGGGCAAGAGCAGACAAGCCACTATCATAGGCTTTCGCGAGTGCGATGATGAAGTCCTTTGAGCGCGTGAAAACACGTAGTATGTGTTTGGGGCAGACATTTAAAAACGAGGCGATGCAATGACTGGTCTTCCGAAGGGCATAAAGACCTTGCGACGACGAAAGAAGCTGCGTGAAGGCCGGCAGAAGTTCAGCTTCGACTTCCGGAGCAGTGGATGGCAGCCCAGCAGCCAATATCGCCCTCGCACGAGTGGTGTTCGTACTGGCATAAACGATTGATAGATCGACCAGAGTTTGCAGATCGAGAGCATCTGCGATCTTCTCAGCCAAAACTAAAGCCCTTTTGCGAATGAGTTTGTCATCTTGTGCCACGGTTACTGGCCAGATCAGTGCCTCGAGGGTGAAACGAGCCTGGTCTTTAGCATAGGTCGATATAAAATTTCGAGCGGCTGGAGTATCGCGTTTGGTCGGGGGAAGAGCTGCAGTAGCAAAGAGACCAGCAGCAATAGACTTTTTTGTGTCGGCTAACCGAGAAGGTGAGAGGGACTTGAAGGTCGCAGAGGATGGGTAGGGCGGCAGTCGAGGTAACACTGTAGCCATCGGAGTTTGCCGTCACGGTCGGCACAAGCTGAGGCAAACATTCGGACCGCCTTTCCCGAACGCCGACCATGCCCAAGAAACCAGCAGCGGAGAAGAAGAGCACTGGCAGCGACAAGAAGGGCAAAGGCAAGAATTCAAACACCACGAGCGAAGATGCAGAGGAGAAATCGTCTAAGGGGTTGAAGGCGGCCACTGCAGTCAATGCAAGTAGCCCATGATCCTCAGCGATTGGTGTTCAGAGTCGGACTCCATGACTGCCAGGTCCGCCATATTCTATGCGAGAAGCACTCAAGAGCCACTGAAGCTCTCGCAAAAATCCAAGAAGGAATGGCGTTCAACAAAGTTGCGCAGGAATATTCGGAAGACAAGGCAAAGGGTTAGTCCAGCTCATTCATTGCGTGCGATGGTGATTCTCAGTTTCTGTAGCTGGAGGTAGTCTCGGTTGGATGGTGCGGGGAAGCATGGTACGTGAACATCCAACAGTGCAATCGCATTAGCATTGAACTCGCATCAAGGTTGGCGCTTTCCAAGATGCTGCTTTTGCGCTCACTCCTTCCACCGTCGACAAACCTATCATATCATCTCTGGTCAAAACGAACTTTGGCTACCACATCATTATGGTGGAGGGACGGCGATAGTGTCGTGCAGAATAATCGCAGGTGAAACTAGTGTTATAACTTGTCTGCTTGGAGATCCGAAATTTTCCCGAGTGGAACCAACAACTGTGGATAATATGGTGCATGTCAAGGTACATTTTCGTCTGTGAAGCAGTGGCGTCGCGTTGAGAATACATCAACATGGTCATAAACAATTTAAAACAAAGGCTAGGACCAAACAACCCATATTGGCCCAGAAAGGCAATTTATTTTCGATTGCCGCCATTTCTCAGAGAGATGGGCCAACATAGTACTATCCGATGATCTGTGAACCGTGTACATATCTGAAACATAATACAGCTTGGGACGCTTCTACATTTTCTAGATTTGAGAACATCGAAAATTCCATCCGAAAGCTCAGAAGGTAAATTTCTCCCCAACGATTTGCTCTGTGAGATCCCACAATTTCTTGGCATTTTCCTGGAAAAAATTGGTAAGAGGAAGATAAATGTTGTAGACAGCCATACTGGATCAACGCTGTGAGGGGCTGCTTTGTCGGCTGCTAAAACACCGTCCACTAAGTAGGAACCAGGGTGGTCTAGTCATGGGATGTTCAGTACAAGAGCTCCGAGTAGCAGGTAAGTAAAACGGACCCTCAATGCGGGTGTCGAAGGCCGCAACTACAGTCCTGTATATTATTGGATGTAAGTTTATCGTTTCTAAATCATTTTTTGGGCCCTACGTTGCAGCTCCTTGGGGGATGGTCTTGAACGGAAACTGGCTATTGGTATTTGGAGTGCCGTCAGCGTTGAGAATTCCTGCCGTGAAAGAATCAATCGACAAATTCGTGGAGGCTTAATTCAATTTACCGAAACCGGCCAAATCCTTTTTGTTTGCCTCTTTTTGCATGATGTTCGTGAAGATGGCTGAGTAAATCGTATCGCGTCAATAATGTCTTCACTGGACAAGAACTGAACTTACTTCCGGGATGAAGACTGTACCCCTTGATTTTTCCTCCAGAACGCCTCGAAAGTTCCCCAGCGAACATGACATTCGCAGATTTCACCTGCATATACGTTGCCATGTTCTGGTGCTTTTCCGGCTTCGGATCCACGAGGTTCTCGAAGTCTACGCCGGTTCCAAAAAGATGCGCATCACTTGATACAAAGACCACACGAGGCGTGAAGTCCGCAGACGCGCTGGCGAGCAATTTCGGAGCAAGCAGCTTGGTGAAGAGGAACGGTCCAAATTGCCCGGTCGCCATCTGGATCTCGAAGCCGTCGGGAGTCAATGTGAAGTCTCCTCCACCGTGTGCGGCATTGTGGACTAAAACCTGTGGTGTATATCGCTTAGAAAATCGAACAGAAAGTGGTTGGGAAGACAAAATATTACATGGAGAGGGTCAGGGTAAGCGTTGACCTCTGCTGCAGCCTTGCGAACGGAGGCAAGGGAAGCAAGATCCAAGACGAGTGGGCGAATATTGGCTCCACGACTCGTCTCCTTCTTCAACGCCTCCTCAGAAAGTTTCAGCCTGTCAGTGATTCAGAACGAGCGATTCCGGCACGAAATAAATTCGAAGAAGCCAGAACCACCGACCTCTCAGAGTTGTAGCCTGTGATGATGACGAGGTTTGCGTACTTGGCAATAACGCGCGCCGCCTCGAAACCCAGCCCATTCAGAGACGTTCCAGTTATCAGGACTATCCAATCGATCGATCCGTTAGAAAGTCGCAGAGTAATATGTCGAGCCAGCATGTATACCATTTTTGCCACGGATTTGAGCCGCGAAAGTGTCCGCAACTTCTTCAGCGGTTGTAGAGGCGGAGAACGTAGGTAGAGACATAGAATGCGATGTCGGGGAATGAAACCGTGCGCGAGGTCGGAGCTCGCGCTTTTATACACATAATCCACCGTTGATCGCGTTGTCCAGCACCAAGATTGACAAAGAGGATCTTCAGAAATTTGTATTGTGACCTATTACAAGTGACTAATTATGACGGTGTGCTGCGGCGATACCTTTCCCGGTCTTCCGGTCTGCATTAGGACCTTCAACTTGAGTTCAAAACCGCGCCGCGAGAGATGACTGACTGAAATCGCTAAAAATTCGTCACACCTTTACAGAACGGAAAGCAACCTCGAGGTGCGAGGAAGGAAGGAAGGAATTACGGGCACGAGCCGCCACGCTGATGGTTCAAGTTCCACTCGGAAATCCGTATGACTGTTACAGGACGATACATCTCCCTCTTCGGCGCTGATTGAAGAGGGAAGACTCAGTCATTGCGTTGATCGCCTATATATCCGCAGATAATTCAGTCTAACGACCGAAGCGATGCAAAACACCACTAACTTCGTCGAAAACATTCGCCACACCTTCAAGAGTCTTGGCGGAACACTCAACATACTTCGTCGCACCCAATTCTCGTGCCAACCTCTCGCCTTGCTCTGATGTCACCGGGATTTGGCCTGGACCATGCATCCTCAGCAGGGTTTGTTCCTCATTTCTCAAATCGATTTTTGTCGCAACCATGATGCGTGGCACGCGTGGACAGTAGTGGTGAAGCTCGGGAAACCACTTGTTTCTTATGTTTTTGAGGGATTCAAGCATTCCTACACTGAAGCAAACAAGAAAGGCGTCCGTTTGTGGATATGAAAGCGGGCGAAGACGGTCGTATTCTGCCTGGCCTGTTAGAACTGGTAAGTTTCCAACGATTATCCATATGGCTATGCAAACACGGTGACCTGCAGTGTCGAAGTAACCGAGGCAGTATGTCTGTGTTCCGACCATAATGTTGATGGCGTATCCGTCAAACACCTGCCGAGCAAGATGGTTCAGTGAGCACGATATAAATATAACGCACCCACAGTAGGAGTATAGTCCATCGGGAATTTTCCTGTCGTATGGGAAATCAGCAGGGAAGTCTAGCATATAGTGTCAGATTTCGAAGGGACCGCAAACGAAACACACGATGAACCTTCCCAACACGATTGTCTCCAACGACCACAAGCTTCATGGCATTCATCTGCTTGGAGAGGGTCTTGTCTTGAGCGAGTTCTGGCTTTAAATGGGACGTCTCTGTCAAGATGATCGCTTGACGCAACTGTGAAACGTCAAGCAATCTGTGAAAGACTGAGCCTCAGGGCAGTACTACGTCGACAAGTCGCAGTTTGTTGCAGAAGATGTTCAGGAGATGTCACAATTTGACATGCAGAAAATAGCCTCGGTTGATAGAAATCAAGGAATCCCTTTTTAGTTTGCTGAATTCCAAGAACGAGACCCCAGAGCCAGATGCTGCGTCAAACAACCGGCCGCGCCTAAGTGCAAACTTGTAGTGCTATGGCCTACAGAACGATAGACTGCAGGCGTCGTTCAGAGTATATTCTATGGGCCATTTGCTGGAAGCAGTAGTGACAGCCTTGAACGATGAGAGAATGCTCAAAAGATTTCGCAAAAACGATCTCACTCACCTCATTTAAAACAATCTCCAGCCTCGTCTGCGTCAAAGATGAACACTCCACATACTTAGTGGCCCCCGTCTCGCGTGCAAGCCTCTTCCCCTCCCTCGTCGAAACCATCTTGGTCCATTTTCCTTTAGCCAACTGCTTCACCAGTGCCATCTTGTCGTCCCTCAAATCGATCTGTGTCGCGACAATAACAAAGGGTGTATTGGACAGTGATGGCGGAGCTCCGGAACCCATTTGGTCGTGACGTGTGCAAAGGAGCGGTATTCCGTTATCTTGAAGCAGATGAGAAACACGTCTGTTCCAGGATATGATAGCGGACGAAGGTGCTCAGAGCCCCTGACCTTCCCGGGCCCCACACCTGGATCCCCAACTACGACGAGTTGCTTGTATTTTTGTGAGAGTGACATTGCCAATGGGTAGGGAAGTTCGCAAACCGCTCTATGGCTGATGTCGAGCCTCAGTGAAAGAGAAGAGACACAGACCCCCGGATATCATGAAAGATCATGAAGTAGCCCCGAGTCATTTTTCGCTGCCGCAATGCAGTGTGGTTGAAGACAGCGTCGACATCGACGGGCTCCGATAGAATACCTCTCGAGTATCTTTGGGTCGAACCAGAAAGTAGGATTGCCCCGGTACAGTCTACAGTCGATTTTTGCCATTCATGGTGGTTCATGTTCAAAACACCAACTTGAATGTGACCGTCACCTGTCACAGCTCGCGACTTGCTTACGCCCCTCATGCTTCGGCTTGCTCTCGACCAGAAGGTTACTACAAAGCAATTGCCGTTCAATTTTTATACGCAAGAACGGACCGAACTCGTCGTTGTCTCTTCATTGAAACTCAACGTTATCGCAAGAAGCAACGGCGGATAAGCCTTCTTTGGCTGCACCGGCGCATGGAGAAGCGTGACCGGTGTGGAATGCCTTCGAGCCGGAAGAGACTGTCTCTGTTCTGAAGCCCGGGCAACGCGCACAGCTCCAACGGAAGCATTTTCGTCCCTCAAACTTCGCATCGTTCGGGGGCAATTTCGAATGGGACGTTTCGTGCGTTTCGAGAGTCAAGATGCCTAGGAGATATACCTGGCAAAGGCTGAACTTGTCGCGGTTGACTGTCGAGGGAGCTTTACATTTTCTTCTTGTTTTCTTCTCCCAACTGTCCTTCGACAACGCCAGCGGCACTGGCACAGCGGCGTTTCCTCAATTTCTGGGCGCCGGAAGTGATACTATAAGTGCTAAGTTTCTTATTGGAAATCATTACTCAGGAAGTTAGTTAAAAAACTTGTGATTTATGGGAGTTATAAACATAACTAGACTATATGACTACTTGTTTCAAATCAAAGTCCGAGAAATGCATAATATCATGATAGCTTTCCACTGCAGATAAATGAAGTATGATTTGTAGAGTCTGAGTCGCCAATAAATGAGACAGTAAACTTCAGGTATAGTGCGTCGGGAAACGCACCAAGATACTCAGGGTTTTCGATCAGATTTCTCGAGACAAGAAACTAGACATTTCACAAATCATTTAACGGCGAAAGAAACTTAACTGGAAAGTTGAGGTTTTCTGTGGAATTAAATGTATCCGCAGATGAGCCGCAGATGAGCCGCAGATGAGTCGCAGACCATCCGCCAACGGAGTGTCACAATTACAATTACAATTGATATCGATGTATGGTACTAACAACAGGGAACAGAGTGAGGTCTAGCGATCGACGTGGGGGTGAGCTGCGAGATATTCTCCGCAAAGTTTGTCGTTCTTGGTTCCGACCTTGCGGGAGAGGGTGTTGTATCTTATTTTGTTCTTCCATTCCGCGTAAGTGAAAAGCTTGACAGACATTCTCTCCATTTCCCTCAGTCTCTTCACAAACTACCTCTCGCAGTTGGCGTTCCACCACCCCGTGTTGAGACCGGAAGACCAGAACGCAGTTGGCGTCGGCCACCATGATATATACTTCAGTTGTTGACCGCCTTCCGTTGCCGCGCTCCTTTGTCCTGGGTGAAATAAGGCTTCAGATTGAATATAAAACTTAGATCACGCACCTGTTTCGACAGTATACACCCCGCAAATGATATCGATTTCATTCTCTGTCAGTTGTTCGTGCCACAAAACGATTTCCCCACCCCGGCTTCCCTCCACACGTGTACCAGATCGGAGATTTTCTTCGGACGGGTCGTAGCAAGCCAAGTCTTCGAAGTCGGACAAAACCAAACGTGCAAGCCTACCAACGATGCCGCCATAGAACAAGGCGACTCGACCACGCGGAGAACGAAGAAATGAATTACGGCGCTCGACATACACACCAAAATCCACCAGAGTCGGGATGTAACCAGCATGACGACGGCCCAAAGTGGGCTGGGTCGGCGGTACGAGGGGGGCGTAATCAACGGGTCTCGGCCAGCCGGGATAAAAGGCGACACCTAGTTTCACGAGATTGCGGATGATAGTCTCAACGTCGGAATTGTTCCCCCATCCCGACCTGAGACATTGTAGAACGGCAGCCGCGCTTTCCAGAAAGATTGACGGACTTGAGGAATGAGAACCGGAGGGAAAAAGCTCGTAAAGCACGCGCTCGTGCTGTTTCAGGAGCTTGACACGAACATTCCACTCGTGGTCCAAGTCGGCGTCGGATGACACTATATCCATGAGATTGGCCGGGATGGCTTTCAAGTCGCTCGCATCGAGGATGTGCTGAAGGAGGGCAGGAAGGCTGGAGTCTGGAGGCACACTCCAAGTCTCGTCCCCAATAGCCCATCCACACGCCTTATCTTGCATCCTCCGTGAAGCGGGGGCAGTCGAGTTCTCGATGAAGCCAAAACGAGAGACAAGGATGCTGCGTGTTTCTTGCGGTTGCCATCCTGGCAACCTGGTGGGATCTTCGCAGAGATCCTCACGACTCAAGCCATACGCGTGCTCGAGGACTTGAGCCGCCCTCTCGCCCGTCTCTCCCTCAAGAACATCACGCCCGGGGACATCAGGGAGTGCGGGCAGGACGTCAGTGGATTCCGCTGGTCGATGGAAGAAAAAATCGTCGTCGTCGTCGTCGTCGACGATGTCTGGCTCTGCCACTTCATTCGGGGCCAGTGCGGTGCAGAGGTCCCACTGATTTGAGAAGGAGTCGTAGACACGCTGATGGTCGGTAAATTCATCCCAACGATCAGCCGCGTTGGTGCGATTACAGGCGCGTCGAATGAAAAAACCTCCGTCTTCTTCCTCCCATATGAATACGCGTGCTCCTTTTTTCCCTGGAGCCGCTCCCGCAGATGCATGATGTTCTCGAGCCAGACGCCCTTTCTTCGCGTCGGCAGACTCATGCTTGGCCCGCTTTTCATTATGAAGTCGGCGGCGCTCCATGAAGGCATGTATATCCTCCCCCGGCTTCTGACCGCTATCACGTTCGACGTCGGGAAAGGGAGTGGAAGGTGGGGGTGGAGCAGAGGGCATCTCGGGCTCCTGCCCCTTGGCCTGCAGATGGGCTGGAGCAATGGACGAGGTTGTTGATGGAGGTCGGCCATTTCTATGGCTTTGCCATTTTGACCCTGTGGTTGACCATCGGCTGAAAACCACTTCGCCGTCTAGACTATGCAGATAATCGAGTTCACTTTGGGAGGGGACGAAACCCAGATTGACGAGAGCATCCGGAATGGGCTCCTTGAGAGGGAGATCATTGCCGTAAAAGAAATAGAGCGGAACACGATGTTTGCCCAAAAGAAGAGGCAAGAGCCAGCGAGCATGTCGCGGAAGGTGATGGTCAAGGTGTGTTTTGGCTAGCGTGAGGTCCATCAAGCCTCCCATGCGATCGATTGTCATATTCCCGACCGCAGATTGCTCCAAGTCGACGATCCATTGCCAGGTCAGTTTGGTATGGTCCATCAGACGACCCCTCCAATCCTTGATATCCCGCGCGTCGAGAAGAATGAACATGAGCGTAATTTCCGCCATGAGAGGAAGAAACGCGTCGCGGGAGCGCAGGGCAATCTTGACGGCATTCGAGCGCGAGGTGGCATTCCGCTCCGTATAGCAGTAGTTTATGGGGGATAGGAAGGTGTATACAGCTTCGGCAGGGCGAGACCCATACAAATCCATCATCGTCCGCAAGGTCAGACGAAGAAGACTCTCCAAGTAGAGCCAGCTGTCCACAAGCTTCTGTTCGAGACCCCAGCGAACATCGAACTGCTTGAAACTAGAGCCGGGAACTGTCACTTCGACTATGGGAACTGTCTTCTCATTGACATTGAGACGGGAAAAAAGAGGGCCATAGAATGGACTGAAGCGCGGCAAGAGGACGAGATAAGGGAACTTTGGATCAAGCCAGAGGGGTCTCCTGAAGTCTTCGTTATTGAATCTATACCCGTCGGGGGCAGCCGCCTCAGATGGGAGAGGAATGTCGAGCAAGAAGCGAGGGTCACCGTAGTGCACCCCGAAGATCCCCACTTTAGTTTGAATGAACCCATCAAAATACGGCGTTTTCTAAAGCAAGATTGAGCCGAGAGGAAGTGAAAAGGGGAGGGATACGTACAGGAAAAGTCGGCAATCCGCTGGTTATGGACGATTCCATGGCTGAGTGCGAGAACGAGGGTCGGCAGAATGCCCGTTGAGCGTCGGGAAGGCTAGGCGTATGAGGATATGCGGCCGATGAGACGGACGCGGTGCTTAGCACTGTACGTTCCGCTTGTTTTTGGTTTGCAGAAATATTCGAGGCAAGAGTCTCATTCGGGATCGTTGGAACGCGGTGCTACGCACTGTACGTTCCTCCCGAAAAAGAGGAAAGGAGTGGAGTTGACACGGTTGCTAATATCTCGAACGCGGTGCTACGCACTGTACGTTCGAGAGACAGGGAATGTGGATGGTGAACGGGAAGAGGAACCGAGAAGGGACGAGTGTCACAATTGTCACACGATGTCACGCAGGTGCGCAGAGCTCGCGTTGGCCTGCGTTGGCGCTCTTTTCGCGAATAGTAGGACGAGTGTCCACTAGAACTTAGTAATGAACGTAATTGCTCGAAATTCGAGGCTTCGTGTATTTATTAGACTAAGAGATTTACAAAATTCGCTGGCTATTCGTGTATGTAGCTATGTAACGTGACAAATCCAAAAAAACTACAAGTTCATGCGGTCGGTCGCGGCAACAAAGAGCTCGAAGGACTCCTTGGAGATTTGAAGAGTTTCAACAAAGGCAGGCGTCTGGGCTTTGAGCCATTCATTGTTGTAAAGGCTGCGCGGAAGGCCGCGCGGAGCTGGAGCAACTCCAGGGCCATGTCCGGCGTTTCTTACCCTGGGGGCGGGTTTCGGGCCTGGTTGGTTCGCCTTGCGCAGGAGGGTTTGCGCGTCAACGAAACCTAGGATGTTGGCGATAGAAGGTTCCCGCCAGAGGCACAACTTGATTTTGTAGAGCCGAACCTTGCCGCCGTCCACCGTAACGTCCGCCTCTTCCTCAGACGACATGCCTGCAATTCCAAGGCGCTGGACCACGTCTGCGATCCGCTCCCACGTCTTGATGTCACGAGCAGTCCCCTCCGCTATCTTAACCTCGATTGTGAGAGCGGCTGTCTCACGGCGGTCGTCAAGTTTCTGCTCGTTGGTTCAGACATCGTTCAGACATGATGGAGGACCACTTACGCGGTCTTTGGAGGCAAGGCTTCGCATTTCAAGCTGGTGTTGGTTAAGCTTCTGTAGTGCGCGAGCATGAGCCTCTGCCTTTGTCTCAATCCGCCCAGCGGCGGGCAGGTACTTCGGCTGGAACCTGTTCCATCCCCCGCGCCAATCTTTGAGTTTATCCTTCATTGCGTTCGTCAGAAATTCGCGGTCAGCCCCGACTGAGGCAAAAACCTCCGCATCCTCCTCATCTTCCAAGACCTTGTCGACAATCTTCTCGATCATGAGCTTATTAAAACGGGAGTGGAGGTATCCTGAGCCATAGTCCCATTGGAAAAGATCGGCGGGAGGATCGACACCCGCTTCGGTAGTGGAAACCAAAGCTTCGGGGGCAGGGGTGTGGAGGTAGAATTCGTACACAAATGTCACGTCAAAGTTCATGCAAGTGAAGTGGCGCAGACGCCTCTGTCAGTGCAGTATGGTTAGATATACGACAAACGAAAATAGGTCTGACGACTCACATGAGCAAAATTGATCAGCGCATTCCTCGACTCGTCTTTCTTCAGCTCTGCACTCCCCGATCCTTTCTTCGCTGCGCCGCCCTTCTGAGGCTTTCCGCGCACCACATCGACCAATGTCTTGCCGCCAACGCAGAGTTGCTGAAATTTCGAAAGCATGTCGTCGAGCGTGTCGACGTCGCTGTTTAACAATTCAGCCAATGCTGGAGAAGCACTGATTTTGGGGCGCGAGGTGCTGGGCGCGGGCTCGGGTGCTTCGGCCATCGGGATAGGGTCGAGTGGGATTTCGATTGTGCGTACACCGCTGTTCGCGAGGGGGCTCATGTTGAGCCGTTTTGAGCGGCGAGGGGTCGTCTGTTTCTGGGGCGTCTTTTGAGCTTGAATTCGACTGTTTGCACGAAGCTGGGCGATTTCGTCCGTCTTCAGAGCCTGAATGAACGATGTGAGGATCAACTCGACATGTACATGCGCCCACTAACCAAGGTATCCTGAAGGCGGTTGATCTCTGCGTTTCGCTGCATCAACAGCTGCTGAGTGTCGTTGATTTGTTGAAATAAACCGCCATACTGCTGGAACTTTCGTGGCTTCAATAATGGTTGACGTGAACGTAAAATGCATACTTACCAGCGTATCCAATTTGCCCTGGTCGGATATAAATTGCGCTTCCATCTGGCCCTCGTGGTGCTGCATATCGGCGATGGCCTGGGACTTTTCGATGAGCTCCGCCTGCATGGCGAGCAACCGATTGGTCTGTTCTATGTTTGCTGCCTGTGCGGCCGCGAGAGCAGCACGAGCAGCGTCGGCCTCTGCGGCAAGACTCAGGTTGGCGTGCTGCGCTTCTCGGACTGCCTGGCGCGCCTAAAGAAGGATGTGTGAGGATCGCGGCTGACGCAGAATTCGAGCGGAGCTTACGGAATCGAGCTCTCCGCGCTGAGGGTTGGATATTGCGCGGTATTTGTCCGGAGTGTGTTCATTAGCAGTACGCTGAAGGATGGTCAGGCGATACTCCTGAGATGGTGTAGGGCGCACCTTTCTCTGCGGCCGAGCAGTTTCGTTCGAGGAAGAGGGGTCGACGTCCATTCCGATGGTTTTGCTCGCTTCGCACGTACAACGTTTGAAGCAGCAGAGGGCAGGGGCCAAATGCAGTCGATTGGCTCGCTATTTGACGGATTTGAGTGTTATTGTTTTCAGTTAGCCATTGTTCTTGCGCGTTGTTGTATTTTGCCGGGAGGAGGTGCTGCATATGGAGGTATCTCCGACCTTGTGCGAGAAGGAGATATGTTCGGTAGGCGCACAGCGCAGCCTGCTGGAAGAGAGCATGGGGCCGAGCGATCTGCTGGCGTACAACGCCAAGCAGCAAGGGCACATCTGCCGACGTACAACGTCGAGCAGTGTAAGAGCCAGATCGAAGCGAGCGTGACAAGCATGATCGCGTTACACGGTCACGTGATCATTCAGTGTCGCGCTCGTGCTCACTGTCGACGCTGAAAAATGGATGATTTTGTTGGTGAGGTGCGCGAATGAAACAAAATATCATATTTGAGGTTCTTTATCGTACCGAAACTACTGTGGACTTGAAGCGCAAGAGGACAATTTGGTGTCACCATCCGCGTGACATTGTCACGCCCGCCAACCCGCACATTTGCTCTTAGAGAAAAAAGTATACAGAGAGAATTGTTTTAAATGGTAGTAGTACAATGTGCGTGTGGTTCTACGACAGTATGTACTCCCCGCTTGCCCCGCCCAAACCAATCTCTCTCTCCATTATACAAGATTCACTGAATTTCACTGTCAGCGAGAGCGATTCTTTGAGAGGAAATAGGACATACCTGAGCTTTTGAACGTGTGCGAGGGCTGGAACGCTGAGGAAGGCTTTCCAGAGCTCGAGTCGCGACAGCGGTTGCTACAGCGCTCTGAGCCTTGGCGTGTGCGGCCTTGGTTTTCTTCAGGTGAAACTGCAAGATGTAGGTCGTGGGCCAGCCTCCTTCGTATCTTCTCAGATCTGGGTATTGATCCGCCGCCTACACCGTGTTGAGAGGCAATAAAGACGAAGATAGGGACACTTACCATTTTGTGAACGGTTTCAAGATTGCTCTGATCTTGCTCTGACCAAGACTTAGTGGTGTCAAGCAGCGTATTCGCGAGAAATTCGATGCGTTCCTGACCGCGTTTTCAGTCCCTTAGAAATGAGGGGTCGCAAAAGACATACCTTGATTTGCTTGGCTTCTCTCGCTTCCCAACCAGTCCAGTCCTCGATCGCGCCATGCATGTTGCTGGGCTTAGGTTTGAGGTCTGGCATGATCGGCGGCGGCGGGGGATAGGTGTGGGCGGGAAGGGTAGAGTCTACCGGCGGCAGCGCGGGATCGGCGGACGCAGGAAGAGCGAAAGACACCGTCGGCCTTGGACCGGAGCCGACAAAATCTTCAAGATCTTCATGCATCAACAGACCTTGACGCGGAGGCTTCGGCAAGTCGGTGTGGGCGAGGAGAAGGACTACAGGGGTAGGGGGATCGCCTGGTTCCGCAAAGGAAGGGGTTGGGCGCATTGTGATGAGAGAAGTAGGAGCAGGCATATGCGTAGCGTAGCGAGCTTCACCTTCCACCTCCAGTCGATTTATGGCACTTGCCGACGGCGCTATCCCCGAACATCAGCGCACGCGAGCAGTAGCGGCTAGTGTAGCGCATTGTACTTCGGGGATAACTTGATGCGAAACAATTGACCAGCGATCTTGGAGCGCAAAAAGGCAGTGCTTATCCTTGTAGTTTAGCCGAAACAATACGAAAACACCAAGAGCACGGATGAGCGGTTATCGGGCAGCGAGCTCGGTATTGTTCTCGCTCGGATATCGAGATGTAGGGTACAAGGACGAGCGGTCCTTTATTGTTTTCCCAAAGAATCAGCAGGACTTTGAGAACAGTCTATAAGACAATGGCCGGGTGGAAGATCTGAGCGCGAAACACATTATGTCTGCGGTCCATTCGACTTTGAAAGAGAAAACCTATTCCCTGAAGGCCAAGCTGGAAGGGCACTGCGGCGCGATCCTCCGACTTCAAGCAACGGACGACGGCCGACTTCTGGCGAGTGGAGGTAAGGCTCAAAGCTTTGTGTCCTTTCAGACTTGAAAATCTTCTTTCATAGGTACGGATGGCACCAAAGTCTGGGACGTCGGCTCCTTGCGCGAGCTAGAGGCCCCAGGATGGTCCGAATTGCGCGGGGCGACCACAGCGCTTGTTTGGGTGAAGCGCGACGACGATCTGAGCGAAGCTCTGTTCTACGGCACGGAGCATGGGTTCCTGGTGTGCTGGAAGGAAGCCAAACGCGACGTTCGTCCAGTTTTATTACTTGTTTTTACGACGTGCTCAAGCATCTCAGGGACACACGGTGTTCGAGCAGATCTCCTGTAACGAGCTGTACAAACCCGACGACAAGTCCGCCGAAGTTACTGGGCTCGCGTTCGACGCTCCCACCAATCGTCTGGCTGTTTGCCATCGCGGGGGGGTCGTCCAACTGTACACCGTCAACAAAGCAATGACCATCAATAGCGTGTATTCGTTCGAGGTAAAGAAATTTGTGCCGCGGGCGGTGGCATTTGGCCAGATGGATGGCGACGAACGATTGGTTTTGCTGTTTGGACTGACGGGTGGCCATATGTAAGTGCTCGTTAACAATGTTCGAACTGTTGACATACCATTGCAAAGCCACAAATTCAAGGGCAACAAAGGAACTCTTGTGGGCGACGCCTGGAGTGTCGGGATGAATATGTGAGTTTATGTTCGAGCCGATGCAAGTCACCACTCACGTCTCATTAGCGGCGATGTCGCGATTGACCACAAGAAGGGGGTTCTCTGCATGGATGATCCCTCGTACGGACCCAATCTTGTTCGTCTAGACGACTGCGTGCCCCTCAAAGCCTTCAGAAATCGAGTCACCAAAAGCCGGCGAGTGCGCAACGTGGCGTTTGGGCCCGAGTGCATGACTATCATCACCGGTAGCGACAACGGAGTGGTCAATATCTTCGACAGACGTAGCGGCAAGGTTGTCGAGAAGTTGAGATTGCACTCGCATGAGTGGGTTCAGACGGTTACTGTGAGTTTTCTTCTTCTTCTTTTTGAAATCGAACATTGAGCTGACTGGGTAAAAGGCTGCTGAATGTGGTGGTGTTTCCATGATCTTCGCTGCAAAGTCCCGCGACATGGGAACCTCAAACGAGATTTTTGTTTGGGCGAAAAAGAACAAGAAGACGAGGTTCGGCACAGGAAGCTTCATTTGCGCTGTGCTCCTTTTCATTCAGCTGGTGTTCGTGGTGGGGGTTGTCGTTGTTGCGCACGAGGTGACTCGCGGCCCCAGATTCGCGTTCTTCCG
The DNA here is from genome assembly GCA_037176885.1 of Favolaschia claudopus. Classification (NCBI taxonomy): domain Eukaryota; kingdom Fungi; phylum Basidiomycota; class Agaricomycetes; order Agaricales; family Mycenaceae; genus Favolaschia; species Favolaschia claudopus. Next base: position 870,227 of record JAWWNJ010000011.1, on the reverse strand, counting down.
CTAGTAGCATAGTGCTTTGCGACGGAGACAGTTTGTACAGTATAGTCGACAATGTGAATAAGAGTTATTCTGCGGGCGTACAACGCCCAACAGGGACAAGAGCCGTGAGTTTCTGCAGGCGTACAACGCTGAGCAGTGAGTGGGAGAGAGCCTCTCAGAAAAGTTTCGCTGCCGACGTACAACGTCAAGCAAACGAGACTTAATCTCAATCTGGGACTCGTGAGAGATGAGCGCAACGTGATGTCACATACACGTGTCGCCGCGCTGTCGGTGTCACTAGGTGTCACTCCGTCGCATCTGTGACATCATGTCACATTTCTTCTGAGCTGCGCCAAGTGCTGCCCGACGTTGTACGTCGGCAGCATAGCCCTCTCCCGCTCACTGCCAGGCGTTGTACGCTTGCAGAGACTTACGGCCCGTCTCGCTTTTGGGTGTTGTCAGCTCGACTGAGTCCGCCCATCCCCGAGTCAAGCCCCGACACCTCGGTACATCTTTTGTTATCGGCTGTGGCCCAATTGTTCACGAGCTTTTTGTTCTCTAGGCTTTTTGTTCTGCTGTCCTTAAAAACGCGCCAACTATGCTCGACTCCTCGCTTCAAAATGAGCTCCCGCTCCCGCCAGTCTGCATCGCGTAGCTCTCGGACCTCAACCGCCTTTGTTTGTGAGTACAGTACTGCCTACCCGGCCCGTCCACAGGAGAGATTGGGCTGATGTATTTCTCAGATCCCCCTCAGGTTTACCGCTGCTTAGTGCGCTGCACTAATTGCGGGGTGTCGCTATATGCGCCCCCTCCAAACTCGAACTCCAACCCACGGTGCGCTAATTGCGGGCAGTCGCTTTATGCGCCCCCTCCGAGCCCGACGTACTTCCATGCCGCTCCTGCTCCTGCTCCGGCGCCTCCGCCTGTGTCGCCCCCGTCCCCTGCTCCTCCCGGTGGTCTGCAACCTCCAGTAGCTCAGGCGAATGCTCCGGCGCCCAATGGTCAGTTCGTCTCAACCCTCATCTTGTTCATCACTCACTCTTCGTCTCAGATCGTCTTTTCCCCCCTATTCCATTCCAGTTCATTGTTACCCTACTTCTCCTCCAAATACTGTTTTCCGGAGATTGGCGGCACCTCGTTTTGCCATATGTGATCTGCTTTATTGTGTATTATGATCAACTGTAGATCTTGTGCTCTGCCATCAATACTATGCTCATCATGCCAACTACCTTCCCCATTTATCAGAACAATAGAACTTGTGCTTTAAAACGAGTTTCGCCTGTATCCTGCCGACCAAAATTGTCCACGCTACCCTCAGATTTGAAACTGCTCGACGTCGTACGTCCGCAGAATCAGACTGCTCGACGCAGAGTCAATGCCACAAGCGCCGCGTACATGGCGATGTGTGGACTGCCCCAAGGAAGGCATCACCCACCATATCGCATTCATCAAACGAACGGCACACCAGCTAGAAATCAACGACTTTTTGGAAAGTCAGATTGAGGTGCCTCTCGACGACCTTTCGAACATGTTCACTGGACTTGTCGTCACCGACGACGGACCCGACGTCTATGGACAGCAGCATTCCAAGTTCTTCAGCTCTCGCGACGACTTTCAGGCCTCCTGCGCCGATGTCCCAGACACCTTCCGTCCCATTTCAAACACGGAAGCGATGGCGGCTATACAGTCTGTTGTTGACGCGCCGCCGCCGCTACGTGTGGCGCCTCCCACGAGAAAAGAGCGGCGGGAAGCTACCCTCACCGAGCTTTTGGAGAGCATTCGTACAGCTCACGAGTCTTTGGACCTAGTTTATACGTTGTATGGGGAAAACGAGGATCACGAGTCTACTCGTCTTGCACTTGATGCCGCCGCTGAGATCGTCATTGACGCTGGCAAGCTCTTGGCGAGTCTTAAAGCTTCAAAAAAGGACGCAGAGCTGGGTAACATGTGGGACGAAGCCTACGCCGAAGCTCAAGCACTCGATTCACTTGTCGACTGCGTTGCAGCCATTCTACCGCCAGCCCCTCCTGATACCAACCCAGTCGAGTATGACACAGGTATGACGCCTCTTTGCAGACCTCCGCCGATATAAGACTAATCTTTTCTCAGAGCACCACTTTGAAAATCCTCTGCTCCGTCTCGATACCGTGGCTCAAATATTTATCTTGTTTGCTATCATCGCCAACGTCATCATTGGGGTGGCTGCCGACCCCTGCAACTTCCTCATTGACACGGTCAACATGATAATCCGACTCACGATGTCCCTATCTTCCTCTCCTGGCGCAGATTATAATGCTAAACAGCGCGACGTCCTGTCTCAGCTCCCAACGACTTTGGAGAGCGCGCTGAAGGCTTTCAAACTGGACCCAAAAACAAGAGTCCTTGCTGTATGTCCGTCTTGCCACGACACACACGAGCCACGGACAAATCGACTCACCGGAGAGCCCGTATATCCCGCTCGTTGTGAAAACCCCGTTTTCCGTGACAAGCATGGTGCTGCTGTTCCTTGCGGCGAACCTTTGCTCGTCGAACGTTACTCCAAGATGCGCCCCATCAAGCCTTTCGTTTTCCCTGACTTCGTCGATCATTTATCTTCCATCCTCTCTGATCCTGAAGTCGTGAAGATGTGCAATGATGCGTGCGACAGAGCTTGGGCCGCCGTACAGGAAAAACTGTCTCAGGATCCGGATGGACCCGTGTCAGAAGATGAGGTCAACAACGTCTTTGAGGCAGAGTTTCTTCGCACCTTCAACGGACCCGTTCCCGACGAGCTTTTCATCAAGAGGGGAGATCGAATGAGACTTGCTTTCCAAGTCCTTTTAGATTTCTTTAACCCTCACGGCATGAGGAAACGGGGCAATCACGACTCGATCGGAATTCTAGCCGTCGTCAATCTCAATCTCCCAGAGGACATTCGCTACAAACCCGAGTTCATGTGGCTTAGTATCATTCTTGGTCCGCACGAGCCCAATCACGACCAGATAGGCTCCTATGTCCGTCCCCTCATGGACGTCTTCGTTGCAGGATGGCAGCCTGGGCTTCGTTTGTCTCGCACAGGACTGTCTGAGTCCCCGTCCTCGGTCGACATTGCTATCGCAATCAATGTTAACGACCTTCCAGCCACTCGGAAAATTCTTGGTCTTGCCGGCGTCGGATCCCACCATATTTGTACAGTCTGCAACTGCACGGGAGTGGAGCATACGCATCGCACCGACCTTGACAACCCTGCTTGGACGCGGAGGGATCCCCAGCAGCTGCGTCGGTGGGCATACGCTTGGAAGGACGCATCTTCGCAGGCAGAGCGCGATAAGATCTTCAAAGAACATGGCGTGCGATGGTCTGAGTTTTGGCGTCTACCGTATTGGGATCCAACGCGGATGGGGGTGGTCGATCTGATGCATTGTGTTTTGGAGGGGTTGGTACATTACCACTGCCGTCGAGTCCTTAGAATAGACGCCGAGGTCGCCAAAAAGAAGGAGGTTGCCGGGATCGCCTTTGACCACGACTGGTCGGAGTATGATCCCAATGAGTGTCCTTCCCAGTATCTGCTGAAGAACCCTGAGAAGGAAATTGGGCAGATCCGCTCAATCCACGCCAAGCTCGTCCAAGCACTTGTTGACGAGGTGGATGAGAATATGGATGAGGATATGGACTCCGACGTTGACATGCCCGATGCCCCCCAGGACGTCGCTATGCCCGATGTCCCCACGAACGACGTCCCCGCGATCAGCGAGGAAACCATGTACGATGCTCTTCACAACAACAATCGTCCGGCTCTTCGTTTTGTAGCATACTCTCTCGGGCTCGATCTCGAAGGCGCGAAGACCAAGGCTCACTATTGCGAGAAACTGATGGCCTGGGTGAGTGGTTTTGTTCACATTTTATTACGCCAAGATTTATCAATGCCACAGCGTCGAACTAAGCCTCGTAAAGGCGACGGCAACTTTGTTCCAAAGGCAATCACTCTCCAGCAGATCAAATTCATCCAACGCGTGATAAAGAAAACACATCGACCGTCCTGGATCAATTCCGTGCCACCCAACTACGGGGAGAGCAACGCCGGTAGTATCAAAGCAGACGAGTGGCGCACTCTCGCCTTCCTGTATCTCCCCCTCGCGCTCATCCTGATGTGGGGGGATCGACCAGTGGACGCCGAGACGCCACGCCTCCTTGCAATGCTCGATCACAGCATGGCCCTATTCCAAGCTGTCATCGTCGTCTGCCGCTACACTATGACCTTCGACCGCGCAACCAGGTACCGTCACTTCCTGAAGGCCTGGGTGGACGGGCTTCCTGTGCACTATCCCCATACACAGAATCATGCCAAACGACCCAATATCCATGTCGCGTTCCACATTTACGATTTCCTCCTGCTTTTCGGCCCTGTTGTCTCGTGGTGGTGCTTCCCTTTCGAGCGAATGATTGGCTATCTGCAGAAACTTAACACGGCCAGTCATATAGGAGGGGAACTCGAAGGCACATTGACGAGGTCTTTTTTCCGTGCTGCAGCTGTGCGGCGACATCTCCGCCGCCCGAACTGCTCGGAGGTACTTAAACAGTTCAAAGCCATATTCGATCGGGCTTTCACGCCCCGAAGCGAGTCCGCAGACTCCCCTCCTCTCGCCGTAGACGGTGAACGTGCCCACTACACGTACAATGGCCACACATTCTCTCGCGCATCCACTCATATCGGCAACAGTCTCATCCTCTATTACCCCTCTTCCTCAGCACCGGACCTAGTCCCCGGCAGCATTCAAAAAATCATTTCTCATGGAGAGTCGACTATGTTCGTTGTTCGCCGCCAGGCGCCTTTGCCTGCCGGGAAGTCGGATCCTTTTTTGCGCTATTTCCCTCACTTCCCCGCCCAGACCTACTCTTCCGAAATGCTGCCCATCCCCGATACAATTGAACCATACATGGTAGCGTCCCAGTGTGCACGCTTCGAGTTCTCAGACGATCGAGCTGTATACGTTAATCTATCGAGACATTAATAAATTTCTTCCTCTCGCCCTTTTTGGAATGAGATCACCGCCACTCGGTCCGGATTCCGATTGACACAATATGTCAATCAATTGTGCTGTGCACGGCTGACTCGTTGAATAACCGGCATTTATTTACACGTTTGTAAACCCAAATCTACCTAGCTAAGCATCTACCAGATCTCTCAGAATCTCCGTAATATTCCTAGCTGCCGGAATTCCGCCAAATTCATCAACTTCGAACTTTTCACGATGGTATACGGAACACGACTCGCAGCAGTACGGCTCTTTCCACAGGTCGGCGATTTTAAAGAATATGTGTACAACACGCTCTAAAGCCATTATTTTTATAGGGAATCAAACGAAGTGTGCAGAGCGCACCGAGTTTACGAGCATGAAGAGTAGGGGTGGTCGAGACTAGCTCGAAGTCGGAGCGATAGCATTGGCGCTCCCATTCGCCGAGCCGACGGTTGGGATCATTTGAAAATCCCGCTTTGGACTCGATGCTGCCGTCCGGGTTATTTGTTTTCATCCAATATACGATCCCTGGCCCATCTGCAGCAGACGGAGGGCGTACGAGGGCAGCGAATAGCTCGTTTTTGGTATGAATACGCGGGTATCTTGTGGACTCCCAAGGCAAGATAGAGTCAATATGCGACAAAGCTACACTGGTAAGACCCCTACCCTTGCCTCAAACTTGAGATACTCACCGGCAGCCAGTTGACGGTCAAAGTCGGACGAATAAACGCTGGACATGTGCAGCCGAATCGACCAGCTCACGAGTCGATGTGAGTAGTGCAAGCGTTTGTGCGGGAAATTATCGGGAGACTGTTCGATGATGAAGACCTCTTTTTCGACCTCCACCACCTACAATTCAGCACCGTTGCCCTCTACGATGACCACTACAATCGAACCGCATCAACGAGGCAACAATCATAACGACGCGTACTAACTGACCAGACTACGGCGCCGGCGAGGCGAACGGCGATTAGCGCGGACAAGCCGTTCGAGACGGGCTGGGATGTGGTTCAGTATGGACGAGGGATGCGCTTGGGTCGAGGTATGTTGTTGAGGTCCGTGTAGCTTCGTTTTTCTTTCAAGATGAAGTTCTTCTTAGATTCAGATCCACGAGAAGGCGAAACCAAGAAGGAGAAATGGAAGCACTATGAGCCTACGGATTATGAGTATATCGCGTATGTGCGATGAAGGAAAGGGTGAGGGAGATTGGGAGAAGGTTGGTCGAGTTGGGGCTGGAGATGCAGGATGTGTTGTTTGATGTTTGACGAGGTGCGCATCTTCATCCGCTATTTATCGATTACATCTCACTCGCTATTATTTCGTCTACTCAGCCCCCTCCTCCACATAACTCCCACAACGCTTCACTACGACCGATTCTTTTTCGTCTCGCCCACACTCGGTCTCCCCGTCCTAGTCACAAGCGCGGTCTGAGTACGACTTCAGACTACGCTTTTCAATTCCGCCTGTCCGCGCCGCCCGCCCGTTGGCTTTCCCTCCTCCTCGAAACCGAAACGCGCGGACTTCCGCCATCGCCACCAAGAAATCGCTACAGGATGGAGGAGTTGAACGAATGAATACGAGAAATGCAGGGGGACGGGAAAACTGACAAGGTACGTACCTTCACACTCGACGCCCGCATCATCTCGTCCTCCTTCACCTCAAGGGTACCATCCAGCCACCGGTCCCCGCCGCTCACGATGCCGCCCATATGTCAGTGTAGTACGCGTTTCGCCGTCGCCCGGCTCACCCTCGTCTCCACCGCTCTCGCCCAATCCAGCGACAGCGCCTCCGCCTCCCGTACCTCTGCCATCTCCAGCGACGTCGCCGCCGGCTCCAGCATCCTTTCGGGTGCTGTTGCACGCCTTCCTTCCCGTCCAGCACCAACGCCGACTTCCAGACCATGGCCAACTCGCTCGTTCCAGCCCGCCTTCCCGAATCCCTCCCCCAGTGCTGGCATGCTGCCGTCGCCGTAACTATCAGCGGTAGCCGCATTCCCCGCCCTCGCGTTCCGCACCGCTAGATACCGCCGCCATGGCACGCGCTATGTCGTTCACCGCAACCTCAACGGGCAACTTCTTCCGCACGCGCGCAGCTCCAGCTCCATTCGCATCGCTACCGCCCATAATCTCACTCTCTTCGGCCCACATTCACTTGAGCCACATTCCCCGCCCTCGCGTTGGGTCCCGCTCAACACTGCCCCCGACACGCGCTAGCGTTCTCGCCCACCTCCTTGTCTCTTTCACTTTTGACGATGGTCTGCAGATGATCTGCAGATGATCTGCAGACCATCCGCAGATAGGTTTATTGTCGCGCAAAACGCTGAATTTCTAGTTTCATTTCTCCAGCCTGTAAACGAGTCCGGAAACCTTACATTTCTTGCACGTAGAAATGTAATCGACAACCCCAAGTATCTTGGTACGTTTCCTGGGGCACTATACATGAAGTTTACTGTCTTATTTATCGTCGACTCAGACTCTACAAATCATACCCCATTTATCCCGTGTAGAAAGCTGTCATGATATAATGCATTTCTCAAACTTTGATTTGATACAATTAGTTATATACTCTAGTTATGTTTATAGCTCCAATAAATCATTTGTTTCTTCACTAACTTCCTGGGCAATGATTCCCAATAAGAAACTTAGCACTTATAGTATCACTTCCGGCGCCCAGAAATTGAGGAAACGGCGCTGTGTGGGGTCGTTCTCCGAGTCTCGGTCACGGAATCGTGTCCCGGATGCCGGTCGGCCCGATTTGTCCGGTATCCGAGATTACCCCGCCCTTTCACCTTGGAGTTGGAGGCGTTGATGCCCAGTCGATGGTGCCTTATAAAACGCACAAGATTGTTTTGATTCACCACCGCGATCCTTCAAACGATAACAATGCCCGCTAGCAAAACCGTCAAGCTCAACACCGGCGCTGAAATGCCCACCGTCGGGCTGGGTTCGTCTTAAATATCGCCTCAAATGACCACTGTATTCAAGTCGGGCTGCAGGAACATGGAAGAGTGCTCCCGGCGCCGTCGAGCATGCTGTGGAATTCGCTCTCAGGAACGGGTACAAGCATATCGATACGGCAGCTGCGTACAAGAACGAGAAAGAAGTCGGCGCTGGGATCGCTGCATCGCAAGTTCCCCGGGGTTCTATCTTCCTGACCACCAAGCTCGATAATCCTGACCAGAAGGAGGCATCTGAGGCTCTCGAGTCGTCCCTCAAAAATCTTGGAACTGATTATCTCGATCTATGTGCGTTTCGACCTGCGAATGAACGCGCTTGGTGCGCCGATGTACTGATCCAGGATCCAGGGCTCATGCACTGGCCCGCGCCCATGACCAAAGACGAGCCTGCAGTGGCCGACCCCTCGCACGATTGGCTGGACACTTGGAAGTCGATGGAGGCTTTATACAAGAAATATCCCGAAAAGCTCAAGGCGATCGGAGTGTCCAATTTCTCGGTCGAGTTCCTGGAGCGCCTGCTTGCCGTCGCTGAGGTTGTTCCCGCCGTTAACCAGATTGAAATGCACCCGTATGTTTACAGTTTAGACTCGGGATTTTGTCGGCACTAATTTGATCTGTATATATGTAGATCGTGTCCTTCCCAAGATGTCTTGGATTTCTGCAGAGGAAAGGGAATCGTGGTGACGGCTTACTCTCCTCTCGGATCGGACAACTCTCCCCTCCTCACCAACGAAGTCGTAACAAAACTTGCGGAGAAGTACGATGTAACACCGGCCAATATCCTTGTTTCGCTCCAGGCCAACAAGTCTGGTGTCTCTGTGCTCCCCAAGTCCGTTACAAACACTCGCATCCTCTGTGCGTTTCGATTTGTTGTGTATCCATGTGCATGCACTGATTATTTAAAATCACAGCCAACGCTGTGATCATTGACCTCACGGACGAAGAGATGAAGGAGCTCGATGCCATTGACAAGACTCACCACTTCCGCGCCTGTCATCCCTCCTGGACTGGTTGGGGTTCTTTGGGCTTCCCCGACTGCAAGTGATCTGCAAGAATTCTGAGATGGTGAAGGATTCGGGTTTCGTCGAACGTGAAATCCGAAGACGAAGGTTCGCGTCGATGTATTGTACAGAGAGAGAGAATGAGTGGGCATTCAGAGAAGAAGGAATGCGTATTTTAAGAGTACTGTATTTCTGTAGAAAAGCGAAAAGCATCGTTGTGATCTCTGGCTGAACGCCGCGGCCCCTGTCTCTCTTTGGTGATATCAGTCACTCCGCCAATTCTGCTAAGTTGGCTCTGCCTCATACGCTTGGCCCGGTCCCAATATTCTACATCTGGGCTAGGAATAGCGGCGCTAATTGGTGTCCTGGTCGTTGTCAGACATCTGGATGGCAACCTTACCGAGATCTCCTCCGTCATCCAAGTTTCTCTCCGCTTCCGTTGCAGCTGCTCAGAGGCGACCACTTTCGGACTTTGACGCTGGGATCAACGCATCCACAGCATGGACCGAGCATCTCGAGGCAACTGGATCTCTCTCCGATGAGGAACCTGAGGAAGAGGACTCGGAAGTTGCTTCTCGACCTGCTCGTGCGCTATACGACTTCGAAGGCAAGAGTGAGTTCAGGGAACTCGATGTGGTTGCCGGGGACGAGCTGGAGGTTATAAAAGAGGATCTGGCGGATGGATGGAGTCTTGTCAAGAATGTGGCAGGGGAGGTTGGGTTGTTGCCTCGCACATATTACACGGTGAGTTTTGTTTCAACTCAGGGTTCTCTTATGTCCTGGCATGGTATCCTGGCTCCGAGTGTCCACGATCTGTCGATGTCGAGGCTGTCTTCCAGGACTCTCAGTCCCGAGGAATCAAAGGCAACGGGATCACAAAACTTAGCGCAGACCTGGGGAATCACGATGCCAGAACACCAGGAAATATAAAGTCTCCGGCGGCTCAATTCTACTGTTACAGTTTACTTCAGACTTTACTGCCACCCCTGAAGTGGCTGCCTCCGGATTTTCGCTACTAGGTGGACCATCGCGCATTCACCAGCGCGATCCGTCGAGCAGCTCTATAACACCCCGCGGATCCCTTGTGTCCTCAGAAATTGTACCGCAAAACACGGGGGAATGGCGCACTGCGTTTCCAAACTTCCGCCAAAGTCTACTTGGCGGAAAGAGTCTCAATCGTTTCTCTACCTTCGTCACCAGCGGTGCTGAGGAATGGGTGCTCAAGGGCAGCGCAACAGAGGCCATCTCTCCGGAATCTGCTACAGTTTCCGCGCACGATAGAATTGAGAGCACCGACTCGGATTCGGAGGAGGCCGAAGAGGAGCGCAACCGGCTGAACAGGCTAGGTCTGGGAGAGGCGGATCGCCACTTTGTCGATGCGGGGCTGGCGTGGAAAACAAAGCTTCCACCTTTCCGGGTACTCGTACACTCGCCCTCGAAGCGAACATCAACGCTGTCCGGCGGCTTCACCATTTATTCCGTCACCTCGCTATTCCACCCACCCCCGACGACTGATCTCGACTCTCCTCCTGCCTCACCAACGCGTATAACCGTACACCGACGCTTCTCCCACTTTGTCATCCTCCACACCGCACTAACGAGACGGTTGCCGGGAATTGCTCTCCCACCACTACCGGAGAAGCAATACGCGGGGCGATTTAGCGAGGATTTCGTCGAAGCGCGGCGGGGGGATCTCGAGCGGTATATGTCCCGCGTTGTGCGCCACCCTGTTGCGCGGTACGCGGAGGTGGTCACATTTTTCTTGGGGTGCGAGAGTGACACTGTAAGCCCTTCTTACATTCGAATTTTGTGCTAGACTTCTAAGCCAACGATGCAGGAGTGGAAGCGTCTCGTCCCCCAGCACCTAGCCATGCCTGCGGCTGGCCCGGCATTCTACGCTCGCGTATTCCATCCCGACTTTAACGTCGATGCGGAGGATGCGGCCGAGTCCGTCGATCGCTTTGACACGCATACGCGCGCTATTGGGAAAGGGGTGCAAGGGTTGCGGAATATTTTCGGGCGTGTGCGCGAGGCGCGCGTTGGTATGTTCCTGTTCTCGATAACTCATGGGAAATCATTAATATCTCGATTAGAAATGTCCAAGGCGGAACGGTTATTATCCTACTCCTTACTATCGTTAATAACCTCCAAACCGTTAGCCTCGGCGCCGGTCACCGGGGCCAGCGAGGAGGAGGAAGATTATAATGCCAAGGACAAAGGACTGCTCAACGAAGACGGGGCGTGGTGTTGGCGGGAGGGGTGTCAGGGTTCGTTTTCATTGGCACAAAGATGCCTGTGAACTGATGCCTCTTCTTCTCGTTCAGATTGCCTGAAATTAACAAAGGCAATGCAGAAAACTTCGGAGGCGCTGCAGAACGTAGCTGATCTGTACGACGACCATGTATGCCGCAGCATATCTGTTCTGCGGCGACCTGCTCAGATTTTTGTTTGCAGGCACGGCGAACGCAATTAGCAACGCATGAAGCCTTGAAGAGCGTGGCGCATCCTTCATCCCTATACGAGGGAGTTGTAACCACTCATCGGTCCACACTTTCGCGATATTCTCAGGCCATGGCGACGGATAAACAGGTTCATTCACCTTCGTCGGTTGTTGTATCCATTTTTGACCTTGCGCATGCAAGACCGACAGTGAAATGGCTGCGCGATGTGAGACGGTGTTGAACACTACCATGGCCGAGATGGAGACATATCATACGCAGAAGACTGAGGACTTCTCCGCCCTTACCAAGGAGCACCTTGATGGGGAGATTGAATTCTATGAGCAGGTATGGTTAATTTTGACTCTCTTACCGTTCCAGACGCTTAGAGGTCAAATGTTCTCAGGTTCTCAACAGATTAAGATCGGCGCGTCGCGGTTTCGATGAACCACAGTTCACACAATTGGGCGCCGAGTCTCGGCAGGCGTCGATCTATGAGCGTGAGCTAGAACATCCAAGGCTCACAGCCGCACCTCTGTTGCAGCCTGCCCCGCATGTATTCGACGCGGCGCCGATGCGACCTGTGAGTGTCGCGATACAAGAAGGCGTAGGCATGCTGTTGGGTCCAAGCAGCAGGGGTAGTGTCTTTGGGAAGTTTTGGTGATTTGTTCAGGCGGAAGGATACCGAAGGAATTTACGAACTGCGACGATCTACATACGAACTAACTGGACCGTTGGATGCTGCTACTCAACTCTTATATTAGTTAATCTGTCTTTGCTTTTGCTCTCGTCTACCACAAATTGTTATCCGAGCGTTGTAAGAGGTGGAGTTTTCGTTGTCGATTTAGAGAGTCAGCTGTCCACGGAAAGCGATGTTGAATAATGAGAAGCGCAACGAAATCAAGAGCTTTACACCAAAAGAAGGCAAGGAAAAGGTGGATGGACGTACAGAAAGCGTGAACGCGACAGCAAGTTATAACAATACAACATGGGTACTTAATTAACTAAATAATCTAAGTGCTGGACCACACAAAACCCATACATAGTGTCACGGTTTCTGCGAGGGATACGGAAGGTATGCGCCGGGTTTCACATAATATGGGAAAGGTATGCCATAGGAACCCATTGCGCTTGCTATGGAGCCTGTTGCTGCAGCTGGCGGGCGGGCAGCGGGTTGAATCGGAGCGGAGAACGGCACGGCTCCACCTGGCGCGGGTTTCGGCGGCGGTCCACCACCTTCGGGATAAGCTGCATTCTGCTGTCCAAAGGTTGGGCGGGCGGCTCCGGTCGACTCATAATACGCAGCCCACAGAGGGTCGTAATTCAGGGAAGACATCACAGGGAGCTTCGACTTTGGGTCGAAAGAGGATGAGGAGGCTGGGGTACCTTCCTTCCCCGATGATGCAGCTTCAGGTTTGGAGACGTTGGGACTCCTCTCGCTCAATGCGGACCCGGGACCATGGGATTGGATATCCGTCGTGGGCGTAACCTTATAAATAGTCAGTATGATATCTCATTCTTGTATGAGTAAGGGTCACCTCTGCAACAGATGCTTCTCGGGTGAGAGAAGCCATCGGTGGGGTTGGACGAGAAGCGGATCCCGATGCAGGAGCAGCTGACGCGGCGGCTTCTGGCCCCAGCGAGGTACGGTCAGGCGGTTCGCGGGACGCCGGAGTCCGAGCGCCAGAACCAGGGTCCATGCTGTCCCACATCGCATTGGGATCCAACGTGTCGTCGGAAGCGCCATTTGGTGGTGAAATCGAGTTTGCTCTTGGTTCGACAGACCCGTCAGCGTCAGCGGAAGCTGAGGGGGATGGAGGTCCGGACAACGCCATGTCGGTGGGCGACGTACGACCTGAAGGTGGGACGTCCGTTGTCGTGGTGACAACTGTTTTGGGTTTGGGGAGTACAGATCCAAGATCGAGTTCATCGTAATTTGCTCTGAAGTACTCTGCTACTTGGACGGACGTCTGTGAGAGTGTATTAGCGAAGGAAACTATATACGATTGGCAGGATGTTTCTATGCGAGAATACCGACCTTGTTCGGCATCAACATCGCAATACGCTTGAAGTTTTCGCCATGTTGGGACAAAAGATCCAAGAACAGTACTGGAATCGAGTGAGAATGCGTAGAATAGGAACGGACCTGCACGAACCTTTCTCCGTACCCGACCACGGGTCGGGGGCTGGGTGATACTGCACCTCCGGGATAGGTGTTGTAGCAAGTGGTGTGGCAAACTCATCCGCAATAGTCGTCGCAACCTTGGGTTTGCGACCTCGTTTCTTCTTCTTCGGCTCGCCGTCCTAAATCCATCTCATTGAGTATTCATTCTGCAACCCGAACAAAAAACCCCATACCATCTCCTCATCCAAATCCTCAGGATACAACACACTCCGACTCGATGCAACAGCAGCACGCCGCCGCTTCGGCCTTGCCTCCGGCTCCGGCGTCGGCGTCGCCGTACTAACAACACCAACATCCTCCAACTGCAGGGCATTCCTCCTCGTCGAAGGCTTCCTCGGCTCCGGCGCAACACTCCCAACACTCCTCCTCCCCCTCGTCCCCCTCGCAACATACGCCGCCCCCTCATCCCTCTCCCCATACACCTCCGCATCATGCTGCCTAATATCCGCCAACAACCCGTTCCCCTTCTGCTTCCCCGTCCGCCTCCCCCTCCTCCTCTTATTCGGCGCAAACTGCGACACCACCCTCCGAAAATCAATCAACTTCTTCTTATGGAGGTAATAATACGCGACGCATTGCGACGCGGTCTTATTCGGCAACGCCTCCGCGATAATGCCAAACTGCTTCGGGAACGCGGCGTACTTGTCCAGAAAGATAGCCTTCTCCGAATCAGTCCAGTCGTGGATCCCCGTATGCGGCGCGTAATACTCGATCGGGTTCTCCACGAGATGATTCGTGTCGTCGAACGCATACGCCCTCTCGCCCGTCGTAACACTGATCATATCCGGGATCACCGCCAAATTCCTCGTCGACAGCTGATTCGGGTCCGTCGCCTCGTCGTACCCCAAACTCGCTATAATCTGCTCCATCTCCAAATCCGAACGGACTGTATCGCCCATGGCGACGGAGCGGCGCGTCATCCTCCCCGACGGCGGTACGTGATTCTCCACAGGCTCTAAAGGTTTGGCCTGTTGACTGAGGAGTTTACAGTGCCTTCGCCACCGCAGATGCAGCGCCTTATACTCCAGCTGCAACCTCTCCTTCTTCGCATCAAGCAACGCCTCCCGTTTCGCAAACCGACTCGCCAACCACGGTTTCGCCGCGAGAAACCCGTCAGGCTCGGCGCTGCGGTTGAACCGTAACGCGGAGATCTCCTCCACCAATTGGTCCTGGATTTTCGAGCTGTTGAGCTGAACTTGTTTGTCTGCGATGGAGAGGTTTTCCATGAGAATGGGGTTGATGCGGTCGTCGCGAGTTTGATTGTCACGGAGGAGGCGGGTCATGACGACGGTGCGCAGGGCGTCGGAGACACAGCTGGCGTCGGCGAGCGGGGGGATGTCGTCGATGACGTAGCCGGTTTGCGATGTTGCTGCTGTTGGGAGAACGACGAAGGGGGCGGTGGCGCTTTCCATAGCGGATTCGATGACGATTTCGCGCCGCGCAGAGAGCGGTTGTTGGTCTACGAGAGGCGGCGAGGCAGGGAGTTCAGGTTCGCCAATGGCATCCAAGTCCATTTCGGCAGTAGGACTTGCGGGTTCGGAAACAGGCTCCTGATTGGCTGGGACAGGTTGTGGTGGCGAAACAGAAGGAGAAGGAAGAGCAGCGCCATCCGTGATCGGCGAGACTGGCTCGGAAGCAGCAGGCATGTCGGCGGATTCCCCAGTATGCTGCAGAGGAATTGGACTTGGTATCGGAGCAGGGGAAGAGCTAGAGGGAGAGGAATCCCCCTCCTCTGGCTCTGACAGAGTCGGTGCGACATCCCAGGTTGGCATTACATTTCCAGCGGTTGGTGACTTGGTATTGAGAATCAGAAATCGAACATCGAGAGAGAACAAAACAAAGAAAGTTGAAATACCTTGGGTGATTCGGATTCGATACCATTCATCTCAGTTTCCGTAATTCCACTTGGTGCCTCTTCTTGGGCTGCAGCTACATCAACCGTAGCAGAAACTAGACAATGAATAAATTAGTTGAGTTTGATTTGCATTTTTTTTTTCGATATGATATGATGTGATATAATGGGATGGGATGGTTGAATGACTTACACGGAGGCTGAGGCAACGAAATCGCCGTCGACGTATCCGAACGCGATACAACTTCCATATCCATTTCGAAATTTCGCAGAACGTTACCTATTCTAGGCACTGCCACGGGAGATTCAAGCGGCGAGGGTTGAGTTGTTTCGCCATCTTTTGGAGTACCAGGCTGAGGAGGCGCAACGACTGCAAGAGGAACACGCGTATTAGAGATACCAGGGATGGGAGACGGTGTGGGGGAGGGTACGAGGGTAGCCTCGACGACGAGATGAGGTGGCAAAGCAGGCAAAGAAGGCAAAGTAGGAGCAGGCTGAACGGTGGGAACCGGAAGCACAGGTATTATGCGCGGCATGGGCATCGGCATAACATCCTTTGCTGCTGGCGCCGGCAAGGAAGTAGCTACCACCAGAGCCGGAGACGATGCACGCGGCGGCGGAGACCGTCCTGAATCTGATGCATGCGTAGAGGCGATGGAGGACCGAGAAACCGATCTTGTGCGTTGGCGGACGAATTTGCCGGATCCAGATCGCGGGGAGGGGAGACGATGCGGAGCAGAGCCAGAGCCGCCGCGTCGGGAGCTTGCTATTGAACGCGATGAGCGCGAGCGTGAGCGTGATCTTGATCTGGAGCGCGAATACGATCGTGATCGCGAGCGTGACCTCGAGCGTGAGCGTGACCGAGATCTTGATCGAGAGCGTGAGTAAGAACGAGTCCGACTCCGGGATCGTGAGCTGGCTATCGAGTTGCCGTTCGTTCGACGAGGACTGTAGTGATCTGAATTCCTGCGTGGAGAGGAATTATGATTATCGTATCTCCAAGAATCGTTATTATCCCTGGCGAAGTTGCGTTGCCGATCTCGAACAAAGTAAGGTGGTGAACGACTACGCATTCGTCTGTCTGGAGAGTCGTCCCGAAATGGACGCACGCGATCGCCTATTCGGTCAGCTAGAGTTGGGCTGTGATAACAGCGAAAAACCAAACATAAGAAATTGTGGGAGAGAAGGAATTGTAAGACAATAAGCTATACCTTGGAACGTTATCACCTCGTGTTTGCTTCCAAGCGTCCGAAGGTTCGAACATTCGTGTTGGATCGCTGCGAACTCTGTCGCGAGACCTCGGGCGTCTCATCGGGGAAGTCGGAGACATTGTTGGAGGTCGTCTGCGGTACAAAGGTTCCCAAGGGTCTTGATACAGGTCAGGCGGCGAATCATAGAGTCGCGAAGGGCTTGGTGGAAAGCGGCCGTTCCCATACGAGTCTGGTCGATACGAATTTTGTCGAGGAGAGGGATAGCCTCTGCTGTAAGGACCAGATCTAGAGTCGGGATAGTCGTCATAAGCTGAGTAACGGCGACTTGGGCTGGGAGAAGGAGATCTGCGGTGCATAGCTGTTAAAGGACGCTGAATATGAAACAGACAAGCAGAAACAACAATGTAAGTAAGATAAGATAGGAAATACGAAGGGTGAGGGCTAACATCGTATGACATGGGCATTCCGCCCGACGCACGTCTAGGCTGGATTGGATTGGATGGAGATGATCCGGAGGGGAACGGATAGCCTCCAGATGACATGGTGCAGCGGAAAATACAGTCAGGAGCCGCGAAAGAGCTCTTGAGAGAGTGCTGGCGCTTGAATTCAACGTTCAGGCGTGCAAGAAGATGCAGAGGCGTGAAAGGGTTGAATGCAAGGATGGAGATGGGATGGGTTGTGGGGGTGGATGGGAGTGAGGGATGCGGATATGGGCGTGGTTGAAAAGGTGCAACTGTTGTGGACGTGTTTGCCCACAGCCTCCTGGGTAAACACACACACACACCTATGCCACCCCATGTTCATGTTCATCCGGATGGCACATCTCTCCGCGACCCGTCTCGCCTCTTCTATCAGTCAGACTATATTCGCAGACTCATAATAGCTTCCTATTGGCTCTTTATTATTGCGGCAATTCCACTCTGGTGGCACATCACAAGCATTGAGCGACTCTCGTTACCCACCGCCCGTGTTCACGCTCAAGCAGCAAACCATCTTCGCTTTCCTGTTCAAATACAACTCGAGAATGTGCAAGATCCGTCTATATCCACCTCTCTCCAAAAGCTATTGGATGACAGGATCCACAAATCTCAAGGACTAGATGTACAAGTCCGCCATCAGAATGGTGTGTGGCCTCAGCCGCCTCCTGAGTTCGCCCTTCTCATTGCGATATCCGGCAGATCCCGCCAACCCCATCGACTCCTACGTCGTCCGTGCAGCTGAAGGCGTCCCATCCGCCAACGAACGACACCTAACACATCCTGTCCGACCCGCAACTTGTGAGATTCCCAACCGCGTTCCTGAGTTGTGTAAAATTTCAACTTTGGTGTAGTGTCGAAATTAGCCGACCTACTAACCCTCCTCCTCGTCCCTCCAACCGACGCACACCGCGTCGCTCAATACTCCCCTCGCTACCGCCTGGCATTCACCTTATTAAACGAGGACGCCGCCGCAGGCGGAGCCATCTCAGGCTGGGACATCTCCGGCGCAATTTCTCGTACGTTTTCTCTCGTCATCCAAGAAAATTCAAATTAATCCGACTCGCCCCAGGCCACCTCTCCCCACTCCTAACCCCCCTCTCAGTCCTCCACAACTTCACAATCGAATCCCAAGTCCAATTCCACGCACCCCTCGCATTTTCCCCTACATCACTTCATGATGGCAGCAGCTATGGATTAACACCAGAAGACCTAACCGTATTCGTCAACTCCGCCGAATGGAGCCTCTGTAAGTTAAACAAATTCACTTCTTCCTTTCCTTCTTTCCTTCTTGCTGTATTCGTATTTAGCTAATGCTAATCAATAAAAAATGACAAACAGCATCGAGCGTCTCCAACGACCCCGTCCTGCACTTTATCGTATTCGTCCCCTCCGCCTCTCGACGCCCGTTGAAGATTTTGGATTCAAATGGTGCATCTAACACCTCAATCACATGAGTATTATATCCTTCCAAATTCTAACACTTTTTTTTCGCAGGCCTCCCATCCTCCTCGAACGCATTCCTCCTCCCTCAATGGGGCGGAATCGTCATCTACAACCCACCCTCCGTAGAATCAGAACTGCAGCAAGATACCAACGCCAACGCGCCCCTCCCCCCCTCCGCCCTGCACGCCCTCTTCTCCACCTTCGCAACTCAACTCCTCTCCCTCCTCGGCGTGCCCAACTTACCTCCCGATATCTCAATCGCCAGCGCAAGCACAAGCACGACTCAGAAAATACCAAGTGATCTCCAGACAACAGACGCTTTGACTGGCTGGCAACTCGACGCCCTCCTCCGCCGGCGCACCTCCGAAAACGCCAAAGGCGCATACGACACCCTGCAAAGCATCGTCAAACTCGTGGACCAGATCGAGAACATGCCTGTGGGGGAGGATGTAAGAGGGGATGTGTTGGATTCGTTGAGCGCGCTTGAGGAGGTGAGTGTTATGCTTCTTACACATTTTTTTTTTCTATTTTCCTCCCGCATTTATTTTCCTCGAATACTCGTTTTCATCTCCCCTTCCTTTCTCGAATTATTTTACTGATGCCTCACACCCCAGCTATACACCCCCTCCCTCCCCCTCCCCTCCACCCTCCACCACTCCTCCACCGCCCTCACCCTCGCCTCGCGCGCCTTCTTCTCCCCCAAGATGCTCGCGCTCCTCTACTTCCCCGCGGAACACAAATACGCGGTGTATTCCCCGTTGTTTGCGAGCGCGACGATCCCGTTGGCGGCGGCGGCGATTAGGGAGGTGGTGGCGTGGCGGAAGCAGAGAACGGAAGCTGTTGGGGTGCAGTGATTTGTTGGTCTGTCATTGACGAGAGCGAGAGGAGTTGATTGCGAGAAGAGGATTTTGGGCCTGAACATGATTTTTTTCTGGGTGCAGATGCAATCATCCACTACTGATGGGCCGGGTCGGCTGCGAATCGGCAATTCACTACGAAAACCCTCTTGATCGAAAAACAGCAAAATCTACTCGTCGCCGGCTCAGCGCTGCAATCCACTCTATTCCTGGCCGTGCAATCCGCTGCGATGTCCACCATGTCAACTGTAACGGCTGACTCGGCGAGAGAGGAAGACTTCATTGATCTTGATTCTTGACTGAAGGCGGCAAAAGATCACTTTCTTAGTCTTTCTGTGCTTGATTCCATTTCTTATACGTGCAGAGGGTTGCCTTTGAATTGAAAGCTGTTCAGTGCAGCCTTAGTGCCATCTTTAACTTGGAGCCACTCAGGTTGCGACCACCTAGCGCCTACAACTATCTTGGTATCTACTCTAGACTGTAGTATCCTATCCGATCCGAAGAATCCTTCGCCGAAAACATCCGAACGTCCCGAGAACGTCCTTTGCCTCTGTACCATCACTTCAGCTCGGAATGGCCAAGCGTGCCCGGCGGCCGTATTTTTCAACGTCGAACTCGACAAGATCTAGACTCTCTCAGAGAATATATCGGTTTAGGATTTTTAACGAACATCCAGACAGAATCCAGACAGCAGTGATCTACGTCGTACGATGCGCAGGCAGCAAACAGAGACTCCAAGACATATGTACATCCATACATTCAGACAGTTCACAACTTCATCGCGATTGCTTCCGCGGCTTCACACCGTATCAGGCACAATTCTTTTCGCGTTCGAGGCAAGCTCGAGAACGCCATTAGTATGGTCGTCTCCTAGGCTGTCGTCTCCGAGTTTGGGTGGACGACCACTAGTACTAATACGGATCGGAGGAGCGGGGGGGGGGGCAAGACTAAGTCCACACGGAGGCCGTTGCAGGCCCGCATTGGCAATGCGCGATTGTTGAATGTTGGGTGGCCCGGTTGCCGCCCGGCCTCGATTCCTTTCAGACTTCCAGGGTTCCACAGTGAAAGTTTTCTAATTTCGGGGCACCTCCGTCGCAAGGGCAGACGCAGTTCACGTTCCGGATCCTTCATGCGAGCGAAAGTTGAGCTCAGGTACCGCCGGCGTGACGAATGAGTTTTTCGCAAGTATTTTGTACACAACTGCACGAGAATGTGCGCCACAGAGAACAGAGTTGGAGTGGGAGAATGAAGGTAAAAGTACGTAGATTTCGATGCCCAATCTACGGCGCTAGGACTGGTCCAGATAGAAATGAGTGTGCAGATTTAGATATTTCTTTTCGGAGTACGTCCGAACTCTGAACTACCGAACAAATTTCGAGCCTAAAATATGCCAAAAGCGAACCCTTGTATGTGTACGAAACGCGAAAAGACAGTATATGTAATGATGAAGGAAAGGATGAGATACGCTGTAGTTAGTCTGAAATCTACTCCGCCCCCATCTACAATTATTCTACAATCTAGATCTAAGTGTACCCCATTACCCAATCCTCAAATGGAGTTGAACGACGTTCCCCCCGCTTTCGCGTCTAATTCCACGGCGTCGCGCAATCCTATTCAATCGCAGGTGAGATCCCGACAACTATTGACTGTAAAATTCAAATTGGGAACCTACCCATAACTTCGAAGAATTCCTTTGGCCCCATGCCTTGTGCCGCAGCGAAGTCAGTGCCTGTCTCCCGCAACGACTTCATAGCGGTTCTGAGCGCATGCACCATAGGGACGCAGGACGCTAATGAGAAGACTGAAAGCAGAGATTCAGCGGATCAAAAGATAGTAGATAATGAGAACATACTAATGATTTTTGCGCCTACAGCTTCGGCCTCTGAGCGACACAATGTATCAACACAACCGCTGGAAACACGACACACCGTCCGTACCTTTAGAAGTGAAACTCGGAGTCAACCCGCCAGATATGACATTCACAAGCACGGGCTTCGGAGCCAAAGTCTTAACCGTAAGCTCAAGCAGTTGAATCGACTTCACCCCCTCAATGAAAAGCGCATCCGCCCCCGCATCCGCCGCCAACTTCAACCTTAAGAGCGCCTCGTCCATCCCCAGCACCTGTGCGGAATCCGTTCGCCCTATGATGACGAGGTCGCTATCGCCGGGGATCGCGTCGCGCGCGGCGACGGCGGCGCGGATGCGGGTGACGAATTCTTCGCGGGGGACGATTTGCTTGCCGGTGAGGTGGCCGCAGCGTTTGGTTTGGACTTGGTCTTCGATGTGCAGGGCGGCGACGCCGGCGCGGGCGTATTTTGTTATGGTGCGAGCAATGTTGATGGGGCCGCCGAAGCTGTGGGCATATGTGCGAGTCAGGTTGATTTCTTCATTGTCAAGGGGAGAGGCGTGCCCAGTATCTGCGTCTGCGATGACCGGGAGTGTAGGGTCCAGACCGCAAACCATCTCGGCTGCCTATTATCAGCGTCAGATCGATATGCATTGCTGAATGGCAGAGGTAGGACGTGCCTCAGAGAAGTCGTTGAGAGTCGCAATGGCCAGATCTGGTTGTCCTAACCGCTGCGAGTGGAGATCAATAAAGGGGTGAAGCAGAAAACGACTTGTCCCTACAGAGGCTGTTGTAGCGGCACCGCTGCGTTGAGCGTGGTAAGATAATGCACACAGGGTGATTACCGGAACAAAAAAACCTCTGGTAAAGGCACTCGAAGCCAGCCTCTCTAGCACAGCGGGCGCTGATTCCGTCGCAGATTCCAGGTGCGACCTAAGGATTTGGGGTCACCTACTGGTGATATGAAACAGGCAAAAGAATGTGTACAATGATACCAGGACGAGCGAGCATCTGACGAAGGCGAGTCGCGGGATTGGTAGAAAACGCTCGCCCATCGGTATGATAGTTTTGAGGCTCAAGACGCGGATTGTAGTAACTGGCGCGAGCTTTGACAGAGGCGATGCTGGAGGCGCTACTCCATAGTTCGGTAGTGGATGTGAGGGTAAGAGCGGGCGACATTGAAGAACAAGAGAGTGAAAGGGGGTTCAAGACGAAAGGAGCGGCGAGGGGGAACATAATTTAGGGACCATGATCCATGATCGAGCCACTCCCGCGAACGTGTAGAACAGTAATAATATTGGAGCATTAATGTTTTTGTAAGCCGCATCGTACAAGAGCCAAGCTAGACGCGTCGAAGCACTTAGAGACTTGAGGTATGGTTGAGGGCAAAGTGCAAGTTGAGAAAGTACAAAGACCGAAGATGACCGAAAATCGGAAGACGGCCCGAATCTACTCGTTGTCTCTGACTTTCATGGCGAACAAGCTCAACGTCGACGGAGTGTTACTATTCGAGCAGCCTTTCGCTCGGGTATGCTATCTTGGTTACTTGGGATAACAACTCTTCTTCAATTCTACCCAGGTTCCATACGAGAACTACCGCAAAGTGTTCCGCACATCCCAAAGACATGTCGAGCGCGACCTCAAAGCCGTCCAGGCCACAGCTGGAGACCTAGCCAAGCAATCCTCATCTACCTCCGTTAGCTCAGATACCGCCATTCAATCGATTGACGCTATGATCTCGACGGTGGAGAACCTCAAGCGCAAGGTTGGCTCGCGTGCCTACATCTCGTTTCCCTGAGTTCACAACCTTATTCAGTTATCGGACCTTCAAGAATCATCCGGTAAACCAACACAAGATGTCATTCGCGAAAGGCTACAACACCTGGCCACAATCGAGACGATCCCGACGCCCAGTGATCCCGAGTTTGGTCGCTGGGCAGATACACGATTAGATCGCTGGCTTGTCGACTGGGCACTCCGAAATGGCAAAGAGAGGACGGCCAGAATGATTGCCAAAGAAAAGCATATCGAGGTACGCTGTTTTCGCTATGCCGTTTGTTTGATATCCTTTCTCATGGTATCTCAGACGTTAGTCGACATCGACCTCTTCAGCGACATCAAGCGAATAGAAAGCGCTCTTGGCCGCCACAGCTGCACCGAAGCTCTAGCATGGTGTAGCGAAAACAAGACCGCGCTCCGGAAGATGAAGGTATGTACTGAGTACAAAGACTACAAAGCCTCTCACCTCATTCCAACGCTCATTCACTACCTACCTCAGAGCACTCTCGAGTTCGACCTCCGCCTCCAAGAATACATCGAGCTCGCCAGAGCCGGCCGACGCCAAGAAGCCATCGACTACTCGAAAAAGTACATCGCACCGTGGCACGAAACCCACCTCGACCAGATCCAACAAGCCATCACCTTGCTTGCCGTCCGTCCGGACACATCATATGGGCGATACAAGGTACATCTCTCTTCCTCTCTTCCGAATCCTCTATGTGTTGTCAACCCAACACCCTCCCAGCGCCTCTACGACCCCGCCCGCTGGCCAAGCCTCACTCACTCCTTCCGCCTCGCAATCTACTCCCTCAACACCCTCCCCACCGAGCCCCTCCTCCACCTCAGCCTCTACGCCGGCCTCGCCTCCCTCAAGCTCCCCGCCTGCTACGCACCCGCCTCCAAGAATGTCGACTGTCCCGTATGTGACGGCGATGTCGGCACGCCCTCTGGCTCCGCTTCCACTTCTACCTCTACGGCAGGGCAACTGGGATTCGGGAAGCTCGCAGAAGAGGTCCCCTTCAGCCACCACGCCAACTCCACGATCGTGTGCTACATTACGGGAAAGATTATGGACGCGGATAATATGCCGCTGGCGTTCCCGGATACGGGGTATGTTTATTCCAGAGAGGTAAGTGCTGTTATTTGTCTGTTCTGATCTGAGGGAAGTTGTTTGTTGATGCGATGGATGAATTACAGGCTATGGAGGAGATGTCTCTGAAAAACGATGGGGTGGTGACGTGCCCGAGGAGTAAGGCTACTTGCAAGTTTTCCGCACTGCGGAGAGTGTATATTTCGTAGAATGGGGACCGTGCTAGCATTTGTATATCATTGTACTTTGAAGATCATGTTTTTGTATTACTGCACCGAGGTTTGAAGTCTGCGTTGACCGACGCAGATTGAGAGCTGCTTTCGATTGAAAGCGTGAAACGATGCTGATTATAAAGGATTCCGCCGGCCATTGCTCCAAGAATCCGCTGCAGTATATACTGTGCTTTCGTGGTTACAAACCATGTCTGATAAGACAAAACCCTGCGACCTCTGCTACAACTCGACCAATTGCAGGCCAGACGTCTGAACCAGAAAGTCAAGGGAAAGTTCGAGCGCTTTTGACCAAGAAGATGCTCCAATGACTCGCTGCAGTACATAATTTTGTAGTTACGACCGATGTATACAGGAAAATTTGGGACGAGCCATCGATAGGGTTACAAGTAGACCGAAACATAAATGCACAAGGAACGGGCAAAAGGAGGCATACATATGAGGGCTCATGTAAAGAAATTGCACTCACAAACTGTGTCATGATTTCTGTCGACCCAGATGAGTTTCAGCATAAACCCGGTATAAAAAGACGTACCGTGCATAAGCACACAGAAGGGCGAGACATCTCCGAAGAGACAGAGAAGGAAAAAATTGTGTGAACCACAGCAGACAAAGAGTAGTCTGAATCGAGTTACACGACTGCTAACCGTTCGCGAGACGGTGCGCAAGCCATGTGCCGCGAAGTGCACTAAAGGACGGTGTCTTCTGCCTCGTTCCAAAGCCCATGCCTCTCCTCGTACACCGAACATCGCGTGAACGTCATAGCATCCTGTCGCCTTTGGGTTCTCGGACCCGCTCCTGGTGCTCCGGACCAAGGTACAGGCTGCTTGAAGTAGATGCAATAGGTAGATGCGGCCGCGTACGAGCGGAGCAGTGTACATGCCAGTTATCAGGCGACGAGGTTGAGCGTAGATGTCCAGGTTTTGAATTGGCTGAAACAGGGCCGGCCGTTAAAGGCGCAGCAGTAGAGGTACGCTTCGACGCGACGCATGCAAGATCGTAATGAACGATGAAGAGGAGAATGGGTAGTAGCCCCGGGACCCCTCTCCGCATTCTCCGAAGAGAACACCTTGGGCGCCGATAGAGAAACATGGAAGAGCAAGGCTAGAGACACCGCCCGATCCCCGCGACAAGTTCCAAACCAATACTTCGAGCTCTCACTTCAGAAGAAGATCCTTGAGACGGTAGAAGAAAAGGTGGTTTTCTGATACGTCGCTCAGCTATTAAAGCTGGGCCCCGCTGGGGCCAATCGAGGGGGACTAAAATACTCAGACCTTGGCCCGCTCGTGAATGTGAACGGTGAAGTTCTGTGCGTAACGAGCGTCGCGGCCTTGAGTCTGCTGTGGGGTTTGTGAAAAGGAGTTTGAGTCACAATTTGGTCTCATTTGATTTTGAAGGTGTAACGCTTGTGACATGCCCCTTTGACTCGCAACGACTCGGAACTACACCAAATCCACCGCTTGTGGGACCTCAGTTTCGACCCACTCAAATTGTCTGTTCATTGCCAGAAACGCAGCGAGGTCATAATATACTGGTATTTCTGAAAAAGGGGAGGAGACGCCTCAAATTTCGCCCGGATCTCGTTCCGCTCAATGATCAACTTGAAGCTGCTTGAACTTCGCATCTGCCATCGTGGAACATGAGTCTCGACGACCATATTCACCTCGCTTCAAGCTCTTTTTCTGCTAGTATCGTCCGCAGTTTTCATAGGACAAATTCGGCGGGACCATCCAAATTCCGATCATGCCTGAGCCTGCGCGGCGCGCCTTCTCAGTCTGTCAGCAATCTCACTTAGGTGAAGAATCCATGAGTAATGTGGGTTCAAAGCTGCTCAAGCGCCGAAAGGAAAGTGGAGGCTTACCTCGACGGCGTCTGTTCCCGAGTATGTTTCAAGTCCCCAATCTGGTTGGGCTGGCTCAGCTTCCTCGATGGAGGCTTCTTTGGATTTAGCGCCCGGTATCCCTCGACGAAATCGCCAACTCGGTCAACCAGCTGAATGTAGCAGGAATGGAGTGGGAAAGCCTGAAGCTCCGTGCTGGCCATACGGTCGATTTCGCTGCTATTTTCCTCCCTTGGAGTCATCTCCCCATTACTGAAGGCCGACGTGCTCATTGCTCGGCGAGGAGGAAGTCTGATTGTTTTCAGAATCCACTCGAAATTCCATTGCAGCTGCTATCCTCTTCCGCGGCTTCAACATCCACTCTCGCTCCGTTCGCAGCGCTGGTGCGCTCGCGTAGATCAAAAAACGCCTACTGTGTCATGTCGTGCTCTCGGCTGTTCAGTGATTCACTCGAACTGAAGCGCGCGTATAACGGATGCGATGTACCAAAGGGCTTAATTCTTCGGCTAGTGAGCTCAGTCGATTTCATGCTCAGGAGTCAGGACGCAGAGCAGCTTCAGGAATCGCCGTTGAAATTGTCAAAGCCAACCATCAAAGTTGTCGGGGAGGGAAACAAACCGATTCGGATCAAACGGTGGGGTGCCTTGGAATTTTTGTCTAGGAATCAGTGCAACTTCTTGTGTCGTTCAAGCACCGTGAATGTATCCTTCGCTCGCATCTTGACCCGATTCCGAGGACCTCGCGTGCCTGTATATCGTCGGATCGAGACCTCATCGCTTTGCAATGGTCGTAAAAGGATCTTCTCGAGTCAGTTTTCGGACAACAACCGCCTGGTTAGCGCCCTCGCGTACGCATACGGGTGCTGTTGGATTCTGGGCCCGCGGGCAGCAGCCTCATTGGTTCCTTTTGTGTCGACTCTACTAGGCAGCATCGCGATTCGTTTCTCGTGGCAGTTGCTCGGATTCTGAGGCCGGCTCGTCAGTGTCCAGTAGTTGGCCAAGAAAGATTGATTTGCGAGGTTATCGGTTCACCGCCGAGCCTTATCACATTTTTCGACGTCGTTCCTTGTTGCAAAGATCTCAACCGTGTTCGAGGATAGCATTTTGCGGGTTCTCTGCTCGAGCCAAACGTCGCTTGCTTCAGACGACGGGATAATTATTCCATTCTGCACGTATTGGGCTTTCGGTGTTGGATATCTTTCAAAGGCGATTCAATTGCGGAATGCCGAGCCGCCTATGATAGGTACTGGCAATGACTTGAAGAATTCAACGAGCAGGAGAAGATCCGACGGAAATCCCGGTTTCGCACAGTCGGTCTGGTCCAGATCCTTCACTCTCTGGACACTCTGGACAGCACCAAGACAGCACCCGGCCCGGCACATTTGCTCAACTGAACGCAAGTTCTTAGCGGTCCAAGTTCAATATAAGAAATTGTCGCAGTCCATACCCATTCGGCCCAATATATTGATCCTTTCGACCGCGCAGCACCGTTGTGAACACCAAGTCTCGGAGGGTTCTGGATCGTCAGAAGAGTCTCGCCCGCGCTCAGATTTGACAGATTAATCTGATTCAAATGATCATTTAGGATGAGTTTGCACAAGGCGAAAAGTTTGTGCCTTGGAATAAATTA
This sequence comes from Favolaschia claudopus, assembly GCA_037176885.1. Lineage (NCBI taxonomy): Eukaryota > Fungi > Basidiomycota > Agaricomycetes > Agaricales > Mycenaceae > Favolaschia > Favolaschia claudopus. The sequence continues at coordinate 842,415 of JAWWNJ010000011.1, read as the reverse complement.
TTATCCTGCATACGATGAACAACCCGCAATACACATCCAGTTTGGTGAATCTCACAATTTCCGGTCGGACGGGGGTGCTTGACAAGGTGAATTTTGCCAAGTATTCAAACAAAATATCAACTTGAAGGAAGGTACACAACTCTAATTCGCCTTTACCTAACACAGTGCTGAGATGACCTCGCTAATAGAAATTCCCGCAAATCCGACTCGGAGTCCGTCGATGTTGACAGGTCATAATTATACCCGAGTGCTCCCGACGTCCGTTGGAGGTCCATCGTGTCCTTTTACAGCAAGTCCCACTTAAGCTCCGAATCAGTGTTGTTGGAGATTTTTGGAAGCACGTTGCACAAGGACTGAGAAGCTATACAGCAACTTGGTCGAACCATATGATGCAGTTTCACTAGTAGTTCCCGATTTTGGTCGGTAAAATTGCTCAGATTCGGAGACAAAATTCAGAAGCTGACCTCTCGCAAGCGACCTTGCAGCTCTCCAACATGAACCGACGCATCAGCTCGCCGTTGCCCACAACATGTTGGATTCTGACTTCTGACATTTGTAAGCGTTCAAGCTGTAGCACAGCTTCAGGCTTCAGAGGTTTGCCGCAAAGCAAGAAACATAATCGCCGACCGTCCGACAGCTGTCGGCGCATGCAAGTTTTGGGCGGCGTTTTGCTGGTGAAGTGCTCGTCCGGTGTAAACAAACGTGGAAGAATGACCCGAGACCGATCACCGAACTTCTTGATTCTTGAGGACTTCCCAGCGTGAAACGGACGACCGGAGACGAGGCCAGTGAGAAATTACTTGACCTACCCCATGCGCATGCTCTCAATTACATTCTCCCTGGAATTGGTGCAAAATTTCTGTCAGAGCCTTGTTACAAAGTCCATATGAGGACGCCGACGACCGTTGCAGAACGAAGGAAGTTCGTGTGAGGAATGTTTCAAAGTTGGAGATCGAGGATTCTAATGATGATTTTGACCAACGTTTTCCCTATGGATACATGCGCGAAGGATGCAGAAGAATCGCCAGCTTACACAGCAACAACCACGCGCTTTTGCTGGATGCACATTGGCGCGATTTTTTGCGCGGGGATCCCCCTCAATTTCGGCGTGAGCCGGGCAAGTCATCTCTGGTTTTGCTACGGGCGGCTTCGTTCCATCTCTGCTTCTGTCCGACATTACGGGATTGCATCGCATCCTCGTATGGGAACTTGGAATCTAGATCGACCCAAGGAGATTGCGTTCTAGAATCTGGGCCCTATGTGGATTCCGCCGTGAGTACTTATAAAATGCAACCATGAATGTCCAGAACAAAAAAAATAACGACCATGAATCCCATTCGCCACTTCACCGAGCTTCAGCGCCAGCACCCCGAGTTCACCGAGTCTCAGCTACTCAACTCCAACAACAAGACGACCTTCACTGGCAAGGCCGACGTTGTCGTGGCTGGCGGTGGTATCCTTGGCTTGTGCTATGCCATCCATTTGAAGAACATCTCTCCGGACTTGAAGATTGAAGTCTTCGAAAAGAGCCCTTCGCCTTGTCAGAAAATCGGGGAATCAACGCTCTCACCTTTTTCCACCTTCACCACTGGCGATATCCTTCCACACAATTATCTGCTTCGTCTGTTTGCTTTGAAAGATGGCCTCCAATTCTACTGTGTCGATCAAGAGGTCGGCTCGTTCACTTGATTCCTTCCTGTTCGTAAGCTGAATGCTGTTCGTGAAATTAACAGGGTCGCGAGGTTACCGCGCACGACATCGGCGGGCTGGACATCTCGTACCAACTCGATCGACGGATGTCCGAGCTGTTCATGACTATGTGGGCGCAAAGCCTGGGTATCAACGTCTACCACGGCGTATCGATCGACTTTGATGTCAGCACCGTCGCCGACCCACTCGCGGATAGTCTGAGCAAAGTGAACTTGAACGCAGAGCCTCGGTGAGCATCATCTAAGTTATTGGTTCCGATCGCAGAAACTCACCGTCTTTCAGACCATTCTCCGCTCCAAAAGTCTTGTTGAAAGACTCCTCCAATACGATTGGCACCACAGTCGATGCACGTCTAGTCTGCGACGCATCGGGTTTCTCTCGCCGCCTTACGTCCAAATTCGGCGGGAGGGAGAAGTTCAGCGGCTGGAACACCGATTCGTACTGGACTTACTTCCGCCCGAAGGACGACAGCAAGGTCGATGACGAGCGGCTCCTAGGGTGGAACTACCCGGCCACGAAGCATCTCTGCTTCCCGGAAGGCTGGGGGTGGTTCATCGGCTTGATTTCGTGGCACCACGCGCCGCTGGCCAACCTCATGGACATGTGCGCTCATTTAATCAAAAGCGCCGAAGCCGGCGTCCCTGCAGACGACCTCCCATCTACGCGCAGTCTTTCGGAGACTTTCGGCTGCCCATTCGAGCGTATCACTTCCATCGGCTGGGCTGTCCGCGACGACTTCAAACTGCCTGCGGACTTGTCAGCGTACGGCAGCGGCGAGGGAGAGCAGAAATTCAACTTCTTCAAAAAGCGCTACCCCGACATCGACAAGCTTCTCAACGAGAACTACGAACTCCTTCCCTCATACTACGAGAGCCGAACCTACTTCGTCAAAAAGGGGCTTTCGTACCGCAGCCCCGTCGTCGCCGGTGAAGGATGGCTGGCCGTTGGCAACACGGCGGGCTTTACCAACCCTCTGATCTCCCCGGGGATCAACGCTGGTATCGCAGGATCTTGGCGGGCAGCCAACCTGACGGCTGCTGTGCTCACTGCGCCAGTCGAGGACGCCAAAGCCGCCATGACGGCGGCTGCCAAAGACCACCAGGAGTTCATGCACGACTTTGCGGTGCCGCGACTCTACAAACATAATCTGCTTTGGTACAATTCTTTCCGCGACCACCGGCTTTTCGAAGCTGGTCCACGGACGCTCTGGTCCGTCACGTTCGAGGAGGTGGACGACCACTACTACGGGGATGAGCGGGCCAAGTACACGGAGGCAGATGCGCGGTGGATGTTAGGATCTGGTCTCGATTCATTCCAGGATTTGGCGGCGGAGATCCTAGATGTCCTTGACGGGAACAATGGTGGGGCGCCTCCGTCGGAGGAGGAGGTACAGAAGGTGTTGGCGATTTCGACTCGGACGGTGCAGGAACGGACGGGGCGGTGGCGGAACCAGTGGGGGAGGTGGCTGAGGCAGTACGACGAAAACCTTCAGAAGGTCCCTGGGAAGAAAGCTCGCAATTCAGGGTTCTTGGTGGAAGCGAAGCCTTGCGAAAATTGCAATTATTTCGTGCACAACCGTACAAATATGTGCCCGGTGTGCGGCGACAAGGTTGAATGGGAGGCGGAGGCCATGATGTGAGCGCTCAGACTCCGAGTCAGCAGAGCTCGTTAGTGTAGCCTTTATATATACTGGTATCGTGTAATCCATAGATTTTATTCATGCGCATTGCGCACTTTGCGAATTTCCAATTGCGGAGGATCATGATGAAAGAAGAGGACAAGAACGAATCCGAAAGATCAACTGTTGTGACGCGACAAACACCACCAACTGCCATCCATGTCAAAGTCTTCCATTCGCAAGACTCGAAGGACCGCGCCTGCGACGACCGACGAGCCCACTCTTCCTGCCACCTTCTCACCAACGCATAAAACAATCACATTCTTGGAACTCCCCGAATGGCAGAAGGATAACGAGTACATTGTTTCCGGTTACCGGCAGTACGTTCAAAAATGCCTTGTATCATCGTGCTTAATTCAAGTCGATACACCAGAATACAGAATCAATGGAGAGGATGTCTAACTTCAACTTATGCATGTGGGCGACTTCGCAGCCCCTTGCCGGTTTTGTGGTTGATTTATCACGACTGGGTTAGACTTGCACAACGAAACAGTCAACATACATACCCACTTATGGGGGGCTGCCTTATTCGCCTACTTCCTGTCCACCTTCAATGATGCGTTTCTCCAACAATACCCTGGTACAACGTGGCTAGACTCGGCCTCAATCGCAGTGTTTCTGTCGTCGGCAATATTCTGCCTTTCGGCTAGTGCCTTTTACCATACCTGTGGATGCCATTCTGAACCGGTAAATTTCTCTCGAATACTGGGAACTCGCCGTCACGAACGTTCTTTGCATGGTTTAATCAGATTGCTGTCCGCTGCCACGCATTCGACTACCTCGGAATCTGTGTGCTTACCGTTGGCTCATTCTGGCCGGCTCTTCATTTTGGTCTCTTCTGTCATCCCCACTTGCAGATCTTCTATATAGCGTCTATTTCAGCCATAGGTTCAGGTAATCTCTCGAATTAAAACTGCCTGATACCTCGACAACCTTCATCCAGGCGCCGCGTATATTGTTCTAAACCCGGAGTATGCCAAACCGACCCATCGTGTAGCTCGGACGTCTGTTTTCATCGGACTTGGCCTTGCGGCAGTTGTGCCTGTTACTCATTGCCTGCTCATTGAAGGCTATCATAAAGTGCTTTTTGACCGTGGCTTTGTCTGGGTCTTGATATCCGCAGTGCTCTACATCTCAGGAGCGGTACTTTAGTGTGTTTGCTCTCTCACTCGTTGTTATTGGGCGATCTGAAGCCTTTGTAGCGCACGGCGAATCCCTGAATGTTTCGCTCCTGGAAAATTTGATTATTTTTTCGCTTCGCATCAAATCTTCCATTGTTGCGTGGTTGCAGCTGCTTTAGCGCATTATGTTGGCGTTCTTACGGCTCTCGGGTACTCTTACTCCCGGCCAGATATTTGTGCCGCTACAAGCAATTAGTCCTCGCAATCGGGTAGGTCGCAGACAATTGTTTCTGTTCCATTCGTATGTCAATTATTAATTTCATTGAAGCATTTTGACGGCCTCGAAACCCATTTATTGTGGTATTGTGGTCTTGCGATGCGTCGTATCGCCTCTACTCACCATCAATACGCGTTTACCATGCCTCCGTCACGCCACTCAGAAGAACGAACATTTAATCAAACGTGTCTGCGCTGTTACTTTCACGGTCACTCATGGATTTTCCTCCGAGCCTGTAGACTTTCCTCCTAGGTATCAAGCTATTTCAGTAGAACTTGACGGATGTCGCCTAAACTTGTCGTTTTCTCACGCACACGAACCAACTATCACCGCAATGACTACTGGCACGGAATAACCCCCTCACCGTCTATTTGCGTTTTGCGATGTGTTGCATGTTGTCTCTCCTGGAAAGGTATGACGCCACCTCGTTCCAGGAAGTGTAAGCACTGCTGCCACCTTCAAAATCTCAGCTTCTTGTTTCCCACGTGTCGCTGAGACGGGTTGTCAACTTCGGTTCCGGGGTAAGAAGCGAGCCTTGCCTTCTAAAGAGGATCGGCATTTTTCATCTCTAGATCCCTGCCGTTGAGCAACGAATTCGACACAAGGTGTCCGCCACAACTGCGGCATGGAAAAGTGAAAATCTATTTTATCCCAGAATTCGCCCCAAATTTTCCGAAACCAACTGGGGGTGTTGCAGGCAGGTGCATGTTGCCTATTATAAAATGAGTGAACTCCGAGTTCCTCTCTGTCGTGTCCTCGATTAACTTGCTTTATATTACCCAGCCTACCCAGAAGCTGGTCATGCCCTTCATTATCGGTATCCCCGCCGCCGCATCCGCGTTCCTTTCCGCGGGCCTCACAACTCAAATTTCTGTGGCTATCGTAATCTGTCTCGTCATTGTCCTCATTACTGCCTCTCTGCCCAGTGAATGGGACGAAGCCCCTCGTTCTCTTCCCGGGCCATCTTTCCTTTCCATTGTCCCATTCTTTCGGCAGCGACATGACTTTCTGAACTGGGGTTTTCACATCACTGGACAATCAACATTTCAGTTTCAATTAATGAACGTATGTGGTCAAGTTTTTTTCTATGTTCGCTACTCACAGACGAGGGTCAGAATACCGTCATCGTTTTGTCCGGAGCATCAGCCCGACGCGCATTCTTCAATGCGAAAGGCTTCGATCTTACCGAAGGCTTCAAAATTTTATCAGGAGCCGTACGTCTTATGCTCTCTGTTCGTTATTTTCTATACTTCCCTTGCGTCAGATTCCCATGGTTCGCGGAGTGACCTCGGGTGTTCAAACCAAACGAGTCTCTACGATACACAAGCGCCTGGCCGCGGTTCAAAGAAACGCTCGACTCAGCGAATGTAAGGGTTTCTGATCTGGCTTTTTTTTGGCACCGACGGTCTGCATTCTCAGTAATTCCTGCTATCCTCGAGGATTCTCGGCGAATTTTCGACAACTATGGCGCCTCAGGTACTTTTGATCCCTTCCAACAGATCAACGAAGTCCGTCTTCTTTTTCTGTCTCACTCCGATGATCGTAACCTTAGCATAGCTCATTTTTCAAACCACCGTCCGAAGTCTTTCCTCTTGCGAGATAGCCGATGATGCCTCGACTGTAGCGCGCCTCAAAACACTCTATGACCGCTTGGACACAGGCACTACTCCGGCCACCGTTCTTGTTCCGTGGTTTCCAACACCGGCCATGATTAAGAAGCTATGGGCGACAAAAGAAATTTATGGTATCGTTTCCCGTGCTATCGACGCTCGCGAAAAAAGCGGAATCTCAAGAAACGATACTCTCCAAATGTTGATCGATTCCGGAGACGAAAAACTCGTCGTAGTCGGCGTGAGTTAGCTTTCCTTTTTTATGAGATAGACCGCTTTTACTTAACTTGTTTAACTTTAGTTCATCATGGGCCTGCTGATCGCCGGCGCAAGGGCAACGGGGACAACTGGTACGTTTCATACCTCATCTCCGCTCCGCTTCCTTTAATTTTGCACCTTGCAGCGTCTTGGATTATCACGTATCTAGGAGGCTACGCGGAATGGCGCCACAAGGCACAGACCGAAGTTGAAGCTCTGTTATCGGCTCACTCGGACGCCACAACATCGAGTATCTCTTCCCGCCTAGCCGAAATTCCTCTTGAGATCTGGGAATCGCAAACCCCTGTTCTCGATTCCATTATCCGAGAAACTCTCCGTGTTGCCCAGCCCCATACAGCAATGCGACGAAATCTCGGACCCGAGGTTTATATCAACGAGAAGCTGATTCCCTCTGGTGCCTACGTCGTTTATCGTGCGTTTTTACCTCGCCTTTTCACTATGTTCACCTATTGAACGTGTTGCGATTCACAGCCTTTAGCGACGTTCACCTAGACCCTGAAATATATCCTGATCCATGGCATTTTGACCCTTCTAGGAAGGAAATTGACTCTACCGTGGATTTGCCGCTACCCTATGTCGGCTGGGGTGTTGGTCAGTTCGTCGCATTTGTCGCATGTTAAACTTGCTCATCTGTATTATTCCAGGCAAAACTACGTGTCTCGGAACGCGCCTCGCCAAAGTTGAACTCAAGTTGACTTTGTCTCTTTTCCTGCTCGGCTTCGACTACATTCTGGTTGACAAGAGCGGTGCGCCGATTGCACCTCCGACACCGAACTGGAACGACATTCTCCAATGCCGGCCACCGCTCGGTTCATGCTTCATCAAATATACACGCACCCCGCTTGCGTTGTGAATGAAGTCAACTTGCTCCCTTTCATTATTCCTAGTTTAAAAATGCCATCGCGTCCAACGGTGGTTCAACTTATTACAATCAAGTTATTCCGTGCTCTGCTACTAGACGTAATGATATCATAGATCTATTTAGACTCGTAGCTTGTTTGTAACTCGTCTTGCCATTGAAAATCTATTCTTCGTCCCAATAGCTGCAACGATGGTCGGCGTCCATCAACACGCCGCAATTGCACGAGGGCTCAACACGTTCTCGCCTGAGGTCATAACAATTTATCGATGGTTTGGAGGAAGCATTCATTCACTTGACAACGCCTGCCACCATCGCGAATTTCCCAAGAATTTGCGTCTCAAAAATTGCCGGCCATTGAAGAAAGGTTCGAAAATGATGGTTCGAGCAAGAAAGTAGACTTCGATTAGTGCACACGGCAGATCGGCGGAACGGCGCGGAAAGCAGCGCTCAGTGCTGATTCTTGATCCTTCGTCTTGCGCAGCAAGGCAGATTCATGTCTTGGGCGAACCGGCAAGGAAAACGTGGACTAATTCGAGTAAATTGCGGACACTGTCAGTTCACTTGCCCTGCGAAGTCTGGACCAAATCGGCGTTACAGTTCTTGGGAAAAGTTGCATGGCCGTGGTCTTTTGTAACTGAATAGGAATTGATTGGTGCAGTCGCGGTTCCAGGCAAGTCAAGACGATCGCAGTCAAGTCAGCACCAGTTCGGCTTTTTGCGCCACTGTAGATCGATAAATTGCTTTCTGGATATGGAACGTATATTTAAGGCTCGGTGTCGCCGGGCGACTCGGAGAATTGAGATTGTTGGGAAGAAATGCAACGAAAAGCAACGAGTGTCGTTGCCAGCATTGACAGAAAACATGAGAGGTCAGATTTTCAACTTTCACATCGGTTCCGACTAGCCTTGAAGACAAGCCACAGGGTCAGCCAGGGACGTGGAGCGCCTTGCAACGGAAGTAACAGCGTTCTCGATGTCCGCCGAGCCAATCGAAGCTTCAGACGCTGGTGCACGAGCACAGTGGTGGCGCTGACCGGACTCCAGTGGGATGAAGTCAGCTCTGGACCGTTAATTGAATGCAAAATAGAATGGCGATGCTCTGCATTGACAAAGGCTTCGTCGGATTCCATGCAAAAACGAGGCTTTCCCTAGAAACAAGGGCTAATGAGAAGTCCCATAATTGAGTGAGCAGCCGCAATCCAGAGATCGATTCTGCAACGTGTCGGGCATTTTGGAAAGCGCTGCGAAACCCAAGTTGGTCATATTGCAAGCTTCGGTCCAGACGCCCGACATTTCAACACGCCTCTTCTAATCGAGGAAACCCTTTCATCTCTTCAGAGGGTTTCGTTGCCGGGTAAGTTTCAAGACCGGAGCGCGGAGACGATGATGAACACCGGAATACTGAGTTCTACGGGGATCATTTCGCCGAGTCCAGCAAATCGACTTACAGTCGTGGTCGCTTGACTGCGAGCATCGAGAATTTCATACCGTCAACGCATTATCAAGGTCATTAAGGTGAGCGTTTAGTTGTTGGTTGACGGAGCCGGCCGACTTTGAAACTTGAGATTTGCCTCGCTGAAAAGAACCAGGGAAAGAACGAGAAGCAGGCGACGATTTGCATGCGACGTCGACGAAGACCTTGGTGGTTCTCGAAGCAGGTTCCCGGGCTCAGCGGTGGCTTTTTGCGGGACCGCATCGCTAATTCCTACCTATTTTTGAGGGTGACGGCAAAGGATCCCTGGAGAACGAGTTGGACGGTGGCAAGAGTGCATTTGATATGCCCGGCTTGATTCTCTCCGTTGACGCATGACAAGGACGGTGCGGGCGAGCAATAATTGCAATTAGAGCCAGGCAAACTGTATGGCGACAGCAGGTGCAGGATCAAGCGAGGATGCGGACAACAAGGGGGCCGGGGAACATTCAAGGGATTAACTGGATAATCCAAAGGTAGCCAGTAGGGAGCCAGTTGTTCGCAGAAAGGTCTACACGAGCAAAAACCCAGTGAGATAGGCGCTCACAAGCACGAGAAGCAGCGGAAACATCTCATGGCCGATGAATGCAGAGCAAGACCCAGCAAGTAACATGGATGAAGCGTGGCCTTGAATCAAATTTGATCAGCGAGTTCTGACGACGCTCTGAAATTGCTTCATCACAGCCCCCATTCAAGTACTATGCCAGCACACGCCGAACGAGAACCTCTTGCCCAACAAAATACAGCAAATGCAAGCCAAAAAAGAAAGCAACTTGTACATGAAAGCATTGGATGGATTTATGCGAGTACTGTAATGTGGCAGTAGATCATAACACGATGGTGAGTGAGACGGGAAAGCAAACGGGATGTTTACATGCACGAACGACGCTATGGGCGCAACGAAGAAAGGGTGCCGATGCCACAATACTAATATCTTGGCGAGGACGCCTGCCCCACACCCGGCCGCCTCGCCCGTCGCGTCGTCTTTTGAAGCCCAGTCCGTCTAGTCAAGGCTTGCCTTCGTGGCGTCCTCGACGTCGAAGTTCTCGACCAGGTCCGGCACGTCGTCGTCGTCCTCCTCCTCCGCGGCGCCTCCAGAAGGCCGTTGGTTCTGGCCCTGAATCGCTTGGTACGATTCGGCAAGCTTGCGCAGCGACGCGAGTGAGTCGGGACCGAGCTGGTTGAGAATTCCCGGAACGAGCTCGGTAAGCTCTTTGACGTGCCCGGTACCGTAGATGGCGAAAGTGTTGGCGGTGAGGGCGGCATGTACTGTGGGTCCGATGCGCCAAGTCAGCATTTCATCATTCAAGGCCAAAATTTGGAGACCAAAGCAGCGCTCCGGGAAATGAAATGAACAAACGACCGACCTTTAGGTGCAGTGAAATGCAGCACATTGCCATCCTCACGGAACATATTGACCTCTTCGACACCCGGAATCGGCTGGACATTCAGCTTTTTGAGCGCGCCCTGGAGCTTTTTGTCGTCTTGCACAGTGGATGCCTTGGGTTTCCGTACGACCTTTCTGCGCACTGTCCCCTTCCCGCCTATAGATTGCCGCCAAGATAATTTAGAAAAATAAAATCGATGCATTCGTCAGCGTTTCGTTTACAGCGACCAGAGCGGCGGCAGAGGCCGTCCTCACCAATTCTAGCAGCTGCAGACTGGGCCTGGAGCTTGGCCAACTTTGCGGGGTCGAATTGTGGAGGCATAATGTGGAGGGAGCGCGGTGGATGGGTGTACGGGCGTCGACGAAAACTTGATAGACCTCGGAATTCAATAATAGCAAACGCGCCTAACCCTAACCCTATAATCTTCGCGCTCTTTCTTCCACCCTCTCCTTCAATTTGGAGACTCTCCGAGTCGGCTTGTGATACGGCCTCACTGTCCACAAGAAACACCGCGAAAATACCAAATACAAATGCTACCGGCGCTGGAGAGGGCGGAAATATAATTCAGACGGCATAAGACCCAGAGCCTCAGACGGCAGCGGGACGGGACGTGAACGGGCCGTCTGAGCTCGAACTTCGCCGAATCGCAAGTGTCCGTCGTTAGCTGTCACGGAAGGAAGGAAGGAGGTTCAGGTTGAATTTAATTCTGGATTGTAATCATCACAAGTTGTTTCCCTCTTGTCCACAACCACCGTCATTAGATCGGAAAGTTCGTGACTCGACGTTACAGTGCAACTGCCAGTGGTATTGTAAGTAGCACTGATAGCAAAGGATTGCGAAGACGACGTTTAGCTGAGTCCCTAACTTGAAATACAGACGCAACGATGTCGAGCCCTCCTGTCATCCGCGCTGCTCGCCCAGAGGATGCGGTATGTCTCCCAAGACTCCCAGTCCGTATCCGCTAACTCTGATCTATGGGGACCAGGACGATATCCTGCAACTCATCATAGATCTAGTGCGTGAACTCCCCGCGTACCCCAGGTCCGCGATGAACGATCGATTGTAATACCTTCTTCATCCCAGGCCGTATACGAAAAGGAACCCGACGCAGTAAAAGCCACCCCCGAACTCGTACGTCCGATCTCTACCCACAAATCATTCAATTGCCGCCTCCTCAAATTGATGTCCACAAAATTTACATCCAGCTCCGGAAAAATCTGTTCGGCGAAACACCCTACGCTCATGCGCTCCTCGCGTTTCCCTCCGCTGAGGCTAAGAAGCCGGTCGGCCTCGCGCTGTACTTCTTCAATTATTCGACGTGGACTGGCCGACCAGGGCTTTATGTATGTACACCATTCCCGATTGTTTTGCTCCCTCAGTCTCCGATGTTGCATGTCTTTAAGCTCGAAGACCTCTATGTGTCCCCCGAAAGTCGAAACACCGGGCTCGGCAAGGCGCTCTTCGGCGCCCTCGGAAGAGTCGCTCGTGAAAGGGTGGGTGCACAACCCTCTCTTTTCCCATGCAATCATATAGCTGAGCTAACCGCTACCGATCTATTCCTTTGTAGAACTGCGCTCGCCTGGACTGGTCCGTTCTTAAGGTTGCATCTCTTCTCATCTACACCAATACAAAACTAATTCAAAAGCACCCCAGTGGAACGCCCCCTCCATCGCTTTCTACGAAAACACCCTCCGCGCCACCCAGATGAGCGAATGGGTTGGCATGCGCCTTGATGAGGAAGGTATCGCCAGCCTCGAGAAGTTTGCCCTCAAGTCCGACTGATTCTGCAGCCTGTACGTGAAATTCTGAATCTGTGAGTACATCGAGGGGACGAAAACGTATTCGAACAGCAGGATGTGCAAGGGTCGGATTTGTTGCCTTGTGACGCTGACAATTTTTGAGGTGGCGTCGGCGGTCGAAGTAGAATGTAAATTGTTGTGGCGTTAGAAGTATAGAAAGCTACTTGACCCTCCCGAATGACAATTGAGGGTGTGTTCGCTGTATGCATCCATTCGTATTCAGTGATCGGCGCACCCTTCTCTTCTAAAAGGATGCTCAAGGTATTAGCATTTAGAGTCTAAAGACCTTCTGGGGGTTCATACGAGGCGTAAAACGACGGCCTCTCCATTTGCATTGGAGTGAGGATCGAATCGACGGTATCTTCCAGACACCACGAAACGGCGTGTGAGCTTTGTATATATGCTTAATTTATTCCAAGAAACTGCTGTACAAAGAAGGTTGTGCGAACGGCGACGGAGATATCCGACTGACATGTAGCCCAGTGAATCGATCCCGCGCCGTGGAATGTCGAAAACGAGTGACCAGGTGAGGCCAAGGAAGGGCGGCCGATGCCGATGCTTAGACCCCGTCGTAACTTGCGCCCCCGGCCTATGCGAAAAATTGGGTGAGCAAGACAGAATCGCGGAAGGAAGAGGGAAGTCATATCGTACCTTTCGAAGACGTATGACGATGGGATCCTCATTTAGATCGTCTTTTTCTCGAGCAGCGACCTCGATTGAGTAGACTCGCAGGGCACTCTTAACGTCGGACGTGTGTACACCAATCTGAATAAACATGATATGTGGCGGCACAAGCAAGACAACACAAAGAGAACCGGGATGAGAATCAGCACGCGAAGAAGACAAGTGTATTGAGCAGAACGCGCCTTTGCCTTTCTCATGATTTTACAATGCGGGCCTATCCATGTCTGCGTGTATGATTACTTCAATTCCAATCCGATACCGAAGGGAAGTAAGTTACACACCACGAGTATAAACTTCTCCCGGGTTGACTCCTTGTCGTTGGAATATGCTACACGCACGTAGGCATAGGACGCTTTGCCTTCATCGAGAATTTCACGCAGCTCGGCAAGCCCGCCTTTCCCCGTCGAAGTGAGCTTGAGTGTGTCCGATCGGTCGCTCTGGAAAGGAAGGAAAAACTCGTTTCAGTTTCCATTGTCGACAATACCAGAACGCCGGAGAAATCGAGATGAGCATCGGTGGAAGAGTACAATCTCTTCTCAATTCCACAACTGTTGATGCAGATCCAATAAAGCACAGAATCAAAATCCGCGTCCATTGGCCGGGCGCGCGCACCTCGTAGTCTAGCAAAAGCCAGTTGGTGTCAGTTTTGTCGGAGCGCACATCCTGATAAGCTGCGAGTTGCGCCGAGCGTAAGCGACGTGATCAAAGTGACAGGAAGTGAAGATGCACCCTCGTCGATGGCGGGGTCGCTGACGTCGGCCATGTATTACAACAACAGAAAGAGAGCAAGAGCACAGAAAAAACGGGAAAATTGGGAAAGGAGCTGTGGTGAAGACGGACGATACTGATCGCCGACTCGGCCGACTCCGGTCGTCACCCAGGTCTTCTTCCTTCTTCCATGTCTTTGGCGCTGTTCGGCGCTCTCCCTGGCTTGTACACTGTTGAATATCCCAATCTCATTGCACAACTCTTCATTCAAGTCGTTTGGAGTACTCCGAAGCAACTGAAGACACACAATTTCGGGCACACGACACCGAGTACTTGCCGCAATAAATGACATGTAATGATTCATGGGTGGCCTCGCAACACCGAGTAGCTCTCAGATTAGGCCAATAAGAATGCTCAGCCGCAACGTTTTTCTCTCTCATCGCCGCCGCACAAACTGGGCTTCAGCTTTCGCGACTACGAAACATCTTCAAGTTCGTTATATGTGCAGCGCCGATTATTCTCTACTGGGCAATGAGAATGCACTTGCTCTGCAAGCCCTGATAGCGCAAGCTACATAATCCACTCACACCATCGGGTGCTGAATTCACTTATTCACTTGTCTTTCGAATACCGCCACGATATTCATCAACGACACCGACTCGGATCTGTCCACCAGACCTGTTCGATTGGCTATCTGTCCAGTATTTTTGTGGGAGGCTAACTACCCCAGTTGCCCTCACATTGTTCTACAAACGAAGATATTGGGCCGCGTTCTGGCCAATAGCCAAAGTGGACGCAGCCTTAAATATATCACCTGGTACCGAGGTGATGACGCAGGGTAAATATATTTACATCTCTCTGACGCGTCACGAAGGAAAATCCTGCTTCTCCGCGAACTGGTCCCTGCGGCGCTAAAAGTTTCCTAATTGGGGCATTGGAGGTTAGTTGTTTGGCATTATTTATGTCGACTTTCGTTTTGTTTACTTACGATGAGTTGGCGTACCATTCACTTCTTCATCCACTCAACTCTCATGTATACGGAGCTATACCAACGTTTTAATTATGTGCTTAGCGCGCAAGCGACTTCCCTGATCTTGTGTGCATGCGAACGCCGGCTTTCACGGTCGACTTTGTGAAGGTGTAGAGACTCTGAGAATTCACGTCGTACGACACGTCGATACGTGCGAGATGTCAGGCTCCAGTATCCTGGAGTAAACTGCATTCACATTTCACCTGCCAGTGTGCCCAATATATTCTAGTGATGTGCCGACAAGCGGAGAGGCTGAGACAGCACTGAACTCGATCGTGCAGCCTGCAGTGGAATGGCTGAGATCCGCTCTACTCTCATCATATCCTCCCTTCAGCTTCGGTCCCAGCCGAACTTGATCTGTGTCAAAATTGACCCACTATTGCAGTGTCGCAGGCCTGTTGATCTGAAACGGCGCTGCGAGGCAAGCGGAATCGAGTTCCTTCCGCAAAAGGGTCGAAGAGAGTCTGCGCGAGACAAGCAGACATACGTTGGCCTGGAGGTCGAGTAAAGCTGATCTATTGCAAAGTATTTTTGCTCTATGGAAGATAGATCTCGTCGTCCGCACGGCTCCCTGAGGTGCAGGTCTTTCGTGGAGACCTCAAGTGTCGCTTCATCGATGACACCGAGACAGGCAAGCATGATTAATTGCTCGTGTAGTTCCCGTTGATTTCGTGCGAAAGCTGAGCGAGTAGCTCAAATTCGTTGGGGACAAGCTGGCAACGAGTGTAGCCGACAGACAACCAGATGGAACGAGGCCGTAGGCAGTCCGCGGACGCACTGAATTGCAAGACGCTCTGAAAGCTAGAGGTAATTTCAATGAGTGATGAAATGAAGAAACCAAAGGGCTACAACACTGACCGCGTTCATACGGACTCGCAGTGCAATATGCGTTACTGAAAAGTGAGCCTATCACGCGCATGAACACCGCGCACTGGTGCACGATGGGGTGCGTCGCCCTCGTCCGGCTGCGTTTCAATTTCTTCTTCCCCGTCATCCAGCTCAAACGCATCCATACGCCTCGCCTCGCGCATGTCCATTCGACTCTCCATCACCCGTCTTGTTTCCATCCTCTCCTTCAGCGCACGCAAACTCAAAAACTCCGCCTTCGCGTCAGCCTCCTTTTTGAGCAGCTTCGCACGTCGTTCCACCGGAGGTGTCCACCTGCTCTTCAATATCCTCCGCACTGCTTCGGGACTTACGCGGAAGCGCTCTGCCAGGACAGGTGTAGTGAACGTTTCTGGGTCCACACGATTCAATTGACGCAGCCCCTCCATTGCTTCGCGCGAAAGTTTGCGCGGAGGATTCCAGCCGTCCGGAAAAGACTCCTTTATTGCCGAACGGTGTACTTGCCAGGTGGAAGGAGTTTTTTCCGACGAAGGGTTTCGGCGCGGGTTAGTTGAACGGACGCCATCGACAGCGTCGTTGTCCTCGGAAAGGTCGACGGGGATAGAGTCGTCGTCTAGGATAGACCTAGCAGACCTTGTGGTATATCTACAGATAGTACACGCAGGCGCGGGGGCGTTGAGACATCTCGCAGGCCGAGCAATGAAGAGGCGAAGAGCAGAAAACATATCACCATCAATTATTGATGATCCTTCTCCTTCTCCGAATAAAGCCGAAATCAACAACATAATTTTGAACCACTTGGTCGCTCGAGTCACGATAAGATTCTGCTCATCGTGAACCACCATGTCCTCCGACCCAACATTTCTTCTCGTCCCCGCACACACCCCAGAGCATCTCCCGCTCGTCAGATCCCTATTCACATCATACACGACATGGTTGGATTTGGACCTCACTTTCCAAAACTACGCCGCAGAATTGGCAGATCTGCCCGGCGCATATAGCCCGCCTTCTGGCGCAATTTTGCTAGCAATTGACGCGGAAACCTCCACCCCTCTCGGTATTATCGCCATGCGCCCACTGAAGCATCGCGCGGGGAACGCTGACAGCTCGGAACGATGTTGTGAGCTCAAACGATTATATACCCTCCCGGAAGCCAGAGGCAGGGGTGTTGCTCGAGCTCTCGTACGCGAAGCATTGAACGTTGCTCGGAAGGCTGGGTATCAAACGGCTATGTTGGATACTTTGGAAAAGATGGAAGCGGCGCGAAAATTGTATGCTAGCGAGGGTTTTGAGGAGACGGAGAAGTATTATGAAACACCGCTGGTCGATACGATGTTCATGGCCAAAAAACTGAACGCATAGAACTGTTCATCTCAACTCGCTCAAGCGATTCAAAATCTAGAAACAACTCAACGTCCACCACCAGAATTTCTCTGCTCGAGGGGACTCGGCATCACATTCGATAGAATAGGATCAAGCGACTTCGAACTCATTCTAGTTCAATTTTCATGGTAAATAGAGCACTACGACACATTTTCTGGTGGCGGTGCTTCCACCGGGCCTGCCTGTTTGTCGACATTTGCCCTCTCTGGCAAATGGATGTCCGACTCCTGCTCAGATCTCGCCCCAGGAACTCCCATTCCCTTAAGTCCGAAAATTGTTATGCCAAAGGCAATTACAGCAGCTGCGAAACAGGTCCATCCCGCAGCACGATAGCCCACCATCAAGACTTCAGGCGAGTCGGCAGCGAGAGAAGGATGTGCACGACTATATTTCTCCGACGTGGCGGTCGCGATGCTGGAAGTGACTGCGAGGCCGAGCGAAGTTCCAAGCTATGCAAGTAATCAGTGGGAGTGTTTTATTGATTTCTAGGATAAAAGAAATTCTAACCCGACTGGCGACGTTGAACAAACCCCCAGCCATAGATTGCGAGTCCTCGTCAAAGACAGAAGACAGGTGGAGATTCCCAACAGGGTAGAATACGTCCCCGCCAGCTAAGATGAGGTCAGTTAGGGTAATTGTTTTCAACTTAAGGAATTGAACACGAACAGACGAGAAGCATCACTAGGAATGTTGATCCCCAATAAGATGCGTGCACATTCATCACCGCAAAAATCAAAGGGGCGATCTAAGCAGAGAATGAGAGTGGATCCTTGAAGACATGACGATGCGTACCATGCTGCCAATGAGTCCAACGAAGACAAGGGTTTGACCGCGAACGCGACTCATCAGATATCCAGTGATGATGTTCACCAAGAAGCCTGAAAGTGTTTGAACGATGCAGAAAATCATATATTGAGTGCAATTACCTCCAATGGTCATTGGACTGAATCGGACTTTCGATTGGTTCAAACCGCGATAAATAAGCCAACGAGGAATCGGAATAAGAAGCGATGAGATCTTACCGGCAGTCTGTAGCGGATTAATTCGAATCACTTGCTGGTAGCTTATCGGAGAAGAGAAATCAGCCATCGTCAAAATTGTACGTATGAAATAGTTCATACTATAAGGTCGAGAAATATGACAACACATTGAAACCTAATCGTTTTCAGTTGCGCATACAGAGCCAAAAATAAATGTTACGCACTCCACCACACCAGGAACTGACAAGCAATGATCGCGCTCATTTGAGTTCCTGGTTGTCTCCAAATTTGTATGGGAAGGATCACGGACTGGCCGCGCGCCTCTCGGCGGCGTTCGTAGAAAATGAAAGCGGTCAACACGACCGCAGATGCACTGAATAGACTGGGAATTTGCGGCGTGGACCACCCTTTTTTGGCAGTCGTTGAGTCCCTATGAAAATATCAGTAAATGCCCGACCGCATGTTGCTCAATGCTTTTGCAAATCTAAAACTCACGCTAAGCTGTAAGACAGCATTCCAATTCCGGCGGTGCTAAGAATGGTTCCTCCCCAATCTAAGCCTTTATTGTACCGTTTGGCAGGGGACTGTTTGACCAAGAACAGAAACCCTAGTACAACGAACAAAACACCCAGTCCTGACTGCATGTAAAACACGGCACGCCACGTCGCTTTGCTCTGTGTGAGAATACCACCTATCCATTGTGAAGCCTTCGGACCAATAGCAGATCGACTATGTTCTACTCACCCAAAACCAAACCGAGAATGAACCCGAGGGGTTGTCCTGCTCCCAGGACTCCGTAAGCTTTATTTCGCTTCGTACCTAAGTCACGAGGATGAAAATGGGCAGTACAAAATCACAATGCGGCAGTCGCTTACCCGGCGGGAAACAAGTGGACAGGAGGCCGATTGCGCTTGGGGTGTTAGCAGCAGCGCCAATACCCATGGCAGCTACGAAGCCAATGAAAGCCCCCGAAGACGGCGCAAAAGCAGTCGCCAAGCTCCTGTTTCATTCGATGCTGTTTTAACGAAGAACGAAGATTACACGAAGGGCAAACCAAATTGAAAACCAGATAGAGCCTGCTAAGAACATGAACCGTCCGCCGACAATATCCCCAAGTCGCCCGAAGAAGAGCAGTAGGCAACCGTAAGAAAGACTGTAGAGGTTGAGTGTGAATATTGGAGCGTCGCCAGTGTATCGAAACAACTTGCGCATAAACGTTAACGGGCCACTGAAGTTCCGATTGCTTAAAACCTAGATCTTTGCCGATCGTTGGAAGTGCCACCGTCAAGGCACCAGAGAGAAAGACCTTCAGATTGGGGTGAACACCGTAAGTGAATAAGATAGGGACACCCTCGCTACATTGAGAGTGGTGACACCGGAAACAGAACCTATGAGCAGGAGTTCGCTCAGACGTAGACTGTCCGATTCAGAAGCCATTTGTGGGGAACGCAGAGCAGTTAGCAATTTATACAAATTGCCCAGTGACTCGACCCGGATTCATCAATCGATTCGCGCAATTCGCGTATCCCAATGGAGGCTCGTCGACTCGGATGAATCAGCATGATCTACAGAAAGAATACGTGGCCACACGCATTTCTCAACGGCGTCAGTGGACTACGGTACTCTGTATGTGCCTGGGCGGTCTTGAAACGCCGTGCGGCGGCATTGAAATGGCTTGGGATGGTTAAAATTCAAAATCATTTGCTCGCGGACTCGCTCGGAGCTCCGAGTTACTGGTCGATGATCCAAGACTGCCGGTTTGGATTCCAGATTCCAAAATCCTTCAAGGGTCTCAGCGCGAGAGTACATTGGCAGGGAGTCGCTTGGAAACAATCGTGTTGAAGGTGTTGGATTAGGTGAACGAGTTGGGCAAGAAATGACAGTTCAAGTTTCATTTCGGTGCTTCGGCCGACAACACCAACGAAGTTGTCAACAAACAAGTAGGTTGCGGTTTTGTGAATGGCGACAAAACTTCTAATACAAGGGTCCAAAACATAAGTACATGATACATAGTTGTGCTTTGCCAAGTTCAGTTCATACAAATTCGCATCTCCTGCCGTCGGCCATAACCATAAACTTACAGCGAACTATCCCTTGGCTAGACTGCCACCGCTTTCATTCGCCCCCGCGCTTGTCCTGAGGCTCGGAGTCCGCGACACGCTGCCGCCACTCCGGTGAGAAGAGGCTGAGCGACCTGAGGCGGAGTGAGCAGAATTCGTGCTCGCCGTAGACGCACGGCGGTTGCGCTGCATGCGGGCAGGATCGACATCGAGATGTGCGAGGCGCGCAAAGAGGGAAAGAACTTCGAGGACCATGAGCATAGTTCCTCCAGTAGCAAGGAGCAACGGCTTACTGTCTACGATTGAAACGACGCCGGTAAGAGGGATATGTGCCGACGCAATGATAGGCGAGGCAGCGCCGTTTGTTTCCCGCGTAATGAAAAGGCGGTGAGAATTAGCTGCAAAAACGTTGTGCAATGAGTATATGTCAGTGTAGTAGATACATAAGGACCGACTAGCGAGTAGCTTCTGGATTGTGTACGAAAGCAACGAAGATGGGGAAACCGCGTATACTGTGGTACGTGGGATGAGACGATGGGAAGAGGAGGGGTTGGATGCACTAACCTGGGTATCGATCCGCACCGTCAGTCGATCCGTCCGGCGCCTTGATCAGGGAGATGAATTGGTGTAGAGGCATAGTCAATATTTGCTTGCTTTGGGACGGAACGACAAGGCGGCCAATGTCAGTCACGCTGACAGCGCTGAGTAGCACGCCTGTATCGTCATCAAGCACCGCGACACTGCTGACGCCTTCCTCGCTCATCAAACGCATGGCGTCAAGCACGGACGAGGTGCTGGTAGCAGTGATTACCGCAGAAAAGAGGTGAAGAGATGGCAGGGACAGAGAGTGCAGATGTGTTTCCAGGAAAGCTGCTGTAGGTTTGTATTCAGCGAACCAGGTTAGCAGACGCCTGTCTGAGACTATCCCAAGGAAGGAGGTTGGCCCTGAGCCCGATGCTCGAATGAGGACACGGTGAGCGCCTCGAGAGAAAATCTCAAGAAGGGCTATAATGGACGCGGTGTCAGGCAACATCTCTAAAGGATTTTTCTCCGAGAGATCTAAAGCGTCGAGTCATTGGCTGCCAAATGCATGTAAAGAAAAAAACGCACTGCTGACAAGACGAACCGGTACATGACCTGCTCGTGCGGCGGAGACTATGGCTACAGCCCGAGAGTTGTCAATCAAGTCGTCCCGCGGCGAAGTATGACGAGTTGCTGCAAGCGTCAAAAATGCATTAACATCCCCCCACTGGTCCAGACCGGCAGTTAGGCGTGGATTTAGAGGCTGAGCGAGCCACAAACATCGAAAAGTCCTGAATACTGCTCCTCAGACTCAGAAGCTCTGACCGCAAGGCAAGGAATGTTTTCAGAGAGTACTATCTAGAGAAGAAAGTCAGAGCAAGCATTCCGTCCAGATAAATGCCTTGAACAGACCTCACAAGCTTCTTCAACGCTAGTTTCTCCGTCAATATCGACGATCCGGGAGTCGATAAGGTCTAGCAAACGCGCCAGATAAGCCCAAGGAGCACTTCACTTCAAACTTTCGATCTACCTTTCGCGAGGACATTCCGCCAATCCTCAACCCATCTTTCAACGTCGTCAGGTTCGTTGATAGCTTTAGGGAACTGCGGGGGCTCTAGGGTGAAGGACTGCGACATGCGCTTGCTTGCCGCCATTGGTGTTGGAGGTGGTCCATGCGCCTGTTACGCTCGTCACTGTGTCACGCACTTATTCAACGCCAATCGCTCGAAAAGGAAATTTTTGGGGCAGCAATAGAGTCTAGATCTATGAGTTGGCTGGGTGTAAGTTACTAAAATACACATTACAAGGGCTATCGTACAAGTAGAATAAAGAGGTATCGAACCGTCTCTATATGACACGCCCATGTAGATCAGAACTGCTGTGGAAAACCTATGGTAAACAACGCTGCGGCGGCGTTGTCATCCAAAACCATGAGATTCGGATCCCGACCCCAAAGCTCAGAACCTCCCAAAAAGTCGTAATTCGTAAGCAACGCTGTCATATCGACATCGGCGGCAAAATCGATCGGGGCGTCGGCAGCCGTAAGCGACAAGGCATCGGGCACGGTTTCTGGTTGCCCAACGAAGGCAGAGGGCTGGAACCAGTCGGCCGGAGCGTGAACAGCAGTAGACCGTGGCTGTCGTTCTGCGGTAGTCGGGCCACTTTGCTGTTCAGGCTCCATTGTGTACACCGAAGCAACAGTGGGGCTCAGATTGTCGGATGGGGAATTCGACGACGTAGATGGTGATGGAGAGGAGGTCAGGTCTGTGCTCCGGCTCTTCTGAGCGACTCGTCGCGAGATGACAGGTCGAAGTCTCTTGTCTAGAATGTTCTGCAGCGAGTCTTTGCCAAAATTTGCGCACGTCCAGGTTACGCTGATCTCGTCGAGGTATTTCAAGCAAGTCTCCACTTGCGACAAGGCGGTATTGAGCGCGGCGTGTGCAATGCGCGGGCTGGCGGTGGCCTGTAGTGCGCGTAATAGGAAGATGGTCGCCGCGTTGAAGATTATCTGATTTAAGGTGATTGGCACGAGACGGAGCGTGTAGAGGTTGCGCCAGAGCTCAGTCAGCTCCATGATATGCTCCGCTGCACGTATGCATAGCTTTGGTGCACAGGATTCTCAGTAAGATGCAGCTGGTTGGACAAAGCGGGCGCACCTTGACATGATCTACTTCCCGATCAGAGTGTTGGATAGACTGCGTCCGTCGAGTAAAGAATGGACGGTGGAGGACGATGAAGCACCACCAGTACGTGAGGTGTAGCATGAACCGGTTTGGAGTGGACTTTGATCTGTTAGCCAGGGTCATATCAAGGTGTGGCGGCAGCTGGCTCTTCCAGGTATTCAACTCTAGGCTGCGGTAATGAGTAGAGGTAAAGCGACGAAATTGAAAAGAAGGCTTTACTCGATCTTAGTAACTTGTTGATCTATCTGAACAAGATGCGACCGAGCAGGGCGTAACAGGTTCCTATCAAAAGGTTAGCATTCCTAACCGAGGAACACAAGATGTGAGGCGTACACGACTTCAATGATCTCGCGAGCTATAGCAATGAGAGCTGAAGATTGGTAAAACACAAGAGTGTCATAATTCGGCTGAGGGGCGATGTTGGCAGATGGATGATACCACAACACCTGGTCCAATTCCGTGTCCACATGTGGCATCGGAATATTTCGACGAGGTTCCGGTGGGCCACAGAAATCCCGTCCGAAATAAAGTGCCCAGCATACATCCTAGATAATGCAGGTGAACTAATCGCAAAGCGGAAAACGAAGCTAGGATCTACCAGTGAGTAAATGGTCCAATGAGCTCGGTTTCTTGCTATGCGTTCGTCCTCGCTTATGAGGCCGGATGTAACCCATGGTGCGGCGTCGATTGAGAGACCAACTAATCGGATGAAATGAGTGAGATTGTAGCGACAGCAAGAGACGAAAACCATACGGGTTACGCTCAACCGAGTACTCTTCCCTGCAAGTAGAGGTGAGCAGATGCTGTATATACCACCAAAGGCAACCGACCAAAGTACAGTTCAGCCTGTATCCTTTCACCTGACACAATTTCAGTCATGATGCCCTCACGGTCAGGCTGGCAATAAATTTACCGTAATTTGCATAGTACGTGCCGAGGAAGGCGAAGGCATGCACCAAGCTAATATCGGGCTTCCACAGTTCAGCGTCAATCAAAGGTTTGGCTGTGTTGATGAAGCGCTGCCGGGTCCTGCGCTCCCTCAGATACAGGCTATCGGAAAACGCCGAAATTACAGCGAAAATGGCGTTGTGTAAGATAGGGGAGTAGTGAGGCGTTCTTGGAGGTTTACTCGTGCGAGGAACACTCAATGCACGGTACATATCTCTCAAAAACTGAGAGGGCACTATGCGCAGAGTGTAGGTGGTGAAGAACGAGAAAGCAAGATGGAGGAGCCTGTCAAGTTTGTAATCATCGGCATAGTTGTTCGTAGAGGGACAACGAACTTGTCATGCTCTCTTCTATCCAGAACAACGTCTTGCGGTAAGTATCTCGACCAGTCGATATCGGGATGCGTCTGCGATGAATCTACCCCATCGAGTTGCAAGACGTAGACTGCCTCTGGATTTGCAATCACCTCCGATATTGGGGAAATTTCACCGGGATGCTTGTTACCGAACCTGAAGGGTGAGCTCGTCACGCCGTGAAGGACGAGATTCCCGAGGCTATCGTCTAGCTGGTAGAATATTAATAGGACATTTCAAGTCAAAGCGGCACACTTCGTTCATACCTTGAGTCGCTGCGTCGGGAGTGTCAGTTCCGATGTGATTTCCTCGTCTGAATCTGGTGGCTCTGATCTCGTTTCGACTTCTTCTTGTTTGATACTCTCCCCCGATGTGCTAGATTGTGGCCGAAATTGAAGACATGCAGATGTATCTTGGCATACACATTTTTCCAGCATTTCTTCAAGGCGTTCAATATACGCCTGCTGCGAGTCAGAATGCTTCCTCAACGCTTCAAAATGGGCCTCTGTGCGCGGTTTTCGAGGGGCAGCATCCCTTCCCCAAGAACACTAACATGGGCTTCGAGTCAGGCGGGATAACTGGAAAGGATACTGTTATCGCACTTCATGATCGCGTCCAGACGCTGCACAAGAGCCGCATACCGGTTTTGCGCCGTCGCACTTTGACTTTTTAGATCTGCAAATGACACACGCCTGTAAGGCGTAGGGACCGCGAGCGCGGGTTCCGGCTCCCTTTGGCATTCTGAGCTCAGGACAGTCGCGTAGAAGAGCTGGAAGGACTGGAACTTGGAAGCAGAAAAAGATAAAAAGCGGCGACGCGGCGTATTTCGGCAGCACCGACATAGATGACGTCACCAGCTTTAGTAAGCTTGACAACGCTCACCTGACCGTGTTCTCTCTTCCCCAACCTTCAGAACTTGAGCAGAACGCGCGACGTTGTGGCCAGACGTTCTTGCCCTCTGCTGCTGAACAAGTTCACACACTCAGCTATGCGATTGTGCAGCAGAACACATACCGCAGCTGATCGACCTCTGGTGGTCTCTGGACATGCTCCGATCGGTCTTTGAGACAAATCCCATTCAATGCGCTACGCCCTGCGGCGGGGGACTGTTTAGGCTGCCAATCTTGCACGATTTACTCAACACTGTATTCTTCCAATCCGAGGCTTGGACGAAACGAGGGACGTGCGCAGCCTCTGCAAAGGGTGTGCTTCAAATTATCCTTGCAAAGGTTGGAGCCTATCCTCTCGCAGCGGCTGGCTCAGAAGAGTCATCAGATTAAGTAAATCGCGAAATCGTTCTCAGTGTTTTCGCTACCGCCCTCTCAAGACATTGTCCAAACCCCATGTGGGCGGACAAACAACCTGAAAGCGATTTGACTGGGCGCGGACGCACGGAACGCGACAGCTCAGCTCCGGCTGACTGCAGCGCTTGGCCTTCCGTGGACGACCCTCCTGTCGATAACCACGAGAATGTACTAGAAGGACTCTGACTTCCCCAATCACACCGGGAAAAATGAAATTTCCTCCACGCTGAACTTGCAGCGGAATCTATCGGTTTCAGCGCATCCGGAAACTGACGATATCAGTATCAGTTTCAGTGAACCTGAATCATAATGCGCATCAAACACGATTTCAGCGTCAATTTCAGCGGCGCTGGAATTCTCGCCCTGAAATCACCAGTTTCCGCTACAAGTTCAGCATAAGTGAAACTTTATTTTTCGCGGTGTGAATACCACGCGGGATTCTGCTTCTGAAAAGAGTTCATTTGTACTATCGTATCAAGTTCATGCTATGCTATGTTATTGAGTCATCAGCAATACCTGGGCCCCCTATGGAGTCCTATGTAGCGCACTGTAGCACCTGTAGTCATCGTAGCAACTGTAGAAAGGCCCCCGTGTTGATAGGCGTGTGTAGAAACAGCTAAATTTACATAGGCCTCTGTAGAAACGGCTAAGTTTACATAGGCCTCTGTAGAAGTCCTGTAGGACACTGTAGGTACGTGTAGTTTTGGGCCGCCATACCAAAAAAAAATTGCAGCTCAATTGGGGGCTAGAAGAGGCTAGAAGCTAGGACAGGAAAGTGGATATATTGCTATGGAATACATATACATGGTATAAAACGACGAAACAAGGTGATCTGCAGGAAAAGAAAACGATCGATAAGTAGGGTGATAGATTGCTCGCGCCAAATTCAGCTGCGCAGGGGAACACGGAATCTGGAGAAGGGAAAAAATAAGGTGAATTTGGATTCATCGTCGATTCAAAAAGATAAACTTACCATTTGTTAGCATATTTCGGCGAAATCGGCGCCGTCGGGGGTGGACACTGGAGAGGAGAGGCGGGAGTGGGGGTGTAGAAGTGTCGAGGGCGGGGCGGAATGTCGATTTAGCGGGGATTCGGGCGGTGGTGCGAAAATTGGGGCGAGCGGCGGGAGCGGCGTCGATGCGGAATCTGGAGAATACTTAAGGCAGGTTTGAATTTATGTTCGTTGATTCAGGTGGACAAACTCACCAGTTCTTGAAGGAAACGCGGCGGGGGCGTTTTGGCGAAATCAGCGCCGTCCGAGTGCGGGGTGGCGGGAGATTGATTTGAGAGGTGTCGGGGATGGAGCGTAGTGTCGGTTATCCACTTTACTTGACGAATGGGAAAGGAGATGGGAGTGGGGTGGGTAGACGGCGGTGTTGGCGCGTGAAAGGATCGTAGTCGATGCCATATACTTGACACGTCGATTCCGCGGGTCGGAGTTGGAGGTGGAGGTGGGTAGAGGAGGGATTGGGTGGCGTTGACGACGGTGTTATCGAGGAAGAAGCAGGTGAGTGCGGTAAGTAGAAGACTTGAAGGTAAAGTGACGGCGGCGGGGGTGATTGGGTAACGGGGCGTCGAGAAGAGAGTCGGGTTTAGACGTCGGAGTCGACGTTAGATAGAAAGAGCTAGCAGATTGAAGCCGAATGCGGGAAGGACGAGATTCTGCGGCGTGAAGAAGAAGAAGGTCAGTATTCATCAAGCTTTAAAGAGAGAAGGCGTAGCGGACGCACCTCGACGGCGGAAGAGCAAGAGCGGGTGTGTGAGGGCGGCAGAAATGATGGCCGTTGATGGCAACGCCGACAAACAATGTCTCCCTCCCCGCAAACGGTGTGTTGCAGCGTCGTCAGCCACTCGCGACGAAGGAGGAGCGCAAAAGAAACAGACTAACCCAATTGAAGGACCTATGTACTGCACCCACCCACCCACTCCGACTCCCCGCGAGATCTTGCTCGCCGCCACAGTGAGGACTTGAATGGGATTGAGAAATCGTCGTCGACGATGAGAAGAGACCATATAGAGAGGAGGACCTGTAGGAGTTAAGTCAGCGGGAGGACTGAGCGGCGAGGAAGACGCGAGGACGACATTGAGTGGGGATGGTGGAAGGAAAGGAAGAGAGGCGAGAACAAATATTTGTTTCGAACCAAAGTCACGAAGTCATGTGCTTGTGACTGTCACTGATTTGCGGACTTAGTCGAAATTTCTCAAGTCCGCTACATAACTTGATTTTCACTGTGCAGTCCATCGGCGCCATCCTTCCGCCCCATCCTCGGCATCAATCACCCACGACGATCAGTGCCCGTGACCCAGTGGTAGCCCTCGTCTCACCCGCTCTGAAGATGGCCGTGAAGAGAAGACTGTCGTCAAAGCTGGGCGCTGAGCCGTCATCTTGGTCCCGCCAACCACAACGTCTGGGATGGACTCGCTGCTCAGAACGTCTTAGCGACGTACATCTCCCCGGTGTTCTGTAAGCAAGGCGGACGAGTATCTGGTCGCTCTGACTGAGGACTATTTTGGTGTGTCCCTTCGCTCTTTCGCCCTGACCCTCCAGATTGAATTGGCTCGGCAGTTTCCTCAGTGTGTGCGATTTGGCATCTCCGCGCCGGCTATCCTTTGAGTCACCCCACCCGCCCAACTTGTCCTCCTTGTCCCCATTCTCAATAAGTTAGGACCTCCCCCCCATTCTCGACTCCCACTCGGCACCCCGCCTACACGCCGCCACTCCTCACTCAACCCCTCAAGAACACTATGCATGCGCGCTGGCGCCGCCGCCTGCCCGCCAATCCGCCCTACATCGCCTCTTTTCAGTCATCAAGTAAACTACAGACTACGTACTCGATATCACATCACCCGCCCTCGACACCCCCAAACCAGAGCTCTCACCTCTCCACACTGCCGTCCGAACCCCCGCCAACACACCCGCTTCCCACACCTGATTCAGACAACGTGCCGGCTTAGCGCACTAGTCTTTGAAGCGGCGCGCCACTCACTGTCCACTGCGCCGAGATTCTCCCCGGCTCGTTTCGACGCCATGGTGGGACCAAGAGATGCCGGGTAACTCACCTGAAACGAACCAATTAAAATTTACTTACGCAGCAATTCAGATACAGCGCCGTCGGCGCTGTTGTGCTTCTCCACGACTCGTTCCGACAGGACTGCTTCAATGCTTCAATATATCGTGAGGTTTTGACTTGCAACTAGTTCAGTCAAAACCTAACTGCTCAAATTAGCTGCCGCGCTGTTGGCGCCGAGTTTTCCTCAACTCGTTTGACCGCGAAGACGGAACTATGTAGTCTATTTTTTTTTACTTGACACGCGCAAATCCCATGCCGGCGGAGCTGGATTTGTCTGTAACTGCTGAACTGCGAGATGGAGTCATGTATGCAAACCACATCTTGTACTTACTTACGTTGAATGAATCTTGGAATGAAATTCAATGAATGATTTCTTTACTGATCAAAACGGGTACTCGAAATTTACAGCCGAGTTCTGACTCCAATTTTCAAAGTGCACTGACGCCGCGACACGGCGGTGGCGGCGCCTCGCCGTGTTCACGGCAATGGATGTCCGGGTCGAGGAATAAATGCATGGCATCCTACGGACTCCTATGGAGAACTACACGGCCGCCCAGTTTCTACACACAACTACAGAGAAGCCGCGGAGCTACATACGGCTACGTAAGGTGGCCTGGAGCTATGGCTGCTATCGGCTAGTACCGGCTTCTACGGCAAAACCCAGGGATTGCTGATGGAGGCTATGTTATTGAGGCTACTTCGGTTTGTATACTAATTTATACGCTGCTATGCATGCATGAGCGCAGATGAGTGCTGAAGCCTGCATCATATGCATGAGTAATTGCGGCGTTCTGATTGGCTGCATCTCATCCAACTCCTTACGAAACTCCCGCAACCAAGTTCTCGACTTGCCGTCCCAGACGCCTCTCGTTCTGTCTTTCAGGGCTCTGGAAGTTACCGGTTACTCTTGTATACTACTGGCAACCGTTCACACAAATATCTTGACTCTAGTCCTTGCTCTGCGCCAGTACATTACATTCAATTTCTGAAATCGGGGCAACTGCCAGCAGACGCGCGTCTTGCGGCACACCAACTTGCTGCGCCAGAGATCGCAGTCGGTACAATACAATACCAAGAACACTCGCTATTCATACTGCGACCCAAGCGTGAGAGCAAGGAGCAAACGCCTTTAAAACCGCCTTACCACACCACGCACTATATAAATGTCTAGGCTTACTTTGAGCCTCCTCGTCCTCTTTGGCGCCATCTCAGCTGTGTATTTCTTCCCAGCCTCCAAGACACCTTCTGCAGTCACGATGTCGTACCCTACCGATCCGTATGTCAGTCTGCAATACAACATGGCCAACAGTGAGTTATCGCGTCCTTGCGGCGCTTCGTTCCCGACTAACCTGAATCCCCAGCTCACGACTTGTACAAACTCGGGTACAAGACGATCATGCCTCACCTCGAGCCAGAGAAAACTCCGCTCGACGACTTGAACAACTTTCTCGGATATTGCAGGGCATGGGCGGTGCGTTCTTCTGTCCTCTTCTTGCACGCGTCAACTCACTCGTTACTCAGTCGTCGATTGTCGGCCACCACGACAGCGAAGAAGAAGTGCTCTTCCCCTTCCTCAACACGAAGCTCGACTTCTCCACCGAGATTGAGCAACACGTTCATGTCGCCAAGGGGCTAACGGACATCATCAACTACATCGACGCTGCTGTTGCGGACCATTCCAAATTCGCTGCCGCCGAGTTGAAGGATATGATGGTATCGTTGAGCGGTCACCTTGTACGTCTTCATTTGCATGCTTGCAACCTCTGTTTTGCTTACAAAATCTGCTTTTTCAGTTCGAGCATCTCGACGAAGAAGTCGAAGACTTGGCTCCAGAGAAGCTGAAAGTGTTCACTCCAGAAGAGCTCACCCAAGCCGGCAAGGATCTCATGGTCTACATCCGCGCTCACTCTGATAAATACGTGACGTTGCCGTATATGAGATGGTATGCAATCATTCGGGCAAAATACTCTTGTCTGCGACACTAACACTTTACTTACAGTCACACTCCGCCCGAGCTGAAAGAAATCTGGCCTCCATTCCCTTGGATAGTCAAGCGTTTGGTCGTACCGTGGATCCTCGCTCCCAAGAACGCTGGGTGAGTACAGCCGCTATGATAATTTCCTCAAAACAACAAAGCTCATTTGCAACCAAGGTATTGGAAATACGCGCCGTATCCCGTTTCATAGAGCCTCATCTAAATGGTTATTGTGTACTAATGCTATAGTATTTGATTCCAAATTCCATCTCGTTCAATGCTTTTCGCGTGACCTTCCAGATAAGAGATGTTCTGGCTGTGACGGCCAATATCCGACGCTTCGCATCTTGAGCCTGGCTTGCAGCAGTCCCGGCCTGAGCTTGCGAAATACTTGGAGATAGCTGCAAAACTGAAGCGTCCGCCGGATCATTGTTCCGCGCTTAGTCTTGGACGAGGGGGCTACTTTCGAAAGCTTTCGCACATCAATAGCTCTACATACCTGCATCCTAGAAGTTGCAATCATGAAGGGGAACTCGGGATGACGCATGCGTACATCTAACACGAAAAGACTGGGTTAAGAACATTTGGTGAGGATGGTGCATATTTGACAGATTTAACTTGTGTTCAGCACTTCGAGGTTCAGTTATCATTGTTCCACAGGTAAGAAGATTGACGACATACCTGCGTGGGACGTTGCGAGCAGTATAAAACGACTCGACAATGAGTGGAGTAGACATTATACTCCCCTCACGCATTCATTGTGACGAATGGTCAACACAACGCACTTGGGTGGAACCGCCTCGGACGTTATCGTTGGTCGCATTTCCGTGTGTAGTCCCAACCTGCTTCGTTTTTCTTACTGACTCCGCCATTGTTTTAGCAGGGGCTAATGACAATGCATCAGTACCTGTCCATTTACTTGAAAGGAAGTAGGAAGGACTGACAAACGTGCAGAAGAGCCACCGGCCCTCAGCCAGACGAAGTCTGTTTCGCTGCTATCAAAGCGGGTGTGGACCGCCTCCCACCAGGTGTCAAGATGTTCTTGAACAGCGGTGAGTGTATGCGATGGACTGTAGTAGACCGACGCCGATTTGGGGGCCATCGGTGGTTGATATGGTATAGGTGACTTTTACTCCAACACTTGGGGCCCCGAGAATATCGAAATGCTGGGCCGGTTCTACGCCAAGTATCCCGAGTATGCCAATAGAACCTTCCTGTCCGTCAAGGGCGCCCGAAGCCCGACGATGCAGCACGATTCCTCGTATGTCTTACTTGCTGTCCGCGTGTTGGACCAAGCTAAACGGTCCCCGTTGTGGACACAGAATGGAAAGCCTCCGGAGAAGCATGGAGAGAATTGAGCGCGCACTCCTCCCACACAAGAAGATGGATCTTTTCCAACCAGCGCGTATCGACCGAAGCATGACGATTGAAGACATTATGGGGAATTTGGTGACACTTTTGAAGGAGGGACACTTCTCGCATATTGGACTGTCAGAGTGCACAGCGGAAACGCTTCGAAAAGCGAACGCGGTGAGAGGACGGGCTGCCAAAGCCACTGGTGGGTGCCGTCTGACACTTGCCACGAAATAGGTATACCCGATAACGGCCGCTGAGATTGAAGTGAGCTTGACTGCGTACGAAGTAGAGACGAAGAAGGTGATCGAGACTGCCCGGGAGCTAGGCATTTCCGTCCTTGGATATGCGTAGGAGTTTTCCCTCCGATCGCGCCGTTGGTCTGTGCTCACATCGCACCCCACAGCCCAGTCGGCCGCAGCCTGCTTGCCGGGAAGATTACAAAGCTTGCAGACTTGCCAGGTACGTCGTCAACAATCGACCTTCTTCACAGCAAGAACCAGGGTCCTAGAAACCGACTACCGTCGCAACTTAGAACGCTTCAAAGAAGACAATCTCGAGCACAACCTGAGTATATCATCCTTGGTTCCTAAGATTGCTGCTCAGAAAGGTGTGACGCCTGCCCAAGTCGCGATCGCATGGGTAGCGACTCTCGGTCAGCATGTCATCCCTCTTCCCGGAAGCTCGTATGTTTGCCGCCATTGGCTTCCCGAACTCTTGATTGATTATCCGTAGAGCTCCGGAGCGTACGCTGGAAAACTGTGAGGCGGGAGACATCGAGCTTTCTGCCGATGAGATCAAGGAGTTGAATACGATGGCAGAGGCAGGGGAAGTGAAGGGTAGCCGCATGCTAGGGGGCAAAGAAGAGTCGTTTCTTTGGGGATAATGTTGTATATGTAGAATGCGCCTTCCAGTCATTGAATTTTGTATGCTGGAGCAGATATTTCACTGAGAAGCTTCGGCAGACCCGCTGGACGGCTCAAGCAATGGGAGATTCTTGCAAGACTGAATGTCGGACTTTGTGTGCTGAACTTCGAGTCTCGGAGCCTCAGCCTTTAGCTACGGCATTCTGGAGGGACCATTCGTACACAGGCGCAATAGCCGTTATCTAGGGTAAGCTTGGATACTCGTTGGCGGCAAGGGTACTGTTGGACTACATGAAAGGAAGAACTTGAAAGGGAAGGTTACACAGCCACGACTGATAACTTGCTCACAACCATCGGTCCCTGCGAAGCTTTCTTCTGCGTTATTGGTCTTCTTAACAACTCCAGCTGATCATAAAAATCGTGATTCTCCCAGTACCGGTTTCGCAAGGGATCGCGTGCAGGTTCTGTCGGTGGAAATTTGAAAAGTGTGATTCAGGCCCTCCGACCAACCAGGACCAACCTCCGACGCCGTTAGGTCCACCAGCGACGATACGAGCCGTCGTCGAGTCTCCCCCAGCCTGGTTCAAGTTAGGCCTAATATGCTCCCGACGTAAATAAACGTAAAGTGATACTCGCTTCCGTTGTTACGAGGCTGGAGGTAGGTTTTACTCAATAACCCGGT
Organism: Favolaschia claudopus; assembly: GCA_037176885.1. Lineage (NCBI taxonomy): Eukaryota > Fungi > Basidiomycota > Agaricomycetes > Agaricales > Mycenaceae > Favolaschia > Favolaschia claudopus. The sequence continues at coordinate 809,273 of JAWWNJ010000011.1, read as the reverse complement.
CTTGAAGGTTGGTTCGTCAGCAAGACGCCGATTCTTCAGGTGCCACGCCGTTTCACGCCTCTGAGACTGTTTTCTTCATGTCCCCTAAAGTCTGGCTCATCACAGGTTGATCCTCAGAGGCATTTCTATTTGAAGAAAGCTCATTCCACCGTCCATTGCAATAAGGTGCTTCTTCTGGCCTAGGTCGCAGCCTCGTAGACTCTGTACTCGCAAGAGGCGATCGCGTTATCGCTACTTCCAGAATCCTTGGGCCTATCCTGCATTTAAATGGAACAAATGACAATCTTCGCCTTTTACAACTCGACATCACTGCTGGAGTCGACGTACTCCGGTCTTCATTCTCAGAACACGCACAATGAGTGGTGACTGATGTCCTCCGCAGATCTATAATCAAAGAGGCCGTCGGTCTATGGGGAAGAATTGACGTTCTGGTCAACAATGGTGGGTCCTGCTACCTCGGTATTCTAGAAGAAGGCGGGTGAGTTCTAGCGCATTCGGCGCACCTCTCATCGATCTTCTACCCTGGGCATTATAGCTCGGACCTTCTTCGCAAACAATACGAGGTCAACGTCTTTGGTCTCGTCGACGTCACGAACGCTTGCTTACCCTATCTACGTGCGCAACACGAGGGCACCATCGTCATCATCGGAAGTAGATCAGCCTGGACATGCGAGACTATAGCAAGTTCGTTCACCAACCATCCGCGTTCCGTACTTACCACTCGTCACAGGGTTTAGGTAGGCTCCACGCAGGAGTTGCCTCAACTCAACTCTCAATTCATTCCAGCGATGTACGGGTCCTCCAAAGCCGCCGTACACGCCATTGCCGAAACATGGACCGTAGAGCTAGCTCAATTCAACATCCGCGTCCTCCTCGTTGAACCCAGCGCGTTTCGGACGCGCGCGGTGCGCATTCCGGACAACTATAACCTCAGTAATTCCATTACTGCGTACGATACGACGAGGGAATTGAATCTGCAATGGTACGCAGGCTGGGATGGTAACCAGGTATGCCGGCAGTCCCTCTCCTTGTTTCTTGCGCACTTAAGAGATGCAGGTAGGGGATCCCGACAAGGCGATGGAGGCTGTCGTGGACGTTGTTCGAGGGGAAGGAGCTGCGAACGGAAAGCCGTGGCCGAGGTATTTGGCGCTAGGGAAGGATGCAGATCGTGATATTCGAGCCAAGTGTAAGATCATGGCGGACCATCTAGATGAGTGGAGTGAGGTGGTAAAGCGGGTGGACTTCGATTCGTAGGTCAGTCGAAGAATATCAGCACCTGAATTCTAGGCACTGGAAGATACTGGGATATTACAAGAATTCGGGACCATCTTTCTCTGATACTTAGTACTGAGCATTCACTCTAAATTTGTCCAGCATATTGAGCGGTGGACGATGTTCAAATAAAAACACCAGTCGAATGTCAGCACTCGTCGTTGGAGACTGGTTACGAGACTCAAGGTTGTTAGTAGTAACGAGTTGGAGGTTAGAAACGGAAATGGTGTAAGCAGTGCTGACTCACTGTTGTGTTTCAACTTTGTTCACATACCACCATCGGCCTCAAGAATCGGCTGCAACAATCGGGCCCAACAATCGGCGCGCTAGGCTAATTGCAAGGCTGACTGAGCCCTTCAATTTCTCTCCGTTGTTGGCCCGTTGCCAAGTACTTCAAGTTACCCCCGAATTTTCGCGACTTGAAGGCTAAGCTTTGAATCCCCCAAACTCTTTGGTGTGAGCCTTGAGGCCTGCTATATCTTCACGGTCGGAGCGCAATTCAAATTCTGCTGACCCCACAAAACGTGGGGAGCTCCCGATGTTGTTGATCTATCACAAAGTGAATGCTGTTTCCCGGCATCTGCCATCGATGTAAAGGTGACTCTGACAATTCTCCAAATCAGGCGCTAGATTGGTCATCTCTTCAAGCCCGGTCTCGCACGGAAAATACAATTGAACGGTTATGAATCGAATCTGGCGACGCTTAAAAGGCTGCCGTGCATTGACGCCATCCACCCTCTCTCATCCTAGCCAGCGATGGTGGCTCTCTCCGCGTTCCATGCGGCCCTCCTTCTTTTCTCCTCCGTGAACGCTGCCTCTGTTCCCGTTGTCGACTTGGGATACGCCAAATATCAAGGAGTGGTCGACTCGAAGCTCAAAATTACCGCATTCCGAGGCATTCGTTATGCTGCTCCGCCAACGGGTAAGCACAAAGAATCGATAGCCCTGCCGTTTGAAATCGACAGCATATAGGATCCCTGCGATTCCGAGCACCAGCCGCCCCATCATCAACTCCCGGTGTACAGCAGGCGTTCAACGATCCTCCCCAGTGCTACCAAGGCAATTCTGGTCCCTTGACCCCAGTGGCCAATAACCAAACTGAAGACTGTCTATTCCTCAAGTATGTATTTTTCTGTCCGCCATATTCCCGCCGTGAATATTATCCAGTGTCTACACGCCGTCCCTCAACCCTGCTTCGCGGTTACCGACGATCGTTTGGATATACGGCGGAGGGTAACGTTGCACCTTTGTTGAGTTGGCAAAAATGACGAATAGTGATATTCTAGATACACAATTGGCTTTGCAGGAGAGTATAATGGCGCGGAGCTTGTCCAAGATTCAAACAACCAAGCTGTCTCTGTGGTTATCAACTACCGACTCGGATTGTTCGGTGGGTTTACATGGGGATAGTTGTGGACAACATGTTGATTTTTTCTTCAAGGTTTCCTCGGCGGCCAACAAGTCAAGGAGGGCGGATCTTTGAATGCTGGTTTGCGTACGTCACAGTCGAGGTTCATTTTCAGCTCATCTAACACTCATATGATATCCAACAGTTGATCAAGAATTCGCTCTGAAATGGGTTCGCGCGAACGTATGCATTCATATATATTTTGCGCAAGCCCACACTCACGTATCTCTTTTACAGATCCATAAATTTGGGTCAGTTAAGCACCATGTCAATTGAACAAGTTTGAAGAGATAATTTTCCATTTTAGCGGAGACCCCAACAAAGTCACAATCTGGGGTGAAAGCGCCGGAGCTGGATCTGTCGTCCAACAAGTCATTGCGAACGGTGGAAAGACCAATCCTCCTCTTTTCCGGGCCGCAATAAGTAGTTCATTTTATAATCCGCCTCAATATCAGTACAACCACAGTATTCCCGAAGTAAGCGTTTCTTGAAAAATACTGCCATTGACTGTATACTTATTACATATAACAGACCTGGTTCAACGAGGCGGTTACGCAGGCCGGGTGAGTCTGAACAAAAGTTTTACAGCCACAAATCATATCTGATTTTCAGTTGCACTGGCACGGCAGCGTTGGATTGCTTGCGTGCAGTCGATGGCGCCACTCTGGCAAAAGTCAATCGAAATATCACCAATCCCAACTTTGAAACTTTCCTTCCCGTCGTTGACGGCTCCTTCATACGACAAGTGCCATCGGCCGCTCTTGCACAAGGAAGAGTCAACGTGGTGAATACATTTTCATATGGATGAAACTCTTGGGTACGAGCATCATCTAACTTCGTTGAAAATAGCATACTTTGTTGGCAGTCACCAACGCCGATGAAGGAGGGCTTTTCATCGATCCCACCCAAGAATACGATGTTGCGGCCTCTGCGCGCAATCTCTTCCCGCTTCTGGGAGTCAAAGAAAGCAATGCAGCCGCTGCGCTTTACGCTTCGGAGGGATCTTCAGCTGCCCAGGCAGCTGCACTCCGAGGGGACGGTACGCGCTTGATTACATACAATTACGACGAATGAACTGAATGGTTGAATGTTTTATAGCTGTATTCAAATGCCCAACGCACACTTTACTGGGAGCATTCAGTGGACACTCCTACAAGGTCTCTCAACTGTCTTATAAATTAACTGTTCCCAAGTTGAAACATACTCATTTCACAGGCCAATTATGCCATCCCTCCGGCATACCATGCGCAGGATTTGATCAATTATTTCCCTTCTTTCACTGATTTCGGCGTCACGCTCATCTTCAACAATACCGCATTCGTCAATGCTTTCGCTCAATCTTTCACCTCGTTTGCAGTGAATCTCGATCCGAATGTTAAGCTGTCTCCTACAATCACGCCCGTGTGGAAGAAGTGGTCGCGCTCGTTTGAGACGGAGATGGTGTTCAATAAAACTGAAAATGACAAGCCAGCAATTGCGTCGGCCAACTTATCCTCCACATTTTTGGAGAGATGCGAGTGAGTACCTTTCCTGCGCATAATTCAACAGTCTGCTCAGTGAATCGTGTAGATTCTGGTACGGTGTCCGCCACCTTACGGTCCAGTAGAAGGTTTTTGGGTGGCATATCGTTCTTCATGCGTAGACTCAAAGCTCATAATCGGCTGCTATACGGTAAAGCGTTGAATAATGTACATTGCAATTGCATATCGACAGTGGGTATTCTCATCTAGTATTGCGAAACTTTGGTATAGTTCTCTAAGTTCTGTTCTCGATGTTCGTGCACTGGTTGGTTCCGTCCCCAGGATATCTCGTTCATTTAGAATGACTGTCGATGGCTGGTCAGTGAACGACTACATCTACGCAATAGACCGTCCCAGACTCACAACAGACCAACGAATAAAGCACTGAGGCGTCGTTTCTGACCTTCGGTACGCTGTGGGCCAGGCGTATGAGACTGTTTTTCGTCGTCTTGCATTTTACCATCGCGAGGCGAGGTGGTGGCATCGACCGACTGCCAGAAATCCTCTGGCGCTGAGCTCCTCGAGCTCTCACTGAGCCACCGGGTAAACTCGTCGCGATCTAGCCAGTCCGCCGCATTCTCCGCCGTATACTGGGTGCTCGGCGCGTCAGGAAACGTCTAAGAAACCAAAGATAAGGCTGTGTGCGAATGCCACCCATAAAACACAACATACTTGTCTGATGTATTCAGCCAGACGCGTCTCTCCGGCGGCGAGAACAAGCATGTCGATTGCTACAGCTCCGTGATTCATATTTGAGCAGTAAAGACGCGTGATATTGATTCGCCAAGAAGGATGTAGGTGGTAAAGAGGTTAATGAGTGGCAAACAAGAGTCCACAAAACACAACGACAAACGGAAAGGGGGTTTGGATTTCCAAATTTGGACGACGCGTCTCGATCAATGGATCAGATCTTCGGTGATGGCCGACCACTCTTGCCTCCCCCCACCATTCACTGTCTAGTGTCTGCTCATGAGTCTCTCTGTTTCAATTGCAGAGATACGAGAAAGTCAGATCGTTAATTTAGCCGCAGCAACCACGTGGCACGCACCCAATACCCCGGATTTTCGTGGCCCTTCACACAGTTTGAAAGATTTCAAGAATCAAGCCTCACACTGAAGGCATTCAAGTTGTTGCAATATCGGTTGAATATCGGAATCATATTCTATATGGCGACTCCTTTGTGACTGGTCTATATAAATCACCCCCAAAGCGCGGCTTCCTGTGCGCCTCCATATCGCGCCCCTTTGACGGCCCCCGCCTCCGCAAACGCAGTCAAAGCCTTGATCTCCTCGGCAGAAAGGATAACGTCTCCCGCAGCGCAGTTTTCCAACGTACGCTCCGAGGCGCTATAAATTCAAATCAGATTCAGTACAAGTTTCCACGCAAAGTACGCAAACGCACGAGCTTCCAGGGAGCGGAATGACATGCTGGCCAAGGGACGCCACCCAGGCAATCGCGACTTGGGCTTGGGTCACTCCTTTTTGAGCTGCGATATTTGCGATAATTGATGTGATACTGAGATTGTGCTGGAGATTATCGGCTTGGAAGCGATCGAAGTGGCGACGCCAGTCGTTCTCTGGGACACGGTCATGTTCACTGTTTGGAAGGAACAAAGCTCAAAAGGTCTTACCTGGGAGGTCTGCAACGCTCTGGATCTTTCCGGTGAGCATCGCGTGGCCGACAGGACTGCGTACGTGCGACGTGAATATCTATATGAGTGCCAGAGCAAATCGACGTACGAATATCCGAGGACGGCAATACCTAACTCATTGGCGGTCGCGATTACCTGTTTGGTCTCTGCCTCGTAGGCGGTCAAGCTCACTTCGATTTCAGCTGCCGTGATAGGATGGACCTGTACGGCCAATAGTTCAACGCGACCTTCCAACAACCCTCATCGTTCTTACCGCATGTGCACGGCGCAAGGTCTCGGCCCTACACTCAGACAGCCCGATGTGCGCAAAATGGCCCTCTTTGACAAGCACAACAAGGTTGTTGAGTATTTCCTCGATCGACATGGTCTTGTCGACGCGCGCGGGCTGGAAAAGGTCCATCTTCTTGTGAGTCCCCAGTGCTTTCGCTATGTTGATCACACTCTTCCTCATGTTTTCAATCCTATAGGAACTGAGCAAGGGTCACGAGCCAACACATTGAAACTCACGAGCAGTCCGGCTTGATACCAGCAGTCACGTCTACGGATCCTTTGACAGAAAGGAAGGTCTTGTCGGCGTATTCGGGGTACTTGGCGTAGAATCGCCCCAGCATCTCCACATTTTGCAGGCCCATTGTGCTGGAGTAGAAGTCACCTGCACAAGGATTCAATGACCGCTGATCAGCCTGAGGCTAACCTTACTGCTACGCACCGCTATTCAAAATCATTTTCACCCCCGGTGGGAGGCGGTCTACCCCTGCTTTGATGGACGCAAAGCAAATTTCGTCTGACAATTCTGTAGCTCGGCTTCGCATTCGCTCAATCCTTGTTCATTTCGCATCAAAGTTCGAAAGACTTACAGATGCATTGTCATGAGACCGTGCTACCAGCAAGTTGTTTCAGTGAGACACAATAAATTGTGTTCAACATACTCACAGCAACTCGACCAACAACTACGCCGGAAGCGGTGCCTCCCAAATGTGTTGTCTTGACCGTCATTGTGTTTAGATTGTGTTGCAGTTATGGTTTGAGGGATATTTTAGCCATTCTTCAATGTCTGACTCGTATTTAAGTGGTCTCCCGTTTCAATTGACGGCAAAATTCCCAGTCAGCTTCGATTCACCCCGCCGAAGTCGACGCGTCCACTTCCGCACCTCCCAATTATTAGGCAGCGAATGTCAGCGCTGCCAGCACCATCCGAGCGCATCGGAATTCGAGATAGCGCATTTCCAAGTTAAGACACTGATGTCCGTGTTGTATCCGAATTATATGGTAACTTGGTTGCCTATTTGGGTTCCTAAAGTTCCGAAGGTCATCTCTTCAGGTTCAGGTCACGCAAGTTGACATCCGGTACCTGTCGGCTCTCACTTCCTTCCTCACGTTTCGGATGGCGAAGGCGTCTGTAAACGCTCATTACACCCCTGAGTCCTCAAAATCAGTCCTTCGATGAATTGGCAAACTTGGCAAACAGATACTTAAGTAATGAACGATATCGAGCACAGTATTCAAAGTTAGAAATTTTTATTACTTAATAATAACGGTAGAGAAATGGGTCAAGAAGAGATACTGAGGCCCATCGCTGCTCGCACTAACTGGCGTGTGAGATATACGAGCCGGGACGATCGCAAACTTGTTGTGCTCAGTTTTCAACTCAACATCATGTCCTTTTCATTGTCGTCTCTTCCGCACGGGGAGGCGAGCCATAGTATGCGAACCAACATTAGAGCACAACCTTCTTTCACTTTACCAGCGAGAAATCCTTCCCGGAATTATCAAGAGCACAACCGTCACGGTGTCAATGCAGCTCAAGTGGAATCGTGGAAGGGAGAAAACAACGAACTTGAGAGATAAACCTGGTCCGAGATGTTGCGTATTGGAGTAGAGGTATCGAGACTTCCTTGATAGCACGGCGCTGAATATCAGAGACTGGTGTTGGGTTGGCCGGATTTGGGACTGCAATCATCTGGTAGCTATGTAGAGTGTCCATAATAAACGGCCAGATTGTCAACTTCCGTTGTAAGTATTGGCAGAGCAGCGTAGAGAATGCCGCGTATACATTGATATTAAGCTTCATGTCGGTGAACTCCTTGATACCGCGCGTAATCCAAGCTAATGTGAACAATTGGACAACTGGCGTCGTGTATGGAGTGGAAAGAAGACAACAAGCGGGATGCTCGGAAACCCGACACGAGGAACATCAGAGCGGAGAGCGCTCGAAGTGTATAATTGGCCTTCAACCCCGTTTGAAGTTTATACACTGTCGCACCTGGGTTTCAGAGCAAGACCGTAGAATTTACCGAACGACTGAGCATCAGGTTTACTGTACGATTCAATTCCCCCCTTTAAGAGTATTCGGAGAGAAAAAACAGTATGTTCAAGATCCCCAAACGCCCTAACACTGTATAACCATAAGCAAGAAAAAGGAAGAAAATCGCTGACAGTGTTTTCAAAACATGGCGGCGGCGGCGACCGAGTCTAAGTTCTCCAGCGAGATGCAGGCTAGAGATAGCAGCGATTGAACATGTTTTGAGGTTGAGAACAACGCCCTGTAGCCTGTAGGGGTTTTACTGGCACAGGCCAAAGGAAACATCGTGGGTAATGAAGTTGAACTGTAAGTTACGCAGCATTCGGAGCCGACGGGCCGCCACGAGTCGTGCATCACAAAATCCGCCTTACGCCGCGGCCATTGTGATCGTCGTCGTCTATGCATGTCTTTCCCCGACCACATCGACATCGTACACCAAGCAAATGAATCTGGGCGCTTTGCTACACCCAGATATCGCCACCCCACCACAGCATACGAGGAACCGAACGACTACGAGCAACGGACCTGAACACACTCCTCCGGAGTCTACCGTGGTGGCTTTCTGGCGTCGTGTGGCTTACTTAACGACTCGAACGAAATGCACAGACGGCAGGTGGATCGGTTCGTACGAGGTTCGACAGTGGAACAAGTCCAATCCCGAGGTGAGGCCGCGTGTTGCGTAAACCTGACAGCCGTGGATTCGCTCAAGCGCATAACCCCAGAGTTGCAGCAAATGCGCCTATGGACGATCGGTCAAGAAATGCGATTTCGAAGATGATCAAGTGAGCTGTCAGCCCTGTCGGCTTGCGAAGACGTCCTGCGACAGAAAGACCAAATTTCTGTTCGCTTTGACTCGTCGCGATTTCTTCCCCACAATGGACGCGTTCTTGCGCGTGTACAACGCTCAGCCGCCTGCGAGATGTCGCTCGTTCCAGAAGTCAGCCAACAAGAGTCTGAAAAAGTCATTACCTTACGGTGAGCACGGCGGCGACGCCGTTCCGCGCCTTCCATGACAAGGCGGCCTACGCTTGCCAATCCAAACTAACTAAACGTTTAGACGCGACTGTTATGGGCAGGTCGACCGGTGAAGCGCCACCGCCAGCGGTGTTTAGCTGCTCCGGTGAATGTCTGATCGAGTGTCGCGCGATACCAGCATCTTTTGCGAGCTGACATTAACCTTGACTTATAGAGGGGGGCGAAGAAGAGAATGCCGCTGGATTCCTCGAGCGAGGGCCGCAAGTGGCTAGGGAAGTCCCCACCAAAATACGCCCAGACATTCCTCGAGACATACGGCCGGTAGCTTCGCTATCTCAGGCCGAAATTTCGATGCAGCGTGTTGTTCGTGATACTATAAAGGAGGCATTCGCTGAAATGGAGGCGAGACGCGAGTGTAAGTGCTTGACGTCAGTTCTGGTCCGGTACTCATTAGAATCATGTTAGGGAGGAGACGGGACGTAGAGGCAGATATGGAAGCGCGGTTTTTACAAATCGAGGCTAACCTCAAGCGCATGGTTTACGACGCAGTCGACGAAGCAATCCTGAGGCTGGAGGGCAAAATAGATCAGGCTCTGTTACGCGCGCAGAGACACGAGAGGGAAAGGACTGAGAGCGTGCTTCAATAATGATAATTAATAGTATTTATTTTCTTTTACGGAGAAACTCGCGCGTCGGCGTTGGTCTGGTGTTGGTCTGGAATGGTAGTGGAAATGGTGTCGGTTGACCCGTGTTTGTCCGATCCTCTCAACACACCGTCATGTCATCTCGTCTATGCCGACAGTCTTTCTCGACGACGGCCCGTGCAGCGAGGTCTGTACGTTCTAATGTACACCCACCAAGGCGCCTTATGAGCGCGGACGCTGCAGCCGGCCACCACGCTGAATACAAGCCCAAATCCGACATGCCCTGGATAGTGTGTATCAATCATGTTCAACAGACACGCCAATGGCCCGTACTTAATCGCGTTCTCTGTTCTAGATTGGCGCTGCAGCTATCAGCGGCCCACTTGTGAGTTGCGCTTGTCTTGAATAGGTGGGCGAACTGACCGACACCGGTGACTACCCAAGCTTGCGTATTTACTACGGGACACATTCGAAATCAAGAAGAAAATTGCGGCAGGACACCATGGACATGATTTGCATGGCTCGCACGACGCGCATGCCGCGTCTGCTGACCACTCGGAGGCACACGAGGAACATGTAGCGAAAGCGGAGGCGAAGGAAAAGTCCGACTTGACAGATGCAGCGTCGTCCAACGCGTTGCCTTCGGTAAGTGTACGTTTGAATACATCTCACTATGCTGAAGGTTTGTGCGATACACTTGTAGAAGCAGGAGGAGTCCACTACTACCGATGAAGTGAGTTCTCAAGCCCCATACGAATCTGTGTGCTGAACCGATACCCTCTCTCGGAAGGCTGCTGCTGAGCCGCCAAAAGACGCGAATAAGCAGGACAAGGCAGAAAAGGAGAAAGCGGAGAAAGACGAGAAAGACGAGAGCAAATAAAGTGTTCGGGTCCTTGGTATTTGCGCATCTCCTGGGAATGGATTCATACTGACCCCTTCCGGCCCCAGAAACAATATTGTAGAACAGGTTTTGTAGAATGGTGTTGCACATATTTATCGCCACCAGAGACAATACACCTCGTTCTTCCATCTCTGAAAGTGACGCACTTTGTCCTGAATCAAGCTCTCTTCGTCAAAACACCTCGTCTACATCCGCCTGTCGACGTGGCTATTCCGAATCTACTGCTGGCTCGACTTCGACTTGGGGCGGCCCTGAACACGCTTTTTTCAACAAAGATCATGACCTATATACTGGCGCTCCATCGACGCATGCCTTATCATTTTCCCGGTCTTGCGACAGGTCGCATATCAAGCTGGCTTACTGGTACAAATGACGATGACGGTTTGCGACCCGTCGCCCTTGTTCATCTCGACTTTTTCGAGAAACTATTTTAACCTGCTGCGCCTCTCCAAAAATACACGCCACACTTTTCGTTTTCACCTCGTCGGATTCCCCTCTCGAGCTACAGTTCCCGGATCCGACTACTCGATAACTTGCTCTATTATCTTTCACCTGTACTCGATGTGCTGTAGGCCTTGATCGTCGAACTCTTCTCGCTTTCGATATATCAGTGTCTTGGGTTACCAGCCTATTCTTGCTGCAAACTAAATATATCGGAACCGACAGGTTCGTGCCCGCTATTTCTGAACTGCTGCGCTCCGCTTAAAAATGCGTCTCGTTCTGCTGGTCAATCAAATTTCTGTTGCTCCCTAATGCTGCTCTTCGCCCTATGTTGGTTTTGGATCCCGGCTGTTGTCCGCGCGTCTGTCACAGTGTACGGGCAAATACCTCTCGGTATAACCAGTGCTCCTCCTGCCACAGCTACGCTGCCAGCGGCGTACAATACCACAGTTTTAAATCCTCCAGCCATCCCAGACCCGGCACCACCGACCGCCTTCACTCTAAGCTTACAATATGTCAACACGAGTGTGTCGAGCGGACTTTCGATCCCAATCCAGGGCACTTTCTTTGGTTTCTCTGTTGAAATGTCTGTCATTACCCAGCTGTGTATGTCTTCGATGACGTCCTGATTCATCCCTCACTGACAATGAATGGGTGCCAGTTGGGAAGAACTCGTGCGTATCTCAGGCGCGCAGCTTGATTGGCCCTCATTGGAGCCATAGCTCATTCCTACAGGTCCCTCTTCTCAATCTCCTCGCCAATATTCAAGAGCGCGCGGGTGCCGTGCATGTGCGCATCGGCGGCAACACCCAGGAATTCGCTTATTTCGTGGACACGCTGCCGGAGGACAGGGCGATATCGAAAGAAAAGGCGGACACGAACAATCCGGTAGGGCACCATCCAGTCTCGGCCCTTTCTCGTTCGCTCACAGTTACCTTCGTTACAGACGCAAACACCGGCTGTGATATATACCATGGATTTATTCTACCTGCTATCAAACATCTCCTCGCTTGTTAACGTGAAGTGGTACATCGGTAGGTAGTCTTCATTCATTCGCTGTTAGATGTTCATTCCCTTCCAGGAGTGCCTTTCAACGACACGTCAGCCTTCCGCTTCCAGATTGTCGAATTTGGTGAAGCCGTCCTTGGCGACAACTTGCTTGGTATCCAAGTGGGCAACGAGCCCGATCTGTATGCGGCGTAGGTCGACGCTACATACGTCCGAGTGACTACACGGATTAATTTTGTCGCCAGTCACCAACACCGCAATTCAAGCTATTCTCCGCAAAATTATGCCAATGAATTCGGCGAGCTGGTGGCAGTGTTGGCTACAGACACTAACGTCACAGCCAGGAATAATCTCATTGGTCCCAGTGTCTCTGGCACCTGGACGCCAGAGATGGTATGGAACACGGGCTTCATCGATCGATACACCGACAACTTGGGTGCGCTCTCCGTTGAACAGTAGGCCTCGGTCAATCATTACGATCTCCAAGTGATGCTTTTCCAGCTATCCGACAGATAATTGCTTCCCAATTTACGGTAAGGAGGGAGCCTCTTCAAGGTGTTGCTGTACCCTGAACCTTTCATTTTGCAGGCATCGGAGTGTTCCACGATCCTCAAACCGAGTTTTCCGATTTCCTAAATCACACGTCGCCCGTGGCGTTGTGCGCTCCGTATCTCAATTCCACCGCAGTCGCTCAGGCGGCTGGAAAGCCGTTCTTGATGTTTGAGACCAACAGCGCATCGTGTGGAGGGTTTCCGGGGATCTCAGATTCCTTCGGCGCGGCGCTTTGGGCGTTGGATTACGGGTTGCAGGTGCTTGGTGCATTTACATCGTCTCTGACCTGTTTCCTGAATTCGGGCTATAAGATGGCTACCAGTAATTTCTCGGGAGCCCTGCTACATGTTGGTGGTCAGAATGTGTTCTACAATGTGGGTGTCCCGTTTTTCCCAAATGCCAGCGCTCATTTTCTCGCTTCTAGCCCTTCACTCGTAGGTCATAAGGCCCCTTGCTCCAATTTAAACTCATCCTCTTAGCTCCACCGACGAACCAGTCTAAATATTACGAGTGGACTGTCGGCGCCGGTATGTCAACCAAGGCCCGTTCGTAAACCGCATCTGCTAATCACCCCGTAGTATACTACTCGGCACTCATCTCAGCTGAAGTCTTTGGCAAGACCAACACCTCGCAAATCATCGACCTTCACGGCAACGAGGATAACATCTTCACACCGTGCGCCATCCTTCCTTTTGTTTCCTTCAGCAACAGCATTTCATCGTAAGTATGATCTAGACAATACGCCGTGTATGAGGATGGCGCCATCGCCAGAGTCGCATTATTCAACTATGTCACAGACCCTAGCAGTGCGAGCCAATATACGACGACGATCACAGTTGCCGGCGGGACTGTGCCTTCATCTGTGCAGGTCAAATATTTCCTGTCGGATTCCGTTGCGACGAAGACCAATATCACTTGGGCGGGTCAGGTATGTGCAATGATTTCTCGAATCTCCTCCACCCTTCGAGCTGAGATGATCTCATATTCATTCTTACTTTAGACCCTCGGCACCACGCGCACAGTAGACGGCCGCTTCAAAGGCACTCTGAACGTCGTCTCCATAACATGCGATACAATAGCCAACACATGCCTCGTCCCCGTTCCCGCACCGGCGTTCGCGCTCGTCTTCTTAACGCCCGCTGAGGACATTGCGACGGTGACGTTCTCGACGTCGACCTTTACGAATACCGCAAATACGGCGACCGTCGCGTCGGCTGTGCTCGCCACGAGTAACGGGATGTCTGGGAAAGATTGGAGGTTGGGAAGCACGAGTGCTGGGAGCGTGAAATCTGAGGGAGGACGCTATCGTCCTAATGTTGTTGGAATGCTGAGTGGGACGGTTTCGACGATGCTGGCGCATATGCTGCTAGGGTAGTGCCGTTGGGGGGAAGTGAGGACAATGCAGTACACGGGTGTAATTGCAGATACAAGATGATACATACAACATGAGATCAGTACAGACAATTCCTGGACAATTAGACTCGCAACAGTGCCTGTTGTATACGGTACTCCCAATATCTGCGAAACAGTCGGTCAGCCAAGGCATGTTGTTAGTTGAGAAGAGGGCACTCACTTTTTCCGTATCGTATCAAATTCCCCTGCGAGACTCTTCCAAAGCTATATGCACGGTTCAGATTAACGGCCGAGCAGTCAAAATTTTACGAACCTGAACCGCCTTATCGACATCCTCGCTCCCCCCCGCCTCCTCATACACATCTGCCTGGAACTCAATCGCCGCAACACAAGGCAGATCGGCGCCTTTCCCGGGCGGGGGGTTCTCCACGTCTACGAGATCCAGAAGTTGATCTGGTAGCGGTTTAGTGTAGGGTTGCACAAAGGGCGCCACTGTCGATAAGGGGAGTTTGTTGTACTCGAGTACGCCGCGGAGGTAGTTCCAGGCTGAGGCGTTGTTTGGGGCAAGCGAGATACTTTGCTTCGTGTAGCTTTTGAAGTGCGGAGAGAGTTCAGCGGCAGTTCAGGGATTGTAAAAGCGAGAAAAAAAACTTACATGAGCTCCCTCCTCACAACCCTCTCCCTATCCTCCTCCCCGTCCCTCACCCCGGACTGAAACACAACAAAAAACCGATGATGCCACGCCGAATTATTCCTTACATCCTTGTTCATCATCGTATCCACGAAATCGAGCTCGCCCGCCCACAACGCATCCTCATTGAAAAACGCGAGGACCCATTGGCGATGCGCCCAGGTGTGGTAGTTCTTCTGATCCTGTCTCAGGATCTTCTCCACGAATGCGAGCTCCTCCTTTGCTTTCTTCGAGAGCGTGAGGATGAGGCGGCGGTGGTGCCAGACTTGGTACGTCTTGAGGAACTTGTCCGCGAGCTCGTCCATAAGTGCGATCTCGTTTTCTAGCGGCCATTGGATTTTCAAGACGGTTTCGTAGCGATATTGCCTGTGCGGGTGATGAGACCGCAATGCTGAGAACAGCGCTAGCACAAAGATAAAGAGAAATGAAGACGGACCAGGCAGAGTAATGCGCAGGGTTTAACCGTATAACATGTTCCGTAAGCTGCAGAACGCGCTCGCTCTTCTCACCAACCTTCACCACGCCGCGCAGATAATCGGTTGCGTCCTTGTCTACGAGGCAGTCGTTCGTTTAGCACAGCAAGAATAAGACGCGCGGCGAAACCCAAGAGAGTAAGACGCGCGAACAACAAAGCAAACGGACGGACGGACATTCTGCTGAATACAAGATCGGCGCGAGGGGTTCTACTTTTTCATACTGAGGCAAGGGGACGATGTCTGCCCATTCAGGGCGCGTGGAGTACAGAGGCGGAGGAGGGTCTGGGATCATGGTGGTTCGAGTTCAAGGATAATGGGGTGTTTGGTTTGATTACCTTGTTCTTGTGCATTGAAATGAAGTGGAAGATGATCGGCGCGTTGCATTGTTGTTCTCTCCGATCCCAGAAATGGATGTAATTGTGAACACAACGTAGGATAAGAGATGGAATAATATTTGCCAGCTACATAGGTCCCCTTTGGGAACGTGCCGGTTTGTGGCGTACCGGTACAATACATCGGCCTCAGACTACGCCATTACCCCTTCCCGTCCACGAGCTCGCCGCATTTATTCAAGGCTGTAGATCTTCGGGTCGGCAGTACATAACAACCAAGGTGAACTGACCTTTCTGTTCGGTGCCCGGCTCAACTCTCCTTGTATATCCCCTAGGCTAATCATCACCATGTATACTCCTTCATGAAAAGAGTCTGGCCGGCCATTAGAGAGGCAGGATAGACGGATAAAACCACTTGGGGCTTGGTCCGAGTTCTCTCTTCCCAAGCACAAATCCCCGTCCTCTACCATCGGCAAAATGGTGTTCAATGATAGACGCAGCGGAGTAGATTGCAGTAGAGTAGAAATAGTAGGCAGCAGTGTAGAGTTGAAGACGGAAATCGGAGAAAAGTTTTGGGTGATGGCAGTACTACTTAGTCCACGGTGTCTTTTGATCTTTCCAAGCTCGAGTCAAAAGAGCGTCGGCAGGGTTACATCTGGGTCTAACACGCTCAGACGACGAGAGTCGCCAATGATGGCGGGTGAGTTGACATCCACTATACCGTGCACCGGACTGACTCCAAGATGACATTGTCGCAAAGCGTCTTGAGCCCTAAGCGCATCAAGTGGCCTTGAGGGAGGCTGGCGAGATGCACACATAGGTGAGACGAGGAAGCATAGCCGCAGTGTCGTTGGCAGACAGCGAAACCGCCACTCCAACCCATCTCACACCGAACGCATCCTCGTCATCACTCGTCACCCACAACCAAGTCTATGCCCAGCGCAATCAACTCCCTTTGCCTCGGCCGAAACCTCTCAACAATCGTATCCAAATCATCCGTCCTCGATCCGGTCCAATCCTTAATAACGCATTTCTGTATCTTTGCGAAACAATCGGACGACAACATATTCCGCGCGTGCAGCGCATCGTCCAGAGCATCCAGCATCACAGGGAAAACTTCTGTGATTTCCGAAACGGGGTAGATGCACGGCGAGGCGCATAAGCAGCTGAGACGAGGGAGGAAGGCGGAGCCGTCGCAGAGGCGGCGGCAGAGGGCGATGAGGAGGCCCAGATACCCTTCGCGGAAGTCGAATTTTTCGAGCGAGGGCTGAGCTTCGAGGAGTTGCATGAAGTCTTCCACTTCAGGTCTTTCGTTGATCCGGATGATAAGTTCGCGGATGCGACAGTCTGGATTTGATAGGAAGGGGCGTAGTCGTTCAACGACTCCGCTGAAGAGGACGCGGGAAAGATCGAGGATTTGGAGTGCAGGGAGGGTTATATGGCTGAATGTATCCATGTCCTCTTCATCGCTCATTTGCAGCGCCAACGATGTCAGGGACGTGAGGGGCGGGACATCGGGGAGCGGCCGGGTGTTGTGTCCATAATAAAATAATGCAGCGTCGCATTCGACGAGGTTGGGGGTGTGTTTGAGGATGGTTAAGAAGTCGTGGGAGTCCATACCACCAGAGTCATGACATTCAAAAGATGTTAATTGCGTCCAAGGAAGTTCCAGTGCATTCGGATTGACGGTGTCGATAACACTGAGTTTGCGTAACGCATGTGCGTCCCGGAAAGCTCGCCACGGCAGCGCCGCCCCGGGCAACTCATCGAGTTCTTCTGTCCAGATTGCCAGGCTGTCAAGCAGAGGGAGATCCAGCGGCGATTCCGCCGCCAGAAACTCGAACGCCTCCCAGGGAATCTCCAATGCGATTTTGCGCCACGTCGACGAGAACCGTTTGAATACCGCAATGACGGCCTTACAATAATCCCATTCATCCTCTTGCCAAATCGCGATCGCCAGCGAAAGGGGAAGGGTTCCGGTGCGCCCTAGCCATGCTTCGACAAGGGTGATTGGGATGCGGGCGGAGTCGACTTTGAGTGCGGTCCAGAGGTCGGGGGTTTGCCATGCGATGGTGCGCCAGTGGGTGCAAATTTGGCCGAGGAGGAGAGGCGCTGTGAGGAGGCTGGGTGAGTTAAGGTCCAACGGGAGACAGTGGACGAATATTTGAGCCGTGATTTCTGGGGGAAGGTCCAGAATTCCGTCCTTGGTGGTGTAGGCAAAACCGATTCGAGAAGCTGGATCGTCGTCTGGCATTGGGACAAAAAGGCACGAGAAAACCATAGTAGATGGTATCGATTGCTTGGTTTTGAGTGGGGCAAATTGTACTATACTTGGACTTAGACATCAAAATGAACTATTAGTTCAAAATGCATTCGCTTGAGCTCATTTCACGTCCGATTCCCTTCGGAAGTAGCGCAAATGAAAGCCACAACTCTTGGCTTGCCGCCTATGTAAAAATAATGAGGAAATTCCGGCAGGTATTGGGCGAGATACAGTCCGGCGCATCAAGTTATACTGATGCGCACCAAAACATGCTCTGGATTTAGTTTTGAGCCAATAAAATTCCACAGTAGCTCCTAGACGCATTGAGTAGGTCTACTGGGCTTCACATAGCAATTTTTTTGAGCGAAATACGGGCAGAAACCACTACAAACAGTGTACTTCAAAATATCCGTGACATTTTCAAACTCCGATCCCTGCCATCTCAAGCGTTACTTTTTGTGACAAAAAGCCAATAGTAGATGGTATCGATTGCTTGGTTTTGAGTGGGGCAAATTGTACTGGTCGAAAGAAGAAACCGGAGGTCAATTGAAGATCCGAGTACGCGATCGAGCGGAACAGGGTGGGTAATATTTTTGTAGTCGTAGCAAGACAAAAAACACAGATCGATCGCGCATCCGCATGTACATTGACATTCCCAGCGGAAAACGCTGTCGTAGTATCATCTGTAGGTATAGTACCAAAAAAGCTCAAGCTCGACGAGTGGCGGAGAGGAATTCAGGAAAGAATCGTATGTATGTATTACAATCGCGACATCGATATCTCATCAGAAAAAAGAAAGAACAGCAACAGCGAGTAAGTCCTTCTCAACTCCTCTTCAAGCAGCAGCAGGCGCATTGCTCGCAGTGTAGTCCTTGAAAAAATCGCCAATCAATCAGCATTGTACTTATATGCGACTGGCAACAGCTTTTGAAACTCACCTCCATCTCAGCATCCAAATCCGCCGCAGTCTTCACCGTCCTCTCACTCTTCGCCCTCCCTCCTCCTCCACCCCTCCCACGTCGCCCGCCGCGTCCACGGGTTCCGCCGGTCCTTCAGTTCGCGTCAAATCCCATTCTCACCCTACTACTAAGAGACAACTGCAACTGACCTCGAATTCGCCGCATTCCCACCACCGCCACCGCCGCCGCCGTTAGCCACGGGGGCAGGCGCGACACGCGAGGCGAGCGTCGCGGGGGGCGCAGGTCGCGAGGGGTCAACGACGATTTCGATCTTCATGGGGCGTCCTAGAATAGAAAACGAATGCGAGTGTCGGGATGGCGTGAATGGATAGATGTGGGTGGAGGGATGAAAGAGGGGAGAGGGGAGAAGTGCAGTCAATCAGTCGTTTTGTTTCGGTGCTGACAGAAGAGAGAGAGGAGGAAGGAGGAGGGAATACGGCACGGTGAGCGTATGGTCCGAAGCAGATACCAGTCGTCGCTGTGTCCTGTCCATGTCTCTGTCGTCTTGAGGGAGTCGTCAATGTCGAACGTCTTGAATCCATGGCCGTCTTGAATCCATTGTCCACTGCTACGGAAGCGTTAGGTGGCGGAGGGAGCCCCGCCCTTGTTCCTGATAAGGAGCCTACGTTCGTTCGTTCAAGGATTTGCGAGTCATCATCATCCTGCCAAAGCCCAACCTCTCGACCAACATCGACAACAACATCACGACGGCACCGAACCGACAAAGTCTATACACGACGCAAGAGTGTCCACATACACTGACGCCTTCGTCTTGTCAAATGCAGCTCCGCCGGGGGAGTCACATTGAGCGGCCGGAGCCGAGGCCCACGAACATCATCAATGCACGGTTGATCAGACCTGCAGATGAGGGCACAGCCGGACGCGCGAGCGTCAACAGCTTATCGTCACAGCCTAAAGCTGTGGAAGACGCATCCATCCAGTTGTCTCGACGACGAGTCCAAAGAGTAGAGCCAGGGTCTTGAAGCCAGGGGGTTGATGTTGGGAAGACAGAGACAGGACAGGGAGCGACGACGAAAGGACCGCTGAAAGGACGAACACGTGCCCACGGAGTGGACCCACAACGGATTCGGGAGGAGAAGGAGGGAAAGGCTACTAACTGCCATCGATGAGTCGGTTGTTGTACTGGGCGAAAGCGCGGTTGCCGTCGCTTTTCTTGTTAAAGACGACGGTGGCGACGCCCTTGGAGCGGCCGTTGGCGTCGTAGTGGAGAGTGACTTCACGGAGAGGGCCGACGGTTGTTTGGAAAAGTTCCTGCACTCACGCATTAGCTTGTGAATAAAGAGAGAGAGTGAGTGGCAGAGCGAAGTACCTTAACTTGAGCTTCATTGACGTCTTGAGGGAGGTTGGAAACGATGATTTTCTCTGCGTGGGTGGAGGCGGGGACTGCGGGGGTTTTGACGGGGATGATGGCTTTAGCGCGGGCCTTTGCGGCGGGGCTGAGCCCGGTGTTGCCCAAGACCTGGGCACGGGCTTTGCCGCGGTTTGAGTGGCCGCGACGGTCGTTTTTGGGGCGGTTGGCAATGATCTTGGTGAGAGTCAGAAAAAGGGTCTTAAAGAGCGCAAGAAGAGAGACTGACATCGTCAAGAGACATAGACACTTCCATGGCTGACAATTAACAGGGACGACGGTGGTGGGGAAGAAGGAGGATGAAAGGGGTTGGCTGGTGGTGGTGGCAGGAGACAAGGAACCGCGTGTTTGTTGCTGTTTATCTCCGTCTTTATATTATTCAACGCGACAATGGGCGGACGCGGACGAGGCTGGGGACGCGGACGGGGCGCGTTCTCGGCGCCCCCAGCGGGCCTCACGCATGCAGACATGCAGAACATTCACCGCGAAAAAACTGAAATGTATCCTGTGCGCAAGTCCTCTCCGCGCCCTCCACCTCAACGCGTATTCAATATGAACACAAAACACACTATTACTAGGCAATGCTCCCGCCGGTGCTCTCAGACTATACGGAAGAGGAGAAGAAAATCGCTGCCTTCCAAATTGGGTTTGCGAATCGGATGCGCAAGTCGCCGTATTGGGTCGTTGAGGCGGCGAAATCTACCGGTCAGTAGCCAGGCTACAAGACGGCTGTTCACCCTGTCAATGTTTGTCTATGATAGATCTTCCTCGGTATAGCGACAAATATCGCGTCTCTGCTACGCAGCCGACACTAGCGAAACAAGATTTCCACGAACCCTATTTCCCCCGCGACATATTCGATGGATACTTCAATCCCAAGAAAAAGCGCAAAGGTGCTTGCTTCCTTCCTCTCCCTTGTTCTTTCTACTTTTCTAATCTCATCTCCTGGAAGTGAAAACAAAACCCGTCCTCGTCAAACAACGCATGAACATCGACGAGATGAACGACGAGGACGAGGAAAAGGTTCCCCTCCTCCCCTTTCTTCTCTTGGATGTATCCTCACCTCACCTCATCTCACAGGAGAACCCCTCCGACGCTTCCGACGCGGACTCCCAAGCAGCCCAATCCGACTACGACGTCGACGAAGAAGACGACAACGACTACGCCAA
The DNA here is from genome assembly GCA_037176885.1 of Favolaschia claudopus. NCBI lineage: Eukaryota > Fungi > Basidiomycota > Agaricomycetes > Agaricales > Mycenaceae > Favolaschia > Favolaschia claudopus. Next base: position 787,987 of record JAWWNJ010000011.1, on the reverse strand, counting down.
CAACTACTTCAACAACGGGGAGGGCGAGGATAACGATGATCTTGGCGAGGGAGGGGGCGGGGATGATGGAGGGGGTTTGTGTCTTTTTCTTTTGCTTTTGTTTTGGTTTCGTGTTTCTTCTTCTTTCTTTTTATCTTTTCTTCTGTTTGGACTGGACGAGGTCGCTGAATGATTTTTTCTTTCTTTGCAGGAGACTACGATTGATCGAATGTATACTTATCCGACTTGTTGTATCGTGGGCAGGCAATATCAATGTACAGTATACCCGCAAAGTTTCCGTTTGCGTTCACTTTTTTGTTGCTTGTTTGTGGAACCTGATAGTTTACGTCTTGTCGACAATCCCGTTTGACGATCAGGGACACTGGATCACGCACCGCGCAGGTGCACGAGCTCACAGCGCTGTAGCGTCTTGATCGTCCCGAATGCTTGTTTTTTCGAAAACAAAATTGGGCGGCTAACCCTCGCCCTTGTATTCTAGCCCTACCAAGTCCTCCCCATCACCGGATTCCGCTCTAACCAACACAATGCCAACCCCTTCTTCGATTTCTCCCGGACCGGCATCAATCCGATCCTCTTTGTGGGTCCACCCAACGAACAACGACGCGCTCACGGGCCGTGACAGCTCTGGGCTGAAAAGTGTACATGCATGCGTGTGTGGCCACCCGCCTGTTTTGTCGTTTCGTCGGTGCGATTTGTATTTTCAATTCAAGATGTTCAGAAGACAGTCGAAGAGAAAGAGCGGTTTGATATTGACGGAAGAGGGCCAAGACAATGATGACCTTGGTGGCGGAGGGGGTTTGTATCTTTTTTCTTTTTGTTTGTATGAGGCCGCTCATTGCTCTTTGCAGGCGATTACGATTGGATGTATACTTATCGTTTGCAAGCGATATCAATGTACAGTCATGGTATACCCGCAAAATTTCCATTTGTGTCGACTTCTTTGTTCTTTGTTTGCGGTAACCACGCAGGTGCACTAGGCACTGTTGATCTCACAGCGCTGTAGTGTCTTTGATGTTCCCGAATGGATCTTTCTTTTCTGAAAGAGAGCAAATCCTTCTTATCGCCCATTCGCCAGCGATTCGGCCAACGCTTGCCCTTGTATTCTAACCCTCTAAAGACGCCCCCATCACATCCACCGGCCCTTCGCTCTGAACAACACTGTCAAATGCCTTAACCCTTTCTTCAGATTTCCCCCGGACCGGCATCAATCCTCTTTGTGGGTCCACGCGTCTAATCTGAGCTCAAGTCCATGGGAATCAAAACAAACACCACAGCGCGCAATTGCAGTGAATGTTACGGCCTCAGGCGTATTTTGCCTTGCCTAGTCCGCTACGGGCCTGCGGCTGCCTACACCACAAACAACGACGGCTGTCACAGCTTTTAGAAGTCGTCGTCATGTTGCGCATGTGTGTGGTCACCCACCCGCCTGTTTTGGAGTCGCTGCAGTCTACGAAGGAGGGCGCCTTGGCGAAGGAGGTGGCGGTGACGACGGTGGAGGGTTTGTATCTTTCTCTCTCTCTCTTAGTATGACGGCGCTCATTCCTCTTTGCAGGAGATCACGATTGAATGTTCACTTATCCTTCTTGTATCGTTCGAAAGCGATTTCAATGTACAGATACCCGTAAAAATTTCCATTTGCGTCGACTTCTTTGTTTGCGCTGAAATGGGTTACGTTTGCTGTCGCGAATCCCGTTTGACGATCGGATGGTACACACAAAAAGGAACTGCACCATCACCGCAGGCCACAGCGCTGTAGCGCCTTCATGTTCCTGAATGGATCTTTGTTTCTGACAAAGACGCGCGGTTATCCGGTCACTCCTTATCGCCCATCCACAATCAATCTGGCTAACGCTCGCCCTTGTATTCTAACCCTACAAAGACGACCCCATCAATCCATCGGGATTCCGCTGCAAAGAACACATTACCTCTTCTTCCTCCCGGGCCGGCATCAATCCTCTTTGTGGGTCCATGTACGAGTCCCACCATTGGGTGCGTCTAAAGTCCATGGGATTCCATGATGGGAATCAAAAGACCACAGCGCGCAATGTTCCGGCCATACTTAGGCGAAAGAAGTGCATTTTGTTTTGCCCTAATCCGTTGCGGCTGCCTACACCACAAAGTCACAAACAACGATGCGCCCACGGACCACAGCTCTGGGGCTTAAAAGTGGTCGTCATGCGTGTGTGGCCACCCGCCTATTTTGTTCGTCGGCAAACCCTTCGACGAAATTTACTTCCTCCTCGTACTTCTTCCTTCTTGCTCCTCGTATATACGTAGTATGCGGTCTAACATCCCTCTGCCTCATCCTCGGCGGCCACACCCTCCGCCTCACCTCCCTCCCGCCACAACCTCCACCCACATCCCCCGTCGGCACCGCTCGCCACACCAATCACCCTCACCCCTACCCTACTCCGCCCTCCTCGAAACCCTCCAAAACCGCAGCAAACGTTCTCACTTCAGCGACAAGAACACCCGCCACAGTTATACTCCACTCCTATTCACCCGCGCCTCGCGGTTCCCGTCTCGCACACTTCCGCTCCCCGGCGTGCGGGCGTGTAATTTGGATGCGGGGGATACCCAGGTTTTCCGAGTGAGCTTTATTCAATATTTGATCTGCGATCCCGCGATGGTGCTGACTTGGAGGTGCGGACATAGGCGAGACAGAAAGTCCGCGTACGCCGCTTCACGCTCGGGAAAGACGACGACGCACCCGGCTGGTCCGATTGGGAGGAGGGACAGGTGGTCGGATATGTACCTTTCAGGAGTGATGTCAGTCCAAAAATTCACCTCGAAAAATCCACATCCAGTGTTTTGTTGACGATCTCTTCTTTGCTTTCAGGCAGGAAGCTACGGACACGCGTATCGCGTGCGCACCCAAGCGCCGTCTCTCGGCGGCTTGACTTCGAAGAAGAAAGTTGAAACATATGTGCAGTTCCTCGGGGAAATTTGCAAATCGATTGGCCCGACGCCGAGTACGTTGACTGCGGAGGAATGTGTGCGGCGGAGGAAGAGAGCTGTAAGCAAAGTTCCGCTTCGACGCGTATTAACTCAAAATCGTGTTATTTTATTAGGACTGCATATACACACGTATCCCCTCAGAGGGGATCGTCTTGGGGATCCCACACAGCCGCATATGGACGCCGGCGCAGATTCTCGTGAGCTTCTTCTTTTCTTCACTTCGCTCTATACCAATCAACCACCTCCAGACATACGGCACAACAAACATCCTCGTCCTCTCCCTAGCAGGCCCTACCGCGGGCATGGAGTTCTGGGTGGACGAGCACCTGCCGTATACGATGGAGACGACTATGACGGTGCGCAAGTGTGGTGAGGAGGTGCTTGGGCCGATGGGGCGGTTGTTGTTTGAGGATATAGCGATTGCGCCATTGGAATTTGAAGAAGAAGATGATAGGATGACTGGGACGGAGGAGGAAGATCGGTGTTGGAGGACAGCACTGAAGTCGACGCTCCCTGCTGAGCTCGCGCCATTTATTTTGTCGAGTTCGGTGATAAGGGATCCTGCTTTGGTCGAGGGTTGTGTCGATATGGCAGCAGCGAACGTATTACTATCATAGACCTCTGAAGCTGCATTGTGGTGTTTATCGTATATAATCCGCTTAATCGATCCACTCTCAGAAAGACGTAGAGATGCAAACTGACAACGGACTCCCGATTCTCAGACGCTTTACGCTGAATATATATGTGCGACCCTTCTTGCACCAGATATCCCAAAAACGCGTGACATAACGCTCACGTGCCCGACCGCTCCTCTTGTCTCTTCTTAACTTTTCCTCCTCTTCGCCCCGGCACCCGCGCCGACACGCGTCGACAACCTCTCAAGGTTCTGAATTTCATTCCTCGACTGCCGTGGTTGGCACCGTGAGGGCCGTTCATTTATTTCCTTTTAAGGGATTGAGCGGTTGTTTGCTTTTATTTGGGTTGCAACTTTTTCTTTGGAAGATCTTCGCTTGTTTCGCTCGTTTTCTGACGCTTTCTTGTCCTTGACAGAACCTTGTGCCAGTGGCGACCATGGGGAACGACATCAGTACATGCCACATACAATTGTGCAAGCGGCAGAGCATGTTCAGCTGCTTGCCGAGCTCGAGGCTCCTGAAACGACCTGATTCAAGTTGTCACAGTTGCAAGATTGCTGCAAAGAGATGCGACTGAAGGAGGCTCGAGTTCATCTTGGCACAAGCGCGGGCAATTCAAGAGGTGGAACGAGCTCAAATGAAGACGGAGAAATATCCCCAAGTTTGCCTTGGGGGATGTCGACGAAAACTACATGCTAATAATCACAGATAATCGAATGTCCTCAACGCTCGAGCGTCAAAGCCTCCAGCCCTCAGTGCTAGGCCTCAGTTCGAGCTGCAGAACCGAAAGGCTGGGACGAAACTGTTGCGCCTTGGCACAGCCTGCACAGTAACCACGCCAAGTCCGTCTTGATTCGCGTTTGATGGGATTCCGCCACGGCAATATAAAGGGCAATCACTTCTTGATCACTTCGTCTTAAGTTCCGTTTCTCTTTCTCCCCAGCCAGGCACCTTTGGTTTCTTTTCTTTCTTTGGTTTCTTTGTGCCGGCACAGTTCCTCTCCTTCATTTTCAATAGCCCACGACCTAATCCGACACGTCTACACCTATAAATTCAGCAACATTTAATATGTATTCTCTCTTTGGTTTACTTTCTGCTGCCACTGTTGCGCTCGCGGCTACGATCCCTGTGAGACGGTGCGTGATATCATCGATTGGACTCGAAGCTTGGCCTCATGTTTTGCTATTCCAGTGCCGACGTTTGTAACGGAGATGCAAGACTCTGTGGCCGCAGCTACGGAAATGTTACCTTTGCCGGAAGTCACGACAGGAAAGTCTACTTCATATCTTGCTGCGATCGGGCATTCAACTAATCTCGCTCTTTACCAACAGCTTCGCAGTTAGCACTAACCCACTTGCTCGTGCGTTTACGCGTCTAATTCAACGGATACGATGATTGATATCTCATTTGCTTCACAGTTGCGCGGGATCAAGAAGTCGATATCACGAAGCAGTTGGACCTTGGTATCCGGCTGCTACAGGCGCAGTCTCATGTCAAGGATGGTCAGCTGCATTTCTGCCACACCAGTGCGTCGTATAGTTTCGCGTTTTATAAGTGTGGTGTAACCTGCAAACTCAGGCTGCGCACTCTTCGACGGCGGCTTGGTCGTTGATTACCTAAAAACCGTCAAGACATTCTTGGACGCGAATCCGAACGAGGTCCTCACTCTCATTTTCACGAATCCCGAGAATCAGAGCCCGTCCAAAGTCTGGAAACCTCTCTTCGACGAGGCTGGTGCGTCGGTGCATCCTTCAATTTTGTTCACGTCGATTTATGTTTCATTCAGGCATCAGTGACCTTGCTTTCGTACCGCCTTCCATCCCGGTGAAGCAAGCTGACTGGCCCACTCTCGGAGACATGATCGACTCCGGCAAACGCGTGGTTGTGTTCCTCGATGCTCTAGCAGACGGTCCGGAGTCTGTGGACTTCATTCTACCCGAATTCCAAATGGTGGGCGCCTCGTTCAATGCTTGATTACGCGGAATTGTTTCTCATTTTCTGTCCTGTGAATTCCACAGATATGGGAAACTCCGTTCACTGTCACTGACGACAAGTTCCCCTGCAAAATCGACCGTATTGGTGGACCTCTGTCTGCAGGTGACCACATGTGAGTGCACCTTTTTTCCTTAGTTCGATACCTCTCTGAATAGTTATAGGTATATGATAAACCACTCTCTGAACAAGAACATCCTGCCTTTCATCGGCGACGGTGTCTTAGTGAGCGACCCCATCGATGCACCGAGAATTAACGGAGTTGCCTCGTGCGTCCCGATTAATAATATTCCCGTCTTTCGTCGGCGTTCTGACCCACTTGATAGGATAATGGCCCACGCTGCGGGCTGCGCGCCGCTCGGTGCCGACCGCAACCCCAACTTCGTCCTCCTCGACTTTGTCAACAAGGGCGATGCGTTCGCGGCTGTCAAGCAATTGAATGGGTTGTGAGATGGTGTGTGAGATGGTCAGGAAAACGAGAGAGGAATGGCTGTACTTTACCAGGTGTAAATTATTTCGTGGGCTAATTTCTAATCTTTCTTACGGGTTTCACCCTTGTTCTTCATCTTCACTTTTTCTGGTCGTGTGTCCTCCAAATCGAGGTGGCGGCGTGTGACATGTGACGGCATGTGACATCAACGGCAGGTGTGACAGTCGATCAGCGCTCTTCTTCCGTTTTAGGAAGCGATCTCTTTCTTCCTGTCTTTTTATACTGTTGCATCGTGGAGACCCGGACTCGCCCTTTCTTTCTTATTTTCATCGCGGATTTCAACAAAAGTGATATCTGGATCCACCGTTCGTCGTGTAACAATGGATCGCTCGAAGAAGCTACCCGTCGAACTGCTATGTGGGGTGTTGTGTCTGTTGGATGCAATGGACATCCTTCGGTGCGGCTCGGTGCGTGTATCCAACCTCTTTCTCTATGATATGCTCTGAATACCCTCTCTGTTCAGGTCAACAGATATTTCCGAAGTGTCATTCGCGAGTCATCGCGTCTGCAATTCACACTGGAACTTGCGAAACATCGCATGGTTTCCCTACTACCCTCGGCTGTACTTCCACCCTTCTCAACGCGGCTGAAGCTTCTCCGTGAACGCGAGAGAAACTGGCTCTCACCTCATCTCTGGGGTCCTCTGCATAAACTCTCACTGCCCCCAACAGGCACGGTGTACGAGTTTGCGGGGGGATACTATGCCAATGGACGCGAAGACGATAGCAAAATCACTTCGGGCATCTCATTCTTCGAACTGCCGTCCATGGGCCCCGACTCCCGTGATCCCGACCTCGATTCGCTCAAGACCTGGACGCATTCCATGGGTGGTTTGAAGATAGTTGACTTCACGATGGATCCGCCACAAGATCTCCTAGTGCTCGTGGCACTTGCCCCACCTCAGTGAGTCGGTTTCGCAGGTCTGAAGTGGGCTGCATTGAACTGGTGTAGATGCGAATCCGTGTACCAGATCCATTTGCGTTCATTTACGACCAACGAACCTCATCCTGAAAGCTCTCTTCCGATGGGTATCCTCCCGTGCCTTCCCAAGATCACCGATCACTTAGTCCCGCTCGAGACGACGGGTGCCGTGCGCATTCAGGTTGCTGGCGATCTCGTGGCGCTTCTCGTCAAAGAGGTGCATGATAGTGTCAGCGCGCATCTTCAGATATTCAACTGGCGTCATGGCTCTCACCATTCGGTGAGTTTCGCTCTTTGTTCAAAATTGCCTTGTTTTATTCTCGGCTCACAAGTATCCCCATTAGTGTTCCATGGCACGAATGGCTGGAATCGAAGACTTCACGTTCCTCTCCGACAGCGCGTTCCTAATCGTCAGACCTTCCGGTCGCTTCGAATGCTACTCATTCATCAACCCCATCTCTTCTTCCTCCATCCCCAAACTCGTCAGCAGCTACAGTCTTCCCGCATTGCAAGATGGGTTCATGTATTGGTATGCTGTGCCATTGCTTCGCTTTCATGTCCTGATGCAAAATTCAACAGGTACATTTGCATGAGCAGCAATCCCTCCCCCGGTCACGTTCCGCGTAGGGAAAACACGGGGAGCCGAGTGTATTATCCCACGCCGGATGAGCGTGTCCTCGCTTGCTGTCTGTATATTTTCAAACCGACTGGCCCAGGCGACCACCACGTCCACTCCTTCGTATTCTTTTTGAATACGAAGATGTTCCTGGACTCGGCGACCGACTCCCAGAACAGGATCGAGACTTCTCCTACTACAACTACTCCACACTTTGGCCAAACAAGTTTGCATACTCTGTCGGCATCCTTTTCTTCGGCGCCTTCCATCATGCGAACGTATCAATCGCCGTCACAACTGGATTTCCAGCCCTTTCAGCCCTTGGCAGAACACTTCCTCCACCCGTATCAGTTATTCTCACCCCATCCTAGTTTCTTTATTCCTGTCAATATTCAGCAACAAGCGCCCTTCCCACCCCCGCCGACCCAGGCGGTACTCGATCGTTCGCATGAAATTCACGTGCGCTCTCTGATTTCTGCTCCGGACGTTCGGACGGTTCCATGGGATGAATGGGGCCCAGAGAACACTCGCTGGTTTGATGAGGCATTGAGTACCGACTGGCAGCATGCGTTGTACGGGCTCAAGACGGTCGAGTGCATAGATCCGGATAATCCGCCGCGGCCTGTTCCAACAGATCCCGGTGACGGATTCGACTACGATGTGGCCGACCCAGCGGACGAGCAAACACCTGCCGATGCGCCTGCTGCTCCAGCTCCGCCTACAGTAGCGGATCTGCTAACTGGCGGCTTTGATGTAGTTGACGACGAGAACACAATGGACAACATTTCGCGCAGGCGACTACGACCAGTGAAGCGGAATCTGCGGATACGCGACTATAATCCATTCGCACTGCGGCTCGGTTCCCAAGAGACGGTTAATGCCACCGAGGAGGGATGTGGGAAAGGCAAAGGGAAAGCCGAAGAGTTTGCCTCCGACTCCTTATGGACACGCAGAGTTGTCACCACCTCATCGACGACGCCTTCGCGGGGGGTGTTCATCGCGGATATTGTCAGCTCGTTGCCTTATAGCGAGGTCGTCAGCAAAGAGAAGTATAATGTCACGGATGTTATGATGGACGATTGTAGAGTCCTTCTCATGCAGGTTTGCCTTATTCCTTTATTGCCGTTTACCTTCGCTGATGATGCTGTTCATTTACAGCGCGGAAAAGGAGGGAGGCTGAAGGGGATTGATGTACAGATGATGTAGACTATCTCATCAAGGACCTCGAACACAACTTGTATCGCAAACTTTCCCGCAACCGATGTATACTTTGCTCTGCTGCATGCTGTCTATCTATCCTCTATGTATTCTTTAAACCCACTGTCTCGAATAAATATTTTAGTCGTTAGAATGGACAAATGATGCTGACATAACTACCACACCATCCACTGAACAACGATGAGCAACCTCAGTTTGCTCTCGATGCCCAACGAAATTCTTCTGGTCATCTTCTCCCACCTTCGAGACCCTTATCCCCTCTACCCGCTCTCTACTTTATGTCGCCGCCTCCATCACATTGCTTTACCACTGTATCTATCTCGCACCGGCGTGTATACCGAACCCAGCGGGTCCAAGTCGGAAACCTACCATGCCTCCAGTATCTCGATTGCAGGAGACAAAACTTACACCTTGGCTGCATTGCAGATTGCTCTGTTTCTCCGGGACGTCCCTCTCCGGACCTTGTCCTGTACATTCGCGGACTCCCAATCGCAGGTCATAGATTTCGCCAGGTTCCGCCGCCTGTGTTCTATGCTCGGAAGGATAGAAACGGCTCATCTTCAACTCCAAGTTCAGAATCATGGTTACTTTGGCGGACAGCCAACGTATGACGACGTTGTCCATGTTCTGAATGCTGTCTTGGAAAAATCGTGTGTCGGCTTGACCGTTGACGTCGCTCACGATCCGACGCTCGGCCCTGCTCGTCTCTCGAGGCGCGGGCGCGGTGGCGACCCTACTCGCAAAACCCACGAGTTTCAAACGCTCGCCGTACCAGCCTTATCTTCCTCTGCTTTCCGTCTCAAAACGTTGAAAACCTTCAGAATGCATTCTGAAATACTCTTTTCACCTCATTGTCGGGCTTGGACCATAGATGTCCTCAATTCGTTTCCGATCGTCTCTCTTTCCATTGACGTTCCATCTGTTCCTACGGATGCCCTGGATGCACTGTTACTCGTAACGGAGATCCCAACGCTACGTGATCTTGCGCTGCTGAGGTGTCGAGTCAAGCCCTCCGCACTCCATCTATTCCTCTCCCGCCATCCTGGCATAACTCGTCTACACCTAGGCCACATTTTTGTGCCCTCGTTGCAGGAGCGCCTGCCTCCAGACCATCTTCCTCAATTGAGGGATCTCACGGCACCCGCTCCGCAGATATCTTACCTGCTCCAAGCAATGGAGCAAACGACCTCCCTGCGCGCGGTTCGCGTTCTGAGCCATATGACTCGCCTCGATCTGTCATTCATCGATGCTTCCCTGCAACCTGTTGTGTCGCGGCTGGAGTCTGTATACATCACACTCGTACTTCCCGTCCCTCCTCAACTGCCCCGTTTTGGGACGGATCTGGAATTGCTTTCGAGTGACGATTGCTTGCTGGCTCTCGTAAGAACGTTGGAGTTTGTGTTCGCGCCGGAGAACGTCACGTTCACGAAATTATCGGACTACCTCTGCCTCACAGCATGGTGTGAACTGTTTCCGGACTTGAAGAGCGTGGAGCTCTCCGGATTCGACAGCACCTACAGTACCCAGTTGGCTCTTGAGGCGTTGCATAAACGGGTACAGAAGGTAGTTCTAAATGGGGTGGAACATACAGATACCCCGCTTGTCCCAGCGCTCTAAGGCATATCCCTTCGGCACGGGATGGCAGGATTATATTCCCGCTCCGCCAGCAGATCCGAAACACGCCATCTGACGACCTGTGAAGCTGTCAGGGATGTTCGGAAGGCGGGAGCAACGGTGGCTGACCTCAAAGGTGAGCTTAATGTGCTACAATCCGGAATCCTGAATAAGTAATGCCCTCCAGACACTGTCCGAGAAAGCTGCCAGCGACTGGGCCACCCCGTACTACAGTGAGCAAGACGGATAGGGCAGCATGCAGTCGCGATCTTCGAGTATGTTGTCCTGTTCACTTTGTCGTCGTCGCCTAAAAGCTCACTGTCGTTCTTCTAGGGCCGTACTCATACTCCCTTGACCTAGTTACACTTCTCCGCTCCCTCTTGTTACTTTTCGTAGATAGATTCCCGAACGCTTACGCGGGCGGGGTTCGGGCTTTCCACCAGGCGCGCCCATTTGTAACGTCGATAGAATTGCAATTTTTTTTTTTGGGTTTAATTATATCTGAGACGATGAGAAATAGATGTAGGTCCGATGCAAAGATCTGAGATCTGAGCGCTGAGCCCCCGGGCCTTGAGCTTGAGGTTTTGAGATGGGCGTTCGTACAAAGCTAGCCGGCCCCAAAGGTTGGTGGCGATCATGATGCAAAACCATCGCGTCAATCGCTGTCATGTCCTGCACTGATCCTCCCCGCGATCTTGTTTCTATCGCTGCTAAGGACAATGAGCTCGTCTTCCCCTCCTTCTCCGCCGATACAGCTTGGGAGCTGGGCAATGCCCTCCGATCCCGTCTCCTCGAATTTCCCACCCCGACAGTTGTAAACATTTCTTTGGCCAACAGCGGCCAGTTGCTCTTCCATACAGCGACGCGCTCGGGCACACAGCCCGATAACGACTTGTGGGTTGCTCGCAAAAGGAGCACCGTTTTGCGATGGGGAAACTCTACCTGGTACATGCACAACAAGTATGCTGGCAACGAGGGCGCGTTCGCGGCCAAATTTATGCTCGGAGACACCGCCGGGCAGTACGCCATCCACGGGGGAGGGATGCCCATTCGCGTCAAGGGCGTTGAGGGTATCGTCGGAGTGATTGTGGTCAGCGGCCTCAAGCAGGAATGGGATCATCAGGTCATCGTCGAAACGGTCGAGAGGTATTTGAAGGGACAGTGAAGCTCTATTATCCAAAGTGAATGTATGTGAATCCCGAATATCCAACTCTTTCGAACGCAGATGGCTGGAATCTCTGTGTCTGATCCTGACATCCGCATCGCGAGATCTTTCTGGATCCACAAAAAAGCAAACTTACCGCGAAGAGGACAAGTGGTGACCCGATCATATCGATCAGGAGTGTGGGCTGCACGGACGCTTCAAGAGATACTCATATTCTCAGCTGAAGGTTACAATCCCGGAATACGTCTATGGATATGCGGATAAAAGCGACGTCCATGTGGCTGCAACGTTAATCGCTATCTTGCCCCCCGCGCGACCCGTCATTATTACCCTGTCGCACGTGGCCATGACCCTCGCTCCGTTGAACGAATGGACGGAATCTAAGGCCGGCTTCATTTTGTCATTCCTCGAAATCGGAACAAAAATATGTTCAATGTTGACCAAACTTGAAGATGAAAATTTCCTTTTTCGGCTGCAGGCGTAGTGGTGCTTGGTCGTGCTTGCCTTCGGCCGACAAACGCCGAACCTTTACTTTCTTCCACACCTTCTCCTCTTCAACCACCACCTGCTCCTCCGCGACGCCCGCGTCGACTGCAAATTCACCTGACTCTCGATCGTATCCGCTGCTCTTTCCCTTATTTTCTCTCCTGTATACCTACCGAATTTCAATGTCTCAAAGTTCCGCATGTCTGAAATACGCGTTCTCGTGTCAACGAAAAAAGTATAAAGCTAGAAGCCTTCCCGGAGTTGACCTTCACTTTCGCACCTCCACCTTTCACAACCAATGATTTCTACTGCTTCCATAAGTCTTCTTCTGAGCGCGGTCTCTTCCGCCTTCGCAGGCCCTGTGTTGAATGGTCTTCCTGCGAACCTCACAAGTGTAATAGGGTGCGTTTACCTGCATCATCTTGTTCCCTTTGTTTGTTGCTGAGCAAATTATTAGACGCTGTGGGACCGATCTCAATGACACCCAAATTATCCTGGCCGAGAAACATTTTCTGTTGAACAAAGTTAATACAGTGGGAGCATCTGGATTGACCATAATAAACGTACGTCTTCCTAACTGGAGACTCAGAGAGATATTCTTAACGCCCGTGCGGCTCAGGTATATTGGCATGTAATTCGCTCGAGAAATGACCTGTCTGGAGGAAACATTCCGTAGGCCATTTTATCTTCGACCATCCTACTATCATTCACACATTCAACAGCGACAACCAGATCAGCGACCAAATAAACGTGCTCAATTCGGATTACCGCGACGGGAGCATCAGGTTTACGCTTGTCGAAACGACTAGGACCACCAACGCCGACTGGTTCAACAATGCTGCTCCCAACACGCAACAGCAGAGCGCAATGAAGTCGGCGCTCAGGAAAGGAGGAGCGCGCGACCTTAATATTTATTCTGTTGGGTCCGTCACGCTTTGGTTTCTCTCTGCCACGTCCTGATTTTTCACAGATTCAATTCGGGGCAGGGCAAGGGTCTTTTGGGTTACTCTACGTTTCCCTGGCAGTATAGCTCGAATCAAAAGGACGATGGTGTAGTATGTGTCTCCATATCTCCCTGCCGAACATATCATGACGAGATTCGTCTTCGCTACAGGTCATTCAGTATGCCACGGTTCCAAAAGGCTCGATGCAAAATTATAACCAAGGACGGGTAAGCTCTATCGTAGCTTTGTTTGGCACTCTGCTCACGTCTTTATTTCTAGACACTCACGCACGAAGCGGGTCACTGGTTTGGTCTCTATCACACGTTCCAAGTGAGTTCGATCTCTTCATACGCCGTGCTCTATGCTGACGAGCATCTACAGGGCGGTTGCAATGGTAGCGGCGACTACGTGGACGACACTCCTGCCGAAGCATCCCCTGCTGGCGGGTGCCCGAAGGGACGAGACACATGTTCTTCCGCCGGTCAAGACCCCATCAGTGCGTCAATTTTGCTGTTGCTGTTTTCTTTTCCAGTCCCTGATCCTGAAACGCAGACTCATACATGGACTATACGTACGACAGCTGCATGAATATGTTCACCTCTGGCCAAGTGTCTCGTATTAAATCACAGATGTCGACTTATCGGTAATAAATATCGCGAGCGGCTGTAATATCCCCTACATAATACCTTAATGAGCGTTAATGGATGCTGAATTGGCGAATCCGCCGCGTGAGGATCTCTTACAAGCTTTTTCGGCATTCAAATTGAATCAGCATTACTTTCGAATGAGCACATTCAAAGCATTCTCATTGGTACAGCTACAACAACAAACTGGGCTAAGGTAAATACAGCATTCAGCCTGACCAGACTGCAGGTCCGGGCTGGGTGTAGGTGGCGGGGATCGGGTAGTAGATGTTGAGCAAAATGCCCGGTTCCTTCATGAACGAGAGTCAGTGGACTGAACGGCCAAATGCGGTATACTCACATTTCCGGTGTAGACGCCAGGGATGGAGACCAAAGGACCGGGCGTGCCGCTTCCGCCGCCCGTCACCGAGACCTGACCGCAGGAGATGTACCATTGCGCTATGGAGCTTATGTTAGGGACTGGATCGTTGCGTTGACCGAAGATGCCCACCTCCTTGGAAGGTCGAAGCAGAGTGCAGCGCAAGAGCTTCCATGCGGACGAGCTATTGAATGCGTGAGGATTGCTTGAATTGAGCATAAAGCCTTTCGACTCACGTATTGACCAGTGGGGAGGTTCTTGGGAACCGTGAAGCTCACGCTCGGCACGTCTGTGTATCGATCAGTATACGCCGTAGACAAACTTCGACGATGAGGATTACTCTGAGCAGGGAACGTGATGGAGCTTCCGCCATTAGTGACCGCTGTGATTTGGTAGACCTGTGATGGTATTGAGTTGGAGGTTTGAAGCAACAAGACATCAACCGAACCTTGAACCAGACAGCGCCATCACCAGCGAACGTGCTGACGTTGCCGCTCGGTGCCTTGGCCATGTAGACGTTCACAACCTGAACAACGGTTACAAACGTATCCGAGATGCACTAGAAGTTACGAACACCAGGGTGGTATATGGTCTGGTCGCAGGCGATACCGAGACTAGAACCAGCAGCAACGGTGATGGTGCTCGCGGTGGGGGAGGTCTGAGAGTCGTAGCATCTGAAATCAGCGCTGGTAACGTCGGTGACCTATGCGGGAATTGAGAGTGCGATTTCAGGAATTATTGCGAAACCGTACCGGAGCCTGGGAGTTGAAGTTGTTGGTCTTTCTGACGTTGACCCATGCAGGCGTCGTTGCCCCGTTCACGATGAGAGACGGGAAGGTGTCTGCTGTGGTGTTAGCTGAGGGACGATAATCTGTGAAGATCTAATCTTCACAATGAGCATGCACCGATACGAGGAGAGAGCAAAGGGCGAGCGTTGCGAGGGACAACATCCTACGGCTAGGAAGGGAGGAAGAGAGCAAAAGTCTGAAGGCTGCAGTCGTTGTTTTGTCTTTTATATTCTACTTACAAGCATTATTGATTTCTTCGGAAACAAGGCTAGATGGAGATCTGAACAAAGGATGCCGAACCGAGAATCAAACGAGACTTCTCCCCTGGAACGAATGACGAACTTGAGCCTTTAATGCTGCTGAGATATAATGTCCATTGCTCGACGATAATTAAAACGCCGCAGAGAAGAGCGCTCGGCTCCCAGAAATTCTGTTGAGTCTTGACGGTCCAGAGCCAGTTTCCAAATTACCCCGGACAAAATGGGCGGGTTTGCTGGGGAATATTGTCGGTTAATTCTGAGTGGTGTGATATCATCCAAAGTTGCGATGCACAAAACAGGATAGAGTTTAAAATTGGCGCCACCCTTCAAGTAACAGGCGCGGCTGAATGTGAATAGAGCCGTGGAGCTCATGATCAAGCCCTCGAGGATGCAAATGCGAGAGTCGGTGTCGCAGAACATGTGAATATCGGGGGATTAGAGGCGAAACAGTAAAGTTTGTTGTCTTGCCCGGAATTCATAATGACAGACAAGTTTGTGCCAGAACAAACCCCAATACAAGTCGATACAGTAGATCCAAAATGGGGACTGCAAAAGAGAGACTAGTGTCACAGGAACGTCACGGTCCAAAAAGGGAAATTCCAGGACGCGTTGTTGTACGTTGTTTATCGCAACTTGTCCTCTTACCACCACCATCGCCCTTCCTGCTTCTGATACAGCGATCCCGCCAAGCACCGAAATCCGTATAACTTCTCAGACCTCAGCGATGCACTTCTCCCTTCTGTATACTGTGGTCTTACTCGCCGTTCCCGCCGTGGTTGTCGCTTGCGAGGGTAGTTGCATAACCGACACGACCGCCAAGATGCACAACAACTACAACAAACCAGTGGCGTGCGCTCTGAGCAATATTGTAACTAGTCTCTCTACCCCCAGCATCTCGCCAAACTAATTCGCCATTCAAGGGTCAAGAGATTATCGATACATACAATTTGAACTCTGTTCCCGGTTCTCCAACCATCTCGATACCTACGCTCTTGCAACCTATGACGACCTGCTACAACAATATATCCTTCGACGCTCTTGAAACCGCCCTATTCCCCCACTTCTTCCACGGCAAATGTCTCGACGCCGATGGCAACGAACCCGATGGCTGCCCAGACCCAGATTGCCCCATCGTATGCGGAACGCCTGGTTCGATTGTACACTTCTACTCCATGTGGTACCACATCTCCTACAACACTACTGTTGCCTCGTTCTCGTCCTGCGCGGATCCCCACTCCACCCCATACAAAAACCTCCAAAAGCGCATCCTCGCTCATGTTCCTGAATCAAAGGCGGAAACCGGACCAGGACCCCAAGTACTCCGCTCTCGCCGCTCAGGTGTCTCCGACCACGACGAGGCGTCTACTTACCTGATCCTCGAAGAGCATGTCGGCTCGTCATTGAAGCACATACTTGCCCGGTTTCCCCAAAGGCTGGAAGAATGCTGCGGCGGCGCCAAGATTCCGTCGTGCATCTGGGAGAAGCAGATGAAGAAGCTTGTTCTTAGTTTTCCGTGAAGATAGTCTCGTGCTTGTTGGTTAGCGGACTGCGTACGGAAGCATACCCCTTGCTGGTTACCCTGTTTTTGTATTGATACCATGTAACATATCGACCACCTATCTGTATCCAACCACAGCCTATACTGTACATTATGTAGAATTTGGATTGCATGTATAGCGACACAACGCGCTAAATTGTCGCGAAAACTCGGTTCGGCGAGTAAAACCCATCATGGACGTGAAGCAACATGAGCATTTGAGGAGGTTGCTGTAGGTACACTGGACTTGATTCTTCATAGGTGCGTTGGCTGGGTCGTCATTGGGCCGTAGTATCGTAGTTGGTGTGAAGAAAACTCTGGCCAGCACACTTGATTGGTATCCTCACTTTCAAATTCCAGTGTGTGAGCTGGATGCGTATTTGCAAAGACGCGTCGAGGTATCGAGTATCACTGGATTATGGAGAATGACATGAATATTGCACCATGTATGCGCCATAGAGGTGATGCTTGGATTAGAGAGGGAACCGAGAAGTGTAACTAGGTCCATGGACAGTGGTATTGAAAAGAGGCGCCGGAGAATTCCGAGCGGAGTTTGGGGGTTTTATACTCTGGCTGACATAAGCTCCTCCAGCCCCTCATTTTCTTTCCAGAGAGAGAACGCGATACAGCCTCGATAACAATTTAATTCATAGGCTCGAAGCCTTCGGCCAATTACAAACGGCTAAGCTCGAACGTTGTATCGGACGCAGAGCTGCATGATGCCTCCTGGCAGCCTAGTCCAAGTAAGTAGATAAACTCAACCGTCAGTTTCTCTGCGGAAATGTATGTATTTGGGAGCCTCATGCCCAAGACGCCCCAAATGCGACGCGTTGAACGCGCCAAGGTTGCATCACGGGGCCGTGTTTAATGACGTATTTCCCATCATGGCATCGTCCTCTTGCGCATTATCCCAGATATTGTCCCCCACTCTGCGGTAGCGTTCCCTGCGGCCCTGCCTGAATGGGCTCTGAATGGAGACGATGAACTTTGGCCGGTAACCCGGTTCTTCAGTGATAACTCTTTCAACAGAGTTGAGATCACACAAAGACCAGAAGAATGCGAAATGCAATGCCGTAGAATTACAGATTAGAGGAAATGTAACAGAAATACAGCCACAGGTACAGAGAGAGATGCAATAGATAGCGACAGTCTATTTCGTCGTGGTTGCTGATGAGAATTTTGTAACGGACTTGGTCTGAAGGGAAGGGTAAGTGAGGGAGCGAAGAGGAAGAGCAATGAAGACGCACCCCCTCCGAGATGGCGTGCTTGGCCAGTTCACCGGGCAGAATCAGCCGTACCGATGTCTGGATTTCGCGTGAGGAGATGGTGGATTTCTTGGAATATTGTGCGAGTTCTGAGAAGAGTCAGTCAGACAAGGGAAGTAGAAGGACAAGTAAGTGAACACACTGGAAGCCTCAGACGCGATGCGCTCAAAAATATCGTTGACGAAGCTGTTGAGAATAGCCATCGCCTTGTTGGAAATACCGGTATCAGGGTGAACCTGTTTCAGGACTAGAGTCGAGTCAGCAAAAGTCGAAAGCAAGCCAGGTCAATGCCACCGACCTTTGTAGATGTACGACGAGTAGGTCTCCTTGCGAGCCTTCTTGCGCTTCTTCTTCTCGCCATCGGCTGGTGCAGCAGCCTTGGAGGTCTTCTTGCCCGCTTTCTTCTCTGTGGTCTTGGACGGGGCTTTGGATGCGGTGGCAGGCGCTTTAGAAGCGGTAGAGGCGGGGGCTTTGCCAGCAGTGGAGGCGGGTTTGGGGGCCATTGCGGTGGATAGAGGTGAGGGTGGTGGTGGTGGTGGTGGTAAGAGGCAAGAGGGTGATGGGGGCAACAAAAGTTGAAGAACGTAAGCGAGAGATGGACGCGACCTTATGTAGTGACGCGTGACGTTGGCCTTGTTTGGCTCAAGTCAACAAAACGCGAGTCACGTTGATGTCACGAGTTGCGCGTCAGTTTGTTTATGCCGGCAACAGTATAAATACGGGCCAACGACACCAAACTCGTAACTTGCTCTTGCACTCGTACCACCACCACACCCTTCACCTCCACCACCACCACCACCACTCTACTCTCTTACACACAATGTCTGGAAAAGTCAGCGGCAAATCAAAGTCCGGAAAGGCAGCGGGCAGCGGCGACGCGTCCAAGTCTCAGTCGCGGTCTTCCAAAGCTGGCCTTCAGTTCCCTGTCGGTCGTATCCACCGTCTCCTCAAGCGTGGCAACTATGCCCAGCGCGTTGGTGCAGGTGCACCTGGTGCGTCGTGTCTTGTTCGTCGACTTTTCCTTTTCTCATTTGACTTCACAGTCTACCTCGCCGCCGTCCTCGAATATCTTGCTGCCGAGATCCTTGAGTTGGCTGGCAATGCCGCCCGTGATAACAAGAAGCACCGTATCGTACCCCGTCACCTTCAACTCGCCATCCGGAACGACGAAGAGTTGGGCAAGGTACGTTCTCGTCTTCGCCTTTCCTTGCCACCAGTCTTATTTCTCTACTTCAGCTCCTCGGTTCCGTCGTCATCTCACAAGGTGGTGTAGTACCCCACATCGAACAATCCCTACTGCCCGCGGGCACGAAGAGTACGTCTCTTCGTCTTTATCCTTCGCATCCTGTCCTGACCTGTTCTTGCAGAGGGAAAGCAGCCTGCAGAATAAATCTGTCGTCTGTGTCTTGGCCTCATCCTATTCTTATTTCCTTGTCTGTTGCATCTGTACCTCTTATGTATATCTTCACAATATCGCATGATTTTGGCATCCACATCCTCTCGTTCGAATCCTGAGTATCTCCTGCGCATCTTCCAATGCGTATTTTGACGTCCTTTCGCGCCCCCGGCTCGCTTGCAATCCTTTTTTTTTTGTCTGGGATTTCCCTGAAATAGCGTCTGAGTGAATTCGCGGTTCATTCGAGCCATAGCGTTCGAGGAGAGGGAAGTCATGCTTGCTTTCGAAAAAGTTGGGCGACCTGATGAAGTTCCACAGCTCGTTGATGTCGAGGGAGCCAAGACGCGCAGGATGAGGTGGAATAGGCTGGAATTCGTTGAAAGTGGAGAGAATTTTCGAGCCGATTCTCTTATTCTCTTGCCGTCGTGATTGTTGAATTCAAGAGACGCGAACGTCATAACCGCAGCTTTCGTTGATGGCAGCGCTTATCCCCTGTCGCAGGGAAGAAGCTTCCTGACTCTGAACTGCTCATGGATGGCCGCAGTTCGAGTGCAGCTGCCTCCCCCCAAGCCATTGTACTTCACTTCCAGGATGTCGTCCGCGTCGCCGGCGAAACCATAGCAGGTACAATTGACCTAAATTTACGGCTCGCGCAGGAAGAGCGCATCGAGAAATTGAGAATCAAGTATAGAGGTGCCATCTCGACGCGCATTACAACGCAAAACGGGCAGCAACGCATCACGCATAGACAGACGGTTCCCGTAAGACTGTCTACCTCGACTGCGATGTGCTGGATCTCTGAATGAGTCGCAGTTGATTCATTCGGGTGAAATCTTCTGGGAGATAGGAAGCGCGTTCCCCGATACTGGGACCGACATCATCTCGTTTCCTTTTCATTTCACTCTCCCACCTGATTTGCCGCCGTCTTTTCACTGCGACGGTCACTCGAGGGGAGGGACAATCAGCTATGCAATCGAAGTAGTGGGGGACCGCCCCGGTCTTTTCCGCTCAAACCGCCGCCTCCGAAGGGTCTTCGTAGTCGTGCCGCCAGCGTTCGAGAACCAAATGCTCGTCGTAGAGCAGTTGCGACACGGCTGGGAGGGCGGCTGGAGGGACATCAAACAGAACGAGCAATTGCGAAAAGGGATCTGGGGAGAATATTCCCGTGCATTTGTAACGGTAAGACTTTTCTCCAAACCATGTGTAGGCCATGCGTTTACTTGATAACATACAGTTGACAATCCCAGACATCACGTCCCTTCCGATTGGTGTCCCCATCCCATTCAATCTCCAAATCATGACAGAGACAAAGACGCTCGACAGAACAGACTCTCCTGAGGACAAGCACGGAAAGCCGATTTTCCCCGCTTCACCTGAGTGGGCGAAGGTCGAGATAAACTTGCGTCGACAGACGCAGGTCCGAGTCCGTAACAGGATGCGGACAGTCGAGGATGAATATGACCTCAAAGGAATCAGGAGCCCGGCCCATGCCAATAAACAACCGGTAGACGCCCTTGTGGATGAACCTGAATGGGTACTCAAGGAAGGAGACGATAAGAATCGCGGATTCTGGCGACGACGAGTCACTTTCAATTCTACCCTTGCGTTTCCTTTCGCTCCCTCTTCCACGAATGCCGAGATTCTACAATGGTTTGTACGTCCGAGTCTCTCCCCGTTTCTCTCTTTCTCTTTTCCAGAATACTCAGCCTCGGCCACAGTACAAATTGCACATAACTGTACCCTTTAGCGGGTTAACCAACGATTTAAAGCTTGAGCTCGCGGTCCATCTTGGACCTTCGGCGCTCCTGCCACCCCCTCCGATAGGCGTGGCAGGCTCATCGAGTGGCGGTATGAATTATGCAGATGTCGTCCCTACGGGAAGGCCACCGCCCATGTACGATCTTCCCCCGTAAGTCACTTTCTGCTGAGACACACTTTCTATCGCTCATCGAGGGCTCGCTCAGGGACTACTGGACTGGAGAACATCACGACTGGGACGAGAAGAATTGATTTCCTTGGACTTCCACCATGTCCTCCGTGAAAGCCACTACATCGAGCCCTCTTTTCGATTGCTAACACCAGCGTAACTTACAATGTCTCCGTACTGGTGGATTAGACCAACGCCCCAGTTTCATGGTCGGGCTGCATCTTGGACAGGTATATATGGGGCGTAAAGTGAATCTATTTGATACCCAATAGCATTCATGACTGTCATGACTGTAGCTAGGTCTTGGTGGCTGGTAAGGAGACTTTGTCTGTGGTATCTCTTCACAGGACACTCGACTTATCGATTATGATCGTTAGGGCTCGAGCACTCTCACCCAACAAATTCCATTATTTTTACAGATTTTTGTGGGCTTTCGAAAATACAACCGTCCTACTCGAAAAGAGAATGACTGGGTGAGGTAAATGAAAGGAAACAGACAACAATGTGTGAGATATGTGAGCGGCAGTTGAGACTGGTATGACGTTGGATCCGGGAACCGCAAAGAAAAGTCATCGTCGGGAGAGGAAAACAGCTAGCAGAACGATGAAAGGAACATAGGTGACCAGCGAGATGACGGCCATGATCCTACACCGTTTCCGCCATGACCTAGCATCTGTGTGAGCAGCGAGCTCATGAGTGGGAAACTACCACCAGCAAACACAAGCATTACGCACCGGATTCCATCTGAGGATCGTCCAGGATAACTTGTTCCCTCCCTTTCTCCTCCGCATCACCACCAAGCCTTCGTGTCCGCGGGATGGGCACGCAGAGACCCCCAACCCACCATAGCGGGAAAAGAACAAACCCGACGAAAAAAAGCCACGCATGCACGGGGCTCCCGCCATCGCCAAATGTAAGCCGCCATCCAGTACGCTGTATACGCGGCGGCCTGCGAGGGTCTTGCATGTAATACGACGCACCCATCCGGGAACGCGTAACAGAGGGTGCGTTCGGAGTGACGAGGGCGGATATGGGAAGTGATGCTTGGGACGAATGGGCCCTTGACAGCGACCGTGACTGCTGATGAGAGGCTGAGCGGTGGCTCGAAGCGGATGGCGTATTCGGAGCGGAAGCGCTGGCAGCCCGAGACATGGCGCGAGGCGAAGGGGACTCGGAGACCTTTGCGCGTTTCTGTCGGTGGAAGGAGGAAGGAGCGTGCGACGAGGATGACGGATGGGATGGGTTGAGAGCTGGATGGTAAATATCAGCATAACCTCCCTGAGACGTTACACTAAGGACTCACGAGGGGCAGTTGCCTTCATGCTTTTGGGAGGCGTGTTGGTTCCAGCACCCTCTACGGCATCAGCCTTGCGTTTCCCGCGAGTAGAAGAGTCCGAATGGGAGCGGGAGGAAGTGGGTGGTCGGAGAACAGGGGCATTACGATCGCTTGCTGCCTGCAATTCGGCTGGCGACGGTTCGGGTGTGGCAGAGATGATGGAAAGGGTCGGCGGCATAATGAGGGGGGAGGTCTTCTTCTGATCCATCGTGGACGAGGAAGATTCAGTTGAGTGGATGGCAGGTATATCTGTGCGTGACAATTTGCAGGTCGGTTTCCCGGAGGCAATAGAATACGATAGCAACGCACCAAGCCATACAGGTCCTTCTACTTGTGTATCTGACGACCCACCCTATAATAACATTTAGCACGACAACTTGGAAGGAGAGAAAGGACAGTATTGAGCTGATGAACTTACCAGCGCCACGCGTTTTTCTCGTGCATCAAATTTCGCATCATTGTCAGTGTTGTCGCGTAAACCTCCGTTATCTCGCGCTTGTACATTCGACGATGCCGTTTCGTTGCGCTGTGATCCTCTCCCTCCACCACCGCTCGCCTCTGGCTCTAGGAATAACGAGGGAGCTAGAACCTTGTCGGAACTAGATTCAGTGCTGGCTCGCCGTCTCGCGGATCCCGGCCGTCGTCGTAAGGACGCAAAGACATCTCGTGCCTTAGCGCGATCACCATTATCCGCTACGCGTTTACGTTTGGAAGTTGACATTGAGGGCAGCGAAGACGACGAGCGAGGCCGTGGTTCCGACTTGAAGAGCTGAGGCAACTGGGCCTGCGAGGGAGTTCGCGATTGGGACGCAGAGTGTACGCCTCTGCTATGTTCGCGAAAAGCGGGATGATCTAAAGATGGCAGGGGTGGGATAGGCGAAGTCGAGGCCGAGCCGTGTCTGCGAGAGCCAAAAGTGAAGCCCGATGATGGGGAAGGGACTTCACTAGCAGGTGGATGCTCATGTCCACTATGAGAATACGTGACTGATTCGTCCGGCGGGTGGGAGGTGGTGGACGGTCGCGAAGGAGAACGAGACTGAGAGGCAGAACGAGAAAATGTCCCTTGGCTAAACGCAGGAGAACCGCGTCCAGTTTCGCCAAAATCAGTAAGATGTGGCCGACTGCTGTCACGATCGTGCCTCGCTCGACGCCCGAACGTAGACCACCCAGCAACAGCTGAGCTCGTTGATGCATTGTTGGAGGACGAGGGGGGAGTTGTGGACCCAGTCAGACGCGTTATGAGGCGTCGCGCGCGTGTCGGAAGTGGGAGTTCGGATGGAACAGAAACCTCCGGTAAACCTTCAAGATTGGTGTCATGATGCTGGGGACGTAGAACGGGAGTTGCGCCATCGACAGAGTGTCGACGAGGGGGACGCAGGCCAGTTGGAAATGATGACGGGGGAAATGGTGTTGAACTAGCGTTGGCAGTGGCAGGATCGGGGTCGGGGTCGGTTGACACCGGGTTCACAGCAGGTGTCCAGTTCGCCACCAAGGAGTCTAAGTCGGGATGTATTCTCCGCTCCAAAGGCGGAGGTTGTGGTTGCGGAAGGGATTGTTGAGTTGACGGCGCCGACGTTGAGTTCAAAGCAGCCGTTCCGGACAAACTCTTGGTTCTGCCTCTTCTAAACCGAGCCAAAACATTCTCCATATCGGCCTCCCGAACTACGAGCACCAAAAGCAAGACGAGGAAAGTGCCAGCTCAGCCGCTAGGAGTGAGCCGATGACATGAGACGACAAAAAATAGGAGTTTCTCGGCCAGGAAAAAAAATTGGACGCGACGAGGACCCGCTACAAGATGGCGGAGGACAAGAGGGTTTCGCTGGTATGCCGCTATGATAGGGCTTGCTTACTTGCTGTTACGCGAGCCAGGCTTCGACTTCTGCTCATGACTGTCTCGCGCAGAAACCTCAAAAAGGCAGTTCGCATCAGATTGCCCAGCCACTCAATAAACGTCCAATGCTTCCGTGGACCACGTCTGCTCAGTATCACGCATGAATTGCGAGTTCCGAACGCTCATCGCAGGTGAAGGCCTGAGAGATGGATGGATGCTGATCAACCGTGAGCACGTCCAAAAGAGTCCAATCCTAGGGTTTTATTTCCATTGCACATAACAAGTAAACAGTAACTACAGCAGCCTATACATGATACTTAAAAATCGATAAAAACATTGCCTACTCAAACGTCACCGTCCGATGTGTATCTGCTGTCCTTACAGACATCTCGCTCGTCGTTGAAGCCGACGATGCCTCCCGTTGTAACGCATCCAGCGTCTCAAACTCTGTTTGCGTCAACGGGCTTTCTGTCCGCTCCATGTCAAACGGCGACGCAGAACGCTCCTTCGGTATGGGCGTGATATCCTCTCCACCCTCCTCGTCTTCATCCAGTTCATCTTGAAGCTCCAAGTGCGTCCATATGCGCACCCCGCCGTCGTGTGAGCCTGTTGCGAACATAAAGGGATCCTCGGCAGCGTGATTCCACGCAATACAGGTCAGATCGCCGGATTGTTGGGCGGAACGAATGTAACGCAGTAGTGTTCCGCTCTCCGCGTCCCAAATATGTATATCTCCGGCTGGGAGTGACACGTCAATGAAGGAACTATCAAGTGGGTGTAAGGGAAAGGACCTTTTCCGGCACAAAGCACCAGTTCATCGTTTTTACCGCCAAAGTATGACGGTCCAGCAAACTCCACTGAGCGCTTGGGCATGTAAGTATGTCTATGTGATACTGGTTAGGTTTATTTCAGTACTCGCACCGAATGAACAAACCTCAACGAAAGTCTGGCCACTTGAAGCGCGGCGTTCTCTCTGTCCTTGAGCAGCTCCATTCGCCATAATTGTGGGGGTGCCTTAATACGCGACTTGGGAACAATGACATGATCCTGGCAACGAACAGCTTACCTTATTTTCGTAACTAACCAGGGCAACAAGTCCTTGTCGAGTATTTCGTGCTAAAGTGACATCCCGGACATCCGTGAGTACGGGAGTCTGACTGAGTAGGGCAGAAAGTTAGTCCTGAACACACCACTCGTTTTGAAAACGACGTACTGTTCGACTTGTTTCAGTTCCGTATTATATACTGTTGAAACACATTCACAACGCATACGAGGGCCAGAGTATCCTATCACGCACCCACAAGACGCTTCTCCGCAGGTGATTTGCTTGGATGCAGCCCAGAGGGCGACTCCAGCAGTGGTCCGACACCAAGTAGACGTGTACTGTCAGGCGTAACGGCCACATCATGCAATTTTATCTTGCCAAAATCGTATTGGTCCAGTATCTGACATAACGTTCAGCAATGAGGGCGTTGTGCTCTCTCGATTCATGGTACTTACATTGCCGCGCAGGTCCTAAATGTGAACTAAGCATCAGTAGACGAGCATAAGGACAGCATGATGCATACCAATCTAGTAACGAGATTACCCTTTGAGAAATCAGTGTCTGCCAGTAACACGAAGCATTCAAACCTACCTCAACGGACAAAAACGCTTCACCTCTGGTTAGGACTCGCTTTACGAAACAGAAACAACGAGCATACATTTGCTGTCGGGGAACCATGTAATGGATTCAACGTTAGTTTGCCGATCTATCGTCTTTTGACAGACGCCGTCCTAGATATAAGGGATGAGCATCGAGAGATGCAACGTAAGAACGTTAAACTGACCTGTGTCCAGACCTTCACGCCTCTGACGAGCTTGGTCAATAGCATGTTGCCTGTATCCGACCTGAAACAAATCAATAAACAGCAGCCAGAGATATGTTTGGTCGCTCACCATGCCACTTGTCCCACGAATCTGATTCGAGATGAGCCTGGGTCGGTGTAAAACCTGGTAAACTGAACTCACCCTTGTGCGTGGGCGAGAACACGGTGAGATGTGAGAGTGCCCTATGAACGCTAAGCCCATCGAAGACAAACCAAGCAACACTCCGCTCACCCTCTCGATTCGCCATATGATAGATGTACGGTCCCAGCTGTTGAGCAAGCATCATCAATCAATCCGCAAGATACCACGTCAGTCATGGTCCCTACCTCGAAGTGGCCAAGAACTTTCCGTCAGGAGAAAATTGCAAATGCCGAACAAGAGCCTGATGAGCTTCGAGCGCCTCAGTAGGCTGCAACTTTTGAAGCTTGGGGCGCAAGGTCGCGATACGTGAACGCGTTAAAACAGCCTTAATGGGCTCGTCTGCAAGCGTGCGCTTGCGTTCACCGAAGTTGGTCGTTGACGATGAAGTGCGTTGGCGATGAGGCGTGTTCGGTCGGAAAGGCGTGGCCACCAAAGAGCGCATCTTGACCGTCTGCAAAGCATTTTTCCAAAGAAGCCTTCCCTTGGAAGGGCCGGGACTCGCAGGCACGCCAGTCTCACTGATTGGGGAGGCCACCAAAGTCGGAGTGGCTGGTGGTTGAGGCTCGGGTGAAGGTGACGCAGTGGTCGAAAGGTTCAGATCCGATGGCCCTGCCAATTGAGTGACGCTGGTCATCGCAGATACAGATGCATCGCGGGTATGGCCATTCGACACAGGTAGTATGTTTCCCTCCAGATCGTCTCCCTTCTCCGAGTCGCAACTATCCTTGGAGAGGAGGCTGATCTTGGATCCCACGCGGCCCGCGAGGCGAGCAACCGTTTTCATGGCCATCCTCCATCGCCGTCTGATCTTTCGGAGGAGACGCACCGTTCTTTGTACCCCGGGGATGGCAAGAAATTGATCAGTCATCTCGGTCAGAACATCCGACAGCCACTTCCCCCCTCGATGTCGAAGGAAGATGTAGCGCTCGAACACAAACCAAGTGCTGACAGCAGCGAGGCCGAACGAGGTGAAGACGGTCAAAATGGTGGTGATTGTGGATGTCACCTTGTGCTGGAAAAGCACTTGATTAATCCACGTCGTTGGGCATAGCTACGAATCTTACCTGTCCGGAAGCATACGCGAAAAGACAGAGGCCTATAGAGAAACAGGCGACCGACAAAACAAGGAAGACGAGAGGCGATCGCTTGATCCAGATTAGAACCCACCATGGGACACGATGCCCCGGAGACCGACTGAAAGCATAAGCAAGCCGTACTTAGAAGGGAATTAGTTAATCACGTACTACATCGCTTGCTTCCAGGTGAGTCCTACCAAGCTATTGACCGCAGCAGCAATACTGAAGACGAGGGAAGAAAACCAGAACCCATTCACGGCATGCTGAATGGGGTTTTCGACTAGCTCGAAGGAGAACTGGAGGGTTGTCGCAGTGACTGCTGAGAAAAATGTCGCAACCGTAGACAGATTCAGCCTGTATACCAAGGTCAAATTGTGTCGCCAAATGTTGCAGAGAAACTCACTACAACTGGCGGTCAGCAGAGTAGGACAGAGGAGAAAGACAAGAAACTCACCAAATTATCTGTTTTGTGCTTTTGCCCAAATCTAATGGTAGGAACACCTGTTCGATTTGAGCGTGATTGCGGAAACTGTAGAATCAGAGATGACTGACCAACTTCAACGAACATGGCCAAAGTCGAGTTGATGCTATCGAGATGCTCCCCCATCTCTACTGTCAGGTCGTGCACATATCTTTGGACAGCAGGGTAACGGAATTGGCCTTGCCCGAGCGGTGAGCTGAGGTCGTGAGTGCAAGAACCAGAATTCACCTGAATAAACCTTGAGACAGGAAGCCCAATACTGAATGATTGTAAGCTATTCATTCTCTCATTCTACGGTGAAGCAGCTCACTCTCAAATCACCCTCAAACGAGACGATGGAAGCGTTGATCGCTTCGTCCGTAAACTCCGGAAATTCATTGAGGCATCGCCCAAAGGTGACAATGTTATTGGCCAATGCTTCGAACTGCTCGGGAAATGTTTCCTGTGGTTGGAGTATGAAACACTATTACAGAGAAATGCAAAGGAGTACCAACCAAGTCAAGGTCTTCGTCCACTGCTGGTCGACTGAGATGCGGCGGTGCACTGTATCCCTGTTTAGCCTTGCGGCGTCGCCCTTTGACTTTCATTTGGCGTTCTGTAATAGGCTCTCGCGACGCGTGGGCAACTTTTCGAGGAAACAAATCGGCTGCATTTTCGCGATAGAGAAAGAGTAATTGCGCAATTCGTTCTCGGAGGTGAAACGCTGATGATAGGATTGCAACCGAGGAACCAAGTTGTCTTGTTGCATTGGCGAAATTTCGTAGCTATGAAGAAAGTTACTCGTCAATGAAGATAGAATGATAGGCAACCCACCTGTTTATCCAGGTTTTCTATCCTTCTCTGGAAATGGTTGAATGTGGCGGCTCCAGCAGCCTGTCTGTGCTCGTCCACGCTCGCTAGCGTTCAATGAGCACTGCCAGACAAACAGCAGATGATATAGTCACTCACGAACGTCTTTATCGTCTTCAAAGTTTGGTTGCTGGTTTTGGTCTGTTTACAGTCGGGAATGTAAATGTACATGAATCCGATTTTGAGCCAGCACGTACTAAGGTCTCCGGTGCTTCCGGGGTGCTGTAGGAGCATTTCAACTAAACTCATGATAGTTTCTCTTCGGGATGGAAAGGCCCGAGGCGTCTCATCTCCTACGTCCACTGACATCTGGGTCTCGAGTGTCAATGATCGACCACTACTTGCAAGAACAAGTCCGCTACCCTGTTAGTCGCCAGTCTCGGTGCAGTAAACGCGTCAAGGTCGTTTGATTTTTCGTGAAAGTCGTAGTGAGGTCAAAGACCTTGCAGGTAGTAATCTCGTTGAATCGGAGGATGAGAGGTGTCGTGAAGAGTCGTATAGCGCAAACGGACAAAGAGAAGTGGGGTAACGCAAGGCAAGGTTGAGCGCTTATTTCTCCGTTCAATTTTGGTCCCGCGCATGTTCGTCTACCTGTTACATAATGTTACCCCATGCGGCACGAGCAGCGCTGCTTACTTGTCGCCGGCCTTCCTGCCTTACACAACGCCTTGTAATAAGAAACCTGCCAGTGGCAAGGAGGATATAAGGGACGCTAGCTGTTGCGCCTACCTAGCATTTCAACGCAATTTTGCGATACAAAAAAGCTGCCCTGTTCTTGGCTGATTCTTGGCCTCGGCTTTGTTTGACCGTTCCCACGCAACGAAGGAGTAGCCCACGTGATTCAGACGTGATCGTATTGACCCGATCGCCGCGGCGCCCAGCAATGATCTCTTTTACCTCTTTTCCTGTTCAGCCTGAATACACCAGACAAGTCCCAGATGCGGACGACGACGAAGAGCGTATGGATATCGACGATGGCGACTTCGAAGCCGGAGGCTCGAGGATAACTTGGCCCGGCGAAACCATCACCTCGTCTCAGGCTTACATGCGGTAGACGAGACCAGTCTGTCTGTCTGTCTAAAAGCTCTTCCTAATGACTCGGGGACAGTGGCCACGGTACATACGTTGAAAACGAGGAGGTTATAGCATCCGTTGCTGGGACTATTGAGCGTGTTAACAAGCTTATAACTGTGCGCGCAATTCGGACAAAGTGGGTTCAATATTTTGCCATTGGCCCGATAGCCCATTATTTTGCAGATATAACCCGGAAGTGGGCGATTTGGTGGTTGCTAGAATTACCGAAGTACTTCGCCCGCGCGTCTACACAGCAGGAAAATCTGAATAGTTGCCAGGTTCAGCCGCGCCGATGGAAAGTCGATGCCAATTCGCGTCAAGACGCAGTCCTCATGTTATCGTCCGTGAATCTCCCGGGTGGCGTGCAGGTACATATCCCTCGATATCGCATTTCTCTTGCTGAATGCCCCATAAGCGCAGAAAACTTGAAAGCGATGAGCTCCAAATGCGAAATTTCTTCGAGGAGGGTGATCTTCTCGTTGCAGAAGTCCAAGCATTTTTCTCAGACGGAGCAATGTCTTTACATACTCGATCTCTCAAATACGGCAAAGTGAACCTACTCTTCGGTCTCTGGATTCTCGAAACTAAAGCGTCCATCGTCAGCTCAGAAACGGCCAACTCGTCACCATTCCGCCCATACTAGTCCGTCGTCTGAAATCACACTTTATCACACTACCCTGTGGTGTGGACCTCATCCTCGGACTGAACGGCTACATATGGGTGAGCAAGCATGTCAAGGAACACGAGCAAGTGGGCGAAGAAGGGTTCGACGCTGAAGCCGTCTACTCAAACCGGAACGACGTGAGTTACCAAATCCTCCATCTCAAGGCATTCACATCTGGCTGACCATTTCACCAGTTGATAGACGAGTCAACTCGCATAGCCATCTCGCGTGTATCAAATATAATCCAAGTCCTCGCCTCACACTTTGTACCATTGACGGACACATTACTCCTAGAGGCGTACGAATGGACAGTAGAAAACGATACGGACGCGAAAGGGCTTCTCTCTGAAGACGTCGGTACCGCCTTGGTAGCTACTATAACCGCTCGTGGTTGAACCCTCAAAAAACGAATGCAAAAGATGACAATGTATTGAGCCGTGGATGAATTGAATCAACGAGAGAATACTCGAGATGTGCGTTAGATAATTAATATACTGAATGAAGATACACCGAGAGAAAGAACGCGACGAGCACCAGCTCGACCCAACCTCGACTCAAGCACGACGCAACCAACCGACCTCCAAACCAGTCATCGTGCGCAAACTCTCCGGATAAGAGCTATTACTCTCCTTGAGCAAGCCGGCCAGCCGGCGACACACATCCATGGGGTAGAAAAGGTATTCCGCTTGCGGAAATCCGGGGTACGTATTCAGGATACTGCGCATGGAGCAACCGTGATGAGTACGAGAGCAAGAAATTGACGGCGCGGCGGCATACCTTGGCAAGTCCGCCGTCGCCTCGGACGGACCAAGCAGTTTGTAAAGCACCTTCGCCGTGCGGATGGAGGCACTTCGGGGTAAGGAGTACTGGGTCTGCGTGGTGTACGCAAGCCGCATGTTGGGCTTGAATAACCAGATCTATGTGAAAAGAATAATAATGAGTGTCTGCACCACCGCATTGACAGATAGAAATAAAATGATACAGACCAAGATACGCGCCCGCTCCTCTTCTTCGTCGAGTATGATGAACCGATACGACGCATGAGCCTCGACAAACTCAGCCATGTCTTCAACAATGAAAGCCGAAAGGGGCAGCTTCGACGGCCTTGTACGGGTTCAGCCAAAATCATCCGCGGAGAGAGAAAATCAAAATACATACTCCGTGGCCGAACTGACCGGCCGAATGGCGTACTTGAGCATTCGGAATACGTTTGGGGTCTTGGTGTTACTGCCATGCTCCTGGCAACGCCCAACCACGGCGCCGCATATACATCTCACGAGCCTCCAGTCTTCGCCGCGCTAGAATGACGGTAACACGTCAGCACACGGAAGGCAGGTAGATGCAGATGAGCTGGGAAGGAGAAAGTGGAACTCGATGAAGAAAAATAGAAATGTGTTTTCTAAAGTAGCTCCCGAGACGTGAACCTCAATAACACGAGAGTTGTTTTGAAGAGCAGTTGGCTGGTAGGCCATTTTTCTTGGACACTTTGTATCAACCGATGAAAGCCGCCGCCTCGCAATCGACACAGCCAGACCTCCCCACACAAAACCTGCAAGGGCTTCGGCAGTTCGGATCTTAGCGGTCAAAGAGCAAGATGGACAACCGCTGGTGGGTAGTCCCAGCGCCGGTCTTCTTATTGGCCCGAACGAGAAATCGCAGAGAGTGTGTGGAACAAAAAAACGCACCTTAGTCTGATCAGCAGGACACAAATGATGCTTAACCATCGAATGCTCCTCAAACAAGATATAACTCCCGCCTACAAGCGCCTGCCCCGCTTCCGGCCAAAACCCACCCTTCCCGTGTTTCATCACCCGCTCGTTCAGTTTCTGGTCCGCATGGCACATCCAAGCATCAACCAGCTCCTCCCAGTGCTCCGACGGGAGATCTTTGTACGTCTGCGCCTTGGTGAACTGCACTAACGGCAACGAACACGAGGCGCAGATGAAGCTCGTGGGGTTGGCGGTAGAGAGCTGCGTAGCGTCGAGGAGAGGTGCAGTGTATTCGGCTGAAGAGGGGTTGGCGGCAGGCAGAGTGGAGAGCTTGATCTCAAAATGCGAGCCCTGGACTCGGACCTGTTTCTTTCCCGGTTCAGTGCGTCCGGGCAGAACCAGGGGCAGCGAAGTATGTGCTCCGCTCTTGACGACCAGGTAATCGCCTCCTGTACTTGAGTCAGCAGCATCTCCACCGGCAGGGAGCACCTCCGCGACGATATCAACCCCGGGAGTCGCTCCTTTCACAGTGAGGAAGACAAGGATGTGCTGGAGATTTTCATGGTGTTCCGCGATGTAATTTACGGAGAAGGTAGCTAGAGATACGATCAGCCCGTAGAGTTACCAAGAGATAACACTTACACTCCCGAGACATGGATGGGGCAGAAACGGACTCAGTGATCTCTGATCTCAAGCCAGAGCGTGAGGAGGTGCTTCGAAGCCAAGAAAACGACGGGGCAGACAAGCTTCGTGTACGAATGGGCTTTGCGCGGATGGCGGAGGCGGGAGCGACTGCGGGGTTTTGATTGACGTGAGGCGGAGGTGCCTCCTTGACAAATTCAGGGAGAGTAAGCATAGCAGTGGGGTCTTCGACGCGAAGATGTGCCGGTACCGCTTCTCGAATGAACTCGGGAAGCGTCAGCATAGCATCAGGATTTTTCGTTCTCGTTCCATTCGGCTGAAGGACGGCGTCTTGGCCGTGAAGCCTCCCAGCATCGGAATACTCCGCCAGATGACCGACGAAAGCCTCGCGCTGTGAGATTTCAGAAATATTTACAATGTATGCGAGCGATAACTCTTACCTTAGCCACATCACGTTGCCTCGCTCGCTCCAACCTCGTCTTCATCCCACCGTCCAAAATAACCGACTGATCTTTGATTGTACGCTCAGAGGCCTTTCCGATCAGCTCGAGCATATTTTCCAGATCACGGAAGTCAGAATCTTTCGCTTTCTGTTTGCCGCGCGAGACAGACGAAGGGGAGGAACCCTGCTGTCGGGCTTTTTCCATCTGCGCCAGCTTGGAAGATTTGAGCTCCACTCGTTGGTTGTGCAATTGAGGAGCAACAAGATAGAGCCTATCGATAGCCATAGTGACTGCCTCCAAATCCAGTCGCATTTTTTCGTTCCCAAAAGCAAGGGTTGGGGATCGTAAACCATTCTGTTTAGTTTTGGAGTCATCTATGCTTGACCGAAGCGAGGCCGAATCATACTGAGGCAAAGCCTCGGGCTGATAATCAGAACCTTCGTATTGAGGGGGGAGATGCTCGAAACGGTCCGTCCGCTCCTTGCACATTGCCACAACCGCTTCAAGTTCCTCGTCTATTTTGGACCATAACAGTGTCTTCTCCACCGCGATCATAGGAGGCGTATTCGGGGGAAGAGGTTCGTGTTGCGAAGACTGCCGCTCAATCTGCAAGTCGCTTAATTGCCGCTTGAGAGTGTTGAACAGATCACTAGAGGGATGCAACGCTTCTTCGAGCCTGTCTTCGAGCGGGGTTAGACGAGCGCCTTGATCTTTGGAGTGCAGTACAGAGAGTCGATTGAATTTGGATAGTAGGGAAACGATTGATTCGGCCAAGTGTGCATCTGCGGGCTCCAAAGTTTGGGACATTTGGTCAACTCTGTGATGCAGCTCGTGGATGAGGGCGGTATCCGTGTTTCCTTGGATCTCGACCATTTCGTCAGGGGTGTCCCGATTGCGGAGGTTGGTCAAAAGGGTCTGCAGTGCGGAGGACGAAGGGGATTCGAGCTGAGGAGCAATCGACGTTGCCGGTGCTGAAGGCATTGAATGCCTTCGATCTGGTACGATAGGATTCCACGATTCTGAGCCCGAGAGAAGATTGTTGAGCGTCATGATGCAGGTCTTTTCGACATAGGCAATTGACGGTAATAGCTCCTGCTGCGAACGGCGCTTTAGCAACCATATGCCTTTGGAAATTGTATTGTACTGAACTCACCAGAGCCACTTTGGAATTGCTCTCTGAAATGCGGGAAGGACCAGCAGGCTCCTCGACGGCGTCAACAACGTCGACCTGAACATCAGGCGGTGGTGATTCTTGTGTAACGAGTTCGCGGGGAAAGGGAGAAGGAATGGTGGAAGAAAGGAAAGGGTTGAGGGTCTGCTGCTGGGGCTCTGACGCCGTCCTCGTCAGTGTAGCCATGACCGCCGCCGTCAAGGAGCAAGCTGCACGATAGTTCGCAAATAGCCGTTAGGTCAGATCGGTTTTTTCGGACTCTGCTCCGAACTCCCCGAACTGCTACTTATCCGCACGCAGTCATTGGCCTCGCCAGGATTTCTACGTACAAAATCGATATCGAGTCAAGACAATAAACCGGTCAAAGCATGGGATTGCCTGGAAGTAAAGTACAAGAATAACAGGTCTCCAACGCTACCCAACATAGAAACCTTTGTTATCAAAAACGGCGACTTGAATAGTCTACTTTTTTGTTATACAAACGCCCACAATACGACGGTCACGCCCCACAGAAGAACAAGGTCTATAGCTTGCGGGAATGATACATAAATAAGGGCGACTTAACAGCTATGCCTGCTCCAGAGCCGCCATCCTTCTTGTCCGCTCCTCACTAGTGACCATGAGCTGGGTTAATTCCAATGGTCCCGGTGGTCAATGGTAGGCAAATATCTCATGCAGTAGTACTCTGTAACTCCCAACTTACCATCAGTAAATCCCGCAGGACTTATCAGCCGTACGCCTTTCGTCCCCTTGCTGTGGATTTCTTTTGAAAGGCGCGTTTGAATAAGACCCAGCGCCCCACCGGATTGGGCATACACAGCGCCCCCTTGGGGTCAACCACAATGGCAACCCATGAACAATTTCAATCGTTTCAGCCAGTGGTCGCAGCCGAGCTACTGGAATGAGCCAGCTTCCCCAGTCTATCCACCGACCAGATACGACAATCGCCCCTGGCCATGGCCGAGTTCAACTGCCCATCTCGCAGATGCAACACCTGTCATTCCTCCCGTTCCTCCAGAAATGGACAACTATTTGGGCTATCGCTCTCCATACATCGAAGATGGGCTTCCCCCTCTAATCGATGCTCCAGCAGCTGGTTTCCATTCGTGGCCGCAAGCGTACTTTGACCAGTTTGCACCCGATCCCCTCCTGCTAACGCCTGGAACCCCGGCTGCGAAACTACGCCCTGTCATCGTCGCCGATAGGGCGACGTTCGATCCCGATTTTTTAGCTGCGCGACCCGCGGATTGGCGCCCAGACTACAAGCCCCCTCGGCGCTTCAGACTGCCTTCCGTCTTCGGGGGAAAATCCTCTAGCAAAAGTAGCGTGCTTCTCTTCTTACGCGCTTGTCTTGAGCGTCTGATCTTCTTGCCTCTACATAGAACAAACCAAAACGCGCCTCACGCCCACGTCCCTCACGCCCACGCTATTAATGCCCAATCGCAAAGTCCCCGTGATAACTTTTGACCTGCGCTCAGACGACCCCTTCGACAACTCTAACCTCGAGCTGCTCAGCACCGGCGGCAGACTCTTCAACCCCACCGATCTCGCCCAGATCGCCACCACCGGCACCCGCCACGTTAATCACCTTCGCTTCTACCACCCCCGCCTCCCATGGTTCATAGACGTCCGCGCCTCGCAAGCAAACGGTATTTTGGTCGGAAACGTCTTGCACCAGATCCACATGAAGCTGCACCGCCCCATTCACGCACACGATTTCTCAAACACCGAGCTGAATGCAGCGGATCGGGAGGCGATTACTTCTGCGTACCGCGATCGGTGTGCGGATCGTGCGGATATCATGCAGCAGGGTGTGCGCAAGGTGGATTTTTTGGGAGACGATTGTATCTTGTTGGGCTTCATCCCAGGAAAAGACGGAATGTGGTTAATGAAAACGAGACGAATCAACAGTTGGTGATACCTGTAGTGCCATATGTATGTATTTTTTGTAATTCTCTTGGGCCTGTATTGCTTCTGTATTTCAACCAACCTTTTCGTCCTTGTCATCCTCATTTTGTTCCTCACTTTAGTATGTGCTACGACGATTGTCAACTTCGGGGGAATTTTATTACAATGAGAATTGCTTTCGGAGAGAGATCAAGCATCAGCTGCTCAGCCGTGCTATTGCATGCAGAAGCAGCCTCCACGCAAAGTCGTTCCCGAATTCAGGAAACGAGTTCGTCAATTTGAGTGTGTACTGGAAGAGTACTGGAAGAGTCGCGTCAACAGCATTGAAAGAGTTTTGTTGCAACCGCCATACTGTCCAGGAAATCGTCTCAATACTCCAAGTCGGCGCAAACGGGAAAGTCAACGTAAAACTGAACTCAACAGAACGGCGCCAAACACCACGGTCTTCTCTGTCTTGCGGGTTACATTCTGGTTCAGCGATAACGGTGTGGACATCCTCCATCACATTCAGCGGCTGGGCATAAACCGCTCTCGCTGCACTGAAGAGCGACGACTCTGCATTGTCCGCCACACTCCAACCAAACTCGGAGGCTTTTTCAGATCGAACGAATCGTGCCTGGTCGCCTTGTGAGTGAACGACTTTAGACGCTGTATTCTATCTTCCGACAGAGAAATTGTGAAAGCTCGGAGAACTGGGGTGGTACCGGGAAGAGGGATTTGGCCATGCTAGTCCTCGGACGGTCTGAGCGATCCACCGTCCTTGTCTCCGTAACGATGTGCAAGATGTATAGAATAGCAGCAGAGGAATCAATGTACGGCTGCCTGAGGATGGGAATGGCGGCCTAGAATATTGAAACCTTGTCGTATTTTGGCGTCCCCAGTCGTGACGTGCCATGGGTCATTCCAACCGTGGCTCTAGCGTTCAGGTGTTCCTTCGAGGCAGCAGGCATGATGAGGAAGATCTATCTGGCGAACACTCCAATTCCGATGGTGGATACCTGGCCCTACACCAATAATTCGCAGTGTATACATATCTGATCATTGCGTCGGAGTGAATCAGTGAATATCCAAAAGATCATGTGCGAGCGTGAAGCGGAAGGTACATGACACGACATCAACATTGTTCTGAGTGGATCCAGGGGAGTCTCCCTGAGGCAGACAAAATTCAGGGAGTGAGCCAACCTTCGCGCGCTACGGATCCCTATCTGTCAGATCAAGGAATATCCTGAGTAACGCGAAGGTTCAAGGGAATTGGTCTACTCTGCCTCGGGGAGACTAATCCAGGGGTTCCCAGGGTTTCGTTCCAATTGAACAACTGGATGTATTCGTCGGCTCTCTGGTTCGAGTAAAAACCCGTCATGACACATGATTTTCATACATGCTGAGTTGCTGCCCAGTGCCCGATGATTGGATCTTGAGGTCATGGAATGATAAACAGACAAGGAATATCTACGTATACCTGTTCGACGTTCTCTTGTACTGAGTGATCTGAACGACTATCTTCAGATTTCACGTCCCCCGTACAAAAGAGGGTGAAACGAGCCTCGTTCGACGTCAGGTATAGATGCGCGACGCTGTTGAATCGAAACATGGATCGAGGCGTTCATGAGAACCAAGATGCCATGGGATCTTGTAATCGTCAAGTCAACGCTAGCAGAGCTCTGAATATCAGGTTCGGAGTGGCAACTAGGAACCTCAGAATCGTTCGATCGCCAGAAAAGGCCGCATAGCGGAGATTTGAGGTGCTGATTCCGAGACTCCGAGCTAGCCTGACGAGGGATAACACAAAGTTGCTGCTCAGGTCAAGCTTAAGTCTTTGGCCATGGGAGCAGAAGCAGAATTCATTGGCGTCGGAGGGCGTCGGCCGTCGGCGACCCGAGCCCCGAGTCAACGCTTGGTCACCACCAGTTGAGTCTGTTGACCACCACTGCCACAACCTCAGTGACTGCTTTGCTCTTGGTCTTCAACGTCGTCGAAGATTTTGATAACGCGACACGAATATGAACCTAATTGGCCCGGAAAATCAAGAGTTCTCAACTACAATGCCAGTCCCGGCCCGATAAACTCTGACATGTACATCGTTCTCTTGAGGTTCTCTGCCCACGCCGTGTTCCGCCTCTTGTATTGTTTTCTTCATGTCCCCCAAAGTCTGGCTCATCACAGGTTAATCCTCAGAGGCATTTCTATCCGAAGAAAGCTTATTCCGCCGTTCATTGCAATAAAGTGCTTCCTCTGGCTTTGGTCGCAGCCTCGTAGACTCTGTACTCGCAAGAGGCGATCGTGTTATCGCTACCTCTAGAACCCTTGAGCCCATCGCGGACTTAGATGGAACCAATGACAATCTTCGCCTTTTACAACTCGACGTGACTGCTGGAATCGACGTACTCCGGTTGCTTCATTCTCAGACCACAACAATAAGTGGTGAATGATATCCTCCGCAGATCTATAATAAAAGAGGCTGTCAGCTTTTGGGGAAGAATCGACGTTCTGGTCAACAACGGTGGGTCCTGCTACCTCGGTATTCTAGAAGAAGGCGGGTAAGTTCTGGCGCACGTCTCATTCATGTTCTACATTGGGTATCACAGTTCGGACCTTCTTCGCAAGCAATACGAGGTCAACGTCTTTGGTCTCGTCGACGTCACGAACGCTAGCTTACCCTATCTGCGCGCGCAAAACGAGGGCACCATCGTCGTCATCGGAAGCAGATCAGCTTGGACATGCGAGACTATAGCAAGTTTGTTTACCTGCCCATTCGTGTTTAATACTTACCACCATCACAGGGCCTAGGTAGGCGCCACGCACCAGTTGCCTCGGCCCAATTCTCAATTCATATCAGCCATGTACGGGTCCTCCAAAGCCGCCGTACACGCCATTGCCGAAACATGGACCGTAGAACTAGCTCCATTCAACATCCGCGTCCTCCTCGTTGAACCCAGCGCGTTTCGGACGCGAATGGTACGCACTGTGGACAACTATAATCTCAGTAACACCATTCCTGTGTATGATGCCTCGAGGGAAGTGAATCTGCAATGGTACGCGGACCGGGATGGCAAACAGGTAGGCCCACAGTTCACTCTTCTTGTTTCGTACTTGTACTTAAGAGACGCAGATCGGGGATCCCGACAAGGCGATGGAGGCTGTCGTGGACGTCGTTCGAGGGGAAGGAGCTGCGAACGGAAAGCCGTGGCCGACGTATTTGGCGCTCGGAAAGGAAGCAGATCGTGATATTCGAGCCAAGTGTAAGATCATGACGGACCATCTGGACGAGTGGAGTGAAGTTGTAAAGAGGGTGGACTTTGATTCGTGGGTCAGTCCAAGGATATCAGCACATGAATCCTAGGTACTGGGATACTACAAGACTTCAGAATCATCTTTCTCTGTCGTGACAAGTGGGCTGTCGGATTGTCTGAGGCATTTCTGAGCTCGAACAAAGGCCCTCGCGGAAACTCTGGGCGCTGACGCCGCATTTGGTGTACAACAGCCTGTCATTTCATTCTTTCGTACAGTATCGATGTATTCCCTTCTGCTATAATTGTTGCTCTTTCTCTGCTCATCCCCACAGGAATTTCTCTTCCGGACCTCCGAAATAACGTTCTCCGACAACGTTATTTGCCTCCGCAATCTCATTCAACACCTTCAGCTCGTCGGCGGAAAGCTCGACATCGCCGGCCGAACAGTTCTCCACCGTACGCTCAGGATTACTGCAATGTAGAATAAGATTCAACGACCATCAAAAGGGCGAGAAAGACGACACGTACGAGCTGCCAGGAAGAGGGATAACATGGTCGCCCAGGCTTGCGACCCAGGCAATCGCGACCTGCGCCTGTGTTACACCCTTCTCACCGGCGATCTTCGGGAGCACCGACACGACGTTGAGGTTGTGCTCGAGGGCGCCTTCTTTGAAACGTGCTAGGTGGCGACGGAAATCGTTCTCTGTTACTCTGAGTGAGCGAACTGCTGCGATATCGTTGTAAATATGCATTACCTGGCAGGTCTGAGACTTTGGTAACCGTTCCCGTCAGCAAGCTACGGCCTACGGGACTGCGAGAATGCGATTCGTGAGTGTGGAGGTGATTAGACTGTCAAGGAAACACGTACGAGTAACCAAGAACGGAGATTCCGAGTTCGCGGGCAGCCTCGATGACTTTCTTCGTCTCCGGCTCATACGAAGTCAGACTGACCTCAATTTCGGCGGCAGTGATGGGATGAATCTATTCCACATGGGTGTCAGGGCCAAAAAACCTCAATATCGAGAAGCTGTCTCACCGCATGCGCCTTGCGAAGCGTTGCTGCGCTGCATTCGGAAAGGCCGATGTGAGTGAAGTGTCCCTCCTTCTGCAGGACAAGAAGATTCGCCATGATGTCTTCGATCGTCATTTTGGGGTCAACGCGAGCAGGCTGGAAAAGATCCATCTTCTTGTGAGTTCCGAGTGCGGCTTCGATCCTGTCCATGCTTCTTCTCATACCCTCCATGCTGAGAGGCGAACAAAACGTTGAGCGTGGCTTCTTGGTATAGTAGACAAACTCACGAGGCGTCGGGCTCCAGCGTCGCAGTTGTAGCACCCTTGACGGAAAGGAAAGTTTTATCCGCGTAGTCGGGATATTTGGCGAAGAATCGGCCCAGCATTTCGATGTTCTGCGTTCCACGGGTGATGGAGTAGAAGTCACCTACATAGATCGTGGACTGTATGAATATCTCCCTGTTCAAGTCAAAGCTTTAGGTACCCACCGCTATTCAAAAACATCTTGGTGCCCGCAGGCAGGCGGTCGACTCCCGCCTTGATAGAGGCGAAGCAGACGTCGTCCGACAACTCTGACATTCTCCTGCATTGTATCAAAGCTATCAGTAGGCTGTTGGGGTACTCTGCGACGCCAAGACGCGTACAAATGCATTGTCATTAGGCCATGCTATTGTATGAGGGTTAGCAAGAGCAGAAATAGCCTCAACACGACGAAACGCACAGCGACGCGACCAACAACTACCCCAGACGCAGTTCCTCCGAGTTTTGTAGTCTTAACGGTCATGATTGTCGATGTGGATGGTGGTGGTAATGGATTGCGAGAAGAGATAGAGTACTTTTATAGCTGATTCCCGCATCGATGTCAGAAACCATTCAGAAGCCCGCAACTCGGATAGTATACGGCAAGTGTACGGATACGGATGGGGCGGCAAAGAGACGCGTCAATATTAACCCGTACGTAACGCCGCTTATGCTCGAACGCGATATAATCAAACCACTTAGTCCACAATGGTAGCGCATTTCAACGTCAAAATATAAAATATTGAGCCGTTGAATGCGATCAACAAGTTGCGACTCGAATTTTCACGGGGAAAAGCACCCAAGCAATTCGGTGACACAGTACTTAATCGCATATTCAAGGACGTCAACTTTCGGTAGACACAGGATCATTGTTATGTGCTTGAGTCAAACACGATTTGACAAAGTCGGTTGAGTTTCCGAAGGAAGCGAGCAGTGGTTGTAGGAGTAACTGTGCATTACTGTACTACCACCCGTATGCGTCGCGCTCAGCAGAACATAAAGCATTGAAGATGTGTACCTCCCCAATCATGATGTGAGCTTATAATGAATGGCAATCCTCACTATGAGACCGTTCATATTGAGATTTTGCTTCGAGGCAGCTGCTGCGCGAAGAACGTGTCCAGCTGCCAACAATAAATGAGATTGAACGCTGGGAAACAGGTATGAGGGAAATAGGTAAAGGATCTGGCCGCCGTGAACATCGTTTATCGTGCTCGAGATTCGATGGAGTGACACAGATGTTGAGACCAGGTGAGCAGTCGAAATCGTCGGTGTTGTCAACTGCACGGAGAGTATACTGTTGCAGATCATGTCCCTGGCAAGATTTTGAAATAGCACATCTGAGCTCTCCAATTGACAGCTCGTTTTGCGTCTCCATCGGCGTCTCATTAAAACTGACAGCCCGAGTCAACCCAATAGATAGGATAATGCATCCCGGCCCTTCGCCGAAAACGCAAGCACTTCCTTGACCTCCTCGACCCTCTTTAGAGCAATGTTGAGCCTCCCCGCAGAAAGCTTGGCCGTGATCTGTTCATCCGTGCGGATGGAGCACTCATGCTTCCCGATCAATGGCACCCCTGCTGTGATCGACATTTCTAGCCACACAGAGGGTGAACAGGGAATCCAATACCACCAAGTTACAATCTCAGGGTGAGGCACACCCTTGGGAATGAATACGGGACCGTTTTCCTTCTCCAAGTCTTCGTCGTAAGGGACCGTACCGCTCAGGACGCGGGCCGCGGGAACCGAAAAACGCTGCCCGCTATATCCCGGAGCGGTGAGTACAACCACACATGTGTCGTACATGTCCATTGGCCCAATGTCTAAGCCGACCATCCACATCGCAGCCGCCAGAGATGTGTCTCCCACAACGGCAATTATTTCGATTCGAGTTGCGGCTGAATGGGAAGCGACAGCAACTGGATGGCGTAATGGGAAAACATCCTCTGGTGTCCTAGTTTGCATCACAAGATGTACCGCATTCAAGGAAAAGCCGTCTCCTGCATACTGCGCATACCCTCGCGGGTGAAACGCTGTTTGAGATTGACCTAAGGCGAGGGTAAGGTTGACAACGCGCATGCGGAGGTCCGTCGAGAGTGTCTGATAAGGACGCAAGGAGCATTTGCGCCGAAGTAAGGGAGTGGCTGGCTCTGTCAAGTGGTAGACAAGGATTCGCGCTATCAGCCACAGCAGTTGGAAGCCGGCCCACATCAACACGGTGTTGCGAGACGCATCGGCCATGATGATGTATGTATACAAGAGGGCAGCGGTGGTAACGATAGCACCCCCTGCCCAACAGAGCTGCCATGATAATGAGATGCGAGGGTGCTCTGCGATGCCGAGGACTATTTTGCGTACTCCACCCTGCCGGCTCACTGTAGGAAGACGTCCTGCAATTATGTCGAGATCGCGGACCTCTGGGCTGCGTTGCCGAATCTGAAGAAATTCGCGAGTTTTGATAAGGGTTAGACTCGTCATGAAATAAAGCCAAGGGATTGCGGAGACGATGCCCAGAAGTCCACTGGCAGACCTCCACAAAACATATGATTCGGCAACTTTCAATGTCGAGAGAAGGACGGCAGCAATTTGCAATGGAGCATAACCTGAGCGGTAGAACTTGTTTCCGGAATATACGAATACTTGTATAGGATCGCCGGCGGCAGTTTCGGGAATGCTGCGTAGCATGAACGAGTTGTGAGAATCTATAGCATATGCATCCATCCGAGTTCCCTGAGCAGAAACATATCAATTCAGTGAGTTCCAGAACATCTGCGAGTTTCACCTTTTTTACATGGCAAACAATCGCCAAAGGCTCTCCCAGACTCAGTCGCAGCTTTGCCTCGCGATGAGAATCCTGTTGAAGCTCGAGGCCGACGGCATCATCAGAAACCAGCGTGCGGAGACCCAAGCTCTGACGGAGCCAGCCGCCACAAGCACCGGACAAACACGCTTTTACCACGGAAACCGTCCCAAATGAACTTGTAGCGGCCCAAGCTACGCCCGCAGCACCGCGAGCTCCCATTACCATGGATTCTGCTGCTTCGGAACCCAGGAGAGCAGTGAGAGCGCTGATCTCCACTAGATTGTTGCTGAACGAGAAGGAGGACATGAGATGAGAAGATTATCTCAGTCGACGACGAAGCACGTTTATACGAGGGGAGCATGGGTCGAAGGCAGTCAGAAATGTCTGCATATGAGCGATTTCTGACAGCGAGGGTATGGCATGATGAAAGACTTAGATAGATGCCATGTCAGACCGACAACCTGCGAGTACGGTGGCGCAAAAATGCTAGCCAGATGTTGCCGAGGTGCAGCTGTTGGCAGTCCCATACTAGATAA
Organism: Favolaschia claudopus; assembly: GCA_037176885.1. Taxonomy (NCBI): domain Eukaryota; kingdom Fungi; phylum Basidiomycota; class Agaricomycetes; order Agaricales; family Mycenaceae; genus Favolaschia; species Favolaschia claudopus. The sequence continues at coordinate 743,699 of JAWWNJ010000011.1, read as the reverse complement.
GGCTGGCATTGAAGGAATTGCGCTCAGGCCGAGGGGTAGATGCCCATTCAGAATCTCAACGGGATGCGCCAAACAGTACATCCCGCAGATGCATTTGAAGAAATTAGGTTGGAAAGCCTCGGTCCAGATATGATACCAGCTGGATCTAGAGGCTGACCAGAGAATGCATAAGAGTCTTGACAGTGCGAGGGAGTGCGGTGGCCACAGTCCATGGCAAGTCTATGGTGGAAGTTGGGATTGAGCGAAAGTGCTAGAAGAGCCCGATAAAGCCGAATCTTGTACAAGCCCACACACGAAACTCAATGAAAAGTAATGGAAACTGTTGGGTAGGTATGCCTCAAAGCCAATAACCATATTCTTGCTCGCGAGCCTTCTCTAAAAAGTGCAGCCATCATCGATTCTGGTTGAGCGCGATTCGCAGAGGTTGTGTGTGCTATGATTGTAGTCGCGCTGAACTTAGCTCCCGTGTTTGTAGAAGGGGAACCGGAGTCTTTCGAATGTACGTAGGGCCAAGACCACGCAAGCGCCAGAAAGGAAAGAAAATAAAACTATTTGCTATGATATACGGACATTCATAAGTCCTGGATTTTCCCATTTCCAACACGAATATATAGATATACCATCTAGGCCAACAGCATCTTGCGGGGGTCTTCGAGGTATTCCTTCACTTTGACTAAAGGAAGGAAAGGATGGGCGTGAGCATGCCAAGAAATACCACAGTGGAGAGAAAGAGCAACAACAGCATCAAAATACATACCAAGGAACGTGACAGCTTCCCGACCATCCAGCAGTCGGTGGTCGTACGTCAGGGCGACCACCATGATGGGGCGAACGACGATCTGGCCGTCGACGACGACGGGTCGGTCCTTGATCGAGTGCATGCCTGCGGAGCAATCATAAGCACAGAACCGGTGAAATAACGAGACGGGAAGTACCAAGTACCGCGGACTGAGGAAGGTTGATGATAGGTGTTCCATATAGCGAACCGAAGACACCGCCGTTGGAGCTGAGTTTCAGGTCAGTAGGAAAGAGATGGAGGGAGCGGCGAAAGTGTTACATGGTGAATGTACCGCCAGCCATGTCCTCGAGAGTAAGCTTGCCATCGCGAGCCTGTAAAGAAAGACATTCAGTGCCTCCACACACTAAGCGAATGCAAAAGAATCGAAGCTCACCTTCTTGCCCAACGCTGCGATCTCCTTCTCAATCCCGATGAAGTTCATGCTCTCCGCATTGCGTACAACGGGTGTAACAAGGCCTTTCGGCGTGGCCACCGCAACGCTCAAATCGACATAATCGCGGTACACAATTTCATCGCCTTCAATCGACGCGTTGGCGGCGGGAATTTCCTTCAACGCAAACGTGCACGCCTTTGCGAAGGCGCTCATGAAACCGAGTTTGACTTCGTGCTCCTTGAGGACGGCATCTTTGTAGCGTTTACGCATATCCATTAGCGAGGACATGTCGATCTCGTTGAAAGTCGTCAGAGAGGCGGCGGCGTTCTGCGACTCCTTGAGACGCTCGGCGATACGGAGACGCATGCGATTCATCTTGACCTGAGTGGAGGTCTAAGTATAGGAATGAAGATGCAGCTGAGGCTACTCACTCTGGTCTCATTCCTGCTTCCCGGGGCGGCAGACGGTGCAGCTGCCTCGGGCTTGCTCTCCTTCTTCGGCGCTTCCTTCTTTGACGACTCCTTCTTTGACGACTCCTTCTTGGGCTCCTCCTTCTTAGGCTGTTCCTGCTTTGCAGCGGGAGTAGGCTCCGGTGGTGCCTTTTCAGCAGGTTTCTCTTCCGGTTTGCGCGTCTCTTTGGGTGCTTCCGATTCCTCGGTCGGGGAAGATTCTTGAGCTACACTAGAATGAATGTCTGTTGTTTCTAGCCAATGCCGAGAGGAAACTGACATGACGATGCCTCGGCCTCACCGGGCTCAATCCTGAACAGGTCCTGGCCTACGGTAACAGTGTCCTCCTCATTCGCAAGGAGCTCAACGATTTTGCCGGACTTCGGTGCATTCACAGAAACATCAATCTGAGCCAAGCGTCAAGACCCTCGGTTCAATACACATATTGATGCATTTTCCAACCTTGTCAGTTTCTATTGTAGCAATTTCTTCGTCCGCAGATACGCTATCTCCCACTTGTTTTAACCACGACTTGAGCGTTCCCTCCGTGATAGACTCGGCCATTTGCGGGACCTTTACGGTTTCCGCTACATCGCCCGGGACACGGTCGGAATTCGATAATGAACTCAACACGGGCGAAGCGCACCTTGCAGGAGATTGGAGGAATGGAACGCAGCCCTCTTCGCATGCCCACTGGCAGTTGCCCTGGTTCCAGTTAAGTCGCAACTTTGAAAATAACAAGATAAACCCCACCATCCTCTTGACATCGCGACAGCTGTTGCGCCATGGGCATTGAGCAATGCACGACCCCGAGCAGCACTGATTATTTGCTTTGAGAACATCTTGAAGAAGTGACCGAACCAAGAAAGAGCAAAGACTGGACGGGAAAGACTAGACTAGAAAACACGCGCAGAGAGAGCCGGTCTATGCGCTGGTATCGTTCAAAGGTCTCAAAGGGCCGGGCTGGCACGGTTTGGGTGGGTGAACTCGGTAAAAGTAATTGGTGACGCGACGGTTGTTGTTCGTGTTTGACTGCAACGTTAGCCGCCCAAAAAGGCAATTTTCCAAGAGTCGCATCCACGAAAACGCGATCGACGTCATACAAATACAAACTTTTTTTAAAATCCTAGATAAATGTACGATTTACCCTTCCCGAATGACCTCCTCGATCGCCTCGCGGAAAATATCCGCACCCTTCTTCAGGTCCGTGCCCGAGATATTCAACGGCGGAATGAACCGCACGACTTCGTACACACTCGTAGTGAGGATAATCATTCCTCGCTCGATACACTTCTTGGCCACACGGCTAGCCATCTGGGCAGGAGCCCCGGTGCGCGCTGCAACAGCGTCATGCGCTGCACCCGGCCCAGACGGAGTGGCAAACTCAACGGCGACCATCAAGCCGCGACCGCGCACGTCGAGAATGTGCTCGGGATGCGCAGTCTTGATATCCTTCAATGCGGAGAACAGCTCTTTCGAACTTTGAAAAGGTGACAATTAGTGCAAGAGCAGGAGACTACAAGAAGGAGTCGTACCGTGCGTTCACGTTCTCAAGGATATTTTCTTCATGCATTGCGTCAACGACAGCGCATGCAGCTGCACAAGAGACAGCATTGCCAGCATAAGTCCCTCCCTGCGTTATTTTAATACTGTAGCAGGGCGGAGAGGTAGGACTAACCATTGAGCCAGGGGCGAGCTTGTCAGTAATTTCCTTGCGGCTGACAACAGCACTCAAAGGGAACCCGTTCGCAAGACCCTACATCAACCATCGTCATATTTTGAACCTCAAGACGGTAAAAAAAGCACAAACCTTCGCCATGATGAGAATATCTGGGCGCACCCCACTATATTCAATGGAGAAGAACTTCCCAGTCCGGCCAAAGCCGCTCTGAACCTCATCCACAATAAGCAGAATTCCATGCTTGTCGCACACAGCACGCAGCCCTTCAAGGAACGCTGTCGGCGCGGGGACGTACCCGCCCTCACCAAGCACCGGCTCCAGAATTATCGCAGCCGTATCTGCAGGCGCTGTTTGCTGCGCGAGCAATATGTCTAGCTGATAAAGACATTGCTTGACTTGCTCGGACTCTGCGAGATCGGGTGTTCCGCCGAGTTGGTGCCAGAAAGGGAAGGGGATCGAGAAGACACCAGGCTAGAGTAATGATGAATAGACGCGTTGATCAGGAAACGAATGAATTTGACGGGGCAATGAGAGCTGAATTACCATGAGGGGAGCGACTCCCTGCGAATAGATCGTTTTGCTCTTCGTTACAGCCATAGCACCAAAGGTGCGCCCGTGGTACGCGCCTAAAAGAACGCGTTGAGAACAACGAAACTTTGGATAGCGTCAAGCATAATGTACCCTGCATGCAAATGATGTTCTGACGTTTAGTAACAGTGCGCGCCATCTTGATAGCGCCTTCAACTGCCTCTGACCCCGAGTTCCAGAGGAAGAACGAGTCCAGGGACGCATGAGGCATAATTGGTAGCAGTTTTTGTACGAGTCGCAGGTAGGGCTCGTGGAATGCAATGCTGCACTAGGAGCACAAACAAAGTCAATCCCCAGCAACACAACTTCCACAGTTCGAAATATATGGTTACCTGAGCGTGCACAATATTCATACATTGATCTGCAGCAGCCTTGCTGACCTTCGGATGGCAATGACCTTGTAGATGTTTAATAGATCCCAGCTCGAGACCACGCCATGAAAATCGGTTGAACGAACTCACCCAAATTAGTGACACCAATCCCGCAAGTAAAATCAAGCATCTTGCGTCCGTCGTGGTACTCGACATACGAGCCTTTCCCACTAGTCATAATGCCTTCTGTGACTCTTCCAAGTCCCTTGGTGACGTTCCCGCCATATTCGAGTAAAGACGCTGCATCCGATGATGTAGCGTAGGTGTGCGACTGAACCCCCAAGGCGCGAGAGGATAGTGGGAGAAGACTAAAGTATGAAACTCAATCTCAGAACATTCATGGCTCCATTGTAGGCCTTGGTTTGGGGAACATACTTGTTGGATTGGCGATATAGCCTGGCTGAACGAGTGAGGAACATGGAGGCGAGTAAAGAAGAGCCGGAGCTCCGATTCGCGTCAAGTCTGACGGCGCGTTACTATTTTTGGACACACCACGGTGTTGTGACTTTAACTTTCAGTCGCGTGCCACGGCGGTCATTAGATTCCGAAAATAGGTTATTGCCTTTTCTGGTTATTGACCTACCTCAAATGCGTCTTTGTCGACTTGACCCATCTTTTGATTCTCGAGTTACCCTCACTTTTGTCGACGGAATTGTGAACTCACCTTTCTTGAGTTATCGATCTGACGAACCTCGTTTTATTAACACAACCACAATTTTAGAGAAGTTGATTTGACCAACGTTTTTTATTGTGGATCCAACGTGATCAGCTTGTTGAACGAACCTCAGTTGCTTATTGAGTTGACCCCATTTTATGGCTTGTTTGCTTGTTGAGCTGACCCCACTTTTTACCTGAGTCACGTTGTTGATCCCACTGCACTTTTTGGTATTTCGATTGTTGAACTGACTGCACTTTTAAAATGTCAAATCGTTGAACTAGCCTTTGACTAGCCTCAGGCTCATGCTTTCAGATCAAGATCAGAGACTTTCCTTCGGTACACGGCGAGAAAATCACTGAGAATTGTTACTACTGGAGATAGGATCCTGTAGAAGCCGTCCCTCAGGGACCGTTCTTCAAGTTCTGCTTTTACAAAATTTTGGCGTCCAACCGAGTGTTGTTAAATCCACAAACTTGCTACTAGCACGGTGTTTGCCGTGTTTGACGCGTCCTGGAATCAAGCCTCAATTCTTCAATCTTCGTGACGCGTCGTAATGGCCTGCCATTGCATCTATCAATTGCGCGTGATCTCCAAAAGTTGGGCTGTTTCCACAAGCAGGAGCTTGAAAGTGAGGTTGGTTCAACAAACTCGATGTCTCAAAAGTAAGCTTGGTTCAACACCTGGAACTCACAAAAAGTGGGGGGGACTCCATAACTATAAAATGCCAGGTCTATAAGCAAAATGAGCCAGGTCCATAGCGGAAAACTGGCGTCAGGTCAACATTCTTAAATATGGGGTCAAGTCAATAATTCGCGAGAAGCTCGTTCGGTAAGTCAAATCACGGGTCAGATCCATAGTTGCACCGCGTCAGATCAAGAACCGGGAACGTGAGCTGAGTCGATTACCCGAAAAGGCAATAACTTGTTTTGCGTTAGATTCATACTGAGTTACATATAGGCGCTGGATGCACATTATTTTATTTAGATCGTCACAGAGACATTGTACATTTTGTTTTCCTCCGGAGAGCAAGGGTGCCCTGGCATAAGACTCGTCGCAAAAGAACTCTCTCTTCACCAAAGTTTCTTCTTCTTCTCTTTCTTCTCGTCGCTATCTGAGTCCCCGCCATCTTCTGCCCAATACGCGCTGTTGGCAACATCAACTCAGTCGGGGATGTAATTCAAGTCAAAGAGTACGCACGGCGGCAGGTCAAGCATTGGCGGTGGTCCGGCCGGGAGAATTTCAGCATACGTGAGGTTTGAGGACCCAGGAGGCGGACATGCCGCTGAAGGGTTGAGTTGAATGGGGACCTCGAGCTTGAGATCATTGCCCACGCCTGGGAACGGAATAGTGATTTGAAGCTTGTACTACATATAACAATTCAATTGTTGATTGGGTCACGGATGGCGAGACATAGAGGGAAAAAGACGCACAGACCACTCCAGGATTTCCGCACTCCAAGTGGTTGGTGCAAACGGAAGCGCCATTAAAGATGTGAAATGGACAGACCGGCGCCAAATACCCTTCTTATTCCCATCTTCTCCTGGAACCCATTCCGGTTCATCCACGACGACCTGTCCATCTCCCGCTGGCTCAACCCGCCGAATCTCAGCAGGCTGCGTGCGTCTCAATGCCGGCGACTCAGTCGTATCAGACAACCCGACAGTCTTTTGCAAGTCGAAAGAATCATGGCGCTTTTCTTTATGAAGCGCGCCTGAATCGCGCGCGGTGTATTTGACTTTCCGCCGGAGTGAGAGCGATAATTCGGATGCTTGGGTGGGAGGAGCAGGGAAAATAGGCTTCCCGTGTTTGTCCTCTGGACGATCGGAGTGGTCGAGCGTCTTTGTCTCCGTCGTTACGGTCAATGTATACGGAATGGGGGCACTGATGGGGAGCGACGGAAGGTCGGGGAGGGACAGCTAGGAAACATGAGTGTGAATCTCGAACGGATCAAGCAAAGGACATACAGTTGCAGAGACACGAGAGTAATCGCCCCAAATACCCTGCCGAATCTTATCCTCCGCCGGGTTCCCCTTCCACGGTCCCGACCACCCTTGTCTCATGGTTTCCGCCTGTTCCAGCTGGCTTGCTGTAGCAGCAGGCATGACCAGGAACACTCTCTGCACACGGCGATTCCGATGGAAAACACCTGGTCGCGTTCCCACAGCTTCAAGCGAATATCGAACAGTGGCGCTAGGTCGAGACATCCATTTTTCACAATAGCAGAATGAAGGGGGAAGATTATCGGGGATGGTGAACCGAAAGGGATATGAAGCGACATCGTCAGATTCGGATGAACCGGAAGATGACCACAAGGACTGGGTAAAGGGTTCGAATAGCTGACGAAATTAACCTATCAGACAAACTCAACAGGGCTGCGAGAGTACATACGGGGAGGACCTGTTTGTGCACCACCGTTACTTGACCATACGTTCGATAGATTCGCCTTTACGGGGTCAGCTCGATGTACATTTTCATGGGTTTCAAAACACACGTCTTGACAATGCCTTGCATTTCAAGTCTGAGCTCTTCGATGCCATCCTTGCGTATAAGCGGTAGATTGAGATCGACGGTTCCTTCGATCGTTTCTCCAGCTACGCGCACAAGATTTTTGAAGTTCAGGGTGATTGCTTGAGGCTCGTCGCTACTGGGAGGCATGCTGGGGTGTGTATTCTACAACTTGGGACAGAGAACTCAGGATTTATATCGAGTCCGATGTTGGAGTTTCAACGAACGCTAGCGAATGCTATGCTGGAAATGAGACTGGCTCGGCAACTGTCCGCAAAGGGGTGATTGAGAGACGATAGCTGTAATGAGCTGTGCGTCGGCTTACTAAATATGCAGCATCGAGCCCTCCGAGTCGTGCGATAGAGTTAGGTCAAGAACGGTGCGCACGGTGCTCGACGATCTCGGCAGTATATTCCCCGAAGGCGACATAATCCAACGTTCTGTTCCGTTCAGTGTTCTGTTTAGCCTACCTAAGCTATGGCTCATTAACCATGTCCGTGGATGCCTATGTACATAGGACTGCACCCGACCTGATTGACAGATCCTATCGTTTCCGTTTGATCCTTGGCTCGCCTACGACCGACACAGCCGAAAAGGCCGAAATTCCGAATTGAACCAAATCTTGAACATTCTTCGAGCTCTTACCTCAGATAACCACCTTGGTCCAGCAAGACTGCTATATAGTTATTCTGGAGCATAGGAAGCCGTAATTTTGAATTTATTTGACTGATTATGGGACACTGAATATATTTTACATGAAGATACTTGGAAAATTGAACTCAGGTTGATGCGCGCGGAAGTAGCGACGAGTTGAGCAGTAAATATAGATATAAGATTACACAAATGGCTGACTCGGTGGTGCTCCCTGTGTGAAGTAGAACATCACATACTTAGACTTCATTTCAGACTAATTTCTGGTGAAGATGAAATTGATACTCACAAATAATTGCCAATTGCAGCAGGCCAGGGACGCGGGGGAGATTTAATGCCTATAAATGCATTCTTCACTGCATGGAAAAACCAAGGTAACAATATTGAACAACAGAGCTTGAGGATTCTCAAACAATTATAAGGGGATTCAACACAGTTGGAAACGAGCTGTCACCTGATAGGCTGAGTTCTGCAAAAAGCAAAGAGGGCTTCTTTAGCTCAGAAAGAGAGGTAAGTTAATTTCTTGAGCCCCGGGGAAGAAATGGCGGCTTCAAAATGCAGAATAATACCAGATAATTGGATGAAACTCTTATTTTGACCTGCCGTTCCAGGAATATGCAGATCCCAGTCAAGACTCAGAAGAAGAAAGATGTACAAAATTTTGTTGAGCCGGAGGCCTGGTGATGTTAGGACAAAGTGGAAAGCAGCCTGAAAAGAAACCAAAAAAGTCTCAAGTTTCCGGTTTCTAACCGGTCACTTGCAAATATTGACGGAGTTAGCGGCGTGAAAGGCTCTAAAATAGTGTGGGTGGCTTACTATAATCGTATCTACGATTACCGAAGCCATTGGTAGCCAGAGACGCGGTGGAGCAGGAGAGCAAGAGGTTCGCGTCTGCGTAGTGTGCTGCTGTTTGTAGTGATTGGGCCGAGTTGCCGCGGTTGACGTGCGAAAATGTACAAAGATCTTGAAAACTATTCGCTGTGGCTTACCGCCAGTTGGGCTCTCGACATAGGTTTGAAATCAGCGGATTTCTACGGAACCACCGGCATCGATAGTAAATCAAAGCAAGAAACCGCTGTTTTGCGTGGTCTGAGCACTCGAGAACGTGAGTTCTGCGGGTGAATAGGTCAGCTTAAATCATAAGAGTCTCCCTCTTTTTCCCCCTCTTTTTCTCTTTCTTCGTTTTGAAAAAACGCGATTTTTTCATTCCATCCACAGACATAGTACATGAGCCAGCTATGGCTCATTAACCATGTCCGTGGATGCCTATGTACATAGGACTGCACCCGACCTGATTGACAGATCCTATCGTTTCCGTTTGATCCTTGGCTCGCCTACGACCGACACAGCCGAAAAGGCCGAAATTCCGAATTGAACCAAATCTTGAACATTCTTCGAGCTCTTACCTCAGATAACCACCTTGGTCCAGCAAGACTGCTATATAGTTATTCTGGAGCATAGGAAGCCGTAATTTTGAATTTATTTGACTGATTATGGGACACTGAATATATTTTACATGAAGATACTTGGAAAATTGAACTCAGGTTGATGCGCGCGGAAGTAGCGACGAGTTGAGCAGTAAATATAGATATAAGATTACACAAATGGCTGACTCGGTGGTGCTCCCTGTGTGAAGTAGAACATCACATACTTAGACTTCATTTCAGACTAATTTCTGGTGAAGATGAAATTGATACTCACAAATAATTGCCAATTGCAGCAGGCCAGGGACGCGGGGGAGATTTAATGCCTATAAATGCATTCTTCACTGCATGGAAAAACCAAGGTAACAATATTGAACAACAGAGCTTGAGGATTCTCAAACAATTATAAGGGGATTCAACACAGTTGGAAACGAGCTGTCACCTGATAGGCTGAGTTCTGCAAAAAGCAAAGAGGGCTTCTTTAGCTCAGAAAGAGAGGTAAGTTAATTTCTTGAGCCCCGGGGAAGAAATGGCGGCTTCAAAATGCAGAATAATACCAGATAATTGGATGAAACTCTTATTTTGACCTGCCGTTCCAGGAATATGCAGATCCCAGTCAAGACTCAGAAGAAGAAAGATGTACAAAATTTTGTTGAGCCGGAGGCCTGGTGATGTTAGGACAAAGTGGAAAGCAGCCTGAAAAGAAACCAAAAAAGTCTCAAGTTTCCGGTTTCTAACCGGTCACTTGCAAATATTGACGGAGTTAGCGGCGTGAAAGGCTCTAAAATAGTGTGGGTGGCTTACTATAATCGTATCTACGATTACCGAAGCCATTGGTAGCCAGAGACGCGGTGGAGCAGGAGAGCAAGAGGTTCGCGTCTGCGTAGTGTGCTGCTGTTTGTAGTGATTGGGCCGAGTTGCCGCGGTTGACGTGCGAAAATGTACAAAGATCTTGAAAACTATTCGCTGTGGCTTACCGCCAGTTGGGCTCTCGACATAGGTTTGAAATCAGCGGATTTCTACGGAACCACCGGCATCGATAGTAAATCAAAGCAAGAAACCGCTGTTTTGCGTGGTCTGAGCACTCGAGAACGTGAGTTCTGCGGGTGAATAGGTCAGCTTAAATCATAAGAGTCTCCCTCTTTTTCCCCCTCTTTTTCTCTTTCTTCGTTTTGAAAAAACGCGATTTTTTCATTCCATCCACAGACATAGTACATGAGCCAGCTATGGCTCATTAACCATGTCCGTGGATGCCTATGTACATAGGACTGCACCCGACCTGATTGACAGATCCTATCGTTTCCGTTTGATCCTTGGCTCGCCTACGACCGACACAGCCGAAAAGGCCGAAATTCCGAATTGAACCAAATCTTGAACATTCTTCGAGCTCTTACCTCAGATAACCACCTTGGTCCAGCAAGACTGCTATATAGTTATTCTGGAGCATAGGAAGCCGTAATTTTGAATTTATTTGACTGATTATGGGACACTGAATATATTTTACATGAAGATACTTGGAAAATTGAACTCAGGTTGATGCGCGCGGAAGTAGCGACGAGTTGAGCAGTAAATATAGATATAAGATTACACAAATGGCTGACTCGGTGGTGCTCCCTGTGTGAAGTAGAACATCACATACTTAGACTTCATTTCAGACTAATTTCTGGTGAAGATGAAATTGATACTCACAAATAATTGCCAATTGCAGCAGGCCAGGGACGCGGGGGAGATTTAATGCCTATAAATGCATTCTTCACTGCATGGAAAAACCAAGGTAACAATATTGAACAACAGAGCTTGAGGATTCTCAAACAATTATAAGGGGATTCAACACAGTTGGAAACGAGCTGTCACCTGATAGGCTGAGTTCTGCAAAAAGCAAAGAGGGCTTCTTTAGCTCAGAAAGAGAGGTAAGTTAATTTCTTGAGCCCCGGGGAAGAAATGGCGGCTTCAAAATGCAGAATAATACCAGATAATTGGATGAAACTCTTATTTTGACCTGCCGTTCCAGGAATATGCAGATCCCAGTCAAGACTCAGAAGAAGAAAGATGTACAAAATTTTGTTGAGCCGGAGGCCTGGTGATGTTAGGACAAAGTGGAAAGCAGCCTGAAAAGAAACCAAAAAAGTCTCAAGTTTCCGGTTTCTAACCGGTCACTTGCAAATATTGACGGAGTTAGCGGCGTGAAAGGCTCTAAAATAGTGTGGGTGGCTTACTATAATCGTATCTACGATTACCGAAGCCATTGGTAGCCAGAGACGCGGTGGAGCAGGAGAGCAAGAGGTTCGCGTCTGCGTAGTGTGCTGCTGTTTGTAGTGATTGGGCCGAGTTGCCGCGGTTGACGTGCGAAAATGTACAAAGATCTTGAAAACTATTCGCTGTGGCTTACCGCCAGTTGGGCTCTCGACATAGGTTTGAAATCAGCGGATTTCTACGGAACCACCGGCATCGATAGTAAATCAAAGCAAGAAACCGCTGTTTTGCGTGGTCTGAGCACTCGAGAACGTGAGTTCTGCGGGTGAATAGGTCAGCTTAAATCATAAGAGTCTCCCTCTTTTTCCCCCTCTTTTTCTCTTTCTTCGTTTTGAAAAAACGCGATTTTTTCATTCCATCCACAGACATAGTACATGAGCCAGCTATGGCTCATTAACCATGTCCGTGGATGCCTATGTACATAGGACTGCACCCGACCTGATTGACAGATCCTATCGTTTCCGTTTGATCCTTGGCTCGCCTACGACCGACACAGCCGAAAAGGCCGAAATTCCGAATTGAACCAAATCTTGAACATTCTTCGAGCTCTTACCTCAGATAACCACCTTGGTCCAGCAAGACTGCTATATAGTTATTCTGGAGCATAGGAAGCCGTAATTTTGAATTTATTTGACTGATTATGGGACACTGAATATATTTTACATGAAGATACTTGGAAAATTGAACTCAGGTTGATGCGCGCGGAAGTAGCGACGAGTTGAGCAGTAAATATAGATATAAGATTACACAAATGGCTGACTCGGTGGTGCTCCCTGTGTGAAGTAGAACATCACATACTTAGACTTCATTTCAGACTAATTTCTGGTGAAGATGAAATTGATACTCACAAATAATTGCCAATTGCAGCAGGCCAGGGACGCGGGGGAGATTTAATGCCTATAAATGCATTCTTCACTGCATGGAAAAACCAAGGTAACAATATTGAACAACAGAGCTTGAGGATTCTCAAACAATTATAAGGGGATTCAACACAGTTGGAAACGAGCTGTCACCTGATAGGCTGAGTTCTGCAAAAAGCAAAGAGGGCTTCTTTAGCTCAGAAAGAGAGGTAAGTTAATTTCTTGAGCCCCGGGGAAGAAATGGCGGCTTCAAAATGCAGAATAATACCAGATAATTGGATGAAACTCTTATTTTGACCTGCCGTTCCAGGAATATGCAGATCCCAGTCAAGACTCAGAAGAAGAAAGATGTACAAAATTTTGTTGAGCCGGAGGCCTGGTGATGTTAGGACAAAGTGGAAAGCAGCCTGAAAAGAAACCAAAAAAGTCTCAAGTTTCCGGTTTCTAACCGGTCACTTGCAAATATTGACGGAGTTAGCGGCGTGAAAGGCTCTAAAATAGTGTGGGTGGCTTACTATAATCGTATCTACGATTACCGAAGCCATTGGTAGCCAGAGACGCGGTGGAGCAGGAGAGCAAGAGGTTCGCGTCTGCGTAGTGTGCTGCTGTTTGTAGTGATTGGGCCGAGTTGCCGCGGTTGACGTGCGAAAATGTACAAAGATCTTGAAAACTATTCGCTGTGGCTTACCGCCAGTTGGGCTCTCGACATAGGTTTGAAATCAGCGGATTTCTACGGAACCACCGGCATCGATAGTAAATCAAAGCAAGAAACCGCTGTTTTGCGTGGTCTGAGCACTCGAGAACGTGAGTTCTGCGGGTGAATAGGTCAGCTTAAATCATAAGAGTCTCCCTCTTTTTCCCCCTCTTTTTCTCTTTCTTCGTTTTGAAAAAACGCGATTTTTTCATTCCATCCACAGACATAGTACATGAGCCAGCTATGGCTCATTAACCATGTCCGTGGATGCCTATGTACATAGGACTGCACCCGACCTGATTGACAGATCCTATCGTTTCCGTTTGATCCTTGGCTCGCCTACGACCGACACAGCCGAAAAGGCCGAAATTCCGAATTGAACCAAATCTTGAACATTCTTCGAGCTCTTACCTCAGATAACCACCTTGGTCCAGCAAGACTGCTATATAGTTATTCTGGAGCATAGGAAGCCGTAATTTTGAATTTATTTGACTGATTATGGGACACTGAATATATTTTACATGAAGATACTTGGAAAATTGAACTCAGGTTGATGCGCGCGGAAGTAGCGACGAGTTGAGCAGTAAATATAGATATAAGATTACACAAATGGCTGACTCGGTGGTGCTCCCTGTGTGAAGTAGAACATCACATACTTAGACTTCATTTCAGACTAATTTCTGGTGAAGATGAAATTGATACTCACAAATAATTGCCAATTGCAGCAGGCCAGGGACGCGGGGGAGATTTAATGCCTATAAATGCATTCTTCACTGCATGGAAAAACCAAGGTAACAATATTGAACAACAGAGCTTGAGGATTCTCAAACAATTATAAGGGGATTCAACACAGTTGGAAACGAGCTGTCACCTGATAGGCTGAGTTCTGCAAAAAGCAAAGAGGGCTTCTTTAGCTCAGAAAGAGAGGTAAGTTAATTTCTTGAGCCCCGGGGAAGAAATGGCGGCTTCAAAATGCAGAATAATACCAGATAATTGGATGAAACTCTTATTTTGACCTGCCGTTCCAGGAATATGCAGATCCCAGTCAAGACTCAGAAGAAGAAAGATGTACAAAATTTTGTTGAGCCGGAGGCCTGGTGATGTTAGGACAAAGTGGAAAGCAGCCTGAAAAGAAACCAAAAAAGTCTCAAGTTTCCGGTTTCTAACCGGTCACTTGCAAATATTGACGGAGTTAGCGGCGTGAAAGGCTCTAAAATAGTGTGGGTGGCTTACTATAATCGTATCTACGATTACCGAAGCCATTGGTAGCCAGAGACGCGGTGGAGCAGGAGAGCAAGAGGTTCGCGTCTGCGTAGTGTGCTGCTGTTTGTAGTGATTGGGCCGAGTTGCCGCGGTTGACGTGCGAAAATGTACAAAGATCTTGAAAACTATTCGCTGTGGCTTACCGCCAGTTGGGCTCTCGACATAGGTTTGAAATCAGCGGATTTCTACGGAACCACCGGCATCGATAGTAAATCAAAGCAAGAAACCGCTGTTTTGCGTGGTCTGAGCACTCGAGAACGTGAGTTCTGCGGGTGAATAGGTCAGCTTAAATCATAAGAGTCTCCCTCTTTTTCCCCCTCTTTTTCTCTTTCTTCGTTTTGAAAAAACGCGATTTTTTCATTCCATCCACAGACATAGTACATGAGCCTAAGCTATCGGCTCGATCCAGAATCTCTTGTCAGTCGCTGCGTCCGAGCCTTGATACTAATAGCTTTGGTACATCGGCGGTGAATCACGGGCCGGGTGAATCCCGACAACGAGGTACAGCAACATCCAAGCCGTCCAAGGGCTCGGTAATCATGTTTGTGGGCGGCCAGAAGGAGAAGAAAAAAAATCGCCGAAAAAAGCAAAGAAGGAAGGAGGAAAAGGCTGGGGAATTTTGAAGGATTTCATGCCTATTTAGCCTTGTAGAACTCGAATACTTACGACGGCGGCCTGCCGTTCCAGGAATCAACGTAAGAAACGATTTCGAGTCGTGTGCGGTCATTGGATTCATGAGAGCTGATGCACACCGTTTCATTCAAATTGTTTTACGGAAGATGTCTGAGTACATTATGTAGAAAACTTGACGCGAGAAAGATTTCTTTTCACGAGGTCAGTTTCTCCTTCTTCTTGTCGCCGTCCAAATCCCCGTTGTCTTCTGCCCAATACGCGCTGTTGGAAACATCAACTCAGTCAGGGATGTAATTGAAAATGCAATTGAAAGAATACGCACGGCGGAAGGTCCAGCATTGGCGGCGGTCCAGCTGGGAGAATCTCAGAGTATGTGAGGTTCGAAGACCCAGGGGGCGGACATGCTGCTGAAGGATTGAGTTGAATGGGGACTTCAAGCTTCACATCGTTGCCCATGCCTGGGAAGGGAATGACAATTTGAAGCGTGTACTAGAAAGTAACAGATTTGATTAGTTCACGACTGGCGAGACACAGATTAAGAAAGCCAACCTACCGACCACTCCAAGATTTCCGAGCTCCAAGTCGTTGGTGCAAATGGCAGCGCCAGACAAGATGTGAAACGAACAGACCGACGCCAGACACCTTTCTTCATCCCATCTTCAGAAGACCATTCCGATTTAGCGACCTGACGACGATACGATGCCGCTGGATCTACCCTCCGAATCAGATCAGGCTGCGTGCGTTTCATGATCATGGCCGGCGACTCGGTCGTATCTGGCAACGCAGCAATCTGTCGAAGGTCGAACGAACCGTGGCGTTGCGCATTCTTAAACGCGCCTGCGGTATATTTCATTTTCCGTCGAAGTGAAAACCATAATTCGGATAATTTGGTGGGAGGAGCGGGGAAGACAGGCTTCCCATGTTTGTCCTCTGAATGGTCGGAGTGGTCCAGCGTCCTTGTCTCCGTTGTTACGGTCAACGTATACGGGATGGGAACACTGATCGGGAGCGACGGAAGGTCGGGGAGGGATAACTGAGTTAAATAAGCATTTCATCAAGTGATAATCAGGTCAGAGTCTTACGTTTACCGACACATGAGAGTAGTCGCCCCAGATACCTCGCCGAATCTTATCCTCCGTCGACATCTGCTTCCACGGGCCCGGCCAGCCTTGCCTCATAGTTTTCACTTGTTGCAATTGGCTTTCTGTGGCAGCAGGCAACACCAGGAATACTCTCTGCACGCGGCGAGTCCGATGATATACACCGCGTCGCCGCGTCCCCACAACTTCAAGCCAATAACGTACCGTGGCGCTGTTCGAGTAGTAGAATGAAGGGGGAACGTTTTCGGGAATTGTGAACCGGAAGGGATATGAAACAACATCGGTGGATTCAGATGAGTTGGAAGACAACCACAGGGACTGGGTGAAGGGCTCGAATAGCTGGTCAATGTTAACGCATCAGGCAAATTCAAAGGCGGGGACACGAAAGAGGGTGTACGGGGAGGACCTGTTGGTACGATACCATTGATGGACCATTATATTCAGAGATGTACCTATACGGGGTGAGCACAATGTGCATTTTCAAGGATGGGCGAACATACGTCTTAACAGCACCTTGCATCTTAACTTTAACGTCTTTTATACGATCCTTGCGTATACGTGGTAGATCGAAATCGACGCTTCCCTCAATGGTTTCCCCAGCTATGCGCACAAGATTCGGGAAATTCAGAGTAATTGGTTGAGACACGTTACTGCTGGAGGGCATGCTGAGGTGCGTGTTCTGCGCCTTTAGGACAAGGAAGCCAGAATATATTGGGTCTGATGTTGGAGTTTCAACGAATGCTATGGAGACTGGCTCCGCAAATAGATGATTGAGAGGCGAAAGCTGTGTGAGGGTTATATGCAGCATCGAAGCGGGTGAAAGTCGTCATACAGTCAAGTCAAGACAACGATCTCGGCAACAAGTATATTTCCCAAGGGCGCCATATCGTATATCCAAAGTTGTTTTCAGCCTACCCGAGCTATCGAGGCTCAGGATCTCTTGTCGAGCTCTAGATTTTGGTAGAACCCGACTGGCGGGGCACAGTTGATCCAGGGCAAAGGATTTTGTTTGCGCGTCGCGTCAGACCCCGTCTTTGCAGTTTGATCCCGGAACGCCGAATCTTGGATTTTAGCGTTTCCTGCTTCAATTGTCTACAAGCAGGGTGAATTGTGGTCGGATGGGAATCAATTTCACTGAGTGCGAAGTCTTGCAATGCGCCAGGCTTTGCCTCAAACGAGCTTTGCTTCGAACGAAGCAAGGATCTCTCCCCACCAGCGGCGAAGTTCCTCCCATGTATAGCAGCGATGGCGCATCGATGAAGCTTCAGATGCGTAAATTTCCGACCCGTTGTCGAAATTGCGAATTTGTCCAGTACCAGTGAGGAGAGGTGCGAGATGGGTATGTCGTTGAGGTTGAGATACACTGGTGGCTGCACACCGACAGGAATTTCTTCCAATGACGAGCGCGGTGACGGCGCGGGCGATACGAATGATAACTGGGAGAGCTTTTGTCCCAAACTCGTATAAATTAGAGAGTTTCCCCTCTCGTGCAACACAGGATACTCACAGGATCCTGGGACACTGATATGTCAATTTCCGTATACCACGGTATGAGCGGAGGCTGGGCGGTCGAATATTGGACAGATTATAGCGGCCACATGTTGCATAAATCGAGATGGAGGGTCTGAAAAGCGTAGATCGCAAGAGTTCTGAAGGAACAAGGCGACTTGAACAAAGAAACTCAGTGGTGACATAATGACGCGTCTAACTCAAGCCGAACTAGTGCCGAACTTCAACGTTTCAACCATGATGTATCTTCAAGCTTCAAGCCCAGCCGACATCCCAGGTGTCAACTCCGCCCCGTTCCACCCTCGTTCCCTGCTCGGTGAAAGTACACCGAGAACTGAATAGTGGCCAGCCAAGAGTTCAAGGTCGACTGTTCAGGCCAGTCGACCACGTCAAATTGAGTCAATCTCAGTCAAGGCGCCAGCAACAACCACATTGATCAAATTCCATTCGATGGCCTGTAAGTACCTCAAAACTTGGGGGCGTGGAGCGTTCGCAGTCCTACAGCAAGTCTGGGACTTGGTGAATATATTATACCTCAAGTACAGGTCAATGCCAGTCAATGCCCAAGGAGCCTTTATGTAAATTTTCAAAGTCTGCAAGAGGTCTGGCGTTGTCTCTTCGACGCGAAATCAGCTCGCTTGCGTTCTCTACAGCTTCGTAAATCAATCTATGACTGTTTTTCCATGAAGCGACGTTGTGGTCTGCACAGCCTCGGGTTTTTCTCGACTGTATATCAAGTCAACCCGACACTTGCAGCATGAACGCGTTCAGGCAAGATGGCTCTCAAATCTAGCAGCCAACTCATCGCTCTACGATTTCCGAATCTTGTACGCGTGGCTGGAGAAGTCATTCAAGGTCGCGTTGACCTGAACGTACCGCTAGCGCGCAGGGATGGTATCGATCATCTGAGCATTGAGTTGGAAGGTGTTATCAAGACGTATGTTTGAGCTCTCAAACACAGGTCGCTCAAACAAACAATTTCTTTAGGAAAACCATTACCAGTCTTGGCCGAGTCGTTGTGCATCATAAAGAAACCATTTCTGTTGGTTTTCTATATGTTCTTCTAACCAGCCCTTATTGAGGTTTCAGCTTTTCGATTCTCCGAGTCAAACCCTCTGGTCCTCAAAAGCTACCCAACCGGATATATCTTGCGATATCCTTTCCTGCCCATTTCGCTTCACCCTGCCCAGCAGCCTTCCACCTTCTTTCACCTGCGGAAGCAGCACACCACCCGACGCAACAGTACGATACTCTCTCCAAGTCGTCGGCGCACGATCCGGGACGCTACAACGAAACCGCCGCTTTAAGAGGGTATTCCTCGTCATGCCTGCCGCCTCGGAACGACAGTTGCTCGAGGCGGAGGGTCTGAGGCAGGGTTGGGCCGGCAACGGCGCCTGGAAACATTTTCGTCAGGACGAGAAGATTCGACAGGGCATCTGGGGAGAATACTCAGGTGTTCATGCGAGTGTTAGTACCCCTTGCATACCGCTAATAGTCCTGAAAATATTGACATTGCCCTTTCTTCAGCTCTCGCTTCCCGATCTACCTTCGCTTCCCAGCTCTACTCCAATTCCATACACACTACACATCATGACTGATACCAAGACACTCGACAAATCCGACCGCCCGGAAGACAAGCACGGCAAGCCATTGTTCCCCGCTCCACCGACCCAACTCTCCGAGTTGTCGCTAGTTCTACATCGGAGGGCCAAATACATTGTCCGTGATTCTGGTGTGGACCACGTAGCCGAACGAAAAGACTCATTCGATCTGCAAAGTGGTCGCCGAATCACAATGGGCTCTTCATCGGAGCAAGATGTGCCTAGGCGGATACACCGACCGTCCACAAATCTGCTTGTCGATGACGCGACGTGGATACCAGACGCTAGCAGTGAAGAACGCGGCGTTTGGCGACGCTCCGTTCGTTTCATGTCTACTTTTGTTTTCCCGTTTGCGCCTTCGTGCAGGACGGAGACTTTGAAATGGATGGTATGCGATTTCGTTGTTACCTCGATCTTTGTTGGTAACGCTCCTTGTTGGATAGTATACTCTGGAGATCACCATTCCGTTCCCGGGAATGGGCAATGATTTGACGCTGAAGGTCCCAATCACTCTCAATCCCTTGGCGGCATGTCCGCCTCCTACTATAGGAGCGCCTGGAACGTCGATATCAGCATACGCAGACGTTCTCCCAGTGGGACCACCGCCGGATGATTTGCTTGACTTGCCTCCGTACGTGTTTCCGTCTTTCTTCCTTAGCAAAGGGGTGTTGACTATTTGCACAGAGCATATTTCACGACAGAGGGCCATGAATGGGATGACGAGAAAGCTGGCGCTGAAAAGAATTGATCCTGCAAATATGGTTTCGGGTTTCCTTCGTAGGATGACATTATAATGCTTTGTATTTTATTCGAAATTCATGTCTGCGAATGCGTCTATCGCGGGAAGTGCGGCAAGGAGTGGATATGGTGAGTGTCTTCGTGAAGTAGCAAGCAAAGAATACATTAAGAAGAGGACGTCTATGATTGCTCGGCAATGAGGTCATGT
The DNA here is from genome assembly GCA_037176885.1 of Favolaschia claudopus. Taxonomy (NCBI): domain Eukaryota; kingdom Fungi; phylum Basidiomycota; class Agaricomycetes; order Agaricales; family Mycenaceae; genus Favolaschia; species Favolaschia claudopus. Next base: position 723,341 of record JAWWNJ010000011.1, on the reverse strand, counting down.
CACCCATCAGAAAAGCAAAGAAAAATCATATACACCAGACAGAGCGGTGCTTCTATACCTCCTTGCTCATCGCCTGCTCCGCGTCTACCTTCTCTGGAGAGGGTTCGGAGGGATCCGTCTTCTTGAGCCTCGTATTCTCAATCAGAAGCGACGCCAACAAGGCTAGACCAGCCAGTGGGACTCCGATCACGAATACAATCTTCAAAGACTCCATGTAGCTCCTCACCACGCCAGGGATCAGCTCCGGTGCCAACGAAGTATATATCGCTGTCGGGCTCTCCTTGGCGATCACTGCAGGTGCATCTGGTGCGTATTTGAGCAAGAACTTGGTTAATTCGGAGGCAAACACCGGCTCCGCGACACCAAGTCCTACAGTCCCGCCGAAGAAGAGCGCGAAGGAGGCCATGGAGGTTGCTTGACTGAGCAGGTTGGGGGCGTCGCGGAACTGAACTTGAATGCCTAGGAGCGAGTTTTGCTGACCCATGCCAGTACCAATCCCGATGAGGATTTGGAATCCGATGATATTCGCTGAGGAAGTAGAGAGGCCGAGGGTGTATAGAAGCCCTGATCCGATGGCGAGGAATAGGGTGCCTATGGGAAGGAAGGGCCAGCTAAGTGAATATGAAGGTGTTGAGTGAATGAGGGACGGTTGCGGAGGATTGGAAAAAACGCACTAGTAACCGGTTTTGCCTACGATCTGGCCGCAGATGAGGACTGTGATGATGAGGCTGAGTTGGAAGGGGAGGAGGTCGATCCCGGACTCGGTCGGCGTGCGATCGCGTACAGCTTGATAGTAGATGGGAAGGTAGTAGGAGAACAGGAGCATGCAGAAGCGCGTGAAGAAGCAATATGCCATGATTCCCCAACTGCAGCGAATGATGAGTGACACTCTCGCAAGATAAACGACGACAAAACGCACACCGAGCGCGTCTGGAATATGGCCATAGGGGTCATGGCTTTTTCACCAAGGTACTTTTCCCAGATGACATATACGGCTGTCAACACTCCAGCGAAGACAAAGCTCTGAAACGGACTGAGTTTTTGCGGATCAACGTAGAATAGAAGGATCCCACAATGATGACGCCTTTGTCGTTCCACGGTTTGATGTTACCGCCCCACTGCAGAGCAAGATTCAAGGACGTTACAGCACCAGCCACTAGAATGGCTCCGACAAAATCAAGACCGAGAGATTGTTCCCAGATATCCCGCCACGTTCGTTTCGTCGGGTCTGATCCCAGAGGAGGGGACGCCTTGAGGAGGAACGAGACTCCGACGAGGGAGACACCGCCGAGAGGGAGGTTGATCCAGAAGCACCACCGCTAGAGAGAACGTGAGCTCAATGAAGCACCGGCAATGAGTAGACGAACCCAGCTGAGGTTGTCGGTGAATGCACCACCAATCAACGGTCCAACGACGGAGGCGACAGCGAGGACAGCTCCAAGTGCGCCAAAATAGCGCGGACGATCTTCCAGGCGCGTCACCTGAGCGATGATTTGGAAGATAGAAACGACTTCAAGAAACGACCACGTCAGAACAGCGTTGGGACACAAGAAGAAAGATCATCACAAATTCCTGCAGCACCGAGCCCTGAGACTGTTCGACCGGCGATTACTTGATCTATGTTTTGAGCGAGGGCACAAAGCAGGCTGCCGACCTCGAATATCACGATAGATGATATGAGGACCCATTTGGCTGAGTATATCTTGAGAGCCTGGCCGTAGAACAGGAGGAATGTTGTTTGAGCGAGGATGAACGAGGTGGCAACCCATCCTTGGAGGGTGAAACTGTTGAAGTCCTGTAAGAAGAGTAAGATAACGATGTGTTGGTGGTCAGGACTGGAAAGATACCGAAGCTATACTGGGTAGAGCTGTGGCTAAGATCGTCTGATCCAAGGAAGTTACCAACAAGGAGAGCACCCTTGCTGTAAATGAGTACCACCACAGGTTAGAAGACAGCGATTGTGCATACATGGCCACAAAAACAACCAAAAGTTTCTTCCCAGTCAGTATTGTATCCACATTGGCGTCAGACGGTGCGGCAGCATCCTTTCGCTGTACAATGCTTGCAGCTTGTATCGTGCTATCCATAGACCCGGAATGTCGAGGCGCTCCTTCCGAAATTTGAGAAAGGGACATAAAGCTCGAGTCCGCGTTTCGTGGGACGTTACGGGTATAGAGCACAAGAAACGCAAGGGATTAAGGGACTCATTGAGGGGACCAGAGAACGAAAACATTTAAACCAAAGAAATTGATTGAAAACCGCGAGGCAGACAAACCCAGATTAGTCATGGGCCCGATATGCTACAAACTGTTGACGGTACGGGAGGTCAAGTCCGAGCGCAGAGCAGGGGTATCATAGAGCAAGCACTTGAAGCGAGACGGGTCCGGAGGTCGATTCCGTACTTTGAAGATTGCATACGCAGAGAAAATGACAGAGATGGACCGCTCGCAGTATTTTTCGTGTAGAACTGGGATATTGGTGGATAAAGGACTAGTCTTGCGCGCCGTCGGCAGCGGCGATCTCGCTGAAAGCTCTGAGAGGATGGCAAAGAGGCACTAGGCTTAGCAAAAGGCAGAGAGCAAAGCCCAGAGTAAGGGCGCGATGTGACATAGTGTGACGCCATCCCAACTGAGCACTGTGGGCCTCCCGCCTTGAATCCACCCACCTCCACGAAACCAAGAAGAACAAATACACCAAAAAAATCCGATTCGATGCCTTCTGTACGTATGTATATCTGTACGTAGTATGTACCAGAAATAAAACCTAAGTATACAACCTTTTTTTTCATTCGTTCGTTCTTTGCTTTGTCCATTTACGTGTCGCGCAGACACAAATGATAGAGTATAAAGTACGAGTTGGCGGAAGCGGAGTCGGCGTGCGAGGAGGAGTGCAGAGTCGAGATGGGAGAAGGTGAAGGGTGGAGGAAGGGAGGAAGAGAGGTGCGGGTGAGTACGGAGTATGTATACTACTAGTACTAGTACGATACGAAGAGTACGCGAGTAGGGAGTAGGGGAGGGGAGTATAATGTAACGAGCGTGTGGGGTGTGTAGGGTAGTGGGTGTGCTGTCGACGCGGCCGCCATTCGCCCTCAGTCGTCCGAGGAAGAATTTGACAAGGAGAGATGACATGTCCAAAGCAGCAGCGGGAGGCAGGCACCAGTTGTACAAGTCTATACGTGGGTATGAAGCGTGCGTGCATGCATGGAGCCAGTGCAAGTTGTTTGGTGGTGGTACAAGTGCAAGTATTGTTGTGCGAGAGCGAGCTAAACACATCCATCGTCAGCTTTTATCTCATAGCGAGTGAAAGAAGAAGGAAGCGCACCATAAACGGATAGGAATGTCACAAGAGAAGAGAGGATGAAGGTCATGTACATGCGCATGAACGAAGATGATGTGAAGAATGAAAGAAAGCAACACCCAGTCCTCCCGTGTCCCAATTAAAGGTGAGCAGGTGGAAAGAGGCGCTGTACTAAGGGAATATGTACCAAGAAAGAAAAGAGAAATCTAATATGAATGAATATGGACAAGGGAAATAAAGTAAGAATGCGGCAGAAGGGCGATAGAAAGAAGCAAGTATATGTACAAAAGGTTGAATGGTATGCAGAAGAGAATATGAACAGAGGAAGAATGGAATGGATATAAAGATGTAAGAAAAGAAACGGGGGCATAAAAGTAGAAAGAAACACTACACTACTTGCACACAAAGCAAATCTTCTTTTTTGGCTGCAGAATCCAAAAGAAAGCGACGACGACGACGATAATTGCGACAGAGGCAGACAAACAAGAAGAGAAGAGATCGATGATGATAACCCCCAAAAGAGATGTGTTCGTGTGAATGCCGGTGGTTGGTTTGGTTTGGTATGCGATCGTGATGATACATTTTTTTACACGGGGAGGGGGAGATGAGGGGCGGGGTGTGGGGTGGCGAATCCGGGAATTGGCGGCCAGGGGGAGGGAGGAAGCAGGGAGGCCTGTATCGTCGCCGCGAGCTCCAGCGATGACGGCGACCAAGGCGGTGAGAGGCGACAGAATGTCGTCACTGCCGCGCAAATGGCACCACTGAAGTGGCTATGCTCCTCTCCACACTTGGCAGGAGAGAAAAACTCGTCCGCCGCCCCTTCCCCCCCCCAAACAAATTATAAAGATATCCCATCAATACAATAAATTAATCTCGTCTTTTTCTTGTAGTCGTAGTCGTAGTCGAGGATATGCGTGCGGGTGGGTGGGGTGGAGTCGGGGGTGGTTGGTGCTTAGCGTACGCGGTGAAAGGAGACGGATGGTGGGTGGATGCGAGCGGGTGAGGGGATCAACACCATGCACCAGAGTGTGGGGAATACGATAGAGGGTGGGTGGGTGGTCACGTCCAGAAAGTTGTTGGCTTGGATCTGAATTCGGAAGGAACGTGCCGTTCGTGTTCAATTCGTTTTAATGAATCGGGGTGGGGTAGGTGGGTAGAGACTGCAACGCAAAATAGTTCAGCATCCTATCCCAACCACAACGAAAGGAGAGAAAAAAAAACAAGAGAATAAAGAAAACCCACCTCTAACTAATTTATACAGACCATTCTTGATTCGTACGCAATACAGATTTTGGGTGAGCGACGTCGTTGGATGCTTGCTTCAAATATAAACAAACGACGTAGGGCGAGGCGATAAAAAGGACGTAGAAATATATGAAAATGGAGAAGGGAAACAGAAGGAGGAACCGAGCAACGACCCGCGGGGAATAGTGGATGGGGGTCGAGGTGACGAGGGAGATATAAGGACCAAGAGGAGTGCAGAATCGGAACCCCGGAATGAGAAAGTGCGAGAGGAGTGTAGGTACAGAAGGTGTGCTGAAGGAGGGAGGGGTTCGGTGGAGCACGATAGAGGGATAGATGGTGGGTCGGTGAGTCTGGATTGATAGGAAATCGCATAAAGGAGCGTGTGAGTGGAGCGCGAGGATGTCCGGAACGAGTGTGCCAGGGTCGGTTTGCTTGACAGCAGGAAAAAAAAAACGAATAAGAATAAGGATAAACCTGAATCGCATCCCAGTCAACGGATGTCAAGCATAGAAAAAAAAAAGTAGACCGACCCAAAAAGGCCACCTCACTCAAAACAAGGGAGGCGGCAGGTCCTCGGGACTGGGCGAATTCTGGAACATCGAACTCGCGAAAAGGGTGTTGCCTGCTACGCCCAACGGATCCCTCTCCGAACTCCTGCTCCGGCGCCCGCTCTGCTCCTCAATCTCAGCATGTGCGAAACCCTCCTCGCCTTTTGGGAACACAAAAGGGAAAAGCGGGGGCAGAACGACACCCTCGCTCAGATGCTTGGTGCGCCGACTCTCACGGCGCTTAGGAGAGGTGTGCGGACTGGGGCTGGTGCCGTTGCTGGGAGGGAAGGGGAACGATCCCGGGTTGACGGACGAGAGGGGAGCGGTCCGCGGGGGATCCGCAAAGCTGAAGGCGGGAGCAGAGGCAGATTGGCGGGTCTTGCGGGTGGGAGTGCGGGGCTCGGAGAGGTGAAGGGTCGGTTTGGGGCGGCGGGGAGTGGTAGGGCTTGCAGGGACGGGGCTCGAGGACGTGAAAGCGGAAGAGCGTACGGGTGTGGAAGGCCTAGACCCGGGGTCGACGTCGGTGGTGTCGTCGCAGATGGGAAAGTCGGTGTCGCCCAAGTCGAGGGAGACGGACGTAGAGCGTGCGTGAGCGAAGGAGGCCGAGTCGAGGGTGGTCGTGCGTTGCGGGGGCTGCTTATCCGGGTTGTGTCAGCCGCTGGAAGTAAACAAAACGCAGAGAAAAGACAAAGACCTGACGACGACGGGGCATGTGGCTGAGAACAGGGTCGGAGCGGCTGAGGTTGTTGTTGACATTGGGGACGGGCGGTGGGACAGGGATGGGCTTGGTGGGGTGCCGGCGCTTGTTGGGTGGTGGCGGTGCAGCCTCACAGGAAGATTGGGGAGGGGCTGCGAAAGGGTCCGGCGACGGCTGGCGGCGGCGGGTAGATGCGGTATGAGAGGCGCTCCTGCGCTTATTGTTGGGGTGGGTGCTGGTATGGACGCTGTTGGGCTGGGCTCGTCCTCGTGGAGTAGCTGTCGTCGTCGGGGCGGCCGCTGTCAACGCCGGGGTAGTCGCCGACGTTGAGAGGGCCGCTGGTTCCGCCTGTGAGCGTCTGGGGGCGGGTGTGTGGGCTGGTATGGCAGCCCTGGGCCTTGGAGAGGACTTGTTGTTCGCTCTCGGCGGCTTGCTGAGGGTGAGCAGGCCGGGTGTGCGTGTTGGCTGCACATGGACGACGGGTGCTGAGGGATGTCTGCGGTGGTGGTGGATTGCAGATGGGGACTGGGTGAGAGCCATGGCGAAGAGCGGTTGTTTCTGTACGAGCATCATTGTACTTGAAGCGGCGAGGAGGAGGAGGAGAAGGGGGGTCGTTTGTTGTCCTCTGTTGTTTTCAAAGTCCATATCGCGCAATTCCGGATGTGACTGTCACGCTCGTCACACTACTCCATTGTCTCTTATCGACACCCTCAATGAATCACTGCATCAAAATGATGAGCAACCAACTAAGTAGCAAATTCCAGAAAAAATTAGTGTTTCACCACCGCCTTGGTCTGGCATCGTCTGCCCGTCGTCTGGAGAGAACCGCACAACTTCCGCCGTCCACCGACGCAGAGTGAAAATCAAGGAAGAGTCCACCCCGAAAGAAGCATCTTGGAAGCATCTCCACTACGCCACCGCTACCCAATTTAGTTTATCTCAGACAGGTCACCAGAACACATTCAGGTCCCCGCTCTCTCCACCTGCTTCTTCGGCGCGGCTAGCCTATTCCATCCTTCTTTCCCTCTCTCAAACACTCGAGGCGACAAAACCTCCGACGTGCCTCGACTCTGCCCTGTCTATCATCGGAACTTCTATGTCTCGACCATCCATGACTCTCGACCAGTGGGAATCGCGTGGCTCTCACTCACACGGTCAACATGACTTACCTCCACCTTTTTATTGTGCGGGGCTTTGACTCGGAGCTCTGCCGTCAACGCTCCCCACTCTATTGTGTCCGGACCTACAGCTATCGGAATAACATTCTACTATGTCGAGCCATGGCGGCATCACCTATAATAGTCTATCGTCGTCACAGTCTCTCCAAGTTTACTTCCAATCGAATCTCCTTCGTCTACACAACGCCTAGAACGCTCCCTCCCCGCATCCACTCTGTGATCGAGTTTAAATGAATCCGGTTGGCTGGGCTTCGATTTTCCCCGTTCCACAGACAGCTATGATCGTCAACCCATTGACACTTTACTTCCAACGTTACTTCCAACTACTTTAATCAACACCCACATCTCAAACGCCCCCCGGTCTTAAACGCTTCCTATTCAAACGCTTCCTTCGACATACCTAAGCAATGAATTTGCTCTAAATGCGTGTTTTGGGCAGTCGCAATTGCAATTTCAATTAGCGCCGCCACGAGGATCACGGATGTTTTCCCTCATGACAGACGACGGAAAACATCAACGCTACCGTTAGACCTAGCCCCCCTCGTGGCAGTCAATCCCCTCTGAGCCCAAATTACTCTATCTATTCATGACCCCCTGAGGGACTACTGACTGTCGACTCTCAAAAAAATGGGTGCTTTCATGCCCTCCCCCAATTATTCTATAGCTATAGCAGTCTTCCCCTCGCCTCGCCTCCTCTCGATTTCGACTGAACTGAACCCACGAGGCTTTCTCGCCGTATCACCCGGAAAACAAATATCGTTCGATCCTCGAGGTCCCTTGATTCGGGACGCTTTCTTTCACCTGAGCTTCGTTCTCAATTGTCACTATTACCCCAGTAACCGCAGTGACCTCCCTACGTGCTCAGCCTCCCTCGTGGCAGAGGGGAGGGAAATTTTGCAGCTTCAGGAAGTAGGGAGCTAAGGACGAACACTGGGATCCAGCAACCCACATTCACATCCATAGCAAGTATACACACCAAGAGATCGCCCGCTCCAAAACCATCGCTACATCGTAGAAAACAGCTGTTGTTTATATTAAAATATCTGTACAATTTCAGTCAAAATACGACAGTCGATACAATGTACCTATACCACGCCTCCTCAGCGGACATAAAACTTAGCTTATAACAAACGACTAACGACACTAGTTGCAACAAAGAGCGAATACGGTAAGATTGGTGCCATAATAAGAAATAAAGGGTGGAATGAGAAACATATCAATCATGTTCTCGATGAGATTTGGATTGAGCTTGGAGCAGAATGAAAATTCTGCGAGTCTCCAAGGACGATGTCGTCGTCGTCGTCAGGAGAGTCCAAGGCGCCTCCCCGGCGCACAATTCTGCTGTATCCCCCCCCAGCAAAACGAACATCCCCACACCCCCTACACCCCCTCCTTCTTCTCCCCCTCCCCCTCCTTCCCCTCACCCCCGCACCCCCTCCGTCTTCTCAATCCTAATATTCTTAATCATCATCACCGCCATCAACCCCAACCCCGCCACCGGCACCCCAAGCACAAACACCACCCTCAACGCCTGCGTATAACTCCTCACCACCCCCGCAATCAAACTCCCCTCCAAAAGCTCCCATATCGCCGTCGGGCTCTCCTTCACGATCGCCGCCGGCGCCTCCGGCGCAAACTTCAGTAGATACCTCGTCAATTCCGACGCGAAGACGGGCTCGGCGACGCCGAGCCCGACGGTCCCGCCTAGGAAGGACGCGAAGGAGCCCATGGATGTGGCTTGCGCGACGAGCTCGGGGGCGTCGCGGAACTCGACCTGCATGGCGAGGAGCGAGTTTTGTGTCCCCATGCCTGAGCCAATGCCGATGAGGATTTGGTACCCGATGAGGCTGGCTGTGGACGAGGCGGCGCCGACGGTGTAGAACAGTCCCGAGCCGACGGCGAGGAAGAAGGTGCCGCCGAAGAGGAAAGGCCAACTACACGAATTGCCAATGAGTATTAGAGATCCTTAGAAAGGAAGAAGCATGAGGCAGACGAGACGATACTTACTAGTACCCGAAGTGCCCGACAAGCACCCCGCCTACGAGATCCGTAATGATAACACTCAATTGGAAGGGAAGGAGGTCGATTCCGGACTTGGTCGCCGAGTGGTGGCGCACAGATTGATAGAATATAGGAATGTAGTACGCGAACAAGAGCAGGGCAAACCGCATAAAGAACGAATACACAAGAATCGCCCACCTGAGTTGAGACACCGATTGTCAGTCATTCAGCCATGTCCACAGAATCAAGTCAAAGTAAAGTGAACTCACACAGAGCGCGTCTTGAATATCGCCGTCGGCGTCATACCCCTCTCGCCCATGTATCTCACCCAGAAAACATACATCGCCGCAACCACTCCCGCGAATACAAAGCTCTGACGGCCGCCAATTCAGCGATCATAGAAAAGAAAACATAGGAAGCGACAAACGATGATAACAGCCTTGTCGCTCCATAGCTTCGTATTGCCGCCCCATTGCAGCGCTAGAATGAGAGACGTAACAGAACCAGCGACAAGTGTCGCGCCAACATAATCAAGGCGGAGAGTCTGTTGCCAAATATCCCGGCGTGTCCGTTTCGTCGGGTCGGATCCCATTGGAGGCAGGGTCTTGAGGACGAATACAGCACCGAGGAGAGAGACGCCGCCGAGGGGGAGATTGATGTAGAAGCACCATCTCTGAAACAAACTCAATTAAGCAGACGAAGCGCCAGGAGGAAAAAATATAGCCATACCCAGGATACACTGTCCGTAAGAGCTCCACCAATCAATGGTCCAACGACAGACGAGATACTCAAGACGGCTCCGAAGCACGCAAACAAGCGGGGACGGTCTTCGAGCAAAGTGGATTGCGCTATGATTTGCAAGATCGCAACGACTACGAGGAAGGAAGGAAGACACGTCAAAAACCCGGAATATCACTGAACCTTCATCTGAATCGAACACCCACAGATTCCTGCTGAGCCCACACCCGACACCGTACGGCCAGCAATGATTGCGTTGATGTTCTGTGCAAGTGCACACACTAGACTGCCGGCCTCGAATACCACGACAGAGACGATAAGAACCCATTTGGCGGAGTATATCCGCAGCATTTGGCCGTAAAACAGGAGGAAGACGGTCTGGGCGAGAATGAACGAAGTAGAGACCCATCCTTGGAGGGAGAAGTTGTTGAAGTCCTGTGAAGGGGAGTTGAGATGATGGTAAGGAATGTGGTTAGGTTAATTAGGACGCACCGAGGCTATACGAGGCAGAGCTGTAGCGAGAATCGTCTGATCCAAGGAAATGGGCAGTAGTGACATTAACCTTGCAACTTAAATGAGAAAAACGGCGCAGAACGGGGGTACGTTCAATACGCACATGGCAACAAAGGCAAGCGCCAATTTCCTGCCTCTCAATATCGTGTCGGGGTCCACCGCAGGGGTTTCCGCCTTTTCATCATGTTCACTTGAATGGACGTGTAAGGTACTAGCGGAATTCAAAGGCTTCGGAAACGAGGATTTTGCTTTCTCCCCCTCAGGATGATCAGCGGAATTGATGCGTGCTAGAGTGATAACAGAATCCGAAGGCGCTGGATCCGAGTCGGATATTTGAAGATGAACTTGAGGAGCATCCGACGACATGATAGTGTATTGGCCGAATGCGAAATGAAGGCAAAGTTGTTTCGCTATGCGGCGGTCGGCGCCTACACACTAGCAGTCGGCGAGAGAAGAAAAAGAAAGAAAAAACAGTCTGAGAGGCTGAAGCAGTAGCTGGTTGAAAGCAAGTTTGTTTGAAGTCGATGAGCGAAGCGATGGTTACATGTGTTATTGCACAGTTTTGACGAGACCAAGGCGGTCAGAGGAAGCACCATTCATAACTCCGGAATCCGAACTTCGGAGTCCCCAGATGGACAATTGCGACGCGAGCACAAGAAGGTCCGAAAGTCTTGAGTTGTAAAGCAGGAAAAAAAAACTCGGGATTTTGCAAGTGATGCGTATTCTCAATCGTTTTCAAAGCACTACCCAGTTACCCTGAAGGAAAGCTGCGCGCCAGAGCCTGCCAGAGCAATGGACGAGCAGGCACATGCATATGTATGCAAGCGCGCGATTCGGAACGTCGGAAGGGCTGGCAGTGGGAAAGCTTGTCCGTCGATGCCGTAAAGGCGAGCCACTCTTTGATGCGTCTTTGATCTACGCGATCGCGAACGAAACAATCCTCTACAATGTGTAGCTATTCACCATCGCCATGGGCATCTCAGCTTCAAGTTCGTAGTTCGCGTCTTGTTCGCGCCCAATTCGCGCCCAGAAATCATCTCTGCCTTCCCTGCATACTCAACCAAACCCTGCCTACATTCAGGCTGTGACCATACTAAGAAATCTTGGATCGGTTGACCCTTTTCAAGGATTCCTTGACTTCAGTCCCAGCAGCGGCTCTATCACGATTCTGTACGCGAATTCTGGCTCAATAAGTTGAATAACTTGACAATTCCGAACCGTCGAGGTGTAACTCTGGATGATAAGTAGCCTTAGATGTTGACCAGATTAACCTCAGCCTTCCCCTCTGTATTAGTATGTGCCAGTGGATTGCTGACAACACGCATACATCGACATCGACTGCGGCGCCAGTTCATTGCGAAAGGCACTGTACTGATAATGCTTTCAATGTGCTTATTTTTGCAGTAATAATGGTCTCCATTTGAATGGGGTTAACGGGCTTGAAAGAAATCGTAAGAAAGGGTATTTCCAATGCAGCATCCGTAAACGTTCATTAGGGTATTAGGATACATGACAGCCGTCCACGAGCATTATTACCGATAAGTCGATATTTGTGATTTAATACGAGACACTTGGCCAGAGGTGAACATATTCATGCAGCTGTCATACGTATAGTCCATGTATGAGTCTACGTTTTGGGGTCAGGGATTAAAAAAAGAAAACAGCAACAGCAGAATTGACGCACGGATGGGGTCTGAACCGGCGGAAGAACATGTGTCTCGTCCATTCGGGCACCCGCCAGCAGGGGACGCTTCGGCAGGAGTGTCGTCCACGTAGTCGCCGCTACCATTGCAACCGCCCTGTACATACTTGTTAGCATAGAGAACGACGTATAAAGAGAATCAAACGCACCTGGAAAGTGTGGTAGAGACCAAACCAGTGGCCCGCTTCGTGGGTGAGTGTCTAGAAACAAAGATGTGAGCAGAGAACCCGACAAAGCGATGGCAGAGCTTACCCGTCCTTCGTTATAGTTTGACATTGAGCCTCCGGGAACCGTGGAATACTGGATCACCTAGAACAAAAATAAACTCAACAAGGTGTGTTCGAAAGGGAAACGGAGACACATACTACACCATCGTCCTTGCGATTCGAACTATACTGCCAGGGAAATGTAGAGTAACCCAAGAGACCCTTGCCCTGCCCAGAATTGAATCTGTGAAAAATCAGGACGTGGCAAATGGAAACCAAGGCATGGCGCACCCAACAGAATAGATATTAAGATCGCGTGCTCCTCCTTTCCTAAGCGCCGACTTCATTGCGCTCTGCTGTTGCGTGTTGGGGGCAGCATTGTCGAACCAGTCGGCGTTGGTGGTCCTCGTCGTTTCGACAAGCGTAAACCTGATGCTCCCGTCGCGATAATCCGAATTGAGCACGTTTATTTGGTCGCTAATCTGGTTGTCGCTGTGTAATGTGTGAATTATGGTGACATGGTGGAAGAGAAAATAACCGACGGGATGTTTCCTCCATACAGGTCATTTCTCGAGCGAATTACATGCCAATATACCTGAGCAGCACGGGTTAAGAGTGTTTCTCTGAGTCTCTAGTTAGGAAGCACATACGTTGATTATGGTCAATCCAGATGCTCCCACTGTATTAACTTTGTTCAAGAGAAAATGTTTCTCGGCCAGGATAATTTGGGTGTCATTGAGATCGGTCCCACAGCGTCTGGCAACGGTCTCAGCAACGCACAAAGAAGAAAACGTCGGTATACGCACCCTATTACACTTGTGAGGTTCGCAGGAAGGCCATTCAACACAGGGCTTGCGAACGCGGAAGAAACCGCGCTCAGAAGAAGACTTATGGAAGCAGTAGAAATCATTGGTTGTGAAATGTGAAGGGGCGAAAGTGAAGGTCGTCTACGGAAAGGCTTCTTGCTTTATCCTTTTTTCGTTGACACGAGAACGCGTATCCTAGACATGCGGAACTTTGAGACATTGAAATTCGGTGGGTGTACAGGAGAGAAAATAAGGGAAAGAGCAGCGGATACGATCGAGAGTCAAGTGAATTTGCAGTCGACGCGGGGGTACCGGAGGAGCCGGTAGTGGTTGAGGAGGATAAGGTGTGGAAGAAAGAAAGGTTCGGCGTTTGTCGGCCGAAGGCAAGCACGACCAAACACCACTACGCCTACAGCCGAAAAAGGAAATTTTCATTTCTGGTTAACATACTTTTGTTTTAATTCAAGGAATGACGAAATGAAGCCGGCTGCAGATCTCGTTCATTCGTTAAACGGAGCGAGGGTTATGGCGACGTACGAGAGGGTCATGACGGGTCGCTCGTGGGCAAGATGTTGTTCAGTGCTATCTGTGACATGTCTTTCCCAAATCTCTTGTGAACCAATGCCACAACCCATGCATCAAATTCGATTGCTTCGTCGTGCTCTGTTCGGGTACACCAGCGTGCCAAGGATGCTCGTCTGCTTCATGTAATCACGTCGTATGTATACAGAAAATAAAACAGGAAAGCCGTTACAGGTACCAAATGGCACTATCTATGTGGCGAAGCGCATCGCATTGTCAGAATATACTCAAAACCTTCGATCCATCATCCATCCATCATGAAGACAACTTCCACCCACGAGAAGCTTTACTTTTCAAGAGGGGGGGACGACCGCCGCGACTTTACCACCGCCAATAGACTTTCTAGCGCAGACAAATCCAGATTTGCGGTGGGCAACTCCTCCAAGTCCAAGTGCATTAACCCCCATCCAATATGAGGATCCTGCCGCGTATATCTCAATACCGACTTCCGCTTGAACTCATCGGAATCCGCTAGACTCTTCGCATCGAAAAATGCATCGAACACAAAGTCCTGTAGATTATGCAGCTCCGCCTCGAAAAGTGAGAACACGGCGTGCCACGGGCGCGTGAATCCGCCCCCTTCGCTAACGAAGATGGAGCACTCGACGAGTTTGAGGTGCTGAAGTGTGGCTTTGTGGCGGAGGATGAAGCCAACCACGTCATCTTCGAGAGAAAACGTGTACAGTATGAGAGAGGAAAGATGGGGCATAGAGATGCCATCAAAGGATAGCTCTGTAAATGTGCCGACATTTTGATCGCTCCGAATGGTCAGGCTGGTAAGACCAGTACAGGCTCTGACGACGGCTGTCATGCTGGCGGCCCAAAATTCGACAAGGGGTTCTTGCCAGAAATCGTATGAGGCCTCAAGACTGAGAAAAGCGTCGGAGAGGGTCGAGATACTGAAGTCTTGTAACCCTGTAAAGATTCGGTGGAAATCCGCATTGAGGTAAATGTCGTCCGGCATGGAGATTACGTTCTCCATTGTCAAACAGACGAGGGATTCTGGAGGTGGGCTGGAAGATAGTGCGCGGAATATTTGGCGTTGCAAAAGTAGGTAGTGAGAGGGATCTTCAGGCATCACGGAAGAGTCCTCTTCCACGAACCAGCCATAGAACACAAGCTTGAGCGTCTTCAAATTATCAAATTTGCCCAGACCAGAAAACACGATTTGCAGTGCTTCTCTGTTGTCTTCGGCAAAGGTATCTGCTCTCCTTGAGCGTTAAAAGTGACTGAATTCTTGGCGACGGAGAACTTACCAGTTACCTCCTCGTCCCCGCTGAAAACCACTCCGCGCACCAGGGACCTCAGCGAGTCATCGCATCTTTGAACAAAAGCAACAGCCCGGGCGCTCTTAACGCTGTCCTTTATCACAATCTCGCGAAAAGCCAGCGGCGTCGAAATCTGGTTTAGTGCTTTGGAGACGAGGCGGAGAGAGAATAAATCTGGGTTCCCGTCGTGCTTGACTATCTTCGTTATGGCTTCAAGCAGTTCCACAGGAAGGGGGGTCATGGCTGGCGGGAAGAAACAAATGTGTTGAGGTTGTCATGGACGTTGAAAAAACAGCACTATATTTGAACTTGGTGAGCAAATGCGCTCGTTTGAGCTCATTTCGTACCCAAATGCCTTCGGAAGTAGCACCGACGGTTCCCTTCTGTATGAATATGGAAAAAAGTTTGAGGAAATTCGAGCGACGGCCGAGTCCGACGGGATTCACTGATTCAGTTCTCCGAGAAAGGAAGTTGAAGTTGAAGTTCGGCGTTGTCGAAATCCATCAGAATCTCTTTTGCTCCGTATCTGCCTTGATTTAGATTATAAGTTCATGTAAGTACTGGAAGTCAGTTCAGCGGGTGCCAGTGGACGCCCGCACTGGGTGGAAGAAATGAAGTTCTCCAGATGGTCGTCGCAATCATTCACTCGAGATAAATTATTGTATGTATTGTACTGCTTATCACACCATATTGCGGAATGTACTTGTTGCTTGTAAGTAATAAAGAAATCATTGCGAAGAGAAAAAAAAACATAGCAAAGCACCGTACGAGCAGCGAATTCCAATCCAAAACCAAACGGAACCAAAGCCCCGCCAATTATGTATCTGAGCGACATCTTCTTCTTCCTCTTCTTCCGCATGTGCCCCATTCCATCTCCCATGCCTGTACTGTGGCAACTCTGAGTCGACTTGATGGTATAATCGTTGCGTTGACTCCTCTTCCTCTAATGTGTGCTGACATCGCATAACGCACGGAGTCTGCAGCACGCCGCGACCTGATATTGCTCCCCAACGAGGTGAGACATAACCAGTCCGTCTACGTCGATCCCGTGCTCGTGCTCGACGGCAGCCTCAAAGGCGGCGGTGGCGCGCGTCTTCCTCCCTCGCGCAACGGTGTCTGGGGTGTAGACGGGTCAGACGACCGCCGCTGCTTGCTCATACCAACAGGAGGAGCATGCGCCTGTTCAGCAGCAGCCTCCCCAGCATCCGACTTCACATCGTCGTCCACCCTCCCCCGCTCCTGCTCCTGATTTGAATTACCACCCGGGCTCCCCGCTTCTTGCACTTCTCTATCTCTAACGGCATCTCCCATCGACGACAACTCACTCGCATCTTTCATTATCTCTTTCTCCACCCCACTCACATCCGATGCGCCTTCTCCCGTCCCCCACGTCGGCGCAAAATCAAAATACCCCTTCGGCTCCTGCATCGCATGCATACCAAAGAAACCCGGACTCCCTCCCGCGTACGGCACCGCATACGGAGAAATCGCGGGCATTGCTTGTGGCTGCGGCGGCGGTTGTCCTACAGGCGCGCCGTAGACCGTCCCCTCGCCCGCCCTTCCCCAAAACGCACCGGGCGATAACGCACTTGGCGGTCCTAACCCCATGACACCCGCACCCATATTCATCATCGCACCGCCGCCCATCCCGTTCGGTGGAGGGGACGCGATAGCATACCCCGGGAAATGTGGAGTAGTCGGAGTCGCCAGCGGTGACATATTGAGGTAATGTGCGACTGAACAAAGGACAATCCAGGATTAGCATATATCAACCACAAAAAAAAACCAGCCACTCACCCCCCGTAGGCGTCATCGGCCCAACCGCAACCGGCGAAATCCCAAAATACCCACCCGGCGCCCCGCCCCCACCCACAGGCACCTGATGCTGCGGGCTCGGCATCGGCAAAAACGAAAACGGCGGCATACTCGGCGTAATCGGCGGCAGCCCCAGAGGCGTCAACGCATACGCAGGCGGCAAAAACGCCGGATGCACCCCTCCAATGCCCATATTCGGCGTCCCATTATTATGGGTGTGATGATGATGGTTCATGGGATGCCCTGCGTCGTGTGCGGGACCTTGGGGAGGATACTGGCCATACGGCGGTTGCATGTCCACTATGCCCATTCCTGGAGAAGAAGTATTGTGCTCGCTGGTAACAGCAGCGAAGGACGGCGGGGGGAGCGCAATTGGCCCGGGATGGTGTGGGTGCGGGTGACTGTGCGGTGACGTCGGGCTCCGCCTTGCGCTAATCCCTCCTCCGCCAGTGCCTGGCCGACTCGCTGTCCCGAAAGTAGTAGCACCGCTGGCAGAGCGACTACCACTAGCGCTTGCCGACCCACCAGCACTCGGGCTCGCCGCTCTCGCATAGGTCGCCGGCGCGAGATGCGCAGGTGACGGCGACCCAGATCCCGCGCTCGGGGGCGGCGTCGGCAACCCTCGTCCTAATCCCGATCCCAACATCGACCCTGATAAAATTTCCTGCGATCCAGAGTCTGCTGTTTGCAGTGACGGATGCGGTGACGGTACTACAGGCGAAGGTGCCGTGGAAGTGGACCCCCCGAGGTTCGGCAGCAAAGGCGAGCTAGTGGAGGAATTCGCCGCGCGTGCCTGTAATTGCACCTGCAGCTGCTGCAGAAGCGAGGCCGCCTGACCCGAAGAGGGTTGCTGCTGTTGTAGGAAGGGAGGTGTTGGGGAATAATTCGGTATTGGCGATGCCTCGACCAAGGAGTCCGCGAAATCGAATGGGCTATTGCCGCGAAGCTGTTGGTTAGAGAGCCGATGTCGCAGGGCACCGGGACCTAGAGTGGAGGAACCCAAAGTCAAGCCCGAGTCGAATGCAGACTGGCTCTGGAACAGTGGTGAAGGTGCCAGCTGTGGGGACTGACCTAAAGGATCGAACGCCGGCGACCCCGACAAAGAGTGTGATGGGGTGAGTCCGAGAGACGCGAGGAGCCCCATACTCATGTTATCGAAGGGGTTGGGATTGGTGTCGAAGGGTCCGGTGGCAGGGGAAAACTTGTCATAGTGCACTTTGAGAGTACGGCCGTTGTATTCGTAGCTATAGTTCGACCAAGTTAGATAGGGAACCGAAACGGGAGACACGAAAAGCCAAATAATTTTCGAAAAGGCGCAGGCCTGCACCTCAGCTGTTCATTGGTCCTCCATGCCGACCGCCGAGATGAAGAAGAGTGGAGCTTTGAACTGAGATTTCCGGCGTCCGGACCGAACTCTCACCCGGGTCGGGGGTTGCGCCCTGCTCGTGTACGACGCTGCCTGAGTAGACGATGTCCCAGATATTCCCGCTTAAGGCCAGAGAACCGGAGTGGGAGCCATAAAAGAGATCCGGAGAGCAGAATGATCATAGAGACGAATAGAAATAAGTGCACTCACCCCGAAAACATACCAACAGCGCGCCTGGCATCTTTCTCGGTTGCAAAAACAACAGTTCCAAAGCCCCTCGAGCGACCGTCTGGGCCGAGAGCAATGTCTGCGCGGAGAATGGTTCCGGCTTGCCGGAAGAGGTCCTTCAGGTCTTGCCATTGGACATGGAAAGGGAGCTAGAGTACGGTCAGGATCACTTACCTACGAGTGGGCTTGCTACTCACGTTCCCGACGAATAGGTTCTTGCCCGCAGGAGAAACAAACTCTTCCTCTTCCGGGAACGGCTGGTCAAAATCTCTGACACGATCAGCCCTGACTTCCAGAGTGCGTCCCTGCCAATTATAGCCGCTGAACATGTCTACAGCCCTACCAGCATCCTCTGCGGTGGCCAGAAGAACCGTTCCGTAGCCTCGGGAGCGATTATCGGGGCCGAGAGAGACGTCGGCGCGGAGGACAGTACCCGCACGTCGGAAAAGATCTTTGAGGTCCTGCCAGCGGACGCGGTAAGGAAGATTGGCGACAAAAAGCTGGGTGCGGGTGTCGCGGAGTGGGAGGGTATGCCTCGGGTCGTTTTGGGCAGCTGCCGTAGCCATTTGGATGACAGCCTCGATATCATCGTTGGTTGGAGTCGGTGGAATCGTCGGAGGCGACGTGGACCGATTGGTCGGCGACGTCGAGCTCGACGGTGACGAATCCAGGGTGAAAGACGTGGTGGACAGCGGTCAGCGTGTGTATGGCCGGTGGGTGGTCGTCTGTTGCAGAGAATCTGAGATACTTAGCCTAGGAGCTTTTCCGCTCCACACAACGTCATAGATCAATTCACTCTTCGCCGCGCCAGAGTAAAGGTCCCTCGGGTTTATCGGCACAACATTTTCGACCACCGCGCTCATCGTGTGCCACGACGAGCTCAACGCTGCGGTGATCACGATGTATTGCCTATTCCGTCACTCGCGGACTGGACGCGGACACCCCACAAATAAGTTTGATGTCATTTTGTCCCACTTAACCGCCTACGCTCAAACGAAAATCCTCGCACAACATTACAGCACAATTGACGCGAGGGCTACGTAGGGTACGTCGGTAGGCAAGTACTATGGGATCGCACGGCACGGTCCACCCTCCCTCACGCCGAGTTCCGACAAGTATGTATCTCAATGAGTGGTTGACTGCTTTGCCATGGATTGCGGAGTTGCTTCGGGCGAATACCGACGATTCGAGTCGCGCAATTGCGGCGAGCCGAGGTTTGACGTTCTTTGAAGGAAATATATTGTAGGTCTTGCCAGCCGCGAGATAGGATTCGCCAACGATTAGCCTACATACTCCCGCTTACCCTGTTTCCGAGAACGGGGACGCCTACGACTCTGTGTTAGACCAGCGCGGTGCTCGTAAGAATTCCCATGAAAGACGTTTCTGGATCCCCAGTTCCCGTATACGCGCCGCCAATTGCGGTTCAAGTTGACGGAACCGAGTTTGAATCCACGACATCTGGACGCTGAATGGATGATCACCAACGACACAGCGCGAATCCAAGAAATCGGCAAAAACGTCGTCAGTGAATTGAAGACGGGAGGTGCACACGAAGGTGCGAAGCAGAGGAACCAGTTGTGAGTCCGGATCGGAGCGTATCGTCAACGCGGTGAGAAGAGAGTCGGTGAGAAGCAGATGGTCGATGCCGTCTTGACGTCGTTGGCTTTGGATGAGGTCAAAGTCTGAGATGGCCAGGTGTTGTAGCAGGGGCAATACAGCCAACGTCTGAACGAGGTCGGCTTCTGTTATCGCCACGTCGGATATGATGAAGGTCTGCAAACGGGCGGGGAACGATGAGCGGGTAGCGAAATCCAAAAATGCGGAATGAGGCCACGACAAGACATCATGAGGGGCGCTATCCGACCGAAAACGCAAGAAGCGAAGACGAGGCAGCGTGAGGCCGTGCAAGAGTTCGTTGAGCGCCTTGATGCAGATCGCTGGGCTGAACATGTCTCGGATATGGATTGTAAAAGTGGAGATATCGGAGGATGTGGGTGTTATCTCGAGCGACGCGATGTCGTCGTCGTCTTCAGGGTCCCAGTTACAGAGGAGGAGCTGCAGCCAAAACTCCAGCGCTTCCGGTAGCTTCGGCATCAACGCCACGGCTTCCGATACGTCCAAGGGGTCTTGCGCAAGGAAACGAAATGTTCGAAGCGCGCTTAAATGCATCTCGGCGAGCGGATCCAGGGAATGGAGGCCGCCCAAGTAAAGGGTGTGTAACCTCGGTGCATCTGCAAAAAGCTCCACCAAATTGGAAGCTACTTGAGCATCGAACTCATCATGAGTTTCGAGCTCCAATTTTTCCAGCAACGGTAGCTTTCCTTTGATATTCTGCAGGTGATCAAACTCGACAGACCGGCAAAAGAAGAAGGCTTTTTTCCATCGATGCGAATGCTCGCCGAGGAGTTTCAGAACCGGAGAATGGTCCGGTGCGCTCCGACGAAAGTTGAGGATACAAATACTGATATCGAGAGGTGCGTCGCCACCACGAGCGAGAGCACTTTTCAACAAACGTATTCCTTTTGCGCCATGTTTCGTCTTCAGCCAGAGTTCGGAAGAGTTGATCTTGAACGTTTCCCAGAACTTCGGGGTGCCCAAAACAATATCGTGCCATCTGACGCAGACTCGAGATAGAACAAGAAGGCCCTTCCGCCCAAGCTCTGCCAGCTCTCTTTCCGAAAAGCGGTCCTCGTCCGCTACAGAGTCCCATGTTTCTTCCGCCTGCACCTCCAGCCGTACTATCTCATAAAAGAGGAAAATTTGGACCAGAATCTCGGACGGTAGACGTCGGATTGGGGCGAGCAGGCTGCGCAGATTAGTGCAGTGTTCCTTCAATGTCACATACTCTGCTTCAGCCCGTTCCAATGCCTCTCGAAGATGAAGGATTTCGCGTGCTTTGACTTCCACCTCTTCAGAAATGGCTGCGACGGTGGATTTCGAGACAAGATGCGGCGGCGGAGGGTGATGTGACCGTAGCAGCGCGAATATTTGTTCTTTCTGTGAGGAATCGGGGAGGAGGCTCAAAGAGCGGTCCATGGTGCAGAGAGAACGATGTAGTGGTCAATCGAATGCTTTAACGGCCTGCAAGTTCGTCGGGGACGCGACTGGAAACTTGAAAGAGGCATTATGAGCACTGCCACTGCCGCACTAACCAACGTAAATGTGGTTACGCATTGCCATTAGACTCACTTTCCAAGGTCCCCAGCGAATTGGAACGCAGCAAATGAATGGCCCCCGCAAATTATTCTATAGGATTCCCTTGACTCAGAGCCCCGATCTTCGAGCTGTTCAATATACTTGGGTCCTGGCTGACAGATCGGGTCTGATAAAGACCCGGTTACAAGCCCGGTTGACTATCCGTACACGGTGAAGAACTGGGAAATCTGCGTGTCCTTGGTGCTGCTCGCAATTCTTATAAAAACGCGGCGAGAACACCGGTGTCTCCGCGGTTCTGCTAGGCTCCGATTATGTCTTCCTCCCAAGCCCAAGTCGCCAATCCGACCCCTCAAGACTCCAGGTCGATAGATCATACTTTGGGCAGCGTGCATTCCAACGAGCAAAATGAAAAGACTCAGGCTCGCCCTGCCGCGGATCCAGATACTATTCTGACCGGTAAAAAGCTGGCCGTTGTTTTCGTCGCGATGTGCGGTTTACGCTCTCCACCTCCTGTCATTTTTCTCATTGGCTGCTTTGATTCGAAGGCTACTCTCGCTGCTGCTCGTTGCGCTGGATCAGACAATTCTATCTACAGCGTTGCCTCGCATAGCCTCGGTGGGTCATTTTTATAATAGCCCCGAAGCTCTTGCTTGTCCTCAAGTTGGCTCTGCGAGTCTAAACGGTGCTCTGACATTGAATCAACTTTGCTCCGCACTACCTGGGCTTCCTCTGAGCGCGAACAACCTTATACTCATCATCTCTTCAGGACTTCAATAATTTCTCACTTCAAGGCTGGGTCGCCACTTCGTTCATCCTCGCTCAGACGGTTTTCATCCTCTTCTACGGCCAGATCCTCAGGATCTACGCGGCTAAATGGGTCCTCATCACCTCAGTTGTTCTGTTTGAAGCTGGCAGTCTCCTTTGTGCCCTTTCGCAGAACGTAGATGAGCTCATCGCTGGTCGCACAGTGTCAGGTCTAGGTGCCGCCGGAATTTGTGAGTCTTCTAGATCTGATATCTCAGCTGTCCTCACATGATTTTCAAGTCGTCTCCATCTTCCAAATCATCGCCCAGACGACACGATTGGAAGACCGCCCCAGACTATTCGGACTTTTTGGCGCTGTTTTTGGTCTTAGCTCTGTAATTGGACCTCTAATTGGAGGGGCGTTCACCGACCACGTCACATGGGTATGCAGGTTCTCCTTTGCAGCTTTGCATTGTCACTGACACTTTGCAGAGATGGTGCTTCTACATCAACCTCCCTCTCGGTGGTGTCTCAATCCTTGGTGTCTCATTCCTTCTAAAGGCCACGCCTCCGCTGGGCTCTGACCACACGAAGCGGTCATGGCATGATATCTGGCAACAAACTCTCCGACTCGACTATGTCGGAGCCACTCTCGCAGCTGGCGCTATAACGTGTATGATCCTCGCCCTTCAATGGGGTGGCAACACGAAACCGTGGAACGATAAAGCCGTTATCATTGTAAGTATTATTTTTTTTCCGCGTCGCGAAGATGGTTTGATGTCCTTCTAAGACTTTTGTGTTCTCCGGAGTCATCACAGCTGCCTATGTCGCCTGGGAGATCTACATGGGAGAGAGGGCTATGACGCCCACAGCGATTTTCAAGACACGCTCGGTGTAAGTCTCACTTCTTTTGCCTAGCATTGAATCACTAAAAATCCCCAAAATCTTATACCTTAGCTGGGCGATTCTAGCTTATTGCTTCCTGACTCGGTTCTCCCTCCTTCTCTTCTCCTACTACGTCCCCATCTTCTATCAAGCCGTTCGTCACCACTCGGCGACCAAGTCCGGGATCGACCTCTTGCCCTTCATGATGGGCGTTGTTCTCACCGTCATTACCTGCGGGCAACTCGTCGGTAGATTCGGTTACTAGTACGTTCTTCCTCAAATCTACATTCCGCCATAATTCAAATTGTTCTCGTACAGTTGGCCTTTCCTACTCGTCGCCCCGGTCTTCCTCGCTGTCGGTTCCGGCCTGCTGTATACTCTGAGCACAACCACCCCTTCCGCCCGTATCATTGGTTTCCAGATTCTTGCTGGGATCGGCACAGGCATGGGCATGCAAAACTCCCTGCTCGCCGTCCAGGTCGAATTCCGCAATGAACCGAAGCTGCTGGGCCAAGCAACGTCCATGGGGTCTTTCGCACAATTCCTGGGCGGTACGGTCGGCCTGGGTGTCGCGGAGCCCGTCTTCGCGTCAGAACTGGCCAAGTTCTTGCTCAAGTATGCTCCAAATGCCCCAGCCGAGATTGTCAAGGAGAGTCCGACGGCGATCTATGACGCCTTGCCACCAGACATGATCCCGGGCGTGGTCAAGAGCTACACCGAGTCACTGAGGATTGTATTTGTGTTGGGTGTTCCAGTCGCAGGTCTTGCTCTGTTGACGGCCACCATGATTAAGAACATCAAGATTGAGAAGACGACTTCTCCCTCGTCCTCCGACGCTCCGTCGGTGAACACGGATGCGAAGCAGGACAAGGAAGCGTAGATGGTGATGATAATTTCACTTGCAAATACTCATAGCATAATCTATTGCGCTAATGAATCCGATTCTATGCATTCTGGTGCCGTGGCCGCGTCAACTATATACTTGGCTCCGTTAAATTAGGCCAAATGACCTGTTAATGTGGTGTGTCGATTCCAACATGATTAGATTTTCATTCAAACGAAGTTGCAGACCATGCAAAATGTTACAGCAACCTCGGGCAAGTACCCTAACGGTCGAGGGATGCCCGAGGTTGTCTTATCTGATACCATGGCACCGTGATAGTTCGATCTGTCTCTTATCTGATTGCCCCTGCCGCCTAAGATAAGATGACGCTACCTAATGTGAGATGAGAATCTCAATAGCATCCAAGAACCCGGGTCTGGTTTTCAACTTGCTTGTTCGTTTCGACCTGGGATTGCTGCGAGTACTGGCCATATATAAAGCAACAAGAATGGAGTTCTTGGTATGCCGCCGATGTCTTCTGCTCAATTGCAAAACAATTTGGCGACGAGTCCTCAAGATACTGTTCTAGGAGGTGCTCATCCCGCAGAGCAGTATGGGTCTGAAAACGCTTCATGCGGGCTGGCCGCTGAGCCAGAGACTATTCTTACTGGTAGAAAACTGGCATTTGTTTTCGCCGCCTTGTGCGCTTCACTCCTTGTTCCATGGTGCTTTTTCTCATCGATTCTTCTGACCTTGAAGGCTGCTCTCGCTGCTGCTCGTTGCTCTGGACCAGACGATTCTGTCGACAGCTCTGCCTCGTATAGCATCGGTGAGTCTACGTTGCCAAAAATTCGACTGCACTCGCAGAGTCTTGGAGTGGTTGGACTTTCACTCCGTTCAAACCTCTTTGATTTATACTCTGGCCTCGTATCAACAGCGTCTCATTATCTTGATTTCAAGGATTTTGACAGCTTCTCTCTCCAAGGCTGGGTCGCAAGCTCATATATCCTCGCGAAAACAGTCTTTGTCCTCCTCTATGGCCAGATCCTCAGAATATACTCGGCGAAATGGGTCCTTGTCACCTCAGTCGTGATATTCGAAGCTGGCAGCCTTTTCTGCGCTCTTTCGCAGAACGTACACGAGCTTATTGCCGGCCGTACAGTGGCGGGCTTGGGCGCAGCAGGAATCGGTGCGGTTATATTCCCTCGATTGAACTTCGGGGTTTAACGAAATCTAAAAGCCATCGCAATATACCAAATTGTTGCTCAGGTGACGCGTTTTTTTTTGTATCAGCATCTTTATACCGCAGCAAATAAACTAACTATTAAGACGCGCAGGTGACGCGATTGGAGGACCGTTTTCGCTTATCAGGACTTCTTGGCGCTGTCTTTGGTCTAGCGTCTGTAATCGGTCCCCTAGTTGGTGGTGCTTTCACCGACCACGTCACCTGGGTATGTGTTGTTGTCCGTGTGTCCCAACAAGAGCTTACCTTCCGCAGAGATGGTGTTTCTATCTCAATCTACCTTTCGGTGGTGTCTCAGTCCTTGGCGTCTTATTCCTTCTCAAGGCCACGCCACCGCTGGGTTCTGAATTTGAACATACAAAGCGGTCATGGCAAACTATCTGGCGGCAGACTCTCCGCCTCGATTTCGTCGGAGCGACTCTCGCAGCCGGCGCCGTAACCTGTCTGATGCTCGCTCTCCAATGGGGCGGAAATCTCAAACCATGGAATGACAAGGCGGTCATTATCGTGAATTTCCTTCCAATCTTTTTAGTTCTACGATATCTGATTTTCTGTACCAGAGCTTTGTCTTTTCCGGTGTGATCACGGCGGCTTACGTCGCATGGGAGATCTACATGGACGAACGTGCCATGACCCCCCCTGCAATTTTCAAGACACGCTCTGCGTAGGTTGGGTTATCGTGGCGCCGACATAATTGAAATGTTTTGCAGTTGGGCGATCATTGCCTATTCCTTCTTAACGCGGTTCTCTCTCCTCCTGTACTCTTACTACATCCCCATCTTCTACCAAGCCGTCCGCCACCATTCCGCAACAAAGTCAGCGGTCGATCTTCTGCCCTTCATGCTCGGGGCCGTCATCGCAACCGTCGTCTGTGGGTACCTCGCCAGTAGTGTGGGCTACTAGTACGGCCCTCGCTCTTTCCTTCCTTCCACCGCTAAATGTTATTGATTCAGTTGGCCCTTCCTAGTCGTCGCCCCCGTCTTTCTCGCTGTCGGCTCGGGGCTGCTATACACCCTCAGTGTATCAACCTCAGCCGCCCATCTCGTCGGTTTCCAAATCCTCGCGGGAACTGGTATAGGCATGGGGTTGCAAAACGCCCTCCTCGCCATGCAAGTCGAGTTTCACCACGAACCAAAGCTTCTCGGCCAAGCAACCTCCATAGCGACCTTTGCGCAATTCCTAGGAGGAACAATCGGTTTAGGCGTAGCGGAACCAGTCTTTGCTTCCGAACTGGGGAAGTTCTTGTTGAAGTATGCGCCTGATGCGCCAGCCGAGATCGTCAAGGAAAGTCCGACGGCCATATATAGTGCGCTCCCCCCAGACATGATTCCTGGCGTTGTCAAAAGCTACGCCGAGTCGTTGAGGGTCGTTTATGTTCTGGGCGTTCCTGTCGGGGGGCTCGCCTTAGTCGCCGCGCTCCTGATCAAAAATATCAAGATAGAGGATAAGACCACTCCTTCCTCGGCGGAAAAGGATGTGAAGCTGGAGAAAGTGGGGAACGCGCAGAGTGCTTAGAGATACTTCCTTCGGTCACGACTGTATCTGTCCGGTTTGATCTTTACTAAATACACCCCCTCACACCCACTCTTTATTCACCTAGCAAGTCGTTTCATCGGAATGTGAATCGGATGAATCAGGTTGACTGTAACACCCTCCGAAGGGAAGGAGCGAGCTTCGTGGAGGGCGGCAACCTAAGTGGGAGTAGCCAGAATATGGACTGAGAAAACTTTCTCAAGTGCACCAGATATCCCGAAATTCAGTTCGCGTTGCGGCGTTTGAGTTTTGTCACAAAAAAGGACCGAGCGCCAGCGTGGAAGACCGAAGAACTTCGAGGACTTTGCAGCAGCAAGTTGGGGCAGCTTAAAGAGTGTATATAAGTAGTGCAGAATTGCGGATCTCTTGGAGTCGGACGTCGTCGACGTCGCTTCGTGGTTTACCGTTTACATTGTGTTTATCGCTGCTCATGCCAGCTTGCGCAAGTCTCCCAGGACGCCCATAGCCGTAACAGCCGCCCCAGCACCAGCTCCTTGGACGATCAACGGCCGCGCCCCATACCGCTCAGTGTGGAACATGATGATGTTGTCTGATCCTCCCAGCGACGTTGCGAAAGGATGCGTGGTCGGATACCTGCAGAAGTCATGAGCACTGGCGTGTCTAAACCAGCAATTGCGTTCTTACCTTTCCAAGCCAGCTCTGACTTGCCCACTAGCAACGTCGACGACGCCAACAAACCGAAGCACCTGGCTATCTGAACTTGCTGCAGCGCGCATCTTTTGAAAATGATCATCGAACTCGGGGAGTCGAGCGATGAACTCGTCCCCAGTAGCGATATTTTCTAGGGCAGGCGGAATCAAAGACGTCGTTTCTACAGACGCGAATGATTGCAGCCTAGGAGAAGTAGCGGAGATCACTCTTGAAAGAATCGTGAGTTTGCGTGCGACGTCAGCTCCATTGAGATCGTCTGCTGGGTGTGGTTCCTGTGATACTTGAATAACAATCGCGACGACAGACAGCAAACTCACGGTGTAACCTTTCTCTCGAGCGATTTTGACTACAGAGGAAAACGCTGGACCGTCCGATTTTCCAGTCGAATATTCGTTGAATATGTAGCTCATGGTACCGGAAAACACGCCTTCAATTTTGACCACCTACTTATACTTGTGCATTGGATTATGATCGAGGCGAGAGGTCAGGCATACCTTGTCCCCCGTAGCAACCAAGTCTTTGAGCGTGCTGATGATGGGTAACCCTGCACCCACGGTGGCTTCATTCAAGAAGCGACCACCGCCAGTCTTGCTCGCTGCAGCAACAATTGCCTCGTAAAGGGAGATGTCCCCAGAAAACGCCTTCTTATTGGGAGTAATGACACTAATACCGGCATTCAGCCATGCGGGATACAAAGCTGCTACATCTTCCGAAGAGGTATTGTCGATCAATGCGACTTTCTGCGTCGGAGACACCAACGCAGAGAGCTGTTGCGTGAGTTTGGGCAGATCAGGTCGATCTGCTGAGTTGGACAGTTCGGATTTCCATGAAGAAGATGAGATGGGGTGTGTATGGTTGAAGACTGTTCGTGTAGTCGATGTGAGGGATATGAGGTGGAAAGGCGAGCTGGATGAAGGGATCGTCAGGAGTTGGTTGATGAATTCAGATCCGACAAGTCCGACGCCGACGACTGCAACGTATATCTTCGGTGTGGAAGACGCCATTCTTGTACCGAGACGAGATTCAGAGCTGGGTCGATATAGGAACTTGAGAGCAGGCCTACTGAGAGGTACGGAGAACCGGAGACTCGTCCAAGTTTGAGATGAACGTGTTGGAGAAAGCATCGACAAACAAGCCTTCGGCCGAACTGCCGAATTCGCAGTTTGCCATTTCCCGCTTGGACCAACGCTGCAAGCATTTTCTGCTCAACGTACCCATCAGTGAATTTGGTTGACCTAACAGCCATCTCACTTGTGGACGAGCAATATTTTGCGAAAATCAGTCCACACCTTGACCCACAGTGGGGAAACATCCGCCGTTCAACGACCGTTTTCATTACTCGTCCAGGCAATTAGAATTTGTCCACATGGAACCTGGATAGACCCGCCCTTTGCCGCTTGCTAGTCTCTTCGTCGACACCACCTAATCGGTGCGGACTCACTGGAAGCGAAATGATATCTCGGTTCCACCTCTATTGCCAGTGCTCCAGCATAAATACCGTGACGAGACCGGCGACACATCCAACTGAGCTCTATGGACCCGACGAATCTATTGAAGCAGACCAACACTCTACGGTGGGAAAACCGGTTGGACCGTTCGGCGAATGGTACGCTCTTTTCCTCTATGCTCACGTTTGCGCATTGACAACAACCAAAACATGGGAACAGTGAGCGCATTGTGTCTATTTGCGTGGGACTATGGTGAGTTCTGTGCTTCACCTCGAATGAGTCTGACGATGACTTGTTCCAGTCCTCACTTTCCCTCAAGAGGTAAATTTCAGGCTCATAGCACAGAATCCGTTGCGACTAAATTCTTTTCCAGGTTCAATACTTCTGGGTGAGCTATTGTCTTTCAGCCGCTCCATCCCAAAATTAAGACTTTACACGAGGGCTCTCGGTGGTCTTTTGTCAAAGTCCTGTTTTTCTTGGTGAGTTTGTCTGGTCTGAAACTCTTCATGAGCGCGTCTGAAACCCGTACACAGAATAGATACTTTACAATGGTCTTGGTCATCTTCACCGTCTTCTGTCAGTGGCTACTATGTTCCATCTCAAATACCACTCTCAATCGCATCGAAATGCAGTCGATCTGTACCCGACCCCGGACGCGGATACGTACGTATTTACCTGCTTCAGCCTTAAATCCCGTTTCACTTGTTTCCAGTTGTGCGGTTTCCCCTCTCATGTTCTTATTACTATTCTGAATGCGTATTGTACCAAGGTCTCATATGGGCCAAATTTCAAGTCTTTTCTGGTAAGTAATTGTCTCATACGGTTCTCTGCCCTCTTATTCACCAATATATATCCCCAGCCCTGTTCTGCGCTTTCGTAGTCGAAGGTGAACACGAAAGGGCCTTTTCTCAGACTCGGAGGCAGATCTCATGCATTCAAGACAGTCATCATGCAAGTCCGCCTGCACGCCATGTATGGACATGGTAAGCTTAGAGCTCTGAGGAAGCCTAACGCGCTCACCCTGATTTGCACTCGTAGACAAGCGGCTGATATTCGTGGTTTCGCTCCTTTGTATTGGAGAGCTTATGAGCATGATGTCGCTTTCCGTCGCCAAGTGCGTAAAGAGCGTCTTCAGTATACTCGTAACGAGATTGATTTGTCTGGATAGGTTTCCTACAGCCTACTGTGCCTTCATTCTCGATTTTCTTTCTTGATGTGGTGCTGACTTGTCTTGTATTTTAGCAGGACTGACTCAAATTCCTGGTGCTCCTTGGACTCTTGATTTTTGCAACAACGTCATCCCCGACCACTTTTACCCATATTGGTGTGTACCTATTCACACAATACCAACCTACCTCCCTGACTCTCTCTTCAGGATAGCGTTCATGCTTTTTGACGCGATCATCCTGGTATTGGTGGTTCGCAAAGCGTACATGCATTATCGGAAACTTCCCGACAAATCTTGGTCCAATGCGTCGCTCATGACTATCCTCATCCGAGATTCAGTGCTGTATTTCCTTTGGTGCGTTCCCTCCGGTCCTCTCAAAATCGACGGGTTCGCGATCGCAACGATTCGCAAGTACTGAATTCCTTTCAGCAATGTGGTCGTATTTCTCGGCACGACGCTTCTCTGGCGATTCGGACCCACCAGTCTCGCCACGATCGCGAATAGCTGGTCCCTCGTTGTCCCATCTACGTCCGCAGGTCGGCTGCTGCTGAATATGCGCAGCTCGTTCAAACCCTCTTCCGACGGCATCTCGACAACTGGTCTTTCCGTACTCGGCTCGTTGCATATTGTTTGTCCTGAGTCTCGCATGGACAAAGACACGCCGATAGACGATGGATCTATGTCGACGTTACAGT
The DNA here is from genome assembly GCA_037176885.1 of Favolaschia claudopus. Lineage (NCBI taxonomy): Eukaryota > Fungi > Basidiomycota > Agaricomycetes > Agaricales > Mycenaceae > Favolaschia > Favolaschia claudopus. Next base: position 692,784 of record JAWWNJ010000011.1, on the reverse strand, counting down.
ACATGGAGAACGAGGAAATATGATCGGACATTTCCACAAAATTCAGGGTTGAATTTATCGTATGTTTGTACCCCAAAGTGGTGTCTCGCTCGCTCGCGAATAATCAAACCGCGTCATACATAGTGGCTCTCCCGAAATCCATTTCAACCCTGTCCATCGCGAAGCCCCAAGTCCAAGGGATCAATGCAGGAAATCCAACGCCATCTCCAATTCTGTTGTTCATCTTCGGAATCAGCTTCCGGACGGAGGCAGAACCTTTGAGAATCGGCGTTAAATACGCCCATTGTTCGGTCGCGACTTCTTCAGGGTCCGTTCCCACCGGGAGTGGTGGCTGCATTAGACTGAAGTATTGTCCTAAAAACGAGGTGCTAGTCGGGATGGAAAGAGCCGACAGCCCCAGCACCCGTTGCACTGAGGCTTGGAAAAATGGGGACGCGGCGTTCGGATGGCTGACGGAGATATCTACAGAACCATCGGAAGGATTTGTTTTGATATCGAATTTCGCAAGATGTTCTAATTTTTATCAGTGATTGATTCAGAAGGGAGTGCTGGCGCCTACTCGGGGTGTTCCAATTTCTACGTCCTGTACATTGTTTTGAACATTATTTCGTTTCATGCTGAAATTATTTCCAGTAATTTACCGTTCATTGTTGACTCTTTGGTTGAAACGTAGATGCGAGTAATTCGAAAGGCTTTTGTTCCGTCTGAGTACTTCCACCGTCCGGGAACGTATATGAGCTCGTTGTCTGATTGTTACTGTGAGTAGATTTGCGAGGTGAACAATGAATGTGCCACATACATGGACCTACAAGGAATTTGCATGAATGATAGTTGAAACAGGTTAAGCGAGATTCACTTGCCGACGGGAGACTCGTCGTACGACACAATCTATTGTAGCGCAAACGCAGTCAGTGTTGATGCCAGTCGTGCAGTTGGCTAGATCGACCTGTACAACTCCCACACCGCCGATAAATTCACCACCCGTAGCTAGCGCATCCACCTCAATTGGGTCGCTCCAACCTGCGGGAAAGCTGGTGGCAGACCCCGAAGGCGATACCAGAAAGGCCCAAGTACGCCCCTTAAGCTTCCAGGGGCTGGAGAGGAAGTTGAATCTTTAGTGACGGCCTGGATATGGATATGCCGAGAAAGAATAGATACTGACGCTGGTGCATCTCGAAGTTGAGGGCCAACTGACATGAGAGGAATGGGAGCAAACTTAGTTGGTTGAGGGGTTGAAAGTATGTGGCTGCCCCCCGACTCAGTTTCATGTAATCTATATAAAGTTGCGAGACTTTGTTCATCCTGTTGGAGCGAGGAGCACATCATGAAGTTCAAATGGGCCAGGAAGCGAATTACTGACTACATTGGAACGTTCCTCGCACGAATGCCATGGATGAATCGCTTGCGAGTAATTTTTCCAAGTATGAATCAACATTCAGTTTCCCACGGTTGAATTTCTTCCAAAAAAGCGATTCAAAGTTCATTGAAGGTGAAACTACGAGCATCCTACCAAGTCAGGCGGTAAGCCTTCGGAGGTAGAATAACTTGCGCATGTCCGTAGGGTCGAACTTATCGGTATCCAGCCCGAACTCGTCCCAGTTCCGTAGACAGACTAGGCTAGGACAAATCCTATATCTCGGAAGGGGCAATCCTCTCTCCCGATAGGAATTCGTAGCAGCAAGAATGGCGCTATCCATGCTTTCTGCGTCAGGTTGTTTCGGGGAAAGAGTGACCGCTGTGAGAGTGGGCCAACCATCCGCGTGAGGCGTTACGATGCTCCGAACAAGATTCGAGCCGAAGCATACATTGATCAGGGACAGTGAGGAAAGGACGGGGAAGAGTCGGAGCGGAGGAGATGCAGCGATTGTAGCTGTGTCGGGGAAGGAGATCTCATTTTGAGTTTGACACCGGCATGCGCCGCTATCGACAAACGAGATGGATTTCAACGCGGGGAAAGAGGCCTGAGGGAGACCGTTAGAGGTGAGGAGTTCGCAGATTTGGTCGCCGTGAACACCGTTTATCGTGAACTCCGTCAAAGATGGAGTGGCGAAGCTGTCGATGGCGTGTAGGAAGTCGAAATCGTCGGGGGTCCCGTTGACCTTCAAATCGAGGCGTTTCAGGGATGGCATGTGAAATCGATGTTCCCAGCTAGCGATGAAGCTGAAGTCGAGATACAGATCCACCAATGAAGGGCACTGCGCCAGAATCCCAGTCAGGTTTTGGCTATGTCTATCGAGTCCTTCTCGATCTCGTCGTAATTCCAGATGAGTCAAAGAGGCGGCCCATGGGACTGGTAGTTGAAGAGTCACGTCGTAAATTCTGAGATACCGTAGCTTTGGCGCGCCACCCGAAAAAATCTCGACGGGACCCAGGTCGTATCGGTCAAGCAAGTCCAGGACCTCGAGACGACGCAAATTCGGCGCAACAAGATCACCGAACAAGGCCAACAAAACTTCTCCCTGCCATGCATTCACTTCGATCTTGAGCTCCCAAATGCAATCCAAATGACGCGTAATTCGACCCAGTCGCTCCGCGATGAGATCGTTCTCCTCGTATTCGATGGGGCGCACGTGTTGTAAGGTAAGGGATATGCCAATGCCAATGGGGCACGCTCGCGACCGCTCGAAATAAAGCTCGAAGATTGCTAGCGAGCCTTCCGAGTGTAGAGCGACGTCCACGATGCTCCACAATGCGGGAGAGGCGAGTAAGGCGGCTCGAAAGCGCTGAGAGACGTGGGACAAAACCCACTCCGACTTCTGGGAGGGTAAATAATCTGAAGCGCGGTCTTGTTGTCCCGCTGCAGCGATGGCTTCAAGGAGCTCGTTTGGCAAAGAGAATATGGTATGTGGGGCAGAGATTGTCTGAGAACCACTCATTGCGCGTTCCCTCGAAGCGCACCTGTGAAAGGTCGAGCAGAAACCCAGAAACCAGCTGTAGCTATAGGGACTCGCAGAAGTACGCCGAGTGTCAGACGACGGTGAATTCGGCAGGAAGGATGAAAGAGCTAGCTGCAACTGCAGGCAACTCGGTCAGGGTAAAATTCTAATCTTGACCAAAATCCCTTACTTTCAAGTTCAACCCGCGCCGCAACGTTCACTGTTTCATAAAGTAGTTGTCGAGAAGTTTCAGGTCCGACAAAGCCGAAACTCAAAATTCACGATCAGATGACACGGGATGTTTGTTGATCCTGGCTCGCCCACCTGGCCAGCGACCACAGACAGCGGAGCCATTGAACGGCTCGAAATAATTGAAACGTTGGCGAGGGAAAGACGGAGAGTTCAGCATGGACAAAGACGATACGGTGCATCCAGAAGACTCTAGTTTTGCATTGAAGGCGATGGTAGTATAGAGATAATAGTACAAAGAGTACAGAATGCCAGGAATGAAGAAAGATGATGATGGAGCAATGCAATGAAGAATGCGAAAAAAAAGTCATTCTGTAATAACAGGTCAGAACAAAGACAACAGATGAAGAAACAAGACTTAAAAATTTCTTGACTTTGGCCACCCTTGCCCTCTACAGCGAGAGTCAGAACAAGACAACAAAGAAGGAAAGAAAGACGCACTCTTTGTGCCCGCGGGCAGTAGAGATTGTTCGATGTGGGGTACGACACCACCTTGTGAGATGACGACCGAACCGAGGAGCTGAAGCAGACAGATGAGACTGGTGGCAAGGAGAGGCGAAGACGAGAACGCACCTTGCCCAACTCTTCGTCGTTCCGGATGGCGAGTTGAAGGTGACGAGGTACGATACGGTGCTTCTTGTTATCACGGGCGGCATTGCCAGCCAGCTCAAGGATCTCAGCAGCAAGGTATTCGAGGACGGCGGCGAGGTAGACTGCGAACTCAAATGAGAAAAAAGAAAAGTTGGGAAAAGAAGCCACGACGCACCAGGTGCACCTGCACCAACGCGCTGGGCATAGTTGCCACGCTTGAGGAGACGGTGGATACGACCGACAGGGAACTGAAGGCCAGCTTTGGAGGACCGCGACTGAGACTTGGACGCGTCGCCGCTGCCCGCTGCCTTTCCGGACTTTGATTTGCCGCTGACTTTTCCAGACATTGTGTGTAAGAGTAGAGTGGGGTGGTGGTGGTGGAGGTGGTGGAGAGTGTGGTGGTGGTACGAGTGCAAGAGCAAGTTACGAGTTTGGTGTCGTTGGCTCGTATTTATACTGTTGCCGGCATAAACAAACTGACGCGCGACTCGTGACATTAACGTGACTCGCGTTTTGTTGACTTGAGCCAAACAAGGCCAACGTCACGCGTCACTACATAAGGTCGCGTCCATCTCTCGCTTACGTTCTCCAACTTTTGTTGCCCCCATCAGCATCTTGCCTCTTACCACCACCACCACCCACCTTCCCCTCTATCCACTCCAATGGCACCTAAACCCGCTTCCACTGCTGGCAAAGCTCCCGCTTCCACCGCTTCTAAAGCGCCTGCCACCGCATCCAAAGCCCCGTCCAAAACCACAGAGAAGAAGGCGGGCAAGAAGACTTCCAAGGCTGCTGCACCAGCCGATGGCGAGAAGAAGAAGCGCAAGAAGGCTCGCAAGGAGACTTACTCGTCTTACATCTACAAAGGTCGGTGGCATTGACCTGACTTGCTTTCAACTTTCGCTGACTGGACTCCAGTCCTGAAACAGGTCCACCCTGATACTGGTATCTCCAACAAGGCGATGGCTATTCTCAACAGCTTCGTCAACGATATCTTCGAGCGCATTGCCTCTGAGGCTTCCAGTGCGTCTTTCTTGTACTTCCACTTTCATTCTCTGACTCTGCTCAGAACTCGCACAATATTCCAAGAAATCCACCATCTCCTCCCGCGAAATTCAGACATCAGTACGGCTGATTCTGCCTGGTGAACTGGCCAAGCACGCCATCTCGGAGGGGGTGCGTCTTCATTGCTCTTCCTCTTCGCTCCCTCACTAACCCTTCCCTTCAGACCAAGTCCGTCACAAAATTCTCATCAGCAACCACGACGAAATAGACTGTCGCTATCTATTGCATCTTTCTCTCTGTACCTGTGGCTGTATTTATCTCTTCCAATCTGTACTCTACTGCATCCTCTCCGATTCGGTGTGAACTTGAGCAGACTTGAGCCCCTCGTTGTTCTTTCAATGACCCGTCAACCCATTATAGTACTCCTTGCCCCAGTGCTCCGTGAGTCTGTCGTCCCTGCGATAAATCAAGGTGTACCCTGACTTCGCCCGTTCCTTGCCCGTTTCACAACATCGAAGAGAACCCGCTGCAGCTCATGCCGATACCGATACCGATACGTGTTCAATCTTCAACTCGTCTATTGTTGGTCGACTCGCTTGGCCAAAACCAGTTCTCAAGCCAGTTCCCAAGCTCCAGTCGACCTCTAATTTGGTCTCAATGCTGCCTCACAAGGAGCTGACTCAGTAACCCTGCATTCCTCCAGGACTCCAGTCGAGTATCTTGCCATGATCTTGGAGATGCGTCCCCGGCCGGCCGGGCTGTGGGTTTTTGGAAGACAGACGATTGCTTCTCGAATATAAGCCCCGAGCCAGTACGGGTAAAGAGTCAATGCCTAGAAAAGGAGGATGCGCGGGTGGCGATGGAAATTAGTCGCTCTTATGTCCTGCACTGATCCTCCCCGCGATCTTGCCTCCATCGCTGCTAAGGACAATGAGCTCGTCTTCCCCTCCTTCACCGCCGATACAGCTTGGGAGCTAGGCAATGCCCTCCGATCTCGTCTCCTCGAATTCCCCACTCCAGCAGTTGTAAACATTTCTTTGGCCAACAGCGGCCAATTGCTCTTCCATACAGCGACGCGCTCGGGCACACAACCCGACAATGACTTGTGGGTCGCTCGCAAAAGGAGCACGGTGTTGCGATGGGGAAACTCTACCTGGTACATGCGCAACAAGTATGCTGGAAATCAAGGCGCGTTCGCGGCCCAATTTATGCTCGGAGACACCGCCGGGCAGTACGCCATCCACGGTGGAGGGATGCCCATTCGCGTCAAGGGCGTTGAGGGTATCGTCGGAGTAATTGTGGTCAGCGGGCTCAAGCAGGAATGGGATCATCAGGTCATCGTCGAGACTGTCGAGAAGTATTTGAAGGGACAGTGAAGTTCTATGATTAACAGTGAAATGTGTGTTGATTCATTGAATGCAAGTCTCGCAAACAAAACTTATGAACTTCTTGATAGTCGTTCAAACGTATATAAATTGAATGCATGCTGAAGCTCTTCGAACATGGCTGAAAATCGAGTGGGGGATGCGCCAGAACCTCGTCGATGAGTTGCTGCAAGTCCATCCCCTATTCCACATGCTACCCGAGACTCGATGTTCCTGGCGTCGACATTGCGAGATCGTTCTGGGTCCACAAAAAAAAAACGGCAAAAATCCTCCAAAGCGGCGCCGAAGGCAAGTATTCAGGCAAGTATTCAGAGGGCACAAAGTCCTTCGAATCTCCCCGCAGCCTCCTGACGGCCCTCCAGAGGGACGGTCAAAATCGGAAAGTCCTTCGGAGGCTCACTTGGCCAACGTTTTTTTCCGGAGGGCTTCGGACTGTGAAGATCTGAAGGCCTGTGGGCGAATTTCTCCGCTTTCCTACTCACTTCTTACACGATTTCCTCAATAAGAAGTTTGTGGTTGTGCACGATAGGACTGCTCATTCTTCAGCGACGCGCCTGGCGGGGCGAGTTGAATACATTTCAATACAGATATACAATACAATGGTACATGAATCACTTCACATATACTTACAAATTCTTAGAGCAGCATTTTTACGCCTTACTGCCTACGCGAGTGACACGCAGCGGCATATTGTCCTCAGGCTCTGTCCAGCAGATTATTTTAAACACCCAGCAAAGCGCAAACACAAGACACGTACTCATAGTAATCGCTGTCGACGGGTGAGCCACTTGTCCCGGATACGCAGGCGCGAATTCAAAGTTGGCGATCAGCGCACTGAAAACATATATGTTAGACGAGGTTTGGGGGCAATGAACAGCGCCAGGACGTACATGAGTACGGCCTTCATCTCACTAATTGCCATCGTTTTGCCGATACAGCCATGCGGTCCGGCGATGAAGGAGAATTGCGAAAAGACGGGGTTATACGCTTCGGGGAGGTTGAGCCATCGTGCGGGTTGGAATCTAACGTGGCGCATGTGAGCAGGACCGCCACATGAGAGACAATGTGTGAAGGAAGGCGCACTTACTCTTCAGCGTCGTCGCCCCAGACCTCTTTCCAGGTGTTGATGACGCGGATCTGCAAGTTAGAACAACAAGTGTTTGTCAGATGAGATTGAAACCGATGAGGATGTGTACACACGGGAATAGTAATAACGGTACCTGCTGGGACGAGGACGCCATCGACGAGGTCGGGTTTCGTGGCCATGCGCAGGGTGAGGGGGACAGGGGGCATCACACGGAGACTCTCGTTCCTGAAAAACAGGTGGTAATTATGGAAAGGACGCCGGAGGCGGGAGGAGCAACTCACACGACGCAATCCAGCCAGGTGAGGCTTTTGATTGTACGATAATCTGGGTGGGAATTTGTCTCGTAGATCGGCGTTACTTCTTCGCGGAGCCGTTGTTGACTCTCCGAGTCATTCGCGAGGAGCCATAATGTCTGTAAGTCGGGCTATCGAAGAGGAATAGAGCACATTTGCAGACAACGCACCCACGACAAACCAGTGGCCGTTGTCCTGTGCAGTGTAAGTCGCTATCGAAAAAGAACCGCCACAAAACGCACTCATGCCCAGCTGCCAAAAAGGTGAGCACCTGGTCTACCATCGCCGTATCAGACATAGCGTCGGCAGTGGGATCCGCGTCCAAATCCGCCTTCCGCGCGCGCACAAGAAGCGACATGATATCTTTCTTTGTGGTGGTATCGTCGGGAGAAACTGACAAGTCAGCGGTTTTCGAGCGTAGCATCTCCCGGGAGATGGCACGGATGTGGTACATGGAGCTGACCAGTTTCTCGAGGTTGGAGATGAGAGGTAGTTTGCCAACGAGCCAGCGGTTGCGGTACATCCATGCGGAACGTGTGAGTTGAGCGGTGCCGGGAATGCTGAGCACGGCGACGAGTTTGGCGAGGTTGGGGCCGGATTGGAGTTGAAGGAGCTGCTCGAAAGCGACGGCGAGCTCGTTGTGGGGGTTGTGGAGACAGTCTGTCTTGTACCCAAATGCCGTGTCGCAGATGATGTCGAGAGTAACTTTGCCCACTGCGAGAAGATCAAGAGACGGAAGATAGGCGAAGGATAGACGAACTCCACTCATAAACAGGAAATACTTTTCCAGCTTCAGGAATGGCCTCTGTTTTGAGTTGAGATATCATTATGTCGATCAGGCTGTGGATGCGTTAGCTTCAAATTCTTTATTCATTGTAAAACTTACCCGTCGATAGGCTCATAATACATATCCGTTTCTAACAGACTTGGTATGCCGCGTCGAAGTACAAACTGGAATCACACTTACGTGCCATGAGGTTTGTGACTGAGAAGGCTGGATTCATAGCTTTGCGGAGCTTCTTGTGCTCATCGCCAGTGGTCGTAAGCAGACCATGTCCAGCAACCAACCCGAGAACGTCTCGCATGAAATCCGGCTGCTAATCAAATGAGAAATCGAAGCAATCCGTCAAAGAACTTACTTACACGAGGATATTCAATCCAGTCCTTGACCATCATGTGCTGCAGAGCCTCCGGAGACAGAAAGAATAGTCGTTCTTTACCCATAACACCCATCATACGGACCACAGGCCCATAAGCTTTGGCCCATCTTCGATGAGGAATGCAAGACTCTTCTTGCACGATAGTCAGGTAATGGCCGAGGAGAGGATTTCCCCGCGAGGGACCGGGGACATTGCGCAGCGGCGAGAAGAAACGTGGATATATGACTGTACGATATAAAAAGAGGTAGGCTGCATAACCTGAGGTGGTGTAAATTAACTGCTTTCGAAGTACTTGAAGAGGGCGCACCGCCGACGATCCAAGCAATGAGTTGCGGTTGCAGCAATGATCCAGAGACGCTTTCAGACGAAAACACAGTGGGGGACATGGTGGTGGAGAACAAGTTTGGGCATGTGCTTTAGTGAATGTTGATATATAGCTTCCGAGATTAGATTACAGACAGCGAGAACAGTTTAAGAATGTCAGGAATATGGAAGATTGAGAAGATTGACGAGACATCTGGAGAGTTTTTTAGGCATCTTGAAGCTTATAAGAGGTCGAGCACGTCGGACACCACCAGGTTTTGCAGCCAACTTGAAGTTGGCGATTCATGCTGTCTAACGTCGTAACGTTCATGATGTTCTGCCTAGCAGCGGAGATTCAAACAGATGTTCCCGGTTGTTCCGGTGTAATTTTGAAACTCCGCAGTCAGCGGCACCGGAACGGCTGGGTTAGCGTAACCATTGATTTTCGGCTTACTATGCTCAACGTCCATGACAACCTCAACACATTCGTGCAGCCATGGCCCCCTTCCTGTCGAACTGCTTGAAGCCATAATCAAAATAGTCAAGGACGACGAGAGCTCGAATTTACTTTCTCTCCGCCTCGTCTCCAAAGTACTAAACCAGCTTTCAACGCCGCTGGCTTTTCGCGAGATTGTGATCAAGGACAGTGTTAAGAGCGCGCAGGCTGTTGCTTTCGTTCAGAGCTGCGATGGCTCGCTGAGGTCCCTGGTGCGCGAAGTGATTTTCAAAGGAGATGCGGTTTGCCTTCAGGAAGACGAGGAGTCCACTGGTAAGTGCTCCGTCGCCCCAAGGGTTCAGTTGCGATTAAGGAGAGCTCAGAGCAGATAGCTTGGGCGAAGACAACAGAGAGGCGCTGCAAACCGTGTTCTCTGGTCTAGCCAAATTTGATAACATGAAGAGCCTCAAACTTGTCTTCCATGAATTGTTCGAGGAAGAGGACTCTTTCCAGCTGCCTGGAGATCCCTCTCATTATCTACGTCTGCAACGCCAAATATTCCGCGCACTATCTTCCAGCCCACCTCCAGTGTCTCTCATCTCTTTGACAATGCAGAACGTGATCTCCATGCCTGACGACATTTACCTTGACCAGGATTTCCACCAATTGTTTACGGGGTTACAAGACCTCAGCATCTCCGTCCTCTCCGACGTGGAATATGAGGGCTCATACTATCAAGATCCCCTTGTCGACTTCTGGGCCGCCAGCATGACGGCCCTTGTCGGGGCCTCAACTGGTCTTACTGGCCTGACCATTCGGAGCGACCAAATTATCGGCACATATCCAGCGCTATCCTTCGCTGGCGTTTCCATGCCCCGTCTTTCCTCTCTCACACTGTACGACTTTGCTCTCGAGCCCCTCTTTTCCGACAGCGATGCAGTGGTCTTCATCCTCCGCCACAAACCCACCCTTGAGCACCTCAAACTCGTTGGGTGCTCCATCGACGGCGGCGAAGAGGGCGAATTCACGCGCCCGTGGCACGCCGTGTTCTCACTCTTCGAGGCGGAGCTGGATAATATACAGGAGTTTGTGTTCAATGCATTCTTCGATGCGAAGAGTCTAGCGGATGCCGATGAGTTCGAGCGGAAGGCGATGTTCATATATACGCGGCTGGATCCTGGATGGGGGTATTTGCCTTGGGACGAGGAGTTGCCCACTGCAAATCTGGATTTGCCCGCGCTAGAGAGTCTATTGGCGGTGGTAGAGTCGCGGCGGTCTTCTTCCGACCTTGAAAAGTAAAGCTTCTCGTAGGTGGACGTTGTCTTTATGATGGAGGGATCAAAAGCTTTTAGTATATTCTGACAATGCCATTTGGTGTTTATAACGGCTTTCCTGTTTTATTTTCTATACGACGTGTTGCATGAACCAAGTAGTTCCTTGGCGCGCCGGTGTACCCGAACAAAGCGCGTCGAATGAATCGAATTGAGCACTTGAGCGGAGGCCAAGAAGCCTCCGAGTTCACGTCAAGACGGAAATCATCGGTTCGAACCGAACACTCACCGTGTTGAATAGTGTTGAATCCTCTCGTCTTGCTCTCTCCTCCTCTTCGCGGACGACAGTCCACCCAAGGACGCAGATCCTCGCAAATCCTGGCGCCAATCATCCGCTTGGTCCCCAAAAATGAGCACTCTTGCCGCTCGGAACTCCGACAAACCAAGTATTTCCAGCGTGTCGCTGTTCAGCTCGTAACGCCGACTGAATGCGGACTCGACGTTGACGTCGTGGAGAGCATGGGACAAATGGTATTCCCGGCACGCATATACACTTCTGTGATGCTCGGCAATTTTGCAAAGCTTCTTTTGGCGTTGTTGGAGTAAGTACCGGGCGCGACATTCTTTCAGCTGCCCTTTACCGCTATCTCGTTTGGGACTACCTCGTCTATCCACTCTAATCACCCCTCGGTCCACAACTCCACGTCAGAGCTCTAGAAGCGATACTAGAGAAGCGAAGCGATAGAGCTTTCTTTCAACGGTATCGGCAGAGATGGGGACACCAGCACCTCCCGGCAGCGCGAGGAAGAGGCCTCCGCATCTTAGTAGCCCATCCATCACGGTCTCCTTCGAGAACCTTGTTGCTCTCGCAAACTACCAAGAACGCCTGTCTGACGCACGGAGAATCGTCTGGCGCGATCGCGGGCAGCCGGTGGTGGATATTCGGACGTTGCGGCAATGTGTCAAGCATGCTGGGGCTGGGGGGCTGAGTATGTCGTGCATTGTATCTCCAGCATGGTTTGGTTGACAGAATGTTTTAATTGAACAGGGGCGGCGGGATTGGGATTCGGGATGCGAGCGCTGTTTAATGTGCTTTTGGCGCTGTTTAAGCTGCGGAGGGTTCCTCGGTGCGGTTTACTTGTTTTGCTGTCCGTGGGGATTTTACCAATGAAAGTGCGTTCTCTTAGGGCACAATGGTTGCTTATACTCCGGCACGCCGTCTTTGGAACGGATTCGCTGAGGTTTGCGGCCATGCTAGGTCTGTATCATACGCGTTTTAACACGTCCTGTGAATGATATATAACATTCTAATCCAGGAACCTTCGCTTCATTGTACAAGTTTCTGATCAACGGTCTCCCCATTTTACCGCCCTCTATTCGTTCATCGAAAGAGGAGGACACCGCATTGGATTCGCCTTTGGACTCTGATGATTCCGACACTGGAATCGCAACGCCAGGACTTCGACGGCGTCGCGCGCCGCGGCTATCGCTTAGTGCCCATGCGCAAATGATACTTGTCCGGAAGCGTACCCATCGCTGGCATTCTGCGCTTGCGGGAGCCATCTCAGGCGGGCTTGCGATTCTTTGGGAGAAGCGGAGTCGGCGAGCGGTTATTGCTCAACAGGTGTTTGTGAGGTATATACAGCCGTTCATTTACTTCTCATTTCGGCGCAGGGCCAAATCTCATTTGCTGTTTGTAGAGGCTTGCAAGGGAGCTACAATTTCTACTCGCAGCAACTAGGATTTACTATTCCCTACGGCGCTGTGATTGTCTTTTCCTTAGCGTTCGTCCGATCTATGATTGCGGCCATTCCTTGGCACTGATTTAGTTCCAGATGCGGACAGATCATGTACGGTTTCTTTCTGCGCCCCGACACCCTACCGCCGTCTTACGTGGGTACGCTGATTTGACTTCCGAACTTCATCTCCCTTTCATTGAGAATATCTTTCTGTACAGGATGGATACAGCAAGCCAGCAAGGCAGATCCACATTCGTTCGTTTACAATCGCAAAGCAGTTTACGAGCACGTCGGGGACGTTCCTTCTCTCGACCAAATTATTGCGCGACGGGATGTTACGCCCCACAACATGACCTCCCTTTTGAATTTACGAGAACTTGCGCTGGCTGGTGCTCCCAGTCTTCCGCATTACGCGCCTTGTTCCGTCCTGCATCCGATGTCGGACAGCTGTGGCGGCGTTGCGGTGACGCGCTTCTTCGAGGTAGCGCGGTGGATGTTGCCGATATACTCTGTGTTGCATTTTGTGCCGAGTTTGCTGTTTCGTTGGGGAACTATACGGATGGATCCTTTGCGCTTTCTGATGAAGGTGACTGTGGGGAGTTTGAGGAGCTCTGCGTTCCTCGGCGCGTTCGTTATCATATGTCAAGGTATTTTTTCAAGAAAGGGCTATGCCTATTTTGCTGACGATTGGCCACAGGTGTATTCTGCATCAAGCATAATCTGTACGAATGGATTATGGCGGCACCCGCTGCCTCGCTGCTTCGCAAGACGCTACCCCAGGGCCCGGTCAACCTGCTCATCTCAAAGGCTACATGGTGGATTCCGGGCTTTGCTACGGGACTTGCGCTGTTGATTGAGGACCGGCGGCGGCGCGGAGAGCTAGCGATGTACGTCCTGCCGAAAGGGCTGGAGAGTCTGTGGGTCGTTGCGCGTGGGCATGGGTATATCCGGCATACGGGGAATTGGGGTGAGGGCGTGCTTGCAGGGGTGGGGATGGCGATGGTCATGGTGCGTAATTCACTTTCGCTGGCAGTGGTTTTTTTTTTCCGTAACGGTAGACTGATAATTCTTTTCTTTCTGACAGACGATATACCAGAACGACCCTGAACATCTGTCGACGCTTGTGCGAAAGATATTGTATCAATTTATTGGGCCGAATTGAGCGCGGCGTATTCTAGACCTAGACCATATCGAAGATATCCTGACGTCTCTATCACCTCCCTTCTGAATCTATCGCCTTGAGGTCGGAGAACCCTTCATTTCCTCTGTCGCCGCCGTGTCGTTGTTGCGATAGTTCCAATTCTGAACCGTTTTTGCACACGCACTACGTCTCACGACTGAGTTCTCTGAATCATGCACCTTCGCGACCGGTTATAAAAAGCTTGTCTGTGCTTTTTTCTGGCTGAGGTTGAACAGAGCACTTGAATCTGGTATTTGAGTCTGAGACTGAAAGCGGAGCATTCATGCAGTCACATTTGGAGTGACAGCGCAAGTCTGATCAGGGACCAACACGCGCTCTCTTTTTCACCACATTGATGAGAACCACAAAGTATTTGATGAATTTCAGCGATGACCACCAACACCCGCCTCTTTCTTTCTTGCGTCCTTATCTCTCGCTCCCTCGGGGCTCCTGTTCCAGCTCCAGCTCCAGCGGCTGCTCCTGACTGACTGCACTGCCGGCGACAATGAGCGACAATGATAACAAAGTGCTGCTCCCCACCTCAGTCAGGGGTCGTCCAATGTCTACTATCGGTAGTACAAGTACCACCAGTCTTTCAGCCGCTTCCTTAGACTCCGACGTTCCTTCGCGTCCAATGATGCATGCGCCGACTGCTGTCTCATCTGCCGCTCTTTACGCATCTGCACTCACACCAGAGAGTGCGCGGACTTATGCGATGCCAACATACCGGAGGAAACTCAGTCCCAATGAACTGTGCGGAATTACTGCGAAGTCTTTGTGTCTTGTTAACAGTGAGATTATCGCAGGTCGTACTATCTGCCGAGCAGGGCGTATGGGCTGAATGATATGTTCAGTATGTCTGCCCGTATTCCTCCATCCTGATTGCTAAACGATGCCAGTGCGGGTCACAATCCACGCACCGCTCTCTCTAATGTCCCCGACACGCGTCCGGTTGGCATGGGCTATACTCCGACTGCGGCACTCCCTGCTAGCGTCCCGTATCGAGATGCGGCCGGGACATTACGATGATGCACAATTCGCGTACGTCGTTTTTCACTCTTCGACTAATAATAATAGCGGAAGTCAAAGTCTTCGATTGTCGACATGATTCTGAAGTCGACTCTGACGGCGGATTTTACACCTATCTTTTTACTGGACTCGATTCTGTTGTAGCTGCGAGTGCGGAGTAGACACACTCGATTCTGCTCGACTCGCTCCCGGTTTTCGGTCGATTCTTCGGCCGTGATCGACCCAGAATCGACTCCAAAAAAGAACCTTGACTTCGCTCTGATTTCCCTTAATGTCCTGAGCTTACCCGCCGCACAGATACACTCCCCCTTCCAGCGCAAGCCACGCCTTCGCCGAAACCGCCTCGTCAGTGCGGATCCTCAACAACGTCTCCAGCGCGTCTCTCACGCGTGCCTGTGTCGGCGGCCCCCGCATCCTATCTTCCGACTGCCTCGCACGGCTCGATCTGGCGCGTCAGCGACCCGTGTCGTCGCACATATACGAATTCGAGCTCTTCGTGATGTTTGCGCATTTAATCAGTGATGCGATTGGGTTGCAGGCGAGCATTCAGTGTGTATTGGAACTTGTTGGCGGGTCGGATACGCCTGGGGGGGCGCCGAGGAGCGATGCGGACCTGAGGAAGATTCTAGAGGCGGAGTGGGTGAAGAGGTGGGGCAAGCAGGCGATGAAAGACGTGCTTGCGCCTGCGACGGAGGCGAGGATTATGGGGGCTGAGTGGACGAGGTTTCAAGATGCGGCGTGGAAGGTCGACAACGACAATATCCAGAGAGGATTTATCGTGCGTTTTCAATTCACCGTCGTTCATTGACTGACTCGAATACAGGGTGGACAAGTCTTCCCCCGCATCAAGAGCAAAACGACGGACTTTCGATTCATCCAAACAAGAGTCGACGTCCGTCAGACAGCTGCGATCTTTGCGAAATGCAAAGCGCAACGCGTCTCCGTCGCGAACATGGCGTTTGTGCTATGCAACTTCGCATGGCTCCGCGTCTGCGCCGCGCACCCCGAAATCGTCTCACCAAAAGAGCTGCCGACGCTCATGTACACCGCCATCAACCTGCGACGGTTCCTCCAGCCAAGTTCGGAGCTGGAGTCGCCCATGTCGCTTGCACTTGACTACTACAACATCGTGTTGCCTTCGTACCTCCCTCGGTCAGTGGATTTGGGAAAGGCGTTCTGGGCGCGCGGGAGGGAGGCGCAGAGGCAGATTGGGAGTTACACGCGGAGTCCGGTGTTGATGCAGCGGGCGATTGTGAATAGCAAGATACGCGGGGAGAGGGCGAAGGCATGGGCGAGGATTGACGATGAGGCGGACGGGACGGTGCCTCGAACGGCTCGGCCGCAAGCCCCGACCGCTGCGTCAACCTCCACTGCCACGCCGGCAGTTCCCTCTATCGCCCTCCTCGGCGTCTCGCACAGCGGTAATTGGGACGAAATCTACATCACATCCGCCTACCCCTCCATCAAGCTCGTCAACGCCGTCGGGGGCGCGAAGCGCGCGCCCGGGGGGATGCTCGTGTATACTTGGACGTGTTCGGGGAAGCTGAACCTTGTGTTTTTGTGGGATGAGGCGGGGTTTGCGAGGGGGATTGTGGAGGAGTTTAGGAGGGGGATGTTGGACTGTGTGCATGAGTATGTGTTGGAGGATGGGGGGTTGAGGGGGACGGCGGAGGTGGTGGATTGTTTGAAGGAGGGGGAGAGGGAGAGGAGGGTGTTGGGGAAACTTTGATGATGAAAAAAAATACTGACACGCTCGTTTTTTTATTCGCTCGTTTTTTCTGGTCTGGTAATTTTTGCTTACTTACATACTGACTTGCTGCGGTGGTATGGATGGATGGATGGGTGGATGGGGAATGTATATAGGTCGTACATATTCGCTCATTGTAATAGGATTTGTTGTAATTATGTTGGTTTATTTGTTGGCCGCGGCAATTTGTTTCTTCTAAACCTTCATGCCTCCCAGACACATCGCAGTGTTGGGAGGCGGGCTCACTGGCTTGTCCTCTGCGTTTCACCTCTCAAGACGCTTCCCTTCTGCATCTATAACCATAATCGAAAAACAAAAACGGCTAGGTGGATGGGCATCCAGCACCGAACGTGTTCAACTCCCGAATGGACTCGGCTCTGTTGTGCTTGAAGGCGGCCCACGCTCGCTTCGACCCAACGCGAACTCGGTTCTGGAGCTGGTGAACGCGTCTCCCCCGCCTCTCTAGCCAAAAAACAGGTGAACTGACCGCCCTGGCGCAGGTATAGATCCACCTCCTCGGTCTATCCTCCTCAATCATAACCACCCCCACCTCCTCCCCCGCCGCCAAAAACCGCTACCTCCACGTCCCCGGCACGCCAGGGATCTACAAAATCCCAGGTCCAAGCATCTCCTACCTATGGTCCGAGCTGCGCTATTTCATCCAGCCGGGCCTCAACTTCGAGCTGGTTCGGGGGTGGAATCGGCCGGAGGGCGTCTTGGATGAGAGTGTTGAGAGTTTCCTGACGAGGAGGGGACACGCGGTGACTGCGCGGGTGCTGGGGAGTGCTATTGGACATGGGATATACGCGGCTGATGCGCGGTTGTTGAGTGTGAGGGCGGCGTTTCCGAGGTTGTGGGAGCTGGAGGAGAAGGGGAAGGGGAGGATATTGTGGTATTTGTTGACGAGGGGGAGGAAGGCGAGGGAGGAGGAGAGAAAGAAGAAAGAGGAGGAGAGGAGGGGGTATGAGGTGGGGGATGAGGTCTGGAGGCGGATGGAGGGGGTGTCGGTGTTTTCGTTCAAGGATGGGATGGTCACGCTTCCAGACGCGTTGACGCGCGCGGTTATGAAGAATCCGAGGATTCAGGTGCTGGCTGGGACGCAGGTGTTGGGGTTAAGGCCGAACGACGAGCAAGATGGGTTCGAGGTACGCGTCGCGTCAGAATATTTCTATCGTCTAACAAGCTATAGATTACAACAGACCGAACCCAACCCGTCTCTCCCTCCCACATCGTCTCCGCGCTCCCCCTCCCAGCACTCAACAAAATAATCCCGAAGTCGCACCCCCTCCCGTATCTAACCACCAACCCCACCTCCTCCGTCACCGCCCTCAACCTCGTCTTCCCCGGCCCTCCAGGAAAAATCTTTCCCCGCGGCTTCGGGTATCTCGTCTGCCGCCCGCAGGAAGACTACCCCGCCGACGACGCCGGTATCCTGGGCGTCACATTCGACTCAGAAACCCTCCCCGCGCAAGACGATGTTGTCGCGCAGAAGGGGGTAACGAAAGTCACGGTAATGATGGGCGGCCCACACCGTTCGGTCGACACCGCCCTGCCTGTTGTCCTAGCGCATCTGCAGTATCAGCTGAATCGGCGCAAACCGCTGCCGGAACCGTTGTTGGTGCGGAGGTGGGAGCAGAATCAGTGTATTCCCACACCGTTGCCGGGGCATCTGGAGAGGATGGACAAGTTGAGGGAGGCTTTGAGTGAGGAGGGGTGGGGTGGGAGGTTGGAGGTGGTTGGTGCTGGGGTAAGGGGTGTTAGTGTTGGGGATTGTGTAGAGAGTGGGAGGAATGTCGGGGCGGGTTGGTAGTGATTTTTGCTTGCTTGGAAATGAATAAGAATAGAAATTGCCTCGACTCAACTCACTGCCGAAGGCTTTTCAGGAATTGATCATTGACTCTGGGGACTAGCGAGGCCAAAGTTTCTCGGATGCGTTCACCACGCAAAATCTTGTTTGTACAAGTGTGATGTCACGATTGTTCTTTGCCTTCCACCTTGACTAGGTTGAACGATTATTTTCAAAGGAGTATATAAAGTCTTGTTACGAGACTACGCCTTGACCGCCACCCACTTCTTACACCAACATGACGCCGCGCTCCTCAGCTTTCACTTTTCCTGAACTCCCCTCGCCTCCGGTAACCATCGTGCATCTTGCTCAATCGAACGCAACGGTTCCCGACGCCATAGAGACTGGTGTCGTCCGGTCTTACATCGAAGAACTGGACTTAGAGATGGTGTCGGTGGACGAGGCTTTAGCATCGCTCGAGCTTCGTAAAGAACAGCTGCGGCAGACCATAAAGACCTATAAAGCTTGTTTCGCCCCCGTCCGCCGTTTACCCCCCGAAATTCTAGGATTGATCTTCTCTGCCGTTGTACAAGACACGTTCCCCAGTTCTTTGACGATAGAAATGGACAATGCGCCATGGCTGCTCACTCGCATCTGTCGGCATTGGTCTGCGGTGGCATTGTCTAACCCCGCGTTATGGTCCCGACTTGATCTGCACCTGCATCGCATAGGAGAAAAGGGCGCCGTTCCTTTGACCAGGCTGCAGATTGAAAGGTCCCAGAACATGCCTTTGACCCTCAAGATCCGCGACGATGACGACTGGCAGCGCGCATCACATCCTGTTCTCGATGTTGTGCTCTCAGCGTCTGCGCAATGGGGGATCGTTGACGTCTATATGCACCCCTTGCTTCTCGAGCAAATTTCAAAGGCTCGCAGATTCGATTCTCTGACGACATTTCTCATAACCATCGATCTGTCTGTGGACGATAGATTCGACACTGTATCCAAATACGATGATGCCTTCTGGAATGTGTTTTCTGTGGCTCCCAAGCTGAGGCACCTCCAGGCACTTTCATGGAACACGGAAAGTACCTATGTCAGTCCTCCCTTCAGTCTCCCATGGCACCAGCTCACCCGTTTGTCCACATCGACTACTTCGAATACCCAAGCCTTGACGGTGCTGCAAAAATTGTCGAGCATCGTAGAATGTACCCTCGCTTTCGCCACTGCCGATATTCTTCAGCAGAACCATAACATTGTCTGTCTTCCCCATCTGCGTTCGCTGGCGCTCCAGATTGAAGACGAGCCAGTCATTTACCAGAAGCGAACTTCTGTGCTGGATTTCTTAGAGACTCCCAGTATACAAAGTCTCGCCGTTTATCAGACAGCGGACGTAGAGGCGGTTTTGGGTCTTGTCACTCGCTCAAACTGTGCTTCTTCACTCACCCTGCTCCACCTATATTCGAACTCGATTAATCACGAAATGGCTCTTCATCTCACAGAGAAGATGCCGTCTCTTACCTCTCTTGAGCTCGGAGATTTTGATGGGACAATCGAGGTCCATCCGACTCGCTCATTGACGGCGGCGTTCATCCAGACCTTCTTAGAGCATTGGCTGGAGCAGAAATCCGTTGGCGGTTCCCGACTACTCAGGTTGTTGATCACGAACCAAGGTTTCGAGTACCTGGAGGTAGAACAGCTCACGCTGCTGTTCACGCCACTGGAAAAGGAGGGTCTGTTTATTACCGTTTCATCGTCAGCCAGAGTTCCGAGCATTATTATGGAAAACTTTCATTATTGACCCTTGTACATGCGAGGCTTGAACGTTAAAAATTTGAACTGTCCTAATGTACAAAATAGACTCGATTATTGTTGCGCAGTGAGGTGGTACATCTGGAAGGAAGGACGATATAGCCATGTACAGCCTCGATCTCACACCCGCGTGTTCGACGTGACAGACGCATCTTCACCAGGGTGTATAGACCTCACTCACGTGTTCCTCCGCGTAGTGCTTGCTTGAGCGTTCTCGAACGGCGCCCGTTCTATGCAATGTACAGCAGCAAGTCCCCAAAGCAATGCATTAATCGATAAGGTATTTACGCCTGAAGTAAGAGCGCAGGTGGAATATTTGCCATACCCCTAGGGACGCGAGGCACACGATCGTAAACCAGGCAAAATTTTGGACGCGTTGTTGGGTGGAAACTGTGGAGAGAGGGGTGTAAGCAGGATAGACGGAGAATGAGTAGAGTGAACGGGAACAAATAGTACGAGCAGAGAGCACGAATGAAGACAGAAGACAGACGAACCGTTAGTGTCTGCGAAGCGTTCTTCCCGCTTCTTGAGGTACCCCATTTCGTCTACGATTTCCTTTACCAGTCCTTCAAGCTTGCGCATCTCGGTTTCGAGGCCGGAGAGGGATTCTTGGTTTGCGATTGCGCTTTGAGTTTCATGGACGTGTTATTGAGGAGAAAGTCGAAAGTGGGGGAGGTAAAGAAAGCGTACTTGTAGTCAACGGCCTCGGCACCAATGTCAACGTCCAGGTCGATGATACGTGACATCTTGGGTGCCTTTTCGGAAGAGATGTCTGGTGAACAAGCGGTCTCAGCATCCAAGAAAGCACGCAACCTCAACCTCGCAAGAGCGAGAATGAGAATGATAACAAGGAATACCCCAACCAACCTTTATGCAAGAAATTCTTAAAACAAACGCCCACCTCCCCCTCCGCATGCGTCGTCACCGCAAACCTTGTCTCGCCCTTGATATCGCGTTTACTCAGATACACGTTCTTCTGCGCGCTGGAATCGACAATTTCGATGTCGACGCGCTGGCCCTCGCCGGGGCCGACGTTCGCGGTGACGATGACGAGGGCGCCGTTGTGGGCGGTGTTCCAGATGCATTTGTTGGGCGGGAAGCGGTTGGGTTGGAGGGCGAATTTTATGGCGTGGGTTGGTGTTGGGGCGAAGAAGGCGAAGAGGGAGAGGAGGAGGAGGAGGGGGAGGGGCGCGAGTGGGTTTGGCGCCGCCGCCATCGTCGGTGAGTCGTGACGGGGAAGTAATTAGTTGAAGGATTTAGGACGTGGTCGGTTTTGTCTTGTTTGATTCTGAGGCCGATGGGTTCGGCGTTTCTAACTTGACCTGAACCTCCATCATGCACCCCATATCTTCTCGTGTATTCCTTCGCTTTGCTCGAATCATGGTTCTA
Organism: Favolaschia claudopus; assembly: GCA_037176885.1. Classification (NCBI taxonomy): domain Eukaryota; kingdom Fungi; phylum Basidiomycota; class Agaricomycetes; order Agaricales; family Mycenaceae; genus Favolaschia; species Favolaschia claudopus. The sequence goes on along the minus strand of JAWWNJ010000011.1, from coordinate 671,446 downwards.
TTGCAATTGCTGTGAATTCAACCGCCAGTTTTCGAGCGTTCATGCCAATGCACCGTAGAACGATCAACAATTTCCTGGACGTTATCATGCCACTCGAGCTCTCTCTATCTGCTGGATGACTACTCTGAGGCAAATTCGATATAGTCGTCCCATGACATATCCACTCTGCGAGCTTCTACTCTAGGCGTCAATCCCAACTGTTTTTTCTACATCACTGTTCTCCCTTTTCAAGCACTCTTTGAATGTCGTCAAAAAGGGAACCCGTATCCTGCACTAAATTCCGAGACATTTAGACGAGAATTTTTATGCCCATCCGCCGCATTCATCTGTTTCTCCACGGAAGGCGACTTCTTCTGTGTCGCTCATTACGCATTCAATGTCATCTATACCCTCTCCGATTCCACCCCCATCTCCTTGTGTTCTGCATGGTCAAGTGCAAGATACGGTAGATACGATACTATGATTGGAGTTCAAACCACAAAAGGCTATGCAAGCATTTGTGGAGACAACTACGCATCAATCCCGACCGTCTTCCTAATCTCACTCGTCTCCCTCTTCAAAAACTCTTTGAACGTCGACAAAGGAAACCCGTATCCTGCGGTAATCCCCGACACATCTGGACGAGACTTCTCATACCCATCCGCCGCATACGCCTGTTTCTCCACCGAAGGCGACTTCTTCTTCGCCTCAGCCGTTTCCTCTGGTGTGCGATATCTGACCTTCACCTCCGCCCCAATAGCGTCCGACAAATGTCTCGCAACCTCCTCGAATGTCAACCATTCATTCACCAGATCGATCTCCTTGCCGCGGTAGCGCCCCGGCTCCAACAGCGCTGCCGCCGCGAACTTCCCCACATCCGCCGCATCGAAGTGGTCGAGCTTATGATCCCGCGGGACGCTCACCGTCATGACGCGCTCCGTGCGGTATCCAGGAAAATGATACTTCGTCGCGGATCCAATATAATTGTGCATCAGCCACCCCGGGCGCAGGATCGTATACGCGAAGCCCGACGCGCGTATGACCCTCTCGACTCCGGCTTTGCTGCTATAGTATGCAGAGATGAAGGGGAACCCATCGTCTTTGAGCTTGCTCCAGTCCTCCTGCTCGTCTGTCCTGAAGACGGTGGAGACAACGAAGGAGTTGACCGTGCCGGTGGCACGCGCGGCCGCGACGAAGGTTTCCGTTGCGCGAATCTCGCTATTGGGGTCTTGGAGGTTGGGGACGGTGTTGAGAAATACGCCATCGACGCCTTGGAGTGCTGCATTGATGGCAGCGACGTCGGCGAAGTCGCCCTTGAACAGGATTGCGCCCACAGACTGCAGGTCAAGGGACGCAGGGGAGGTTGAGTCGCGCACTAGCGCATGGATCTTGTGTCCTTGGGCGAGCAGGATACGCGCAGTGGAGGCGCCTTGGCGGCCGGTGGCGGTGGTAACGAGGAAAGTGGGCATCGTTTAGCGCAGGTCGGTATGTCACTCACGGTGGCCTTTAATACAGCGGCGAGCACCGTGCAGTTGCCCAACACGAATTGCATGTTGTTGAATGTATTGAATGCTCTGGATTTGCCCTTGACCAATTCTCTATGACCATTCCAGCTACGACGTCGCGACTACAACTTTCGGATAATTGACGAAGAAATTATCCAGAGAGCAGTGCTCACTGCTCCTCGCCATGTCGATCATTCATTCAGTGATTTACATGGCGAATCATTCACACGCACCTCACCGGGAGCCACTGCGCACAATCAGGATCCATTACCTCGCGTCCGGGACTCACAGCAACCCATTCATTCAAGCCACACAAAATCAATAAATCCACTCAACCCTAGGCGAAATTCTGTGCTCCAAGACGCAACATTCTGTGGCCCACTGTGCACTCAATGGCCCTATACCCTGAGCCCTCGACGACTCCGCCTCCATCCCCCTGCTACTTTACTCAAAAATACGACATAATTGGAATTTAAACCTCAGGCTATACAAGCATTTGTGGAGATAACTACGCGTCAATCCCAACCGTCTTCCTAATCTCAATCTTCTCCCTCTCCAAAAACTCCTTGAACGTCGTCAACTTGAACCCATATCCTGCAAGCTTCGATCCATCTGGATGAGTCTTCTCGTGGCCACCCGACGCATAAAGCTGCCTCTCGATCGTCGGCAACTGCTTCCTCGCCTCAGCCGTCTCTTCCAGTGTGCGATACTTGACCTTGACCTCCGCCCCAATAGTGTCCGACAAAAGCTTCGCCACCTCGTCGAAGGTGAACCACTCGTTCACAAGATCAATCTCCTTCTTATTGTACCGTTCCGGCTCCAACAGCGCTGCCGCCGCGAACTGCCCCACATCCGCCGCATCAACGTGGTCGAGCTGCCACTCCCGTGGTACGCTCACAGTGATGAGGCGCTTCGTGGGGTAATCGGGCCAATGGTATGATGTCGCGAACCCAATGTAATTATGCATCAGCCACCCCGGGCGCAGGATTGTGTACGTGAACCCCGACGCGCGGATGACTTTCTCGACGCTGGATTTGCTGGTGAAGTATAGGGAGAGGAAGGGGAAGTCGTCCTTGAGCTTGCTCCAGTCCTCCTGCTCGTTTGTTCTGAAGACGGTGGAGACGACGAACGACTTGACAGTGCCTGCCGCGCGTGCAGCAGCGACGAAAGTCTCCGCGGTGCGACTCTCGCCATTGGGGTCTTGGAGATTAGGGAAGGTGTTCAGGAATACACCTTCGACGCCTTTGATCGCTGCGTTGATAGAAGCGACGTCGTCGAAGCCGCCCCCGAATAGGACGGCGCCCAGAGATTTCAGGTCAAGGGACGCAGGGGAGGTCGTGTCGCGGACTAGCGCGTGAACCTTGTGTCCTTGGGCGAGTAGGATACGCGCAGTGGAGGCGCCTTGGCGGCCGGTAGCACTGGTGACGAGGAAAGTGGGCATTGTTCTTTCACTTGGATGCCAGTCGCGCCCAAGCCCTCATTTATATGCATGGATGTCGTCCATTGCCCAACCTCAATTACATGCCTGATTACTCATTTCCCGCTCAGGACTGTGGATGTTGAGTTCTCCTGTAATTCTCTCGACTTTGGCGGGCCTGTGAGCGCCCTGTTGCGAGTCTTGACCAGCTCAAATGCTTAGTCAACGGGCCGTTGACTAATTTCCTGTGACACCGTTTGAATCTTGAGTTCGAAAAAGGAAGGAGAGTCGATGCCGTTTTTTGAGACAATATTTGCGACTCTTCGCGACCTAGATGGTGTTAGACGGTTTTTGATTTTGAGATACACGCAGTCCGCGGTGGACTTCAAGGACGTTCAGACGCGATACAGTAGCATAGCGGATCCAGATCTCTGCTGTTGAATTGAATACGAATTTTAAGCATATTGGCACATCACAAATTATATATAAGCAGTTTCGAATGAGCGTTAACAAGTTGATAGCGAGAGGTAAAGATAAGTTACAGATAGAGCCCATAAAGCAAGCAAAATCGCACTCGAAAGGTGGGCGACATCGACCATTCACAGTTTCGCTGCCGCCTTGGATGGCACATCAGCCAGATAGTCTATCTCCTGTGCCGTCCCAACAAGACTCTTATCCCCAAGCACATACACGTGCAGCCCATCCACCACAAGCCGCCAAAAATCCTCCACCAGCCCCGGCGTAAACGCCGGCTCGTCGAAAACGAGATTGATCGAAAACCGACCCTTGAATGTTCGAGTCTGGAAGATCATCCCGCCTGGACCACCACGCCCTATACCGCCAACCTCTTGCACCGCAATCGAAGGGTACAGTTGAGGGCGGAAGACGGTAGCGTACGAGTCGCCGACGTTCGAGAGACCGACAAGCGCCAGCGCCGGAGGAGGCTCCTGGCCGGAATCAGACTTTGGTGAGGGGACGGATATCGTACGCCTGGTGGGAGGCAGCGTCCCGTCCGCCTCGTCGTCGAGACGCGCCCACGCCTTCGCGCGCTGCCCGCGAAGCTTTCCCGTCACAACCGCGCGATTAAGCAATAACGGGCTATGTGCGTGTCGGAACATCTGCCGCTGGGCCTCGCGCCCACGCGCCCAAAAGATTTTGACTGGGTCGATGTCGCGTGGGATGAATGCGGGCAACACGACGTTGTGGTATTCGAGGGCCAGAGATATGTATGAGTCCAGAGGGGAAGTCGGTCGGAGGTACCGCTGGAGGTTGATCGCGGTGTACATGAGCATAGGAAGATCCTTGCGCTCCGTCAGGTCCGGACGGGATGCGCAGAGGCGGATCCATGCGAAGCTGATGACTACGAACATGGCGTTCGCCAGAGTAACACGCTTGGCTTTGCACTGTGCTATGATGGCGCTTGTCTGGGCGACGTCGAAGCTGGCTTTGAACCAGCGCAATTGGGCCAGACGGTTTTTAGGGTTCGTGCGTTTCAGGCGGGGAACTACATGACCGCCCTGCGACACTGTTTGAGTTGGAGCGGGCAAAAAGTAGAAAACGGCGTACAATGAACCGCTTTTGAATATTTTCGTTGTCCACCATCCACGCTGCGTCTCGGAACTTGGACGGAGTGCGTCCTTGTATTCTGTCCTCAGCAGAAGGGATGATAGCGTGGTGCGGAATACGCTGAGCACCGCAACGCTGAGTCCACTCACGCTCCAGAATTTTGCCCAGTTCGAAGTCGGTCCGAGGTAGCCCTCCAGGGGTCTCGGATCCGCCCAGCAGCTCGCACATAAGATCCTGTGTCCTGTACATCGCGATAGAGTCGTTGATCATGTGGTGGAGCATGTAAACGAAATGGAATTCATGAATTCCTGGTGAAACTTCGCCATGCAGAGCGATGTGAATGCTCGAGAGACGGTCTGACGACAACACGCGTGGACCGTTGAGAGCCTGTGATAACACCCTTGTGCCAGGAACGTCATCGAAGGAACGAAGGGAGGAAGCTGCCTGAGCAACTGCGTCGCTGGGGCTCGAAGGCAGCCTCAATCTAATCGTCATTTCGGTAATGAGATATCGTCCACCGGTTAACGAATGGAAGGAACGTACACGAATTGCGCTTCGTCGTATTTTCCAGGTGACATTTCAACACGGCAAGCCATGAGCGAATGTCGTAGTCTTATGATCGCCCATGCAATGTGAACGCGAAGTGGTGAGACCAGTGAGGGAGGGGCGTGGAATATTATTCGGTCTGAACGCGACGTTTCAGCGCCAAAGAATAGAGCATTCAAAGTGAAAGACTTACTATATGTGTCGTTGAGACCGTAAGCCCGGCTGGGAAGGAAGTACGAGCTGTGAAGATAGTTGGCTTTTGTGCACAAGGGAGAAACATAATGATCGCATACAGTTCGTTTGAACTGAGAGTTCGGCGGTGAGTACGCGCAATAGCCACAACTTCATTAGTAGATTGGATGGACATGCTTCAAACGAATGAGAGGAACGACAAGGATAATGCTTTGCTCGCATTGCAGGAGTCGGGTTTATATCCTCCAAGTAACAGGGGCGCGCCAGAAATTTGGTTGGTCGACATCTCCAGGAACTCCAGTAGGGGAAACGCACACCCTCAGGAGGAGCAATTTTTTAGCCAAGCCCCCCTAAAGTTTGTCCGTTCTCCGAGTGAGCGCTCAGCATTGGGCAAAGCGATAGGAAAAGGTCGAAGGTTGCGAGCTCAAGCTGCAGTGCGTGACCATATGAGGGCTTGAAGTGTGGAGACACCGAGTTAAATCAACACCCGGAATCGAAATCTTTCAAAAAGTGTTCACAGAAATGAGACATGGCCAGGGGATGGGTGGCGTTCAAGGGTTGCAATTTTCTCGGCGCATGCTGTGGCCGGTATTGACCAATTCTACGATCCGTGGCGCGTGGTCTGTGCCTTTGTGCGAAACGAGTGAATGCCAAAGTTGTTGTTCGGGAACAGGATGTTTGATCTCATGATGCGGCTGTACCACGTCAAACGCGTGACACGACGCGTTGTCACACCGTCACGCGACGCGCTCATCGTCTTCCCGGCTCTCCTGCGACTCGGTGTTCGGTTGAACACTCCTCAATCTCCGTGAAAACGTTACAAACTAATGGGCCCCCAGAGGAAGCGTTTAGTATGACCGCTCCACGCAAAGGCGCTTCGCGCGCCAGGAAGCAGCAATTAGCCAAGGCCCGCGCGTCTCGTGGAAGTGTACAGAAGGAGAATACAGTGTCTCCCATGGGGAGTCCAGACACCCGCCGTATTGCAGGGGCCAAACGAGCGAAGGAAACTGCCGAGATACAATGCGATGCTTACAAGAGTCAATTACTGTAAATCTAGCCATGCAGCGAGAAATGAGGAACCGCCAAAGAATCCGGGACCTCAAGCAGGCACTCGAAAGTCGGGAAACGATTCTTGAGCAGATGGAGCAGGTACGGGCGGCAGCGTTTGTGGTGCAACTTTCGGCGGCGTGAATGGATGAAGAAACATATCAAGCAGACGTCTTGACGGTTACTGACACCGTGTTTGGGTCATGACATCCGACGTCTTGCTGGACGTGTTGGCGCCGCTCGGCTAGGGGGAGCTGAGGGTAACGGAAGACTGACTGACTACTTGCGTACCGCATTGATAAGTCATAGCTGCAAGGTTTCACGATCGGACACGAAGTTTGGAGCCACTGGCAGTACAGTCTCAGAGCGATTTATGGATACAAAGATTATGTGTTGTACACTATGCAGTCGATACTTCAAACCTTGGCGAGGGGAGGCTCGTCTGCCTCACCCACCGGCAATTTATCAACCTCTGCCCGGTGCGCCTCCGCAACGCCTTCGATCCGATAGGTTTGCGAGGAGACTGTCCGGATGTGGAACACATTAGGAGCCGACTGCTGCAATCGCGTTTGGTCGATTACAGTCAGAGCGATAGTAGCAGGACTTACCACGGTTCCACCACTCGCACCAAGGTCCTCGTCCATCCGGTCCATCCGAAAGATTTTCATTCGCGTGTTGAGGGTATCGACCAAGGTCTGGGATGGCAAGTGCATTAGTGAAGCGCCCGACAATCGCTGGAGACAACAGACTAAGGTATTAATCCTGCCAATAGGATATGCGAACATGGCGTAAAAGGTCGTTTTGGAGGCGAAAATGAAACACAAGAGATCGCCCAGAGCAAACATTGAAACAAAAAGGCCAGTTTGAATTGCCCCGCGAATTAATTGGTTGATGATGGTATCTGTGTGCCGAAATCCTGTCCTTGAGCGTGCGAGAACGAAGATGAGGGTGCCTGGTTTCGTTAAGCACTTTACCGATAAGAAGCAGAGGGATGATTACCCGAGATGAGGAGGTCCGTCAAGCACAAAAGCACGAGCCAACCTTGCGTGGGGGTTGATATTCATGCAGAAAAATTGAAAGCAAAGTCTCGTTACCAGTGACGAGTGGCACTATCTCATGGAATTTCGTGACACTTGTCGGAATCTTCAGCAAATGACGACAGGCGACCGATAGAACGACTTACTCTTTTATGATGCCGAGGCGGACTGCCGTGATGCATCCAGAAACAAACGCTCCCGTGCATAGTGCCCCGAGTATGAGGAGGATAATCTTGCTTCCGGTCAGGTTGAAGGCTCTGGAATAAGGATCATGAGTGTCTCGATAACATCGAACACCGCTGTGTACGTGCCTCTGTATGAGAAACAATTGAACAAGGAGACCCGATAACGATACAACGATGCTTGTAAATGGTATCGTCCAATCCACGACTATCTCACCTTCAGAAATAGATAAATTACGAATTGCCAGCGAAGGCTTACCGAGAAAGAAGGTAGGGTTACTGGAATTCTTCACGCTATGCCTCGTGATTAGAGAGCGGAATAGGCCTCTATTAACAGTGCGAAAGTGCACCATATGTCCCAAAGCTCATAGATGCCGCTAAACTCAAATTAGGAAGTCATCCGGAAGGGTCGACGAAAGACGTACACCCCGCTATGAAGCGTGTCGATAGAAAAGAGCATCAAAACCATTGCTCTGTATTCGTCTTGCGTGAATCACTCGTTCTCTTCGAGATCCGAGGTAAGGCCTACCTGATCCACCAAGAGTCGTTGAATTCTGCAGGGGCAAAACGAGCATCATTGTCAACGCAGAACTTCGACCGTGAAAGAGACGGCGCACTGTGATTCACATATATCATACAGTGGCTTGTCACCAGACCTTCAGTTCTGGGAGTCAGTCCTGAACGTCGCCATTTCATGTCGAGAACAAGCACCATATAAATATGTGTTCACTGTTTCAAAAGGGGTGAGAAGGGTATCACTGAAAGCGCAGCGAAGCGTACAAAGTATCCCAAGCAAAAGAGGACCTTGAAGTCAAAGATGGATACACAGATTGGTTGACATCGTCGCGGGGAGTTTCGTTTAGACGCACCGACGCTGGTGGCAGCTCCAGCCATTCGAGTTGCCAAGCCGCCTAGCTAGGGGGAGACCTGAGGGAATGGAGGGAAAGATTTTGAGCCCACAACCTCCTAGACCACGGACATAAAGGAAAAAGAGAACCCGGCGTGTACGTCAAGGTTCTCAGCATGATGAGAACTGTCGACTTGCTCAACTAGCACTTAGCCGATTGTGAATTATTCGCGCATTTTTCCTTCTGAGGATGTAGTATTCAGATCGTTAACATCCGATTGCTAGGGCTACCGACAGTACATAGACCCTTGAGGGTTGAATGACACGCTAAGCACGTCGGGGGAAGGAGACTATAGACAGTTCTCGAAGTGGCAAACGAAAAAGTCCGGTTCAGCTCGATAGCGTGGATACAGGCGGAAACTATTTTAATCCCTGGGGAAGATGGAAAGACGGAAGGTTGCTCGAGATCCGCGACGCCAACACTATGTACGTCTATGTACCATAGCAGATCCAGGCGACGCAAGGCTGCCGAGGCACGATAAGGACCGGAAAACAAGCGGGTCCATTTTGTGCAGTAGTCGTAGTAGAATAGCTGAGGCCGCGCCCGAGCAAGGGTCAATATTGAAAGTCATCCATAATGATGCACGGCACTCTGATTGACAGTGAAACGGTGATAAATAGACCCTCCTTTTCCAGTCGGGTGAACATCGACATGAGCCGTTCTACATCCGAATACGGGAGATCTTGGTTGCTTATCAACAACCTGAGTGGTTGGGGATCACCAACGGATTTCTGCTTCAGCCAATGCTTTGAGAATTCCTCGATGAAGGCCTGGATGAAACCCGGCGTCAATGACCGAGTCAGAAGGACTCTCTGATCATATTCTCCTAGTTCAAGAGAGGTAAGGGATGGCATCTTCGCTAAGAGATCAAGAGCCATGTTGTAATTTATCGAGTCCGAATATAGGTGGAGCGAGGTGAGCGAGGAAGCACAATTTGAACGAGTGACAAGACCCAAGACCGCCTCTATGTCCGCTGTTTGATAAACGGCAAGCCTTTGCAGACGAGGTGTCTCCAGGAAATCCAGAACAGAAGTTCGCTTCTGGTAAATGATTGGCCCGGATCCCATCTGGATCGCCAGCGAACGCAGATGGGGAAGAGAGACGATGTTATGGTCCCGCTGAAGAATATCGGCAACGTCGAAGGCGAGAGTGCATTCTACGATGCTCGATAATTTTTGCAGCACCGTCAGGGCTTCGGTATTCGAAGTAGACGAAGTGGACAGATGGGTGAGCTGGTGCCATGGGAGACTGAAGGGAACACTGATGAAGATACCTTCCATGTCCCATGACAACGCCTGGACGTGCCGCAGCTTGGGAGCAACGGAAAATACATTCCAGAAAGCGTCGTCGTAGTCGGATACACTTTGGAATCTATCGTCCGCAGTGAAATCGATGTCTATGAGAAGTGTTGTCAAGGAATCGAATCTTCGAGCCTTGGAAATTTGCTCGAGAAGCGAGGGGTGTAGAGAGACATCAGCGATTCCCCATTTCGCAGACGCTGAAAGCGCAACATCGAAAACAGGATGTGATTCGTGGGTGGACCCGGTCACGTCGTAGGAACCGTCGCTGATCTTGATGCTCAAAGGCATGCTCTGGGACCTTTCAACCTGCAGCCTGGTTAACGAAACGGCGCCCCTTTCTCCTATGTGATGCAGGCGCAAATCGAGTCTGGACCATAACGCGGGGGTAGACAAAGCCACCGCAGACCAATGCCGACAAATGCGAGTGAGCAGCCATGGCGCATCGTCCATGTCTAGGCTCAGAGATTCGGACGCCGTTTCTTGTACAACGGCAGAGAAGATCAATCCTAGAAGTTCGAGGGATCAACGGCGGATGGGGGCGAAACAAGCTTCATAAGTCTTTCTGGTCTCCCGCAGCTGTTCTTTACGAAGCTTGAGCCTTGCCAAAGCCTCGTCCACCGAAACCATTTGCAAGTCCAGCTCTTCGATGTAAGAACGAACGAGACCGCTGTCTACGGCGTCGAGAACTGTTGCGTTGGATTGAGCAAGGTGGACGATGGCTGCTGGAGGCGGAGGGAGTTCAGGAAAAGTGAAGGCTGAGAAGGGCGTCATGATAGAGGAAGAAGGCAAGCACAGTAAGTGACGGTCAAGGTGGAAGGCAAAGAACAATCGCGATGACACGTGCACAAACAAAAATTACAAAACAAACTTGAAGTTTCATCCATGCACCATCGAACGCGTTCGCCACGCGAATTCTTGCCTCACTAGTCCTCAGAGTCAACGATTAAAACTGCTGTGCCCGATTGTCGATATTTCGATAGCCAAATAGTTATAACAATTCACACCAGGGCTCAAAACTTGAACGCGGACAATTTGCGGAAAAGAGATACATTCTTTGATAGCAAGATAGTGGTAACAAGGAAAGAGTGAGATGGGTGTAGATGAAGCTAGTATTATAGGAATAGTATTCGTCGTCACAACCTCGCCGTCGCCATAAACGGCGTCTCTTTCAACATATCCATCTCCTTCGCCGTCCCCAGAAGACTGTTATCTCCAAGCACATACTCATGCACCCCATCCACCACATACCGCCAAAACTCCTCCATCAACCCCGGCGCAAACGCCGGCTCATCATACATGCAAGGCTGCCGAGGCACGATGAGTACTAGTACTGAAAAATAATTGAGCCCATTTTGTGCGGTAGGACAGTTGAAACCGCGCGTGTACAAGGGTCAATAACGGAAGTTTTCCATGATGATGCTCGGAACTCTGGCTGACGATAAAAGGGTGATAAAAAGACCCTCCTTTTCCAGCGGTGTGAACAGCGACGTGAGCTGTTCATCCTCCAGATACTCGTAAGCGTGGTCGGTGATCGACAACCTGAGTTGTCGGGAATCGTTGACGGGTTTGTGCTTGAGCCAATGTTTTGAGAAGGCCTGAATGAACACCACTGTCAATGAGCGAGTCGGATGGACCTCGATTGTCCCATCAAAATCTCCGAGCTCAAGAGAGGTAAGAGACGGCATCTTCTCTGTGAGATGAAGAGCCATTTCGTGATTAATCGAGTTCGAATATAGGTGGAGCAGGGTGAGTGAAGAAGCACAGTTTGAGCGAGTGACAAGACCCAAAACCGCCTCTACGTCCGCTGTCTGATAAACGGCGAGACTTTGTATACTGGGAGTCTCTAAGAAATCCAGCACAGAAGTTCGCTTCTGGTAAATGACTGGCTCGTCTTCAATCTGGAGCGCCAGCGAACGCAGATGGGGAAGACAGACAATGTTATGGTTCTGCTGAAGAATATCGGCAGTGGCGAAAGCGAGGGTACATTCTACGATGCTCGACAATTTTTGCAGCACCGTCAAGGCTTGGGTATTCGAAGTAGTCGATGTGGACAAACGGGTGAGCTGGTGCCATGGGAGACTGAAGGGAGGACTGACATAGGTACTTTCCGTGTTCCATGAAAGTGCCTGGAGGTGCCTCAGCTTGGGAGCCACAGAAAACACATTCCAGAAGGCATCATCGTATTTGGATACAGTGTCGAATCTATCGTCCACAGACAGATCGATGGTTATGAGAAATGTCGTCAGAGAATCGAATCTGCGAGCCTTTGAAATTTGCTCGAGAAGCAAGGGGTGCATATAGACGTCAACGATCCCCCATTGCGCAGACTGAGAGCACAACATCGAGAACAGGATGTGATGCGCGCTGCCAGTCGTCATCGTCGCGGATCTTGAGGGTCAAAGGCATGTTCTGGGACCTTTCAATCTGCAGCCTGGTCAAAGGAACGGCGCCCTTTTCTCCTATGCGATGCAGGTGCAGATCAAGTCGGGACCATAACGCGGGGTTAGACAATGCCACCGCAGACCAATGCCGACAAATGCGAGTGAGCAGCCATGGCGCATCGTCCATGTCTAGGCTCAGAGATTCGGACGCCGTTTCTTGTACAACGGCAGAGAAGATCAATCCTAGAATTTCGGGGGGTAAACGGCGGATGGGGGCGAAACAAGCTTTATAAGTCTTTATGGTCTGCCGCAGCTGTTCTTTACGAAGTTTGAGCGATTCTAAAGCCTCGTCCAACGACACCATTTGCAAGTCTAGTTCTTCGATGTAAGAACGGACGAGATTAGTCTCTACGGCGTCGGTAACCGTTGCGTTGGATTGAGCAAGGTGGACGATGGCTGCTGGGGGCGGAGGGAGTTCAGGAAAAGTGAAGGCTGAGAAGGGCGTCATGGTAGAGAAAGAAGTAATAACCAAGCACAGTAGGGGTGATGGTCAAAGGAACAATCGCGATGACGTGACTTACGCAAACAAAAATCGCAAATTTAAAGCTTCATCCATGCACCATCGAACGCGTTCGCCACAGGACTCAACTCTAGTCCTCAGAGCCAACGATTCACACTGCTGTGCCCGATTGTCGATATTTCGATAGCCAAATAGTTATAACAATTTTTCACACCAGGGCTCAAAACGCGCCGCGCGGACAATTTGCAGAAAAGAGATACATTCGTTGATAGCAAGATAGTGGTAACAAGGAAAGAGTGAAATGGGTGTAGATTATAGGCATAGTACTCGTCGTCACAACCTCGCCGTCACCATAAACGGCGTTTCCTTCAACATATCCATCTCCTTGGCCGTCCCCAGAAGACTCTTATCGCGAAGCACATACTCATGCACCCCATCCACCACATACCGCCAAAACTCCTCCATCAACCCCGGCGCAAACGCCGGCTCATCATACATGAAGATGATCGCAAGGCTCCCCTTGAATATCCTCGACGAAGCCAGCATCCCACCCGGCGCCTTGCGCGACATGCCGCCCAAATCGTGCACCGTGATGCTCGGATACAGGTGCGAGCGAAAAAACGCGGCGTATGGGTCCCCGATGCTCGAGATGCCGAGCAGCGCGAGGGATGGCGCTGCCGGTTTGGAGGCGGACCGAATAGGCGCGGAGAGGCGCCGAGTAGGAGTAGGAAGTGTCCCATCCGACTCGTCATCGAGCTGGGCCCACACCTTCGCGCGTTCGCCCCGGGCCTTGCCAGACACCACCGAGCGTTGGAGCAGCAGTGGGCTATGTGCGTGTCGGAACATCTGCCGTTGCGCCGCACGACCCCTTGCCCAGAATATTTTCACGGGATCAATGTCGCGCGGTATAAAGGTGGGTAGGACGACGTTGTGGTATTCCAACGCGAGAGACAGATACGAGTCGAGCGCGGAGGGAGATTTGAGGTAGCGGCGTGTGCTGATCGCGGTGTACATGAGCATGGGGAGGTCTTTGCGCTCTGTCAATTCCGGGCGAGAGGCACAGAGGCGGATCCAGGCAAAGTTGTAGAGAGCGAAAACCATGTTCACCAGGGTGACGCGCTTGGCTTTGCACTGTGCCATGATGGCTTTTGAGTGGGCTACATCGAATTTGGCTTCACGCCAGCGTAGCCTAAAGGGACGGTTTTTCAGACGAGGGAAGACGTGACCGCCCTGCAGCACTGGATGAGCGAGGTCAGACAGATAGATGAAAGAAAACTTACGATGGATCGCTTTTGGATGTTTTGGTGATCCACCATCCACGCCGCGTCCCGAAACTTCGACTCAACAGCAAGTCCCTGGATTCTGTCCTCCGTGGCAGCAACGATAGGGTCATGCGGAATGCGGTGAGCACCACACCGTTGCATCCACTCACGATCCAATATTTCGGCGAGCTCCCGGTCGGTGTGAGGTGGCCCGCCAGGGGTGGCGGAGCCACCTAACAGCTCGAGCATACCATTCTCCATCATGTACATCGCGGTAGGATCGTTGATCATGTGGTGGAGCATGTAAATGAGATGAAATTCGTGGATCCCGGGTGACACTTCTCCGTGACGGGCAATGTGGATTGCTGAGAGTCGATCTGAGGACAGAGTGCGCGGACCGTTGAGAAAGGCGTTCATTAGATCGGTGCCCGTGGCGTCGTCGAAAAAGCGGATGGTTGCGGCAGCCTGTGCTATTGCCTCCCCAGGAGTTGACGGTGGTGTTAGTCTGTTCATGCATGAATTGTAAGAGGCAAGTCGGAAGCACAGAAAGAGTGACGACGCACACAAACTCTGCTTCATCGTATTTTCCGGGAGGCATTTCCACGCGACAAGCGAGGAGTGAATGCCTCAGCCGCATGATTGCCCATGCAATACGAACGCGAAGTGGTGAGATTAGTGATGGAGGGGCGTGTATTTTGAGTCCGGCTAGTCGCAATTCGTTCGTTGGTTTGGGATTAGATGTCAATGCTGCAAGACTCACTACACATATCGTTCAAACCGTAAGCCCTGCTGGGAAGGAAGTACGAGCTGCAAAAAGTGTTTGTATCTGCGAACCAGCTGAGCCGTCAAGGAAAGACATACAGCTCGTTAGGGCTGACGGTGCGGCGGTAAGTAGGCATGGTGCGCGTGGTTTCATTGGTAGGCTGGTAAGTCATGGTCAGTTAGAATAGTAAGAGAGATAGATGAAGGTGTAGAGTGCCAATCTTCGAAGGTTCAGGAGTGAGGTTTTATATCTCAAGTGAGTCAGGAGGCAGGCAAAAAAACTTGGGGTCTCGAATCTCAGACTCCTTTAGCAATGTCAGTATGGCCGCAGCGCCCGGGAGCTCCAGTTGGCTTGATGCGCAAACTAGTGGTATCGAATTTCTGAGAGCCTTCGAGGCGCGTAGGATCGGCCAACGACTTGGCAGGGATTCGGGAAAGGTACATCGGCCTTGTTTTTTGACAGGACTTGAGGGGAACATGTTGATCGATTGGGCAGCAGTGGGGCAATGAAACCTATGCGATTGAGAACGAGTAGAGGGCATTCACTGTGCCGGGAAAGGTTTTCGTCCTTGTCGCGGTCGGTGGCAAGGAACTGGTTGGTTCGGGCAGTTCGGACGACGGCATATTTCGGCTCAGCTCCGAAATTTCCCAGGGTTGTTTTGTCTTCGTTCCCGCATTGTTCAGGCCATTTTCATGCTTGCAAGTAGAAAATGACGCTCATTGGCTCTGAAATCTCTTTCCTGGCCATGGTAACATACACACTCGAACGGCGCTCATAAATTCAAACTCTCTATACTTACGCAGTCTAAACGGTATGCGGTCTAAATTACAGCATGATTTTGCCACAGCTTATACATGAACTTCGAAAGCAACACCAGCGCAAGAACGGGGAAAGGCAAGTTCTTTTAAATAACGGATGGATTTGAGACAGATACGAAGGGGAACCACAGGTGGGCGAAGTAAAGAAAGACATGGGACGGCGAGCTCCTCGCCTCCCGTGGTATCAGGAACTTTGTAGATTAGTTGGATGACTAGGTTGATACATAATATACTGTAGAAGCCCTAAGATTGACCATGTAGATCCACTCCAATGTAAATTGTGACAACAGAGTGAACTTGAACCGTGGGAAAGTTGGCTCGATTGTGTTGAACATGGCTATTAATTGAAACCTATCAGTGAGAAATCGTACAACTGGGCGTATTTCACTTTGAGGCGCTCCGAGAAAGTACTGCGGGGGTGGGCGTTCTGTGGCTGCTCATATACCTTCATATGTGAGGATTTACTCGCATTTGAATTCCCGTTGGAAGCTTGGTCGAAGTTTACGGCTATACATCCGATTCGATACGAGTATACTAACAGAGAGAGAGGTCAGTCAGTTGGCTATTTAAGGCAAAATCTGGAATAGGCACATATGCTCCCGTCATTCGCGCCGTTCTGTTGAATTTTGGTGATGTATAGAACGGTCGTTACCCGGGGCCGTTCAGGAGCGTCTCGCGCGCAGTGTTCTACGTGTTTAGAGGTGACACGGGAGCATCTGGATCTTACTTGAAAGTTGAGATATGTGCTCACTGCTCCACCGAATTCGTGACCTGGATTTTCGGTATCCCGAATCGAAGGTGCGACGCTCAGATTGGTTTCCGACTCTGTCAGAGTACATTAGTTTCGCTGAGAAGTGTCTGTGAACAGCATACAGCGCCTTTCTAGTTTGGCGACTACCCTCTGCACGCTTGGGCTCTATTTTTGGGTGAGGAAGGGCTTCGAGTTGACACTCAAGCTGGATGTGATTCTACGGCGGTACCGTAGTGCTCGTTGCTTTATTCAGCTGACTGCATAAAATTAGCATCGCTGGGCATGGTATGGCGATAAAAGCCCGTTACCTGACATTGGAATTGACAAGCCTGAGGGTTTCCACTGGCAAAGATGGCACAGTGAGCACCAAGTTCAAGTTACTTTGTCTTTGGCGGACATGCAGCTGAGGCTCTTGAGCTGCCCTCCAGAGCCGTCCATGAGCCATAGTACAGGGGCGTTGGATAAACTAGAAAGCCTATGTTGTCGGAGCGATAAATTTAGAGTGGTTAAATTTAGAGCGAATGGTTGGCCAACGGGATAAATTTGGAGCGTAATGCCGGGCTGCCACTGGTGCGGCAACCCAGCGGCATCACGTATTGGGGGACATGCCGACGTTGAATCGATTGCCGGAAATCCGAATTCGGCGGCTTAAAGGCGGTCTGCATACGATCTTGTTGGTCGTTGACCTCCATCCCTGACAAGCATCCTTTTCGCCCTCTTCCCTTCTCCTTCTCCTCCACACCCAAAATCCTGAGGAGGAACAAAAGATCCCCACCATGCGCGTAGGCACATCAAGACTTGCAGCTGCTGGAACGCTCCTTCTATTGGGTCGCGTCCATGCTGCAGCGCCCACTGACGAGACGAGCGAGGCTGCTATCAAAGGTCTGCCTTTCAGCTTTTTCCCTTCAGTTTTTGGAGAGTAAACTTTCTCGCTCTACTAGACGCCACAGCCGAGTGTACAAGCTACAATTACCCGCCAGTCTCCAACGCCATGTCCTCCAATTCCTTCCCGCCGCTCTGGCAACCAGTAGCAAGTGTCCCTACCTCCGACCCCGGCTACGCAAAATTCCTCGCCATGAACGCTAGCATTCCCCCAATCGCGCCGAAAGTGCGTGTCGTCCTCTTTTTTTTTTATTCGGGTCCAATCATCGAGGTTGATATTTTTTCCTGTTTCAAAGGGCACGCTCGGCGCTCCATCAAACGTTATAGACACATATCCTGCTACCGATCCAGATTGCTGGTGGTCCTCAGCTCAATGCACGACGCCAAAAGTCGCCGGACTGAAGCCTGACATCTCCAACATGCCTGAGGTAAGTCTACGCCGTGATCGGAAGGAGGACCAGCATTGACGCGGCTCGTTCTTCTTGAACCTTATTGCAGCCCAACACCCTCGGCTACGGCTTCGACGACGGCCCAAATTGCTCGCATAATGCGTTCTATGACTACCTCACTTCGAAGAACCAGAAAGCTAGTCAGTCCCGCGTCGTAAGATTCGGATGCCCGCATTTGATACTGCGTTTTTAGCCATGTACTACATTGGTTCCAGCGTCATGATTTGGCCCTTGCAAGCACAACGTGCAGCGACGGATGGCCATGAAATCTGTGTTCGTGAGTTACATTCTTGATTCTTTCATGCTCTCTATATGCTAGGGGGAGATTGGGATTTCCGTTGCCCTGGCGAGATTTCGCCCTCGGTGCCATACCTCACGCACTCTCAGCTACCTCCCTAAATGTTTCTCGAGCGCCAAGACTCTCATTGTCGCTTAAATGCGGTCACGCCACCGCGTATGTTCTTGGCATTGCATCCTTGCCTGCCCTTCACACGCGCCTCCACGAGCGACAATTATAACTGCCCCTGCGATGCTTCCCAAACCTCCCACAAGATGGGAGCACTCCTTTTCGCCCTTTTTCCTCTTGCTGTCCTATGTAACCGAAGCCGCTAATCCCAAACCCAAGACACATGGAGTCACCGCTCGATGACCGCCTTCACCAACGAGCAAGCCTACGGCGAGCTCTACTACACCATGCAAGCCATTAAGCTCGTCACCGGCGTCACTCCTACATGCTGGCGTCCCCCGCTCGGCGACGTCGACGATCGTATTCGGTATATCGCCGCGCAGCTCGGTCTGGAGACGATTTTGTGGAAGTACGATGCGTTTGATTGGAAGGCGAACGACCCGGCGATAGTGCCGCCTGTGACGCCTGCGGATGTGCAGAAGAACTATGATAATCTCATAGCAGCGGCGCAGAGTGGGACGTTTAATTCTGTGGGTATTTTTTGTATCTCGTTTTGTGTGTTCTGGCTGACGGGGTGTCCGTCGGGTGTTTTAGGCAGGCGCGATTATGCTCACGCATGAGTTGAACAATTTTACGATGCAGACGGCTGTGGATAATTACGACAAGTTGGCTGCGGCGTTTCAGGTGCGTGGTTTTCTTTCTTGGTGTGGTGAGCGCGAGCTTAAATAATATCGTTCAGCACATCGTCCCCGTTGGAGTGGGCTACAACAAGACTCAGCCGTACGTAGAGACAAACGTTACGCAGCCAAATTTCCAGCAGTGTGAGTACCCCCAAATGACCGTGTGATTCTCGGTCCTGACGATTCCCTGTGCTACTCGCTATAGACACCTCTGGCTCACGCACTGGCACCCCCGGTTCGTCGGCGGGAGCCTCGGGCGGCAGCGCTAGCGGAAGCGGTACGGGCAGCGCTAAAGGAGGTGCCGCCACCGGCGGCTCTGCACAAGGCGGACAAAGTGCTGGTGTGGTCCACCAGGCGTCTGTGTTCGCTGCGCTCGGTCTTGCGTTTGTTGGTGGCGCGTTGGCGTGTGTGCTGTGATAATACTCCGCCGGTTGGATTGGATCTACTTGATACAGAAGACAGACAATTTTTGGATACCCCATGCAAGCGCAGTTGCGCGAATCCGCTCATTACTTTGCTAATCGATCGTTACATTTACATTCACATATAGTACTGTGTCTTACCGCACACCGCTCGCGTTGTTTGGGAGTGGGAAAGGCGGGAGTGGTGCGCTGGAACGCTCACGATTCAACGACATTGCTACTCACATATGCCTCCCAAGTTAGACAGTACAGTTTTGTGCAGGCGGACTTGATTTTTCTTTCGTTGTATTTACTTTACTTGACATGACTTGGATACGGCGCTCGAGAACAGCAAAACATTTCGTTACTTGAGTTGCGACAAATGTCAGAGAATCATAACCGTACACCAAGT
Organism: Favolaschia claudopus; assembly: GCA_037176885.1. NCBI lineage: Eukaryota > Fungi > Basidiomycota > Agaricomycetes > Agaricales > Mycenaceae > Favolaschia > Favolaschia claudopus. Next base: position 652,041 of record JAWWNJ010000011.1, on the reverse strand, counting down.
AGCAGGGCGCGCTGCCCAGTGAAACTAGACTAACGGTTTCCGAAGGTTGGGCTGGTAAATTGAAAGGCGGCCCATAAGAACGAGTTTTGGTTAGGTTGGGAGTTTGGCGGAGGAATGCGAGGATAGTGGGGATGCGCGGGTAGTGTTGTCCTGGGGCGAGGAATGCGGCGTCGGAATTCGAGGTGAGTGAGAGGATTGCGAGCGGGGTTGGCTTCCTCGGAAAAAGGCTTGCAAGGATCAGGAGCACAAAATTCTGCTAAATTGTGACAAATGTCATAAATACATGACCGTACATCAGGTACATCCAGGGCAAATGCCCAATGAGACAAAACAAACAGTACATGCGGCGCGCAAGGCTCACATTAGCTCTGAACATTAGCTTTGACGAAGCTATCCATTGACACTGAACTCAAACGCGAATTGATCCCGAATTTCCCAGAGCCTTTGGCACTGTATATCCAAGCCCTCTTTCTGTAATAACGCAATCCGTTCCTCCACGCCTGGCTGTAATGGTTTAGGTATCCGAACCCTTCGTAGAGTGCCCTTCCGCCACCGCGTCTCGGCGGCGCGCAGCAGGTCATCCTGACGCTGTGCGGCATCGTCTTGGTAGATCGGGTTCAGCATGAGGGTCTCCAAGATGGGCGCCAAGTCAAGCGAGGCGTCGGCGAAGTCGCTGAAGAACGCTGTGGGGGGAGGGAGCATCAACGCGAGGAATGTGAGAGTTTGGTTGACGACTTGGAGGAGAGGTGTGACGTTGATGAGGGGCGTTGACTCGATGTCGCCGCCGAGGATGAGTTTGGTTAGTTTGGGGGTTTGGCGGAGGAAAGCGGGGAGGGTGGTGGGGTGGTAGCGGGTGTGCAGTTCGTTGAGCTCGGACGCGTCGATGTATTGGAGGAACGCGCCATCGAAGACCGCGAGGCGTTTGAGGCGGGGGAGGAGGATGGGCTTGGGGAGGACCGGGGGCCGACCGTCATGTACTTGTTCGACTTGCAGCTTGCATTCGACGAGATTGTGGGCACTGCGGAGGGTACGGAGGTGGCCGTCCCAGTTGTTGTGGCCCGCAAAGCGAAGCAACTGCTCGAAAGGCAGCGCCGCTGATACCCGAACGTGGCGGTAGTTTAGATTGAGTGATACTTCCTCGAGTCGAGGCGCATCCTCGAACATTAACAAGGAAACGGCGGGGCCCGAGTCATCGTATTCCAAGCCATCGTCTTCCAAATTGGGTTTGCCCGCCTCCAATTCGACCTTGAGAACTCGTAGGAGCGCAAATTCCCCTCCTAGGGATGCGGACAGGTGGTCCCAGAGACCTTTCGGCGCGTCCATGGAGAACTTCTCCCAGCGTGCGGCATGCTTGGCAAGAATTTGGAGCATCCGTAGGTCTTGCGAAGTGAATGCCCAGACACTCTCGTCTGGAGAGGTCTGCTTGGTGTCGAATTGCATGCGCGTCAGGACTATCTCGTCAGTAACGTATACATGCTGTTGCGCAGAGAATTGAATATCGAGCGGTAGGTCGCCTGAGCGGCGAAGCTGGGTCTTTAGCCTGAAAGTGTTGGTGAATTTCTTCCTGCGATGGGAGCGGACATCGATGAAAGTCCACAGACCCCTCTGAGCGAGAACGATTTCGCGCCAGCGATAGCAGACTTGGCTTACAGTCCACGGCGCTGGCTCGTCGTTCGTCTCGTGCGAGGGTAAGTTCAGCATGAAGATGCGCGAATATATTTCGACTGGGACGCGACTGAGAAAAGCGGGCTGAACGATATCGGAGTTGACAACGCCGGGACGCTTTCCAGGGGCAGCTCCCAGCGATTCGAGGTTTTCATCCAAGTCTGAGTCTGAATCTTCTTCTTCCGACTGGAATTCATAGTCTACGTCTTGAGCTGGAGGTACATAGTACGGTACATTTGCGGGTACCATGTATTCCAGAGAGGGGAAGGTCCATCCTCCCTGAGAATGAGGCTCGAATTTCGTTGACGCGCGACAGCCACTGGAACGTACCGTTGGATTCGTGGAAGCCATATTTTTCAGTCTTCACCTCGGGGGTACAGCGCACAAGCAAGTACGAATGGAACCTTGGAAGATCCGACCTACAGCAAGTAAAGGTAGTACTAGTATCCTCGCTGGTAAAGGCTTGATGATCACGAAAAGTAGGATTCAGTCCCCGAATCGACGGCGATAGCTTGAGACTCAGGGTCTTTATATGCAGGCTCGGAGTTGCGACCGCTCACGCATTGAGTCGGAGTCGGGAGAAAGAGTTGTCTGCGGCTAGTACATAGTCAATCATCCCGACGGGGCCGAGACTCATCAGCGTCGGGGATAGCGTTGGTCGGGCCGATTCCCGACGCGTGTATGCGATTTGTCACAGTGGAAGCGGATTGATCATGCAGATGTTATAATTCTACTGTGGACACGATTTACAGCGTTGTTCTGCTCCAAATCGCGTCCTGCTGCAAAAACACTCCATTGAAGCCTTCGCGAGGAAAATAGATACAGTATCATAATGTCTTGAATCGCGCAATTTTGCCTCCATTTTCTATAAAATCTCAGAGGACTGGGAAAAGACCGTCTTGCCTTGGTTCGTCGCCGCCTCAGCAACTTACATGGCGCACTACATGGGGTGAAGTGTGTCTCAGAAGCACAGTGAGCACTGTTGCTAGCCCAACTCGGGGATGAGGCTGAGTAACCAGTTCCCGTCTTACTGAGACGCGGAATGCGAAGGGTGCCACTTAGGTCGGTCCTTCGTGATTCTGCATGGCGTTGCAATAACTCTCGCCAGGCCACTGGTCACATAGGGTAAAGCTGCCCTCCAGGGTCGCAAATTTCCATCCAAAACTAGGGTGAATTGCTTGAATTCCAGCTAGGTCGGTCCGGGATGGGGATAGGGTAGACCTGGGGGCTCAAGTTCGATCTTTGGACCTCTTGGGGGCGATTGTGAAAGAGATACTAAACCATGTCGAAGGAAGATGGGATAGCAAACGACGGGAAACGGTCGAAAAGGAGCGAAGACGGAGAGTACGCAAAAAACTCCATTTTGTCGGTCCGGGATGGAGTAAATGGGCGAGCGAGGCACCGTCGAGAATACGTGCGTCTAGCACGGACATTTTGAGAGTCGAGAGAACGTTCCTCTAGCTGGTCAGAAGCGAAAGTTCATGCTTCCGGAGTGTTGCGAGATAGAGTCTTCGAAAGCTCCTCGAGTTCAACGGTAGATTCAGAGGCAGCCCGGGAAGATAGTCGTATGGTAAGCGTTATAGAGTTCCTTGAATTGCAATCAATAAGACAGCGAAAACATGGCATCATCATGGTACTCTACATAGAAGACAAGCAGACGGCGCGCCCACGCGCATCGTTGTCGATTATGAGCGCTTCAACTTGAAGGGACCTCATGTGCCCAGCCTAGCGGTTACTGCTCGAGAATCGATTCATTCTTCTGGTGATACACAAGCTTTCTTCTGCGGGGATTTTACTTCAAAAGCGCTTCGCGCCATCGTATCAGCTGCGTCGGATAGATTTGTCCGCCGCTTGATTGAGTTCAGGCATATCCGCTTCCGCCGATACATTAGCTAGCATCCAAAAACGAAGAAAGACTGGACGCGTACCAAGCAGCTCACTCGACTCGGATGGCGGCGGGGCCCCTCCCGGTATTTTCTTTGCACGTTCCACGAACGCACTCAAAACAGCAGCCATCCTCACCGTCTTCTTCCACACACCAACGCCGTCGTCCAAAATAATGCCCCGCAGCTCCGAGTAACACCGCAATATAACTTCATGTCCGGCCTCTCCCTGCTCACGCCAGTGCCTCAGAGCGGGTGGAATCATATCGAGCGCATTCGGGAGTAAGAGCGTCTGGAGCAGCGCGGTGAGTTGCGCGTCGAGGGCTTCGGGGTCGTCTTTGAGCACATCGACGTCCGGCGCGTCCGCCAAAAAGCGCGCGGCGCGCTCGATGCGGGCGCTCGGCCACAGCTGGTCGAACCGTGTGCCAACCACTAGATATAGTGTTGGCGGGTGAGCATTGCGTACATAGGATTTAGGGAAGTGTAGTTAGTTGCATGGTAAGTACAACTTACCGAGAGTGAGCACCAAGATCAACGGAAGCCAAAACCGCAGGTCTACTTTCACGTCTACGGCAACCTTTCCAGGCGTATTTGCGTCACCGGGGGTCCTTTGGACGTTGATGGAGATTGGGCTTTTCGGTGGTTTTTCTTGCCAGTGCGAGGGCGAAGGGGTTGGATGGGAGGCAGACGAGGACGACGACGCGGTAGCGTGTTCTGACGCGTGCTTTTGGGACGGTTGAGCAGCTGGACCGATGTCGATGTGGACGACGGGGAATACTATGCCCGGGCGCGGTATATCATGGTGTAGACGACGGAGAGATGATGGTCGGACGACGCGTCTTGTTGTGAGCCGGAGCATTCGAGTGCCATCAAATTCGCTTGTCCCATATTGAGAACGACTATCTTCTCATCGACTCGGCAGAAAGTCTGAGTAGCGAGACTACTTGTCCCAGTCCTTCCAAGTCAGCTGTTCTCACTCACTCCCAGCTACCCTCTCGAATCCAATCAACATCGTATTGTATTCAAGACGGCAGAGGATTAGCTATCGCTCACTAATGCTTATGCCGCGCTTATGCATTCGAGAAACCCAAGGGAACTATATGTATACCTTGTGCGCAAACCAATAGAGCGAGACGAGCGAGATCCATCCACCATCGAGCGGTGTGCTCCGAGTCGCTTTGGTTGTCCTCCTATGCTACGCGCCATGACTGCTACATCTGGACACCATCTGGGCACCCTTATCGGCTTTACTCTACGACTCTACAAGGAACGGTCGCCGTCTTTCTTTGCGTAACCCTCGCCAAGCTGGGAGGTATGTGAAGCGCAAAGATACATACCCGTCCCTTGGAAGAAGAAGTCGGAAGGCTGCGTAGGGATGGTGTGGAAGGTCGGTTCGAAGGAGATGCTTGTGAGGGTTTGGGAAGGCCGGTAGGAAGTGATGGAATTTATGCATCAGGATGTCGTTGGCGGAAGCTCGAGGATGCATTGGTAGGAGGGGTCTGGAGGTCGAGGTCTGGACTGCGGGAGCCTGATAAGGTCCCCAGCAGCGCTCTCCCAACGCTACGTACGAACCACGCGCGCCCATTCGTTCTCCCTTGCAATTGGCGCTCTCTGCGTCTGTATCCAATATCTACCGCTGGAACTCCGTCAAAGGCCAGTGGTTGTCGGTCTCAGTCTCATTTTCGGCCCTCCACTCTCCCTAGCACGAGCAACCTTGTTGTCGTTGCGTCCCTCATCATCCGCCCGAATTGCGTTGCCTCCGACTAGGCAGTTTACACCATGACCAGTCTCAATGTCCAACCTCCGCTCGCCGCTTTTTTGGAGGAACTTTTCCAATGGCAAACCCCCTTCCCACATCTACCACCTGCTATCATCAGCCACATCTGCCAGCGCCCCACCCGCCCTCATTTTGGCTCGGCTAGATACAGTACCTCACATGTACACTGCATCTGTGGCCGTCTGTGCTGTCCCGATGGTGCTCAAGACGCATCTTTTGTTGCACCTCAACCTCACCGCTCGGATGAAGAAAAGGGTCAGAAGGATTAGAACGGGCTGAATCGGAACCTAAGGAATGGACGACGATATTCGCGCATCGCAGGCCGAGGTACGCATGACGAGATGCTGTACAATGGGGAGCGCCGACGACTCCTCGAACGACGGCTCTGACGTCGGTTTGTTGAGATTAGAATTTCTACCTGCAGCGCAAGCCGTACTCCCACGCGGTCTTGTTCTTTGAGTCTCGCCGTCCCCGCCTTGTGGGGATTACAGTCGGCCTAAACCCTACTCCCGTCTTTCTACTGTAGTCCTGTTTCCGCGGCCGTTCCCCTCCTCGCGGGCTCCTGGTTGCCACACTCAATCTCCCTGGCCCCCCGCCGCTCGTAGCAATACCCGCCGAGCGGGGTATCAGTGTTGGCGGCATGTAGCCGTTACTGCGTCCCCCTGGAATTCAAACGTTCCCGCGGTCTCTGCCGCCCCGCCACGAGGAAGCGCGCGCGCTGGGAGATTAACTTCTACAAAAAAGGCGACTGTGGTGGTGGAATAAATCACTTCTCGTCTCCGATGCCGGGAAACAAGTGCAGGGCATAAAATGGGGGAGTGTTATAAATTATAATGGAGGAAAAGAGTTGAGAAAGAAGGAGAAGGAAAGGCGCTTGAGGTGGTAGGTGGTGGGAGGGTCAATTGGGATGGGACGGGAAAGAACTGTAGGCGTATGGGTTAAAGGCTTTGCGGGAGAGTGACGGGAGAGGAAAAATTTAGGCCCTTACCCCGTACCCCATTGAAAGAGGCTGAATGAGACGGAGGAGCTCTGCAGCCTGGTTTTGGAGATTTCATTCTCATAGACGATGGCGATTCAGGGTGGCGGTCAAAGCTAAAGATGGGGCTGAATCGGAGAAGGGATGGGAAATGGAAATGGTAATAGAGTTTAATTTGATTCACTAAAATTTTACAGGTTTTGTTCGTCTCTTACAGGATTAGCTAGCTTGTACTTCCGGGCATTTGGTAGAGGGCTCCTTGAGGGTCAGGTCGCCAAAGTTCGGAGTACTAGTATGGGTTGACCGTTCCCCGCGAGGGACCATGTTGCCTTGTGATTATTATTATTCCTCTGGCTGCAGTGTCGAAGGAGCGTGGAAGCTGATGCAACGGACCAGCTAGACGTCGCAAAACCGTCAAGATAATTTTATTTAAATTATATCACAACAACAGTCAAGTTGCCCAACCCTCCCTCCTACCCTTCACAACCTCGCCCCCTCCCTACCCTCCAGCCGTACATCCTTAGAGTTGAGATAATCAATCACCTCCGCCGTCCCCACCAAACTCCTATCCCCAATCACACACTCATGCACCCCATCCACCACATACCTATAAAACTCCTCCACCAGCCCCGGCACAAACGCCGGCTCGTCGTACACGCAATTAATCGAGAACCGGCCCTTGAACGTCAGGGTCTGGAAGATCATCCCGCCCGGCCCACCACGCCCCATACCGCCGGTGTCCTGCACCGCGATCGAAGGATATAGATGGGGGCGGAAGACGGTCGCGTATGGATCGCCGACGTTCGAGAGGCCGACGAGCGCTAGCGCCGGGGCAGCGACATCCAGCTTGGGCGGGGGTGATACGGGTATGGTGTTATTCCGCCTGGTGGGAGGTAGCGTCCCGTCTGCCTCGTCGTCGAGACGCGCATATGCCTTCGCGCGCTGCCCGCGACGCTTCCCCGACACAACCGCACGATTGAGCACCAACGGGCTATGCGCATGTCTGAACATCTGCCGCTGCGCCTCGCGCCCCCTTGCCCAAAAGATTCTGACCGGGTCGATGTCGCGCGGGATGAAGGCGGGCAGCACGACGTTGTGGTATTCGAGGGCGAGAGATATGTACGAGTCGAGGGGGGATGAAGGTTGGAGGTACCGCTGGAGGTTGATCGCGGTGTACATGAGCATAGGGAGATCCGTGCGCTCCGTCAGGTCCGGGCGGGAGGCGCAGAGGCGAATCCATGCGAAGTTGATGACGGCGAACATGGCGTTGGCTATAGTGACGCGCTTGGCTTTGCACTGCGCCATGATGGCGTTAGTCTGGGCGACGTCGAACCTGGCTTTCAACCAGCGCAATTGGACGATGGTGTTCGTGCGTTTGAGACGAGGCACTACATGCCCACCCTGCAACGATGTTTGAGTCGGGGCAGACAAGAAGTAGAAAAAGGCATACGATGAACCGCTTTTGAATATTTTCGTGATCCACCATCCACGCTGCGTCTCGGAACTTGGACTGCGAGCGTCCCTGGATTCTGTCCTCCGCAGAAGGGATGATAGCGTGGTGCGGAATACGCTGAGCACTGCAACGCTGGGTCCACTCGCGCTCCAAGATTTTGCCTAGTTCGAGGTCAGTTCTGGGTGGCCCTCCGGGGATCTCGGATCCGCCCAGCAGCTCGCACATATGGTCCTGTGCCCTGTGCATCGCGAGCGAGTCGTTGATCATGTGGTGGAGCATGTAGACGAAGTGGAATTCATGAATTCCTGCTGAAATTTCGCCGTGGAGGGCGATGTCGATGCCTGAGAGACGCTCGGAGGACAGTACGCGTTGACCGCTGAGAGCGTCTGAGAATAATTTTGTGCCAGAAACGTCGTTGAAGAAACGAATGGAGGAACCGGCCTGAGCGACTGCGTTACTTGGGCTCGAAGGCAGCCTCAATCTATTCGTCATTTTTGAGATACCGTAGGCCGATCAAGGAATGGAAGGAACGTACACGAATTGCACTTCGTCGTATTTCCCAGGTGACATTTCAATGCGACAAGCCAGGAGCGAGTGTCGTAGTCTCATGATCGCCCAAGCGATGCCAACGCGAAGTGGTGACACCAGTGAAGGAGGGGCGTGGAATATTATTCGGTCTGGACGCGACGTTTCAGTGCCGAAAAACACTCAAGTTGAAAGGGAGACTTACTGCATGTGTCGTTGAGACCGTAAGCCCGGCTGGGAAGGAAGTACGAGCTGTGAATATGAATATAGTTGGCACTAGATGAAGAGGAAGAACCACGATGATGGCCTACAGTTCGTTTGGACTAAGAGCTCGGCGATATATGGGCGTGGCGGGCATGATGGGGGTGGCGGACATGATTTCAATGAGCATGGCAAAAAGGAATCTGAGGAAGCGAGAAGGCTATGGGTGCAGTCCGAGTCGCAAAGTGACGCCCGCCTGTGAACTTGGTGTCCCGCCGGAAATACGACTCCGATATCTTGTATGTACTCGGTGAAGAGGAGTGGGGAAATTTTGGTATGGCTTGCTGGCGGATGGGTAGCCTCTTTATTGTTTTCAGGGGCTTGCCGAAAAATTCAAAGTTCGCGCCGGTAGACTCCACGATCGTCAAGGCGCCCAGTTGGAGAATTGAAGTGCTCGTACTCCCACATTGCCAGCCTGGAGCAGATCGGTCAAGATCCCACAAGACGTTGGATAGTGAAGCTAGTGAATTTAGACGCGTTTTGAGACGCGCATCGAGGTATTCAACTTAAATGAGCTGCTTGCGAGAACATGTTGTATGAATTGCAGGTTGAGAGTCTGAGACGCGGTTGTCAGTAGGCCATTTGGGACGTTGAAGTTGAATGGTCCTGAAGCAAGCCAACAGCCCGGACCCGGGAGAGCCGGCACTCTGCGTGGTCTATTTGTTTGATTGGGTTGCTCTCCTTATGTAAATCCTTCCATGTAACTTACTACCACAACGACCTGAGATTCCTTGCTCTTACTCTCCGGGGCCCCCAAGAGGGAAGCGGCAGCGTCTGTTTCCACAATACGAATCACTCGTCAAGCAGAGCTCGCGAACATTCTGATGATCTGAGAGTTGTCTCCTGAAATCTTGGGGTTAATCTTTCCGCCGCTGTTCGGCAATTTGATCTGCATAACCCGCCATGGCTGCTCACTGCACTGAATTCGCAAGACTACTTACTCTCATGGCCAATGCCGCTGTACATTGAACACTCAGAACTCGACTTTCTCAACAAGCGTTACCTCCGGCTTCTCAATGATTCCTAGCGATGCTTTCGTGCGAGATCTTGGATGCTCATAGCATCGGACAGGGGACAAAGCCTCGTGTTTTATTGCGCACCCCTGAAGGAAGGAAGGAAGTAAGTATTGCCGGCGAGGTTCAAAGCGAACAGCCGGGGCCCGTATTACATACAGGCGAAATCTCGAAGATATAATCAACCTAGTGCAAGATGTTTTTCTGACCCTTGCTCTCGCTATCTGAACATGCTCGACCAATCTACTCACGAAGCTGCGTCCGTCATGCCTACCCACCGTCGAGCGCTCAGCCCCAACGAACTGTATGCTAAAGTCCACTGTGTGGCATGTTTCAAACGTACCAATTATTTTTACAGTTCGTACTTCCTTCCCAGCAGGGCTGACGGTCTGAATGACATGTTTCGTGAGTCGTATCATGCCCCCGTCTTCCAAGGCTCAAGAGATTCTACTAGACGGAATCAAGATACACGCCCCACCCTCACTAATTTCACCGCTTCGCGTTCGTATTGCATGGGCAATTATGAGACTACGGCATTCGCTTCTAGCTTGTCGCGTGGAAATGCCTCTGGGAAAATACGATGAGGCGGAATTCGTGTGCGTCGTTCCGTATTCTATGGTTCCGACTCGCGGCTTACTTTGTGATGATCAGACTGAGGCCACCTTCAAGCACGGGCGAAGCAATGGCACAAGCTGCCGCAACCATCCGCTTCTTCGACGACGTCACTGGCCGCGAGCTAATGCACGCATTTCTGAACGGTCCGCGCACTCTGTCCTCAGACAAACTCTCAGCAGTCCACATTGCCCGTCACGGAGAAATCTCACCCGGGACCCACGAATTCCATATTGTCTACATGCTCCACCACATGATCAACGACTCTCCCGCAATGTATACGACAGAGAATGGTATGCTTGAGCTGTTGGGCGGATCTAACACCCCCGGAGGGCCCCCTCGCACCGACCAGGAGCTTGCTGCAATTCTGGATCGCGAGTGGATGGATCGTTGCGGTGCTCAACGCATTCCGCACGACGCTATCATTCCTGCCACAGAGGACAGGATCCAGGGACTTGCTCGGTCCAAGTTTCGAGACGCTGCGTGGGTGGTAGACAACAAGAACATTGAAAAGCGGTTCATTGTACGAGTTTACGGCTTACCTCTCTTTGTAAACCCTGATTCATGACTTAACCTCACCGCAGGGCGGTCATTCCTTTCCGCGTCTCAAACGCAAACACAGAAACATGCGCTGGGTGGAAGCTAGGTTTGATGTGGCTCAAACGAAAGCCATCATGGCACAGTGCAAAGCTAAGCGCGTCACTCTACCAAACGTCATCTTCGCTCTCCTCAACTATGCGTGGATCCGTCTATGTGCCTCTCGCCGCGATCTACCAGAGCGCAAAGATCTCCCCATGCTCATGTACACCGCGATCAGCACCCGTCGCTACCTCAAACCTTGCTCAGCGCTCGACTCATACCTATCTCTCGCGCTCGAATACCATAACGTCGTCCTCCCCGCCTTCGTCCCGCGCCACATCAGCCCAGTGCAAGCGTTTTGGGCGCGCGGACGGGAGGCGCAACGGCAGATGTTCCGACATTCACATAGCCCTCTGATGCTACAGCGCTCCGTCGCGTCCGGTATGGTTCGGGGTCAACGCGCGAAGGCCTGGGCACGGATTGACGATGAGGCGGACGGTACACTTCCCCCTACCAAGCATGTATCCGTACCGCCGCCGAAACCTCAATCCGGGCCAAAGCCCCCGCCTTCGCTAGCGCTGCTCGGGATCACGAACGCCGGGGACTTTTGGACCAACTTTTTCCGGCCTCAGACGTATCCCTCCATCACGGTGCAGGAATTGGCCGGCATGGCGCGCAAGGCTCCGGGAAGCTTGTTTCTTGCGTCGAAAACAATCAAGGGGAGATTCACGCTTGCCTTTTTGTATGATGAGCCGGCGTTTCCGCCGGGGATGATGGAGGAGTTTTGGAGGTATGTGGTGGACGGGGTGCATGAGTACGTTCTCGAGGATAATGATCTTTTGGGGACGGCGGAGGAGATTGATATGCTGAAGGGGCTGCTACCGTTTAGCGCGGTGGCGAGGTTATGATGAAGGGCGGTTCGTTACTCACAAGATATTCATAATACTAATATACGATACTAATGGCGACGAGCATATACGAGGGGTCTCTGCCAGTCAGAGGGAAGAACGGGTCTGTTCAGGCCCTGTATTGCAATTTTGATTACCACACTGAGAGGAAGCACAATTTCGGGCAGACCCAGTTTTCCTCGTCCTCCTCCTCATCCATGGCTTCAGTCCGAATACCGTCAGGCATGCACCGTACAAGGTTCAAAAGGGAATCCTGGTGCCTCCAAAGAACGTCGAGCGCGGGGTCTCTGAACGCCTTGCAAAGGAAGGCAGACTGGAGTCATCTACTTGATGAGAGATTAAGCACACAAACTCAGAGACGATGAGACATCGATGCATTTGACGCGTTGCAGGTAACAGAAAACGCGAAGGGGAAGTAAGTATACTCGACAAACTTCAAAGAGGTGGATGACAGAAAATCTAGCTAACCCTAACCTTATTCCTAGCCATACTTTTGAGTGGCTCCCTGTTCAAACTTTACCATGGCGCGCTTTCCCGAGCCCGCATTCACCCTCCATGAGCTGCCGATGCCGCCAGGCGCCATCACATATCTCTCTCAGTCGAACGCAGTTCCTGAAGGCATAGAGAGGATCCTCGTCCGTTCTTACATCGACGAACTAGAATCCCAACTTCATTCAGTGCAGGAGGGCCTGGTATTGCTTCAGCTTCGTCAAGAAAAGCTCCGGGAGACCATACAGAGCTACAAAGCCCCTCTGTCTCCCGTTCGCCGTCTACCACCCGAAATTCTTGGGCTCATCTTTTCCTTCGTTACTCCAAAACCAAATTCTTCACGCGGGTTCTCAATGTGCAGCGCTCCATGGCTGTTCACTCGTGTTTGCCGGTTCTGGTCTGCCGTTGCACTGTCCACCCCTGCGTTATGGTCGAGACTTGATCTGCACCTTGATGGTATGGGGGAAAACGGAGCAATTCCTTTGGCACAACTACAGATTCAGAGGTCCCAAAACATGCCTCTGACTGTAATAATTTGTCACAGCAGCTATATGTGGCTCGACTCGCATCTCCTTCTTGATGTCGCACTTTCTGCGTCTGAACGATGGGCGGTCGCCGATATTCATATGCATCCTATACTGCTTCAGGAAATGGCCAAGGGTTTCCAATTTCAATCCTTGACGGCCCTCGATATCTCTGTCGATCTCTCTGTGGATGACAGATTTGACCGCGTATCCAAATTCGACGACGCCTTTTGGAGTGCATTTTCGCTGGCCCCCAAGCTGAGGGACTTGCGGGCTCTTTCTTCTGATTGGGACGGCTTCATTAACCCCCCTTTCGTTCTCCCATGGGCCCAGCTCACCCGTTTGACCACATCGTCCACGTCAAATACCGAAGCTCTGACCGTTCTCGGAAAGCTGTCGAATGTCACGGAATGCATGCTCGTATTTGCTGAGAGCAATACTCTTCCGCCAGATCATCACATTGTCCGTCTCCTCCATCTTTGTACTCTGAGCCTACAAACTGGCAGTCTGGTCGTACGCCCGCACACGTCTATCCTCGATTTCTTGGAGACGCCCTCTCTAACAAGTCTTGCCGTCTATGGGGCGGGCGATGCAGACGCGGTTATAAGCTTCGTCACGCGCTCCGATTGTGCCAACTCTCTCACCTCGCTCCAGCTGCGCTCGAGCACCATCAACCACGACACGGCTTTGTGCCTCACGGAGAAATTATCCTGCCTTACTTGTCTCGAACTAGGGGATTTCGACGGGACACTTCTCTCCCGGTCCTCCACTATGAGTAGAGTGCCTGCTATACCGGATTTCGTTCGAGCATTCATCGATCAATGGCTCAATAAACGGAAGGTGGTTACTGATTTGCCACCCCTCAATTTGCTCATCACAGACAAGAGATTGGGATACCTAGAGGTTGGGCAGCTTACATCGATGCTTTCCCCGCTACGTAAAACTGGGCTAGTTGTTACTATATCACAAACGGTCGACATACCAGACATCATCAGCGAACCCTTTCTTTGTTGATTAGTCGTTTAGCTATCCCAAATTGCCTTCCTTCGAACGGACTCGCCATTTTGTTCACCACAATATTGTACATATTCCTCCATCTTGGTTAGGCATGCTCATCGAGCTTTTCTTGTACTCGGCGCATCCACATCAGTTATCCTTCTCTCACACATCTTCAAGGTATGCGGCGATCGCTCGAAGTCGTCAGCCCAAGTGGCGGCTGGAGAATCTACTATTGAGTTGTGTTGGTAAGAACACCTGTTCCTTTTGCGCAGAGAAAGCCGTACGTACGGCGCGAAGCTGGACTGAACTGGCCTCCAATCCTACTGATCCTTTGCAGACAAACGAACAGTCCTTGAGCCGAGACGGGTCACCGTCCTCCAGACAGCGTGAACGAGAAACAGGAACGCAGAGATTATGACCACTGCCGTCCCTAATTCTACTGTGCGCACGTCCGCCGTGTTTCCAGCTGGTGTGCGGACAGTTTCAACGGGGATGACGCCTTCCAGCGGCCACAGTCGTACGATGATTTTGCCTTCAAATGCATCCGCAAATTCAGTCGGCATTTTGGGTAATTCGGCTTGCGGACGAGACGCTGTGGCCGAGTCAGAGACGATAGTTCCTACAGGAGCGCGGAGACAAACTCGATCCAGATAAAGGACATGCAAGGAAAGCATCTGGCCAAGACAATTTCGTTTCTTGGAACGCCGTTCCCGTGGCCCTCGTATGCGGATACCGCACATGTAGCGGCGCGTCGAGCTCCAGAGCTCCCTCTCTCGACAGTGATTCTGCACTAGTGACAAGAAGAGTCGAGTTCTGGCTGTCGTCTTCGCCAAGCGCAAACACAGGAAGCTCGAGATTCAAAGGGCCAGCATATTTGTACGAGTACGTGTCGGCGCGGTTGCCCAGCTCGTATGGATCGACGAATATTAACGGCGGGAGTTCAAAGCGCAGATTCAGGGTGCAGTTTTTATGCCCTGGCGCTGATATTCTGGTTCTAAAGACAGGATGGTAGCTGTATGGGTGAAGGAGTGACGAGGACTGCATAGACGATAGTCGGCCTTAGTCGGCCGAATGAAGCTAAGACGTGTGGCTGTGCTCGAGTATACTCAACGCCAAAACCTATATTTGGAAATTCTCAGCTTCAGAATTTCACACGCACCTTTGACCATGAAATTTCTGCACCCCCGTCAGAAATACTACAAAGCTCAGAACAGCAAGATGGGAGAAATGTATGTACATGTTGGAGCTCGTGACCTTTTGCTTTGATCTCTCTCTCGTTCGATGGGCGCCATTACTAGAGGTAATCGGACACACTCTTGATAGACGCTGGTGCCAAAATAAATCCCCGATCGCCGCTCCACGCACGCGTAAACAATGCCTGATCACTACGCCCACCCACCACCTAGACGCACGCCTCCAGGGTATGTCTTTTTTTCCGTTGAAAAGGCGCAAGAAAACATCTAAAAGTTTTGGTAGCAGTGCCAGCCCCCCTCCGGCTTACAGCGGGTACTATCGTAACTTGCCTAACGGTGCACCTGCACCCACCTTCCATGCGTATCAAGCGGGCGCGAATGAGCGTCAGGCTCAGTTTACCGGGTAAGCATTCTCCCCTTGGGCTTCCCTATTTGTTGCTGATCTGCGAAACGAAAGCGAACAAACACCTCTTTTGCCTCAAGTAGATATTCAGCAGAATAAAGCACAGACGCAGAAGAGGAGAAACTGGATGTTATATCTAACATTTCTGGTCTTCATGGCACTGCAAGTTTACTTCTGGATCAAAGCAACTGGCACCGTAGAAGACGCTCTGGACCCTGCTACTCGCGATCGGATCCGTCGTGACTGGGCCAAGGAAACCAGAGCCCACGAGACTATCCGACAGGAATGGAGCATGGAGCTGGCGGATCACGAGAGGATTCGTGTGGGATGGGAGAGCGAGCGTCAAGAGCTGATTGCGATGAGGGAGCAACTGGTCCGGGACAAGGAGGAGTGGATGAGAGAGCGAGAGGATGAGAAAGGTGCTGAGGAGAGGCGTAAGCGGGAAGAAGAGGATCGCACTCGTGCCCAGTTCGCTTGGGAGGATC
The DNA here is from genome assembly GCA_037176885.1 of Favolaschia claudopus. Taxonomy (NCBI): domain Eukaryota; kingdom Fungi; phylum Basidiomycota; class Agaricomycetes; order Agaricales; family Mycenaceae; genus Favolaschia; species Favolaschia claudopus. Next base: position 636,296 of record JAWWNJ010000011.1, on the reverse strand, counting down.
TGAAAGGTAATCAAGGGTGTCTGCAATATCGAACGAAGCGATACACCGCACGGTTGGCTAATGTTCCACGCGAATATGATCCTGTCAAGGCCTGCACCGAGACTTCAGTCGAGATCCATGGAGTAAAGATACCTAGTCCACACCAGTGCGAAGATAGGGTGAGTACTTGGTCCCCCATCATCGTTTTTGCTGCTCTTCCAAGATGTCTACTTCAGGGATGTGGAGGCGTTTTTGGGCATTGGATCGTCGACTCTGAGCCCACATGTACAACTCATTTCGATCACTTCAATGACAAGGTGAGTGGTGTGGAAATGCAATAGAAAATCAATGTGTAGTCTTACTCTCATCGCAGGGATGTATGACCGCAGGTTCCAGGCGAAGGGTGCGATTTCTCTGATGTCGATGGATTCGGAGACGCTAATCGAGAGAATGGGCAGCGATTCGAGTCTCACTTGGAAAATCTGCAGTCCGGCGACAACTGGCGCGATATGTGCTCCACGACGCCTGCTAATTTCCGTAACATGCATTTTGGAGGTCCTGATACGTGTGAGGACTGGGTACGTTTTCGTTCTCAATATCGAGGGAGAAAAATGTTCAGGTCATCGTTCAGGGAAAATACGGCATATGGGGCCTGTGGAATGTCGAAGATGAGAACTGTTGAATCCGAGGCGTCGCGTTGAGAGTTTCACGTTGTTTGGTCTTTTTTCTGGATCTTGATAGCGCCGAGATCAAAGCTGTGAATGGTATAATCATCCTCGTATCCTCCATTGCCATACCCTCTTGCGAGTGCCGGTGTATTCTTAGTCGAATGAGTTAGTGCGTGACGATAACATGCTCGGCGAAACCATGCTAAAAGCGACGTGAAGGGGAAGTCGTTTGGAATGCTATCAGCCCAGTCCCTACATACAGATTCAAAGAAGCTGGCCTTGCCATATGCGAGTTGCCGAATGTTGCAATTGTTTCGGACATGCCCGCGGTGTACGTATCTATAAAGCCTCTGAAAAGATTCGGATAGGACGGAGCGCCGCGTACAGAATCTGAGTTCTATTGCAAAAACAGTGAGTCAAAATCTTCCACGACTTCAAGTGGTGTTTCCTCATCCGCAGAATCATGGACGTCTACTTCTTCCTCGTCTATCAATCTAGGAACCCTACCACGCCATCTTTCCACCTGGACTCGGAGCAGCCGTTCAATTTCGTCCAGGGTTTTGCATGCGGTCAGAGCTGCCCGAAATTTGCGAAACCATGGGCGGCGATGACTAGAATAGGTCAGAGCTGAATGTTGGTTGGACCAGAGTCTGCGTACGATTGAAAATTCACAAAATGTCGTATATGCGCGATGATAACATCCAGTGGCGTCGTTTCAGGAAATGCGCGGCAAATTGCGAGATACTCGAGAGAAATGTCAACCGGATCCGGAATCTTGTTGGTAAAAAGACTAAACGACGTTCAGGGAGGCTCGTACGACATTCGTAAAAATTTCTCACCAGGGATTCTCGAGCAAGGCTTCTGCTACCATGAGACCGTCCGCTTCGGTAGCTTCCAAGTTGTATTCCAGATCATCCCAAACGCGTACATTGCCGTTGCTCACAACAGGGATATTCAAGTTATTCTTGAGTCTCTTCACCTGACTGAGATCAGCAGCGCCGTGCCGTCTTCGATTCGGCGCGACGGTGCGAGCGTGCAAAGTTAGCCACGATGCACCCGCGTCCTCGAGTCGCTGGGCCAAGTCCAGAGTTTTCTCGGCTGCCGGACAGATCCGGAGTTTGGCAGAGACAGGAACAGTGAAGGAATTCGACATCGCGGACACTGCGGCATTGCGTCGTTTTGAGGAAGATGAAAGCTCAAATGACGAGGAGATCTAGTACCCATCTGTTCGACCACAGGCCAGTCTTTCTTGCCGAGAAGATATCCTCCGAAATGGCCTTCTTGAGCGACTTTTTGAGGACACCCAAGATTCAGATCTTCACCACCTTCAGAAGAAAGAAAGAGGGCGCTACACAGAAAGCCACACATACCTATCCCTTGACAATAGGATTGGAATTTTCGGCCAGCTTGTACCACAGTGTCGGGATCATTTCCGCACAATTGAACCACGACCGGTCGCTCGGAGCAAGAAGGACTGATTGTCAGATCGCGCAGATGATATTCGAGATAGTCCTGTTCGTTCAAGATGAGGTCGGATTTTAACATTTGCGTGTAGACCAGAGTTGCCCCATAGCGCTGCACCAAAGTCCGAAAGGGAAGGTCTGACTGTCCCACCATAGGAGCCGCGATTCGAGATAGCATTTTAGAACTCAACAATTGGGGGGTGTTGGGTGAAAGGGAAGACGGAGAACTCCGACAGAATTGATCGCCGCTTTTTGCCGATTCAACTTGCCACCCACCACCAACTCTGATGCTGCGAATGCAAACCTAGAGGTCCTTCCCAATGATAATATCTAAGCTACGTTGAACTTCTCAACCTGCTCCATCGACTAGTCACTGCTTGCTTGCAACTGGGACCAGAGACACGGGCAAATTCCCACAAGTGCAATTTTGAATTGTTGGTGACCGCTTTCTCACTGTTCAGAGATCGTATGCAGAAAGTCTGTGTGTTGTTCTTGACTTCCGGCGGAATCTTCAACGGTTCGCATTCTGCCAGCCTGCGGCTGTCTGCGGCGTACCTGCCCGTGACTGAATACACTCGAACCGTCGTCCGACCGGGAGTCTCCGCCAAGTCGCTGAGCCGCTCACAGTCTCCAGTCCAGATCCCCAAACTTTCACGGCACATGTCGCAATCTGTCGCCACCGTCTCAAACTGATGCGACTTGAACCAAGTGAAATGGTCTGCCAGTCTGAAGCATTTTCCTCCCTCATCCTCTAACGCTATTTTTTGCTTGCTCAATTCCGAACCTCGAATTCTGAACGTTCAGCACTCGAGATGGTACAAAGAAGACTCGATGCAAAACTTATGAAGAGCGTCTTGAGATAAGTTGTGCGCGCAGATCTTACTTCAATCATGATGCCAAGCGTTTGTCGCTCAAAACCATGCGGTTTTCCAAATATCCCCACGTTTCTCGTAAAGCCAAGACGGACAGAACACACTCAGCTGGCTGACAACACCAGGGACCCGAGTTTAAATAGAATGTTTGCTGTTTCCGCACTGTAACCCGGTCTGTGTGCTTGCCATGGCACCTCTTCACCACTTGTTGGCCCTCGTCTCGACTTTCGGGTTCATCTCGGTACAGGCTGCGTCGGATTTGCAAGCTTCGAAACCTGCCAAACCCGATCCATGTGCAGCAATTGGCGGCAAAAAATGGGTCGCTCCCGCTGATGTTCGGGCTTGTTACTCGTCTTTCAAGGTTGACGCTGCTATCAAAAGCAATGTGAGACAACTATTTGAATTTCGCCAGGAAACAGTACGTGCTGAAGAGATTCAACCAGATCCTTGAAGTCGTCAGCAAGACTTTGGCCTTCCACACCTCCGTGAACTACCAGATCAAGGCGCCCGAGCCGTTCACTCAATCTGTCCATGAGGATCTTTTCAGGGACATTGACCGGATTTCGCACACGCAATACGCGTCGGACTACGATTTCCACATCGACCTGTCCCGTACCCTTAAGCGCCTGAACGATGGACACTGTGTTTGGATCAACTCTTGCTACGTACGCCAATTCCGATGCCGTCTTTCATGTGCAATATTCTGATTCTAGAGCAGGACTGTAAGGTTTCTGCGAATTAATTCCGGTCAAATCTCACACCGCTGAACAGCATCGTTCATTAACTACTTGCCTATCCCCCTGACCCTTCTCACGGAGAAGGACGGTTCCCAAAGCGTTCATATTGTCCCAGAAGCGTTCCAAGTCGCATCAGCGGAATTCCCGGACGAGATTTCTGTGTGGCAGAACGCGCTTCCGGGATCGTTGAAGGGAAAACTGGACTCCGTAGGCACACTGATTGCATTTTTTAACGATTTTATTGAACTTTACTAGCTCTCGGGAGCCAAAGTTTTGCTCATCAATGGCAGACCGCCATTTGATGCCGTCAACGCAAATGCTCAAATTACTGGCAGCTACCAGGCTTTTGGGACACGTCAGAATTCGTAATAAGCACTTCTTTATCCCTGATTCGGTCTTGATTTTCTTTTTTCAGATTCTTTTCGAGCTACGCTCGCGCCGCTGCCAGCTTCAACTACATCATCGGCAATTTTGCCCAACAGTCGTTACCGCTCGCAGACTCCGTTAATCTCGTTATTCAGCGCGTGAATCATACCCTGCCCGACATTATCACGGTCAGTGATGGAATCCGAGATTTGTTTGTTCTTTTCTCGCCGCTCACGAATCTCCCAGCTTCCGTATCGTTCCAGGATCAATCCCGCTACCGTGCCGTTCAATAGTTCGACAACTTATAGGGCTAACAACTGTGTTGCGATCCCTGGCACCAACGGCGTTGATCTCCACGATTCCTCCTTGGCACCGTCTACCGCGGCCAAGTTCCAACAGGCACCTGTTCCCCCTACTCCGCAGAAGAAGCATCTTCTGAACGTGTTCTTGGACACCGCTCCCTTGTCGGATGTGGTTCTGCCACCGGCTCTTCAACCCACCGCTCCGGCTCTCAACGGGAGCTTTGGTGTCGGAACGTTTTATATGCAGAAGGATGGCAAAACCGGCGTTTTGGCGTTGGTACGAAATTTGATCATTATTTGCGCTTTTCGTACTGACAGTACGAAAAAACGAACCAGGGATCCTTCAGCGGCGCTGATTACAATTTGATGCAAAGTGGTTTGCTCAAGGGCTTGCAGACCCTAAAGCAATTGGGTGCGACCCAGTTGATCGTGGACGTGGTAAGTTCAATTGTACCGGAGGATACTTCAGTTCGGACTTATCGTTGAATTAGACCAACAACGGTGGCGGTTACATTTGCGTTGCGCACGTGAGTTTGATACTGTAATGACGAACTGAACTGATTCCTGACGAATGCGTCTCTAGTGGCTCCATCGTATCGTATGTGGCCTTTTGGAAGACCCGTGTCGCGATCCTGAATTCCGAGTTATAGATCATCGGGCCCAAGAGCACTACCGTTCCGGAAGCAGGTTTGTTTATCGCGCCCTCGTTTCAGTGACAATTTCTGATACAGGCCGCCAGGTCTGGACACCGAGGCCAGATCTGGTCCTTTGGCTCGTCAAATTGTTCAGCAAATCATCGACAAAAACCTGGACCCTAACCAAGAACTGCTGTATAACCCTCTCAACTGGAACGACGCGGACAACGTTCAATTCCCTGCCAACCGTAATTGGTGAGTAATCAAAACGCCGGATTTTGATCTTTTCAGTTTCTGATTTCGCGAAGGCTGCTTCCTGCCCGGGACGTCACAATAAATGGACGCGCAGATTCCTTCAGTCCTAGGTCAATTTTCGCGATATCTTGTCCTGGCCTGTGTTGATTCTTGAACGTAACAGACTAGGCCAAGAATGCCAACCAGAGGGTTTCACGTCCACTCCGCCAGACGTCGGATTGTTTGAGCCCTCTCAGGTGGTCATTGTTTCGAACGGCCGGTAAGAAAGCTGCCGTTGATTTATACTCGTCTTCCCACAAATACTCTTGTCAGATGCGCGAGCTCGTGCTCGTTGTTCAGCGTCAGTTTCTTTGTCTCTCCCAACTCGATAGAGTGCTTATCTCGCAGGGCAGATTACCATGTCCAAGGAAGAAGGCGTCAAAACTGTCGTTGTTGGAGGCAAGAAGGATGTCGAGCAAGAATATTGCGGCACGGTTGGAGGTACGAACAAATACGGTCTTCGACGCCGTTGAAATGCCTCGGTTTTGACTTTCGACCCGATAGGTCAATCCACTGACTTTTCCACCATCGACACCGAAATCAAGGTCCGCATAACACCGTCTTGTTCTCTGTTACTCGTAATCATCTTCTATGTAGACGGCACAGCTGAAAAACAGTCCTCTTGCGCCACCTGATCTGTACGTCGGTCTCAGTATTCTCAGTCTCGGCTCTCGACCTTTCGAAGCGGCGTACATAGTGATTCTGTATTCGCCGTGGCCACGTTTTTCGTGGGTTCTGATGTTCACTGTCACTTTATATTTTGGTCGTTCGCTCGTCTGCTGATTGTGTACTAATCTTTGACGTCTAGGTTGGTCCACGGCGTTCAAGGCATCACCTGGCGCTTGGGCTTCGGCGTCACTAAAACAAATGAACCCGAAGGTTTGTTGCGACTCATTACTGTCTAATTGCTTGACACTGACATGTTTAATAAATTAGAATGGCAAGAACATCGTGCAGATATCAACCTGCCGCTCACAGCTGCTCTGTATGTATCTGGATTTTTCTCTCTCTTTTATTTGTTTCCCCCGCCTCGGCCTTCTCATGCCACGCTACGCGAGACAGACGGCGTTGCTTTCGTCTTTGTGTTTTTATTTCTGTTTGAACATCGCTCATACAACCAATCAGTGTTAACAACCCCGTCGGGATTTGGGAAGTAGTGGCAGCAAAAGTATTCGCTTAACTACTCTATACCTCCTTGCTGTTGGGCTTTCGAGAATATATCTTCCTGGTCTGAACTCCAATGAGAATCAATGCTTTTTGCACATGTCTAAAATAGGCATCTACCATACACGCATTTGGCACTCGACTGGGTTTTCAACGATGTTCGCGGCCTGAGTTATCGGCGCTATATCGAGTTACTTCTGCCAGAATTTCTCGGTCCTGAACAAAACCGGGCATGTGAGCAAGAAGTTGAACGATCGAAGTTGAAGATCTAAACATCCTGCTCCCACAGTTGTACCGTTTTGGCTTAGGCTCGTGAACCGAACCTTATTCCGCGCCGGTAGATCACGACAAACAGAAAATCCGGGCTGGAGTAGATAGTCGGGATGTCATCAATGACGTTGTTCAAGTCAAGTGGGATGGAAGGTCGGTAGGTAGGAAGGGAGATAATATTTCGGAAAGTTCCTCATACAAATTTATATTCTTTGCACATGGGGAATTGAACGTGAAGTGGGGACCTATGGAAGGCAAGGGACGGTCATTTTGTGGCGCTAGAAGCATCAGCAATAAGTCGAGTGGCGATCGACCTCAACCTTCTATCGACGTGGAAGATAGTATCTTATGATTTTCCTTGAACTTTATTTGAGCAGATGCGATGATTGTATTAGAAATACAGATGGAGGAATAGTACAACCAAAGTGTGTATGTTCCATAAGTTATGACTCGCAAAAAAAATGACCAAGAGGGTTCGTGATAAATGGTGTGAGTCCGTTCGTTTCTAAAATGCGACCGTAGCGCCGATGTATACGTGAAAGACGTGCAAATGCTGGGATAGATGAATGAGATGGAGAGGATGAGGATGAGGAGTTAATATGCTGAGGGATTCTAAAATGCGCGGATGTTGGGGGTCGTGTCGGGGCTGATCATGACTTTGAGAACCATCTTCCCGTCTTCGTCTTTGCCGCGCGCAAGAAGGCTGAAAGCCTTTGCGGTTTGGGAAAGAGAGAAGCGGTGAGTGACGAGTGCGTCGACGTTGCCCAGATCGCCAGAAGCGAGAAGGGCGAGGGCAGCGGGGTATGTGTTGGCGTAGCGGAATGAACCCTGAATGTCGACCTCACGCAGAGCGGCGCTTGAAAGAGGGAGCATCACGTTCCGTGAACCCATTCCAACGAGCATTACTTTGCCTCCGGAGATGGCGGCCTGGTGCGAAAAAATATACTTTAGCTTTAGGTATCGCGGGAAGTTGAATGAGGGTACGTACGTGTATTGACATCTGGATACAAGGTTCCGCTCCGGTGCACTCGAAGACGACGTCGAAGCCATCAGGCTCATCAAATTTTTGGAGGGCCGATTGCATGCTCTCTTTTGCACGGCGGAGCTGCTCATCGGTGGTTTTGGCCTTATCCGATAGCGGTAGGCAAAAGGTATCGTCGGCGAATCCGTTGGATTTTGCGAAATCAAGTCGTGCTGGGTTGATGTCGATGGCAACAATGCGTGAAGCACCCATAGATTGTGCGACTGAGCACGCAAGCAAACCAATAGCACCAACACCAAAAACGAGCACGGTTTGGCCCCGAGAGAGTTGTGAACGTCGCGCGGCGTGTAATAATACAGATAGGGGCTCTGCTAAAGCTGCCCGCTCGAACGAGCAGTTTTCGGGGAGTCTGAGGGGTGTGTGAGTGGGAGAAAGTAGGCAATGACGGAGGCGGCACTAACGGATGTAATACGTGAGCAGGATGGTTCATAACCGTTTGCAGTGTGCCGTCAGAATGGGGAAAGGTTTTGGCGCTGCTGCAGAAGCGCATTTCTTTGCAGAGATTATATCGACCAGACGCGCAATACTCGCATTTGTTGCACATGATTCCGGCCTCGATTGCGACCCGCTGACCGACAACGAGACCCTTCACCCCCGGTCCCACCGCCGTGACGACACCAGCTGCTTCGTGACCTAGAACAAGTGGAGCTTGGATAGCGAAGTCCCCGTTCCGGCCGTGAAGATAGTAATGCACTAGGCGCACGATGAGGACTCTATACAGTTGAATCGCAGCGAGACATACAGTCGCTACCGCACAAGCCAGTCGCAAGTACTGCAACCTGAGCCTGACCGGCCTGCGGGGGCCAAAGGGTGCGGTCTTCAACACGGAGGTCCTTGGGACCGTAGAGAACAGCGGTGGACTGAGAGGGGAGGGCTACGGGTGACATGGGGGAACGAGAAACAATACAGAATGGACTTTGGGGCGCGTGTCATTTATAGCGGGGATACAACTTGGATCTGCATCGGTCCGAATGCCCGACCAAGTTCGCGTGATCTCACAGAGATCAAAAGTCTGTCACACGGTTGTCACATCCCGCTTGCGGTATCTAGATTCAGCGTCGGATACGGCATCCGGTCAAATAGACAAAGTAGACACGGGCACCACCAGAGTTCTACGAATTAGACCAAAATTCTCATAGAATTCTCTCGACTTCTATACGTTTTAAAACATCCCATCGCTACTCTCGGCCCGTCGGTGCGAACTCCGATGTGGGCACCCGGCACATATATCCAATTTCCTTTTTCGGTGCCGCAAATTGACGGCAATACAAATGGTCTATGCCAAGGTCATTCCCGACAACGGACATTGTGCTCGTAGCATGGCCAGCACCTACCATGGTATGCGTGTTAATGCTCTCGACCCTCTCCTCATCTGGCGGCATCTGTTGGGGCCACCCTCGTGCCTCCTGCCGCGAAGGACAACCTATCGACCCTTTTGGAATCTTTCCTTACATGTGCCCGCAAGAGTTCGAATTCTTCAGGTTCTCAAAGTGATTCCGAGAGTGATCTCTCATTCAAATCTCTGCGCAAAACAAGTTCGCCGCCGCCCCATTAATCGGTGGCGGCCGACCCAGACTTTTGGGCGGCGCAAGTACTACCTGCAAGTTGAGGTTATCAGTTGGATATTACCACAATGAAACTGCTTTTCAACCTCCGCAATTTTTTTTTCGTGTCTGCTCTTGACTGCTCTATTCCCGGGCGTTGCCGGAAGCATCTTCCGCGGCGCTTCGCATTAATGGCCGTCGCCAACGCAGGTCGGTTCAAGTACGCTCCCCACCGCTTGAGCGAGTGCTCCCGAACCAATGACAGATCTTCGGAAATTTCTCACCCAAAGCTCTCTCCAAGTTCTGTGAAGCCTGTGAAGCTCAAGGTCCGCCCAGCTCCTCCATGGGCTACTGGTGACACCGCTACATATCCCTGCATGAAACGAACGTCGTTAACATTCTTCGTGATCCATTTCGAACAGTGATATCGAGACAAAATGAAACGGCGTACAAAAGGACAGTCGGAACAGCATCCCGAGCGCCGGCGTTTCACGCCTGCGACACGCCTAGGATCAGTTCTGCACGGCCAATCCCGAAGAATCAGGGTGGTGGGGAAATGGGGACGGCGCTTCGCGTGTAGGAAGGGAGAACATACAAAGTCACCGGCCCGACAGTGGTCCGACAAGCGCATCGACTTACATACGCGACTTTTGACATGCAATTTGAATTTCTTCCACGTCTGATGGTTCGTATCAAGCTCGGATTCCGGGCCGTGCACCAACTGCAGCTCGTACGACGATTCAGAACTCAGAGTTCGAGGAAATGGCTTTGCTGAAACCTACCGGGCGGGTCATTTGCGGGTAGGTGGTGCGCCATATGGCCCCACCGGGCGCAACGGGTTGGGTGTAGGTGGTTAAGCTTTTGGGTAACTTGCGCTGCAACATGGAAGGCAGGCCACGGTCCGCAGGACGTGTAGTAGAAGTCACATCAGAAAGCTCGTTAGAACCATGATCCGCTCTCGCGACGCGCCAGGGGGGAGCCTAGATCATCAGCGACAGCGCTAGGCGGACATGGCCGCGTTTGCGTAAAGACACGCTCAATGGTCACCGGATGGAACCCGCTTGTCTTGAGAGAGGCGAGTGCGGAGAGGCTCATCCCCTTACGATACCGTGGCCCGACGCGCTTTTTTGCAGGGCCGTCGCAGACAGTGGTATCTGTAAACAGGAAACCATTGACCCCGGACCTAACGGAAGTTTTCAATGCTGGATGGCGTGAAAATGAACGACGTTACGTGGCACCCAAAGCGCATGTGGTCAAAAGGGGTGGAAGCCTTTTGTGTCGCATAAGAGGGATTGAAATGACTGGCCAGTTACAGTGAACACCGTCGTCCTTTGTTCGGATGAGAAGATAGAGAGATATACTTTTTGAGGTGAGTGTCCACAGAACCAAGATGTCGGACTTCATTGTTGTAAGATTATCCAGGTAGGAACCACTGTTTTGGGGACCGAAGACGAGCCCGCGTCAGGCGGAGAGCAAGCAGCCATGCACCGCAAAAATAGAGCGGGTCTCCCGCTCATTGTAGCCGCCTTGAACTCCACCGACTTGGAGCAGTAGATTAATGAGATGGACCCAATGCCGCTATATTTACGCGGTCGAGCCTCATGCCGGAGATTAGTTGAGGGCATTGAATATAAATTCCGGCTTGGGTCCAGTGAATACTCAATAAGAGCAGCACTCGCCCATAAAAATTAGGACAATATTGGATGAACGTCCATAGTTGTCGCCCGAAACGTTCGTCGGAGATTGCCAGCAACTCACAAGCAAAGTGACGTTCGTCTGCATCTGATTTAGTGCATGGTGAGGCGAGCACGAGTACTTATCAACATTATTTAGGAACATGCTGAGAATGATATGTCCCGACCAGGTCCAACGCCGCGGCCGACCTAGATTCGATCGAAGGCGTATATGTTCCGAGTCGTGATGGAACTGTGAGCAGTCAAAAACATCCAAAGAGGCGATTCAAACGGCGAACTAGGGAGAGGGAATGCTTTATTTTCCGCAAGAAGATCGCTCGCTGGTCCCCGAGGTCTTCTTCAAAGAACATCTGGTGCGAACACAGTAAAATGGATTCATAGATATCATAGCCACCCAGTTGGGATAATTCCCTCGCAAGGAAACGAAGACGCGATATATCCCGGCAGCAAAGAAAGACCAGCAATGAAACAGCGGGTACTTGCAAGCACAGGCGAGATGAGTTTGAATGCGACTCCATAGCTGCCCCGGAGATTACGGAACAAAGATAGAAAGGAAAATGCACGAACAAGGGTGAAAGTGTAAGTAAGGAACGGGAAGAAGCCGACATAGATGAAGAGTCGATATGACCTGGGTCTTTGAGAACGGATGAATGACAAGGAGTAGAAATCAGGAAAGAGCAGAGGTGATATGACTTGTGGTTACTCTCTGGGAGCTTCTGTCCGGACACGAATGTGGATCATACAAATTCGATGAAGAACGTCAGTTGTTGAGATTCACTTTGAAGAGTGCAGCTCTTATGCCGAGCTAATTGTTAGTCCCCGAGTATTTGCGTGGCGCTGACTTGGTGGTGGTTTACATCTGCGCAGAGATCAGAGATATCATTAACAAAAAAACAACTCTAGATACCGGCGCCAGATTTCTGGGACGTATATGACCAATAAGTATATTTTTGCACACGAAAGGACGCATTATCACCTCGGTGGCTTGAAAATGAATGAACTCAGAGCCCATAATACTTCCACGGAATCGTTTTGATTCAGGACAGTGGAAAACTTGTAAAACCGATCGGTCAGGTCTGGATCTTGTTCTGGATATCGCCGAAGGAAGTTCCAGGTTGGGTTGCCAGGATATGACGCATTGGTTAGGGCTACTGGAGCCCCGACTCTCAAGGCTTTGACGGGGGTCGAAGTCGAGGACTGTGGTAGTCAAAATGTGCGTATTATTGTCCTAGACACCCACCGGTAGGTAGCCCTTAACCGTGACAGAACCATGGGAGCGGTCGGAGTCGAATTCGTTGTGTCGTACGCTATACTATTCCAGGAACCAGCAGCGTTGGCAGAGTGAAGGCGCGCGATATCAAGTCCACTTGAATCAGAAATTGTAATAACAAACGGAGAAGCGGATTTGAAGGCAATTAAGCGGTTCTCCGTGCCTGTAGCACTGAAGGATTCGGATGTGCTGGGCCAGGGAAACATGGTGGCGAGCGGCAGGTTGGACTCGGAATGGTTTGTTTGGCTTGCCGATCAGCGGAGTTTCAAACTGACTCATTTTACACTTTTTCTCTCGCACTACCTTATCCTCGTCTATCTTACATCCAAGTATCAGAACGACTTCCTCAAGCTACGCATTTTTTTGAGGAGCCCGGATTAATATTCTCCTCCGAATCTATCCACTGTAGCTTTCCTAGCCTTTCGAGGCCATGGTTTGAGGGTTTCAAAAGATTTAACCTCGAGGATTCTTTGCCCGAACTCGTGATTCAACTCAAGATGTGAAGTGCAAGTTCTCGTTGGGAATGAACAAAGTTCACCAAAAACGCTTCCGGGTGTCTGCTAGAGACCTGTGTCAACCCAAGGGGTCTTGCCGCCTAAACTTCCGCGCCGCGGGACGTCACTACTTCTCTCGGATTCAAGCCTTCATCGGAGTCGTCTCCCGAAAGCTTTTCTTCCCTTGGTCCCATGAATGAATATCATCGCAGTGGCCGCGGCGTGACGGTTCGCCGAAATTCTTCTCTCAAGACGCAGGAACATATAACAGGACATACATAAAATGTCACCCATATTCGGAAACGGCTTCGAGCTCCAAGGCACCCGATGATATGTCCCCAACCTCATCTACTGTCGCTTCCGTTCTCGCGTGCGTGTCCGCGTGCGCTCCCTCCCACAAAAGTCCTGCTTGCCAGCATCGGCCGCCGCGAATCCTTCGTGGGGCAAAACACCGCGTACAGCTTCGCGGGACGGCAGGACACTGCTGCCCCGATATATCCGTCTGTATGGTTTCTAATTTAAACCAGCATTTTGGCGTAAAAATCATGCTCGATTTCTCGTGACCGCCCGAGTGTCGCTTTCCCGCGATGGGGAGCTATGCTATTAGGAAACTTGTCCAACAGAGCAGAGAATCCATGACGTAGCGGGTCCAGCGCCTTGGATACAAACCCCGTACCGTGACCGCTATCTTATCGTGTATCCTGGACAAAATTGTCTTTTTCTTCCATCTGCGCATAAAACGCTCGACAGCGAGATGGTGGCTTGATAAGACGCGTACAATGTTCCTCTTCGATAGAGGAATCTGAAACATTCACTCAACCGCACTGCGGAAGGCATGAATTCAACGGCCCTCCGCATTTGTTTTTGGGCAATAGTTCTTGCAATGGCGGTAGTGCCGCGCGTTTTCCGTCAGTTCCGTGACAGGATCCTCCTTGAAATATTATGTTAGCTTTGTCTGCTATTGCCGCACTTTGAAGCGCATCGAATTCTATTGATTGGGAATATCTGAAGAGCCATTGGTGATTGATCTCGCTACGCTGTATGTCTTTCATTATTATAAAGGAGCTTTTCAATATCGCGGTAGCTTCAAACATACTGAAGGGCTGCGAGCGCCAGACGCGAGACCTGCAATCGCGCTTCAATGCAAATACGCGCAATCGGGGCCGCAATATGCCATACCCCCAAATAAGGAAAAGTAATTGCCAAAAAAGAAAAGACAATGCACCGCTCCTCAACGAACACATGCGAAATATTCCAAAAAAGTTACGACGATGGTATACTGTATTATAATTTCCGTTGTGAGTTCTAAGTAAGTGAGCCAATACAAAGCAGCATAGACACCCCAACCACACGCTCTAATTAACATCCAATCGTAACCGGGCTACTCTCGATCCAAGAGAGCTAGCCGAGTAGTCTACAACAACCCCACCTCACCTCATACAGCCCAAGATGAACAAGACTATAACATAACATGCATCTCAAGGGTTCCACATCCGCCCGTTGACGAACGCAAGCAACTCGGCATCGCTCTTCGAGCGGAGGTCGGTGTGGTGGTCGACGCCGGCGGCTTGTGCGGCGCGAATAACTTGCACAGCGATGTCGCCGGAGATTTCGCGGACTAAGGGGAGAATTAGCAAAAGATTCATTGGAAGGAATCGTGGAGAAGGCAAGACTCACTGCGCTCAATAACAGGGTACAAGAGACCCTTGGCCTTCTCCTCGGGCGTGAGTGAGTTAGCGAGTCCAAGGGAGGATGCTTCGACCATGCTATCAGAGACGCTCGAGCAGCGGGCGATAATAGCGCCGAGGCCGAGACCAGGGAAGATGTACCTGCACAAACATTAACATCTCCTCCTAGACACTAACAATGCGGGTACCCACATATTGTTCCCCTGCCCAGGATACAGCATCTTCCCCTTCCACTCAATCTCAGGGAACGGACTCCCACTCGCAAACAGCACCTTCCCATCCGTCCCCCGCACCGCATCCTCAAACGTACACTCGCTCAGCTTGACGGGATTACTTAACGGGAAGATGATCGGCAGCGGATTGAGCGCCGCCATCGTCTGGATCGCCTCCATGGTGAACGCACCGGACATGGTGCTCAGCCCCATGAGGGCCGTGGGCTTGACGTACTCGAGGATGTCGATGAGGTCCGTGATGGGTGGGCCCGAGTAGTCGGTGCGCGCGAAGTACTCTTTGTGTTCGGCGAGGGGCCCGCGGGAGGCGTAGATGAGGCCTTGTGAGTCGATGAGGTAGATGCGGGAGCGGGCTTCTTCTTCGGTCATGCCTTCGAGGGTGAAGAAGGACATAAGTTGCATGGCGACACCGACACCGGCGGAGCCGGCACCGAAGAAGAGAATGCGGTGGGAGGAGAGGGGACGCCCGGAGGCTGCAAGGTAGATTTAGTGACGGTGTAGGGAAAATATGAGAGCAAAACTTGCCTTGTGAAGAAAGACGTGCAGCGTTAATGAATCCAGAGAGAACGACAGCACCAGTTCCCTGGATGTCATCGTTGAAGCTAGGCTTTCGCGTCAGTATCTTCCGTGCTATAGAGAGAATGGCCACATTACTTACACAGGATATTGGTTTCGGTAACGTTCAAGATAGAGGAAGGCATGGTCGGTCGAGAAGTCTTCGAATTGGACAAGAAGCTTGGGGAACGCCTGACTCATCTCGTACATGAACTCGTCCATGAATTCGGTCATCTCTGCGGTCGGTACACGCTTCTTGCGGAGACCGAGGTACAAGGGATCATCGAGATACTTCTGAGTGTTCGTTCCGAGGTCGAGGCAGATGGGAATGGTGGAGTGAGGACGAATCCTGTAGTATAGCGAACGATATGAATTACAAGACCGAGCGAAGCGGATGAAACAAGTACACACCCGGCACCCGCAATATAGAGAGAAAGCTTTCCAATAGAGATAGGCATACCGTTGATACCGAGGTCACCCAAGCCAAGAATACGGGAGCCGTCGGTGACAACACTGATACGAGCATCTTCAAGCTTCGGCCAAGAACGAAGAACACTGCGAATCTTGCCCTTGTCTTTGATAGACACGAAGATACCCTCTGGGTGGCGGTAGTTCTTGCTGTATTCTTGGCATGCTTGACCGACAGTGGGGGTGTAAATTATGGGCGTAAATTCCGACATATGGCGAAGAGCCAGTCGGTAAAACATGGGTGGGTCGCGCTCTTTGAGAGCAGAAAGGTAGATGTACTTTTCGATATCCTTGTCCTTGCCGCGGAACTGAGCCATGCAGCGCTGAGCATGAATATCATCGTCAAGGGTAGGAGGGGCTAGTCCATGAGGGGGTTTCGGAGGCGGCTGGGGAGCCATTTTGAGTCTCTGGACGCCATTGCTCCAGTACGGGGTGAGGACGATGGTCATGGCAAAGAATTAAGAGATAGGAAAGAAATGGAAAGCAAGGGTCAAAGGCAAGTCTAAGGGCAAGGCAGGAATGAATAGGCGAGCGGGTCTCCAGCGGAGGTATATAAGTAAAAAAATTTGGAAATCACTGATGCGGAAGCATTCATTTTTGGTCCCAGCCAATCACAACTGCCCGACTATTCTTTCTCAGTCACCGCCAGACAGTCCTAGCCCGGGCTCGCGACGTCTGGCGTTTCACAACGGGTCAAGTGGACCAGATTGCACTTAGAATAGTCGAGGCGATGCCCGATTTTTTCTCACTGTTCACCCCGTTCCAGCCGCTTTCTCTGGTGGTGAGTTGTGATAGGCTTGTGATTGTCGTCAACGTTAACTCGCTCCCCGCAATCTCTTATTGGGAGTTGCAACTCGCTGTAATTGGGCAAAAAAGAGCACATACAACGCCCGGTCTAGCCTTGATTTCAATCCGTAACAGGGCACTCGTTGTTGCAGTGATTGATCCATGGCGCCCATCGTCGTCCCAATCTGTTGGAGGAAACCATCTAAACTATTTTCACTCACCATTGGTCAACGTTCGTTCATTCATCTTGCGCTCAAACGCGCCTCATCTTCAAGTTTTGCTATGCCATCTTGATCTGCAATTTCTTGTTCTCTGGGCTGTCCGCTTCATGTCCGATGACAAGTCGGAGTGCTTGGTTGAGGTTGGACCAACGAGTCGGAACGTCTTGCTTTCTGGTTCTCTGGTCGCCCGTGTTCCTCCGCAACAAACAGATGCTTTGACCGTGTTCTTCGTCTTCACGGTTCCACCGCATTTCTGAATGGCCGCCCGAATTTACTTGAGGGACTGATAAAACGGGATCCCGTTCCCTCTACCATGAATCATCTCTTCACCTTTACCTGCAGCTCCACCCTCTCCGATCCCCTCCGACCAGTGCTTCTCGACAATGGGAGTCACCATTCGGGCCCAGGTTCACCGCAAATTTCACGGGCTCACAAGCGTGAGCGGAATTCCGCTCTTCTTCCCACATTTTCGACGAACTTCGCCTTCCTCGACTACACCCGCAGCTCCAGCCCCTCCGATTACCCCCGAACATCATTTCTTGACCTGCATATAGACGGTATTCTCATCGTTCGGCTTGACCGTAAATTTCACAAGCTCATTTGACCCTGTTCTCCCCTTTCCGCTTTCTGCTTCCGTTCTTACCTGTTCTTACGCTCATTCATCTAGACTACCTCTGAACTAAAAGTATGTACTGCAGCCAAGCTTTCCCGTCTTTCCGTCGGCCACGAAGTCCGTACCAACGAGCTTGGGCTCCATGTTGAGAGCTCAAAGCCGCCTCTTTCTTCCAATACCGCTCTATTGGAGCAATAACGATTCGCTCGGAGACCTCTGCAATCTAGACTATGGCAGTCATCTTCGTCGAGAGACTCGATCCTTTGGTCTCAATGACTCAGTGCTGATACTGCTTCCGTTCCTTTTCATCACTCGTGAAACGGCCCTGTCCCTACAATCGCCTGCCCGGACATCCACATAACATGGCCCGCAGATGCTCCTGTATTTCTTACTATACAAACACATGCATTTACAGTAGTACATTTCAAGTGCATACAGCCACCCCAAGTCATGTAAGTAGGACTACAGCAAAACGAAGAAACGAAGGATAAAACGAGCGCAAGCGGCGAAGACACGGTGTCTCCCGGTGTCCATAGCGGAAGAAAGGAAGTACATAGACATACACACGAAAAAAAAAAAACGCCCAGCGAGGAATAGATGCGCGCTATATATTATACATTGCATGTCGATGAATTTCGAAGACAAGGATCCACTGGCAATGGCAGCGAATGCGGATTTTCCGAAGCAGCAACAAGAGACTTGGTATCGAAGTTGGTCGTCACCCAGGATTTGCCGATGACGGAGCGCGGGGCGTGCGACATCGATGTAGTGGGGTAATTGACCGACATTGGAGGCGAGTACCTCAGTATTGATTCGGTTGAGGTGAAGAGTGAGCCTGACGAGATGCATCGTCAGTATGCATGTCGTAGTCACTGGGAGACGGGAACTTACTTTGCATTTCCTTGGTTCGCGAAGCCCGTCGCTGACGCCGTCGTGCAATAACAACGAAAGTAACAACAACACATAGAAGGACGAAGATAACAGACCCAAGCACACCCGCCAGAATCCCCACTGTCGTCCGCGAGGCGCTCCGGGACTCAGCCGTACCGTTGATGGTGGTCGATTCCGGCACCTGGTCGGGCGATAAAGACGAAGATGAGGCGGACGTGGCAGCTAGTGCCTGAGGCGTAACAATGAAGTATTGTATCCCGAACGGCGACGCTGCAGAGACATTCAAGACTTTGATATCGAGCGTGTGGGAGCCGGGGTGGAGGTTTGACACGGAAAAGAGCGGCTGATTGAGAATTGGGGTTTTCGCCATGGCCTCAGCGGTTACGACAGGCGGCGAGGTATCGACGGTGTATGAAGCAGTCGGCGGAGCATTCGAGCCACTACTGGGCGGAACGGATCCAAACACGATGATTCCTGTACCTATAAAGAGATAATTTAGCCAGAGCATAGATGTCAGGCAAGTGAAACGCACCGTTAAAATTCAAAGACAAAGAGGATCCTGCTTCCTCTGTTTGGTGCGAGGTCCCAAAAAACCCAAGAGGACTGAGCGACCACGCCGGTGAATATCTCACTCGAGTGTCATTATCCTGGATGCACTGGGGAGGGAAGCAAGGGGGAGCAAATCCCGATGGTGATCCAGAAGGAGCGGAGGTATGGGCTGAGGTAGTGTCGCTAGAACTTCCTCCCGCTGGATTAGAGCCGCTAGATTTCGACTTATTGTTGTCGGATGTATCCTTCGAATCAGAGTCATCGCCAGTATTTCCCGACTTTGGATCAGAGTCGCTGTCGTGACTGGACGGAATGGGGTTACCAGTATTGCCTGATGTATTACTATGACCAGGTTGATTGCTCGCGCCCGACTCGCTGTTGGACGCGCTGCTCTTGTTTGAATTATTGCTGCTGCTCGACTCATTGTCCGACTCTCTATCTTGTCCTTTGACATCGTTGCCGAACGGAGAAGGGGGAGCAGGGGGAGAGAAAGGGAAAGATTTTCGCCACAAGCTTGAAGACCTTGCCAGGAATCGCAAGCCAGTACTATCCTGACCTTATAGAGCAAGTGATCAGTCATCTAAATGAACTGTGCAGATCATGACGAAGAGCACCTCTGGAAACCTGCCCAGGCGGCATGTCGATCGTCTACCTGCAGAATCAAAGTCTGTTCAGACCGTTTCAAAAGACATGCCAAGCGCCTACGTCGACCTGGAAAGAAAGGGAGCACGAAAAGGGCCATCCGAACGGTTGCTGGGAGAAGATCCTTTTAACTGGGTTGATGTCGGGACCGCGGGTCAGGTTCACACTTGCGCTTCGAATGTCGACGTCCAGCAGGGCATCATCGGCCATCGCGGAGGCTTTAGAAAATGTTATACAACGCGCCCCGACGCCGCCCATCAAGGAAACTTGGTCGCGAGCGGAAGAAATTGAATTTTAGAAAGCAACTGGGAATGACCTACAGTCTTCATGACCTCCAAGGGTCCGGCCACGGCAAAAAAAAACCTATGCATCTTCCTCAAGATATATCACCTCACATTCTCACAGATCAAAGAAAATATCCACGTGTCAATTTTGTCGACGTCCCGGTGTAAAAAACGCCCACGAGAAGGGCCGTGACAGTTGGGCGCACGCCGCCTGTAACTATGCCTCCACCTGGTGTGTCGTCCCCAGTCGGTCCCAGTGTAAGTCTAATGCGTGAAAAAATTTACTCTATACGCCTGCCAGCTTTTTTAGTACTGCAAACTCGTCCTTTCCTGTGGCTTTGCATAGTCCATAGAACTTTGAGTGTGAATTTCGAAGTAGCACAGCGGGTCGGTCAAACTCCGCAATTCTGGCATCGATGGCAAGTCAGCTTATGGTATGTATATCTGCAATGAACTGGATACGCACCGGCCTTGGTCCAGAAGCATGACCTAGAACATTCATCATTGAAGCGATCGACAATATACGAGAGATAACATACCCTGTCGTAATCGATTACTGTTCTTAGCCGGTGTGCTACGGTAAGAATGGTCGACTGCGCGAATTCGCTGGGGAGAAAGGATGAGTGTATGATCAAGTGAAGCGTCGTAAGACCCACTGCCGGATTGTTTTACCAATCAGCTCATCAGTAGCGTAATCGACACTGCGTGAAGTTTGTGAGGGCATATTCGCCATCTACGAACAATGAAGTTTACCTCGCAGTAGCCTAGTGTTCATGATTAGATGACACTATGCAAGTAGAGGCACACATACCTCATCCATCACAAGGATCTTAGATCGCTTCAAGATTGCTCGTGCCATGCAAAGCAACTGTTTTTCACTAGAATTGAGTGAATTAGCGGTGACCAGAGCGGGATGTGAGGTCACATACCCGGTGGAAAAGTTCTCCCCGCCCTCGGAAACAGGAGAGTCAAGGTCGCGGAACATATTTACATTGACCTCTTCCGTAGCTTCAGCTGGTGTCTCATCCGATGGGATCAAGTGGACACGTCGCAACGCCTCGAACTAGACCATGTCAGTTCCATGAATATCAAAAGCACTGCTTATCTTCGACTCACAATTTCGGCATCCTCATACTCTTCAAACACGTCAAGGGTAGATCTCAACGTTCCGCTGAGAATTGTAGGGTCCTCTGAATGGAATTCCCCGGTCAAAAGTAGTACTAGAGTCGCACTCAAGCGAGACGCACGGGGAATAATAGTGATCCTACTGCGCAAATCAGTGAGGCCGATGCTAGATATATCAACCCCATCGATGATGATCTTTCCCTCTGCTGGTTCTACGAAGCGGAAAATCGACAGCGCGAGAGTGCTCTTCCCAGAGCCGGTCCTATTCTGGATGAGAACTTGATCGAGGACGAAGGTGGAGTCTTACCTGCCGAGGATTCCAACCTGTCGATATGTCAGAACAGAGTGGACGATAGGCGGAGGGAGTGACTACCTTTTCTCCAGGACGGATGTCAAAGGTCAAGCCATGCAGCACTGGAGGAAGCTCGGGCTACACGTAGTGGTGAGTTTCTACAAGATGTCGTCGACAGATACTGACAGCATAACGGATGACAAGATCCTCGCATCGTACGGTGCCAGTTGATGGCCATGACGCGGGTGGCCTTGGTTCCGTGAATTCTGAGGCTTCTCGGGTCAATTCTGAATATTCTTTCACGCGCTCAAGAGCCACCATCGACTGCTCGAGACTGACGAAGCGCCGAACCTAATGAACGAATGAAAAGGGCATTGAAAGAGTATATGCCTGTTTACCAGGAACAACAGGTCATTGCAAACGGTGTTGGCAAACGTCAATGCGAAGCCTGCTAAAGGAGCCGATATGTTCCCATTCATTACAGCCACCAGGGCAATTGCGCCCAGAATGACGGTAGAAAGGATATTGAAACGGATCTATACGATTAGGTTAGTTGGCATGATGCAGAGCACTCGAATATATTACCGAAAGCCAGCGGTTCACTCCCCAGAGCCAGTAGTATGGGTTGGAATTCTACGGCGCATCAGCTAATGCACTCGAGTGATCATACAACGCACAGTATCGACACAGCGCAGCATGTCCCTGAGAAACTTGGACGATGCTCCAAAGGCGCGAAGGATAGTTACTCCAGCAATTGTTTCCGAATACATCGAATACAGGGGTGAACGCGTCTGGGAAAGGCATTAAACAGGCTTTAGCGCCGTGATCGTGAAGCGGAACATACCACGGAATCTGAAAAATGCTTGAGAGACAGTTACGCGACAAAGCTTCAGTGAATACCTAACCGCCGCATATCCCGCGAAGTCTGGCCATACACCTGTTTGTACTGTCAGTATGCACCGAAACTCGCCGCGCAATTAGACAAAGGTGAACCTTTGCCGCTGTAAAGACGATTGGTGACGCTGATTCAAGAGGGAGAGGACACATACCGCTGTAGTAGAAAAGGAAGGTGACTATTGTAGCGACGATAAATGGCATGCCACCAACGAAACTGAGAGTCAGGATTGTGGTCTAACGATAAATCAGCGAGGAAGATGGACGCTCATAGCAGGGGACGGACAATGGATGAGATAAAGTACATGGTACTTCGTCCGAAGTTGTCTGACAGGCTGCTGTCGATACCTAGGAATTTTTTCAGCTGAGAAGAAAGGAATAAGGATTGAATGAACCTTCGAAGTCCTTTCCGAATCGATTTAGCACTCGACCCCTGGAAACAGTATCGTGGAATCGAATCTTGGCGAAGAGGACAGTTTCGAGAAGGCCTGAAGATGGATCAAGTCATGTCGACGAGAGGTGAAATGAGCAGTCTACGTTTGTACAGGACAGTAGATGCCCGGATAGAGCCGTTGTCTTGTAAAGATGTGGGTCATTTGAGGTCAAAAGGATGTGAAAGTGGGCTCACAAAGTACAAACCAGCGCAGGGTCGTTACAATCAGACCTGGATCAGCATCAGACTCTGTAGATACCCGACCAATTCTGAATTGCCAACGCACCGACTAAATTGAGCTGAAGGCATCGATTCAGTGGGCGTCAGGGGCACAAAGACAGAGGCTTACGATGGCGTAGACAACGATATAGAAAACGGCACTATGAGCCCCGTCACCTCGAGACCAGTAACTAACCCATCCGTTCGCAAGAACTGGTTCAAGCGCAGCCACAGCAAAGATGACCAGAAACAGCGTCCAATAGAAAGGCCCACCGCACGCCCTGAGATACGTTAACCATACGTCCTTCGCTACCCGCCCAACTGCACGCGCTTCCTCCTCAACGAGTTTACGTGGACCATCAGCCTTCTTCTCCCGCTTACTCGGAGCCGGTGAAGGTAGAACGGTTGATTGCGATTCCTCCGATCCTTCACCGTTTTGTTCTACGGGAGGCATGGACTCGATCGCGACTTCTGTTTGCTCCTCCTCTTGAGCGGTCGTGGATTGTACCAAGCGGCTCATGACACCAGAGCTTTGGAACGCATTGCGACCTCCCTGGAAGAGAACTCGTCCATTATCCAGAGCAACAACATACGCTGCTCCGGGTGTGCATAGCTGGACGTGATGCGACACCAGAATGACAGTACGACCTTGCATCAACTCTCCGCGCAAGCAGGTGTGATACAGATGGTGGGCGGTGTGAGCATCGACTGGTGAAAGATCAGAGCGAGAACAATTCTCAGAGGGATAACAAACCCGCAGAGAGGACGTCATCGAGCAAAAGTATTGAGGCTCGGGAGTCTGATCATCGTTCGTCAAAGATGTCCTGCGTGGAAGTCACAAGTCACTCACAGACAGCTCTAGCAAGTGATACTGGGATGTTATCAGAAAGAAAATATTCGTGGAATACGACAGCTCATACCGCGAGCTTTCTGAACGCGCAACCATTGTGAGTATAAATCCCTCAAAAGTGACTGCCAACAACGCACCTGTCCCCCAGAAAGGTTGACCTGTGGGACACATCGGTCAGCTATGGCTTGCAGTGAATATCGGACTACGAACCCCTCGCTCTCCGATCTCGGCCTTTCAAAGTGTGTGAACGGTTGCTAAAGCCGGGGGGAGATGGCCCTCTCACCTCGTCTCCGTCCTCGAGAATCTCCAGGTCGCTGATGAGTGCACAGGCCTAGCAACATGTTACCATGCCGGAAATAGACAAAAGAACGAAGTAAATCAAGCTTACCTCGAGTGTCTGCGTATATCGCTCCTCATCATAGGGTAGGCTGAACAGAATGTTATCTACAAGATATCAGTCCTATCCGTCGAACATTGAAGCAAATCCTGCTCACCCTTGATGGACGCATTCCGCAACCACGCAGCCTACGAGTGGCTGAGTGTCCATTTGACAAGACAGTATTATGTATGCGCGTCCTCACCTGCGGCACATACGCACACATGCCCTTCACAACCCATTCCTCCTTACTGGGATGAACTTCGGTAAACGCAGCCAAGGCATTAGGAGGCGACCGCGGGCAGAGCATCTGCCCCGAAAGAATGTCGGCCTCGCCAAGAAGGGCTAGCGATTAATACTCCATCAATACATGACCAGACACAGTTGGAGAAAACTCTTACACAGAAGTAGAAGGGTTTTTCCGGATCCGAGTCTACCGCAGATGAGAGAGAGCTGGCCTGGAGGGAACTGAAGAGTCAGATCGATCAGCACGAACTTGTGCCGAGGCGTAGACACGGCGGATGGTGTGGCACTGGTGCTGGCGTGGTTGCGATCTTGAGGCCATGTGACAGTGCAGGACTGGAATGCGATGGTATGTGATTGTTCTTCCAGTGGCAGCACGCTTGAGACCTCTGCTGTACTCATATACTGCGGACAGGGTCAAAATGAGGTCTCTAGCCACAGAACGAGCAGGGCTCACCTTCTCAATACGTCGCAGGGAAACTAGAGACTACATGACACAGATTAGACAACCAAGCGCACATTGGAACTCTATCCACCTGCAACATATTGATCAACGTCTCGGGGAGCGCATTCAGTGCAAACTATTCGGGAGTTCAGCCGAGACGCCAACATGGGCGCGTAAAGAACCCACCTTCATCTCGTTGAAAACTGCCCTAAAAGGGTCAGTATCGGCGACGTGTCAGATCCAAAAGTACTTGCCCATGATCTATAAACATGCACATTTGGTGAGAGGTCAACACTAAGTGAAGTGGGTCCCACGTACAGAAGTAAACGCTGTGGATGGCGTCAATACTTCTTTGCGCACGACGGCGTAATGCCAGAATGAGACCAAAGTGACGAGCATGGGGGATCCCTCCCAAATAGCGTTCCAAAGGACCTCAATAGTGTAGTTGAGCTTCTGATACTTCAGTTCCTTGTCACGGATCTTGATAACTCGTTTTTCGAAACTGCGTTCCCAGGCCATGAACTGACAAGGTGATTTGAGAGGCATCCGACACAATAGCGTTGCTACGCACCTTGAGCATCCTAATTGCGCCAAGAGTCTACACCAAATACGTCGTCAGAGGCATTACAATGGCGACCAGCAAGCACATACTTCGTTCATCAATGCCACCCGCTCATCACGCGTTTTCATGAGATTGTCTTGAGCATTGACGACAACCTTGCCGGCGAAGTGGTTCAAGGGCAAGAAGAGACAAGTCACAGCAAGACCGAATACACAAGAAATGCCGAGGAGCTTATACAAGAAGAACGTTCCCACTGCGATCTCAATCGGAGAGTCTGAGTAGGAAGACAGGCATCTGAGCCTGAACCATAAGGAAAAGTGGTGACGCTACTCACCAACGAGGGTAAACAGATGCCACGCAAATTCGCTAACGCGATCCACGTCCGTTGTCCTGCACAATGCGAATGAAATTAGTGTCAGCATGATCGGGGAGCGAAACCACTTGCATGAGGGTCATGATTTGGGCCTTAGACGAGAAATCGTCTTCCTCATCTTCCTTCTTCTCTGCAGCATCGTCCTTGTCTTTGCTGCTGGAAGTGGGAGCAGACGAAGCGACATCTTTTCGCACAAGGGTCTTCGCAAACAAGATAGAGTTCAGCTGATTGCGCAGCCGTACTTGTATAGTGGTGGTCGACAATGACCACAGTTGGCCGGTGACTATCCGCGAGATGAGTACTTGTTAAGGAGCGTAGGGGCGACATACTCAAATATGAGATGACCTGAGCACCGATTTCAATGACCACCGAATAACAAAGAAAGAAAGAAAAAAAATAGGCGCACGTTGATACTGAAGAGCGCGAACACCCAAACATAACCCCATGACGCGTTTTCTCGATTGGGATCGCTTTCCAAGTAAGCCAGAAGCATACGTAGGAAAAATGGGGAAGCATAGAAGAGAACTGCTGATGCAGCGGCGAGCAAAAACTGGGCGATGAGACCTGCGCAAGACAATCAACCAGTATTGAAAGATGATAGGAGAAGAAAAAAACGGACTCCAGATGTTCACACGGAGAAGACGATACGCGAGTGCCGCTCCAGAGCCTGGAGAGGGTTTCCAAGATCCAATGCGCAATTTTATATATCGCGCCGCGGTCCTCATCACCGTATAGTTGAGCGTGGACCTCATGTCTGCGGGCACAATGGGAAGATCGCCGATATCCAGGCTCTCTGCGATGTTCCCGAGCATAACGACCTTAGTTGTGTACGAGAAGAAGAGAACATCCCAAGGCGAAGCTCCGACGACGCCAGTGACGTTTTCCATGTCAGTATTCGTGATTTTCTTGACCGTGCTTGGGGAATAGATCGCTTCCGGAGGATAATGCAATGCTGGTCCCAGAGGTGTTGTCCATACAGCCACAGTGACTACGATGTAGATCGCCATCACGCCATACCAAAGTCGCATGACAACTTGGTCAACGGAAGCGATTACCGCGTCACTTGGGAGAACTGCGGTGAAGGACAAGCACAGTGCCGGAAGAAATGTGAGGGTGGCTAGATGCCAAATAGATTCTGAATGAGCTTGTGCGGTTCGGTTGACGGCAAACGCTGCAACGATGAAGAGATAGACAGCGAAACCCAGATGTAGAGCGCTTGTGATCAATGACGCCTCGTCTTCACGGGCGATGATAGACAAAGCCGCGGTAGCGGCCTGTAGACCGACGATAGCAGCGAAGAGGACACATATAAAAAGTTTTCTCCGCTTCGTCTATCGCAACGTTAGCAAAGGACAGGTGAAAACGATGATATGATGTTCTATGGCTTTGCCGAAGTTGATATCCCTCCAGCCTACACTGAGCCCAAACGGTGATTCCCGCACGCATGTCTTGGACCTATAGGGCACACCCGGTCCTTTCACTTCGGATCGTTGACCGATAAAGCAAACAACTTCGGCTTTCTTGCCACAAACACTAACACCGATTCATCGACTGGAGAAAATTCTACCGCACCTTAGCCCAGAATTTTTCTCCTTCAATAGGATAGCCGTGAACACCATCTTCCGGTTTCATAACGTCGAAGGCATCGTCGGTGTTATCTGCCTCGGAATGAAGTGGAAGCTGGATTTTTCCTTCAGCTGGTCGGTTTAGGTAGAAGCATATTATGCTGCCAAAAGCACTGATGGCGAGCGTAGAGGCGATCTCTAGCTGGTAAAGCGGCATCGCTTGAGGGAAGAGGGAAGAGTTGGCGCAAATTTGAATTTCGGCATGGCGAGATAAAGGCAGTCGGCTCCGCCAGAGTCACGGTCACACCATCCGTCACGCGTTTGAACTCATTTCTACGCGACCGCGCCCAGTACCAACTTGGGCAAACGACCGTCTTTCTGGTATCACGGAGCATTCATAGGACAGGGGGAGACGCGGAATTTCCTTCCCAATTCCTGCAGAAATGGTCTGGGGGTGGCAACTTCAAAACTCCTCGAATCAACGGCGGCCGGGGACGAAATAACTCTGATGATCGTCATCCGACGAGATTAGAACCATGCGTGCATTATGCAGGAATTTAGGAACATGTTTTTCGCCATTCAAATTCAATGAAAGGCCATATTCATGTTTCGTTTACCACTGAACCAGCAGCGATTTGGACACTGCATCTGCAGATTGTACTTATCCACAGATAGCCGCGTCCAGATTCCTCTGAAGAGTCGACTGAGCGCCACCTCGACTGACAAAGATCAGGCCTTGGTATTCGAGTCACAACAAGTCGTGCTGGTTCGCTTATTCCGACAAGCGCGGAATAAGTACGCTCTGAACCGAAAGGTTTTCCTGTGAATCAGCTGCAGGCAGCAAGAGTCAAAAAGATTCAAGCAATCCTGGGCCTTAAGGCTGTTCTCGAATCGCGAGGGTTCTAGAATTTCCAGCAGGCGCCTCCAGGTACCACGAGTTGATGAACCACTTTCAATTTCCTATGATTATATCCGTCATGCACGTTGCTTCGACTAATTCGTGCGTATTGTAATCATAAATACTACCTGCGAACTCACAATTCATCGACCACTCGGGGACCAGGAATCATTCTCTCAAGTTGGGACAAAAGGCGGGACATCATCTCATCGAGCTTCTAAACATTATAATTAGCATCTTGTGCAGACAACTGACGCACCGGAAAAACTTACCGGCTCTCTTGCGACTTTTCCGGCCAGTTGCGATAAGAGGTAACCCATACCCGCCCCTTCGACCGTACGTTAATGGTCATGAGAGTATCGAACGAACAACGGAACGTACCTTCACACTGGCTCTGCGGATGTGCTGGGGCAGGTGGAGTATTTATAGGTTTGTTCTGTGTCCCATCCTGCCTCTCCGTATCACCGAAAGTCAACCCCGGCCGCGCGACATGCTAATTCCCGACATCAACAACGACCTTTTCGAAAGGAAAAGCACTGGCGCTCAAAATCACATACACAATTATTCTCCGCTCTCGCGGCCCTCATCTGGCATATCGCCGACTTCTTGCAATCCGCGTCGCATCTTCGAACGTGGGCCCCTCGTGTCATAAATTCATTGTACCGCTGGAACGCCGTCTCATTCTTCTCCATGGCCTCCGTGACTGCGTGCCAGAACCGTGCGTCCAGTGGAGTCGTTGGTCCGAGATTCACCAGCGGTCCGTATTCGTCTCGCGCGCTGTAATAGAGTTTCCATTCCGCTAAAAAGAAGGGCATGCAAGGCTTAGTTCAACATATTCACATGTCGTGATCCTAGCGTACGCTTGGTTTGATATCCTGGATCGTCCATGTTACCTGCGGTTCGTCCTCGATATCAATAGTCAGCCTTTTTGATTCGACGTACTGAAGTAAACCTTAGAATCCATAATTTCATACGTGTCTGGGTCAACATCGTACACCTTGAGAGCTGGGTTTCCACCTATGAAAATCGCTTGTACGTTATTTCTGAACCATGTTCATGCCTTAACGAACACTTACTTCTAGGTGTGAGTGCCGGAGCTATCCACGCAACGCTAATTGCAGTGTCGATCGCCCGATTTTCATAATCCGAGTAGGCGATTTCAAACTCATCCTGCCCAGGCCACTCAATAGCTGGGGGCAAGTATAGCATAAATGCGACGCACGTAATGTGTATGTCCAAAAAATTGTCCCGCCACAGTCTTGTGATACCGCTGAATAATTTGGTCGTAGTAATTCGACTTGAACTAGGTGAGTGGTGATCCCCTCTCAATACGAATCATATTCGACCAACCTGATCGCTGAACGCATCCTGAGACCCAGGCGGCATGTGCCCAATTATCCAAGCTCTCTGGCCCGCATCTTCCGCCGCTTGTAATTCATTGGCACCAAATTCCAGGATTCCGCGAGGATCGTGTCTGAGAGAATCCAACTAGTGAGATGATACTGCCTTTGATTGTAAGTGCTTCTTGCTTCTGAACTCTTACACAGGACTGTCCGAATCGTACAACCAGAAGCTTTGGCGTTCGAACATCAGATAAATTCAGCCTTAACCTCAGGTAAGTTGAAGCGCTTCACTTATGCTTGTACCAGTAAACCGTATTGATGGAGATAATTCGTAGGTTGGTTCCCGGCGCGGTGATAGAATAGCTCCCAGAAAAATGGGTTACTTGGGTAGAAGCTGTGGAGTTTGTCCAATGCTGGTGCGCATCAGAATGAAATCAGCGGAGAAAATCCTCACATTGTTTAGCAACTCACCGTCCATTCCTTGCCGGCCAAGTCGAAAACCCACTGTGCATCAAAGCTAGCAGTGGCATCATTCAGCGGAAAATTGTTCACTGGTGCCGAGTCGCTGGAAAGTGAAGATAAGAAAAATTGTCAAATCAGCGCACAAAAAGATATACTGATTTCCTGCCGCAATGAGCACTCAGAAATTGTAAGCGATCTAAATTTGTCAAACATACCAATTGCGGGGAAGACTGGCGCCTTTAACGCTCGGACGATCTCTTCGTTGAACAGCCCTATGTCGCTGGTAACTTCACTGTACCGAAAATTCAGCAACAAGGTAAATGTTCGAGTCTACTTGACGTTACCTTCTATTGACATCCCACACCGCAGCTATGATGAAAGGTGAGCACTCAACAAGCAAGGACGTCAGCTTCGTTCAACCTTCTACAACATCGCCGGTAAAAATGCTCCATGTCAGGTGGGACACAATCTCTTGCAGCAACGACTTTGCTAAGCTAACTATAGCAATTTGATGTTTCCATAAGTTTGAAGCTCGGTAGATGAATACCCACCTGGACTATCACAGTTGCGATTCCCAAATCGGCCTGCTGGCTCTCTCGGAGGATTAACTTCATCTGCAAAGTTGCGGCAACATATCGGTTTCTTGCAATTCGCATCCGAACCCGCCTCCAAAACGGCGGGTTTCAGTCGATGCATCAAACTATCCCATAAGTACAGAGACTCACCGCATATTGGCGATCAATGTGGACATCGCTAAAATGGAACACCTTGAACGTCGGCTTACCCGTCGACTTCGGCGGAGATCTAGCACCAGGACCAGGCGCCGAAAGCGGAATAGTAAATGCGTTGACGGCGGGCGCCTGACATAGACCGAATGTACCCTCGCAGAGCTTAGTAGCTGTTTTACCGAAGGGCGATATGTTTCGCAGAACATGGCTGAGGATTGGGCCTTGTTCGCCTATGGCGCCAAACAGCTTCCAGCTTTCATTTGATTAGTAGTCGAATTTGAAATGCTTGTTATGAATTCACCTTCAAAATCTTACAAGTGGCGGACAGGGTTTGCACGAAAGTCGAATCTCCAAGTTCTGCCAGCGCCTTTAAGGGAACTAGCAAGGCATGGCACGAGTCACAATCCACCGCATTCTTGAATCCCTGCACAAGATCAATAGGCTTCAAGTTGACGGCGTATGCGAGGCCGGGCAACAAGATCCAAGAAAGGAGGGAATGCATAATGAATGTAGAATGGGTTGAAAGAACCCAGTCACTATTTATATAAGGGTAGGCGCCTTTTCGGTATTAGCGGCGACTAAAGTTCGTTGTAGACTCAAAGGCCGGAGGAGACCGAAACACTAGCTTTATGTGGATACTAGTAACGCACATGGGCAGTACTGTGGTATTTGGTGTCAAACCTCTGATAGCAGCACAAACGGTCTCACTCGTGGAGCTCAAGGACTATGATACCGGATAAACTGCATTTTACGACTCTTTTGTTGCGCAAATTGGATTCTATGAATACTCTCTCCATAGAACACGGCTCATCAGAAGGATTTTCAAGATATAGTACCCGATGGTAGACCCTGCTTCAGTTACAGTATTCTCCGATTTACCGGGGGCCCTCTCCTTGGAACTGCCAAAGGCGAACGGAATGGCAAGATTGAACTATAATTCCCACGGTTGAAAATGTCGCTTGCTGCGGCGATCTTGGCGAAGGGCTGTAAGAGGACTCTGTTCTCCTTATTTTAACAATTTGAGCAAGACTGACATTTTCTTATCTGATTCTGAACAAATTATCATATCGCAACCAACTCTGGTACTAGACACAAACTGAATTTCTCAGTCCGCTTAGCGCTTAACAGTCTGGATCGTTGATATTCCACATGCCCCAAACTCCCCAGATTCCCTGTGATCGGGTTGGTTCAAGTTCGAGTGGCATGAGACAGACATACCCAATCTTCGCACATGTCAGGGCCAGCGAAGTGCATATTGCGGAAGCTTGCTGGCGTAGTGGAACACATATCGCTCCAATAATCCCCACCGTGCAGATTTTCCAAACGTGAATCGATGCGCTACATAAATGAAGTGACCGTAAGATTTGCTTCATGACTATCGCTTCGAAATGGCACGTACTCTGCGACCGGATCCTTCGGCAGTGCAGCCCTGTGAAGTAAAAGTCAAATATCAGAATAGGTGTAAACACGCAAAAAATTCGCCTTGTCATTGAAATTGTCGAAGTGAGTTATGCAAGCGGGCTCGGAATAATTCACGTTCCAGTATCCGATGACACCTGCGCATCCCTGGTTTCAAACAAGTTAGATGAATCTCCCAACCGAAAAGCATGCGATGTAAGGAGGTGCTTACTCGATCCTCACATTGGTGAGGGCTAGATATCTTAACTCCATGAATTTCTACCGCAGTTTCCGTGCAGGCCTTGACGGGATCGTATTCGCGCGGAACATTGGCCAATCGTGCAGTATATCGCCTTGTTCCATACTGTAAACAATTTTGCGCGCCCTGAAGATTCTCCCAAGAAAACTTGGCGCGAACACGATCTTCTTCTTCTCGCCTACGTCTCTCTTCAGCGCCTCTCTCCTCCTCCCGCTCTCTCATCCACTCCTCCTTGTCCCGCACTAGCTGCTCCCGCATGGCAATGAGCTCTTGTCGCTCACTCTCCCATCCTACACGGGTTTTCTCGTGGTTCGCCAGCTCGATAATCCATTCCTGCCGTATCGCTTGGTGACTTCTAATCTCTTTATCCCATTCTCGACGAATCCGATCTCGAGCAACAGGGTCTAGAGCTTCTTCTACGGTGGTGGCTTTGATGATCAAGATTATGATGCAGGGGGCCAAGACAAAGAAAAGCAGAGACATGATAACGGTACAGTTTGACCGCCTATTCCATGGGCGTCTGTAGTTTTGCTGACTCTGTGTCCGAGCTAACAGTGGTGTTTGCTCGCTATACCAGAGTTCATCAAGATACTTATCCGAGTCGGCAAGAGGTACAGTCACTCACCTTGATTGCGGTGGACTCTGAACTGGAGATGCATTGGCTGTGGCTTGAGGAGAATTTCGAACTGTGGGTTCTTCTGTCCCACCGGCATATAGGTCCTGAATGCGATCGTAGACACTGTAAGCTGGCGGAGCCTCGCTGCTGGTTTCTAAGACGATCCCTCGATATTGAGTAGCGAAGGGCTCACCCCGGTCTTGAGCTCCCTGACCTGCGACGACGGCGGTCAGAAGGCATGATGCGCAAGCGCCAGCGGCGATTGGCAGTCTTACTTTGGCGCGGGCGTCAATCAACGCCGATTTAACGGCCTACAAACCGACGAGCGTTGATTACCTCTTTATAGGGAATCGGATAGTTGTATCGAAAATACGACGGAGGGATTCTTGACCGCGAGCGTTACACCAGGTTGCCGCTCAAGAATTCATTGGTCAAAGTTCGTGAGAGAATTCAGCTCCGAGAATTTCCAAATATAGGTTTTGGCGTTGAGTATACTGAAGCACAGCCACGCATTTCTTCATTCGGCCGACTATCGCCTATGCAGTCCTCGTCGCTCCTTCACCGCCACTGCACAACTACCATCCCGTCTTCAGACCAGAATATCAGCGCCAGGACATGAAAACTGCACGCTGAATCTGCGCTATGAACTCCCGCCGTTAATATTCGTTGATCCATACGCCATACGAGCTGGGCAACCGCGCCAACACTACTCGTACAAATATGCTGGCTCTTTGAATCCCGAGCTTCCTGTCTTTGCGCTTGGTGAAAACGACACTCAGAACTCGACCCTTCTGGTCACTGGTGTAGAAATGCTGTTGAGGTAGGGAGTTCTGGAGGTCGAGGTACCGTTACATGTGCGGTACGGGCATACGAGTGCGATGGGAACGGCGTTTCAAGACACGAAACTGTCCTGGCCAGATACTTTCCTTCCATGTCCTTTGTCTGCATCTAGTATGTTTGCACGTTTCTGTCGAAAATCATTGCCGCTAACTTGCGTACAGCGTCCCGTCCGCGAGCAGCGGCGTTCGAAGGCGAGACCATCATAGTCGGACTACGGTCGCCGGAGGGTGTCATTCCCATCGAAACTATCCGCACACCAGCTGGAAGTACGGCGGACGTACGCACTGCGGAAATAGGGATTGCGGTGGTCATAATCTCTGCGTTCTTGTTTCTCGTTCATGCTGTCGGGAGGACGGTGACCCGTCTCGGCTCAACAACTGTTGGCTTGTCTGCGAAGAAACAATAGGATTCACTGGAGAACAGTCCAGCTTCGCGCCGTACGTACGGCTTTCTCTGCGCAAAAGGAACAGGTGTTCTTACCAATACAACTCGATCAATAGTAGATTCTCAAGCCGCCACTTGGGCTGACGACTTCGCGCGATCGCCGCTTCTGGGTTCCGCATACCTTGAAGATGTGTGAGAAGATGATCACCGATGTGGATGCACCGAGTACAAGAAAAGCTCGATGAGCATGCCTAACCAAGATGGAGGAATATGTACAATATTGTGGTGAACAAAATGGCGAGTCCGTTCGAAGGAAGGCAACTTGAACTTGGGATAGCTGAACGGCTAATCAACAAAGAAAGGGCTCTCTAATGATGTTTGGTATGTCGACCGCCTGTGATATAGCAACAACTAGTCCAGTTTTACGTAGCGGGGAGAGCATCGATGTAAGCTGCCCCACCTCCAGAGGTCCCAAACTCTCGTCTGTTATGAGCAAATTGAGGGCTGGCAAATCGGTAACCAGCTTCCGTTTATTGAGCCATTGATCAATGAATGCTCGAACGAAATCCGGTATAGCAGGCACTATATTCATAGTGGAGGATCGGGAGAGAAGTGTCCCTTCAAAATCCCCTAGTTCGAGAGCAGTAAGGCAAGATAGCTTCTCCGTGAGGCACAACGCCGTGTCATGGTTGATGGTGCTTGAGCACAGCTGGAGCGAGGCGAGAGAGTTAGCACAATTGGAGCGCGTGACGAGGCTCAAAACCGCCTCTTCATCGGCCGCTCCATAGACGGCAAGACTTGTTAGACAGGGCGCCTCTAAGAAGTCAAGAATAGAGGTCTGCGGGAGTGCGACCAGACTGCCATTTTGAAGGTTCAGAGTACAAAGATGGAGGAGACGGATGGTGTGATGATCTGGCGGAACAGTATTGCTCTCAGCAAATGCAAGCGTGCATTCCGTGACATTCGATAGCTTTCCGAGAATGGTCAGAGCTTCGGTATTTGACGTGGACGATGTGGTCAAACGGGTGAGCTGAGCCCATGGGAGAATGAAAGGGGGGCTGATAAAACACCTCCAGTCCCAGGAAAGCGCTCGCAAGTGTTTCAGTTTCGGGGTCAGCGAAAACACACTCCAAAATGTGTCATCGAATTCGGAGATGCAGTCCACGGACCAATCGACAGAAATATCAAGGGTGGTCAAGGATTGAAATCGGCGATCCTTGGCCATTTCTTGGAGAAGTATCGGGCTTACATGGATACCGGCGACTGCCCATCGTTCAGACGCAGAAAGTGCGACATCGAGAAGGAGATGCGAATCGAACCACATATAACTGCTGTGACGGATTATCACAGTCAGAGGCGTGTTTTGTGACCTCTGAATCTGTAGTTGTGCCAAAGGAATAGCCCCGTTTTGCCCCATACCGTCAAGGTGCAGATCAAGTCTTGACCATAACGCAGGGGTGGACAGTGCAACGGCAGACCAGAACCGGCAAACACGAGTGAACAGCCATGGAGCGCTGCACATTGAAAACCCGCGTGAAGAATTTGGTTTTGGAGTAACCAAGGAAAAGATGAGCCCAAGAATTTCAGGTGGTAGACGGCGAATGGAAGAGAGAGAGGCTTTGTAGCTCTGTATGGTCTCCCGGAGCTGTTCTTGACGAAGCTGAAGCGAGATCAGCCCCTCCTGCACTGAACCAAGCTGGGTTTCCAGCTCGTCAATGTAAGAACGGACGAGGCTCCTCTCTATGCCCTCAGGGACTGCATTCGACTGGGAGAGATACGTGATGGCGCCTGGAGGCATCGGCAGCTCATGCAGGGAGAATGCGGGCTCGGAAAAGCGCGCCATGGTAGTTTGAAAAGGAAGCAAGTCAAACCTTGGGCCAGGTCTAAGGTTAGGGCTAGCTAGATTCCTGTCATCCTCCTCTTTTGTCGCGTACTTCGACCTTCGCGTTTTCTGTTACCTGGAACGCGTCAAATGCATCGATGTCTTCTCGTTGCTGAGATAGTGTGCTTAATTTCTCATCAGATAGAAAACTCCAGTCTCCCGTCCTTTGCAAGAGTATGCAAGGCGTTCAGGGACCCCGCGCTTGACGTTCTCTGGAGTCACCAGGATTCCCTGGGAAATCTTCTGCGTTGTATGCCGGAGGGTGTTTGGGAGGAGGCTCCTGGTGTAGACGAGGATGTAACCTGGGTAAGACAAATGCGCCTAACATTTTTTTTTGATATTTTCAAAATTGATACTGGACGCAGAGCCTAACAAGACCTGTCCTTCCCTCCGACTGGGAACGGCCTCTTCTCTACGCTCGCCGCGTCAAAGTATTCATCCACGACGCACGGACGCGAGTCATGAACCGCCCCACCTCCTCCGAATTTATGGACTCCTTGCGCGATTGTCTACCTTGTCAGCACCTCTTCCCCAATATCCAAACCTTGTGGTTTTATTCGCATGACGAGTGGACATTCCGTTTCGTTCGTCTATTCCTAGGCCCTCTAATCAACAGCATGTTCCTGGCTAGCCCACAATCCATGACAGATTTGTCCCTCTTGGCGATTATTGCGGCGGATTGCCCCACATTAAGGTCCTTGGAAATTGTATGCACGGACACAGAGTTGGATAGCGAAACCGCTGTCTCAGCCCTCATCCATGGGCTGCACGGACTAGAGCACATAAAGGTCCCTTGTCTCAACAACGCTGCTCTGGAACATGCTGCACGGCTCCCTAGTCTGAAGACCTTGCAGCTTCGGAGTCAAACCACCCTCGATCCCTTCCGCGACACATTTGTTTCCAACAGTACCCTTTTCCCGGCCCTCCGCACCTTGGCTATCTCGGGAGACAACATCGACGCAGTACTCCCTCTTCTCACCCTGATCACGAACGTGCAGGTTGAAAGCCTGGCCGTCGATCTTCCACACGAATTGCCAGCAAAGTGCATTTCACAGCTCTATTCCGCCATCGCTCGATATTGCATGAAGAACCGCACTTCTCTCAAGCAATTGAGCTATGGTCATGCCCCACGCAGGCCTACTGCCATCGCCACCAGCGCCGAAACCACCGCCTACCTGCTAAAGAGTCCCCAAGTACTCCTTCTCACTTCTTTCGAAAACCTGGTCTTCTGCACTTTAGCTTCGCCTCTTGGGTTTGACCTCGACAACTCCACAACCGCGGACTTGGCTCAAGCTTGGCCGCATCTCCGCGAGCTGCATATTGTCGCAGGTGCTTTCGTAAATCATCCTTCGCACGTCACTCTCGAAGGGTTACTCCCCTTTGCGCAGAACTGCCCGCATCTATCGAGGTTGGCACTTCCACTTGAAGTGTCCTCCCCACCATCCTGGCCCCGGAAGATTCAGTCGTCGGACGGAAAGCGCATCTCACAGAACGCTCTGATTGTTCTGGACGTGTGTCGCTCACGGCTCGACATCAATCCCCTTCACGTCGCCGCATTTCTCTCCAGTGTATTTCCAAGATTGGGGTGGATATTTACCGACCAAGAGCCCCCTCCGGAGGACCCACCAGAAGACGACGTCGAGGAATCGACAGAGGGTCTGACGTTTCACGAGAGATGGAAGGCGGTCGCTGCTGCATTGCCCTTCCTTCGAAACGCGCGAGCGGAAGAACGGATCTGGCTACGCCAGTGATGACGAGTCATAGTCTAGGACTCCGGGATGGCTTATCGCTAAGCGCATTCGGTGGTGTCTTACGAATCCAGCTTCGGGATTCGAAGCAGATATACTACTAAATACCCCGTCGCACGACAGTGAAGTCGCAAAAAGACGTTTATGCACTGTAGTTGTGTATCTTCCGTCACGCAAGAGGTGGCCAAAATCTTTCGCGACCCTGTTATGCGTCAATGCATGGACAGCATCAAACAGTTTTGTATTTTCGTTCCACCGTGCGATCTAGTAGTAAGTAGGGGTTTTGTATAAAGCGAATTGGAATGATGGTTATATTCGCCCATTTTGTTTTGGTAGGGTACGAAAGCGACAGGTTGTGTAGACAGGTTCATTGCCCTATCTTCGATGGGAGTTTTGGTGAAAGTTTTTGAGTAGAAGTTGTTTTAGAGAGCATGGGTCTGGTTGGAGGTTGCATTCGGGATCAGGTTAGGGTTAGCTTCGGTCACACCACTGTATCTTGTCTTTGTCTGCTACTTCCACCTCACGCGTTTTCTGGTTCCTAGACCGCGTCAAATGCATCGGTGTCTCCATCTCCTCGAGATCGTCTCCCTAATATGCCAGCGGATAGAAAAATCCAGCCTCCCTTCTTTCGCAGGAGTTTGCAAAGCGTTCAGTGATTCTGCGCTCGACGTTCTTTGGAGGCACCAGGATTCCCTTTTTAACCTTCTACGTTGCATGCCCGACGGCATCTGGAATGAAGCCACCGACGAGGAGGAGGACGAGGAAAACTGGGTGAGCCCGAAATTGTCCTTCCTCTCAGTGTGGAATTCAAGGTTGCAATACAGAGTCTGAACAGACCCGTTCTTCCCTCTGATTGGCAAAGACCTCTAGTATATTCTCGTCGCGTGAAATCCTTTACTTACGATGAACGAAAACGCCCTGGACGCCCGCTCTCATCCGAATTTTTTGAATCTTTTCGCCTGTGTTTGCCCTGGCAGCACCTTTTCCCCAACATTCAAGCCCTCACATTCAACTCGTCCAACGAGTGGTCCTTCCAATTCATGCGTATCTTTCTGGGTCCTCGACTCAATCGTCTGACCTTGGGCAAGCCACAGTCGGCGGCGCATCTATCACTCCTACCCAATATTACAATGGAGTGCCCCTTGCTGAAAACTCTAGAAATCGAACTCTTCAGCGACGAACAGCTGGACGCCAAGTTCTCCGTATCCGCCCTCGTCATAGGGCTGGGTCGACTGGAGTCGCTCACTGTCCCTTGTCTTGATAACATCGTCCTCGAACACGTCGCCCAACTCCCGAGCTTGAAATCTCTAACGCTTCGAAAACAAACCACCCTTAGATCTTTCCCATCTTCTGTCTCCTCCAACGCCACTCTCTTCCCTAGCCTTCGGTCCGTCGACATCATCGCGGCAGACGATGTCGACGCGATAATTCCCCTGCTCGCACTCATGGCACACGCCCCAATGAACGATCTCACCATTGATATTCCTGACAAGGTCCCTGCGAACCGAATTGCAGCGCTTTATTCTGCAATTGGACGTTACTGCGTGCACAGTTCATTGAAAGAGATCATGTATGGTCATGGCTT
Organism: Favolaschia claudopus; assembly: GCA_037176885.1. Classification (NCBI taxonomy): domain Eukaryota; kingdom Fungi; phylum Basidiomycota; class Agaricomycetes; order Agaricales; family Mycenaceae; genus Favolaschia; species Favolaschia claudopus. Next base: position 597,055 of record JAWWNJ010000011.1, on the reverse strand, counting down.
CGGCGGATGTATTCCCATCGCCAGCAGCGTCGATGCCGCCACATACCTTATGAACGGTGCACAAATTCTTCCCTTGACCTCTTTTACAAACTTCACCGAAGTTTATCTGACTCCGCCGCTTGGATTCGACCTCGACGACGCAATCATCGCAGACCTAGCCCAGGCATGGCCGCATCTCAGCCACTTGTCTCTTTTCTCCAGCTGCTATGTGAACTACCCTTCGCGCGTCACCCTCAATGGTCTGCTGCCGTTGCCGCGGTACTGCCCACATCTTCGTAGTCTGACTCTACCGCTCGACGCGGCTTCCGAAATGCGTTGGCCCCAAAAGTTGCATTCGGAGTCGGATGGCGATGAACCAGGACGACGCCTACAGCAACGATCTCTCGTTTCGCTCAATGTCATGCGTTCGCCGATAACGGATTCCTCTCCCGTGGCTTGGTTTCTCTCGAGCGTCTTTCCGAGGCTCAAAAGCATACTCACGGATTATGAGCTCCAGCCCGCCGGCGGTGAGGGCCGCGCCGACCTGATTGAGGTCGTTGCGCTCCACGAAAAATGGAAGGCGGTGGAAGGGGTGCTCCCTCTCCTGCGCAGGGTGCGAGCGGAGGAGCAAGCTTGGGCGTGACAGTGACGAGCCTGTGTTCACGAGTTTCAGCGCAACGACACTGTTTGCTGATCTATTCGCTTGTCGCTGAACCCACCCGTCTCCCTTCCCCTCTAATTTGACCCATATATCACCCTGTTCATACCTTTTTGCGCCATGACCGTGGGCACCGGTCTCCAACGACTGATAGCTTTTTCTCCAACTCAACTGCTCAAATTGAGCGCCTCCACGCGCAAACTTCTCTTCCATCTCTTCAGCCGCATTCTCCCCGGAGAGAAATTGTAGTAAGCTCGCAGGCAAGGAAAGTTTTGGAGGAGGCAGTAAATAAGACCTTATAATTGCAACTGCTTGGCCTAAATCCCACAATTACCAAGACCTCCTCGACTTGATGCGCAAGGAATAATGGTCGCTGCCAGTCTCGTAGCTCAGCTCAACAGGTATGCTTGGTACATGTAAGGAGGGTTTCAAATTGCAGTTATCCTATTGATACAAATGCATGCAGGTATCTATACGTCGAACCATTTCTTTCGTTACATTTTCATACAACCAAACCCATCGAAGGCTGAACTTCCGGCGTAGCGTGTCGACTCAACATAGGCTGCGGCACACGCCAACTCGCAGCCTCCATAAACTTTGTGGCCCCGCTCCTGCGTCCCAGACTCCCATTTCGGTCCGTCGCACGGCCGAGAGGTGTTCGTCGTCGGGGTGCGGGTGCGGGCTGTACGACGACAACCTGCTGCGAATTGTTCTTGATGTTCTGGCGCTGAGAGTACTCCCTTGCGCGCTGTTTCTTCCGGCTCAGAAGGATCTCTGACATGAATGCCACCTGGGGAGTGGCAGCGGAGTCCTCCGCTGTGTCCGAAGTGAGCTCTGCCACCGACTCGGCTGGGTGGATGTTGAGCGCAGCGTGCATGACCGTGGTAGCCTCCTTGACCATCGGCGACTTTGCCAAACGGATGAGCTCAGGTACAGTGTAAACTGCGACTGGAAAATCAAGAGTGAGCCACGGTGTTCTATGATAGAGAGGAAGAGGCGACGTACATGTACGCTGCGATGTAGACGCCATCGCAGACCCAGTTCGTTTGTGTACAGGGACATACACGCCCGAAGACGACGAGGGCGATGATGCCGCCGACGAAGAAGCCTGACTGGCAAGAGCGACGTTGATCGACATTGAGGGCGACATGGTGGTCAATTGAATGAGCTCAAGAAGGACGCGAGTGGGTTAAATAAGAGGGCGAGGGTCAGAGGACGAGGCGTCGGGAGATAGATCTAGAGTGCTTTGCTTTGTGTGGTTTGAAGTGGGGGGAGGGGGCGAGGAGTGGCATTCTCGAAACAGCGGTATTTAAGCACTGCGCTTGGATGCTTTGACAGGAAGAGGCACAATGCATTGAATGCAAAGCGGAAAACGCGTGAATCAGAGAAAAACAATAATGGCCTAAAGCGGGTGACTCAGCCGAACGTCGGGCGTGGTCGGATCCAGAACATTCTGCGCCCTTCGGCCAGTTTCGGCGACGTGGCCACTGCGTCAGCGACAAGTCAGCCGCGTCAGCGTCGAGAGCTGAGACACGCGCCGGCTTACCTTCGAGGCTCACTCATCCCGAACAGTGAACCAGTTCTGCCTCAATTCCGTCCCGGCCGTACACGTTACAAATTCTAGATTGGATTGCTGGTAGTACATTGCGTCTAAATAGTTATATGTCGTGGGCTTTGTCCGTGCGCCTCCCGTTGTACAGTAAATCTGTGCAAGATTGGAATAAATAGGAGAAATATTTTTCACCGTTCCCCCGCCCCCATAGATACTTCTCCATCGCTTTGATTTTACAACGCTCCCCGCCTCCCCAGGCGGCGCATCACCGCTCGAATAACTTCTGGAATCGCGGTATACACGATTGCTGCCGGTAATCTGTCGCATGGTGAGCTCTCATCCATAGTATAAAGAAAATCAACTGACCTAGCGTATCAAACTTATCGCATCCACAGTGATTATTCGCCCAATCATCGCCTTGCGGGCAATGCTGGAACGGCGAATGCCGATATCCTATATCAGTGAAGAAATGGAGCTGGCTTTTCGGCAAGAACAGCGCTACGGCGATGCTAAAGTTAAGCGTGTCGTCAGCATAGGATTTCAGGAAGGAAGTAAGGAAAAGGCGACGTACGAATGGACGGGAGCTACATATAGTCCAACAGTGCGTTAGTTAGTGCATCGTATTCGAAAACAGAAAACAGTATTACGCACCATCTCCCCACCGCTCATAATAAAACCCGCCTTTCCGCTCTAGGAAATCGAAGAACGTCTGGTACGCCTCGCCCCGCCAAAAGTCCATATCGGCGATTTCGAAATTCGACCAGACTGCGCGGAGATTTAGGTCGATACAACGGGGAAGGAGAAATGAAGACGCACAATGACAGAGATTATACGTCTCGCCTCCGTCGTCGGAGAGGTACGCCATCGCATTGTCCTCGGCGACGTACTGCGGATACGCGGCGATGAATTCTAGATGTGCGTAGGGTGAGAATCTGTTAGTTACCGCGGGACCGAAACGGTGATAGAACAAGAACAATTTTACATACCTTTGACGGTTCTCCACAATGTGGGAATGGTCGGTTCCCACTCATAAAACGATATCGTGAATCCTAAATCATGAGTTAGATTTCGCAAGAGACGAGCCTTGGATAGCTGGAGACTGACCGTAAGTCTTGTTGTTTTGCTGCATATACTGGAACGGATCGTAGGGCATGTCGCAGAAGTACTCAATATCAGGTCTAAATTCAGACAGAAATCGATGTCATGGAGATGACAGGGAAGCGCGAAAGAACGTACTCGACTCTGGAAAATGGGGTGAGACTTGGTGCAAAATGACGTGAACGGCAAGTTACTAACCTCCAGTAGTATCGGTAAGACTGTAGCAGCTGATGTTTGAAGAAGAACTGCGTTCACAGACGCGCATGAGTGAGAGGACGCGGATGCAAGAAAGAGACTATACTGACGCCGGAATTGAATCTATGTCGCAAAAAAATGTGAGAAATCACTCTGAAGCCACCATGATGATTACACACCTGCACATGTTGCGATATCTACAGCGACCAAACGATACGGGGTAAGAACAAGAAACGGATGAAAAAGGCAAACGTACGGGACGCTGCCAGCATAAATGATATCTTGTGCAACCATCTTGTCCCTCCCCGCGCGCGCCAGGTCCTCGTCGATCCAGTCTGGCTGGAACCAATGTTCCTTGGGCACCAGCCCAAAAGAAACCGTGCCATTCGTAAGATTACCCATCGCCCTGTAATAGTTTACGTCTATTAATACAGAGCCACAAATGCGACATGCTTGGAAGAGATACAAGGGACAGAAGAAATAAGATTCGGCTCACCATTTGAACTCCTCCGTAAACGGCTCCTCGTTAAGAAACACCCAAGGATAATTGCACTGTTTGTTGAATTTGTTTTCGACATGCGAAACGCTAGAGGAGGCGCCGGCGAGATCGGAGTTGCGAGCGAGCATGAGTAGGGTGGCGTTTGCGTGGCCGCTGGCGCAAGGGTGGGTGCTGTCTGGTGGGGCGGGCGAAAGTCGTGAAGGCGGAGGTGGGGGTGGTGGAGGAAAAGGCTGTTGCATTAAAGATTCTGCGCTGACAACATCGGGGAGAATGTGGTGATCGTCGGTGAGCGCAACGTTGAGGAAGTAAAAGAGTGACAGCTACACCATTGCACGGCGTCAGTCCAATCAGCCCGCCGAGCATAAAAGGCGACGCACGAGTACAACGAGCACAATAACATAGCGGCGGCGAGACACGACGCCGAAGGACATCGTGGTAGACAGATGAAAGCAGTGGAGGCGTCTAAATTTGGGTGAGCGCGAACTTAAGGGTTACTATAAATAGAATTATGATTGCCTTAAATGGCTAACTCAAAGTTACCTGTCGTCCCTCGTTTTTTCTCTCATCTGGCGCTTGGCAGCCGCGTTTATTCTATTCAAGTTCGGTGAGTCGGGCATTCAACGAGCAAACGTGCACCTACAAGTTTCCTGGACTTCAGTTTGGCTGGGCTCAGGGCTGATAAAGATTTGAGGCTATTCGCGTCGCTCCAATGATATCACTGACCATCTGCTGCGGAAGACGTTCGAGACGACCGCCGACGTCGGACTCTCTTCACGTCTCACGGATCCGTATCCATCCGTTTCAAGAATCAAATGGGATCGCATAGATTGCGATATCGGCCTCAGCCTGTGTTGCCGTTTGCGTGAAATATCCGTCCGGCTCTTCGTGGGAGTCCCCAGTTTCATGGAAGTTTCAGGGACATTCGATGTACTCTCGATCTCTTCCGAATGCTGCGACTCCGGGACATCGCTCGCGATTTTGGCAATGGGAGAGACAAGGGAGAGAAAGAAAAAGTGAGTGTGACGCTGTTGTGGCTGTCACGCTCAACCTTTGGGCGGCGGCCTTTCGCTTGAATCACAATTCTAACCAGGTAGATCGGACGGTATTATCGTGCAGAGAACTTGTCACGCAAGAAGAAAAATTGCCATGTCTTCAAGCGACTAGTTTCTGTCAAGACTTTCTAATTCGTGTCGAAGCCTCGAGAGCGAGTTGCGCAACTTGCCCGTGGATCCAGTCTGTCACATGCCACCGTCGCAGCAACCCACACCGGCTGGACCTGCAGACAGAAAACCCACTCCTTTGTACCACCATCCGGGCAAGATTCGGACGAGCTCAGCTTTCAATTGTTTCTGGCCGACAGAACGAGGATTTGCTACTGCCTCCGAGTCGAGCGTTGTCTTTCTTATTAAGTCATTCAATTCAATGTTGAAATATGGACCGACAGCTGTCCTCTGCTGCCACAACCCACGAAGATTTTCACGCGAGGTCGCGGTGAAGAGACAGATGCGGTCGCTCGGATTGGCCCAGTCATCTCCACATTGTAACCTATAACACCAGAAAGTCGGCACTCTCAAGCATTATTGCAATCCTCAGAGCCCTAAAACTCAGAGCTAAACACTTCTTTTGACTAAGGTCGGGCGCACGACGCTGCAAGGTCCCCGCGCCACTGAGCTGTGAATTCACCCCGCACAAATCAGGTCTCTCGCTTCTCGCTGCACCGACTTCTGGCCGTTCATCATCTTCAACAATCCTCAAGCATACACTGCGAAGGCACTGGGAGTTCTCTCTGCTCCGCGCAAGACACTTCCGTCTCGAGATGGGCACGCAGCTTTGATTATTTCGACTTGGTGTTTTTTCTTGAATTCTTCTGTCCCCGCGTTGCCTTGCTTTGCCTGTTTACAAGTGAGTCCCGGGCAGGAGACTTGCTTCGTCGATCCAAGTGCCCCCACTTGTTCTCCACCGCCTGCCCTTACGGACATTCTGCTAGAACGCTCGCAGACCAAAAGATGCAGGTTAACAGCCTTCAGCACTCCCTCAATTCGACTGATGAGCAAACAAACAGACAAACCCCTCTCCACGGGAAAAAGGGGCTACCCAACGCGCCGTACACAATTCAGGTGGTCACCCCTGAATGGACGATCGATTGTTCGCCGTACAGGGCCACCTCCAAAGGGTGGAGGCACCCAGCCCATCCAGCGTTTACTGTCGACGCATACGGGCTGATGAGTTCGGAAGATTCTGGCCAAATCTTGCGCAACGGAAGATAGTGCACATCTGCAGTGTGTTAACGAAGTCTTTTTGTACATCGATTCATTGTTTTGTGGTTTAAGAGAGTGTACATTGAGTCTGATTATAATAAGCGTGCAGGAAGCGGTATTATTATACTACGTGAATTCTCAAACGTCCTATTTATCAGTGCGTTTACCAGACCGTGTCCAACTCCGCTCTTCAACGCGCGCCTTGCGGAGCACAGGGAGCGCCGCTTCAACAGTCTTCCATCTGTCATGCATTGCAATGGCCTCTGCTAATTCGGCATTGACTACTTGTGGTAAACCACGTTTGAACCGGTGCTCGGTCGATATTCTCGTCAGCTTCGGGAACACACTGGACAGGAAGCCAGCGAGCATGAGCGGATTCGCTATCGGAGAGCGTTTCACAGTGAGCGAAGTGAGGGATGTTTGCTTGATACGTTGCCCCGCTCCTTTTGGACCTCGTTGCAGAGGCCATTTTGGTGCGATGGACGCGTCGAGGGGAAGCGTCAGATTAGCGAGGTGGGGACAGTGCTGCGCTAATGGGAGCAGCCCATTCGGGGTGATACGGGATGGTTGGTTCACAAAGACATCGGAAAATAGCGACAAGCTACTGAGATGCGGCCAGGCTTCTGCCAAGCCTGCGACTGTTGTGTCATCGAGATCGAAGCCGATAGGTGCGGTGAGTTCGACGATGGTGATGTTTCTGAAGGAAAGGAGCGGCAAAAACTGGGTGCTATTCACGATATAGGCGGACATGTCGGTGTTTGGTGGCGTTTTCAGTCGATAATCTGGGTCGGCGCACTCGAGCCGCTTCAGAGAAGCATGGCTTCGCAAGCAGTGGTGGGCCAGAGCAGAGTAGCATTGCGCGATAGACGCACCCGAGCATTCCGTTGGAATCCCAACGTAAAGGTCAGCGAGGGGAGCGTGAGCCATCACAGGGAGTAGAGGAGCAACAAATTTTACGTCCTCTCCGCGTATATTGAGGTACGACAAGCGAGGGAAAAGGATGGCGTTTAGAACCAAGGTTGGAGGGAAAGGGTCCAAGACACTCTGGCTTTCCAGCGTCAAGGAAGTCAAGTTGGGAAGCCGTGCGATGTGCTCCAATGCGGAAGTATTGAGATCAGGCAGGGTTAAGGAATAGAGGTGGCGTAGTTCCAAAATGAAGCTAGACACAGAATTCCTGCCATCCAGCTCGTCGCAACACTCCACGACAACCTCTTTGAGAGAGGGACATTCCGCCGCGAGAATGGGCAAAAGAGATAAATGCGCTCTCGAGTGTATGACAGCCACCGACAGGGTGTGAAGGTGCGGTCCCAGGAAGAGACGAATGTGCGGAAGGGTCAATCCACGCGTGGAGTACCAAATCAACTCTTGTAGGTTGGGAAAGATACAGGTATTCGGGAAGGACAAACGCAAAGTGTCCAGAAATTTTGAAGAGCTCGGTGTAGACTCTGCGAAACGATCATCGTATTCGAAGGACTTGACGCGACGTGCATATAGTAGTGGTCGATCCCAGTCGGAGCGAATGAGGGGTCTCTTCAACGCCTGAATTAAATGAGGAGAAACAATTAAAAAGCGCGTACTTATTCGGACTCAGTCAGCTTACCCATGTCGAGTCTTCTTCTTCTTCTGAATCAGAGTCTTCAGAGGATTCATTCCACATGCCAGCAGGCATGCACCGCAGAAGATTCTCTAGACCCGTCTGCTTGCTCCAGAGAACGTCGAGGGCAGGGTCACTGAATGCCTTGCATACCCTCGCAAAAGAAGGGAGACTGTCGTGGGGTATCTCTTGAGATATGGAGGAGACAATTTCGGCGATGCAGAGAACTCGGTGCATTTCAACGAGCGAAAACTTGAAAAGAGAAAGCAATTCAGGCTGTGGCAGAGATGGACTGCAGCTTTTCGGACAGACTGTAAAGTTGGAAAGAGAAAGCAACAAAGTTACGTAACAGACACAGATTACTTTGCTACGGCAGCACTGTAGCATTCGAAAATTGGGGGTAAAGTAGTATTGTAGTTACTCGCAGTGTTTCTAATGATACCAAGAAATAGAGACGCAAGGCGCTCAGATGACCAACGTAGATAGTAAGTATGGTGATGAGACTTTATTTTAGGAATGAGTTATTGCGCACCGCAACCCTTCCTTTCATCCCCGACGACGCGTCCATGTCCGTTCTTCCTTGCGTATGCTGCGAAGCATAGGCAGCGCCGCCGCGACCGCCTTCCATTTCTCGTTGCACGCGATGGCCTCAATCACGTCGTCACCCTCGCCATCCGCCTGCGGACCGTGGAGGTTCTTGTCGGTGAGGATACTATTCAACTTTGGAAAGACGCTGGACAGGAAGCCCGCGACAAGGAGAGGATCCGCTATGGGCGAGCGCATCACGATCATATACAGGAGTGAATTTTGTTGAATGCGTCTGCCGGCGTTGGCATCCGCTTCCGACACGAGCTGGTGTGGCCAGGGGGAAGAGGATGTCGCATCGAGGGGCAGAGCCAGTGAGCGTAGATGGGGACAATGCTGAGCGAATGAAAGTAGGCCCTTGAGGGTGATGCGAGAGCGGCGATTTACGTAGAAAGTGGAGTAGATGGACAATTCGCAGATGTGCGGCCATGTCTGAGCCAAGTCTGCGACAATCGCGTCGTCTAAGTCAAACCCGAGGGGCGCCGTTAAGAGTACGACAGAGAGGTTTGTGAACGGGGCCAGCGATAGAATGTGGGATCCCGGAACAAGGTAGGTACTGATATCGGCGTCGGTGGGGATAGCGCTGCCTGTGCCGATGCCAGGGCAGTAGTGGAATCGCTCGAGAGACGTGTGGCTTTTCTTACAGTAGCGGATGATAGCAGAATAGAGGGCTGCTAAGCGGTTTGCTGTGATCTTTCCTGCAACATCGATATCAAGGTCTCGGAGGGGTGCTTGAGTCATCAATGTGAGCAAAGGAAGTATCGCGTCAACGTCCTCTCCCATGATGTGCAAGGATTCCAAGCTAGGAAAAAGGATGTCGTTGGAGAACCCGGCTGGAAAAGCACTCATGACGGTCTGATTTTCCAGCGTCAGAGACTTCAAGCCAGGGAGCCGTGCAAGATGCTCTAATGCGACGTTGTCGAGACAAGGGAGGATTATCGACTCGAGTCGGTGCAACCCCAAAACAAGAGCCGAGACAGCGTCCTTGCAATCCAGCTCTTGGTTCGTATGTTGGATTTCCAGATCCTTCAACAAGGGGCATTCCGCGGCAATAGTCGGTAAGAGCGATAAATGTGCAGCGGTCTGTGGTCTGGCCAAGAACAAATCGTTGATTTGTGGGCCCAGAAAGAGACGAATATATTCAAACGTCCATTCATAACGCGAGAAGAACCACAAGGTTTGGAGATTGGGGAATAGGTGCTGCCTCGGTAGACATAAATGCAAGGACTGCAGAAATTCGGCTGAGGTAGGGCGGCCAGAGACTGGAAATCGTCCGTCGTAATTGAGCGACTTGACTCGATGAGCATAGACAAGAGGTCTTTCCCAATCGGAGGGAAGTACGGGTCTATTCATGACCTATATGACAAGATTTGAATATTTACTGTACCGCAGCCAAACTTAGAGCGGTGATTTTTAGCTTACCCAAGTGACCTCGTCGTCGTCTTCGTCAAAGACCTCCTCCCAGATGCCCTCAGGCATGCATCGTAAAATATTCCCGAGAGAATTCTGGTGACTCCAGAGAACGTCGAGTGCAGGATCATTAAACGCCCTACATACTCTCGCGAAGGAGGGTAGACTACGTTCCTCGATTTCCTCGCATACGAGGGAGACAATTTCGACTACCTGAAGACACCGATGCATTGACGATGAAGGGAGTTGACGCGCAGCGACGCCTCAGGCCAATTTGAATAAAAGTGTCAGGAGAGAAAAGATCTAGAGAAAGATTTACTGACCCTAACCCTATGCCAGCATGCATCGTAGAAGATTCTCTCGACCCGTCTACTTGCTCCAGAGAACGTCGAGAGCAGGGTCACTGAATGCCTTGCATACCCTCGCAAAAGAAGGGAGACTGTCGGGGGCTATCTCTTGAGATATGGAGGAGACAATTTCGGCGATGCAGAGAACTCGATGCATCTTAACGAGACGACTCGGAGCAAAAACTTGAAAAGAGAAAGCAACTCAGGCTGTGGCAAAAATGGACTGCAGCTTTTCGGACAGACTGTAAAATTGGAAAGAGAAAGCAACAAAGTTACTTAACATACATAGATTACTTTTTTACGGTATTCGAAAATCGGGGGGTAAAGTAGTATTGTAGTTACTAGCAGTGTTTCTAATGATACTAGGAAATAGAGACGCAAGGCGCTCAGAGGACCCACGTAGATAGTAAGTATGGTGATGAGACTTTATATTAGGAATAAGTTTAATTTATTGCGCATCACAACCCTTCCTTTCATCCCCCCCGACGCATTCATGTCCGTTCTTCCGTGCGTATGCTGCGAAGCACAGGCAGCGCTGCGGCCACCGCCTTCCATTTCTCATTGTACGCGATGGCCTCAATCACGTCATCACCCGGGCCATCCGCCTCCGGATCGTGAAAGGTTTTGTCGGTGAGGATGCTATTCAACTTCGGAAAGACGCTGGACAAGAAGTCCGCAACGAGGAGAGGATCAGCTATGGGCGAGCGCATCACGATCATACACAGGAGTGAGTTCTGTTGGATGCGTCTGCCGGCGTTGGCATCCGCTTCCGACGCGGGGGTGGAGATTGTCGCATCGAGGGGCAGAGCCAGTGAGCGTAGATGAGGGCAATGTTGGGCGAATGAAAGCAAGCCCTTGAGGGTAATGCGAGAGGGGTGATTTACGTAGAAGGTGGAGTAGATGGACAATTCGCAGATGTGCTGCCATGTCTGAGCCAAGTCTCCGACAATCGCGTCGTCCAGGTCAAACCCGAGGGGCGCCGTTAAGAATACAACAGAGAGGTTTCTGAATGGGGCCAACGATAGGATTTGGGATCCTTGAACAAGGTATGTGGGGATATCGGTGTGAGAGGGGATGGCGGTGCCTACGCCGAGGCCGTGGCAGTAGTTCATTCGCTCTAGGGACGTGTAACTTGTCCTACAGTAGCGAATGATAGCAGAATAGAGCGCTGCTAAGCGCTTTGCTGTGACCGTTTCTGCAATGCCGATATCAAGGTCTCGGAGGGGTGCGTGAGTCATCAATGTGAGCAGAGGAAAGATCGCCTCCACGACTTCTCCTGTGATGTGCAAGGTCTGAAGGCTAGGAAAAATAATATCGTCGGAGATCCCGGCAGAAAAAGAGTTCATGACGGTCTGGTTTTCCAGCGTCAGAGACTTCAAGCCAGGGAGCCGTGCAAGATGCTCTAATGCGAAGTTGTCGAGACAGGGGAGGATTATTGACTCCAGTCGGTCCAACTCTAAAACGAGAGCCGAGAAAGTGGCCTTGTAATCCAGCTCTTGGTTCGGATATTGGATCTCCAAATCCTTCAACAGGGGGCATTCCGCGGCAATGGTCTGTAGAAGCGATAAATGTGCAGCGGTCTGCGGTCTGGCCAAGTACAAATCGTTGATTTGTGGGCCCAGAAAGAGACGAATATATTCAAATGTCCCTTCAGAACGCGAGAAGAACGACAAGGTTTGGAGATTTGGGAATAACTTGAAGGGCTTCCAAGGGAAACATAGTTCCAAGGACTTCAGAAATCCGGCTGAGGTCGGGCGGCCACTGACAGGGTATGGGAACCGTCCGTCGTAGTTGAACGACTTGACTCGATGAGCATAGACAAGAGGTCTTTCCCAATCGGAGAGAAGTACGGGTCTATTCATGAGCTATGCAACAAGATCTGAATATTTACCGCAGCCAACTGTGATTTTTTATCTTACCCAAGTTATCTCGTCCTCGTCCGCGTCGTAGAGCTCCTCCCAAATGCCCGCCGGCATACACCGTAAGATATTTCCGAGCGAATCCTGGTGCCTCCAGAGAACGTCGAGTGCAGGATCATTGAACGCCTTGCATACTCTCGCGAAGGAGGGTAGACTGCGTTTCTCGATTTCCTCGCATACGAGGGAGACAATTTCGACTACCTGAAGACACTGATGCATTGCCGATGAAGGGAGTTGACGCGCAGCGACGCCTCAGGCCAATTTAAATAAAAGTGTCAGGAGAGAAGAGAGAAAGATTTACTGACCCTAACCCTATGAGTGCCACCGCAAATTACCACCCACTTTCTCCCTGCTTCCGACCACCAACACTAGAAATGAATTCTACAGCGTTCCATGCTTTATATGTATCTGGGTAATACCCGTCCGTGATGAGGAAAGGCTGCGGCTTTACTCAAACCTTGCTCCGAGGTATCCACACTTGAGGCGCCTATTCACAATTCTTCCGCCAACAGTATCCCCTGGCCCGCCTTCACGTCACCTACTCGTTCATTGAACCGACACTGAAGTTGACCCTGGCCTGTGTTGCTATGAAGTCTTTCTTACGTGCAACTATTGGACGTTTTTTCGGGTGAACGGAAAGACGCTTCCTCTCTCCCCGCTGTTTGACGTGTCTCTGCATCACACCTCCCGCATCCTGGGAAACACTGCATTCTCTAAGTTCTCTCACCGATGAGATGATCGTCAAAATTTTCTCTCAGATCTGAGCGTTCATCATCTTCCCCAGTCTTGGATATATAAGCTCCGGAAGCAACAATCAGGTTCTCCGCCGTTGGCTCTGGTTAGCTAGATCCCTGGCGTTGCGTGCGACGTTTCAGGTAGCACAGTACTTGCCGCCTCGATCTCTTCACATTCCTTCGATTTTGACTCTCGACTCTTCATGCAATTTCTCCCGCTGCTTCTTACTTTGTGCTTCTTGTCGTCTTGCCGGGCCGGACCTCTTGCTTCGCCGTCTTGGAGGGTTCGTTTTTCGCACACCTTTGCCAGAGTACTCAGTCTCATCCCCTCGACAGAAACCCAACATCACAACCTCGGTCGTGGACAGAATAAGTCTCGCAGATGCAGCTGTGGAAAAGGCCATTAGTATGCTGGATTCCGATGCAAAATTCGACGGTAAGTATGCCGTCAGCGACTTCCTGCTCTGAAAATGATCTTAAATCGCACACGTACAGGACAATCCCTAGGATATGCTGCGCAGCTGTTCTCGCAAATGGCTGAGCTGGATACTGCAACAAATAGGACGCATTATTCGGACACTTTGAAAGACTTTTTTCTGAAGGCACCTCACAGAGCGAGCAACTTCTCGGATATCTTGTGCGAATCATTCCATCTCGAATAGTCGTAAGTTCACCGCCCGACATAGTGTCAGGAATTCCATTTCACTCTCGTTTTCCTTCCCCTAACTCGTTGCCTTCTCTCAGCTGGATTTCGCCCTGTGCGCATTCCGAGTCATTCCTCCATTCTAGTTTTGACCATTGTAATACAGGTCTTATGGTCACGCAGCAGCAAAAGCATACGCGGCGTACAACGATCCCGTCTTCCGCGACTATGCTATTCAATCGTGGTACTTTGGTCGGACGTATACGCTCTCTGCATCTCAAGTGGCTGCTGGAAAGACGAGTGTCAAAAGCATGAGCATCGTAAACGAATGTCATGAGCGTAAGTGGATTCATTCCGATTCAGACACCCGAAACTGAATACGAGCAGGCTTGATGTCAGGTGGAACCTTTTGGGTTAGGCATCTGCCTGTCTCGACTACGTATAGGTACTTATTTTGCACAGAACACGAATACAGATGACAGTACCATAGCGACGCTTGGAACGGGGTGAGCTGCTTACATTGTTCTCGAAAGGTTTGTACATCTTACAAGTCTTGCGCACTAGAAATTTTCTCGTGTATGTGGAATTGCATCCTTCACCCACCCTGACATTGACGAGGGCGCCAGTCTATCCGCACTGCTAGCCGAGTCGACACCCGACTCCGCAGAACGGACAATGTATCTCGCAGCGGCCGACGATAGTGCAGGCTTCCTTCAAGCCAACCTGATCACCGGCAATTCCCAGGTACAAGATAACATCCTTAGTGGAGCGAACTTTTCCTGTGCAGGCGATTCGAACGCAGTAACCACCAATCCCGGGCTGGTCATGGAAGGACTCGCGGTTCTGTATTCGATCACCAATGATCCTGCTACTCAAAACCTGTCAGTGTTCGATTCTCTTTTCCGCATATGCAGTACATATTAAAACGCGCGTGCAGTCTCAGCAGAATCCTGACTGCAACCATTCCGAATCAAGTTTGGCAACAGCCAGATGGCGTCCTCACAGTCGGAGGTAAATAGCCTCAACTGAGTGGCCTCATATACCATTCCGACTTACATAGAACTCAGATATCTACCTCATGCGCGCTCTCGCTACCCTCTACCAACGCAATTCGACCCCAGAATATCAAGATGACATCGCTCAATACATCGGCGTGCAGGTGAGTTTTCCCTCGGGTAAAGCGGGTAATGGTTTGCCTTAGGTTGCTGACAATTCCTTTAGTTCAACGCAGTAGTTGACCTAGCGACGGCCAACGGAACGAATATCTACGCTAACTCTTGGCCTGGGCCTCCTAGCTCATTGTTCTATCCAACAAATCAGTCCAACGCCATCGCTGCTCTTCTCGGCGCGATCACCATCAGCGACCCTCCCAATTCTTCCACGACCTCGATGCCATTACCGTCACCATCGCAGTCACCAGGCCTGACTCCCCCTCAACAAAGCAAGTCTTCGAAGAAGACAGTGGCGATAATCGTTAGCGTCCTTGCAGTCATCGCCCTCATGGCATGTGTTCTCCTCATCTGGTTCATTCGCCGACGTCGTCGATTACGAAGAAATTCCACCTCAAGCTCGTCCCCCGGCTCATCCGTCAACCCGTTCGGCGCCTGGAGAAATATTCGACGTCCGGGGAAACACGCGAGAGATGCGCTTGGTGTCGGCAGCGGCGAACCACCATCTGTGACTGAAGCGGTTCGCGGACCTGTTTCCAAGCGCGCTGCGGCAAGGGGTCCGCCGAGGCCGCCTCGACCAGCGGTGGTCGCCACCAATTCCACTAGCGAGGGTTCCTCATCCGCCGCGTCACCTCCCTCAGACCTTCCGACCGATGAACTCGTGCGGATTCTTAATGATCGCTTACGAGGTCGAAATTGGGACGAGGACGAGGCTCCACCAGATTATCCGGTGTGAAGTACGAACACTACCACGGAGGACGCTGTATACCCTTGATTTTCTCTGGGTCTTGGTCTTTTTCGGATAATTTGGGTAACAAAACTTTCTAGTCGGTACCCTATGGTCCTGGAAGACATGGGATAATGTCTTCGATAGTCCAGATGTAGTAGGTTCCGAGCAGGTAGACGCCGGTCGCTAGGAGCGCGAGCAGGTCGCATCCTGGTGATACGCGACAAGTGGTAGTCGGGTTCAGTAGCAGCACTCTTGCATCACATCCGTTACACGTCCTTACAATGCGTAGCGAACTAGCCCTTGGGCTCAGCGCGCAGCCTTTCGTTAAATCATCCCACAGTCAGAATCGTCGCATTCGCACAGACCACCTTCGTGCTTCGCAATGTCTATACACAGCTCGTAAGCGGAGAGCTCGTGGCGGTCGCGGAGAGCGGTGCGTTGTCGAAACTCCTCGCCACGGACGAGACTGGATTGGCTGTTCACGCTGGCTGGTGCGGGATAATGCGAGCGTGTTCTTCACGAAGTTGCCGAGTGTCGCAGTAGTCCCCGTTGTCCAAACATGTCTCTTCAATCCCGCGGGTGCAGCTGCATGCCAAACAATGAAGCCGGGCCAGGAATACGAACCCCTTTATTCACATTCACCGCCGGTCTTCTGACACCGTCTGACAATCCCGGGTCCTCTGGAGGTAATCATAGCAACCCGAATTCTTGTCCCTCTGGATCAGGGTCTGAAGGACCGCCCCGACAATCACGCCTAGGAAGACGTATAAAACTTGTGTGCAGAGTCGTTGGTGCAACAATTGGTGGCGCTGTTCTGATATGCGATACTGTGGTTGAGTGCCTCTTGTTCTGAAGACGGAATATTGAAACACCAAAAAGGTGGTAGAACTAGATCCTGAGCCAGCTAATGGAGGTGCAGCATCCATGCTGCCGGTGGACGCGAATAGCCCAGTCGACCCATTAACCAACTCGGGACCGCAGCTGCTCTCCTCCTCTAACGCTCCGTCCACGGTCACGAATACCCAAGCGCGGTATCGGCATTCACTGCCTCCGTACCACCACAGACGCCACGGCAGAGACGGCGTCGATTAAAAGAGATGCAGACGACCGTCTAGAGATTGCAGCGTAATCTGAGTGTGGGCAGGCGTAACAGGCCCGCATCCTAGATTGAGGCGCAGCAGACACGGATGCTCGACGAAGTCGCGCGTTTTCGTGTGATTGTAGTAAGGGATGAGACACCGCCTGACTACAAGCCGTAGTCGGTAGTATTCTTTGCCTAAGCTCGAGACGCATTGAATCTATTCCATTGTACCTTATTCTGTATCTACTTATACAAAGGAAGACGGGGTACGTAAGTCGTATGGCCACGCTTGCGCAAACAAAGAAAGGAAGGCCTCTTGCGCTTTCAGTCTTGCTCTCGATAGGATAGCGGCTGGCCAGAATGTAGTCTAGCACAATGGAATGCATCGTGCGCAATTTTGGGCTGAAAATCTTAGCGGAAGGCGGAGAACTGTGGCTCTCAGTCCAGCATCAACGTGTCGTTTTGACGTTTGGGCACGCTTGCGCAAACAAAGGGTAGGGGCCATTCCGCTCACAACGTCGCTCTCTGGCAAGCAAACATCCGTCTATAATGTGATTTCATGTATTGGAATGCGTCCTCCATACACTTTGAGCACAGAAATCCTGCGACAGCCATGAAATACGACTTTCAAGCCATGCATCAATATAGCTTTTGACATTTGGCCACGCTTGCGCAAACAAAGTGTGCTCTCTCTCTCTCTCACTTTCCTCCCCGAGTCGCACTCTGGCGCATTCAACGCACCTGGCCCTGCTCTAGAAGGCCTTCATGGTCTTTGCATTGCTTCAATCCTCCTGCGGCAACACCGAAATTCCAGCTCATGCTCTCAGGCCCCAAACTCGGTGCCTCAAAATTGCGCAACGTGAACTCTGGCCCGACGTTTAGCTGGACTACAATCAAACTGCAATGATCTGTCATCGTATTCTCTCAATGAACTGTATCTCTGAACCTCTTCCCTGCACCGTGGACCGGAAGAAATCATGCACCGCGCCGGCTTTTTTCTGCATCTCTGAGTCTAGCGCATACATCCTTACAAGCTGCCTCACGGGAACGGGAACGAGAATCCACAGCTTTTGCTTTTAGTGCCAGTGATAAAACAGGCTCAATGCTTTGCTCTCAGGGTCTCTCGATTGCCGTCGCTGGCATATATCTGCGATAAGCGTGATCGCCTGCAGACAGGACCAACTGACTGTCAAATGTGTTCGTTCTTGAATTTGGGGCGCTACTTGGACGAGCACGGGAAAGGATGGGTCAGGTTTAGTTGAACGGGCTGCTGTCAATGGACGGGACCAGACGGGATGGATACGAAGGGACAAGAAAGGCCGGCATCAAGCAGATAGTGTTCTGGACCTGAAAGGGGTCAGCAGCCGGGTGGGCGGGCAGATACTTCAAGGGCCTCGGGTGATAGCGACGGGTGGGTAACCGCAAGACATTGGGATCCTCTTACCAGTGCATACGGAAGTATGTCGGGCCGCAATACTTTTTTCTACCACCTCTAGCGTGTGCGTTGTTATATTGTGTACTGCTCTATGCTGCAGAATTATCTTATACAGAGATCAGCTTGAGTGCAAGCTGCCTCTGGATGCAGTGAAAGAACCTTTTCTTGTCTGACAGCATGCTCAACTCGCAGTAAGGGCAGTCGGATAGAATATTGTGTCTGTGCAATGGAGTAAAAATAGCTATCAGCCTGATGTATAGACTGCATATTGCTGTCTTCAAGTTATCTTCCCGTTTCTCGGACGGCGACAGTTAACTCAATCGAGTACTGAGCTATTGCAGACACCGGTCTAGCGGGAAGCCACACATCTCAATCATCTTTCGAAATTCGGATTTCTCGATGTCCGACATTCCGAATTCCGTGCGTAGCACGGGTATCTGCTAGTTATTTATATTTGAAAAAACATGCTGAAGTCGAAGAGCCCATACCGTCGAAACCCGTCTCCTATTATCCAAAAATAAGATCTCGCGACGCTCAAAGCAGGACGACAGACTCATGAAGCCCTATAATGCCAGCGCTGAGCGCCCCTCCGTTTTCCCAAGATTTTGTCGACCATCTTCAGTTACAACATATGCAAAATATCTATTCCTCTTGAGTGGGTTGTGTCAATGCAGTAGAACACGGCGAGGCTTCATGAAGTGGGCAGGGCTGACTTCCGCTTCCCTACAACGTTCATGAAGCTTGATATTGTCGCTGAAAAGAGGTCGTGCAAGAGTTGTATCAAATTTCTTGAATGCCGTCTGAAGGGTCCTCGTGCAGAAAATGCAGAGATCTCAGGCCCAGCGAGTGCGCGCAGATACAATGAGCCGAGGACCTTCCCGGGCCAGTGCCCACCGTGCCCTTGAATTCGAGTGTGACTGCTGCAGGCTGCCGCAGTGGCTTGAGCTTCTCCGAATAGCTCCGATCTTGTCTCCCTCTTCGGCCGAACATCAATTTTCCTCCCTTTCACTTTGCTTTCTGGCTGCGCTCAACTGGTCCAGCGATTGCCTTCCTGGTAGCTTGGAATATGAATACCACCACCTATTGACTCCCTGTGGCATATGCACAACAACACTGACAGCTCTGGAGGCTGGAAAACGCCCTGAGGAATTCAAGTTTTGCCGTTGTTTTTGTCACCAACAACAGTGGGCTCGAACGCCGCACAAGATATACATATAACACGCCGTTGGACTCTTGACAAGAAGTCTATCAAGGACTGGGTACTGAGATCTTGCAAAATGAGCTAGATTGTCAGTTTTAGCTTGCCACACGCTGAGTCCTGGACCAGAATTCAAGGCCGTCTCTTGAAGTTTTCGAGCTCAAACAATTAGAAACGAGAAGGTCAATGCTCTGAATCCTTTTCATCGATTAATTTGTACGGTGGTCAACTGAGGCTGTCTCGGTGTCTACAGTCCTCCCCTCCAAGCCTTTACAAAAGATCCAAATGGAAATGACCCACAATCCTGGTCGAGCATCAAGTCAGGAAAGGCATGAACAGCTCACCAGGTCCGCTGTCCCCCGGCTTCCCCTACTGCGGTACGGAGTGCATTCTTTGGTGGCGCTGACACTGGCAGCCATTCCGGGCCGCTGAATTCAGCTCTCCACCTCGTCAATGTCGGCAGCGTGTCAGGCAATAAATACGAGAAGACCAACAAGAGGATGATATTCATTCTCATAAGCTGTTGCTGACAAGCAGCCAGAGTGAGAAAAGTCCCATACAAACGGTAAGGAAAGGACCCGTTTTTCTTCCTGTGTTAGTAACGACTAACGTAGACAGAAAGTTTGGTGCCCGAAACCAAAGCGGACTTGGCATTCTAACACTCTTCCGAGTTTCTTTGCCGACCTGTGGAATGCAATCCTTCGGTCGTTTTGTACTCATAAGGTGGCGTACCTTTTTTTTCGAAGACCGACAAAAATTCACGCTTTGACGAGTGTTTGGTCTGACTATGATACAAGGTCGTCAGCCGCGATTTATCCAGTTACCGCTATCTGGGACCCATAATCATATACAGAGCATGTGTGCCAAGACGTTGATCACATTATCATCGATTCATCAAGCTATCGCATTACAGTAGTTCGAGGATTGGAATCAAATCAATCGTGAGTTGAACTCAAAATCTTCGGGTTCGTGCACGTTGCCGGCGTAAAGTCTCGACTGCGGAGCCTCCGACCTATAATTAGGCCAACAAGCTTTGATCTGTGTAATATTTTTGTTTACTACGGCTGAAAGCCGAACTCCTGGTACCATGTAAAGCCTGTGCCTTAGCTTTCAATCGGAGGTATAAGCATACGATTTTAGAAATGAACATGCCGCTGACGAAAATGCAAGCTGTGACGGGCGCCAAGCACGATGACCGAAGCCTCGTTCGAACTCTGACGATCCGCTATGTTGGACCGGCGTTGCGTTCCAGTCCGCTGGGTGCCTCGCCACTCTGACTCTTACTCATAAATGGTGCTCATATTGCGGCTCTCCGTCTCCCTCCCCTCATGTCCTCCGACTCTCAGCCTGAGGCTTCGGGCCGTCGACGCCCCTCTGCTCGCATGAAGTCTCTCGGTTCAACAATAGTACTTCATCTGAGAAAGCACGCCGGCGTACGATTTCCTTATGATTTTCGAGAATCCAGCTCATGCAATTCCTCGGTTTAGGTTGGGGTGGTATGTGCTGTGGCGTATTTCGACCCTGGCAATTGGGGAGTGGACCTGCAAGCTGGCTCTCAATTTGGCTATCGACTTTTGTTTGTCGTATTGGTTGCGGGTCTTTTCGGAGCTTTCTTGCAGGCGCGTTGTCTTGCAGGCCGTGGCACAAATGATTTACATGATCGTCAGCAGGTCCTAGCGGCAAGATTAGGATGTGTTACGGGTTTGGGTGCGTTCTCTTATGTCTGCTCCTGATTATGCTCAGTTTTGGAACCAGGGCTTGCATCACACTGCCGTCTCTTATTGTACGATCGGCCGAAACACCCGCTGCTCTATCGACGACTCGTGCTCTACCCGCTTTATGTCTTGTCGGAGGTCGCAATCATCTCTACTGATCTAGCTGAACTCCTTGGGTGAGCAGTCCACGCCCAATTTTCAGTGATCCGATGCCGATTTCCAACCTATTTCGTCGTCATAGTTCTGCGATCGCACTGAACCTGTTATTCCCCAATTTGAAAATTTGGCATGGCGTCTTGATCACTGCGTTCGATGTAGTTGTCCTCCTGGCACTACGTGATCCCCTACGTTCTACGCCAGTGAAGATGTTCGAAATTCTCATCGCGGGATTGGTAAAATAATTCCCTTGCTTTTGCATGTCTGCTCTATTGAGCTGACTGGAATTCTAGGTATTGGCCGTTCTAGTGTGCATGGTTATGATCGTAGCCAAAGTCGACGTTGGCTGGGCCAAAGCCTTCCAGGGTTTCCTGCCTTCCAAATTCATATTCGCTGATAATGCACTTTATATCTGTTCGTATATCCCTCTCTCAAGCTTCATGATATAGCTCTGACAGCATTCAACGCTTCCTGCTATCACCTTTCTTTTCGCCATTTACCTTCGCTTCGTTGAATTCCCCGATACCATCTTTTCTTCATTGTTTCCCTGCACGAAATATCAGCTGTCGGTATCATAGGTCAGGATTTTCAATGTGGTGGCAAGGTTTTTCTGATAAATTATGTGAAGGCGCGACAGTCATGCCCCATTCACTGTTCCTAGGCTCTGCTCTCGCAACTCAAGACAGGCTCAGGGCTCAACAAGTGGTCTCTCCAGCATCACTCAAGTCACGGGAAGTGGCAGCGAAGCCTGGTTCTAACTTCGCAAAGCTGCAATCTCTTGTTAACCACTGCACATCCATCTTCCGTCCACCTCCACCCAGTTCTACCTGTACGACAGTAACAAGACACGAGGATCGAGAGAATAATCCGTTGGCATTCATTCGAGCACACCTGAACCACGGGATTTTCGATGTGGTGGGAAGTTTGATTGGATTCGCAGTCCTGATAAATTCGCTGTAGGTCTTTCTTCTATTCACATCCTATGCTGCTGATGTGCGCTCTTAGGATTCTCGTTATAGCAGCCTCAGTCTTTTTCTACGGAAGCGGTAGTCCAAAAGACGAGAACGCTGCAAGTCTTTATGACGCGTACAATCTCATCCACGATGCCGTTGGTCCACGTACGCTCGTTCCAAATTCTTCAGCCAACTTTCAGATCTGAACAAATGATAATATAGCTGCTGCAACTTTTTTTGCTATCGCCCTTTTGGCTGCTGGACAAGTGCGTGTAGTCCGAGTTCTGACGCCTAATCTTAACGAATCATACCTTATCGAAAAGAGCTCTTCAATCATCGCAACAGTGGCCGGTCAAGCGGTATCGGAAGGGTTTCTCAATTGGCGTGTCTCGGTAAGCACTTACTCCCATTCAGATTGTCAATGGTCGCTATTCTAAGATAACACGTCGTTACAGCCAGTTGTTCGGCGGCTCCTCACACGGCTTATCGCAGTCATCCCAGCTCTCATCGTCGCGGTCGCAGCAGGTCGTTCTGGGATCGATGCGCTGCTCATCATTTCGCAGGTTGTCTTGTCGATCGTTCTCCCCTTCATCACCCTCCCGTTAATATATCTGACGTCTTCGAAAACGATAATGCGAGCGCGAAAAACTGTTACGGAGGACAACCCAGAATCCTCAAATGATGCTAGTGCCGTTGATTATAGCAACAACCTGCTAACGACGCTAGTGGGACTCGCAATATGGCTGGTGATGGTGGCGGCGAATGGATATGTTATTGTAACGCTAATCATAGACGCACGGCGATGAGCGCACACACGACTGTAGACTGTTGGTAGACTGTATCGATAGTTTCTTGAAAAAATCTCTTGCAGAAATTCAGGAATCAGGATATATTTCGAGAGCGACTTCAAACCAGATAAAGAGGATTTAGGCTGAGATAGTGGATGGTCTATACCATCCGTTTCCATGAATGTGGATACTAGTACTAGTTAGTCTAGCAGAGAGAAAGTCGCGAAATAAGTGCTTACGTGAACACGTAATCAATATTAGTTGCCAACGGCAGTCGCACCGAAAATCGGTTTCCTTACCGTTCCTGGCACTCGAAAGCGTCAACAAGGGCTATAAATCGTGTCCAGCATTGCAGTATAAAGGGCGAGTACATTGACCATGTACAGCGCCACCACTGGTAGCTCATCCGCAGTTTCACGACTCCTCTCATGTCTTCTTCGCCTTCTGTCTTAGTCGTCAGTGTCCATTTACCTGCGCGACGGATAGGTGAAGACTCACAACTTGTTAACCTCTATAGGCCGGCGCTGGCCCTACGGGCCTTATACTCGCTATCATGCTCCTCAAGAACGGCGTATCCGTTCGCCTCATCGCCAAGGAATCGAAACCTCGTATCGGCTCGCGCGGTGCAGGGGTCCAGGTCAGCCAATCAATCCCGAAACCTGCACAGCGATTCAGATTGTCACGAGTAGCCTCGCACGCTGGAGCTGTACGACCTTCTCGGCATTTCCACCGAAATCCTGAAGCGCGCGGATCCGGAATTGTATCGGCGACGAATGTACGAGATGCCTGAAGGGAGCAAGGTGGTGAAAGAACTTCCCGTGGTGGAGTATGTTGAGCCTACCCCCGGGATGCCGCACGTAGGTTTTACGTCGTGTTCGGAGTGACTCCGTTTACTGATGTTGACTTTGAACAGACGAACCCCGTTTCCCTCAGCCAGTCCGTGCACGAAGAGATATTGCGTGGGTGCGTGCATGAGTTGGGAGGGAGAGTCGAATTCGGGACCGCCTTAGCCAGCCTCGAGCAGACCCCTGACCATGTCAAGGTGAAGCTCGTCAGGACTGATTGTAGGGGAACGGAGGAGATGACAGAAGAGGCAAGATTCGATTGGTTGGTTGGTGCTGACGGAGGGAATAGCATCGTTCGCAAGCAGATTGGGCTGTCTTTTCTCGGAGAGACGAAGGAGGAGGAACATGTTTTGGTTGGGGATATCGATGTCGAAAGCGGAATCGATCGGAAGGTCAGTAAG
This sequence comes from Favolaschia claudopus, assembly GCA_037176885.1. NCBI lineage: Eukaryota > Fungi > Basidiomycota > Agaricomycetes > Agaricales > Mycenaceae > Favolaschia > Favolaschia claudopus. The sequence continues at coordinate 573,113 of JAWWNJ010000011.1, read as the reverse complement.
ACAATCGTTCGCCATCAGGAAGCTAGCTGAACGCTCGTGCGTAGTTCTGGCATTACTGGATTCCGAAGTCACGAATGTAAGCCTGCAGCTGTAGTGTAACAATCTAGCTGAGCTTCATTCCTGATTGATAGGGTCGTCCTTCGTCCTGGCGAGGGAAAGAGCTGCCGCCTGGCATTCACGGGAGGTCCCGAGCAGTGGAAGCAGACGTTGCCCACGCGAGAGGAGCTCATCGAAGAACTCTACGCTTCGACCGGGCGCCGCGACATCCAGTACGGCGCTGTGACCTGGTTGTCGAGCTTCCGGTGAGCATCGAGGACGTGAAGTAAAGTACCCACTGACCGATCTCCGTACAGACCCAGTATGCGCATGGTAGACAAGTTTGGCGTCGGACGTGTTTATATTGCGGGAGGTATGCTCTTTTCGCGCTGGACGCCGTTTCAGTCTTGCTCACGTTCAGCTCAGACGCGGCCCATACGCATAGTCCCACAGGCGGACAAGGCCTCAACTCCAGCGTCCAGGATGCGATCAACCTGGGCTGGAAGCTTGCGCTAGTAGCTTCGGGCCGCGCACCCCAAGCCCTCCTCGACAGTTACAGCGCCGAACGCCTCCCAATTATAGCAGAGATGCTCCACCTCACGACGGCGCTTTACGAGAAGACGGCAGCCAGCGCAGGGGCTGGGGATGTCAAAGCGTGGGCAACTGCCTCTGCAAGGGGTGGCGCGCTTGGCATGCTTGGTGTCAATATGCGCGGCAGCCCCATTGTGCTGGCGAATTCGGATGACGAAGACTGGGCGGTCGAAGGTGGAGCGTATGGCGCAAGCTCAGAAGGCGCGAAGGCGGGATATCGCTCGCCAGACGCACCCGGACTTGTCGGTGGGGACGAGGTAAAAACACGTCTGTTCGACGTCTTTGGTCCGTCGACACACACCGTGCTGGTGTTCGGCGGAGACGCAGCAGCTCACGACTCCCTAACTCGCGCGTTGACGGACTGGCCGAAGGGTACAGTACAGACCGTGGTGTTGACTCGTAGGGGAAAGAGCGTAGACAGTGTCGAATCCGGCGGCAAGGTACTGAAGGACAGCGACGGCCATGCGTACGCTGGATATGCACAAGACTTGAACGACGGACAGATGGCGGTCGCGATTGTACGACCTGACGGGGTGATAGGTGCCGTTGCTAAAGGAGCAGCAGAGGTCGAGCAGTACAAGAAGCTCCTTTTTGGCTAGGCGTTATAATAGACCACAGATACTACTGCTGGCAGTGTATGGCGTTCGAGAACCGTTAACATTTCGTTGAGTACCTTGTTATTCGTTGGCATTCGCGTCAAGAGAGATGCAGTGGGTAAAACTCACTAGCCTAAGTTCCGCCTCTTCCTGATCACTGTCGTCGGAGTGACGTGCTCGTCATGATCGACTTCTCCCGAAACGCCAATTGCAAGAAACAGCGCGATTGTGTATTTGCGCGACGACACCAGGAATATCTTTGGTCTCTTGATCTGGCTGCATCAGTCTCTCCAACAGTCTCATATTACGCAGCAGAAGGTAGATTGATGTGAGCCGAAGAATGTGGAGCAACAGGCTTTTTAGGAAGTTGAGCTTTTTGACAAGTTTGTGTTTTGCCGGACGAAGACGGTCGTTTTGCGGTCGTTCGATAGCTTGGAGGGTCGTAGTAAGCGGTTTCGACCGATGAAGTGTTCAAGATTGAGTCCAATTTCAATATATGCCCCGAGCGGCTGGCAGCCAAGGACTCGAAGGAAGGAGGGTCCCAGGCTGAGGGAGCAATAAGGGAGCTCGTCGTTCAATGACAAGCCCGGGCCGGTGTGATTGCAGTGATGAATGGCACGGCGGTATTTGCCGACGTCAATCAATGGGGTCGTTAACTTACGACTTTCATGTCGCCGACTCGCATGCGACTCGAACCTCGTTGCCCCACTCTATCGCTTCTTCCGATACGAAAACCATTTAGACCCTGCATGCGCTTGTATGCACTCAAAGTCTACCCGGTTATCTTGAGGATCGTTCTCAGCGGGACAAGCACGACGAAAACAATACTGTGGACAGCATCGATATCAGAAAGCAATGTGACCGTTCACAGTGAATAGACTCGCAGTGCAGAACTTATTGACCATCTAAGCTTCTGCCTGGCGAAATCGGCAACTGTTTTACGAGCTTCCGAGAGCACCTTCAATCATCCACTGAGACATCCAGCTCAGTATCCTCGGGAATCAAGGGTACTTCTCTTTTTCCTCTGCATATCTTTGGCCTTTACTGTGTCTGAGTCCTTCGTATACGGGCCCCGGCTGTTCGCTTTGGGACCTCGCCGGCAATTGTTCCTTCTTTTTGCTCTGTGAGTTATTAACACCTTCAATCCTCGGGACCTCGACATAAGACACGGAACAATGGCTATGAGCATTCTCTGGGAGCATGTCAGACATTTCTTCGATCTTTCCGACGATTCACAACTGAACGAATATAAATCCCAACCCAATGGCTCTTTCTTTACGGCTTATCCTTCACAATGGCCCCCACACCAGCGACGCCCATCTCTGTTCTCCCGCCAGTTGGCAATTATCCGTACTTCCCCACCAACAGCTCGTTCGCCACGCCCACCTCCAATCCGTTCTATTCCTCCACCTCCTTCTCCTCTGCAGTCATAGATGCGCTGCTCATCATCTCCATCATAGTCGCCTTCGTAGGCATCTCCTCCACTATCTACTGCTGTACCCGAAATCGCAATCGCAATCGCGCACAGCGAGCTCAGAATGCGGCTGCGAAGCCAAACTCTGAGTCGGAGGACCATTACGCGTCAGGCCAGAAATCCGCCGCCGATGACGACGAGGTATGTTTCATCACCAAACCATCATCTTGTCCTCGAACTCGGCGCTAATCGTTGTTCTACAGGTTTTCCCGGTCAAACACATGGACCTCGCTGCACCCGAATCTACGACGAACGAGATTTTGTTGCCTGAGTTGCCCAAAGTGTGGCGCTTTGTGGGACGCCCGAACGCCGCGATGGATGCACCCGATCCAGGGTTTGAGGAGTCGCCGTGGAAGACAGAGAAAAGTCAGACACCTTCTTAGCTGTCCGTCTTTTTTCGTTCCTGGGAATGGACGGAGGTGGTGTGTAAGATTGCTATTTTTCTTTTACGCCGCGTCTGTATTTTTCATTCTCGGTATGGAAGGTCTTGTGTCGATAGCTTGCCAATACATGCACAGTTGCATTGTTCGAACCGTATTGCTGTATATAGTTCCACAGTCGTGAGTAACGTGCGGGGATCATTGAAACAAACAGTTCCGCTTTTACCTATCATTGTGCCAAATGGTTCTACATCTGACGGTTGGACCGTTACTTTGCTAGGCGCCAACGACAACAAAATCTGGCAGCCAAAATCCCGCAGTCTGATTTGGACCAGTTTAGAGCCAAATATTAGGCACGCGCGCCCTGCCGCAGTTTGGAAAGCGGTGAAACAGTATAAAGATCTTCGGATTTTGATGCGCCTCGTTTCCATTTCGGGAATCTAAAGTTGAAGCGCAGCCGATTTACTTTGCACCTGGAGACGCAATACACTGCGGTTCATACCCGGAAAATGGGGGTTTCCAACTTCTGCGGAAGTCTTCGTTTTTTGACTCCATGAAGGATCGTCAAAACCTCAAACTACTGTGCGGAAACGCCCGCAACTCGAAGGCGCATCACAGTTAACTGTTACGGCATCACAGTTCCTAGTCATGACGGGTCAAAACCAGTCAAAGCAATAACAATGCCTCCCTTCTCCGAGCATGCGACACGCTATATGAGAGGTGGATGCCACGCTGTGCTTGCGCATTTGAGTCAGCCAGGAACCCCAAACCCCGCGTGGGCATATGGCTGCTCCGAAGTATTTTGTTCAAGTGCTGTTGACTTTCCTTCCCAGGTTGAATTAATCTGTACTTGGCCGAGGGATTTTCGGCCGGCTTTGTATCGATCATCATAGACGAGTCCATTTCTAGATATCAAAAGCCATTAGAATAGGGAACGAATTAGAAGGGCAAAGAACAACTACGGGACGGCGGACATTCTCCTGCTCCCCGGACCCGGAGCCGTTTTTGGAACTCTGTGCTGTAGCACCGTAGTCTATAAAGTGAGTCGCAGCTGAAGATTAGAAAGCCCGTGCACACTGTACTGGGATGGCGTCTCCTGCGCCAGTCCTCCATCCTCTCCTCCAATATTCTCAACACGACATCGAGCTAGGTCATTGTTCCCAGTTGATCTGGGATTTACGCGAACCAGCTCGCAATGCGCGTCACGCTCTTTCTCCTGATCGACCGCTCTCCGATTTTGAACTCTCTCAACACGCGACGAACCCACCAGTATTCCTATTGCGGGTTACGTGCGGCATTTTCCCAGAGGAGTCTTGGGTCTCGGAGGCGCGGAACTGGCTTGGTGTCACTGTCGCAGACGTTCTAGATTCTATTGCCGCCACCATGCAAACGCAGATAACTTGGGCAGAGTGGAACAAGCTTTGCCCCAAACAGCAAAATCGCGTCAATATCGTATTCGACGCGCGATGGAGGCGAGCGTCGGACGGTGAACAAGTCAGAGAACGGGGAGTACTGCGCTCCGACTGCGTGTTGCAGCATATACTGTTTGCTGGCCTCTCTGTGGTGTTAGACGCCGATACGACATTTTTCTTGACGCTCAGACGTCCGAAACGATGATGGAGTGACAGTAAGTTCAATTTGGTTCCTGCATAGATCCTCGTTGACGCTTGCTGCATTCAGAATGCTGAAACTGGGGCTGCCACGAAAGCAATCAGTTCAAAGTTTGTTCGTTTCATCGCACAAGGATAAAAATACAAGAGGCATACGCTACAAATTCAGTGAGTTTTCTTCCATGGTATCTCGTACAAACCGATAGAGTATTCCAACAGCTGTTCGTCGTCATCGGTGTTTTCTGGTCGTGAAGAGGTCCCCACAAAGTCGGGGGTGGGCATTGCGATCGTCACTGCAACCTGCAGCTGGAGCCGCAGGAGACTCTCTGAAGAGCTTGATTTAGCTTCCAGCATCGCATCCTCCTGCCGTCTATGTCGTTCCCGATATCGCTGCCGCAGATGGGTGAAGGCTTCCATAGCAAGACTTTGATGTCGGGGAGGAGGTGGATTATCTGGAGGTAAAACCGGCGGAGCATGGTCCCAAATTGTTGCAGAAAGAGGCTGCGACTTCAGTTAAGGGAGATATTTTGAATGATTGAAGAAGCAGAATACTTGAATATTCCGCCACTCCGCTCTGGATATTTCCTGCGACTGTTCACACGACATCCATACGTCCCAAATCTTCGGACGCTCTCCGATTGAAACTGCTTCAGACGGAGGAACCCAAGGCGTACGAGCAGCAGCTATTCGACGCCATCCAAAGAACACTATCATCGAAATTGCGAACATTCCGACAGCCAAGAACGCGAGGATAAGGGGAGGAGACGCAGTGAGCGTGAAACCGCCGGCGTCTGTGGGATTGGGACTGGGAGTAGGGGAGGCGGAGGGTTCCGAAGCTGCGTCAGACGTCGGCGAGGACGTCGGAGCACTACGAGGCTCAGTCTGAAGGGCCATGGGTGAGGGCAAAAAGAAGAACCCTGGCACTCACCTCGGTCGGCAATCAAGTCCATAGCCGACAGTACACGGTCACGGGATATCAGGACCGTGTTTAATTCAAATTGGTTCCTGTGTTCTGTGAACAACGCATGAAGTTCTTGCGATTCGTCCCTCGTGTATTCGAGATAGCTGAGGACTATTAGGGCGCGTAGCTCGATACTTCATTTGTCGAGTTGAAATTCAACGTTGTTCAGTATCCATAAAAAACAGTCCGAATCGGATTTTCATGAATATTCAGGCCCAAGTGCGGGTGTGTTGTAGAATTGTGTAGCTTCAATTATACGATGTGTTTGCTATGATTTCTACGAAAGTTGACCCCCACTTCAAGCTTCAAGCTTCAAGTTGAAACGATGTTCCAAATCCTGCGGCACACACCGAGATCATCAATCAGTTCATCTTTGATTTCTCACGTTCGGCGCTTGCTTTCAACCACAACCATCATGCTGCCCGCTTTGCCCACCGAAATTCTTGAGGCAGTCGTGGACGCAAGTCGCGACGATCTTGCAACTGTGGCTGCTTGCGGTGCAGCTGCGCGGCAATTTCTCCTTCGCAGTCGAATGCACCTCTTCGCCGAGATTTCCTTGGATTCCCCCCGCGCCAACATCACGCGCACCAAAAGTTCCTTACACGTATTTTACCCTTCCATTCCAACGCGCTGCGATTTTCTCGCAGAACTTCTGCAAGTCAACCCTAGCCTTGCTCGGTGTGTTACCCGACTCACACTATCCGAGGGCGGACATCCGAGTGTGACTACATATTGGATCTCCCAGTCAACAACACTCGTACCCTTTGCGCGGCGCCTCACCAATCTTCGAAAATTCACTCTCCGGGAGGGTAACGGGTCGGAGTGGAGCCCTGCTCTCATTCAAACGCTGCATTTATGTCTTCATGCTCCATCTATTGAATCGGTCGAGCTGGTCGGACTCCGCGTGACCGAGCTACCATCACTGTTTACCATATTCTCGACCCAACGTCCGGGGAAGAGGCTTCAGACCTTGCATTTGTCAAATCTAGGGGTCCCATCTGCTCCCTTTGGCCTCTCAACAATCACAGAACACGCACCCGAAAAGAATCGCGTCGAAGTCATTAGCCTCGGTATTTCCTCTCCACAAGTGCAAGAGCTCGTTGCTCAGCAGCGTCTTCTTGACATTCTCTCTCAATCCCCGCCCTTGGTGAATTTATCCGCTCTTCGCCGTCTTCGTCTCGACGTAGATGATCGCTCGTTTGCTCTCCAATGGATCCAATTCGCTGGTCAATCCCTCGTGCAGTTGGACTGGGAACTAAAATGTACTGTGCTCTGCCTGCTTGCATTTCTTCGTTATCTAACGCATTCAATAGACTTCTGGTCGCAACTTGTCGATACATCCGACGAGGATATGCTCTTGGAGCACTTGTCCACTCTGCGTTTCGTAGTTATCAAACCGGAAGCACTCCTCGCTGCTCCGGCAATTCTGCGCTCGCTCAAAGCTCTTACCCTCACAGATATTGTATTCTACTCTCGTGAGGCGTGGACCTCTCCCAACGAAGACGTTGGCGCTCTCTGGGTCACTCTGGACTCCCTCCTCTCCAAGCAGTTTTTCCCCAGCTTAAGCGCTGTGCGGTTTGAATCGGATATTCCGGACAGCGATGCTACCGTCTGGCATTCGTTATTGCGCAGCAAATTACCAACGTTGAACAAATCGAAGATGTTGGCTTTGGTATGTAGCTTTCACCTATGTAGACTGGTCTCGATTTTGACCAGAACACAAAGGCATGATCATGAATTGGGCGATATTTATTGATTATTTAATTATGTCTTGCTGCCAGATTATACGGAGACTGTGTATCGGAATCAATTCCCCCTCTCAGCGAATATGCTGACGGGGTTGTGATAGTATCTTGCTTGCCTCTACGCTGAAGCACCAGATACCTCATCAACAATGTAGCTACCAAGGACCAACGCGGCGTCGACAACGAAGCACGTCGATCACGAGGACTAGGGGAGGATCAAATTCTCTTTCATATTCATACTTGAAATAAATGTCCTCCTCAACGAATTGCACGTATACGCTTTCAACTGGGACAGGTGGCGACACGGATACGTGGATTTTCAGCCATTGAGCTGCCGGAAAATAGTTGACTATCGACAATACCACGGTAAAACATTTGATTTTCTTCTAGACCATTAACTCAAGACCATCCCATTATATCTGCAATTGATCTAAGACCGCCTCATCGCGGGTGAAGGCCCTTCAAAGTTGGAGTAAAGTATTCGCTGTTGATCATGCGGGTGGACCTGGTATTCAACTCATGGTTCACCCCTCCTCCTTCGAATTTGATACCTGCACTCCCCTGATCCTTGTTCAGATTCAACTGCCTAACGAGGACCAAGTCTGGGAGGTGCCAGTGAAGAATGACCAGTCTCGAATCCCAGGAGTACTTGAGCTATGGAGGTTCAGGCTGTCGCACACCCTTAGAGTGGTGTTTCATTTCGAAACTACTACAGGTGCAGCTCAAACCAGCGAATGGCAAAAAGACTCACCATTGGTTATACACTGCCTGAGAACGAAATTCGAAAGCTGGGTGGAATATTAATGATCGGAGGGAGGGTTTCTATGATGGAGGATACTTCGCGCAATACTTACGTGGCAGGGTTTTGGATAAGTGTACTACCTTGGGGGGTTTAATTAGTGAAGCACCGTATTTCAGTCAAGCGAACGGGGCAAAAAGCGAGTGTCACGATCACCTGACCGTGTCTGGTCGCTTAGTCGGCACATCAGAGCCAAGAGGTGAGCGATCATAAAGTCCATGACACAGGGCTCCAAAAGTTGAGCGACCGGGGGGGGAGGGGGGGTACGTCATTGATCCGCCCCAAAATAAACAGGTTGGGGAAGATCAAGAGATAAAAAAAAGATAAGGGATCAGGTTCCGATTTCACCCGGGTCGTCCACTTTTCGCCGACGGCTGCCGAATCATTGCCGAATGTCATCAGAGTCAATCAAATATGCAAATGCGTCTCAAACATGGGTGAGTAAGATAATCAGAGACCACAGGGCAATTCTTTCAGTATAAAAATGGGGGGGTAGACAAAATTTCAGCGTTATCGGTCTAAGCTGTGAGGTACAGTAAGAAGTCGAACGGTCGAACCAGGAAAAGCTGGTCGGCTTTATCGGATTGCCTAATTTGGGGGGGTTGTCAAAGAGCCCTGTGTCTGATCGGCCATGATCGCTCACCTCTTGATCAGAGCGACAAGTTTACGAGTCTGAGTCAAACTACCCACTCCGCTCGAATTTGAGGCGCCCATTCCCAGTTCTTTCTATCTCTCTTTCCTCCCTGGCCCGCCTTCACGCCACCCACTCGTTCATTACTCAAACTCACGCATTCAAGTCTAACTGGTTACTGCGTTGCTATGAAGTTTTTTTGCATGCATTCTAAATGCATTCAACCACTGGCATTGGACGTTTTTTCGGGTGAACGGAAAGATGGTTCCTCTCCCCACTGTTTGAGGTGTATATCTGTACCACACCTCTCACATCCTTCTCTCACCGGTGAGATGACTCGGATCGTCAAATTTTCTCAGATCTGAGGGTTCATCGTTGCCCCAGTATGATCGTCAATGTTCTCGCGCATCTGGACATTCATCATTTGCCACAGCCTTGAATATCTCAATCTCACCTTGATCTCACCTTCTCTTTGAAAACAACGATCAGGATCTATGCAGTTGGCTAAGGTTAGCTAGATGCCTGGTGTCGTTCCAGTCAGCACAGGACTTGAAGTTGCCCCCTCAAATCCTTTCCATTCCTTCGCTTCTGACTCTCTGCTCCGCATGCAGTTTCTTCCCCTCCTTTTGTCTCTGTACTTCTTGTCGTCTTGCCGAGCCGGACCTCTCGCTTACCATCTTGGAGGGTTCGTCTCTCCGCACAGGTTTGCCGGGGCATTCATTCTCATCCTCTCGACAGAAACCCAACATCACAACCTCGGTCGCAGACAGAATAAGCCTCGCCGATGCAGCCGTGGAAAAGGCCATCAGTATGCTGGATTCCAATGCGACATTCACTGGTCAGCGTGGCATCCGTGGCTTGCTGCTCCGAGAATCATATTGAAGCACACACGTACAGGGAACTCCCTGGGATATGCTGCGCAGCTGTTTTCGCAAATGGCTGAATTGGATACTGCAACAAATAGGACGAATTATTTGGACACTTTGAAAGGCTTTTTTCTGAAGGCACCTCATAGAGCGAGCAATTTCTCGGATATCTTGTGCGAATCATTCCATCTCTCATATCCGTAAGCTCATCGCCCGACATAGTGTCAGGAATTCCATTTCACCCTCGTTTTCCTTGCCCTAACTCGTTGCCTTCTCTCAGCTGGATTTTGCCCTGTACGCTCTCCTCTGCCTCGGCTCTTCAGCACTCACTGGAGCACACTAACACAGGTCTTACGGACATGCAGCAGTAAAAGCATATGCGGCGTACAACGATCCAGTCTTCCGCAACTATGCTATTCAGTCCTGGTACTTTGGTCGGGCGTATACGCTCTCCGCATCTCAAGTGGCTGCCGGAAAGACGAGTGTCAAAGGCATGAGCATCGTAAACGTATGTCACGAGCGTGAGTGGATCCATTCCGATTTAAAGACGCGAAATTGAATACGAGCAGGCCTAATGTCAGGTGGAACGTTTTGGGTTAGGCATCTGCCTGTATCGCATACATATACGAACTCATCCTGGTCAGAACACGTATACGGATGACAGTACCATAGCGACGCTTGGAACGGGGTGAGTTTCTTACATCATCCTTCAAAGGTTTGTGCATCTTACAAACCTTGCGCCATAGGAGTTTTCTCGTGTAGGTGGAACTGCACCTTTCACCCTCCTAGACATTGACGAGGGTGCCAGTCTATCCGCACTGCTAGCCGAGTCGACGCCCGACTCCGCAGAACGGACAATGTATCTCACAGCAGCCGGCGACAGCGTAGGCTTCCTTCAAGCCAACCTGATCACCGGCAATTCCCAGGTACAAGATAACATTCTTAGTGGCGCGAACCTTTCTTGCGCAGGCGACTCGGACGCAGTGACCACCAATCCCGGGCTGGTTATGGAGGGACTCGCGGTTCTGTATTCGATCACCAAGGATCCTGGTACTCAAAGCCTGTCAGTGTCTGACTCCTTTTCCACATATGCAGGACACACTAAAACGCGCGTGAAGTCTCAGCAGAATTTTGAGCGCAACCATTCCGAATCAAGTTTGGCAGCAACCAGATGGCGTCCTCACATTCGGAGGTAAATGTCCTCAACTCATATACCATGTCGGCTCACATAGATCTCAGATGTCTACCTTATGCGCTCTCTCGCAACCCTCTACGAACGCAATTCGACACCAGAATACCAAGATGACATCGCTCAATATATCGGCGTGCAGGTGAGGTTTCCCTCGGGTAATGGTTTGCCTTTCGTCGCTGATAATTCCTTTAGTTCAACGCTGTAGTCGACCTTGCGACTGCCAACGGGACGAATATTTATTCAAACTCTTGGCCTGGTCCCCCTAGCTCAGATTTTTATCCAACGAATCAGTCCAACGCCATCGCTGCTTTCATTGGCGCGATCACCGTCAGCAACCCCCCCAATTCTTCCACAACCTCGATGCCATTACCGTCCTCAATGCTATTACCGTCACCATCCGGCTCACCAGGCATGACCCTGAGTCCCCCTCAGCAAAGCAAGTCCTCAAAGAAGACACTGGCGATAATTGCTAGCGTCCTTGCAAGCATCGCCGTCATGACATGTGTTCTCCTCATTCGGTTCATTCGCCGCCGTCAATTACGAAGCAATTCCGCGTCAAGCTCCCCCCCATCCGTCAGCCCATTCGGCGTCTGGAGAAATATCCGACGGCCGGGGAAATACGCGAGGGATGCGCCCGGTGTTGGCGGCGGCGGACCACCACCTGCGAGTGAAGCGGTACGCGGACCTATTTCCAAGCGCGCTGGGGCAAGGGTTCCGCCGAGGCTGCCTCGACCAGCGGTGGTCGCCACCAATTCGGCTAGCGAGGGTTCCTCATCCGCCGCGCCCCCTCCCTCAGACCTTCCCACCGAGGAACTCGTACGCATTCTCAATGAACGCTTGCGGGGTCGAAATTGGGATGAAGACGAGACTCCACCAAATTATCCGTTATGAGGTACCAATATTACCACCGAGGACGTTATATACCCAAGGTGTTGTAGGTTAGAATCGACGACCACCGTCGCCCACGTTCGTCCATCGCTCGAGGGGAATTTAATCAAATCCAAATTGTATATTCCTGATTCTTCCTCCCCACAAGAATACAGACAGCACGATGTAAGTAACAAAGTGTCCAGCAAATTGTGACTTCGGTATAGCTACATCCACGAGCAACTAAGGGCATCCCCGTTTTACAAGGCAGAACACGCACACTGGCATCCACTCGACCAATCTCCATCAACACTGGTCGATGAGCTTGTTCTTGGGTATCTTCTGCTTGTAATCGTCCACCCACGTAGTCAAGTTCGCATCCATATACGCGCCAAGATACCTATAAATACGTTCCGCGTGCATGTCAATTTCAACGCCAAAACAAAGGGGAAACAAGAAGGGACAACTGACGTCTCGATATACTTCGCAGTCGGCCTCTCCGGCGGGTCGCACCCAATGTTGATCTTATCCGGATGCTGGTACACGCGTATATAGTCGATACGCATCGTCGCGGGGAACGTGAGATGTTCGTAGTCGACGAAGCCGAAGGCTTCGGAAATGCCCAAGCTGAGGAAAGAATCATAGAACGTTAGTGTCGGAAACTAATTAGAAGGGAAGAAGGAAGGACCCACTTGGCGATAATGTACTAAAGGATCAAGGAACATTAGCACCAGAAGGTATTATAAGGGAAGAAGAGTCTGTGTACGCACCAGCGGCTCATCCGTGATCGGGCGGGCTGAGATACCTGTGTCTTTGTCGGCGCCCATACCAGCAGCATTGAGGGTCCAGGTCATCTTGTTGTTCGTGATCCATGTGATGTACTACAAGCAAAAGAAAATCAGCTCAAGGGTTACACGTTACTCAAAGCCAGCTGAAAAAACACACCGCATTGTCGTATCCGGGCACGTACTCGAAGCCATGGACGCTGAAGCATTGGCCCGTGAGCTGGTAGCACGACTGATCTACGAGCACACGCATAGTCAGCAAACGCAGGGAAAATTTTTACTCCACGGGTAAGAGTAAGAGAGCAACAACATACTCGTGGTCGAAACAACAGACGCAGCCTCCTGGAAGTTATTCCCAGAAAACGAATTTTGATGCGAGAGCGCCAAGTCCGCGACAATCAGGTTCGCGGAGGAGTTATCCCAGTGATACGCCTTATTGAAAGGCGCGTACTGAACAGACTGCGATACCTGCCCGACGTGCGCGACGTCGGTCCCACCGATCTACAGGGAGGGTTGTGAGCGTCCGGAAAAGCTGGCGCGGTAGAAAAAACTCACTTGCGCCTCTTGATATCAATGAGCGAGATACGTCAGCCCTGCACGAGACTCCGGAGCAAAAAGGGAAAATAAGCGCACCGAAGATATCAATTTCAGGCGCCGCGCGTCCTACATACGAACCGTCCGACTGATGAATGGGGCCGGGATGAGACTCTCCGGGGCAAGTGCACCGAGAGAGACGCTGGCCTGGAAGGTAGGAGAGTACACCGTTGTTGCCGTTGTCGAAGGAGCCACTGTTGAGCGCTGCAGGCGGGCCACCTTCAAACCTAGAGTCGTGCCGCTCATTGGTCAGTGGATCTGTAGGGGCTACGGACGACGTACGTTTGGTTCGAGAGTGTCCCCACATCGCACTCGTCGTAGACATATGGCCACATGCCGTCCAACGAGGCGCCATAGCCGGCGCGACCCAAATTTCCCCTGAAACGCATCACCAGCGGGTTAACGAGACATTTCGGGAACAGGAAGCGCCGTTGCTCACATGGTCCAGACGGCGGGCCACAGACCGAAGACGTTAGTAGCGCCAGGCAGCATTACATTCGCCACGATCAGACCGCCGGTGAAGCAGAACTGAGGCGGCGAGTCAGCGTCAACGAAGAAAAGGAAGCGCGAGGACGGCATGCATACCTTGTTCCAAGTGGACATCATGCCGCCCTTGTAGCTGAGGTCGTGGTTCGTGCTCGGGTCCGCGACTTTCGTGAGGTTGATCTCGAGGGCACCGCCGCGTGTCGTGATCGCGGAAGGGTCGTACCTAGATGGAGGGTGAATTTTACTTTTGATTTGAGGAGCAAGTCAAACAGGGACGCACCATTCGAGATTCCGGGTCTGCCAGTAGTGCAGATCCACGGCTTCCCTGCAAACAGTGAGTGGTATATCCTAGCGGCTGGTGGGGGACGGTATACCAATATGGATCATCGCCAGGATAGAATGACCGGCCTTCGGTGTTGAACTCGTCGCTGAAGACGAGCTTGAGGTTGGTTTGAGAGGGGTCGTTGAATGAGGTTATGGTGTATGCGTCCTTGTGTTGCCGCGTTAGAACGGCTGATAAGTCCAAGAGGCAAAGGATATCTATCACCTTGGGGGTATCCGAATCAATGAGTCCCCAGTTTCCAATGAGAGGCACTTGCTGGTTGTTCGCATTGCCGCCGTTGGCTGCGAGATTAGATGACGCTTTGTTCGAGTTCTTGATATGCTGAGCTACGGGGTAACCCACGCTGTGGAATAGAATCAGCAACGAAAGCGCGAAACAACTTGGATATTGAGACGCACAAGACGCCGACGATAGCCAGACATAGAACTACGAGGCAGCCTATATTGCGAACGCCACGAAGAGCGAACCTGCTCGGCTTCTTCGTGTCGCGCGAAGGATCGTGCAGAGCATCATCTGCTTCGGGACGAGAGGTGTCGATGCCCCAGGTCGTAGGGTCCGGTGGCAAATGATACTGGCGAGATATGTTAGCCAGTAGAAATATCTCGCTGATCAACCGCAACACACCTTCTCGCTCACTGTATCCTGTCTTGAACCGGGGCGGCTCCCGTTGTTTCGCGCATAACGGCTGTCTTCAGTACCGGCATAGCTGGCGCGAAGATTGGACTGGCTGGGGAGAGACGGGGCATAGGAAGAGACGGAGGGAGGACGACTCGAAACGAGATTCTGGGACGACGGGTTTGGACCCGCGCCGTAGTAGTTGGACATATGTGTGTGCGGCGACCTTCGCGCCTAAAAATTGTGAAGAACAGAAAAGACAGGCAGAGTAACTTTGAACTCTTGAGTATGAGGATGAGAGCGAAAGCAGGGAATGTAATGATCGAGAATGATCGCAGTTGTGATGGCCCTCGGCGACGGTGTCAATGGCAACGAACCAATTCGCTGACGTCTCGTTTCAGTATTCATACCTTCACTCAACCTTCACTTGCTTGAAGCTTCCTGTGCCACCAATCCAGCCATACAGCTGCCTCTTTGGAACCCTCTTCGCTGGGGCCGTTTGCGATTTCCGGACGACTCAAACTGGTGCTTCATTCTGCAGGGTCCAAAGATTTAAGATACGGACGAGATTTATCCATGTCCACTGCGTCAACCGGCGAACACGGCGCCAGTGAGATATTTGAAGTAGACGCTTTGCTCATCGAGGGGTTCAGACTAGTGCTGGCTAGATGGCAAGATTCTCCAAGTTCTCGTCATCTGGTCAACTTGTCGCGGAATGAAGCATCGAAAGCTGCGATGGGCTTTGCAAATTTGCAAGCTGGACTGAAATTGAGGGGAACATCGGCGTCGTGAAAGAATCTAAGGAGTCCTTCGAGGTCTTGGCTTCAAGTGCTCTACAAGTCAAAAGCATCTTGCGCTTCCGATGCCGAGCTGGAGGAGTCTAACAAGTCCAAGACAACCTAGACAAGTCTACCCGGTACCCGGGCAGATATGAATACACGACCTTATTGCTGGAATCAACTCAGAGGACACGCTTCTCTATGTCAGTCTGTGCCCTCCCTGGCCCCAACGAGGTAGCTTGAAAATATCTTACTTTCGTCTTAGGGAAAAAGGAAAGAGCGTGAAAAGAATGCGAGGTAGATTGAGGATGAAGGGTTAGAGAGGCGTAGAGTCAACGTGAATTACGAGTTGTGGTTTGCGGTGGAAGTGCGAGTCCCTCAATTCTCGCTCGCAAGCTCACGTAGCCTCAGCTCACATCCAATCACTCTCCTTCATCCGATTTTTTTCCCTTCTTTTTCTCGATGCTTTGCCATCTGCATCGTGGACGGTGCCGTTCAAATACCAGGGCTTGGTTCTCCTCTCTTGCTTCAAAATCTTCAGCTTCGCTCACCACTTTGTATCGATTCTTTGGGCTCTGTCTACCTCTGACAGTAAAGTCGCAAAATTCTTTCCCAGATCGGACCTACATCTACCTCCTCAAGTACCTCCCATCTCCGAGTACGAATCAGAGGCTCATTCGGGATAGTTGGCTTCATCGCAGGGCCTGCGTTGCTATTTCCGGCCGCGAGGGCTCCTCTCACATCCGGGCCGCTGTGTATGGGCGGGGGTCGTCTCGCGCTATGAATTGGAGTGAGCTTCCATCATGAACAGGCTCTCGAGCTTACCTTTAACACCCACTCACCTATACCCTCCACCCCATTCGAATCACCTACCCGCCCATCATCAAAAAACTAACTGTCTTCGGCTTCTACAACCTCAAGCAGGCACGCGCGACCCACTGCTTCACGCAGCACATTACCGTGAACAATACCAAGAGCGTGGCCTTAAGCTCATCGACCTGATTCACGGCGCTTGCAATTCACAAAAAGGCGAAGCTCTTGCGAGACCGACGAGGGGACAGTCAACGACGGGGATGTGGCGGGCAAGGCAAGGGTACGAGTGTCAATGAGCAGACGAGTAGTGGCGCAGTGGGGGAGCAGGATAGACGCAGCTGGGTGCAGGGGAAGATTACCTCTAGACTTGAATGGAACTGATTCATTTTTTTCGCGCGGAATTGAATGCTCTCGACGGTCACCCATAAGGCCTAAGGTATTACCCAGATACATACAAGGCCCTTATAGATCCCGAGCGGAAGATTCTTCATGAAGACGTAGTTTTGCTTCAATGGGTTTTACTTCAATGGATGGGCCGTAGATTGGCTGTAAAATTCATTTCCAGAGTTGGTGGTCGGAAGCAATGAACATGTGGATGGTAGGGTTAGGGTCAGAAATCTTCCTCTCTTCTCCCACAAACCACTTTTATGTAAACTGGCCTCAACTCCCTTCGTCGTGGAATGCATCAGTGTCTTCGTGTCGTCGAGATTGTCTCCCTCATATGCGAACAAATCGAGGAAGGCAGTCTACCCTCCTTCGCGAGAGTATGCAGGGCTTTCGTTAACCCTGCCCTCGACGTGCTCTGGAGTAACCAGAATTCTCTTGGGAATATCTTACGATGTATGCCAGAGGGCATCTGGGAGGAGGTTTTAGACGAGCCGGAGGTGACTTGGGCAAGCGAAATTACCGCTTCAAGTTTGACTGAGATACTCAAATTTTGCAATATAGATCATGAATAGACCCGTCCTTCCCTCCGATTGGGAAAGACCTCTCGTCCATGCTCGTCGGGTCAGGTCGTTCAACTACGATGGACGGTGCATAGAGCCCGGGTATCCGACCTCGGCTGAATTCCTGGAATCCTTGCGCCTGTGCTGGCCCTGGCAGCAGCTTTTCCCCAATCTCCAAACCTTGTACTTCTACTCTCGTCGGGAATGGACATTTCAATATGTTCGTCTCTTTCTGAGTCCCCGGATCCACGATTTGTTCTTGGCCAGACCACAGACCGCTGCACATTTATCGCTCCTGCCCACTCTTGCCGCAGAATGCCCCTTGTTGAGGGACCTAGAAATTCAATATACGGATCGCGGCTTCGATTTCAAGGGTCCCGTCTCAGCACTCGTTACGGGGTTGCACCGACTCGAATCGATCAGCCTTCCTTGTCTCGATAATGTCGCATTAGCGCACATCGCACGGCTCCCTGGCTTGAAGTCTCTGACGCTGGAAAACCAGCCCGCCATAGGCTCGTTCCCAGCCGGCACTTTCTCCAACGACATTATTTTCCCCGCCCTCCAATCTTTGAACATCACAGGAGACGACGTTGAAACCGTCATTCCTCTGCTCGCGTTGATGACCCATGCACGCCTTCGTGATCTTACCATTGATCTTCCGGAAAAGGTACCAGCAAAGCGCATAACAGCCCTTCATTCTGCCATCGTTCGCTCTTGTACGAACAGCCACGCTTCCCTGGAGCAAATAACCTATGGACAATTCTCAGGAGGACTGACTACCGTTCCCACTGATGCTGATATTGCGTCCTATCTCGTCGAGGGTGCCAAAATACTATCGCTAGCCACCTTCAGAAATCTTTCTGTCGTGTCTATAACCACACCCCTCGGGGTTAATCTAGACGACACAATTGTCGCAGACTTGGCCCAGACATGGCCGCACCTCTCTGAGTTATCCCTTCTCGCCAGTTCCTACGTAAATCATCGCTCTCGCATCACCCTCCAAGGCCTGCTCCCATTCGCACAGCACTGTCCACATCTATATTCGCTATCTCTACCCCTCGACGCGACCTCTTCTGCCTGGCCGCAAAAGCTCATCGCATCAGAAGCGGATGGCAGCGCTGGCAGACGTGTCCAGCAAACATCCCTCCTGCAAATGATCGTAATGCGCTCACCGATAGCTGATCCCCTACATGTCGCGGGCTTCCTATCTAGTGTCTTTCCGAAGCTGAACAATATACTCACTGACCAGCACATCCGAGGCGACGCTGGGGAGGCTGAGGTTGAGGCTGGGGTATTTTACGAGAAATGGAGTGCAGTGATGGCGACGCTGCCTGTGCTTCGCAGCGCACGCACGGAAGAACGGAAGTGGATGTGTCGTGGGGGATGAAAGGACGGGTTGCGGTGCGCAATAGTACTTCATTTATTCATAAAATAAAGTTACAGTCTCATCACCATACTTACCATCTACGCTGGTTCCTCTGAGTGCCTTACGTGCCTGTTTCCTAGTACATACTATCAGAAACACTGCTACGAGTACTGTAGCTACAATATCATATCATGTTCGATCGAATGCCAGTGCTGTTGGTCGCTGTGGCAGAAAAGTAATCTTTGACCGTTACGTAACTTTGTATCTTTCTCTTCCCAACTTTACAGTCTGTTCTAAAAGCTGCAGTCCATCTTGCCGCAGCCTGAGTTCACGCTCCCTTCTCCCTTCTCCAGCCTTCTCCCCTCTTGAAGGCTCTTCTCCGACTCTCCCAAATTTTACCAGTGGCAACTTCGGACCAGGCTGCGTCTTTGCTTCTATCTGAGTTCTGTCAAGATGTGCAGCTTGCAGCTTGAACTTCTGAGCAACAACAACGTCAACTGCCTAGCAAATATGAACCCCGCGATGCAAAACACTGGATAGAGTAGATGTCGCACGGAGCTTACTCGAAGCGTATACTCGCAGATCCCACCGTTCTCCTCTTGACGGGGCGGACCCAGACATATTTCCGCCTGCGTGTTTGGACCCATTTAGGTCGAGCAAGGTTATCAATATAACAGCTCGAGAATATCGTCCGGAAATGTCAATCGGCCGCAGAGAAGAGGCTTCGAGAGAGGCAGCTCTACAGCGGGATTGATTGACCGTCCGCTGTCCAGCGGCGACGCAGCGTTGTCGTTGAAAAATCGCGGCAAAGCGGCGTCGTCAGTCGCCAATGGCCGTCAGTGTGCAATACAATACTGTGATCATACAGTATTTCCTCCTTTTCCTCATTCTCATTCTCGTCCTCGTCCCCAACGCACTCTTCCTGTCTTTTATATTCTTCACAATCTTTCAACGCAAAGGTGGCCGCGTACACCTATGTCCAAATACTACCGCGCGGGTCCGAACCTATCGTCCCAGAATCTCGTTTCGAGCCGTCGACCTTCAATTTCTTCGTTTGCCATGTCTCGCCGCAGTCAATCAAATCTTCGGGCCAGTTATGCAGGCACAGATGACAGCCACTACGCGCAACGCAACGGTATTCGCCCGGCTTCCACGCAGGATTCAGTGAGCGACAAGGTGTGTTGCATGTATTGAGTGGAATCTTGACTGGTTCCTCTAACACTTCGCCAGTATGATTGGTCCCCAGATCCTACGGCCTGGGGCATTGATAACTCTCGTCCCGAAGCAGATGATGCGCTGCATGATCCTTCTCGCGACGCCAACAAGAATGGCGCGTTCAGCCTTCGTGGTTTTCGCAATATAGGCTGCCTTGTCGTTTTGTGTCTGGGTATTCTGGGCCTCTTGTGGGTCTTACTGTTCAAATCGTTCTGAACTTTCATCGCTCATCTTGTTCCACAGCGTGGGATACCCAATAGCTCAGCATATCAAAAACTCGACGAAGTCATCGTCCAGCCTTGCAGCCAAGGGCCCTGAGGCGGACAACAAGAAACTGCCTCTCATTGGAAACTGGGGGCTCATTGACCCCGAAACCCCCAAGGTGCATACCGCTCTCTGATTTGTCACGAGCAGAGGTTTGACGCGACACGCAAGGACGCATACACTATACCCTCGTTCAACGACCCATCCCAAACTGATCTCAAGCTCGTCTTCAGCGACGAATTCAACACCGAAGGCCGGTCTTTCTATCCTGGAGATGATCCATATTGGTACCGTTTTTCACTAGTCACACTACCAGGACCTTACCGCTAATCTCCGTCCTATCGACAGGGAAGCCGTTGATCTGCACTACTGGCAAACCAAAAATTTTGAATGGTCCTTTCCCGCCTTGCTCCCCAGAAGCAAAAATTCACATCTCACCCAGGTATGACCCTTCCGCGATCACGACACGTAGCGGCGCCCTCGAAATCAACCTCACGAATGTCCCGGACCCGAGTCTGAACCACAATCTCGACTACAGGGGCGGCATGGTATCTACCTGGAACAAGGTATCCTGTCTTCCTGTTTTGAAGTTGTCCGTTTCATCAACACTTGCTTCAGTTCTGCTTCACGGGCGGCCTCATCGTCGCGAACGTGATGCTGCCCGGTGCCACGAATGTCTTCGGGCTGTGGCCCGCCGTATGGACGATGTGAGCAACGGCGCCTTCTGCCCGCGAGATACCTCGTTAATCCGTCATCTATGCTAGGGGCAACCTGGGTCGCGCTGGCTATGGTGCCTCGTTGGACGGTATGTGGCCATATGTCTATGACGCGTGCGATCTGGGCACCCTTGCGAACCAAACGTACCTTCAGTGCCTCTTGCTCTTGAAAAGATATAGATGGACTGACAAAAATTGATATTTGCATACGTCTAGGTTTGAAGGTGGCCCGCCTGCAGCGCTCAACAGCGGCGACGACAGCAACAACGGTGTGCTTTCATACCTTCCCGGGCAGCGTCTTTCTCGCTGCACATGCCCCGGAGAGTCCCATCCTGGCCCGATCCATCAGTCAGATGGCTCGTATGTAGGACGTTCGGCTCCCGAAATTGACATGTTTGGTGTGTTTTCTTCTTCGCTCCCGAATCTCTGCAAAAGTGACGCATTCTCTCTCCATAGAGGCGCAAGTTAGTTTATCCCACTGCAACGACCTACCGCCTTTGAGCTTACAATCTTGGCATAGATTGGTGGCGAGGTCGACGCACGCGTCGGACAGGTATCGCAGTCCGTGCAATATGCGCCGTTCAATAAGGGCTACCATTGGGATAACTCCTCAGTGAATCTGATCCTCGCGGACTTGTCGCTGTCGCATCAAAATTCGTTCTCCGGGAATAATTTCCAGGAAGCTGCGTCTGTTGTTTCGACTACGAGTACGGTATCTTCTGGTTCCGGCCCCGCCCACCCTGTCAAATCTCTATCAATGTGCTCGTAGATCAGTCGTGCTACCAGCACACCGACCAATGCTTCAGCGTCCACGGCTTTGAGTACGTCTCTGGATATGAGAATGCGGTGTGTCCTTCAACCCGCCGTGGGTAGCGTCGAGCTCATGCTCTTGGTATTACAGTACATCACCTGGATCACGAATAACAAAATGACCTGGACTCTCAATGCTGCTGGTATGGGCGCCGACACAGAGACAGGTATCTCAGCCCGCCCTATAACGGATGAGCCGCTGGTGCGTGGGCTCTTCTTCCCTCATACCTTCTGTCGCTGATGGTATGATTCTTTAGTACATCATCGCCAAGTAGGCACTTCCTCTCTTGCGCCTTCTATCACTAATGTTGTATCTTTAGTTTGGGCATTTCTAAATCTTTTGGCGACATCGACTATGCCCATCTCAACCTACCGGCGACGATGCTGATTGACTACGTCCGGGTTTACCAGCATCCGGACAAGATCAACATCGGGTGCGACCCGCCGGAGAGGCCAACTGCAAAGTATATTGAGACGTGCGTCTTGTCCCCCTCTTCTTTTGGCGTTGCAGAGACAAACTGAACTGTGGGGAGCGTACAGGTACCTCCGTGCGTATCAGGATGCGAATCTTACTACATGGGTGGATGACTACGGGCAGACGGTACCCAAGAACAAGCTCATTGATAAGTGTTGATGCATTGATGTCCCCTGTCGGTCATTTGGTCGTCACGTGTGCGCGTTTCTTGAGGGCGGGATTATCATGCGATCCCCAGGTCGCTTGACAATGAATGTATCCTTGCGATCCAAGTCACAATTTGCTGGACACTCTACGTTGTGCTGTCTGTAGTCCTGTGCTGTGAGTAGAGTCGGCAATATAATTTGAATTTATTTAAATTCCTCGACTTATGTTTGGCGAGAGACAACGGCTTTCCCCAATCGCGGATGGTTATAGAGAATACATTTACATCGTGTAGCGCCTACAAGGCTTGACTTCGGGACATGATACCACTCCACGCTCAATGCTACACGCGCCAAGTTTTTTTCCGGCGAGCTAGTAAAGTGCGTGCGGTTGCACAACACGCTGCCCCAGCGAACATGAGTGTCTGCACACAGGATACTTTCTGTTACTCTGCGCTCGAGAAAAGAACTTGAAGTGTCACATACGGTAGAAAATGCAACGGCATTGATCCAGGTGAATGTGTGCCCCAAGAGTGCGCCTTGAATCGGGGATGAGACAAGAACACCCAAACTCATGAACGCGAGAGCAATTCCTGAGCGAGCGCTGGAGAGGAATTCGCATTCAAGTTAAACGTGTTTGATTGAAAATCCCACGTACCCGACTTCGGCTGGACTGCGAGCCATGGACGCAATGCAAGCGAATCCAAGCGAGATCCCTTGATGACCAGATACGTTCACTACAAGGTTGAAAGAAAAGAAAGGGATCAACTTACACGCTCCAGAAAATGCGCCATACAGGATACTTATCACGACTAGCGAAGCACCGTTATGACTGGTGCATATTTCAACCAAGGATAAATATGATAACGGAAACATTACGCACATCCCTAGCATTGCCCAGATGACTGCACCGCAGCAAATTGAACAAGTGAGTTGAACATTGAAGGGGCCGCAGAGATCGCCCAGATGATTAGCGAGAATACGAACGAAACCACCGGAAACGTTCATCATAGCCACCTATCGCGTCAGTTAGCTTGAACAATCGCAGTGTCGTTAATGAAGACCGACCGAATAAAATGCAAGTGTGTTGTCCACCTTGTGTTGTACACTGAAAAGTTGAATGTAGATGACTGGTGATGCGATGTGAGGTTGAATTGAAACGAGTGAGTCCGGTCTTACTCGGGAAGTATACACCCAAGGCGGAGAAGAAAAGACTGCGAGTGATATACAGGTCAAGTTAGTTTGAGCAAAATTGGACGTGTACTTACCCCAATATAGCCCATATGTATTCGGCTTCAGCGAAGAAAGCCTTGACATTAACGCTGGGCCCGGCTGGCCTGTTACGCCGACTGGGGAGGCGCGTCCGCATGAGCAGATTTCCGACGACAAGGCAAGGAGGGATGATGGCTGCCGTCGCGCGAATTGTACCTCCAAATCCGAGTTTGGGGATTAAATGACTATTGCGGTTCATCAACGAAAAGTCACGCAAGTAAGACAAGATGGGTACTTGAACACTATTCACGGGTTTTATCAATTCCGGCGCGAGAGAAAGCCATTATTCGACTTACTAATGGGAAAGATTGTAGCTCCGGTGGAGGACCCGGACAGGACAATTCCAGAGGCAAGCCCTCTCTTGTTTTTGAAATGATGCACCACGATTCCCAAGGTCGGCAGGAACGTCAGGCCTAGCCCGACACCCATCCCTACGCCTTGTCTGTGTTTCTGGAATGAGAGCCTTTTACTTTGCAGCAACCAAAATGTATCATACGCTAAGAAAATCTGGAAATTGCGTTTCCATGAGCCGAACAGAGATCCAGCCAAACGAGATCTGGACCGAACCTGATAATATTGCCCGGGTTTGGCGAGCGAGAGCATGAAAACGCTGACAATAGAAGGTGTCTGAGCTGCGTTGACCGACTCGAGAGCTTGAAGGACCTCACGAGAAAGTAAATAAAAGTCCACCGCAGATCTCTAGGGCATGGAAACCTCCGTCATCAAATAATTTGCCGGAGATGGGGGCCAAAAGGAAGGGCATTGTGAGCTGGAAGCTTGCGATCCATCTGCGAATTCCTGAATCAGAATTAGCGCATATGAAATCTAGTGAGCTGACGCACCCAATGCTACTTGGCGTATGGTTCGCCAAATAGAACCGAACGTAGTAGTCTGAACGGTGGATTCGGATTTACGATTTACAGACGACGTCGAACGAAATATATTCAAACCTTCTTGTACCCCGAACGCGAAGACATAGCTGATATCGGTGACAGGATGTCGTTAGAAATGAAGATGAACTCAGAAACGAAGTCCTACATACCCAAATGTGCTCAGCATTACGAGCCACCTTTAGACAGTGAATTGCATGCATAGTAGCTAGGATGATAAATCTGCTCACGCGCCGACCACCGTACGCCAGGCAACAAAACCGCCATCCGGCACTGTCACCGCCTCAGGTTTCGGAGGCTCAGACTGCGTTTGAAATTCAGACAAAGTTGCGGCCTCGGACTCGACGTGAACGATAGCTGCTATTCCCTTCTCCGACTCGTCGCCACCCTGCGTAGGTTTGAGCAACACAGAATCCTGCATTTCGGGGAGACGAAAAGAACGAGGAACGCTTGCATTGTGCGTGGTGAATTCCACGGTGAATGCGACGACATTCTTCTCCATCTTCCATCTTCCGATGGTGGGCTTCTGCAGACAAGTTCCAGTCAATCGCTGACAGCTGGCATCACACAGGGCAGGATAAGGTCTAAAATTACTGAAACGTTTTGAACGTGGCCAGCGTTTCTGGCAGCCTGTGAAGAACAAGTGACGGGCCTTCGACAGACCGTGTTATACGCCGGATCCGGCTGGGTGAATGGAAGGGCCTTAGGGAGAGAGGAAGATTCAGAAATTCCCACAGTCTTCGATCAACAAGTATATTTCCTAGTTGGGCAAGCCGCAAACATCGGTTACCCATTTTGCCGCAAGTTTTTCCGGTCGGGAAATTCAACATTTGGAATTCAATCGTTTCGATCTTTGCGCAAGCTCATAGTTTCAGGTCTGCCGACAATAATGATTGGTTTTTATTCCTTTTTTATTCGATTTCTAGAGTTCAATTTAACTGACGACGCAGAGTGGTATACAGCAACAATTTTGTTTCGACCATTGCCAACGACCAGTGTACATACATATAGATAATTGATAGATAAAATCGAGTACATACACTATCCCCCTATACCGCAAGCACAGAAGTTCATAAGTAGGGACAGTTCCATCTTGCTTCTGAAACACCGCCTCGGCCCTCAATTGTCAAAATGAACCTTGTCCGACCCATCTTCAGCGTCTGTGTTTAATTTATGCGTTGTTGAATCCTTGAGGGAATAGTCTCGGTTGACCTCCACCAGCCTGGCCACATTGACGTTGAGATTTAGATCAGCCCTGTTGCCGCTGGGGACTCTCAGAGTTTCCGTTGTTGATCCAAAGGCTTGGGTATCGCTGCTCTTCCCGAGACTGACTCGGAGGATGATCATGGTGAAAGCGATGCCCTGAAAACCGTCAGATTGTTGTAAGTATATTATTGCAAGCACTGATAAACTCACGATGGTTGAAACGGTCTATATATGAAGAAGCAAGCGGTGGGTCAACATTTGTACGGTCTCGAGTTTTGCATAAAATTCACGTACGATGTCCAATGCAACGTATTGAGCATTGCTGTTCATTGAGTAGAGCACCATCAAGACTATGAGCGCCGAAGAATAGATCGCTGCGCTCTCCATAATAACGATCAAGAAAGTCCAGAGAGGGTCGTTGCTACTGCGCGCCAGGTTCACAGACGAAAGGTACATCCGGTTCCGTGTAATACGGAAGGCGATAAGGGCTAGAGATTCAGAATAGCAAGTCAGAGTTCATTGAATGAGGGATGAACACGAGATATCCATTGACACCTACAGGTGCAAAGCACATTGGTTGCGAGTGTTACAGCGACATAGGACGTTACCCATGGCTTTACCTGCTTGATAAACACGACGTTTCCTGGCGTAGCCTGATGGAACGAGTAAATGACCCCGATACCGGTGACTGTTATTCTGGAAGTTGAGCACTGATTCAAAATGCCGCTCAGCGAGAAACACGCACCCAAAGTGCTGATGAGGAGCAAAACGGGAATGACGACAATCCACCATCTTCTTTGCCAGACAACGTAGCAGCGGTAAACCTATGCAGTGGATGACCAGGCGAAATGGGACACACTCAAGGCGAGAGTACTCACGACGAAACTATCGGCCAATACCGTCAATAGACAGTAGACAATGTTGCGGGCGGTATATGACGGAAGCGACAGTGTGTTATAAAATGCAACTGGGCCTGCGGGGAATAACATGAAAGCGGAATATGCGCGGTACACGTTGATGATCCAGTGCTAATTTAACCTCTATTGAGCATAACGCCCATGTTCAAAGGAAGATCATTGCTACTCACCGCTGCAGATAGAACCCAAATCATGCAGAGCACGGAGAGTAAACGATGGTTTGATGCCGACGACACAGTATGGCGCCTTCTGCTCTTAGCCAACACAGTTCGCAGAGTAGAGAACGTCATGACCGTCATGGCCCCTGTTTTTTCCGTTAGAGAAGTAAACGGTTGCAGCTCTTCTCGAGTGCCGTACCGAAACCCAGGGTTTCGAATATGCATCCGAGGAACTTGCGGTCTCGTAAGGCTGAATTCACTGGAAAGCAAAAATAAAATAGCGTACCGATGCGCGGTCCAAGGGCATTGAAGCCATTGCAGGATGTCGGAGGGTCTGTCTGGGAGGGAGGGGGGGAGGAGGAGGACTCAGAGCGGGGTATTTTATGATCCTGGCCGAGCTTATGTTCCTGAAGGCCCGGAGATATTATACCCACCAGAAAGGCGATACTGCCGACTCATAGAGAACGATATGGGTCGGATTTTCCCTCGAACCGGAGTGAATTTACAGCGAGCCCCGACTCAGGCTGTCCGAGTTATTCTTGCATTTGAATGATTATGATACAGCATCACAGAACACAAGGTTGACTGCATCGCGCGGCGGCGCAACTAAAAGATCGAAGCCTTGTCGTAGATTTTTCGTGGATTCCCGAGGGGATGTTCAATTGTTACACTGGATCCGTACTCAGCATGGGCTTTATAGACGCATTGAACGGCGGGTTGACAGATTTACTTACCTTGTCCTGGACTCGACTAGACGCCACGACGCCACCAGGTCTGTGAGTGTTTGGTACGATGATACGATTGAGCGTGCAACTGAGAGAGTTCGGCGACAACCGTGTGATGCGGATCTGTCACAATGGCCTTCCGTCGGCATTTGCCGGCCACCATAAATTTACAGTCTTACAGTCAAAATGCACCCCTTCCGTTGACAGCGGCGCCGTCGGGCGTACTTGATTGCAGCGAAGAGATCAGACATGCCAGGGGTCTGGCAGATGAGCACCCTTATCATGACAATTTTAGGTCCGTCTTCGAAATCCAGCATCCGAAAGCCGCCGATTCGGAAGAACAACATCGAGCAAAAGTATAGATTGGAAGACCTAGGTGAGGTTCCTTGTAAATAAGGAGGTTGATGAGCATTCAAAAGTAAGATGAAATGTAATTCCTCGGTGTGCATGTACTTAATACAACCCATCATGATTGTTTGACAAAGATGATGGGCGAGGTTTATTGAGACGAGCGAGATGAAAGCTTTTGAGGAGGAGGAAGTATAACAATCCTCGCAATTTCTATTTACGGTACCGTAGTTCAACGTTCAATATTGAACCGTGGGAATAATAGATGTCCCCAAACTGAGATCTCCTTGGCACCTTCCGAAGGAGACGAGCGGAATTACATACCGCGGATTCAGATTTCGCACTAAGTAGCGCCGGTTCAGCGCAGCCGGGATGCCTACACTTTTTCAACATCCCTACGTCGAGCAAACAATCACTTAGCTCACGAATTGAACCGTGTGAAATTGATGTGCATTCATCTCTCCCACGCAGTCACATCCTCCCATTCCTCCTCTCACTGCCTGACCACGACCATCATGTCCAATGTCCATCCCGAGTCTTGCAAGGGAATGAAGTTCTCCCGCGGGGTTGCACATTTCTGTTCTCTCACAGACCGGAAAACACATATTATCAGACGGCCTTCTCAGTCTACATCCGAACTCGCTTCCAACTTCCCAAAGATATGATTCTAGCCTGATACAGAGGTCTGTTGTAATCATTTCTGCCGTTACTTGACTTACCTGAGAAAAACAGGGCGTCCACTTGTGGGTTCCCGCACGAACACACCCACACTTTCGCCTTTCGCCTCCAATCGCAATGACGACCTTTGAAGGACGCGGAGAACTACCTCACATTCCCGACGACATTACACTGGAAGAGTTCATTCTGGACTACAGTCACCCCTTCCGTCCCACACGGCCACCTGGATCTCCTTGGCTAGTCGTTGACCTGACCGGCAGAAAAGTTGGCTTGGAAGAGGTGAAAAGATGAACCAAATCATCATCGCATTCTCTTTACATTTCACTCAGCTCCGGACACGAACCCGTGGATTCGCTGCGGGAGTACAAACTCAATTCGGAATACGTGAGTGAGCTACTTAGGTTATTCGTGGTCGTAGCACTCATGAAAACTCCCTCAGGCGAGGATGATGTTGGTGAGTGGGATTATCACATTGCTTTGAACATCGCTCATCTTGAATTCAGTCCTGATGTTTTCAAGGAATCACATTGGTTAGTACAACCCTCGCGCCAATCATATCACTCAAGGCTTTGGATGTAGACTATCACCCGTGCGTGTGGGGAATGCACAGGCTTCTGGCCAGAATTTCGTGCGTTTCTTCAAAAATCCGACCGAGTGAGGATACTGAACGTTACAGCCAGACCTTGCAATCCTACATTCTCTGCCGCTGAGCTCGGCTATCAACTTCGACAAACCAACCCGACGCTCATGATTGCGCATGTCGATGTTCTTGACACCG
Source organism: Favolaschia claudopus (assembly GCA_037176885.1). NCBI lineage: Eukaryota > Fungi > Basidiomycota > Agaricomycetes > Agaricales > Mycenaceae > Favolaschia > Favolaschia claudopus. The sequence goes on along the minus strand of JAWWNJ010000011.1, from coordinate 544,042 downwards.
CGCTTCAAGGCGCAAAAGATTTCGGGCTGCCTTCGGAGCGGGTTATCGTATTGACGGAAGATAACGCAGAACACAAAACTCAGTTCACGGTCAATCAACTAATTCTCAAAGGACTCAAACAACTCTCGAATGTACCGTCTCCAAGAAAACTACGCGCCGGAGAAGGACGGCAAAAAATTGCGTTTCTCAGCCCTTCGAGTGGCACCACGGGGCTCCCCAAGGTACGGGAACAATGTAGGGTCTGGGCCAAACTGAGGCTAACCCGGCGTCAGATTATAGCTCTCTCTCATTCGGGGGTAATTGCCGGGATTCTTATGGTTTCGACTCATCAGATGGGGGACGCGAAGCATGTCTCTGAGGCGGTACGTCGGTACAGACCTGGGGATGTTTGCCTTGGGATTGTTCCGCTTTACCGTTCGTCACAATCTCTTTTATACCTTTGAACTTCCTGACCTCGACAACCTACAGATATTTTTGGTATTTTGATGTCTGTGAGTAAATAAAGAGAAACTTTTTTATGTTCTCATTGAATGCTATAGCACATCCCTATTTTTTGTGGCGTACGTCCGAGTCCGCTACGCTCTTCCCTGTCCAAAGCTCATTCGATTTTTTTTTTCAGATCACGCTAGTCATTGTACCGAAATTTGTTTTCAAAGACATGCTCGAAAGCATCGTCAGGCACAAAATCAATCAATTGACTATCGTTCCGCCCCAGGCGGTGTTATTGTCCAAGGTATGTTGGAAATTCATTACGCGTACTGTTCGTTCAACCGTCTTCCCAGGATCCTTTGGTTCGGCAATATGATTTGACTAGCGTTAGAGTCATTACATGCGGAGGAGCATCGTTGTCAGGTATTGCCAGACGCATGTTTCTAGCACCTGTGCTAATCTGTTTTGTTCACAGAGGCCTTAACCAATGCCCTTGTCAAAGTCTTTCCCGATGCATACATCGCTCAAGCATATGGTGAGTCAATCCTTAAATTTTTTTTTTGGCGAACCGGCATTAACACACACTTGCAGGGCAAACGGAGGTTACTGGTGGAATATCTATGCCTTCAACGCTGACGAAAGTGGGATATAACTGCGGCACCCTGCTTCCGGGGATAAAAGCACATGCGGTGAAGCCGGACGGGAGTTTCGCGAGGCAGGGCGAGGCGGGGGAGCTTCAGGTCAAGAGCCCGTCCTGTGCGATTGGGTATTGGGGTAACGATGTGGCGTGAGTAATGTCTACGGCAATTACTGCGCAAATCCCGCTAACTGCACTCTTCACAGTACCCGGGAAACCTTCGTTGATGGGTATGTCGAGTCCGTGTTCTTGGCCAGAGCTATTTCGTTAGCTATTTGTTCAGATGGTGTCGCACAGGAGATCTCGTCATGTTCAACGATCGGGAAGAGATAGTGTATATTGACCGTTTGAAAGTTGGTTGAATTTCCGAAATTCTCTTCCGAATCATGGCTGACTGACTTCTGATTGCAGGAAATCATCAAAGTAATAATATCAAGGAGTTTTCGAGGCGCTGCTCTTCCACTAACTGAAAAATCACAGGTCAACGGGATGCAAGTGAGCCCAGCGGAACTCGAGGGCTGCCTCGTGGGTCATCCCCACGTCGCAGAGGTTTGTGTTGTTGGGATTCCCAACGAGAAAACAGGCGAAGTTCCGCTCGCTTTTGTGGTTCTCAAACTTCCCAGCGTGGCGCAAGAGGCCAATGAATTGAAACAAGAGCTTATGCAGGTTTGTTTTGCCGCTGTCGGAGAAATACATACCGAGGCTGACTTGGCTTTAATTGCTTCCATTTTTTCTCATGGCAGTATGTGGCGAAAGACAGGGCGCGGTTTAAGCATGTTGCGTATGTTGAGTTCGTTGAAGGTATTCCGAGGAATCCTAGTGGGAAGGTTTCAAGGCAGGTGCTTCGCGACAGAGCGCTTCAGTTGGGAAGATCTGCTTCTAAGATGTGACTTGGGTATTGAACTGTATATATTACTGTATCATTGTTGGCCGGGATCGAATAGAGATTATCTGGGCTTGGGAACAAATACGGGGTCAGCCCCAACCACCAGGCATGCTATCAAATTCTGCATAAGAATCGAAATCTGATGGTTCGAATGTAAAGTTAGAAAGGGCCTCGTTCGAGGACTTTCGGACGACCCTTTATTCCATCGTTCTGAAGCTACCATCTATCAGACGCTGTACTGCCCCGCGAATTCGAAGCTTACGGCTGTACTTATATAGAGTGAATATAACATAGACCGACGGCATGCGCGCGAGGTGGTCCTCACGATGTCCAATGCCACCGAGCCCCCAAAGCAGTCTAGCTCTAGCCGCAACGTCGGATTTGGGACTGAAACCGTTGTCGAATTGAGTAGAGTCAGGAGTGACAACGAGCCACCTTTGATCATCCTCCATGGCCAGTTCCTCGTTCATCCGTTGCTTTCCGGTAAAACTAAACTAAATCCCTCGAAGGCGGCGGTGGTGCGCTGCAGGCATTCGAGCCTCTGAAGAAGGCGTTCAAGTCGGGATTATGGGGGATTCAGATTACGCCGAGCACGCCGCTTCATTCGATAGCTGCACAAGCACATCATTATTTTGTCAAAATCAAGGTAATCTTACCAAGCCGTGTCGTCGGAGCCCATTGGTGCTCAAGGAATCCAAATTCACAGGAGAAACAACAGAGAGGGCCATATAGGCTGTCTGCGTTTTCAGCGAGCAGCATCATATTGGTGGCTTTGGCGCGGATTTTCGAGGATCACGGCGACGAGGTCATACAGCTCGCCTTTGTGGATCATTTTCCGACAATATTTCTATGTCCGGAGATTGGTGTGGTCTGGCGGGATGGGAAGCTCGAAGAGGATGTGCAGGTGGCACGCCAGAGATTCGTCGCCAATTCCTTTCGCAGTGTATGCGAGATAACACGAAGAGATATGGGGGGCCAGGATGCCCGCAGACATGAGCTTGCAGACGATTTGATCAGGGCGTTAGATGGGATTGAACCGTCTTCGGATTTTGCGGTATTGTTCTTCGAGACGATGGGGTGTTATCTTGGGGCGGTGTTCGACCTGGTTATTGGCATGTCGGAGAAGCGAGATTCAGGGAGCTTGATGGAGGGTTTGGCGATGTGGATTAGGACGTTGAAGGCTCCGATAACAGTCTACATTTGCTCCCATGGGGTGATTGGAGAAGTCCCGCAGCGGTGTAGGAAGGAGTGGGGAGATTTGGGGGTACATCGGTGTCGGGATGATTCGAGGGTGGTTTATCTTGATGCAGGGCATTATGACGTGCTTTGGAATAGTTTGTTGATTCGGGATTTGCAGGAAGGGTTCGCACCGGTGGAAGCCTTGCTCTGAAAGAGGCTTGACATCGAAAACATGTAGACTATAGACTGGCGTATGCCTGACTGGACAGTTGGAGGGGCCATGAACATTGTTCCCCGATGTCGATGCATGAATTCCTTGTGACGTCCCTTCTAGTTGGGCACGAAATCGAGAATAGATTCTGATTCTCCGCATTTTCAAAATGCGATTCAGCGGGCAAATTTGCCCAATTCGAGCATGAAGGACTGTGAATCTGCGCCAGCCGTAACTTTCTTTTTCCCCTCAAAAATGCATAGATTTTCTAGACGACGAGAAGCAAGAGGACTTTGGAGAATCCTGTGTCAAAGATTACCGTCGGGATTGAGGAAGATGTAGTCGAGGCTCCTTCCGTTCGAGTCGAAAATGCCAGACCATCGTTCGAAGCTGAATCTAGACCTAGTCCACAGTCGAGACATCGAGAGAAAAAGCTTCCAGCGTTGTGTTGTTTGACCTCTGGTTCCGAAAGTACCCGCACATTCGAATGAAAAAGAGGGAAAGATATTCTGGAATACAGCGCGTTCAGAGGCAGCGCGTTCAGCGGGAAACGAAAACAGGAAAATTAAGAGTTTCGACGAGACCCGGCTAGTCTTCTGAATATCGTTCTATATCGCGTCAATGGTCATGGTGGAGGAAGTAAAGTTTAGAGTGCAATTGATGGGATGGAACCGGGTAACTCCGACTGAGGCTCCATGTGAAATACCGGCTCTGTCCCCATAATTACCGCGTCGACCACCCCAAAGTTTTCAATGAGCGATGGACGACTCTTCCCAGTACTTTTACAGCTCGCCGACGTCGCCAGGAGAGCCCCACTTCACCACCCGCCAAGCGATGGCGTCGTTTGAAAATTTGGTCGCCCTTGCCAACTACCAAGAGCGACTGAAAAGCGCTCGCCAGATCGTCTGGCGCGACCGCGGGCAGCCCGTAGCAGAGCTGCCGTCGCTGAAGGACTGTCTAGAGCATGCGGCGACCGGGGCTTTCAGTACGTCAAGACCAAATCTCTTTGTTCTGGTTTTCAAGTGGTATTTATAGGGTCCGCGACGCTGGCTTTCAACATTCGGGCTTCTTTGAATGTGGTCCTGGCACTTATACGACTCCACCGTGTTCCCAAGTTCGTGAATACGAGACTGAAGCAAGAATAGCTGACAAGTTTGGCGGCCAGAGATGAACGTTTGAAGCTAATACGCAATGCCATCTTTGGATCTGATTCGCTGCGATTTGCAGCTATGCTGGGTCAGTTCTACTCGGCTTCCCACTTTGTGAGTTTTATTGAGTGTACTAGGGACGTTTGCGGCGGTGTACAAATTTTTGCTCAACGCTTTACCCATTTTTATACCCGCCATCAACCCCCGACCGCGGCCTTTGTCTTCGCCATTCTATGAAGACGATGAGGACGAGGAGGAGATGGATCTTCCCAGAACGGTTTCGTATCCCGCTTCCGGTCCGCCAACTCCCCTTCATCGTCGTCGTTCTGCACGGCTGTCTCTCAGTGCTCACGCACAAATGGCTCTTGTTCGTAAACGCACGCGTCGGTGGCACGCTGCTCTTGCTGGGGCCATCGCAGGAAGTCTCGCCATCATGTGGGAGAAGCGCAGCCGCCGCGTCGTCATCGCGCAGCAAATGTTTGTTCGGTGCGTCAAGTTTTGTGGACCGCAAGTTCTTCTCTTCATATAAGGCAGCGGGCTCCAAGGTTCCTACAATGCGTACAGTGGCCGACACGGCATTAATATACCCTATGGCTCTGTTATGGTCTTCGCCTTCGCCTGTGGACAGATTATGTACGGCTACACGATGCGTCCCGACACGCTCCCCCGCAGCTACATCAACTGGATCCAAGGCGCTGGCCACCTCTCTACCGAGGCCGTCCGCATCAACCACTTCGCCGTTCGCGAGCACCGCATCGACCTTCCTTCGCTCGACACCATTATCGCGCGCGCAGACGCCACACCGTCTAACGCAGCGTACTTGCAGGCGTTGCGCGAGAACGTCCTCGCCGGCGCGCCCGTCCCGCACTATGTCCCGTGCGAGGCACTGCACCCGAAGCTGACGAGCTGCTGGAGCGTCGCGCCGGACCGGTTCGTCGACGTGTTCAGATATATGTTGCCCATTTACTCGGCGCTGCATTTCCTTCCGCCTATCTTGCTGCGTTGGCGGCAGTTCCGAGCGGACCCTACACGGCTGCTCGTGCGCTCTGGGCTTGGCAGTTTACGCAGCTCGGCGTTCCTGGGTCTGTTTGTGCTCATCTACCAGGGTGGGTTTTCTTTCTCCTTCTTAGCCTGCATGCAGCCTTCACTCACAACAACTTTCAGGCTCTGTCTGCGTAAAACATCAAACTTACGAACGCCTCATGTCCTCACCCATATGGCGCAAACTCCTCCCCCAGTCCGTCATAGACCTCCTCATCTCGAAACCCTCGTTCTGGATGACCGGTTTCCTCGCGGGGCTCGCGATCCTTGTCGAAGAGGACCGACGCAGGGCGGAGCTCGCGATGTACGTCCTCCCAAAGAGTCTTGAGAGTGTCTGGGTCGCTGCGCGGGGGCGGGGGCTCGTTTTCCGCACGGGTAACTGGGGCGAGAGTGTGTTGACGGGGCTGGCGATGGGGCTGGTGATGAGCACATACCAGAATGACCCTGAACATTTGTCGGGGTTGGTGAGGAGGATTTTGTATCAGTTTATTGGGCCGAATTGAGCATGTAAAGAGAGCTCATACTCATAAGCATTCCTGTCCTGTACGAGGGCAGTAGTCCCGTGCGCTGTATAACCTACCTACATACCACTCTAAAATCTTCAATACATGTACTTACACGTTCAGTTGGGTTCATAGTTTGCCCATTAGAAATTGTTTGAAGACCCAACGCTCCAAAGCAAAGAAATAGAAATTGATCAAACTTGATGCCGCCTGCTGCTTGCATTCTCCCACCACAATGACTTTTAAGACTCCGCGTTTTTCATGCACACCCCGCCAACGCTCCGAATTAGAGGCTCAAATCAGCGCTGGCGGACTCGAGGCGACCATTCCGCGCGATGGATATCGTTTAAGCGCCGAAATTATGGAGACAAAAAACAAAAGGACCCGCTTCTTTCAATTCAACAGCTTTCCGCATCCTTTCCTGTGACTCCCTTAGCCTAGGCCACCATGTCTGAATCTTCTGTCGACCCGCCCGCGTTCCAACCTACTAGCATCGAGCTCGAGTCGGTGACAGACAGCAAGATCGTCTCAGTCAGCTTGTACCCGACACAGGCAGAAATCGTCCGGCTCTACAAGTTTGCTGTTCAAACGGGGCAGAACCAGGTGAATATCTCTGGGCTTCCTAATCTTCTTGAGGCGGACTCTCTTCGGTGAGTGTTGCTGCTTGACCCTCGTCATTTGCAATTAGTTATGGTCGGACTTTGTAGGGTGGAAGGACGCGGTGCGGCGACGATCCACGACGTGACGCTCTCATTGGCGGATGAACACGTCCCGCAGTCATCAGCGAAACTCGAGGAGCTTCTCAACACACGAGAAGACACTGCGAACGCGCTCACCCGCTGCGAAGAAGCTTTAGCGTCTCTCAAGCAATATTTAGGATCGCTCAATGTGCAAAGTCTCTCCGCGGCGCAACTCGAACCTGTGTTGGAGCAGTACGAGACCACTGGCGCACGGCTCGACCGCAGGAAGGCTGAACTGACGCGAGAGTTGCTGCGTATGGGCAGAGAGATTACAGCGGAGCGTGCGCAGATCGCTGTCCCGCCTGAGCAGAACAAATTGCGCACCAGGGCAGCGATTGGGGTGTTTGCACAAGGAGCTGGGGACGTCGAGATCGCGTTGATCTACGGTCTGGTCACCCTTTTTCGGACACTGACCATTGCTGATATCTTCTTTGCAGCTGTTCCGCTGGCCAGCTGGAGGGCGCTGTACGACATACGTGTGGATATGGATACGAAAGAATCTCCGGTTAGACTCATCTACAAGGCTGCCATAAAGCAGAACACGGGAGAGGTAGGCAATTCCTTCCTCTGACGATCTATGTTCTGACATAGGCGTAGTCTTGGGACAACGTTCCTTTGCAACTCGAAACTTCTATCCCAACTTTTGGCCTTGGCGTCCCCGCACTCTTCCCTTGGAACGTCGACATCTATCAACCCATGGCTTACGCCAGCTACCCAGACCACTCGCGTCAGCGGTCTGGCTTCGTTCAACCTCAGGGTGCTTGGGGGCCGGTGCCGCACGCTGCTATCCAGCCCATGATGATGGCAGGATCTGTCGGCAGAAGGAGCAGGAGTAGCTCTCGCTCTCGCTCTCCCGAGCGCGCTCGTAGGCGTGGCTCACATAGCCCTGTTATCCTTCCTGCCCCTGCAGAAGTGGCTTCCAGCGGAAATATCAACGCGACATTTCGTGTCCCCGGGCTGGTCACGATCCCCTGTGATGATGCCGTCCATAATTTTACCATCGTAGAGCTGAAACCGGAAGCCAAGATGTCGTGGGTTGCCGTCCCCAAACGCGAGGCAAAGACTCATCTGACGGTACGCATACCTACTGCACATTGGTCGGCCATCATTATAATAACACTGCTGGCAGGCGCGAATCACCAATGCATCAGAGTATACGCTGCTGAGCGGCAACGCAAGTGTCTACGTCGACGGAAGTTTTATCGCGCGTTCGGCCGTTCCTCCCGTCAGCCCTCAAGAAAGCTTTGATTGTCCACTTGGGTGTGTTCTGCAATCTCTTTCCAACTTTTTCTTTTCTGACGCTCGCCTACTCTTCTATTCAGACTTGACCCCTCCATCCGAATCACATACCCACCCATCATCAAGAAACTCTCCCAAACCGGCTTCGGCTTCTACAATCTCAAGCAAAAAACCGCAACCCACAACTTCACCCAGCGCATCACCGTGCACAACACCAAGAGCGTCGCGATTGAGGGCCTCAAGGTCATCGACCAGATCCATGGCTCTCGCAATGCTCAGATCAAGGTGAAGCTCGCACAGCCGGCCCTTGCCTTTGGGGGCGAAAGCGGCGGCGGCGAGGGGACCGTTAACGATGCGGATGCGGACGCGGGGGGTAAAGGCAAGGCTGCGAGCGTCAATGTGAGCAAGGGAGTTGTGGCGCAGTGGGATGGCGGCGACGAGCAGGATAGAAGGGTCAGCTGGGTGTGCGCTGTTCCTGCAAAGGGGAAGATTAATCTTACACTGGAGTGGACGGTCACCGTGTCCCCTGCCGATGCACGAGTCATCGGATTGTAGATACTACTGGTTCGAGGTTGATCTCGGCCTGAACAAAGTCAAATGTAATAAAATATATACTGCTGAACCTGGATTTGCCATCGTACGTACATAGGCAAGAGGGACGCCGTCCATATCTAAGCTGGTCCCTGGCGCTGCGAGTGACTTTGTAGACAAAACACAGACGAGACACGCTTGAGCGCTATCATCCCCTCTCTGCTTCATGTTATTCAAGAAGTGTTCTTGCGTTTCTACTTATCCACCAAGATTTTAACAAAATGAAAGTTACCTGCGTGAAGCGGATTGCGATACCAGGACTCGCTCCCGCTCTGTTATACACCTGACACAGGGAGCCAAGCAATCTACGCAACTACTACACAAATCCGCAGACATCACCTGCTCAAGAACGGCAGTTCCATACGGCTTGTGTGTATCATATACTTACGAGGAAACAAGCCTGCCAGCCTATGCTGTTCACCTACCGACGACAGCATGTTCCCAATTTTCAGCCCATGGAGGCGTCGCTATGAGCCTGAGTGTTGTAGGCCGCGGACCGTGGTTCATGTTTTTTTATGTGATGGATTTAAAAAGAAAGTCTTGTGTGAGCGAGGGAGGGAGGAGGAGGGGTGATGGCATCACCTTCCAAATAAGGGAGCATTATTACCCAATTCGGACACCTGTCCTTTGAGTCTAATTCATCGTTTGTAAGTATTCTATGATACAACGCGCTCGATATGAAAGGTTTAACTTGAAATTTAACTCCAAGCATGAGCTACAGACAACACAATAAGGTAGCGTGATAAATAGAGAGCCCAGCATAAAATAACACTTGGACCCCAAAATTATCGAATGTTAGTTACATTGACGAAGCGAGCGGATAGCTGGGAGGCAGCGGGGGCGAGGTAATGACAGACAACAGTCCGAGAGCGTATACAACGGGTAACGCGTGCCTAAAGGCTGATTTGGGGTATCTTCCGCGGCGGGCTGGCCAAAAACGGCCCCTAACATTGGTCGACAAGCTTGTTCTTGGGTATTTTCTGGCCGTAGTCGTCCACCCACGTAGTCAGATTGTAGTTGAGATACGCTTCCTTGTAGCTACAGGGATCGTCAAACAGAAGGCTAGAAACATGCCAAAAATCGACGAACGCTTCAATATACGCAGCAGTAGGTTTTTCTGGCGGGTCACAGCCAATGTTGATCCGATCGGGATGCTGATACACACGTACCCAGTCGATACGCATCGTAGCGGGGAATATGATGTGCTCGAAGTCGACAAAGCCAAACGCATGAGAGATGCCCAAGTTAATCAGGATGTACTGTATATTCGACTCTCCGTCAGTGATGGCGTAAACGTCCAAGTAAGGGAACATACGAGAGGCTCGTCAGTAATGGGCCGTGCAGCTATCTGTGTCTCGTCGTCCTTGGTAACACCGGCTCCGAAGAGCGTCCAAGTGATCTGGGATGCGATGCTTATATACACGACGGAGTGAAGGAGAAGGAGGAGACGAGAAACGTACTTTGCTATCCGTTATCCAGGTGATGTACTAAAGATGCATGAGTCGGCCGACAATTCCAAACAAGTCAATGTACGCACGCCCTCATCGTACCCGGGAACATACTCGAAACCCTGCACAGAGAAGCACTGCTTGGTTTGCTGGTAACAGTCCTGATCTACAGTGGAGACGAAGGATGTATGAGCATTAGTGGGATGATCAGATAAAAACTACGTACTTGTAGTCGATACCACCGACGTTGCCTGCTGGAACACACCACCAGAGTACGAATTCTGATGAGATACCTTCAGGTCCACGATATTCATCCCCTGCGTCGAGTTGTTCCAGATGTACCCCGCATTGAAAGGAGCCCATTGAGCGGACTGCGAGACTTGTCCAACGTGTGCACCGTCGGGACCACCGATCTGTTAGAACGTCATTGAGGAGTTATCACAGAGGAAGCTTTCAAGAGAAGATGCTACATACCTGAGCCTCTATAGTAGCAAGCAAAGGTCATACGTGAGTTAATGTGATTAAATGTTAGGGAGAAAGTGCGCACCGATAACATCAATTTCGGGTGCTGAGCGTCCCACATACGACCCATCACCGTGCATGGGTCCAGGATGACTCTCTCCAGGACAGGTGCAGCGAGACAAACGCTGTCCAGGAAGGTACGAAAGCTCGCCGTTGATGTCATCGTCTTGACCACCACTGTGGAGTGCCGCCGGCGGGCCGCCGTTGAGGCTGTCGCAAAAGTATAGGTCATTCGTGTTAATATTGTTCGCAGAAGGTCCTCACGTTTGATTCTTCAGAGTCCCAACATCGCAAGAGTCATATACGTACGGCCACATGCCGTCCAACGTGGCACCATATCCTGCTCGACCGAGGTTGCCCCTGCAGGAAATAAATAATCATGGAAAAAATGAATGAATTGAAATACACACATGGTCCAGACGGCAGGCCAGAGTCCGAATACGTTGGTAGCGCCGGGCAGCATGACGTTTGAGACGATTAGACCGCCTGTGAAACAGAACTACAATGATGGTAAGAATAGGTCAGTGCGGGTGACCTAATGATACTGTAACGTTCTGTAGGAAGGCTAGGGGGAAAATCTCCAAAAAGCAGATTTACGCCAATTTTTCGCGACGGCGGCGAGGCAACGGGGCCGGTCGTCCGTCGCTTCCCCACAGAACATGACAGTAGAGTGCACATTCACACCTTATTCCAGGTAGCCATCATCCCTCCTTTGTAGTTCAGGTTGTGGTTTTGGGTCGGGTCCTCGACTTTGGTGAGATTGATCTCAAGCGCGCCGTTGCGCGTCGTGATCGCAGAGGGGTCATACCTGATATTTTGGGGTCAGTATTTGTGGCCAAAAGCGTGACTGAGAAACCACAGACCACTCAAGATTCCTGGTCGCCCAGTAGTTGAGGTCGACAGCTTCCCTGGAGAGATACATCTGAGATCCCGTGATTGAGTGAACAAGGCGAGGCGTCATACCAGTATGGATCGTCGCCTGGGTAGAAGGACCTGCCTTCCGTCTCGAACTCGTCGCTGAAAACAAGCTGGAGCGTTTCCGAAGGGTCGTGATAGGCGTGAATCTTGTAAACGTCCTGAATATGGTGGTGAGGTGTGGGCCGCGATAGCAAAACGAAAAGCCGCACCTTAGGCGTGTCGCTGTCGATGAGTCCCCAATTCCCGATATTCGGCATCTGTCCTGTAGCGTTGATATGCAGTTCACTGACGCGGGTCGGATTTGTAAAGTGACTCGTAACAGGGTATCCGAGGCTGGGAAAAAGAGAAATTATTCAGCGCGAGAAGATAGAAAGTAAAGGAAAACACACAAAAGTCCGACTATAGCGATGCACAAGAGCGCAATGCATCCTACGTTCTCGAAACCACGGCCTGTGAAGATGTTGCCACTTTTCTTGTCATGGCGCGGGTCATGTAGGGCGTCATCCGCTTCGGCGTGAGTGATATCGGAACCCCAGGCGGCGGGGTCGGGGGCGAGGTGAAACTAGCGGAGGCATATGATCAGTCGGAGATGGTCCGAGAGATGAAGTCATCCCCACTTTCTCAGATATGGAAGGCTGGAGTGACGACGGGCGGTTGCGACCTGGTGCGGAGGGGAGCATATACCGGCTCTCCTGAGGCAAACTTCCCGCATCATTTCCACGCAAGCTGGGGGCTTCGTTGGGGCGCCGAGCAAAGGACGGTTGGACGCCGGAGTAGGAGGAATTGCCAGAGTTTTGGCGACTGAGATCGCGGGGGAAACCAGTCGCTAAGTTTGGAGTAGACGAGTTTTGCAAAGGAGCGTAGGCCCCATTGAAATTTGCCATATGTGGGATACGGTGGGGGCACTGTTCCCAACACTCGTCAAGAGGCTCGAAGGAATGAGAGGGAAGGGGGAGAGATGTCAAGATGCCAAGGGTGGATAGCGCCAAGCCATCTCCAACCTGTGATGCGAGAGTTGATGGCAATGTCTGGCATCACAAAAATATCAGATCCTTTGTGACGTTTTCTTCCTACCTCTGAGAAGCAGGGAACGAAGAACAGAGGACAGTGACTGGTAGAACAACGGCGACCCGCCGAATTTCGCGAATAAATCCAGGTGGAAGACGCGGTCCAGGTGCATAATGGATTCCGGCGATTTCACCCCGTTGGTTTCCAAGTCGTTTTGAAACGCGACTGAGTGACGGTGACCACTGGCAGTCACGAGATGTATCAGTCCCGAGCTTCGCTTAAGATGCGGCGGGTGCGGCAAGATTGAATGGCGAATTCGGCGGAACGGCGATCTGTCTTGTTGAAGGTAGTGGAATGTAGGCCGGCAGAAGATGCTTGAATTCGTACAGGCGCTCCCAAGGCGCTCCTGCAAACTGTATCTTTGAGGTGTATGCATGTGGTGAGCGCCAGTCTGAAGATCCGTGAAGATCTAGTCGGCAGATCGGCATGACCGACCGCCTTCGGCAATTCCCGCTTATGCCAAGCCTGGGTTGAAAAATACAAGTTTTAGACCAATTTTAGACATCCAATGGAGTCTGGACGCAACATTCCAAAACGAATTCCTCTTGACGGCAACGGCTCTCGATTCAACTCGTTATGTTAGGTTCTGTTGTGCGAACTCCTTCAATTTCAACCACTTCCCGAATCCCAAGTTCTGATTCCCAACTACTTACTTGGTCCGTTTTCACTCAATTTTCACTCCTGCGATAGTATGCTGGAAATTAATATAGTCTGTCAAAATTGTATCGAGCCAGCAAACCTGCCAGCCTCTTGGTATCCCCCTGACACAGCAGACATAAACCGCTTCATTCGCTCCCCTTATCCCTCTCCTCCATCTCTTCCGTCCACCTCGGATAAACAATCGCCTGATACGACCTCCCCGCCACAAACGCCCAATCCACCACCTCGTATAGCTTCAATCCCGGTCGCATCTCGTACCTCCCAACAATCCACGGCACAAACAAACTAGCTTGCAACACTGAATCAACACATCTCAGAAGAGGAAACAATTTGTAACTCCCGCCAAATATTTTCGAGCGGTAGTTGAGAATGAATTGTAACAGATTTGCGGTGATCCAAAGGGGCATGTTGATGTAGAGATAGAATTGAGCGAAGATGGTGTCTAAAGTGACGTTGGTGGTATCGCCTTCGGCTGGTGGAGGGTGGGTTGGTGAGATGAGGAGGTACCCAAAGGGTGCGGTGTGGTAGTAGTGGATGAAGATGTAGTCTAAGGCAACGAGTATGGCGCAGAACTGAAATAAACTGTTACAGCTTGAATGAATGTATGAATAAATAATCACTCACGCCAATTTTCACCCGCCAACTAGTCCGCAAATCAAGTCGGTTGTCCGCACGCTCCATGTGCGTTGGATTAAGCCGGCGCACCGAGAAAGGCAACCACCTCAGTGGGAAGTTGCTTTTTTCAAAACCAAAACTAAACGCCAATCGAGCGATCGTCTTCAACATGAAAAACGGCACCGCCAGGGACATCATCATCCCAACCACATCCCACACCCAACCCAACACCCAATGCATATCAGAGTCTGATTTCGTCTTCGAAGACTCTGCCAGCTCTTTCTTCTGCTCTATTTGTTTGCTGAGCAGAGTGAAAAGCAGCTTGTTGACGATATGAAATGAGGTCCCCGAAATGCTGAGAGACACGGTGGTTGTTCGGGTGTACCAGTAGCCTGTACTGAGGAGGTCTACAGCAGGTGATAAGCATTCCCTGTCAAGGGGATCTGAATAAGTTCCCATTCATCCGGGATACGTCAGACCCGTAGCCTACCTCAGTACCCCAATAACAAAGCGACGCCGGGGGTGCGAATTCTCGTAAAACTGATGTCCCGCTATGCTATCTGAGGAATTTCGGGAATTGCAAAGGCTGAGACGTGTACAGAACAAGAACAAGCTGACACTTACTCATCATCTCCGCCGAAGCATGAGCCGTGGCTTTCTTGAAATCACTAGCATTATAGTGCACCCGCGTTGTTTTCTTCAGTGCATCTCCGAACACCAGTTTCAGTGGAGTGCGGCCTGTGTAGGATAGTCGCCAGTGGATGTCAATGGATTCTGGATCTCTTATTCAGTCTATATCCTAAGATGATAAGAAGACAGAAATATCCCACCTGATACAGGAAGTGAAGGAGTATCTGCGAAAAAGGTGCAATTTTCTCTGCTCACGGGAACCGCGAGTAGATCCTAGAAACCGTGTCATAGTTTGTCAATCTTCAGTCAGGTCTAGTAGCAGGAAACCGATGAAACAAAAAATACCTTCGCCCCTGCAGAAGTCGGAGTATGACTCAAATACGGCGCATACGCCCATTCAGTTCGAGTCTTCCCATCACCCATTACTGTATCTTCGGAGGCTTCGCTCGACACCGGCACCCGAAGCTCGAAACGCGTCTCCCAATGCCCGTTATATTGATATTGTCTTTTGCAGAGTTTCAGTTCCGGGGTGACGCTTTTGTCTCGCGATGAGGCTTGTCCGCACTGCATCGAACGAACGAGTAAGCTCAGGCTTTGAGAGAAGTTCGATCGCAGAATGTTCGAACTGACCGATGAGGCACGCAGCTTGTTATGTTCTTTATTGTACAGTTTCCGGTTGAAGAGATGGGTTTCGTCGACTGCTCGGATGTGTGTTCTATTATATGGAGACATCAGATATCATTTTTTAAACTGCCTGAGAAAAGCAGCTCACCGAGTCACGATGAACGGATGCCGTTTCAGTGCATGCTCGGGATATTTCACGATGTCTGAGATATCAGCTGGACCTAGAGTATCTTCTTTCTCCTTGACCTGATTGCGCTCTTCCTCCTCATCCTCCTCGTCGTCGGCATCATCGTCTTTATCTTTGATTTGTTCTGTTTCGTCCGAATTCGATTTGTCCACTTCCGAATCTGAATTCACCGTCTTGTTGCCCTCTGAAGACAATTCCTCGTCCACGTCCGAGCCTGATTTCGCACACCGACTCCCATACTCATAGAACTCCAACAGCGGAATCGAGATCGCAAACGAATCCAGCGCTCTGTCAACCACATCAGGCTGCCCCTTGTCAGCCGTACCCAGTGGGAATCTACGCATGCATTCAGCTCACTTGGTCCATCAAGGATATTTCAAGATAGAAGACAAGGACACGCACGGGTACGCACGAGCAGGGGGAACGATCATGTTCGGCGGTCGCCAAGATGAAAAGTTGTGGATGTGATCGGCTGGGGAGGGTGATGTGGGGATGAAGACGAAGGATGCGCGCAGGTCAGTTTCTTTTATTGTTAGACGGTCGCTGTGGATGAATGTATTCAGTCCGGGTAGTATACTCTTGAGTTTGTTGCAGGAAACGGAGCGAAACTCACAAAATTGAGACTGGCAGGCTATAGTTGATGTCCGCGTTTTTGTGTTTGTCCCGCAGATGAACCCCACGAAAAGCAATATCGGAATACACAGGCGTCTCCTCCCATTCTTCCGCACTCTCGTTCCCTTCCCCTCCCGAACGGCGCACAACCCAAATACTCACAGCGATATCAAACGATTGATTCGCGTCGATAAGCGGGCGAACGACACCACCCAAACTCGTCCCCAGTTCTTCCAGGGTTTGATTTTGATATAGTTTTGAGTGCGAGATGCGGGTAAATTCGAGGATGCCTTTTCCGGCGCCATAGAGAAATGTCGCGAGGGCGAGTGAGAAGATGGCGAGGGTGGTGTAGAGGCAGAGTTTGCAGAAGGAAAGGCGTTTGCGGGCGGGGACACCTGGGTCGAGGGGGCCGGGGTGGTCGTAGTCGGCGGCTGTTTTGGAAGGGGTGGACATGGGTGGGTGGATGGATTGCTGGGTGCGGATTTGCAGCGCTTTGATAAGTATATGCATTCCTGCTGCCGCGTTGGCCGTGCTATGGGAAAAGCTGTAAGATGGGCATCAGCGATAGATAAGTGTGGATGACTGCAGTGACCCAAACTTGGCAGGCGCCTTTCGTCAAGGTGATGATTCGAACCCAACATCGGAAGAGACAGTGCTTTGACGCGGGTAAATTGATGGGAAGTTCGTTCAAGTCGCGATCAAGAGTTGCTGTCGCGCAACCGCCGCGCAGTACTTAATAAAGCATAAAGCGTACGACGTCAAAGGTGTGCCGCCACGGTGTAAGCTTACCAGGCCTGGCGAGGCAGGTCTGATGGATTTCGGGCGGACGTAAACTTCAAGATATTACAGCCTTGAGCCGAGGTTGGCCGCTCAGCGCTCAACAGAAACCCTGTTACGAACCCGCGCGTCCGCTGGCCGCGCGGCGCGTCCCGCTCTCAAGCTCTGATGGAGACGGTGAGACGTGCTAACTTGAAACTATGAGTTGCCAATTGCCTCGACTCGTTCAAGGTCTGTGAGGGATGCCCGAGACACAACGAAGACATGCACAGAGGCGGTCCGCGAGCTTGGATGTTGAATGTCGGTCGGTAAACAAAAGATGGCGGGAAAGAGTAAGAAAAGAGTTGGTTGAGTCAGGTTCCGTCCTGTTCCGGCTCTCTCACCCGGGCCGTTCCGTCATTGATCTGGCGTGACGCAACACGTGACACGTCACTCTACACGTTCACGTTGACCACCACCACCATCTCGCGCGTTTTTTTTTTCTTGATTCCAAGCGTTCCTATCCTCCCCGTCTTCGAAGAGCATTTATCTTTGGCATCCGCCTTACTTCTGTCGCCTTTAGCTTCCCATCGATATCCGAAGTACCCTTTTCCTCCACGTTTTTGCGCGGGAGATGGTCTTGGATGGTCGTACGGGACGTTTACCTAGTTTGAGCTCATGCGACGCGCACTTGCGAGTTGATGGAGCAGGGTGCGCGCGCGGGACGTGCTCCAGCCGGACCCACACTGTCTTATGCGGCAGCGACGCTACTGAAACTGTTAGCAACATCACCCAGCAGGTGCTTTGGTGGGACGCCGCGCTTAAAAGCGGGTCTTGACCCCGTTTCCCCTTCTCGCATTTTCTTTCCCCTCCGCCTCTTCTTCATACAGTAGGCGATGTGCGGCAGATATCGCCTAGCCGCCTTGAGGCACGCATCATTACCCCCCGTCGCGTCGTGAAAATATTTTTTTCAGGCTCTTTTCGGGCGTGTCAGGGACTACCGTCTTCGCATCTTTTCTTTCCCCGCTCCTCGTTCGCGTCAGCCACCGCCAGCTCCCGCGCCTTTCTTTTGGGAACCCTTCGCGTCCGCTTTTCTTTAGCGCTTGGGTAGAGTTGGTAGCCGCCCACGGCGGATGCCCCGCTCCCTTTTCTGCCGCTCCTCTCTCTCGCGCCCAGAGCTGCAGCACGTACAGCAATTTCCACTGGAAGCTCTTCCCCCGTCGTACTCCGTCTGCAGTTGTCGACGAAGGCGACTCGGCAAGTGACTCAACCAGGTATCCACCCCGATTCGTGGGTCCTCCTACCGTACAAGCGCTCCCACTGAGTCTTATCCAGCCGCCAGGTACCAGCAGGTACCTCGACTTCTGGTGCATAATGCGGAGTCGGCTATTCGACAACAGGACAACTCGAATCTTATATAGCTTGGCATGAGCTCATTGACCGGCAATCACCGACCTTCGATTTTTACCTCGTCTGGCTGCTGTCTGACTCTCGAGTCTATACTTAACTGTGTCTCAAACGTCCGTGTTCCTGGGCTCAGTGGGCTGGACGTGTACGCGATGCCGCCTCGGATAACCTTGGGTCAACCATGAGCGCGCTGCCCGCGAAAAAGGGACGCACCGTTCACGCTGAGATCCGCTGCCGTCGCAAGCGGTTCGGTTGGGGTCCTGTGATTCGACAACCATTTCTGCGCTATCCATTGCAGGCAACGCGGGTGACATATTGTGACGCATCGCTCCTAATTCCAATATGTGCCCCAACGCGTGTCGGATCTTGAACTATATAACGCATGCGCGTTTAGCTCCCGCTCCCCCACAATGTCTTACCTCAATTTCCTCCTCGCTGCTCTGGTAGGGCTCCCCGCCGCTGTCGTCTTCATCCACCTCGCCATATACCTCGTCGATCCCTATGGCATTCGCAAGTATCCTGGGCCGTGGCTAGCGAAGTTCTCTGACGCGTGGCTGGGCTACATCTCCCAGCAAGGACACCGCTCAGAGGTAATACACGAAATGCATCTCAAGTACGGCCCTTTCATGCGCATCTCCCCCTCCGAAGTTTCCGTCGCCGACCCCGAAGCCCTCGCCGTCGTCTACGCCCACGGCAACGGCTCCCTCAAATCCACCTTCTACGACGCCTTCGTCTCCATCGAACGCGGGCTGTTCAACACCCGCGACCGCAAGCAACACGCCCGCAAACGTAAAATTGTCTCCCACATCTTCTCTCAAAAGAGCGTCATCGAGTTCGAGCCGCACATTCGGTTATACGTCAGCATGCTGTTGGGGCAGTGGGACCGTCTGTACGCGGGTGCGGTCAAGGGCGGGAGAGGGGACGATGGGGATGGTGGGTGGGTGGGGCGCGCGGGGAGGCTCTGGCTTGATTGTTTGCCTTGTACGTCAATTCTCTTCATCTCCGTCTTCACCACACTCACACGCCACTATTCTCCAGGGACAAACTACCTCGCTTTCGACATCATTGGTGACCTCGCCTTCGGTGCCCCCTTCGGCATGATTGAAGCTGGCCGAGACCGCGCCCCCGTCCCAATTACCGACCCCTCCTCCCCCTCCTCCCTCTCTTCGAAAGACGAAATCAAATACATCCCCGCCGTCGCCGTCCTCAACGGCCGCGGCGAATACTCCATGTCCATGGGCGTCCTCCCCGCGTTCATCCGCCCCATCATGAAGCGCTTCTTCCCATGGTACGCGCGCGGGCTGCAAGACGTGCAGTATCTCGCGGGGATTGCGATCGTGGCGGTCAGTAAGCGGTTGGGGCAGCCGACGGATCGGGTGGATTTGTTGAGCAAGTTGCAGGCGGGGCAGGATGATAATGGGAATCCGATGGGGAGACCTGAGTTGACGGCGGAGGCGTTGACGTTATTGATCGCGGGGTCGGATACGACGTCCAAGTGAGTGTGTTTGTTTTGGGGTGATTGTTTCCTGACTGATGCTTCGTAGCTCGACGTGTGCGATTATCTATCACCTTGCGAAAAACCCTGAAAAGCAGGCGAAGCTGCACAAGGAGTTGGACGAGCAGCTGGGTCTGGAGGATGAGTTGGTGGCGAATGCGGAGCAGGTGCGAGTTGTTTTGTCCAGGCCTTCAAATTACTCATCCTCATTTAGGTCAAACGCCTACCATACCTCGACGCATGCATCAACGAGGCCTTGCGGATCCACTCGACAAGCGCTTTGGGTCTACCGAGAGTCGTTCCGGAAGGTAGTATACTCTATGTGTACTCCTGACACCAGCTGACTCTCCTCACTCTCCATAGGCGGCCTGACGATAGGCGAGCACGCCTTCCCCGCCGGCACCGTCCTCTCCGTCCCGAGCTACACCATCCACCGCGACCCGGACGTGTGGGGCGCGGATGTCGAGGCGTTCCGACCGGAGAGGTGGTTCGAGGAGCAGAGGAAGGATGCGATGGCGAGGACGTTTAATCCGTTTTCCGTTGGCCCGAGGTGTGCTTTGTGTTCTTCTTGTCCTTTTTTTGAGACGTCGCGGCTGATATACAACCGCGATCAGAGCATGTGTAGGACGCAACCTCGCGTCGCTGGAGCTGCAGATTATCGTAGCGTCGATATTGAGGAGGTATCATTTTGTGTTGGAGAATCCGAATGAGGATGTGAGTTTTTTTCTTCTTTCCTCGTTACGACGGGTGCTGACCTGGATCGGAATACAGCTCGAGACGCGGGAGGGCTTTTTGCGCAAGCCGCTACGGTGCGATGTTGGGATTCAGAGAAGGAATCAGGAGGTTGTGTTTTAGTTTCAGGATTGGTCCTTTTTTTTTGGCGTTGAGGAGAGTGTGGTGAGTAAAAGTAAACGCATCGTGGAGGACGGGGTAGGACGGTTATGCGCGTGTGTATTTCATCTATTGTATTGTATATCAGGTGTACTCTCTATTGGATTTTTTTTTTTTCGATTTTACGCGTCGAGGCTACGTAGCAGACAAATCTTGGAACAGGTTGTACATAGTGGTAGAACGGGAGAATTTCCTGCTTTGGGATTCCTTGGGATCTCATCGTCTACGATATATCGGCAAAGGACACGCACTAAGAAAGAGTCCCGTATACCGTTTGACGCTTGCGGATTAATATTCATCTTCGGACGACTTAGTTCCGATGCTTTGCGTGAGCTAGCAGACTCGTGGAGCACCCAACGTGTCAGATAGAATCAGAAGAAATTAAGATTGTTTAATCGGCCCTCATTTTGAATCAGGATATCAGGGAACCGAACTGAGTTGAGTAGTCCTGATGAGTGTGAACGTTTTCGATGCTCATCGGAGGCGACAGCAACGATCTCAGCTATGAGTGTAATCTCGTCCTTACAGGCCATGTATGATATCGTCTACGATTACTATCCCCCGAAGATCACAAATCAGTGTAACAGCGAAGATGAGACGGTAGGTTCGTGTAATAGTTGAGCTGGCTCCAGATCTCCTCGCATTACCACTTCCGCAAAACAGATTTGCCAATGCGGAGTCTCAGTCTCAGGTTCCGGAATTTCGCGAGCCCCGATTTCCCAGCAAACCTATAAAGTTGGCATGTAAGGTCAGCGGAGAAACTTCAACGCGACCACACGGACCTCCAATGTACAGTCAAAATACTTGTGGTCGTCTGGAGTGAATGTGCGCGAGGTCTCCGCAATGACCTGTATGATTCCGGCGTGCTTTTGCCGTGCCTCAGCATTGAAGGGCGCAAATACGGCGAACAGTTGAGCGAGGGAGGCGAGAACAACGATCGTGCTGCTCCGCAATAACAAATTCTGAACCTTGTGGACGCCGACGCGATCCGACATGGCTGCCATCAAGGACTCCAGTTGCAGTTGAACGCATTTCGTGAACTGTATCCATCGTTCACCCCATCCGCTTGTCACCACGTTATCTAGAAACTTTTTAGTGGCTTCATTGTGTAGGGCACTCAGCAAATACCCTGCTGTATCGCCGTTTTCCACTCATCAACAAGTTCCTGGGTCTCTCCGAAGACCAACACGCTTCTAGCGCGTACGAAATTTAGCTCGATTTGTCTAGGATTCCCGATCTGAAGCGGATCCCTTAACGAAAAGACACTGAAGCCAAAAACAGATAAAGCCTTACCGCAATCTGTCGAAATTTTGCGAAAATGGCCGTGGGCAGTTGAAGCGGTTGTTTCATGACAATTTTGCCTGCAAGCTGTAGATAGACTAGCTGTGCCAATGCAGAACGTCCCTCCGCGAGGCTGTCTTGAGGAAGTACTGCAGAGAGCGTCGGCAGATCGGACATCTCGTCTAATCCCAATACCGCCCCATGCCGCAGAGCGACATTGCAGGCGTTGCCGGTATATTCCGTGAATGCACGCTCGTTTGAGCGCTCCGCGAAGTACATTGCGAGCAGGTTGTAAACTTGAACGAGCGTCAGGGGATCGATTCTAGAGTCGGCGGGTAAGTTTTCCTGGGCATCGAGTAGTGCGAGGACGCGCGTGCGTTCCCGTGCTTCGCGCTGAAGGTATTCACATTGTTGCGAACTGTCTTGGCTTGCGAGGGCGTATCCAAGAAGTTGGGCTAGTGAGATAAGTATCGGGTGGACGAGTGAGCCTGAAGAGTCTCCGGAGGCGATGGCTTCTCGCTTTTCGGTGTTTATGTTGAGACCGAAGAAACAACAGCGGTCGAGGAATATGCTTCTCCTGATGTCTGTTATTGTTGAGCGGGAAGGGAGACAGAAAAACTTACATAGCAGATAATTCCGCTGCAATATCAATTGGAGGAGTAACAGGCGCTGAACTTTGTATCAATATGACAGTTCGTGGAACTTAAGATAGACACAAAACTGACCTTGCAGGGAACAATGAACATCAACGAGGTTGGTGATTGCCTCCAGAAGGCCGCTGGGATTTTCCGGTGCAGGGACAGTCGCGGATAGTTCTACGGGCGCCGAAGTCGTGTTGCCAGTCCCTTCAATGGCTGGCTCCTGAACTCTTGCTTCGTTTTGCTGGTCGTGTTGAAGGAATTGATCTCGAGATTGGCATTCATCCGCATACGTGGTATCTTTGCACGTCATGCAAGGTCGGCCCCCATCACATTTCTGTATGCGCTGTGAGCTATCAAACGTCTGCGAGTATGCTGTTGAAAATCACCCGTTTCCGTTTCCTACCATCTCAAGGTTCAGTTCCATTTCTTGACTTGAAGTGAATTGCAATATTCACCGGCATCGAAGACATGCGGCTCCTTTCGGAAGCTCCATTATTGCACGCATGGAGGGCGGCTCGTATTCGCAAACCAGGGTCTTTCGGGCGCGAGAACAGGAGCCGCAAGGTTTCAGTCCATCGCATCGCTACGACCAACGTGAAGTCACTTTAAGAGGCAGGCGGCGTGCTGCCAACCCACCACTTTGCGTTGGTGGCAAGACCGACATGTCTGCGATTTCGTGCTGGCTGGTTGCAGAGACATGGCGGTTGAGGAACAGAAAGATCGAGGGTGAGTGATATTCGGCCACGCGAGGTGGCGCTGATTGACAGCGGGTTTTTTAGATCGCCGATACTGGGCCGGCGATACTTCAGCTGCTTTAACTCAGTAAGTTTCAATTTGGGCAGCAGACTGAGTACATGGCTGTATGAAGAAAATTAATTTCACGATAGTAATCGCTGCTCCAGTACAGGTAGCTTCACTCTTCAAACCAACGCATCAGCGTGGCAGTAGTACTTAGTCAGACCTGCCTTCAAAGATAATCGCATATGCCGACATGATGAGTAAGGACATTCGCCATACGTAAAGTTCAACATGTAGTTAAGCCAAAGTTGAACCGTTCCCACTTTTGGTTGTTCCAGACTTGGAGCGGCAACAGAGAAGTAAATAATTATTTTGGTGATCACCACTGCAATGCTAGAACAATCTGTTGTGTACAAGTATGGCAAAGAATTTATTTAGAAACCGAAGTGGCGATTGAACTTGAAGAGACTACTACTCCGTTATTCAAGCCATCGCTCCAGGGACGCTCCGGGCCCTCAATTCTGCAGCGGCATCAGTCATAGAGACACCTGTCGAACCAGCCTCTTGGCCAGGGGAGACTACGGAAGGAACTCCAGTCGTTTCTGCGGCTGCAGGTCCGGAACTCGGCGTACCGGAGGTCGACTCCGTACTGTGAGATTCGGCGAACAATTCCTCCAAGCCCCGCAGCGCATCGCGCAGGAACGGAGCCACCGCAGCACCCACTCCTTTCCTCGCCTCGCCTCCACGTTTAGATACCAGCATGAAAATCACACCCGCGAGAACGATACCCTCGAGGCCAACAACCGAGCCTATGCTCAGTACCTTGAATACGATGTGGGCGACGGCAAGAACGGGAGAGAGGAACCACAGGATGGTCCACTTGAACGGGTGCGGGGTGCGGTCGGAGCCGAAGATGAGGGGGTAGGCTTTGTGGTAGCGGACGGCGCGTGGGAGGAAGATGCGCGCGAGGGGGTTGCGGAGGAGGAGGAAGACGATGAGGAGCAAGGGCCAGTTGGCGCCTTTCTTTGAGCGGAATGAGCGCCGGAGGGCGTTGAATGGGCGGCGGAGCGAGAAACCACGCGAGAATATGCGGGGACGGCCTTCAGCGAAGCTAGATTGGGCAGCTGCGCCGGTTCTTGGGGAGTCTGGGGAGAGTTGCGATCGACGAGAGATCAGGAAAGCGGCGGCAAGAGAGAAAAGGAACGTGGCGGATAAAGCGACGAGTAAAGAAAGAACTGGATCAATCGGAAAGCAGAGTCACGACTTGGCCGCAAAGTCAAAGCGAGAATTACTAACCCAGCGCGAGAATAGTCGTGAAGAGCCCAACGACGGCAAGGTAGGAGGCAAAAACGGCCAGAGATCTACGGAGAAGGGCGTCAACATAAATAATTGGATCGATGCAAATACGATCTGCTCACATTGTGGACACCACGGGAACTAAACTGGTGGCTGCGAAGATAGCGGCTACCGTCTGAAATATGATTAGCGCTAAAGCAATACTGAAGCACAAAAAAAAAGCTGACAGTAGCGGTCGGATTCGTCTCATACGATCGCTCCAGGAACTCTCTTGCTGGTCGCACATAATCAGAATTCAATCTAGGAAATATGAGCGTTCCCTCTTTGGCGGGGTCAGGGGGTCCGTTTACCTCTCAACGTAGCCGCCGAAATCCATGTTCAAGAGATAGAGAACCTGTTTGGATGGGAGATCTCAGAGTGTGAAGAGTGAGTATGAAGATGGAAGTGAACACAAGGAGGAGGAGTCAATTGTTTATATGTTGTGCTGCGGAACACGTATCACGGACGGCTTCAGTGATGTGCAAATCAATTGAACGAACGCAGCGCGCTGCGATCTGCTGCGGCCATCAAGACGTGGTGGCTGGCTGGATTTAGTGGGTAGAATCCATTGATACATACGTGGCTCAATGGCAGCATTCTAATCGAGGTGCGTGGAAGCGAAAGGCAAAAGTGGTTGGAATCATTCGGTGCCGAGATCCCGTCAAGCCATCATCAAAAGATCAATCGCAGTTTGAAGCGTTTCAACCAAGGTCCAACCATTGAACCAGGAGACTTGCGGAGTATGCCGCAGTTCGAGATAGTATTCACTTTGAGCAATTGTTGCGTCTGAGCCCCATTTTTTTTTGTTGCGCTGTCGAACAATTGAGCTTGCAGTTGTTCAAGTCGGTACACTAGCAGCGATAGTCAATAAGAAGACATACCTTGTAGCTCCTCGGTATCACTGCCGCCTGAACGTGTGTGCTGCTGATAAACCGAGCGTTCTATCAAGCCACAATATCCAATACTTACCTTGCGGCGCAAACTGAAAGTCAAAAAATAAAATTCAACCAACTGAGTGAATCTCGTGTGGACAAGTCCGCTTCAGCGAAACATGAAGAGTTTACAGGATTGAACGTAGAGAGAAGCTGTGGCGGTAATATCTGGCGAGTTACCCAGTCACCAAGTAGAGTTTGTGATACTTACGGTCGTCAGAATTGAGGCTCCCCGCGTCATAGTCACTCGAATTTGTTCGTTGAAGCGACAAAAAATCTCTAAGTAGATAGATGAGCTTGAAAAGGGTAGGCTTGCCATGAGGGGATGGGATGGAAATTGAACAAGCGCAAACTTGGGTACTGTAGAGTAGACAGACAGTCGAATATTTTCTGCCGGGGAAGAGTACTGGAAGAGTTGGCGGCCGGATTTTTTGAGTGGTTGACCCGAGTCTGGCGATGTTGAGAAGAATGACGCATGAATGATGTTCTTCTCCGCGGTGAAGCACAAAAGCAGTTGTATGGCGAGGACGGTCGACGCTGCTCCTGTAAGCAGAGTGGTGAATTCTCCGACCCAGAGTACTTTAAGATGAGATAGAGTTCTGGTAAGCGGTATCTGAACGCCTGACAGTTTGTCGCTCGCAAAGCCAAGTTGGCTGTCTGAATCAGAATAAGATGGACGGTAGCTCTCCAGGCAGTGAGATATGGTAGAAGAAATATCGATGGGGTTCAAAAACTGGGCGATCGTTTATTTCGTTGCTTTAGTCCAAGGGGTTTTCTTGTGAGCCGCGGTTACATGGACGAAGAGCTCCACGCATAGCCCACCACAATCACATTTTGCCCAGAGCTCAGTGCGCGGTCGACATTCGCCGGTGAATCTCATAAGGGTGTTGTGGACGACAACTTCGAGGTTGTGGAGCCCGCAGAAGTTCGAGTACCCGAGGAAACGGAGAAGCGGTTGAGAGGATGGCACGGGCTTTGAGGAAGGAAAGTGTACAGCGAGACAACCCAGTTTTTTTTCGTCGATCGTAGACATTGTGGTGCTGAATGGTGACCAGGCGAAGAATCTCAAGATGAAGGCCTTCATTAAACAGTTTATAGATCCGGGTCGAATATGGCGGAAGCTGGGCGACGCGGCCTAAGCCGCTCGCGACAGAGTGCTCGGAAGTTCTGCAAAAGCGACCCAATAGCAGCTGGTGGTAAATTTAAACCAACGGTAGCGACTGTAGCGAGCGGTTCAGAAGAGAAGCCTATTTTAGAAAATGTCGACATCATGCATGGACACACGCCAAGCACATGTGTCACTGACAACGGTGAACGATGCCCATCTTTTCGAATTCGGCAGCTGGCATACGCCGTGAGCGGCGAGTTGTTTCCGGCGTCTGCTGCGGAGTCTTGGAATCGATGTCTTGGTTGAATCATCTTCGGGTTCTGGTGTGTTTCAAGGCCTTTTCACCTCCCGAACGGTACGTAGAGGCAGCCAAGGACTTGTGGTTGCTAGTCAGGCGATCAAATACGTATTTTTGGACTTGGCTTCTTCGGTACATTGTTATCAACGCCTTGTGTGTTGTGCAGGCAGACTACTATGGGTAGGACGTCTGTAGCTTGGGAATGAGGGTACAAGCAGCATATTGAGGTCGTAGAACACGATAATGGAGCTGCAAGATAAGATGTGGACGGGATGAGCAGAGATGCGTGAGAGCGTGATAACTTGATAGAGATGAAACGTGACATTATGTGACGGATTTGCCATCAAGTGGTTGATCGTTTTTGACAACAACGCTCGTTTTCGCCCCTCGTCTCTTCCACTCCGTATACCCTCTAAAGGAGAAGCCCGCTGTATATCCTACACCGCGCTCACCCTCAACCACGAAAATGCGCACCACCCTCTCTCTCTCCCTCGCTGCCCTTATCCTCGGCGCAAGTGCGCGCACTGCCGAGGAGCAGAACGCCCTCTCTGGTCCGTTTGGTCGTCTGCAAGTCGAAGCACCCGACGCTGAGCTCACAGTTTTGTTTTCTATCTCTATCAGACCCCACCGCCGAGTGCGCCTGGTATGACTACCCGCCCGTAACCAATGTCCTGGCCTCGTACCCCCCAATCGGTACACCCGTCAAGGGCATCATGCCCGGTGACTCGGCCGGTCAAGCCAAGTTCGACTCCTTCAAGGCTAATATCCCCAACATCGCGCCCAGGGTCTGTCTTGTTTTTGCTTACCTTCTCTGTAAATCGACTGCCTGACTGGCTGATTGACTTGGTATACACAGGGTGTCGACGGCGCTTTCGCTACCGATGCATTGAGCAAGTACGACAAGACCGACCCCGATTGCTGGTGGTCCTTCAGCACCTGTGCGCAGCCCAAACTCGCCGGTCTCAAGCCTGACATTTTCGATGTCCCTGAG
Source organism: Favolaschia claudopus (assembly GCA_037176885.1). NCBI lineage: Eukaryota > Fungi > Basidiomycota > Agaricomycetes > Agaricales > Mycenaceae > Favolaschia > Favolaschia claudopus. The sequence goes on along the minus strand of JAWWNJ010000011.1, from coordinate 516,281 downwards.
GTGTGTAACATAGTTTTTCCGAGTGCCAGGGGCTTTTGCTTCGTCATGAAATCGCCGCCCGAATCTCACCGGATCCCATCTCCATTCTAGCCCCGCACCCTCGGTTACGGCTTTGACGACGGCCCCAACTGCTCGCACAATGCGTTTTACGACCTGCTCCAGCAGAACAAGCAGAAAGCCAGTGAGTTGCTCATCCACGCCTTGCGTTAGAGCACACCCATTGACATGACCTTCCAGCCATGTTCTTCATCGGCACCAACGTCGTCGCTGAGCCCCTCCAAGCCCTCCGCGCCGCTCAAGACGGCCACGAAATCTGTGTGCACACATGGTCTGTCCTCCTCTTTCTCTTCCTTTCCTCATCCTCACCCCACGCTAACACCCCACCCCCACCCTAGGTCCCACCGCGCCATGACCGCCTTCACCAACGAGCAAATCTTCGGCGAGCTCTGGTACACAATGCAGATCATCAAGGTCGTCACAGGCTACACGCCCACCTGCTGGCGCCCCCCGCAAGGCGACGCCGACGACCGTGTGCGGTTCATCGCCCAGCAGCTTGGGTTGCAGAACATCATCTGGAAGCACGATACGTTTGATTGGCATGTGCCTGCGGGGCAGAGTACACCTGAGGAGGTGCAGAAGAATTATGATGACTTTATTGCGCTGGTTGGGAAGGGCGAGTTTGATCATGTGAGTGGTTTTATTTTCCCCCATTACGCTATTTTCCTTCGAGTCGTCATATGGGGAGGACTATCGCTGACGAATGGATTTTCTAGGTTGGAGCGATCCTTCTCGCGCACGAGCTCGACAACTATACTATGCAGACGGCGATGGACAACTATGCTAAGCTCGTCAAGGCCTTTGACGTGCGTTCCTTCTCTCCCACTTTCGAGGATATTGGCTGACTTCCGGATGTAGCACGTTGTCCCCGTCGGTGTTGCGTTCAACAAGACGCAGCCCTACGTAGAGACTAACTTGACGTTCCCGAACTTCCAGCAATGTGAGTGGATTTGTCTTTGTTACCTTTCATTTTTGCACCTTGCTCCATTTTCTTCATGTTTTTGCCGCGCGGGGCAAGGCAGACATGAGCTTTGCCTCGGTACACCCTTGATTTCATCTTCCCTCCTTTTCTATTCCCTTGCATTCCTCCAACGCATCTACTCACGCTTCCCCCCCACCTAGACATCTCCGGCCAATCCGGCGGCTCCTCAGGCACCCCCTCTGGCAGCGGCAAGCCTAGCGGCTCTGGCTCCCCGTCGAAGTCGGGCTCGGCCGCCAGCCCGAGCAACACCACCGGGCAGCAAGGCGGAATTAGCGCGGGTGTGTCGGTGAAGGCGCCGGCGGCGATGGTGCTCGGGCTCCTTGGCGCTGCTTTGGTGTTATAAGTGATGATGACCCCCCGGGAGTCTGTGACTTCCTCGCCCCGCCGCAGAATCTGCTTAATGTCTGCCCACGACGTCGCATTTCATTTTCATCGCATCGGATACATGCACAGACTACTCGACCGACCCCAGCCTACTTACTACATTACTACACTTATTCACTTACCCTTTTTCGTGTCGTCTGTTCGTCTGTCGCTGCATCCCCAACATCATTCATATACATACCTAGCATGGACTCCCGAGCTCTTGCACGCATATGATCACAGTATGATATGACATGGACTGAGACGGACGACGACACCTTTTGTATACAGTTGTATACGCCTTACGCTCGTTTTTTGAAAGCGCTCTTTTTTGTACATAGGTTAATTGTAGGTAGGAGGAGAAGGAAGAACAAAGAAGAAAAATAATGATAGATGAGGGTTCTCGTCGCAATATGGATGGAGCGTCTGAGTTCGAGGGAAACGAATGAAATCGAAAGAAAGAGGAATGTTTTCGGATTTACATAGACTTGCAAGAGAATTCGGATTTTCAGTGTGGATGCAGAGGACCCCGGTTTATCCCTTTGAAGGCTAGATCCCGAATTGGCCAAAACCCCCAATTTTTGTCCGAACCACTTTCGGGGCGAATAGGGCAGTTTTTGGGTTTTCCGCACATTGTACTGGGTAGCCAGAAGGGGAAAATGACGAAAAAGAAATGAAAAAGAGAGAGAGAAGGGAGAATTCAAGGGAACTAAAGGGAAGTCTTCGGCTTGTCTGTGTAAGTTCTCACCAGACTTTACTTTCAAATTCGGGTTCCAGTTTGCGTTGCTCATCGACTCAACTTCATTCAGTTCAAGAACAACAATTTGAATTTTAGGATTCAAAGATCGACGAAAATTTACATTTAGACCCACACAGAGTACAGTATTTAGCGAGTAGTGTTGCATATGATAAAAGAATCCCCCCTTCGAGTCCAGGCACGAGAATTGTGCTGCCGAACATAGTTACCGGGGAGGTTATTGGGGATGGAGACAGCGAACACACGGGAATTCACATTTAAATCCCGTGAACGGCAGACGGACGTGGAGGATTACAGGTACTGGATGCTGTTCTTCCTTTTCATGCGGTAGAAACACGCCGACTCGGAATATTGGAGCAGAGTAGCGACTCTGAATCTAGTAAGAACGAAGACAGATGGTCCACGGAGCTCTGAATTGGTAATTTGTGTAGAGAGAGAGCGTAGGAATGCAGCATGAGTCCAGGGTAGGCAGGCCACGCAAAAGAAGCATAGAGCAAGCAGTATAGAGAACGCAGTGGTCGAGATGAAGGTGAAAGCACATAATGTGATGTGACTGTCACATCATCAAATGCACATAACTGTGGCGGACAACTCGTCAACTCGCTACAATTACTCCAAGCAACGCAATTCGGCATTTTTTGAGGCAAACATAGTCTATATCATCTACAATCGTTTCACAAATATTTTCAGAACGTGAAGTGATGCAGAAACAGAAAATCTACGGTTTCGGATTATGTGCTCCGAGTGGCTGTGCGTTATGTGCGTTAAGTGCACCCAGCTGATCGGACGGTTAACCAGTTTTTGTCCGAACCGGAGGTAGCCTATGGTGCCGTAAGCTGCCAAAAGTGGATGATTTTCGGCTTTCCACCATCAAAAATGCTCAATTTTTCCTTTCGACGTGTTTTTTGCGCTGTTTCAACCAAATCTAGCCATTTTCTCGACGAGTTTCAAAAATTTCGCTTTTCCTCGACCTTCGGCTTGTCCTCGGCGGACTCAACCCTCTGCGACAGCCGAATTTTTGTCCGAACCGGATCTAGGTACCTGGGCTCCGTCCCCCCAAATTTTGTCCGAACGGCATCTAGCTTTCGCGGCCCAAACCTGCGATTTTTGTCCGAACCGGGATCTGGTGGCATTTGGGTGGATAAACCGGGGTCCTGGATGCAGCGACCGTCGACGAGCATGTGGGTTCGTTCGATGGCTGCTGTGCTGCGGAACGCCGCCGGACTTCAAGAAGCGTGTGCAATGAGCGAGGGGGAATCTGAGGGAATTGAGCGATCGGCGCGGCGAGCAGAGATCTTGAGGACGGCGATCAAGGCGATCGTTGAAAATTGCTAAACTGGGGCTTTGATTGCCGGATTGAGCTTGAAGTCCAAGGTTTGAAAGGCAGAGGCAGAGTCAAGGCTTGAAAAAGTTTGAGAGCAGACAAGAATTTGAGAGCGTGCTTGTGACTGGTATTCTTTAATCAGGACCCAGTCGATACTAAGGCATTACCTACATTGAATTTCGGGTTCGGGCGCTGATCATCTGTTGAACTTTCAACTGTTGAGCGCGGTCGACATCTAATAAAAGAAACCGGCGAAGGCTCGTCACAAAAATAGATATACAAACGGGCGGCGGTTGCAGCCTCGACCTCAATTCAAATATATAGCAGCGAGGGCAACTCGGAGTGTGTATTCAACAGCACTAGAACTCAATCGGAGTATGGTGCGCTGTTTTACTGGCTGGTGAATGGGAAGGCTCGGAATGACAAAAGAAAATCATTTCAGAATTGTTTTAGATCTACACACGCAATGAAAACCAAGTACAAATTGAATCAACCCAGGCAGAATCTTCAGTCAACCTTGAATAGGACTTATTCAACTCATTCGAGTCATTAACACTGATATGTCTTGTGAATCGCAAGTCCCATGCACTGGCCGACGAGTTAGATGAGGATGTGCAGTGAACTTTTATTGACGACTCACCCTGTAGTTGTCGGCATTGTTCTTCTTGTCCGCAACGGACAGCGATGCGCACGCCGTGCAACCATAAGCAATATCGGCAGTTCCGGCGGTCGCATGAGAAAGCTACGAAATTGAACTTGTGCTGTTCGAAAACAATTGTGACTAGAAACTCACCTCATGGAGTAGAACACCACCTTGACTTGACTGAGTCGCATCGAAGCCGCCTGAAATATTCATGTTCAAAGATATGCGTTACTGGACGAGTCAAGATGCACACCTGTGCATGTTCCAGCAGTTGAACCAACGCTGGTGAAGAAATAATCGCAGGTATAGATCTAATAGCGGTTAGCGCGGGCAAGAAACGAAACTATCGACGAACTCACGTCGCTTCCCACAATGTTTCCTCCACTGGTGACGACCAACGTGTATCTGAATAGGCATGAGGAGCCGTCGGAACCACCGAAGCGAGAAACATCACGCTATTACACCACCATTTCCGCCACACAAGTTTGCAGGATCTTGGTTGCAGAAAATCCTAAATAAATCGTATAAGTTCAACCAACCAGACGAATTCTCAGAGATACATACTTGCGGTCACCAGATTCGCTGGACAGATCACCGGCAATACGATCCATGTTGAACCAGATATCGCTTTGGGTGTTTCCTCCGAAATAGGTCGTATATTCAGCACCGTTCGGGTGGCTGAGGATATCGGTGGCGGCACCACCGGCAAGGGCACGGGCATCAGCCAGAGAATTCTGGAGGGTCTGCAGCCGACCACCATCCGAGCATGTCGGGGTGGAGACTCGACGCGCCAGAGGGATGAGTTCGCGTTTAGCCACGTCCTTGGTCACCTTCACAGAGATCGGATCCGTCTCGATATGAACTGGTGCAGCATCCGGACCAGTCTGGAACGTCGTGACCGGGACAAATTTGAACGTTCCGGTACCTGCGGTCTCGAAGTCATATAATGGCCCGAGAGCGGTATGGTTCACTGCTATTGAAGAGCCGGCAGGAATCGTCATATAAATTCCGTCCGCGGATAGATCTAAAGTGGTCTATAAATATTGCTCAGTACCCGTTTGTTGAGATGGTGAGTTGGTGGTACTGACCCGCACACCCGTGAACAAGACGTGGTTGTCGTCTTTGCTTACAGTAAACGAACTGGTGGCCGAATCGTCGAGGACGTTATTCTTCGCAATGACTCGAATGTCTTCGTTGGTCGGATTGGACACAACAGCGGTCAGGGTGATATCATCGACAGACTGCACAGAGGAGGATACAGCCTTCAAAGATACGCGAAGAGAGCCTGATGAAAGGCCGAGTGCAAGTGCGCTGAAGCTGAGGATGCAACCAATGCGGAACATGCTGAGGGAGACCCAATTGAGTTGAGGAGCTGGGGAAAGTTGAGAGTTGACTCCCTAGCTTTATAGAATTTATGAGCAGCAATTTATAGATACAACATAGATACAATCATCACGGATAGGCAGTCCGAAAGGTCGTGCATGGATGATCATGTCTCATGATCTGCTTCCATTCGGACGGCCAGCCTGCGAAATTTGTTCTCTATTTCGATGCTCCACTCTGGCGTCCGATGCGTATGTACTTGAGCAGTTGGAATCAGTGGTGGATGAAATCAATGCACGGAATTCACGGAAACACGTACATCGGCGTCTAAGCTTGAGCAGAGAAGGCAAGCTACTGGTTCCACTACGGATGCAAGAGGGATTTATCAAGAAGTGCATGCCCAGCACAGATAATTTCGGCACTTCATTCAGTTTGAAACGTGCGAGTACTATGGAGGAGTCTTGCTGAAGCACCTGTTTGCTAACGAGGAAGACCATATGCCAGATATACCGAAAAGACTTCAACGTTCAAGTATATCCACTGCTAGCAATGTGTAGCGTAAAGCGCAGCGAAACGGAGCGCCAGATTAAACCTGCCAGCAAAATTATACGCCGCTGCGAATCGCCAGAGTTCAAGTTCAAGCCCTTATTGCTCTTCTCCCGCAGATTCTTCCGGGTCATGAGCTTGGCAATATATCAAGGAACCAGATATATGACCTAAAAGTAGGATTTTCCGTCGCCGTCGCTGCCGCGAAGTGCACGACAATTCAGGTGCATGGGAGTTGAAGATGAGTTGGATTGTCACTAGTGTGACATTATGACATCAATCACGGACTCGGATCACAACTTGACGCGGAACTCCAAGAGGTGGTCGTCCGAGTAAATCCGGATATCATGCTCTTATCGGCCGAGTCGCCCCGAGCCCCAATAGCTGGGCGATCAGTGACCAAAACCAGCTAACCCTCCCCATTTTCGCTCCTTCCGAATCCGACTATGTAATTTTCTTGGCGGGAAACGCTCAAATACGGACGCAAAGCCAAAATTGATTCACTTCCATTTTGGGAGTACCTTTTGATGTGAGCCCTCCAGAGGCCGTAGCAAGGGTCAGGTGGCCGCGGTAGTGTCCTCTACCCTCCCATAACCGGGTCCTGGCTATCCGCTGGTATTTTTCTCAGAATTCTCCGATCAGGAACCATGAAGTTATAGCCATATTTTGCATTGTTCCGGCCCCAGATCTACGACGCAGGAGCCAAAAAAATAAATTCTTCAGGAACCATGTTCTTTTGTTCAAAACCTTCGAAAAGGAGCATGATATCATTTTCTGCTCTTGCGACCTCCTCTTGCGGAACTCTCTCTCAAACTCGCTCGAAACAGTCGAACACAAAGATTCCGCCGCTGTGGCGTTGATATTGCAGGGACACTGTCTACTGATTCGGAAGTCTCTGGATATCTTGAAACTGGGGGCTGAATGGGTGCCGCACCTCCGCCGAACGGCCCAAAACCGCAGTGGTCCAGTTCTGACTCGGAGTGGGCCTTTTGAAGTTTCGACTCTAGTCTTTGGGACTGGGCTTCTGCCAAAATTTAGCAGGCACATGGACGTCTCGCAGTCTTCGACGATGTACGAGATCGAGCTGCTTTTGGAACCGCCAGAACATAGTCTTCGGAGTACAAACCGGTGGCAGAATCTCTACAACATCTCTGTGCCGTCGGGGTTTATATGGCCGTTTGAATTTGGACAAGGAGGCATGTTCTGAGAAGAACAATGTGCGTTCTGACAACCGCAAAGCTACTACATATAGCTGACTCTAGATCCTCTCCTCATGCCTCATGCCGGTGCCGAAAACAATACCTCATGATAGAAGAACAGACGACGAAGATGTACCACAGTTCATCACATCTAGCAGACGAGACGAGACCTAAATTCAAGGATCGAATGAAACCGTCAACGTCGCCGCAGTCAGTGCCAAATTGCCTGACTGGGACGGATATACGGAGCGGACATTGATTTACAACTACCTGTATGCCGTCTATCACAACAGAAAATACTTATAAACGGTAAATCATTCTCCTTGCCCGCATGATAAAACTAGATTGTGGACAAATTCCTTCTTCATAAGCTGCAAATGTTACTCGAGCACCTTCTGGGTGAGAGCTTTTATTTTGTAGTTTGTTCGACAGCATCAGCCCAAGTTGATGCCGCTCCGCCTTGATGCACGAGCGCTGCGACTCCCGTCCCGCCCAACTATACATTCAATTGGTAAAAAAAAACTGCGACATATAGCTGGACTTGGTGGTGAGGTCGAAACGCAGACGTTTTTGAAATTCATTTCACGATTCAATCTCACAGCTTCGATCATACTTTATGGACGTGAGCTGCATTTATCAGTACGCCTACCAACTTTGATTCTACCTGACCGTCAGAACCGTCGAGTGGTTTTATTGGAAAATACACAAGGACTGCCCATCTAACCTCAATGTCCACGCTCCGCGTAATCGACACTAAATTCTGTGTACCTGCGCTATTCAGGCAGCGTGCGGTGTCTAGCTCTTTGCTTATTCCATCCTGGCCATAATCCCTGCACATCTACGAAACTGCTTGCCTGGTTTCAACAACTTGAAGTTACAATTTAAACTTAGAAATCCGGATCTTAGAATCGCTGGACCGGTTTCACAAAAGCTGTTCAATTTAAGTAATTGTCAGGCTTACTTCTACGCTCTTAATCGATTTAAATTCATGTGCGGAGACTTGTTCATGCAATTCATCTGCAATTTTCTTCCTTTCGGCTTCAAGTCGGGATTTCGGCTCCGGGGTCCGAATCTTTGTACAGAACGCCAAGCTGTCAGCGCTTACTTGACGCACCGAAGACGCCCGCAAGTCTCCCTCGCAACGCAGTGGACAGTACTGCCGTCCCTCGACGATCTGCAGCTGTTATTAGAGAAATGATGTAACATGGGCAATGGATTTTTCGATATCGGTCAGCTCTCATAGAAACTTCTTGTTGTCGCGATCGTACCGAGATAGTATGCAGGGTTCGGTCGTACAAGCTGTACTTAGAACACACTGCTCAACAGCCTGCACCGTGCAACAGCGCCGAAGAGCTTCCTTCGGCCTCATCAGACCCGCGGAGGGGGAGCGTGGCAACTTAGTCGTCGTCGCCTAGCGTTTTCGCGTCTTTTCGCGTGCAACATACCACCGATAATCTGATCCCCGAGAGACAGGCGATAACAATTACTAAATAGCCCAGTCTTCATAAAGCGGCCTCAACAGCCCGTTTTCTTCCTCGCATTTTTGTTTTGTTCACCGTTCTCCAGTGTTGCAATGCTTGCTCTGACGCTGCTTGCCCTTCCGCTCCTTTCGACTGCCTCTTCTGTACATGGCCGCCATGACTCACACTCACACACGCACGCGAAACGTCTCCCCTCCCACTGGTTTCATGAGGCACGCCACCCTGGTGCGTCTGCGCGTTCAAGCTGCTTTGGTCTCAGACGCGCTGATGGCCTTTATTTCCTGGTAGTCCACGAGCTATTCCGACGGGATGACGCGACATTCCCTACCGTAGGCTCAGATGGTGTGTCCATTGGCATTGTTTTCGTTACGCGGCTCCCTGAACGTGTCGCTTTAGAATGGGCTGCCGGGTATCCTCCTGGTCCTCCTGCATCCCCCGATGTTAGCAAAATACCCGCCGCCTGGGTTGCGGCTCTGAACGACGCCATCAGCCGTAAAGCCATCCCCGACATTCCTCTTGCCCTCAACGCTTCAGACGGTGGCAATCCCACCTATCCCAATGGTATGAGGCTTCAATCGTTCAGTCGTGCTTTGACCTCAATAACCCCGCAGGACTCGACCCTAACGGCCCGGAAATCTGTTCCGCCACTTACAAATGCCGAATTGATGGAGATATTTGGGATGGTCCTGCGGGTACGGTTGGAATCAGCTTTGACGATGGACCGGAAGCGGCAAGTTTATGAGTTCTTTTAATTTGCCGTTCGTCTGATTTCATGTAGGGCACCGATGACCTCCTGGCATTTTTAGAGACCAACAAGCAGAAAGTGACTCACTTCCTCATCGGTACGTCGCTGGTACGAATTCTAGGATTGATTTTGAACCGCCGCTCGCAGGCAGCAACATTCTCTATGAGCCCGCCAAGCTCACAAGAATGTTCAAGAACGGGGATGATCTCGCGGTTCACACCTGGTAAGGTTTCCATGGGAAAGTACCGATCAATATCAACGAACATCATCCAGGACACACCCGCACATGACGACTCAGAGCAATCTCCAAGTGGTGGCCGAGGTATCATACGTTCTTTGTTGAATTGCGGGCGGTTTTTGCTGACAATCTTATAGTTGGGCTTTACTATGCAAATCATACATCAGTCGACTGGTGGCCGTGTCCCTAAATACTGGCGGGTGAGTTTGATACCTCCTTCATATACCAGATGATCTTATTACTTGTCAGCCCCCCTACGGAGGTACTTGAACGGTGTATCGTCTATATGAACGTCCACTAACTTCCTGGCAGACTCCGACAAACGTGTCACTGCCATTGCGAAAGAGGTGCAGGAATTTCTTTTGTTCAAAAATTCCGTGTTAATTGGCTTGTAGGTTTTCGGTCTGACGACCGTGGTCTGGAACCAAGAGTAAGACTATTCTCAATATCTACTCGAAATATGTTAACGACCTTTCAGCACCCTCGATTGGAGTCTTACTGACACAAATCCCGAGACCTCTGCCGACAAAATTCAATCGCAGATGAAGGAGTGGCTTGGTGGTCCCAAGACGCCCGGCCTGGTCATCCTTGAACACGAGGTTTCACAGAAATCTGTCGCCTCCTTCATAGCGGCGTATCCTTTGATGCAGCAAAGCGGCTTCCAGGTTGGCTCCCTCGCATCGCTGCTGAGCAACAACGTGTCGTATCAGAACGCAGCAGACAACACTGGAACTGTCAACGTCGCTGATGTCGTCAACGCGAAGAACGCCGCAGTGGCGAAGCCAGATGGTAGTTCGGCTGCGTCAGCATCCTCGCCATCGTCCTCGTCGAAGTCGTCAGTCGCCTCTGTAGTTCGTTACCGAACCGTGACTAACTTTAGCGGATACTGACAGGACGTCCGCTGACTCTACCTCTAAGAACAACAACAACAAGGCAAACAACAATGCTAACACGTCTCCATCCCCATCTCCTTCCCCGAGCGCACCGAGCTCCGCTTCTTCACAGAAGACGTTGGGATCAGCAACGGCCATGTTATGCGCTGCTGTTGTGTTCCTGCTCTCGCAGTAACTGGACTTACTGACGCTCACCCTCACGCCTGCGATCTGCAGACTCACTGTCGCTTCGTATTTCTTTAGATTTTGAATCCTTGGACTTTGTGCTATATACAGTAGCTGTTGCAACCCGGTTGGGTCCCTCTATTAATGGATTACCTTGTGGGTCCGGCTCGACGAGCCTTCTGCGTCTGTTCAGCTCTCGGAGTTATTTCAACCAATCGTTCAACTCGGACGAACCAATAATTCGTGGTTGTGCTGAGTGGCGGATCATGTCGGGAGGTTCTTACTTGGCCGGATCAAAGTGAAGTCAACTTTATGGTCCTTTAGTACTTTACCTCCCATTCACACTGTGGTGCTTTTGAATTCGGGGGAAAAAAAAATCAAGACTATGCAGTCCCGACTTTCTCCATCGGCTAATCCTTTTCTGAGTAAGCGGTGCTGGCTACATTGTCAGAAGTCGCCTTATGCGCTGTTTCTTAGTTGCATCCTTTACTGCAAGCGGATTTTCTTTCCTTAACGAGGTTTAATTCGGTGGCACGTTCCCCGACAGTCACCCTTCATTTCAAAGCTAGTAAATGATCGGCTACAGGGTATTCAGGGAACAACGGTCCGAGCAGCATTGTGTACCTGCCAAACGGGAATGACTGGCTTTTTTCCTGGCTCAAAGCTGTTAGATGTCAGGAAGTGCGCCGAGGGCCAGATCCAGCGAGAATGTATCGAAAGGCGCTAATGGTGACTTGTCCAGACCTCGGCTTCTTTTGATTCACGGTTGAAACGGACCCAGGGGATGTAAACTTTGCGTTCGATTCTAATTTCTGACCGACAGTATGGATGGCCTATAGGAAACGAGACGGAATGTTTTCCGTATCGTGTGCTTATCATGAAGACACTTGACATGATCGGCGAGTCAATTCGACTGACTAGAATATCCCAGCGCTAGCGTCATGGCAGATCGTGGCTAAAGTCACAACGGCCGGTTCGTCGGTAAAATGCCACCACAACGTGTTGCTCATCAGTCAGACACTACATATAGTCCATTGACATTGAAATCAATACAAAGCGTACGCGTACACAGTAATAGTAAAAGTCCAAGTGCGTACTAATACCCAGGGTATTAGAATTATTTGTTACCGATTATTACGAAGGGTAAGTGCGCAGTTTGCACGCTACTCAGAGTAGAAGGGCAAATCGGACCCGGGTTCAAAAGTTGGACACCGGAAGACCAATTCCTCGTTGCCAGCCGTTGTCGTTGGAGGGTGGTGACGAGTAGATCGAGGAACTGTGGTAGACGGTGCAAGTTAGCCTGCTTGAACCTTTGCGGACCGAATAGTTGTCCGACGTACCCGTGATAGAGGTCAAGCGGGGATGGCAGACATCGAGGATCGACGGGGTATGAGGACAAGTGTGGGCGGCAATCGGCTCCGTATGGTTGGTTTGGAATGTAGTTGGGGAGGAACGGCGTGGAAGAGCATGCAGGTTGGAGAGCATGAGGAAAATCCCAAGACGTACTGTCCGGCAGATTCGAGTTGAACAGATCATCGGCAAACCCGTGCTCGAATGGGGGAAGTTGAATCTCAACCGGCTCATCCTTTGTGGCGCTTGATCGCCGTTCATTGCGAGTTGGGAGGTTGACTGGATTGAGGTGTGTTTCGTGGAAGTGGGCGGTTGGGGAAGAGGTAGATGAACGCCGTAGCTTCGAGAATTCTCCTTTTTCTCCCACGGGAGAGCTCGAGTCGCCGTATTGAGCGGCAACAGGCACGTAGGTACATGAGAGACCCATCTTCGAACAACGCCCACAAGGAGCGCTCGAAGACGCGTCGGAGGTAGAACACTGGCATGGGTCAGGAAGGAGTGCAAGAAGATCCGAGACGATAATGACTGACCTTCACCTTTCGTCGCCTGGGGAGAGATATCTTTCGTCAACGTCATACGACTCGATCCTCGTCGGCTCCAACGCACCTGCAATGTACGCAGGCTATGTTGACCCTCCGTCGCTTCGTGAATAGCTCAAGACCCAGATTAGGAAGAGCGTCGTGTTGGGACATTGTCAGCGATTGGCTTTGTCGGTTGGGAATTGCATGGTACTAGTTTTATATGCATGATGAGCGCCTACAAGTATCTCGGAGCCCGTTGTATATTTAGCCACCCTTGGACAGATCCCGAATGGAGCCGCTAACAGCGGATACCCATAATTGTCATGATCAGCATATCCGAGCCGATGAGATTGATACCGAGCGTTCCTGGAGGAGGAGAATAAGTAAAAGGCCATTATAATTTTGGGCTTGGCTGACCGACTGCAGTCACCTCCGAAAATGCTGAAAATGCCGTAGATTGCATATTTCGTGGAAAGTTGAGGTGATCAATGGCCAGAACGAAAAGTTTAAAGAAGCCCATATTCAGTGTCAAATGCGCACTGAACGCGACTTTTTGGAATCTTTGAATCCCTTGGCTCCCTGCATCTTTCCAGCTTGCGGGCCGAAGTCGAAATACTACCAAATGCTCTCAGAAGCTCCACGAGTGACCTGAGTATAAACGTAACCTTCTGTACACGCAGCGAGAGTACCTGGAGATCACTGCGCTCAGTGAATGATCTGATGCATTTCCCGCAAGGCCGATTTATATGGACAGGGCAAAAAATCGGACTCCGTGGGTTGTGATTTTCACCGACGTGGATCTTCCGACGTTTCGAACGGTTGGAGTGCTCAAACCCTCAATCGAAATACTGGAGCATTCGTTGTCAGCAAGTAGATCGAGAAAAGGGGACTCGCGAAATCCTCCAAAAAGAATCATCGTGGCTCGTGCCAAGTTTGTTGGCTGACGTGGGTGTGGGAAAGTTCCGATTTCGTCACCGTGATTGTGACGTTTATGACTTTGGACCCAAACCAGCATGGCCATTGGGCTATTGCGTGGCCCAATGCCTTACTCGTCGCCAACTCACCAGGAAACCGTACAATCAAGAAGCACCAGATGATTACTTTGCCGGGGCCCAGCGCTTCTCCCACTGGCACTTTCTCTGGTCGTATCGACGGAAAACCGTTTGTAAATATTCTTGATACCACTGGCAGCCTGAGTGATGAATTTGTTGCTAGTTGGCTGTTGCTGTTACACTGGAACACGTTTTCATCATCGCTGAATTCTTCCGGAACAAATATCATGGCTCTGAGTCTTTCTTTTCTTCTAAGTTCTCCAAGACTATTTACGTTCCAGCTACATTCACGACACTTTTGCGATGATCGAAACATCCTTACGAGCAGCCCACAGCTTACACTGTTGCAGTTTCCGCTCTTTGACATCCCTTGCGTGTAGTAAGTCCGTGCTCTCCACATCGGCGGCCTCGGGGAGGGCGTGAGCGGTCTGCGCATGACCTCCTCAATCCGCCCAACTTGTGGAGCTCTTGCGCGAGGCGGACGCTCAGCCAACGAGAATATTTGCAGTTTTCCGTTTCAACCTTGAATCCTCAAAATGGTGTCCGCTGCTGTTACGCTGCCATGCTGTGTTAGCTCTTGTTAGCTGTGCCGATCTTCCTTCTTAGCTCTTCGACTTCTGCTCGCGCTGACGGCATATCGAGAATGAAACCGATCAATTGGGAAGAACCCTTTGTTTCCTTGTTGTTTCCTGCTCCTTAGTGCCTCCAGGATCCACTTGGATTGAAGGCGGTAACACGGATAACTTTGAAGCCCGACTCAAGATTAGACTGATTAGCTGGGTCAGTACCAAACAAGGTGACTTCTTACGTTTATTCGACTGCTGAAACTAGATGGCACGCATCTGGATAATCTTTTGAGATCTAGAGATGGTTAAAATTCCGAATCGTGTTCATGCTCATGCTTTTGAACTATTCACGACTCATGCTCCTGGCGGGCGCCACGGTTGTGGACTGACTGAAATTTATCCCGCAGTTGGTTTCACTGCGGCCGTATCTCGAGAGTGTCGATGGCGCAGCCACCGCAACCCCGCGACGGGCGCACAGTTCACAAAGCTATCATCGATTACCCCGCAACACGTTGTTCCGCCTCTCGCAATCCCTCTCAATTCACGTTATCCGTTATCCGCACCCTCTTGTTTTTTTCTTAACTGACTGATGAAACACAGAACGTACTTGGTTTGAACTTGGAAACCTGCCCTTCAGCGAGCCACCTCCACAAAGTCCACATCGTATCATCTTAAAGTTGACGTAGAAACTTGAAGTCACGAGTTCCGTTGCCCGCCACTTTTGTTCTTCTGTTTATTGACCGAGGAAACGCAGAAAGTTGAAAGTTTGCTTGGCTAGCAGATTGAATTGGGGGGCAGGGGTAAATTGACGCGGCAGACGTTTTGATGACGCGTCACTGACGCGCCGCATTTGGACATTGACGCGCAACGCGTCAATCTCTCCAGTTCAACCGACGCGGGTACTTTGAACATTGTGTGGCACTACTTTATGATGAACTACCTTCACTCAACTCTTTCTAAATTTGATCCAAAGATGAACGTCGTCAATCCTGTACTGTCCCTAAAGTTGAGAACCTCAAATATGTTCCTGTGGCTCATGCATTCATCATTCATGGACATATGGAGTTTGATATGAGGTTGAATGCGCGGAGGGAGGTCTCTTGTAGTCAGTTTAAATCACTGTCCCAATTTTGAACGAGTACTGTACCGTACTATGCCCAATTCCGCAATCAAAATATATTGTTGTCAGCATTCAAAGGAAAAAACAGACGAGGGCTGGCTTATCCTGGCTCAGTGCAAGCAAATGTGATCCAAAAGCATCAGGAATATCTACAGAAAGATGCTGGAAATTCTCGAGAGCCGAACAACGAAATTTGGAGGCTGTCAAACTCGATCCCTTCAATACCAATGTTTGACTATTATGCGAATAAAACCCCCGAATCACAAAAAGAAGGAGTTTCCCTTCGTTTGTCAGCTTGGACCGAGTATCTAAATATACTGAACTTGAAACCTGAAGATCGTTTTCACAGTATTACAGCGCCTCGCTTTTCGAATACAGCTCTTGGTGACGGCGCGAATCGCGATCTTGATGCGCAGTTCAAATCGGCTGCTAGCGGGGTTGACGCCGGAAGGCGCGATAATTGACGGTGAAGAACATCTGCATGGACGCGGCGCGCGCCAGGACTGACGCGTCGACGCGTCAACACAAAAGACTTGACGCGGCAACTTAACGATTCGGCGCGGAACTTTGACGCGACCAACCCATTGACGCGGCATCACTGACATGTGATTGACGCATCTTGACGTTCAAAGTAATTTTGGGTAAGACTTTTCCGCACAGTATAAATTACTGACCACAACTCTGCGTGTGCTAGAGCATACATATAGGCCTTCACAAGTCTTGTATGCCATAGGTAAGCAAAATTTGATTGTTAGCACTGAGTTTGCAAGGTCTCAAGAAATGTGACTGACGCGAACTGACGTGCCCGCGTCAAAACGTCAATGCCGCGTCAAAATCCCTTTGCCCGATTGAAATCACCTCTCACAGAGCTCAAATCGTATTTTGAGATGGGTTCCTTTTTGTTATCTTCTTCAAGTTTACTGACCGATGACACCCAGAACGTTCGCACCTTCCCAGTTGAACTTTGAAATCGCCTGCCCTTTACAAAACTCATGTTCATACTTATCTGAATCTTCAAGTTGATACGTCAGTACTCCCGCTCCCCGTTCCTTTCGTTCGCTTCTTTACTAAATTTTGAAACCCACAACGTACTACTTGGTTTGCACTTAAAACAACTCGCCACTCCGTCAGCATGTTGAAAGGTCACCTGTTCTCTGACAAAGGGTGTTAGTGGGTAGAGTGGAAGAGGTCATCCCATCCTCCTTCCCCGCCGCGTGAAGAGCGGGATCGAAATGAGTAGGTCCGGACTCTCACACTGTTGTTTGTCGCTTCGTGGTTTTGAAGATTGTGGTAGACTACTGGCATTTGTCTATTGTCGTATACCGATGCCCTGACGGGAATAGCATCTATGCATGCGACCAAAAAAGAAGAGTGGTGCAAGGAAGTGCTCTCCGCTTCCTATCGTTCTCTGCTTGACCTACCGATGAAACTCAGAAGGCACAGCGATTGGCGCGGTATGTTCGACGAAACTTGCTCAACTTCAAGTGTACTAAGCTGAAATCAACTGTCCGGATTCACTTCGCTAAGAGCTTGAAGACCGAGTATTAGTGTGAGTGGGGAAACAAGAATTTATTGAGTATGAGGAGTCTGGAGCGTGAGCGATGTTCTGGTATGGAGGTATAATACAAGATGTGCGGTGTGTGGGGTAACGCGTAGGGAATACAGAAATGTAGGTGTCGCAGAGATCAGAGGCTGAAGAGATGAGAAATATGTATCATGACGGAGTCCGAGGGGCGTGAAAGGATATATAACAGAAGAGAAGAGGAAGGGGTCCGCGAAGGTACCCAGGTGCGGGTCTTTTGTGGGTTTGCGGTTCGGAGAAACAAGGCCCACGCGAGTCAAGGCCGAGTACCAGTTCCCCAATGCGGAGAAGAATGTGCTTTGGCTTCGGTCCAAGCAAAGCGTGAATGGAATGTGAGGCATGAGTGAGAGCCGGTCTCCTCCAGATCATCCATGGCTATGAGAAGGCCATGGAAGCATGCGCCGCCGACGTCGGCGACACAAGAATGTGATGAGAATGAATCGCGCTCGAGTATCGAGCAGGAGCCACCCCCTTCCCCTGGGTAAAACAAAAGCGGGCGCATAATAGAGAAGAGAATACATGACACGACTCGCGTGCCATGCCACAGCCGCGCGAACGGACGAACGGTCATCTTTTACCAGCAATAGAGGACCGCCGCCAATAAAACCTGCCTCGCATCATCAATGCAGAGCAGGGCCGCCACGACTAGCGTGCCATATGGACCCAGTGGTCGGGTTCCGCCACAACCCAGGATAATCTGGGTGAGCTTCGGTGAACCCGTATGGTGGCACCGCACCCATGGCGGAGGAGGACCCGGATGAGGATGAGGACAGGGAAGAGGAATGAGAATGAGAAGAGGAAACAGAATAGTCGGAGCCGGCGGCGGAGTTGCGACGTGCGTGGCGGGCTGTTTGTCGCATCATCGTGGTGGGGCTGGAGGAGTTTGAGTAGGTTGGAGCTTGCTGTTGATATTTTGGAGGTGGGGTGTAAGGCGGGGTTGGGGACATTGGCGTTGCTTCGACGGTGGCGAAACGGTATTTTTCATTGATACGAGGGGCCTGGTAGATATTTGTAAATCTATGGTCTGTAACGCTCGGAGAAATTGGGCTCGCAGCAGCTGTGTTGGCTCCGGCATTAGTTGAGATGATAAGGTGGTGTGAAACGAGGGACGGACCAGGTGTGCTAGGGTATCCATAGCTATTGAGGTAGGCCTGTCGGTGGACCCAGTAGCTTTGGAGGTTGGCCGTAGCGATGGGTTCGGTGCTGTAGTATGCATCTCTATTCGCTGACATCCCAAGGCCCTCAACCATCCGCGCAGCGGATGATGTTTTCGAGAGTGACTTACGATGCATGAGCTTGGAGTCGTTGAAGATCATCGGGATAGTTAGGGGAGTGGAGATCCAGATGTATGCGTCGTTTAGCTTCCAAGTGAGGACCGGGGGGTTGTCGATCTTCGCCCAATTCCAAGGGTCGGTGGGCTGGAGGGTGGCACGATGATCAGAGTGTGTCTCCTGGAAGACTTCAGGAGACCAACCAACGTGTCCGCGAAGCGCGCTGCCTCAAACGAGCCGTCTTTGAGGTTGACGTCGACGACCAAGCATGGACGGAGTTCTCTTGCTGAGCGTCGTCGATAACAGGATGCCACGTCATAGCGTGAGAGATCACACCAGAGGATGAGGCCAGGGTAGAAGTCTTTGGGGCTGCGGAAGGCGTCGAACATTGTGGTGGCGGGGAGGGAAAGTAAGGAGGCGGGGTGGTGCTCCGGCGGCGCATTTAAGGGCGGCGGCGGCGGGCGCTAAGCGCCATCAGTCGGGAAAACGAGTCACAGACAAGCGCCCAGTAATCAATATTTGATCCGCCGCGGCGTGCATCGGCAGGCGTCGGGCGGGCCAAGGGCACCACTACAGGGCGCATCAACGTGCTGCGGGACAAGGGCGGGATCATGAGTGCGTGACTTGCGCGTTCCGCCACTTCCAACGGTCCCGCAGAGCAGCCAAGGGGGCGCATCAATGTTGAAGCTCGTTGGGGAAAGTGACTCGTGTCATCATTTCGGTACCGACAATGCTCATGTTGACCTCGTGTTTCTTGGCATCAACGCGCGCGGCGGTCTGGGCGGGGCAGAGTCTGCGAAGACCATTTAAATTTAGTCATTTGCTTTCTAGCGGCTAAGTAATACCTAGGTTCAAGTCTTGAGCGTCCCTGTACATCTCCTCCAACTTGAAGTTCATCGAGCACCACTCTTGCAATTGCCATTCTGTTATTTGTCAGACTCCAGAGAGAAATGTGAACTTGAATCAGACTTACAGCCGTGTGAGGTCTCCGTGACGCCGTCGTGTACCATACAGTGCACCAGACGGGTATCGATGGTCGCAGGGATATGCACAAATAATGGAGTATTCTTCGAGGTCCTCTTCTTAGGAGGTGTGTAGGAGTCCTCGGCAGATACGAGTTGCATACACAGTAGATGTTGCGCCGTTTCGGCGCGTTGGAGGGTGAAGTTGCGCGTCGAATGTGGTGGAACGCGTCAAGATTGATGAGTTGGTTGTTATTGTATACGCAATTGAACACACCAGTTACGTAAGTATACGGAATAAACCTCCACTTGAAAAATCAACAGAGAAATTGAATGGTTTAGAAAGGACAACGAGTGAGATCGTCAAAGCACCACCGCTACTGTACTTCAGAAACAATCGAAATTCTGAGTAACATGCATTTGATCTATGGTTATAGTGATTGAGCTCGAATCATCTCTTCTGCCGCTTTTGACCGAGGTATGATATCGCACTCGTGAGGAATGGGGTAGCTGTGAGAAGCGCGGAAGATTAAATTAGCTAAGAACAAAGCAGCCAACCTGAAGGACCCACGACAGCATTCCCCAGTTATATTCACCGGAGGGCTCAATTGGAATTCCTTCCTTGTCGAGACTTTTCTTGATGTTGAAAACCGAGAGAATGGATGCAGCGGAAATCCAGACACTCCACTGCGCCATGTCTCTACCCTGATGAGTCATTGAGCGGAGCAACAGGAAAACACAGGGATGCGATTTCACCGGACATATGCGTCTACCGAATCCAAAGGCTGGACTGGAGTCGGGCATTTCCTTGTTGATTTTCCCGTCCACCGTTAACCATCGCTCGGGAATAAATTGGTCTGTGTTGGGACCATATGCCGCCTCATCATGAAGGATTGCCCTGCACGAGGAATAAATCACGAGAGGAAGAAAGTAGCATATATATAGGGCCTACCACGCATTGCCAATCACGATAGACCCAGCGGGAATATGATAACCTTTGTAAATATCATCTTCCATAACGGCGTGAGGCGCACCTAAGAAAGCGAAGGCGTAGCAAGTTCAATTCGAAAACTCTGAAGATTGTGATCATCGCATACGTACCAGTCACAACTGGACGCCATCTCAGAACCTCATGCACAACGGCATCGATATAGGGAATATTGTCCTCAAAATCTGGCAAACGGTCGCGGCCTACAACTTCGTCGATAGCAGCTTGAGCCTTCTTCTGGACCTCGGGATACAGGGTCATCGCTAATATAAAGGTTCCAAGCGCCGACACAGTCTGTTCCAGGATTGGTCAACATATTTCTGCGAGGGTTGGAGGCAGAGAAAAGCTTCACCGTATCAGCACCAGCTTGCGTGAACGTAATTGAGAGAATGTAGTACGACAATTTCGGGGCGATACTTACCGGCTATGAGTGAGACCCTTAGAAAAGAAAGAATGAAAGAAATTTTCGCAAACGCTCACCATAACATGTGCCCAGAACGTTCTTCAAAGTCAATTCATTGGCCGCCCGGATATCGTCTTCAACACCTTCTTGCATCTCATCCAACACTCGCGACGCGATCGACGACTGAGCTGTTCCAGCCGCCTGTCGTGGTACTGGGTCAAAGTCATGGGTAGCTGAATGCAACAATTTACCCTGGCCTGCTTCACGAAGTCATACGGCAGATCAGGCATGGAATCTACGACACTGAACCATTCCCTCGCCTGTTTCTTGAATCCCGCGCCCGGTAAAAATTCTGGGACATATTTGAGGCTAAACAGTGTGAACGTTAATTATGGTATAGCCGCAAGCGACTTACAATGGTAGAGAATTTACAAGGTATGACCGTGGGTTGCCGGTAGCAGCCATAGCTTGCAGAGCTTTCTCGGATATTTCGACGTAGGGATCATTTTCCGCTAAAACGTCGATGCCGTAGGCGGTCGATAGGATGACCATAGCAGCCATGCTAACAGTCAAGAATCACCCTTTCCAAACCAGCCTGAGTCCTGTAGTCACAACAACTCACTGTCGCAGGTGGCTTTCAAATTTGTGTGGCGAATCAAGAAGCAACCGAAGCAACACCCGTGCAGCTGCTAATTCCTTGGGACGATGTAACAGGACTTCGGATGGTTGAAATTGCCTCATGAAAACCTTGCGATGCTCTGAAATATATAGGAAGCTAGTTTGTCCGAGCACTGAAAATGGGAGGAGGTAAGCTCACCTTTCCATCTCGGTCCATAACGCATGAAGGTAAGGTTCCAGTGGGCTCCGACGCTTTAAATTCGCAGTTCAGCAGCTGACCCACGAAAGTGGCTTTTCACCATACAGATCATTGAGCATCGTAAAAGGTGGACTGGATGGCCAGGTTAAATCCAAGATATGTCGGCAGAAAAGAGCGGGATAAATACCGGTCGGAATATATCGCGGATCTGTTCTCCAGCAAATCAGTCGCTGCTGTCCGTGAATTGAGCACTACGACGGTAGTTCCAGCTAGATTGACGCTGATTATGTCGGAGTCTGCAGCAAGTAGGCATGAGTTGGAAATTCCCACTCAGTGTGAGTCCACGTACCGTACTTGCGAGACATCTCAATGTACCATAGCGAGTCCTGGTTCTTGGGAACATCGAAAAGATTCCCAACGAGTGGAAGGCCTCTCGGGCCAGGCGGGAGAGGGTTTCTACGGCGCCTCAAGGTTTGGATGAACGCCAAAGGAAGCAAGAGGAGACTGGCAATCCAGAGCCAAGACAACTCGTCGGAAAGGGCCATCTCTAAGAAGAAGGCGGCAGAGGCAGGATGAGCGAAAACGAGTCGCTTCAGGTTAAATACTTCAGTACCGCACCGATACGGCGCAGCAACCGTGAGATTTGTGTGGAGGAGGCGAAGGAGGAGGATACTGGTGTGGCTCACCATTGAAGCCAGGTTTGAAACAACTGTCATGATGGAACCGATAGACCTGAATACTGTAGGAATCATCAGTCTAAATCCTACCCGTGCCTCAGTATTGCCTTGTCTATTCGGAAGTGACCTGAGAATGGCTGGCGATAAGTTATTAGCGAGTAAGCTAACCAACCCTGTCCAG
Source organism: Favolaschia claudopus (assembly GCA_037176885.1). NCBI lineage: Eukaryota > Fungi > Basidiomycota > Agaricomycetes > Agaricales > Mycenaceae > Favolaschia > Favolaschia claudopus. Next base: position 494,075 of record JAWWNJ010000011.1, on the reverse strand, counting down.
TCTTTCTATGAGCAAAGGACATATACGACCATCTTGACGTCGTATATATTCAGTTGTTCCGCACCAGCCTTCATAGTACCTGCTGAAGCTCAGCAAACAGCACCGTCAATGATACAAACATACCTTTACGAATTCGAGAGTGCGTTTGAATAATCTGACGGCGGACTGAGTCTTGATTCGTGCTATCGAGTTTGAATCATGAAAACGCCGAACGGCAATGTAGGAATGAGCTCACCGCCTCAACAGGGAACCTCTGGTCGAACGAAACGCATTTCGTGAATCACTAAAAGAAAGGAAGGACTCCAGGATGGTACTATCCATGTTAACTCAGAATGTTATGCCCCAAATCGAGAGAAGGTTCCCTCTCAATCGAATTCCATTAGTTCATTGTGGTCCTCAACGAAGAATGTGACACCATTCCCTCCTCGAAACCATCTGCCACCTGTATCAGTCATCTCAAATGTGATGAGTTCAAGACGCAACTAGCGCAAGCGTCCGAATCAAGTCCGAATCCGAAATCGCGCCAACAATGTCACCCATGGTCTGAAACAATATCAGTCCATTTTCGCAGCAAACAGCCAAATCCGACATTTGTGATCCCTTTATGAGCGCTTTTATTTCCGACTTGGTGTGTCACTTAGGGGAGTGGTGTTGCGTACTCGGAATTTCGAGTTTGTATTGCCTCTTTCCCTGTTCTCCATTTCCCGTGGTGGTCCAGACCATATGCTCCGTTCGCTACCGAGCAAGCTGTTCCAGGCGGCCTAGCCGAAGAAAGTATTGGGGTTCACCTGGGTTTGAGTACCATGAATATTTCCGAAACAAAATCGCCACGAAATGGAACGATGGACTGAGTCGCAAGTGGGGGGACCACTGATTTGTTGCACGTTGCTGAGGTATGTGAAGAGCGGCGCGAAATCGAGTTCATTCCCGTATCATAACCTACATATGCTTGCATTCGACGAGTGCGCAGTGTGTCGATGTCAACTTCATGAGTCAAGTACTAGTTGTTTGCACATGTTATCACTGACACCGTGATTCCCCATCAATGCATCAACTCTTCTCCCCACCTTGCCAGGCGCCCACCTCAACGCCTGTTTCTGCTGCTGCCCTACGGGTTCGCCAGTGTGCTGTATCTGGCTCCAATCACTACACCGTCTGCTTTTTGTTGCGAGAAGCGTCCCGTACTTGGTATACAATCAATGTGCGACTCCACTTGGATCTATCATCTCTGCTACCTCTTGAGCTCTCCTGGAAGGCAACGAGGTGGGTTTCCAAAGGGAGGACCTTGGACGCGGGCGGCTGTTATTATTTCCTGAGTGCTCTCCTCGCGTTTACCGACTTGCGGAAAGTTGTGCTCCGTACTATCTGGATGCCACAAATTTATGAATGGACCACTGGCACCACCAACGTACTCATTGTCACGAGTAATTACACCGCGCTTCCGGAAACTGCGCCTCTCCCTCCCAGCTCGCCTCTTCTCTTGTTCATCGTTCACTCGTACAATAGCTGATGTACCCTCACAGCGTCTTAATCCGCCAAGGGAGCCACTCGCTGCAAGAATCGAGCGGCTGGCGCTCTCATTCGTTTGTTCCCTCCGACGTTCCCTGCAGCGGAGCGTCGCCGTTGTTTTGTTTCACCCCATTTCCACGTCATCGCCGGCGCTCGCGATGGAACTGCGATACTCATGGCTCGGTGAAGTGGACACCCCTCAGAGCACGGACAGCGGTGGACGGCCACCAAACCATCCTCGCCTTCATTTTATCTACGTAGCGCCCAGTCCTGCAGTCGCATTGGTGTGATGCCGTTGAACGCGGTGGATTCTCACATTATTGCTTCGTCCCGTCCGCTCCGACACAATATATCGTGCGCTGAGAGTGGGACTGCCCCGTGTTGTCAGGCTTGCACGGGAGGTATTCGATATACAATGGGTTCCGTGGGGGCTGGGTCCCACGCTATGCGGCTGCAAGCTGTCATTCGGAGCGATGAGGGGTGATAAGCAGGTCCGTCTCGTTTCATTCATCTTTGACAGTGGAACTCGTCAATTGACTGAGCTCCCTATAAGGACCGGCCCTTGGATCTCGCACCACCGCCATACCGCTAGCGCGACTATCGTGTTAGCGAGATTGCAGCAACAATCTTGGTTCACACACTTCTCCTCGACATCCACTCAAAGAATGCAAATGAGATTCTCATCAAGTAAACGAAAGTACATACTACAATCTCGTGGAAATCTCGGAAGCCCTACGCCGGCGAATGTCCTCGCCAATAAGCCTAGTCCTCTCCGACATAAACTCCGTAGCGTTATGGCCGCCCAGCGAAATACTAAGCGGGCCTTCTACGGAGACGAAACGCTTCGAAGCTGTATTCAAGAAATGCCAATCCGCACCCATCATCTTCCAAAAGTTCGCATACTTCCCCTGCTCGACACTCTTATCGCTCACATACACAAAAGATGGCCCCTTCTGCGAACCCGGCACGTACGGGAAGTGCGCCACGATATCCTGGTGGACCCGCGCCAGTGTTCTTAGGGCGTAACTCTCCGCCCCCGCATGCACGATCCCTTTTGTGCCATGCACGATGTGGAGGAGGATAAGATTGGACGCGATGTCGACAGGGATCTCGTCGAAGATGGTAGTGCCGGCGGGATGGAGGGGGGAGACGTGGAATATCCCCGAGTCTGGGGCGGTCATATATTTCTCGATATAACGCGACAAGGGGCACGAGCTGCGGCGAGAGTAATACGGGTAGGGCTCGGAAATGGCGGGTCCGATCGAGGTTGGCCGAACGATGAGGATGGGGAGGTTGGGGTTCCTCGAAAGCAAAAGCTGCTCTGCGAGGTGCTTCGCAAAGGTGTAGGGAGATGCAAAGCCCCGATTCACCCCTTCCGACACCCTTCCCTCCTTCAAAATCTGCGTGAGGTGCTGCTCCGCGTTTCCCCTGGGATAAATCTTCTCCTCCACGATTCCATCCGGGAGGAACGAATTTGCGTAGGCGGTGGATACGAAAACGAATTTGGTGAGCTTTTCGAATGTCGCGGCAATCTGTGCTAAATGAAGCACAGGGAGACAGTTGTTACCGATGGTCTCTTTCAGAGGCATCGTTGACAACCAGTTAATGTTTGCGGCCGCGTGAATGATAACGGTGACGCTGCCAGCCATTTCTCTGAGAATGGTTTCTTCGATCCCAAAGCCATGCTCTGTCACGTCTCCAAGAACAAGCTCGATTTTCTTCGTCGCTAGCATGTTTTCAATGTGCTCTGGCATTGTCTCCTTCCACTGCGATTTTGCGGCTTCTGTGGACCCTCGAACGACTGCATAGATCTTGCGGACGTCGAGCTTCATTGTCAATTTGTAAAGCAGGCAACCACCGAGGCCGCCAGTGCCACCGGTTAGAAGAATTGTTTGCTCGCGGAAGAAGGCGCAGGGATCGTCCATTGTCATGGCCTAAGGTGCGGGTGGGAGAGAGTTTTGACAAATGTACGTTGGGAAAGGCAGGGAGTGCAAGGGTCCTGGAATGAAGGGTTGATGAAGGGATTATAAGGATGGGGGAACTAAAAGAATCGTCTGGTTAGTTTCGCGTCACTTGCAAGGATAAACACAATCCTGACCACACATGGTTGGTCGTAGCCCTGATTCAGATTTCAGGGATGGTGATTTGTTGAGTGGAGTTATTGTCTTGAGCGGCCGGCGTATCACTGGCAGAATAATCCGGTCTATCCTGGCCACTACTAATCGTACGTGAATCGGTTCCATCTCTGGTTTGACAGAAGCCTTGCGGTCAATACTCAATACACGGACTATCAATCAATGAAACGGGGTCGATTAGGATGATTCGTTGTTCTGTTCTGAAAACACATTTCTAGTACGTACGAGGACAAGGGCTCTTCGAGGCGACTTCTCTGCTCGCCTCCTTGTCGTTGTCAGCACTGTCTTCTGTTTGACTGACATATGCTGTCAGTACTAGCAACCCGGATAATACTGTAACATCCTTAGCTGCGTCTGGTCCGCTTTTCCCTATTTGAATCGAGAAAATCATTGCCTGAGTATTAGGCAACTCTCCGTCTGTTCTCAGTGTCCTGTTCCGCGAATCACGAAAGCGCTTGATTCATAGAGCTTTGCCCCAGATCGACTCGGAGTTGAAGATTCCCTTTCAATAGAATTCCGTTAGTTGACAATAGACCTTAACGAATAATCAACATTCCCTCCTCCAACCATCATGATCTGCCTATGACTTGAATCAATTATCTGTCCGAGTCGTCCAGGAACGGGGAATTCGTCGAGTCCAACACTAATGATAGCGCAGCCGAACGCAACTAGCCCAAACGTTCATTCCAGGTCGACGGTCCATATCAACTGTTCGCTCCACCGAGTGACCTTTTGCAAGCGGTCTAGCCGGAAATAACATTGGGGCTTACCTTGAATGTTTCCGAAACGGAGTCGTAACGAAATGGACCGATTGACTGAGTGAGGGGAAACGACTGGATTGTCGCACGTTGAGGTATGTGGAGAGCGCGTGAAATGGAGTCGATTTCCCAACAAGCACCCGAAAAGATCCAAATATATGCTTGTATTGGAGATGCCTGCCATTTGTCGTTCTTGGTATATGAAGTGAAACACGACGAATTTGTGGTCAAAGGGGACAGTTGACTTGCCTTATGAGTATGGAGATTGCGTAGGGCAAGTTGATTTCTCAGCTCAGAAGGTTGACTGTGGAGTGCAAGTCAACTGCGGGTTCAAGGGTGAGATTAGCGAGGGGAAATGAGCGGGCTTCGAGGCCGACTCACTTTCAGGAAATTCTGTTCTGAGCGCTCAAAATCATTTGTTACCTGCACTAGGAGCGGTATGATAAAGTGGGTAGCGCACCATAGATCAGGAACTCGATTGTTTTCCCCTCGTTCAAGTTGAACACTTCGTAAATTTTGCCGCACGCAAAGACCCAAAGTTTCTTAGGTGAATGAGCCAATATAAATTGCAGCTTTGTAGCAAGCGTACCCCAGAATCAACTCAGAATGCGATCAATAAACTACTATCCTTTTCTCTAAGAACCTGAATGGCGGCGGCGGGCGGCCAACGAGCAGCGAGCGAAACCAAAGCGAAACCCAAGGCCCGCGTGTCGTGATTCTTGCCGACTGGTTGTATAAAGGGGTGATGGAGGTGCGCGTAAGCAGTCCGACCACCAGAAAGATCGAGACGAACGAGCAAGCAGCTGAATTTGACGATGGTGGTGGTTTGAGACAAAGTGAGGTTCGATGAACGGCAGATGCCGAATGCATCATGATCCGAATCGTCCCGATATCAGTTGAACTTGTCCAAAGAAAAAAAATCATTTATATTTTCGACTTGCTGTGATGCGAAGACGCATCGACTTGCAATGGGAGGAGTGGGATCAATACACTGTCAAGTCAGTGAGCTTTATTACCAAGTATTTGCACTGTCGCAGGACGATCATATAATATTCAAAGAAATCGAACCGTGGGAGAAGATGGCGCTTCATGTAGTTCAACCGTGGGAAAGGGTTCGATTTCGTGTTGAAAATCATGAAGTCGGGCATATGCATGTTCGTGAGCCTTAGTGCACTTAGTGGCTTGGGTTTCTTGTTACAAGTAAATAGAAACAGCACCAGTAATGTCTGGGTACATACACACTTGCTTGATCTCGAGTAATTCAATTTGAAAGTTAAGAGTGTAGTATGTTGGGTTCGATTCCCAACTGCTGCATAGGTGAGGTGACAATAAATACCGTGACATTTACTATGAATCTTTTTGGTTGGTTACTGTTGAGATTCATTTATCTTGCATGGAGATTCGGGCTTTCATATGCATCAGGGAGAATAAGTCAGAATGAAGCATTATACCAGTTTTGTTAGCTTTGAGAATAGTTTTCTAGTTCAACTACTCGTACTTACAGTAAATCACCCCAGAGGAATCATATTGAACACGCACCGGTGATGTACGGATACATCCGCTGAAATCATTGTTGAGTGCCGTCAAAATGGAATCTTTCGGCGGAAGGGGTTCGACTCTCCAACCAACAGTGCTTTCCATAGTTGCTTCGTCCTTTTTTTCCATAAAAAAACGGGATATTGCTACTAGTAGGCTCGTCGGACCCTGCATTGCAATCGAAAGAATTTCCTCAACCCAATCACTCTCGCTCTCTATAATATCTAGGATTCATTCAACCCAGATAAGCACCGGTGATGTACGGACACATCCGCTGCGCTACTTAGTTGATTCACAAGTACAGCAGCGGAAGGGGTTCGACTCCCCACCGGTGCATTCGATTAATTGTGCGTTCTGTTTTGTTTTATTCAATATTGCCAGGCATGATGGAAATTCCCCTCCGAGTCGAAATCCTACTGTTCGACTGATCTACAAGTAAGCCTCATGAGTCTATACTCTACAAGGGCTTGCCCATTTGAAATCTTGTGATGCGAGCAATACCTCGAGGGTTCAAAATTCCGATGCCGAATCTGTGGCAATTGGGATTCCACCGGAGAGCTTGAAATAAGCACTGGTTCTGTACGGATACAGACTATCATGAGGGCAACAGCTTTCAAGGGGTTCGACTCCCCGCCAGTGCATGAACACTGATTTGAAAGTCTTTTTTTCTCCGATCACGCTGCACCGTGACTTAGTTCAACTTCAACTGAACAGTGAAACTCATTACAGAAAATTCAAAATTGAAGTAAGTTGAGCCCAACATTTCTGCCAGTGGTTTTACGGTGCTTTCAGCCCCAATCACTCTCGAGTTTCAACCATTCACTCTATCTGAGATTCATTCAACCCAATTCAAACAAGCACCGGTGATGTACGGATACATCCGTCGTATTCATACATCTGAATATTGAAGTGGTATCTTACGGCGAGAAGGGGATTAATCTATTGGGAAACCCGGTTTCTCGAGAAACCCTCCCATATAAGGAAATTTTCGAGAAACCCGCGGACAATCCTAATGAGAAACCCCAGTTTGCCGCAACGGCAGCCCGGGTTTAGCTGAAGCTCATTCTGTTCATAAAGAGGCTTACAAAACACTACAGACACATACTGAAATCAAATGAAAGGGCATCCAAGCTTCAACGGGGGTCTTATGAGGGCTAACGGGCTTGCCATACAATGCCGGGCATTAGATATTGATCTAATCAACCTCGGTAACAGTGCAATAAACAGTGTGGTGTATGCTGAGTGTCAAAATGCAGCTGTGTGTTGGGAAGATTTGTTGCTCCTGCATTTTCTAACTCTTGAATGGAGTTTGTAGAGTATGTCTTTCGTTGAGTTCAAGTAGGCCGCTTTGTAGGCTAACTTCGGCATTCCGGCCGGTGTTACGCCCATGCAGTTTCACCCGGTCGTCCGGCCATCCGTCCCCCGGCCTCCGGCCATCCGGCCCCCGGCCTACTTCTACTTGTCCGTCCTTATGTGCTCCGGTTCATCCGTCGAAGCATACACCCATCGGGTTTTCGCAATGAAGGTCTTCTGAGCGTTCCCGAATCAATCCCATGATCTATGCCTGTATGCTTCTCTCTTATTGTCTCTATTGTCTTTATTGTTCTTTCGCTTACAACTCTTATTGTCTTTACTTACTATTACCTTATATGGCCTTTCTCCGTAATACGTATATATACCTATCTACTTCGTCTTGTAACTTCAGTTGAAAATTAACGTGCTTTGCCTCCGCATTGCTCCGTGGTCAGAATCCTCTATCTTCTTGGAAGTCTAGTTAGTGGCGTACCCTTAGCCCCCTGTGGTATCGCTTCACCCGTCCTCCGTATCCGTCCTCCGTCCTCTGTCTCTTCCGTCATCTTCGTCCTCCGGCCTCCGGCCACCCGTCCTCCGTCCCTTTGTTCGACACGGATATAACAGTATTTTCAACTCACCCTAACTGGCTTCGTTTCCATGTCCGACTACTCGCACCTCGTTAATACCTCCCAGGTTGACAATCGTCGCCAATCGCGCCGATTCTCCCGCTCCATCCAAATCGATCTTCCAGGTTCTTACTACCAAGATGACCCCTACTCTCGGACCGCGCACTTCGATGAGTCTCGAATTCCTCGCCCCAATGCTCCGGTAATGTGGACTCATTCTCCACTTTCCCGAGCGAATCAGGGCTCGGCTCTTCGTGCTCGTCCGGTCTCTCCCGTCATCTCGAACTCTCCTCAGTACCCTGGTCCTTCTTTCTATGGCGAACGACGGGGCAGTCAAGAAAGTTACCCTTCTCCGACACCGATCCGGCCTTCTGCCTTTCCGTCCACTATCCACGAGTGGTCCGGCCAGGCGGAAGATGTTGCTCTTCCCGGTTCCTTGAAATCTTCGGAATCGGTTGAGGCACTCGCTCCTTTGCCTTCGATTGTCGCTCCTCCAATGCAACCTGCTCCGGCTGTTCCTCCGGTTCCGGTTGTTAAGGGTCCTTTCCTTCCTTTGGCTGATTTCTCTGGTCCGGTTCAGTTCGGTGGCCCTCGTATTCCTCGGCCAACTGCGCGCCCTGATACTGCGCCTCCCGTACTTCCGGCACCCAGCTTCCCGTTCGTTCCGCCTAGCCAACAACCCGCTAATCCTCTCACACCTGTGGCTCCGGCTGTCCAACCTCCGGTTGTTCCCCCGGCCCCACAGGCATCTACCTCTGGACCCCAACTTCCTGTATTGCCTCCTGTTCAATCGATTTCGTCTGTTCCAGCGCCTGATGCTCCGGCACCTGTTGTCACTACGGTCCCGGCAGCTCCAACAGCACCAGTAGCTCCGGCAGCTCCGGTCGCCCCTCCGGCTCCGGATGCTTCTACCACGGTAACTGCTGCTCCTGTTGTCACAGTCGCTCCTACTGCTCCTGTTGCTCCAGTTCCCCCGGTTGCCCCGGTCGCACCAGCTCCTCCGGCTCAACCGACTGGTCAACAAGCACAGGCACCTTCTCAGTCGAACCCAGCACCTCCGGCTCCCCCGGCTCCGCCTCCTCCGCCCGCTCCTGGACCTGGTGGTCCGAGCGGTCCTGGCGGTTCTGGTGGGCCTAGTGGTCCTGGTGGCAATCCTCCCGGTCCAGGCGGTCAGCCTCCCAACATTCCCAACGCGCCTTTCCCACCCGGCTATGGCCCCGGTGGAGGTGGCGCTGGAGGGCACGGCGGCGGAGGTGGTGGGGGTGGTGGTGGTGGCGGGGGCGGCGGTGGTCCTTTTGGTCCTCCGCCATTTCCCGGTCCCCGTGGTCCTCCTGGTCCGCCCGGCCCTCCTGGTCCGGCTTATTATTATCCTGCTCCGCATAATCCCCAGTTTGATCTCGCAGTCCAGCAGATCTCCCAAGCCATGGCAATCCTTGCCAACAACGCGACAGCTCCTCCGCGTTCGAATCGCTCGGCTCTCAGAGCTCCGGACACCTTCGATGGTTCGGACCCGAGCAAGCTTCCTACGTTCATCGGCCAAGTCTATCTTCACATTGACGAACGCCCGCAGGATTTTCCGACGGATGATGATAAAATTAATTACATCCGTTCGTACCTGCGTGGAACCGCCCAACAATGGTTCCAGATGGATGTATTCAATCAGGGAGCACCTCTTCCGGCTTGGGACGGCAACATCCAGCTGTTCATCCAAGAGCTCGTTACCAACTTCGGTCCGCCCGATATGGCCGGAGAAGCGCGGGCTCATTTGGAGCAGTTGAGTATGAAGCCGGGGGATCGCATCGCGACTTATCAAGTCGAGTTCGATGCGCATGCGAAGTTGACGGGGTATAACGACACGGCCCTTCACCGCTTCTTCTATCGTGGTCTTCCGTCCCGCATCAAGGACGAATTGTGCCGCGGCCTCATCCCGGCTTCTCTGCAGGGTCTCAAGAACCTTTCGCGTTCGATCGACCAGCGCTATCACCAGCGCTTGCAGGAGAAGAATTGGGAACGCGCGACCAATCCGCCTGCGGCTCATCGCTCGCCCGGCACCCCGAATGCGTCCGGCAATCCGCCCGGCAATTCTCCCGGTGCAGGCGGCGGCGGTGGTGGTAGACAACAGAAGGGTAAGGGCCGGGGAAAGCCCTTTACGTCCGGCAAGCCTAATCCGTCTCCAAACCATCCTCCCGCTTCTCCGGCTGCTAACGGCGCACAGGCTCAGCCTAAGCAGAAGCCGTACGCCGCCAAACTCGACTCCTCCGGCCGTCTCAAGCCGGAGGAACGTGAGCGCCGGATGAAGAACAATCTGTGCATGTTCTGCGGGAACCCCGGACATAAGGCTGCCGACTGTCGGAAGCGGCAGAGTGCGATTCAAGGCAAGGCGGCTACTGCTTCTCAGCCGCCTGGCGCCTCTGCTAACGCCAACACCTCCGAGCCAAAAAAATAGTCAGCGGCTCGGCCCCCTCTGCACCTGGCCCGAGCCGCGTTGACTCCGAGGTGTATCCAGAGGTGACACTCAACGCTTCCGCTCTTTCCCCGAACTCTTTTAATGTTGATCTTGATGTATCTGTATTTTCCGCGGACTATTTATCCTCGTCCGGCATTACGCCCGGCATTTTCGGTATTCCTCCCACTTCGGACGTAGGCTTAACCCTGCGTCCGGACGTTGTAACAAGAGTTGCCGCGGGATTCAACTCCCGCTTACGGGCACTCATCGACTCCGGCTCGTCTCACTGTTTTGTGTCTGCTCGAGTATGCGAATCTAATGGGTTTTCTCCGTATGCGGTCCCGCCAGTCAAACTGCGATATCTCGACGGCTCCTCTTCGGTCATCGACAAGCAGATCCAGCTTCTTGTTCGATTTCCAACCGGCGATGTCCATTCTATGGAATTTTATGTTACCCGTCTAGACTCTACCTGCGACTCGGTTCTTGGACTAAATTGGCTCCGCCGCTACAATCCGTCGATTGACTGGCGTTCAGCCTCCCTAAAGTTCTGTCCAGTCTACGGTGATTCTGCTGTGTCGACACACTCGGACGTTGCTCCGACTCTACCGGCGATACCTCCAGTTACGGAGAAGGCGGACGACTTGGCAACCCCAATTGCTCCTCCGTCTCAATCGCAATCCAACATAATATCATCGCTACCCTCCGGCTCTGCTCCTGAGGGTTGTCCGGCCTTCTCCCCGCCGGCGTCGGATCGTCCGGACAAGTCTCCTCCGGCGACAAGCTCTAGATTCACCGCACCCCTTGTGTCGATCATCAACGCTGCTGCATACAGCGTCATCATCCGCGACAAAGACACCACCCAGTTCACTATTCGTATGGAACCTCCGGACGAGGTTGCCGGACGAAGTGCTACTACGGATGGCCCGCCTTTCAGCACCGAAGGCATTCCACCCGAGTACCACGACTTCGCCGACGTCTTCTCCGAATCCGAGGCTTACAATCTACCGCCCCATCGAGACTACGATCTGAAGATCGAGACTATCGATGGTGCGGAGCCTCCGGTCGGCCCCATCTATTCCCTTTCTCCGGCCGAGCTGGCTGCGCTCCGGGAGTTCATCGACAAGAACTTGAAGTCGGATTTCATCTTTCCGGCTCGTTCCTCCCATGGCGCACCAATCCTCTTCGCTAAGAAGAAGGACGGAAGTCTCCGGCTCTGCGTTGACTACCGTGGCCTCAATCGAATCACCAAGAAGGACCGCTATCCGCTTCCTCTGATTGCGGACCTTCTCGACGCCCCGGGAAAGGCTCGAATTTATACGAAACTGGATCTCCGGCACGCATACCATTTGCTCCGGATTGCCGCGGGAGATGAGTACAAAACCGCTTTTCGCACCCGGTATGGCTCTTATAATTTCAGAGTCGTGCCGGAGGGACTATCCAATGCTCCGGCCGCCTTTCAGCGCTTCCTTAATTCCCTCTTCGCCGATCTCTTGGACGTTTACGTCGTCGTTTACCTCGACGATATCCTGGTCTACTCCGACGACCCGTCCAACCATACTGAGCACGTTCGTGAAGTGCTCAGTCGCCTTCGTAAAGCTGGCTTGTACTGCAAGCTTCCGAAGTGCGAATTCGGTGTTACGACTTGCGAATACCTCGGCTACATCCTGTCGCCGGACGGTTTCCGCATGTCGGAGGAGAAGATCTCCGCTATCACTGACTGGCCCGTCCCCCGGAAAGTGAAGGACGTTCAATCCTTCCTTGGTTTTTGCAATTTCTACCGTCGCTTCATCTATGGCTACTCCGGCATCACTGTTCCGCTCACCCGGCTCACCCGGGCTGCGGTCCGGTGGGATTGGAGTCCGGCCTGTCAGCACGCGTTCGACACTCTCAAGGCTGCCTTCACATCGGCGCCAATACTAGCCCACTGGATCCCTGGTCGCGAATGCATGGTCGAGACAGACGCGTCCGACTATGCTCTCGCCGGCATCCTCTCTATTCAGGGAGAGGACGGCGAATGGCATCCTGTGGCATTCCGGAGCCGGACGTTCACTCCTCCGGAATTAAACTACGACACGCACGATAAGGAACTCCTTGCTATTTTTGATTGCTTTACTCATTGGCGTCATTATCTCGAGGGTACCGCACATCCTGTCGACGTTGTCACGGACCACAAGAATCTAGAATACTTTGCGACGACCAAGACTCTCACCCGTCGCCAAGTACGCTGGTCCGAATACCTTTGCCATTTTAATATGGTGATTCGCTTCCGTCCGGGACGACTAGGTGGCAAGCCGGACGCGTTAACTAGACGATGGGACGTCTATCCGAAAGAGGGGGATACGGCCTTCAGTAAAGTCAATCCTCAGAATTTTCGGCCCATCTTTTCTACCGATCAGTTGACTGCGTCCCTTAATGCGACCTACCTAGAAGATGTCTGCCTTCGTGCTTCAGCCCTAATGGACACGGAACAACTTCATCGCGACATCAAATCCCATTATCCCGACGACCCCGCTGCAGCAGCCGGACTCGATATCGCATCGTCCGGCTCCTCCGGCACCACGCGCTGGACTCTTGACGCAACCGGTCTACTCTTACTCAACAACCGCGTCTATGTCCCGCAGGTTTCTGGTGATACTCCCGATATCCTACGCGTACGTGTTCTTCAGAACAAGCATGACCACATTCTCTCCGGCCATTTTGGACAGAACCGAACTTTGGCTCTCGTCCGGCGCGAATACGCCTGGCCCGGCATGCGAACGTTCGTCCGGGATTACTGCCGATCCTGTACTCAATGCAAGCGCAACAAGGCCCCGAGGCACAAGCCATATGGACTCCTCCGGCCTCTTCCCGTCCCTCTCCGTCCATGGCATTCTATTTCTATCGACTTCATTGAAAACCTTCCTTATGCTGGCGAGTACAACTGTATTTGCGTTATAGTTGATCGGGCGTCGAAACAGGTCATCCTCATTCCCTGCGACTTCCACATCACGTCCGTCCAACTCGCCCGGCTCTTTCTTATTCACGTCTTCTCGAAACATGGAGTTCCGTCCCACATCACCTCCGACCGCGGGACGGAGTTTGTATCAGCTTTCTTCCGCGCACTTGGCGAACTACTCGGCATGACTATGCACTTCACGTCCGGCCACCATCCGGAGGCGGACGGGCAGACGGAGCGCATGAACCAAACTGTCGAGCAGTATATTCGGATGTACTGTGCGTTCCACCAGGACGACTGGGACGAGCTTCTGCCTCTTGGCGAGTTCGCTCTCAACAACGCTCCGAACGCTTCCACCGGTATATCGCCATTCTTCGCCAACAAGGGCTATCATCCGGCTCTTACATTCCACGAGACCTCTGTCGAAGGCAACAACGTCGACAAGGCTCGCGACTATGTTTATGAACTTCAAACCGTTCATGAATACCTTCGTACGCAGCTCACTATTGCTACGGAGCGTTACAAAGAGATCGCTGACCGGAAACGTCTTCCCGACCCGGACATCAAGCCGGGCGACCAGGTCTTCATCTCTACGGAGTTCATTGCCACGACCCGTCCTACGGAGAAGTTCTCTGAGACGCACTTCGGTCCTTACGAAGTCCTCGAGAAGACCTCCGGCGCGTCGTACCGGATCAAACTTCCCAAAGCTCTTTCGCGCATTCACCCGGTCTTCCATGTTTCCTCACTTGAACCGCACGTTCCTAATCCATTCCCCGGTCGAAATGATATTCCGCCCGGTCCGGTCGAAGTGATCGATGGGGAAGAACATTACGAAGTGTCGGCTATTCTCGACTCAAAAATCGATAGACGATTCCGACGTTGTCCTCTACGCTATCTTGTAGAGTGGAAGGGTTGGACTCATACTGGCGACAATTCGGAATGGGTTGCTGCGGATGACTTGGATTCGCCCGAGTTGTTAGCGCAATTCCATGTCAAATATCCCGACAAGCCAGGACCCGAGTGGTAGCCGGATGAACGCGTTCACCCGTCTTCCGGCTCCTCCGTCCTCCGGCTCACCCGTCACCCGGCTCATCCGACTTGGCTTACTTCACACCAAAAAGGACCAAGAAAACAATTCGGTTCGCTATTCGATTTTATTTACAAAAAGTTCATTTTTTATTTACAAGTCCGCCTGGGACTGTTCACCTCCAACATCCGGCCCTTCTTCATTTCCCCCGGCCTCTCCGGCCACTTCCGCCTCTCCGGCCTCTTCCGTCTCTTCCTCTTCCGCCTCTCCATCCTTCTCGTCATCCGAGTCCATGAGGACGAGGACTTCTTTCCCCTGTTCAACCGTCCTCATAAATCCCTCCGGCACTTCAGCCGGAGGTACGACTTGCTCCTCCGGTTCTTTCTTCACCTCCTCCAACGACACCTGGAGCGCCTGGATCTTCTCATCCCGCTCCTTATCCCTCTCCTGTTCCTCCGCCTTCCGCTTATCCGCTTCCGCCTTCTCCGCCTTCAACTTCTCCAGTTCCTCCTTCCGTTTCTTATCCGCCACCTTCTCCGTCTTCCTCGCCGCACTACGCTCCAACGCCAGCGCGATCTCCGCCTTCTCTTCGACGCCCGGCTCCCGCTTGATCTCCGGCTCTTCCGGCGGCATCTGATACAATGCCGTGTATTGGTTGAGCATGAGGTAGGGGCCGGCAAACGTGCTCACCGATTGTACCGACTTCCTCGAACGACCGGAGGTCGGTGCGCGCGTCCCAAGGCGAGTGCGCGGGGTGCGCGGGGTGCGGGGAGTGGTGGGTTGGTGCGATGGGCCGGGGGTAGGTGGACGGGTCGGGGCCGGAGCCGGAGCTTGCTCTTCTTCGTCCTCGTCCGTTCCCTCTTCCTCCTCCGGCTGACCTGGCGAAACGTTCTTCCGCCAGTCATCCATCTCCTTCTTCTTCTCCTTCTTCTTTTCCTTCTCGTCGTCGTCCCTCACCTCATCCAGCGGCATCCTTCCCCTGCTCTGCAAATACTCCACTATCTCGTGTGGAACGACTCCCCCAATATCCTTCTCCCACTGGTTGCAGAACCGCTCCGCCATGAAGTCGCAAAAGGTCTCCAATTGGGTGACGCGCGCCCTAACCCTCCTCAGCTCCAACGAGTGGGCAGCGGACGTTGGAGTAACGTCCGGCCCACCCGTCGCAGCCGGGGCACGCGTCACCACCTTGGTCTTGGTCTTCTTGACCTCCGGCTTCGCCCGGCCCTCCGACTTCGCCTTGAGAGCTTCTTCCACCCGGTGTTTCTTGACAGTGGGCGGGCGAGCAGCGTTCTCCGGCAAAGCCGGGCACTTGATGTGGGCCTCGGCGCAGGCCTTGCAAGCGTCTTGCTTCTTGTTCTTGGCGAAGAGGCATGGAACGCCCTTCGCCACGCATTTCTTGCATGCTATTGGAAGTTAGTCGTCAATGTCAATACCCGGACGAAGACTCACCCGGCTTCCTCTCCTCCCACTCGATCTCCTCCGGCCTCATCTTCTTGCGAGGACGCTCCTCCGTCTCCTCCGTCTTCCGTCCCCGCTTTCCTCCCGCCTTCTTCGCCACTTCCTCATCCTCTACAACCTCCTCCATACCCTCCGGCACCGTACTATGATCGCTGGAGTGCATCGACTCGTCCGGCACGTCCGCCTTGTCCGGAGTGACCCCGCGGATAACGTCGGTGGCCTGGACGCGGTCGTTGTTGTCGGCCTTGCCAGTCTCCAGTCGTCGACGAAGTGCCTTCCTATCCTTGATGAGCTTGTTGAGGGTCTTTATCTCGTCCAAGTACTCCAGCTCTTGTTCATGGAGTTGGTGGGCAAGCAACCCATCCGCTTGCTTGTTGGCCTCCTCCAAGAGAGGCGGCGGGATTTGTCGGCGGTGGTGGTCCTCGTCGACAGAGGCGGCGTCCTCGGGGTGTTCCTCTTCGCTTTCCACCCGGCGACGTTGCACCAGGCGGCCCTTGGCTTTCTGCTTGGCGGTGAGACGGGGCGGGGCAGACGAGTTGGACGGGGCGGGCGACATGGTGGTAGTAGGAAGAGAGAAGTTTTTTCCAAGTTCAACTTCCCACGATCTCACGTGACTTTTTGATGCGCAGTCAACAATTATTCTATCGGACTCTTCGGCCTTCCTTTCGTCATCCCTACGACTCATTCTGATTCCACAGAACTCTTAGGTTCCTTAGGGTCAAGGAACCTTAAGAGGGGGATACTGTTACGCCCATGCAGTTTCACCCGGTCGTCCGGCCATCCGTCCCCCGGCCTCCGGCCATCCGGCCCCCGGCCTACTTCTACTTGTCCGTCCTTATGTGCTCCGGTTCATCCGTCGAAGCATACACCCATCGGGTTTTCGCAATGAAGGTCTTCTGAGCGTTCCCGAATCAATCCCATGATCTATGCCTGTATGCTTCTCTCTTATTGTCTCTATTGTCTTTATTGTTCTTTCGCTTACAACTCTTATTGTCTTTACTTACTATTACCTTATATGGCCTTTCTCCGTAATACGTATATATACCTATCTACTTCGTCTTGTAACTTCAGTTGAAAATTAACGTGCTTTGCCTCCGCATTGCTCCGTGGTCAGAATCCTCTATCTTCTTGGAAGTCTAGTTAGTGGCGTACCCTTAGCCCCCTGTGGTATCGCTTCACCCGTCCTCCGTATCCGTCCTCCGTCCTCCGTCTCTTCCGTCATCTTCGTCCTCCGGCCTCCGGCCACCCGTCCTCCGTCCCTTTGTTCGACACGGATATAACAGCCGGCCTAAACAGTGATTCCATTGAATGTGTACATATGATGCATCCAGACATGTAGGGGTTTTAGCCATTCAACGAAAAGTAGTCTTCAGCTGTTTTTCCTTGTGTATTCCACCGCTACGGGTAATCTGGGAGGGCAGAGAATTCATGCCGAAAGGTCGGCCGTCTGTGAGCATCAGTTCCGGGGGTGGGGTTTCTCAAGAAACCCGGGTGCCTAACAACGGACCGAGAAACCGGGTTTCCCAATAGATTCATCCGCGAGAAGGGGTTCGACTCCCCACCGGTGCATGTCTGGCATGTCAAAGTTCTTCTTTTTCTTTCTTGCCTTTTGTTTCAACGAATATTACGACTACTCGTAGGAAGTTGTCTGACCGTCTCTCAACTCAATTATTCCCAACCACTTTCTGAGTCTCAACCACTCTCTCTATCTGAGATTCGCTTAGCCCAGACAAGCACTGGTGAGGTACGGACACATCCGCTGTACCATTGGGGTCCCTGCAAGTATCTCACAGCGCGAAGGGGTTCGACTCCCCGCCGGTGCATAGAGTATCAGTATGTGTCCTTGTCGACTTTTTTGTTCAGCTTTTTTCTTGCCTTTTGCCGTCTGACCCTGCAACAGATACCTGCTACTGTACCAACATCACAATTATTCAAAACCAGACACAAACGATCCGTAAGTAAAAGATTTTTAGCAGCCGAACTTGTCTCCCGGAGCGATTCGCGACGAGAAAGATAGACAAGCACCGGCGTCGGATGCCACATCATCCGAATATACTCAAAATCGTGCCCTGCCAAGGCAGGTGCGAGCGCCGAGGGGGTTCAATTCCCAACTGGCGCATTCGGGACGCGAGTTTGATGCTTTTTTTTGTTTGACACAACTTGAAATCCCACTATCCTGCTTTGATCATTCTACCTTGGTCCTACATAAACACGACGGCGACTGATCATTGACATTAACATTGAAATCTTTGATTGGGTAGAGTACGGTAACGAGGACAGCAGCTTTATTTGTATGTGATTCGAGTTTGAAGAAACCAGGAATGGAGAAACAGAGAAAACGCAGAAGAAAAAACAGGAACTACCTCACCCTCGCCTTCACGCTTCATCGCTCCTTTGCTCTTCCACTTCACAAATGCACTTCCCCACGCTTCCCCTCCTCTCCGCCTCCTCGCACCCTTCTGAATTCGTCGACGTGTTCTTCCCCTCCCCTCCCCTCCCCCCTCCTTCTCTACCCTCCCTTACTCTGATTTGCTTCCCTACGTCCCCGCCATCCCACTAACCCCACACCGATCCCTGATCCTTGCGACCTCGCTCGCGGTCAACGTGTTCTTGCTCGCGCGGAGGAAGTCCTCCCAGGCGCGCGCGGCGTCGGCGGGGGCGGGGAAGGATGAGCTGTAGGAGGGCGTTAGTGATGGGAGGAGGGAGGGAGGGGAGTGGGGAGGGGAGGGGGAAGATTGAAATGTTAAAATAGGTACGATGTCGCCAAACAGGAAGGACATCGAGAGGGTGAGGCGAGTGATGTTGGTGAAGGTGGGTTTGTAAGGGAGACAAAGGTGAAGCAGAGGTAGGCTAAAGGGCGGGAAGATGGTGATGACGCGGTGGATGGTAACCGCGTATAAGGAGGGGAGGCGGCGATGCAGAGGGGAGTGACGATGGACGATGAGATGGAGGAAGCAGAGAGGGAGGGAGGGAATGGAGAGTGATTTGGGTATGCGTAGTCGCGTAGTGTGGGTGGTAACAAAAACAAGATAAACGAGAGAACGAAATGACACGCACTTTAAGAACACCAACAACGCCTCCCAAAACTCCGGCTCAGCCAGCTTCTCATGGTACGTGCTCAGCTCGGCCGCAGGAAGACCGGGCTCGGCGTCGAATCAGTCGATATTGTCTAGCGTGAGAGTGATGTCCGTGACGCTGGCGGCGGGGAAACCGGCGGCGTTGTCGTGGGACGGGGAGGGGAAGAGGACGACGGAGGGGATACGGGTATGGCGACGCGGATGCGCAGCGGCTTCGGCGGCGGAGACGACGGGGCGGTCGCCTGTCGAGAGGGTCGGTTTGGGTGCGGGGAGGGTATCCATCGCGGGAGATGCTTCAGTCGTGGAGCTAGTCGTGGGCTTCAAAACGAGATTGACTGTCTCGCCGCTGAGGAGGTTGGGGTACTCTTTGACGAGTTTGGCGTCTGCGAGGGCTTTTCCTTTGAAGAGGAGACGCTGGGCAGAGACGGAAGGACCTAAATAGATCGTCGACTTGGCGAATCAAGACACACGAGGAAGCCGAGGTTGAGCTTAGGAGGTTGAACGACTCAAATGAAAGCATGTTGGTGGTTTCTGAACAAAAGTGTGGGTGAGCGGCAGATGCCGAAGGCATCATGATCTGATATCAGTTGAACTTTCCCATGGTTGAAACGTTGAGCACCTAGTGCAGATACAAAGATTCAATTACATTTTTGACTTGCTGAGATCGCGAATAGGCCTCGAGAGGTGGGAATAAATTGGTGAGTGGGTGAAACTTGGTAACTAAATAGCAGGACGTCCATATAGTTTCAGATACAAGAAATCGAACCGTGGGAGAAAGCATTTGTATTTTCTGCTCCCACATTCGAAAACGGACATGGCTGAAACAAGGACTGGTCCTGTACGGATACCGATGTTTCATTTACTTATACTCATGTCGCATCACTGCTAGCAACAGAGTGGAGGGACTTGACTCTCCGCAAGTGCTGAATACCGATTATCATTATCTGGCCAGCCTCTTGTTTTGCTCAAACTTTTTGTAAAAGCCCGTCAGCAAACTATTGGAGATAGTATACGGCAAGTCACTTGGCTGACTCAAAGGAATGCGGAAGGATTCAAGCTATATTCAAGTCGGAAGGATCTCCATAAATATCTAATATGCGCTTCAAGTTCGTCGGCTGGCAGTTGAACCGTGTGAAAGACTTCGATTTCGTGTTCAAAGTCATAAACTCGGGCATTTCTTTTTCGTGAGCATGACTATGAACCCTGTTGGTGTTCTTATCACTGGAAATAAAGTCAGCGCCAGTGATGTCTGGGTACATACACCTGCTTGATGTTGGGTTCTGCTTTGGAAAGTTGGGGTGTGTAGTAGGGTTCGATTCCCAACTGGTGCTTAAACAGGCCTGGAGCGTGTGAATCTTTTTTGTTGGGTTGGATTCGAGAATCATTTATTTTGCATGAAGACTTAGGCTTCGATTTGTGTATTGGTTCGGATGAAGTTTGACAATTTGACAAGTCAAACCGAAGCATTGTGCCAGGATTGTTTGGCTCCGAAGATAGCTCTTTGGCCTTGTATATGTCTGCCTTAGCGCGAGAGAGTATTACGGGGTAAGCAGATCTCTGGACGTACGACAGTCTAGCAGCCGTCTTGCACTCAACATAGATCTATAAATGAGCATCCTATGCACTGGTGATGTCTGAGAGCATCTGTGCCTCCGAGGCCGCCGAGCGTCGTAGATGGGTGGGGTTTTCAGCTAGTGCTTCACAAACACTCGAACCTTTTTCTTTCTTTCTAGTTGGCGTTCGGATGGAGAAATCTTGAGTGGGATAGTTACCTGACAAGCACGCCAGTGACGTCTCGTTCGACGTTCGCCAAATCAATAGCGTGATATTGGGAGTAACCGATGGCGCAAAGGGTTCGATTCCCTGCTGGCATATCGGATAAAATCAGCGACTTTTTGTTAGATTCCCCGTTCGTTGATTTTGAAAATGCGAGATTGCTATTTAGATCGATAATATCTATGGAGTCATTCAAGTTGAATACCTACACTAGGAGTTCTGCAGATAAAGTGCACTCACATTCGCACCGCCGCATTGGTTCAGACCCAGAGTGCAAGTTGTAGCGTGGATGTGATGGGTTCGATTACCCGGCTGCATGACAGACAGCGCGATGAATTCTTTTTGAAAGGTTTGCTGAGTTTTCGTTGATTTCTCGTGCGCCGACTCCCGTCTTTAATTGTCAATCCATATGAGTACAACCTGATGGATAGAATCAGGGAAGAAAAATCCAAGGAGGCGGTGTAACTTCAAACTTATCAGTGGAAGCTTTCCCGAACTTGAAACAGCATAATGCGAATATCACTTCGATAGATCGTGCGCCGGTGACGTCTGGGACGTGCGCGGATTCCGTGAGTTGAAGTACTTCCAGTTGAAGTCGTGAGTGAAAGGGTTCGATTCCCTGCTGGTGCGTATGACCAGTGTGGAGGTATTTTATTTTTTTCTTCCTTTGTTCGATTCAGATTGGTTGGTGAATCTTGATTTACTTTCTTGTTTGAGAGATTGAGCGGTTGACTCACTGCATTCCGAGGGGTCGTAGACGAAGACTTCGTCTACTCATGGAGACGGAGGTAGACGAAATTACAGTATAATCACCCTCTCTGCGCCGTTGTGCTATTCTTTCTGCGCTTCTTTGGTATAAATTCATTTTTCAGTAAATATTCTAGTTTCAACCCCAAAGGAACTCGAGATTGTAGTTTTGGGGATAGTTTACCGTTTCCTCCGAAGTTTTGACTGAAGTTCAACTTCCGACCTTAAGTTTTCCAAAAATGGTAATTGAACCGGAAGTTGAACTTGTAGTCAAAGTTCAACTTGGAGGAAGTTTGGCATCAGCAACATGTAGTCTTACTGATTGTCATTCAGATCCTGGTGAGTTGTGATGTAACAGAAGTTTGAATGATCTATTGCGAGAGACCTAAACTGGAATTCATCATTCGGCTAAGACCGGCAACTACAACATCCTGATCTTGTTGATGTACCTGATCCTGTTGATGTGTCTGCCTAGCACATTGATCCTTTTCTCGGCATTGCTCTCCTGACGTCTGATGTACTGTCTAAGCTTCATTTCTTCGTTATCATCCTTTATATTCTCTGTATCAAATGTAAATACCATGTAACATTTTCCCCCCAGATTTCAACCTGATCGAAGCTGTTGCTTCCCGTGTCGCTTCGTACAGACTTTTCGTGATAATTTTCCTGAGTCCATTCACTTTGAATGCGAGGCTAGCATCCAAGCTTCTGAAAATTTTCATCATTTTTAAGAAAAGCTAACGTTGTGAACTGACCACCATTGCAACTTTGAAGACATGACACTGTTTGTTCACTTTGAGACGAAGCAAGTGCCCACACATCAGTCTCTCGACACATTTGACTCAGGCTTGGTGATACCTCGGTTATGTTGAAAGGAACAGGGCCTTGAGAGATGAACACCGTAAAAATTGGTATAAGTCAGCTTTTGTGGTTTGAATTCAGGAATGCACATACCATAACATCTGCTTGAATCAGATAAATCTAGAATTGTGTTTAACGAAGTATACAAATTAGAACTAGAGGTTTATTCTCACCTGAGTCGAGTGTTTTTCAGTAGGACAAAGTGGGTCCTGACTTGATTCGAGTGGAAAACTCGACCGGCAAAAACAACATTCCGTGATCACAGTGACTGGTGTATTGAGAGACATTGGCTTGGTTCACAATTGGATTTCCCAAATTGACCGGTCAAATGGCAGCGCAGATTTATCCTCGAATCAATATTGAGAATTGATGAAGCAAGACTTATGAATACAGAAACTCTAACCCGAAGACCCCTGATCGTTGCGGATTGTAGAGGGCACCACAGATGAGTAGCTGAGATTGAATCACAGGTGAACACATTATTGAACTGCGAGGTTAGTGGGATTAATTTGAAGAAGGGAAGGAACCATACAGACTTATCTGTGTTTGAATGAAAACCCATTGACACTCCGTCTCTGACAAGGTTGAAGGCCGTTGCCTAAATCGAGGCGTTGGGAACTACGAAGAACATTCAGATGCCCATTCAGTTGGCGATAAGTTCAGATTACCTTTGTGTTGATCGATAATATACATACTGTATGTGTGGATGCGTGCTTCAACTCGGCATAGGTTGCTTTCAGAATTGTCAACCAGTGGTAAAGTTAGTAATTCAGTCATTCACCTGACATGGCTTTGCCGTAGTAGGGGAAGAAGGGGAGATGAGTGCGGAAGACATGCTAATTTCGGTCGGCTCGGATTTCCCAAACAGAGTCAGTTGAACAGCTCTGGATGAGGTGGGTAAGCGGCAAAACTCAAAGCTTAGAACATCCAGGATCCTTGCCTAGTATTGGTATCTTCATGTCAGATTGATTCAGAGTCAAAGGGAAACTGTATTGCCTACCTTAGCT
Organism: Favolaschia claudopus; assembly: GCA_037176885.1. Taxonomy (NCBI): domain Eukaryota; kingdom Fungi; phylum Basidiomycota; class Agaricomycetes; order Agaricales; family Mycenaceae; genus Favolaschia; species Favolaschia claudopus. Next base: position 470,884 of record JAWWNJ010000011.1, on the reverse strand, counting down.
ATGATTTGAATCCCGAGGGCTCAACACAACCTCGAACAATTCAGTCGTCATGAGTTATTTGGTCGATAGGCGGAGACAGAAAGCGAAAGACTCGGCTCACCAATGTGAAGAGGTGGACTTGTTGAAGCTCTGAAAGAAGTAAAACAAAATGGAAATAATCTTGATCCTCAAGTTTGAGTGGGCGGAAATTTTAAATCACTCAACGCCGATTCACAAATAACATGAAAATTTGTCGATGTGAGGAATTTCCTAGTACAACAGTCAGTAAGTTGAAGCTCTCAGAACTTTCTTGGGATTCGAGTCTAGTCCGTTGATAGTCAAGACATTGGAGGTGGGTCCCAAATGGCATTGAAGTTTGAAAAGCATCCCGGATTCAAACACTAGTAGATTTGATTCCGAAAATCGAAAACCTAATGAACATCAACAGCAGAGCTAGCTTTCTTGAGAAATTCAATGTGAATGGAATCGGCCTAGTAATACAATTCATGCTGTGAACAACTCGTACTAGTAGCAACCCTAGCTAAGCATCGGCATGTATCCCAACTCTGATGGAGTTGAATGAAGAACTCACCGAAGGCTGATCCTCCCGAGGCTTGAATTAAACCTTTTCTGTAAAGTCCCAAGCACAAGCCATTTTGAGACTTCGAGTGCTCCTAATCGAGGGTGTTGAGTCCTTGTTGAGTCCTGAAGAGTTTGAATCATGACGATTGTCGAAAAGGCAGATCATTGGGACAGAAAGACTTTTTAGAAGGGATAACACTTTGAAAAGAGGTGCAGGAAATAGGTGTAGAAATAGTGCCTAACGACTCGAAGTGCAAGCTTGGGGTTAGATTGATGAGGAAGCCAGCATTCGGGGCCTGTGATCCGCCATCACATCAACTGATGATCATTGATGCATGATAGTGGCTGAGCCCATCAAATCTGCAAACGAAGTTGAACTTGAAGTTCAAGCCAAGTTCAAGCTCCAAAACTTCGACCACTGCCAAACCTCGTGTAACAAGTGCCATTTGTGATCTTCATCTTCTCCATACCGCTCAACTTCCAGTTCCCAACTTCAGAACAAAGCTCGAATATTTAATGAAAAATGAGGTCATACTTTGGCCTTGAAATGGTGTACTAGGGCCCCCAGGTCGACGTTGTGAAGCAGAAAGTGGAAATTTCCGGTTGGCAGGTCCGATTTGGCCGATTAACGTCAACTTCATCAATATCTCGACTATATTTGGAACGAGCGCGTAATTTCGTTCAAATTTTGCTGGAGAAGGCCTAGGGGTGTTAGAAATTGATAGTTGAGGGCTGTAGTTCAAGAATATGAGAAATGAAGAGGTGTCTGTGTGATTAAAGCGCAAAATACGAGCTTCAAGTAGACGGACGTATAACGGAGGTAGGCTGACGTAGGTGAAATTTCGTCGACTCGGCGTCGGCGAAGCTCGGCTACAGCGTAGCCCGAGGTAGTCGAAGGTAGCCTGACGTAAACTGACTTCGGCTACCAAGGCCCGGAATGCAGTGACTTACTGAGAGGGACGCGGACGCGGACGCGGAGGGGTTGCCGAAAGGTTAGTTGTAGAGAGGCAGAGCGGACACTTTGAGTTGACCTTGAATTTACGAATTTTGATAGCACAGGCAAGGCGGGTATGTAGCAAAAATGCTGTGAGGTAGTTCATGCAGCAGTACTCCTCCAGAGCCAAGTACTTGCGTCGGTGCCGTCTGGGAGATTCGCCAATTCGATACGTTACAGAGACCCAGTGCGCCGGTGAACGTCTGGGACGTGTGCTGACTCGATGGGCGGAATGTGGTATGGCATCACACAGCCTGAAAGGATTCCCTGCTGGCGCGTGATGGGCTAAGATTATGTTTTTTCCCTCTGATGTTTGAATCGGGTTGGTTTTTTTGGACTTTCTCGGAGGTATCGAAAGGATCTGGGGGACGCGGAGGGTTGGAGGGTTTGTGGAGAAGGATTGCTTGGGCGACGTGGGATTCGGCGCAATTGTAAGTAGCCTGGAAGGATGCATCTAGAATATTTATCTTCGCCCTTGCAGCCAGAGTCAAGTTCGCCGATTCGATAGATTGAGGGGTGTGGCGGCGTGAAGGGGTTCCTGGCGCGTAGGACCGAATCCAAACGAGATCCTTTTTTATCCTCTCGTGTTGAACTTTTTTTGGACTTTCGAGGATTCGAGAGTCAGATCAGAATGAATGAACGTATTTGGACGTCGGCGCACGGTGCGACAGATAATCCATTCAATGGTCGGAGCGGTTGCGGAACGGTAAGGCAAGTCAGCTGAAGGCACGTAAGAGTAGACTGTGAGTTACGAGCGTACACAAGGTACTACGCTGAGCTTGGGTTCAGATTCCATTGTAGTGGGGCGGAGAGTGGCTCAAAGATATCGCCTGGCGATTGGCGTGAGCGTCTGGCAGCAGGACTCGGAGCGACTGCAGCCTGAAGGATGGAGTCCGAATGTTTATCTCGTTGAGCTGCGAGCAGCACCAGACAGCCTCGCCGGTAACGTCTGGGACGCTCGCCAATCGAGAGATCGAAGGCCGCCGGTGCGTGAGTGGGAGGGTTCGATTCCCTCTTGGCGCGTAAAACTCCCTGACGGCGATTTTTTTCCCCTCAGGTTTGAATCGAGTTGGTTTTGTCCCGACTCGGAGTTTGGAAATTTCAGGCAGTCGAACCAGAACGAACGTAGGTCGTTGGCGTCCCACAGGCAGACCTTGGAAAGGGACGCCGAGGGTCGGAGCGGTTGCGGAGCAAGTCAGCGGTAGACAGCAAGGATGGGTTTGCGCGTTACAAGGAGTATCAGCGTACACAAGAGGTACGTCGATTGTTAAGTTCGGATGCGGCAAGAATTCGCCGCTACTTTCGGATACTGTATCAATTGAGAATGAATTGTTTGGCTGGCGCGTGGGATTTGTAGAACCGCTCTTCCGTGTTATACTGGATTGCGGTATACACAGTCAGGTGCATTGGCAAAGAACAGACGAAAGTTGGACAAAAGTACGAATTTTTGAATTTACTAGAGGGGATGCTGAGGTTTTGGACCCGTTTGAGGCGAGAAAAGTAATGGAGACGCGCAGCCAGATAGTGGGGACACCGGGACGGCGGGAATCAAGCGGGAATAAGTAGTAGGGTGCTGTTTATTAGTCCGGTTAATAAACATTGTTTTAAACGAAGGCGTAGCCGGTTGACGGACCCGGTGCAGGCATGAAAATGAAAGTGAAGGGCTTGAAAATAATGACTTTGTTGGCAGACAGGCCAGCAATCGCGAGTCGGCGGCGCGGATTTAGCGCTAGCGTGACGGTCGGACGCTTGTAGCGGTGACAGGCATGCAGCTGAATCCGAGACTGGGAACTTGGAGGCAGGGGAGCAAGGCTGTCATGATATGCAAAGATATAACAGCGTCAGCGAAATACTAGTAGCGAGAAAAGGAAAGCACCCGTAGCGTACCTCGTATCTCCTCTTCATTCCCAATGCGCACTCCTTCATAGCTTATAGTCCAGTCATCGCCGAAAGGAAAGAATTTGGCAGAGTGTTGTTTGGGCTCTTCCGCATCCGATAGGGTGAATGAGGGAGGCGCAGATGGAGTCAGCTGTCCATTTGCTTTGTGTCAGTCAGTGTGGTGGGACGGCGCGCTCCTGGGATCAGGTACAACATCGACAACGTGGACGATGAAGAAAAGAGTTAAGAGTTGGGGGCGTGGAAATTACGTCACTTGTTTGTTCTAAGAAAAATACTCCTCGTCAACGCAGGACGACCGAAAATATCCTAAGAAACTATCTAGATGTACGAATCGTATGCTTGGCGTATGATATTCAACTACCCACCGATTCCATGGAACCGTCCGATCGGCCCAAGGCAAGTAAGTAAAACAGCTTGTCGAGTCCACCGTGCTAGACACTTTGATGAAGCATATACGATCCACGAGTGCCGACAAAGTGATCGCGAGGGTCGACGAATGAGGACTGTGATGGCCATCGAGAAAGCAGTGGCAAGACAAGGAAGGTGTGGAAGCCGGCGCGAAATGAGCGCAAGCGATGCAAGCGATCAAGTACGATCGACGACCGTTGTGTAGAGCTCAAGGAAGCTGCGCATCCACAACGATGAGGTCGAGGCCACAGCACATCGCCCATTGCTTCTTTTCAGTGCGGCCGATCCCTCGCTCATCCGTACATCAACTTCCTGAATCCTCCCGAACCTCACGCCGCACGGCCCGCCGTCCGTCCTACCCAAGCCCACCACGGAATGTCCAACCCAACCACGGAAACACTTTTTCGTTTTTCCAGAGGCTCCGAACCGCACCGCATCCTCTCGAGCTCTGCACTCCAAAGCTATATCGCCTCCCGGATCGCACACGTCTAGCCGCACACCCCGACGCGACAATCCGCATGGTACCGAGACAAGACGACCACCTCGCATGATAACGTGAACGATACCTCCGCTCTCAGTCACTTTCCTTTCCACCTAGTCCGATTGAATCTCCTTCGACGCCTCCAGATCCGACGAGTCCACCTTCGTGACGATGTGCGTCGGTGGCTTTGGGGGCACGGACGTTGTGGGATTCCGATGAGAAAGCTGAGGCGAAAAAGATTAGCATTTGACGAAGAAAAGTGACAAGGAGGAAAGAGGTAGAAAGAAGGGCACGGAGAACGTGAGAAGGGGTACAAGAGACCAGATGGAGGCAAGACGGAGGAAGGAGAAGAGGTCCGCGTGGGCAAACATGACCCACACAATCAGCGTAGCGTTCTCGATAGGCAGGGCTACGCACGAACGCAGGGTGCTTCTGCGGCGGGCGGAGGGGAGGTGTCATGCGAGATGGGAGGGGGAACGAGGAGAAAAGAGAAACGTGAAATCAGAAATCATCTGGCGCAATCGTCAAGCGCGCTCGGATCCCCGGCGATAGCGAAACGAGAGACGCGCTCAATGGCGTATCCACTCCGCACGACGCAAGTGGAGGGTAGACGGTAGAAGAACGGATACATGCCGCCGCAAATGCATGCCCAAGCCCAAGCAATCGGTATGTCTCGCCGACGGGCATCTCCCGACTTCTACGCCGAAGCTGCGCGGGTGGATAAAGGCAGAGCCTGATGCGGGATGCCCGTAGGCGGCGGCGGCGGAGAGGTGAAGAGGTGCGTAATGCGTGAGGAAAAATTGAAGAAGAAAGTGCAAGAATACAGAGAGGAAAGGAGAGGGCACGGAGTGCTGTCGCCTCGGAAATCAGATCGCGAGAACGCGAGTCCAGAGAGGGACAGGGACGCCTCACATTAGGCATGCACCCGCAACGGCGCACGCGCAGCGAAAGAGCTCGACGGCGTAGATGGATCACGCACGCGTAGCCGTTCCCCAGACCAGGAACGAAAACAAAAAGGAGGTAAGGAACGTACCGATTGAATCGCAATGTGCGCCACGATGTTCCTTCGGCTTCTGCGGACCGACACCAAGACGGAGTTGGTGGACACGGAGCCCTGGGTTCATTCGCAGACGGGGCTCATCTAGCGTCTACCAAGCGCAACGAGGCGCCAGGAGCATGTCGGATCGTGGCGGATATCGGGATCGTACGACAGAGCTAGGGACCACCCCACCTGAGATGACCGAAGAGCCGTGAGTACTAGCTTGGCCGAAGGAAAAGAGGACAGGGAATCGAGATAGCGGAGGGAGAGGGGAAGATATAGAGGAACGGAGTCATACCGCCTATGGTATTAGAAGTATGAATACTGACTTGAAACCTGAAAGACGCCGAATCGGGATAATCATGGAGAAGAGTCTTATGCGAATCGAGGTAGCCGACAAAAATGCATGGGCGGAGTGAGCTACGCGTTATGGGCTCTAGATCTGACGCCTATGCAACGCGTGCAGCATTGTGGTATACGTGAGATCTAGATTGTTTGTGATATCAAGTCGACGGTCGACGGCGTATAGCGGGGGGAGGGCGGCACTGCAAGGGAGCACGAAACAGGGTGTCTTAATGTGATAAGCAACACGGGGTGAGTCCAGCGAAATGGCTTCCAGAGAAGGGAGAAGAAAGACCAAAGCTGCTGGGAACCCACAAGAAAGTCAACGGAGGATGTCACTTCAATTCCAAGCGCAACACACCTTGTAATTCCGGAGCGGCACTCATAACAATAACCTTTCTCTCCTGTCCACGGACAGCTCCATGGGCGAACTCGTTATCAACGGAAGGTGTCTCGTTGATTCTTGAACCTTGCTATCTCATAGAAGGCAGGACAAGCGGGGTCGAGGTCGTCGGTAAGTCGTCTTCTCAGCGTAAATTCCCTGGAGCGTGAGGGAAGATGCCGTCGATGAGGAGGAGGAGGTTGGGCTTAGGGCGTGGGATGATTGGTCCAGTGAACCCCGAGTCTAATCAGCGGAAGTAAAGGTCACTAGATTAGAGTTTCTTTTCCTCGAGACCCCAAAGCACTACATAATACGCCGTGACGCGCGCCTGGTACAGATTTCTTTACACTTGGTTCTTTCAAATCCAAAGAAAACGACTACTCACCGAAAAGCTGCCTTTTTAGTGCCGTTGCAATCCAACCCAATGCAGTAAGCCTAAGAGTGTTTCGTGTCCAATACAACGCAGACCTTGCAATTTTTAGGCGCACCTAAATCCCGGACTCTCAGCAAGCAAGTCGAGACATGCAACTAAGATGAATCTGCTTTAGATTGAGACACGGTATTCATATGAAGAACTTGCCAGGAGTATTCCCGCCGTATAAACGAGAAACGATTACCCCACGGTTAGTTCATCGGAGCACAAACGTCGTACTGAGTTGCGGTAAACGCGGTCTCAGCATTTCTTCCACCGTGCCCCGTTGAATTTCTTTCCAAGTTTTCAAAGGCGGACAAAGAAGGGATGAGTTCAATGAAAATGAAACAAGCCAAGAATTTCAAACCAAATCCGGCATAGTCAACTTCAAAAGTCAAGCCTCGAAACCGTACATGAACAGAGTTGAAAAGGAGCATTTGTGACGCTGTCACATACACTATGATACACATGCTGATTTCGGCTGATCGGCCCGAACAGAATGATCCTCTGCCCTATTGCACCCGGGCATGAGGCGCACACTCGACTTGCCTTCTCCCATCATGCCCTCCACTGAAAGCATTCACTCCTCCGTCTCCAGCATCCTCAAGCAATTGTCTACAGCACAGAAGGGTTTCGGAGAGTTGAAGGACTTCATCAGCAGCTCTAAGGAACACAAGTTCCTTTGCAATGAACTCAAGGACCTTGAGCTTTCTATGAAAGCTGTGCAGAGTGCTATTGACCAGGAATTGCTATCCTCCTCCAATGATGAAATTCAAGACCTTGTTGCTAGCTTTGGTTCATCTCTGGATGAGTTTATACAAGAGTCTCAGGTGTTAACAACATCCATCCTTGGCATGCCCAGCACAACGGTCGACAAATTCTCTATCAAAACCCGCACATTCAGAAAACAGATTATCACTCAGTTCCCTGATGATACTTTGTATGTAAATGTTATCTCACATTCAACAGCAGATAACTTACTGTCCAACAGAACAAAATACCAGGAAAAAATAGGTCTTTCTTTCTTCTGCCTAGATATTTGACTTTGGCTGAATTCATGTAATAGCCCAAATGTTCGAGAGTGTTCAAGCAAAACAAGAGCTCAGCAGTATCAATGTAACAGGTAAATATCATTTGTCTGCAATTGTATACTACCTCACCTTCCTAATCTAAGCTCACGGGGGAATGGGAGGTGCAGGAGGATGGGGAGGCCATCAAGGAGGACTGGGAGGAAGAGGGGAAGGCGCCCAGCTCACATTCAACAACACAAACACAGTGTACCTTGCAGCTAGTAAATTTCCATCCTTTGAATCCTTGGCTAGTCTGAAACAATTTTGAAGAGATATCCTCAACTGGTATGCTACATTCTGACCGTTAGGAGTCTCTTATATTCATATGTGACCCAGAAGACAAAAAGAACAAGATCCTAGAATGGCTAACAACTATCAATTTCTTTCAACGCCAGGATGTCATCTTTGAGACTTGGCAGAAAGGGACTGGGCAGTGGTTCCTTTCGTTATTTGAATTTAGAAACTGGCTCTCGAATTCCGAGAAGGTACTATGGTGTGAAGGACCACGTAAGCTCTATTTGTCTTGGCTCTGATCTTTCACCTTACTATTAAAAAAATTAGCTGGAGCCGGAAAGACTGTGATTACGTAAGTATATGTTATAATGCAATGTTGCCAAATCTTATATCATGCAAGCTCACTAGTGGTCAAGCATATTGAAGATAGCTTCCAAACTTCAAAGGCTGGACTGGCTTACATCTACATCAACCACAAGGAACTGCGAAATCAGAGTCCAACTGCTCTGTTTGCGAGTTTGTGCAAACAGTTGCTTCTGGACAAGCCACTCCCATTAATGCTTCAAGACTTATGGCAATATCATTCCAAAAGAAAGACACAGCCTACTCTTGCTGATGTACTGAGGGTGCTCGAAATTGTGTTGCTTGAATATTCCAACATATATCTTATCATTGATGCTCTTGATGAGTATTTTGACACTGCACATGGACACCGGGCAGCTTTCATCCAAAATCTCATAAAACTCGTTAAACAGTTTCCCATTCACTTGATGATAACAACTCGCCCTAACAACATGGCTCAAGATCGCTTTTCGAACGTACAATTGGTATCTATGCAGGCCAAAAAGTCTGACATCACCCTATATATTGAAAGTCAATTCAACAACTCTGACAATATGTTCCAACTTCTTAAAAACAGACCTCAGTTAAAAGCTGACATCCAGCTTGCAATAGTTGAGGATGTCGATGGAATGTGAGTAGCTATTTTATCTTGCAAAGCAGATAATGAACTCAGTTGAATAGTTTCTTGCTTGCAAAACTTCGTATGGATTATTTGGGGGCCCAGCCTACTGTTGCGTTACTGCAAGAGGCTCGGAAAACTTTACCCAGCACTCTTTCAACTGCCTATCAAGCCACAATGACAAGAATAAATATACAAGCAGAAGGCTTGCAGAGATTGGCCTGTAAAGCCTTGATGTGGATTTCTAATGCTTTCCGACCCTTATCAGTAGCAGAGCTTTGTCAAGTACTGGCTATAGACCCTGGAGACACAAGTTTGGATCTTGATAAAGTGCCTCATATCGAAACAATCTTGGCTGTATGTGGTGGACTAGTGAGCATTGACAAGGAGCTTTCAGTTGTGCGGCTTGTTCATTATAGTGCACAGAATTGGGTAGCAAGTCAGTTTCCCAATGCACACAAGGAGATTGCTTTGACAAGCTTCCAGTACTTGGAATTTCATGACTTTGATGGTTTGTGGATACTAGATGAAGAAAAACACTCATTTGCAGTCTATGGGCAATATTGCCTTGAGCACACAAAGAGAACCAACTGTGAAATGGAGCTGTTTAGTTGGGTAGAACGATTTGCAAGGAAAGCATACCGTTGGAGAGTTTTGTGGCAGTCTAAACACACACCGTTCTGGAAATATGAACCATGGCCAGCAGCCAAAAAAGACTATCAAACATTGGTGTTAGCAGCAGCCGGAAATCTCCAAACTATGACCCAGCATCTAGTGAATAAGGAGCAGTCTGAAGGAGGACACCACAAGTGGGCATTAGCTCTAGCTGGATATGCAGGACATTCTGAGATAATTAAATTGCTGCTCGGGTTGAATGTGGTAAATCCAGAGTGGGGAATGCACCCTGCAATTCAGGGGAAGCAAACAGAAATTATCAAGATGTTGCTTGACAAGGGAGCAGACATGAACATTGTTGATACCAAGTATGGAAGTGCGCTCCAGGCTGCAGCTTACAAGGAATCTGAGTCCATTGTCAAAATGCTGCTTGATGCAGGAGCCAACATGAACATTGCTGGTGGCGAGTTTGGCACTGCACTTCAGGTTGCAGCCTACGGTAAATCTGAGCCCATTGTCAAGATGCTACTTGATGCAGGGGCAGACACCAACATTGTTGGTGGTGAGTACGGCACTGCACTCCAGGCTGCTGCTTACAGGGAATCTGAACCTATTGTAGGAATGCTGCTTGACGCAGGGGCAGACACGGACATTGTTAGTGGCAAGTATGGGACTGCACTCCAAGCTGCAGCGCAAATAGTGTCTGAGCCCATTCTCAAGATGCTGCTTGGCAAGGGGGCAGATGTGAACATGGTTGGTGGCAAGTATGGGACTGCACTTCAGGCTGCAGCTTACATGAGATCTGAGCCAATTGTCAAAATGTTGCTAGATGCAGGGGCAGACATGAACATTGGTAGCAGCCTTCAGGCTGCAGCTTATGGGGGATCTGAGACTGTTGTGAGAATGCTACTTGATGCAGGCACAGACATGAACAATGTTGATAGCCAGTATGGGACTACGCTCCAGGCTGCAGTTCTTGTGAGATCTGAGCCCATTATCAAAATGCTGCTTGATGCAGGAGCAGATGTGAACATTGTCAGCAGTGTGTATGGGACTGCACTTCAGGCTGCAGCTGACATGAGATCTCAGTCTATTGTCAAGATACTGCTTGATGCAGGGGCAGAAACGAACATTGTTAGCGGCAAGTATGGTACTGCTCTTGAGGCTGCAGCTTACAGGGAATCAGACTCAATTGTCAAGATGCTGCTTGACAAGGGGGCAAGTGTGAACACTGCTGGCAGCAAGTATGGCACTGCGCTCCAGGTTGCTGCTTACATGAGATGTGAGGCTGTCATTGACATGCTGCTTGATGCAGGGGCAGACACCAACATTGTTGGTGGTGAGTACGGCACTGCACTCCAAGCTGCTGCTTACAGGGAATCTGAACCTATTGTGAAGATGCTGCTTAATGCAGGGGCAGATGTGAACATTGTTGGCGGCACATATGGCACTGTACTTCAGGCTGCTGCTTACATGGAATGTGAGCATATTGTCAAGATATTGCTTCATGCAGGGGCAAATGTCAACATTAGTGGAGGCAAGTTTGGGACTGCGTTGCAGGCTGCTGCTTATAGAAAATCTGAGCACATCTCAAGAGTGCTGCTTGATGCAAGGGCAGACGTCAACATTGTTGGTGGTGAGTACGGCACTGCACTTCAGGCTGCTGCTTACAGAAAATCTGAGCCCATTTTAAAAATGCTGCTTGATGCAGGAGCAGACATTAACATTGTCAGTGGCACATATGGCACTGCACTTCAGGTTGCAGCCTATGGTAAATCTGAGCCCATTGTCAAGATGCTACTTGATGCAGGTGCAGATATGAACATTGTCAGTAGCGAGTATGGGACTGTGCTCCAAGCTGCAGCTTACATGGCATCTGAGCCCATTGTCAAGATGCTGCTTGATGCAGGTGCAGATATGAACATTGTCAGTAGCGAGTACGGGACTGCGCTTCAGGCTGCAGCTCACAGGGAATCTCAGTCTATTGTCCAATTGCTGCTCCACAAAGGGGCAGGCGTGAACATTGTTGGTGGTGCCTATGGGACCGCCCTTCAGGCTGCTACTTACTCAGAATCTGAGCCTATTGTCAAAATGCTACTTGACAAAGGGGCAGATGTGAACATTGTTGGTGGCGTATATGGAACTGCACTCCAGGCTGCTGCATATGGGAATTCTGGCGCCATTGTCACGATGTTGCTGGATGCAGGGGCAGAGGTGAACATTTCGGGTGGCAGGTATGGAACTCCATTGCAAGCTGCAGTAGCATGGAATGAGCCCAAATCACAACTGATTGTGAATCTTTTGCTTGCTGCTGGTGCAGATACAAATTTGAAAGGTGGAACATATAGATCCGCTCTACAAGCTGCACAAGCTCTTGGCCAGCAAACAATTGAGGAGATTCTTCTGAAAGCTGGAGCAACTCCAACAGACCTGAACGAAGAAGAGCCCACTACAGACATTATTGTTCCGCAAATTCCTATCTCGAGTCCAGGTCAGTTTCTTTGGCTCTGTGCATCCTTTGAATCATCCAAACAGTTTATGTCAATAGATGTCAAGGAAAGGTTCCAAATAGTTGACCCCTTCACAATCATGGTCTCTGTTCTGTTGGCCCTATTGATATCAATATATCTGGGCAGCAAACATCTTCAATACTAGACAAACCTTTCCCTTGCCATGTGCATTTGTGTCACAATTAAATGACAATCTTATTATGAGAACACCTTAATTCTCACAGTCACTCACTATTGATGAGCCTCGCGCCTCGCTGGCTATGTCTCATGTTTATTTCGTAGATTAGTTTGATGTAGTTACAACCTGTTTGTATTTGTTTCTATGGATCACTCTTGCCTTCTACCTCCATCTTCTCGCTCCCCGCCTTCGTCGTAGCAGTGGTCCCAGGTCACAGCACACAGCAGCTTCATACCCACTCGCACACATACACGCCTTGTGTTGCTTTCCACGCCCGGTGTATCCGCTGAGAATGGCAGAGTGGTGGTCCAGAAGCCGGAGATCCCACAGAATAGCTGAGCAGGGACTCGATAGCGATGGCTATGGACAAGGTATAGATGATCTACACTAGAGGCTGATGCCAAACAGAACCAAACTGATGGCGGCCAGGAATCCCTACCACACCGGAGGCTTGGCAGGTCTATCACTATCATCTACTCTCATCCACCACCATTCCTGTTCTTCTTCAGGCCGCGTAACAGGAATCAACCATGAGGACAATGCACCCTTATCGTTCACCACTGTTCTCTTACAACAACACGGAAGAAGCCACATGTTTGCCATACCATAAAGGGAAGGAAGCCTCATGGATGATGGCAGGTTGAGGAACATTCTGCAGAACACATGTTTCCCACACGCTTGACACTTAGAATATGCATGTAGTTGATAGTTCACATGGTTCAGTAGACAGTATATGTAATATGTAAGTCATCCTATAACCCCATGGACTACTAAATTTCTTGTCTCTTTCTTCAATCGCCTCAAATACTTGTGGAACGAACCTGAATCACAATCCATTGTGAAACTCCTCCTTAATGCTGGTGCAGATGTCAACATGACAACTAGACCTTATCACCAGTTTTTAAATGATTTGACCAAAACCCCCGGTTTATAATTCATGGTGGCTGTGTTTCCCACTATCCAAGCACACATTTCTGGGCTGAGTATCAGCATGATTCTCCACCGCAATTGTGAGCATGCAGGAGCTGTAGCTTGATTCAAAGTTGTGGGCATCAAATTAGGCTTCGGAGGGTGCCGACCTGTCAATCATCCAGCCTGTGATGGCAACAATTCGCCCGAAATGGGCATGCCAAAGCAAAGCCTTCTAAACTGGAGGCGAAAATTTGGACTAAACAAGCGAAAAAGACAGCTTTTTGGCCTATTTGGGGGGTCTATTTATGAACTGGTTTATAGACACCCTGTTTCAAAACGAAAATTATAAAACCGTTTATAATTGGCCCGGGAATTATAAACAGCACCCTAGGGAATAGTCACATCGAAATGGAACGATTGATTGAGTGGGGGGAACGACTAAAAAGTTGTCGCATTGCTGAGGTATGTGGAGGGCAAGCGAAATGGAGTCAATTTCCGAGTAACAACCCGAAAAGATGCAAATGTGCTTGCATACGACTCGCAGATGCCTGCCATTCATTGCTTTAAAGCGAACTTATCGAACGAGGCTGACTAGATTCACTACAAGACTCCCGTCAACGTTCTATCTTTCTAGTTGAGCAGACTTTCGATCACCGGTACTTGCAGAACGAGACTCTCTCCCAGAAGTGATGGTGGTTTGAGCTAAAAGTGTTGGGTGAGCGGCAGATGCCAGACGCATCATGATCTGATATCAGTTGAACTTTCCCATGGTTGAACGCTGAGTACCTACGGTACATAAGTGCAAAGACAAAGATTCACCCACAGTTTTGACTTGCGGTTATTGCGAATAGAATTTGAGGAGTGGGAATAAATTGATGAGTGGGTGAAACTTGGTAACTAAATCGCAGGGTGTCCATACAGTTTCAGATACTCTATAAGAAAATCGAACCGTGGGAGAAAGCACTTGTATCCTGCTCCCACATTCAAAGACGAAAATTGTGGAAATAGGCAATGTTACTGTATGAATACCGACATTATGTTATATCACTGCTAGCAATCGAGTGGAGGGATCCGACTCCTCGTAAGTGCTTCATACCGATGAGTCCAGCCTCTTGTTTTGCTCATTTTCTTTTCACGTTCAACAAGTAGAAGCCTGTTCAGCGGACTATTCGAGATTATTGACAGCAAGTTACTTGACTGCTTCGAAGAAATGCGGAAGAAAACTTAAGGAAGGATCTCCACGGATATCTCAGAGCTCAATATTCGATCTTCGTCAACTGGAAGTTGAACCGTGGGAAAGAATTCAACTTAGCGTTAAAAATCATTAACTCGGGTGTTTCAGTAAAGACAGCACCAATGATGTCTGGGCTCACACACCTGCTTGATTTTGGCTTGCATGATTGAAATTTGAAGGTGTACTCGTATACTTATGGTGGGTTCGATTCGCAACTGGTGCTTGAACAGGCATCTAGAATCTTTTTTGTTGGGTCGGGTTTGAGAATTATTGATTGTGCATGAACAATTATACTTTGATTAGTGTATTAGTTTGGCGGATGAGGTTACTGAACAAGTAAAATCGAAGCACTGTACCAGGATTGTTTAGCTCTGAGAATAGTATTTAAATTCGAATTCTGACTTGGCGCGAGAGAGAGTATTACTGTGTAAGTGGATCCATGGAAACACGACAGTCTAGCCGCCGTATTGCACTCGACGTGGATCTATAAATGAGCACATGCATTGGCGATGTCTGAGAACATTTGTGCCTCTGAGTGTTATCAGCGTCGTAGATGGGTTCGATTCCTAGCTATAGTGCTTTAGATGTCGTGGAACATGTTTTTAGTTGGGGTTCTTCAGGCTGGTGAAGATGGAGAAGTGTCGAGCGGGATAGTTACCTGGAAAGCATGCCGGTAATGTCTTTCAGGCATAGTACGTTCACCAGATAAATACCTGGATATCTGGAGTACCTATATCTCAAAGGGTTCGGATTCCCTGCTGGAATATCGGATAAAATCAGCGACTTTTTGTTAGATTCCTTGTTCGTTGATTTTTGAAAATACGAAATTGCTATTTAGATCGATATCTATAGAGTCATTCAAGCTGAATACCTACACTCGGAGTTCTGCAGATGAAGTGTACTCACATTCGCACCGGTGCCTTTGTCAATGTTCAAAGTTCAAGTTGTAAGCGTGCGCCGGGTAGAGTTCCCCTTTTTGATTCCAACGGTTTTGCTGCTTTCATGTGACTGGGCTGCCCGATGAGTAGAGGCAAGGAAGAAAAATTGAGGGAGGTCGGTGGATTTGTAGCCACCTCACTAGCAAGTAGAAGATCCAGCGAACTTGACTCGGAGACAGAATAGTATTAAGGATATCACCTGGACAGATCGTGCGCCGGTGACGTCTGGGACGTGCGCGGATTCCGTGAGTTGAAGTTCGTGAATCACACCGAGTGAAAGGGTTCGAATCCCTGCTGGCGCGTAAGGAACACGCACGTAGGTGTTTTTTTCCCTCTCATGGTTTTTTATCGCATGGTCCCTTGACTTTCGAAGTCTCGAGAGTTAGATCAGAAGAAATGTGTTTGTCAATGGTCGTCGGTGTGCCTTATTAGTAAACCATTAGAGGGGACGCGGAGAGTCAGAGGGTTTGCGGATAAGTATTGTTTGGGCGGCGGGCATATGGTAGCGGAACTCGGCGCAACTGTAGCCTGCAAGACGCAGTCAAAATTTTATCTTCACATTGTGTTGAGCAGCGCCAGAGCCAAGTACGCCGGTGCCGTCTGGGAGGTTCGCCAATTCGTAGATCGAAGGGTGCGGCTGTGTGTCGTGAAGGGTTCGATTCCCTTCTGGCGCGTAATTCCATGAACATGAAGAGTACTTTTTTCCCTCTCCGAGTCCTGTGTGATCCCAGTTAGATTTTTGACTTTTGAAGTTTCGAATGGTCGGATCGGAATGAACCAGAGAATGTAATCGGTCGTCGGCGTCACAGTGTCTTGGATAGTTCATTGGACGACGGACGCGGAGGGTAGGAACGCCTGCAAACTTGAAGGTGGGTCGGAAATTTGAGGATAGTTGGACAGATGGACAGTGACTTGAAGGTGTGGCTTGGTGGAGCATTATTGCCAGCTACTATATCTACACAGACCCAGTGCGCCGGCGACGTCTGGGACGTGCGCTGACTCAGTGGATTGAATCGGGCCCATACACAGAGCGGAAGGGTTCGATTCCCTGCTGGCGCGTAGGGCAATCGAATACAACGGTTTTTTCCCTCATGGTTTTTATGTCAGATGGTCCATTAATTTTTGAAGCCTCGAGAGTCAGATCTGAATAAATGAAGTTGATCGTCGGCGTGCCTCGAAAAATTCATTGAACGGAGACGCGGAGAGTCAGGGTGGTGGCAAAGCGGGAAGGCAGATTAGCCGTAAGCGCGTAAGACTGGAATGTGAGTTACGAGCGTATCAGCATACACGAGTTTTATGTTCACATGGTGTTGAGTAGCTTCATGCAGAGTCGAGTGCGCCGGTGCCGTCTGGGAGGTTCGCCAATTCGATACGAACGGTGCGGCTTTATGGCGTGAAGGGTTCGATTCCCTGTTGGCGCGTGGGGTCATCGAAATTTGTTTTCCCCCTCTCATCATGTTTCATTCGAGTTAAGCTTTTTGACACGACTTTCGAGGGTTCGAGTAGTCGATCGGAATCAACGTAATCGGTCGTTGGCGTGCCTCAGATAATCCATTGGAGGGAGGGACGCGGAGGGTCGGAGTTATTGCGGAGCGGTAAGGCAAGTCCGCTGTAGGTGTATGAGACTGGACTGTGAGTTACGAGCGTACACGAGGAGTACGTTGAGCTCGGCTTCAGGTTTCGCTGTAGTGCGGCGGACAGTGGCTCGAAGGTCTCGCCTGGCGATGGGCGTCTGGCAGCGGGACTCGGAGCGAATGCAGCCTGGAAAGATGGAGTTCGAATGTTTATCTCGTTGAGCAGCACCAGAGCCAGACAGCCTCGCCGGTGACGTCTGAGAGGTTCGCCAATTCGACGAGTCGAGAGGTCGAAGGAATGGGAGGGGTTCGATTCCCTGTCGGCGCGTAAAACTCCTTGACGGCGATTTTTTTCTGCTCACGTTTGGTTCGATTTGGGTGTCTTGACATGACTTTTGGAGTTTGGACGGGTCAGACCAGAATAAACGCAGTGGTCGTCGGTGTGCTTCAGAGATTTCATTGGACGGGGACGCGGAGTCAGAGCGATTGCGGAACGGCGAGGTAAGTGAGCGGTAGAGAGCAAGAAAAGGTTGCGCGTTACAAGAAGTATCAGCGTACACGAGGAGTACGTCGCCGTCAGGTTCATCCTTCACGGTTATAATGCGTCGCATGAGTTCGATTCCCTGCGGATGCAGTTGCCCGGCCTGACGAAGTGTTTTGGTTGGCGTGTGGGATTTTTTGAACCGTTCTTCCGCGCGAGAACATACCTATATGCAGAAGTTGACGGGAGTTCACCGTGAACTTGGTGAACCTCGTGAACTTGGTGAACTCCTAGTGAACCCACGTAAACAAAGCGCCAACGCGTATACAGTGATGAATGTGACAAAGAGTAACGATCAGTCACAACCTCTCTTGCTTCCGCCCGGTACGTCCTACTCATGATCAATGTTGCCGCCCTTGTGAGTGCTCGCTTAGCGCCAAATCGATATATGCTGACGATGAACCCTTACAGACTACATTCTACCTATTTCCAGCTGCTCAAATGGCCTCATACCCCCACGAATTCATCAACTGTCCAGCCATCCCCACCGAGGAATTGTCTGCAACAACCGCATACCGAGTGTGCTGATCTGCTCGGGAAGGCACGAGCCTTACCACCGGGATCTTCGCTTCAACGCTGTATGTTTCTCTTTGCTTTGGTTTCCCTATTTCATCGCGTCCTTGAATGCGGGCACTTCAAATTGCTCGACCCTGAACTCTGGGCTGCGGAGCGCCGAAAGGCGCAAGGACCTGCCTATGGAGCACCGCCAGACCTTGCCTCGGACAACCCGCCTTGCCCGCTTGACCCCGCGCTCGCGTACCCGCCATCCCAATACCTTCCCCTCCACCATCCCAACTCCCAGCGCTTCCGTCCTCTCAGCTCTATTAGCCTCCGCCCGATGTACTTAGATGCATTTCTTATTCCTCGTTATGTGATTACACCGAGCTGTACCTTTATCTGTTTGTATCCAAGTGTATTCAAGCCGTACAAATATATGGCGGCGAGGCCGAGTTTACCATCAAGTTCACCAAGTTCACGAGGTTGACCAAGTTTTCCTCTCTTTGGTGCACTTCCTCACTCAGGGATTTTCTGTTCCGCGCTATAGCGAATTGCGGTATATACAGTAACAAAGATGCATTGGCAAAGAACAGACGAAAGTACGAATTTTTGAATTTGCTGAAAGAGAGAAGGGATGCTGAGATTTGCACCCACTTGAGGCGGAGAAAGGAACGGAGGCCGCAGCCGGCTACTGCGGACGGCGGAAGAGGCGTGAACGGAGAGGACAACGGACAGACGGCGTTATTTGGCGGTGTTGTTGTCATTAGCGGAAAAGGCAAGTGACGACAGCTTATTGGATGGCAGAACAGGCGGAAGTCGCGTTTCTACGAGTTTACCTCAACACCCTCTCGTCCCAACCACTAACATACAACGACAACTACCAGCAACCACCGCAAAACTCTCTCAAGAAGGTCCCAGTCTTACAGGTCATCCACTCCATCCATCGATTATCTCGTCGTCGTCTCTCATACTCACACCAGATCGCACTCCCCCCGCCTCCCGTTCGTGCTGCAGCAGCAGCAGATACAGCGAGCACCCTGACCCTGACCTTCAAATCCCTCAAACCCGCCGCCACCTTCACGCTCTCGTCGATCCACCCCGCCGACTCCATCCAATCCCTCAAACAACGCATCGCAGCAGAGCCAAACGGGCCCCCCGTCTCCGCCCAGCGTCTCTTGTTCAAAGGCAAAGCCCTCGCAGACGCTAAGCTCGTCAAAGAGTACCCCAACCTCCTCAGCGGCGAGACAGTTAATCTCGTTTTGAAGCCCACGACTACTACCAGCTCCACGACTGACATGGACACCCTACCCGCACCGAAACCGACGCTCTCCACGGGCGACCGCCCCGTCGTCTCCGCAGCGGAAGCAGCCGCGCATCCCCGGCGCCACACCCGCATCCCCTCCGTCGTCCTCTCCCCGTCCCCGTCCCACGACAACGCCGCCGGCTCCCCCGCCGCCAGCGTCACAGACATCACCCTCACGCTAGACAATATCGACGCCGAGCCTGGATTGGCTGCCGCCGAGCTGAGCACGTACCATGAGAAGTTGGCCGAGCCTGAGTTTTGGGAGGCGTTGTTGGTGTTCTTGAAGTGCGTGGTCTTTTCTTTTCGTTTTCTTGTTTTGTTACTACCCACCCATTCCTCCTTCCTTCACCTCACCGTCATTCCCCGTCTATCGCCGCCTTCGACGCGGTTGGGTCGCTCGACGATAACTGGCTTATCGTCTAGGCCGTCGTCTCCATCTTCCCGCCCTTTACCCTACCTACCTACCTCCGCTTCCCCTTCGTCTCCTTTACACACCTACCTTCGCCAACATCACTCGCCTCCCCCTCCCCCTCTCGTTGTACTTCCGCTCAGCCTCCTGCTTAGCCTATTCTCATATTCACATGTTTCCCATTCTCCCCTCTCCCACTTCCTCCTCTCCTCCCTCCTCCCCTTACTCACCCTCCCCTCAGCTCCTCCTTCCCCGCCCCCGCCGACGCCGCGCGCGCCTGGGAGGACTTTCTCCGCGCCAGCAAGAACACGTTGACCGCGAGCGAGGTCGCGAGGATTCGGGATCGGTGTGGGGTTAGTGGGATGGCGGGGACGTAGGGAAGGAAATTCAAGGGAGGGGGAGTGAGGAGGGGAGTGTGGGAGTGAGGAGGGGAGATAAGAGCAGGAATACGTTGAGCGGGGTGAGGCGGTGATGGCGATGGCGATGACGAGGGTTAGGTGTAGGGTTCGTGGCATGGCGGGATGTAAGTGGTGTCACGGGAAAAGGGTGGGGGAGGAGTGAAGAGAGGCGAAGGGAAGAGGGTGAACAGCACGAAGGTGAAGATAAAGAAGGAGAGAGGGTATGAGTCGCGAGGGAGCGACAAGGCGAGTGTGCTGCAAGAGCGTAAGGTGGTGATGGTTTCCGTTGTTCTTTCTCTTTCTCTCTGTCCTGTCTGGTTTCTGCGAACTCGCATCACATACATTGTACAAAGCTGCTGTTCTCGGTATCGTACTCTACTCAAAGATTACAATAATGTCAAACATACTTGGGCAGTCGTGTTCTTGTTGGGTTGGGCTGGGTGTGCATGCGTTTGATTGGGAAGGACTCTGAATCTTCATCGACCGCGAGCTCAGCGATTCTGTGTAGAGGAGGTGTTAGGAGATGGCCAGAAGGAAATTTGAAGTTGAAATTCAATCGAAAAAGAAAAGAGAACGCGAACAACTTGAAAAAAAAAGCAACCTTCAATTTGATCCAGATGGCAGGGGGGAATCGAACCCCTCGACGGTTCGGATATACTTCAGGATGACATTTCCTGCCATTACTGTACCACGGATGTGACTACCAGGTCAGCTGCTCTCGAAACGCTGGGTCATTCATCTTTTCGAATCGGAATGGTCTCGCGATATTCCTGGTCGAATTATAAAAGAGAAGAAAGAAGAAGAAGAAAAAAATTTGAAACTGAGTGGAAGTGTCTGCACCGGTGGGGAGTCGAACCCCTCGGAGTCCCCTCCCCGTCGATAGAGCTTGCGACTTGGTAATCACAAGTGCGGCGGATGTATCCGTAGTACATCACCGGTGCTTGTTTTGGTTGAACGAATTCAATTAGGATGGAGCGAGTGGTTGGGATGGGAAACCTCGTTCTGGAAAGAGGAGGAGGTAACGAGGCGGGGAAGTTCGATGCGAATTTGTGTACCTAATTTGAGAAAAGTCCATTGGTTTACAGGTTGAACTGGACTAGTACTGTAAGTACATTTAGTATGTCAATACTTGGTCTTTTTCGATACAGCACATCGGAGAAAAGAAAAATGGGGTCAAAAATACGCCGAGCTAAACACATGCACCGGTGTCGGGGAGTCGAACCCCTTCTCACCGTAAGAGTCTCAATAGGCGGAGATATATGAACACGGCGGATGTATCCGTACATCACCGGTGCTTGTCTTGGTTGAATCTCCGGGGAGTTGTTGTCAATGAGAATGATTGGAGTTGATGTTTTTTATATTCAAGAGTCAAGACTGAGCATAGGATTCAGAGTCCAAGTTAAACAAAGTTGGCTTGAACTGTATTCAAAAGTTCAACATGCTGTAGCGGGAGTTTGGTGGGAGTTGAGTTGAAGTTGAACTGAATTATTTCAAGTTTCCACTGTAATTCCCGTAGGTTGGGTACGCTCTTCACCCTTCATGAATATGAGCAATTTGAGTGTAGTAAGTCTAGTTCGTCGAAGGGCAGTGCGTAGCAATGGGAACCGAGGCGGCCTCGTCGAAAAATTGAATAAAATAAAGAAAAAAAGGCGGACAACACATCGAATGCATCGGTAGGGAATCGAACCCCTTCCCGCCGCGGCCGCAGACTCCTGAGCACATAAGTAGTGCAGCGAATGTATCCATACATCACCGATGCTTGTTTCGGTTGAATGAATCTCAGATAGAGTGGGAGTGGGAGTGGTTGGGGCTGAGAGATTGCCTTTGTATTCAAGACTGAGCGTAGAGTTCTGAACTTTCAAGTTGACAAGGTTGGTTGATTTCTATGTGAATTGATTGAAAGTGTTACAGTGGGAGTTGAAGTTGAAATCGGGCTAGTCAGGTTGCAGACCTTCGAATATAACATGTTGGGAAAACAAAAGGTGAGAAATATCCCGGCCAGGGCATACAACGGCGGGGAGTTGAACCCCTTCCCGTGATATATAGTTATTTCCCATGTAGATGTCGACAAACGTCTAGCTAAATGCATCCATAGAAATGGTCCCTGACCAGGATGTGTTTGCTTTTCTTGGACTTGACCTTGCTAAAATATTATAATTGAACTACAGATTAAACGATGCATAGGTCTTGTCAGTATCGACCAACTCTTCAATTGGGTTAATCACTTTGTTGAGTAAGTTACGAGGTGTTGAACTTGGGGTTCAAAGAATAGTCGAGAGTTCTGAGTAAGCTTCTACTTGCTGAACGTGCAAAAAAAGGAGGGTTGATAACCCATATGCAACACTGGCGGGGAGTCGAACCCCTTGAACTCTGTTTCTCGAAATTAGAGGCGACGCATAAATGCAACGTCTGTAGCCGTACAAGAATAGTGCTTGTTTCAAACGTGTTCCGTTTTGTTGAGGGCGTGGAACCCGCATGGAATCGATACTACAGACACTCAACCCTCCCGGCCCTGCTTGAGATGGTGCGTAGGATGCCGACACAAGAGCTTTCTCCCACGGTTCGATTTCTTTAAATTCCATAAGTATGATCCTGCGACGGTGCGAGTACTCGGTAATAAAGCTCACTCACTTGACGTGCTCGCATCGCAGCAATTCGAAACTATAATTGAGTTCTTTGTCTTCAAAAAGGAAAGTTCAACCGATATCGGACGGTTCGGATCATGATGCATTCGGCATCTGCTGTTCAACGAAATTCACTTTGTCTCAAACCACCATCATCCGGCTCAAATTCAGCTGCTTCCTCTTTTGTCTCGATCTTTCGAGTGGTAAGACTGAATTTACGCGCACCTCCATCCCCCCTTGATACAACCAGTCCGCAAGAATCACGACACGCGGGCGGCGGGCCTTGACCCTTGGTCCTTGGAAGTTCGCTCGTTGGCCGCCGCCATCCAATTCCTTGCAGAAGCCTGAGAAGGGGAGAGTGAGTTTGTTGATTGCAATTTGAGGTATGCCTGCTACGTAGACTAAATTATTGGCTCATCTATTCAAGAAACCCTGGGTCTTTGCGCGCAGTGCGCTGCGTAAATTTACTACGAAGTGTTTATACAAGAGGAAAACAACCGAATTCAAGATTTATGGTGCGCTACACAGTTCATCATACTGCTACTAGTGGAGTCAACAACTGACTCTGAGCGCTCAGAACAAGATTTCTTGGAAGTTCGGCGTTGAAGCCAGGCCCATTTTCACCTCGCCAGTCTGACCCTGGAACCCGCACGGCGGCGCAGTTGACCTGCACTCCACCGTCAACCTTATGAGCCGAAAGATCAACTTGCCCTTTGCAATCCCCATACTCATAAGGCAAGTCAACCGTTCCCTTTGACCCCCAATGCGTCGTGGTGGGGTTGCCAAAGAAGGTCTTCTGATACGGCAGCTTTGCGCAATGGTCCGCCGGCTCACCCCCATTCCAGGGATACCACTCGACGAATCCAACCTGGCTGCTGGTGATACCGCCCACCCCCGAAGGGAGCTTATAACTCCCGATGTGCACCCGGGCATGAGTGACCGTGTCGACGATGGTGCCAACCCAATGCCCCGACCACACTTGATACACCACCTCCAAATTGTAGGTGCGGCCGTACACGCCGTTCCACTCGACGCTGCAGGATACACCCGCGCCGCCGTCTGCGCCGTCAGAGCAATTCGAGTCGGTGCTGGTCGTGCCGGCGATGAAGCTTGAGAACGCGGCGTGCAGCACCGATTTGCCGTTGCTATCGGGACGGGGCTGGAGGCCGGTGTATCCGATGTCGGTGGTGCCTGTGAAGGCGAATTGCTGGGCGAAGTAGTAGCCGGAGATGTGGTCGGCCTCGAGGATGGCGATGGGGAAGGTGATCTCTGTGATCCCGGTCGAGGGGACGTTGGTCATGGACCAGCTGGAGCCTACAAGCGCGTTTGCGCCGAGAGCGAGGGCTAGGATTACAGTGTTGAGAGAGAGTTTCATTCTGCGAGCACCGGTGAGTCAATTAGTTTTCATCCTGTTTGAGCGTCTGCTTACCGGTGAAGATAGAACATCAACGGGGAATGTCCTGGTCAGCATGTTTCGACGATTTCGCTTTATAGAGAAAGAGCGACGAATGGCAGGCATCTGGAATGCAAGCATACTTATTTGGATCTCTTCGAGTGCTTGTTCGGAAATTGACCCCATTTCATGTCGCTCTCCACATACCCCAACAACGTGCGACAGTTCAGCCGTTCCCCCCACTTCGTCGATTGTTCGATTTCGTTTCGGACGTAACACATTTCTCGACTAGGCCGCTTGCAAAAGGTCACTCCGATGAGCGAGCATCTGACGCGGACGGAGAATGGAGAAGAGCCCGGAAACGAAGAGGGAATACATATACATTCGAATTCGCAACACCGCTCAAGCAGCAAGCTCAAGTGAAGTGATACACGAAGTCAGAAATAAAAGCGGGAATAAGAGGGTAACGAATCTCGAACTGGGCTGTTTGCTGAAAAATGAACTACGACTGATATCGATATTGTTTCACGTTATAGGTGATATCATCGGCGACGATTTCGGGTTTGGACGTTTCTTTCCACTAGTCGCATTCGGTTGCGCTCGACGAAGCCCCCGGACCTCCACGATAATCGATTTTGATGAAAGATGATTCAAGTCGGATGGCAGATGGGTTGAAGGAGGGAACGTTGATTCTTCGGTGAGGTTTATTGTGAACTAATGGAATTCGATTGACAGGGAACCTGCTCGGGACTTGGGGCAAAATCCCCGAGTCAAGATGGATAGCTGACAGCGGTACTTCATGAAAATCGTTTCGTTCGACGATGAGCTCGATGTTGACTATGAGGCGAACTATGGGCCAAACACAAACGAGTTTATTCCCGAACGATGGCTAACAGCGGACGGGAAAATGAACAAGGAAATGCGTGACCCCAGTCCAGCTTTTGGATTCGGGAGACGAGTATGTCCGGTCAGATTTTAAAGCCTCTTAGTTCTGGTCTACATCGATTCACTCAATTTTTATCCATACAGGGCAGAGACATGGCACAGTGGAGTGTTTGGATCTCCGCTGTATCCATTCTTTCAGTTTTCAATATCACCAAGAGTCTCGACAAGAACGGAACGCCAATCGAGCCTTCCGGTGAATATACATCGGGAATGTCGTGGTGAGTCCTTGACTGCCAGTGTGTTCTGAGCCAATTTAAGTAATATTCCGCGCCTCGCACAGCTACTTTCCACACGAGTGCGATATCGTACTTCGATCAAGTGTTGCCGAAGACATGATTCGTGCTCAATCGGTGTAGAGCGGAATCATCCCACATCTAAATGTGGTTGTCGAAAGCTGGTTCCCGATCATTTTGCAGAATCTGAATTTGTTTCTGAACTTCTAAAGTAGTGGTGTTTCACAGTTTCAACTCGTCACGTTTCCTAAACCATTCAATCTCTCTGCTCGAATTGAATATAATGCAATCCAAACGGAAGTACGTGTTGTTGTTCAAGTTGATACTTAGTCTGTACCGCCATTGCGATGGATTCACTACGTATACATACCGTCTATTGCGCCCCCGAACCACGTCTCATGCGCTTTTGTCTTGATTGGACCGCAGCGGGGACGATCACGCTGACGCGAATGTGCACAATATCACGTGACCGTGTTCCGGGATCCTCCCCCTTTGAATCCTCATCGTCACCAGTGAGTCAGTGACCACCGAGTCAACGCATACGCCAACCTCTGCCAGGGAAGTAGAGACTCTACCATACAAAGAGACCTCAAGAGAGGCATGTGGCAGACCTATGCTGTCCTTTAGGCTCGCGAAGGCGGCGAAGCTCCTGCTCCATGAACTTTGAAGTTTCCACTGCCACCTGAGCAGGCTGAGCTTCAACTTTCAAGCGCTTCAAAGCACTTCAAGTTTAAATGAAGTGAAGTCTCCGCCCCACCTGCCTGCCACTGCAACGGTTCCTGGGAAACGCGCTTTCAAAGGGGCTCGACCTGATTCTTAGAATTTTTTTGGCAAGCAGTTCCCCAGCATCGATATCTCGGAGAGTCCGTGATTTTTTGGGCAGAAAGGCATTTCGAAACTGGAGTCTCAACCTCCTCGTATTAGTACGCGTGGGCGCACTTCTCTTCTTCTTTCTCGGTCGCTGTAAATGAGTAGCTCCTCCTTAGATTTGCGGATGCTCGCTTCTAAACGCGCCGGCGGATCCCAATTGATTTGTACTGCCGTATTTAAAGCAATTCGCCAGCGCTCCCCTCCATCCTGCCTCTATTCCATCCCTCAGCGATGACATTACCCTCCTGGGTCTGGACTGCTAGTCTCCTCTTGCTTCCTTTGGCGATATCGCGTGTCATCCAAAACTTGGCGCGCCGTCGAAAGCCTCTCCCTCCTGGCCCGAGAGGTCTTCCACTTGTTGGGAATCTTTTCGATGTGCCCAAGACGCAGGACTGGTTGTGTTACATTGAGATGTCTCGCAAGTATGGTACGTGGACTCACATTGAGTGGGGATTGAAACTCATGCATACCTGCTGCAGACTCCGATATCATCAGCGTCAACCTAGCTGGAAATACCGTCATAGTTCTCAATTCACTCACCGCAGCGAATGATCTGCTGGAGAATAGATCCTCGATATACTCTGACCGGTATGAGACTACGTACTCCGCTGATTTACTAAATCGAAATTTGCGGTCCAGTCCGCCATTCCCGATGCTCAACGATCTGTATGTCATGCTAATCGTCTTCTCGTGACTCGCCTGCTGGAATTTCAATTCATAGTGTCGGATTCCACTGGCACATTGCCTTCATGCGTTATGGGCCGAGATGGAAAGGTAGCTTGATCATTCTCAATCTGGAGGCACTGGCCATAATGCTTCGTCATATATCGAAGAGCATCGCAAGGTCTTCATGAAACAGTTTCAACCTTCCGAAGTCTTGTTGCATCGTCCAAAGGAACTCAAAGCTGCGCGGGTGTTGCTCCGGTTGCTTCTTGATTCGCCGCACAAATACGAAAGGCATATGCGACAGTGAGTTCTTGTGACTACGTATACAGGACTGTTCTGGAATGGGTGAATCCTGAATTTTAGCATGGCTGGGATGATCATCTTATCGACGGCATATGGCATCGACATTCTAGAGGAAAATGATCCCTACGTCGGAATATCCGAGAAAGCTCTGCAAGCTATGGCCACTGCCGCCAACCCAGGGGCATACCTTGTGGATTCCCTCCCTATGTAAGTCACCCACGGCTATAGTTGCTAGTAGCAGACTTGATGTTCACACTGATTAGCCTCAAATACGTTCCAGATTTTTTTCCCGGTGCGGGATTCAAGAAACAGGCGAGAGAATGGTTCAAAGTAGTAGATATCATGCCTCATCTGCCTTACGACTTTGTGAAGACAGCCAGGGTGAGTTTTTGCATTCAACTACCGATGACTTTGACGGAGTAGCATGGCAGGCGGCTGGCACGGCTCAGTCGTCAATCGCGTCGCGAGTGTTGGATGAGATTCAAGAAAATGCTGAAGATTCAGACGACGTCCGGCGCGACCATGAATTGACGCTGAAGAACGTTCTTGGCACATGCTACGGTACGCGTTTAAAACATTGTTTTTACTCTAGTACTTCTGACCGCCTCATTCATAGCTGGTAAGTTTTGTTTGGAAAGGGTTGGGCTTCATTCACTGAATTACATTCGCGCAAGCC
The DNA here is from genome assembly GCA_037176885.1 of Favolaschia claudopus. Taxonomy (NCBI): domain Eukaryota; kingdom Fungi; phylum Basidiomycota; class Agaricomycetes; order Agaricales; family Mycenaceae; genus Favolaschia; species Favolaschia claudopus. Next base: position 443,281 of record JAWWNJ010000011.1, on the reverse strand, counting down.
GGGGCTGATACGGTGCGATTCTTCCTTTGGAGCGATTTTCGCACTGGTATATTCATGTATCGACAGACTGTATCTGCGCTTGGTACCTTTATACTTGCGATGACCATGTATCCCGAGGTCCAGAAGAAAGCTCGAGCTGCTATCGAAGAAGCTGTAGGCCGCGATCGTCTACCAGATTTTGAGGACAGTATCCCGTATATTGATGCCCTTGTGCATGAGGTCCTGAGATGGCGTCCAGTCACTCCACTCAGTACGTACCCGAAGATCAAATCTTCAGAGTTTTCAGGTTTAACTTGCTACGCTTTTACAATCTCAGGTGTCACTCACGCCGTTATGGAAGATGATATATATAACGGTTACCATATTCCCGCTGGGTCCGTCGTGGTTGGCAATGCATGGCAGGTCCTATATGCTCTTTCTTACTGTCGTTATTCACCTCCATGCAGGGCAATCCTTCACGACGAGGCGACTTATGGGCCAAGGACAGACGAGTTTATACCCGAGCGATGGCTAACGGCGGACGGGAAACTGAACACGGAAATGCCTGACTCTAGTCCAGCCTTCGGATTCGGCAGACGTATATGTCCGGTCAGACTACATCCCCGTGTCTTCCTGTTGCTCCTGCTTGACGATTCCTCAGGGTAGAGACATGGCGCAGTGGAGTGTTTGGATCTCCGCTGCCTCCATTCTTTCAGTTTTCAACATCAACAAGAGCCTCGACAAGAACGGAATGCCAATCGAGCCCTCTGGTGAATATACATCAGGAATGCTGTGGTGGGTCCTTGACTACTTTGTTCTTCACCGGTTTGACCCTCCCCGCCTCACGCATGTACAGCTACCCCATTCCTCATGAGTGCGATATCATACCTCGGTCAAAAGCGGCTGAAGAGATAATTCGCCGCGCTCAACTGGCGTAAAGCTGTATGTATGTGCACATACAAACGTGTCGTGTAATGTTGTCTAATGTTATAGAACGCGCTCCCGATTTGCACATTTCCGAAGTAAGTATCAAGTAGACTGAGTGGTGTTTCAACGATTTCCTTCCTCGTGTTTTCTAGACTATCAACTTCTCTCCTGAACTGTCTACTTTCTTGAATGCAATGCAATCAAGGAAGCTCAACTCGCAAGGGTTTTGTTGACCATCACATGAGTAGAGTCCGATTCTCCGAATTCGAACAAGCGCGAGTTCACGTGATCGCGTTGCCCTCATCCCATGCCTCATTCTCCGTCTTGAGACTTACTTGAGACCTCCCATTTTTGTGGCCGCGCTTTTCCTTCACAGTTCATCCTGCAAATTGAAATTCGTTGCGAATGGTTTCCCGACAGCAGAATCCAGACACAGCCCCGACACGCCGAGTCACTCCATCATGATGTCCTTTGGCAGGCGGGCGCCCATCCTCAAGCTTTCTCCTTAATCATGTTACTAGCCTGCAAGCTACCAATTCCACTCTTTCTAACGACTCTTTCTCTCCTCTCTTTCGCCCGTGCATCTGCTGCGTCCACTGCCTCGTTCCCCCTCGATCGTCTGCTCACTAATGACAATTTCGCTGTAACAACAGCCACTGGTCTCTGGTTTATCGAGTTTTTCTCCCCATACTGCGGGCACTGCCGTGTCTTTGCTCCTACCTGGCGAAGACTGGTGGAGGACGGCGACGTTTCGCCCGATGTGAACCTTGCTCGTGTCGACTGCTCCCTTCACGGAGGTACGGTGTTCTTGAATCGATGATCGTGCACTGACGAACCCGCACAGACCTTTGCAATGCCAATAATGTCATCGGGTACCCACAAATGAACTTCTACCGAGATGGCGCCTTTGTGGAAAAGTTTGAAGGAAAGCGGGATTACAGCCTGCTCTTCAATTACCTGGCGAGCCTGCCCGTGGCGGCTCTCTCCACAACTCCCGCTCCCGACGGCGTGCTCACCGCCAAGACTCCCGCCGAATTCACTAACGCTATCGGCGACGGACTATGGTTTGTGCTGTACTCCACCTCGTGGTGCGGCCACTGCAAATGGTTTGCTCCCACTTGGGAGAGGCTAGTTGCAAGCACCGACATCGTGGATGCTGGTGTGCGGCTTGCGCGCGTTGATTGTGAAAAGAGCTCCGGTAAGAACGATTCCGCGCGAGGCTCGATATGACGGACATTAACTCGTGCGCCCCTTTTATCTAGACGTCTGCAACGCCAACGATATCAAGGGATACCCGCAATTGAATCTCTACCGCAAGGGCGTACTTGTCGACGCCTACAGCGGCTCACGGGACTTTAGGGTGCTTTCTGACTACCTGTTCGAACACGCAAATACTGTGCACGGTCGACCCACGGCGGTCAAGGTCCCCAACCCTCACGGCGAAGTATCGCTTCTAACCTCAGCAAACTTCACCCAAGGTGTCGCGAATGGCCCTACCTTCATTCACTTCCAAACAAGCACTCTCGACCTTTCTGTTTGGTCAGAGCTCGCTGCGGCCCTGACGGGTAAGGCGACGATCGCAGAAGTGCCGTATAGCAACGGGTGGGGCGAACGGGCGCTCTACTTTGCCTACGGCGTTGACATCTCTCGACTGGCTCAACTGGCAGGAGACGAGCCAGTGCTCATGTACTTCCCCGCAAGAACTAACACCAAACCCATACAATACTTTGGTCCGCGTACTCTCGAGGCGCTGCAGTCGTTTGTTGAGGCCGACGGAGAAACACCTGCGGTGAAGTTGACTGCTGAGACATATCAAGCCGCTCTGGTCGCTCCGTTCTTGGTTATGGTGTTTCCGAAGAAGGATGCGGTCGGCACTGCTGTGGAACGGCTGAACGAGCTTGCGGGTGTGTGGCGGCTGCGTACTGGGGAGAACGGGGACAAGGTGATGTTCGCTTGGGATAGCAGCACGAATGCGAAAGAGATTAGTGGGCATAGAGGGCAAGGACGCGCGTTGGAGGTAATGCGCCAGGATGATCATCTGCTGCGCCCTGAGGTGGTTATCATTGAGCGCAACAAGGTTGGCTGGGTTCCGCCCTTCCAACGTCATCATGTACTCATCTTTCGTCAGGCTGGACACGAGGAGATATACTTAGACGACGCGCAGGGGTCGTCGCTTCGGTTGACGGAGGAGAGCCTGGTTTCTTCCTTGCAGGAATTGACCGGTATCCTTCCAGTGCCCCAAGCCACCGCTGTCGTCGACAACGAGAGCGTAGAAGGTGTCGCAGACCGCGTTATGCAGGTGCGATCTATTTCATTTTTTCTTCATTCTGTCCAGGGATTCAGCGCGCTCACCCGCACGCAGTTCTTCTACGCTGCCGACACGTACGTCGCAACGCACCCGTGGCAGACATTAAATTTGTTCACTGCACTTCTCACCGTGATGTATCTTTTGATGAGGCGCGTCGTGAAGGCGCCAGAAGAGGTCGAGGCAAAGCCGGAGAGCGAGGTGGAAGCAACGGCTTCAGAGGCGGAGGTCGAGGCAGAGGAAGGAAAGGGGAGGATGGATGTCTGAGGTCTTGGTGTTGTTCTGCCTTGTCATACTGTTATCTATCAGACGGACACTGCGTATTGTACTAGTTCGGGCGAGGTTTCGCCCTGGTGTCATCTTTATCTGTGCCACAGCGTGCTTGAGCTGGTTTTTATGTAAGTAACAGGAAAAAGCGTACAGTATTGCCATTGTCACGCCATGTGATGTGACTGCTCGCGAACTGTTCCGTAAATTTCCATCTTTCCTTCGTCTCCGTCCTCATTTTCCCCCAGCTCTTAATTCCCCTGAGATGTCCGCCTCCATTGACACCGTCCTCAAGCGCAAGGTTTATTCGTGTCTTCTCTCGCTCCTTGCAAGACTTCTCACTTCTCTTTTGACTTCCGACCGCTTAGCGCATCGATGGCGACGATGAATACGCGCCTGCGAAGAAATCCAAGCCGAAAGCATCTGCTGCTGTGGCGGGTGGTCAATGCTCGCTGAGCAAGAAAGAATTCGGAGACAAAATCAAAGCTGCCCTGAGACTGGAGAAATACGAGGTGCAGAGAATGCGTTTCAATGTACGTCCACGCGCCCTCGGTTTTGAGAAATGCCGCTAAAACGATTGTATATTGCCAGGTAACAATGGACGTCGCGTTTTTTCGCTCCTTCTTCGGTGGAAACGCGTCGATTACCCCCGCAGGTGCGCTGCTTTCTCGTCTGTGCGTCTAGTATAAAATTCCTGAATCCTATTCGCGCTGCACAGATTTCTCGCAAGACTCCCCCGTCGTCACCGCGGAGCTCAACAACAGCCAAGCCGGCACTGTCTTTGGCGTCAGCAAGATCAAGAACGGGAATCGTATGGAGACAATCCACTTGAGCAGCATGATGGTCGTGTTTTATCCGTCGAAGGGGAAGGCGAGCGTTTGGTTGAGTGTATGAGGGTACGGGGTATAGCAGGAGGATAGGATGGATTGTCGTTTGAGAAGAAACATATACCGCGCGGCGCTGCTAGGAAGCTTAACCTGGACTGTAAATAATTCTTGACCATGATCATGACCGGTGTCTGTCACCGACACCGTAATAACAATAGCATTCTAGTCTTTTCATACGTGACCTAAGAAATCGACCAGCGATTGGGAGGATAGGTCTTCGGAGACGGCTCTGTACATAGCGTCTCCACATACTTTATGGTGGGTCGAAGCGTAAATACATAGGTACGAGCGAGGGTGGTGATACATAAGAGCACAACGATGGTACAAGTACATACACACAGCGTCAGACATTCCGGCAATATCGTGCAGTAACCGACGACAATGAGATGACTGGGATCAGGAGAGTATCAAGGAAAAAGTGAGAAAGGCACAACACGAAGGAACACAAGGACAGTGAGGATGAGAGGGAACTAACTGACTTCGAAAGCACAAGAGCCATTGGACACCACGCAGACAGCGTCCAGTAATTAGGCACTGTCCGAGGTCAAATGACTGGTGAGCTCTAGATGTCGCGCGCAATGTCAGCAGGGAATCAAAAATACTTTGTGCAACAGTCAATGCTCAACGCAAATGGGAGAATAGTCATATTAGGCATCTTCCCCATCTGCATCAGCATCCTCGTCCGCCAGATCTTGGTCGTTAACGCTGTTCTCAGTCGCTACCGTAGATGTAGTGGAAGCACCATTGGCGCCGTCAAGGTTATTGACGACGCCAGCGGTGCTGCTAACTGCAGCAGTTGGAGCGACGTCGCCGTTCGTCTGCATCTTCCCCGGTTTGTCCTTGTTCTCCGCCGACACCTTCTTTGCATTGGCAACAGTGACAGGCACAGGAACGGGATGCGCAGAGCTGGGGGGAATAGCTACACCTACAGGCACTAAAGCACCAGGCAATGTGGCAGAGGCACCAGGAGGAGCGGCCATTGTAGGGTACACCCCGAACGGCGTGTAAGGCAAGAGATAGTGTACCGGGGGCGCTCCTTCTTCGGCGCCTGGCGGAGGTGCAAAGACGAAACCCATGGGCGGATAGAAAGTGTGCTGATAGCCTTCAGGCAGGACGGGGAATGGATGGGGAATTGGCATAGAAGCGGGAGGTGCTCCTGGCGCAGGTGCAGGAGCCAGCGCGGTGGCGGCGGCTGATGTTGAAGAAATCGTAGCGGTCGGTGCGACGGTGGTGGCAGGGATGGGGGCGGATGAAGCAGGTGTTCCGTTCGCATTGGTCCACTCCGCAGGCGCTACAGCGGGAGCGGCACCATCACCTGCATCGGCAGCAAACGATCCAGGGGGACTGTCACCCTCCCTCGGTCGACGCTTGTATGGACCGCGCTTGATACCCTTCTTTCGTTCCTTGCGTTGTCCGTCAACACACTTGTCTGCAAGGCTGTACTTCACGCAGCGTGTACAGGGACGCTTTTCGTCGCATCGCTTGCATGCTACGGCACAGTTGGTGCACTATGACAGAAGTATGCTCGGGTGAACGATCGACGTAAGGCATATGAGAATTGAATGCTTACAGCCATTTTTACTTGACTGCGTTTGGGACGCGGACCAGGTGACGTGGGTACAGGAGCTTGAGGCTGTTGGCCGGGCGGAGGTTGGAATCCCGCTGGTGGAAACGTGTAGAACAGGCCTCCTGGAGGTCCCGGATAAGGAACTATGTACGGTCCTGAAGAAGGAGCGCCATTAGATTCTGAGTTTGCAGCATCCGTAGGAGGTGGAAAGGTGAAGAATGGCGGGGGATACGTTGCTCCTGCAGCGGGTGGAGCAAAAGGATACGCATAAACAGGTTGCTCTGGAGGTGCAGCTGCTGCAGGAGCTTTCGCCGTCGCATCTTCGGTCGCCATTATGACGTGGTAAGTCCAACAGCTAGTACTAGTAGAATGCTCTCCAACGCAGAATTTGGAATATTATAGTTTGCTGCGCTCGAGCAAGTGGATCTTCTAGTACTTGTGTAGATTTCCTAGAGATATTTTGAGGTGTGGAGTGTGCTGGGAGGCACAGAAGAGGCGTTGGGCTCCTTGACTTTCGGATAACTTCATGGTAGGACGAGGGGATGAGAAGAGCAGATGGAGGTAGAGCACAAGACGCACCGGGTTTCTGGTCGGCGATGGCAGTTGGGAGTCCGCTTGTGAGTCCGATTCAGAGCCAGCAGCGGAGCTTGAATTTTTCGATGTCCTAGTCAAGCAGAGCCAAATAGACGGTTCAAACCCTCCCAAATCCTCCAACAATCCTCCACTCGAGGAGTTGTCGCTCAGCGTCGCCCGCAGAGAATCTTACGCCGGCTACTTCCTTTTGAGCGCCGGGTATAGCGTCCTGAGAGTTAGACCTCCAGAATTCACGGTCCGACTCCAAAAAACTTGCGGCTTTTCAATTCCTCTGCCTCGGCGTAGCGCCATATTCGCGGCCAGCGTGTCTCTACCTACCTGCATGTATCACCTTCTCGTTCCAGATTTACTATCATAAGCCGGCGGACTCTATTACTCTGCCTTTACCGAAGTCAAGTCTGCAACCCTGCCTCAGCCGCCCATGCCGCTTCCCATTTGTTAGAAGGTCTCTGGAAATACCACCCCTTTCAGCCTAGCATGTACCAGCTTATCTGTATCATGATGCATTCTTGCAACGAAGGAACTTCCTTGGGAGCCGTGGAGACATTCGTCCGCACATTGCGGAACCTCGCCGGAGACTCGCTGAACAATCTAGGCCAACGAGTACCTGGAGACTGGTAGTTCCAAATGCGGCTTCTAACTACAGAGCAGCTCCTTCGTTTGTCTTATTTCGTTTTCAATACCCCTGTTGTCAAGCTCGCCAAATCGATTCTGCTTACTAGACTGCGACCTAGGAAACCCTCTGACCAATGCTTCAATCAACGAGGACTGTATTTTCTCTCAGGCTCGGCCATTCAAGCGGAAATAGTGTGCACGTCCGGAATCTGGTGGGTCTCGAAAAACATCCAGGACAGCGTTTCGCGATAGATGGTGGCAGGCAGGGGCGAGCTCAAGGCGAATTGAAGGGACACCGACACTCTCACGAAACATACCTCGGCCCGACGTTGTGCATACATTTATCGCTGTAAAGCAACATTCAAGCTGTCGAAGATCCCGTCGACTTCTCCCGCGAACATTCTGTGGTTGGGAACGGTATGGGAAATTCAGCATTTGTTTGATGTTAGCAGATTTGGCGCTCCGACATTAATTCTGCAACCAAATTGCCGGGTGCCATGATCAGTACACCATCCTCACCTTGCCGCTCTGGGCTGTCTTTTCATTTTCCCGTCTCCACGCCTGGTTCTGGTTGCCAAGGTTGTATCAAATGAACGAAAGAACCTCTTCATGTTGACTTGTATGCAAGCAAGCGAAGAGCTGGCTATGTATACTGACTTTGAGAATTTTCCAACAACTCGGCACTCATCGACTACACGTCATAACACGCGACAGAGCTCGCCCAATCACTGTAGTCGACAAAGCGCCCATCCCCATCCTCGATTCTGGTCAAGTCATGCGGTCCTTCATTGAGGTAGAGTTCATCATACTTTCCACCCTCCTTGACGCCCGCTGCCTCACAGTCGAATTTCCTTTACAGCGAAGAATGTAAACAGTCTGTTTACTTGTCGCAAGAGGCGATTCGAACTCACTGATATAATAGGCACAAGACGTTCTTGGGGACAACCGCAGCCTTGACGTTCTCGAGGAGATAACTATAACTACCGCGGAAGTTCGCGCAGCGTTTCTCGCTAGCGAATTCAAGCTCGACGCAATTAGCTCGTGGACGAGCTGCGCCGATGCAGAGTTCGACCTTTGAACTGGCGGCGGTGTTCTGCTTTCATACGGAACAGAGCGAATTAGTACTGATGCAAGTGAAGGAAATCTATGCGCACCGCAGGCGCGGGAGCGGCCGGGTTTGCGGAAGCAAAGCCTGAGATTGCCACAACAGCAATAAGGACAGCTCGGGATAATGATTTGAACATCGCGTAGAAAGTGAGTGGGGTTTACGACGAGCTGAAACGGCCTCCCTTTTAAAGATGCTACGGCAAGGAGAAGCACAGCGCTCCTACGGAAGAAATTGTGGTGCCATTTTTCAGAATCCCGCATTACTCGCCTTCGGCTCAATGGGAAGGAGGATCAAACTGGGAATCCCGCCTCAAGCTTCGCAGCTAAATCGAATAAGGCGCAATTGCTGAGTTACAGCGCCCTCCGCTATATCGCCTCGTACGTGACGGACTGTTTCGGTTCCCATCTCCTGCGAGTTGCAAACGTTCCATATTCTCATGAGATTAATGAAACAAGGGCGGATGGGAGGTTGCTCCATCTCCAAGTTCTATGCAAGCAACAACGAAAAGATATGACGACTAATCGAGCAGCTCGTAGCATTTGAGAGAGCGAGCCCAATCGTTCAGATTAAGAAAGTCCCCATCCAAGTCCTCGATTCTGGACAAATGGTACTCTCCCTCCGGAAAGTAGAGTTCCCCGTGATCAGGGCTTTTTCGGTCCAACTCGCAATCAAGGTTCCTGTGCAACGAAAAAAGTGAGTGGGGCCGTACTCAGTAATATTCGTGTATGCGCCATGAACACAACTTACCGATATAAAAGGCAAAACACGTCCTCGGGCACAATTACCTCCTTGACCTTCTCGTAAAGATGTTTTTCAGCGCCGACAAAATTGACGCAGATTCCATTCTTAGGATGGAGGTCAAAACAATCGGCTTGTGAGTTCGCTGCGCCGGTGCACAGTTTAACAGATAGATCGGGGGTGGTGCTCTGGTTTTATATCAAGCAAGGCGAGTCTGTATCGATGACCATTGAAGCAGTAAAATCGTGCGCACCTCAGGCGCGGAATCGCCTTGCGTTACTGGGTTTGCTGAAGCAAAGCCTGAGATCGCCGCCATGACAGCAACAATAAGGAAAGCCCGGGAAGTGGATTTGAACATCGTGTTGCGCGCACTGAGTGGCGTTTCCAGTGAGCTGAAGGCTGGAATGGCCTCCCTTTTAAAGATACTACGATAATAATGAGAAGCATATCGTACCGAAGAAACTGTGGTGCCAGTTTCCAGAATCCCGCATTATCGTCAAATTATCGTCTTTAGTCGATGGGGAGGAGGATCGAACTGGGAATTCCATCTCAACATTGGCAGCTAAGTAAATCAAATGAGACCTAGTCGCTGAATTAGAGAGGCCATCGAGGAAATTATAATAAATTTGCGCCTCACAATGCTAGCAAAATTCCGCGCGTCAGCGTCGGTTCTTGAGCTTCAATACACCCATTCATCATGCCTGCTCCACAAAGTTCTTGTCTCTTTCTCGGATGCCAAGCGCAGGTGATTGGAAGACTTGGAGACTTCAATGCTTGATGTCTGAGGTATAGCTCGAGCTTTCAACCGACGATTCGGACCCCATATTGCGAAGGGTCAAATCAGTAAGGTTTGCAAACCAGAAATTCCGGCGTTAGTGCAACGTTAGTTCTGTCTGGGATTGAATAAGCAAATGCGAGTCCGTCCTGAGGCGCGGTATGATAGTGTCTCAGGCTCAGACACTGCGATTGTCCTAGTTCATGTTTCGCTCCATTAGCTGAGCGGTTCTCATCAGCAGCCTGAGGTTTTCGAAGCAACTTGAAAGATGAAAGCGATGGTATAGTGTGGACTTCTCCGGCGCATTTTACAGGGACGAGAAGTTGAACGTGATCCAAGCAAAGAATGATAATAGGACGACCCTGGCTATTGACATACAGCAGCCCGAAACCCCGAGAAAAAATCCCCTCACAGTGATGAGGCTGAGCAGGCTAGAGAGGAGAGCAGCTGAACGAGCTCGTCAAGTCATTGAAGTCGGTAGGACCCGCCAACCCGGGCACGTTGAAGAAGGACCAGGTGCCTTGCGTCAAGGCGACCTCGCGATCTGTGCCCCCGTTGCCCGTGCCAATTCCGAGACAGCCAAAGTCCCTGAAACATAGCGATCAGTGCTTTGAATTTTGTACATGTCGAAGCAAGCCTACTCGAAGAAGGTGCAGATGAATCCACCGGGTATGACTGCATGAGAGATCTCCTTGTTGAGGAAGCTGAGTCCCCCGGTGAGGTTGACGCAGGAGTCAGACACCGTTGGGACGTTGACGCAGCCACTAGGCGGGTTAGCGCCTCCGGTACAAACTTCTACGGTAACACTGGCATCCTGTATCGAAAGATGAGTGTGAAGCAGCGATGAAGAGTGTACGCTTACAGTCCCTGGCTTTACCGGGCTGGCTACAGCGACGGAGATGGCAGCAAAAATCGTGAAGAGGAGAGCTTGAGAGATGAACATTTCGAGGCAGGTAGTTGCTACTTTGCAGACTGAGGATGGGGTGCAGAATACGATGGTTTTTATATGTTTTCCGAATTTGCTTCTAGGAAATTTGTGATGTGGTTTGCTTGTTTGTTTTGACATATACGTCTTGAGTGACACGCCGGAGGGCAGTACAGTCCGAGGGGCCATGCGCTACCCACTGGCAGTCGTGGTGATTGCGCAGAAAGAGGCTTCCAATCGGTGGAAAGAAATATTCAGGTGAACATTCGACCAAGCATATAGACATAGAGCATGGTTGAAAAGCCTCCGGCGCAGCCTCTCCATAGGCTGGCGTTGTGATCGAGGTCCCGACTTCGAGAAAATTTGACTGTTTTCAGGGCGCTGGTCACCGCAATGAGAACAACGCCGGAAAGAAACATTGACATCTTGCATGTAAGTATTTCCCAAGAGTTTGATCTCATTATAGGTTGCGCGAGAATAGGCTGAGCCCTCGAGGAGGCGCTGGACGCTGTCTGCAAATTCTGAGGTGAAAGTCAAGAACAAGAGTTGGAGGCCTTGGAGCACAGCCACCCATCCCTCTTGCCCTTATTAACTTTCATGTTCACACTGCTCAGTATACCGCCGGAGGTTCGCGGGCTAATTCTCGACTTTTGCTTCCCCCCTCCGCAGGCATACATTCAAATAGTTCCATATCGAACTACTTTGGCTGCTTGTCGACTCAATCTACCTGTCGAATTATATCGCGTTTGCAAGCTGATTCACTCTGAACTGGAGCCGCTTCCCGCAAAGCTTCGGCGCCTCGATTTAACGTATATCATACGCGGTCCTCTTCTACCCGGTTATTGGCGCCCCGAATATGGCGTCAAGCATCCCGACGACCGCGAAAATTTCCCCTTCATCATGCGTTACGCCGAGCGCGTTCGCCTCGTTGGTGCCGGTCCAGTCTCCTCTCGCGGCCGTGGTCTAAGTTCACCGTCTCGTATCCTCAAGCCTGGACCAGAGTGTGCTCTGAAAGTGCTAGAGGTGCAGCCGCGTTGCTGGCGGAGGTGGTCTGTGGCGAGAGTCATGCTCAATCATTTGGGCCCGTTGACGACGCACCCTGAGGTGGCCGAGCGGCTTGAAGTGCATCTAATTAGGGACCCACACGACCCTTTCGTAGACAATGAAGAGATCAAGACTTATCTACGCAACTACGAGGCGCGAAGAGTGGCGGAGGAGTGGGAGGGTCCGATCTGGATCGATGTCGCTGCGTTGGACGAGCCGGTGAAGGAGCCGAGAACAAATTTTCGGAAGATCGAGACGTGGTTAAAGAGGTTTCAGGATGTCAAGGACAAGAAGCACCGTATGGATAAGAAAGGGCCGCTTGGGGGACACAATGACAGCGACGATTCGGAGTAGACTTGCTGTGTGTCCGAGACTCTGAGTCTTTACTAGACAGTCTCTACCTTGGGGAGGAAAAATACAGGCCTACATTTCCGCTTCGGGAGATAACAATGGTCCACGACCGAGGCTCCATGCAGGAATACCTCAATGCGCCGCAAAGGTGAAGGCGAGAGAGCGATACAACACAGTCGCCGTCGACTTGCCCCAGATTTCGCTGCCTCCACTCCCATCATCCCGCCCCAAACTATACAGTTGGGGTGTAGCGCTCGACACAGCTCTCCTCCAGCACGAAGAAGAGCGTGCTTGAGACTTCGCGCACAAGTGATGTCTGTCAAGCCCTTGTCATCGTACTGGTGCCCAACTCAGTCATGAAGCAAAATTTTGGTCGTTTGTTCTTGTCGCGTACTAAGCAATAGTTTTGCCACCATCCCTCCCAGGCGCAAAGAATAAAACAGGTTTTCGATTCAATCTTTGTACAAGCGAAGTGAACCCTCTACAATAAAAAGAAACTATGGTCTCGAGCCTTGGAGCTCCAAGAGGCTAGCAGGTACAGCAATATACAACAATATACAGAGTGAGTCCATTCCCCATTGCAAGTCTAAGCAACGGTCTATAAGATAAGGGATGTCATGCGCGAGAGCGATCGTGTTCGTGTATCGAAGAAGCAAGCGGGTGCACATCAAAGGTTGCTTTGCGCTGCCTGGCTCTCTTCCGCAGGCTGAGCACCCACAAGCCCCAACATATGATCCACGATCTCATGTGGTGTCGTAACATGCCAGCTCGCCAGTGTCCGCTTGCTGCTGTGCCCCACGGCGGTGGTGAACACGCATTCGGGGCGAATCGCGAGATCGACGGGCGGCGCGTCGGCCTTGTCCTCGAAAAGCGTGACACTCAGCGGTGCGGGCATCGTGGCCTTTGTTGCGCCGGTTTCGAAGAGGATGAGTGCGCGGAACATGTCTTCGTCCGTCTGCGATGGGATGGGTCAGCGAGTGACAGCGGGAGGAGGAGCAGGGGCGACGGAAAGGAGTTTGAGACACACCTTGTCGTCGCCGGCACAGAAGATGAACTCCGCATCCGGGTTTTGGTACAATAAACCCTTGACGATCTCACCCTGCATTAAGGTTATCAGCGTAGCCCTACCATGAGCCCGCACAGACGCACCTTGTTCACCGCCCTAGGCCGGACTTCCAAGTTCTTCTTCCCCACCAGCACTGCGCCCGATAGTTAGCTGGCAATATGTGACAGACGCCCAAGGCAACGCACCCTCAATCGGGCGCTTGTGCGCAAGGTTATTCTCAAGCAAATCCTGACACTGGTGGCACTGGAACAGCCTAACATGCGCCATTTAGCGTCCCTCCCGCATTAGAAACGAGACGTTCAACGCACCCCCACTCAGGATCACTCCCCCGATAATGCCACGTAATCGAGCTCTTCTTCATCTCCACAGCACTCCCCGTCGTACGCTTCATGACATCAGCACCTCTCACGTAATTTGTTTGCAAGTGAACGCACCTCAGTATAATACTTGAAAATCTCCTCCACCTCACCCATCCAGCTCATATCCAGCTTCTCCGTCAAGTTCACCCACTCCTTCGCGCCGGGCGAGCGCATGAAGCCGCCGTGCTCCGCGCTGAAGCCGAGGCGCGGGAGGTGCCCCAGGTGCTGGTCGAGGAACGCGCCGTCGCGGCCAGAGATGATGTACACGAGGTTGCGTTCGTCGGCGCAGAGCCGCTCGAGGGCGTCGAGCGTCGCGGCGGAGGGGACAGCCATGGACGGTGTTTTCACGATGGGTGCGAGGGTGCCCTGTAGAGAGAGAAGTGTTAGGGATGAGATTGAAAGAAAGTGGCGACTGAAGAGAAGAAAGTGGCGACTGAAGAGAAGAAAGGACATACGTCGTAGTCGAAGAAGAACAGACGTTTTTTCGCGTCGTGGTACCTCGTCTCCAGGACTTCGCGGGGGATATACGGCGTCCGGCGAGCAGTTTCCTACAACCCATTCAAATCAGTCTCCGAACGACTGATCGATGATTCAGACGCAGTCGAAGAAACGCTGCGTACCTTCCCACCCAACTGCCCAAGCAACATCTTGACGAGCACAGCAGCCCACGTATGTGACGTGTGCGTCGTAACGACCTTATGCAGCGCCGCATGTCTTGCCTCCTTCTCCGGTGCCGACATTAAGAGGCCCTCGTTTATCGCCGCTGCGACGTCCTGGAAAGAAATTCAAAGGAGCAATGAGTACATCGTGCATTCACTATGACAAGTAAGAGCTAGAAGTGAACGCACCCCAAGGTTCCACGGATTCACCATGAGCGCTTGTTCCATGTGCTTGCTGATGCCCATAAACTCGCTCAATACTACCGGGGATTTGTTTGTTTTTGCCTGGAATGTGAGTTAGCAATTTAAGACATCTAGGAAGTGAAAGAGAGACTCAAACCGACCTGCGCAATAACAAACTCCATACTCGTCGTATTCATACCATCGCGAAGCGGTGTGATGACTGCCAGGTCCGCGACGCTGAGGAGGGCGTAAAATTCGTCTTTCTTGAGAGTTTGGTGACTAGTAAAGCATGAGCATGAGTATCGTGTCAATCAGAACTCGAGCGAGGCGCTACTCACTAGTGATGCACCGGTACGAAATCGAGACTCCCAAACTCGCCGTTGATGTTGGCAACGAGCTCGCTGATTTGACGCTCGAGTTTAGGCGAGTCCGTCAGCGAGGGGGAGGTGACCTGCCAACAAAGTATTTTGAGTTAGTTTGTCCGTGTAACACCTAAAAGGAAACAGAAAGAAAAAGCCCCACCTGAATCAAGACCACATTCCCCACCCACCCGGGGTACGTCCTCAACAGCTTCTGGAACGCCTGCAACTTCTGCAAAACACCCTTGACGACGTCGAGCTTGTCTCGCCCGACGATGATCTTCTTGTTTTGGTAGTGCGAGCGGAGGGCGTGGATTGCGGGGGGGATGCCAGGTCGGAGGCTGTCATCATGATATCATTCCGTTAGCAAAAAAGATGTCGGGATGAAATGGGAAGGAGAGAAACGTACATATCACGAGCGACGCGTTCTGCGTCAACGCCCACGGGGCAATGGGTAACAGCGGTGACGTGCCCCTCTGCGTCGATACCCCGTGGAGTGACTTCGTACCCGCAAACACGGATGCAGGTCGAGAGGAAGTGTCTTTCGAATTATTTTCTTCAATACAGACAAGACACAAATGAAGAGAAAACGAAAAACGCACCTGCTATACGAATACGTCTGGAAACACACCAAATCAGCGCCGACCATTCCGTCCAATATTTCTTTCCTCCGGGGGAGACACCGGAACACCTCGCTGCTGGGGAAGGGCGTATGGACGAATAAACCGATGACAGCGTCGGGGACGATGGCGCGGAGAAGCTTTGGAACAAGGAGGAGGTGGTAGTCGTGTACCCATATCAAGTCGCCCGGCTCGTATACATTGGCGATGGTTTGTGCGAATGCAGCGTTGGCGGCGGCGTAGGCTTTGTAGTGCGAGTCTTGGGAAACGTCTTCCGAAGCGATATCTTGCCAGAGGAGATAGTGGAAGAGTGGCCACAGCGCTACGTATCGTGTATTAGGATAGATAGCGTGGATTCGAGAAAAACAAGGAGACGTACTCTGCTTGCAATATCCGTCATAATGCCCGTGCGCAACGCCATCTTCTAGCCATACGGGTTCGTACAGCGTCTTCTTATCGTCGTCCGGGTCAGATTCTTTCGGTTGATACGTCTTCAACGCATCTTTGAGCGCCGAACGTTGCTCCTCCGGAATCGATGCAACAGGCACCCTCCCCTCAGGATTCTTCGCAGCCTGAATATCGCCCGTCCAACCAATGATAATCTGCTCGTGCGTCGCCGCAAGCGAACGGATGCCAGAGATCATAGCAGCATGTCCATAGCGAGGAACAAGCGTCCAAACCGCATCGGATTCCTTGGATGGAGTCGCAAGAGGCTCTTCGGAGGGATTCATGGGTGGCGGAGTCGCCGGTGGACTAAGCACCCCAGATGTCGTGTTGAGCGTCGCGGTAATGGGCAGATAGTGGCAGACATGAAGAACGCGACCAGAGAGCGGGATCCCAGCGGCCTTGTGGTCGGCTTCGAGGGCGCGTACTTGCGCGCGGACCTCATCGAGCGAGATATCGTCGCCAATCCGGGTATAGGGCTCTGCGAAGCTATCCATGGCGAAAAGAGGGTATTACCCAGATATATACGTCTGATTATAAGCCTTTTGAAGGCGGATTATATCGTGGTTATCGTGATTTGGGTGGATCGCTGCAAAGGGATGAAAGCAAGTGCTTTTAGGGACAACTTCCGGTTTAGGTCATAGGTGACGATGCGATCGTCGAAGCATCGACCTGATATCCCTTTTGACCGAAATACCCCCGCCAAGTAAAATTCAAAGTACAGCTAGCAGGTCCTATCTATCTGTCCCAGTAATTATTTACATTTCGCAGACAGCTTGTGCGCTTCACGCCCTTGATTTTATAAGGTACAGAGGTACCGGTTGGTATTCCATCTACAGCGATACCGCCTTTTGAACGTGCGCCTCGTCGGCACAGAAACACGTTTCACGGTCAAATCGAAGGTCTTCCAACGTCGCTACGTGGCCTAGAGCGCGAAATTTGCCGAGTGCCATCGCCCGCATGCAGATCAGCTCAAGACGGTCGGATTCCATTCGGGCAAACCCCTCGAGTTATCTTCAGGCAGCCAGCACATACAGCGACGGACACGTTCGCTCGCTCGTGTGTCGGCGTGAAGAGGGCCCAGGCAGGAATGGCAGCCCTGGTAATGATGCATGTATGAGCAAAATATAGTTGATGGAGGATTGATGGCACGTACGATCATATCTTTCCTATACAAACTGTCCCAGCGTATGAAAAGCCCCGTCGACGACACATCCCCTCCGCATCGTGCAAACGAGGAGCGAAAGAACGTTTGTACGGGAGCAACACCGGACGTAACCTTCCTCAAGAATGATTGCTCACTGCTGGGGAATGCGGATGAGAACGAGAAGGACCACGAGGGAGCGCTGGTAATGGGCCAAAGATTGTCCTACTGCCACAATCGGAGACGACGGACGAGGTGCACAAGGTTGCACATGCCAAGGGGACGGTCCGAGGCGGCGTTCGTGGGCGCCGCGGTTGTCTGTCTTGTCCCTTTGGCCAAGTGTTGCTGCGGGGTGGGATCCCGAAGCAATAGTGTGCGCGAAGAGTCCTGTGGAATCCCGACGAGAATAAGGAGATGCACGACGGAAAGCGCTCGTGATCCACCAAAGATTGCCCTCCACTACGGTCATCACCTCAATTCTACTGCCTCAATCGATATCGGAGAGGTGCACATGGCAGGGCGGTCCGAGCGGCGTTCGTGGGCCGCCGCGGTTGCCCGTCTGTCCCTTCAGCAAACCGTGGTGCTGCAAAGTGGGACGAGACGAGGCCCCTCCCGGAACGACTGTGTAGGCGAAGAGTACGCATGCGGTCAACTCGCGTCTTGCAGAGAGGACGGGGAAGTGCGCCAAAAGCGAGTGTTTGGGGATGGCGCCCCCAGGTCCGGTGAATGTCTAGCCACACGGCCTCGGAAAATAACATCGAGGAGGCAAATATGTCGGCAGTCTGGAATCGCTGCAATGTGTGCGGCGCCTTGGCTAGCCTCGCGAAGAGACAGAGGTGTAGAATAGTTGCGCCGTCGGCGAAGGTGCATGTCTTAACCCTAGATTGAGGCGAAGCGACTTCTCGACACATGCAGTGGAAAGGAGACCACGGTGCCTTCAGCGAGGTGGCAAACCCGGTAGAGTAGGCAGCCTGGACCGTTCCTCGAGTACTGATAGAGCATGACCTGAATCAGAGCCCCTTGGCTTGTAACGTCTTGACACTACAGCCAAATCCGCGGTCGCCCGTCTTGTCCCTTGGTACTCGGAGTGGAATGAGGTCAGCGAAGAGTCCGTATGCCGCCTTGTCTGGTGACTTCCAGTGAGGACGGGGAGGTGCTCCCGAAGCGATGGGTGCCATGAATCTGCAGAGCAGTAGGCAGCCCGGACTGTTCCTCGAGTACCAGTAGAGCATGACCTGAATCAGGGTCCTTTCCCCAGCCTCGAGTTGCAGCATCTTGATACTAGAGCCAGTCGCATACCCAAGACATCGACAAACCTGCGCAGCAGCGCCTGAAGAAAGTATCAAGAAGATCTTGAGGTCCAACGCGTCCCATGCAGCGATCACGAGAAGGAAGAGTTCGCTTCCGCGGCAGCTTGATGCAGAAGTCTCAGCCTACCAAGAGAGAGAAAAGCTGCACATGTAGACACTACATTTGGGCACCCGAGACCTGCAAGCCTTGAATCGATAAGACCTTGAGCCCTTACGGTTGCTTGAATCATATGGACACCAAAGACGAAGAAGGACATTCGAAGACTCGACGACCGACGGCGGAAAGAGCGAGAGCTTGCGGAATGGTAGTTACTGTTTTGCCACGACTCAAATGGTACCTTGAAGCTCAATGGGTGGCATTCGAGTTGTTTTCTTTCTCCGTCTTGAAGTTTGAAGCTGCATTTGCTTTCCAATTGAGGAGTGACGGGGTGCTTCTGCTTGATAGCCAGTGACCTACGCTTGAGTGGAAGCTACATTCATTCCATGCTGGAACAGGAGACTGGCGATAACTCTGACGCTGCCAGTGGCAGCAAGGCAGTAAAGTTGTTGCCTGGGGCGAAGAGGGTTGGAGAGGGTCGATTGGGTGGCAGTGCTTCCAGCCGCATGATTGCATCATGATGGCCGTCTCGGCAAGCACCCACTTCACCCTCGATTCGTCCTCTATATTCAGTCGCGGGCCTTCCACTGAACCGACTCGCTCTGGCGTCTTTGTCTAGCAGCGTTCAAATGGAGTTCTCCAATGCACTTCAATTGAGTTTGTTCGGAACATTCAAGCCAGGTGCTTTACACACTCAATCCCAGCATCCAAATCTGCCACTCAAGCTCCTCATCTGAAACGGCGTCGAAGCACTCCATCTGAGCGTTCCAACGCACTCCACCTGAGCACTTTTCAAGTACTCAGATGAAGTTCTTTTACTTCCCGCAGTACAAGTATTCGCCGCATCGAATGGAAAGCCCGGCGGATGGCTTTTGTCCTTTCCTTCTTCGCCTTTGAGCTGAGTTCCTTTCGAGATGGCGAATGAGTGGCCGGATGTTTCTGCTCAAACGCTAGCGGGGTGCGAGGCTCGATCAGCCCCATGAAAGCCATTCAGGCACTGGAAACAGCTCGAAACTGGCGGGGTCGCACGGTGTCGCAAGGCATTGGCGGGGTTCACTGAGGCGGTTCGGAAGAGATACTACGTTCGTTGGAGTCCGTCTATCTTCGGACTCTTCCGACTTTGACTCGCGGAATCTCATCAGGCTCCGACCAGTCACTACCTGTTCCTTCTGTGAGCGTAGGTCATTAGCGTAATAGCCTCAGCTACCAACTCATGGGGCGAAAGAACTGAAGGTACGTATGAGGTTTGAACGAATGATAGTCAAGAACGCTAACACCTTCAGCTAGGATAGCCTAATAGGAAAGGGCAATGTATGCTTTTCTATTTCCGACGACCGCCAAGTTCCATGCGTCCAGAATGCGATGAGCGACGAAGTGGGCGAAATCAATCGAGGCCCGTATGGACACCGAATCGAATGAAAGCTCAGCTTAAGCAAGGCAAGGCAAAGTGAATCCAAAAGCAAAAGCAAGCAAACCCGGAATGAAGCGTCTGGGAAGCTATCTAGCAGGGTATTGAAGAAGGCAAGAAGGAAGTACGAGGTAGCATCTTTCCGCGTCCCTCCCCTTCTTTCCTTTCGTTCTCAATCTAGAAAGCCGCTTGGGAGTCGTCAGAAGGTCCTCTCGGGACCACAGTATAAAACAGAGGTGGACCACTCGCCCTTTTACCATCCTCTGTGCCTCCGCAATCAATGGCCAGCTACGAACCTCCTCGTCTTAATGACTTTCTCGATACCGAGATCATCCCACCTGCACCGGGCTTCTCTGAACTCGTGGGTACGTATCCCATTTTTTTGTTATGCTGCGGTACCCTCTGATGATTTATAGACCCTCGCGAAAGATTCAACCGCATGGGCTCATGGTTTTTGGGAAACCACGCCGAGAACTCCGCGACGTTCGCACAGCTTCTCTCCTCCGTTGTCGAAGGGATCAGAGTCGGCCGCGAGCGAATATGGCCCCACGATGAGGTGCGCGTCTCTTTCCGACTTTGCGTCTGCGTATCTGACGCTCATGCCTGCCGTAGAACATGATCACATCATCCATGATCGAATCCCCAGATTTCAAAGACGAAGTGGAGCACCTCCAGAAGACCCTTGAATCTGTCGCAGGCCACCTCTCTGAGCACAGCGTTCCTTTCTACTCGTTTCGATATGCGGGTCATATGTCGATGGATGTGTCTTGTTTGTATTTCTTGAATCCGTAGTAACGAGTCTGAGCATATCATTTAGTGCCCGCCGTACTCGGTTATGTCCTGGCTCAGCAGTTCAATCAGAACAATGTTACGCCTGAGGCAGGCTCGCTCACAAGCGCCATGGAATACGTGGTCGGGCAGCAGCTCTGCTACATCATGGGCTTTGCGACAGATACATCCCCGCAATCAGCCTCTTCTCTTCCCGTAGGCTGGGGCCACATCACCGCTGACGGCTCCATCGCGAATTTGGAATCCATGTGGTACGTTGTTCCTGCGTCTCGAGTCCGTTCAGCTTGCTCACGAGAAAAAACACTTGATAGGATCGGTACGTCCACCTTTGCATTTATGAGAGCCTCAAAGTGATAACGACGTCCGCAATTTCTACAGCTCGCAACCTGAAGTATTACGCGCTCTCGCTCAAGCTCGCGATACAACCTGACCAAGAGTTGTCTTTCATCGCGTCCACGTTTATCATCGAGCTTGCGGACGGCACGAGAAAGCTACTACGCGATTGCACCGCGTGGGAGCTTCTCAACTTGTCGTCGTCGACGGTAGCCACTATCCCGCTGTGTTTATACGAACAGTATGGGATCTCCTCCGATGCGCTCTCTGCAGCGCTTCAGCCGTTCAGCATCCAAACAATCGGAATGGAGGAATTGAATCGTCGTTTCGACATTTCCCAGCCAGCGCAATACATGGTCTCCGTCTCGAATCACTACAGCTGGCCCAAGGGATGCGCAATCGTGGGCATTGGCAAGGAGAACCTTGTCGAGATTGGTGTCGACCTGGATATTCACATGGACATAACTCATCTCAAGACAAAGCTCGAAGAGTGTTTAGCACGTAAACAGGCGGTGTTCTGTGTTGTCGCAATTTGCGGTATGCTCCGGGTGTCGTTTCTCTCTTGGCTGTGATTGACCATCGTCTGTGTCAGGTACCACCGAGCATGGCGCGGTTGACCCTGTGGATCAGATTCTCGAGCTACGCAAAGAGATGGCGATGAAGGGCATGTCGTTCATGGTACACGCCGATGCAGCCTGGGGCGGCTACTTCGCAACAAAGGTTACGTATAAGTATCCAACGCCGAGGCGACCGTCCTACGCGTTTTCTATTCCACTCAACGACTGGACGAATAAGCAGCTCTACCATCTTCGATTCGTCGAGTGAGTCTCGACTTCCTTTCTCGGCTCGAGGTCATCCCTGATCATCCTCTGGTAGTACGATCACGGTTGACCCGCACAAGTCGGGTTACATACCGTACTCAGCAGGAGCGCTCTGCATGCGCGACAGCCGCTTGAAATTTTTGACAACGTGGACGAGCGCGTATATCAACACTGAAGGGGTCGACGATCTGAATATGGGGATCTATGGTGTGGAGGGAAGGTAAATGTGCCACATGAAGTTTGTGTGAGGCTACTGACGCGCCGTCATGCGTTTCAGCAAAGCGGGAGCATCCGCCGTCGCCGTCTGTCTGTCGCACGAGATCTTGGGTGTGGATAACGGTGATCGAGGCGGCTACGCTAACCTATTGGGTACCGCTATGCTCACCGGAATCAAAGTGCGCGCCTTCATCCACAAGGTTGTTGCTTCGTACTCACCCGCCAGTAGATGTACAGTTACTGGACAACCATGGACTATTACTCAGAAAAAGAGGGCGGACGGCTTGCCATTACCGCCGTCAATCAGCTTCCCACTGAGAAAGAGGATCGACCACAGCCAGAAATCGATAAGCAAAAGACGAGGATCCGAACAGAGATCCTGGAGACGGACAACGCCGAAATCTACGAAAACGAGGATACGAAAAAGTTGGTGAGTATATCATACAAATGAAATGAATGACGCCCAGCTTGCCAAGACGACTGTTCACAATATTCACAGATGAAGGAAATCGGATCCGATACGATGATCAATGCTTTCGTCTGTAGATTGATTCGAATGGAAATTACAACCGCGACATCAGCCAGGCCAATTTCTTGAACCAACGTCTATACGATCGTCTGTCTGTGCGCACGCCGCGCGACACTATCAACGATAAACCACTCATCATCAACCGCACCGAGTTCAAGCAGAATGCGTACAAAGACACTCTGACATCTCTGAAGAGCCGTATGCACCTGGATGTTGAGAGCTGCAAAGAAGACTCGCTCATCGCGCTATCCAACGTTTCAATGCAAGTACTGGTGGCAATCAAATTCTACGCGCTCTGACATCCCTTACGGCTTACAGGAGTCCATTTCCTACGGCTGGTAGCTTCTTGCAGGGCATGATGAAAGATTTCAGGACCGTTGCTGAAGAGGAAATCACGGTCAGCCCCTGTCTTTGTGCTGCCGAAGTAATCTCTCATTTTGATCTCTAGAACTGCTTCGTTCGATCTGAAGAGCGTCCGGCTGTGCACAGCTTCATCATTCACGGACTGCAGAGTGAACACCAGTTTCTCGTATATTTGCCGATGTTCCACGTCAAAAACCACAAGCGCCAGCTCATCCTCGAGGTCGTCATGGAGGATGCGATTCTCAAAGCCATCAATGAGAGGCTCGGCTCGAAGAGCACCGTTGTGACCGTGCACACGGGTTTTCAATCCATCGCGGACCTCAAAACGCTTGATAAGATTTTGAAAGACGGAGAGTTTATAGCTAACGTCTATGAAGGGTACCCAACTATATATGGGTACGGGTCGCGCTTTTCCTACCCTCTGATATGTTCCACGCTGATGCTTCGGTTTCCACTGCCAGCGTCACCGCATCTCTCGCGAGTTCGGTGAAGATCAAGATACAGAAGCGTGTTGTTGACAAGCCGCTTGCATCCTCATCGCAGGCAAAATATCCATCGCAAATGCCTTTCGTCATGTACGGTCAAGGGAACGAGCTCCATATTGAGCACGTCCTCAGCAAATCCCCGGATGTTCAGCTCTCCGCGTCATGCGTCACGCTCGATCTGCCACTCGAGCGGAAGCTGGGCGACGGGCCGTGGCTGGTTACGCTCGAAGACTACATCGAGCGAGTGATGCAGCCGTTCAGCGACGCGCAGCCTCCCAGCTTCCTCGCCAGCGGCGCATCGCTGCGTATCAGAGTCCACTCTGTCAAGGAGGGCTCGCTTACATCCGAAGGACCGGTTTTGACGGACCAGGCTGAGGTCGAGAACACGACGCTCACGCTCGGCGCGGCACCCACGGTGATCGACTACACCGCGCTCAACGAGCCCATCGCAGCGGACATCTACGTCGTCGCGCGCGATGACACGGACTCACAGGAAGCTGTGGAAGCCATTGCGAAGAAGCTCGTGTCAACGCTGCAGAGCGGCAAGATCCGCTGGTCCGACAACGTCGTGCACGAGCTAAAGCTCTTCGAGCCGAAGGTGGTCCAGAATTACTCTGTTACGCTTGGTGTGCCGGAGAGCGCTGCGGATGGCGCGAAGTTCGCGGTCATCTGCCGCTTCACGGGTCCGGCCGACGCAGTCAAACGCGACACTCGTGCGGCGTGGCTGAAAAGAGTAGTTAATATCACTGAGTAGGACTTAGTAGCCCTGGTCATGATGCATGTATGAGCAAAATGTAGTTGTTGAAGGGATTGATGGCACGTACTATCACATCTCTCCTGTGCAGAATGTCTCGGTGTATTATGCAATGGCGTCGACGACATATACCTCTCGCATCCTACAAACGAGCAGCGAAAGAACGTTCATGCGAGAGCGACGCCAGGGCGTGGCCTTCGCAAATCGTCAATGATTGCTCACTGCTGGAAAATCCGGACGAGAATGAGGAGATGCACGACGGATCGCGCTGGTAATTAGGCAAGGCTTGCGCTCCCATCAGGTCATCACCCCAGTCCTGCTGCCTCAATCGATATCGCAGACGGCGACGAAGTGCACATGCCAAGACGACGGTCCGAGCGGCGTTCGAGGGCCGTTCACGATGACGCCGCGGTCGCCCGTCTTGTCCCCGGCAGACCGTGGTGCTGCAGAGTGGGATGAGATCCCGAAGCAACAGTGTGCGCGAAGAGTCCATTACGCGTATGCCGTTCTCTGACGTCTTGCTTGCTGCCTTACAGGACGGGGAGGTGGCCCCAAAGCGATGGGTGCCATGGCTGGCTGGCAGTCTCGTGAAGAACAGAGGTGTAGAATAGCTGCGCCGTCGAAGGAAACGCAAGTCTTGACCGGTTGCTCAATGACAGATTTGCCACAGCTCAAATGGACTGCCCGGTGGGTGGCCTTCACGTTGTTTTCTTTTTCCGTCTTAGAACTTGAAGCTGGTTTTCTTTTCCAATTGACAGGGTGATTCTGCTTGAAGGCTGAACTCTTTGTATAGAAACCTTTCGGGCACAGGAAGCTCAGCATGATTCTGGCGTTGCAAGGCGACACGGGTAACTAGTAGAGTCGTTGTTCAGGCCCTAAGGTGAAGAGCCTGAGGGATAGAGAGAGTCGTGTGGCAGTGCTCAAGCAGCGTGACTAGTACCTGATGGCCGTCTCTTCGGCTGCCACAACCCACTCAGGCAGAGCTAAGTCAGAGCGACCACTACGAAATCATACCCAGTTCGCACCGGATGGATGGAAGTCTGTGTACGAGTTCGAGGAAAAATTTTGCCGCTCGGGTCTTGACTGTCAATTCGCCCGGCATATACAACTTGAAGTTCAGGTTTTCAGAGTCGGCGAGAGCTTCGTCTCTCGTCGGCAGACGCCCCATGTATACCAACTCGGTGCCTCGCTACATAGAGCGAGAGCTCGAGAGTCGACCAAATTATTTTTCACTTGCGCCTCGGGATTCCAAGACGGCCTGCACGACCCCGTAAGTTAGCGGCCCAGCGTGTAAAGACGCAACATCTGAGCAGCGGAGGTCATGCCCGTATGCACAATGCAGCCCACGTCTCCCAGCGGCACTCGACGTCTTGACGGGCCCGTAGTTTACGCGTACGGGCCCGTCGATGCTCGTCATCACGATTCGTAAGTTTAATGGTTCGCTTTAAAGGCCATACTCCCACCGTTGCGTAGGTCATATTCAAGTTCCAACCCATACCCTCTTTTATTCTTCTTCCAACTTCAATGCTCCCAAAATTACTTCCGTTTCTACTAGGCATTCTGGTCTCCTCGGAATTCTCTTTCGCTGAGACCCACTCGTCCGATGTGGTCTCACTTCCATACGGGAAGTTTAGAGGTTCCCTCAACGGCAATGTCACCCAATTTCTTGGTGTTCGCTACGGCCACAGGTACAATGATTTTTTTTCAGTTGCCAGCGTACTCAATTTAGAATTGGCAGCGAACGATTCCGACTGCCTGCAGACCCCATTCCGTTTGATGGGGTCCACAATGCAACTGCCTATGGACCTTTTTGTCCTATACAGGCCATCCCATCTCTGGGAGGAGAACCCGCTCCCCCTCCCGACCCATCCATTTCAGAGGATTGTTAGTCCCATTATTTCGTCTCAATCATATTTGCATTACTTACCGGCCAACCTTCGCACAGGTCTCACGTTAGATATAATTAAACCCAGTGTTCGGACTTCTCGCCGCCTTCCAGTCTTCATTGTATGTATCCATTGAAATGCGACTTACCTTGGCTACCTTGATAAAACACGCCTGCGCTCAGTACATCTACGGAGGTCAGCCCTCTGTGTTTCCCTCAAATTTTTCTTCATTCTGATTTGTATTCCAGGTGGCTTCAACATCGGGAAGAGCAGCGACAACGACCTCAAACCACTTGTGGAGCGATCCATCGAAAGAGGAGAACCGATTATTGGTATTACCATCAATCACCGCACTACAGGTAACGACCCACCGTCTCGTCGTTCAAGGTTACAATTGATAAATGTTGTGCAGCCTTCGGATTCCTTCCGGGAAAAGAGGTTGCTGACGCAGGTATAAGCAACCTGGGCCTTCGTGATCGTAAGCACTTTTTTCTTCATCCTTGATAAGAACCATTCATCGTGAACTCACGCGCTTCAGAGATATTTGCTCTCAAATGGATCAAGAACCACATATCTGCCTTCGGCGGGGATCCTTCACGCGTCATCCTGTCAGTACCTCCGACCTGCAGTTACTTATCGAAATGTTAACAAAGCTCCACAGTGGCGGTCAAAGCTCCGGTTCAGTTTCCACCAGCTATCTCACCCTCGACAACAAACAAAACTCAAACTCATTGTTCCATGGAGCATTCATGGTGGGCGGTCCTCTTTTCCTGTCTTTTTCTTCTTTTCCTCGCCGATCCTGGTAAAAGTTCCTAATACAAAAGTATTGTTTGTAGCAATCCGGCACTGTTGTCCGTTCACCCCCACAATCCGAAGGTCAAGCCGACTACGACGCACTCGTCAACACCCTGAATTGCGCCGCGGCCCAAGACACCCTGGACTGTCTCCGCACTGTTCCCTTCGACTCGTTCATGGCTGCGGTGAACAACACTAGGAGTCAAGCACTATACAATACTTTCGATATCGCTTGGCAGCCTCGTATTGACGGAGATGTTATCGTGCAGAATGCATGGACTTCGATTAGGGATGGAGCATATGCTAAAGTATGATGTTGTTCCTTTCCTTGTTGTATACTGACGGAGTTATTTTGTTGTAGTTCCCCATTCTATCCCCAATATGCGACGATGAAGGAACGTGAGTACATTTGTATAGTAAAATTCTTGGGGCGAAAATATGCTGAACCCACCATTATCATGTTATAGAATCGTTGTGCTGCCCCTTCTCAACATAACGTCGGTTCTCCTGATCTCATAAAGGAATCATTATCGAAACTCTTTGCATAGGACGACCGAGGAATTAGTTGGTTATCTCAGGTCATAGTGCGTACTGGTCATGATAATCTTGCCCTGTCAATTATCTCACTGCGTGCTGGCCAGTCTGCTACAAAATGCATCTCCCGCTCAAGTTCGAGAACTCGTCAATCTTTACCCAGATGATCCAGCGCAGGTTCGTTTCATCCACTGATCATTCCTGCGGCTTCAAGTTAAGTTAGTGATTTTTGTCCATCGCACTGTAGGGCTCACCATTCGGAACCGGACTGGATTTCCAAATCGCGTGCGTATAGACCTTTCTGTCTTCTCAACTATAGTGTCGACGTGCCCCCAGCCCGGAATACAAACGTATTGCGTCCCTGATCGGTGATCTCGAACTTATCTCTCCTCGCCGTTTCTTCCTCCAACATGCTTCGCCGAGACAAAATGTCTGGGGATCCCGTGAGTCTCTTTGCCTTGACTCTTTCAACCCTCGCACATCCACTTACAACGACTTCCAGTAAGCAAACTCGGAAAAACCACCGAATTCGGAGCATATCACACCAGTGACACACCCGTTTGGTTCACAAACACAACCGTCGTTGGCTACATGGGCATGGATGCGCTCTGTGAGCATCTCACCTATTCACTTTCCTTTCCTTTCCTGCTAATACTTCAACCTTGCAGTGAATTTCGTCAATAGACTCGACCCGAACAGCCCTTCCGCCAAAGTGTTTTGGCCCAAATGGAATTCGCCTTCGAAAGAGGGCAATACGTCCTTGCTGACCTTCAGCGATTCGGGGACTGTCAATATTACGGCTGATAATTTCCGTGAAGAGGGCATGGCGTTGTTGAATTTTTTACATGCGAATGAGTTCCTGGGTGTTCTCTGAGTTTGCTGACGGTTAATTTCGGAATTTTTCCCCATAATACTTGATACACAAATGTTTCGAGCTCAATTACACTACCTGCTCACTGGTTCATCGATTCAGCACTGTTTTGAACAACTTTTCAGCTTTGTTTGTGAATTGATATCTGATGGCCGTCACGGTCTTGCCGAACCGTACCTTGCGTGGCACTGTCATGGACACTGTTCGACGACTCTGCTTGAGCTCTGCATATCTGAATTTGGAGCTAGGACTTTACAAATCTGAAGGTGAAACTATCTACGCCGCGCCCACACGAAATCATTCTCGAGGAAAATATCGAAAGATCCGCTCTCCATCTCCGATGTGTATTCGCGTGCGAGCTCTCTGGTGATGCCTTGTTCAGTGAAGGTCTCACCCCAGTCGGTCGCCAACCGCGCCAACGTCAACCTTACCCCAGCCCCAACCTTGGCCAATTCCGGCGACGCTGATCATGAGGGCATTCAGTCTGAGATTTTGCGACGCGAGGACGTGTCGCAAAAACTCACCAGAAGATGCATTGCAAAGAGGAATCATCACCTTCTGAACACGGACGTCGGACAGGAATTCCATGCTCCGAACTACGGGCTCGATTTTGCTCCCGAAACTGGGATCAGCACCGCGCGATTCTGCAATCTTGGTCCAAATGCTCAATACTTTGGATACTGTCGGTCCTCCGGTTTGAATCGCTTTATAAAAATCGATGTCCTCAATGAATAGCCATCCTCCTTTCTTGACAAGATCGGCTGTTCGTCGTAGGGCGTCTTCGGCGTTTGGGACCTATGCTGCGATCTCGGCAACGACTCATCTCAGCAACGGAGAAACTTGGCTGACATGAATGAATAACAGCCGTGCATGGACGATGTCGAATGATGCTGGCTCGAAAGGCAGGGGTTTTGTAACATCTGCCTGTTGAAAGCGCATGTTGCCCGGCAGAGAAGATCTAAGTCCGCTGAATCAATTGCTGAAATTATCAACTAGATCTCACTCACTCCTGCAAAGTCTCCGCCGCATCGGCAGCCACCACTTCAGCATCAGGAAAATTCTTGGCAGCATCGAACGCCCTAATGTCATGGCCCTCTCAATATCTCCCAAAACCTCACCCTGACTTTGCATACCATGCTCCGCTTCCGCATCTGCTATATGGTCAATCTCGAACCTGTCTCTAGGATTTGGTCTCCATACCCCATGTCCAAAATTCTTTTCGGCGGGATAGCGTATATCTCAGGCGCGAAGTCCTTCTGACTATTCTGAAACTCTCGCAGCGCGATATGGAGATCATCGAGCCTTGAAAGTTTCCCCTGCTCAGAACGCTGATATTTCTACACAAAAAAACATTTCGCCTCACCTCGTCTTCTCGTTAGGCTCTTCCGCTGTCTGCAGTCATGCGGGCTCGCGGTCAGTACTCGCCGAGCAGCTTCCCGTTATGATACCCACTTTGTAGGTGTAGGCCGACTCGACGGGCATCCTTTGACTGGGGGAATGTTTCGATTTGTTGGTGGCTTTTATATTGCTTGAAGAGGTTTCTCGCAAATGTCATGATGCGAACCACTCCTTCTGTTTTCTGATTCAGGATGTGGCCCAATCGATATACCTCAGACATCATTCACCACTGGCATTCAGATGCGTTTCCCCCACCCGAGGATCATTTGTGCTCACCGGACGGGATTTCGAGCCTGGCTGCCTCAAATCAGCCATCTTTGAATTTTGTCCATTTATGCTTCGATCCAGTGTATGTGTTTTGTTTACTGTCAAATGCGTAGTAGCGGGGTTCACCCAATATCAGTACTAGAGTTCTGTGTCGATGGCTTCTCAGTCGAATTTTCTCCTGCTCAATCAACCCATATCTAAGCAGCATTCGGCAGCAATGATGCGAAAAATATCCAGTGGTGGTGGAATTGTAGAGCACAACGAGTCGCATTTAGTGAAACGACGAATAGAGAGCGTGATCATTGTGATTCAGAATGATGCAGATATGTGAAGTGCAATTCACTCATTGTAGTTCCGCAAAGGACCGTTTTTATCCCGACGATGACCCATGTCCGCCGCGTCCTGATATCTCTCTAACCAGGCCTCAATCTTCCGGTAGCTCGTCTCATCCGCAGGGTGGTCAGATGTAGATGCGTTGTCCCTGCCTCGGCCGCTCTGCGCTTGATCCACGTCTTCGTCGTCAACCAAAGGATCGTTGGGGTCCCGAACAAGACGGACCTTGAGCCGCTTGGCGACATCGGGATGCGTCGTCAACGGGCTTAGGTAGCTGAACATGACGAGCGCTACGTCCCGTAAGCGCCAACAGCAAGGTTGCACCTCTAACACCTTCAGAGCACAATCCGGCCCCGGAGTGAGCACCGTGATCGGAGACACCCCGGGCCCAACTACAACACGACGGGGAAAGGCACCAACGAGGCGTACACGCTCGGCGTAGCGCATGATGAGGGGAAAAAATATGGGGTCGATGAGGGGCTTTACTCCTAGCTGAAGTGAAAACCGCCATGAAAAGAGTAGCAGGGGGCCACGTATAATATACGTGAAATCAAGACGTTGTAGCCTGGCAGGAAGCGGTCCCAGCTCGGAGGTGATCAGCTTGCAGACCAGATACAATTCCACAGGGAGATTGAGTCCACAAGCAGGTAGCGAGCGCTCATATGGCACTATCTGCACGTATGTCTGCGGAGGGGGGAAGCAAAAGTCAAGGATTATGCCCCGAACCTCCGGCGGAATACTGAGGAGAGACTCGGACATGGAAGTTACTAAGAGCGAGAGAATGGGTGGCTGTGTTATGCGCGGACATCAAGTACACCTCGAGTCGATCAGAATAAGTACTGGATAAATTCACGTTACGACTTGTACAATCGACAATGAAACAAATTATGAGGCATGATTGGCCGCTACATAAGAGGGCTAATACATAGACCCCACTCACTGGAATATTCTCAACGAGTTGAATTGAAAGTATGCGTTGGCGAATGCCGACGGATTGTTGTTCACATAGTCTGGACGAGAGAAGTGCCGGTAAAGTCAGGGACGCAATGTGAAAGTCAATTGGAAAGTGTAACAACGTACCTTCGCAGGTAGACGGGCACCCCGAAGTGCTATATACAGATCCTGCCCAGTCACCGCCTACGATCTCATGTCTTCAGAGCGGACCATTACATAACATAAAGAACCACGCACAGAAAGTCACTGAGTCAACGCTGATCAGCAAAGATGATTGCAAAACACGAGTTGAAAAACCTACAGTTGATGATGATATTGTGCGGTCCGAGTTTCTGAGCCAACGAACAACTGGTGCTAGGCCAATTAGCAGCCGGTGTACCCTACCAAAAAAAGGTTGTCATTCAACAAAAAAGCTGGGTATGGTGGCCAGAACGTGTATACCCAATTATTTGTGTTGATGCTGGTGCTTCCCGACCGGACATCCGAAGGGACGTTGCCGTTTCGTGGCCAATACCAAGCTTTGACGAATGAATTGGTACGTTCGAGAGCGAACCTAGAGTCCAAGATATAAATGTCATGATACAGAGACGCGCGAGGAGGAAAAAAAACAGACCATCCTCCGCCGTTATTATTGAAAGTTGGGCCATAGCTCGTCGCATCGTTGAACTTGACGCCGCACCCGGTATCTGACGTCGCAATCGCATCGCAATTGTTTCCTCCCACCGATGATCTGAGGATCGGATTCACCATGAGTACAGTTATCGTTCAAAACAGGTCAACTTCACGCACCCAGTCTGAACTTGATTGCCAGGCATTGTACATCCTTCAATCGATTCGGAGGTGAAGATGAGAGTTATTCCCCCATGAGAATGAGATATTTACCGGAACTAGTATGAAGACTGGCTTGATTCGGCGACTGGTCGTTGACGCCTTCCAAAATATCTATTTCGCCCTGGACACGCAAGCTCCGGCATCAATGGAACCTTTCGTAAATATAGAATTCGAACCTCATTCGGCCAGTTGTTACCAACTGCCCACTGCCCAAAAAAAAGAAATTAGGAGAACGAAATAGGCAAGTTGAGCCGATCCTAACGTACCAGCGCTGGCCAAGTTCTATGATTAACTTCATGGTCAGAAGGGTATCTTCAAAGCTCAAGAATAACTCACCCGCATCCCTGGGGCATATGAGTGACGTCAAAGCTGGTGGTAAAAGACGGAAAATAGATAAGCGATGGAGCGAAAGAGAGATAGAGACTCACATGGTGACCGCCGTAGTGAACTGTTGGTTGGATTGCAATCTGACTGAGTTCCGACCTAGGAAAAACATTGTGAATTCAGATGGTGACGCTATCATGGCCTTCGAATTTTTACCTGGCCCGTTGGGGTTCAGGACAGTCTTGGAGTCAGCGCGAAGGACGAATGTGTTGCCCGATGCGAAGGTAAGATTCTGGCTTGCTGCGGTTTGTGCGTTAACATAGTTGCTGAGAGGAAATTAGCAACGAGAGGAGATTTAGCCAGAGTTAGAGGCTCACACTCGTCCATGCGTCGGATCGGAGATGGCTTGAAACGAGAATGCAGAGAGGAAATCGGAGCCGACAATATTCTGAGTTCGCTGATAGGTAGCACCAGCGACCAGAGACGCTAGGGAGAGGCAGGCAATAAGCAAGAAGTACATCTCGAGAATCGACTGGAAGGATTGAGACCCTCTTCCGGTCAATATTTATACTCATACCGCCGTAAAATCGGTCGGAGTGAGAACAGCGAATGGAACGGGACATAGAGGAGAAAAACACCCGCGTGCTAGCAGCGGCGCACAACAGATCGCCGCAGTCTTCTCAATCCACATATACCCATCCACCCAGCAAGAAAACGGAAGGATGACCTTGGCGGCAGTTGCTGTATGAGGAAAGGGACTCGGGAGCATCGCAAAAACTGCAGTTGATTGCTCAGGTGACAATCTCGCCCTATTTTACTTTGCAAGAAGGGCCAGATACTGGGATACCGTCTGCAGACTCAGAGTCCGCGTCTGGCGCTTGAGGTCAGGCGCTGCTGGCGAGCAAAGAGACTCCATGTATGGAAAGTCGATGACCTGAAAAAGCATGTGGATGTTCCAAGGCCGGTGCCGTCGCTGCAGCTCCCAGAAGGATCTCCGAGAGTAGCACTTCTAGGCAGCGTTGAATAATAAGCTGATCCACTGCCAGTCGACCAGGTCCGCTGCTGCCCGTGGCAGTAAGGCTGAAAGTAAGCTTCGAGCCAACTTCGAGCGAGACCCTTGAATGTTCAAGATTTGTGCGAAAAGGCCGTCGTGGAGTTGCTTTTCCCGATATTAGAGAATGTAGCCGCAGATTGTCCGTAGCAAATAACGCCTGCGTGGGCTGCATGCAAGTTCACCTGATTGTGGTCAAGACTGAGGAGATTTAGAGGAAGCTCCGCTCGCGAGGGTTAGGGTTAGCCGGTCTTGCCCTTTGCCTCCTAGCTTGTTTTTAGTCCAACACCCATCCCACTCCTGGCGGTTTCTCGTGTTCTCTCTTTCTCCAGTCAGCCTCAAGTGAACCTATGTTGTGCTCAAGATTCGTTACTGTCTGCTATGAAATACTTAACATGAGCCAAATCCTTGCAAGAACTTGAAGTACCAACTAGAGTGCTTCATACAAGCTCCGGCGCTCAACTACTCCGCTGTACCTCCAACTACTCTCCTCACCACCTCCACCACAGCTTTTGGCTGGCTCAATACTATCCCATGGTCAGCTTTGACCGAATGTCGATCCACCTTCGTTCCCATTGGCATCTCGCTCTCCATCCCAGCAATCATCTTCTCTTGTAACTCGGGCACAATCAGCTTGTCGTTCTCACAAAAGAGATACGAGGATGGTATATCCTTGTACGGCGCATATGTGATGGGCTGGGTATAACTAGCCGCTACGTGGTCGGGCAGCTTCGACGCGATGGCGAAGGCTTCGTCGAAAGGGAGGTCGCCCGACCGTTGCGATTGAAGTTGGGTCGGCTTGCATATATCCATCCTTTGGCTTGTGGTGAGTCCCTGGCTTTATACACGCACGAATGAAAACTGACCGTGACAGCAAAGAAATCCAGTGCACCAGCCGGGAACAAATCCTTCACGCTCTGACCCAGCAGCGGCGCCACCGCAGTGACGAACACAATCTTTGCCACTCCCCCTCGCTTGCCCTCCCGTTCCCTCACGCTCTTCGCCAGCCCCTTCGACGCCTCGCACGCGACCATCCCGCCGTAGGAATGCGGGACGAGCACCACGTCCTTCCCCTCATCCGCAAGTTTATGGATCAAAGACGCGACTTTCGCCGCATCGTCGTACATGCTTGGCGGCGTGTCGCGTCGCCCGACGGTCTCGAGCTCGATTGCATGCGCCTCGTACCCATGCGACTCGAGGTCCGCGACGACGGTGGTGTAGAGGGATGCGGGCTCGAAGGACCCAGGGATGAAAACTATAACGGGTCTTGAAGCAGACATTTGCAGACCAGGATAGATGCAATTAGTCTCCATATTAGAGTTCCATGGGTTATATACACTTTCCTTCCCTATTCAGGCGGGATCGGAACCTCATCCTTGCGCAGATCCGTCACAGTTTGACAAACCTTGATGTTTCAATGCTTATGATCCTCGTTTCGTATCCGTCAGCAGCGAAAGTCTGGTCAACGTTGAAGCGAAGCTTGACAAAGAAACAAGACGGGTGAATACGACATCCTCTGCAAGGAGGCAGCAGATTCCGGTCTGTGTTCCGGATGACACTCAATACACTCATGCAAAGGACTCAAAGAAAACTGGGACTGACAAAGCTCAAAAGACAATGGGCGAGGAAGGGGGAGTGCAGAAAACAACGTTATGCGGTGGTATATTGTAGATGATGAATAAATAAGCTACAACAGCAAAGACCGATCCAAACGATCCATCCTAAGCGATAGAAGGGGGGACACAATCTCGCTACTGAAAACGAGTGATATCAGCAAAAAGATTGAACGAGTGATGGAAACGGAACGCACCATGAAATCGCACCACGCCGGTTCCTCGTTAATATCACGCTCCGCCTTCTCCTCCTTGACAGCGGGTGGAGCAGGCGCAGAGGGAACGACAAAGCGCACCTTGCGCGGGATCCCCGGAGGGAGCTGTACCACCTCCTCGACTTCCGGCTCGACAGCCAGGGAAACCTCCTCCAGGTCCGGTGCGGGCCATGATGCCAACTCCGCGTTGAGGACATGCGAGGGACGTCTCGAAGATGAGGGAGCAACGGAGGGGGAGAGGAGCGGAGACAGGGCGGGGAGGAGGTGGATGTGTTTCACCCTGACCATGAAATAGTGCAGGGCGTCGATGGGTTGCTTGTCGTCCTCGAGGGGGGCGCTTGAAGGGAGCTGGACGTGGATGGGGGTGGAGGGAGAGACAGGGGGGCATGGGTCGGAATCTGCTGATGAGCGACGAGGGAAGGTGTCGCTCGAACAGCGCTTGAGGGCGGGTCTTTGGGTGCATTCCGGTAGCGAAAAGTGCTTGGATGGGGTAGGCTCGACGGCACTCTGAGGAGCGTGGTGTGAGTGAGTAGCGGCCAGGAAGCGTTTCTTGATAGACGCCGAGCCCGCTTTTATAGCAGGAAGGATGGTGATATCCGGAGAGAGCGCACCGAGTCGGAGGGAGGGAGAGTGAGGAATGCGAATGGAAAGAGAAGACATGTTGGTAAATTGAATTGGTGTGAAGGTGGTTTGTTTCGTTGAGATGAGTTTTCACACAGCAATTGGCCAGCTTTTATAAATTTTCTGAGTAGGGGGCGGATGTAAAGTGAGACAGTCAAAGTCTGGGGTATGATCATGTTCGGAGTTTCCGGATTCAGATACTGCGTCTTTTTACAAGATACTAAGACACGGAGTCTTCGAGAACGAGAGCGATCGACACCAGGCAGACAGACTGTAAAGAGAAACTGTAGATAGCTCTCGTCGTAGATCAGCAGAAAGAGCCCTACGGTGTCTGTCGTCTGAAGGGAAATAGGTCCAAACGCCATAGCTTGAAGCTCGAGGATGTGGAGCCGTTTTTGCAGAGACCAGAAATTTTGGATGCTTGATCGAGAGACAAAAGGTCCAGACCGTCCGTGGACCACCCCGAAGAGCCCGCTAGACACGTTCCGAGCTCGACCTTCCGCTCACTGTCCAGTGTCTTGCATGCGCGTCAATGACGCATCGAGGAAACTTGAAAGCGGGGAGAGCCAAGCAAGAGCCAAGAGCAAGGTGAGAACCGGATATCACCGAACGCAAAATGATGGAAGTCGCGGCCACGTGAGAAGCAGAATCGCGTGCCGTAATACCGAAATTGTTTCAGCACAAACGAGTTCACCGGATTTCGTTCCGACAAGACTCGGGGTAGATTTGCCATCGTCAAGATCATCAATGACCCGGCCTATTCACAGACCAAACACAGTAGTAAGGTACCTCTGAATAATTGAATCCTTCATTGAGCAGACTCGGATGCAAATCTACCATCTCAGGATAAACGGCCCGACAACTGACAGATGTCGCGACGCGACCTGATACTATAAATAGATCTGTCTCTTGCGGCTTGCCACAACTGTGAAGGGGATTCCGAATTCGAGGGAATTCGCAGAGGATGATGTACCTCCGCGTATACATGTTCTCTCGTTCAAACACTAACGTATGTGGTTGAAAGTCTTCATAGATAACGGACCGTAGGACAAAGCTAACCGATTTCGGGCTGATATATCCGTACAGGCTGACAGTTCCGCCTGGTCAACATCTGGCTGTTTGAATAGATCTCTTGTTCCCCGCCCTTCCCGTATGATAGCGGGAAATCGGAAAAAACTCAAGGAAAACTCGCCGAACTCTGGTTAATATGAGAGCACCTCCCCGCAAAGCTCGCTTCGGTCTTCCATGTCTCTCCTTCGCGATGTCTTGAAGAAGAATCAGCAGGCGTCAAGTAGTGCTGGTCCTGGTCCCAGCAGCTCAAGGCTGTCTTCGATAGGAACTTTGCTTGGATCGACTTCCTCGAAGCGCAGCGTCAAGAGCTATGCCGCCTCGGTCAAATCGGCGGGAGGCGCTACGATCCGCTCGTTGGCGGAATCCATGCTCAGCTTCTACAGTATGATAACCCTAGGAGGGACACGCGTGCCGAAGCGTCGAAGGCCGGACTTTTCAACGCTCGGTGTGTGATCTTGTCCGCGTCCTGGCAGATTACTAAATTGTCGTCTCAATCTTGCGAAGGCGTTCCCCAATGGTACGCAGAAGACCCACCGCCCGCTCCACTCATGCCCGGCACGGATGTTCCCTCGCCAATACCAGCGATATACACTTCCGCCACTGCTGGGGTGCTGCACGCTCGAAATGAGGGGGAGAAACCGTGGCTCGGAATCGTTCTCTACAGCCATGCGCATCCCAACAACTCCCAGAAACCCTTATACCACCAAGCTGGTGTGTTTCATACGCTATTGACTGGACAACGACGTTCTAATCCTGAAAATGCAGCCAAAGTCCAGGGCGAAGTACGCGTCCTCTTCAAGAAGCCCGTCAAAGTCGGTAGTATCGACATCTGGGTCTGTATCTTGCATCTTTGAATTTTTCATCTTTTAATGACGACTATTCCTCAGCTTACTGTCGTATCTGACAGTGTACTCGACATCTTTAAGCCGCCGATCCTTAGGATGACCGCTACCCTGTGGAATCGAGAGAAGGGCCATCCGAAAACTCCCACCGGTCATCCGTTGAAGGGGAAATTCCCCAAAGGAACGTTCGTATTTCCTTTCGAGTTCCCCGAGCTCCCGGCGGATACGCTCGTCAAGCATCCGAGCGACACGAAGACAAGGGTGAGATTCAACTATAACTGATTTTATCAGGACCTTGCTTACTTCTACGGCCCTTCATACCCGCAGAATCAAGCTCGTGTCCCCATGCCTCGTAAATATCTAGTATCGATCTTCTCCCGCTCAGTGATCTGAAACTTCCGTCCCAGCTTCTTATTTTATCAGCAGGGTATGCGGCTTTTCAGGAAACATAAGATACGTCGTCGGGGTCAATATCGTGTTCGATGGGGTCGGCGGCATCGACGACGAGTTCGATATGCCATTTCAATATATGCCGCTGTTCAAACCCCTTCCCCGAGTGAAGACGCCGTTCCCATTTATTCCTACGCGCGAGGATTGGCCATTTAAACGGGAGGTGATTGGGGGTTGGACTTTGACGCCGTTCGGTGGTCGAGGTCGTCTGGGCGAGGAAATGGTTGAAATTGAGGGAATTGTACGTTTCTGTTCTATTTTCATTTTCAACCCGATTGATCAATACCATTTTCAAGCTCGGTGTCCAAGAGCCCGCAGTATACACGGCTGGCCAAACCATCGAATTTTCGCTGCTCCTCTGGTCTACAAATCCTCTCGCACTTGAAGCTCTCGGCCGATCCGCCGCGATCGAGGTTGGATTGTATAAATCTGATATGTTCGCGTTGGATGTGATGAATCCCCGAACGTCCACGCGTAAAAATCGATATCTCACTAAAGTCGCACCGGGGCGGACATGGCGCACGGACGATGGGCGGCCTGATGACGATGCGCCTGAGCCGGAGTTTCATATGGTGCAGCTGCCGGATCCCCCGTCTCCAGGCTCGAAGCTCTCAGCCGCTGCTGGAGGTTCGCATCGCGTGAAGGGTGCCCCGTCGTCTCGAATGAAAGACATGTTGGTCGAGTCTTACGAAGACGAGAAGACGGAAATGGCCTACTCCGAGAAGGCCGTTGTTCAAGATGAGCCGGATAACATTGATAGCAAGGAAAAGGAGAAGCAAGATTCTTTTGCTGCTGACAGCGAAACTCTCGCAGGCTCGGAACGCGCGCCGTCGCCTACGCCTTCGTTTGAGGACCTCGACGCAGACACCGGTCCAACAGATCATTTCGTACGTCTAGACGGCGAAGTGAAGGTCCCGGTGTGTAGTCACCCGAGCTTCCGCTACACTCACATGGGACGCGAGGTCAGACTCATCCATCTCATGTCCCATTTATCACCCTCGTTGACCCCACAACCTGCAGTACATCGTGCACTTAGTAATATCCCACCCGCAATACTCGCACATCTCTCCCAACGCGACGGGTTTGTTGGCAGAGTTTCCGATCTGGTACGTGGTCGACCGCTTCTCGCATCTGCCGCCTGGCGTGGCGAACGCAGGAGCCGGAAAACCCCAAGACTTTTCGAAGCTCCCTGTTACTGGAACGACGATTTCTGTCGGTCCTGATGCGGTGCGGGCTCCAGTTAGTGTCGGCGTACCGACGACGGAGAAGCGGCCAACTGGCAAGTACACGCGGTATTTTGCTTTCTGATTGGGAGGGGGGCAGAAGCTGGATCTGGTATGCCACGCGTGTATGTACTATGTATTTTGTTCTCGGGCTTGTATTCGTATTTGTTGGACTAGTGAACGATCGAACTTTTTGACGAACGGTCGCGATGAGGGCGTCATCTGTGTTCTGCACGCGTTTTGGAAGTTCGGGTTTGTGAAGATGTTCAACTTGTCGTGTATATTAATCAGAAAATGCGAATAAGCATAGGAATATTGTATGTAAAAGCCAATGCCTCAACAGTTATGCATCTCGGCGTGCCCAGACGAAATGCAGTTCGTGAAGCACAGGTGGGTCGTTGGTGGTGCTATTGATTTCAAGATGAACTTTCTCCCCAAGACCCGGGGTGATTCCCTTGTCAGCGAACCGTGTAGTCCAGTCGTCCACCAGTCGCAGAATCGTCAATTTGAATGCGGCCGCGAGCCTCATCACAGCTGGAAATTCTAAGAACAGGTTTTCAATTGCGTTTCCACTTCATGAGTCTCAACGACTACTCACCGTTATCGACATCGGAACTCTCGCAAACTGGTAATGCCACCATTTTCGTATGGAGTTCGGAAAATGCTCCAGTGCTCCGAATGGTCGACTCCATCTCACGGCCAAAGCAAGCGTCCGCCCCACGATCTTTCACAATACCGGTCCATATACCTGTGACCCGCGAAATCGCGGGGCCACCGGTGTCGATTATTTTTTGCATGTTGATATCCTCGAGAAGTAGCCATCCGCCGGGTTTTACAAGAGCAGCGGCTCGTGTTAGGGCATCTCGGGCATTGGGAACCTTTGCATTAAGGTCAGTTTCTCGATAATTAGCTTCATAGAAAATTCGACGAACATGGATGAAGAGGAAACGAGCGTGAACCACGTCAAAGGATGCTGGCTCGAAGGGGAAGGGATCGGACACATTGTGTAGCTGAAATTTCAGATTTTTTGGTAGCGGGATCCTAAGAATTTGAGATTAATATGAGTCGAAGAATTTGGTGAAAAGCATACCCTTCCAGGGTGGGTGAGGAATCAACGGCAATAACCTCGGCATGAGGATAATCATTAGAGGCGGCAATTGCCCTGGAGAATTCGATAGATTTCAATTGGTGAGAACGCGCTCCAGACCTATGATTTAGTTTTGGGCTGGACGCACCACGCTCCACTGCCGCATCTGAACGGTTTTGAGGAATCTGAGATTGAATGAATACACCGAGCCGGAACTCACCCGAGTTCGAGTATCCTCTTGGGAGGTGGAGTGGTATATCGATGAGCGAAGGGGACTTGGCTGCTCAGATACTCGCGAAGAGCGACATAGAGCTCGTCCAGCCTGAAATCTATAGTTCAGCGTCGAGGTTTCGAAGGAAGAGAAGTGCGAGCCTTCTCTTCTCGGTTGCTTCTTGAGCAGTCTTGATATTCGATGTGAGTTTTCAGCTGCTTGGAAATGCTGCTGGCTACATACCTGATATGTGTACACTGACTCTCCCATTGCAAGGACGCGTCTGTATCCTGAAATCTTGTGACTTATATAGTCAAATGGATCGGTACGACATACCGGTTCTATTGAAATCTCCCAATCTTCACCGCTGAGTTGATAAAGAAAATGGTGGGATGGCAGTGTTTTGAGTGCCTCTTATATTCTGGCATGTCCGTGGACTCTGTAGATGACGCGGTCAACGAGTGAACACGGGGCTGGATGATAGAAATTTGACCCCCAATGGGAACTGCAATTCTCGTGGCGCATCGCTAAAATCATGGCGACGGGGCCGGCGATATGAGGGGGCAGAGTACTGGATTAATCGATGAAGTCCAATGCAGAGAGAAGCGTCCGGCGCTGGGCAACTTGCGATCTGTCATGCTCGCAACGGCTTTGTAATGTTCTGCGAAAGGAATCAAGCCTGCTGTATTGAGGTTCATGGCCAGCCAGTATCAGATATGATCCTTGAATCCTGCGGCCGTATTCACTGCGGACTCAACAGCCACTGGCATTCACTTGATCTGAGTCTGTACAAGCCGGGCAACAAAGCTTCTCCAGATATGATATGATCGCTTGTTGCAGGGAGCGTGTATAAATATTCTGCCGCAGTACATGTGGGGCGGAGACTCGAGGCTTTGAGCGGAACAGAAGACGAGCTCATACCGCGGAGAATAAGGCACCAGTTGATCAAGGCCCAAGGCGAGCCTGCTACACGTCGAAGTCAGGAACTGTCTTCCCGCTCGACAGCGCTCGACCACCCGCTACCACCCGGTCCATCTCCATCCCCGAGGCCGATAAGAAAATTTCGAATGTAGAGGGCAGTGTATAACCGAAGGGAAATATAATTGCTGACTCGAAGAACTCTGTATTCTGGCAGTTCTATTCTGGCAGCCAGCAAAATCTATAGTGTCAAATCTCCGAGACATAGTGTTCAGGAGATATACTGGACTCCAAGTTGTGGCTGAGCGCTGAGGAAGGAAGGAAGAACATAGTATTATAGTCTCTCGTAGGAAAGCAAGACCGCGCAAAGAGTATTGCCGTTCGATCCGTTGATATTGACCCCTGGACTGAGTCACGGTAGTAGGCCCACCCCGAGATACACGTAGTCCTGCAGCTGTAGTCCGCGACTTTCATTTGGCGAAGGAGTCTCCCAGTTGGGTCATTTTTGGCGAGATAGAGGAGCGGAGCTTGGCACGTGTTGTTTGTTCATGTATCGACCGTTGCCGCGGCGTCCTCGCCATTTCCCTCATTCCTTCTCTCAGAATCTCGCACACGCAGAGGAGTGACCGCAAAACTTAGAAGATGTGGCTCAAAACAAGGTAACAGCCAAAAAATCTTTCAAGGGTCAAACTGCTTTTCTCGGAGTAATTTGCGCAGGAAGGCACTAAGTTAGCTGCGACGCTGCTACCACAGTGCCAGAATGCACCGCAGCCACTGATTTGACTCTGCCAAAGCATTGACTCGGACCCGGAGCGACCCTATATAACCTGTTTTGCGCTGCTGCATCTTTACCACCCACAATGACCCAACTTCAATCCCCGGAGGAGCAAGAG
This sequence comes from Favolaschia claudopus, assembly GCA_037176885.1. Taxonomy (NCBI): domain Eukaryota; kingdom Fungi; phylum Basidiomycota; class Agaricomycetes; order Agaricales; family Mycenaceae; genus Favolaschia; species Favolaschia claudopus. The sequence goes on along the minus strand of JAWWNJ010000011.1, from coordinate 400,872 downwards.
TACACGGATTCCGAGTTTACGACGCCTGGCCCTCCGCAACTCCAGACACCCCAAATTCCCTGGGCGCTAGACAAGGTCGAGCAGGACCGTTACAAGACCATCTTCAGGGCTTGGGTCGATAGTAGAACCGGTGTTGTCAACGGCAAAACCGCCATCGACGTCTTCGGGCAGAGCGGACTCCCCAAAGACGATCTCGCGCAAATCTGGACGCTGGCCGACGTCGATGACAGGGGTACACTCAACCTCTCCGAATTCACTGTCGCTATGGGGCTGATCTATCGCAGTATGTATTCACTCGTCTCAGTTACAGCCTAGTTTTCTAACTGCAAGTCTGCATCTAGGGCTCAACGGAGCTGAGATACCCGACAAGCTGCCGCGAGAGCTTGAAGCTGGCCACGATAGCGACCAATCAACCTCTCACCAACCGGCGCTCCAGAATCTTGAATCATTGAGGCTTAGTGCCGTTGATGAAAACGGCTTTCTCAAGGGGAAGGCTGCCAGAGAGGACTCCCTCAAGATCGCGCGCGCATCTAAACTGTAGCCGATGTCGATAACAATGGCAGCTAATAGTGGCGAGCTCAGTCTCGCTGAGGTGTATCGTTATGGGGCTCAATCGCACCATGCTCGATCTGCTATGGTACAAGCTACAATTCACATTACGAGTCTCACGCAAGGCTGAATCGAAATGATTTTCCATATGGGTTGCTGCCAGATCTTGAGCTTTAATTTGTTCGAGGCACCCCCGTGCACGAATCTCTACTGCACAGCGAGCCTCAGCCTTCGGTCTTTTCCCTGAGATGACTGGAGGTATTTTCATGTTTTAATGATTTATTGTACACTTTTCTGTTTGTGAATCTAGGCTTGTAACCCCTTCACCCTCGCCGTCGTCTCGACACCATCAAGCGAAATCGAATTTGCGCTGGAGGGATTCTTCCTCCAAGCCTCGACCAGCGCTTTCGCCTCTACAGGCGGGACATTCGCATCCTTTGTCCCCACCGTGATGTGCAGCCTGAGCTTCGTCTCCTCAGGTAAATGCGCAACAAACGCCGCGCCTAACTGCCTCCCCCCATCCGCCTCCTCGGACAATTCCAGGCCATCCACAGTCACCGCCATCACCCTATCATTCCACACCACGCTCCCCAATTTGAATCGAAACAGCGGAGGCGTGCCATCCGCATCATACAGCTCTTTACACCTAGCCCAAAACTCCTCCTTCGCAGCAACCGCACTCGGGTCGACTCCGTCTCCCTTCTTCAGCTCATTCCTATGAGCAAGCGTGACGTGGGGCCGTTTCGCCACACGCCCAGCTTTGCGCAACGCAGTCCAAAACGGCACGTCTTTCAGCACGGGCGTGAGCACCGCATCCAATGCGACCTCCGGCATGAACGCATAATAGCGTGGCGCCGCCCCCGCCTCCCCTTTCTTACCACCACCACTCGGCGAATCAGGCTTTTTCGTCGCAGGTGTATACCCCCTCGCCCTCTCCAACGCAGCCTCAACCCTCCCCGCCTCCGGCAGCGGCACACCCAAGACCCTCACACAAACATCCACCGCCTTCCTCACCGCATCCTCCAACCCATCCCCGACCTCCATCTCCACGACCTCGTCTACCTCGCTCGGCGCGAGGGGCTCCGCCTTGGTGATGAAGCTCCATAGAACGTCTTCGTGCGCTTTGGCTTTGTCGGGGCGGAGGCTTTGGTGGTTGGCGCCGCGCGTTTGGATGCGGTCGGCACAGATGCGGTGGATGAAGGCGGGAGGTTGGGTGTCCAATGCCCAGTTGAGGGCGAGGAGGCGGACGCGGGGGGTTGATGAGGTGGTGGCGTCGCGGAGGGCTTGGCGGTGTTGTTTGAGGTGGTTGTTCCTGTAAGGGGCACGCACAACAATTGATTCAGTTAGCGGTGTGGACTACAAGAGAGAGTGGACGTCGTACTTGTCCGCAATGACAACATCGTGCTTTTTCAGTAACTCTGTGACGTTCTTGATGAATATGGGAGCAGGTTTCTTTGCATTGACGTCGTCGCTCTGAGTGTGCCCAAAGCCGAAGATATGCGACAGCGCAACCGCCACGGCAGTTTTACCTGGGACCAGATAAACCAACGGACGAGCAGTGTCGCGCAGCTCTACGTACCACACCCAGGAATCGCTACGGGGACGATGATGGTCTTCCCAAACTCCCCTTTCGCCGCTGGTACCGCCAGTGCCTTTTCCCCGCCCTTCGACCTTAGCGCCTTCTTTCCCTGCTCCGTCTCCAGATACGCCAGGAACCGCTCCCGCACCGTGACAATCCCCTTATTATCCTGATATTCTGCAAACGCAGCCGGATCCCGCCTGATCTCCTCAACCACCCACCTTGCATACACCTGCGTCTCCGCACGGCGCATCTTGCTCTTCGGCAGCTCATCCACACTCATCCCGTCCTTCCCCTTCCCCGTCTTGTTCTTCCGCATGGAGAGCAGAGATTTGGTGACCTCACGCCAGTCGCGGTACATCATGTATGGCTCGTCGAATTTGACTTTGAAGAAAAACGAGGAGCCGATGGGGTACGGCGGGGTGTTCCTTGGAGAGGCCGAGGGCGGGGGCGGGGCGACTTGCGTACGGACAACAAAGCCCTCGACGGGGACGCCGTTCCAGGCGCCGGTTTTGCCGATTTCGGAGGTGAATTCGCGGACGGCGGCGATGGTAGGGAGTTCTGTCGAGGCGGTCTTGATGAAGCCCCATTCTTCTGCGAACGCGTCGACGACGGAGTGGGGTTGGGTGTTGAAGGCTTTCGTGCTTTCGTTGAGGCCGTGGAGATGGAGACCTGTGAGCTCTGGCGGGTACGCGAGGACGTGTTCTTCGAAAGAGTCGTCGCAGAGCTGTCGAATTCATGTCAACGCCGAACATAATCATGAAAAACGCGCACCTCTGCTACTGCAGTCCAATTCTTCTCCCACAAGACTTTCGCAAGATCTGCCTCGGTACGGCCATTTTGAGCAAGATACTTGCGCAGCCAGCCCTCTCCAGCTTGAGCATGGGTTGGTTTTTTGTCGTCTTTGGAGTACCCCACAGCGTGCTTTGAGGTGATCAGTAGCTTTTCGGGCGTTAGCGCCGCGATGAAGATGATGCATCCGTTGCTCTTCAATGACAAGGTATACGGCGCCGTCGTGTGCGCTTCCAATGACGACCACTTGCGGGTGCGTCTCAGCAACAACATTGACGTAGACAGAAACACGCACAGTTGTCCACCCCACTTCTCCGATATTGAAAAACTTGTCGTATCCGCGAACGATGATACGGTACTGGCCATCGGGTTGCTTCAGAGTAAAAAGTCCCCGCGCAAGTGTAGGAAACGGCGATGGAACCACGTAGTACTTGTGCTCAGCCATCTTCCAGCTTGAAAGTGATATACTGGAGTCTGCAGGCGCGGCATGTCTGGTAGACCGAACAAGCTTGGGTTTGGCCGCTGAGAGATCTCGGAGCTCTTCGATGAGGCGAGAATCCTCGGCGATAGCAGGATGTGCCATGGCAGCAAACCTGCGGTAGGGGCGCAGGCCCTGCTGAGAGATTGCCCGTCGCAGAATTTTGGAGCTCGAAATTGAGACAAGATAAAGCTATCCCAAGCAGACAGAAGAGAACTGAGCACTGCAGAGCCTTAGTTGAAGGCGTATCGAGGATTCAGCGCATACATAGATTGTGCGAATTGGTCCTTGGACTTGGAGGAGATGAAAGTTTTGGTCAAGTTCTAAAAATGTAATTTTGGAGGTGTGACAGTCTGTGACTGTGAGTTTTCTCCGCCAACCAGCCCTCTGTGCCTGGCTGCCTGAACTCTAAACGACTAGCAGAGATCTTAGAGACTCAGCAAGGATATGACCTGCCGCAAAGTTTATCCCTCTTCTTCTTAGCCCAGAATATGCTATCATTTGCTGCGCTCAAGACTTGTAAAATAACTTGGACGAGGCCTTGGCAAAAACCCTCAAAAACCTCAACGTTCGGGCAGAAAACGACGCGCAACAGCTGTCAAGCTACTACCTGAACACTACGCAACATCTCCTAGAGCTTTCCTGATCACTGCCGCCATCGTCTCTGGCTGACTCGCATTGATGTGGTGACCTGATTTCACCGAAATCTTCTGCACCTTCTGTCCTCCCATTTGACTCTCCATATCTGCAATAATCTTGTCCTGAGCCTCCGGAACCACTCCCCTATCCTCCTCGCAAAACAAATACGTCGCTGGAATGTCTTTGTAGGCTGCGTATGAAATTTTCTGGCTGAAGCTTGCTGCTGCGTGTTCTCGCATTTTGGATGCCCAGACGAGCGCCTCGTCATTCGGCAAGTCCGAGTAGCCTCCAGTCGCACAAGTCGCCTTGTCTAAGACCAAGTATTCGCCCACCATCTCGTGGGGTTCGGTCAAAACGCAAGACCAATGCGGGAAAGCAGCGGGAAACTTGCTCACCTCCACTTTGATAGCATGACTCACCATCCCCTCCCCGAACACCTCCATCATGGCCTTTCCCTCCATCGGCACACACGCCGCAACGAAGATAATCCTCACAATCCCTCCACTTTTTCCCTCTCGCTCTCTCACACTCTTAGCCAAGCCCTTGGCCGCTTCACACGCGACCGTCCCGCCATACGAATGCGCCACCAATGCGACGTCCTTTCCCTCATCCACCAGCCTCCCCACCACATCCGCCACTCCCTTCGCATCGTCGTACATGGTGGGCGCCTTCTCCCGTCGGCCGACGGTTTGGTGCTCAACGCCGTGCACAGCGTAGCTGTGCGATTCGAGGTTGGATATGACGGCGTCGTAGAGGGAGACGGGGGAGAACGACGCTGGGATGAGCACGATGGTGGGCTTGGTTGGCGTCGACATAGATGTTCGTGATGAGGAGGGTGTCAAGTGAGACAATGTCTCGAGCACAATCGATCTTCTTTTCAATTGAATGGGATTTCCTTTCCGCTGCCAAGCGGTCCCACCCCTTCGAAATCGAAGTTGCATCGAAAATTGGTCTGATGACTGGCTTACTCGAGTATTGTCTTCCCGAGGGCCACTTCTTTGGAAACTTCATGTAAGGCTGATCACGCCAAGCAGCAGCCAAGGGCAAATCAATCAACTCAATACGATTCAATGCAGCTGAGCTCCATGCTTTCAGCGACCACCCGTTAATGTGCGCAAGCACCTGCAAGCACTACGAACCATCCCCTACCATCCGGGATCCCCCTCACACGACTACCCTACACCACCCCCGCGAACGGTTAATGCGCTCACTCTATTCGTATTTATTGCCGTCTGGCACCGCGTCTCTGTAGCTAGCGTACTTATTGCGGTTTAGAAATGCAGAGTCAAACAAAAACGAAAACGATTGCAGCTGATTAGCAGCTACTCGAAGACAACCACTCAACTGGCGAGCAGCTAATCGAGCTCGTCGAGTCATTGAAGTAGACATTTCCCTCCCCACTGGGCAGACATCAAGAAAACAGTGCCAGCGCCCCGTTTGCAACGCAGCCTACTTCGAGATTTATTGCAGATGATAGACGCCCAACAATTTCGATCTCGAAGCTTGAATCATGCACAAGAAAGAAGCTCGATTCATCTCACTTCCTATCTAACGTAGAGTGTACCTACATCTGGCATCCAAAAATCCTTTATTTAGCTAAAATAATGTAGACTATCAATTGTTGCAGTGCATTAAGCGAACTATAAGCACTAGAGGGGTGAACAACTGAAAGAGCTTGTCAGGTCGTTGAAGTCAGTAGGACCGGCCAGCCCGGGCACGTTGAAGAAGTCCCAGGTGCCCTGCGTCAAAACAACCTCTTGATCCGTGCCACCGTTGCCAGTACCAATTCCGAGGCAGCCAAAGTCTCTGTAAAATGGTTATGATCAGTACTGTTACATGAAACCTAAAAGTTCTGGGTGGGACGACGCTTACTCAAAGAAGGTACAGATAAATCCACCGGGTATGACTGCATTTGAAATCTCCTTGTTGAGGAAGCTGAGTCCGCCGGTGAGGTTGACGCAGGAGTCAGACACCGCTGGGACGTTGACGCAACCATTGGGCGGGTTGGCGCTTCCGGTGCAGACCTCTACAGTAACACTAGCATCCTGTATTGAGAGATGAGTGTGAAGTAGCGACGAAACGTAGAGAATGCCAGGCTCACGGTCCCTGGTTTCACCGGGCTAGCTACAGCGACGGAGATGGCAGCGAAAATCGTGAAGAGGAAAGCTTTGGAGCTGAACATGTCGAGGCGGGTAGTTGCTAATTTGCAGACTGAGGATGAGATGCAGAATACGATGGCTTTTATATGTTCTTGCGATGCCATTTCTGGAAAATTTGTGGTGTCTGTCTATACGTTTTCGACATCTACGTGGAGAATGACACGCCGGAGGACAATGTAGTCCGGTGAGCAGGCGCCGAATCGTTTTGAGATTCGAATCCAAAGAGGGCTTCTCGCGGAATCTTGCGGCCAAAAAGCTGTAGAGACAGATTCGGTTGAACATTCGGCCGAGCAGATACGACAGATAGCACGGTATGGCAGCCTCAGCAGCCTCCTCATAGGCTGATATTGTGATTGTGAAATTATGATTGTTTTCAGCGCTCAACAAAATTTCGCCGCGAAACTATTGGCACCTTGCATGAGCTTGTACTGACGGTGAATGTCAACAAGAACAGGCACAACTTCACTGACCAGCCGCTCGGAGGAGAAACAGAATATAGCAACGTTTGATACAAACCAAAGTCAAGGCGCCGACATCTATGCCCCAAGCCTAGAGGTAATGGGTAGGCACGCAGAGTGGCATTACTGAATAGTAGGCTAGAAGTTCGCAGGGAGATTGTCTCAGATGGAGAGCGGGTCGTTCGATATTTTCCTTGAGAACTTTGATTTTGTGTGGGCGCGGCGGCGTAAATAGTTCTTCGCATTCGAGTAGACCAAGATCAAGCTTCAGATCTTCAATACCTAGCCTTCAGACAACCTTCAGATATGCAGAACCGTCGAACAGTGCCACGCAAGGCCCTGGCGATGAGAACATGAGATGGTGAAATGGACCAAGTCTTTTAAAGTCCAATTGATGATCCGTACGTAACGCTAGATATTGATGCGCTGTCACAGCTTGTGACCCCCTCTTTGACACTAACCACAACCTTTTGCTACCTTACCTGTTGTGCTCAACCACGCCTCTATTGTATCCTCGCCTAACAGCTTTATTGTCGCGTATTGCGACGCGTAGTTTTCCCTCGATGGCTCTTTCCTCTGATATAATCGAAATTTCCGACTCTGACAACGACGCGCCGCCGCTTCCCCCTTCCTCGCAACCTTCCTTCAGCGGGGTTGTGGACTTGTGCTTGAGCGACGATGACGACGACGAAGACCTACCTGCTCCGGGAGACGCACTGTTTCTCCAAGGTCTGAATGCCACTGGGAAGCGAAAACGCCACTCGGTAGCGTCGTCGATGTCTTCCGCCACGGGGTACGAAGATCATGAGCTGGACTTGAGCGCGGATGAATCGCCAAAGAAGGCGCCCCGGAAGGTGAGATGCCCGCTGCAGATTTACTTCCTCGAATAACTCAGAAACAGTCGAGTGGCACCAAGACGGCTCGCAAACCGCGTAAGACAGAAGAAGAAAAGGCGGCAGCAAAGGTGAGCTACTAATCTGTCTCATTGCTATGATATTTACGCACGGCAGGCACAGAAACAGAAGGACGCAGCCGACAAGAAAGCTATGAAAGCAGTCGACAAAGCAGAGAAGACTGCCGCTCTCGTACGACATTTCTTCTCAGTTTTCATAATATTCATCTATTCATACCAGGCCCGCGAAAAAGCCGCCAAACAAGCCTACAAAGCCGCCAACAAACTCATCCACGACAAGAAAACCACCCTCGCAAGCATGGAGATCGTCTTCCCGCCGAGCCTCGGCAACTCTGACCTCCTCGCCTCCTTCCGCGCCCACATCGCCCCGTACAAAATGACCGTCTCCGTGGCGCCGACGAACCTCGTCCGCCGCCAATCGGTGTTCACCTGGCGGCGCACAATGACCGCTGAATACGATCCCGTGATGAGGGAGTGGCAGCCCGTGCAGGAGCATACGCAGACGATCGATACTTATATGATGTATATGGGCGCGGACGAGTTGGTGAGGGTTATCTCGGAGGATTCGGAGGATGGGTTGAAGAATGCTGTGAGGTTGGCGAGGGAGGGGTATGGGTCGCCTAAGGCGCAGATGTTTTTGATGGTGGAGGGGCTGAAGTTGTATCATCGGAGGACGGGCGGTATAAGGGTGAGTGGATCGTTTTTTATGCATGATGCGGACTGACTGACTTGTACGGAGTAGTACACCAAAACTCAGCTCGAGCTCGCACTGGCGGGACTACAACTCGCCGAGAACACCCACCTCCTCTACGTTGACACGGTCAATGAGGCAGTTGAACGGCTCTACGACCTTAGCGCCGATCTCGGAATCAAGCCATACAAGTGCGCCTCCCTTTCTCCTCTCCCGCCAGCAGTTGCTTACCAACTGTGGATCAGACTCATCGAACGCTCACACCTCCCCTTCTGCTCCAACGTCAGCCAACCCACGGGCACCTCGCTCGCGGACACGTGGGTGAAGATGCTCGGGCAGGTACACCGTATGACGGAGAGCGGCGCGCGAGGCATTGCGGAGGATTTTCCTACGGCGCATAAGTTGTTTGAGGGGTATCAGAGGGCGGAAGATGGGAGGGCGAGGGATGCGTTGGTTATGTATAGTAAGGTGCGGTTTTTTTCTTCTTTTCTCCGGAATTTCTTTCTGACTCGCGGGTTTTAGATTCGCCACCGCAAAGACGGCGTTGCGAAGGGGAGGATTGTGAACCAGGCCTTGTCGCAGGTGGTGGGGACTGTGATGTATGGGCTGGATCCGTTGCAGTTGGTGTATTCGGCGTCAAAGAAGGGGGAGAGGGAGGATGAGTGAGCACCGGGTGAGTGGGTTTCGTTGAAGAGGCGTAGAGACGGCGCATGCATAATCTTATGACGATTTATATACAGTAGTTATCTTGGTTTGTAAGTAATATATTTCTCTTGTTAGTTTCCGCCCATACCCTAATAAACACTGTTGAGGAACTTTGAGGTGGCATCCCAGGACGGTCCAAAAGACTTGGGAACCGTCCGAGTCGTAACACGTCCCGAATGAAGATCTGACGATCTCGCACGTGAGTGTTTGTGAATTGTTTCGAACACTTACCAATTGTCTCGGGTTCAGTAGGCAGCTCGGTAGATAGGCCTCGGTAGATTCCGGGATATTTGAAGAACCAAACCATTTAAGCCCATACAAGGTCGACACAACAGCCAACATAATTTTCATCCTTGCTCGCAATGAAGTTTCTCGGTGCTCCTCTCCTTCCTTTCACCTCTTTTATACTCCTCGCCACCGCCACAGCTGGCCTCTCCAGCGGTAACGGCAGTAAATTCGACATCGAACCTTTCCACATAAATTTATCCTCGCAATTCTTCCGCCTCAAAACCCTAGTCCAACAAACGCAGCTCCCGGAAAAATCTCTGTATCCTGTGGGCCCTGAGAAGGGTATGCAGCTGGATGTGCTGAGGGTACTCAAGAGCGAATGGGTTAGCTCGACGACGTATGATTGGGGGAAGGCGGAGAAGGAATTGAATAGGTGGGTTTTTGTTCATTCAGTGTTCAACTTATTTCATGGGGTTGAATCATCTTGTGGCTCTTCAGCGTGTCGCATTTTACTGCGAAAATAGAGAATATGACGCTGCATTTCGTGCATGAGAGATCTGAGAATCCGAATGCGATTCCCGTTATTCTGCTCCACGGATGGCCAGGCAAGTGCATCTTTTTGACTACGATTTCACACAGTTCGGATGCTGATAAAATATACAGGATTATTCTACGAATACTTACCTGTCGTGAAACCACTCAGCCAGACTTCGGCTACGGGTGTATCGTACCACGTCGTCGTCCCATCCATCCCAGGCTTCTCGTTCTCCTCCCCTCCCCGGCTTAACTGGACCATCGACGACACGGCTAGGATTTTCAATACTCTCATGACGGAGGTGCTGGGGTACGAGCGGTATGCTTTGCATGGTTCGGATTGGGTGCGTTCGCCGGTTTTTCATCTTTGACTGATCTTTACCTTTTGCACCTGCCTACGCAGGGCTCCAGCATAGGCTACTCCATGTACAATACCTTCAACACCTCCGTTCGCGCGGCCCATTTCGTATTCCTCCCCTTCCCCGGACCATCGTTGGCGGAGATTAAGGAGAACAATATCACGCTGACTGAGGACGAGAAGATCACGGCTGAGAGAGCGGAGGAATGGAGTACCAGTGATGACGGGTATTTTGTTGTGCAGGCTACCAAGGTGAGCGGCGTCACGTTGAAGTTATGGAATGGTTACGGATTTATTTGCTTCGATAATGCGTAGCCCAACGATATCGGGTTGGCGCTGTACGACAATCCGGTCGGAATCTTAGCTTATGTAGGCGCGGAAGTCAAACGCTGTACGTCGTCCATCCTCCTCCCAGATCCCAAATTTGAATTCCCCATCCCACCTCCTCTTTTATAGGGTCAGACCCCCGCGCCGGCACACCGCCTTCCCTCCTCACCTCCACCTCCCTTCTCACCCTCGTATCCCTCTACCACCTAACCCACACCTTCCTCTCTTCCGTCTGGATCTACGCGCAGAACGCCAACGTCCTCGCCGGCTCAGAGCACACCAAGGCCGCGACGGATGCGCCGATGTTGTTTACGCAGTATAAGTATAACACGGGGTTTTGGCCGGATGAGTATATAAAGGAGGTGGGGAATCTCGTTGCATATAATGGTGCGTTTTGAGATGATTTCGTTTGGGCTTGTCGATGGAAATTGACTTTGGGGCATAGAGCGCGATTTTGGAGGACACTTTCCGGGGCTTGATAACCCCCCTGCGTTGATAGAGGATATAAGGAGTATGGCGAAATATTTCACAGCTTGATGGGACGAGTAGGACATTCATTCAAAATCGCGTTTATGGATACTTACAGTACATTTCTCGATCGGCTATATACTTTGATTTATTGCGATCTTCGCTGGTGCTTCAGCAATTGGAAGTCAGAACTTCCGGCCTCCGGGTCGCACTGTTACATTGTATATGAGTATTCGTGGTTTCGGGTCTCAGTGTCGCGTGGCCGAGATGGCCGAGATGGCCGAGATGGCCGACTGACGTGACGTAAGTTGAATTCAACGAAACGGTCACAAAACTTCCTCGATAGAAAGCTCACAAGAGTACTCAGTTACTTATTGCGATAGTAGTAGAATTTGGCTATTAATTTACTGACAACTCCAGAGAACCGAGGAAAAATACATCTCTCATTTTAAGCACAGTTTGTGGCAGGTTAACGTTCAACCGTGGGAACGACCGACTTGCCCAAAGAAAAGCCTGAGCAAGGGCTGTCCAATGGAGTATTATTATAAACATCACTATGAGAGAGTTTCTTTCTCTTCTTTTTCTTTCAGTTGTTGCTCATTTCTCGAACATGTTCAACAGCGGAAGGTCCCGGGAGCTGATCGTATCATTCGGCCGCGCGGTGGGGTTAAGGTTAGAGTCTTTTTCTCTGCCTCCAATCCTTCCCAATCTCCCTCATACTCAAAGCCCGTCTTGTAACGCTTGAAAGGGTTACCTTTCTGACCCCACTGGTACCTGTGCTTATGCAAAGGACCCTTTTCCTTCAGTTGACCCCTTCGAGTCCGTTCACGAAAGTGAGTCAATGTGTCGGATGCCAGAGTCGCGCTAAATTCAAGTTCGTGCCTCCTGAAAAGAGCATATACTACGCTGTGTCCCCAAGGGATCTCCTGACTACTGCTGCCATAGCTTTTGGCTGGCTCAGATGAATTCCATGGTCAGCCTGCACCGGATGCCGATCCACCGTCTTTCCCTCCGGCATGTCGCTCTCCATCGCAGCAATCATCTTCTTTTGCAGCTCAGGCACAATCAGCTTTTCGTCCTCGCAGATGAGAAACGAAATGGGTATGTCCTTGTAAGGGGCATAAGTTATAGGTTGTTCGAAGCTCGCCGCTACGTGGTTAAGCAGCTTTGACCCGTGCGCCAGGGCTTCTTCCGTTGGGAGATGGGAGAACCCTACTGCAGCAATCAAGGCGGGGTCGGCAGTCATGTAGCCGTCCTTTGACTCGTTGTAAGTCTCTCAGCCGCGCAGATGAAATAAAACTCACAGTGATGGCAAAGGAGTCCAATGCACCAGGCGGAAAGACATCCTTGATGCTCTGACCCACCGGCGGCCCTACAGCAGTGACAAACACAATCCTCGCGACACCCCCTCTCTTTCCTTCCTGCTCCCTCACGCTCTTCGCCAGCCCTTTCGACGCCTCGCATGCGACCACTCCGCCATACGAATGTGGAACGAGCACGACATCTTTCCCCTCATCCGCAAGTTTCGTGATTAAAGCGGCAAGTTTGGCCGCGTCGTCGTACATGCTCGGGGGTGTGTCGCGTCGCCCGACGGTCTCGAGATCGATAGCGTGCACATCATATCCGTGCGATTCGAGATCGGTGGTGACGGCGCTGTACTGGGATGCGGGGGAGAACGACCCAGGGATGATGATAATGGTGGGTTTGGAAGAAGCCATGGTTGTTAACGTTGACCAGAGACGGCGTGACAGGCCCGTCCTCCCGACTATCGGATTTGCGGTGGATCATTGATTTCTAGCATTGCATCCATCCATTGACGAAGCGTCCATGTGTAATCCGCTCGCTGGCCGACGATGTGTTGTTTGTGGTCTTACACCATCGGTATATGCGCCGCGAACTCGGTTGCATCCATTGATGTTGGCGGCAGACTAAGTAAGATCATGCATAAATTCGCGCCGTCAGTTTCCGCCGAAATTCAGTGTCAGATGTGCTAACTCATTTGTCAGATGTTGAACCTTGCTGAACCGCGTTCAAAATTCAGACTTCAACTGTTCGCACATACAATGAAAATGGACGGCCAATCGCAATCTCGATATTCCATGGCCCTGGGTATGATCTTTGAATAAAATGAATCATAAAACGAATACATGAGCTGTGCTATCCAGGCCCACCCCGACTCCCTCAGACCACATTCAACAACACAAATCCTCTCATAGAGCCGAACTCAAAACCATCGCGAACCCCGCAATCATCAGATACATCGAGCCCTTGCGCATCGACGCCGCCGAATTTGGGCTAGGTGCGGCGGTAGATACAACATCGATCACTAGCCCTGCCACAGAGGCCGTCCTCGTCGCCATTGGGTTGAAGCCCGAGCATACGGCCTGCCCATTCTTCTGATTCATGTCACATCCATAGCTCAGTGCAGACGCCGATGGCCCGAGTTGGGATGGCGGGGATATCGCGACCGCGACGTGGTCTTTGCCTTCTACGATGGTGTCTGTGGTTTGAAGGTTAGTTTGAAACGGGTTTCTGAAGACGAAGACGAGGCTGAAATCTTACAGATGAATGGAATCTTCGACCCATCGGACTCGGCAGCGATAAAGAAATCTTCCTCGACGAGGTACTTGGTCCGTCCTTCGGAGTCGACCCCGAGCATGGTGGCTGGGATGGGCGTGGTGCCGGTAGGAAAAAAGGAGGGCCCTGGAACGGCGAGTGTCGTGACGGCTGGAAGAGGTGCTGGTATAGCAGTCACGGCTGATAATTAACAATGCCAAAATCAGTCTGAGTGCTGAGAAGGAAGCAAGAGCATGAATTGGAGAAAATCACAACTCACATTGAATGAAAGATGTAGCCAGCGCTGCCAGCGAGAGAATGCGAAAAGTCGATTGAACCATGGTCGAAGAAGTAGAAAAGAAGAAAAAAGGTCAAGTCAAAAGGAGTACCGAGAAGAAGCAGAAGAAGAAGAGCGGATTCCAGATTAGAGCGTTGTGCACCCTCTCCTTTTATCTGAGTCCCGATATAATTAGCTGCGTGCGATCTTATCAGAAACAGTGCCTGGCCATGGCTGACCCGATCAGCTGTAGGCTGTAAGTAGGACGAAAAGATTGAAGATCTTCAGAAGATGTTTGAATTGAAAATCACAGAAATGCTATTTTTGTGGGTGAAGTTCGGGAGTTGCCAAGCACGAGCACTGCCCTTTCAAAGGTTCAATCGGATGTGCTCCAGGGCCGATTCTGCTAGCTAGTTCCGCTGAAAATTCGAAGGCAGGTACATATACATAGCGATGCAAATATATGACCTCGCCACAATCATGAGGGATCGATAGAGGATCTCTGAGTACTTAGCCTTGGAATGCGGCGACCGAAAACACGATGTCGCTTTGACGGTACTACTACTAAAACAATCGATTTCCCGATATATATCAAGAGCAAGAATTGATGGGGGGCAGTTAGCACGTAGCATTACGAGCGTAAGGTACCAAAAGGAATGCGCGCGGCGGGTGGACGAGAAACAATTCGAAGTTGTTCGAGCAATGATGGACGATTCGAGCAGCACATGAACGAGCCAGGAGTCCAAGAGAGCTCGGATGACAGCACGATGCAATGTGGCGATATAATTACGGTAGGAGGTTTACTAACCAGAACCACCTCCATCGAAAGCTAGTTGTTGAACTTGGTTGAATTCGAACTTCAACTTACGTAACGTGGTTCGGCGTTCTCGGCCAAGGACAAAAATGTTGAAAAATGAATAATTGCGAGTTCACTTATGTAACAGCAACGAGTTGCATAGAAAAGAAAGGAATTATACGGTCGGAGGTCGATGACTTCAGACTGGTTCAAGGTGTGAGTATTCGATGTCTTCGTTCTATAGTCACGGAAAGCCAAACACTGTTACATGATAATAAGTGCAGTGAAGAATGACAGACGATCCGGGATATAGATCGAAAGTGGCATTGCTGATCTTCGTCCGCAAGATGGTAATAAGATGGAGTGACTCATTCGTGTGAGTGGCCAGTCATATCTTGTCCTCCAGAGGCTCAGGGCACAAAACCGACGGTCGACTGTCGACTGTAAACTTGAAAGACTCAGTTCTGCCACTCAATCCGACAGGCTACGAATCCACATGATTTTGTTGGACTCGAAAAAAAGTTTAGCGACGTAGAAGACAAGCATATATCAGGAATCTTTCGAGATATGAGGCAGGCTTGAGTTGGTGACGCGATAGACGCATACCGAAGCAATTCATGCATACTAGAAGAAAATAAAAGTCTCCAACTGGCTACTTTTATTAGAAGTAAGATACTTTCGCCCTTTCCGAGTCGTTTCCATTGAAACTATCATACTCATCCTCCACCTCAAAACACCCACCCCGCACCAACCACCACCCCCAACATCCCCACCACACCCAACATCAACAAGCTCTCCACGCTCTTCGGCGAAGCGCCATTCGGCTTATCGCTCTGACTCGGCGCCGGCGCGCTTCCACTCGGCCCACTCGCACTCGGGCCCCTGTTACTACCGCTTTGCCCATTCCCACCATTACCACCCGCCCCGGCAGTGGAAATCACATCCAAAACCAACCCCGTCAGCGAGGGGATGGTCGCCGTGACGCTCTGCGAGCTGTCCTGGTCAAAGTCCTGGCAGACGGCTTCGTTCTTGGCGGAGTCGAGGGTGCAGTCGAAGCCGAGGTCGAGGCGGAGGCCGGCGGCGGAGATGGAGAAGGTGTAGGAGGCGTAGGAGGCGCCTTCGACGAGGGTGGCTGGGGATTTCAAATCATGCTTGAGTTTGTTTTCTTGGATGAATGGAAGGGAAGAGGAATTTACCTGTGAATGGCGTGGTTTTGGTAGCCGAGACGTCGCTCTCGATGAGGTCTTGCTGGATGGCGTATGTGGTGTGGCCTGCGGAGTCGACGCCGAGGACGACGGCGGGGAGGGGGGAGGTGAGGTCGTCGTTGAAGAATGGAGGGACGGCGAGGGTGGTTACGGCGGGCTCAGGGGCTGGGATGGCGGTGGCCGCTGTGGGTGGAATGTCAGGTTGAACGAGGTTGAAAGAAGAGGGAAAAGAGAGAGATGACGCACAGTGCAAGGAAGAAGCTAGGAAAGCTAGCAGGGAAAGACGGAAGGTGCATTGGATCATGACTGAACGGCGTAAAGAGAAGATTCAAGTAAAAGAGAACTCGAGAGAATTTGAAGTGAAAAGAGATCTCGAATGAGGGAATCCTCTCCTCTAGTCTGGCTCCTCTTTATACGAGTTCGTTGGCCCAACGAACATTTTGCTGGGCGCTGATCTTGTTTTACCGACGAGCCGTAAAATCGCGAAAATCGTCCCAATGAGTCTTTGTTTCGCATGATGTTGATGGAGATGACTGGGATGCGGTGAAAGTACCTGATTTCCGTTTTTCTTTGCGTCAGACAAGAGGCGCTACACACTGCATCAGCAACCCCCGTCGATGGCGTTTACATAGCTTGCTTGGCAACGGTGGAAAATGAAAATTGAAGTCGGTGTCAGTGGTTACCAGTGGCGGCCTGAATGCGGAATACAGGAATACAGGAGGCGAAGGGGTTGAGTTAGATAGCAGGAGGTGCTGTTCGGGAGTCGAAAGGTACGTCTTGGAGTGAAAAGAGTGCCTAGAGGAGAGGAAATTGTTTCAAGAAATTGAGGCGGTGTTTTCATTCGAGTTCCATTCATGACGTATGTTCTGCTTTGACCGGAGAAATAGTAGACAGAAACCAAGCAAAAAAAACGACGAAGGCGAGTAAGGAGGGCCCTTTGAGGAGCATCTGCCAGTGAACCGCATGGAAGATGAAAGTTGGAGAAGAGGTGTGCCGGGCCGGAGTGAGCCGGTATTATATAACCGTTGTGTGAGTCACTGCTGGTGTCGAAGAACTATCCAGTTAGCAATTGCAAGTGTACATCCAAGTCGCTGCAGCCTTCCACGTCGTCGCGCCACCCCGCCCTCGCAAGCATCTCACCTGATATCGTACGAGTTGGGGGTCACCAAGTAATTTTCCTGGAAATTCACAAAACATGCAAACCTTAAAGTTCCTTCGAACGTCCGTCATTCTGGCGTGCCATTCGGTGGTAGTTGCTACTACTACTTACCTGCGACCCCACCCACAAGCCGGCTGCGTCTGGTATGGCTTCGAATTCAGCTGCCCTCAGGCTCCGAGTCGAAAATCGAAGTGCCAGCGATTACGACCTCCACGCTTCGAGCTCGCGTCGCTACCTGATACGCTATCTCGAGTCCTCTGTGCGCTCACTGCTCCCTACCACCGCAAACAGAATCGGCGGTGCCTGCGCGCCTGCAGAGTCAGAAGCGAATCCAAAATTTTGGAAGGTTTCTCACACTGGTGCGGTATCGTGTACTATCTTAGACTAGAGCCGCAAAGCTTTTCATCCGCTTGCCTCCCGGTAAACAAGCCAAAGAGTCTCGAAGGAAGATGGTGTGATCGCCGTCTACAGAGATAAGTGTGCCAGCTCAAGCAATGAGCTCGATCCACTAGGCGTCGACACTGGAGGCTCGTGCTCATTGTTTCTCCCTCTCCGACCTTTCACAAAACGCTGTCTACCCTCAGACTCTTCATGCCTTCAGCTCGCCGACACGCTCTCCCTTTCTCCCTCAGCAAACTCCCCATTCGCCGACCCACCCCCGTTCGCGTGCCAATTCATCTGCCCGCTCTCCACCACTTTCGCGCGTCAACGCCTCCCTGCGCTCGCCTCTCCGTAGCCCTCCGTCTACACCGCTGCAAGTCAACAGTCGACAAGCTTTTGCGCAAAGCTGCCGCCACGCCCGGGAGGAAAGCGACGACACGCCGCAATTCGAGAACTCGTGCAGTTGTTGGTAGGCGTTCCCGAGGCCGCTTTCGCTCGAGCGAATGCTGTAGCCCAAGGCCTCGTTCCCACTCGAATTCACCCCCTTGCGACATCGCCCGAGTGGGGGGAGGATGCTCGACACGGAGAATATACCAAGGCCACGTCCGCCTCGACAAGCAAGTTATGTATCAACGCGCATTTTATGTTATTTTATTTACCTATTTACTTCAGGCTTCAGGGTACGGGTACGGAGTCTATGTGGTGATAATAAAAGATGGAATAGGTGATACGCATACGCAAACGGTTTGGACAGGATAGCAAAATGAGGATGAAAAGCGAGGACAAAGACGAGAAGGGAGGAGGAAGGGGGGGGGGGAGGGGGGAGGGGAGAGACGACACGAGGTATATGTACATTTGAGCTTCAATAGTAGTGCGAACAAAGAGGAAAAGAAAAAACACGAGCGTCTATGTGTATGGGTGTATCAAGCGAATTCACGACAGCGGGACGAGAAAGAGAAAGAGGGCACCATCTCCACGCTTCACGGCCCCCTCTCCGACTCTGCATACGGCCGCCAACTATCCGGCTCCGCATGTGCATGCCCCGGATGCTGCCCATGCCCCTGGACAAGGCCCGTAAACTTGAACGGCGGCAACGTATACCCCGCCTCATGATGGTCTCTCACCACATCGTACGCCCTCCCACCCCCCGGCGCGTCACCATCCTGCCCGAGATGCAGCCCACCCGCGCTGCCGTTGGTCGTCGCGCTGCTCGCAGTCACGGGCGTCGTCGTCCC
The DNA here is from genome assembly GCA_037176885.1 of Favolaschia claudopus. NCBI lineage: Eukaryota > Fungi > Basidiomycota > Agaricomycetes > Agaricales > Mycenaceae > Favolaschia > Favolaschia claudopus. Next base: position 382,385 of record JAWWNJ010000011.1, on the reverse strand, counting down.
CGAGACCGGCGGCCCGCCGACGGGGACGGACAGGGGGTGCAGGGAGGTGAGGTTTGCCGAGCCGGAATGCCCCTGCAGCGCGGGGTCGATGGGGGGCGGGGGCGCGTAGGAGGGCGCGGCGGTGCTGCTGTGGTGGGTGGGCACGCTGTCGGGGTACGCGTGGTGCGGGTGCGGCATGTGCGGGCCGTCGGGGACGGTGAGCGGCGGGGGGCGCGGGAGGACGAGGTTGCCGTTGTGGTGGTGGTCGTGTGCGGAGGAGGGGCGGCTGAGGTAGACTTCCTCGACGACGGAAGAGGGTCCGGAGCCGTTTGACATGTCCATTTTGCGGCGTTTGTATTCCCTGCCTTGGCCGTCGTTAGGGCTGTCGCAGCCCCGCCGCTGGCCCGCTGCTGCGGTGCCCCCGCTGAGCTCGTACGGCAGGGGTCTGCGTCCCGTTTCGGCCAACATTCGGTGCAATTCATCATTCTGCTTCTGCAGTCGCGCGTTCTCTTGCTCGAGTTCTTTGATCTTTGCGAGGGATGGGGGGAGCACAGACATCGTGTGCTCGAGGTTGAATTGGCTCAACGCGCCCTGGAGTTTTGTGACTGTTTCTTCGAGCTGTGGGGTAAAGATTCATTAGAAATTTGCTGCGGAGAGTAGGAGAATACGCGCCTCTTCGATGTAGGCTTTCCTTTTTGCACGATGACGAGCTTGTGCTTTTGCATTGCGACTGCGCTCTGGTTTTTCTTGTTGAGGGTCTGGCAGAGGATTACCTGGGAGGGCCGACATTTTGTGCGCCCACGCGAGTGTAACGTAACCTTCAGACACAGCGATGACGAGAAAACAAAGATGAAAAAAGCAAAAAGAGAGAGAACGACGCCACGTGGAACTGCCCCTCATCCTTATGTAATCAGGACCCAATCCGGCCCGGCCCACCTCTTTCCCAACCCTCATCTTCCTCGCGGCTCAGATGCTCCTTGAAGGGCCCTCCTTGCTCACCATCGCCGTTTGAGCATCGTTTCTGCCTACTATTTCTCCGGTCAAAGCAGAACATACGTCATGATTGGAACATGAATGAAACAACGCCTTGGTTTTTCAGGCTAAACCGTTCCCCAACGTCATCCGCAACGCCGAGATGAATCCACCTCATTTCGACGCTAAATCCGCTGCAAGTGCAACCCCCGCTATCTGCTACCACTCGGTTTTCAAACACTCAGACAGCACCGTGCACCCCCCATATCTTTGCTCTTCGGCTCTTCTATGGCATCAAAAGCAAGGACTCGACTGACTCCCATCAGGCGCATTTTCGACTCGGAGGACGTTCTACTGATTCCCTTTTCTTCTGGTGAGGGACACTTCAAGCTTCTACGACAAATTTGATGCACGGAGGCTCAAAGGCTCTAAGTTTCGCGCGTCTTTTTACATCTAGACGGCTATTGAGGGGCCACCGTGCCAAGCGAATACTTATCGGAGCAGTGTGCTGCCGACAACTCTTACATTCACAGCGTTCGTCGTTACAAAGCTCAGACGACGGGGGTTGCTAGCATGCTGATCATAAGATGACACTCATCATGATCGGCTGCAAACGGAAAAACAGCCACCTCCGAGTGGAGGCACTCATTTGTATCAAACGTTTATACAGGCGAACAAAATCCCGGAAGATTTTCGCAATAGTGCTGGTCAGGATGATTCAACGTTACCAAAGATCTGAGATCGTGGCAAGTTACAATACAATGATTCAATTGCTACTGCGACTCCCTATCAATGTCATTCAGGTTAGCCTTGAGAGAGGTGGACAGGTATAAAGGGCGGTTCGATTGGATTTCAAAGACTTCATCTGGGATCATATTTTACTTCGCTCCTCAACTTTTCTTTCAACCTTCTTCCGACATAATTCAGCAGTTATGTTCACTTTCGGAATTTTCTTACTAGCAGTGTCGGCTTCTTCCCTCCCTTGTGGGTTGCCTTTTTTCACTTCCCTCAAAATGCTGGGAAGCTTACACCCTCACAGACGCCGTTGCCATCCCAGCTCCCATGCCAGTCGTAACGACCCTCGCCATCCCAGCGCCGTTCTCCAACCCCCTCGGCTCCCCTCTTCCCGCCGCCGTCCTCGGCGTTGACAAAGAAGGCCACACAACCTACGCCGTCGAACAACATGGCATCGTGTTCGACGCCTCGACCACCCAGACGATTCCATTCACGGGTAAGTTCAAGCTCTTGGCACGCAATATATTATATTCATTCTCGACACCATAACTCATTACCCAAAATACTCATCCACATATCACCTGAACACCAGCCACCCTCGTCGAAGGCGCCTCCTACGCCTCGTACACCCTCTCCATCTCCGCCCCGGGCATCCGCCTCGACACCGGCTTCGACTGCAGCCTCGACCAAAACAAGAACGAGGCAGTCTGCTCGGAGTTTGATACGAAGGGCTCGTTGTTGGCGGTGACGACTCCGTCGCTTACGTGGTTTGTACTGGATGTGGTGTCGACGGCGGCACCACAAGGCGGGAACGGGAAACCGAATTCGGCTGCTGGGCGGACGGGGTTGGCGAGGGGCATGATGTTGGGCGGGATGATGATAATGGGGCTTGTGTTCGGTGCTGGGTGGGTATTATGAGATAGCGCGTTGAGATAGGATCTGGATTTTTGTAAAACTGCGTTTGTTGCAGCTACAACGCCGGCCGAACTCGCTGTTTCGTTGCTTCTTCGTCTGAATTTCCAATTGGTCACTTAGATTTTTGCGTCAGTAAAATAAGTGTTGATCCAACTCCTTTCAAGATGGCCAGCCAGGAGCTAGTGACGGCTGACCTTCTTTGAACTTCCAAGTCGACTTGAACCAAACTATGAATTCCTTCCGGTCTTACCGACACCGTTGAAGGCTCTTACCTGGTTTTGTGTAGACCAGCGAGCCCCAGCGTATAGTCACAATGTGGTTTCATAGAAGTCGTCTTGAGATCGAAGGGGACATTCAAGCTCTGGCAAGCTCCTGCCAACCTTGATTTTTCTGAATACTTAGGTTGAATTTCATGTGGCCGAGGTGGCCGGCTGATGTGACGTAAGTTCAAGTTCAGGTTCAACAAGTCAGTCGTAAACCTCCTCGATGCAAGCAATTGTCAAAGCCCATGAAAGTACGCAGATAATTTGAGAATCTTACTGTTAAGTGACTAACTACCAGAAGCATAGAAGCAGGGAAAAATCCATCTCTCATTTGCTCGCCACAATTGTCCCGGGCGACGCGTAGCACGAGTCTAGATTCAAGTGGCTGCTGGCACAAGTTCAGGTTTTCCTCTGCCAGTGCCTGTGGGCGAGCGGGAGTTGCCTCACGCTCTCATCTACGATAGATTCTTTGCATGGAGGCTCAAACTTGCGCTCCAAGCGCCGCGTGTCTTGGCGCTCCCGCGTCGTTTCAAATTCCAATCTAGCCAGTCAAGGTCCCAGTTCCGCCTCGTTATACTTTTGAGGTGCCAGGCGAACAGTATCGGAGCAGCGTATAGTACCGACAAATCCTATGGCATTCATCGATATTCATCGTTCGTCGTCACACAGCTCATTGCGACGACGTCGACGGGGGTTGCTGATCACACTCTTGGCTGAAAACGCAAAACAGCCACTTCCGACTGTATCTTACAGCCTCTCGATTCATTTACATAAAACATCTGGACAAGCGAACAAGATCCTGGAAGATTTTCGCAATATTGCTGGTCAGGATGATTCAACGTTAAGTAACAAAGATCTGACTCCGAGTCGGAGATGGTGGCACTACTTGACCTATATCATTCAAGTTAGCTATCGGAAATCTGGACAGGTATAAAGAGTGGCGCGATTTGGATTTCAGAGACTTCATCTGGGATCACATTCTACTTCGGACCTCAACTTTTATTTCAACATTTTTTCCGACATCATTCAACAGTCATGTTCCAGTTCACTTTCGGCAATTTCTTGATAGCAGCGCTAGCTTCTTCCTTCCCTTGTGTGTTATATTATTTTCACTCCCTTCGAGAAATACTGTAAAGCTTATACTCTCGCAGATGCCGCTGCCATCCCAGCTCCTATGCCCGTCGTAACGACCCTCGCCGTCCCAGCGCTAGTCTTCAACCCCGACAGCTCCCCTCTCCCCGCCGTCGTCCTCGGCGTCGATAAGGAAGGCCACACAACCTACGCCATCAATCAAATTGGTATCATGAGCGACGCCTTGACCACCCAGACGATTCCATTCACGGGTGAGTTCAAGTTCTTTGCACGCGAGATATTATATTCAATCTCGACACCATAACTCATCACCCAAAATACTCATCTACGTATCACCTCAACACCAGCCACCCTCGTCGCAGGCGCCTCCTACGCCTCGTACACCCTCTCCATCTCCGCCCCGGGCATCCGCCTCGCCGACGGCTTCGACTGCAGCCTCGACCAAAACAAGAACGAGGCAGTCTGCTCGGAGTTTCTGTTTGATACGAAGGGCTCGACGATGGCGGTGGCGACGATTCCGTCGCTTACGGGGTTGGTGGTGGATGTGGTGTCGACGGCGGCACCACAAGGCGGGAATGGGAAGCCGAATTCGGCTGCTGGGCAGAGGGGGTTGGCGAGTTTCACGATGTTGCGTGGGGTGATGATGATGGGGCTTGTGTTCGGTGCTGGGTGGGTAATGTGAGATAGCGCGTCAAGATATGGTTTGATGTTTGAGAAAGTGTGTTTGTTGCAGCTATCCCGCCGTTCGACTCGCTTCTTCGTCTGAATTTTCAATTGATTACTCAGATGCGCGAGTAAAACAAAGGGCACAAATCAGTGTTAATCTAAGTCCTTTCAATGTGAACATGGTATGTAGCATTCAAGTTGGCCAGCCAGGAATTAGTAACCTGGGACCTTCTCGTACCTTCCAAGTCGATAAATTATAATTGATTGGAACCCAACAATGATTTCCTTCCGGTCTCACCGACATTGACAAAAGACTTTTACCTGATGTTGTGTCAACTAGGGGCCCCCGTGCTGTAGAAGTCGTCGCGAGATTAAAGCCTGAGACGTTCAAGCTCAGCCGATCTGTTTTTTAAAAAGGCCGAGATGGCCGACTGATGTGACGTAAGTTCAAATTCAAGTTCAACACTTGAACAAAACAACATCAAACTTCCTCGATGCAAGCAGCTGTCAAAGCCCATGAAAGTACTCCTCGGATAATTTAGATAATTTACAGTAACTGTTCACTGGCGGAGACCTCCATGAAAGCAAAGAAAAATGCATCTCTCATCTTGAACATAGGTTTATTGCGACTTCAACCGTGGGAATCCATCTGGCTGCAGTGTCACACCGTGCCAGTACGGGTTTGCAGAGCAGAGAAACGAAGACCCGTGATCTACAATGTTGGCCAACCGATCAAAGATAGATTCAACCATAATTCTGGAGTACAGGTTTGCCGTACGCCACGCAGGACCTTGTGCCTTATTCTTATTATTATCATGATTCGAGCATCAGGCTATGCCCTGATATCACAGAGATAGATGATAAAAGCACCAGGAATCTTGGATTTAATATCTGATTGGATTCAGAGAGTTCAACATTGGGTGAACCCAAAGTATCCTGATGAGGACAGAATATTCACCTGGATTGGGAATTTGCAGTTCCCTAGGATTGATTGAGCATGGAATTGTGGAGCAGCTAAGAAGGTAGAAGAGGACTACACCACCATTTTATTCAAATGTCAAAATAATGTCCGAGGTGTGATGTCCTCGGAACCATGATTTGCGAGCTCCAACAGCTCTCAATTTCGAAATGTCCTCAGAAGCGTGGTTGGGACAGTCTGTGGATGGTTGAAGGACATCCTAGAAGGTTGTTCAAATCTTAAGATATATACTGGAATCTTAAGCTCGTCTGATTCAACAAGTACTGTATTTGGAGTAGCTATATCCCCCAATAAACTCCTTGTGACTTAGTATTGAATGCACAATGTATTCCAAGGAAGTTCATGAAGTTCCTCGAGCGGACGCAACCTTTTGCTGCTGGATTTGGCGTCGAACTCGAGAAAACGATGAAGTCCCCACATCGCATCATGACGTGGCATCATTCAATGGTGATGTTTGTCATTACGGTCTCCGCTGCCACGTCACTCTCTTGTCTTCTTCCCTCATCCCCCCTCCAAACTCCTCGTCTTTCACGACACCCCAGAAGGAAGCTCGAAGCCTCTGACACTGTCATCTCTCCTCAACATCCCTTCAAGCTTCAATCTTCAAGCCTCTTCAAGTCCGTTGTGGCACGAAGATCTCTCCACCTCAGGCAAGAGTCGCAAGTCCGCAAGATCCAAGAACCTCACTGTGCAAGGCTGAGACTGCAAGACAACGGTCGCAAGAGTCCAAGGCCGCAAGCTGAAAACTTCTCAAGAGTGTAACCCATGCAAACCTTCATCAAAGTCCTTGCCGTCGTCCTCCCCAAGCCTCTCTCATCAACACGCTTCGGCCCTCTCCCCACCTCTCTTTCTCTCCATCTTCCGGAAAATTATCATTTACTTCCTCTCCCTCCTCTTCTCCTCTCCCTCCTAGAATCATTTGTGTAGCCACTCAATGTATACTTTTGTTGCTTGCAATACCATTTTTTTATTTGTATTTTGATCGAATTTAAGAAGCAATTCAAATATTATTTATGGCAAGCGCCGTCAGCAAACTGGCTCTAATGTCCTGGAGAGCTTCAGCGCAGAATGTCCCCAGGACATCATCGCCGACGGATTGTCTGGGAATCGATGTTTCGGTCTCCAGGGAATGTTTCGGAGATGTCAGCTAACAGCATCTGTCAAAACGTCCTCCGGAGGTCCGGAACAAACGGTGGTGTAGGGATTTGTACTGGGGTATTATAATTCTCGCCAGGTTTTACCATGTCTCTTCATCCGCCCTCTCGTGCTTTGTCTGGATTGAAAACGGATCAACGGAAACGACACTACGACACTACGGAACAGAAACTAGTTTACGAGAGGGAACAGAACTTTGATTGAACAGATTTTGTTGAACTTCACAATTTGGACTTGGAGCTTTTCAGTTTTATTATCTCTGTCGCTATCACACTTATCTGGATTTGCAACTATCATATACTTCGATAGGAACCTCCAAATTGTGCGCTATATTGGTGTGGTTGGATGTGGCTGAACTTGATTGACTTTATTTTGGGTTCGCTGCTGGGCGGCGTTCAAGTTGTGTTGAATTGAGTAGTGATTGTTTAGTTTAGTTGTTGATTTTCACGTTCACCCACAAACACGCACCAAGTGTTTCAGCAAATGGCGCCACCGCACTGACTACAGTTGATCATTAATGATCAACCTCCCGCAGTCATATCTGCGAAGAGTCAGCAGTGCAAAATGCATTTGTGCCTGTCTTAATTTAGTTTCCTGTCTCATGTGGGTCAAAGTAACAGCGGATTCCGGTTTAAAATACGAACAGCGAAATCTCCCCAGGACCCATTCACTGATCCCCCGCCCTTTCCTTTCTACTTCCCTCAGTGGTGCTCTCTTATTCCCTTTCTTCGCTTCAGCTTGCTGGGCCCGTCTATCATGCGATTGTTCTTCTTCTTTCCGTTCATGTCCCTAGTGGCCCTACTTTCTTGCTTCATTCATTGTGAGTGACGCTTCAAGGGCTGGATTCAATTCTAAGCTTTTGTTATAGCTACGGCAGCTGTGCCAGCTGTACTACCCCATGTACGGATGGCACCCTCAATGCCGCCTGCATTCGCAGACTCGGCTATACCCGACAATTCTTCACCCCCCTCGATAATCAGCCTAGGTACTACCCATACTTCACACAGCTGGTTAAATAATCACAATTTCCTCAGCAGAATCTTCTGTCATTGAAGCGCGAACAGCCGGAAATTCTCGATTGTTGGCTCGAAAAACACATTTCTTCCCAAATCACTCGAGTTCGATCCCAACATTCAGGCTTAGTCCGCTGGTTGTATCAGGCTCTGCTGTTCTTGTAGGGCTACTATTTGTCGACAGCGGAATATTCTAACGCAATGTGTACTGTGCTCTAACGGAAAACAAATTGTCAAAGTGCCCGGGATAAACTCTTTCAAGGAGCATATATTGATTCTCGACATATTCAAGGTCGAACGAGATACCGAAGCTCGAGATGCTGTCGACCGCTTCCTAGGATCTCCTGTGATTGAGGTGAGTGACCTCAGACCTGACAGGTTCTGTCGAAATTTGTTGGGCAGCGAGCGTCACAGGGTAAGAAGCACGAAGACAGCTTAAGACTCCTCCGACGTTGTGCGCCGCTTATGTCTATGATTTTTTTGGAGTGCTATAAAATATCTGTGGATGCCAGTTCAATAATCAACGTTAATCAACATTCGGCGCTAGTTTAGGACCTGCCATGACTTTCGAGAGGGAGAAACTGCCAGTAGTGCTCAGACTCAAATCTCAGGCCCATGTCTTGCGCGACGCGTTAATTGTTGTAGTCGTGGTTGAGTCGTATTCATTTAAGTTTTGAAGGATCAAGGTTGAACCGGCAATCTCCGAAGTCCAAATAGTCGACAACAACTGGTTGATCTTTGCCTCCTCCGCACACTTTTCTCGCTGGAGTCTCCCTGTTGATTCGAGTTCGGTCCTAACTCAGAGTGGTGGTTGGATTGGCCGCGGCTCATAGCGGCTGAACTCCCCGGTCTGGCGCACTTGGGTGCAGTAACTTACTGGCTTCGGGATTCGGAAATGCTTCGAGAGGCTTCAAGTTCGCCGAAATTCATTCTGAATTCTATATTTTCAAGAGCTACACGAGATGGGTCACTTTGGATGATGTGAGACCGTATATACCGAGTGAGTAGGCGGCCAAGAATATCGCCACCCTGATAGAATTTCCCCGATAGAAGCGGCTCATCAAAGTCTGCCACCGTTCTGAGATTTGCGGGCAAGTATAGTCAGTTTCACCGTATAACCATGACTGCATGCTCACCCTTTGTCTGCTCCTCTGTTCCCTTATAGGCCCCATTGCCCAATTGCTTGTAAACAGGGACCATCCAGATGATGGTGTGCGGCACGGCTGCAATGAGCAAACCCGCCGCGCCTAGAAGCGCGCGACTGTGCTCGAGGGAGATATCAGCCGGTCGGTTGAAGTACGCGGTGAGGAAAGCTGCAGCCGCCCCGAGGGAACCTGCGAGGAAGGCGCGCCGCCCTCGAGTCAGGAACATGTGTGTATACAACGGCGCGAGTGTGGATGGGGGAAGCTACATATTGTTCAGCATCAAATTCCAGTTACGACAACTGGGATGGATGAGTACGTTGCCATGTTCCGCGAGGGGGATGAGGTTGAATGGGCTGATGCCCACTGTGCTGGCGAGGAAGAATCCCGCAGCGGTGACGCCTATAACTTGCGACGATGCGAAGATGCCTAGTAAAGGTACCATCTTTGTTGTTGAAAGAAAATGGAGCGAGACGTGAGCTTAAATGGCGGTGAGTCAATTCAAACGTCACGATTCTTCGTTACAAATCTAGCGGAGATTTACTGACCAATTCAGCGCGAACTCGGTAATAATTCCGAAACTCGCCACATTCCGGGTGGAAAGTAGATAACCTGAAGATATTCTTTTCAACAAACCTGTCAACCAATTCTTAGGTTTTCGAACGCAGAATGGGCCGGTATGTTTTCCAACCTGCTGATAATTTTTCACTAATTTCTCACTCAAAGCTACTAACGATTTGGATAGCTGCAGCTGGCCAAGGGAGAAATAGCCAAGACCGAGGTCATCGCTCGCCGTATTGAATGGCGCGTCGCTCGGCACGCTGAACAATCCTCAAACATCCGGGGCTACAATCGTCGAGCCGTCTATCCGAGTTGACACACTCCGATCGTCACGCTCACGTGCAAGATCGTCGAACATTCAGGCGCGTTAATTAATGACTCGATCAGCGCGCGGTACCGCACTTCCCACCTCGCATTTAACCGCTCGTGTTAACCCTCGACACACATACTTAACTAAGTATGCTGACCCCGAACCCCCGAATCGTCTTTGCGAAGCGCGTACCCGCCGACAGCCTCCCTATACCGGGAGAACATCTCATTCATGACCCGACACCGACGATCGATTTGGACGCCGTTCCGTTGAGGGGCGGGTATCTCACGAAGACGTTGATGATTGCGTATGTACTATGTTCCGCTCGTTCCGTGGTGCAAGGGGACACGGCTTACTGGTGATAGACCTGAACCTTTCCTCCGCGAACGGATGCGAGAAAGGCATGTTGATAGCTATTCGATGCATTTTGTGCTTGGAGCGCCGTATGTTGGTTCTCGGGTGTGTTATATCTATTTCTGACGCCCCATGGCATGTAGTGTGGTGGGCTTTGCTCTCGTGGTTGTCTTGCGTTCCGAGAAAGAAGGTGAGTTGATTCCAATTTTTCCGTTCGATCCAATATCGACAAATCTTGCCAGGAATCAATGTTGGAGTGAGTTTCTAGAATATCCCACTAACAGCTTTCGTCATGATGTTCAATCTATCTAGGACCATCTCTACGGCATGACCCACTGGGAAGCTTACACCGTTCAGCCCTACATAGAAGGTACGTACGTCTATACTCGCACACCGCTCAAATCTGCTCATTCAATAATTGAACCTGTAGGACGAGCTGACCTGAAATCCGGTAACTACCCTGACTGGACCATCGATTTGGAAGCCGGGGGGATGTCGGCTGTTCCCGACCCGAAAGGCGCATATCCATGGAGCTTGTATCTGGGCATTCTTGGTGGCCCGGGCTTGACTGCGTATTGTGGGCTCGAGGCGTATGGGGATGCTAAGGCGGTGCGGATCTGTCTAAGAGAAATTCGTTCCCGTCCGTTGTTGATCCTAAATTTGTAGGGAGAGACGATTTATGTTTCGTCTGGTGCGGGGACGGTTGGGTCGTGAGTTTGTTGGGATAAATTGTTACGAGGGCTTTGTTGATTTGTATCCTCAGCGTCGTTATTCAGCTGGCCAAGCATCGAGGGTTAGTTCATTCTCTTGCTTGTTGACATTGTGCAGTTCATTAAATGTCGTCTCGCAGCTTGAGAGTTATCGCCTCCGCCGGTTCCGACGCCAAAGTCGAATACATGCGCTCGCTCGGTGCAGACGTTGCGTTCAACTACAAAACTCACCCTGTTTCGAAGACTTTGAAAGAGCATGGACCTCTGGTTAACCAGCTTCTCAAGCAACCAGAGTTTCGATGCTGATGTGTATTGTCAAGGATATTTATTGGGACAATGTGGGCGGTGAATCCGTCGAAGCAGCAATTGAAAACGCGCGTACTCGAGCACGATTTATTGTGCGTTTTTGCTTCTTCCTCGAGTTCATACTCATAAATGTTGACTGATTTTTTAATTGTGTGTCCAGATGTGCGGGACGCTGTCGGAGTATAACACCCCGCCGGACGAATGTTACGGTGTCAAAGTCCGTCCGACCTTCGCTTCCACTTGCGTTGTATTGATATAATAACCCATCCATCTCACTATAGAACACCGGCAAGATTTTCAAGAAGCTGTTACAAATTCGCGGTTTGTTCGTGGGCGACTTGATACCTACATACGCTGGAAAATTCTACGCGGAAATGCCGCAGCTGATGGCGCAGGGCAAGATGGTTTGGAAGGAAGTTGTCAGTGAGGGATTGGAGAGTGCACCGGAGGCTTTGAGGGCGTTGTTGCAGTCGGGCGGGGGTGATGATTTGGGGAAACCCATTATCGTTGTTGCGAAGGAGTGAATCGAAACTCTGGTAATATTTGTCAAGACGAAAAGAATTGTACGAGAATTTATTCTGTAATCGGGCGCTTAGTTATCCCAAGTCTTATCTTCGCCGTGGTTGTCAATCATTTGTGCGACGGCGGAACTTGCCGAAACAACTTGGCGACAACTTCCATGAGCGAAGCTTAGGTTCAACGGAGAAACCAGCTATACAGTCGTAGCATTCAGCCGGACACATCAAATGAACTCGACTACTAATTTCTTCGCACTGACCCCCTTCGACATCAAATCCATCGCATCCTGTACCGCTTCCAGACCCTTGCCAACAACCTCATACTTGGGTCGACACTTCATACTCCCATCTCTCAACGCCGCCTCCAACCAAGCGCCCCAGACCGCGCCGCTCATCTCACTGTTCATATGACTGCTCGCATTGTTGCTGATCTCGACTCCTTCCGGCCAATTCTCTACAGCGGGAAACCCAGGTGGACGCACAGTGGCCACATGCTGTCTTCCCTCGAGGCGCTGAATGACGGCGGCGCACTGGATTAGAGTCTCGGGCTTGCCAATAGCGGAGAAGATGCCCGCCATCTCGCCCTTCCCCTTCAGAGCGGCGACGATGTCGTCGATCACGGTGGCGCTGGAGTAATCGAACACGTACTCGACGCCCATCTCGCGGAGTAGATCGAAGTTCCGCGCGCTCGCGGTAGAAGCGATGGTGTAACCCGCCGCTTTGGCTGCCTGAATACCGCACGCGCCGACACTCGATGCGCCACCCCACACGAGCACGATCTTGCCATTCGGCGCATTCCCACCCGGCTTGGGGAGGTCTAGTGCCAGGGTGTCGGGGTTGAATAGAGCGTATGCGGCAGTGGTGAGGCCCAGGCCGAGCACGCAGCCCTCGTTGAAGCTGACGTTGTCGGGGATCTTCGTCAGGAACGGCGTGTCGGCCAGAGCGTATAGCTGGAAGGCGCCGTATTTCGGGTCTTTGCGACCCCAGGAAGCAGCCAGGGCTGTGACGCGGTCGCCCGGCTTGAAGGTGCTGGAGGGCCCGGCGGCCACTACTGTGCCCGCCATGTCGCAACCCAGGATGAAGGGGTAGTCTTTCGGCTCGAGTAGGATGGCGAGGCGCTGTACGACGGGATCCGCTGGGTTGAGCGCGACGGAATGGATTTGGATCGCGACTTCGGTGCCTTGAGGGGTGGGCATCGGCGCAGGCCCGACCTCGAGGGGTGTCGCTTTGGGGGCAGGGATCCAAGCTGCTTTGTTGACGTTCGAAGACATTGTGAGTCGTGAATTTTGTGGGGGGATGAGGTCTGCTTTTATTTCTTTATAGGCGAATCCTTCGGATAGACATCCGAGCAGAAAAAGATCGTGAAATATACCCGACACGCCGTTCATCGCAGGTCCACTCGAAAATGCATTGATTCGGAGAGACACCCGGAATTGCATCAGCTTGCATACGCGATGTCCGCTCGCAAGCACCCATTTTAAACGAACGCGACTGATCGCAACCTCCAACAGCAGCAACTTCCATGCTCTACACTCGAAACCCAACGCGCATTTTATCTTCAGAAGATGACGAAGTTCGTCAGGTTCATCCGTTCAACGGATCTGCCAACCATATATGTAACTTTCGGTTAAACTGATCTTGATTACCTTTTAGAGCTTCTGGTTCAGTCTTGTAATCGACTACTTATCGCTGCCTACAGACTGCTGTCTTTCCACGCAATTCTCGCTACCCGTTCGTGCTCCCTTCGGCAATAAATGATGCTATTCCGATCTTCAAAAAACTCAATTTTACAATGACTCTGTATGACAACTTTCAAGGGAAGAAGAACACTCTAATCTGGAGCATACAGTCCACTCAAATAATCTCAACAACCAACTTCTTCGCGCTAACGCCCTTGAACATCAAATCAAGCGCACCCTGTAACCCTTCGAGACCCTTGCCCACAACCTCGCACCTTGGTCGACATTTCATACTCCCATCCGCCAACGCCGCCTCTAGCCACGATCCCCATACCGCAGGGCCAACCTCATTCTTCGCAACGTCACAGCAATTACACTCGCTGATCTCGATGTCCTGGGGCCAATTTTCCAACGGTGGGAACCCCGGAGGACGCACAGTACCGACATGTTTCTTCCCTCCAAGTCGCCCCGAAATCGCCGCACATTGCGCCAAAACGGCGGGGTCGATGATCGCGCAGAAGATACCCGCCATCTCGACTTTATGTAGAGAGCTCACTGTAGCGACCTCTCGCTTTGACTTCCAGAAAAGGAAATTTCCAGCCACCTCCACGCTCACCGCACGACTAAGCTCGCCGCGCGACCAAGGTCGCAAGCGACTTGCCAGCCCCCAACTTATACTTTTTCGGAGCTGTTCTCAAAAGGATTTATCGTCTATTTACATACAACCGAGAAGAAATTTTTGATATTTTGACCCTCAGGAAGCCCGTTTCCCGGCTTGTTTCAAGGGTCCTGGTACGTACGGCGGGGATCTCAAAGTACAGATCTAGATACTGACTACTGGAGCAAAGTCCCTGAATTTGTACGTAGTGAAAATTCGAAGTCATTTCACACACCGTTGAGAATTACAAGTCCGCGTGTTTGAAGTGACGGATTGAATCCTTACCATGAGATTTTCAGAGTTCGCAGAAGGGAATAGGATGCGAATATGGGCAACCCACCAAACCCGTACTGTAGACAAGAACTTGAAGAAGTGACCTGAAATGTGAAGTTGTTGACGACGCGCACTCGCTGCGAGAGAAGGAATCGACCTATATCGAATTAGTGTTTGGAATACAAAAAATAGGTAGTACGTACACATCATGTTGGCCGCGCAGCGAAGCAAAATTTCTTCCAACTCGCGCACTTCAGAAATTCGACCATATTGACGGCGGCTCGGAGCTGTTGAAGGTGCAGGCCGCGCAGCGGAAAAATTGAAATCTGGCACTTCGAATCAGCCTTGAAACGCTTCAGATGAGTACAATAGACGCACCTGAATACCATTGAGCTCAAAAACCTTGCTTGCGGGAACGCGAAATCTCGAATTTCCCAAACGGGATGTTGGCGTTGATGACGAGACGTGGCCCGCGCAGCGGGAAGAAAAATCTCTAGAAGTCTTGAGTGGGCGGGGAATTGAGGAGAGTGAGGGGAGGAACTTACTTGGAAGCGTCGCTCAAAATGTCGAATTTTTGATGCGGGGCTGGGTGGGGATGATGAGGGCCGCGCAGCGGAGAGATTTTGGTCTTGGGGAGCGAAAATTAGTATAGAAAGCATCTAGAATAGGGGAATAGACGCACCTGTAAAGGGTCTCGCCATGTCGCTCGGCGGAAGTCGAAATCTCGAGTCCTGAATTTGAGGCGGCGGCTACACTAATAGTGGTTGAAGACATGAAATAAGAGTTAAATGGGAAGCCACGTACCTAATTTGGGGAACAACCCGCTCGCGGGACGTCGATACGTATAGTAATCGACGTGCGCGACGTGCGAGTGGGTTGGGTAACACATTGAAAGGATTTGAAACAAAAGAATGCAAAGCTTACCTCACCCAAATCAAGCGACGTCAAGGAAAATTTGCCGTAAACCACAAAACTCTGGTGGGAACTTGAAAGAAATCGTAAGACAAAGAGAATCTGAAGGGAGGAATACCAAGCTCACCAGAATTTTCGCTCGCCGGACGGCAATATGTCGTGTCAAAGCAATAGCGCCGCTTCGCAGCGCCGCGCGACGTCGTCAACGACCCGGGGCTTATTGAATACCTGCGGGCTGCAGGTCTCGCTGCTTGAAAAGTCGTGGGCGGCATTAGCCTGCCGGCGGCTCAAACTTTTGGAAAAAAAGGCGTCAAAAGGGCGAAAATTTGACGCAAAAGATGACTCACCGGAGGTCCCACTTGCGGGACGTCGATACGTCGTGTCGAGGTATAGCGCCGCTGCGCGGCGCGACGGTGACGGCGGCAACGACGCAAGTGCTAAGTAGGGGCGGCGGGACTCGCTGCTGTATGCGTCGGGGGCGGGGGTTAGCCTGCCGGCGGCCAAAACTTTTGGAAAAAAGGGGCCAAAAAGATGAAAAATTGAAGAGAGAACTTACTTGAGATAGTTCCGCTCGCGGGACGTCGATACGGCGTGTCGAGGAAATAGCGCCGCTGCGCGGCGCGGCGGTGACGGCGGCAACAGCCCAGGCATCGGGAAACAGCGGGGGACTCGATGCTTGACGCGTCGGGGCATGGGATTAGCCTGCCGGCGGCCAAAACCTTTGGAAAAAAGGGTCAAGAAGGCAAGAAACAGTGAATTGTTTGTGTACTTACTCGAAGTCCCGCGGCACGATGATACGTCGTGTCAACACAACATCGGCGGGATTTGTGCACGAGACCGGTTGCTGGGATTGCTGAGGAGGTGGATTGAGAATGAGAGGTGGGAGGAACGGAGGGTAAAAACTCACGACGGAAATTTCTGAGAGTCAAAGTGGGGGAAGGTGGTGGAGGAAAGGAAGAGTGGGTTAGTTTGGTCGTGTTAGAGTAGATCCACACTTGCTTGAACGGCGTCGGCTGAGTAGCTCCGTCGCAACACAATCAGTGAAATTTTCAAGTAACGTTGTTATTGAATGAATCACCATCCGAGGTTGATAGTTCCGACGCGACTCATGCGTGTCGGGTGCCGCATTGAATCAAAGTTGTCGGTTTTGCAGCCTCCTAAGCATTGGAGTTGCCTGCGGTTCGAACATTTTGAAGTCAGTTTCCACAGCCAGATGTAGTCAAAACAAAAATAATGGGAAGGAATGTGAGCGTCGGATTGAATGAGGCACGGAGGATAACGTTGCCAAATGGTACGCGTCAATGATTCGCGGACAGAATACGCATACGGTTCAGAGGGATCGAGGGAAGGCTGCAGAGCGAGTTGTTCAGCGACCCTGAGGAAGGTGTGTCCCTGGCCGTAATTCCAAGATTTCAGAATCAAGTATGATGGTACTTGACATAATTGATTCGCGCGGGAGTCAGAGCATTTCTTCAAGCCTGTACCTTTCAAGTGGCCTTGAACGATTCCCTATGCCGTGAAACCTTTCAGCCAACTGAGTACAGAAAAACCGCAAGAGCTCAGGACAACAAGCACGGTGTTTGCAGTGTTTCGATCGAGGTGAGAGAGAAGCATCAAGTTTTCGTAAAGCAGACAGCCGAGGTTGAAGTCGCCCAGAGAAGCACACGACATGCGCGAGCCAGCTCACAGTTGTCGAAATATGCCCATGGAATTAGATACGGCGGTTTTCAGTCGATTTGCCGTCCAGACGCGTTGAGCACGCGTGAGCGCGCCATGCCGATATGTTGACGCTTGGCGCTGGCGGGCTGGTCGTGGGCAAAGAGCAAGGAAGAACTCGTGGCGGTGTTGGCCGCTGCGATCAGATCAATCATATCCTCGCTCAAACAGGAAATTCCGAACATTGGCTTTTACCACCACCATCGACATCTGCGCGCCCGGGGTTCCGCTGCCCTCACAGCTCAGGTGTGTACCTCCACATACTTCTGCTTCCAAACTGTCTGTCTCTGACCTTTCTTTGCTCAGGAACACCCGCAAAACGGCAAAACGGGCACTTGCACGCATTTTCAAAAATCACGTCTGGACGGCGTCTATCCCCTGCAACATGACTCAGAATCTACGGTACCGGTAGCGAACGGTTACCCGCGACGTCGGAGAGCGTTCTGGAGCAATCGGAGTAATTTGGAGCGGAGTTGAGATCGGAAGATTTCAGGTGTGTTGTAAAATGCCTCGCTTCTACTGCCGTGTGAAGCTGACATATGGGTATCTTGGCAGTCAGAATCTTGTTTTCTGAGCTGAACGCTTGCGCTCCTGCGCTCCAGCAACTCGCAGCGCCGTCTGTACGTCCCAATCGACGATTCACCCCTATTCCAACTCTCTGCTTTCCTCGACCTTTTCCCCCTCCCACCCCGGCGTTACAACCTTGGATGTCACATCATTAGTCACATGGATCTTGTCCGACGTGCGTGGAATTTCTGTGGATCTCGTTGCTAACTTATGAATATTTTCGAGTTCGCCGTCGACTTCTTCAATTTCCGACATTCCGATTGAATGAGTCGGCGCTCCGCATTATTCGGACACGGGCTGTCGATCCCGACGAATGCGCCGCTGATTTGAAGAGCTGAATTGCGTTGGAGGGCCGGTGGAAGGGTATTTAGGTGAGTCGGCAGCGTTGAGTTTGATTATGGGTTCACCGCCCACATCCCACATCCCTCCCTTCACCCCTTCCTTTCTATTCAAACTTCACTTCTATTGACTCTGCTATCCAAAATCGCTTCAATCTCATTCACCCTCCTTTCCATTCCTTCAATTCGACGCTTTTGCCCTTCACCTCCCCTTTCGGACTTATTCGGCTTTTGCTCGCTCAAGTCAATGACTTGTATTTTGTGACTTCAACCTGACCTCTTCTTCTGTCTTTAACAAACTCTTACTCTTTTTTTTGATTCTAGGCTCTACAATCCACTTCAGTAGCCTCAATGGTGCGCTCTCTTCTTATCTATTCAAATTCAAGTAACTAACCTTGCACTTGGCGCCGTTCAACCAATTACCTGAACAACCTCATACCTTGACCAACAACCAACAACACATCCATTTGTGAGTACCTATCTTCTCATTCATTAGCTTTCGTTCTGATTACAAGAAGTCTTAACCTATTCAATTCAACCTTGACTCCCTTCATTCTTGCATCGTATCATCTTCCTTCAATTCCCTTTCAATCTTACTGACTATATCGAAACTAGGCCTCTTTGACTTTGTTCCACAATGTCATCTTTGAAGGATTGGGGTCACCGATGGACTGGGACTGCGAGGATTGAGGTTGATTTTGAGATTCCCGGTGAATAAGGTGCGTGTATTGGCTTCGGTTCCTTCTCGTTGACTTTTACTGACTACTTTGCAACTAGGTCTTCAATCGTCTTGTAACCTCGAACTCTGTGAATGTACACGGGTAAGCAACGAATCTATTCGATTTCGTTCGGAATTTAACCTTTGTTTTGAAGGTATTGTCAGATATTCGCCTCAAAGCGCCGATTCGGTCTATGGTGCGCATAACTACTTCTTCAACCTTATCTTCATCACACTCGAATGCTCGCTAACTTGAACATTTGAACATTTAGGCCGAAACTACGAATATTTGAATTCGAGTTTGAATGCTCCCTGGTAAGTAACGATTCAACTCGTCTTCGTTCTATGTATATCTGACGTTGCTACTGTACTCTAGCTATCGTTCAATACTCGGCTCGCTTCGGCGCCTTGGTTAGTCACTAAACTGAGCTTGCTGCTAACTCTACTGACTACATTCATTCAGGATATACTTCTATTCATTCAACCGCTATATGTTTGAAGGATTGGGTTAGAGATGTGAGGGAACGTTGACGTTGGGGTTGAAGTTTAGGTTCAACAAAGGTGCGCAATCCATTCATTCGAGTCTCTTACCTTATCTCTAATGCTTTCCTCATCCCCAGTCCTTGCTCAACCGAAACCATACCATTATCTACCGAGACTACGATCTTGAATACATCTAGGCCGAAACTCCGACTGTTTGAATTCTACTTCAAATCCACCTTATGCTTTCACTTCAACGCTAAACTTATCCAACTATTGTGAGTCAATTCCGTTTATGTCGTCGAACCGCTGACAGACTTCGTTTTTGAAAGCTCACCCTGGTTTTGTTGTCATTCAACGAATACTTACCCGCGAGACCGGAACTATAACGGTACGTTCAAGTCTTAGTTCACAGGCGACTGCTTGCTAAGTTACCCATCGCATTCAGGTAGGCCGGGACTATGCCGGTTTGAATCGGCATTCAACTTCGCCTATTCCTTTCTCTTTCAATTACACGCCGAGACTATGCCCGCATTGTGAGTGAATTCTGCTCTAATCCTCGAAACGGTGAGTGAGTGACTGCGATTTTGACTCTGTTGAAGGCCGAAATTATGTCGGTTTGATTTGAGTCGCGCGCGCGCAAGCGCGAAACGTTCTGAAAAGGTAAACAACTGTTGATTCGAGCGTGCACTGACCCTAACATTCAAGGCGAGCTTTCGCTCGATAGGTTTACATTTGGTTCGATAACGATAACTTGTTCAAGTATCGATTACTACTTACCTTTGTGACTTCAACTGTAAGTATCAACACCCGTTCAAGTATCCTTCGAGTACAATTGAAGGTGAGTTCAATCCACTTCGACGTGTTTGGTTTCATCTTCACCTCTCCCATACTGACCTTCGTGTATTCGATACACTTACATTATGATCGTTGAAAGTGAGTCCCATTCAGCTATTTCAATTTGTTCAACACTGACCATTTGGACAGTGTTCATCTTATCCTTCGCCGCTGACAAT
This sequence comes from Favolaschia claudopus, assembly GCA_037176885.1. Taxonomy (NCBI): domain Eukaryota; kingdom Fungi; phylum Basidiomycota; class Agaricomycetes; order Agaricales; family Mycenaceae; genus Favolaschia; species Favolaschia claudopus. Next base: position 362,358 of record JAWWNJ010000011.1, on the reverse strand, counting down.
GTGCAATGAGATTCGCATTTCGACTGGTTAGCGCCGTGACCGCCGGTAAGCAATTTCAATTTTAACATCCTTACATTCATTTTGATCTGTTTCTGACTTGTTTTCTCCTAGCTAGTCTCGCCATTCCTATTTCCAAGTCTAGTGAGTTCAACCTCGAGTTCCTCTTATTGAATTCATTCATTTCAGGCGCCGTTCACTGAGTAGAGTGGTTGATTTTGTGAGCGGATTGAACCTTACCTTGAGTGAGATGAATTGAGGACTTCGGTGAGTGATCCTTCGTTTCTTTTCGTTTCGAATCTCTTTGAATTCAATGTTACTGTAGGCATCTGACTCGTTTTGAGAACTACTTGAATACAAATCTCCGGTGAGCTATTAATCTTCCTTTCGTCTGAACTCCGCTTTATCTCATTCTCGTAGTTTGAACTTTGTCACTCGGGCGATTGAATTCAAACAGCGGTGAGTTTCAATGTGTTTGTACTGACTTTCTCAATTTCTTTGAATCCAGCTAACCTACCTCCTTATGAGTAATTTCCGTTCAATCTCTTTCTCCCGATTCGCGCTAACTCAAAGTTGCAGGCTTATTGTTGGTGTACTCTAGTCAAATTAGAGCGGCAGCTGTAGCCTGTAAGTCTTCATTCCGACTCGATTCCTCAATTCCCCAACTCATCTCGCGCAATAGTTTGTCAAAAAATCGATATATTGACTCTAAATGGTTAGTTTACACAGTATGTACGACGGGCCGGTGCTCAGCGGGGGGTTTTGCGGCGGAGTCGGCGCGGCAGCGGCGTGCGAAGTTGACGGCGTTGACGCGAGATCTGCAAACGAGAGAAAGACAAGGTGAGTTTGGACTTGATTTTTGTCGATTCGAAGACAGACTTACAATCTTTGAGGAATTTCGGCGCCGGGTGGGTTTTGGAGCGTGAAGCGGCGGGATTCGGGCGGCCCCACGGGTGCGGGGAGGCGTCCAGACGGGTAGTCGAACGCGTAGTTTGGATTTTTCGGGTTATTTGAGGAACGGGGAAGGGGCGGGAGTGCTGTGTCGGCGCGGGGAAGTGTCTTGAAGGGGTTGAGGGTGGAGTGGGCGGCGGCGAGGAGGGAGAGCTCGAGAGTCGGGAGGGGAGGGCTTGAGGGAGGGGCTTGAAGTGGCGGTGTCAGCGCGTGAGGGGGTTGGCGAGACGGGGTGTTGTCGAGGTCGGAACGAGTAGCGTCGGGGAGCGGCGCGGGCGTAACCACAGTCGGAAGTCTCGCGGGGGCAGCAATGCATGAGCGGTGGGAATGCAGGGGCGGGACGTCGTCGCGTCGTGGGTGGATGGAAATCGGCGGCGTTGGGGCGGAATGTCGTCCTTCACGTCGTCCCGTGGCAATGAGCGGAGTGGGGAGACAGAGTTGGAAGGGGTCAGTGGGGAGGTGAGACGGCAGGCGGGAGGTGGCGGGGAGTGTTGAAGGAGAGGAGGATACAGGCGGCGGTGAGGGCGAAGCCGCCGGCGTGAGGCCTCGGGGAAGCTGCATGGGGGAGAGAGATGAAAAAAAGTGTGAGAAAAAGTGGGCAGCACACGCACCTTGAGCGAGCTCTGTCTCGCGAGAGTTGGGTTACGTGCTGAAAGGTGAGCGCGGCGTTGCGGTTGTGGCTGACGAAAGCCAGCGAGACGCGTTAACTGGTATTCACAAAGGCGAAAAAGAACTGTACGAGGATAGAATTTACGGTTGTTGTTGATTATTTGTGCGACGGCGGAACTTGCCGAAACAACTTGGCGACAGCTTCCATGAGCAAAACTTAGGTTCAGTGGAGAAACCAACAATACAGTCGTAGCATTCAGCAGGACACTTCAAATGAACTCGACTACTAATTTCTTCGCACTGACCCCCCTTCGACATTAAATCCATCGCATCTGTACCGCTTCCAGACCCTTGCCAACAACCTCATACTTGGGTCGACACTTCATACTCCCATCTCTCAACGCCGCCTCCAACCAAGCGCCCCAGACCGCGCCGCTCATCTCACTGTTCATATGACTGCTCGCATTGTTGCTGATCTCGACTCCTTCCGGCCAATTCTCTACAGCGGGAAACCCAGGTGGACGCACAGTGGCCACATGCTGTCTTCCCTCGAGGCGCTGAATGACGGCGGCGCACTGGATTAGAGTCTCGGGCTTGCCAATAGCGGAGAAGATGCCCGCCATCTCGCCCTTCCCCTTCAGAGCGGCGACGATGTCGTCGATCACGGTGGCGCTGGAGTAATCGAACACGTACTCGACGCCCATCTCGCGGAGTAGATCGAAGTTCCGCGCGCTCGCGGTAGAAGCGATGGTGTAACCCGCCGCTTTGGCTGCCTGAATACCGCACGCGCCGACACTCGATGCGCCACCCCACACGAGCACGATCTTGCCATTCGGCGCATTCCCACCCGGCTTGGGGAGGTCTAGTGCCAGGGTGTCGGGGTTGAATAGAGCGTATGCGGCAGTGGTGAGGCCCAGCCGAGCACGCAGCCCTCGTTGAAGCTGACGTTGTCGGGGATCTTCGTCAGGAACGGCGTGTCGGCCAGAGCGTATAGCTGGAAGGCGCCGTATTTCGGGTCTTTGCGACCCCAGGAAGCAGCCAGGGCTGTGACGCGGTCGCCCGGCTTGAAGGTGCTGGAGGGCCCGGCGGCCACTACTGTGCCCGCCATGTCGCAACCCAGGATGAAGGGGTAGTCTTTCGGCTCGAGTAGGATGGCGAGGCGCTGTACGACGGGATCCGCTGGGTTGAGCGCGACGGAATGGATTTGGATCGCGACTTCGGTGCCTTGAGGGGTGGGCATCGGCGCAGGCCCGACCTCGAGGGGTGTCGCTTTGGGGGCAGGATCCAAGCTGCTTTGTTGACGTTCGAAGACATTGTGAGTCGTGAATTTTGTGGGGGGATGAGGTCTGCTTTTATTTCTTTATAGGCGAATCCTTCGGATAGACATCCGAGCAGAAAAAGATCGTGAAATATACCCGACCACGCCGTTCATCGCAGGTCCACTCGAAAATGCATTGATTCGGAGAGACACCCGGAATTGCATCAGCTTGCATACGCGATGTCCGCTCGCAAGCACCCATTTTAAACGAACGCGACTGATCGCAACCTCCAACAGCAGCAACTTCCATGCTCTACACTCGAAACCCAACGCGCATTTTATCTTCAGAAGATGACGAAGTTCGTCAGGTTCATCCGTTCAACGGATCTGCCAACCATATATGTAACTTTCGGTTAAACTGATCTTGATTACCTTTTAGAGCTTCTGGTTCAGTCTTGTAATCGACTACTTATCGCTGCCTACAGACTGCTGTCTTTCCACGCAATTCTCGCTAACCCGTTCGTGCTCCCTTCGGCAATAAATGATGCTATTCCGATCTTCAAAAAACTCAATTTTACAATGACTCTGTATGACAACTTTCAAGGGAAGAAGAACACTCTAATCTGGAGCATACAGTCCACTCAAATAATCTCAACAACCAACTTCTTCGCGCTAACGCCCTTGAACATCAAATCAAGCGCACCCTGTAACCCTTCGAGACCCTTGCCCACAACCTCGCACCTTGGTCGACATTTCATACTCCCATCCGCCAACGCCGCCTCTAGCCACGATCCCCATACCGCAGGGCCAACCTCATTCTTCGCAACGTCACAGCAATTACACTCGCTGATCTCGATGTCCTGGGGCCAATTTTCCAACGGTGGGAACCCGGAGGACGCACAGTACCGACATGTTTCTTCCCTCCAAGTCGCCCCGAAATCGCCGCACATTGCGCCAAAACGGCGGGGTCGATGATCGCGCAGAAGATACCCGCCATCTCGACTTTATTGTAGAGAGCTCACTGTAGCGACCTCTCGCTTTGACTTCCAGAAAAGGAAATTTCCAGCCACCTCCACGCTCACCGCACGACTAAGCTCGCCGCGCGACCAAGGTCGCAAGCGACTTGCCAGCCCCCAACTTATACTTTTTCGGAGCTGTTCTCAAAAGGATTTATCGTCTATTTACATACAACCGAGAAGAAATTTTTGATATTTTGACCCTCAGGAAGCCCGTTTCCCGGCTTGTTTCAAGGGTCCTGGTACGTACGGCGGGGATCTCAAAGTACAGATCTAGATACTGACTACTGGAGCAAAGTCCCTGAATTTGTACGTAGTGAAAATTCGAAGTCATTTCACACACCGTTGAGAATTACAAGTCCGCGTGTTTGAAGTGACGGATTGAATCCTTACCATGAGATTTTCAGAGTTCGCAGAAGGGAATAGGATGCGAATATGGGCAACCCACCAAACCCGTACTGTAGACAAGAACTTGAAGAAGTGACCTGAAATGTGAAGTTGTTGACGACGCGCACTCGCTGCGAGAGAAGGAATCGACCTATATCGAATTAGTGTTTGGAATACAAAAAAATAGGTAGTACGTACACATCATGTTGGCCGCGCAGCGAAGCAAAATTTCTTCCAACTCGCGCACTTCAGAAATTCGACCATATTGACGGCGGCTCGGAGCTGTTGAAGGTGCAGGCCGCGCAGCGGAAAAATTGAAATCTGGCACTTCGAATCAGCCTTGAAACGCTTCAGATGAGTACAATAGACGCACCTGAATACCATTGAGCTCAAAAACCTTGCTTGCGGGAACGCGAAATCTCGAATTTCCCAAACGGGATGTTGGCGTTGATGACGAGACGTGGCCCGCGCAGCGGGAAGAAAAATCTCTAGAAGTCTTGAGTGGGCGGGGAATTGAGGAGAGTGAGGGGAGGAACTTACTTGGAAGCGTCGCTCAAAATGTCGAATTTTTGATGCGGGGCTGGGTGGGGATGATGAGGGCCGCGCAGCGGAGAGATTTTGGTCTTGGGGAGCGAAAATTAGTATAGAAAGCATCTAGAATAGGGGAATAGACGCACCTGTAAAGGGTCTCGCCATGTCGCTCGGCGGAAGTCGAAATCTCGAGTCCTGAATTTGAGGCGGCGGCTACACTAATAGTGGTTGAAGACATGAAATAAGAGTTAAATGGGAAGCCACGTACCTAATTTGGGGAACAACCCGCTCGCGGGACGTCGATACGTATAGTAATCGACGTGCGCGACGTGCGAGTGGGTTGGGTAACACATTGAAAGGATTTGAAACAAAAGAATGCAAAGCTTACCTCACCCAAATCAAGCGACGTCAAGGAAAATTTGCCGTAAACCACAAAACTCTGGTGGGAACTTGAAAGAAATCGTAAGACAAAGAGAATCTGAAGGGAGGAATACCAAGCTCACCAGAATTTTCGCTCGCCGGACGGCAATATGTCGTGTCAAAGCAATAGCGCCGCTTCGCAGCGCCGCGCGACGTCGTCAACGACCCGGGGCTTATTGAATACCTGCGGGCTGCAGGTCTCGCTGCTTGAAAAGTCGTGGGCGGCATTAGCCTGCCGGCGGCTCAAACTTTTGGAAAAAAAGGCGTCAAAAGGGCGAAAATTGACGCAAAAGATGACTCACCGGAGGTCCCACTTGCGGGACGTCGATACGTCGTGTCGAGGTATAGCGCCGCTGCGCGGCGCGACGGTGACGGCGGCAACGACGCAAGTGCTAAGTAGGGGCGGCGGGACTCGCTGCTGTATGCGTCGGGGGCGGGGGTTAGCCTGCCGGCGGCCAAAACTTTTGGAAAAAAGGGGCCAAAAAGATGAAAAATTGAAGAGAGAACTTACTTGAGATAGTTCCGCTCGCGGGACGTCGATACGGCGTGTCGAGGAAATAGCGCCGCTGCGCGGCGCGGCGGTGACGGCGGCAACAGCCCAGGCATCGGGAAACAGCGGGGGACTCGATGCTTGACGCGTCGGGGCATGGGATTAGCCTGCCGGCGGCCAAAACCTTTGGAAAAAAGGGTCAAGAAGGCAAGAAACAGTGAATTGTTTGTGTACTTACTCGAAGTCCCGCGGCACGATGATACGTCGTGTCAACACAACATCGGCGGGATTTGTGCACGAGACCGGTTGCTGGGATTGCTGAGGAGGTGGATTGAGAATGAGAGGTGGGAGGAACGGAGGGTAAAAACTCACGACGGAAATTTCTGAGAGTCAAAGTGGGGGAAGGTGGTGGAGGAAAGGAAGAGTGGGTTAGTTTGGTCGTGTTAGAGTAGATCCACACTTGCTTGAACGGCGTCGGCTGAGTAGCTCCGTCGCAACACAATCAGTGAAATTTTCAAGTAACGTTGTTATTGAATGAATCACCATCCGAGGTTGATAGTTCCGACGCGACTCATGCGTGTCGGGTGCCGCATTGAATCAAAGTTGTCGGTTTTGCAGCCTCCTAAGCATTGGAGTTGCCTGCGGTTCGAACATTTTGAAGTCAGTTTCCACAGCCAGATGTAGTCAAAACAAAAATAATGGGAAGGAATGTGAGCGTCGGATTGAATGAGGCACGGAGGATAACGTTGCCAAATGGTACGCGTCAATGATTCGCGGACAGAATACGCATACGGTTCAGAGGGATCGAGGGAAGGCTGCAGAGCGAGTTGTTCAGCGACCCTGAGGAAGGTGTGTCCCTGGCCGTAATTCCAAGATTTTCAGAATCAAGTATGATGGTACTTGACATAATTGATTCGCGCGGGAGTCAGAGCATTTCTTCAAGCCTGTACCTTTCAAGTGGCCTTGAACGATTCCCTATGCCGTGAAACCTTTCAGCCAACTGAGTACAGAAAAACCGCAAGAGCTCAGGACAACAAGCACGGTGTTTGCAGTGTTTCGATCGAGGTGAGAGAGAAGCATCAAGTTTTCGTAAAGCAGACAGCCGAGGTTGAAGTCGCCCAGAGAAGCACACGACATGCGCGAGCCAGCTCACAGTTGTCGAAATATGCCCATGGAATTAGATACGGCGGTTTTCAGTCGATTTGCCGTCCAGACGCGTTGAGCACGCGTGAGCGCGCCATGCCGATATGTTGACGCTTGGCGCTGGCGGGCTGGTCGTGGGCAAAGAGCAAGGAAGAACTCGTGGCGGTGTTGGCCGCTGCGATCAGATCAATCATATCCTCGCTCAAACAGGAAATTCCGAACATTGGCTTTTACCACCACCATCGACATCTGCGCGCCCGGGGTTCCGCTGCCCTCACAGCTCAGGTGTGTACCTCCACATACTTCTGCTTCCAAACTGTCTGTCTCTGACCTTTCTTTGCTCAGGAACACCCGCAAAACGGCAAAACGGGCACTTGCACGCATTTTCAAAAATCACGTCTGGACGGCGTCTATCCCCTGCAACATGACTCAGAATCTACGGTACCGGTAGCGAACGGTTACCCGCGACGTCGGAGAGCGTTCTGGAGCAATCGGAGTAATTTGGAGCGGAGTTGAGATCGGAAGATTTCAGGTGTGTTGTAAAATGCCTCGCTTCTACTGCCGTGTGAAGCTGACATATGGGTATCTTGGCAGTCAGAATCTTGTTTTCTGAGCTGAACGCTTGCGCTCCTGCGCTCCAGCAACTCGCAGCGCCGTCTGTACGTCCCAATCGACGATTCACCCCTATTCCAACTCTCTGCTTTCCTCGACCTTTTCCCCCTCCCACCCCGGCGTTACAACCTTGGATGTCACATCATTAGTCACATGGATCTTGTCCGACGTGCGTGGAATTTCTGTGGATCTCGTTGCTAACTTATGAATATTTTCGAGTTCGCCGTCGACTTCTTCAATTTCCGACATTCCGATTGAATGAGTCGGCGCTCCGCATTATTCGGACACGGGCTGTCGATCCCGACGAATGCGCCGCTGATTTGAAGAGCTGAATTGCGTTGGAGGGCCGGTGGAAGGGTATTTAGGTGAGTCGGCAGCGTTGAGTTTGATTATGGGTTCACCGCCACATCCCACATCCCTCCCTTCACCCCTTCCTTTCTATTCAAACTTCACTTCTATTGACTCTGCTATCCAAAATCGCTTCAATCTCATTCACCCTCCTTTCCATTCCTTCAATTCGACGCTTTTGCCCTTCACCTCCCCTTTCGGACTTATTCGGCTTTTGCTCGCTCAAGTCAATGACTTGTATTTTGTGACTTCAACCTGACCTCTTCTTCTGTCTTTAACAAACTCTTACTCTTTTTTTTGATTCTAGGCTCTACAATCCACTTCAGTAGCCTCAATGGTGCGCTCTCTTCTTATCTATTCAAATTCAAGTAACTAACCTTGCACTTGGCGCCGTTCAACCAATTACCTGAACAACCTCATACCTTGACCAACAACCAACAACACATCCATTTGTGAGTACCTATCTTCTCATTCATTAGCTTTCGTTCTGATTACAAGAAGTCTTAACCTATTCAATTCAACCTTGACTCCCTTCATTCTTGCATCGTATCATCTTCCTTCAATTCCCTTTCAATCTTACTGACTATATCGAAACTAGGCCTCTTTGACTTTGTTCCACAATGTCATCTTTGAAGGATTGGGGTCACCGATGGACTGGGACTGCGAGGATTGAGGTTGATTTTGAGATTCCCGGTGAATAAGGTGCGTGTATTGGCTTCGGTTCCTTCTCGTTGACTTTTACTGACTACTTTGCAACTAGGTCTTCAATCGTCTTGTAACCTCGAACTCTGTGAATGTACACGGGTAAGCAACGAATCTATTCGATTTCGTTCGGAATTTAACCTTTGTTTTGAAGGTATTGTCAGATATTCGCCTCAAAGCGCCGATTCGGTCTATGGTGCGCATAACTACTTCTTCAACCTTATCTTCATCACACTCGAATGCTCGCTAACTTGAACATTTGAACATTTAGGCCGAAACTACGAATATTTGAATTCGAGTTTGAATGCTCCCTGTAAGTAACGATTCAACTCGTCTTCGTTCTATGTATATCTGACGTTGCTACTGTACTCTAGCTATCGTTCAATACTCGGCTCGCTTCGGCGCTTGGTTAGTCACTAACTGAGCTTGCTGCTAACTCTACTGACTACATTCATTCAGGATATACTTCTATTCATTCAACCGCTATATGTTTGAAGGATTGGGTTAGAGATGTGAGGGAACGTTGACGTTGGGGTTGAAGTTTAGGTTCAACAAAGGTGCGCAATCCATTCATTCGAGTCTCTTACCTTATCTCTAATGCTTTCCTCATCCCCAGTCCTTGCTCAACCGAAACCATACCATTATCTACCGAGACTACGATCTTGAATACATCTAGGCCGAAACTCCGACTGTTTGAATTCTACTTCAAATCCACCTTATGCTTTCACTTCAACGCTAAACTTATCCAACTATTGTGAGTCAATTCCGTTTATGTCGTCGAACCGCTGACAGACTTCGTTTTTGAAAGCTCACCCTGGTTTTGTTGTCATTCAACGAATACTTACCCGCGAGACCGGAACTATAACGGTACGTTCAAGTCTTAGTTCACAGGCGACTGCTTGCTAAGTTACCCATCGCATTCAGGTAGGCCGGGACTATGCCGGTTTGAATCGGCATTCAACTTCGCCTATTCCTTTCTCTTTCAATTACACGCCGAGACTATGCCCGCATTGTGAGTGAATTCTGCTCTAATCCTCGAAACGGTGAGTGAGTGACTGCGATTTTGACTCTGTTGAAGGCCGAAATTATGTCGGTTTGATTTGAGTCGCGCGCGCGCAAGCGCGAACGTTCTGAAAAGGTAAACAACTGTTGATTCGAGCGTGCACTGACCCTAACATTCAAGGCGAGCTTTCGCTCGATAGGTTTACATTTGGTTCGATAACGATAACTTGTTCAAGTATCGATTACTACTTACCTTTGTGACTTCAACTGTAAGTATCAACACCCGTTCAAGTATCCTTCGAGTACAATTGAAGGTGAGTTCAATCCACTTCGACGTGTTTGGTTTCATCTTCACCTCTCCCATACTGACCTTCGTGTATTCGATACACTTACATTATGATCGTTGAAAGTGAGTCCCATTCAGCTATTTCAATTTGTTCAACACTGACCATTTGGACAGTGTTCATCTTATCCTTCGCCGCTGACAATGTGCAATGAGATTCGCATTTCGACTGGTTAGCGCCGTGACCGCCGGTAAGCAATTTCAATTTTAACATCCTTACATTCATTTTGATCTGTTTCTGACTTGTTTTCTCCCTAGCTAGTCTCGCCATTCCTATTTCCAAGTCTAGTGAGTTCAACCTCGAGTTCCTCTTATTGAATTCATTCATTTCAGGCGCCGTTCACTGAGTAGAGTGGTTGATTTTGTGAGCGGATTGAACCTTACCTTGAGTGAGATGAATTGAGGACTTCGGTGAGTGATCCTTCGTTTCTTTTCGTTTCGAATCTCTTTGAATTCAATGTTACTGTAGGCATCTGACTCGTTTTGAGAACTACTTGAATACAAATCTCCGGTGAGCTATTAATCTTCCTTTCGTCTGAACTCCGCTTTATCTCATTCTCGTAGTTTGAACTTTGTCACTCGGGCGATTGAATTCAAACAGCGGTGAGTTTCAATGTGTTTGTACTGACTTTCTCAATTTCTTTGAATCCAGCTAACCTACCTCCTTATGAGTAATTTCCGTTCAATCTCTTTCTCCCGATTCGCGCTAACTCAAAGTTGCAGGCTTATTGTTGGTGTACTCTAGTCAAATTAGAGCGGCAGCTGTAGCCTGTAAGTCTTCATTCCGACTCGATTCCTCAATTCCCCAACTCATCTCGCGCAATAGTTTGTCAAAAAATCGATATATTGACTCTAAATGGTTAGTTTACACAGTATGTACGACGGGCCGGTGCTCAGCGGGGGGTTTTGCGGGCGGAGTCGGCGCGGCAGCGGCGTGCGAAGTTGACGGCGTTGACGCGAGATCTGCAAACGAGAGAAAGACAAGGTGAGTTTGGACTTGATTTTTGTCGATTCGAAGACAGACTTACAATCTTTGAGGAATTTCGGCGCCGGGTGGGTTTTGGAGCGTGAAGCGGCGGGATTCGGGCGGCCCACGGGTGCGGGGAGGCGTCCAGACGGGTAGTCGAACGCGTAGTTTGGATTTTTCGGGTTATTTGAGGAACGGGGAAGGGGCGGGAGTGCTGTGTCGGCGCGGGGAAGTGTCTTGAAGGGGTTGAGGGTGGAGTGGGCGGCGGCGAGGAGGGAGAGCTCGAGAGTCGGGAGGGGAGGGCTTGAGGGAGGGGCTTGAAGTGGCGGTGTCAGCGCGTGAGGGGGTTGGCGAGACGGGGTGTTGTCGAGGTCGGAACGAGTAGCGTCGGGGAGCGGCGCGGGCGTAACCACAGTCGGAAGTCTCGCGGGGGCAGCAATGCATGAGCGGTGGGAATGCAGGGGCGGGACGTCGTCGCGTCGTGGGTGGATGGAAATCGGCGGCGTTGGGGCGGAATGTCGTCCTTCACGTCGTCCCGTGGCAATGAGCGGAGTGGGGAGACAGAGTTGGAAGGGGTCAGTGGGGAGGTGAGACGGCAGGCGGGAGGTGGCGGGGAGTGTTGAAGGAGAGGAGGATACAGGCGGCGGTGAGGGCGAAGCCGCCGGCGTGAGGCCTCGGGGAAGCTGCATGGGGGAGAGAGATGAAAAAAAGTGTGAGAAAAAGTGGGCAGCACACGCACCTTGAGCGAGCTCTGTCTCGCGAGAGTTGGGTTACGTGCTGAAAGGTGAGCGCGGCGTTGCGGTTGTGGCTGACGAAAGCCAGCGAGACGCGTTAACTGGTATTCACAAAGGCGAAAAAGAACTGTACGAGGATAGAATTTACGGTTGTTGTTGATTATTTGTGCGACGGCGGAACTTGCCGAAACAACTTGGCGACAGCTTCCATGAGCAAAACTTAGGTTCAGTGGAGAAACCAACAATACAGTCGTAGCATTCAGCAGGACACTTCAAATGAACTCGACTACTAATTTCTTCGCACTGACCCCCTTCGACATTAAATCCATCGCATCCTGTACCGCTTCCAGACCCTTGCCAACAACCTCATACTTGGGTCGACACTTCATACTCCCATCTCTCAACGCCGCCTCCAACCAAGCGCCCCAGACCGCGCCGCTCATCTCACTGTTCATATGACTGCTCGCATTGTTGCTGATCTCGACTCCTTCCGGCCAATTCTCTACAGCGGGAAACCCAGGTGGACGCACAGTGGCCACATGCTGTCTTCCCTCGAGGCGCTGAATGACGGCGGCGCACTGGATTAGAGTCTCGGGCTTGCCAATAGCGGAGAAGATGCCCGCCATCTCGCCCTTCCCCTTCAGAGCGGCGACGATGTCGTCGATCACGGTGGCGCTGGAGTAATCGAACACGTACTCGACGCCCATCTCGCGGAGTAGATCGAAGTTCCGCGCGCTCGCGGTAGAAGCGATGGTGTAACCCGCCGCTTTGGCTGCCTGAATACCGCACGCGCCGACACTCGATGCGCCACCCCACACGAGCACGATCTTGCCATTCGGCGCATTCCCACCCGGCTTGGGGAGGTCTAGTGCCAGGGTGTCGGGGTTGAATAGAGCGTATGCGGCAGTGGTGAGGCCCAGGCCGAGCACGCAGCCCTCGTTGAAGCTGACGTTGTCGGGGATCTTCGTCAGGAACGGCGTGTCGGCCAGAGCGTATAGCTGGAAGGCGCCGTATTTCGGGTCTTTGCGACCCCAGGAAGCAGCCAGGGCTGTGACGCGGTCGCCCGGCTTGAAGGTGCTGGAGGGCCCGGCGGCCACTACTGTGCCCGCCATGTCGCAACCCAGGATGAAGGGGTAGTCTTTCGGCTCGAGTAGGATGGCGAGGCGCTGTACGACGGGATCCGCTGGGTTGAGCGCGACGGAATGGATTTGGATCGCGACTTCGGTGCCTTGAGGGGTGGGCATCGGCGCAGGCCCGACCTCGAGGGGTGTCGCTTTGGGGGCAGGGATCCAAGCTGCTTTGTTGACGTTCGAAGACATTGTGAGTCGTGAATTTTGTGGGGGGATGAGGTCTGCTTTTATTTCTTTATAGGCGAATCCTTCGGATAGACATCCGAGCAGAAAAAGATCGTGAAATATACCCGACACGCCGTTCATCGCAGGTCCACTCGAAAATGCATTGATTCGGAGAGACACCCGGAATTGCATCAGCTTGCATACGCGATGTCCGCTCGCAAGCACCCATTTTAAACGAACGCGACTGATCGCAACCTCCAACAGCAGCAACTTCCATGCTCTACACTCGAAATCCAACGCGCATTTTATCTTCAGAAGATGACGAAGTTTGTCAGGTTCAACCGTTCAACGGATCTGCCAACCATATATGTAACTCTCGGTTAAACTGATGTTGATCACATTTTTTCGACTTGGAGGTTCTGGTTCAGTCTTGTAATCGACTACTTATCGCTGCCTACGGACTGCTGTCTCTCCACGCAACTCTCGCTACCCGTTCGTGCTCCCTCCGGCAATCAATGATGCTGCCATTCCGATCTTCGAAACACTCGATTTTACAACTTGAACGACTCTGTATGATAATTTTCAAGGGAAGAAGAACAATACAGTACACTCAAATAATCTCAACCACCAACTTCTTCGCGCTAACGCCCTTGAACATCAAATCAAGCGCACCCTGTAACCCTTCGAGCCCCTTACCCACAACCTCGCACCTCGGCCGACACTTCATACTCCCATCCGCCAACGCCGCCTCTAGCCACGATCCCCATACCGCAGGGCCAACTTCATTCTTCGCAACGTCACAGCAATTACACTCGCTGATCTCGATTTCCTGGGGCCAATTCTCCAACGGTGGGAACCCCGGAGGACGCACGGTACCAACATGCTTCTTCCCACCAAGCCGCCCCGAGATAGTCGCGCATTGCGCTAAAACGGCGGGGTCGATGATCGCGCAGAAGATACCCGCCATCTCGACTTTATCCTTGAGCGCATCGACGATGTCCTCGATGACGGTGGCGCTGGCATAGTCGAACACATATTCCGCACCGATTTCACGCAGCAGATCGAAATTGCGGGCACTCGCGGTCGCGGCGATGGTGTACCCAGCGGCTTTGGCGGCTTGGATGGCGCATGCGCCGACGCTGGACGCTCCGCCCCATACAAGCAAGATCTTTCCATTCGGCTTGTTACCGCCAGGTTTAGGGAAATCAAGGGCCATGGCATTACGATTGAACAAAGCGTCGGCGGCGGTGCTCAGTCCGGCGCCCAGCACGCACGCGTCGTTGAAGCTCAGGGAATCCGGGATCTTCGCTAGAACAGGTTCGTCTACGACAGCGTAATGCTGGAAAGCACTATATCTGGTGTCCTTGAGCGCATACGCGATACCGAGGGCGGTAACTCGATCGCCGGGTTGGAAGCGTTTGTTGTCGGGTCCAACGGCGGTGATGACGCCGGCGATGTCGAAGCCGAGGATGTATGGGTAGTGGTCTGCCTCGAGGACGACGCCGAGTTTCTGGATGGCTGCGTCGGCGGGGTTGAGCGCGACGGAGTGTACTTGAACCACAACTTCGGTTCCGTGCGGGGTGGGCATCGGCGCGGGACCGATCTCTAGAGGGGTGGCTTTAGGGCCACGGAGCCATGCAGCTCTATTCAAAGTGGTGGTCGTCATGGGCGGTGGGTGTGTTTGTATTGAGTTGAACGATGTTGGGGCTTTTGAACAGTTTTTGAATCGGAGGCGTGTAATCGTGATGAGAAAGCTCCGATCATTTCAGTATTTACTGTAGGTCTGGTTCGGATTCTGCACCAATGATATCTCTAGGACTAACAGAGTTCCGAGACCGTTGGTGTGTCTGGCTGCTCATCGAAACCGCGTAACTCGAAACGTCGAAGGTTGAACCCGGCACTGAGTCGGCCGTTCACCGTTCGATCGGCAAGTGCATTGGCTGAATTGCCAGGACTGCCGAACGGTGTATGATCAACGAGGCCGACATGCCGATGAAATACTACAAGTATGAACGATATTAATTCCAAAGACACTGATTTTCAACGGAAACTATATCAGCGTTATGGTTAGAATTTGTACACACCACGTAAATCCAATCGATCAGTCCTTATTTCAGCCCGCAAGCCAGGTCAAGAATACACCCCCAAGCATCGCGAGCCACTGGAACGGGTTCAACCTCCTAAACCACCTCTCGCGCCACACCCTCCATGCCCACCTGCGCGACTTGGCATTAACAACATAGTCCTCCCACTTCGGCCGCCTCAACCAATGTGCAAACAGAAACATCGGCCCAGGGAATATGCTCGTGACTCTGCCTTTGCCGCCGCCGGTGCGGTACCACGAGACGCAGTCGGTCCAGACGGATCTCGCGAGGCGCGCTTGGAGGAGGTCGTTGTAGGCGTCTGTTGCGCGGGGGGTTACGGTGAAGGAGGTGACGAGGTTGGAGAGGAGGGGTTTGACGAATTTCATGATGTAGTTGATCTATAGAGGTTGAGATGGATTTGTTAGTGGGGAAGGGGGAGGCGATGGAGAAACTCACCTGGATTTCTTCAGTGTAGATGGCGGAGGTGTGACCAGTAGCAATGTTCGGTCCTGTTCGGATGTTAATCAAGCATATTAGAGTAATAAGTTTTGTAGTAGCTGCGACGTACCAGCGATCATGAAGAAATTCGGAAACCCTGGGACGGTGCAACCCAAGTACGCTTTCGGCCCTTCCTGGGAATCATAGTAATCTTGGACGGACATTCCTTTCTCGCCAACAACGTTGATGAGATAACGATCCTATTTAGATTAGCTCGTCACCTTTTTGTACTACCGCGAAGTGAAGAAAGGACCCACCGCAGTGAAGCCCGTTGCGAAGATGATCACGTCATAAGGCAATTTCTGGCCTAGAATATCTCAGATACATTGCATTACGCAGGGATGGAATCAGACGCTAACCTGTCTTCGTGATAATGCCCTCCTCCGAAACAGACTGAATTCCATCCCAGTTGAGATCGACGTTCGGGCGGTGCAGAGACCGAAGGAAGCTTGTATCGAGGAGCAGACGCTTGCAGCCGAGAGCTACGTAGCGAAATGTTGTTCAACATAAAAGACCTGAATCTGAACAAGACAAACGCACTATAATCAGGGATAAGCTTGTCGTGGTACTCTTTCGGCGCGACTGCCTTGATGTAGCCTGTTAGCAACTAGATGGGACGTGTGAGCTTCAACGATGATAATCGGTCGACAAGCAGAGGAACTGACACCGGTTGTTTTCGCTCGTATTTTCGGGTTAGCGAAGTTTGTCAAGTAGTTTAGCTCAGACTGAGTATATACGAATTAGCGACGGGACGAAAGCAAGATGCGTGAAATCGACAGCGCACCCGGCTGTAGAGGAACAATCTGTAGAGCCTCATCCATAAAGGAATGTATCTGAACGACCATTTCCAGAAGGGGCTGAATTTTGCGCGCATCTAAAAGGTAATCGGAGGTTGAACACGCTTTTAGTCAGAGTTAGCTGCGTGAGGCTAGGTACGTACAGGTGGAACCATCCAGTTTGGAGTCCTACAGAACTCAGTGATTTGAACGGTTGCATCCTCGGAGATGTGAGGGATGAATTGTATCCTGCGCCGCGTTTCGTTACTTGGGCTTCAATGAAATAGTGGAGCCACTCACGCGGAAGCACCATTTCCAACGACGGCCACCCTTTTCCCCCTCAAGTCAACACCAGTATCCCATCGCGCCGAATGAAACTTCTGGCCCTTGAACGACTCAAGCCCGGCAATCTTGGGGTAGTTGGGTATTTCCAGAATGCCAATGGCGGAAATGAGAATCTTTGCCGTGGTGGAGAACTCTTCGCCGGTTATAACGTCTTTCGTGACGATGCGGTATAGGTTTTCGGCGGCGTCCCAGGTAGCTGAGACGACGGTGCGGTTGAATACGATGTGGCGGTATAGGTTGTATTTGGACGCGAGCTTGCGCCAATATTCGTACATTTCGGGCTGGGGGGTGTGAGTGGCCGACCAGTCGGGATTTAAATCGGTCGAGGCGGAGTAGAAGTGTGTGGCGACGTCTGAGGTTGCGCCCTTGGAATATCATGTTAGCAGGCATCCAAGAACTGTCGTGTGACGCACTGGATAGATGTTGTCCTATGAACGAACGGATGTAATGAGTGGAATGACTGAGGTGAAGGAGACGAAACTGACCCGCCATGTGCCTCCGACATCCGTAGCTTTCTCGTAAATCTTTCGCGACACAGTTAGTCCAATATCAAGAATTCGAAGGGCAATGACAAGAACCTACCACAAAATGATCGAACCCGCGACCCAACTGGCGTCTCAGGGCGATACCGAAAGTTAGGCCGCCGATACTGCGTACAGAAGTGTGCAAAATTGACTTTAAATCGCGCCTAGCACGTACCCCGCACCGATGACCACGATTTGAGGCATGGTTCCGCTTGGTCAAAAGTCAAGTCTGCTACGAGCTGGACTCGGTATTTATGTTGCCGATTGCCGACTGCGGTAGCGCGGTTCACTTCCGCGCATCCGTTTCTTGCGAAGAGTAAGTTGAGCTGACGCGCAACGGAACGCGTAAAATGTCGAGAAACGTCAGCGAAGATGATGTTACGGGCGGGCGAGCACCGTGGCGCTTCGCGGTCACGCGATGTTCTTCGAGCGAAGGTTCGAGCGCGTCGAGGACGATATCGACGAGTGCGTGGAGGACGGCGACAACGACGAGCAGCGGTTTGGCAGCGGTTACTCTACACAACGTTTTTCCTTGACGACGAGATCGTACTCTCCTGTCAAATAGGTCTGGATTTGCACAACGGCTCTGGATTTTCGATTTTTCTCTTCTCCCTCTTCAATTGAGACATCCGGACATTTCGGAATTTGATTTCATACCATTAAGCTATAGATCCTGCAAGTTTCTTAGTGATACGGCCAAAGGAAGGTAGCAAGAAAAACCCGTTTTCATCAAGGTATGTATTCTTGATGGATGTAACAGCATAGATCAAAAACTTTCAGAAAACGGCGAATGCTTTTTGACATTGGGCCTGCATAAAATCATGAGAGGTTTAGCTTGACCTATAAGAAACAAGTATCGAAATAAATGCCGGAGAGTCCGGAGATTTGAAGTGCAAAGGTACAACAGAAAAATAGTAAATTCAGAGCTGTTGGGCAAATCCGGCATGCCGGTCCGGCACAGTTTTGAGCGTGAGAAAGCTGAGTTGTGTTGTTCTTTTGGTTGTTTGTCACCACCTGTCGCCACCCAATCCGCCACTAGTCACCACCTTGCTCACTGGCAGCCCGATCCTTCAGTGTATCGCCCGATTTTTCTGAATCTCGTCGTCTCTGTGCTTTGCAGGTACCCACGGTTTCAGCAGCTTTAGTTCTTACCCTCAATCGCCCTTGCGGAACTTGAGGTAGAGAATTGGATCTTCTGGTCCCTGGACTGGGAGAGCGGGTGTATATCAGCGTGAGCGGCGACGGTGACCACAGTGCCACAGTGCAGTCATAGGCAATACAGCGTATGTATTCCACTTACCATCACCTGAACTGCATTCGTTACCCATCATCAAGCAACCGTTAACCATCCTTCCTCCCTTCTGAATCCCGGTCGACGGTCATATTCGGTTTCATGCCTTAGTAGCATCCTTGGCCTCTGTGAAACGGTGGCCACCTGGACCTCGGTATGATACAACTGCGTCTTCTGAAAGTCCGTTTTCGGCCTCGGACTCAACAGCCAGACGCCCTATCATTGGAGACAGTGATGCAGTTTCGAACGTCTTCGCCAGAGAAACGAGAATCTTGGTGCTCGACGGCCGGTCACTCAATTAGTTTGTTGTCCGTCATGAGCTGAACGCAAATGATCAAGATGCTTCAATCGGATGTCGTTGCCATTTTAGGCCCTACAAGCGGTCGCAGTTCGACAAACCATTCACTTCACTCATCAACTTCAAGACATACCGAATTGCGAAGGCTATGTCAGGTATTCATATCTTCTCGGCCTTGGGTATAAAGCCCCGCAGTATCCTCCTACAATGGCCTCGGACCTCTTCGTCACCAACTGACCGCTGAACGGGCTCGACCTTTTTCGCAGCCTAGTTCTTGTGCCATGTTCTCAAACCGATTTTTTTTGTCAGTCCCTTTCTCTCTGTGTGTGTTGTCGTTGACTGAACACCTGCTGCGGCAGATTCGGATTTCCTTATTTTCTTTTTCTTCTTCAAACATCATCTGCTTTAAGCTTTGGGCTAATTCCCTCCCCTGTTATTGCCGGGGAGTCGATTTCTATTCAGTGGGTGTTGAACGGTTCTGAGCCCCTAAATGGATGGGAGTTGTGGTTCGGTGGGGATGGGTCAGCAATCAAATTGACTGAGATTCCACCGCTGGTGAACTCGACTGTGGTCTCTTTCCCAGGCAGGTGAGCAGCAACTCCCATTCCCTTCTATGAGAGGACCAATCATTCAACTTGCTCTCTAGCAACGGAACATTTCGCGCAATGTCCGGACTGAGGTGCGGCTTGACACAATACACTGTTGTCCGAGGTTTTGAATCATTAATCATGTTTACAGCCTGCTGGCAAGAAGTGAAGAAGTTGATGTAGCACCCGGGGCAACGTCCTTCTCTTCTTCCTCTTCTGTTGTCGTCGGGACCACCGCATCAAGTTTGAGCAGCGGTGTCGCTGATCCGCCCCCGACGTACGTTCTATTACTTATCACGAATTTTTTTCTAAAAATACTGATGCGTTGTGGCCTTTCTTCTGTTGTCGCGCCAAAAGCTCCACCCCTTCCTCCGGTCCCAAAAGATCCGACCGTACAACCGCTGTGGTTCTCGGGATTACGACAGGCTTGCTCGCCGTAATTGCGGTAATCGTTCTTGCCTCCGTCGCTATTTGCATCTTCCGTCGGCGCCTTCGACGTCTCCGGCGCTCCGAGGCTGCTTTCGAGAAGTTCTCCACAACTCCGGACGCGGAAGGGAAGTTTGCAGCACCTGAAATTTCAGCGCCTTACAAGATTCATTTTCGTGACGGCTTTCCACCTCAGAGATCGTCTTCACTACCTGTTGCCAATTTCCCCCGCCGTGTCTCGTTCGCGAACGATTCACTGCATCCTCAGTATCTGGTGTCTCGACTGCGGGAACTTGCCCGTGAGGATGAAAGCTTTACTGGAACTAGCGGAGTCACGTCCGAATCATCTTCCGATGTTTCGAGCTCGAACTCGAGGTCAGATCCGTTGTCTGAATCGCTTTCCTACGAGAGCGTCCCGCCACAACTCCCTCCCAGCAAGCGACGCTCCGACATCTCGCCAACCAAGTCATTACCGGCCATCCCGGAGTCGCTTGTGGACGTGGACTCGACGGAAGGCGGAGGTGAAGAAGCGTCGACGGTGGAGCGTGCTCATCGTAACACGTTTTCGTTTCCACCGCCAGACGAGCAACGGAATAGCCTTGGTTTGCATTCGAATGCGTCGAGGGAGAGTTGTACGATTCAACCGAGGGGGCATTTGTCGACTGTGACTGGTATTACTTCTACTACTATGAACTCGCCACTGGAGTTTCGGTTCAATCCTCCAAGGCAATGACGATGGCTAGGTGGGACCATCGATGTGTGTACAACTTTGTAAATAGCAAGATATGTTTGTAGAATATATATTGTAGCCGATAGGATGGAGTATCATATATGGAGGCGTCCGTGTACGAATGATAGAAAGGAGCGGCTTCAGTTCGGGCAAGGCACGGGAAAGAGATAGCTAATTGCTGTTCAAATGAGTAACACAGGGGGGATAACTGAATGTCTCCCTGCCAAATATGCGAGGGAAATGCGAAAGATAGTTACAATGCTTCTCAAATATTTGACAAAGAAATTATTGGAAAGACATGCAAAGAACATCCTGATTAAGGCATGTCTTTCTCATAAATTGCGGATGCCTTTCACACTCTTTGTCGTCTGTCATTCGAAAGGTATTGTAACTGTCTTTCGCATATTTTCTGGATACCTCGCCGTCAGATATTTGCTTATCTCCCCTGTGTAAGACCGGAAGCTATCGTTTCCTGATGTTGCTCGCTGCGTGGAATGAGTTTGACAAGGAAATTTGCGGGGCGGCTGGGAAGGTTCATTTGCATGTTCAATGAACTTCGTTCGTTCCATGGAAAGTGAACCGATACTCACGATGTAATTCCGGAGGTACAGTCATCCGGGTCGACTTTGATAGTGTTGCCCGAGGCATCTTTGGCTGGCTCGATGTTGAATGCCCAGAGAAGGCGGACCATGGCAATCCAAGCTGATTTGGCTGCGAGGTATTGGCCTGGACATTTTCGTCTGGGAATACAATACATTTGTTGAGTGAGCAAATTTTGAATTTGTGAGATACACGCACCGTCCGAACCCGAACCTAAATTGATTCATTTATTTGAAGCGTAAATGCGTTCAAAAAAATTCCAACTCACCCATAATGCCCTTGCGTAAGCTCAGACTCATTCAGCTCCTCGCCCTCCCGCATTTCAGGCGTCAAAAATCTCTCCGGGTCGAATTTGTATGCGTTTGGGTATTGTGCTTCGTTACGATGCTAAGTTAAGAAATCCCTGTGATATTCTGACCACTGTACAGGGCGATAGAGGGACGAACCATGCTCCATATGCACGGGATTACCATGGTGCCTTTGCGGATCTGCGGCGTTGAATGGGAAACATTAATAACGGACTCGGAGGGGACATGTATGGGTTTATGGAATGGAGTAAGCGAGACGTACGAAATAGCCTTTGTAGACGTCGTCGCCGTCTGAAGTGTGCGGAAATCCTCCCGGGGCGGCGGGTGCCCATCTAACGAAACAGACAAAATTCAAAATCATCGGCCACACTCGTTGAGAAAAACAACGTACCGCATAACCTCCTTGACCAACGCAAAACAATACGGTAGCTGTTCCATATGAACGAATCCTGGAATTGTTTTGGCATCGCAGATAGAGTCGAGTTCTTGGTGGGCTCTGCGGAGGGTTTCGGGGTAGAGAACCATAGCCATCAGGAACCAAAGGATTGAGCTTGCCGTGGTTTCGGTGCCGGCTTCGAAGGCTACGCCAACGACTGGCGTTGAGAGAGAAAAATGCGTTAACCTTTGGAGATCGGAGAGAAAAAGGAAGCTTACGGTAAGCTAATTCTTCGTTGCTGAGGTTCATCTTCTCTTGTTGGTCATAGAGTCGGGCGGAGAAACATTCGAGGCCGACGTTTGCGTCCATTCGGGACTTGACCTCGTTGATGAGTCGGGTGTAGGTCTGGTAACGAGAAAAAAAATGGTCTGAGTACCGCTCACGAATGATAAGACGGAAAATTTACCTGCGAATCTTTAGCGAATTTTTGTTTGGCTTCTGCCCGCCAGCTGTAGGACGAGGTAAGTTTCATGGTTATAATCGTCAAGTGAAGATTAAAATTAAATTCACGGTGCTAAAAAGTCCGGTAGACGATCAAGGAAGGGGAGTGTATCGACGAGATGGGCGCCAGGATACGTGTCGTGAATGAAATTCTCCACGATTTCCTGGACTGCTGTGAGATCTTTGCCGTCGTCGTTGAGGGTGGCTCCGTAGCATAGGTTGAATACCAAAGACGCGCCGAATCGATCACAGTTGTTGACCAAGTCATCCGGCTTCGAAGACACATCGGCTAGGAGTCGGAGGGATTCGGATTCTTCGAGTTGATTGTATCCGCTAACGGCTTTTTACGAGTGTGAGGTGATTTGGGAAAGATAGAGTGACGAAAACTCACCCCGAGGTTGAAGCATCTGGTGGAATGCCGCTCGGTATTTCTTGAAGCGTTCGTTGTAAGGGAGGAGCACCATGCGCATGTTTTTGGACAGGTATTTGCCTGCGTAGACGAGTTGGGGGCGGGAGGAGTAATTGTGAGATCGACGTCCCAGCTGTAGTGGATGACGGTCAAGATGTACAATGCATGCGGGAGACTCACAAGTTCTTCTGCGTCGGCTGCATCGCTGAGGATGACTGTCTCGTCTCCCGCGAGTTTCAATTTGACGATGGGTCCTGTGGGTCAACTACAGTGAATCCAGGCGGCGGAAACAGCGCTGCATCACGCACCGTATTCATGGCTAAGTTTCTCAAAATATCTCCAGGTTTTTAATTGCGGGACCTGGAATGTGTGCCCGACGATCGGATGGGAAGGTGGGCCGGGGATCTTCAAGCCTTTGGACGATGAGGAAGGTGCAGCTAGTAGCCAGTAGATAATGACCAGGGTGATTGAAAGAGCGAATAGCAGGGAATAAGAGTCCATTGGGAAGAGAGGAAGAGAAACAAGGGGAGTTGAGACTTATTGACAGCGGGGAGGTAAAAGTTAGGTTTGAGTCAGAGTCCCGGAGCCAGCTCCGTGAGTGCTCCGTGCTGGGTGGGTAAGTCTTGGGTAAGTCGTCGAAGTTTTCAGGAAAATTTCACGTGCTAAACCATGACGATCCCCGTCCCTCAGTGAGAGCTTCAGTGAGTCACCGTCGCGGATCGCGAAGGAAGGATCGTCGGATATACTGATTGCTGCATCCTGCCAGCTAGCCTGCCTATTAAGAACTCGAGGTGTCGAACTGCTGAGTGTTGGACGGTGGCACTGAACGATCCAGCTTGGACGTTTGAACACCGGCGGACGTTTCGAATCATAAAATTGTTTGCCATGGCAACTAAACTGTATGAGATGTGTCGCGTCGCGTCAAAGTGTTTCAGCTGAATACACGTGACCGCGTGTACTTGGGCGCTGATGATGAATACCAGTCAGTGTCACAGAGTGAGCAACTCATCTTTGCTTCCGACAGTGCCTCTGGATTGCCCTCCTCGACGTCGAGCACGATGCCGATGACAATCCGCCCCGCAACCAAGAGGGAGCGTGCTCTCCAATACGGAACCGTTGCCGCTACTCTCTTGAAAGACGTCGGAAATGCTTCCAACCAGCCATACTTGCAGGCTATCGCCAGTATCTCCCTGCTTATCATGGAGACTGTGAAGGTTAGCGCAGTTCATACTCGATGTATGCGCCTGTTAACGACTTGGAACTTTGCAGAGGGTCAGGGAGAATAAAGAAGGTAAGTTATCATTCTCATTTAGTAACGAAAATACTTATATCTCATTCGATAGCTTGTATGCGATTGACCGAGAAGGCATACGACCTTGTTAGCGCTGTAATCAACATCTGCAGCGACTCTGACGCCGAACTCGCGCCTACTATGGTTCGTAGCATAACGCAATTCACGGAGTGCGTATATTTCAATTCAAGCCATTTCACTTCTCCTCGATCTCGGAGCAATGGTGAAGTCTTCGGTGTTGCGATGCGGCAGCTGTTGCTCCAGCTCTTCACCTCATCGCTTTGGGGGCGACGAGGCAATTTCTTTCGACTCGTCCAGAGTCGATTCATAAGCTTCCGACATCATCGCGAAGTCGGCGGTGTTGACTCGGTTCGCGCTATGCCACTGCGCTGTTGCTGCATATCCGTAGACCACCGAGTTACTATTTTCTCTGGTGTTTCTCAATCATGCATGAACATCGTCTGACTCACTCCTCGTTGATTAGGACGCTTGAAAAAATCCTCACCTTCGTCCGGAGTCAAGTCAAGGGCGGGATTATCCGCAGAATGTTTCGCTCGATGGAAGATGCGGATCTCATCAAGCAATGCAACGACGGCCTGAAGCACGCTTTGGATGTTTTCGGTGTACGTGCTTCTGCCTATTTAGCTTGAGTATTAATAAAAACATGACTTCAGGTCCAATCTGCTATCACTGCAGCAATGACCATGGCCGTGATCCAGGTAAGTTTCTTTTGGCTCACTTTCTTCCTTGAATCCAAGTGTTTTTGCAGAAAGACGCCAAACAGAGGCAAGAAGAAGTGGTCGCCATCCTCACAGAACGGCACGCAAAACGGGCTGCAGACGGCAGCCGCAGCAAGAGACACCGCCCACGTTTGAGCGTCAAAACCGACATTAGCACTATGTCAATGCTTCCCTCCTCGCCCAAGATCTTCTACGGGCGCGACGACGAAGTGAAACACCTCGTCAAAACCATCATCACACACGCCTGCCCGTCCTCCTCCGTCCCCTCAAATTCCACCTCCACCCCGTCTGCAGCACGTATCTGCGTCCTTGGCGCCCCTGGGCTAGGTAAAACCGCCCTGGCGCTCGCGGCGTCTCATAGCTCCGAGGTCTCGGCGCTCTTTGGACCGCAGAGGTATTTCGTCGACTGCGAGGGTGATAGTGTCGCAAAGGTGCGCGATTTGAAGACGCTTGTGACTGTCATCGCGGCGCAGATTGGTTTGGAGGAGGAACAACGAGGGCGGAAGCATGTCAAACGGAGGTTGGAGGCGCTGACGAAGGCGCCGGTGAAGGAGGTGAAGCCTGAAGGCACAGAGGGCAACACTATTGTCGAAGGACAAGAGCCAGCGCAGGCGGCTGAGGTTGAAGCTGAGGGCACACCTGTTTTACTCGTTCTTGACGCCCTCGACCGTGCCTGGGAACCGCTCCAGAATCGTAGCGACATTGAAGACTTTCTATCCATCTTGGCTGATATCAAGTGGTTGACCCTTTTGGTTCGTGCCTCGCCTTTCTCATTTGCACACCCAAACCTTGATCACTTACGACTTCACAGGTAACTGTCCGTGGCGGCTCCCGCCCCCGCCAAATCAAATGGACACGTCCATTCCTACACACCCTGCAACCCCTCTCCCCCAACGCCACCCTCGCCACCTTCCAAGATATCTCCGACGTCTCGGCTTCTACAGAAGAGGAGCAGGCCGACCTCGACGCGCTTCTCGAAATGACGGAAGGCAACCCGCGCAACGTGACCCAGGTGGCGAGCCTCGCGTCTTTCGAAGGATGCAGCTCGCTCGTGGCGAGATGGCGACTCGAAGGCGGGGTGGGGATCATCTCGGACACCCGTGAAGATCGAGCGATCTATGTCGAGAGCGGGGTGTTATCTGAGGAGCCGGAGGATATGGATATGGAAGTGGAAGGGCGGACTCCGACGGTTATCTCTGAAGAGGATATATTGGCCCTAATGGACCCTGATCACTATGCTGTGCGGAGGAAGCGTAGCCGTCGTAGCATCTCCAGCTCCAGCTACAGCTCAAGCGGAAGTAGCACATGCAGCAGCGGCAATATCAGCCTCGATACGAGCACAAGCACGCTGGTGGACGACGAGGAAGAAAGGGACCCGCGGACGGAGAGCATTGAAAGTCTCATCAAGGAGCCCTCTCCGACGATTGAGAGTGTATTGAGACGGGGGAGGGGCCGTGGGACGTCGTTCGAGGCGTTGGTTAGGAGAGGCTCGAGCCAGTTGATGAGGCTGGGGTCGTTGGACAGTCGGGCGAGGCCGCAGAGCTCGATGGGGAGCAACAGCAGTGGGAGCCGGAGGAGCTCGAGGTCTGCGGCGAGTGCTGGTGGGCGGGGAAGTGGGGGTGATGATGGGCGGTCCAGGGTGGGGTCGGCGGATGGGTTGCTGAGGAGAACGAGTGGGGTGAGTGAGGGTGGGCAGATTCGGGGTGCGACGAGCTAAGACGGGCTCTTCGCCTGTACTAGTACCGTGGATCCTCGTTGTCCGCCCGCCGAGCAACGCGGTCGGAGTTGTAGCGTTGCTGCGCCAGGCCGCATCTCGATCTCCGTCCGCAGCGGGTTTCCTCTCGTTCCCTCAAAGGTCTCCTCGCAGTCAAGCCGCACCTGCCTACACTTGCATAGACCACTCGCTGCTTGTCCCGCCGTCCACCACATGGCCCTCCCCAACGCTCACCAACAAGCGCGCCGCCTTGCAGCGCCGTGCCTCCATCCCAAAAACCTGAAACAATATGCATCAGTCAAACCAAAAATTCGAAACAGGGCGTTCATCACCCTGCCTGCGCTGCCGTCCAAGAACGCAGAACTCTATGCATTATCAATTATCTGATCCATTCATCCGCAAGTCCTGGGTCTTGCGCTGGCCTATTTATTCATCTATTTATTCAGCAAACATATTTTTCGACAAAAACGCACACTCACCCAAGGTTGTCGGCGGCGGCACTCCTCGTCCCCTTCCCCTTCCTCCCTTTTGCTTTTTTCCTCCCCTCATCTGTGTTAGCCCTCGCCGACATCGCATCACTCCACATCATCACTGTACTTCTACCATCCCATCCCACACACTATGACTACGTACATAAACTCCAAAATTTGCTTCACCACCGCCTATGCTGTACCTTTTCCTGCTTAACAATCACATACGCACTTATTGGCTATTAACATACTTACCTACCTATGCTTTCCTCCTGGCGTTCTCTGCTGCTGATATTGCTCGAAGTACATGCGTGCTTTGAGTATGTATGTAGTTTCTCGGGCCAGTCAATCTATGCTGTTATCGATTTTTCTGTCGTTACGAGTGTGAGTTAGAGGTGCGTCGCCAGACGTTCGAGCCGTCGGGAATCGTCGGGAAAGAGTCCAAGAGGAGATCATCTCAGGTGAAGGAGGCTCCAGCTTTTAAATCCAGAAAATGGGGGAAGGCTGTACACAGGTCTACAGCTTCTTCGAAAAATTATAACGATCAAGGTCTCCTCAGCTGTAAAGCGGGCTAAAACGGGTAATCGGCATACTGATAATAGGCAAAATACAGCTTCCAGGTCAACAGCCCTCGTCGGCTGCGGGCATGACGGCTTCTTCGTGTTTACCCGACCCTGGACATACGAAGGATCGTACGTGGTGTATATGTACTGGAGACAACTTGGCGCCTGATCTACTGGGAGTAAGGGGTGAGTGCCATCGATAATGCTTTAATAGATAGTGGCCTGATTCAGTGACAAGTTCCAGTCAATGGTCCTTATCGCAGCGAGGGTACCCTGTACTTGAGTGACGTGCGCACCCGCCGCCGTAGGCGGTCGGAGGGATATGGAAGGATCCGAACCTGAATGAGGGAGACTATGTGAGTATAGTATAGCAATGAGTCAATATAGGATACATGTGTAGCACCTTTCGCCACTGGTTTTCGGATTCGTAGGCCGGTGGAGGAGATATAATGGTAAAAACCATGCAGACCGATCGAGCTTCGTAATAGAGAATGCCAAGTCCCGGACCGATGAGTCGTAGTAGATGGGTGGCTCGTCCAGGGCAGATAGTAAAGGAATACGCATTGATAGAGACTCAATGTCCAGGATCTGAATGTTTTCGGGGAAAGTGTTTACCTTCTCTGCCGCTTAGACCAAGGGATTTGAGCAGGGAAAGGTCGAGGGATGTACCGTCGAGGGACCACACCACAGTCAAAGTCAATGATCCATCATCCATGCCAGTCATAGATAGGCTCCGTATCTGCGAACGTGCAAATTTATATGCTCAACTACCTCGGGCTAGTCGCCAGTCACTAATGCGAGGTGCGGCCGTGCGGGGTTCTCGCGAAGGCCTTGAGCGGTTTCTCGGTAGTGATCCAAAATGAGAATATCGGCGTCGGCTCTAGTCTCGTAACAAGACTTTATATACTCTCTTGAAGATAGTCGTTCAAACGTATATAACGTCGGCTCGGCTGTATGTGCCAGCGGAGAGCGAAAAAAGGGGATTGCACTGGATCCAAGTAAGTATGCACGGGCAGCAACCGTACAAGCAACCCAGGCCGAAGTCGAGCCTCTCAACCTGCGAGGTTGCTGCCAGGAGTTTTAGCAGCTGGATTTCTAGTAGCTTTTACAGCGTTCAGCAGGTTCAAGTTTCGGTACCCCGCGAGCCCATTGAGACGCAAAGTGTAGAAAACGGGGTGCCGACCAGTACAAGGGAAGTTTCTCAGTCCACATACAGTAGCTTCGAGGGGGATGGAGGGCTGATCATGGGAATTTGGGGTTAGGGTTGGATTCCGTGGGAATGACGCGTCGAGTCACATTCCACCGCGTTAAGTCACGTCACGTATTTATTACTTACCTTTGCATCCTTCTTCCTAACGCTCTGCGCTCACCAGTTTCAAGGGACGACGCGACAGCGATGCTAATGCTGCGGGTATACTAAGTTGGTCCTGTACAGGTCTCAGATCCGAGTCAATGGCCCCCACTCACTCACTCCACACGCGTCATGAGTGCGACACCCCCTACGAGCGAAAACTGAATCTTGCTCTCTACCTTCACGATGTCTATAGCCATGCCGCAGCCCGTTCACGCCCACGATAAAGAACGTATTTCTAACGATGCATCCTCGACGATGGCACTGGTTCGCGAAAGCACCAGTCCCAAACCCGAGCGGGAAATTTCACGTACTCCTAGCCCCACGCCAAGTGAGCTTGACCTGCTGAATGGGGTTCGTCAACCCAAGAGTTTGAAGTACAAAATTCGTGAGTCTTAATTCTGAATCTGCTGGATATCGAGTTTGACGAGGATGGCCAGGAATCGTCGCAATCCTCATCCTTATCATCGTCGTCATCATTCTAGTCGAAGTCTTTCACGATAAAATAGTAAATGCTTTAATACCTGTTACCCGGTGGTTACACGAGTACGTGCAATTTTTCCCCGTTTTGTCAAAAAATAACAAGGGATTGCAGCACAAAAGCCGGTTGGCTAATCCCTATACTTGTTCTAATTGCTTTATCATTTCCACCGGCAAGTCTTCGAATTCATGATAACTCTTTCTCTATGTCTCACCCTAGCCAACCTCCAGCTCTTCGGCCATGAATTAGTCGCGATGCTATGCGGACTTGTCTGGGGCCTTGGGGAAGGTTTCGGCATCGTCGCTGGTAAGTCGATTGCATTCGTTGAGGTCACATTTGGCTTAACTCATCGCTCTCAGCGGGCACCATCCTCGGCGAAATCGCCACCTACTAGTACGTCTTCATTTCAACAGGTTCACAGAAAGCTCATGCAAATCAATCATAGCCTCTTTAGACACTGTCTCGCCGCGCGCGGGAAGCGACTGGAGCTCACCAACATGCGCTACGGTACCCTTGCTCACATCGTCCGTGAAGGAGGTCTGCCCATCGCCATCTTGGTTCGGTACAGTTCGTTTCCGGCGCATTGTAAGCTTACATCGAATGCCCGTGATTCTGTATCTCTAAATGAGTGTAGTCACCACCGCGGTGTTCTCGACCTGCGGCATGTCGTTCTGGGTGTTCCTCGTCGCCGCTGTGGTTTCACTCCCGAAGCAGCTGGTTTTGGTTTACATCGGTGTCGCGTTGGCCAGCAGTAAGTTCATCGCTAGTTAGAGCTATGTGCGAATGCTGATCTCATACAGGCGACGGGAAGAGCAATAAAGTACAACACATTGTCATTGGAGTGACTGCCGCCGTTACTGTACTTGCGTTTTTGTATATTAGGCGGTTGATGGGAAGGGCGAAGCCAGCTGTTGTGTATGCTAGAAGGAAAGATAGGCAGAGGAAACAGATGGAGATGGGGAGGACTGTTTAGGCGTAAGGACAGGTTTAGTCAAGAGTCGGAACATTGTATTATTATGACACGTTACTTAATAACAATTAAGCTCGCGCGACGCGGATCCAACGAAAGAAAGAAACAGTCGGAAGCCAATACGGAAACCCTTGGACAAGAAATAAACCCATATGAATCAAACAATAAACCCTGAGCCTCGAGCAGGATCCTCGTTTCTTCAACGGAAGAAAACGGAGAGGTACTGGGCAATATCCTCAGTATTGCTATGGGTTGCATTGAGCTGGATAACGAAACGTACCACTTGCTGCACCGCGGCGTTGGAATAAAAGTTGGAATAAGCCTGGACGTTGGGGGTAGCGAGCACTTGTATCAAACCCATATATATCAGAGGCACTCTCTTTCGATGCAATTTCAATTCTAAAATTTAGAGACTCACAGCGTCCGAAGGTGCTATCCTGCACGACAGGCAAGTTCGCGTGGACATCTGTTGGAAGTCCGTTTACATCTTTTGCGAGTTTTGTGGAAAGAGGCTTACTGCTATTCGGATCCTCTGTGGACATCGAAAATGATTTTATTAGCGAGATTTGTAAAACGATTGATGCAACGACTCGAATTAAAGGCAACTCACTCCACTGAGGCAAAAGCACCTGGCGGCCGACAGCCGTGCCCAGCGCGAATGTCATGCACTCTCCGCAAAAAGTGTTGAGGTTATGATACCCTCCTTGGAGAGTGGTGCGGGTCGTGCCGGGGGTGGTGTATTGACCGTCTATGCAAAGTCAAACGACGGTTCGCAGTGAGTAGATGCCATGTACTTTGGGGAGAAAGGGGATGAGACGTACGAGGAAAGCCATCGGCGGCAGCAATGGCGGCCCACGGCGCGGATCCACTGAACGCTGCAGCGGAACAGTCGGTTACTCCTGCGACGAGAGACACGTAGTTTGCAGCGGGGTCGACGGGGCTTGCGATTCTGAGGGGAAACGAAAACGAAATCAACATCGTTAATTTACTAGGGAGGTTGAGCTCACTCGATAAAGACGGGTCCACCACCGCCGCAGGTGTTGGTATATGTCACGACGGAAAGGTAGTTTGTCGTGTTCCCGGTTTTGTCGAGCGCTGTAGAACAGAAAAGAAAGGAGTGACATGATAGTTTCGAGGACATACAAAATATCCCTGCCCCGCCGAGGGTGATGCCCTATAAGTAGTGTGCCATACAGTCAAACAAGGATCTCGGATTTATGGATGTGAAGAATACTGACCACGGCCCCGACGAAACTTCCTGTTGTTGCGTCAAAAGCACCGAGATAGCCTGCACCCCTACCGAGACAAAATCAGATTTGAACACGCTTGGAATACGAATAGGGTGAGGACTGACTGTTGGCATTGCGCGTGAACGGAGCTGAGCGCCATGCAGGCTACGGTGAGGAAGGAAATGATAGCTTTGGTGAAAGACATGTTTGCTGTAAGGACTGAAGCTCCTGAAGTTGAACCATTTCAGTTGCACTCTTTATACGGTCGGGAAGAAACCTTTCAGCGACGAATTTCTGGAAAGAATGCGCCGCGCCAAGCATGGATTGGACCTGAACCAATTCAAAAATGGTGGAGAATTCACACATCTCAGGCGACATGAGGTTTTCAAGCTGAATTATGGGACTCGGAAGAGCAAAACATCCGCGTTCGGCGCAAAATTTGGAAGTCAGCGCAGAGGGTAGTAGTGATAGCAATCTTTCGCACAGTGTTTTGTACCGTTCGTCGTCGTAAACATGTACATGAGGTGTAGCGGCCGCAGGACCAGCTCTAAGCGATGTATTGTCCTGATAACTTGGCAGGGCAGGAAAAGGCAGTAGCTAGACGGTTCGAAAAAGAGTAATTCATTTGTAGCCCATTAGTTTGCAGGCGAAATGCCAGTCCCGGATGAAAGGCAAAGTTCATTCAGTATTTGTCCAGTGGAAACTTGAAGCGAGTCGATGCCACTGATTTCTAGGAATCTAGAACCGGCTCAAGCTGCACTGCTGCAGAATCTTGTTTCTGTCGAGCTTCAAGTTGCCCGCCTTAGATGCGGGAAGGTCGTAGGCTTACTGTAGGATTCTGAGACTGATCAGTGGTTCAAGTCAAGCGCGTTCGGCAAACAACGCGTCAACAAATTTGACTCACCCCGTGCTGCCAAACACTCTGAAATTTTACTTCCATGTCCGCCGCGTTACGCACTGTCCGCCGCCTTGCCCCTCTGTCGCGCCTGAGTCTGCGCTCGCAACCAGTACAACGAATCTCACCACGACTGGCAACGCTCATCGGCACTCGGACTTTCCATGCATCTACTTCGTCTCTGCGGCAGTCAAAAGGTTAGCTTGCTCTTCATTCGACTTGATCCAAGCGCCCAATCAGCATCTAGTTTCTACTCAACTGGCCGAGAAACTGGGCGAGGAGATCTCATATGAAGCTGAAATGGCCAAGGACGTCGACCCGGAGAGCGTCCCACAATTTTTGGCCGATTTTATGGAGACTGGGACGTGGGACGTGAGTTGCAGCGCCTTCACATGTTCTCACCGTACCCTGACTACCTTCGTCGTGAACAGGTCCAGGACACTGCCGGAAACGACGAGGTATTCTTGACTCGCAAGTTCGGGGATGAGAGGTTCGTTAGAATAACACATTTGCACATAAAAGCTCATGCCTCTCCCTCCAGCATCCGTGTCATGTTCTCGATCGCGGACTTGCAATCTATTCCGGAAGAGGATGAGGAGGTCGTAGAGGGGGAGGAGGAGGAAGAGTCTCCCATCGAGTTACGCGTCTCGCTCTCCATCTCCAAGGTTTGTCTCCATCCAATCGGTCCATTTGATGATCCCTAACGGCGGCTTTCAGCCCTCACACGAGGGCGCAATGAACGCGGACCTCTATTGCACGAGCAACGCATTCCAAATTGCAAACTGGGGCTTCTACCAGTCGGCCCGTATTGGACAAGATCTCACCATTGAGAGTGACTTTGCTCGCCGGACGGTGTATACTGGGCCTATGGTACGCTGCTTCCTCGTATGTTCTTGTATCAATGTCTGAGGGATGACGTTTGCAGTTCGAGACCCTCGACGCGGGACTGCAAGAAAACTTCGAGTCGTTCCTTCGGGAGCGCGGCATCGACGAGAAACTGGCGGAATTCGTCCCGCAGTATGCCCAGTACAAGGAGCAACGGGTGGGTTTTCGAGGGACTTAGACTGAAATTCTGTTTTGCTGATCTTTCCGTTGTAGGAGTACGTCGACTGGCTGAAGAACGTCGAGTCGTTTGTCAAGGCATGAGTCTTCAAAAGGGCAATGGAACGCCTATAGATCTGTATTTTTAGTCCTGGTATCATATCCCTCCACTCTACATATATAATGCACGCAATAATACCTTGATTTCTGTCGTACAGTGGACGGAGAACTATTCTTGCCAATGCCAGAGAGTCTCTCAGAGTCTCGATACTTACATGACGCGGTTCTTCGGACTCCGCCGTCCTGTCGGTCTTTTCACGCCGTTATGTCGTCTACGCCACAGATGTCAAGGAAGGGAATCTAGGTCGATGCGAGCACTCGGAAATGCGACCTTCCGCAGTATTTTTGTAAATACAGGAAGTTTCCCGGTCCTTCTTCGGAATTTCAGAGCGGAAAGCCAAAGATGGTCTGCTTTGGAATTCGCGATCGGGTGCACTTCCTTCAGTGGTGGGTGCGTCGTCGGGACGCATTCAACCTGGTTGCTCAATTTTTTTTTATCTAGCCGAGCCGACGAGCCCGTTCGTTCGCGTAGATCATTCATTGATGCAAAAGGGGTAGAATGAAATTTCATTCTACCGTGCAGCTAGGCGGGAGAAAAACGCAAGCCGCGCTCCCGTAGACTCGGAGACCACCATAGCGTCGGGCAAAATATACATAGATAACGCAGCTGCGAGCGCGAGGAAGCGGACCTCCAAGACCGAAATGGCGCAGAAAAGGACACAGACCCACTGCTTTTGATCGGTTGATTTGTCGCTACTCATTACTGCGCATTCTTCGGCTATCTTTGCTACAGCGATGTCGCGCACTTGCTTTCGAGACAAGATGAGCGAGTCGCGGCTGCGGGTTCATGCCATTTCCTTGCCCTCATCCCTCTTTCGCAGTCGTATAACTCGTTTTGAGTGCGATGGACGCCTCTCCGCCGTCGTCCCCGGTGCCGGTGCAAGAAAAGGGGAGAAGTAGATGGCGGGCAATTGCTATTGCGGGGACTTGTACTGCTGCGATGCTCGTGAATGTGCGTGTCTCTCTCCTACTGTTTTCTCCTTCTTCTGCTCTGTTATATACGTCTTTACTGACGCGGCGATCACAGAGTTCGAATGGTACTTCAGTTGCAATTGCTCTCCCAACAATCGGCGCTTCTCTTCACGCAAAGGCTGCCGCGCTTCAATGGCTCGTTTCCGCGTATTCTCTGAGCTCTGGCTGTCTTCTGCTTTTCTGCGGTCACCTTGCCGATGTCCATGGTCGAAAACGCGTGTTTGTTGCGGGTAGCGCTCTTCTGGCCGTGTTTACTCTAGGATGCGGCTTCGTTCATGATGAGGTCACACTGGCGGTCTTGCGTGGACTACAGGGCATTGGTGGAGCGGCGACTATTCCTGCCGCCGTACGTATCACATTCCTCTACATTGCTGGTACATGGGCTCAATGTTTTGTATGTCTTCTAGCTGGGGATTTTGGCGCACGAGTTCCCGCCTTCTTCTGGTCGGGCACGAGCCGCGGCATTTTCTTCTTTCTCTGCTGGTGCTCCTATTGGGGGCGCTTTAGGTATGGTCTTTGGTGGGCTCGTGACCCAGCTTTCTAGGTACGCGTTTATGTTTCTCTTTGAATCCATTTATGTTAATCGTTAACCCGTTGTACAGATATACCTGGCGCGCACAATTCTGGCTCTCTGCCGCCATCGCGTTCGCAGTTCTCGTCCTCGGGATTATAGTAATTCCTCCCGACCCTCCTTCACAGTCACATCGTTCACCACCTCCCCCACCTACTATACCTTCCGACAGCCTTGCATCAGGGCCAGTGCCAGACACATACCCACCGGAGCCAAAGGGTCCCGACACGCTTCCTCCGCCGCGCGACACGCGCACGGATTGGCCGGGTGCTGTGTTGTCCGCTGCGGGGCTGATTTTGCTTGTGTTTGTGCTGGGGCAAGGGTCGGGTCCTGGTTTGCCTCCGCCGAGGATGGTGAATATGTTTCGTGGAGAGATTGTGAGTCGGGATGTATATCCGATGCATCATCCGCCGCGGGGACATATGCCGTCTCCACCGCCGTTCCCGCCGAACGATGGAGAGCATTGGAGACATGGTCCTCCGCCCCCACCTCCTCATGATTGGAGACATGGCCCTCCGCCTCCGCCCCCACCTCCCCATGATTGGAGACATGGTCCTTCGCCTCATGACTGGATGCATGGCCTTCCACCCCCACCTCCACCTCCTCATGATTGGATGCATGGCCCTCCGCCTCCTCCCCCACCGTCGCCTCCCCATAGTCACTCCTCCGAGCAAGATACGTTCTGGCGGGTACAATCTGAATCAGAACCATTCAACCTCGACAATGAGCTTGACCTAGAGGTTGTCCTCGAGGTAGACGCTGTAGCTGATGCTCGTCCCCACCATCCGCATGGGCCGCCTCCGCCGCCACCTCCCCCACATTATCCGCACTGGCCACCTCCGCCGCCTCCCCCACACCACTCGCATGGGTCTCCCCCGTTCCCGTTCCCGCCCCCACCTCCGCCGCACCACCACCATCCTCACCACGGACCGCCCCATCACCATCACCATGGGCCACCTCATCACCATCCGCACCGTCATTTCGGCGGTCTGCGTGCTTTCATCGACTGGTTATTAGGACGGCCGCCACCGCCGCCACCTCCTCCGCATTGGCATGGACCACGTAATTTCCCGCCTCCGGGAGGGCATCCAGGGCCTTCCTCTCCTCATCATGGCGGGCAGGCGTGGGGTATGGCGTGTAAGTATCTCATTGATTCTATTATCTCAACGCGAGAAGTGTTAACACGTCTGCAGATATCCTCTCGCTCCTTGTCCTCTCCATAGTCCTTCTCTGCATCTTCGTCCTCTGGGAATTCCACCTAGAGACTGTGCACTCTCGGCCTGGGGGCGCCTTGTACGATCCCACAAAACATGCTTCCCACCACCACCAAGATCTCTCGGAAGATACTGTGTCGAATAACCCTCGGCGCTCGTCCGCCTCTTCGGCATCCCGACCTCCTCTCCCTGTACCTGGGTCGCGCAGCGGGAGCACGAAGTCCCCCGTCCGCACCGGCATCCTCGCGCGCCTATTCAATTCCTCGTTCGTGCTTGCATTGAAGCGCAATCGTTTCGTCGCCTCAGCTCTAGCCTATGCCCCGCCTCCTCTCCTTCCGCCCTCCCTCTTTGCCCGGAGACGCGGGCGTCTGGGCTTCATATACGCTGTTGCATTGCTACAATTCGGCGCGTTCATGATCTGGGCGTTTTGGGTGCAGGTCAGTTTCCTTTGTTTTGTCAATCTTGCATTCGCTTGAGCTGACTGTTTCATAGCTGTACTATCAAGTCTATATTGGATATTCGCCAGTCCGGACTGTCATACGGCTTGTGCCTATGTTCGTTACCGGTATGATATGCAATGTCGTCGTCGCGCTCATCGTCGGGCGGGTGCCGACGCTGTGGCTGATTGGTGTGTTTCTCCTGCTCGGTCGTCCTTTATCGCCGTCTATTCATCTGTATCACAATAGTTACTGGCACACTCACGACGACCGTCGCCCCACTGCTCTTTGCGCTTATCGTGCCTTCAGCGCCGTACTGGGCGTTCGGCTTCCCCGCAGCCGTATGCAGTGTCGTCGGCGCCGACTTTCTCTTCGCTGCCGGCACCATCTTCGTCGCGGACTCGGTGGCGCCGCACGAACAAAGCGTCGGCGGCGGTATCTTCCAGACAATGACTCAGGTTAGTCATCAGGATCTCTTGTTTGTCTTATCATTTGCTAACCTAGTGCGACGTAGCTCGGAACCTCGTTTGGTGTTACGGCTTCGACGATTGTGTTCAATCATGTGCAGACGCACTGGGGGCCGCGTCCTGACGCGTTGGGATCGTATCAGGCGGCGATGTGGACGGGGGTAGGGTTTGGTGGAGTCGGTACGTCTTTCGCCTTGTCGGGGTCGGGTTTCTTCTAACTCCTTCTCGGTTGCAGCGACGTTGTTTGCGCTCTTCTCGTTCCTTGGGTTGGGCAGGGAATCTACTCCCAAGGATTCCGAGCCATCCGGAGGTTCGGAGCGCCATTGAAAATCGAAAGAAGATACCTCTCAAGTCCACAATGTACTGTGTATGTACTCATTTAATATCGTATAGAGATAAGTATATGTCTATGACATCTTCAATTAATGGATAGTTTTTACCCGAGCTCTCAATCCAGTCAATCCGCTTGTGTGTTCTCGAAACAGGGTGCTTTGACAGCTATTTTGAAAACCATCGTCAGACCAAGGAGCTGGATTCCGATATGCACAACAGAATCATAGCGTCACTGAAGACCTTCGCCACATGGTTCACAAAGTGAGACGGAGGATAATTGGCACCGGAGTCGCAGGCACAGGTTGGAATCCAATCAAGAACGATTCCAAACGGGGCGGGAGCATAAGAGGCAGCGGCGTTACGCTGCTCGACATGGAAGAGATACGTTCATCGCCGCGAGCGTCAGATATTGGTTGAAGGCTCGGGCTCCTTCGAATGGCAACGGCGATCAGAGAGGAAGATAAACGGCGGTCATGTTTTGTGCAAGGAGCACATTGAATGAAGCGAGAGTCGCACCAGATGCGACACGAGTTCGCGAACTGCAAACGCCACATTGTACGGGAGGTAATCTGGCACTGACATGGATATCCCGATGACAAAATTGAGCCTGTGACTGGGAAAGACTCAGTGCTTGACGCGTTGAGACAATTACCGGTACTTGCTTAGTTCCTGAGGAGTGGCTGGAAACGAAAATAGCTCAAACCTGGGAGGTTCGTCTGCAGCCGATCTGTCTCCAGATTTCTTTTGTTAACACCCGCTGCCAGTCAATTGACTACTGGGGGCCCTTGGAATCTGATTTTACGGGCAAGAACTGGGACGGTGATTTCAAAGTCAAGATTCTGCAAAGATTCCACTAGTCTATAGCTACTACTCGAAAACTTCCCAAAAAATTCGACAGCATGATACGTCCAGAATACAGTCCCAGCTAGGGCCAGTTAGTTCTGGGAAGGGGTATGGATTTTACTATTGGTCCTCGTATATACTTACTTGCCTACGGTGTAGTTGAGTTGTCGCTAGGATTACGATCGCTGTTTAGTTGTGTTTCGTAATCTGATCGCCTTCACCTTCAAGCCACCATCTCGTCCTGCCAATGCGTGCTCTGCTCTCGTGCCCCAACAAACCGATCATTATTCCATCTGCCACCGGATTGTTGGAGATAATATGACAGCGTTGTACTCCACCCCAGCCGGTCGCGAATACTACAGAGTCGGAATTCCTACGCGTTTCAATTTTCAAGATTGACTTGAGGTTGACCTATCAAGAATCGAAATAGAAATGTTTAGCGCGAGATGTAAGTTCGAGCTGACGACGCGCCAGCATTGCTAAGGCTAGAGTCGAATAAGCAGACGCTCAGCAGAATTGCTTAGCCAATTCCAATCTGACCCAAACGTGATTCTGCTGCTTTCTCATCCTCCGAGTCAGGTCGGAAATTAACATACGGCTCCCCAGGTATGCGCCGCCCGCAGCGACTGCGAAGCTGCTTGTCACACCGTCCTTCTGCGCTCCATGTCGTAGAATATTCAAGCGTTCTATGAAATTCCAGGGTTGACGGCGTGCCTCTCAGACGCAGTGCATCTACTGTCAACCACTGACGATGCGGCGAAAATAACCTTTTTCGCAAAAAGGCATTGGGCGACTCGATGACTCCATGTCGCGTATCTTCTCGCTTCCTTATCTTGCGCACTTGCATATGGACACTGCGATATACATATCCGCCAATTCTCGCGCGGGACTAGCAGTTCCCCTCCACTGCCAGAGCAGGAGGATCCAGATCGCTTGAAAATCGGAGAAAACTGAAGGATGTACTCCAAACGCGCAGGCCCGTTCAGGGTCGTTTACTCTCATAAATACAGGTTCAAGTTGACTGTTCGTTCATCCCAGAAGCCCTCATTTCTTCAAGCCTCTCCCGCGAGAACTTCATCTACATCCAGAATGCGTTTTTCCATCTACCTATACGCTGCTTCAACTCTCCTTGCTACAAACGCACTCCCAATGGTGATTCTGTGTACCCAATACCTATGATAATACTAACAACCAAAAATTCGGCTACAGACTCTGCGCAGCGTCGTCGACAATATTCCCAACGCGACTTCTGCAAACTTGAACGATGCTGCAGTGTGTATACATTCATCCTGCCTACCTCTGCCCTCTTTTGCTCATCTCGAGTCGTTTCAGAAACCTACCCCACCGCCGTGGCGGCGTGCATCCACGGTTACCGATCCCGAGCTCAGAGTCGCACAACCCACTCCGCCGCCGTGGAAGCGCGTTTTGGAATTTGCGGCACCGGCGATGAGTGGAGGCCCACACACTGAAGAAGCCCCTGGATGGAGGAGAGCTGGCTCGGCGTTGGAAGTCATTGAACGCGACGCCTGAACTCAAGCTCTGCTGCACGTTCCGGACT
The DNA here is from genome assembly GCA_037176885.1 of Favolaschia claudopus. Classification (NCBI taxonomy): domain Eukaryota; kingdom Fungi; phylum Basidiomycota; class Agaricomycetes; order Agaricales; family Mycenaceae; genus Favolaschia; species Favolaschia claudopus. The sequence continues at coordinate 322,540 of JAWWNJ010000011.1, read as the reverse complement.
GCGAACAATACGAGAAGTGGATAGCGGAAGTTGAGAAAGACGCGCGTATTTAATAGATGACTGCGACGCCTCTATTTATTTATTTACTACGATAGGATGATTGCTTTGAATTTTGTACTGGCCCCCACAACGTACCGTATGATACAAATAAATATATGTCTATATTTAATATTTATTCGCGATAGCAGTTCTGAAGCTCGATTCGTTTTGAGATTGCCTTAATGGACGGAGGATCCATACAGCCCTGAATTTTTCAAGTGATTAGCGTTATGTTAATCTCGGAGGAAGGAAAGGGAAAAAGATCAACTGACAATACATAGACGCGTACTTGACAGCGATGGGCGGTGACCCCGGTACGCACTGTCAACAAAATGAGACTCTTCTCTCGTAAAGCAAAACAGAAAGAAAAAACGCACGGATGCGGGGGGTGACCCGCCGACGGTGTTCACGCGGAAGACCTTTGTTGCCAGGTTTCCCTCGACATCGGTCAAACTAAGCCAGTCGATGTCGGGTGGCCCTGTCGGAGGCGGAATGTCGCCTACTTTGGCAGCAATAACGTAGGCGTCGGGATGACCCGCGAGGGCGGCGCTGGTAAAGTCCCATCGGGGGCTGATACCAGTTCCGGAGGGAGAAGTCACGAAGAAATGCTGGATGAAAAACCGTTAGTCTGTTAGTTACCGCGTCAAATAACCGGCGGCCTGCGTTATTATGTCAGCATCACGGAAGCACGCACAAACAAATCGTAAGCGACACGCGACTTGACGCGTTTTCAATGCATTTCTCTCGCCGCAGACGTCCGGAACGTTCATGCAGTGTGTTTGAACGCCCACCAGTCCCTCTCTATGAGGTCAACTTGACTCTAATGGGGCGGGATGCGATTTTCGACCGTTTTTGGCCATGAGACATCGGGATGTTAATACGGTGAGTATTGGGGGGATAATCTTTAAAAAAGTGTGGGCAGGAATGCTATCTGACTACGAGACTGCTGTTTGAAGGGATCCGGCGGCTTTTTGCGCCCTTTAGGCCCTAGGACGCGTCCTCGTCGCGTCCCAAATTCGTTCACGTAAGCTTCCTAAAACGGATAAGGCAGGCCGCCGGTTATCAGAGCGCGGTAACTAACAGACTTTATTGAGCGAGGTACGAGCTAGAATCAATAAAGCGTCTGTCTAGAGAGACTAAAAAACCGTCACGGTTCGGTACATATGATATGATGATGCAGAATCCTTCCTTACCTGACCGAGAACAAATGACGCATGGAAAGGCTGCAGATATTGGATAACCTGCTGCACGTTAGCCGTTGGGGGCGCGTATTTCCAGACCGTGTACGCGAGTTGCTGGAGGCTTGAGAATTCGGGCATGCCGTAGAGACATGAAGCGTCGAATAACTGAGCTACTGCACCGACGTTGCTGTCATTGAAAAGTTCAATGAGCAAGGCACAGCGCCCAAGGATGGGTTGGATAAGTACGTACGTGTAGGTCCCCGTGCCGGCGCACGTATAATTTTGGGTGCCTGAAATATCATCAACGTTGATCACCACGTTTTTCACGATAGTCTTAATAATGGATATACAGGCCCCCGGTCACTACCTATTAGGTTCGTCACATTGTCGCCCGAAATTTGGGCTGATTTACTCTATGATTTTCGCCCTCAAACAGACTGATTTACTCTATTTGTGACGAACATCTGGGGGTAATTTCGGATTTTTTGCGGCTGGATCCCCCAAAGGATAGTTGTTTAGCCTTTTCTGAAGCAAATTTGAGCTTAAAACTGCTCAGAATCATCCAATTTCGGTTTATTTTTGCTGCTTGACGCTCGAAATCTGTCTTGCAATTTGCTTGTGATTCCCCAGACCGACTTCAGGTCTGAAAAATTTCTCGCGCTCCGCGCGATTTACTCTATCTGCGACAGACATTGGGCAGTTTCCGCTTGATTTACACTATTTTTGCGACGAAGGTACGGGGTTTTCAAGACGTTGATTTACTCTATCTGTGACGAACCTAATAGGTAGTGACCGGGGGCCTGGATATACCAATGGCAACCGCAATGTAGGACGGCGCATGAGATGGCGAAACTAGCAGAGTTTGGTTATTTGGCAAACCAGTCAGCTTGGCGCCAGAGATGTCGCAGCGACCGGCTCGCTTTTCCGCCACTCGCTTCTCTACGACTGAGGCGGAGACGACAGAAAGAAGAAGAGGAATGAGTGTGAATTTCCAAGCAACCATTTTTCGAGACGGAAGAAGGGGATGAGGGAAATGGGATCGAGCTGACGAGGCTTTATATCGGCGTGGAGTACGACGAAACGTCGGCCCCCATCAAATACGAAATCTTCGAAGCTTGTTCTTGGGCAGATAGGACAGCCGCTGAAAGCTGAGCGACAAATGGCGGACGGACTGAGCTAGGGTTCATACGTATTCGCGTCATCTTGTGGCTGTTGAGCGATGAACAATGATAGATGAGATTGAAGAAGAGGTTCAAGGATGAAGCCATGGCTATACGTGTACTATGTAGGAGTTGAAAATCACAGAAGCGGAGAGGAGAAGATGGAGGAGTGAGTGCCAAGTGTCCTTGACTTCTTGATACCGGAAGACCTTGCATATCATAGACCAATACTAGACCAATGAACTTGAAGAACGACGAAACTGACCAGGAATAGTCAACCAATGACAGACCAAAACGTTTGTGCACATCATCATCAAGATCTTTTTCGTACTATTTTGAGTTGGAGATGCGCAGAGATGCGCCCGTCGTATCCGTCGATCAAGAACATATAAGAGATTGAATGCCACTCAAAGGTTCGCCCAAGGTTCGCCTGAGATTTTTCTGTCTTGAGCTCGAGGCCTGCGACAGGCATTTTTGTTGGCCGCTCTAGTAGTGAGTAGGGTCCCCCTTGGGACTGAATCTGGATGTAGGTACCTGCGTGCTACCACTTTGAAAAGGTTGAAGGTGTGGTCAAGTCGCAAGTTGATTGGCCAACGAAAGCCTGTGTTTGAGGCTGTTACTGACATCGTGTGAACAGAACTGAGATACCGATCAATGAATGCCGAAATCTCTCGGTTCCGACGAACACATGCCGTGAGTACGGTATGAGATGAGGAAAATTTTAAAAAATATATATGATTATTCCTGATTACAAGTAGCACCCGATTCAAGCTATATTCCGTACGATAGAGCAGAGCGCCGCTGGAGAAGAGCCGGTAGAGTCCAGCGTCCAGCTCAATTTCCCCAAGAAAGAATTCAGCAAAGAAGGAAAGAACCGAAAACCGGTCAACAACAGTTCATCCATCCATCGACAAGGGACCACTTAGTACAGGAAGTACTTGGAGGTGTACTTGACGCTGATGTTGGCGGAGCCAGGGGTGCACTGTGAAAACATTCCAAGCTCAACAATAGTCACAAGCTAGAAAGGATGTAACGTACGGAGGTGGGAGGCTGCCCGTTGACGGTGTCAACACGGAACACTTGGGTAGCAAGCGATCCCTGGACGTTGTTTAACATCAACCAGTCAACGTTCTTGGCAGAGTCTTGAGGGGCAGCAATGTTGGCGGCCTTCGCGGCGACGATGAAGGCACTCGCGTCTCCCTTGAATTTGCCGGTGGAAGTGAAATCCCACTTGGGCGAGAGGCCAGTTCCAGTGATAGGGTTAGGGATGAAGTAGTGGAACTGATGTCGTGTGTGAGCCGAGAAAATGAGACAAGGGGCAAGAAACGTACACCGAGCAACGCGGGTGCACCGAGCTTCTCGCCGATCGTGGTCGCAGAGACCTTGGGGGGGAGAACGGACCACGCCATTTGGGCGACAGTCTGGATGTTGGCGAAGGCCGGGGTCTTGACTAGGCAAGAGATATCGAACAAGGAGGCGACAGCGCCGACAGAACTAGAGGCAAATTCATAAGATTAAGAATCATATAACATCTGCAGCCAGTACAATGGAATACGCACGTGTATTTTGAAGTTGCTGCGTCGCAAGTGTAGTTCTAGTGACGCCTCAGCTTCATGATGGTGGAATGTAGCAAGCTTACTGACCTGTACACCGACACCGAGAGCAACGAATTTGGGTCCCGTGGTAGGCGCAACGATGAGAGATTGGCCAGCTGGGAGGTTCATAGTCGCGGCGGAGGCGTCGCACACTTTAGGGGCGGCGGGGGCCGCAGAGACGAGCAGGGCAGCAGAAGAAAGCACAGAGAGCAATTTCATTGCGGAGAACATGGCGGAAGAGTGAATGAATGTGATGAAGGAGGACTGCAAGGAATGTGAAGGAGGGAAAGAAACACTATAGAGACTTGGTCAAGCCCAGTAGACTGTTTTTATATAACGAAAATTCGATATACGGCCGGACTAGAACCAGTTAGGGAACTCCGTTGGTTCACGACTTGACCCATCGAGACGCGTTTCATCCTTTTCTGATAGAGCCAGGCACATCAACTTGTCGATCGTGTAAATTTATTTCAATGACGCACCCATCTAAGTATGAGCGCGTTCCGATCCGAGCCAGTGTCTTTTGAGGAAATTAGAGACCTATGACCGAAGTAGAGTTCATAGAAAGAAACGCGCCATGTATCGAACACCAAAAATCGAGCAACTTGGAGGGGCCTTGTAGTCTCCCTAGTCAGACCATAGATCCCGAGGCTATTTTCTTGAGAAATTTGGACGGGAAGAAAATAGCCTGATATATGGTCTGATTTTACGTGACAACTGTTAGCCGTAGGTCGACGTTCCGGATTAGGAAACGCCCAAAACGGAAGTGGCACATTTGAGTCCCCGCCACACTCTGAGCATGTATCTGACCAGACACACCGCACGGCCTATGGGAGAAGGATTCCAAAGTATTCTGGCCTCAATAAAACTGCTCCGGGGAGTGCAATTCGCTAATACAAGCCTTGCTCATTGTGTGGCTGTGTCCTTTGACCGAAACGGTCGACCTCTGAATTTATCTCCTCCGTTGAACTGCGTCAAGAGAAAAATAATTTGAACAGGCAAAGTTGCAGTTTAGAGACTGCTTAGCCAGATTTGATACAATTTGGAAAGATATTTCTTGTTTACAGTATAGAATGGGGCGCACAAGTGAAGCCTGACCTACGGCTAACACATGTCAACAAAAACTAGACTAGGGGCCTTGGACGTTCTTGGAAGAGATGAATGTTGCCGTATATGCCATCAGAGTTTTATGATCAAATCAGGAATCGTGATCGAGTATGAAAATCATCACGCTCCCAGCCACGTTGTGCCGACTGAACTCAAAAAAAATAATACAATTCGGCCACGAAATATGTGTGAAGTTCCTGACCATCTTTTCGGATGCGCTTTGCTGCATCTCTCGAGGTCGAGAAACGTTTGTTGTGAACAAGTTGTGCACGAGAAATTACGGGGACCTCCTGTAAAAGTGCGGGAATTGTTGACAGGACAATTCAACCGTTGAACCCTCACCTGGCTAGACTGAATGCGGTTATTCCCCCAGACAGTGAGTGTCCTGTGGTAGACACACTGCCGAGTTGAATCAAACGAACCGGGATGGGGGCGGCTTCCCGCTTTGACAGGACTTGAAAAGGTTATCGGTTCCGCTCGCGGTCTCCAAGCCAACGAGCAATGACACGGATTTTCAGGGATTTCCGAACCGAAGATCAGAGTGATTTGATACGGGATAGGAGGCCTGCAGTGATTCCCTGGCGACTCCTGACGACCTACGACATGGTTGTAAGACTGGGCAGTGCGAACATGGTGAACCAGGTATATTTTTTCCCCCGAACCCACACACGGATAGGGGAGATTCCGGCAATACGGTAGGACGATAATGTTCAATCGCAGCTCGTCAACATTGAACTAACATGCCAAATGAAACAGTCAAGTCTAAGTTCAATTCTCGCCCATTGTCGTTCGATCTATGGAAAAAATAACTCAGAAGTGAGCTACACCGGTGACTGAATTCAAAGTGAAGAAAAGGCTCGCAAACTACTTCCTATCCCAAGAATCTGAGATTTCTCAAAGAAACGTTTTTGAAAGAAAATCGATCCCGGCAGCAGCTGCAAAGACCAAAACAGCGACCACAATCAGCCCCGCACCCACGAGTACTCCCGGTTCAGACATCTCTGGTCCCAACCAAGCCCACATCCACCAGATGCCTCCCAGCGCTCCGATGTTATAATCCGGGACGGAAAACTCCGTTGAAGCCAGACGTCGCAGCGCAACGACATACCACGCCATCACGGTCCCCGCGCCGAGGAGGGGTATGCGGGGAATGCGGCTGAAGATGCTTGGAAGGCGGAGGTCGGGTGGTGAGGCGAATGCTGTTTCGACAGAACAGTTTCGTTTGAGAAGAAGACTGGGGAGATCAGGACGCAAAACCGCCGCGCGTCCGATACCTACGAGGTCGGCGTGTTGAGAAGAGAGTGCAGTCTGTAGCTGCGCGGGTGTGGTGAGTCCACCTGTGAGGAGGACGAGTGGCGGGTGGGGTGAGGTGGAAACTGTCTTGAGGGCTTGGGATGCAAAGGCGGCGAAAATAGTCTGCCGTGTGGAAGGACTGGCAAGGAAGTCTAGACGTATACAGTGTTCAGTGTTCCTGTACGGAATAAATTATCAACCAACCCGGTTTTTCGTAGTCTCCTCCGCTGATCTCGATAAAGTCCACTAGCCCCCATTCTGCTATGATACGAATGTTCTCGAGCGCGCGGGATTCCCCTTCGTAATCAGCTGAATTGATTTTCAAACCGAGCACGAAATCGTCTGGCACTGCAGCGCGCGTGTCCACTACGATGCGGTGCAGAAGTCGAAGAGGATCCTCTCCATAGCTGTCTGATCGTTGATTAGACTGTATACAGTCATTTGAATGTGAGCAAGATTGCGATATCTGATTACCTTTGCAGACATGAACTGGGCCAATAGATCTGAAGAAAGTTGTCAAGGAGATCGAAACAGTGGAGGGAGAATCTTACATCCATGCGCTCCGTGAAGCTGAATGCCGTCGAAACCTGTCTGAACGGCTAAGTTGGCCCCGCGTACAAAGGCTTGGACAACCTCGTCGATGTCAGCGAGGGACATTGGGCGAGGAACTTGGAACATGAGGCGGTGCAGTAGAGTAGACCAGAAGCCGCCATCTTTGGCAGAGGAACCGAGGCGAAGTCTGCTTGGTCCTAGCGGTGGGACAAAAGGAAATCTTCCGCCTACAACGTTGGGAGACTGTCGGCCAGCGTGGCTCAACTGCATTATCGCCAATGGTTTGTTCTGTCGCCGAGTGTCACCATGGATAGCGTCAGCCCATTTTTCGAAAGGTTGAAGGGTGAATTCGGATTCCAAGTGGCGCGGAACGACGACGTCTCGAGCAAGACAGAGGTGTTGAGGCGAAACTTGGACGTTGCCAGTTATGATCATTCCCCAGTCATGCATGGACCATTTTGAGTAAAGTTGTAGGTGGTATTTGTTGGGAAGGCCGCCAAAGACTAGGAGGCCTGCCAAATGTTCGTAGAGTGCAACCTAGAATTGCTTGACTCGTAAAAAAGTATTATAAGAATGGATGAAAAGGTCACTACTTTGGTAAGGCGATTAGGCAGAACGCGTCCGCAAGGTAGAGTAATCGAAGAGAACACTACATCTTCACGATAATCCATTGGCATGCTATCCATCGGTGGGTGACATGGAGGTTCGAGTTCAAGTTTGACATTTGATCGCGTCAAAGTTAGCCGCGCCTAGTTTCAAACTCCGCTCCGCCAAATCCTCGCTCAGCGCCTCTCAGCGCTCATCGCTGGCTCTTCTTTCTGTTTTTCAACGTCCGGCGGCTGCATTACTTCAAATTCTACCTACACCTAACTTTTGCGCCGATGCTCCGAACAGCGCTGCGGAAAAGTCCTGCCGCTATCAATGCTTCGAACGGTTCGGTTCACTGGAATCCAGTGGGTCCACAGCAAGTACTTACTGCAAGTTTTTTTCAATGCAACGTTTGGTGGATGGGGGACCTGGCTCTGAGTTACCGCAACAAGCTACAGCTGCCGGGCGATGGTCACCTAATGCTATATTTGCTTGACGCTTCACCGTATGGCCACGACTTCCTTTAGGGCACTTCTCTTGATGTTGGCATCAGCCCATAGACCACTCTCGACTCCAATCATTAAAACTGTGGGCGTCAACAATTCGTAAACACCCTCGATCCCGCCCCCAAATGTCCCCACATTCAAAGCCAGCTTCACACTTCCTCGATATGAATGGTATGTCTCTTTACTTGTTTTTTTTTCCGTTCAGCCTTTTATCTGTCATCTCTTCCTTCGATTCATCCATTCATTCGGATGCAGCCCGGCATAACCTGTCAGCAGTGCCCAATTTCATTTTGATATGGGCAGCTTCCTCGGCGCGTGAAACTCAGCCATCCTTCGCGGGAAGGAATTCTCGCACGGCTTTTCTTTCTTTAACGCGGAATAATGTGTTGTGAGTGCTATAGCGTGCCCTGGTCTTCGACGAGGACCACCCCCGAGGAATATACTACGTCTGCTTGAGGACGGACGGGCGCGATCTACGACAGAGGGAGTGGCGCACATGGGTTTCGATGAGTTGCAGGAAAATGAAAACAGAAGTGTGCCCACGTCACTCGAAATGGAGTAGGATTTTTTAAACGACTCAAATCCCCGCCACCGAAGCCGGCAACGTGTTTACAGCATGCTACTATCGGTGTCTGCCCATCCGCTCTGTCGTGCTGCTTTGATTCTCTCTCCATGCTTGCTCTTGTGCTTTTCGCCTTTTTGCTGGCAGGAATATTCGTATTCCTGACCCAGATATGGTGCCAGAGCCGACTGTATGGTGTGTTCCTCGTCGCCTCAAACGGCCTGAATTTTGACTTCAGGCGTGCAAGCACACGCTAGATCTCGGCCGACCAAACGCACATCGGCAGCTCAGCGCTGCAATGAAGACGCTCTCCGTCTCATTTTCGAACTTTGCTCAGAATCGACGCTGGCAAGTGCAGGCTGCGTATGCCAGCAATGGATGATCCCTGCACAGAAGGAGCTTTTCTCCGGCATAGCTTCGAGTATTCCGCCCCGGCGCGGTGATGCCCTGAATTGTGCTCTAATAGATGCCCCGCGCCTGCGGTCATATATCCGGAGAGTTACAATTTTCGTCGTTGATTCGGACGGGCTAAAGCGCTACTCTTGGCTGCGCATGCTGCCTCCGCACACCCTCGTTTCACTACAGTTGAATGGGTTTCCGACTGCAGCCCTCCATCTCGAACTGGCCAACCTTCTCCTTACGTCGTCGAGCCTATCTACATTGCGGCGCCTAGTAATATGCCGTCCGGCTCTAGGCGTGCCCGGTGTTCTCGAGGCATGCTGTTCCAGTTCGTTCTTGGAGCATCTCGGAGTGATATTCCTTGGCGGACCTGTTACCCACTCCTCCATTCTTCCCTTCAAACGCAACCTTTCCCGGTTGAGTTTACGAGGGCCGGACTTTGTGGAGGACATGTCTGTTTTGATTCGTGCATGCGGCACGTCGCTCCGCTGGCTCGACGTGGAACTCACCCACTGGCCTCGTTCAACGGGGTACACCCTGCTTGCGGCTGCACTACGGGAAGTACCACAGTTGGAATATCTTTACCTTCGCTGGCCAGAATCGCACCCCACTCCCTTCCTCGACAGTCTCAGCACCCTCCTTCCAAATCTCCGCGTCCTTGACGCCGGCGCACACGTCTACACCGCGACATTTTTCTCCAACCTCCCTCCAATGTTGGAGATCCTTCGTCTCAAATATACGCAATTGTATAGTGCTGCATTGCCGCCGAACGATATGGTCGACTACGCATATTTTCCTGCAGAGGCAGCGGTCGCTGGCTTGTCAGCGCATTCCGCACTGCATACCTTCACGCTCTCTCCGAGCGAATGTTCCTTCATCGAATTTCCGGCACTCGTTACTTCGAGGAAGTCGTTGAGATTCCGGCTGGTGACTCCAGATTGTGTACAGGCAAAAACCTTGGATCTGTTGGGCGAGCAGGCGTGATACATTCCTAACAGTTGAAACTCGAGTACTGTACCAGGCAAGCCAAGAGGCAAGTACATGGACGTAATTTGTAAGATGTATGGCGAGTCGTAGCTTACTTATCTACCGCGCGGGAAATATAAATCTACAGCCCGGGATTACTATTCTCAGTATACTCCGGCATCCAACAGTCGCAGTGGGATTTATCCCAAGGTTTTCGAGTTGTACGAAGTAACGGCCATCAGCGAGGCCATCAACAACATCATTGATGCCGAGCAACCTCGCCTTTCCACCACAACCTGCATTCAAAAGTGCAGTCATGGCTTCAGAATTCAACACATCCAACCGCGTCAAGGATCTCTGGTTTTCTGATGGGAGCTTGGTTGTTCGTGCTGAAACCTCGATGTTTCGCGTTTCCGGCGCAGTGCTTGCAGCAAGATCTACCGTTTTCGAAGATATGCTCTCATTTCCTCAGCCAGGGTTGGGTGTATCGGATGTGGAACGCTTCGAAGGTGTTCCGATTGTGGAACTCCATGACTCAGCTGTCGAGGTAGAGCCGTTTCTTCGAGCAATCTTCGACTCCAGGTATGTCAAGCTTCGCAATAAGAGACAAATGTCACGGAGATATTCACACACTTTCTTCTTCTAAGCTTCTTTATGCCGCCGCCCTCATCCCCTCGTCTATCTGATGTTCTTGCTGTTGCACGGCTGAGCAACAAATATGACGTTCAATACCTCTTCCGACGAGCGCTAGATCATCTTTCTAACAGCTACTCCATCGAGCTCTCTGTCTTTCTCAATAATTTGAACAAATTTTCTCCTGGCTTCTCTGGCCTGAAAACAACACCAGAGCTCCATCTACGAGTTTTATGTCTTCTCCACGAAGTGAATGCTCTGTGGCTCCTCCCCTCTGCATATGCACGAGCGGCAAAATGCCTTCCAGAAAAACTGTTTGTCGCGCCATCGTGGGCCACGCTCCCCGACCTCATCAAGACAAAATTACATACCATGCACGCGCATCAGACCCGCCACATTGTGGCGCTCGTACACGCTGTCGGGACGGAGTGGGATACGGTACCGCAGGCACAGGCGTGCCAAACGCCGCAGACATGCTCCATAGAGATTCTCTCCGTCATCAGCGCCCTTCTGGAGCAAGTTGGCAATGTCGACACGGAGTTCAATTTCTTTGACGTCAAGGACATCTTTGTCCCCAGCGTCTGGGAGGATCTAGGATCGCCCATGTGCAACGCGTGCAAGTCAGTGCGGGAGGAGCAGCTCACGACACGGATGCAGCAAGTGTGGGATGCGCTGCCAGGGACCCTGGGCCTACCTCCATGGGATGAGCTTAGGCTTATGAAAGATACCGCTGCAGGGTGATCTACAACGATTAAAGTAGTAGTCTTCCATTCATACTACAGCCATCATGTCCATGCGTGTCTCAACTTTCAAGCGCGTTTTGAACTTTTGACAGGTCTGCTCAAGATATCGGATTTGTTTTGAGACCTTCTTCCTCCGATAGCTCAAGTTTTTCGCTAACAACCCCGGAACTTCTTTTCCCTCTCGGACCGCGGCGGCGCCTTATCCGCCATGAAGGACCATTGTGGAACACGGCCGCGCTGTCTTCACCCATCGATTGGTATATATATCGAGTCTCTGTACTTATTTGTGCTCCGAGTTTCTCTTGGTTTTTGCCGCGGCACAAGCTAGACGCTGAAGGAGACATGGATCACATTACGCGACTACTTATATTATCGACTCGGACGCTGCAATCCCGATCAATATCTTTACCAGCTCTCCTTCTGCGACCACCACCACGACCGCGCCTCGCCGCAAATTCTCCTCTCATCTCCACCCCCCCTCGTTGCCAGCGAAGCCCCGCGAAAAATGCCCAAAATCACCCTCGACTCGAGGAAAATCGTTGTCCTAGGCTCGCCACGAGTTGGTGGGGTGTCGTTCCCATAGTCGGTGTAAGATTTTGGTGTAGACTTATGCGCACGGCTGCCAGGCAAATCCTCTCTCGTGAATCAATTCGTAGAGAATACCTTCACTCAAGTATATAAGCCCAGCATGAAGACGACATTCAGTAAAACCATCACGCTTGCCGGTAGAGACTATCCTTGCCAAATTATAGATACTGAAGGCCAGGTAAGCCAGCCTCTTATCCCGCTGACTGGCACAAAACTCACTCACTGCCAGGATGAATTTTCCCAGATGAATGAACACTATGCGATCGGGGTACATGGCTACATTCTAGTCTATGCCATTGATTCTCGCATATCCTTTGAAATGGTGCAAGTCATATACGACAAGATCATCAGCTACTCTGGGCAGCCGGTGGGTGAAGTTCCTGCTATCATTGTGGGCACGAAAGCGGACTTGGCAATGGCGATGCGGTGGGTCAGCCAATACGGCAACATGAAGTAGATTAACTTGTCTCGCGTTCTATAGCCGTCAAGTGGACTCCAAGGAAGGGGAAGCTCTCGCCCAGCAGAACAAGACTGCTTGGATAGAAACGAGTGCCTTGCGAAATGAGAATGTTGGTGAGTTGATATCATAATCTCTCGTCAATTGTTGTCTCTAGAATTAAATCCTTGTTGTGCGCCGCATGTAGGTAGAGTTTTCGAACTCTGTTTAGAGGAAATAGAAAAGGCGAATAAGCCTCCAACGCCGACCACTAATAAAGGGTCACGGTGCGTTGTGATGTAAGTAGGTCCTCGGTCAACACAATATGGCAACTAGGTGGTTCGTGTAGTACTCCGGTGAGTTCTTTCAGAGTCCGTTGAACGACCGAGGGATAACCACCAACACCAAAGGTGCGGCTGTTCCGCGAAGCAGGATGTTTGTTGTAATCGGTTCTCGGATTCTCTCTTGTAATGTAGATGGTTTAATCTTCTTTTCGACTTGTAACGGGCTCTCAATCAGTCATATACTTGCACAAAAGCACCCTTACAGCCTGGTAGTACAAATAGGATACATATGTATAAACCCTTTATCATTTACTGATACACCCTCAGAGCATTGAACTCGAAGTAAGCGTTGGTGAATGCCGACGGATTGTTGTTCACGAAATCTGTGCCGCCATTATTTTGGGCAGAGTATAGAGTAGATAACGAGGAGACATACCAACGCAAGAGGACGGACAGCCGGAAGAACCATAGACCGCACCGGCCCAGTCGCCACCTGTGATCATAAATTCAGTTACAGTAGAACATTAATGCGGGGGCTACCTACAGAAAGTAACTGTTTACACACAGCTGTCAATATACTCCGACTGCTCGAAGGTCGAACGACGTACGATTGATAATAATATTATGTCTCCCAAACTTGGATGAAATAGGGCAGCTTGTGCTGGGGAAATTGGCTACAGGCGTACCCTGTACTCCGGTTCAAAGTAATGCCTGGTTATTACGGATCGAACATACCCAGCTATCGGTGTTGACGGATGTTCCTCCGGCACTGACATCGGATGGGACACCGCCGCTCCGTGGCCAGAACCAAACCTTTATGAAAGAGTTTGTGCGTTCCATCGCAAACCTTGAATTATTTCAATTGAATGATGAGCGAGCAATCGAAGACGTCAAAAGAAATACCATCCTCCGCCGTTACTGTTGAACGTCGGACCATAACTCCTTGCGTCGTTCATCCTCACACCACAACCGGAATTTCCGGTCGCAGCAACATCGCAGTTGTTGATCAGTGCAGTGCTGCCAAGATTCCCGAGTCAGGCAAATGTATTTTCGGCGAAAATAATTGAACTTACCCTGTTTGCGAACGGCTAGCGGGCATCGTACAACCTTTTCGTTGATTCAGAGACAGCTGAACGAAAAAAACGTGATCACTTACCCGCATTGGTGTGTAGAGTGGCTTGATTAGGCCCCTGGTCGTTGACTCCTTCCAAAATATCCACCTTGAATTTTTCGTTCAGTTACCGAATCGCAGAGTACTCATAAGACATACCTCTCCCTAGTATGTAGCGTCATTAGTTTATTGCTCGATGATGCTATAGATGTAAGTGCTAACCTGGTTAGGCCAATCGGCGCCGACAGTCCACTTGAAAGGGTTAGTTCGGCGAAGAAGAAGGCTTATTACAATGAGAGCCTACCAATGCAGGCCAAGTACTATATCGCAACGTTTTTCAGACGCTTATCTGTAGATTTCAAGGATGGAGACTTACCCGCATCCTTGTGGCATGTGCTTCACATCGAATCTTCAAAGCCGAGTTTTGTTGAAAGATCCAGTACGAAGAAGGCGGGAAAAACATACATCGTGACAGCGGTAGTGAACTGCTTATTGGACTTCAGTCTGATTGAATTACGGCCTGACAAAATTAATGAGTTCACTGTCGTCGATACGAGCTGCCATTATTACCTGGTCCGCTCGGATTCAAGACTGTTCTGGAGTCGGCTCGAAGGACGAATGAGTTGGCTGAAGCAAATGTCAGGTTCTGGCTTGCTGCGGTTTGCGCATTGACGTAGTTACTGAAAAGCAAACTTGAAGTCAGCAACTTTTTCCTCGTGTGCGTCGTCAGGCCTCAACGTACACTCTTCCATGGGTTGGATCCGGGATCGCCTCGTATGAGAACGCGGATTGGAAGCCGGAGCCGACGATATTGTCTGTCCGTTGGTAGGTAGCCCCTGCAACGAAACGCGCAAAAGGGAGAAGTGCAACGACAGAGAAAATCATGAGGAATTTGAAGGTTTGTCCAACGAACGGAATACGACGACCTCCATCATTTTATACACTGAAAACCTGATACCTAAACGGGATATTCGGAGGGAAGAAGTTTTGCAGACGCTGAGCAGGAAGATATGCGCCAAGCCAGCGCTGGGCGCTTCTCGTACCATATACGAGATTGCGCCGCACGGTCATTCTCATCGTGACTACAACATGCGATTGAAATTCTCTTGCACATGAATATTCACAGTGAGAGTATTCTTGCTTCATCTGGTCGACGGCCCATGGTGGTCGGAAAGGGAGAGGTCTCGTGGAGAATGCGTCGTAGGTCTTAGGTTCTCGTGACGATGGTGTGGCCCGTAGAGAATGCCCGTTCGCAACTCATCGCAAAACTCTACTCCCCGACAGGGAAACAGCGTTGATCCGAACGAAAAAGTCATGGAGGCCTTCTGGGATACCGGAGATTGTGGAAACAGGATACAAGGGTCCTTGGTGAGAGGATGGCCGAGCATCCTGAGCAATGACCATCATGTGCCAGTGCCACCCGTGCACTACTTACCACCTTTGGAAATCGTCCGACCCAAAGTCACCAGTCGCAATCGCGTCCCGCTTCATGGAGTTGCAATTGGGTGGAGAATTGGTTACCATGAGTACCAACGCCAATTACACGGAGGGGAGAAAGCAAAAGAGAAAGTCGAACATCAGTGACTGATGCTCACGTGATGATTTTCGGCAATGTAAGTATCTCTCGATAAGGTAAGTGCCGGCCATCAAACGAGCGTGTGTTCCGGCTTTCCAAATCCATGTGTTTGTCACCATCATACCCCACATTCGCATTTTCGGCCAAGGGGTCATTTGGGCTCTTGCAAGCCTTGCATACAGGATTTCGAACAAAGCACTCACTGTAGATATGCCTTCGTGAGTCGGATGGCGCTGAGATTCTCATCTTGAAGGCAGTAATCAGTCTACATGTTCTCCAGATCACACACAACCTTGCCACTGGAAATTCAGTTTCTCATTCTAGATCATGTCCGAAGTATTCATGGGCAGATTGACCGAAGGGAACTGAAACGGCTCGGTCTCATCTGCGCTGCGTGGTCGGAACATGTTCGGTCTATTCTTTTCAAAAGGGTGGAAGTGAACGACAACTCTATGGCCACTCGTTTTCTGTCTCTCGTGCAGAGGAACGGTCGCCTCGGGCAGTATACAACCACCTTGTTCATACAATCACTCGACATATTCAATTCTCCCGTCCTCCATACATTTCTCCCAAACTTGCGCGCTATTACGATCTGCGGGTGTCTCTTCGGACGTCTAGAAACATCAGCTTGTCCATGGCCAACTGTCACACGTCTGTGTATCAAATTCTGTGTTCTATCAAGTCCAGCGGATTTATGGGACGTCATCTCCCTGTTCCCCGCTTTGGATCATCTCAAATTCTCTGGTTGGATGATTCCTTCCGAGCCCCATCCTGCTTCCATTCGCGCGGCAGACGCCCATTTGAAACATCTGTCGGTCGTTTCCTGGTCTAAAAACGACGCCTCAACGCAGGCTGTCGCCCTTCAGCTTGCTGCGCACAATCTCACCGTTGATCGCTTGTCCCTCACTCTCGATGGGAATGCCGATTGTGATGCATCTCCATTCAATGTCTTGCTTCAGAAAATTACGGCTCTGCAGCATTTGGATATCGTCGAGCTACCGCAGGACCAGACGCCTGGTCAGTCATTATACAAGTAATCAAAGCAGACTTGGATTCTCACAATTTGCTTCTAGTGATCGGGATTTGCATCAAATCTTGCACTGCGCTCCTGAGCTTGACCATAACGCTTCGTTTCAGCACTGCCGACCCAGTAAACATGCAACTAGGCCTGATCTCACTCCTCCGTTCAATCTCCTCGCCTGTGTTGACGAGGTTGACGCTGAGGGTCTCGCTTTTGGCTCCCGTCTTCCAGCTTCCGTGGGAGGAGGTGGATACCGTCCTCTGCACTGGGAGTCTGGATTATTATTCCAGCCTGGAGTGCGTCGTAATCCAAGTCGCCGACGGAGTGGATAATACAAGATTCAGCGATTTCGCGGCATTTGCGAGGGCTCGAATGGCGGGGGTGGAGCGTCGACGTTTGCTGCGGTTTGAAATTTGTGCTGTATGATTTTTTGTGCTATATGTACTGATACCCCACTGACACTAATTTTGAACGTGCTTGTTGGCATAGCACTGTAATCCGCCGGTGCCTGAGCTTCTGTGGAAGTGACGTTCACGATACTATCAAGATTCATGGATTTCTGTGCCGGTGGAAGCCACTTGAACGGTTTCACAGCTCGCGCCCAGTATTCTCTCACGAAATCTTCTCAATCTTCTCCAGCTTCTGCGTCGAAACAGGGCTTCTCGGGTCCTCGGAAAGCTGTCACTGCTTCCGACTCCCGATGGATACCTTTACTTTGTTGATTGTGCATCACTAGCCGTGGCGTTCGCTGCTCACAAATCGGTAAATTTAGGTTCACTTAGACCGTCTTTCTGTCAAGTGCTAATTTCCCTCTCCCCTTCCCCGATGATCGGGACTGAGGTGGATTACTCGTCGTTGCTCGACGATAGACTCATATGGTATGTACTCACTGCATATTTAGTTTTGCTGCGCGGTGAAATTTACGACTGTTTCAGGCTTCAGCATAGTTGTGTGATCTTCCTAAATCTGTTGAACAAGGGTATTGTATGGCTGATGCTCATGTCTCAGGCCGCAGGATCAAGAGTGGCGTAACAGAAATATACCAATTTCAGGCTGACAACACCAACACTGCGGTGCGACTCGTACATGATCAATTATCGAAGCTTGGTCAGAATCTTTATTGCACCCAGTAGAACAGAACAACAACTCGCCGCCTCGCTGTGCCTGTTAAAACTTTGGACTACAGATCGGTGTGCATTTCAAGTCATAACGAATACAATTATCACCCCTCCATGGCTACAGACGTGATATCTACATCTCGGTTTTCCTATTGGCGCTGCTACTTTGCTGGCAAGAAATGGTGTTGACCTGGAACAGGTGCCCACCGCAATGGAAGCAATGCAAAGTGTCTCCCATCACAGTCGCACGCCCTGCGGTTGGTTGATCGGGAGTGCAACTCGATATCGGTGTCATCGGGTGTACATGGAGCTTTCAAGGGATGGCCGGCAGGCTTCGTTCCATGTCCAGACACATGTAAGGTTCTGCTGTAAAAATTATGCAGTGCTCCTCTTACAAGGTAGTACCCACCTTCCATAGTGCAGCAATTGCCGCACGTCCGTCACTGATCGACCTGTTCGAGCAAGATCTGCATCGACGACGGACAAACGGAGGGATGAAGTTCGATGATCGCGCCAATTAAAGTCATTTCAAAGTGATGCCTTCCATCATGACTCACCGAATGAACGGCGTTTTAACTGACCCTCTGGGAGAATTAATCTCCAAACGTGGCTGCAAGGATGTAGAGGTATGTATTTCACCCATCATCAAGCATCGTCGAGACTTTTCTTGTTCTTGTCGTAGATGATGAAAAATATCGTTCCACAGCTTTGTTGCCACGAAAGAGTATAAATCCTGGCCCGTGTTGGAAGGGATGGGCGCTATAACCAAGATGTCTTCTCAAGTCCACTCACCCAAGCGTACAAGGGTTTATCTGGCGTGTCTGGCGTGCAGAAGGTGATTCGAGTTTATTCGATTATGACCGTCCATTCAACTTTATCAAATTTTAGGCGCAAGGTCAAGGCAAGATTTTCTCTTTGATTTTCCGTCCACCCGACTCATTCGCGACCATTAGTGTATGACGAACGACATGGAACAAAACCCTTGTGAACGATGTGTCGAGAAGGGGCTACAGTGCGAATACGTTCTGGTTGCCGATGAAAGGAACAGGCCAGACGGCCCCCCCAGCCCAACCTCAAACTTCAATCCATCTAGTAATCACAACTCTGCCTTGGGACCGGGTCCGAGGTTGCAGGCTGGTGCGGGCAATTACTGGCCGGGTTATCCAGCGGCGCAGCCCACACAACAAACATATATGTACCCCGGGACTGGTGCCCCAGTTCCGCTTCAGCCGCCGCCGGGTGCGTTTCAATTTGGCGGCGCACCCAATCACTCGCCGTTCATGGGTGGTCAGCAACATGTTCAAACTCAGCAACACGCCCCTGGGTATGCGTCGTATCGGAGCAGTACCCCTGGGCATAGCTCTAGGAGCTCTGAGTCTTATACGGATGACTCGGTTCGACTATCGCATCCTTGGCCACGACGTTAGTCGGGCAATAATACTGTCTTCAATTTATACGGCACGTATCTTTTGTCGTTCGCTAATTGCTGCTCTGAACCTGACTCGTATATTGGCGCAGTGCAGAGACAGCGAAAATGGATGAATGACTCGGCGGTCCGTCTGTGTAATATGTAATCGACGTAATTTGGATTCGTTGGAATTCCGGACTGTAATTAAATGATCATGAATGGGCTCTAAGAATTGCGATTATTACACAGAGTGATGTCTGTCGTATATACCGCCTGTATAATGTTTCCGAATGTATTAACGAACGATAGAGAAATATCAAAGTGGGTTTATTCTTTTTTGCCTAATTTGGTGTTGGGCGTTAGTGTTCCAAATCGGGCCATTGAGTGGTTGTTGAGGTGATGGCAACCCTTCCTTTCTCCGTACATCCTCTCTCTGCCAAGATTGCTATTTTCCGGTAGGTGGCTACATATGTCGGCTGAAGACTATGCTCAGCAACGATATTATCTGCTTTCGTCGAATCGTCGCACAGATTGAGAATCTTCACTGGTGTCTAGTTTCAACTGCTACTCCGTCTTGACTCTTTTATTCCACCCGGGTGTGTCCTCCGCTCGACATGAATTCGAATTCATCCAAAACAAGATCTAGAAATCTCATGGGCCGGTTCGGTCCAAGAAATAGATGGTGACAGGGGGTCTGATCGGACTCTCAACACCCATCCTACGTGCAAACCGCTGACAGCTCTCGTTTTCGCCGTTTGAGTGGTCAGCTTTGGAGCGTAATATTGCGCTGAAGACTCGTTTTTTCTCTGGAAGAAGAGGTCCTAGTCGGGTATCAGCCGCGACGATGTTTATGAAGTGACCGGGGTCCGACTTTTGACGCTTGTCTCTTGCCACACCTCGCAAATGGTGTTTTCCAATGCCCAATATGCCGGCCCAACCCCCCACCGAGGGGCTATATAACTTTCGAATAGGAAAACCCATCCTCAGCTCCCCAACATGTCTTCCCAGCCTCCCACCAAACTAGGTCGCTATCGCCAGCTTTCTCCCCGCGCCTCGATACATGTTTCCCCTCTAGCGTTGGGCGCCATGGCGTTCGGGGACAAGCACGTTAACATGGGAATGACGGCGATGGACAATGACGCTGTGTTCAAGTTGCTTGACGCGTTCTTCGAAGCGGGAGGTAAGCAAAATAGATCTTCAGGCTCAGAACAAACGGGTTTTGATTCCCCAGTCTGAACAGGAAACCATATCGATACAGCTAACGCTTAGTGAGTTTTTTTTTAAAAAAATACATTTGCTCTCAAGCGTCGTCAATCTCATACCTCCTACAGCCAGGAGGGAAACTCAGAACGAATTATTGGGGAATGGGCAGAAAAGCGCGGATGCCGCGACCAGCTGGTAATCGCAACCAAGGTATGTACTCCATTAGTCGCTTCATCTTTGTCTCGCTGTGAATTGATTCTTTGCATGCGCACAGTACACCCGTCCCGCGTCTTTAGGGGATGCATCCATTACAAGACACGACCAGTACCTCGGGAACAGCATCAAATCCATGAAGCTCAGTATCGAGAGAAGCTTGAAAAACCTCCGCACGGACTACATCGATATATTCTACGTCCACCTCTGGGACTATCACACCTCCGTCGAGGAGATTATGGATGGGCTGCACAATCTCGTTGTTTCTGGGAAGGTTCTGTATCTGGTAAGTCGTCGCTGCGTTGCGGTATCGAATCCGCACCGATGTCAAGGATGAAAGGGGATTTCGGATTGCCCGGCATGGTTCGTGGTCAAGGCTAACGACTACGCCAAGGCGAATGGAAAGACTACGTGCGTGTATTCCTTCGTCATGCGACTAATACCTCATGTGGATGTGGGTCGCAGATTCGTAGTCTTCCAGGTCTCCTACTCCGTCCTGCAACGCGACATCGAGCGCGAGATCCTGCCCATGTGCAGACACGAAGGCATCGCTCTCACCGTCTTCCGCGTTGTGGCGGGTGGCAAGATCCGCACCGACGCCGAGGAGGAGCGTCGCCGCGTCAGCGGGGAGAAAGGTCGCGCGACCTTCGGTCCCTGGGAACGCACCCCTGACGAGAAGAAAATGTGCGACGCTCTTGAGGTTGTTGCGGAGCAAGTCGGCGCAAAGCACATCACCGCAGGTCCGTCTTCTCTCCGCTTCGAATTCATGCCCTCATACTTAGCTGTAGTCGCTATCGCCTACACGATGCACAAGGCCCCGCACGTCTACCCCGTCATCGGCGGGCGTCATGTCGAGCAACTCCTCGCCAACATCGAGGCGCTCGATATCTCCCTCTCCGACGAGCAGATGGCTTATATCGATGGGATCCTTCCTTTCGACAAGGGGTTCCCTGCGAACTTCATTGTGCGTCGTCTTCCCGTCGAATCGATTCAGTATTGCTGATGAGCGGATTGAAATCCAGGGAGAGTATGGGAAGTACCCTCCTGTGCTTGGCCATTACTCGGCCTTCGACTATCCGCCGCTTCTGCGGCCAGTCGCGCACGCGAAGTAAGGCTGACGGGTCTTGCTCCGTGACTGCAGTGTCAAGGTACATACCTGTTTGAGCTGAAGCTTTTTCTTGAAACTTTGTACAATATGAAGACGCCGCCTGACCTGAATCGTACCTCGTTCGATATGAATATCGTGCTTCGTTTCATGAAACTCGTCTCGCCTTTGCTTAGAGTCCTACAACTTGAATGGATGAAGATCCTCATCACCGTAGCCTGATGAATATCTGCGCCGTCGGGTGCACGCGTCGCGGCAAAGCGGCGGTCCACGCGGACCGAAGTAAAATTGAATGCCCCATCACGGGCGCCCGCCGCAGCTTGACCGCGCAGCGGTCCTTATCAAGTCCTGATAAGTAACTGCATTCAATCTTGAATCCCTGCCAGCTCCCGCAACCATGAAGCTTAACAGCGCGTCTCTGGCGCTGCCTCTCTTTGCTCTTACCGCAAGTGCTTGGGAAGTTCGCCGGGGCGACGAGCATCCTTTCATCCACGTCCCCCTCGCCGATGTCGACGACTACACCTCCGGGAAGGTCCATATGATGATCATGGAGGCCATGACCGCCTACGTCGACGAAATCCGCGCTGATGTCGTGCACGCTACGGGGATATTCGACCCGACTCTGGGCATCGAGCCTGTCACCAAATACACTCCTTGCATCGACGGGCACGCCGCTGGGCCGGGACCCAATAACACGTACGGATGCAGGAATCTCGACCTGTACTCGTTCACGCCTCATGGCGATCTGGGGAGCAAGGTGAAGGTCGGCAATGACATTTGGGGCTGGGCGCACACTTCGAGCGACGGGGTGACGAGGGAGTTTGGACTTGTCGGTCAGATGGATGGGACTGCGTTCGTGGAGGTGCTTCCGACGGGCCAGATTGCGTATCTCGGTCGCTTGCCGACGCAGACTGAGACGAGCATCTGGAGGGATATCAAGGTTATTGGCCATTATGCCTATATTGGCAGCGAGGCGCCCGGACATGGAATACAGGTCTTTGACTTGACGAAGGTGCTCTGCCTTGCATGATTCTGTGTGGTATTGCTACTCACATTCGGTATCTCTTGCAGCTCCTTGACACTTCCTTGCTTGAAGACCCAAAAGAATTCAGTATCGAGACCGATCTCACTTCGCTTTACGACGGACTTCCGGCGGGCTCGTCGCACAATGTCGTGGCCCACGAGGAGAAGAATCTTCTCGTTGCTGTTGGCTCGGTTCCACGTCTCAGGTGAATGGTTATATTCTGAAGTCGGGCGAAGCACTCCTGAATCGCGTCTACATTCAGTGCATGCGCCGCTGGTCTTATCTTCATAGACGTCAGCGACCCTGAAAATCCGGTGACCGCTGGATGTGCGGCAGAAGATGGTTATGTTCACGAGTCTGTGCCTTCCCATGATCGTTCTATCTTGCATTGACTCGCAGCTCTCTCACTCAGTGCTCAATGTCTCACCTATTACGGTCCCGATGAGAAGTAATCCCGAAAAAGTCTGTCATCTTCGAGACCATGCTGAATGAGATGCAGGTACAATGGCACTGATGTATGCTATTCCTTCAATGAAGATACATTCACCATCTACGATATCAGTGACCTATCCAGGTTCTTATTGCCTTCGCTTTCCTGTGTCTCGAGCTCACTTTCTTCAGCCCGACTGTCATTTCCGCCACGTTCTACCACGGCGTCTCCTACTCGCACCAAGGCTGGGTTTTCGATGAAAAGAATCAGTCATATCTTCTTTTGAATGATGAGTACGACGAGGTTTTCACGCGAGGTGTGACATCTCACCTTGATGCTCATGGCGCCGACTGATCGCATTCAGGATGGGCAACGGACCAGAAGACCACAACCTACATCTGGGATATCATGGATCTCTCGCGTCCTGTACTCACCGGCTATTACAAGTCTCCCGCCGTTGCGATCGACCACAACCTCTACATCCAGGTACGTGCTTGACACCCTCTTCAACGGCCTCCGTTTTAACATTCGACATAGGACGGTCTGGTATACGAAAGTAACTACCGAAGCGGGCTTCGTATCGTCGACGCGTCTTCCATCGCAGACGACCCCACTGGCGCAGGGTTTTTCGAGGCAGCCTTCTTCGACGGTGCGCACTGCTGACTGGCATCTTTGTGTCTACACGAACTCATTCCTGCTTGTGATGACAGTGCACCCCGAAGACGACGCTATCGGCGGCGAGGCCCAGTTTGGCGGTGCCTGGTCCACGTATCCGTATTTCAAGAGCGGATATATCTTGACTAATACGCTTGAGAGAGGGCTGTTTGTTGTGAAGCTCAATAAAACAGAGTGAAAAGTCGATTTTGATTTTGTATTTACCAAGTATCCTCACTCACATTCATGTATGTATCACTCGCTATGTATGGCATCCGTCTGCGTCGTATTCCCGAGAATTTACATGAATTCTTGATTCGGGACTGGCCGCGATCACATCGCGATGGCCGCTTTTCCCACACTCGTTCACCCCACAAGACCACCGTGACCAAACAACTATTTCAACCCCTTTCAACCCACGGGCACCTGAGCTTCATCTTTCACAAAAAGATAGATTCTCCGATTTCCTGCTTTTTTGCTACATCATCCAGATCCCGCGACATACTTTTATTGCCATTGCCTAGGTAGAATCGTCACTCGTGATATTACTCCGACTTCAGGGTTACTGAGCTGGCTGCTGCAGGGGGCCAATGGCCATTGGAGATTCAAATTCTACAGACAAGTGCTTTAGTGCATTGCCGACGGACATTCTATTCAATATCCTCGAATTTCTTTCGCCACATGACATTCTCCGTCTTCGTCAAGTCAGTAGTCTGTCCCTTGCGATCCATGCCATTCGAGTTGCTCACTGTAGCTCAACAGGTCTCATGGAAATCATTTCATATCACCCAGGAACGAAGTATCTGGATCAAATTGCTTCAGCAACTCTGCTCTGAACATGATATCTATGCGGCATCGTTTCCGCTCGCCGACCTCAGTCTCGATGAATTGGAGAATATAACCACGGCTGGTCGTCGGTTCACCCTTCGGATACGACGCAACTCTGTTCTTGATCAGATAATTTGCCCACTGTATATCCACACGATCCAGTCCTCCAATGTCGACGAGGAATTCGAGAACATGCGCTTTTTACCCGGAGGACGATTCCTTTTGACAACGAACGAAAGAGTGCTAAAGCTCTGGGATCTAGGCTTTTGTGCTCATCCGCCATCACAAGATGCACTTGCCTTTATAGAGATCCCGGATGCTACAGCGATCGTGGGGTTACGTACGAGGGCGTCCCATACGAACCCAGGAGCGCTTATTATCGTATCTTCCACTACGAGGTAAAGGATCTTGCGTCCTGCTATTGTCTGAACCCTTGCTCATGACTCCGTAGCTGCGAATTCTGTGTGCATATCTTCCAAATCTCACCGGCGGCTTCCGCTCCGGAATTCACGCTTTTAGCGCCTGTTCTCGTTCTGCCTGGAACTGAATACGGAGTCATTGGCGCAACAAGTCGACATATTGCTGTCGCGGGCCCCGTCAGCACGGTATTGTGGAACTTTATTGATGATACATGGGTCAGTTGGGCACGAACTCCCGGCGAATTTGAAGATGTAGGTCATCTATTATGACCTGTAGCAATGTGCTCACAACTTCGAGCCAGGCCGTCTATTTGTGCAATGACAACATTCTAATTTTGCATGCGGCTAGCCCGCAACTATTCATCGCTGCGGTTCCTCCTCACTTTCCACGCTCTTCGTCCGAGTCACCCCCTCTCATCCAAAGTCTCGACGTTCTCCACGTATTCCCGCTGTGTCGGTTCGGCGATGAGGCGGACTCCCTCGTCCAGTGTGTCAGCGGAGTCACCCTCGTTTTCCATGGCCGCGAGCTCGGCACAGAAGATCAGCCGCTTTACATCGACATATTGAGCGACGAGTGTGGAAAAACGCTCTTTACTCACTTCGTGATCCAACTCGCTGAAAACCCCAGCGAATCGACGAACACGGCCGTTTGCAGCATTGCCGCCGTTGGCGAAACTGTCACTTGTGCCCTATACCACTTGTCGCACTCCCTGCATCTTGAATGGCTTGATAGGGAAACGGTACAGAGCTTCGTCGTTGCCGGAAACACATTACACGTCGGTGTCTCTGATGTCGGCCGGGAGTCTGTGGGCGGTATTCTCGTGACACCCGGCCTACAACTGAACGAGCGGAATGTGGATTTTTGTTCTTTCTCTGGAAGGGTTTGTGCACGAGTACCCTTGGACGATGGTGATGGTTATAAGGTCCTTGTCTTGGATTATGTCGAGCGCAAGGGAGACCACTTGAATGTCGGGGTAGCATAATCCCAATAGACTAACTTCCCGCTTCCTCGCTTCCTCGACACCGGGGCCATATAATTGTCGTGCGCTTCGCGATGAAATGTGTCGCCTTCCTGAACCAATAATGTACCGGTGATTTTTCACTCTCGATCAGTGACGTCACGCGTCGATCTCCTATTTATCAGATTTTCATCGCGTGGACTCATTTATCCCAACTTCCGCCCACCATCTCGATGTCTGGTACTACGAAAACTGATTTTCTTCTCACTGGAGCCACGGGTATGCTCTGCATCTTACTTTCGGCCCATTCACCGACCCACTGACGCGCTTTTACAGGCTACATCGGAGGCTCGATCCTTGCCCGATTTCTAGCCCATCCTCAAGCCGATAGCTTTCAATTCACAGTCCTAGTCCGGGATCCTAAGAAAGCCAAAAAATTCGAAGAACTCGGCGTCAAAGCCGTGGTTGGCTCACACTCAGATCCTGAACTGATGGAAAAACTTGCGAGCGAAGCAGACGTTGTCATTGCCACGGTACGCGTATACGATTACGGAGGGGCATGCATTTTTGACCGCTCTCCAGGCAGACTGTGATGACCTTGGAGCCGCAAAGGCTACGCTGGCAGGTTTGAAGAAGCGAGGGGCCACTTCGGGGCGTATCCCAATTTTCATGAACACAGTGAGTGGAACCGCTTGGGACACTGTCATGACAATAGCTCTATCTCTCTTACAGTCTGGCACTGGTATAAATATTTTCTGCGAACGTACTTGAAGATCCAACTCATTGGATTTCCATCAGGCGAAATCTCCGACAACGCCAAAGGAATGCATTCTGATATCACCATATATGACGATTCGGACGTGGATCAAATCAAAAGCATTTCGCCTACCCAAATGCACCGAGACGTCGACTTGGCTATCACCGCTGCAGACGCTGAAGGTGTGTGGAACAAGTGCCTTCAAGGTTGATCCAATCCGACTTTGACTTCAGGCTATGTCAAAACGTACATAATCCTTCCATCGACTATCTATGGGCTCGCTACTGGCTCCTTCGTCGACAACGGGCTTCAAAACCCACACTCTCAGCAGATTCCTCTCCTCATTTCCTCGTCGCTGGATCGCGGGAGGGCCGGAATGGTCGGACAGGGAAAAAATGTCTGGTCAAATGTCGAAATTCACGAAGGTGAGTATTGGGCTACATACAGATTATACCCATATAATAAACGACTTTTTTTCCATTCTATTAGTTGCGGACCTATATGCAACTCTTTACGATAAAATTGTCTCGGACCCGAACACTGGGCACGGCTGGGAAGGATTTTATTTCGCTGAGAATGATGAAGCTTCCTTCTACGATATCTGCAAGACCATCGGCTCAGCACTCGTTGCGCTTGGCAAAACGGACAATCCAGAGCCCACCACCTTCAGTCAGGCAGAACTCGATAAATACTTCCGGGTTTGTCCAATATTGTTATTAAGAGAAAATCAAAACTTCAATGATGTTTGTTTCGTACAGGGCTCGGCGTTTTTGGGTTCTAATTCGCGGTGCCGTGCGACGCGTCCGCGGTCAATTGGATGGAAGCCTGTGAAGAGCACTCAAGACATGTTGGCTTCAATACCGGCTGAAATTGACGCGATCATTCAGAAGAAGGGTTCATCTGCGTAAACACATATTTCCTCAAGGTCGATGTATCTATAAAACTCAAAAAACAACGTTAACTTTCAACTTCGTTCGAGCTGGGAGCTGGCCCACTGTTTAACGCGGCCACCCATTTTCGCTAATCCGCAATTCAGCTCGAAAAAGCTGGGGTTACGTAAATCGAAGTATTCGAACATGTTGAAATACAGTTGGATGCATCTGGGTAACTTCAAGTTTGAACTTTATGGAATTTGGGACTGGCCTTCGCCGGGAAGCCGCTGTCAGTCGTACCAAGGCTTCAAATCACACACTGACATATTTTCTCCATGTTCCACAGGCAGCTTGTTTGAAAACAATAATCGATTGTTGTCGCTTCAAGATTGTACCTTACCGCCGGGTGCCAAGTCGATGATGAAACGTCCAGCGCACAACCAGCGCATAGAGTTTCTCTGAACCGCCGACTTCCGCCGCACCTTCCTTGTCAATGATTGGCTACACTCCGTGTAATTTTGGACAACGATTGACGTCACGCGTGAGCTTGCTGTATTTGCTCGAATCTTGCTCCCCTCCACATCCAGCTATCTGTACATGTCTAACACGACGAAAACCAACTTCCTCCTCACTGGAGCGACAGGTACGCCTTGTACTCTACTTATCGTCTCCCAATCCATTGATGAAGGCTGGTGCAATTGACAGGATATATCGGAGGGTCTATCCTGGCTCGATTTCTAGCTCATCCGCACTCCGATGCTTTCCAGTTCACTGTGCTTGTTCGCGATCCCAAGAAAGCAGAGAAATTCAAAGATCTAGGCGCCGTCAAAGCCGTAGTTGGCTCACACTCCGATTTTCCACTCCTGGAGAAACTCGCGAGTAAAGCAGACGTCGTCATTGCTGCGGTTCGCAATATAATTGTACAGCTAGAACCCCCGTCATGAGTTCCCCAGGCGGATTGCGATGACTTAGGAGCAGCAAAGGCTACGCTGGCGGGCTTGAAAAAACGGCACGCGCTGGGGGTTGTCCCCATTTTCATCAACACAGTGAGTGAACTACCGGCTTGAGATACCGATTATGCTGTCTTACTCAAGTGTCCCTTCCCCCCCCAAGTCTGGCACAGGTATCATTCCCTGCAAATATTTACGCGACCATATACTCAAGGTGTGCCAATAGGCGTGATCTCCGACGACGCCAGAGGAATGCACTCCGACGTCACAATATATGATGATTCGGACGTCAACCAAATCCAGAGTATCGCTCCTACGCAAATGCACAGAGAGGTCGATCTGGAGATCGTTGCCGCAGACAGTGAAGGTGAGTGGATGTTTCGCTTCAGTAAAAAAATCCTCAGCTTTCCCTCCAGGTTATGTCAAAACCTACATTGTTCTTCCGTCAACTATTTATGGGCTTGCCACCGGTCCCCTTGTTGACCTGGGAATTCAAAACCCGCACTCTCAACAAATTCCCCTACTCATTTCCGCCGCCCTGGATCGTGGGAGGGCGGGTATGGTCGGAGAAGGCAAAAATCTTTGGCCAAATGTTGAAATCCACGAGCGTAAGTGCAGTCGTTATTGCAAAATCGTTCCGAAATACCTCAACTATCTTTCACTCAATAGTCGCCGACTTGTATGCAACTCTGTATGATCAAGTTGTTGCGGATGCAAGTACTGGACACGGATGGAATGGGTTTTATTTTGGTGCCAATGGCGAGCATTCTTTATACGACGTCGGGAAAGGCATTGGCTCGGCTCTTGTTGCATTGGGAAAGACCGATAATCCGGAGCCAACCACTTTCAGCCAGGCGGAACTCGACAAATACTTCGGGGTTTGTTTCTTGTTTTCAATAACGGTCACAAAGGCTCACAATAATGACCATGTTCCGTACAGGGAACAGCCTACTTGGGCTCGAACTCTCGATGCCGGGCGACGCGCTCCCGCTCTATTGGATGGAAACCTGTGAAGTCTACGGATGATATGTTGGGAACCATTCGCGCTGAAATGGAATCGTTGATTGAGAAGAAGGGGTCGTCTGCGTGAGCCCGAATTTTTAATGAGGTTTCGGAAATGTATTTGTAAATACGTGAGCATGTGTTTGATTTAAGCTTCAGAATGTTGCAAGATGCTTCGGTGCATCACAGTCGCTGCTGAATTATGTCTTTCAACATAGGTTCCCAGTGACGGTTGATTTTACTACCAAAGAATTACGAAAGCTTGTATTTTCCAACTCATACTTAGTGCGGGCATCTTTCAGTTTTCCATCAGTACAGCGTGTTTCTCATCCCGAGGATACAATTATGCATGGGGCATTATAAATTCTACTTCCGTTCACGTAAATGATCTCAACGAGCGTAATTTCCTAATGACCTCCTGCATGTCATCCTCATTCCATTCGCCAATCCATCTTTCCTTCGCTGTCGATCTCGTAGAAGCTCCCCCACAATAATGACTCAGAATCTTGGTGTTGAAAGCCGCCATCGAGTCGGGAACGAGAGGTGTGTTTGGCCGAGTTTCCGCCCCACCGTGTCCGTGTGCCCAATCAAAAGAAGATGTGGTCGGATGCAGCGCGTCATGGGGGGAAAATGAGATTGGACGAGATGCTTCGGCGAAATGAATGGGACTCGGCGCTCTCGTCTCACTGTCGCAACCCAGATCGTCCAACATCCAATTACTGTCGTCGAAAAACTCTTCGTCGAGTGACGAGGACTCCGGTCGTGAAAACGTACTATCCTGCAGACTACTGACGCTATCGTCTTCGTACTGCCCATAAAAAGAAGCAAATACGAGAGGCGTAGTCGGTAACGGCCTTTCACTGTCATAGCCTCCAGTATTCAGTGCGGCATCAATTGCTCGGACGGAATCACTGAGCGTCGTTGGAGAGTGAATGACAGCGGAGATGGGAGCAGAAAGCTGTGTGGAAGGGGATGGGGCTGGTGTCCGTGTCCGACGAAACCATCGATTTGTCCGGCTTGGGCTGTGGATGGAGGGTGAATTGGGGGGAGTCGCGGAGGCTGCCTGCTGTTTCTTGTCCAGCTTGATCAGTGGTCTGGGAGGCTTCGGGGCTGGCAAGTCGTACATCCCCGCCCCAAACATTATCGGTGGACTCGACGTCCGTCGACGCCGTCTAGCTTGAGGCGATCTGGTACTGGCCTCATATTCGATATGGCGTCTGTCGTTCGGACTCGATGACGGTGATGTTGGTGGAGGGGCACCGATTGTCAGCCTGCTCAAAGCTGGCTTTTTTCCGAGCTGCGAGGAGGAGGGCTCTTTGGAGGACGAAGAGGAGGAGGTCATTGTTGGAGGTAAGGCGGAGATCGCATTTAACGGGC
Organism: Favolaschia claudopus; assembly: GCA_037176885.1. NCBI lineage: Eukaryota > Fungi > Basidiomycota > Agaricomycetes > Agaricales > Mycenaceae > Favolaschia > Favolaschia claudopus. Next base: position 291,881 of record JAWWNJ010000011.1, on the reverse strand, counting down.
GTTTCTTTTTACATTGGATGATTGAACGACAGCCGCCGGCGGGACGGACGCACGACCCAACTCCGTGGATGAACGGTTGATGATCATGTTATTTTCAGGCCCACCAATACATCCTTCTGCAGATATCGCGCCCGCATTCAAAACTAGAACGGACTCTCGCTTCAGGTGAAAGTTTTACCAACTATTTGTTCCCCACTCCGCAGAGGATCGATACTTATCTGCACCTGCACTTGGTTAAAATAAAACAATTTGGAGACAGTGAAGCGGGAGAGGCACTGTCGCTCGGTGCCAATCGAGAGGTCCAATGGAAATTGTGGCCTGAAGTACTGAATGAGAGAGAAGAGAAGAATAGAATTCGAACATGATTGATGAAAAATGATTGATACTCACTTTGATCCCGAAAACCGACTACAACCACTATGGTGAAGGAAATACTGCAGTGCAATAGGAAGTATTTGGAACACGTTGCTCGCCGCAGAGAGCTCAAACAAAGGGCGATACTTAATAGATTTGGATGGGGGAGTTTTCCAAGACGTCGCCAATCCCGGAGGGCAGACAAATTCAAGTTCAGCAGCTGCCAGCGCGATAATGCCGCTTGTTCGGCTCTACCTCGAGTATGATTAGGTTTGGCGGCGTTTTGCGAGCCTGCTTTCAGGTGCGATCACCTGCTTGAGCATATACCGAGATATGCGGCATTTGCCGTTTTTCTTGATCTGTCTGTCGGCGTGACGGTTTACCCAGGAAGACCCGTACTCAGTGTGTAGGCCAAAAACAATCAAGAAGCTCCGCTACATTGTATTCATCATGAAATAAAGCAAATCCGAAATTACAGTAATTATTTCAATATAGGCTCTATAGTGTCCGAAATCGATCCACTCAAGGATCAGCTAGACGGGGAACCGCTCTGGTGGCGACTTTTCATCCAAAATGTCGAGCGAGGGTCCTGGACTTGTCTCGTGAATCGAATCGTTTGCGCTCCATTCGCGATCGGCATCTGCAGGAGGAGGAGCGGGCACAAGACTAAAGGTATCCAGTTCGGACGCGCCTTCGGCCTCCGCACGGATGTCTTCTCTTGAATTGAGTGTCCACATGGCAGACATGGCGTATAGCTGCGGAAGAACCATGTTCGAGATCTCACAAAGCATGAGTTCTACGCGGATACGTTCGTTTGTAACGTTGATTCGTGTGGCGGCGATGAAGTTTACGAGGGCTACCATGGCGGAAGGCGCTGCAGACTGCAATCCAGATGAATGAATCTCGGGGCGACTGAGTTGAACGATGGGGTAGATACCTGGATTGTCAATCGTAGAAGTCCGGTGACCATATGTGCAGTTTCTCCGTGAGGGATTACGACCCGGGAATGGCGCTGAAAATTTGGATGAATTGACGAAAGATTTGAACGATTTGGGGAAAAGACTGACTATTAGGAACACTACAATTCCGACCGTCAAAATCAAATCGCCTAGAAAAGCGGTACCCAGATGCACCGCAACTAGAGACAAGATCAATGAACGTTGATTGTTATAGGACTCATAACGTACGCCAGTCAAGCCCTCTGTCAAAGTCCCGCCTAAATATGTAGAAGGTCTGGCAGTATTATTGCTAGCATCAACAGGCCGGAATAGATGAAGCGTACCGCAGCAGACGCGGCCGCGAGAGCCATGACGAACAGGAGAGAGACGACAAAAACGATATAGATGTTTCGAGACATAACCTGGTACAAAATGAGTGTAAATGATGAGTGAGAGCCAGAGCTGAGCACTTACCCACAGACGGACACAGAAAAATGGCAACTGAACGTAAAATGCCACCAAGGCGGAGCCTATCACAGTAAGGTGGAACAGCCAATGCGTCCGCCACAGAACTGACGCTGAGGCAAGATCTTCGAATTTTATGACATTCTGAAGCCATAGCATCGAGCTGGGATGGCAGGCAGGTCTGAATTGGTCACATAATGCAAGAGACTGAGGTGCCATACATAGCCTGGATCGATTTCAAAGTCGTTAGAGATGCTAACCCAGCCACGAATAGCTTGAGCCAGGGCGAGTCGCGTTTGCATATTTTCGTGTAGCGGATGAATTGTGTGTAGAGGATGCCTTGGAAAAACAAGTCGGCGCAAATGCCGATGTCCTGAGGGTGAGGAGGGCGTCAGTGAGACGACATCTAGAGAGAGGGGAGGAGAACGCACCCATCCGCCGAGAACATAGGTTGCAACTTCTATCCGGGTATGATTATACAGTAATGGCAATGGCATTATGAAAGACTCTTGAGAGAGGATTTTTGTCCGCCGTGGTTTTATGTGTTTTGGGGAGTGAATCGGGGGGACGAGACACCCTGAATTCTTCATCCGCTGACGGAAGAAGATTTAGCATCTTTCGGAAGTGGGGCATCGGGTCTGAGACAGATCATGAACTCCGAGTTAAGAAGATGCGTTGTACAATGTCAAGGAGCCAGTACCAGGGCGGCGCTGAAGTTTCCTCAAAGGTAGGACGAACTCGACAGTGAGGGTCGACACCGATGAATAGAGAAACATGAGACACGAGCTTGGGACTGGAGACGAGAAATCGAAAGAAAAAAATCCGAGACGCGTTGCTGAGCCACGGCGAATTCGAACAAGAGTAATCTGCCAAGGCTCTGACTATGCCAATTACAAGCTGAGACGAGCAGTGATCCATAACCTTTGCAGCAGCAGTATCGTTGGAGGTCCAAGCACAAGAGGCGGCTGTGACTTGTGACTGTCACGCCTCACATTCTTACGCGTTCCCACCACCTTGCCCGGCTGAATACGCGTCTCGTCGGCACTTTCGACTATAAAGATAGAGGGGCGGTGGAGGGGCGGGGGGAATTCTCTCCTTCGAAGAACGGCTCGGGACAAGACATTGTACTCACCGAATTTTAGAATTTTAAATGTCGACGGTCTGGTTCAGAGCCTTTACTTCATTCGTCTGTTGACAATTTGTTGCAGGTCCTGAATCACGCTCTACGACGATCAGGACTCTGGTTTAGACGAGCAAATCCTAATGGCCGCAGTTTTGAAGTCGCAGCGCGTCATGTTAGATTGTATTCTGGGCCACTGCGTCCGACCAAGAAACCGTTACTCGATAAAAACTCTGGTACAATTCTTGGTGTGACTGCTGGACTCCTCCTAGGCGGCTTCTATGTCTCTCAGTGCGTGTTTCTCTCACTGCGGGCGCGAGACGTTTTCCCCATGGTGAAAAGACCAAATGTCTCTTGCGAAGAGTATTTACCGATTCTCGAGAAATTGACAGGAACAGCACCTCTTTGGCGGCAGGTTTGACGTTGCAAAAATGAACCCTTCCGGTGGAAAAATTGCAGTCAAGAGGACTATTTCGGCCCCATCCGAACAAAGGAAGGAAAAATACATCCTTTACCATCGATTTTTTCACTGGTCGAAGGGTTCATCTTTTCGTCTGCGAGACTGCCAACAAGAGGTGTTGATGTCTTCAAACATCGTAAACACGTCGAGCAGAAGAACGACAGTGATAGACGTCTTTTTACCTGGGGAAAAACGTTCCGATCGCCGCCGTGTTTCGTCCAGATGAATCTCAATCTAATGCTGATTGGCAGTCTGGAAAACGCGCCAGAAACGGGACGTCGTCGATTCATGGCTGTATCAAAGCAGCAAGAAGACTTCCTACGACAACAAGCCCTCCAAGACACGCTCCGACAATTTCAAGGCAGAATCTTACCCATCCACCATCCTTTAACACAAGAGGTTCGACGTATCACACGGCGCATCATAACTGCGTCGAATCTCGGGTACCTCGAGGGCGACGCTGCTCATGCGGACCCGGAAAGCTCTGCGCTATTCGATCCTTGGGCGGAGATCATGCATATGCCGGGGTCGGAGATCCCCCGCTCGCCGACGATGCATTCGGAGAAGGAGTGGACGGTGTTGGTGGTGGATGATAGGAATTTCGTGAATGCGTTTGCGGCGCCGGGGCTTGTTTGTGTATCGACGGGGATTATGCCGGTGGCAAAGAATGAGGAGGGGTTGGCGGCTGTCATTGGGCATGGTGGGTCGTCGTCTTCTCTCTTTCTCTGCTGCTTTGCGATTCAATTGAGACTGACGGACACGCGATGTAGAAATTGGACACGTCGCGATGCGGCATTCGGCGGAGCAGCTGTCGCAGTCGAAGCTGCTGTTCCCGGTCATGGGGCTTCTTGCGTTGCTGGGCGTGGATTTTGGGATTTCGTCGGTGCTGGCGAATTTGCTTCATTCGCTGCCGCATTCGAGGGCGCTCGAAACCGAGGGTGAGAAGCCGCTATCTTGAAAGTGAATTCCACTGAATATGACACCCAGCGGATATCGTCGGCCTCAAGCTCATGTCCCGGGCATGCTACGATCCTGGCGCTGCACCTCGGTAAGTGGTGTCGTGTCGTGCGTCGTATTTCTTTCTCATTTAGCCTGACATGTGCGTCTAGGTTCTTCGAGGACATGAGTAGGCTCGAGGAGGGAAACAACATCCCGACGTTCTTGCGTACACATCCACAGACGTCTGAACGCATTGCGGTCAGTTTCCTTCTCCTCTACCTTCGGTTTCCTAGAGATCACTGATGATGAACGGATGTTTGTAGCACTTGAAGACGCTTTTGCCCGAGAGCTATAATATATATCAGTCGAATCCGGAATGTGCGAAGTTGGAGGATATGCGGAGGAGGGGGTATATCAAGAGGGTGAGCAGGGATGTGAGGACGGGGGCGGTGTTTTGAGGACCGGGTATGGGGATTGGTTCTTCTGCGTGTGGTGAGAGCTCCGTGAATATATTGGAAGTATCCTTGCTCAAACGGGGAAATATCGTCAGCTGTACATCGCCTCGCCTTCCACTTTCGGTGCGGGGTAATCGCAGTGTCGCCGGGAGATGTACTTCTCGAAATGTCAAGCCTCCGTTAGCGCGCGTGTCACTCCAACTTTTGCGCGCGGCCCCGGGTTTCTCGTATCAGCGCTCTTTCCAACTTCCTCATGACGAGACTTTGCTCCGTCTATGTAGAGGTCCGAACGACCTCCACCCGCAAAGAATCCTCCACCACGAGTACCCTAGTGCCAAGACCGTAATCGCCCTCACCCACATCCTGTCCTGGGAAGAGAAGCCCGACCGACGCCTGGGTCTCCACTGCCTTCGAGTAGGGAATATATTCCGACAAGGTGACTCGAAGGATGTCACGGTGGGTGGATACAAGGCAAGAGGTATGCGGATAAGGATGCAAGGACGAGGATGCTGGTGCTGTTGCTCAAATGGGATATCGAGGGCGGCCTGGTGAAGTGGACGTTCTTGCGGGGGAGAACGAGGGGCCGGTGAGCGAGTTGAAGGAGATAGCGGTGCGGATGCTCGGTGGGGTGATGGCGATGATGAGGTCGGGGAGATAAACGAGGAGAGATATGGGAGGCTGTGGTGGTGGATGAGGAGGGAGCGACGGTCATTGTGCTCGAGCTCTGAGATGGTTGGCTGGGGCACCGCAATGCTGCACCTAGTTCTCTTAAGTCATATCTTCCTCTATGTCGCCCACTGGCTCCTTGATCTGGAATCCATCTGACTTCGCCAGTTACACCTCATTCCGCGTGATGTAAAAACGGGCCACCTTGGTCGTCGGCCTCCCTCAGATACGGAGAGGAAGTGGAAGGTTACATATGACTGGTCTCAGCTTCTGTCGTCTGTCTGACGAAAGTAGCCATGGAAGTAAGCAAATGTCAGCCCGCTCGACTGTCTTTTTAGTATGTTCCTCAGTGCGTCAACGAATCAGCTGCCGTCCCCTGGAGCCTGAGAGAATGTGCGTGGCTGATTATTTGCTCTACAGTGTATACAATATTCAAACTCTACGGAAACGGAGAACTACTTCGTCCCTCAGAAACCCTGAACCGGCTGAGGAGCTCCGAGTAAGTAAAGTTCGGCTCGCAAAAAGCCATGACTTACGCTCAACCGATTCATATTCGTAGCTTAGAGTCGCCCAGCGACAGACGCAATCCCCTTGTCATGATTAATCGATATTTTGCCCACAAAGAAGCAGGACCGCTGCGACGATGGAAGCATCTTGCAGATTCAGCTGAATGGCATCCGGAGTCAGCTCTATGACTACCGTTTCGTCACCGCGCGATATTCGACCTAGGAACGTCGAGGTTGGACCTGTGGAGCAGAGCTGGGGTAGGCAAGCCAATGAGATCATTTGTAGGTCGAGGAGCAGTATGTACTGACATTGATATACTGGTCATCCGGGGACCAAGTGTACTGAAACCCTCGAACGGTCATCGTCCTGTATCTGCACAGCAGAAGCAAACAGCATGAATATTGATTCTGGCCAAAGAAAAAGAAACCACCCACGTCTGGTTCCTCGACACCCTCAACCACGTCTTCGTCTCCTGCTTCTGCACCGCACCCCTCACTTCCACACTCGTCTTTCCCCTCCCCCACTCAATCAGCCCCACACTCCGCCCGTCCAAAACGCTCTTGAACACCGTATACCCAGCCAAGCTGTTATCCGTCGAAATCGTATACTGCACGCGCGAGCTGCGGGCATCGAGCACGGTGCAGTTTAGTACGTTGACGCCCGCGGATTGAGAATTCGCGTGCGCATGTGGAGAGCTCGGCGAGGTGAGGTAGAATGTGATCAATTCTGTCGTGGCTGGCCGTGGGGAAGAGGGTGTGTTATTCGGATATGCGCCGCCCTGGATGGGCATTTGATTCGGGTTCGGGGAGACGTATGGCAGGACGCCATAGAGGGACGGTGGTGGTGCGCTCCGGCTGCCGCTTGCTTGTGAGGAGCGAGGAGTTCTCCTCGAGTTCCCATCGAACCAGGCTCCGTATGGATTGAGATTCGTGTCGAGCGGCATTGCAATTTTCTGCTTCGTTTTCCGTCGAATGATTTCCGAACCTTTTTGTTTTTGTCAATCTTCGTCCAAAGCCTCACCTTTTATCAAAACAACCCCTTCGCCCCATCCTTTTCACCTCCCAGCACCAGTGCCCACCAAGTCAGCGAACAAAGTCAAATTACCAGTGAACCCAGGCGATCTCGGAGACCATAAAATCAATTCACAGCGGCCAGCCAGAAGAACCGAACGCGAAGCCGCGAACTATAGGACACCAAACCTCAATAATTGCCATATCCGCTCGTTTGTCAGTCCCTGAAAACCTACGTATATCGGCCGTTATGGGTTTCTCGGACACGGGACGCGTACATGGGTTCGAAGCGCTGCCAATGCTCTTGCTAGGCGGATGTTAGATGTCAATTGCCCCAGAGCTGGGCGGGCCGCGAGAGTGGGGCAGCATCGCAATGAAGGATCGCCGACCGATTTGCACTGCGCCTTGATGCGGCTATACCGCCGCGAAGAATTTGCGAGCAAGTCCGCGATTCAAAAGTGGCAGGGTTATCCGTTTCAAAGCGGACGTCAATTCCGAGAAGGATGCAGCGCTGCGGAGTCAAGAGAGCATAATGATATGAGTGCTGTAGACAAAGACCATTCGGAGGCTGGAGCACCACTGCCACCAGTTTCCAGAGGCAAACTAGGTACTAAACATCGAGGTATGTATCGTCTGAGTCGTAATCCCGATCTGCACAAATTGGCGAGCTTGGCGGGATTCGGGAGCGGGGGCGGGCGGCATATGCATAGCAATGCCGACAGATAAACAGGCATCGCCGACCGATAAGCCGACTCGCGAGCACAGCGTTTCGTCCTTGGCAAGTGATGATTGGCGTCATTCCGAATGTGGCCATTTCGAAGACTCGGAATTGCGAGAAGAATCCCCAGTGAGAACCAGATGCTAGTAGTATTCATCGTATATAGGGGAGGAGCACTTCAGGATCCCCGGAAACGAACGCGGTGGTAGAGAAGGAAGACGTTTCAAATTCAAGGTGCCAAAATAATTGACTCCGGATCGTCAGCGATTTGCAGCAAAAACACGGAGGATGCCTCCGCTCCGTCTGCGCTATTGGACACACGCCAGAGTTGCTGCTCTGGCCAAAGCCAAGAGTGGAGGAAATAATGCAGCACCGCCGCGGCCAGCTTACACTCGCTGACGGTGATCCCGGTAAAAACCCAATAACACAATAGCGAGGGAACCGATGGATTGTCAACAGTAGGGAGAATGTATGAAGTACAACGCGAGCCAACATATTCTACACAGAGGAGGATCGCCACAGCGGACTACATGGCATACCTACAAAGATAAGAAAAGAAAAGGAAAATCGGGGTTAATGCGGGCACACGACTTTGAGCAAAACGAAAGCAAACGTACTTCCTCGTCCACTCCCGCGCAGTGGCCTCATAGCGGGTGCGGTCCGTCTTGTACAGATGCGCAATGTCCGGAACGAGCGGATCGTCGGGGTTCGGGTCAGTCAGCATCGAGCAGATTGAAAGCAGCACTAGATGATGAGTCAGTCACACAGCGTGAATCGGAATCAATGACAGCACTGCGGCGTCACGCCGCCCGTCCGTGCAAGACGGCGCCGACGGACACAAAGGCAGCAATGACATTGACAAGGGGGGATAGAGACGAACCTTTCGAAATCGTCAATGCAGGCGACCACTGATCCCTCAAGATGTCCAGGCATATCGAGCCGTTCGCATTGATATTGGGGTGGTAGATCTTGGTCGTGAAGCTGACCTTGGGCGGCTTGAACGGGTAGTCGACAGGGAAGCTGATAGACAGGAAGAATACGCCTCCTGCGTATGGGGATTCGCCCTAATCGACACAGAACATTCAGCGCCCGAGCCACAACAATGGGGGTGATAAGGACTCACCGGACCCATGATGGTCGCCTGCCACTGGAACATATTGTCTCCCGTCGGTCCCGCGCTGCACGAAGACGGTGGGTCCCGTCCGAGATCAATCAATTCCTGCGAGAGAAAGACAATAGCGGTCAGCATCCATAGACGCCCCTAGAACGCCCGCCACTCCCACACCACGAGGATGCGGAGAGCGAGGGATCCCTCGACATACCTTGTTGATGCGTTTCAAAGCCATTGCGAGCAAGAAAACTAGAGCGCGAGAGGCTGAGAATCGATTGCAATCGCACAAGATCAAATCCAGCAGCAACGGTGGGCGACAAAGGCGACAATAAGGATAACAAAGGGTGGTAGAGGCAATACGAGGATCAGAAAGAGTTGGATAGAGGGCTAGTATAGACTTACAGAGGTGGAGGAGAACAACGAGGGAGGGGGTGGGTGGAGGTCGGGAACAAGCTGTGGACTTGCCTGTGACCGTTGTTTTGACTCTATTTGGTGCTTTGCTGACAAATCACACGGCGCCACGGCCGACTCTGGGACTTTCCACCTCTTTCTAATCTTCTCAGCTCCTCCGAACAAGCGGTCTCAAGAGGCTAAAGTAGGACAAAAGATCATCATATACATTCAAGGCAAATACAATCCTGAGCCAGCGCAAAAAATAGTGTGCTGCGTCCTTGCAAGGAGGACGAGCAAAGAGACTGAGAAGATAGACGATAGTAGGGACGAGCCAGAGATGGGAAGCAATGAGTGCAAGGCGTAGCGGCGCGTCACGGAGAAATAAAGCTTTCTCTGAGAGGCCTTGTCCGCATGCAGCATGCATAGGATGTACACCATCCGTCTTTGTTTTTTTCCCCCGTGGTCCTTCCCCATCCACTTGAGCTTGAGAGACTTGACAGGGCGGCAGCAACTATCAAGTATCAACGAAGAACAAGAACATATACACGAGCCACCAGCACTCACTTTGAAGTGTATATCGCGGATGGAGGCATACGCTGTGAACCCCCCTAGAACCGGTTTCAGATGCGTTCACAGAGAGAAAGGAACAGCGAAAGATATACTTGTGGCACTTGCGAATAGATGATGTAGATGTCGTCGTCGATATATCCAAGCCGCAACCGTCTACCTCCTTCCTTCACTTCCTCCCCCGACCTCCAATCCCCCCCTCCACAACAAACAAGACAGACGCAAAACATACCTCAATACTCACTCTCCTCCTCCTCCTCCTCCTCATCGCTCTCCCCCTCAACCTCCTCATCGCTAATGATCAACACACAAACATCATTCCTGCTCTCCGGCCACCGCAATTTCACAGGCGCCCTCGCCAACGGCGGACCCTCAACAACCATCGACTGAATCTCCTCGCTCCTCTGTATCGTAACAGTCGAGGTGGACGCCACCGCACCCGTCGCCGACACCGGCGCCGTCTCCTCCTCGATCATCCTATACCGACCAGTCCTTAGCCTCCTCAATTCAAATCAAAAGAAGAAACCCAAATGAAAACGAAAAGAAAACAAGGCAGGCACTCGGAGGTACCCCAGGAAACACGCCAACCAACCAGAACAACGAAAAAAAAAACGCCAACAGCAACAACAAACTGTCAAGACGTACCTGCTCCTCTCCCTCATCACCCTCAGTATCCCCTCCTTCTCCTGCTTACTCTTCGCACCAGCCAACTGCGCCATCAGAATCTTGCTTTCCGTAATATGTTCTTCCAACCTCCGCTGCTTCGCCGCTAACTCCTCTTTCATCGACATCGGCTTCTGACTACTGCCATTCCCGTTCGTCAACGAAGGGAAGCCAGGATTGCTATTCTTGCTCGAAGCGGTAGAGAGCGGTTTCGCAGACGAAGGTGGAATCCCACCACCCCCAGGAACGAGCGTCTGAATCGTCTCCGTGATGAATGACACCGCAAGGTCATCCAGCGAAAACTCTCCCTGTCCAGAAGACGTCGTTGTCACCGCCGGCTTTCGCTCCAACTCCAACGCCGCCTCCGCCCTGACTGTAGTATCATCGGACTCCACCACAACCGCCGTACTCTTCCCCTTCCCCTTATTCCTCTGACTCTTCAGCACCAACCGCCTCAAATTGTCCTCCATCGTCGCCGCACTCTCTTTCTCCTTCTCCGACATCACCCCAGCACCATTCACATTCTCCTCTTGACCCCCTGTCGACACCACGACAGCAGGCGGAGATATCGACGAAGAAGCCAACGGCGTCATCTCAACATCCCCGACACCATACCCACCACCAGCATTGACAATCTCCGCCCTCCCCCTCGCAATCCTCTCCTGCAAATCCTTCTGCCTCGCCACAAGCGACCTTGGCCCCTTCGGCAGATTCTTCATCGCTCGCGGCTCAAGCGGCGGCGCCGAAGACGCGGCAGCAATGATGCGACTACGCGTGCGTGAGCTAACCGAATCAGACGTAGACGCAGAGGAAGGCGGGGGCGGCGTTGGCGTTGGCGTCGGCAACGCAGAAGACGACAACGACGACGACCTCGTTGAGTACCCGAATATTGGCGGGGGAGGGAGCATACCCGGCGGAGTATAGGTCAATTTATTCATGTTAGTCAGAGTCGGCGGTTGGTTTGAGATTGAATTCGTGAGGAAGTTGGGTGGAGGCCATGACACCGTAGGGCTAACGGGCGTATCGAGCTCCATGTCCATGCCGCCGCCGACATCGCTCACATCAACGTCCATGTCTGCGGCGTCGGTATAGGCATGAGCATGAGCATGGACACTGTCAGCACGCGGCCGCGTAGGTAGACGTTGAGCCGGGGACCCAGGCACAGGTCGCGCAGGTAGAGCAGCTGCTGCTCTGCTGCGAGGCATAGCTGGCGGAGGATAGACGCCCGGAAGTGGGGCTTGCACGCGAGCCAAAAGACCATTGGGAGCGGGTAGAGGTGCGCCACCAGCATTAGCATTCCAAGTCGCATTCGGAATGAAAGTACGCGGTGCCGTGGGCACATGCGGGGGCGGGTCGCGAGGAAACGTCAAAGGCGGAAGAAGTTGCGGTATCAGCGGCAACGGCGCAACAGCAGCATAAGGCGGTGGATCATCCATCTCCTCGTCCACGGTCGACGGCACCGACGCCGAAGCCTGCCTGTTATATTTATTCGAAGATGAAGCACCCAAAACAGGCGGCGGCGACAGCGCAGCAAGCTCAAGTCTCACCGCCTTGGCCTCCCTCTCCTTCGCCATCCTCGCCTTCCTTTCCTTCTTTGTCTCTTTTTTCACCGCGGGCACAGATGGCGCCGCCTCCTCAGCCTCCGCCGCATCGTCCCCTTCAATCTCCCCCTCCTCGATCTCACCAACGCCCGACCCCGCACCGACCCCATCAACCCGATACCACCACACGCGAATCAAATCCGCTCTTGGTTTCCCCTTCACAGGCGGCCCAGTCACTCCACCACCAAGCTTCGGGCTCCCCCACGCCTTCCTCGCCAACTCAGCCGTCGGAAACTCAATGAGCGCTTTCGCCGACGGCGGGTCAACGGCAAAATACACCGGAAGCGCCCCGCACGCGCTTTTACTCCACCCCCGAATGAATTCGCGAGAGCGGTGCGTTTTCGGGAGCTGCTCCATGACAATTGTGCGTGCTGGATTCGGAATGTATCCATTGCTGCTGGTGCCGTTGGAAGATGCCAAAGAGGTGATGGTGTGAGTAGACCGATTGAAAGTGCCGTGTTTGCTGTTGGGGTCTTGGTCGGGATTCATGCCGATTATGAGGGAGACGGGCTTCTTGGGCAGAGCAGGAGCGGGTTTGTCGGGTGCAGGAGCCGGTGGAGGAGGAGCAGGTAACACAGGAGTAGGTGTCACTGACTGGGGAGCAGGGAGTGGCGGGGGAGGCGCTGGAGGAGGGGGCGGAGGGGGAGATGGCTCCCGTGCAGGCGGCGGGGTCAGCGCGGCAGGCGGAAACTGGTCCCAAAAATCGAGATTTTGATTGTATGGGCTTGCTGCCATAGATGAAGCCCAAGATGAGGGACCGTCACGGGAAGGTCCTGCACCAGCGTGCGAGTGGGGTAACGGTTGAGGGAACGATGGCCGAAATCCAGCAGGCTCCGGAAACCGCATATTAGTGGGCGGAAACTGTTGAGGCGGTATACCAAGCGAATACGGATTGAAAGCTGGCAACTGCCCCCAAGAATTGAGTGCTGGCAGAAAGGGCAAAACGCTGAAAGGTGGGAGCATAGTTTGCGCTCGATTCTGCGCCATTGCCTCTTCGCGCTCCAGCCTTCTACGCCGTTTACGCTGTTTCTTGGTTTCACCGTTTGACGAACCCGCATTCTGGGCTTTGTTTCTCTGGTTATTGTCCTCCCGTTTCCGTTTCTGTGAGTTGGGACGAGTCTCGGGGGCTGGTGCCGCTGTGGATCCACGCAACCGTCAACTATGGTTTGAGAAAAACAAGTAGGAGACCGCACGCTGAATGTTATTTGATTGAGAAATAGGTATGAGCTGGTTCTGAGGGTGATGTGTTGACGTAGTCTGTGCAAGGGGGTTAGGTTCAGGAAAAGCAGGCTGTCCAACAACGTTTTGCTCGTCGTCATCATCGTCCGATATGTATATCGGCGAGTTTCGAGACCCCGCCATTGTCGATGTAGAGGAGCAAGAGCAAGTCACGTTGTCACAGAGCGTGACCTCAATATATTTTGCGAAAAAGCAGTATTTTTTGCCACTGGTACTAGCTTTCTACCTTACTCATAGCTCCCTGGGACTCATCTACATCGCACTGAGTGAGGCGCAAACAAATCGATTCCAAATCAAAAAAAAAAATACACAGAGATACAATCAACTTATTGAAAAAAACTAGATGCAGCATCGCAATTCACGCCGCGCGAGCTAATGCTCAAGCGCAACCGCCGTCGCCCCCTCCCTCTCCATCATCTTCTTAACTTCCTCCCTCACCTTCTCCTTATTCATATCCCCAGCCTCATCATCCTCCTCACCCCCACCCCGCATCCTCCCCGCAATCTCCCTCAACTCCCCCACCACGCTCTCATTCTCCCTCGCCAGCAGAAACGCCCAATGATTCGCCGGCGCCCCCGCAACCTTCGACGTAGGCAGCACCGCAACCATCCTCGTCCTCGTCCCCTGGTCCACATATCCCCATCCTCCAGGCGGAAACGCCTCCGCAGCAATGTCCTTTGTATTCACCCTGACTGGGAAGTACCTGAAATCGAAGGCCGTGAACACCCAGGTGTCGGGCTTCTCCTTCCAGCGGAGAACATGTGCGAGGGCGATGTCGAATTTGGCGGTAGTGTATTCGCGGTGGACGAGGAAGCGGAGGAAGGTGTACTCCTTGCGGGTGTAGGTCATTCGGACTTCTGAGTGAATGAATGAACGATGATGGCCACAAAGGAGTCGCAGAGAAAGAGAACGACATACTGATGCGAGAAATATGGTCCATCGCACAATAGAATCTATGGTGGCCCGAACGCCAATCGCGTGCTTGGCAATTCGTGGAGCAGTACATCTCCCAACGACACCGCGAGCAACGTCTGAGAAGATTTTTCGCAAGGATGATCCCGCACTGCAAGAACTGCGTCAATATATAGATAGATACGAGAGCCATAGAACGCACGCTACCACAGACATTCCGGCATTGCGCAGGGTCCAAGTGAAACGAGTCCCGAAGCTCGAGCCGCGCGCGCACCGCTGAACCGAATGTGCGCCAGCCTTCAACGAGTTTCGGATGAAGACGCAAACGTGCCGCTTGATCGACTATATCGAGAGCGTCCGCCTTCTCCAATTCTTCAAGAACGTGGTAGTAGACGGTGAACGGCCCCAGAATATTTGCGAGAATGAGGTGTATATAGTGCACAACCGCTTCGTCAAAGTGACTCCAAGTCGAGACCGCGAGTAGCGTGCGTAACAACCCACAGCGCACCGCCGTTTGAACACTTTGACTCCCCCGGTCTTGCTCGAGAACGACTTGCAGAACACAGAGCAAAAGACCTATCGCTATGCTGTATTCCTTGGAGAATTCCGCGGGCGAGATGTCGCTCAGTGTGAGTCCGGCGACAGTGAGTGTCCTGACGAATCCTTGGGGCAGGAGGGCCGAGCATACAACATGGCGATGTGAGGGTCCAGAGTTGCTGATGTCGTCAATCTGGGACACGACGCTCAGCGTCATGACCAAGTAGCAGAATTTGTCCATGTCCATTGATGAGGCCTCTGGCGGGACGGCGAGCTCAGATTGTCGGGCGATCAAGTAGGCGAGATCCGACACGTCGCCGCGTAGGCCTTCGAATATATCATCCAAACGAACAACACCCTGGACTAAGATGTCGCTGATCGTCAAGAGTGCCCCTGGATGCGTGGAGAAGACGGCTTGGTCGGAGTAGTAGCTCCAGGCTCTTGCGGCGAGAACGTGAGAAGTGCGGGCAGAGACGATGATGGCTTGGTTGGCGGGTAATTTAGACATGTGGTCGAGGAACTTCATCATCCTTAGATAATATTCTTTCAAAGAGCTCAAGCCCAGTACTTTGACGAGAAACTCTTCGTGTTGGAAGATGTAATAAGACCAGGAGGAAATGCGGGGCCAGAGATCAGGGAAGGTTTGACGAGAGGGCCGAGCATCAACGATACAGGTGAGGGCTAGGAACCCGCCCGATAAATCGGAGAGTGTATTGGCGTCGAGAGCATCAAGGGCCGAAATTGGCGGCATACGAGTCGGATCGAGTAGGAAATAGAATAAGGGGGTGAATGCGCTGGTCGGTGTTGTCGGTCGGGACAGTTGTACGGTAGCGAACTCGGCGAGCGTCTGTTTTGTTATCGGACCCGCCATTATGGATTTCGCGAGTCGCTGAGTACGTTTTGAGCTATTATGGCTGCAGAATATACCAAAAACTGACCCGTTTCATGATGGGAAGGCTGTCTAGGTTGGAAAGCCGCAAGTCGGGATGCATGTTGCCCAATGAGCACTGTAGGGGTTCGAGGGAGAGTGACAGTTTCCGTGACTTCTCAAGGTCACACCATTGAGCGGACCCTTGGTGGCGGGTTCGCCAACTCAAAGCAGGAGTCGCAGGAGTCGTCCTGGAATTTTGAAGAATATTGCCAAAGTGCGTCTTGCTGGACTTGCTGTTATTTGGATAGCGATCGACGATGGTTCGTTTATGCTGCATTTCCCAACTGTCAATATATCGAGAATTATCCATCGAAGTTCGCAAAGCATGAGCAAAAAAGTGCGCACGCACACTCATAGAGCTCTCCGAAAACGACCCTGACGCGGTTAAAACCAGAATTTTTGTGGAAAGGGCTGTCTTTTGAGCACTAGGACTCGCGGTCATTGACCACCGTTGACATCTAAGCCCTCGTCGTCTGCCAGACGAAGAGTAGACCATTTCCAGAAAGAGGGACAGTCGATGACGAGGAGTTGGATGACAAGAGAAGATAAGTCGTGAATTTTGGCATCAAACTCCGCTTGGTGAGATCAGTCGGAGTTCGAATAAACCAGTCTGAAACCGATACTTTTATGCTCAGCGCTCAGCACCTACTCAACTTGTGCTCACAAAGTTAAGGATTGCTTTTGGCTACCCTGGTATCTCGACCTTGCCTCAGCCTTCTTCAAGTTCTCAGTATGTGGGGGTCTTCAAAAGAGGACCTTGAAGAGGTTTTAAGAACGACTCGGACTGCGGCGACAATTTGCAGGCGATGGTGGGGGTCACTGTGACCAGTGCAAAAGCCGGTGCCGCATTTTTGACTTTCTGCGGATCGTCTATTCTACATATCCTGCCATGTCTCCGTGTCTGTGTCTCTACTCATGCACTTGGCCATACAAATCGCAGAGCGGAATTCGAAGTCCTTCAGCCTTGCACTAGCCTTGCTCAGATCCTCGGTGGTAAACTGGTACGATGGATGCTTCACTTGCTACATAACGCATCTCGCTTCGCTCAGCTGGCAGCTCGACCATTTGCTTTCCTTTCCCTGCTGCCCTTCCAATTTGACTGCATTATCACGTCTCATGACTCGGAGGTGCTCGATTGCTATACAATCCAAGTGCGCTCGCTTCTCGAGTCATGTTTCTTCCCGTCCCGTCTTGAAACGCGGCGGACTTGTTTCTTTTGCGGCAGTGCGGACGCATCAGCGAATCCTCCAGCCCCGCCGGCCCTCCCAAAACTGAGTTGGTCAGCTGGTGCTGTGCAAGCGATGATACCTCCAAATTCTCTGTATATCCTCAGACTCGAATGCACTGTCGCACCTTGCTGCTCACCAATAAACGCGCAGAGGCTCTGTGAGCCATCTCCGCGAAACCCAGAACGGCCGCGATAGAGAGGATTTCAGGGATTGCGAACAAGCGGATATGGAAATATTGAAGTTTGGAGTGCGTACGGACGGGGTTCGAGTCTGCTCATGCTCGGTTCCTCTGGCTTACCGTGAAGTCGCATTCATTCTTTGCTCTCCGAGATCGCCAGCACTCACTGGTACTTTGCCTTCGTTGGGGAGTAAAATAGGATGGTAGTTCTCTGATAAAAGGTGAATACGGTGCAGCATCGTCGAAGCAGTAAGAACGCCAGCAAAAAAGAAGCACTTTGGACAGAAAACCGGCCCACTCACCCCATACTTGCAATGCCGGTCGACACGAATCTCAATCCATACGGAGTCTGGGTCAAAGGGGCATCGAAACGACCTTCTCGCTCCTCACATGAAAATGCCAACCGTGGCGGAGGTAGCAGCAGTCGAAGTCCCTCTAGCTCATCTCTGCAGCCATCCCTCTATGGCGCTCTGCCATACGTCTACCCGAACCCATTGCCAATCCCGGGCCAGATCACCAACACGAATCCAACCCCAATTCCAAATCCCCAGCCAGGAAATCTCACCACATTCTACCTCACCTCCCCGAACCCGTATGCACATACCGCGAGCGTACTAAACGTTCTCAACTGCAGCGTGCTAGATGCTCACAATTCCCACGTTCACTACACGATTTCGACGGATAACAGTTTGGCTGGGTATACGGTGTTCAAGAATGCTTTGGAGAAGAGAAGTGTTGGGTTGATTGAATGGGGGAAGGGTAAGACGAGTGTTGAAGTACGGGGCGCGGTGCCAAAGCAGGAAACGAAGGCGTGGTTGCGGGTGTCGAGAGACCAGACGTCATTGATTTTCTCTGTCCCTTCAGCAGGCGAATTGACTAATTTTCAATTGTATGCAGGTATAGAACAATGACCGTGCGCGGATTCCAGTATATCTGGTCTCCAGATAACCAATATATCAACGTAAGTTCAATGCTCTTCTCATTCCACACCGACCTCGGACTCACGTCTTTGTCCGTCTGCTCCAGCTGAGCTCAGCGGCAACCCCAACACCAGCATTCCTAGGTCGAATATCGCGCGGAGACGGAACAGTTATGATAGAGTTGACACCGGACGCGGTTCAATTGGGTCTGCAAGACGCTTTCATCGTCGCGGCGGTCCTGCTTCTCTGTGGGCAGATCGACTGAATGGTTGAATGAATAATTTAACGCAAGCCGGTTGTGAGCAGCTGCGAAATTGCAAATGGTGACAAATTAATAGACTCGTTAGATTGGTGAGTAGGTTCCGCAACTCCCCACCATTCATATTGTTGAAATACTTATCCCTTCTTTTTTTCAGGCGCGAGTTCCTCCCAATAAGTAGTTTATGTAACACAGTGTTACCCAGATTATAGACTACCGATAATTACTATGAATGTGAGCAGTGCAGACCACGCGCATATTGATCTTGCTGGCTTTCATGTGGAGTTCTGTGGTAAGTATTATTATGAACATAAGGGAATACTCCTCGAACTCAGGACTGGCTCAGTCTGGGGCAGCATGGTGCAGGAGAAACCCATGCGTTATGAAAAGTAAGCCGATTGTGAACTGCCATCTGTGCGAGTCCCCTAGCGGTGTGGCATCACTCTTCCTCCTACATTTTTTTTTCTTTTGAGCGCTCTCGAAGTCCCGGTCCAAGCGTGCGCTAAATTGGGTCCACGAAGTTTCGGCCGGTCCGATATAGTGACCAACTTGACTGAGTGGCACACAGAAATGCTTTCGAGGTAACAAATTTTTCCTGTTGTAAGAGTCAAGAATTGTCTTGAACTAAAAGCGAGTGTGAAATTATATTGAATGGGAATATATCTAAGTTCCCATGATAAATCGGCCGCATCACCACTAGTGGTTCAAATGTCAGCGAATGGCTCAGTCAGAAAAACGCAAAGGAAGACGTACAGGATGACATTCCGAGCCGTCAAATTGCCACACCCTCGCCGGATCCCCAAGAACTATCTTCGCGAGATGAATCCCATTCCCATTCTCGACTCGCTCGATCCACCACTTGACAGCCCAATGTCGAGTAACATATTTGAACCACACGTACCATTCCCATCCATACGAGTTGATAACTCGCGGGTTGACATAAATATTCTGCATATCAAACTGCCGTCGGAGGTCGTACGGCAACAAGAAACACTCCGACGAAAAACACTCTCCCTCAACGGAAGACCGGAAGCGCAGGGGTGGAGTTTCTGCGGGTGTCATGTTGAGGGGCTGACCGTAAGCAGGATGTGTTGAAACTAGTGGGCGAGAGAGAGGGTTAGTTGAGAGCTGGCCGACGGTCCTTAATGACAGAGGCAAGAAGGGCTCTGCTCGAACGGCGATAATACCATTCCAGCAGGCGAATACTGGCGCAGGCTCGTCGGCCATCACAGCACGATACCCGGTATCTTCGAGAAAATACGGCCACAGCGTAGATGCAAGGCGTCCAAGGCGATCTCGTAAGACCCATCTTTCGTATAGGTTAGGATCAAAATGAGGAATTGGACGAAGTTCAACTGACTGATCGTACAATCTGAACACGAGAACAAGAAAAAAAGGTTAAGAACGGACCGAATAGAGAGTAAGAAAACACACCCCCAATACGCGAGATCGAGACCGCAAGCCATGTCAAAATCCCCGCCTTTAGTGTCCAGTAGCTCAACAATTGACTCAGCCTCGATGAATATATCGTTGCTGAATATAATCCTGTTGTATCCGCCATTTTTAACGAGTGGTTCCAAAACCTGATTCCGCACGGCAGCGAGAAATTGTATACGGGGAGGAGCCGTCGCCATCGATTCTGGACGAGTAATCGTATTATCACGAGTAAGAATACGACGCTTGACCTGCATGGTCTGAAGCGTTTTGTCGAAGCCTTCAAGGAGATCTGCTGTATTATCTCCGCTGTTTGACTCGACGATAGAAACGAAGACGTTCTCCTGTACGAGGAATCGGATTGACGCCGTAAATATATCGTAGGAGCTTACCGGACCAAGGTAGTGGATTAATTTGGTGATTTCTTGGATCCAGTATGGAAGAACACCCGCATTGTTATAAAACATGGCGGCAATATATATCTTTTCTGCAAAGGCATTCTCGTTATCGGCGAGAGATGAGGAAGATTCAGCACACCTCCAGTGCCATACCCCTCGGGTCTGACATTCCGATTAGCATGTTCGACCCGTTCCTTGAAGCGGTGGTCGATGGGAAGCTCGTATGTGCGAAGCATATGCACACCAAACAAGGCCACAGATACATAAGCCGCCAAAAGGGCGGAATATACAGCAATTTTGAGAGGATTACGTCCCGTTGGTTTGCTGAAGACCCGCCCATCCCTTTGCTGTGTGTATCCTGCGTCTTCTGGGGACTCGAGATCATCTAAATCGACCGCAATAGGCTCGTATTTTCCAACTCGAGAAAATCTGCTTCGAATCAAGTTCGAGAACCAAAGTAAAATGGGCCACATCAGCATCAAGACCGCCATACAAGCGCCCCAGATAGGAATTGCTGCCAAAGTAATAACGAAACAGGTTCGGGGCAGAGGGAATGCGGGACCCCAGCGCCCGCCCAATTTTGCCCTGTAATATTCATAACAATGTCTCCAGATCTGGTACAAAACCGCGAGAGAGATTATCGGATGGGCAAAGCGAAGGAAAATCCGCCCCAGAGCGACGCCAATCCAGAGAGCAAGCCGTAGAACCAGAAGAATAGGTGGAGGAATTCGCCACCGAGAGATGAGTCTGGTATGCATGAAAGTTTCCCCGACCTGTTGTGCTGCGAGCTGAAGCGGATACCTGGTGGCCATTGGTCACTGGTGTTGTTTTAGAGCGCACGCCTGCGGGTCTCCGGAGTCCGGAGAATAGGAAGGGAAAAGATCGCCGCGTGTCCGTCGACACCTGTCTGCGTTCATATTCATGTCATCTCGCAGAAGAACGCCGAAACCCGGTCATTTCCTTGCCAACGGAGTCCGCAGTCGTTGAATGGTCTGCCACGATCCGAGTCAACTTCATCTTTCCAGATTTTTCCTGTTCTGAATCCAGTGCAAACATACGGCGCATAGAAAAACGAAATCGACCGCCGTACGCGTCGGACTGCGTAGTACGCTGTAACTTGACCGCCAAGAATTTGCCAAGAATTGAGTTGTTGAAGGCAAAGCGTGACTTTTGATGTGACATCACGTCACATTCTCACGTTTGTGTCAAGTCGTCAACAGCCTCAAGCGCCCTCGAGCGCCTCACACTGGAACGTCGCTCTTAAGGGCTCGAGGTCCAAAATGTGAATTCAGCCGCTGATATTGAATACAGGCAAACGTGGCATTGCTCTTGATTCAAACTGTAGCCGCCGATCTCAAGTTGCTGCTCCGTATTGGCTCCGTACTTCGCTGAAGGCTTTGAAGTTACTCGCAACCAAGATTTCGAACCCTTGAACCAAAAGCAAAACCTTGTTCGATAGACTTGTCCGATTTCCACAACATTCTGCCACCAATCCCCTTATAAAGTCGGAATTCAAGCCACAATCTTTCACTTCACCACTATTTCGGTCATCTCGGTCGACGCTTTCAAACTGAACGTTGAACCATGGATTGGCTTCAATCGGCGTATCTGATACCTGACGCACTAACCAGGAAGCAAACTGACCTTGACAAGACCGCAGCAACGGACCTCGGGATGGCTCAGCCGCTCAAAATCGGTAAGAATGTTCAGCATAGAACACAAAAGTCCGACATGCATCTAATCTCATGATTCGAGTAGATTTGGGCTGAAAGTGGAAAGCCATTCATACAGCAATGGGCGGAGGCAATGCATGCTGTTACTATTTGAGATATTGAGCGAAAACCGCTGTCAATAATTTTGACTAATCTGACGAGCGATCAAAGAGGTATCGTTGCGTCTGAGCCTCGGGCCGTACATATTTCGTGCCTGCCGAATGGACTATACAGAAGCTGGCAGCCACTAAAACCAAACTCAACAAAACTCTGACCACATGGAACGCCCCCCATTTATTTTTTGGAACCATTTCCTACCTCTTCGCCGCATGCGTCTCCGGTATTTAGGCGTTGGAGCCCTTCTCGTCGTCTCGTGTTTCTTTTTCGTGGCTAGCTGCCCGCCTGTGTCTAGGCCTGCGTGGGTCGACGAGGTGGACGAGGTCGCTGTGGCCTTGAGACATCCCACTTTCAGCGTCATTAAAGATTATGAGCGCAATCTTCCGCAGCATTCTTTACCCCCTAGCAAAGGACACCGCCCGAGGTATTTTCTATGCACTTCTCATCGACTGTATTCCCCCGTTAACGACCTCGTAGGTATCTGTTCTTCCCTCACGCTTCCTGGGGGTCGGGGTGAGAACTGTTTTTCTCTCCTGCGTTGACTCCGAGTCCTTCTTGACCTCCTTCATCTAGGTGGAACAACGTCTTTCAAGAGCAGTGAGTGTTCAAAGGCCAGGCGCGAATCTATACTGACTCCCCCTGACTCCCCCCAGGTTGATGAACACCCACCTAGCGTATCTGTCCCAACGCGCATACGTCTTCCCGGACTATATTCCCCGCGACCATCCCCCCTTCCCCGACACGCTCGACAACGGCACACGGCACATGCTTCATGTTCCCATGAATGCATTCGTTTCTGGCCCCACCGGCGGAGGCCCTTTCTCTGCCGACGGTCCGGACAGCCTCGTCAGGCGGTCGGTCTCAGAAAAATGGTGGAATGTCGTCTGCCCACCACACGAGGTCGTCGTCGTTAACGTGGGCCAGACTATGCGCGAATTAGGGCTCGACGACGCTATAGACGATGGGGGAAGAATTTTGACGAGATGGGCTTCTAAATTGTTGAGAATGGAGGCTTCTTGTGTGAGCATCGAAGGCAGCTCGGTGTTCAATTACATGTGCGCATTCGTTCAGCCTAATTTCTGTGTACATCGGCTCAATAATTTTCTAGACTTTTCGCTTACAGAATTCTCTCCGCCTGGCCGTCCTACGGCCCCTCGCCGACACTCAAGTATTTTGCCTGGTCGTCGCTTGTCACTGGTGCCCTTTCCCGCAACTTCCATCTCCTCAGCACTACTCCCCGTCCACCAAAATATCTTCTACCCAGCGCCGCCGATGTTGCGCCGTACAAATTAACTTCCTTCAAGCCGCTGCACGCCTCAGAGCCCCCGATCCCCGGTCTCCTTGCGATCCACGTCCGTCGTGGAGACTACGAAGGCCACTGTCAAGGCCTCTCCTTCGGGCTCGCGGAGTACAACGCATGGAACAACCTCGGGACCCCCAAAATCAGCCAACGGCCCGAGTTTGTGGATTTCAGTCGGCCTATGTGGCCGCAGCTTCCAGATTACCTAGAAGTCCCGGAAGGTGATTCGCCGCAGGACGCTAGGTTCAAGCACTGCTTGCCCACGGCCGAGGAGATCGTTGCGCGTGTAGGCAAGGTTCGTGAGGAGGCGATGATGTCTGGAACGGCGCCGAATCTGCGTAGGATTTATGTTGCTACTAATGGTCAACGAGAGTGGATGGAGAATCTTACGGCGCTGTTGAAGGCGGATGGGTGGATTGTGTCGACTTCGTTTGACATGGAGTTGACGCTCGAGGAGCGGGCGGTCGGGCAGGCGGTGGATATGGCGATTATGACGGCCGCTGAGGCGTTCATTGGTGTCGGGGTGAGTCTGATTATGATGTCTTGCGGTTGAATTCACTTAACGAGTTCGCTTCCAGTTCTCCTCAATGAGCAGCAACGTGGTTCAAATTCGGCTTGCTGGGGGTAGGGACCCACGGACAATTCGTTTTTGGTGATATGGACTTTCGCTATCGTATGCAACCTCTTAGAAATAATACTGCATTTTTTTCTGTCTGATGCTTGAAGACGGAGGTTCAAGCTCTGCAAAATCGGTGCCCGCGACCCCGCTGAACACGTAGCGCATATTACAATTCACCTTCAGGATCGTGCTGCTTTGTTCTTTCTTCTAAAATTAATTTTTGCGCTGATTTTTGTGCCTGAAACTCGGATTCACAATACTACTGCATCCGAAAGTCCGAGGGGGGGCTTCCAGCGCGGAAGGGCGCTGGTTTTTGCTCAGGTATGAAACAGCCTCTCCTTGCTGCGGACATCGCTCAACAATTCGGGCAGCTCTCGCCGTTAAGTATTATGCTAGATCAGAGAATCGATAGTAGGATCGACCTGAAGGCTGTTCGAAGTTCATTTTCTCGGAGAAGCAATCAGAAATCCAACTAGAGGAAGCCCTTTTTGATCCTGATTAACGGTCTCTGATTGGAACTACTTCAAGTTGAGCTTCCCTCGCTCCGGATGTAAGTATGTAGAGAGTCGAGACTGTGATTTTCGCTTTCAGCTCGAGCACTATAGTACTCGGGCACAATCGATGACTCGTGGTTGTTTATGGCATTCAAGGCTGTGTTAAAAGATATCTCCGCTCGTGTGGTCGACTGCCCTGAGAATTTTGTACATAGCTACATATTCTGCGCGAAATGCCAAGAAAGCTAAGGTCAACTCTCCCCGCGTCCGTTACTGCGCATGCCCCTCCACCGCGTCGTCACATTTGTTTTTCTGGGGCTGGGAAAGAAAATTACCATATATGGACATCGGCGTTGAATAGAATTTTATTGATTACCCTTGTTTGTTCGACTATCCCGCTCCTTCTTCCTCTTCGCCCCCGCCAGCCACTACCGGGCTCCCGACGCTGCGTAGCTCGTCGACTAGAACGCTTGCCGCCGCCGCCACGTATGGTAGCGACGCCCACCAATTCAGTCTTCTTTTGGCGCCGTTACGTGACAATTTGATTTCAATCAACTACCTCGAAAACTACCATGGCACTCGGTTTCTACGAGGTCCAGCTGCTTTGGCTTGCTGTAGGATGTCTAGTAGCTCTCATTGCCGACCAACGCGCATCGGCAGGAAAAGCTAGAGTCTCAGCTAAAGATTCTCGCGAAGAGCGCGCTGAGGGCGGTCTCAGCAGTGCTGGAACGGCAGCAGCACTTGCGGCGTTGACGAGACAGTATCTCATCGTCTATGCTATTGTCATGGGTATGTGGCTTTGTTCTACATGTGAAACGCTAGCTGAGTTGACTAGGTGCGGACTGGCTGCAGGGCCCATATGTCTATTCGCTGTATCACGAGCAGTACAAGTTTTCTGAGCGGATAGTCGCCATTCTCTTCGTTACGGGCTTCATGTCTGCTGGACTCGCCGCGCCGCTCATTGGTGTCTGGGCAGACCAGCATGGTCGCAAACGTCTGTGTCTTGTCTTTTGCGCGACTTACACCGCCGCGTGTTTGTGCATACAAGTCCCTTTCCTCCCCATACTGCTCATGGGCCGCGTCCTCGGCGGAATTTCGACTTCAATTCTCTTCTCTGCCTTCGAGTCATGGGTCATCTCCGCAGCTTCCTCGCACGCCCTCCCGCAGTCTGATCTGTCGGTCATATTGGGCCGCGCGACGCTCGTCAACGGCCTCGTTGCCACCGGCGCGGGTATCTTCTCCAACCAGCTCGTCGGCCTCACGGGTACCTTCGGATCTCCCTTCATTGCATCGGGTGCCCTCCTCATCCTCGCCTGGTTCGTCATCCGCGGCTCTTGGGTCGAGAACTACGGCGGCACCTCCGAGAAATCGTCAAGCACGTCGGAACTCACCCGCCTCCGCATCGCCATGCGTATCGTGCAAGACGACCCGCGCCTCCTCGTCCTCGGCCTCACCCAGACGTGCTTCGAAGGCTCCATGTACCTCTTCGTCTTCCTCTGGGTGCCCTCGCTGCAGGAATTCTCCACCGCCTCCCTCCCCCTCGGCTACATCTTCTCCGCGTTCATGCTCTCCATGATGCTCGGCTCCATCGCCTACACCTCCCTCCTCGCCATGTCCTCCGAGCCCTCGCTGCTCACCCACGCCAAGCTCTCCTCGTGCGTCTGCGCCGTCTCCGCACTCGCGCTCGCCGTCGCCGTCTCGCAGCCCTCCGCGCACGTGCGCTTCTGGGCGTTCTGCTTGTTCGAGGCCTGTGTGGGGATGTACTATCCCGTGCAGGGCATGCTGCGCGGGACGCTCATCGCGAACGAGCATCGCGCGACGCTGAGCAGTCTGTTTAGGGTGCCGTTGAATGTGTTCGTGGTGGTGAGTTTGTTGACGGGGGTGGAGAGTGCGCGGAGTGCGGTGTTGACGGCGAGCTCGTTGATGTTGGCGTTTGCGAGTGTGATGACGGGGGTGGTGATTGTGCCGAGGGTGGATGGGCAGACTGTTGGGTCGCCGAGGACGTGAGGAGTGCCTTTTCTTGCGCATAAAATTAAATTACTTGGCTCGTAGTACGTCTTTAATATGAGAGCGTGGCGATAGACGCACAGGATAGAAATTTATGTATACCCTTTTATTGATATCACAACCAATCCCAGTCCATCGACCGCAGACTCGGAGAATTTTCGAGTTAGTCACATTCTGTGACGCAGTCACGAACTTGCTTTGTTTTCTCCGCTTTTGTCCGTCTTTCTTGCTCTATTCAGCGATGTCGGGCGAATCCATGGCACTGAATCTACAACCTGTTCATATGGAAGCCAGGAAAATAGCGCAGAAGCTTCGAAATCACTGCAACGTCCCAAAACAAGCCCCCCCACTTCAATCATCAACGTCACTCAACTCAGTACCACCGCTCAGTAACAGCCCAATGGAATGAATTGAAGACCAATTGTCTCGTACCGTGGCCGAACTTCTTGAACTCATATTACTGTACTATTTCGATCAATTCGTCTGTCACGCGTCACAGGCACCCGGATTGACGAATATTTTCGCGCCTGTCACAGGTCACCGTAAGGATTGACGAATGTGACCGAAAAGTTGGAAAAACCGGGAAAATAGGCTTTAAAATTCGATTTTTCGCCCACACACCTCGTTAAGCCCCCAAACAAACATTTCCGGCGCTTTTCCCGAAATTTCTTATCCTAGTGTGTCATCTTGGTCTCTGCCTGGCTCAAACGACCGCGAATTCCAGCCATTTCAGTCTTTTTTAGAGCAAAATCTTGCAAAATCAGCCGCATTCATCCGGGAGTTGCAATTCTGGGGCTGCAAATTGTTCAAATTTCTCTGAAAAGAGGTGAGCAAACCCGACCCAGTTTCGGCACCATTGACGAATATTTCGAGGTGTCACGCTCGATTCAGCCCAAAGACGAACTTTGAATTTCGTTTCGAGGTGTCACAGGTCACAGGCCGGGTGAATTGACCGAAATGGTACAGTACTTCTATTGTCTATGCACCCGAACACGCACCGTTTGCGACTTGTCAGTACACGGCCATGACACGGTGTTCGCGGACAGCTGATTTACGACAAGCGGGCGCCAAAGCTATTGCGTACTGTGCCGTTGGGCGTCCGATTCTCAGCGCACCGGTGCCAGATCCTGCTTTTCAGATGGCCTTTGAAACGAATCTAAACGAAATCACGCTTTGGCTCTGCAACAAACCAGCAAATTCACCGTGCACATAGACCTCGTGCCGCCGCCGCCCTTGACTTGGTCTCAGACTTGAAGATCGCAGACCGTTCCTGGCGCTTGTGTGGCAAATGCGACCTCTAAATCTGGCGCCTTAGCATGGGATATCAGATTTCACCCGGGTCCCTGTACTAATACCGCGCTCCGCTCCAGTTTGACAGTCTCGCTGACCTCGATCAAGTGCGCGAAAAGATCGCGGTAACTGATCAAGTTGATACTAGAGGTAATTTGAGCGAGGGCCCACGACACATTTCCTTTTTCTTCCGTCCTTCTCTTTCACTACAATAATGTCGAGCTGGAATTTTACTATAGACGACACCAGTCCGTTCCTTACTTACAGTTCGTTGTTTTCGTTCACTCGTCTTCCGCATCTTACTGAATATCCCTTTTTTCTCTCCCTTTTCCAGTTCCTTATGGTATGTAAAGCTCCCCAGTGCCTGGGACTTCGTCTGAAGACTACCTCATAGCCGACGGCTCAAATTCGGGACTCACGAATGGCTGGGTTCCTTGGTAAACGATTCGTTTCCCGGGTGATCTCTCTGTCTAACTTCTCCTCGACGAATCCAGGTATGACACCAGCGGCTTTCTCACCAAGAATGGGAACGCGGGTGTGGGTGCTTCGTATCATATCACCTCCTCGCAGAATAATGCTTCCGTGGCGTTTGAATTCTACGGTTCGTTAGACTCGTCGACGTGAACTAGACTTGTCGCTGAACCGCTCGTCGTTATCCCAGGAAACGCGGTGTATCTCTACGGCACCACCAATGCCTCTTACAGTGTCATCATCGATGGATCGACGTCGCAGCATACACCTCCGTCTTCTCCAGACCTGTTATTCCAGAAGACGGGACTCGACACGAAGACACACTCTGGTGCGCGAACCACCGCAGTTTATGCTTCCTCTCGTTTATCGCGATTGCAGTAACCCTCAGCGCCACACCCAACGACCCCGCCCAGCAATTCGCCTTTGACCGTGCGGTAATATCTGCCCCGCTAACGGACAAGTAAGACATTCCCCCACGACGTCTGCATACTCCCTCGTTTAGTCTGACCTCCACTTCACAAGGAATGCACCGAAAGAGTCTTTCTACGATAACCTCGACACCGCGCACATCAACTACTCGGGCACTTGGACCACCCCGACCGCTGCGGGTATTCCTAATACCTCAGTCACGCACCCGTGGCATACGACCAAGGAAACTGCGAGCGCTACGATGGAGATCGGCAAAGGCGCAGTGGGAGTCTCGTTATGGGGAATGGCGAATTGGGGGAATTGGGTGTATCAAGTGGTGAGTATCATGCGCCTTCTTGACTATAGATGTCTTCTAACTTTTGCGGTAACGCCGCCAGTCGTTGGACGGTACCAATAACAGCTACAACGGCAGCACCTTCTTCCAGGTCCCAGACGCACTGCTCTTTCATCAAGGTGGCTTGGATCCGACGGTCAATCATAATGTCTGTCGTTTTTATTGCCTTCGCGTGAATTTAGTACTCAAGCCCGTGTACATCCAGATCTCGATAAAGAATGTATCCCCTGGGATGAACCTCGCACTCAATTCGATCCGTGTATTCACCGTCGACGAAGGAGCGGTGCCTCCTAGCTCATCCGGTTTCATTGCAAGGTATACCTGATGATCGCCAAACGTGCCCGAGACTAACTCAAACATCTTGCAGCCCATCCTCCTCTGCCGCCGCCTCCACCTCGAAAAGCTCTTCCGTCAACGCTGGTGCCGTCGCCGGCGGCGTAATCGGTGCGCTCGTCCTCCTCGCCGGTCTCGCCTTGATCTGGTGGTGCCTCCGCCGCCGTCGCCGCCGTGCCGCGGATGCGCCTGAAAACGGCAAGACTGAGGGCTACTTCTATAACGATCAGCTCCAACCCTACTCCGACGGGGAGCCATCGTTCGTCTCTGCGGGCAATGAAGGCGCGCCGCTGAGTACGACGACCGAAAACGGAACGATGGCCTCACCGAGCTTCACCACAAGCCTCACGGGCTTGACATCCACCGCCGGTCCTCGCAGCGAGGCGGCGCTGTCAAGTTCGAGCGCGACGGCGACAGCTACGGGGACAGATAGGTCAGGGACACACGGCGCCGGCGGCGGTTTCGGTGGGAGCGAAAAGCGAAGACAACTCGTCATGGCCTCACTCCCCTCGCCCACTCAATCCGCTGCGGAATTGCCTGCTTCGCCTACGACTACCGCGACGGCACCTACTCCCGGAGCACCGGTTGGACTCGCTCCTACGGATGTAGACCGCCTGGTTGAGCTGATTGCGCAACGGATTGACCCGAGGCAGAATATCAATGCTGGTAATCGAGAGAGTGCAGGTGCGCCGCCGCCAGAGTATCGAGGATGAGGGATGGGTGCTGATGGTCGATGATGGTGGTCGGTGGAGAGGGGGCGTGCTCTATGGCTCGAGTGTGAGCAATCGTTATGTTTTCTTTGGCTAGACGCTTTACATGATATAATTATTTAATTGCTGTCACACCTCGTGCGTTCGAGTAGATCTTTTGACCATGAGATTCGAATTGCACAACACAACCCGCGGGATTATACAAATGGATAACTTGATGTACAGTAGGTTGAGTCTCCACAAAACAACGAGACCAGAGTAAAAAAAAATCATTCCGAGTCATCTCCTCATGTCCTGAGATGCAACGCGGAGCTGACGTCCACCGCCCCACCTCATCAGCCGCGATACTCCGGCGGCGGCGCTCCCTCCTCTCTATTACCAGCAGTATTTCGTCTGGATCCCTCTGGATCAATCCGCTGAGCGATTAGCTCAATAAGACGATCCACATCCGGGACCGCCAACCCGATGCGCGCTTCGGGCGACGTCGTGGCACTCGAGGGGGAGACGACTGAGGGTGACGTCGAAGACACAGCCTGAGCGGACCGCGTAGGCGAGGCGACTGTGGTCATTGCGAGCTGCCGCCGCTTACTACCACTCCCACTCGCCGCTGACTGTGCCGCATCGCTTCCCGACGCCGTAGCCGTTCTCGTTACAGCGGCGGGAGACGAAAGCGCCGTAAGGCTCGTAGACGTTGGAGACGTCAACGGGCCCGTAGCCGCCAAAAACGACATCTGCCCCTTGGAATATGGCTGCAGCTGACCGTCGCCCTGCGGGGGGACGTACGCGTATTGCTCGACGGCAGTCATACTGTCTTGGGAGGCAGCTGCGGCTTGCCGGCGACGGCGGAAATACCACCAAACGAAGACGAGGACGAGGAGGAACCATACGGCGCCGATGACGGAGCCGGCGATGGCGCCGACGTTGACTGAGTGTTTTGAGGGACCGGATGGGGAGGAGGAGGAAGGCGGGCTGCGGGAAGAGAATAGTTAGTAAAGAGCAAAGAGAACATCGGGGGAGCGCTGGTGGGCATACCTGGCGGTACTCCCAGAAGCAGAGGCAAAGGTGGATGAGCTGGGCGGCAGCGATGCCTCGTCGATGGTAAATACACGAATCGAATTCAAAGAGAGTTTCATTGATGGAGACGTATTCGTCAGAGAGATCTGAATACGTGACTCGTCCTTCAGTGAACCCAGCATATGATAGAACAAAACGGGACCGACAGTATGATTAGTCGTTGGATCTAATCCACCTTGATAAAAGAGAAGCGCATCCGGAACCTGGAAGAACGTGCTACCATTGTATTTGCTGTCGGTACCGTCCAACGACTGTATCAGAGAATCGTGAGTTCACGCAAGGACAGGCATGGTAGAATACTAACCACTTGATACACCCAATTCCCCCAGTTCGCCATCCCCCATAACGATACTCCCACCGCGCCTCTGCCGATCTGCATCGTCGCACTCGCGCTAGCATCCGTTGTGTGAAATGGATGCGTGACGGAGGTGTTGGGGATACCCGAGTAGGCGGGAGTGGTCCAGGTGCCAGAGTAGCTGATGTGCGCGGTGTCGAGGTTGTCGTAGAATGCTTCGGTGGGTGCTTCGCTAGAGAGGAAGTGAGGAGATGACGGAATTAGTTGGAATCGACTGACTTGTTCGTTATAGGGGTGGAGATGACTGCACGGTCAAAGGCGAATTGTTGAGCGGCGTTGTTGAATGTTGCGCTGAGGGTTACTGGAGCAGCTTCAGATAAGAACTAGCATCGTCGACCCTCGCAATACCACGCACCGGAGTGTGTCTTGGCGTCGAGTCCCGTCTTCTGGAACAAGAGGTCGGAAGAAGACGATGGTGGTGTATGTTGCGATGTCGATCCGTCAACGACGACACTGTACGAGGCATTTGTGTTGCCGTATAGATATAACGCGCTTCCTGAGAAAAGGATTCAAGCGGCAGCTCGAGCACCGCTTATACAGACACACGAACCGTAAAAGTCAAAGGCCACGGAGGCATTGTTGAGCGAAGTGATATGGTACGAAGTACCCACGCCCGGATTACCATTTTTGGTGAGAAAACCGCTTGTTTGATACCTGGAAGCACAGGCGTTATATCAAACTTAGCGTGGGGATGCGATTAAGAAAGCGATTATCTCACCAGGGAATCCAGCCGTTTGGGAGGCCCGAGTTCGAGCTGTCGGCTATGAGAAGGAGGTTTGAGACGAGACGTTAGGCGAGGGCATTTTCCATACCGAAAGGGGCTGAAAATGCTAATATGAGAACGCCGTGAACAAACGGAATGAGAGAAAGACGGACTGTAAGTGAGGAACGGGCTTGTGTCGTCTATCGTGAAATTCCAGCTTGGTGTGCTCGACATATTGACAGTGGGGAGAAAGGTCGAGGAAAGGCGCGCTGCGCTGGCTTGCGTACATCATTTACCGGGCTCTTTTTTACCTGGGTCCATCATTGTCAGGCTAACCTACGCAGGAGGTATGTGGTGATGGTGGAACATGGCCACAGTCGGTAAACTTAGAAGCGATTGAGTTGCCAGTGCACGGCGCGTGTGACGGCGAGAATAGTTTGACGCGACAGAAAATATCCGATTACACCGCCATGAACACCGTGTCATCCCCGGTTTGACCGTCGGGACCGGCGAGCGCACTGTAGGAAGGCAGACACACGAAGATCGTCTGAGATGTGCTATAGCCTATATCCAAGCTTTGGCCCGCAAGTTGGCGGTGAATCTTGCTAGCTTCGTTTTGTAGAACTGGCCTTGCCAGTCACGGTGACTCTACGGCGCTTCGCCCGTGGCTCGCCGTTGGCGCGCGCCTGATATGGCCGAAATGCGAAGCCGGTTTTTGCCTTGAATTGACAGTAGGAGAAGCGAAGTTCAAGACACTCAAACTAGTAAGTACATGGAAGCGGAAGAGTCAGGAAGACCGTTCAGTTCGGTGTGACCTCTCGAGTGCCATTAACGCGTGGGACGGATCACTCACGGACCGTCGGTCCGCAGGTCCGCTCTCTGGAGCTTGCCGACTCGGATCATTGTGATTCGTGATTCGTGAAACGGTGAGTCTGATTAGTCTCTCGTAGACAGACGCTACAACAATATGTCCTCGTACCTGCGGTTGTTGTAGTCTGTTGAAGACATTGATGCCCGGATTGTTGCCCGGGCTATGCCGTAATTCGAAAATTCCTCGACTTTCGTTGCCCATCTCTGAGCGTGCCTTCAACTGGAATTTTGGTTCGGAAGACCCCAGAAATGTGGACTTAATTCACTGGCAGCTGGTTGCCCGCAAAAGAATCCCTCCAATGCTGAGTTGGCGGTAAGCCTATCAATTTCAGTGAGTGTTCAGTTTGGATGATTTAAGGGAAACAATCAATATTCTGAGAAGATAGAGCGCTTTGAGAGCAATATACAGCATACTTTGTCTCTCAAAATTTGTAGAACCGCCCTGAAATGAGCGAGGACGAAGCACAAGAATCCGTGAGAAAGAATTCAAACTCCGCACATGCCGGCATACCTCGAGCAGCTGTCACACTGTCGCGGTTACCAACAGACTAGAGTCTGATTGGCTCGGGTCTCTTGTCCCCAGGCAAAGACTTGTTGTTTTCACGCCGATTATTCACCCAGCCGTTGAATGTTGACCGGTCGACGTTGACCTCTTGAACCTCTGGAGGGGAATCCATTTGCTCAGACTGAATATCTCGACTCGCCGGGGCTTCGTGATCAAGACATCTGAATCCGCAAGGCAGCCAAGCTCTCCGAGTCGGCGCTTGCTTGGCGCCATTGTCTTCAGTTTTGATTTATCGCATCCAACTCCCTTATTTTTTATTTCCAGTCCGGAGTAACTCCTAGCGAACCATTCTTGCGCCTCCTCTGCTGAATTTCTCAAGGTGTTGTAAAGCTTTCCGGGTCTTCTCAAGCAGCGAAAGCGATGTTTTCTTCGCCGTACTACGACGAAGGCCACCAAGACTTTCAAGGCTCAATGCTGAATCTTGGCAACCACTCGCGCCAAGCGTGGATAATCCTCTGGCTCTTCACTTGCGACTAATTTATCCTCCTCCTCCTCCTCCTGACTTGAAAATCTTCAAGTCAGCCATACATACCCTCTTGAGCTATTCCGAAATGATACACTGTCCTCGCACCTTCACCTAGACTATCTTGGCTCAGTCTCTGTGCTCGCTCCTCCCCCGCCTTGGCCCTGGGCTACTTGAGCCATCCTAAGACTGTCTTTCCACCGCGGCAAGAGTTTTGAAACGGGGTCCGCAAGCCGCCACAAATTCCTTCCTTCCGGAATTCCGTATCGGAACTGAAGCTGACTTGAGCTTTACACTCTTCAGCCGAGTTTTGTTTTTGTACCAACTCCCGTCATGTTACGGCCGCCTGTGGCCTCTGCGCTGAACTGGCGCTAAAAAAGCTGAAGTGCATAACAAGCGTCATTGAGCCTGTCAACGCCCAACCTCCGCGTCCCCGTCCGAATGTGCGATGCGGTCTATAGAGCTGTATTAAGAAGACAGACGGGCGGGCTGAGTCTCCCGTCGCTGCCATAAATTCCGTCAGTTGTCTGGTTGTGAGTCACTGGGTTGAGATTTTTTTTTGGAAAATTCAGTCTTGCTCGCTATAGTACTCGATGATTTTCGTAGACCCTTGGATTCGGACGTACTACCTCTATGTATTTTCTTTTTCTTTTTCTGAATACCTCGCGCGGTCGGCCGACTCCCGAGCCAATCAAAGGATGTGACGACGCACAGCCTTCCTCTGGGACAAGCGAGGGAAGATCAAAGGGTACATCAGCAGCATAGGGACTTGGCGGGGCAGCGGACTTTCTTCTTGACTTTTGTGTTCTCAATGAGCCACTGGCAGCAGCCGCCGCTGCAACATGGCTCGCAGGATTACTACGCTGCCCCTCATTACCCCCAGGACTACTCCCGCAACGAATCTTCTTTGTCTTTAGCCTCAAACCACACCTACTCTTCAGACCCTTATCCGGACCATGCTTCCCAGTATGCAGACAGTGTCTACGCCCTGAACCCCGGTGGTCCAGGGAGGCCCGGATACGACTCTACCAATTCCTACTACCACGACGAGCAAAGCTTCCAGCCTCAACGGAATAACTCCTTCCAGGAGAAGCGCCAAACCTACATCGCTCCCCAGGAGAAGAAGCGGAAGAGAGTCTGGGTTTTCCTCACCATTGTCGGCGTCTTCATCCTTCTGGCTATTGCCGGTGGTCTTCTCTACTCTTTTGTGTTCAAGAAGAAGGACTCGGACGACTCTTCGTCTTCCTCGTCGTCAAACAACTCTCAGACTAACAAGATTGCTGCTGTAGTCACGGGCAGCGATGGCAGCACAGTCACTGCGGACGACGGCTCGACATTCACATACAACAATCCCTTCGGCGGGACTTGGTACTGGGACGCTACGGACCCCTTTAACAACGGCGCACGACCGAATTCTTGGACTCCTGCCTTGAACGAGACGTTCAATATTGGCGTCGACAAGATCAGGGGGTGAGCCATTCAGAAATTTTTGTCTAGTGTGACGTTCAGGCACTCATTCATTTCCCGCCAAGTGTCAACCTCGGCGGCTGGCTTGTCACAGAGCCCTTCATCGTTCCCGGTCTTTATCAAACCGTTCAGGCCGCTGCCCCTCCTGGCAGCCCCCAGGTCATCGACGAGTACACCCTCCTTCAAGCTGGTGGACAGGCCGAGCTCGAGAAGCACTATGACACCTTCATCACGGAGAAGGATTTCATGCAGATCGCTGCCGCTGGGCTCAACTTCGTCCGTATCCCTATCGGGTACTGGGCGATCGAGGTCCTCGATAACGAGGGCTTCTTGCCCCGCACGAGCTGGAACTACTTCTTGAAGGCCATCGGCTGGGCAAGGAAGTATGGTATCCGTATCAACTTGGATCTCCACGCTCTTCCTGGTTCGCAGAATGGGTGGAATCATTCGGGCAGATTGGGCGGTTATGGTGTTCTCTTTGGACCCATGGGGGTTGCCAACGCTCAGGTGTGTCTGTTTTCTCATACCACCCATTTGCCACGTAATGGCTCATTTACTTCGTTCAGCGCTCGCTCGACTATATTCGTATCCTCGCCGAGTTCATCAGCCAGCCCGAATACAAGGACGTTATCCCCCTTTTCGGTATCACCAACGAGCCTCAAGGCGGCGCAATCACCCAGCCCATCTTAGGCCGATAGTACGTTTGTCCCCTCGCCATACCATCTTCATCCATGGGGTATTACTGTACTAACCTGCACCCAGCTACGTCGAAGCCTACAACAAAGTCCGTCTCGCCTCAGGTCTCGGCGCCGGCAACGGCCCCTACGTCTCCTTCCACGACGGCTTCATCGGCCCCGACAAATGGGCCGGCTTCCTCCCCAACGCCGACCGCGCCTCCCTCGACTTCCACCCCTACCTCTGCTTCGGCGGGCAATCCGCGTCCCCCATCACCCAGCGGCAGAACGACCCCTGCGACGCGTGGGGCGCCACCATCAACAACACCATGCAGAACTTTGGGTTCATCGTTGCTGGGGAGTTCAGTAACGCGGTGACGGATTGCGGGACGTATGTGAATGGGGTGGGTCAGGGCTCGAGGTATGATGGGACGTTTACCTTGGATGGGCACCACGATCGGTTGGGGAGCTGTGAGGATGATTGGCTGAATTATAAGAATTGGGATCAGCCGACGAAGGATGCGTATAAGACGTTTGCGAAGAGTAGTATGGACGCGTTGCAGGTGCGTTTTTGCTGCTCTGATTTCTTCTTCTTTCCTTGCCTTGTATACTCATACAATGCGCCTCTTAGAACTTCTTCTTCTGGACCTGGAAGATCGGCCCCGCCAGCTCCGGCAACATCGAAGCTCCGCATTGGTCGTACTCCCTCGGACTGCAAGAAGGCTGGATGCCAACCGACCCGCGCGAAGCCGTCGGTCAATGCGGGAACAAGAACCCCTTCGCCGGGTCCCTGCAATCGTGGCAAACAGGCGGCGCCGGCGCAGGGCAAATCCCGCAAGACTTCCTTGACGCCAACTCGTGGCCCCCGCCCTTCGTCCTATTCCCGGGCGACCAGACTTCCCCGCTGAACGTCCTCCCGACGTACGCGCCCGTGGGCACGCCCATTACGATGCCGGGCCCGCAGCTCACTGCTGCGCCAGCGGCGAGCGGCAAGAAGGCTGCGAGTGATAACAGCAATGCGCAGCCGACGCCGGTGGGGTGGACGAACCAGCAGGATTCGGACGGGATGATGAGGCCTGTGCCGGGGTGTTTCTATTATGACCCGTATGTGGGGACGACGAACCCGCCGCCCGCGCCGTTGTGTACGAATGCGGCGAGGGGGTTGAGGGCGGTGACGGTTGAGGCTGCTGTGGAGGCGAGGGCGACGCCGCCGCCGGCGATGCGGTAACGTTGTTTGCCGCCGTCTGTGTTCTCTTGTCTCGTCTCTTGTGTATGTATATGGTCATGACTACGCCTCGTTCCTTCCTACCGACACCCCCGCCTTCAGACCGACCTCTGCTCCCCCGCATTAGCATACGCTCGCCCCGCGCACGTCGCTCGTTTAATCCACCCTCGTTATATCACACCAACCTCCCGTCGCATCCCTCCATCCTCCGCATCCTCCTCCTCCTCTTCCACATCCCATCAACCACACACACGCACACCGATTATCTCCCCATACCATCCCCACCACATCACACCACAACGGACTATCTCGCTCTCTTATCTAACTGGTTACCTTCGTTTTTCCTTTTTACGTGGCATGATTCTGGTTTCTTCCTCCTCCCATCCCTCATACGCACGCACGCATGTCTGTGGCTCGATCATACCATATCTAAGTTAATTATTCCCTTGTACACACATCCATCCCTCTTACCCCACGGATTTACAGTAGCGGTTTCTGTGTTTCCTCTGGTTGCTCTATTACTCTATATCAGTGTCTTAACGTATCGTACCGTACTGTAGCCAATTATGTCGGTCGACAAAGGACGAATGGAATAGAATAGATGCGATTCTGGGCAGACAGATACAGCTTCAAGTCCGGAATGTGAATTGTATATACACAATACATACAAGAGGGAACAAAATTACGAATAATACGGTTTCTCGACAACCGTTCCTCCTGTAACTGCTGCTAGCATGGCGAGCCCGCCGCGATGCATCTGTTGTGCCATCATGGTACTCATGTTCAGCTGCATGTTCTGTACCGCGAGGAATGAGCATCCAGTCAATTGCGGACGAACGCAGAAGCAGCAAGACACACCATTCGGGACTGCGCGAGTTTCATCCACATCTGGTCACTCTCCATTATCGCTAGAACCATCCCAAAGTCAGTCCGCTTTCTCTTTACAGATTGGCTCGCAAAAGCTTACCCATCAGCTCTTCAGGTTGTTTCGCTGTCTCCTGCAGATCTTGTAGCTTTTCGGCCATACCGATAGGAAGATTCCAGTGCATCATCGTCTGGCTTGTTCCCGGCTTCTTAAATTTGAGGAAGAAATATTTAGAATCGTAAAAACATAAAGTGGATCCGCGTTCGATGCACCAGCCCTCTGAATGGTCTCTCAGGACCTTGAATGACGATGAGACGCGGGTTGACTGAAAGAAACCGAATGAAGCAAGCACCTTGATCAAGGGATGTTCTTCGTCCGTAAACTCCTCGTCGTCCAGCTCCGCAACAAACCCAGCGTGAAACATCAGAATGAAGGTTTTCCCCTTGCCAAATATCATTCCCTTGATCCCTTGGTCAAAGTCGTCGATCCCGGCTTTGACTTCGTTGAGCTTATCTATGATTTTTTGGTCGAGGAAAGCGTTCCAGGCGCCTTGGCTCTTGCCGTTGGAGAAATAGCAGCCCGGATCGTCAGAGTCTGGAAAGGCTACAAAGTCGGTCAGGGATTTTCCGTTGGTGCCTGACAAATGGTCTCGGATGTCTTGGTGTATGCTCCCGTTGAAATGGACTACGTGGAGGTGTCAGTGGTAGAATTCATTCCCCGTGTACAGGAAGCTCAGCGCACATTTGTCTGTTGCAACATCATAGGTAACCCATGTCTCCAGGTCCTTGCTGACACTGCAAGGATCGGATTTGGTCTCGATGAGAATCGATTCGGATATCCTAACGCTACTCACCTCGCCCAGGTCGTCATACTGACATTCAAGGTGTCTTTGGCATGATTCGTGAACGATTCTGACATATTTTCGACATAATGGCGTCGTCCATGGCCGATGAAATAAGATTCGGGGGAGGATCCGAGAACAATGACAGTATGTGGATCGGACATTCGAGGTTCAAGGTTGTGGTAGAGAGATGCAGAGGTTCGGGAGTGCTCACCGACACACTGCTGGATTTAAACGTGTTGGATGCAGGCAGTGTCCGTTAATTTGTCGTCCTGTCAATAATTTGAGTCCGGCCACACTGACTGACATGATGTACCTGCCAAGTCGTTCCGACACTCTATCCCAAACAGTCGAAGGTCGCCAGTGAGCCGGAGACCTTGCAGAAAACATCTGAAATACTCTAGATAACACCCCCAGTTTAATCACACTTTAGGATTGTCGGAACTGGGCTCTAAAAGACCGCAACACGGCGTGCTACGACGCAAGCCCCTATGCTTAACGGTGCATTGCAACCGACTGGCAGTCGAATCTCAGCTGTAGTGTTCATCGATATGCTGGAAAATGGCTGAGAGTCGAACGAGTTGGAGCAACTCAGCCTTGAACTCAGTCGCACAGCGCCGGCGCGTACATGCCACATATCAGCTGTCTTGACTCTCGAACCCAAACAAAATTGAAGCCATGAGCAGCTCAAGAGGTGACTGAAGCACGTACCACGCGCAAGGACGCGGTTTACAGCAAATTTTTGAGTTTCTCAGCCATGAGTGGTTCCGCTTAAGGTGTTCACACTGGTTCACACCATCACGTGAATTTGCACTTTTTCCTTGTGTTTTGTGGCACTTGCTTGAATTCAGTCCCTTTCGAACCCCTCAGCTCATCAGCCCGCCCGTCTCTGTCTCCATTTTTGTCTTCATCGGACTCCTGGGTCTCTGTCACTCCCGGCTCAAGCTTTTTCTTAGCTCATTTGTGTCTCGGAGTTGCTAGAGTTGCTTCCACCCATCCTTCCTGTTCATCTTCTCCAGTACATCCTACTTATCTGGTTATCTTACACTATCTTACCCATGATTGGCCAGCATGAGCGCCCGGAGAGCGCCCAAAAATCTGGATACGTTATTCGTCGTCGCTCATTGCTGTTCGGAAAGCCAAGTGGCAGCCAATCAGCTTGCGTGATGGGTCGACAACCAATCAGCAACAGCTTCGGCCTGGTTCATTCACCTCTCTTTTTTGTTTTTCAGATCTTCTGTGATCACTAAGCCGTGAATCAATACCTCGATGCTGAGCCTTCACGTTACGGTTCAACGGTCGAATGGTCCAAGATGTGCCCTGCAAGCCAAGGGACTGGTTTGTGAAACGTGATCGGTATGACTCGACTCGACGAAGATCGCGTAAACACGTACCTGACTGCCAGGAAACGATTCAAACCACAGATTGGCTAGACTGCAGTTGAACTTGAAGCTTTGAGAGGCTACGATGCCTGATCACCCCATCTTCCAATTTGCTATCCTCAGTGTTGACTGAGCCCTGCCAGCCAATGATCTCGGCTATGACTGGCTGCTCTTGGCCCGTTTGAATGCAGATCCGCGCTGCATCAACATGCCGTTGATACTTTAAAAGCTGGGACCCACGTCTTGTCTTCATTTCTTTCTCCTCCGCTTCTTGGGGTTTCGTTCGTCTTTCCTTTCTCCCGGTTGGGCTGGATTTTTCTTTCGTTCTTCTATCCAGTCCTTGTTCTTTGGCAGTGCCGCGCGCTTTTTGACAATGTTCACTAGTACTTTATTTGCGCTCTTTTTTCTCGTCTCAGTCACCTTGGCTCTGCCCACCCCTACGTCCCGGCGATTCTCTGCGAGAAAGAATGACGACACTCTTGGGGAACGCGGAACCGTAGAGGGCACGGTTGGTCTCGGAGACCTTTCTGATCTGTGCGTCCTTACAACTTCAAAAATGTCTGGACATTTCCGAGTGATTTCGCAGGCTTTACACGGTGCCAATTCAACTGGGAAACACAGCAACACTCGTTAATCTTGGTACGTTTGCACAGCCATCATCGGACGGTAGCCATTAAGATTGTTACAGACACTGGATCTTCCGACCTTTGGGTCGTCTCCACTGATTGTACCGAAAATGTTTGCGCCAAGGGCCGAGGAACTAGCCGTGTTCCCGCCGACACGCTCAAGAAATCCGGTGCCAGTGTCGTGATGCGGTACGGCGACTCTAAGACTGGAACCTATGCTTCGGGCCCAGTGGCTGCGGACACCATTTCCGTCGCGGGTGTCGCGATTGACGACCAGCTCTTTGCCGCCATTGACGAGACGACGAACCCAGGTAATCTTATCTCCGCGTTCGATGCTATGCCGCTAAACACTTCATTATGATTCTAGTCGTCGAGTACGGTGTTGCCGGAATATTGGGTCTCGGCTTCCCCGCTGAATCGTGAGCGAACTTGAATCCCTTCTCATTTTTTCCGGGAATTAATTCGTCGATTAGCCAAATCCAATATGCAGCGGTCAAAGCTGAATTTGGGAAGGAAGCCGACGTGGAGCACTTCGTTGCATCCTCATTTTCTGACGGTCCACTCATTTCTCGAATCGCGCAATCCGGTGCCCTTCAAAACCCCATGTTTTCAGTGACTCATCACTCATTTTCCCACTTTGAGATCGCATTAAGTCGGATGTAGGTTGCCCTTCAACGCTCGACGATAGACGTCTCCGGACCAGGTGCCCTTACTCTGGGAACACTGCCCGAGGGTGTCGACAATTCCAGCCTGACGTGGGTTCCCGTTCGGCTGTACAGCCCCGCAGACGGCGGCCATGTCGCTCCTTCCTTCGCACCCAATGAGGTATGCTCAGTTGTTGTCGTTTGGCAAGCAACTGATTAAAATTAATTCAGGTTTATCCGCTGCGGTAAGCTGTCATTTCCACTTCTATATCTACAGCCTCAGACGAGTCTACAGCTGGGAGATTGATCTTGAGGGCGTATTTTTGGACGGTGTCGAGCTGGCACCTTCCGCGATCCCCGCAACTGGCGGTGTAGACTCAGCCCGCATGTCCGCACTCATTGACACGGTGAGTGGTCATGTCAGAATTTTAGAGCAACAATCGATGTAATTTGGTAGGGAAACTCCATCCTTCGTGGCCCCAAGGATGTCGTTTCAGATATTCTCAAAACGATGTCCCCGGATTTCTATGACCCAGAACAGCCCAACAGTGCATTGGTGGACTGTGCCAAGTTCCACAATCTGGCTTTCAAGATTGGAGGGAAGGTTCGCTTCAACACTTCTGTTTGGCGATATATTGTATCTGATCTAACGAATTTGAAGATGTTCCCTATAGACCCTCGCGACCTTCCTACTCCTGTCGCCCACAACAATGCCTCAGCTTGCGTGTTGAACAGAATAGACTCAACCGATGCGCCTGGCGTCGGCGCTCTGTTCAGATGGAATCTGGGAGACCCTTTCTTCAAATCGTATGTATTTCTTCGCGTATACTATCGCCTTTGGTTGACTTCGATGAAACAAGAAATATTGTGGCTTTTCACTTCGGGAATCTCACTCATCCTTCACAAGACCCGCCTCGCATTGGTTTCGTGTCGAGGGTCCCGGATAATGCCGCAGAAGAATTGGAGGAAGCCGTCGACGAAGCTGTTGAAAATGGAGGCAACTTCGAATGTAAGTCGAACCATTGTTTTCTTACAGGTCTGGCCCCTTTTCGCTGACCTATATGTACATAGCTGTTCCCGTGTTATCGCCGGCCGACGCAGATGTTAAGCCCAAAGTCACCGTAGTCCCCACGGCTGCATCGCAACAAGCTGCCGAACTCACTGGCACGCTTCGCTCAACCCCTCAGGCTACATCTGTGCTTTCCGACAAGAAAGCCAAGACCAACGGAGCCTTGACGCGAACTTGGAATCCCTTGCTGGCCGCTCTCGCAGTGGTTGCGCTCTGCACTGCGACGGTTTGATAACTGCTAGGCAGATTTAACGAGGGACGCCGCCGAGGGTGGGGATCGCATGGGGCCGCGTTTTCGTCAGGACGGTTGATTTACGAGCAGTCCCTGCTTTGATTGGCAGCACAAATCATGAGTCGCGATAGCTTTTGCGAACTTTCAATTGAATGACAGTATATCTGGCTAACTATTCAGAGATCGGTATTACAAAGGTTGGAAGGAAGGAAGGAAGGAATGAGAATGAGGTCCAAATTGCGCAATAGCAACACTTAGCTTTACAAACCATATCGCTACATTTTTTCGGCTTCGACTAGGAAAAGAATACGTCTCGTCGCTCAATTGCTCAATTTGGGAGTTTCGGAAACGCATCCGATGCTCAAGTCAAGGGCTTTAGGTGAATATCCCACGAGAACTCAATTCTACTAGGTTGTTGACTCGCTATGTTTGAGTCAGTTCAACGGTGCTCAGTCATCCTCACAGTGGTTGAGATCTGTCCAAATCGCTATATATTCCTTCAACCATTTTGGAACGTACTTCGTTGAATTCGTTCTACATCGGATAATTGTTGAATACTGATGGCACCTCTCGTCGCATTCATCATCGGGGCTGGCAAAAATATCGGCGACCATACCGCCGCTGCACTCAAAGGCAAAGGATACAAGATCGCACTTGGGTCTCGCAATCCAGACTTCGAACAGGTCAAGAAGGATGGATATTTTCCGGTGGCGGTGGACGCCGCCAATACCGAGAGCGTGAAAGCTGCGTTTGCTACGGTCAACAAAGAACTCGGTCCGCCAAACGCAGTCGTTTTCAACGGTGTGTACATCGGGGGAAGGCTTATTGATTTATTTCAAAATATTGACCTTTCCTTCCTTTCAAACTAGCTGCCGCTCGCATACTGCCACCTGTTTCCGAAGATCCCTTGACATTATCCTTCGAGGATTTCAAACAACAGACGGACATCGGTGTTAATGTCTATGTGGCAGCGCAGGAAGCGGTGAAAGGCTTCAGATCTGATATCCACAAGGATACACCGCTCAAGACTTTCATCGTCACGGGAAACCCTCTTCCTTGGGTTCACGCGGATCTGCCGGGCCCTCAGCTGGTCGGGATCACCGTCGAAAAGGATATACAATGGCGGCTGATGGAGATTCTTTCGGGGGCTTATTCCAAGGAAGCCCGGTGCGCGATT
Source organism: Favolaschia claudopus (assembly GCA_037176885.1). Classification (NCBI taxonomy): domain Eukaryota; kingdom Fungi; phylum Basidiomycota; class Agaricomycetes; order Agaricales; family Mycenaceae; genus Favolaschia; species Favolaschia claudopus. The sequence goes on along the minus strand of JAWWNJ010000011.1, from coordinate 247,829 downwards.
TCAGTACACTCAAAGCGCGAGTGCGATCTGACCATTGCTTTTTGAAGCAGGTTTTACTTTGTTAGTCTTGTGGGTAAGGCGGGCGGGGTCGTGGATTCTATCCCCGATTTCTTCACCAGCGGACCCCAGCACTCGCAAGTGTATTCGGATCTGATCACTCGTGAAGATCGGCTCGGCTTTGAGTACAGGTGAGGATCTGAGATTTCCTTGAATGGCTGTAGCGTTGATTTCGATGGCTTGAGATTCACTTTGGACGGAAAGAAGTTCACCAAGTGAAGGAGGACTCGTCGATGCGTCCATTTGTTCTGGAGGCTGAATGCGTCAATACATGTAATATCATAGATGAATGTCATAGTGAACAGCCCGAATGCCACAGCGCGGATTTCCTTGTGCCTCTGATGAAACTAGATGGGAAACTACAGGATGAAATAATTAGTAAGCAGTCTTGCGGCTGGGATGCCAAGTTCACGCACCGTCTTGGAAGTTGCATACACATAGCGTTCCACCACAAGCCGGTTTGTGATGTGGGCTCGGGACATCTTATACCTCGCCGTGTCAGCAAAGTGCCTGAACAGTGTCTCCTCCTCATGCCCCGATACGAGCAAAGTGTAGCGAATGCGAGGAGGGGTGGGGTAGATGGCCAGGGCTTCATCTAATAATTTGAAGAGCGACTCGTACGGTGAAGGATCGAAAGTTCCGGTCTTGGAAAACTGCTGCCTGATATTCACCTCGCGGAGCGCCGGGCTTGTATTGAGACTAGCCAGCGAGGACAGAGCAATCATTGCCTTCGCCACGCGCTCTTCTAACGCTTGTCGAATTATTTGGCCATCAAAAGTGAAGCGCAGTTGGCGAAGTTGCGGAAATTTGGGGGACCCTAGGGACGGGTAAGAGCCTGGTGGAATGGAAAAGATCAGAGAGTGAGACGATGATAAAGGCGAGACAAACTAACTGAGGCAACTGAAGTGTATAAACTCCAGGGTCCGCGAAGTAGCGGCTACAAGCTCCCCAGCACATTCTCTGTCTGATGCAACAGACAGGTTCTTCAGAGCTGCCAAACAGGGGAGATTTTGAGGATGGGTCAAAAATCTACCAAGGTCCCCGTTTCCCATGAGGGATAGGTCTTCGAGGACAGGGTCTTCTACGGATTTGACGCCCTCGGTAGAGTCAAATTCATTGTCTATGCCCAAAGACGTGAATTGGAGCTTTCGAATCGTCGTCGCCAAATGCAAAACTATGGCAGAGGTGGTTGTGAGGGCTCTGAGACTGAGCTCTCGGAGCGGCTGACGATTGAAAAAGTCGACGAGGAAACCTGGAATTTGAGAACGTTGCGGAACACTCAACCTTGGGTTGAGAAACCACAGGCCATCTACGAAACATCGTCGAACATTGGTGAGTTTTTCCAATATCTGGAGAAAGGGAGCTGTGTCCGATTTGCCCGTGATATAGGACAGAGCGGGAATCAGGAGAAATACGACAAAAGCAGAAATATGTGGCGAATCACAAAGCAGGTTGCATAGACCAACATAGTTCTTCTCGTCTACAGATAGAGAGCTGAACAGAAGACGCTGGCTCGGGTACCGCAAAGCTGACGCTGCGAGTGAGCATGACTTGAGGCATCCCACGTCGTAAATGTGGTCCACGATAGCGTCGTAAAGTTCGAGCGGAAGAGACAGCATGGATGGAAAGTCGATAAGTACTGAATCCACTGACAGCGGCCCGGGCTTGCCATACTGCACAGCTTTCTCCAACCTTGACTTGGTAAACCATGTCAACAGCTCAGGACACAGTATTTTCCTCGCCAGAGCTCTTGGAGCTTATTCTATCTCATCTTTCAATGCGCGACCTGCTCTGTACTGCCCCACTTGTCAGCAAAACCTGGCAAGCCACCACAAAATCTCCTTCATTGCAGCGAATTTTGTTCTTCGAGAGCGACCCATCTGCAGATCCAAGCGATCCTGCTCAGAACCCACTACTCGCAGAGTTATTCTCTCCGTTCTTAGCTCGTCTGGAGCGCCAAAATCCATCCGTGTATCATTGGCCTGGGCGAACAGCAAGTATCAAAGCGATGCCCTGGGCCAACAACCCCGACGCTTTCAGACGCGTGGGTGCCAGCTGGCGGCGTATGCTCGTCACGCAGCCCTCTGTTAGAACATTAACAGTGAAATATGTCACCAGCGGCTCTGCTGGCTCGAGTTCCCTCTGGGCAAGGATGTCAGATCTATCGCTGCGAATGGGTTATCTGTACGATTTGGTCCTGCCGTTGACGCAGGACGGCGTTTGGTTCTGGGTAGACTGGCATGACGCAGGTCCTGGGCGTGAGTATAACTCGGAGATCACCCTTCACCTCTGGAAGCCTATTTCCTGGGTCGTCGATGATGACGAGCACGTACAACGCGACCGCACATTCGAGAGTGAGGAAATGCAGATAGTGGAAATACCCTTTAGCCCAAAGTGTTCGTCGGGGTGAAGATGGACGAGGATATAAAAATTCTTGTCTGATTCATAAACAGCACAAGGTGAGTTCCATCAGCTCGAATTTGTTCGCTTGAGATCGCTCTAACCGCAGCATCCTTCACTAGGGACTAATGGCTCTCGCCTATGCACATTGATCTCTCGACCTATGTCATTCTGCATCGCACTCGCTCAGTCTCCTCGAACCAATTCGCTGCCGCGTGGAGGCTGTGGTTCAGACATATTGCGAAGCTCCGGTTTGCTGCGAGGAAGACGACATCCTGAAAAAGACGCCGGTCGTCTGCGATGATTCGGCTCCCTGCTGAATATCCCGTTCTACTATTGCCTCGAATGTACCGCGAATCCGCACACAAGCGCGTCTTTGCATCGCACGCATGTTGGTGTATGCATATGGGCTACTCCGCGCCTCTACTAGGTCCATGTTTCCTCGATGCCGCCTTCAATGCACGCCGCCACTCAGGCTCGCCTCAGCCCTCAATCCATGCATCCCCGTCCCCATCTCTAGACCCGTTCTTCTCCTGCACTCGTCAAGACCGCTCTTCCTCCCGTTCAGGAGCGGCTCGAGCGCATCCTTCATCCAGGTGGCGAGAAGACCGAGACAGAGTCTGGAAGCAGCTTCCTTTTACACCGCTCGTATGCGCGCATTGTATGGTGTTGGAAACAGCCGCGATGGAGGTGTCTGGCACAAACTAGACCCTCTGATTTCTCCCTTGCTCGGACCCTTAGGAGTGGTTTGTACTTGGCCCTCTCCAGGTTCTGATCACTTCCGGGTCCCCCTTGCGCCCCTCGATGGGTGCATCGTCGAGTCGCCCAGACCGCCGTCAGTGTTGGTGAAATCTTGAATGCACATCCCCCGTACCCGCTCCCCCAGTACCAATTCAATCCCTCGCCGATGCCGTCGCTGCCTATAGCCATCGAGGCACTCATCGTGTATCTGCAAGTACACCTGTACACAATGGAGGTGCTTCACAGGTACAAGATTTGTATACCATCGACAATGGCGCCCGCATCACGTACGGACTTCGTTGTGCCTCTCAATACCCATATCGCCATGCCCATTCGACTACCTCATCTTGTAGCGGCCGTGGATTCACGAATACACCCACACCGCCCCTACCCCAGCTTCTATTCTACGAATCTCGAGTAACTTTCCGAAATGTCAATTCAGTTCCTCTCAACTCTCGGCCGTTTTTGGAGCTCTCGCTGAGGAAGGACGGTGACACTTACTTGTTCCTGTCACTGACGCTTGGCGTACTTGAGGAGCGGGAGGGATTCCAGTCTCGTTCCTATGCGCAATGAACAGCGTTTCCGCAGCGGCTCGTCGAGAACATCCTTCTCAATTCACCTCTGTTGTCTTGTACCTATACTCGCACCGCTTCTTCGCGATTGCGTGTATTCGCAGCATTGTACCGCTCGCGTGCCAAGCGGCCTCCCATTTTGAATCCGCTGTCAGATCGCCCGTCTGGAGGGAGTGATTCGACCGCAAAACTCTTCATGTGGTGGGATGGTGGAGATTCGACCCACGACTGCACTGCGGGCCTACGTCGGAGTGCACTGTGGTACTCGGCGAGCGCTTCCTCTATAGTACTGCGCCCACTACATATGTCAGGTCGCCGCCGTGCGTCTTCAGCCTAACGCCGCCACGCCCCAGGTTTGTGCTTTCAAAATGTGATTCAAGATCTAGCGAATTTGGTTGGTCAGGGTTGTAGAGGCGCCAAAACGAGAAGGTACTAACCCGATACTCCATTTTTTTTTACCAGACTCACAATTTCCAGGTTGCTAATGGATGTGGCATTGATTCCCTTGTAATAGAGAACTAGGTCTTTGAATGATTAATCTACATAGGTGAATAGTTTGCAGCCAATACAAATGATAAGTACAACTGATGTTTTCAGAGTAACTACCACGGGACGTGTATCGAAGTGGCCTCTTGAAAACCGTGACTATCACTGGGGTCGGAGTCCAAGAGCGCTCCAACGTATTCGTTCACTTCGTTCGCGTCATACACCTCCGCCAGGAAAGTGTTCTATACGATATGGTAAGCCTCAGTCCTTCGCAATAGCACGGCTGGCATACCTTCATTAGAACCACGACCAACAGGAGCGCTCAATTATCATTGCGCTTCGCGAGTACGAGAGCGACTTGCTTGTCGAGCATTACTCTTCGCTCCGGGAGCGCCGCAGCGTTGGCCATGGTCAAGAAGAGACCGAGGATGAGCGTGAACAAGATAGCGGGCCGATACATGATGGTGGGCGGTAAGGCAGAGGAAAGCGGCGGCGCCCTCCTGGCTTTTATACCAGACGGACCTTTTTTGGCTCCACTCTGACATTGACCCTGCGGGATGTGCGCTCTCTGCGGGTTCTCTTTGCGCCGCTACGTCGATCGCAGTGCCCTGAAAATTGAATACCTTTTCCAAATTTATCTGCCAAGAAGGGTCGGACCCTGTATTGGACTACAAATTCGCTGCTTTTCCCATGACGCATTCGAACCGTGCTACCGAATTTGTAGGGCTGATTTGTATGCCCGGTCAGGCAACTCTCGCCCCTAACGACTTGTCGTGAAAATTGCCAAATTTGGGCAGTTGGCGTTGTTTTGCTTGGCAGGAGCAATAACAATCAATCCTGGTAAATAGAACTTTCCTCCTTGTTCCAATGTTCGACTCTCTTTTTTGGAAAATCGTTTCGTCCCAAAGATTCTATGTTTTTTTTTTGCCAAGTGTCGCGGATTGTGGGTTGGCGACCACTCGGACTCGATCCTCTCAAGTCCTCGAACTTCGGAACAGCACAACTGGGAGTCTGAGATGGAGGATTTTACGTTTTAAATCCGATTCTACCCAAATACTTCAATCTAATGGTTCAGTTAGTGGGGTACGCACTATATCGAACATTTTAACACGGCGTTGGCTGTCTGGGCGGAATGCCCACAGTGAATGGTGTTTCATTGGCCAGAGAAGGATCGGGTATGTCCGCATTCCGCGTCTCGGGCTCCATCGTGAAGAGCAATCTTTGATTGTGTTTCTGCGCTTGATCTTCTGCCGCTTCCGATATCTACCGAGTCCGGTTCCCCCCCTTTCGGCGCCGGTTCCCAAGAGCGATGACAGACTTGCCATTCATTTCGGAGCACAAGTCGTTGAGTCCAACATCCTGAACGTCCTGTGTTGTAGGTAGGACAATTTTACCCACGACGAAAGATTTTTTCGCGACTGAGATGATCAGAGTCGAGATTGGTTGATTGTTTTCCATGAGCGTTCTCTCACCGGTGCAAGCGCTTGTGCTAAAGCAGGATTCGCCGGATCACGATCAATGACCCTTCGCTGTCTGTTAGCGTTGGTCACTAAGCGATAAACAGGTCAGCGCTACATTTCTGCGACGCTTCTCCCGGTCCTTTGTTCAACAGATAATTCTCGTCAGAAGCGAACCACCTACATCAGCCGCATTACCCTCAGAATTGTCACTTGGGCTCAGAGTCAATTCAATGGAATCTGGTTCTCAAAAATAAATCCGAGTGCCTCAGCGTATAGCATTCGGATTATTACGGTGAGATTCATCGTTACCCTCATGGTCTTTGCTTCACTGTCGCTGATTCCGCTGGAGGCTTCAACAGAGCTGCGGGTAGTCCGCTCGATGGACGGACTTTTGAACCCGAATGCAGTAAACATCATGGGTGCCGGTCATCGATATTGCCGTCCCTCGCTCCCTCAGTTAAAATTCTGCCTTCCGGTGATCAGATGTGCACCCCCTTCGCCGACCCATCTCTTATTTTCGCTCACAGTCACGGCATCGCATCTCAAGGCATCTCAAGCAGTCGGAATCTCCAAGCCCGCCTATAAATGCATGCGCTGATATGCAAGCGCCCACACAAAAATGTCGCAAATCCCCACACGGCGCACTAGAGCCTACCTAGCTTGTTCGGCGTGCAGGTCTCGTAAGGTCAAGGCAAGTGAATCGTGCATTACTGTCGTCTGTGAAGGTCCTATGGAAATATAGTGCCTGACGAGCGATATGGAGAACAAGCCTTGCCAGAGATGTGTGCAAAGGGGGCTACAATGTGAATATGTCCTCGTGGCGGATGAGCACAAGAGCTCCTCTGGGATGTCAAGAGGAGAGAGCTCAAGTCCACTCATTACAAACCAATCGCCGAGTCTTCAGCTAACCTCAGTGTCACCGCCTCCAAGTCCAGCTACCAGGAGCTACGGGAAACGAAATTTGCCCGTTCCTACCCTGCCCCCATACGCTTGGACAGCGGTGCCTGTGAATCCCACTTCCCGATCTTTCGGGCCGGTACCTTCTGCTCAAGTTGAAAATAGTACTCGTCAGTCTGGACCAAAATCGGACCGCGATGCTGCTTCTATACCTGATAGAAGAAGAAGTTATGAGAGTCAGCATTTGCCAGGAAATTCCGCACCAGATTCACCATCTCGCGTCAAACGATTGAAGAACTTAATTCATGAATAATAAAGCTGTACGAGCACCCAGTACTCCTTCGTCTGGCGCTGATGTTTTATAGCTATAGAACTGATGATCATACGAACTCCAGTCACAATTTCCGTGCCGTACTGCTGGCAGTGTTTTTGAGGAAGATACCCATGAAGTAATTATACCTATCCACATACATACATCTTTATTGCAGCTTTGTAGCGTTGCGCTTTTCGCAGCCAACCATCGCCGATCTCAAAGTATAAAATTATCGCGCAAGTTGTACCGCAAAAAGACTGACAAGATTATGTTGTCTCTTCGATCTAGCGGGAAGGTTCGGAAAAGGTCGACTTGAATCAATCCTCATCACACTGAACCCTGATCCCGATCAACTTGGTTCAGCAGCTCAATGACCTCCGCCCCATGCCTTCTCGCAAGCATCCAACTCGGAGATAGAGACTCCATTTCTTCGACATTCTGCACTCGCACCAAAGCGAGGGACTCGAGAATCTGGTCCAGCATAATTCCAACATTCGTAAAGCAAGAGAGCGGATATTTGGCGAGGAACGTCTTGATACGCCAGTCTTGTAAAGCTGCCCGCGCTGCCTCCAGATTGTTCAAGCGACGGATCAGTGCCAGTTCTGGCCGCTGTGCAGAGGTGCGAGATTTTCCCTCAAGTTGCACGTTGGCATACGGCTTCGTCGTTGTTGTTGAGAGTTTGCAGACTGTCAGCTGCTCAGACGACGCGGAACGACTGTTGAAATTTTGAAAGTTGAAGTAACCAATATCGGAGTCGCCGGCCATGAAACCGTGTCTCTCGTCGCAAGGGGTGGCTTTCCCGATGAATAAGTGAAGGGGAAAAGTACCGAGAAGTTTTACTTACGACTTTGTGGTGAATTGTTGGAATGGTCGTCCCTCATGGCGTCACCGGCGATGAAAGACGGAGAAACGAAAATCGAATCGGGATTTTCCGGTGGTTGGAATCTTGAAACCGGCGTTTCGTAGATGTAGACCCAATTTCGACCCAAGTCTGAATTCAAGGAACGCGATGGTTTTAGACAACTCACGAGTAAGATCGAGAAAGTCGAAATCAAGCAAGACTCGGCAATCAATCCGATCAAGAGCACGCTTCGTCACCTCTTCCACCTTCAAACCTTTGCCATGCGTCTGCTTTGCCTGTTTTGTCTCTGATGGTTCACTGGGTGTTCTGAAGACTGGCGTTCGTCGAGCCTCCGTTTGTTTTATAGACCAAGCCTTTTTTTCCCGTGCTCGAGTCACTTTTTCATAAAAAAGAATTGCGGTCCAGCGAGGAAGCGCCAGAGGTAAGGCAGTGGATACTCAGCTGCCAGCATCGCCAGTGTGTTCTCTGCCGATAGCCGCTCAGAGCTGTCGAGGCTGTCGCGAAGCTGTTAGTGGTGCATGCACTGCATTCCCGGACCGCACTCTCGCATATATACGACGCTGCCAGTTTCGATTCCGAATTCTTGCTCGTGGTGAAAGTTCTCCAGAAAATATCCGTCTCAAATCATCAATGACCTGGAATCCGTGTGGTCCATTTACCAGGCAATGGTCGGCACGAACATTAGCCATTCTGTACGTCCAATTTTGCGATGAATTGTATTTCTGACCTCACTGCCCAAACTGTCCTCTAGATGGGGTGCGGCCCAGCGCGATCTGCCAGCTGAAACAATTTCTAACATGACAACCTTCCAGCTATGACGACTTGTGTATATCTCTTGTGGGTGGCGCTCATGTTATCAAGCCGCACGCCTAAGCTCTTCCCCAGATCTGCTAGTCTGACGGCTGCGAACCTTGCACGAGGAAAATATTCGTGTGTTCTTCTGTCAACGTGCCCTTTTGTCGATGCTGATACAAATTGGAAACCCAGTAGAAAATGGGTGGCTTTCATAGCTATCGTTCTCTTGACCATGGCTGTCATATCTTCAGCATGGGTCAGTTGTCGTTGGTGGCGGATCTATCGAAGCCAGAGGCAAGCGGCAGCAGCAACGCTTCCTACATCTGTGGCTCCACCACCCGCTATGCCTGTACGATGACATGAATTTGCTACTCAGTGGTTTTTTGGGAGTGTATTGCTCAATCGGACATTGTATCGTGTGTTCATTCGAGTTGTTTCCATTTTCTGTGCAATGCATATCTCAGCGGCTGCCAAAATTCTTTCGCTCAAAAGATGCGTTCCATTATTAATATTGGGCGATTACTCAGTCTTTCGATATCACGCACTCTATCTTCGTCTCAACCTCCCGTCAGATTTCCAACTGAAAATTTACATGCAGTAGATCATAAATATCCAATCTGGACCACGCGCGGAACATCTAACACTATACATACCGTTTCGAGCATTAGGTATGTGCATGGCAGTGGGTCTCATGATCTCATCCGAATCCTCGACATCCAAACGCTAACAACGATACAATCCGAGGATTAGGCAGACCATACCCGAAAAACTGATCACGCTGCTCGTCAAATGCTCGACCGCAGGTGTTTTTCCGACGAATATCACAATCCGGACCCGCAAAAATGACGCACTGGTACATACGGTATAAAGGCAGATGGCAAAGGTCAGCTACCGCAGAAACGACTCAACGACGATGTTCTCCAAACTACTATTCGTCATCTTTGCCGCAGCGCTCGCAGCCGAAGCAGCTCCGGTCACGAATCCGGTACGTCTCTTCCAAAAACTGAGAGCCAGACATTCGAATCTCATGAATGTCCGTGTCAGGCTGATCCGCCAGTCTTCACCGCGACTCGCGTCTACCAAACAATAACCGACGTCCCGCCGTACATCGTCGACGCTACGACCGTGATAACCTGGACCCAGAGCCCCACCACGTCGATAGTTGATCCTGATGGGCCGGGGATATGATATTGTAGTCTTTCATGACTCGTTATGAGGTGTGTTGTTTGTCAAGTATTGGCGCAAGCACGACGTTGATCCATGACCAAGCGCGACGAAGACTAACGATAGACCCAAAGACGATGTGGGCTGTACCCGGGGTGCATTGTGGTGGAAGGGGCAACGCGTGTAAGATTTTAGCAATGTACGTTAACATGGAATAAACTGTATTCATTTTGGCTTTGCACGCTAAATTGTCGGGCCGATTTTGGAGATCCAAAGCTATCAGAGCGTAACGGTGGGGATAATAGCGCCAAGGGTGAAGGTAGGGCGCGCCGCTACCATAAAAGCCGGCATGATAAGTAGTAATGAGAGCTGTATGTCCTCTGCAAAATTTGCATGCCCTTTCCATTTCGGGACAAGGATCTGGAATTCGCCAGCTAAAAGGCCGAAGGGAGAAGGATTCAAGGAAGACATCTGAACGGCGAACGCGTGGCGGTGGACGAAAGAAGACCGAAAAAGGGTTCCGCCGCGGAAAAGCTGAGTGGATGTACAACTGGGCATACATTCTCAGAGACCAGTCGAAATGTATTTGTCGAGCAGTAGCTCTGGATGTAGAAGGAGCGGCGACGGAGACACCAACGTGAGCTCTGGCTGGAGGGTTCCGCTACTGACGGAGCCTTGTTCTCTGTACAACGTCGACCAAGCAGCATCACAAATCTCGATACCACTCGCATCGCTCCCCGATAAAGCTCTGTGTCCCTAGAGAACACGCCAAGCACCAAGTGCGACGTCATCAATCTATACGCATTGCGCTCTTCCGTACGGCGGACGCTTTGCATCTTCCTACTGCAGACACGTGCGAGTGGGCTTCCTTGGAGCGACGAGAGGTACTCGCGAGACCTTGAGACCAAGCATCATGCAGGGGAAGGCGCTCGCGCCGATAGACATGGGCGAGCGTCTGTGGTACCGATGTTGGTCGTCCGCAAAGTATGGAGAACTCCCTCTGACTGAAGCTGGTTACTCCGGACGCGGCCGTCGTTGGAGTTCCTTAGAGAGCCTGTGGCAAGGCTAACCGTCGAGCACCAAAACAGGAGGTATCAGGTTTGCTTTAAAGCATGCGTAGGCTCGGTGACGGGCGTACGAGTAATTGTCCTTCTGAGACAGTTGAGCGAGAACGAGCGCTCTGAAGATAGGCTTCCCATTGACATCTTGGGAGGCCGGTGCGGTGTGGGTCTATCCGCGAATCCACCACCGCTGCGGAATAAGGTTGGCAACCTGAGCGCGGCGGTATGGGGATCGGGACAGCGCGAAGGTCGTGCGTGCGCAACCTCGAGCGGTCCTAGGAAAGGACGAACTAGTGGTATATGAAGATCCTGTTCCTGTCGATGCACCTCCGTTGTGGCTGGTGCGATTCCGACAAGTAGGAAGAGACCGGTGTAGTAAGCTGCTGGTATCGCATGCGGCGGTAATCAGGTATGTACGCGCGCACGAAGGAAGGTGATGGAAAAACGACAAGGATGGTATTGAGAGTGTGGAGAGTAGCGGAGGGGGTGGTTGTGCACCCGTCGAATCGGGTATGTGAAGCAAGGCATGCGTTGCAGCACAAGGAGGGCAGGAGCAAGATAAATTGATGGGCGACGTCGCCGTTCCGCCTCGAGAGCCGAGAAAAGGTGAACGGGCAATGATATACGGAAGGGCTGCTGCTCCCAACGCCAAACGATGCGGATATGAACCCACTCATTGTAAACGGACGTCGCTTCCGGGCTGTATCTCGCTCGTCCCGCTACCTTGGTGTATCTTGTACGCGGAAGCCGCTTGTGAACGGAAGAACGGGACTGACGAGTGAAGGAGAAAGAGAGTGTCGTAGACGAGGAGGGGACCGGTGCTTTGTGAAAGACAGACCGTCCACTGCTGGCCGCGTTTGAAGCTATGGGTTATCCCACAGCGAACTCGGAGCTTCGGCGGGAAATTTCTAGACTATCCTGCATGAGGGTGCCGATTGACTTCATGAGGTGCTGCCAATGCAGTGAATAGAGAAGGGATCTGTGTGCATACTGCATACACGAGAGCGGGGGGTCGCTAGTGAATGACGATACAGTTAGGACAGTCGTCTCGAGCGAATAAATTCAAGACTACTCACACTTCGCGTTTCATCACTGAAACACGGATAATAAATCGTCCCCTACGAAGTTTGATGGGCCAAAAGAAATTTCTACAATCTGCATGTCCTCGCTCTCGAACTGAGTGTCGCGTTTGACGGGCTCGTTGCCATCGATAAGAAACGTGCAAAAGTGAAGAGTAGCATCCGAGTCGTGCTCAGAACCAGCGCCATCCCAGTCTACGCAAAACCACATGCCGTCTTCCGTGAACGGCAGAACCAAGTCGTACAGATAACCCATGCGTAGCGACAGATCCGACATCGTTGCCAATCGATAACTGAAGCCACCAGTACCGTTGTTGACACGTCTCACCGCTAATGTCCGAACAGGAGGCTGCGTAACGAGCATGCGCCGCCAGCTGGCGCCCGCTCGCCTGAAAGCGTCTGAATTTTTGGCCCATGGCATCGCTTTGATGCTTCCCAGTGTTCCAGGCCAGGGGAACGTGAATTTGTTTACCAAACGGGTAAAAAATGGGGAGAATATTCCCGCGAGTAAAGGGTTCTGGGTAGGACGACTTGGATTTGCAGATGGGTCGGGCTCGAAGAACAGAATGCGTTGCAAACAGGGAGTCGTTGTGGTCGCTTGCCACATCTTGCTCACAAGCGGGGCAATACAGAGTAGGTCGCGCATCGGAAGATGAGATAGAATGAGTTCCAAGAGCTCTGGCGAGGATATTACAGCTGTGTCCTGGGCCGTTGACATAGTGAGGTGGGAGAAAGCTGCGCAATATTGTTTATTTGTCAATGGTGATGTTCTCACCCTTTTGATGGTCAGCTCTTTCTTACATTTACCTCGATTTCTCACAGAATCTTGCTCGTGCAGCGAAACCCTTCACGGCGCCGACCAATCCATGGCCTAGAGCTGTTCTACATTAAACAAGAGCGACATTGAGTCTCTTCAGATCAAGTAATTCTCGGTAAGCCCAAATTCGACGACTCGGGCGCGAAGGGGCGGAAAGTCCGCTTGCGACGAGATAGTGACATACGAGACAGAGAATTAGAAGCGCTTCCGGTCTCTGCAACTCTGCCTTGATGCTGCCAATGAATTCTAAAGCTAACCAAGACCTTTATCTACGATGACAAACGACGAGGACAAAGTCTCGAAAACAGAATCAACACACAGTGGCGGCTCTCAATAGGGTGGAGACTAGGGGATCTCGACTCTATTCGTAATCTGTTAACCCAGTCGGCGGTTGTTTATGTTCGGGAATGTGGCCTTGTACCGGCTGGGGCTGCTCTGCCAGCAGTTGGGCAATGTAGGGTAATGTTGGGCTCTGATTACGAAGCATTAGTTGTACCGTCCCTCTGTGGTACAGTCCACGCGTTACTTTTCGTGAGATGAAACTAATCATACTGCGTTGCAGAACTTCCGTGAGTCATGACACTACGCCCTCACGAGTACCATATATAAATACAGTTTCTACTACAAATGACGAATCAGACCGTACGTTGATCAATACGCAACCAGTACAAAAGAGATTTCGCGATGAAAGTGAATAATAAAACTGTTCTATGCAATTCAGACCACACACGGCTGCAGGCGACGTAGTAGTGAGGAGCGAAAACTGTCAGTCGATCAACAGCTCGCAAGCGCGCGACCTGACAATACTCGCCGCCAATATCCCGACATCTTCCCGCCATACTCTAGACACATCACCCGCGCGCGGCCAACACGAGACCACAGGCGCCCATTAACGGTGACATCGGACATGGGAGGATGCTTGAAATTTGCTGGATGGCCACTGCGTCGCCGCTGCACCTTCGCCCTCGCCTCCACACACACCCTTCTGCGCTAACGAGCGCGATGTCCCGCCAACATCGTCACCAAGGCATTCATCCCCACGTCATGGCGAGTGTGGTCCACGGCAGCGAAATCCGCACTCGCACTGATACGTTTCGATGCCTACGTGATCTCGCTTGACGCTGAGCGTCGGTGCTGCGGTGTGCGAGAAGTTGTTCGATCGAATCGCCGGGAAGGCCAAGATGGCGACAAGAACGAGCTCGCTGCTGTCCAGCACGATGAGGAGAGTGCCGAGACACAGAATACGATCCTAAAGATTGGATTGATTAGGTATATCCGAACGTGCAGCATATACCCACTAACCTATGCGACATGTCCGAAGATCGCGCGGAGCTAGCGAAGACTTCGACGCGTCACATAGAGCTGGGGTAGGCACCTGAAAGTGAGTCGATCAGAAAAGATGCGGGAGAAGAGAGCGAGGCGGGAGAAGCTGCTTACATTGAGCTCTGGGCGAAACACCATTGTCGGTGACGATGAGGAGATGTAGATGGCTTAGACGGACGTTGGTGTAGAGGCTGAAGAGTGGTTTGATTGGACGTATGTGACAAGCATGATTCGGAACGCGACACGGCTATGAGGTTAAGGATGAGCTCGCCGTCGCACGACAAGGATGATCGGCCGTCCGATGCGGCAGCCGGAGCAGCGATGAACGCTGGAGAGTAGCTTGGTTAGATACAGGCAGAGGGGGACCAGATAATGAAGCTGGAAGCTCACCTACAGTCAAAATATACGAAATAGCGGAGGATGAGACCGAGAGCGAGCCAGCCATTGCCACCACGCCAAAAAGAGGATTCCGAGGCAGCAGCCTAAGCTCAAGATGATCCTGAGGATAGAGAAGGAAGACGCATTTGTATGCGTTTCTGTGGCACAGTCGAGGGAGAGGAGACAAGTAGTAAGCAGGAGTAGACCGGGGTATCCACCAGGGAGCCGAGTCAGGCTGAGTTGCGCAGATGATGGGAGTCTTGAGGATGTGGTATGCCCTGCAGCGAACTCGGAGCTTCCCGGGATCTCTGGACCACATCCTACACGCGCTCAGCCAATTGATTTGAGGGGATGAAGCGAGGGACGACATAGGGCAAGAGATCTGGATACACGCATGAGAGCTATGAATTCCTAGTGAATGACAGTTAGAACGATTTCGGGCGAATAAATTCAAGCTCGTGATACTCACATCGCAGGTCGAAGTTTCAGCGATCTAAAAACAGATGACAGATTGTCGTCCAACTTCACCCGGCGCGCGGGCTCCGGTGGTCCAAAAGAAATTTTGACTATCTGCATGTCCTCGCTGTCGAACTGAGTGTCGCGTTCGATGTCATCATCGATGAGGCAGGAAAAAGTCTTCTGGAGGTGGAGGGTGGAATCGGACTTGTATACAGGACTGGCTCCATGCCAGTCTACCCAGAACAGCACGCCATCTTCCGCCAACGGCAGCACCAAGTCGTATAGGTAGCCCATACGCAGCGAGAGATCTGACATCGTTGCCAAACAGGTACTGGAGCAAGTAGGAGCAATGGAGACATATTCCAGCGCTAATGTCTGGATAGGAGGCTGCGTAACGAGCATGCGCCGCCAGCTGGCGCCCGCCCGCTTGAAAGCGTCGGGGTTTTTGGCCCACGGCATCGCTTTGATGCTGAAGTGGGATCCAGGCCAGCGAGCGTATTTGTTGTCCAAATGGCTAAAGAATGGGGAGAATATCTCGGTGAGTAGTGGGTTTTGGGTAGGATCACTTGGATCTGCAGATGGGTCGCTCTCGAAGAACAGAACGCGTTGCAAAGAGGGAGTCGTTGCGGTTGCTTGCCACGTCTTGCTCACAAGTGGGGCAATACAGAGCAAGTCGCGCATTGGAAGATGAGCAAGAATAAGTTCCAAGAGCTCTGGCGAGGACATCACAGTGTCCTGGGCCGTTGACATAGTGAAGTGGGAGAAAGCTGCGCAGTATTGTTTATTTGGTGATGTTCTCACCCTTTTGATGGTCAGCTCTTTCTTACATTTACCTCGATTTTTCGCAGAATCTTGCCCGTACAGCCAGAAGCTATACGGCGCCGACTGATCTATGGTCTGCATCCAATTTACACGAAACAGAGCGAAATCGAATCTCTAGATCTTCAGAATTCGCCGGTACGCCGAATCAGACAGTCGGCTTGCAATACCGTGACGACACAGAAAAGAGCTCTGCAACTGTGCCAGGGCCCAGTGGATTCTCAAGCTGATCAAGAACTGTATCTAACCGATGACGAACTATACGACAACAAACCCTAAAAGACGCAATGTCAAGCTTCTTGAAGCTGCAATCGTGGAACAAAACTAATTTTGGCCAAAGCACGGGCGAAACATCAGAAAAACGGCAAATGGGCTACGCAGGCTCGCTGGCTCGTCGTAAAACATCTTAGTCTTCCGAAAAGCAATCGACACACTTCCAGTACACTTCCTCACACTTCTCGCTGAGTCGATTGTCACCCGGTTTATGTCAGCGGCTAGCTTCCGCGGCACGCATGCGTCGCGTCGAACACACTGTATAAAAGTCCTGCGCGCGTCTTGAAGAATGACACCTGCTCTCCCTCTTCTCTCTCCCTATGTCGCACCAGGACACAGAGCCTCATGCTGCGGACGACGCTTCTGGCACTGTTCACGAAAAATCCGTCGAGAAAGCAGCACCAGCAGGGGGTTATACCATATTGACGGGTAAAAAGCTCGCAGTCGTCTTCACTGCTATGTAAGTTTTTCTTTCCGCACTTGAATGCTCCCTGATTGGCCCAGGCTGCTTTCGCAAATGCTCATCGCACTGGATCAAACCATTCTCGCGACTGCTCTACCTCGAATAGCTTCCGTAAGACATTCCCCGCACTAAAACAGTTCTTGCTCATTTTCCCTTTGCTATACAGCAATTTCAAGCCTTCTCCCTCCAAGGCTGGGTCGCCACCTCCTTCATCCTCGCGCAAACCGTCTTCATCCTCTTCATCGGCCAAATGACGCGAATCTACCCCGCAAAATGGATCCTCGTCAACTCGATAGCCATTTTCGAGATCGGTAGCTTGGTGTGCGGGCTCTCGCACAACGTCAACCAGCTGATTGCGGGGCGCGCGGTATCAGGGGTCGGCGCGGCGGGAATGTGTGAGCGTTTTCTTCTCCTCTTCTCAAAGTGTGCATGCTGAAAACATACGCTGGCTTCAGTCGTCGCTATGTTCCAGGTCCTCACGCAGGTGACGCGTCTCGAGGACCGCCCGCGGCTGTTTGGCATGTTTGGCGCGGTCTTCGCCATCTCATCCGTCGTCGGACCGCTCATCGGGGGTGCATTCACCGATCACGTTTCTTGGAGGTGCGTACAGCACGGTCACCAACACTCTATTCTACTACAACTCACGCTCAACAACAGGTGGTGCTTCTTCATCAACCTCCCCCTCGGCGGTGTATCGATCACCGGTGTAACCCTGCTCCTCAAGGCCTCTCCTCCGCTCGGCGCCGATCCCAATAAACGCTCGTGGGCAGATGTGCTTGAACAAACGCGCCGTATGGATTTTGTTGGAGCGATCCTCTCCGCAGGAGCTGTGACATGCTTGATTCTCGCGCTGCAGTGGGGCGGGAACACCAAGCCGTGGAACGACAAAGCTGTCATCATCGTATGAAGCCATTTGACTTCTTCATGAGGTTGATTCTGATAAATATGCCTGAACCGACAGACTTTTGTATTCGCCGGCGTCCTCACAGCGGTGTACATCACTTGGGAAAGGTATATGGGTGAAAGAGCCATGATCCCGACTGCGATTTTCAAGACTCTCGCGGTGTGAGTGTCGCCCTCTGCGTAGCTTTCCTTCTCTGACCGTCGACCTTGCAGCTGGGCGATTTTGCTGTACTGCATGTTGACCCGTTTCTCGCTCCTCTTGTTCTCATACTACATCCCCATCTTCTACCAAGCCGCGCGACACCGTACCGCGACTGAATCGGGCATCGACCTCGTCCCGCTCATGTTGAGTCTCGTTTTGACGTTGATCATCGCCGGTCAATTTGTTGGTAAAACAGGGCATCTGTACGTCCCTCCCCTCTTCATACCTCGCATGTCCTCCAGCTTATTCACGTTCTAGCTGGCCCTTCCTCGTCGCTGGCCCCATCATCCTCGCCATCGGCTCCGGTCTCCTCTATACCCTCACCCCCACCACCTCCTCCGCCAAAATCATCGGCTTCCAGATCCTCGCTGGCGCCGGCACAGGCATGGGCATGCAAAACGGCATGATGGCGCTCCAAGCCGTCTTCCGCGACGAGCCCCGCCTCATTGGACAAGCCACCTCCATGGGTTCGTTCATGGGCTTCCTAGGCGGTACCATCGGTCTCGGTATCGCTGAGCCCGTCTTCGCGTCGGAATTGACGAAGAAGCTGCTTGCATATGCGCCGGAGGCGCCTCTGCAGGTTGTGAAGGAGAGTCCCGTGGCGATATATACGGAGCTGAGCCCGGAGATGATTGTCGCTGTGGTGAGGAGTTATTCGGAGGCGTTGAGGGTGGTGTATGTGATTGGGGTGCCGGTGGCGGGGATTGCGCTTTTGGCGACGTTGTTGATTCCGAGGACGAAGTTGATACGGAAGGGGCCGCCGGGGCAGGGTGCACCTGCGGCTGAGAAGAAGAATTCCGAATCGGATGCGGGGGAGAAGGCGGAGAACAGCTGATACTGTCTCTACGAAAATTTCGTGACAATTATACATAAAACATAGATATAATACAATCTCTACTCGGGGTAAAATAGGTAGGTATTACCACTGTAGGTAGGTACATCCTTGTGGAAATACAGCGTCCACCGTGGCGTAAGGGTAAAGTGATACCAGAAAGTACTAGTATCGAGAGTGCGACGAAATTCGTCTTGGAAAATGAAACACTAGGAGCAAGCTAATGAATTGAGCGTCTCAGGAAATGCTCTTTCGAAAGACTGAACTCCGATTCCGAGTCGTAGTTCGCAGTCATGGCGCTCCGCAAGCCACGACAAGTGCACAAGTAGTTCCTATCCTTCATGGCGTAAGGGAACTGTGCTACCAAGAAGTATCGATAGCGCCAAAAGGTGAATACGGGGTGAAAAGAGGAAGAGCGAACCAAGTTCCCAGGCGAAACCGGCCACAAAAAGAATCCCGTCGACAGCCTGGACCGTAAGACCCCCAAAACATAGAGCAGACTGAGAACCTCTTGCAAAATGTGGAGCCTTTGCATCGCTGAGGCACAGTCAAAGCCGTAACGTTACTGCGCCTCAGTGCGCCAAATTCGTCGCTGGAAAACATAGAGCCCCTCAAGCCACGACAGAGGTAGAAACGAGCCAAGTTGAAGAACCAAGAAGAGCCACAGACTGCTGGAGCTCTTAGTACTTGTTATCTTCGTCTTGACGCACGGCGACGGCTCAGTCGCTCACAGCCGGCTTTTTCGCTGAGTTCTTTCCAATTCCAAGATCTGTTTTTGTTTGACGGTAGCCGACCGATTCTCGGTCTCCTCAGCATATCGTTGGCTTTTAAGAGGGTAGGATGGGCTTGAATTGAGCGCATAGATGTATGAAAGGGTGCTCAACTCGACGCGAAGGGTGAAAGGCTGAAAGCAAAGAACGAGTTAGGCGCTGCACAGCTTTTGTTCACACATGTCCGGACTCGGACCCTTCCGGACCACGCGTCGCCGCTGCCACTCAACTTGAAAGTTGAAGTCAACTTGACGATCTTCACCTCCTTTTGATGTCGATTCTCCCTCCAGAACTTTACGGCCCCATCGTGGACCATATCGACGACGTGGGGTGCCTGAAGTCATGCTCACTCGCAGCATCAGCTCTGCGGTACCCGAGCCAGCGTCTTCTATTCAGCTGTCTGTCTGTGGACAATAACAGCTATGTCGGTCACTTGAAGCTGCTTTCCGACTCGCCACATATTGCTGGTTTTGTCACATTTCTAAGGATTTACCCTCTGTTCCATGATTATATGGGCAAATTGGGAATGGATCCCTTGCTCCAGATATTAAACAAACTCACCAATGTTCGACGATGCTTTGTGTATGGCATGTGGTATCTCACTTCAAGGTCGATTTTTCCGGAACGTGTTCAACTTCCAGACTTCCTAATCAACTTCTTGAATCGCCGGTCGCTCCGAGAGCTCAGTCTCAGCGGCTTTAACACCACCTCTGCCGTAGTCATGCGATTTGCGACAACGATTCGGAAACTGCATTTCACGTCTTCAGGAATAGACGATGAATTTGACTGTATCGAGGCCGTCAATTCCGTAGAGAAACCTGTTCTCGAAGACCTATCCCTCCTGAACGTCGGGGACATTGGTAGACTTTTGACCCAGCCTCAAAATCTTCCCTGTTTGGCGGCTCTGAAGAACCTGTCGATTGCATCAGACACAGATCTAGAATGTGCCAGGGAGCTTATAGTCGCTACTTCGCGTACACTGGAGTTGATCCACTTCGATTGCCTCAGTGAGTCTTGCCTGGCGTTTATTATTGTCTCGATCTCTGATCCTTTCCTTCCAACCAGATTCTTACCCGTCCCTCCCACCTAAATTTCCGCAACTTCGTAAACTACGCTTCACTTTCGATGGCCAACTTGTAATTCCACAAGTGTTAGAGGTGTGCATTGCGGAGGCAATCATTGTTCTATCCACCCTGGCCGGTCTCGATACGAGCCCGGCGCTCCGCGAGATGAATATCCAGCAGCGTTTTGCCAGTAGCGGCTTTTTCGATCCTCTACCGTACGAGACGCTCTTCCAGCTGTTGGATGAAGCCCTGGCCGTGTACGCCACCCCTCCTCGCATTCGCTTCACCTTGGTCTCAAGGCATGAAATTGGGACACCTTTCGGGAGCTTTGCTAACATGGCAAGGGTCAAGATGCCCCGAGCCCAGAGCACAGGCCGGCTTGTGGTGGAACGATATGCGTTTGCGCCCTCCAAGACAGTGAGTAGATGTGGCATTATAACTGGAAGGGGTTCTTACCTTGCTCTGTAGTTTCCCATCTAGTTATTTTGGGTATCAGAATTTGTGCCCTTTCTGTCGACCAGAACATAGGGAAATCGTCACTCGTATTGAACTGTACTTCATCTATGATATTACATGTATGTACTTACTACTCATTGACGCATTCAGACTCCAGAACAAACAGACGGAAATTCTCGCATCGACGAGTCCTCCTTCACTCGGTAGACTGATTTCCATCCGCAGTGCATCGAAAGCCATAAATACGAAAACGCCGACGTTTCGCGGACATCTCAGATCTTCACCCAAAGTCGAGCTGATCTTCACGAGTGATCAGAATACAAATACTAATCTGAAAAAATTCGAGTCGACTGCACGGTAAAATAATGCGAAAAATCCAGAACAGAGCTCGTCATCAAGAACGTGAGAATGCCTCAAATCAACAATACTGCACAGCTTTCTCCCACTCATTCAGCCATGTCAACGCCTCAGGACACTGTGATTTCTTCGCCAGAGCTCCTGGAACTCATTCTATCTCATCTTCCCATGCGCGATTTGCTCTGCGTTGCCCCGCTTGTGAGCAAGACGTGGCAAGCAACGACAAATTCCCCTTGCCTGCAGCGCATTCTGTTCTTCCAGAACGACCCATCTGCAGATCCCAATAGTCTCATTCAAAACCCACTACTAGCCGAGATGTTTTCCCCATTCTTCACCCGTTGGGAAGACAGTTACGCTCGCTGGCCTGGACGAACAGGAAGCATCTGGAAGATGCCGTGGGCCAAAAACCTCGACGCTTTCAAGCGTGCGGGTGCCAGCTGGCGGCGTATGCTCGTCACGCAGCCACCTGTTCAGAATATGTTTCTGAAATACGTCAAAATCTACCAACGTGGCTCCAGAACTCGACAAGCCACCCTATCGGATCTCTCACTGCGCATGGGCTTTCTGTACGACCTGATTCTGCCGTTGACGCAGGATGGGGTGTGGTTCTGGATTGACTGGCATGGAGCTGGTGTTGAGCATGGGCATACATGCGATTCCACCATCCATCTGCGAAAGTCGAAGGGATGCATCGTCAATACCCGACCTGTAAAGCGTGACACTCGCTTCGACAGTGAGGAAAAGCAGATTGTGGAAATCACATTTCGGGATGCGGAGGCAGCCAAACTGAGTATGGACGACGATCTATGATTCATGGCTGGATCTTATTACTTGATTGTAAGTACGGGGAGGCCATCTCAATTCGCTGACGATTCTGATTGTATTCTTCTTCGTCAGCGATTCGCAAAGGGCATTTGCGAGCTATTACCTCCAGTCACGTCCAGTACTGCGCGCAAGATGCATCCGATGATATCTGCGAGGGTGTCCCTCTTCATTGCCTAGCCAAGTCGGCCCACCGCCTGTCATATCGCCGCATCCTTGCAGCTCACCCTCTCACACTCAAGCATGCGACGTCCTGAATGCAGCAATGCCTCCCCCCTCCGGCACCAGACTTGTGTACCCCCATACGAGTCACCCCGTCCCTCCGCACCTCAGTCCCTTCTGGTGAATTCCAGGCACATCTGCGTACCCCGCACGCCATCATAGGCTTCATCGAAGGTCGGGACGTCATAGTATACTCGGGAGGGTAGATCTTCTTCCCCTTGCACGAGCGACTTCAGCATACAAAGTCCACGAGGTGGTGAGACGGCGCAGAGCCCTCGTCCCTCTTTCGCGACACACACGTTGTTGGACCCAGTTTCTGTCATGCAAACTCGCGGTATGATGCGTGCGCGAACCACGAAGAAGCAGCGGTCGTTGGTGGCACATGGATTGCTTCTCCCCCGCCTTGATCTAAATTATGACGCTAAGGCGGCTTCCAACCTTTTCTTCGCCCTGCCTTCGCTCGCTCGATACCCCGAGTCAAGCTCGTCGGTTTGTCGATTCTCAATGGCATGCAGCATGCCACCGGTCTACTCCTCATGCTCAATACACATTCCCGTCGTTTCTGGATTTCGGCGCTTCATCCGTGAGGTGCTCGTTGTTACTCCTCGCCGCGACCAGCGAGACGAAGCCCCCCCCTGGCTTGCGCCACCCCAAAGCGCTCATGGTGCATTGGGTCACGCTCGTATTGGAACTAAAAGCAAAGTGTACCGCAGGACTCAGATTTCCGTCTGTCCTGGTCCCCGACGGAGTCGGCGACGCTCGCTGTCTCGATTCACATTCCATTCGATTCACCCTTGAGCGCATCTCTGCTTCCATCGAGCCGCGCGACACCGTACCGCGACTGAATGCGGCATCGACCGCGCCCCACTCATGCTGAGTCTCATCTTGACGTTGATCATCGCGGGTCAAATCGTCGGTAAAACAGGGAGTCTGTACGTCCCTCCACTTTTCATGCCTCGCATATCCTCAATCTTATTCACGTTCGGCACACTTCTAGCTGGCCCTTCCTCGTCATCGGCCCCATCGGCCTCGTCATTGGCTCCCGCTCCCGCTTCCACACCCTCACCCCCCACGACTTCCTCCGTCAAACTCATCGGCTTCCAAATTCTCACTGGCATTGGCATTGGCTTGGGCATGCAGAACGGTATGATGGCCTTGCAAGCTGTCTTTGTGGACGAGCCTCGTCTCATCGGACAAGCCACCTACATAGGCCAGTTCCTGGGTTTCCTGGGCCGTACCATCGGTCTGGGTATCGCTGAGCCCGTCTTCGCGTCGGAGCTGGCGAAGAAACTGCTTGTTATGCACCGGATGTGTCCTTGCTAGTGGTGACGGAAAGCCCTGTGGCGATATATACGGAGGCTGAAGCCAGAGATGATTCTGGGTGTGGTGTGGAGTCAATCTGAGGCATTGAGAGTATTGTTTATTCTTGGAGTACCGGTGGCTGGGATATCACTTTTGGCTACGTTGTTGATTCCAAGGACGAAGCTCAAGAAGAAGGCGTCGTCGAGAAGGCGGAGACCAACTGATACCTTCTTCACAGAAAATGACAATCATACTTGAATCTTAGTACATACAATGATCTCTATTCCGGGATCTACACGAGAAGTACTGTCGCAGGTAGTACATATTTACTCGCAAATTTTCGGCTGTACAGTATGGCCATGTTGATGCATTGCCGGTGATTCGGGCTTTTCCAGCCGACTCCCTCTCAAACTCTGCTATCGTGTTCCCAGTCTTCTAGGCTGAACACCAGATCGTTGCCTGAAGTTCAAGGCTGCTACAGTGTCTCAGTGTTCAGAACTCGCTAGCGCTGGAATTACCAGTAATCCCGACTCGGAAGATAACTTGGGATTCACCTTCAGAGTCGAGTTTTCGGTGCACTATCTCAATCTTATGATGGGTCGGAACCGTACTGGAACTGCAAGACACTCGTAGGCTGCTCAGCTTGGAGTCTGTCACTCATTCTCAGCTTCTATGATGTTCTTCCGACCGAAGTCAGTGGCCTGAGAGGTTGCTTGTCGAACAAAAAACTCCTTCCCACCTCGCTGGTAATCTTTGGCATCCCACACTTCTCCCTATCTACTTCCTGCATCAAGTCAAATACAATCTAGATTTTTACCTCTTCTTGCCGCTCTACGAAGATTCGGACCAGTTTTGTTATGTTATTTTTCTCTTTCTTCCAGCAATTGACTCAACAAACGGATTCCTCTTCTCGTGAGAGTACCTTCCCTGGCGACCCTCGGTGTCGATCGATATGCCAGTCATTGCTACAACGGTCAAACCGTCAAATGCCTCCGATACATCCGCCCTGCCTTTGCGGCTCCGATTTCAGTGTCAACGCCACAGAACGTTGTCTGTCCATTGCCTGCGTGAATTCGGCCGCGGCTTGTGTCGAGCGACAGATACGGAGCCGTCGTCTCCTGACTTGAAGAGAGTTCTTGATCGAAGCTTTATTTTTTCACCAATCCAGGTGAGCTCATCGCCTGAGAATTTGCCTCTCGTCTCATCACAATTGGAGGAAGATGGAAGTAGCCCGTTCTTCCGTGTCTCATAAAGCTATCCAGACCGGGGCTGGAGGTCTACGCCCTCCACTCATGCCGCCAAGGGCAGCCCCTCCACCGCCTCCAGGCGAAGTGAACAATATCCTCAAGTATGCTACAATTGCAGCCTCAACTCTTTCAGACGTCTCGGACTCGACCGACATTCCATTTCTGCGGACGATTGCCGCTGTGAGCGTATCGATATTGACGATAGCCCAGGTAACACTCAGTTATTCGTTGGTGGGATTAAGGCATGACACGATTTCTAGACGGTAAAAACAAACCAGGATGAATGCATGCGAATGGTCGCTAGGATTCAAGAACTACTCTCCGTCATTCTACGCCTTTGTGTCGAAGATAAGGAACTTGCACCGGGAATGCTACACAACATCGGAAAATTTGCCGAGTCTGTTTTGTCTTCACTGATTCAACTCGAGCAACTTGCTGACCAACTTCTAGCACTCTCCAGAGAATTCACGCATATGTCACTGTTCAGCAAAACGCCGGCATTTTCAAACGCTTTTTCCGTCAAAGCGAAAACACAGCTTTACTTTCTGAATGTAAAGCTGGGTTATCACACGCGTTGGATGTATTTGGAGCGAGTTGCGGTGTGAAACGAATCTGTCCCGAGGCTAATAAATCTCTAGATTGAAACTCGGCTGGTCACAACAGCCGAAATGGCTGAAATGCGAGATCGGGCGGAAAAGCGACACAGAGAATTAGTAGAGTTATTCAGTGGTCAAATTGAACCCAGGGGGTCCGGCGGTGTCTCTTTGGTGCGTTGTGTCTTTTTTCTTTCATAAGCGGTCATACGATTAACTATTGTGGTTTCAGGCCAGCAAGTCCGTGTTTGAGTTCCAGAACAGGTGCGTATCTTGTACTCAACCGTTACACCTTGATCAATTAGTATCCAAAGTACTACGTCGCTGATTATGCTTCCGCCCAATCCAAAAATATTCCATGGACGCGATCCCGAACTTCACGCGTTGCTTCAGCTTCTACTACAGGATTCGGCGCGCGTGACAATTCTCGGGCCAGGGGGAATCGGAAAGACCACTCTTGCGACTACTGCCCTACATCATCCCGATGTCAGCGCCAAATTTACTCACCGGTACTTCGTGTCCTGCGAGTCCGCCAAAAACCACGACGCCCTTGTGTCGGTGATCGCGTCTCATGTCGGGGTCACTCCGTCGCGGAATACTTCAAAACAAGTTCTTCGCCACTTCTCAGGGGCTGAGCCTTCTATCTTACTTCTCGACAATTTCGAAACTTCTTGGGAGCCTCTTACCTCTCGGGCGCAGGTTGAAGAGTTTCTCTCCCTCTTAGCGGACATTCCTCATCTGGCATTATTGGTTCGAGCTTTTTCTTGTCGATTTTTCCGACTCACTCTTCCGTCAGATTACGATGCGCGGAGCTGAACGACCGAGCAGCATTCGATGGTCGCGGCCATTTCTCTCCCCGCTCGAGCCATTGACAGATAACGCCGCTCGCCTGATCTTCAGCGACATCACGGATGAGCACCGACAAACCGACGCTGAGATTTCCGAATTGTTGAAATTGACCGACAACCTTCCACTTGCTGTCACTCTGGTCGCAAACATCTCCACCTTCGAGGGCTATGAGACGTTGCTGTCTCGGTGGAGGATTGAGAGGACGACTTTATTTTCTGAAGGATCGGACAAACGCTCAAATCTGGACCTATCCATTGGACTGTCGCTTTCCAGCCCGCGCATATTGAACTGTCCGGGGGCGCTTCCTCTCCTCAGCCTTTTGTCCCTTCTTCCAGAGGGCGTATCCGAAATAGATCTGCTCCAAATTGATTTCCCAATGATTCGAGACGTGGGGAGGAGTAAGACCGCCCTGATTCGTACCTCACTTGCCTATCTGGACCACGACAAACGCTTGCGCGTTTTAGTTCCCATCCGCGAATACGTCAAAATCCACAACCCTCCTTCGCCTTCCTTGTGCCGTCCTCTACGTCGGCATTTCCACGAGCTGCTGATGTTATGGAACGACTACCAGCATCTCTCCGCTGCCGGTATTGCTCAACGACTGGCTACAAATGTTGGCAACTTCGAGTCCGTACTCAAACACGGACTTCATCACGACGAGCCCGATTTGGTTGAGACACTTCATAGCGCAATCACTTTCAATTCCTTCTGCCGTATCTTTAAACGGCGGCCGTCCGATATGATGGAACTTATATCTGGCTTCTTGGACAAACTAGATAACCACCAGCTGCATGGAGCGTACCTAACCCAACTTGTCAGATCTTGGCAATATGGATCAGGCTTTGATCCACAAACAATCGAAACAACTGCAATACAGCATTTCCGCGCCGTCGGAGACATTGGTGGAGAGGGTGAGCATGCCTTCTGGTCTAATATTCGAATGTGAATTCAAGACCGAACAGCTTACCTCATTGGCGGACTCGGGTCGTACTATCGGCAGCACGACAACAATCTTCCTAAGGCCTTAAAATATTATAGGGCCGCGAAAGATCTTGCTGCAACATGCAACGATGTCAAAACCCAGTGCTTTGCCTTTCGCGAAGCTGCCGAGTGCATGTGGCAACTTGGCCAATATCATGAGGCACTGGTAGAAATTCAAGAAATGCGTGGTATAGCAAAGCATCATGGGCTTTTCTATGACGAAGCACAGGCTATTCGCGTTGAGCTGCTTTGCCGAGTTTCTCTCGGAGATCTGAAACCATGCTTTGCGCTTTGTGCTGAAGCTCGAGCTCTTCTAGCCCTTTGCAGCTTGCAAGGAGGGATCCTTGATCTGGCGCTCGTGAATTCCGATGCGGATGTGCATTATCAGAAAACCGAATTCGCTGAGGCGAGAGCCCTATATTTGACGACTTGCCCCCAGCAGCCTCCCATGTCACAAGCCTACGATCGACTCGCTCTTGCCAACATTGATATCGAAACTTGGGAGGACACAGCGAAAATTAGGCAAGACCTCGAGGCGATCAAAGCTATATTCGAATCTATCACCCATCCTGCAGGAATAACGCTTTGCGAGGTGTCTCTGGCATGGGTGGATATCCGTGAGGGCCTTCTCAGAAAAGGGATGCTATCGCTGCAGCGGTCTTTAAAGGAGACTTGGGGCAACGATCAAGAAATTTCCATCCTGTGCCTTAACATACTGGCGGACACTGCTTACGGTTTAAATAATCCTTGGAACACTTACAAATGGGCCATCGTGTTGTTAGGGTTTGCTCTGAAAGGCAAAAACAGACTAGCCGTCTTCCATGCATTGCGTTGCATGGCAGATTTTTTCGCTACCTGTGGCGACGATGATACAGCCGAGAGTCTTTTCCAAACTGCTTTCGATGGATTTACCGCTATGGATGTTCATCGCAATCGAGGAAGCTGTGCCGTTCACCTAGGAGATTACCTTCTTTGCCGAGGCGAACGCGAAAAGGCTCTCCAACTCTGGAATATTGCGCGGGAATGCTTCATTCGTTCCCAGCAAGCGCAGGATTTTGAGCAGGTCGACAGGAGGATAGCCAGAGTTCTGGGGGTGGTTTTCTCTCCGGTCATTGCCTGCACTATTGACTAGCGTGTAATCATTTGATTCATAGTCATCGCAAAAATAATGTGATGCATCGGTTCGTTTCCTCGAACACTGAGCAGGGTTTCAGTGAAAGATAAGTTGCAGCGTAGATAAATTAGACAGTAGGACACGTGGAATGTAATTCGACACACCTCTCAGTAATAACTTATGAACGGCCCCAAAAAGAGTCTCCTTGCTCAAAATTTCCTTTTATAGGTGTTGGTGGTTAGGCTTCCAAATTGGGTTCCCCATCAATTTCTTTTTTTTTCGGGGAATATCGGATTTAATACGCTGAGGTTTTTGAAGGTATACAATCGTCTACGGACCACAACCTTTGCTTCTCATTTGCTTTTGAAGCCCAGCCAATTTTCTTAGTCGAGGTGCGGTGACTCGGTTATGTGTGACCGTCACCATGTCACGTCTCTCCTCCTCCTCAACCTTGTCCTCAATACTGTTGTCTGCGAATGGATTCTACAGTCGCGTTGAAGCCCAAGAAACCCCCAGCATGTAATCCATGCAAAGTCCGTCAATACCCTGCTACTCTTCTATCAATCTTACCCGTCTTCATAAGGCCCGTCGTGTTCTGTGTCATCCGCAGCCCAACGGAGCTCCCTGCCCTCGGTGTGTCGAGAGAAGAGTTGTGTATGCGGTCTCAACGACGCTTTTGGCCATGAAACTCACACTCATTAGATGTACAACCACCCCCGTACCCCGAGGACGCCCACGCAAGAATTTTCCGCACCAACCTACACTTTTGTCGCTTCAAGTAACTGGTCTCGACTTACATCCCGTTCCCTGTTTTGAATCGTCAGAAAAATGTCCGGACCTTTCACCTGAATTCGTTGCTCATTGTTTTGAAGGTATGCAGCATCTAGAGCCAAAAAAGCAATTATAACGCAGCTCCCCAGAACTGAGAATGGACGCTCGGTATGCTCACCCTACCATTGCGGCGACGTCTATCAGGTCCGACATGTGCGCCGTGGCTTTCAATATCAATCTGCTGCCGCCGCAATCCCGTGTCCTCGCTCTCTGTATGGTCGCCTACGCCTCTCTGTGGTCGTACCACGAATCCGTCCTCGGTAGCGGTCCACAACCTGAATCAATGCTGGACCAAACCTTCTTCTCATCGCGGCAAGAGCTCCTCAAGTGCGGCGTACGGCGCGCACCGGTATACCGCGCTCTCCGAGCCGAAGCTTTCAAGGCTGCGTGGGAAATTGGCGCTATCCTCATGCCTTCCAATGAAAACGCCGCCACTTGCTACTTGCTAGATCTCATGGATCAAAGTAGGTTTGGTCCTTGCTTTCTGTTTCTCTTCCTCTAACAACATCATCAGCAAGCTTTGGCAGTGCGGGTCGACCATGGGCAACTGCGCATTTCGCGCACCTTCGTACCCTTGTCCCGAATTGGTGGCTGTCCGACTCGATGCTCAGTACCGGCGGATTTCCGCGCTGGACTGGCGCTCTTGTGAGTCTCGCGAATGAATCACGACGGTTGGCTTTCGTGCTAATTGCCTCGTAGTTGGTAGACTGTATCATCTCGGCGAGGAGAAGAACGCCGTTAGTCATGTAGGTTGCTTTCAAGCTCTCATTCCCTGCCTTACATCTCGGCAGTACTCGCCAGGACCAGCTCTTGCTCTGCGGCAAGGAACCACCTTCGCTAGAAAATCTGATCAGCTCGCTGGAAAACTCGATAAATAGCACCGACTCGTCGACGTTCCGTTGGGCGTCTTTGCGACCGTGTAAGTCCTCTTCCATTCTCTGTAACTTCACTACTCATCCCGTTCAGACCTCTACCACATGACAAGCCTCGCCCGCCAGCTCCACGACACACTCACCGGAGGTCTGTAGGCAATCACTTCCCATTTCCTCCCTCGTCCTTACGCCACGTACACAGAATACGCGCACACTGGCCCACTCTCAGAAGCCGCCATCCTCACCTTCATCAACACCCTCTCCAAACTCCACGCCGCCCTCTCCCTCCTCCTCGACCGCCTCGAGCACACCCCCAACGTCCCCGGCGGCGCCATATACACCCTCAGCCTCGGATTCGCCGGCCTAGCGCTTCCGTTCTACCAAGAAGTGCTGTACCGGGAGAGCGCCTGCAACAACATATCGCAGAACGCGAGATTGCAGGCGTTACGCGAGCAAGCGCATGATATGGCGGTCCTGGGCGGACGGGCGCTCGCGCATGGGATACGCATGTTGCCGCAGCCGCATTGTTTGCCATATCATTGGACGGCGGTGCGGGATTGGGCGGAATTTTTGCTTGGGGAGGCGGATGGGAGTGGGAATGGGAATAGGCCGCTTGCGAGGGAGGCTACGCGCGATCTTGAGACGTGCGTATCATGTTGACGACTCGCAGCGCCGAGGTTTGGCTGATGCGGTTATAACTTAGATTCGCGCGAGAGCTCAAGCACCTTGGGTATTCGTTGGACGCTGCGTCGACACCTGAAGCTACGGCTCTTATTGAGCGACTGGAGAAGCATGTCGATCGGGCGTTGATTTCTCTGTTTGCACCAGTGAGTCGGGTCTTGGTTCTTCATTCATCTCCGGATTACTGACGATACATATTCATTCAGTCTAATTAGACATGCATCGAGAGCGAACCGCCGGCTTCTACTGATGCCACTTTCATTCGTTATTCCGCAATACCTGTCCGCGCTGGAACCTGTGGACTCGACGCACGACGGATGCGTGAAACACACTCCATCCTACCGTCGTTGTGTATGGTGCAAGCGGAGCGGATGTCCCGGGATACATCCATCGTCGTAGACACGAGCTACCGCGGGCGTCGTTACGCTCCCTCCTCACTCACTCTCTCGACGGTACATGATCCGAGCGATACCCTCCTCCCCAACTCGTCATGTCACGTCCCTGCCTTGTCTTTTTCGACAATAGCGCAGCGGTCACCTCGGGATGTTCTCTATTCCTCGACTGCCGTTATGGCTACAGCTGCGCTCTTCGTAAACGTAAATTGCTCTCTTGGTGTCGAGTATTCGCTGTGTGGCTGAGCTGCTTAGTCAGCATACTTCACTTGCGCATTTCCCTCTCGCAAGCTCCCACCGCCCGTCACTAGGTCAGCGGATGTCTCGGGATGGTTTCATCGACCTCTTCCGCTGCTGCTCCTTGTGCTGCCGTGGTTTCAGCGGTCGTCGATGGCTTGAGATATGCAAGCCGGTGGGCATACGTGACCGAGGTCCTCCCACCATAACTCCTATCCTCTCCCCGACGACTATTTCATCCACGAGAGCTCGCCGATCATGACGGAGTCAAGTGCTACAGCATTCAATAAAACCGTGTTCCTTCCCATACGTTCTGTACTGGCAGTACCATCCGAGTACGAGGTACATCGGAAGGGGGGAATACATGCACCATCCCTCCTCTCTTGAAGAACACTGACTGTATGCTCTCATGGCAAATATGCAAAGGGCGGTAACTTCCTGATCGCAGGCGCTCGTCATGTTATGCACCTTGACTTGCGTCTATCTATGCCGTCAACGCATCCTCATATCTCCGGCCAGTGCGTGGCCCCCTTGTACGGGACTTCAGAATCATTGTGGAACAGATGCATAAATGAAATTTGCGCTCGACGTATATAGAAGCGTAACTTCACGACTCCACTATGATACGTTAAACAAGTACAACTTCGTTCAACGGTGACCGCGATTCCATCCACCATCTTGCCATCTGCCTTTATCCGCTCTTCCACACCTTCGATGTCTTTTGCCTGTAGGAACAATGCATCAGCACAGAATAACTCAAGAATTTGAAGAAATAGATCGGCGTGCATGTAAATACATCCTGGCTGAGTTATCCAGTATTTATCCAGTATATTCCTGAGTAAAGGCTGCATTATGTCTGAGCTTTATGTATATACCATTGTCATTTCTGTGAAAACAGCACTAATTGCTCTGCTCCGCCTTCTACTCCCCATCCAAACTTTTCTTATCCACAGAGGCACCACCACCAGCATCCTGCTTCGGCGACCCCTTCTTCTGGAACTTCGTCTTGGGGATCAACAACGTTGCCAAAAGGGATATACCAGCAACCGGCACCCCGAGAATAAAGACCACCCTCAACGCCTCCGAATAACTCCTCACCACACCCGAAATCATCTCCGGCTCCAGCTCCGTATATATCGCCACTGGACTTTCTTTCACCACCTGTAGAGGCGCCTCCGGCGCGTATGCAAGCAGCTTCTTCGTCAATTCCGACGCGAAGACGGGCTCAGCGATACCGAGACCGATTGTACCGCCCAGAAAGCCCACGAACGAGCCCATGGAGGTGGCCTGCCCGATAAGACGAGGCTCATCCACAAAGACAGCTTGCAAGGCCATCATGCCGTTCTGCATGCCCAAGCCAATGCCGATGCCAGCGAGGATTTGGAAGCCGATGAGTTTGGCGGAGGAGGTCGTGGGGGTGAGGGTGTATAGAAGGCCAGAACCGATGGCGAGGACTACTTGACTGCCGACGAGGAAGGGCCAGCTGGCGAAATAAATTATGATGAGAACCAAACTGGAAGATCGAGGTAGCGGATGAACGTACAGATGCCCTGTTCTACCGACAATTTGACCGCCAATGATCAGGGTGAAGACGAGGCTCAGCATCAGCGGTAGAAGATCGATGCCGGATTCCGTCGCGGTGCGGTGCCGGGCAGCTTGGTAGAAGATGGGTATGTAGTACGAGAAGATCAGCATCGAGAAACGGGACAAGAGGGAGTACAGCATGATTGCCCAGCTACGGCGCGGGTCAGAAAGCAGTCGAAAGTAGTGCATATACGATACGCACACGGCAAGCGTCCTGAAGATCGCAGTAGGAATCATAGCCCTCTCGCCCATGCGCATTTCCCAAACGACATACACCGCCGTGAGCACACCGGCGAATACAAAAGTCTAGTCATTGGCGAATATTAGGATCTCAACGCAATAATGAAGACGTCCGTTCGTACGATGATGACAGCCTTGTCGTCCCAGGGCTTGGTGTTCCCGCCCCATTGCAGCGCGAGGATCAAGCACGTCACAGCTCCCGCAGAGAGAATAGCCCCGATGAAATCCATGCGGCGCGTCTGCTTGAGCACATCTGCCCAGGAACGCTTTGTTGGGTCTGAACCTAGGGGAGGGGAGGCCTTGAGGAGCAGCGTTACGCCTGTGATGGAGACACCACCGAGGGGAAGGTTGATGAAGAAGCACCACCTGTCGTCGAGTATGTCAGCGGAATCAAGAGGAGTATTGAATCCACAGGCCTCCAGGTAACATGGTCGGTGAAGGCACCGCCTATGAGAGGTCCAACAACGGACGAGATGGCAAAAACGGCACCGAATACGCCAAACAGCCGCGGCCGATCTTCGAGACGCGTTACCTGCGTGAGGACTTGAAGGATAGCGACGTCTAACGGCGGCGATGAGACACGATAATTAGAAGAGGTACTCATCATCGAGCACCCCTCAAGGAAAACTCACACATCCCCGCCGCACCTGCGCCGGACACGGCCCTTCCCGCAATCAACGCGTTGACATTCTGCGCGACACCGCACACCAAACTACCGATTTCGAAGATGGCTATTGAACCCACGAGAATCCATTTTGCCGGATATATGCGTGTGAGCTGGCCGAAGAAGAGGACGAAGACGGTTTGCGCTAGGATGAACGCGGCGGCAATCCAGCCTTGTAGGGAGAAGGCTTGAAACTCCTAGCGACGCAAGGGGGGGATGTAATCGTAAATAAAAGCGTGTTATGCGGGAATTGGAATCTTACGCACGGAAGCTATTCGAGGCAAGGCGGTCGCGAGAATAGTTTGATCTAGCGCTGTGAGCATCTGCGAGAGCAGCCTGAAAACGGGGAAAGTCAGAGAAGAAAGAACATCCAAAAATCCCTAAGGCTTACATGGCAGTGAAAACAACAACCAGCCTTCTGCCCGTTAATATAGTGTATCCCGCCGTCGCCGCTGCCGGTTTGTCGACGGCATGTTCGTCGACAGTGGCGGATGCGTCGTCCATCGAGTGGATCTGGGGTTCGACTTCTTGGTGGGACACAGGACAGAAAGAAAAGTGCATTAGAATGGCCAGGCAAATGCTTTTTATCTGCGTTCAGAATTGACGCTTGCCTACCGCGGCAGCGAACCGCTGACACAGAGCGCATGACAATTTCACGCGAGAGGCTTCTGTGCATCCCCAAGTCTGATCAGATCGCTAATCGCTTCCGTTAAGTCCAGCTGTATGTCACCGAACGTGCCGTAGACCATGAAGGGGCGCGCAGGCAATGAGGCTGCGGCTGATGCAGGCTCCTACACAGCTGATGGGGAACGAGCGAACCGCGCGATGAAACTCGCTTGTCGGCGAAGGGTTGGTGACGCACACCGAGGAAGCCTTGGTGATCTCGCATGTCAGGGAATCGGCCATCTCATGAGAGCTGCACGAGCACGAAGGATTGTGTGTAGGTCAAGCCCCCCTCAAGATGCGGTTGCAGCCGGGTGCTGGATGTGCGTAGGGGTGAGGAGGGAGGTGACTCCTAATGCTCCAAATTCGACAGACTAGCCGTGGCTGCATAGCGCACCACGTCAGACGAAAGCTAAAAGCATGGACCGTGTTTTGAATGGTGGACGACTCAGTCGTGATGTGCAGCGCAGACATGCCGGGAAGCTGTTTCTTGAGGCCGTGGGCTCGAATCGATACATAAGCCCGGGTCTAGCGCACCGACCACCGGGACAGAAGAGCTCAAGGCTGAATCGAATGGAATGGGAATCGAGACAGTGGGCGTGGTCGACTCGTTCTGGGACCGGGCGAGCGAGACCAATTCTGGTTTCTGCAGTACACCTTGCTTCCACTTTCGATACAAAGGTGACCTGATGCACCATGAGCCCCTCGGGACGGCGCACGCCCCTTCGTCTCGCTGGTCGCGGCGAGGAGTCACGACGAGCACCGCAAGGATGAAGAGTCGAAACTCAGAGAAAACGGGACGTGTATTGAGCATGAGTAGACTGATGACATGCCGCATGCCATTGACAATCGCCAAACCGACGAGGGTGACTCGGGGTATCGAGCGAGCAGAGGAGGCCGCCCTAGCGTC
Organism: Favolaschia claudopus; assembly: GCA_037176885.1. Classification (NCBI taxonomy): domain Eukaryota; kingdom Fungi; phylum Basidiomycota; class Agaricomycetes; order Agaricales; family Mycenaceae; genus Favolaschia; species Favolaschia claudopus. Next base: position 212,622 of record JAWWNJ010000011.1, on the reverse strand, counting down.
ATCATTTATATCAGGGGGAGGGAGAAGCAGCATTGGCCGGTGGTACATGCTCCTCGGTGTGCTCCTTGTTTGCGGTTCGCGTATTCATCGTACCGCGAGCCTGCATAGCAGTGGGCAGCGGGAGAAGCGGGAGGCGTTTCACGCAGTCGGCCCGTTCTTCTCGCCACTTCGGTGGTCTTTATACGGTGTATCCTGGAGGGCAGAGCGGGGCGGACGGGCGCAGGAAGGAGGCTCCGAGGCGGGAAAGAGCGATTTCGAGCAAGCCGCGTGCGAGAGGTACATAAAAGCAGAAGAGAAAGCTGCAACTAGGCTGTCACCTCAACGAGTCGCTCTGGACTTTCGAGATGACAGGTAGGCGCACTCGTCGAGAGGTGCAACGATCTTAAGTTCCATTGGATGTATGATTCGCATCCTGTAGGCTGTACGCGACAGCAGATAGTGATTGATATGCATGGCGGACGCCGCGTAGATCAAAGACCTACATAACATGAAAGCCTGGTGGAGGTCACACAATTAGAGCGGTCGAAAGCATACACAGTAAATTCCAGCCGACACTGACCTTAACCCATGGCCTTCGGTCGTTTGCGTTTCAGCTCAAGCCATTCCTTGCCATCGACTAAAAATTCCTCCTCTACGGTCATCGCCCACGCTCGAATCCGGTAACGGCGAGCGAAATCGGATTTCCCCAATCTGCATTTCCTCGCTTTCGAACCCAGTGTCGCGCTTTACGGGCGGGAGAATGACTACGCCTCCACCCGACTTTCGATTCGATCGAAGATGAATAGTGGAATCACACGAATGCCCGTGCTCAGCACCGGCCCCATGCCAGTCGATCCAGAACCATACACCGTCTTGCGTCAACGGCAGAATCAGGTCATACAAAAAGCCCATGCGCAGTGAGAGGTCCGATAGGGTAGCCTGGTCATCAACGTAGAAAAGACCGCACTTGATAACGTGTTCCCTGGCCAGTGGTAGGCGCGTGTATTCTCCATATTCTCCAGACGAGTAAAAAATGGTGAAAATATCTCTGCGAGCAGTGGGTTGAGAGCTGGATCAGCGGATGGGTCGGGCTCGAAGCACAAGATGCGTTGTAAAATGGGAGTCGTTGTAGTCGCCTGCCACATCTTGCTCACAAGGGACGCGTTACAGAGTAAGTCGCGCATCGGAAGATGAGATAGAATGAGTTCCAATAGCTCTGGCAAGGAAATTACTGTGTCCATATACGTTGACGCTGAGTGGAGAAAGCTGTGCAATCTTGTTTATTTGGTATTGTTCTCAGGCTCTTGATGCTAGCATTCAACGACTCCGCCAATGTTGCGTAGAATCTTGCCAGACAACCTCTGTGTCTTCTTGATTCTGCAGCTCATGGCTTGCTCTCTCCTCTTTTGCGTTACTATTGTGCCCAATGGGTATGAATTCTCCCATTGGGTCTGAATTCACGATTTCCTGCTCCGTCCCTTTACTTTTTGCCCCCGGAATTTTCCGGCATGTATTCTAGTAGTAGTAACACATAATTCTACCAAAGGGCTTGAGCATTCGTGAAGAGGAAGATATTGAAATACGTTTACCGGGGTATCAAACTCAGTGATCCCACAACATATTGCAGCATTCTGACCTCTCTCTTCACCGTTTAAACCCGGGAAACTCGGAGAGACCTCATACAGTATGCTGGATACTTTGTACAAACTCAGATTATTTAACCGGTACGTCGTCGTCGCGCGCTGGAGGGGAGGGTTTGCGAGCGTGACAATTTTAAACTCCGCTCGCTAAACGCGTCGGCACTTATTTGCCCATGACATGCCGTTTGTTGACACCTCTTCGACGCGTCCCCGTGCATGCCAAATGTCGACAAGAAGGAGCAGAAGATCCAAGACGCCTGCCGGCTCCTTTCTCGTCGCGTCAACAATGGGCAGAAACCGGATGTCAAGGGTCTCGCTCGCGAGCTTAACTTGCCTTACACTACTCTATATTCTCGCTTCAAAAATATTCACAAATCGCGTTCCGAGTCCACTCGCGCTCAGCTATTCCTCTCCCCTCCTGTCGAGCATGTTCTCCTCAAATGGATTGAGCATCTCGGGGAAATTGGCACCCCTCTGTACAAAAAGACTGTCCGTCAGCGCGCTCAGCTCTTACACCCACTCCACAAAAAGCCGAGTAAAAACTGGATCTATGACTTCATTAAACGGCATCCCACCATCTCCTTTGCCAGCTCAGCCGGTCTTGATCCCAAGCGCGCGAAGGCTTTCAATGAACCTGTTGTCGGCCGCTTCTTTGACAAACTGGAAGAACTTGTCGAGAAGCACGGCATTCCTATCGAGAATGTGTATAATATGGATGAGAAGGGGGTGCAGCGCGGCGGAGGAAAAAAAGCTAGCCGCCGAAAGTATTTGTACTCACGCAGGCAGAAGGCAAAGTACAAGCACCGCAGCGCTAATCTCGAGCTCATCACTATCATCGAAGCTGTGTGCGCTGATGGGACAAGCCTCAAACCCGGCTTCGTTTTCCCTGGGTCGGCGCGATGTCCTGAATGGTTTGAGGAAGATGATGAGATTGTGTATGTGTTGCTACCTCCACCCGCATCGCAGTACTGACCTCTTGATATTTTCAGTATTGCCATGTCCACAAACGGCTGGACCGACGATTTCATTGGTCTCGAGTGGTTCAGGTTATGCTTTATCCCCCAGGCCAAGGCTCGAAACAAGTCCGGGAAGCCTATTATCCTCATTCTCGATGGTCACGGCTCTCATGATCAAATCACCATCATCGATCTCGCCGAAGAACATGGTATCATTGTTCTCCTTCTCCCTCCACACACAACACACAAGCTTCAGCCCCTCAACGTTGGGATCTTTGGACCGTTCTCACGAGGCTGGGTGGAGCGTTGCGACGATATTGTCGCGCTCCGCGGCTCTGAAATGCGCAAGGAGGACTTTGTCAAAGAATACATGTCTGTACGTAGAGACACCTTCCGACCGTCCGTCATCATCTCTGCCTTCAAGAAGAGTGGCATCTGGCCGGTCAGCCGGCATGCATTCACCGCAGAGGACTACGCACCGAGTCTTCCATATTCCATCACGGCTCGCGCTGTCCCTAACATCCCCGAGCTTCACCCTACTCCCTCCACCTCAGCCCCCATCGCACCACTCCCCTCTTCCAATCCTCCAGCTTCTACACCTCAGAGATCACGGCCCAGGGGTCACTGCGAGTCTGATTCCGACTCGGATTCAGATAGTGATTCGGACTCAGACTCCGAATCCAGTGATGATGACGATGCTCAGCAACCTGTCGCTCCACCGGTTGTTCCTCAGCCCTCGACATCATCCTCTCCATCTGCTGTACCTCCCCCTCCGACTTCTTCTTCTTTGTCTTCCCCACAAACTCCGTCTACCCGAGCAACTCGTTCCACCGCTGCCGCACAATCCATGCTCCCACCCACTCAATTCTATCATGATCCTGTTCTATTTGCACGGATCCAGAACCTTGAGAATGAGCTTCAGTCCACCCGAGCACACATGGGTATGATGGAGGCGGAGATCGCATCGCAGAAGCGACAGCTCAATGAGCGGGATGCCCGGCCGAGCAAGAAGCGGAAGCTGAATGTTGAGGCCCGGGTATTGACCTCGGCGGAGGGGAAGAGGTTGGCAGCAGAGAAAGAGGCGGAGAGGACGAGCAAGGCAAAGAAGAAGGCCGAGAGTGCTCAGCGACGTAAGGAGAAGGAGAATTTGCGGGAGGAGAATCGGCGGAACAGGGAACGGGACCCCGATGCTACCTTTACCGGTGTCCTTTCGGCCAAGAACAAAGACGACTTGAAGGATATTGCTCATTCTCTCAAGTTGTCGGAAGACGGGACGAAAGCGGTTTTATTGGAGCGCATCAAAAAGCACTTTGACGACAACCCAGCAGACCGCGAAAGCAACAAATATCGCGGTCTATTCAGCCGTGCCCCGCGTGCGCAGCGTGCACAACCCCCAGTATCTCAATCCTTGCCTTCTACCTCTTCCAACCCTCCCCCTCCCGAGCTGTCGATGCCCTCATCGTCGACATATCCATCTTTTGATTTCGCATTTCCACCCCCTCCGCCCCAGTTCCCATTCCACAACCACTCATTCGAGCTTCCACAAGACCAATTGACTCCCCAAAACCCAAGTTTGACACCTACTTTATTCCAATCTGACACTCTGTTTAATGTACAAACTAATCTCCCCAATACGCCGTATCAAAATTACATATATCCTCATTACTCTTCATAGTACATAGAAGCCTTATACCACTTACTTATCCAGTACATAGTTGCCCGAAGCTCACAGAGAGCTTCGTCCAGCTCAACCTCCAGCCGAACACAACGAGTGCGCAATTCGTCGTATGTCTCCGGCTCTGGAGAAGGTTCTCCGTCTACAGTATAGTTAGCTGAGGAAGGTAGGTACAGAACAGTAGAACATACCATAGACGACTCGCTGTCGTCGATAATCCAACTGGCTTAAAACATCCTGAGATGTGATGCCGTAGTCGAGGCTGCCGCTGAGAGGCTCCTGCTGGGACTCTTGTTGGCCAATGAGATGGTCGATGGCGTCCTGGGAAGTGGTCTGCGAGTTGAGAAATCCCCCGGGTTCAAAATCCCTGGCATATAAATCAGAGAAAAGATTTTGGAGGAGGATATTGACACGCACCGGCGCGTCTTTTCATCTGAGGCTACAGCGGACGGCCGAGGGGCGCGCACTGGACTTGAAACGGGTTCCGGTTTTGTCTCTTGATATCCCTCGAGCCTACGGCGTTGACACAGCGGGTAGTCGCCGTCTTGGGCGTTTTCATAGCCGCGTTTGACGCGTTTGCGACGGCACCATTCCCGGTATTCTGCAAGGTCTTGTGGTGACATTTCGGCCTCATATGCATCGCGAATGGGTTGTTTATGTTGAGACTGTTCATAATCCAGAGCCAGGCTTGCGGGTGAGGAGGGTAGATAGTCGTCGTCGAGGTAGCTGGTCATGGCAGAGTGCGGAAAGAATGCAAGGATCATTTCGATCAGGGCCGAGATTGATCCAAACTGTGACATTCTGTGACTTGCAAACCCTCCCCTCCAGCGCGCGACGACGACGTACCGGTTAAATAATCTGAGTTTGTACAAAGTATCCAGCATACTGTATGAGGTCTCTCCGAGTTTCCCGGGTTTAAACGGTGAAGAGAGAGGTCAGAATGCTGCAATATGTTGTGGGATCACTGAGTTTGATACCCCGGTAAACATATTTCCACCACAGTATGGCGGGTTTATATATAAAGGCCTTTAACGAAAGGTCTAAGTTTTATGTATAAACGCCTTTAGTTAGAGGTCCTCCTGATGTACGAAATAATACTGCTGATCTGACCTGTTTTGTGTGATGCACGGCGAGCAAGTGCTTGAGTACGACGTGGTAGACGGTGAAGAGCAAGAGTTACGTTATATCCAAATTGGGAAGCCACTGAGCACAGCACTTTGTCGTCGTCTCCGACGGCAAGCTCGAAATAGCACTAAAAACCACGAAAAAATGCCAGAAAAAAGGGAAAAGGCACAGTATATTGGTAGGTAGTGTAGGTATATTGGTAGGTATTAGTAGGTAGTGTAGGTATTCCATTAAAATGCAATGATATGGTGAATTAAGCTAGCGACTCGTCCACAAGCGACGCAACGAGATGACCATATCTTGGGACCACCGGTACAGGGGCGTCTTCGTCTTCATCGTCAGAGTCTTCACTGCCCTCCCCCTCGTCTTCCGAGATCTCTGTGACACCTGCCCGCCCCATCTCGATGAACCGAGGAACATCTCTCCAATTTCCTTCAAAGCGCGCTCGCAAATCGGTCTGGATGCGTGATTGGCGGCGCGCATAGGCAATGAATCCCTCGTCCTCTTCACGCTGCCCAATGAGTCCCATCCACCATTCTGCCTTCCACTTGAGGAACTCGAGCACCCGTCGCATTTCCTCCTCGAGCAAATCCACCTCCTCCGTCCACCTCCATGCCCTTGCTCGAGTCTTCGCCCACTCGATCCGCAGCGCCTCCGTCATCCCACCCTGCGACTCCTCGTCCTCCGACAGCTGCGAAAGCCATATCCAGGAAGCTGGACGTGTTTCTGTGTCCTGCTCTCGTCTCACGCCTGGATCCTCAACCCCCCTCGTCCTGCGTTTCTTGGACTTGTGTTGCGGATCGCTAAACGTAGCGCGGGGTCGGGGGCGAACGTCGTCGGGGGCGAGAACACGAAGCGTCCGAGTCCATGCTGTCTCCTTGAGAAGCGGAGCAAGGACTGCCACCGCCTGGTAAGCGACTCGGTACTGCGCAGATGTCCGGCGGATTTGCTCGTCGAGACTCTCGATCGTCGTCTTCGCACGAGTGTTAGCTGCCACCCCACGCCGATGCAGATCCTTGAATTGATATTTCGCGGTGCGGACGAGGAGAAGCCGCCGTAGTTCTGCCAATGCAGCGTGCGCTTGGCCGACGCGCAGCTCAAACTCGCAGCGCGCATGGGTCAATTTCACCGTAACTGACGGGAGGGCGGCAAGCGCAGATGGAAGCCAGAGCTTGATGTTGGGGACAGGCAACGCGGGGGTGGGCTCGGGCTTGTCAGTCTTGGTGCGGGAAACATCGTCGGCTGCTCGGATTGGTGCTACGACGGGAGTGAAGGATTCACGAATTTTCAGGAATTGTGTTATCTTCCTCCCCAGTTTATTGGACCTTTCCAGAAGCCCCGTCTTCTGGCCGTCGGTGGCGTGCGTCTTGAGAAGCCCCGCATCGAATGCCAGCTGCCGCTGCTGCTCCTCGAGATTCATCCCCATCACAACCATCTCATGCGCATGAAGATCTCCACGAACATCGTCCTCGTCCTGATCCTCCGCTGCCGCCACCGCCAGCCGTCCCCGAATCGCCTGCATCCCCTCGTACTTCTCCGTCAGCTTGAATGGGTTTGGATTTGCGGCATCCAGCTCCCAAGCCTCCATTTCCGCCCGCCACTTCTCCACCTCATCCGACGGAAGCCCCCGCTCTGCCTCCGCCAACTCCAGACGATGCTGCGTCATGTTGGGGACGGCCTTCTGTATCTTCTCGAGGAGCGATTTCCCCATCCCGATGATTTTCTTGTGGTTGGAGTCATTGAATTGATCGTCGAGGGCGTCACGCCGAGCCCCTGGTCCCATTTCCTTGGTGCTGGGTGCGATACTGTTGATGTTGGCCCACCCTCGCTCGGGCGCTTCTCCATCGGTCCGACCGACGAACGGGGTGAGATTGAAGGAATAGAGGATGTTGCAGTCCTCGATATGGGCGGGAAGGTGGAATTTGGGGATAAGCCAAACGTAGTAGCGTTTCAAGCCGCGCTGGCGAAGCTGAGGGTTGTACTGAGAGAGGCGAGTCCAGATATTCTTGTGCCACTGGCACACGATGTCGTAGGAAATGAAAAGTTGCACAATATCGTCGTAATTCGCAAGACTTTCCCATAACATGAAATCCATATTGATATACCTGTGATTCGTTAGATAATCTGAGCGCAAGTCCTGTTAGAAACCATAGTGCGTACTTTTCCCCCTTCTGCAGGTCTCCCACTCCATTCGGTCTCTTCATATTGTGTCGCGCGCAATCCACAGTCCCTATCCCAGATGCCGCCATCCCATATGATTCCCTGTTAGGCTCGTTCACCGCATCATGCGCAACACAGGTGCTTTTCTAGATGAAAACGGTCTCAGCAGACGAATGAAAATCGATAGAGATGAACACTACCTCCTGCTCAAGTTCCCAATGCGCCTCAAGATGTCGCATATACTCCTCTACTCGCCCAAAGAACGCAATACCATCACCTAAAGACGGATCCTTTGCCTCACTTGAAACGTCATTTCGCCGCATCTGGAAGTTTGCGTCGAGCGCCAGAAATAACGCGTAGATGAAGCGTTTCTCCCGCGGGACATTACGCCAAGATCCGTCTAGAGGCAAATTTTTGCCCGGCTGCGGGCAAGCCGGACACAGCAACGCGCACTCTCCAGCCCGTGTACCGGCAATCCCATCGACAGCGTGACCACGGCCGGCGCGCTTGAGCATTTGCACATTGCGCCACTGTCGTGTCATCCGTCGAAACTCATGATAACGACTCTACACTGAAGTTGTGAGTTTCAAATCGAAAGATACCATTGTCTAACTCACCCGAGGCTGAAAGACACCGCTGTTATTCGTCTGACGTGCAAGTTTGTTGTAGAAATGAAGCGCCGAACATTTCGCCTCGAGCGTCACGAGGTGATAATCCCGCAAAACCCTGAAGGTCGCAGCGGTGGCAGGGTTCGTTGTTGTTGCGGGATAGAGTCGTGAGCGGAGAAGCTGGATGTCGTGGTCTTCGGCTAATGAGCAGCAACAGAAATCTAGTCCGACTTCGTGAATCCCATTAGAGTCCACGACACAGAAATCGTCGCGATGAGGTTTCAGAGTTTTTGCGGGAACTGCATCTTCGTCCCGAGATTCCGCCGCCGCTGCCGCCATCTCCTCGTCCCTTGCCCTCTTCGCCACAGTGCCTGGACATACCCCATTCCGTCCATGCCCAAGCTGGATTCTCAAACCCAACGACTTGAGCGTAACTGATTCAAAAAAGCCATGATCATTCCACATCTGTAACAACAAGTAAGAAAGACACGTCAACAATTAGAAGAGAACTGAATTACCTCGACCCGATGAAACGGATTCTCCTTGTGCGTTGAGACAATGCACAGTCGGCAGGACAATGCGTCGGTGAAGCAGTCCTTGCAACGAAATGGTGCCTCGGCCGCGGGACTATCACAACTAACACATTTGGTTTGGTGGCGAAACGGGCCACGACCTTCGAGGCGTATGAGTTCGTCGAGGAAGCGTGCACGGCGCTTGAGCCATTGTGCCATGGGATTATCCTGGAGTATATTAAAACTAAATCAAGTCCCAAAAGTGAAAGGAAACTCACCGAATCCCGCTCGTTCCTTCGGGGCGCCTCGATGGGATGACCCTCATCAAATGCGAATGAATCCTCGCCAGCAAATGGGAAGGCAGCTTGTGGTATAGCGTCCAAAGAGTCTGCCTCAATGGGAGTTTCAAATTGGAAGTCGTCGGGCATTAGGAGGTCGCGTTCGGGGGGTTGTCTCTTGGTAGGCGAAGCCGGAACGGTGACCCGGGACGTGGATACCACTGTGCGACCCCGCCCATCAGTGCGGATAGCACGATGGAATAGCCCTTCCTCCCGGCTGCGGGCAATGAATGCCCGGTCTTCGTCTTCGCTCTCGCTATCAGAGGCAACGGTAGTCCGCAAGCTGCCTGTTATCTTGCGCTTCATTTCTCAAGACAGAGGGAACACGAGCGAGTGTGGAGGGAAAGGGAATGTGGATTATTTGCATCGAAACCGGACTTACGTCCATACAAAGTGATGAGGGACACCGATTATACGAACCGAGGAATCACCACGCCCCACCCGAATCATCATCATCACCCCAAGCTGGTGGGCCCACCCAGAGTCCGAACCCCACCCAGATCCCGCACCCCATCCAGATGGCGCGTCGTCCGATCCCGATCCCGATCCCGCACCCCATCCTCCGCCCCACGAAGTGTTGCTCGTGGCACCCCATCCTCCCCACGATCCCCCACCCCAGCCAGAACTCGCACTCGACCCCCACGCGGGCCCAGGGGACAGAGCACCCCATGCGGCTGCATCATTAGCCGCGTCGGCTGTGGACCTTTAAGATTGTATAAAATGATACATTAGCGATGAGACGTACCTTGTGAAACACCGGCTGGAAGTCCCCGACGGAATCTCGGAGGGCCAGGAGCCCGACGACTGAGGGCGGTGGTAGCTACGCCGCTCCTCGACGAGCGGCGACGCAGCATTGACCTGAAATTACGAAGAGGTCCTAAATTGAGAGCATTAGTAAAATGAATGAAAAGAAACAAGAACAAGAAAGTGAACTCACGGCGGTGGGGGGGGCATGAGCGCAGAAGAGAGACAGAGATTCAGAGACGACTGATTTAAGCCAAGAGATTGCGGATAGATCTTCCGTCGCATGGTGTATCATGCGACGGAAGTTGTTGCCAGATCAAGTCCAACCAGGCGACATTGGTGGTGCGGGAGCCAGAAGAGTGAGGAAAGCAAGCGAGATCAATGAGCTGCAAGGCGGCGCATTGAATTGGGGAGGCGTCGAAACAGTTCCTTGACGACTTGCATCGAGGAGACTCAGAGTCAGAGAGAAGAGGAGAGTTGGTCGTGTCACAGTTTGTGACGATCAATTTCCCTTTGTGGAAGTCACCCTCGCATTGCAGTTCGATGACCGGTGAGTTCACATGTGTATTCCTTGCTCTGCAAATGATAACAAAGTTGTTTGTTGTATGTCTAAATGAATTTATCTCTAAGAGTTTTAGGAAAAATTCTGCCCCCCCAAAAGTTACGAATTCTTTGAAGCGTGGGACAAGAGGTTACGCCGCGGCGTGAACCACAGATCATTTGTGCGGCAAATCCCACAGGTCAGCGAGCCGCCTCGAAGAGGCCGAATACAAGTCATTTCAAGATTTGTTTATGCCTTGGCCTATGTAGAGAGATTCTGAGGAATGATAATCACCCTCTGAACTAAAACTAATACGAAAATTGACCACAGAAATAACAAGATTAAAATTTTAGTATCGCATATTATTTACATAGCGGGCGGCAGCGGGCTCAAGCGGTACAGAGATATACTCAGATCTATATACCATATCAGTCCAGTAAAGGAGGGGACTTTCTTGTACCTATGACCTGGAGATCAAGGTCGAGGCGCGAGCCGCGTACAAATTTGCGGCGGATCAAACGCGCCTGTGTGATGCCATAGGTACATGCGATGACAAGGTGGCGCATCGTAGACAGCTGGTCAACGATGGCCACCATAGTATCGATAGACTCATTGAAATTATCCTGTAATTGAATAAACCAGGGAGCCTCAACAAAATTAATATAGAAAGTCAAGAACTCACAGCGGCTACAAAAAGCAGAACCCCAGGATTGGTCCTGGTAAATAACCAATCGTCGAATATCGGGTAGGAGGGTATGCAGTGCCGGTACTTCCTCCGCTGCTGCGACAAGTTGAGAAATTTGCAACTCCAAAGATAGAATCGGAGCGCTCGACAGTGACAAAAACTTCAAAGAAATGATCGGCCGTCGGATTTGGTCCCCCTCCGAGTAATGAAACTCTATGTCCTTGACAGGACGGGAGGGAACGATGATATTGAGATCTTCAGGCGGCGCAGCAATGTCAGTGAGGTGGGGGAGAAGCGAGGGAATGTTGGCAGCCAAGTTGAGGTCCCCGAAGAACGCCGATGTAATGTGCGGCTGTGAGATCAAGAAATCGATTGCGCCGTCGCAAATTGCAGGCCAGTATAATAAATCCTGAAGTCGCCCAGGGATGTTCTTCAACAGGTGAGCGAAATCCAACCGGCTGTATTGGATGTGGAGGGAGCGTAGGTTCACCAACGAACAAAATGCTTCCGCAAGCCATCCCTGTCGCCTTCGTATTCAATCCCCACGAGAACGAGCTTCGTTACCTGAATTCCAAGGTGGGTCAGAATGAAATCTTCCATATAAGAAAAGAGAACCAACCAAAGCTCCCAGTTCCCGCCTCGATTTCAGCGCGGAGAAAAACATTTGAGTTCTATCGCCTGCGACTTCCACAGTTCGATATAACTCAGCCCGAGCAAGGTGAGCAAAGCGTCGTGAGACAACAATTGTTGTTGATTGGATGTTAGGATTCAAAAGGCGAAGAATTTCACAGAGACAAGAGTCGGGGATCTGGGGCTGCATGGTGCGTCAAGGAAGTAGAAAAAAGTGGGTCGGGTCGGGGATGTATAAATTGTGGTAAGGCAAATCATACATGTCATCAAACCAAATGGAATGCCACATCCACCGCCTCCAGGAAGCTCAAAGCCCCCCTCGCCTCGGGCGATGGCATTCTCCGCCCATCGGCAGCATATATCATATGACACACACAAATCACTTCGCTCCTTTCGGTCTTGGAACGCGCGGATCATCTGGAGCCATTTTCGAATATTCTTCCGTGTGTTGGCATTCCTGATACCAGAGCTTGACACGAGGCGTCTGGATTAATTTCGTCACCAATATCCGGAGGTATGAACTGAGATTTTACCTGCGATGATGGTAACGAATCATCCGCTTGAGCACACGTATGTGCGCATCGATAGCAGCTGTCTCTTGCTTGACCTCTCTCAACATAGTCCCGATAATTCTGTGTTCCTGTCATGAGAAGATTCAAAACCAAGAACGAGAAAACTTACACCGAATCAGTAATGGTAGGGAAATCCGGTCGGTCGGAGTACCAGTGGCTTGCCATTTCAGTTGACCCACTTCCCCGACGCAAATCTGTAGCCTTTTAAATTTTTCAGTGTTCCTGTTTTGTTCCTATTTTGTTCCTGTATCCCCGACTGGATGGTTACGATATGAAGAGCTTCCATCTTTTCAGCGCGTGGACAGACAATCATCTCGGAAGCACTTCCTGTTCCTTTGCAGTAAGAATCCATACACGGCTAATTTTTAGAACGGACTCTTCGACTTTTTGCTCCTGGCTTTCCTCTCCTCTAGGATGCGGCGGCGACGTGCTGCTCTGTTCTCGAACCTTGCGTAGCCTCCATCACCGAAAACGTCGACAACTTCCCGCCGCTTCCCCGGCCCCATCTCCCTGCAACTGGGGTTGTTTGATGATGCCCATGCGGCTTCGATCTGGTGAGCATTGACATCGACAAGTGTCATGCGGAAGCTATAGGGAAAACGGCTTGTTAGCGGGTTCAGGACACTTCGGAAGAAAATCACTGACCGTTCCACGGGCTTGCAGCAACACAATTCCCCATGATCCACAGAGAGAATAGATAGGAATAGATTTACATACCACTTACAATGTGCGCCTTTTATCCTCATCCCGCTTCTTATCGGCCAATGGCAGTAGAAACCGGTAAAATCAATGGTTATTGTCGACTCAAATCATTTACATACAATTCTGATCTCGTCAGCATACCCCACAAGCATGTGCGGGCCTTCGCCGTCGACTCTAGCGAGAAAAACCACGTCTCTGTACGATTAGAGAGAGAGAAGAATAAAATTAGTAAACACCACAGAATGAAAATATAATGGAACGCACCCCTCCTGCACAAACCAAAGGCCGTCCGGTGCTGGGCCCCTCTCCGCCTTTTCGAGGCGACGCTTCTCAGATCCTACTTCCAAAATCTCCGCTGCAACCATACGCATCACACCCTCCAGCAGTGCGCGCTCTTGCTGTGCATATACGACCTTCTTTAACTCCTTTTTCTGTCTCTCACACTCCTCAGCAAATTCCTTCCCAAAATACGCGGCAAGTCGATCCCGGAACGCGAGGCCGGGTCCATCGGGAAGTGCAATATTACCGGTTGACAGCACTTGCACTTGAGAGGGTCGTGCTTGAGGTCGCCCTTGGGGATGGTCGTCGAGGGCAAAGCTGACGCGTGCGGGGTTTCGAGCGTGGGATGGGATGAAGATACGATTGAGGGGGGTCTACCGAGGCTACGCTGAAGATTCTCGCGAGCAATGTCGACCAGAGTGGGTTTGGGGCGTGGGGGGGGTCGAGGACGGCCACGTATTTGTTTTTGGCGCTCTAATATACAGCAATGTCAGGAAAGGAGAACGGTGAGCGAATCAAAACAACGTACCGAAGAACTCCATTCGTCTCTCTTGAGCTTTGTCCTCTTCTGTTCGGTTTGGTTCTGCCGCCTCTCGCGCCAGACGATCCTTAGTGAGTTTTGCTAACGTTTTATCAGCGTAAATCTGAAGAGTACTTCAAATAATGTCGACTTACCGGCCTTAGCATGGCGGCGTGCGCGAGTTTTTCGTTGAGGACCCAGGGTGGGGCATATTCCAGCCATAAATCGGTCGTGGACAATCGCACGTTGAGCAGGGTCGTTCATGTTGTACGCCATGGAAGAAAGAAAGGAAGAAGAGGCTAGAGGCGAAATCATCAAACCCATCACATTTAGCGAGCGGTCCAAATGGGGGGCAAGCTAGGATCACCCGGATTTGAGTACAGGGAGTCGTAAGTGTTAAGATTGTCGGCAGACATGATCCAAGGCCGAGAGCAAGGCTAAAACAAACTGAGAGAGAACACTGGCACAAAATGTAGTTTTTGATCTCAAGAGTGAAAGCAGAAGTTGCTGTCGAGTTCAGGCATTCAAGGCAGAAAGAAGCATAGAAGTCATATATTTCAAAGCTCTGAAAGGTTCGCGCCGTGGTTGACGAAGCCCCAGCTAGATTTGAGAAGACGTATAGGTGATGGTAAACGACAAGGGACGAAAGATGACTAATCAACCAAATTGCTCACGCAATCACTGTGCCCAAAGCGGCATATCGGCAAATCCAGTGCACGGCCCGGTGGTCCACCTTCCGGAACGGGGTATGGGAGATTGCCGGCGAGTGAGGATTCGTTTATCCGAATTAGTCCGAAAGGGCCGAAGCGAGACAGGAACAAGGATTTTGTAGAATGTGCTGCAACGGTATACATTCGTCTGCTCTGTACATGACAGTTATATCTCTATGGTAGGTCCCTGCAAGAATCCAAGGTTACAGGTTTATAAGTCAAGCACATCTTGTGAGCCGTGCGTGGAAGGAACAAAAATTTTGCGAGTGTAAGAACCGTCTGGACGACTGAAACTGGACAGGGCTGAGCATTCTTTGGGTCCAGTTTGATCTTCTACCTAATCCAGAGTCAAATAATTGAAATACAAAGCAACAGATCGCAAAACTGACCCTCTTGCACCCAGCGAGCAAAGCTACTCTGCACAATCGAAGCAGAACAAGTTTTGAGGGTCGTACACCCCTCAACGGGCTCAGAGAAGTGTGAGGATGGGTAAGGAGAAGTTATTTAGGTGCAACTTAACTCGTTTCTCTTATTTCTTGACTCAAACTTCAAAGCACGGAAGGTTTTGTGTGTTGGACATCCTCGGTTGTAAGTTGAAAAATCTTGTCTTTGACTGCTCCGAGTCAATTTGTGAGAAATGGTCAGATTCCTTAGATTATACTGCACAATATACCGATGTACCTTAGAAATTGTTCTCCGTGGTCGAAATTGCGATATATAGCACATGCGACCCGATGAGACCGTTGCCGATGCCTCAGCGACTCAAATTGTCCAATTCATAACTTAATGAGATTGAATTTGATCCTGTTGAAATTGCGCACCTACGCGTTTGGCATAAATTTGAACTTGTAGGAGCTTTATTATGCATCCCGGAGGTCGTTTTCGCTTCGGACTGGTATGGTTTGAATGCGAAATTGTCAACGGTTGTTGGGACCATACAGATGTCATATTAACGCAGATCTTGAGCTTTCAGAAGTAAATGGTATCTAGATTATGGGCCGGATAACCCGAGAGCCCCAGAACAACGAGTAATGGCCATACTTGAGTCGCGTTTCGACAGTGATTAGTCCATATAAGGAAATTGGCACGTCCTGTCACGCGTGGTGACTGAAGCGCAACTTCACTTGGACTTCGACCACGATCAGCCCGCTCAAGAAATCAAGTATCATTGTGTGTTCACCCACCTGGAGGAACTCTTGGACTGGACTTTGATGATAATCTTCGTGAAACCTACATTAGAACAGCGTACAAATGCAAAAAGGTCAGTTCCTGTAGGTTTACTCTGACCTGATCGAAGCCGCGATATCCAGGCATAAACCGGTCGTTTTCGCAACGATCTGGGACTCTGTTGACTCCTACCAAACATCTAACATGTAGAAACCTGTCGGAGCACCGAAATTCAAGTTCAAGGTTCCGATCTTCAATGACCAGTATCAGATCAAGTTTGACTCAATTTGTGATCAATTTGAGTTGGGACCCTCGGAAGTAAGTCTATAACTCTCTGCAAAACTCAAGTGGTGCTCCAAAACAAGGTATTGCTCACAATCTTCATGTTCCTGGAAGGAAATGCGGCAGTTTGGTAAGAATCAATTCAAACGGGGAGGATTCAAACGGTGGGGCTCGGTGCTACGAGAATAGGGTAAGTGGACAAGTCGAAATATTCACCACTTTGTCTGATCGCCTTCCATGTCTACTTTGCTCGTCGACTTTAGGTGCTGCATAGCCACCACCGCTCTTTCCTTCACACCGCAACAACAACATGACGCAACCGAAGAAGGGAAGAATAAATAACAAAAATAAGGACCCGAGGTTGGACGGATATTCATATTGTTACTTCCATTGCATTACCTGACTCCCTTTTCTTACCTGCAGCGCGGCAGCAGAGGCAAAGCGAATTGCCTCTGCAACTTATTATCGACAGAAGTAGGTGTTGATGTTACCATTTTTGATTACTCATGACAGTCCCAATCAGCGCAGACATAATTCGGGCAAAGAGACGAATTCAGATGGCAGAGAAACGGCGGGAGGCGCATAGCAAAGCAAGCATTTGAGGGGCATTCGAATTGACACGGTAGCGAAGGGCGCAAATCAAGGCGAATCGTCGCAAGTCAGACAAGTCTAGACCGAAAAAAAAACGCATTACGAAACAAGGAGAGCAACAGCCGTGGTTTGGCCGACGCGAGAAAGAATCAACCGAGGTCTTGGCGTCGCGATCACGTTCCCCAGCCCGTCCAGGACACGCAGACAGGTGAGCCTTGACCGTATCTTGGTAACTAGCGAGGGTACTTTCATGTCTTGAAGATTTTCCAGTGATCGCGATATGTGCAGGTCTGCCTTCGGCGTCGAGGATGAAGATGAAGACTCAGACGAGTTTGAGGAAGGGATGGGTATGCGGTAAGTGGATCATCATCAACGAGCTAGTTGTTTGATACCCTGCACAGCACAATATCAGAAGTGGCTGGCGATCCACATGGCATCGGAAGCGCTCCGGAAATTGATTGGGAACTTAGCCCAATTACCCGACAGGAACAGGTGTCGCAAGAAGAACAGGCTTCGGATGTTCCTATTCCAGCCTCATCATCTTTGTAAGTGTGACAATTTAATCCTCCTCACGCACGCACTCACGGATACTGTAGCCGAGCGCGGCGGCGGTACTGGACCCCACCGGTGGAAGATGATCCAATTCCAGATCCACAACCCAAATTACCTAGTTTTTTTGTTCATTTCGAGGCTTACATGGAGCGACGACGGCACGAGAATTGTTAGAATCAATGTATTTGTAGTTTCCGTGTAATTCTCTACTAGTTTTGCAAAACTTTCAAGCGGTACAGAAAACACAAACGGCGCCGAGAAAAATCCAATTGCAACAGATTTACAAAATATAACGAGAAAACTACGGCTCGATCCATTTCTGAACACCACTCTCGCTATCCGGGCCCTGGTAATGCTCACGATAATAGTCGAGAGCTTGAATCCGAGAGGTTTTCTTGGCCTTGAGCTGGTAGGGAACACCGTTGCATTGTGCATCCGCAAGCTTACTAGCAGTATAGAAATTAGTAAAACGAAAGAAAAAAGAGACTAGACAAAAGAACTCACGCGGAATGATACATCCCGGGCTCTCGTCCACGAATAACAACATACCAGGTCTCACCCGAACCCGGCGGATGAGCTGTTTCAAGTTCGGCGGGAGTGAGGGGAACACCGCGGACGAATATAGGGCCCCCTTCATCGAAATCATGAGCGGGAGGTGGACTCGGCGGGGGAGGAGGAGCAGCGGCGGCCTGAGCGGCGGTGGCCTGAGCGGCGGCGGCCTGAGCGGCGGCGGCCTGAGCAGCGGTAGTCGCTGCAGAACTGGCAGCGGAGACCTCTACGGCGACCACAACGGGCAATCGAGCTGTTTGAGCAAAATAAGAGAAATTGTCTCATAACATGAAAGATACTCATACCTTGGACCTCAACGGCGAGGCGCATGGCCTCTGTGGAGGCAGCAGAAAGGCGAGAAACGAGGGCAATAAGCTCTTGAAGCTCGGTTTGGGGGACGGCTGAGGAGGGGGGTTGGGCAGCAGTCATGGTCGGAGGGAGGTGGTGGTGAATGTGAGTGTGAATGTCGATTTGAATTTCTTGGGGCATCTTAAAGTACACTGTGCCGGAGTCAGAATCTTAAGGCGGCCGGCCAACTTCTCATCGGCGATGTGACAACTAGAATTTAGCGAGATGCACATGAGGAACATCAGAAAGAAGTAAATTCACCTGATGAGACACACCTTGAAACCCATTTAGGTACCGTACTTGACGACAATCGGTCCGACACGCAGATCTGTGGAAGGAACAGCTGACACGGAGATCTATGGAAGGAACAGGGCCAATGTTTACCTCGTTAGGAAATCAATAGCAAATTGGTCCTGTTTCCGATTGAGAAAAATTAGTCAATCCCTAAACGACAACACGTACAAGTCCTCTGTTTCGACCACTCACCTCTCGGACGCTCTCTGTAGTGGTCAACTCTCGCAACAATATTATACCTTGCTGCACTTGCTCACCATTATTTTCCTGTACTTCGTTCTCGTCGACCATGCCAAAGGGGAGAAAGTCACAGCTTCCTGCAGACAAAGCAGCGTACTTGGAGTCTTTCTGGCCCGAGTTTCTCGAGTTGCAGCCTCATCTGGGAAATTTTTGGATCAAAGTTGTTCGCGGCTGGTTGCAGAACTGGCCTGTGGAACGACGGCTGGGATTTCCGCTGGTGGATTCGACCGGCGCAGCAATAGGGGAGGATGCGAGATCTCCACAGGAGACGTTAGCCATTGGCGCGGCAATAGTGACTGAGAACAAGGCAAATTGATTTTGTACTGAATTTTGAGCATTTACTCACCGTCTTGTCGCGCAGGTCGTTCGTAATTGGTATAATAATCGCTCTCAAAAAGAAAAGAAAGCCTTGAATGAAGCAACCCCGGCGTCATCCAGCAGTGGTGCGGTAGGGGAGATTATTGCTGCGCTTGGGGGTAGTTCGCGTCAGCATCGTCGTTCGCAGCGTCGACAGATTTGGGAGAAGCGAAATAAAGCTATTATCAACGCTGCTCTTGAGGCTGAGGGCTTCAAAAATCTCATGGGTACCGGAGATGATGGAGAAACTATTGAGGAGCGGAAGGAGCGGGTTTCCAGGGGTCGAAGAGCTCAGCAGACTCTCCGGCAACAAATCGTTAAGCGGTTACAATTGGAGGCGACAGCGGAGGAGATGGCAATTGTTGAGCAGTTGTATCAAGCACAGAAGAAGCCTTCGACGATCTCGACAGAGTCAGTGCGCACACCAGAGGCCTTCCAGCAGTGAGTGCGATTATCGATCAGCCTTAATTCATATTTAGATGATTTTTGCAGAGGGATTGACGAGGTCGGACCTTTACTCAAGCATGTCCATGCCTACGTCGAGCAAAAAACAGGGTTGGTTGGAGGTACAATGCTTGTTGGGCCGATACCGAACTTGGGAGGGAGAATTGGGACGCAGACGTACGCGTCACTCGCGTTACTCGTGACCGTGTGCTGATCTCATTTCTTCCAGCTACTGCCACGGCGTCACCGCTGCTGGCCATACATTCGACCAAGCACACTCGGGATGGGAGGACCAAGTCGTGAAGCCCCTTCACCAGTTTGGGAAGAAGGTGTTTGGTACGTTATTGAAGTTATATTCATCGTTATCAATGCTAATACAGTAACAATATTTCAGACCACCAAACTCGACGAGAACGCGCCATACGTACTCAGGAGAGCTCTGAGCTCGACAACACGACACAATCCAACACTGAAGAGCAAACTGAAACCGGTGGTAGCCGTGGACCTGCCGATATTCCTCCCTCTGAGACACCGACATCGACCTCCTCCGAAAATGGGCCCAACTTTCGCCTCCCAACTCCACCACCAATCTCTCCAGCTTTGGAGGCACCGCCCACAGCATCTGAACCACCTTCGAATGGCTCTCCTCCCCGCACTAGTCTGTTCTTGCCGGGTGAGGATGAAGACTTTGGTCAGCAAGACTACCCGCCTTTAGATCTGGACCTCAACTACTTCCCCCTCTCGAACGAGACCCTATCCAACTTCGATGCCTTCTCTGCCCCTCCAAACATCGCAGGTACCCCCGGCCCTAACCCGCTGTCGATGATCACAGGCGATACACCGTCTGGCGATCGGGTTGACGACATCATGCGTTCTTTCTCGACGACACCTCCAGCTACAACTCCAGCACCCGCAAATTCAGAACCGGCAGCAGCACCCCCAGCTCCCGCGCCGTCTGGATTGACACAGAACTGGATTTTTCCGCCCCATACTTCAATGCCATCAACCCCGACCTTCGGTAATCCTCAACGTCCTGCACCTGCGTCCGCCCCGCCTCCGGCTCGTCCGTTCGCGAGTGCGACGGCGTTGCTTGCTGCTGGATCCGTGTCGGTTCCGTCCACGCCTACACGAGCAGGATCAACGTACGGGCGTCCACAGACGGCATTCCAACGCGCTACTACGGCAAATCCATCGCCGCTCCGACATGTTTTTACGGCTCGTAGTCCGTCAACCCCAACTCCCTCGGCACCGTCGACTACCGCTCCCGAAGTGACTCCCCCATTACCAGCGATGACGGGGATAGCCCCTGCCACGACGACAACGACAACGACCCCTGCCTCCACGACAACGACAACGACCACTGCCTCCACCGCTCCCGTCCTTCCCTCCCCCCACAGACACCCCGCGCCCCCGACCGCTGCAGCTCACGCAGCTCCACCCGTCGTTACCATAACGACGCCGGTAAGAGTGCTGTCAGCGCTGACAGCGGATGACTTTCCGGAGTCCCGTCCGCTTTCAAATGCTCCCAAAGCTCCCAAAGCAGCGACTCCAGCGGGCCAAGGGCGAGGCGGTGGAAGGGGCGGGGGTGCCAGAGGACGTGGAACAAGAGGGAGAGGAGGCAGAGGCAGAGGTAGAGGTGGAGGAGGGGTTGCTGGTGGGGCTGGGGGCGGAGATGCGGACACCGGATACCTCCTGGGTCACGATGCGGAGGGCGGCAACAGGTGGCAGCTCGGCACTGTCTCGACGCAACGCAATCCGAATCGCGAAGCCGCCGCCGCTGCCGCCGCAGCTCAGAAAAAGCTCGACCGAGCTGCTCGCGACCGTGACCACGGAGTTTTCTTTTTTCCTCCTCCTCCACCCGGCACCGCCCCACTTCCCGCTGAACCCGCAGCCTTGGGCGCGCGCGCTCCACCACCTGAACCCCGCATTCTCGGTCTCCGCGGTGCGAGCGAACGCACTGTTAAGGCCGGTTACGTCGCACCGAAGAAGCGTACCATGGAAGACATACGGAAGGATGCGATGAAGAAGAAAGAGCAGAAAGCGGCGGAGAAGCTCGCAGCGGCAGCTAAGCGCAAAGCCGACACTGAAAATGTGCGGCCTGGCCCGTCAAAAAAAAAGTATGTCCTGCTGCCCTCTCGTAAAATATTCTATTTCTCTGATCATTGGCCTGTAGGCGTACTCGGTAATTCCTGCAAATCATTTTATGCTCTTGCATCGCTGCTCAACCAGCCGCTGTGTTGAGAGGATTTGATTCGTGTCTCTGAATTATGTCTTTATTCAACTGAAGCATCGATAACTTTTATTTATTGTCTTAATCTACAGCTCTGAATGGTTCTACTGTTAATATCTATAATTGATTACTTGCCAAGAGTGAATTGTGTGAACTCCGATAACAACCTGCGATTTTTAAACGCGACTTGTACATTTTTCCGCCCAAGCAATGTGTTAAGCGCCTTAGGCGCTTAGGACTTCGAGCTTTTCGACTCTGGTGTCTGAAAGCCGAATGACCGAATAACGCCGAATGTTGAGGCACAACTGATGTTCACATTCTTGGGTGTAAAACGGTTCTAATTGATATCGTATTTGGCCAAGGGACTATATATGTACAAGTATAAATGCTAGTATCTTTCTCTGAGCATTCGAATCTGGCCCGTCCAATATTCTCGCAAAATGATGGCCGTACAAATAGTGGCAAATATGATCCTAATTCATACGGCGCGCCCATTTGAAAACAGTCCCAGCCTACTCCATGAACACATACTACATAGATCCTAAGCAAACCTACACCACTA
Source organism: Favolaschia claudopus (assembly GCA_037176885.1). Taxonomy (NCBI): domain Eukaryota; kingdom Fungi; phylum Basidiomycota; class Agaricomycetes; order Agaricales; family Mycenaceae; genus Favolaschia; species Favolaschia claudopus. The sequence continues at coordinate 190,630 of JAWWNJ010000011.1, read as the reverse complement.
TATTAACAATTTGAGCAGGGAAATTTGGGAATCGGCAAGTGCCGGCAATCGGATCGCGCTCAAACAGCGACAAACAAAAGCCACCCACCATTTCCCCCCAAAGAGGCCGTCGTCGTGCGAGCCGCTCAAGGCATTCTGGCCCATACTACACATTGAATTATAAAGGTAAGCCTATCTACTTGCGTCCTCTCCACTGAATTGGCGGTACAGCGGCGGTGGGGCGCGAATTATCGCACCCAATTTGGGTGGTGATGCGTCACACCGCCACTGAGCGCCTCCCGCCATCCCGCAAACGCGCCAGGGCGGTCGATTCCGCCAGACGACGCCGCCACATGGTGCGCCCGGGCATCCATTGATAGGTACGTTACGCTAGTATATAAATAAATTCGACCTTTAACGAAAGGCCTTTATATATAAAAGGTCCACCTTTCATTACAGGTCCTTTATATATTAAATCGCCGTATAGGGCTGATATTTCAATATCTTCCTCTTCACGAATGCTCAAGCCCTTTGGTAGAATTATGCGTTACTACTACTAGAATACATGCCGGAAAATTCCGGGGGCAAAAAGTAAAGGGACGGAGCAGGAAATCGTGAATTCAGACCCAATGGGAGAATTCATACCCATTGGGCACAATAGTACCGACCTTTGTTCTGAACAGGGTTCTCTCAATTCGAATTCCGCGGCCCGCCACTTTGCCACTACTTACCGAATGTAAAGCTGGCTTGCCACACGCATTGGACGTATTCGGGGTGAGCTGTTGCGTAAAATAAATGTTTCTTGAGGTGCTGATATCGTTTAGATCGAAACTCGGCTGCTCACAACTGCCGAAATGGCTGAAATGCGGGAGGCGGCAGCCTAAGAGAAACGACACGGAGAACTAGTGGAATTGTTCAGTGCGCAGGGCTCCGACACTGTCTCTTTGGCGAGTCTTCTTCCTTGACGAATCTGCCGCCCTAACAATTATCTTGAATTCAGATCAACAAATCTGTGTTTGAGTTCAAAAACAGGTACGTACTACATCTGAAATCTAGCGATTGTGTCATCTTGACGAACTATGATAAACAGCACAACTTCCTTGCTTCTGTTACCGCCGATTCCCAAGATATTTCATGGACGCGATGCCGAGCTTCACGCGTTGGTTAGGCTTCTACTCCAGGACTCGGCGCGCGCCACCATTCTCGGCCCTGGTGGTATTGGCAAGACCCGCCTCGCAACGAGTCACGACTGCCTTGCATCATCCGGAGGTCGGCGCTAACTTTACCCTCATCAGTACTTCGTCTCTTGCGAATCCGAAAACACTCACGCATACCGCGGGAGCGTGTTGAAAAGACCGCCTGCAGTTGAGCTCGAGCATTTGCCTCTATCTTCACTCTGAATAATAGGACTCTCCGGCGATGAAATTAGTCGCCAATAGCACCTTGATACGGTCTTCCTTCTAGTAGGTGAATTCACACACAAAGTCCGGCTAGACATCGGATTCTCACCGTCAATTTGGCAATACTTACTGGTTCCGATTCGAGCTGAAAACCACCGTGAAACGATCTGCTCGCTGTTCCACCCAATCAACACCTGTCGCACTTCGACCGCAAAAAGATGCATGCGACCAGTGGCCTTGCTTGTCCAGAGTTCTCTATCAGAGCCGTTACAGTATTTTTAGGCGCCAGCGGAGTGCCTGAGATGCGAAGTTACAGAGGGGAGCCAAAGATAATTCTACATATAGCTGTTTAGACATGGCTGCGGGCCTGTTATCGCCCTGGCAGTATGCCCCCTCCACCCCCTCCCAGCCACGCAGACAATATTCTCAAATTCGCGGAAAGTGCGGCCTCGACGCTTTCTGACATCTCAGCTTCTTCCTCCGTCCCATTCTTGCGAACGATTGGGGCGGTGAGCCTATCAATACTGAGTATGGTGCAGGTGAAAGCTCCCGTGTATCTTGTCTGGTAAACCCGATGCGTAACACGAATTTCAGACAGTAAAATTCAATCACGCTGAATGCTTGCGAATGGTGGCGAAGGTCGAGGAGCTTCTTTCCGTCATTCTGTGCCTCTGTGCCCAGCAGCCTGAGCACGAGCTTTCTCATGCAACCTTGAACAACATTGGATATTTCGCCGAGTCCGTATCACATTCATCAACTTGGTCAATTCATTGATTACTTTTTAGCACTCTGAACAGAATCCACGTATATGTAGCTCTGCAGCAAAATACGAGCATCTTCAAGCGACTTTTTCGTCAAACCGAGAGTCTTAGATTACTTGCGGAATGCCAGGCAGGGTTGACACAGGCATCGGAGCTCTTCAGAGTAAGTAATATCACGGAATTTTGTTCAGAGTCTCACGTCTTCTAGATTGAAACTCGCCTACTCACAATAGCTGAACTAATGGATATGTACAGTCAAGCGGAGAAAAGGCACCTGGAGCTCATGGAAATATACGGCCCGGGTGGTCAATCAACAGACATTGGATCGGATACTACGTCTCTGGTATGCATGTCCTTTTGGAGGCAATGTCGTGTGAAGGCTCACCGTGATTGCAGATTGATAAATCTGTGTTTGAATTTAGAAACAGGTGCGGCATTAATTTTTTAACCATGTTTCACGTCCGAGCCAATCATCAAACAGCACGACCTCTCTAATTATGGTTCCCGCAAACCCTAAAATTTTTCATGGACGCGATAAAGAACTTACGGCGATAGTTCAGCTTCTGCTTCAGGATTCCCCTCGTGTTGCGATCCTTGGCCCCGGTGGGATCGGGAAAACCAGTCTTGCAACAGCCGCATTGCATCATCCAGATATTAGCGCAAAATATACTCATCGATATTTCGTATCTTGTGAATCTGCTAACAATCATAATAGTCTCATAGCTCACATTGCATCTCATGTCGGAGTGTCGCTGAATACTTCCAAACAAATCCTTGGCCACTTCTCTGCATCTGAACCTTGTATTCTGCTCCTCGATAATTTCGAAACCGCCTGGGAACCTCTTGTGTCCCGAGCGCAGGTTGAAGAGCTTTTGTCTCTCCTGGCCGATATCCCTCATTTGGCCTTGATGGTAAGAACTTTTTTTCTTCGATGTAATGATGTTTTCTCAACCAGATATTATTCAAGGTTACCATGCGTGGAGCCGAGCGACCGGGAAGTGTTCTTTGGACGCGACCGTTCCTCCCTCCACTGCACCCACTAACCGATAAGGCTGCTCAGTTAGTATTCCTTGATATCACGGACCAAGCACCAGAAAACGACGTTGAAATCTTCGAGCTGTTGAAGCTGACAGATAATATTCCCTTGGCCATCACTCTTATTGCCCACATCTCTGTTTTTGAGGGCTACGACACCCTGTTGTCCCGATGGAGGACCGAAAACACGAGTCTATTATCCGAGGGATCCGATAAACACTCAAATCTCGACCTATCAATCCGACTATCACTCTCCAGTCCACGGATGTTGAACTCTCCGGGTGCGCTTCAGCTTCTCAGCGTGTTATCCCTCCTTCCAGATGGTATACTCGAAGCAGACCTTCAGCAGATCGACTTGCCGATTGTAGAACTTGGGAGGAGCAAGACAACTTTGATTCGTACCTCCCTTGCGTATCTGGATCACGACAGGCACTTACGTGTCCTCGTTCCCATCCGCGAATATATCAGACTTCACAATCCTCCCCCGCCTCCCATGTGTCGTCCATTACGTCGGCATTTCCACCAGCTAGTAATGTTATGGAATGACTACCAGCATCTGTCAACAGTCGGGATTGTCCATCGGCTCGCAGCCAATGTTGGCAACTTCGAATCTGTGCTCAAACACGGACTGCGCTATGACGAACCTGATCTAGCTGAGACACTTCGAAGTGCAATAACTTTTGATTCCTTCTGTCATATTTCAAGGCGGCGCCCATCCGGCATTTTACCACTGTTGCCCGAGTACCTCGACAAGTTGGGTGATCACCAGCTCTATGGAGCGTATTTCAGTCAACTGGTCAGATCATGGCACCACGGTGTCCCATTTGATTCTGAATCTCTAGAAACAACAGCAGTTCACCACTTCCGGGCTGCCAATGACCTTCGCGGGCAATGTGAGCACTAAAAAGTTTTGCCTCACGAATTAATCTCATGTAATACAGCTGTGTTCTTGTCAGGACTGGCTCACTATTTTCTGAACCACGACAACAATATAGATGACGCGTTGAAATATTATACCAAAGCCAGAATCCTTGCCGAGGAAGGCGGAGACACTAAATCACAGTGCTTCGCGCTCAGGGGAGCAGCCCAATCCATGGTTCAGCTTGGGCAGTACCGTGAAGCGCAGATGATCAGTCAGGAGTTGCGCTGTTTAGCCAAGCTTCATGGTTTCTTCCATGAGGAAGTTCAGGCTATCCGGGTTGAAATAAACTGCAGGGTTTCACTTGGGGATCTGAAGCCATGCCTATCACTGTGTGCTGAAGCGCAGGCTCTGCTCACTTTTTGCGGCATGCAAGATACCAACCTTGATCTTGTGCTGCTAGGTTCTCTGGGGAATGTTCATCTTCAGAAGACGGAATTTGCCGAGGCAAAAACTTTATATTCCAGAACATCCTCTGTCAAACAAGCCCCGCTGGTGGATGCCTACGATCGGCTCAATCTTACTATCATTGACAATGAAACGGGGGAGGCTACCGGGCAAGTTCAACAACAATTGGATGGAATCAAAGCTGTGTTTGAATCTATTCGGCACCCAACAGGAATGACTTTTTGTGAAGTGCTATCGGCATCTGTACACATTCGCGATGGGCTTCCAGATAAAGCAAGACTAGCCCTGGAGAAGGCTCTTGTAGAAACTCGGGGAAATAATCAAGAAATCACCGTTCTTTGTCTAACTATGCTTGGGGATGTGTCCTATGGCCTAAACGACACTTGGACTACGTATGGATGGTCTCTGGTGTTATTGGGATTTGCCCGGAAGGACAAGAGTATGATAGCGGCGCATCATGCACTGCGATGCATGGGGGACTATTTTGTCGCCGAAGGTGACGACGATACAGCTCAGAGTCTTTTTCAAGTGGCTCTGGATGGCTTCACTGTGATGGATATTCACCGCAGTCGAGGTTGGTGCGCTGTTCGCCTAGGAGATTTATTTCACCGGCGAGGCAAGGAGGAAGTGGCCCTGGAGCTTTGGACCATCGCGCGTTCGTGCTTCGTCCGTTCCCAGCAGGAAAAGGACATTGAACTAGTGGATAAAAGAATAGTCGGGGCGGCCAAAGTGGCACAATCAACAAAATAACCGCACTCGTCTAATCATGTAAACATAAGTAACAATGTTAGTCTAAAGCTGAACGGATGCACAAGAACGTGCATGGAAGGCTGAGTCTAATAAGGTGTGAATTGAAGGGGCATGGGCTAGAAGTACAAAGACAAGGGCTCCCAGCCTTCTCAATGTCGATGGACTTTGTACATATGTTGCAGCCGCTCGTGCAAGCGCACCACTCGACGACTGGGGACCATCTCGTATATACTTTCGCCGTCCCGGCCTCGACGGAGCCAGTGTGCCATGTCGTGCGGGCTACGCAAATGCCTCTGGGGTGCATGAGAAGGGAGTCATTCGCCGACGGACGCGGTGACTTGTATTTTGGGGAGGTGTGGGTGTAACCATGATGTCGCATGTTTGAGGGAGAGAGAGAACTGCAAGTATGCAGCGATATGAAGCCCATGAACGAGCCCATAGAGGTGGCCTGCCCCAATGAAACGAGGTTTTTCGACAAAGATAAAGACAGCTTATGAAGCCATCCATCATGCCTCTGCATGCCCAGGCCGATGCTGATACCAGCGAGGAATTGGAAGCGGACGAGTTTGGCAGAGGATACGGAGGTGTGGGGCTAGAAGGTCGGAGCCAACGGAAAAGAGGATTTGGCCGCCGACAAGGTACGGCCACCTACAGCATGTAGATGACGAAAGAAAGTGCATTATCTGCATTCAGAAGATGCGGCTGGATGCTAATGGTCTGCGGGTGCGTATGTAGGCATGACGGGGGGAAGTGACTCCTAGACATGTACAGCGCTAGTGAGCGACTTGGCCACGATATGCAGCGCACATGCGAGAAACCGATTCTTGAGGCCGTGGGCTTGAAAGCCCGGGTGTCTAGCGCACCACCCCCCCGGATAGAGGAGCGCAAGAGTGAATAGAATGGAATGGGAATCGAGACATGGAACGTCGCCGACTCGGACTCCGTCGATGACCAAGCGAGCCGAAATTTGATTCCTGCTTCCAATTTATACACGACCGTGACCCTATGCAGCATGAGCACTTCGGGGCGGCGCTGGCCCGTTCGTCTCGCCGGTGACGGCGATGAGAGACAGCGAGCACCTCATGCATGAGGAGTACACTGATGGCATGCCGCATGCCATTGACAATCGCCAAACTGGCGAGCGTGACTCGGGGTATCGAGCGAGAAAGGGGCAGGGCAAAGACGAGGTGAGAAGCCGCGCTAGCGTCAACATTTGGAGCAGGGTAAGGGAGAACCAGCGGTCGTCGGTGATACATGGATGCGAGCTCCTCGGTGTGCTCCTTCCTTGTGGTTCGAGCACGCATCATACCGCGAGCCTGCATAATGGTGGGCAGGGCAGCCATCCCGTTCTTCTCGCCATCTCAGCGGTCTTTGTACGGTGCATCTTGAAGGGCAGTGCGGGGCGGACGGGCGCAGGAAAGAGGCGGAGAAGAACGATTTCGACCACACCGCGTCCGAGAGGTACATGGAAGCAGGAGAGAAAGCTGCTACTAGGCTGTAACCTCAACGAGTCGCGCTGGACTCTCGAGATGACAGGTGGGCACACTCGTCGAGACGTGCAACGAACTTGAAGTTCCATTGGATGTACGATTCGCATCCTGTACGCGAGAGCAGATAGTCAATCGGAATCCCGCCGTGTAGATCAAAGACCTAACATGAGAGTCTAGTCGAGGTCACACAATTAGAACGGTCGAAAGTATACACGGTGAATTTCAGCCGATACTGACCTCAAGCCACGGCCTTCCTGTGTTCTCGAGCTCGTTCTCATCCACTAAAAACTCCTCTTCTCCGGTCGTCGTCCACGCTCGACTCCGATAACGGCGAGCGAAATGGGATTTCCACAATCTGCTTTTCCTCGCTTTCGAACCGAGTGTCGTGCTTTGCGGGTCGGAAATTGACTACGCATCCATTCTTTCTGCCCGATCGAAAATGAATCGTGGAGTCACATGAATGCTCGTGCCCAGCACCAGCCCCATGCCAGTCGATCCAGAAACACACATCGTCGTGCGTCAGCGACAGGATCAGGTCATACAAAAAACCCATGCGCAGTGTGAGATCCAATAGAGTAGCCTGGTCAGCAATGTAGAAAAGACGGTACTTGATAACGTGTTCCAGAGACAAGCTCCGGACTGGGGGCTGCGTGATAAGCATACGCCGCCAGCTGGCACCAGCACGTCTGAAAGCGTCGGGGTTTTTTGCCCATGGCATTCCCATGATACTGGCTGTTCGTCCTGGCCAGTGGTGGGGGCGTGGTTCCTTCATTTTCTTCAGGCGAGCAAAGAATGGGGGAAATATCTGTGCGAGCAGTGGGTTCAGAGCTGGATCTGCGGATGGGTCTGGCTCAAAGAACAAAATGCGTTGCAATGAGGGAGTTTGTGTGGTCGCTTGCCAAGTCTTGCTCACAAGTGACGCGTCACAGAGTAATTCGCGCATCGGAAGATGAGATAGAACAAGTTCCAGGAGCTCCGGCAAGGAAATCACAGTGTCCTGAGGCGTTGACATGGCTGAAAGTCAAGAACAGAGCTAAAGCACCAAACAAACAATACTGCACAGCTTTCTCCTCACTCATTCGGCCACAGAACCAACGCAGAACTAATAACAGCGCCTCTAGGAAACTGAGATACTCGTTATATTATTTTCTGCCCACGTCGCTCGCGTCTTTATGGGCAATACCGACTGGGAGTGCGTATCAAAGGCTCGAGCTCTGCTTTACTGTACTACTATGACAGTTACTACCTACATTCTGGACGCACTTGAGTAGGATCGCATAGTGTTCGAGCATTGCGTGGTCGGGAACGGGTAGCGCGGCATGGGATGAGTAGTTTGGGTGTGTATGAACAGTGACTTGGTGAACAAGACGGGGGCAAAGGCGACGGCTGAGCGCTGAGCCACTTGTAAGGAAGCAGGAAGCAAACACGTCACGCGGTGGTGCTGAGCTGACCCTGGACGACAAATTCTCCAAGTTTGGTTGAGATTTCTCTCCGTTTATTTGTGAAGGAATGAGGAGGAGCAATTTGGGTGTGTATGAACAGGAGGAGCAAAGGTACGGAAGTGATGCCGAGGATCAGTATCGGTATAGCTACGGCAGGGCGGACGAGGATGAGGATGAGACTGAGGAGGGGTCCTCAAATCCGTCAATCAGCGTGGTCACGGATAAATTCAAGGATACGGAGGAGAACGATCCGCAGTGGGGACTGACATGAGACAAAGTGGAAGCACGACTGAGGACGCTGTGCGCATGCGCCGCCGCCCCGATTACTCCAGTACTGGATTTGGCAATCCTGCTGGTTTCGCGCAATCCATTCGTGACTCCCCGTCATCGACGGGCGACGCTGCGGTTAATGCGAATGCCCACCCTGCGTTCTAGACCCAGCGACACCGTGATATATAGTGGTGTCAGGGCGCCTTATTGGCTGAGTGGGGTGACTGAGAGGGTGGTTCGCCGAGTTTGAGATCGAGGTCCTCCGATGCCGCGGTATCGGAATGGGTCGCTGGAAAGCTGCAACGGATGAAGGTAGGGCTGAGGGGCGGAAAGGAGGCGGCTTCGGTCGCCGGCTGACGCAGTCGAAACGATGCAAAACGTCTTCAGGAGTGCTACGAGCCTTATTGGCATCAGCACAGACGCGTTAACTGTGCGAGCTAGGGATCGAAAGGCGGACAGTGCTGTCGGTGACGCCGGAGAGCTCTACGCGAGCATGAGTGCTCCAGACCTTCGTAGACATATGGCAGGCCCATCCAGCTGTGTTTGACGAGGTCGTCGCAATAGCGTCCGCTGACAACGTTTCCCCCTGGCTACGTTGCATATCTTCCGGCTTTTCAAGGCAGGCACTGCCAGAATCCGTCGTCCCGAGCTCACGCTAGAGAGAACGGGTGACATCGTCCAATCGTCGCGAACGGATCGAATGGGAAAGGAGCAACCACCGCCACGTCAGCGCGGGTGCAGCTGCGACGAGGTGTGCAGAGAGGACGGAGGTGAGGGCGAAACGACGAAGACCGGGTCTGTGCGATCTGTCCGATTCATAGCGCGGATACGGCCGAGCAGCGGTAGACGCGGAAGGCGTTTCGCGCAGCCATTTCTCCTTGCTATCTAGGTGGATCTGTGATTGTGCCGTTGCTTTACGGTAGAGCGGGGCTCAAGACGCAGAAGGAAAAGAATGGACGGAGTGAATAGAGGCGGGGAACAATGACTTCGAGCAAGCGGTGTCCCAGGCGTATATAGAGCCAGGAGGAAGCTCGAGAGAGAGAAGAGAGACTTGCAAGAAGCTAAGTCATGCTGGTCTATAAAGATGACAGGCGGGCGCACTTGTCAAGACGTGCAGCCATCTGGAAACTTCGCTGGATGCCCGGATCGCATCCTGCATGCAGCAGCGGATAGCAAATGATGTCCGGGTCGGAATTTAGCCGACTGGACCAGATGCATGGTATGAAATCCTGGTCGAAGTCACACAGACACAGTCAGAACGGCGGAAAGCAGAGAGAATTCAGGCTGATACTTACTGCACTTAAATCACACCTTGCTTGCGCTTGCGTTTCAGCTCGAGCTCCTTCGCGATATCCATCAGAAACTCCTCTTCGTCGTCATCGTCGTGCCAGACCACGGGCTTTTGGAAAGGGGGGGTCGAATGGAATTTCCACGATCTGCCTTTCCTCGCTGTCGAAGCGAGTGTCGCGCTTTACGGGTCGAAGATCGACTACGCATCCAAGCGACTTTCGCAGATGAATGGTGAAATCACATGTATGCCCGTGCTCGCCACCGGCTCCGTGCCAGTCGATCCAGAACCATACACCGTCCTGCGTCAACGGCAGAATTAAATCAAATAGAAAGCCCATGCGAAGTGAGAGACCGGATAGGGTGGCCTGTCGAGTAGTGGAACCATAACGATAGCGGGTTACGTGTTTCAAAGCTGAAGTCCGGACGGGGGGTTGCGTGACGAGCATACGTCGCCAGCTGGCACCTGCGCGTCTGAAAGCGTCGAGCTTTTTGAGCCACGGCATCTCCCAGATGCTTGCTGTTCGTCCGGGCCAATGGTACGCATGTGGATCCTCCAGACGAGTAAAGAATGGGGAAAATATCTCGGCCAGTAATGGGTTTTGAATGAGAGTACTGGGATCCGAAGATGGGTCTGGCTCGAAGAACAAAATGCGTTGCAAATAGGGAGTCGTTGTGGTTGCTTGCCACGTCTTGCTCACGAGTGGCACACTGCAGAGCAAGTCGCGGATTGGAAGATGAGAGAGAATGAGTTCCAAGAGCTCTGGCGAGGAAATTACTGTGACCTGTATGACGGTTCGTTTGTACAAATAAACATTTACGCGCGCGATCAGTCATTTTGCGCGCGCGAACAACAAACGCGCGCGCGCGAGTAAATCAAATACATCGTACTCTACAGTAGTCATCCAATATCGTCCATCCTTATACAGGCTGAGCATGTGCACAAGCAATATAAGTATTGCTCGGTCTCTGGCGGGCCAGCGGCTCGGAGAATGAGACCCGCTCCCAAGATCGCAACTCGTTCACTCGCTTCACACCTTCGCCGCGACCTCGGACATGACACATCCAAACGCCGGAGTGCGGTGAAATGCCATTGAAATAGATGTGAGACGTCAGTCGATGGCACTGGGCAGGGAGCGAAAAAGTCGAGGGCCAAAGCATAGAGTAAATGGAGCAGCGCGAAGCGCAAGCGCAGCGCTAGGCAGCACCCGTAGTGACGCAGATGAAGGCTGAATGCTGAACCACCGGCTTCAAGTTGAAGGTGGTGTTCAGACTTTCAGTGTCTCGACGTCGTGCGACGTGGTGGCAGACGTGGGGAGAGACCTTGGAGACATAATGTCACGGTCCGTCACGACCGTCACATAGGGAGGATTTTCTGAACGCCGATCAACGAAGGTGCGGCAAATGCCGGATATCGCAAAAGCCAATTGATGAGGCTGAATTTTGATGAAAATCCGATCTGTAGAGAACCCGTCCGCCGGATCCGGCGGATCCGCCAGACCTTGCCCTGAACGACATCTCGCTACATAAACACTCTCTTTCTGTCGTTCTCGAGCCTCTGAATCTCTTGAACGAGCTACGTTTTCGCTCACCCGACACAGGTCTCCTTCACAATTAGTCGCATATTCGTTCACGAATCCCACCCTCCTTCAAGATCCTCAGGCTCTTTAACGGTCGTTCGTTACTCGTTCACGACATCTACCCTCGTTCACGGCTGTTCCTCGCTCGTCCACGATAAACCACCTCGTTCATGACATCCAATCTCGTTCTCGGTCTTTGCGTACTCGTCCTCGACATGCACCTTCGTTAAAGGTCGTTCCTTACTCGTCCACGACCTCCACTTTCGTTCACGGTCCTGGCTCTATCGTTCACGGCAGCACCTCTCTTCTTGCCGACCCTTCGTTACTTACATGTCTTTTACAACCAATCTTAGTAGTCGTGAGTCATGACATTCAACTTTGAAATTTGTCCCTACTGCACGAATATTCATTATGAAACCACTACATAACTCTCGACGGTCAGTCTTTCTGTGGCCTCCACCTCAACCTCGTCATGCCGATATTTTATTCAAATTTGCAGTAGCTTTCGAGTCGATATGTAGCCTGTGCGATACTGTATCGGCTGTATCAGCGGCTATTTTCATTGCCTACCAGTGAATTGAACCCAGATTCTCATTGTCACAGTTGTGCTAGAATCACGAAGCCTAAACGCCTTGCGCTGAGTCGGAATCTTTCAAGTCTTAGCACGACTGTCATGCTCAGCGCTCATCACTGACTTTTATTAATAGCCATGTCGCGGCTCTGTTTAATGGAACTCGATAACATTCTCGCCGTGCTTGGCAACTTGGTCATTAGGGACTGAACCTATACAGCAATATGCATCTGAACCCCGCCTATATATTGGGATCTACTACGTGCTGGCTTCCTTTGAAAGCAGCCCTCAATCAATCAATCAATATTGGGTACTCACTGCGGAAACGAATTGAAGCTGTTTGCTCTACCGAGAGAATTCCCATCGTATCTCTTCCGCACCGTGTTGTTGTCCTACGTTGGCGAAGTCTAATCGAAAGTAATTCAAGGATGAATGAGGTTGACAACTCTTTTAAAACGAAAACATGAAACAAACTCGACTTACGACGAGGCTCCGGAGTCCGAGCAACCACAACTAACCAGTGCGGCCCACACTGCTTCGCCATAAAAGTGGCATGATAACAGCCTGAGGCCAGGCGAGGGCAGCTTCAAGCCACTGAGATGCGACACGTCGTTGACGTGTCGACCAGACAGAACAACATGCTCTTGAGCTGCCGAAAATGTTTTGACAATAGGTGGCGCCAGAATGAGCTCAAGAAAAATTGAAAGGTGAAATGAATGATACATACTTATGGCCAAAACACAGGTGTCGCAAAACGAAGCATGCACCGCAGCCAAAGAAATGAGCTCCGGTTCCTCGGAAGCTTGGTATGCAGAGAATTTACCTCCGAGACCACCGATTCGCTGACAGGCAGGCCCGCACTTCATACGAGCTTTGAGCGGTCAAGGATTTAGTTCGGGAAACAAATGAGATGTAAAGCGTGCGCACCTTGACTGACCCGCTGCCTATGATTCTCTCCGTCTATCCTTATCCTGTACATGCACTGGGTAGGTGCACCACAGTATGGCGGGTTTATATATAAAGGCCTTTAACGAAAGGTCTAAGTTTTATGTATAAACGCCTTTAGTTAGAGGTCCTCCTGATGTACGAAATAATACTGCTGATCTGACCTGTTTTGTGTGATGCACGGCGAGCAAGTGCTTGAGTACGACGTGGTAGACGGTGAAGAGCAAGAGTTACGTTATATCCAAATTGGGAAGCCACTGAGCACAGCACTTTGTCGTCGTCTCCGACGGCGAGCTCGAAATAGCACTAAAAACCACGAAAAAATGCCAGAAAAAAGGGAAAAGGCACAGTATATTGGTAGGTAGTGTAGGTATATTGGTAGGTATTAGTAGGTAGTGTAGGTATTCCATTAAAATGCAATGATATGGTGAATTAAGCTAGCGACTCGTCCACAAGCGACGCAACGAGATGACCATATCTTGGGACCACCGGTACAGGGGTGTCTTCGTCTTCATCGTCAGAGTCTTCACTGCCCTCCCCCTCGTCTTCCGAGATCTCTGTGACACCTGCCCGCCCCATCTCGATGAACCGAGGAACATCTCTCCAATTTCCTTCAAAGCGCGCTCGCAAATCGGTCTGGATGCGTGATTGGCGGCGCGCATAGGCAATGAATCCCTCGTCCTCTTCACGCTGCCCAATGAGTCCCATCCACCATTCTGCCTTCCACTTGAGGAACTCGAGCACCCGTCGCATTTCCTCCTCGAGCAAATCCACCTCCTCCGTCCACCTCCATGCCCTTGCTCGAGTCTTCGCCCACTCGATCCGCAGCGCCTCCGTCATCCCACCCTGCGACTCCTCGTCCTCCGACAGCTGCGAAAGCCATATCCAGGAAGCTGGACGTGTTTCTGCGTCCTGCTCTCGTCTCACGCCTGGATCCTCAACCCCCCTCGTCCTGCGTTTCTTGGACTTGTGTTGCGGATCGCTAAACGTAGCGCGGGGTCGGGGGGCGAACGTCGTCGGGGGCGAGAACACGAAGCGTCCGAGTCCATGCTGTCTCCTTGAGAAGCGGAGCAAGGACTGCCACCGCCTGGTAAGCGACTCGGTACTGCGCAGATGTCCGGCGGATTTGCTCGTCGAGACTCTCGATCGTCGTCTTCGCACGAGTGTTAGCTGCCACCCCACGCCGATGCAGATCCTTGAATTGATATTTCGCGGTGCGGACGAGGAGAAGCCGCCGTAGTTCTGCCAATGCAGCGTGCGCTTGGCCGACGCGCAGCTCAAACTCGCAGCGCGCATGGGTCAATTTCACCGTAACTGACGGGAGGGCGGCAAGCGCAGATGGAAGCCAGAGCTTGATGTTGGGGACAGGCAACGCGGGGGTGGGCTCGGGCTTGTCAGTCTTGGTGCGGGAAACATCGTCGGCTGCTCGGATTGGTGCTACGACGGGAGTGAAGGATTCACGAATTTTCAGGAATTGTGTTATCTTCCTCCCCAGTTTATTGGACCTTTCCAGAAGCCCCGTCTTCTGGCCGTCGGTGGTGTGCGTCTTGAGAAGCCCCGCATCGAATGCCAGCTGCCGCTGCTGCTCCTCGAGATTCATCCCCATCACAACCATCTCATGCGCATGAAGATCTCCACGAACATCGTCCTCGTCCTGATCCTCCGCTGCCGCCACCGCCAGCCGTCCCCGAATCGCCTGCATCCCCTCGTACTTCTCCGTCAGCTTGAATGGGTTTGGATTTGCGGCATCCAGCTCCCAAGCCTCCATTTCCGCCCGCCACTTCTCCACCTCATCCGACGGAAGCCCCCGCTCTGCCTCCGCCAACTCCAGACGATGCTGCGTCATGTTGGGGACGGCCTTCTGTATCTTCTCGAGGAGCGATTTCCCCATCCCGATGATTTTCTTGTGGTTGGAGTCATTGAATTGATCGTCGAGGGCGTCACGCCGAGCCCCTGGTCCCATTTCCTTGGTGCTGGGTGCGATACTGTTGATGTTGGCCCACCCTCGCTCGGGCGCTTCTCCATCGGTCCGACCGACGAACGGGGTGAGATTGAAGGAATAGAGGATGTTGCAGTCCTCGATATGGGCGGGAAGGTGGAATTTGGGGATAAGCCAAACGTAGTAGCGTTTCAAGCCGCGCTGGCGAAGCTGAGGGTTGTACTGAGAGAGGCGAGTCCAGATATTCTTGTGCCACTGGCACACGATGTCGTAGGAAATGAAAAGTTGCACAATATCGTCGTAATTCGCAAGACTTTCCCATAACATGAAATCCATATTGATATACCTGTGATTCGTTAGATAATCTGAGCGCAAGTCCTGTTAGAAACCATAGTGCGTACTTTTCCCCCTTCTGCAGGTCTCCCACTCCATTCGGTCTCTTCATATTGTGTCGCGCGCAATCCACAGTCCCTATCCCAGATGCCGCCATCCCATATGATTCCCTGTTAGGCTCGTTCACCGCATCATGCGCAACACAGGTGCTTTTCTAGATGAAAACGGTCTCAGCAGACGAATGAAAATCGATAGAGATGAACACTACCTCCTGCTCAAGTTCCCAATGCGCCTCAAGATGTCGCATATACTCCTCTACTCGCCCAAAGAACGCAATACCATCACCTAAAGACGGATCCTTTGCCTCACTTGAAACGTCATTTCGCCGCATCTGGAAGTTTGCGTCGAGCGCCAGAAATAACGCGTAGATGAAGCGTTTCTCCCGCGGGACATTACGCCAAGATCCGTCTAGAGGCAAATTTTTGCCCGGCTGCGGGCAAGCCGGACACAGCAACGCGCACTCTCCAGCCCGTGTACCGGCAATCCCATCGACAGCGTGACCACGGCCGGCGCGCTTGAGCATTTGCACATTGCGCCACTGTCGTGTCATCCGTCGAAACTCATGATAACGACTCTACACTGAAGTTGTGAGTTTCAAATCGAAAGATACCATTGTCTAACTCACCCGAGGCTGAAAGACACCGCTGTTATTCGTCTGACGTGCAAGTTTGTTGTAGAAATGAAGCGCCGAACATTTCGCCTCGAGCGTCACGAGGTGATAATCCCGCAAAACCCTGAAGGTCGCAGCGGTGGCAGGGTTCGTTGTTGTTGCGGGATAGAGTCGTGAGCGGAGAAGCTGGATGTCGTGGTCTTCGGCTAATGAGCAGCAACAGAAATCTAGTCCGACTTCGTGAATCCCATTAGAGTCCACGACACAGAAATCGTCGCGATGAGGTTTCAGAGTTTTTGCGGGAACTGCATCTTCGTCCCGAGATTCCGCCGCCGCTGCCGCCATCTCCTCGTCCCTTGCCCTCTTCGCCACAGTGCCTGGACATACCCCATTCCGTCCATGCCCAAGCTGGATTCTCAAACCCAACGACTTGAGCGTAACTGATTCAAAAAAGCCATGATCATTCCACATCTGTAACAACAAGTAAGAAAGACACGTCAACAATTAGAAGAGAACTGAATTACCTCGACCCGATGAAACGGATTCTCCTTGTGCGTTGAGACAATGCACAGTCGGCAGGACAATGCGTCGGTGAAGCAGTCCTTGCAACGAAATGGTGCCTCGGCCGCGGGACTATCACAACTAACACATTTGGTTTGGTGGCGAAACGGGCCACGACCTTCGAGGCGTATGAGTTCGTCGAGGAAGCGTGCACGGCGCTTGAGCCATTGTGCCATGGGATTATCCTGGAGTATATTAAAACTAAATCAAGTCCCAAAAGTGAAAGGAAACTCACCGAATCCCGCTCGTTCCTTCGGGGCGCCTCGATGGGATGACCCTCATCAAATGCGAATGAATCCTCGCCAGCAAATGGGAAGGCAGCTTGTGGTATAGCGTCCAAAGAGTCTGCCTCAATGGGAGTTTCAAATTGGAAGTCGTCGGGCATTAGGAGGTCGCGTTCGGGGGGTTGTCTCTTGGTAGGCGAAGCCGGAACGGTGACCCGGGACGTGGATACCACTGTGCGACCCCGCCCATCAGTGCGGATAGCACGATGGAATAGCCCTTCCTCCCGGCTGCGGGCAATGAATGCCCGGTCTTCGTCTTCGCTCTCGCTATCAGAGGCAACGGTAGTCCGCAAGCTGCCTGTTATCTTGCGCTTCATTTCTCAAGACAGAGGGAACACGAGCGAGTGTGGAGGGAAAGGGAATGTGGATTATTTGCATCGAAACCGGACTTACGTCCATACAAAGTGATGAGGGACACCGATTATACGAACCGAGGAATCACCACGCCCCACCCGAATCATCATCATCACCCCAAGCTGGTGGGCCCCACCCAGAGTCCGAACCCCACCCAGATCCCGCACCCCATCCAGATGGCGCGTCGTCCGATCCCGATCCCGATCCCGCACCCCATCCTCCGCCCCACGAAGTGTTGCTCGTGGCACCCCATCCTCCCCACGATCCCCCACCCCAGCCAGAACTCGCACTCGACCCCCACGCGGGCCCAGGGGACAGAGCACCCCATGCGGCTGCATCATTAGCCGCGTCGGCTGTGGACCTTTAAGATTGTATAAAATGATACATTAGCGATGAGACGTACCTTGTGAAACACCGGCTGGAAGTCCCCGACGGAATCTCGGAGGGCCAGGAGCCCGACGACCGAGGCGGTGGTAGCTACGCCGCTCCTCGACGAGCGGCGACGCAGCATTGACCTGAAATTTACGAAGAGGTCCTAAATTGAGAGCATTAGTAAAATGAATGAAAAGAAACAAGAACAAGAAAGTGAACTCACGGCGGTGGGGGGGCATGAGCGCAGGAAGAGAGACAGAGATTCAGAGACGACTGATTTAAGCCAAGAGATTGCGGATAGATCTTCCGTCGCATGGTGTATCATGCGACGGAAGTTGTTGCCAGATCAAGTCCAACCAGGCGACATTGGTGGTGCGGGAGCCAGAAGAGTGAGGAAAGCAAGCGAGATCAATGAGCTGCAAGGCGGCGCATTGAATTGGGGAGGCGTCGAAACAGTTCCTTGACGACTTGCATCGAGGAGACTCAGAGTCAGAGAGAAGAGGAGAGTTGGTCGTGTCACAGTTTGTGACGATCAAATTTCCCTTTGTGGAAGTCACCCTCGCATTGCAGTTCGATGACCGGTGAGTTCACATGTGTATTCCTTGCTCTGCAAATGATAACAAAGTTGTTTGTTGTATGTCTAAATGAATTTATCTCTAAGAGTTTTAGGAAAAATTCTGCCCCCCCAAAAGTTACGAATTCTTTGAAGCGTGGGACAAGAGGTTACGCCGCGGCGTGAACCACAGATCATTTGTGCCGGCAAATCCCACAGGTTCAGCGAGCCGCCTCGAAGAGGCCGAATACAAGTCATTTCAAGATTTGTTTATGCCCTTGGCCTATGTAGAGAGATTCTGAGGAATGATAATCACCCTCTGAACTAAAACTAATACGAAAATTGACCACAGGAAATAACAAGATTAAAATTTTAGTATCGCATATTATTTACATAGCGGGCGGCAGCGGGCTCAAGCGGTACAGAGATATACTCAGATCTATATACCATATCAGTCCAGTAAAGGAGGGACTTTCTTGTACCTATGACCTGGAGATCAAGGTCGAGGCGCGAGCCGCGTACAAATTTGCGGCGGATCAAACGCGCCTGTGTGATGCCATAGGTACATGCGATGACAAGGTGGCGCATCGTAGACAGCTGGTCAACGATGGCCACCATAGTATCGATAGACTCATTGAAATTATCCTGTAATTGAATAAACCAGGGAGCCTCAACAAAATTAATATAGAAAGTCAAGAACTCACAGCGGCTACAAAAGCAGAACCCCAGGATTGGTCCTGGTAAATAACCAATCGTCGAATATCGGGTAGGAGGGTATGCAGTGCCGGTACTTCCTCCGCTGCTGCGACAAGTTGAGAAATTTGCAACTCCAAAGATAGAATCGGAGCGCTCGACAGTGACAAAAACTTCAAAGAAATGATCGGCCGTCGGATTTGGTCCCCCTCCGAGTAATGAAACTCTATGTCCTTGACAGGACGGGAGGGAACGATGATATTGAGATCTTCAGGCGGCGCAGCAATGTCAGTGAGGTGGGGGAGAAGCGAGGGAATGTTGGCAGCCAAGTTGAGGTCCCCGAAGAACGCCGATGTAATGTGCGGCTGCGAGATCAAGAAATCGATTGCGCCGTCGCAAATTGCAGGCCAGTATAATAAATCCTGAAGTCGCCCAGGGATGTTCTTCAACAGGTGAGCGAAATCCAACCGGCTGTATTGGATGTGGAGGGAGCGTAGGTTCACCAACGAACAAAATGCTTCCCGCAAGCCATCCCTGTCGCCTTCGTATTCAATCCCCACGAGAACGAGCTTCGTTACCTGAATTCCAAGGTGGGTCAGAATGAAATCTTCCATATAAGAAAAGAGAACCAACCAAAGCTCCCAGTTCCCGCCTCGATTTCAGCGCGGAGAAAAACATTTGAGTTCTATCGCCTGCGACTTCCACAGTTCGATATAACTCAGCCCGAGCAAGGTGAGCAAAGCGTCGTGAGACAACAATTGTTGTTGATTGGATGTTAGGATTCAAAAGGCGAAGAATTTCACAGAGACAAGAGTCGGGGATCTGGGGCTGCATGGTGCGTCAAGGAAGTAGAAAAAAGTGGGTCGGTCGGGATGTATAAATTTGTGGTAAGGCAAATCATACATGTCATCAAACCAAATGGAATGCCACATCCACCGCCTCCAGAAGCTCAAAGCCCCCCTCGCCTCGGGCGATGGCATTCTCCGCCCATCGGCAGCATATATCATATGACACACACAAATCACTTCGCTCCTTTCGGTCTTGGAACGCGCGGATCATCTGGAGCCATTTTCGAATATTCTTCCGTGTGTTGGCATTCCTGATACCAGAGCTTGACACGAGGCGTCTGGATTAATTCGTCACCAATATCCGGAGGTATGAACTGAGATTTTACCTGCGATGATGGTAACGAATCATCCGCTTGAGCACACGTATGTGCGCATCGATAGCAGCTGTCTCTTGCTTGACCTCTCTCAACATAGTCCCGATAATTCTGTGTTCCTGTCATGAGAAGATTCAAAACCAAGAACGAGAAAACTTACACCGAATCAGTAATGGTAGGGAAATCCGGTCGGTCGGAGTACCAGTGGCTCGCCATTTCAGTTGACCCACTTCCCCGACGCAAATCTGTAGCCTTTTAAATTTTTCAGTGTTCCTGTTTTGTTCCTATTTTGTTCCTGTATCCCCGACTGGATGGTTACGATATGAAGAGCTTCCATCTTTTCAGCGCGTGGACAGACAATCATCTCGGAAGCACTTCCTGTTCCTTTGCAGTAAGAATCCATACACGGCTAATTTTTTAGAACGGACTCTTCGACTTTTTGCTCCTGGCTTTCCTCTCCTCTAGGATGCGGCGGCGACGTGCTGCTCTGTTCTCGAACCTTGCGTAGCCTCCATCACCGAAAACGTCGACAACTTCCCGCCGCTTCCCCGGCCCCATCTCCCTGCAACTGGGGTTGTTTGATGATGCCCATGCGGCTTCGATCTGGTGAGCATTGACATCGACAAGTGTCATGCGGAAGCTATAGGGAAAACGGCTTGTTAGCGGGTTCAGACACTTCGGAAGAAAATCACCGACCGTTCCACGGGCTTGGCAGCAACACAATTCCCCATGATCCACAGAGAGAATAGATAGGAATAGATTTACATACCACTTACAATGTGCGCCTTTTATCCTCATCCCGCTTCTTATCGGCCAATGGCAGTAGAAACCGGTAAAATCAATGGTTATTGTCGACTCAAATCATTTACATACAATTCTGATCTCGTCAGCATACCCCACAAGCATGTGCGGGCCTTCGCCGTCGACTCTAGCGAGAAAAACCACGTCTCTGTACGATTAGAGAGAGAGAAGAATAAAATTAGTAAACACCACAGAATGAAAATATAATGGAACGCACCCCTCCTGCACAAACCAAAGGCCGTCCGGTGCTGGGCCCCTCTCCGCCTTTTCGAGGCGACGCTTCTCAGATCCTACTTCCAAAATCTCCGCTGCAACCATACGCATCACACCCTCCAGCTGTGCGCGCTCTTGCTGTGCATATACGACCTTCTTTAACTCCTTTTTCTGTCTCTCACACTCCTCAGCAAATTCCTTCCCAAAATACGCGGCAAGTCGATCCCGGAACGCGAGGCCGGGTCCATCGGGAAGTGCAATATTACCGGTTGACAGCACTTGCACTTGAGAGGGTCGTGCTTGAGGTCGCCCTTGGGGATGGTCGTCGAGGGCAAAGCTGACGCGTGCGGGTTTCGAGCGTGGGATGGGATGAAGATACGATTGAGGGGGTCTACCGAGGCTACGCTGAAGATTCTCGCGAGCAATGTCGACCAGAGTGGGTTTGGGGCGTGGGGGGGGTCGAGGACGGCCACGTATTTGTTTTTGGCGCTCTAATATACAGCAATGTCAGGAAAGGAGAACGGTGAGCGAATCAAAACAACGTACCGAAGAACTCCATTCGTCTCTCTTGAGCTTTGTCCTCTTCTGTTTGGTTTGGTTCTGCCGCCTCTCGCGCCAGACGATCCTTAGTGAGTTTTGCTAACGTTTATCAGCGTAAATCTGAAGAGTACTTCAAATAATGTCGACTTACCGGCCTTAGCATGGCGGCGTGCGCGAGTTTTTCGTTGAGGACCCAGGGTGGGGCATATTCCAGCCATAAATCGGTCGTGGACAATCGCACGTTGAGCAGGGTCGTTCATGTTGTACGCCATGGAAGAAAGAAAGGAAGAAGAGGCTAGAGGCGAAATCATCAAACCCATCACATTTAGCGAGCGGTCCAAATGGGGGCAAGCTAGGATCACCCGGATTTGAGTACAGGGAGTCGTAAGTGTTAAGATTGTCGGCAGACATGATCCAAGGCCGAGAGCAAGGCTAAAACAAACTGAGAGAGAACACTGGCACAAAATGTAGTTTTTGATCTCAAGAGTGAAAAGCAGAAGTTGCTGTCGAGTTCAGGCATTCAAGGCAGAAAGAAGCATAGAAGTCATATATTTCAAAGCTCTGAAAGGTTCGCGCCGTGGTTGACGAAGCCCCAGCTAGATTTGAGAAGACGTATAGGTGATGGTAAACGACAAGGGACGAAAGATGACTAATCAACCAAATTGCTCACGCATCACTGTGCCCAAAGCGGCATATCGGCAAATCCAGTGCACGGCCCGGTGGTCCACCTTCCGGAACGGGGTATGGGAGATTGCCGGCGAGTGAGGATTCGTTTATCCGAATTAGTCCGAAAGGGCCGAAGCGAGACAGGAACAAGGATTTTGTTAGAATGTGCTGCAACGGTATACATTCGTCTGCTCTGTACATGACAGTTATATCTCTATGGTAGGTCCCTGCAAGAATCCAAGGTTACAGGTTTATAAGTCAAGCACATCTTGTGAGCCGTGCGTGGAAGGAACAAAAATTTTGCGAGTGTAAGAACCGTCTGGACGACTGAAACTGGACAGGGGCTGAGCATTCTTTGGGTCCAGTTTGATCTTCTACCTAATCCAGAGTCAAATAATTGAAATACAAAGCAACAGATCGCAAAACTGACCCTCTTGCACCCAGCAAGCAAAGCTACTCTGCACAATCGAAGCAGAACAAGTTTTGAGGGTCGTACACCCCTCAACGGGCTCAGAGAAGTGTGAGGATGGGTAAGGAGAAGTTATTTAGGTGCAACTTAACTCGTTTCTCTTATTTCTTGACTCAAACTTCAAAGCACGGAAGGTTTTGTGTGTTGGACATCCTCGGTTGTAAGTTGAAAAATCTTGTCTTTGACTGCTCCGAGTCAATTTGTGAGAAATGGTCAGATTCCTTAGATTATACTGCACAATATACCGATGTACCTTAGAAATTGTTCTCCGTGGTCGAAATTGCGATATATAGCACATGCGACCCGAGAGACCGTTGCCGATGCCTCAGCGACTCAAATTGTCCAATTCATAACTTAATGAGATTGAATTTGATCCTGTTGAAATTGCGCACCTACGCGTTTGGCATAAATTTGAACTTGTAGGAGCTTTATTATGCATCCCGGAGGTCGTTTTCGCTTCGGACTGGTATGGTTTGAATGCGAAATTGTCAACGGTTGTTGGGACCATACAGATGTCATATTAACGCAGATCTTGAGCTTTCAGAAGTAAATGGTATCTAGATTATGGGCCGGATAACCCGAGAGCCCCAGAACAACGAGTAATGGCCATACTTGAGTCGCGTTTCGACAGTGATTAGTCCATATAAGGAAATTGGCACGTCCTGTCACGCGTGTGACTGAAGCGCAACTTCACTTGGACTTCGACCACGATCAGCCCGCTCAAGAAATCAAGTATCATTGTGTGTTCACCCACCTGGAGGAACTCTTGGACTGGACTTTGATGATAATCTTCGTGAAACCTACATTAGAACAGCGTACAAATGCAAAAAGGTCAGTTCCTGTAGGTTTACTCTGACCTGATCGAAGCCGCGATATCCAGGCATAAACCGGTCGTTTTTCGCAACGATCTGGGACTCTGTTGACTCCTACCAAACATCTAACATGTAGAAACCTGTCGGAGCACCGAAATTCAAGTTCAAGGTTCCGATCTTCAATGACCAGTATCAGATCAAGTTTGACTCAATTTGTGGATCAATTTGAGTTGGGACCCTCGGAAGTAAGTCTATAACTCTCTGCAAAACTCAAGTGGTGCTCCAAAACAAGGTATTGCTCACAATCTTCATGTTCCTGGAAGGAAATGCGGCAGTTTGGTAAGAATCAATTCAAACGGGGAGGATTCAAACGGTGGGGCTCGGTGCTACGAGAATAGGGTAAGTGGACAAGTCGAAATATTCACCACTTTGTCTGATCGCCTTCCATGTCTACTTTGCTCGTCGACTTTAGGTGCTGCATAGCCACCACCGCTCTTTCCTTCACACCGCAACAACAACATGACGCAACCGAAGAAGGGAAGAATAAATAACAAAAATAAGGACCCGAGGTTGGACGGATATTCATATTGTTACTTCCATTGCATTACCTGACTCCCTTTTCTTACCTGCAGCGCGGCAGCAGAGGCAAAGCGAATTGCCTCTGCAACTTATTATCGACAGAAGTAGGTGTTGATGTTACCAATTTTTGATTACTCATGACAGTCCCAATCAGCGCAGACATAATTCGGGCAAAGAGACGAATTCAGATGGCAGAGAAACGGCGGGAGGCGCATAGCAAAGCAAGCATTTGAGGGGCATTCGAATTGACACGGTAGCGAAGGGCGCAAATCAAGGCGAATCGTCGCAAGTCAGACAAGTCTAGACCGAAAAAAAACGCATTACGAAACAAGGAGAGCAACAGCCGTGGTTTGGCCGACGCCGAGAAAGAATCAACCGAGGTCTTGGCGTCGCGATCACGTTCCCCAGCCCGTCCAGGACACGCAGACAGGTGAGCCTTGACCGTATCTTGGTAACTAGCGAGGGTACTTTCATGTCTTGAAGATTTTCCAGTGATCGCGATATGTGCAGGTCTGCCTTCGGCGTCGAGGATGAAGATGAAGACTCAGACGAGTTTGAGGAAGGGATGGGTATGCGGTAAGTGGATCATCATCAACGAGCTAGTTGTTTGATACCCTGCACAGCACAATATCAGAAGTGGCTGGCGATCCACATGGCATCGGAAGCGCTCCGGAAATTGATTGGGAACTTAGCCCAATTACCCGACAGGAACAGGTGTCGCAAGAAGAACAGGCTTCGGATGTTCCTATTCCAGCCTCATCATCTTTGTAAGTGTGACAATTTAATCCTCCTCACGCACGCACTCACGGATACTGTAGCCGAGCGCGGCGGCGGTACTGGACCCCACCGGTGGAAGATGATCCAATTCCAGATCCACAACCCAAATTACCTAGTTTTTTTGTTCATTTCGAGGCTTACATGGAGCGACGACGGCACGAGAATTGTTAGAATCAATGTATTTGTAGTTTCCGTGTAATTCTCTACTAGTTTTGCAAAACTTTTCAAGCGGTACAGAAAACACAAACGGCGCCGAGAAAAATCCAATTGCAACAGATTTACAACATATAACGAGAAAACTACGGCTCGATCCATTTCTGAACACCACTCTCGCTATCCGGGCCCTGGTAATGCTCACGATAATAGTCGAGAGCTTGAATCCGAGAGGTTTTCTTGGCCTTGAGCTGGTAGGGAACACCGTTGCATTGTGCATCCGCAAGCTTACTAGCAGTATAGAAATTAGTAAAACGAAAGAAAAAAGAGACTAGACAAAAGAACTCACGCGGAATGATACATCCCGGGCTCTCGTCCACGAATAACAACATACCAGGTCTCACCCGAACCCGGCGGATGAGCTGTTTCAAGTTCGGCGGGAGTGAGGGGAACACCGCGGACGAATATAGGGCCCCCTTCATCGAAATCATGAGCGGGAGGTGGACTCGGCGGGGGAGGAGGAGCAGCGGCGGCCTGAGCGGCGGTGGCCTGAGCGGCGGCGGCCTGAGCGGCGGCGGCCTGAGCAGCGGTAGTCGCTGCAGAACTGGCAGCGGAGACCTCTACGGCGACCACAACGGGCAATCGAGCTGTTTGAGCAAAATAAGAGAAATTGTCTCATAACATGAAAGATACTCATACCTTGGACCTCAACGGCGAGGCGCATGGCCTCTGTGGAGGCAGCAGAAAGGCGAGAAACGAGGGCAATAAGCTCTTGAAGCTCGGTTTGGGGGACGGCTGAGGAGGGGGGTTGGGCAGCAGTCATGGTCGGAGGGAGGTGGTGGTGAATGTGAGTGTGAATGTCGATTTGAATTTCTTGGGGCATCTTAAAGTACACTGTGCCGGAGTCAGAATCTTAAGGCGGCCGGCCAACTTCTCATCGGCGATGTGACAACTAGAATTTAGCGAGATGCACATGAGGAACATCAGAAAGAAGTAAATTCACCTGATGAGACACACCTTGAAACCCATTTAGGTACCGTACTTGACGACAATCGGTCCGACACGCAGATCTGTGGAAGGAACAGCTGACACGGAGATCTATGGAAGGAACAGGGCCAATGTTTACCTCGTTAGGAAATCAATAGCAAATTGGTCCTGTTTCCGATTGAGAAAAATTAGTCAATCCCTAAACGACAACACGTACAAGTCCTCTGTTTCGACCACTCACCTCTCGGACGCTCTCTGTAGTGGTCAACTCTCGCAACAATATTATACCTTGCTGCACTTGCTCACCATTATTTTCCTGTACTTCGTTCTCGTCGACCATGCCAAAGGGGAGAAAGTCACAGCTTCCTGCAGACAAAGCAGCGTACTTGGAGTCTTTCTGGCCCGAGTTTCTCGAGTTGCAGCCTCATCTGGGAAATTTTTGGATCAAAGTTGTTCGCGGCTGGTTGCAGAACTGGCCTGTGGAACGACGGCTGGGATTTCCGCTGGTGGATTCGACCGGCGCAGCAATAGGGGAGGATGCGAGATCTCCACAGGAGACGTTAGCCATTGGCGCGGCAATAGTGACTGAGAACAAGGCAAATTGATTTTGTACTGAATTTTGAGCATTTACTCACCGTCTTGTCGCGCAGGTCGTTCGTAATTGGTATAATAATCGCTCTCAAAAAGAAAAGAAAGCCTTGAATGAAGCAACCCCGGCGTCATCCAGCAGTGGTGCGGTAGGGGAGATTATTGCTGCGCTTGGGGGTAGTTCGCGTCAGCATCGTCGTTCGCAGCGTCGACAGATTTGGGAGAAGCGAAATAAAGCTATTATCAACGCTGCTCTTGAGGCTGAGGGCTTCAAAAATCTCATGGGTACCGGAGATGATGGAGAAACTATTGAGGAGCGGAAGGAGCGGGTTTCCAGGGGTCGAAGAGCTCAGCAGACTCTCCGGCAACAAATCGTTAAGCGGTTACAATTGGAGGCGACAGCGGAGGAGATGGCAATTGTTGAGCAGTTGTATCAAGCACAGAAGAAGCCTTCGACGATCTCGACAGAGTCAGTGCGCACACCAGAGGCCTTCCAGCAGTGAGTGCGATTATCGATCAGCCTTAATTCATATTTAGATGATTTTTGCAGAGGGATTGACGAGGTCGGACCTTTACTCAAGCATGTCCATGCCTACGTCGAGCAAAAAACAGGGTTGGTTGGAGGTACAATGCTTGTTGGGCCGATACCGAACTTGGGAGGGAGAATTGGGACGCAGACGTACGCGTCACTCGCGTTACTCGTGACCGTGTGCTGATCTCATTTCTTCCAGCTACTGCCACGGCGTCACCGCTGCTGGCCATACATTCGACCAAGCACACTCGGGATGGGAGGACCAAGTCGTGAAGCCCCTTCACCAGTTTGGGAAGAAGGTGTTTGGTACGTTATTGAAGTTATATTCATCGTTATCAATGCTAATACAGTAACAATATTTCAGACCACCAAACTCGACGAGAACGCGCCATACGTACTCAGGAGAGCTCTGAGCTCGACAACACGACACAATCCAACACTGAAGAGCAAACTGAAACCGGTGGTAGCCGTGGACCTGCCGATATTCCTCCCTCTGAGACACCGACATCGACCTCCTCCGAAAATGGGCCCAACTTTCGCCTCCCAACTCCACCACCAATCTCTCCAGCTTTGGAGGCACCGCCCACAGCATCTGAACCACCTTCGAATGGCTCTCCTCCCCGCACTAGTCTGTTCTTGCCGGGTGAGGATGAAGACTTTGGTCAGCAAGACTACCCGCCTTTAGATCTGGACCTCAACTACTTCCCCCTCTCGAACGAGACCCTATCCAACTTCGATGCCTTCTCTGCCCCTCCAAACATCGCAGGTACCCCCGGCCCTAACCCGCTGTCGATGATCACAGGCGATACACCGTCTGGCGATCGGGTTGACGACATCATGCGTTCTTTCTCGACGACACCTCCAGCTACAACTCCAGCACCCGCAAATTCAGAACCGGCAGCAGCACCCCCAGCTCCCGCGCCGTCTGGATTGACACAGAACTGGATTTTTCCGCCCCATACTTCAATGCCATCAACCCCGACCTTCGGTAATCCTCAACGTCCTGCACCTGCGTCCGCCCCGCCTCCGGCTCGTCCGTTCGCGAGTGCGACGGCGTTGCTTGCTGCTGGATCCGTGTCGGTTCCGTCCACGCCTACACGAGCAGGATCAACGTACGGGCGTCCACAGACGGCATTCCAACGCGCTACTACGGCAAATCCATCGCCGCTCCGACATGTTTTTACGGCTCGTAGTCCGTCAACCCCAACTCCCTCGGCACCGTCGACTACCGCTCCCGAAGTGACTCCCCCATTACCAGCGATGACGGGGATAGCCCCTGCCACGACGACAACGACAACGACCCCTGCCTCCACGACAACGACAACGACCACTGCCTCCACCGCTCCCGTCCTTCCCTCCCCCCACAGACACCCCGCGCCCCCGACCGCTGCAGCTCACGCAGCTCCACCCGTCGTTACCATAACGACGCCGGTAAGAGTGCTGTCAGCGCTGACAGCGGATGACTTTCCGGAGTCCCGTCCGCTTTCAAATGCTCCCAAAGCTCCCAAAGCAGCGACTCCAGCGGGCCAAGGGCGAGGCGGTGGAAGGGGCGGGGGTGCCAGAGGACGTGGAACAAGAGGGAGAGGAGGCAGAGGCAGAGGTAGAGGTGGAGGAGGGGTTGCTGGTGGGGCTGGGGGCGGAGATGCGGACACCGGATACCTCCTGGGTCACGATGCGGAGGGCGGCAACAGGTGGCAGCTCGGCACTGTCTCGACGCAACGCAATCCGAATCGCGAAGCCGCCGCCGCTGCCGCCGCAGCTCAGAAAAAGCTCGACCGAGCTGCTCGCGACCGTGACCACGGAGTTTTCTTTTTTCCTCCTCCTCCACCCGGCACCGCCCCACTTCCCGCTGAACCCGCAGCCTTGGGCGCGCGCGCTCCACCACCTGAACCCCGCATTCTCGGTCTCCGCGGTGCGAGCGAACGCACTGTTAAGGCCGGTTACGTCGCACCGAAGAAGCGTACCATGGAAGACATACGGAAGGATGCGATGAAGAAGAAAGAGCAGAAAGCGGCGGAGAAGCTCGCAGCGGCAGCTAAGCGCAAAGCCGACACTGAAAATGTGCGGCCTGGCCCGTCAAAAAAAAAGTATGTCCTGCTGCCCTCTCGTAAAATATTCTATTTCTCTGATCATTGGCCTGTAGGCGTACTCGGTAATTCCTGCAAATCATTTTATGCTCTTGCATCGCTGCTCAACCAGCCGCTGTGTTGAGAGGATTTGATTCGTGTCTCTGAATTATGTCTTTATTCAACTGAAGCATCGATAACTTTTATTTATTGTCTTAATCTACAGCTCTGAATGGTTCTACTGTTAATATCTATAATTGATTACTTGCCAAGAGTGAATTGTGTGAACTCCGATAACAACCTGCGATTTTTAAACGCGACTTGTACATTTTTCCGCCCAAGCAATGTGTTAAGCGCCTTAGGCGCTTAGGACTTCGAGCTTTTCGACTCTGGTGTCTGAAAGCCGAATGACCGAATAACGCCGAATGTTGAGGCACAACTGATGTTCACATTCTTGGGTGTAAAACGGTTCTAATTGATATCGTATTTGGCCAAGGGACTATATATGTACAAGTATAAATGCTAGTATCTTTCTCTGAGCATTCGAATCTGGCCCGTCCAATATTCTCGCAAAATGATGGCCGTACAAATAGTGGCAAATATGATCCTAATTCATACGGCGCGCCCATTTGAAAACAGTCCCAGCCTACTCCATGAACACATACTACATAGATCCTAAGCAAACCTACACCACTATATTAACAATTTGAGCAGGGAAATTTGGGAATCGGCAAGTGCCGGCAATCGGATCGCGCTCAAACAGCGACAAACAAAAGCCACCCACCATTTCCCCCCAAAGAGGCCGTCGTCGTGCGAGCCGCTCAAGGCATTCTGGCCCATACTACACATTGAATTATAAAGGTAAGCCTATCTACTTGCGTCCTCTCCACTGAATTGGCGGTACAGCGGCGGTGGGGCGCGAATTATCGCACCCAATTTGGGTGGTGATGCGTCACACCGCCACCGAGCGCCTCCCGCCATCCCGCAAACGCGCCAGGGCGGTCGATTCCGCCAGACGACGCCGCCACATGGTGCGCCCGGGCATCCATTGATAGGTACGTTACGCTAGTATATAAATAAATTCGACCTTTAACGAAAGGCCTTTATATATAAAAGGTCCACCTTTCATTACAGGTCCTTTATATATTAAATCGCCGTATAGGGCTGGTAGGTGCTGCTAGGTGTCGCAGTGTCACGCACAAACGACAGCGAAGAGGTACTGCATTTGATGTTTCAACTGGGAAGGCAGGTAAGAACAGGAAAGCCAAACCGATTGTGGTGTGTCCCAACAGTGAGAGCTTGAAGTTTGCTCGAAGACTACATTTCGCGAGCGAGGGTGGGGTTCAAAACAAGAGTCACAGTAGCTGATCATTGTTGAGAGTTGTTGACACGATAGGTTGGAGGTCACCGTCCAAAGTGTTGACGCAGGTCTCCTGAACGAAGCCAGACATGTCGTTCACGGCTCAGAGAATTTGTTCGATGAACAAAATTGCAAAGGAGGGCAGGCTGCGTGCTCGACGAAGCCCGTTTCGTGGAGGGATTGCATGAATCGTGTTTGAGTCGGGCAAGCGCGTGAACGAGCTGAGTGCTCGTGTTCGATTGAGTCGAACATGAAGGAGTGCGGAATCCGTGAATGGAATTACTGATTGTATTTGAGATTAGTTGATTCGTGAACGAGTCCAGCTCTCTTGAACGGTGGTAGATAACCATTAACGAGGCCGCAGATCGTGCACGATGACCAGGGTCGTGCACGAAAGCCCACAGATCGTGCAAGATTTGAGCAAACCTTCACAACCTCTGGGCTCGTTCACGATCACATCTGCCGGATCCGCCAGATCCGCCGGATCCGGCAGATCAATTCTCTACAGATTACTTGTTCTCGAATTTTGAACGCAAACGAGTGCCTCGTCAAGAAAAAATTGGATAAGACCCATGATGAGGAGGATATTTTGTGATTGCTCGCGGGATGCGATCGGTTTAATTTAATTGTGATGCACATACTTATAGTTGACATATAGTACGAAGTTGTGCAGAAGACGGTGTGAGGGTATAATACCTGTCTCTATACTCCGTCGCAAGTACCTTTACTGTAAGCGGTACTGAGAAACTTGAAGAAATCATAAATTCCAGACCTGATATGAAATGCACGCGTTGGGATGGAATATGAATACAATTTTATCTTGGGCAGCCAATCAGTGAGCAATCAGCTCCGTCCAGACCAGTGAGCATAGACTTGACTTACCTCCACCCCAATTTAGTCTCTATCTCCTGCCGCCTACAGACAATTGCTTCGCTCTTAAGTCCTTTGGTCAACCGACTGTCGCACTCCAGCCCTCTGCCGCTTGACGCCGCTCCTCCTTCAGCGCGAGTTGTAATTCATGGGCCCAAGACACTTTGTTAATTCAACGAAAGTTATTTGACCAAAAGATACAAGTTGAAGCAAGGCTGGTGACGGTGATGTTATTGAGCGATTACAGAGGGGATTCAGGGAAGGCACCACCATACAGACAGAGCAGGTACCAGGAGAATAAAGCGTATAGAGGAACATTGAAAGGCATAATGTGAAAATGCCTTGCGTTCCGATGCTGTTGTGCGCAAGCGGCAAGCGTGATCACATTTTGAGAAGACAGCGGATGCCCAGGAGGTATTCAGAGGATTCCGACAGTGTAGAGAACAAGGGAGTATCATGATACAGGAACGCGAGAGAGAGAGATATTAGCTTAGACTGTGACAGCAGTTGGACAGCAGCGGTCCTGGACCCTTGCGCGCGCGCTTGTGTTGTTTGCGCGCGCGCGCAGATTGATCGCGCGCGTAATTGTTTATTTGTACAAACGAACCGTCATAACCTGAGCCGTGTACATGGTTAACTGGAGAAAGCTGTGCAGTCTTGTTTATTTGGTGCCGTTCTCGCGGCTAGAACCTCTGTTTTCCCGTTCACCCAGTAACTCCGCCAATGTTTCGTAGAATCTCTGTTTCTTCTTGATTTCACAACTTACAGACCTCAGCACCTGCTTCTGTCTCCTTTGTGGCTTTGCAGAGCTCTGTAAGGGAAGACTTCTCACGAATTCCGCCACCTTTGCCACCTCGCTATTTTATAGCTCTGCTGGACTGCTGCTCATTTGCACACCTGAAAATCCGGCCGTTTTTGGTCTAATAAATTGCCTTCACAATTCTGAATGAGCACCTTCCTCGTGCTCGATACCCATCTCCTCGGTCTCACCCTGGCTATTTTCTGGTTCTTCGCTGAATGTATCTCAATCAAATGCGCTGAGTGGCATTGATAGATTCTGCTTGGTGGCCGCATACCGTCCTTGATTCTCTGATGGGGACGTCCTCGAGTAGTCTCCATGTGAGAAAGGCGTTCAATCGCATGGGAATTCCTTCTCGTCATAACTAAAGGAAATCGAAGAATTGGCTCCCTTTCTCTCACATATAAATAAGTATGGATATTCTACCCAGGTTAGCTTTCCGCTCTCCGCGATGCCGACGACGAGCCCTCCCCCTCCCGGTCAAGTAAACCGCACCCTCAAGTATGCTTCAATCGCAGCCTCAACTCTTTCCGACATTTCGGATTCAACGTCCATTCCATTTTTGCGAACCATTTCCGCCGTCAGCGTATCCATATTAACCATAGTTCAGGTACGAACTTTGCTCAAGCTTGTTGCATTGTTCGTTCCTGACGAGAGAATTTGTAGACCGTCAAAACGAACCAGGATGAATGCCTACGAATGGTCGCGAGGATCGAGGAGGTTCTTTCCGTTATGCTACGTCTCTGCGCACAAGGGGAAGATCTTGCACCGGGAACACTACACAACGTCGGAAAATTTGCCGAGTTTGTGTCCATTTTCCGCGAATTTATTAGCAAGGCATTGACCGCCCTGTAGCACTCTTCAGAAAATTCACGCATATGTAACCACCCAGCAGAATGCTGGTATTTTCAAGCGTTTCTTCCGTCAAAACGAAAACACAGCTTTGCTTACCGAATGTAAAGCTGGATTGGCACACGCATTGGACGTATTCGGGGTGAGCTGTTGCGTGAAATAAATGTTTCTTGAGGTGCTGATGTCGTTTAGATCGAAACTCGGCTGCTCACAACTGCCGAAATGGCTGAAATGCGGGAGGCGGCAGAGAAACGACACGGGGAACTAGTGGAATTGTTCAGTGCGAAGGGCTCCGACACTGTCTCTTTGGCGAGTCTTCTTCCTTGAGGCATCTGCCGCACTAACAATTATCTTGAATTCAGGTCAATAAATCTGTGTTCGAGCTCAAAAACAGGTACGTACCCGAAATTCTGCCATTGTGCCATCTTGAAAAGCTATGATGAACAGCACAACTTCCTTGCTTCTGTTACCGCCAATTCCCAAGATATTCCATGGACGCGATGCCGAGCTTCACGCATTGGTTCAGCTTCTACTCCAGGACTCGGCGCGTGTTACGATTCTCGGCCCTGGTGGTATCGGCAAGACCAGCCTCGCAACGACTGCCTTGCATCATCCAGAGGTCAGCGCTAAATACCCTCATCAGTACTTCGTCTCTTGCGAATCCGCAAACACTCACGACGCTTTGTTGTCGACGATCGCATCTCATCTTGGGGTCACTCCATCTCGCAATCCTACAAAACAAATCCTTCGCCACTTTTCCGGAGCTGAAGCTTCAATCTTGCTTCTCGATAATTTTGAAACGTCGTGGGAGCCTCTTGCTTCTCGAGCGCAGGTTGAAGAGTTTCTCTCTTCTCTAACCGATGTCTCTCAACTAGCGATATTGGTTTGGGAATTTCTTGACGCAAGATTCTTTGCTGATTTGTACATCATCCAGGTCACAATGCGTGGAGCTGAAAGGCCGGGAAGCGTTCGATGGACACGACCGTTTCTCCCTCCACTGGATCCTTTGACTGACGCAGCTGCCCGTCAAATATTTTACGATATCACAGACGAGCACCGACAGAATGATGCCGAAATATCCGAACTTCTGAAGCTTACCGACAACCTTCCTCTTGCCATCACTCTCGTCGCAAACATTTCTGCGTTCGAAGGCTATGAGAGCTTGCTGTCTCGATGGAGGACCGAGAAAACGACTCTACTATCCGAAGGCACAGACAAACGTTCAAACCTGGACCTATCCATTCTTCTGTCGCTCTCCAGCCCGCGGATGCACAATAGTCCGGGGGCGCTTCCTCTCCTCAGCCTTTTGTCCCTTCTTCCGGATGGCGTATCCGAAGCAAACCTTCTTCAAATTGATTTCCCAATGATTCCAGACATGGGTAGGAGCAAGACAACTCTCATTCGCACTTCTCTGGCATACCTCGATCACGGCAAATGGTTACGTGTCCTCGCACCGATTCGCGAATACATCAAAATCCATAACCCACCTTCGCCCTCTTTGTGCCGCCCTCTCCGACGACATTTTCACCAACTTGTGATGCTATGGGATTATCAGCATCTTTCTATCGCTGCCATCGCCCCACGACTTGCGGTCAATATAGCAAACTTCGAATCCGTTATTAGACACGGACTGCATGAGGAAGAACCAGATTTGGCGGAGACATTGTATAGCGCGATTATGTCCGAGTCCCTTTGTCGCTCCCTCAAGGGGCGCTCTTCTGGTCTATTACAACTATTGCCAAGATATCTGGACAAATTGGACGACCATGACCTACATGGAGCTTATCTAGATCAACTGGTCAGATCCTGGCGGTACAATCCAGGGCTTCCTCTCGATATCGACAATCTCGAGGCTACTGCAATCCATCATTTCAGAGCTGCCGATGAGATTGGCGGAGAATGTGAGTGTCGATTATATAGAAAATTACACGTCTTTGATATGAAGCAGCTTTATTCCTTTCAGGACTGGCGAACTACTTCATAAACCATGACCACGACATACCCAAAGCCTTGAAATATTTTGCAAGGGCGAAAGCCCTTGCCGAGGTAGTCCACAACGTCAAAGCACATTGTACCGCTCTACGCGGAGTCGGCTTCTCCATGTGGTACCTTGGCCAGTACCGCGACGCCCAAGTAACAGCTCATCAATTGCGCCGTCTGGCTCAACTGCATAGCTTCTTTTACGAGGAGGTTCAGGCTATTCGCATCGACCTGCTCTGCAGAGTCAGTCAGGGCGATCTCAAACCCTGTTTATCGCTTTCTGAAAACGCGCGGACCCTTCTCGCCCTCGGCGGTTTTCAAGATTCCAGTCTCGATCTCGTTCTTCTGGCTGGTGATGGGGACGTCCATAGTCGGAAGACAGAATTTGCGGAGGCAAAGGCTGTATATCTCAAGTCGAGTTCTCTCCAGCAGGATCCCCTGTCCCAAGCCTACGATCTGTTCAACCTCGCTCTGATCGACAACGAGATCGGGGAAGATACAGGAAAGGTTCGAAAAGACCTCGACGCAATCAAGTCCAACTTCGAATCAATGAATTATCCTACAGGGATAATTCTATGTGAGGTGGGTCTGGCATTAGTAGATATCCGCGACGGCTCCCTCGCACAAGCGAGGTTATCTTTGGAAAAGTCATTTCGGGACACTACGGGAAAACACCAAGAAATCTCAATCTTTTGCCTGAATACTCTTGGGAATCTTTCTTGCGGCTTGTACAAGACTTGGACCACATACGGATGGGCCGTGATATTAATGGGATGCGCGCTGAAGGGCAAGAATCGTATAGCCATTCATCACGCGGTTCAGTGTTTGGGAGATATTTTCGTTGCTTGGGGTGATGATGATACAGCAGAGAGCCTGTTCCAAGTTGCTCTGGATGGTTTCACGCAGATGGACATCCATCGTAGTCGAGGCTGGTGTGCTGTTCGCCTAGGAGATCTACAGAGTCGTAGAGGTGAGGAAGAAAAGGCTTTGGAGCTTTGGAGCATCGCGCGTCCATGCTTTGTTCGTTCCGAGCAGGCTAGGGACATTGAGCTCGTGGATGAAAAGGTGTCCAGAAGCAAGGTGGAAGATGAAGGACCTCAGTCGTCGTTGAGCAAAGTAGCCCGGAAATCTGTATTGGTTTAATCATTTTGTTTGGGAATATTCTAGATCATAATTCGAGTAATTCGAGTCGTGAAGCAAAAAATATATGTACACATGAAAGGCATTAAATGTCCGTCGCGATAGTCCGAAGTGTTTAATGTAATAACAAAAACGAAAGTGTGGTCAACATCAATGCGATCGGCTGTATTGTCCATTGAGATAAAGCGGAGCTGGGTTTTTGGGTAGGCGATGATGGTGAAGACGAGGCGGGGGATGAGGCGGAATTTGCACTGAATCGAATCAAAACCATAATGAGCAAAAGTTCATAAAAGACCAAACAGAACCGCCCTACGATTTAGACCCTGATGAGCTCGACGGCGCAGCAACAGACGAACTCGAAGACGGCGGCGAGTCATTCTTCGCATTGACGATGTCCACGCCATTCACCGGGCTCGTATTGCTGTCGGAATTCTGATACGACGCATTGTGCCCTACGAGATCCGCAAGCGACATAATGTTCCAGTTGTTCTGCTGCATCACAGGATAGGCTGCCATGAATGCGGCGACGGATTGGTCCGAAAGCTCGTGTTCGAGGATGATGAGGCCGGGGGATTTGGGGCCAGTGAGCCAGGTGTGCATTGAAGAGTTGATCTTTTGGGCGGTGGTGCCGGGAGGGGAGTCGGTGAGACTCCAGTCGTCGGTGCTAAATTTCAGGGATTAGTTGGGGATGTTCAGGGCTCGCGCGAGGGATATCGTTTACTCTTGGTTCCAGATAATTGTCGTCATGCCGAAAACCTGTGAGGAAGGATTCGAATAAGAAAGGAGTTCGGTGCATTGACAGTTGAGTACGTACCTCCTTTGCAATCGCAGTGACTCGTTTGTCGCTGTCTGTTCGAACTGTGTTGAGAAAAAAATCGACAAATCGACCAATTAGTTACCGCCGTAGGGAGGCTACGTAGTGCAAGTCAGCTCGTCGGAAAGAATTCAAAGAAAAAGTTCACTAACCCGCCAAAACTTCGGAACACGTCCACCAGTCGAGTTGTGAATGATTTGCATTGTCCAGCCCAACTGTTGTCAAACGGTAAGTGAGCCATCAAAATAATCGTTTCTGGTTTTGTACCTCTGCAACGACTTGCTCGTTGCTCAAAGTCGTCATGTATGGATGCGTCCAAGTGTGTACACAAATTCCGTCTCCAAGTTCGAAGATCTTGAGGAAGGTGGCAGGGTTGTCTCGGATGTTACTGCCTATCGCAACGTATCAGGAATCGAGGGTTTGAGCTGAGCGATTTAATTAAGTACCGATGAGGAAGTGAGTGACGGGTTGGTTGACGGTCTTCAAGTACGCGATAAGCTTCTCAGAGCCCTTGAAATCATTTAACATCAATACTGTAGGAAGACTTGTAAAGATGAACGACGTACAGCTTCCGGTCCATCGTCGAAACTCAAACCGATAGACCCCGCCGGAGCGTCCCAGATGTCTCCGTCAATCCTGCACTGATAGGTCGACGAGCAAATTTCCGGGCTGTTCGGGTCTTTGCCTGTAATGATAAAAATCACTCAGCCGCCGCCACAAAGACAAGATACAACAAGATAAAGGATTAGATGTGTACTCACCTGCGTAAGTGGGATTGCCTCCCGAGTCGAGCTTGGACGGGGGTATGTCGGGGATGGCTTTGCGGGAGACGGCGTCGTTGAGGGCTGATATCCAGGAGGCGGGGATGGATTTGACGTCGGGGAGGGTGGGGGGTTCGGGTGGGTATCCTGCGGCCCATTCTTATAGGACAAATTCAATGAGTGAGGGGAGTGAAGGGAGATGTTGTATGGAGGCAGAGATACCTGAGGAGCCTACAGGAGCGTAGTTGACCCCGTCTGTGTCTCCGTCGCGACGGAATAGAGAGTGTACTGGGAGCAAAAATCAGGACACGGAGAAACTTAAAGTGATTGTTGAATCCACATACCGGGGTGGTCTCGGTGGTGATACCATGTCGCGCTGGGAAGACGTTGTTCGAGTCCATGCGAGTGGTCTTCATGGCGTCCCACAGCAGAGGCCGATGCACTCGACAGGAAAGGGAGTGCCAACAAAAATAGAAAATGCATAGACATTCGAAAGGCAAAAAAGCTTCAACCCGGGGGCGAAGGGGGGAGAGAAAGACGAAAATACGGGATGCTGAAGCCGCGCATACCCCCCACCTTTTATAAGTTGACCAAACCAAAAATGTGGAACGGAGGCGATGCTATACTTAGATTGGTTTTGAGATAAGTCAGTGAGGCATGGTCTATTTTCTGGCACAGGGTCGGGGATTTTTTGCCGTGCCGAGGGACGGCGAAGGGCAGGGAACGAGACAGTGTTGGGTGGAGGATACTCTGGGCTGGGCATTCTGGGCTGGGCGGGTTTCGCCCGGCGCGAGGCGTGGCTGGCACCAGTGGCATGTGTGGTGCCGTTGTGGGCGGAGTCTGTAAATTTGGTGTCGCCGGTTGGCGAGGAGAGAAGGAAGAGTTTCCGAGAATATGCATGTCGAGAGTAAGATACGGCTGGCCAGGAGGGAGACTATTCTTGACTTTCTTTCGAATGTCTTGAGACTTGGGCAAGGCTCAAGCAAGGCTCGACGTGTTCACTGTTGAAGGAGTGGCGTGGGAATTGTTGGGAACATCACTTTGAGCCTGCGGCAGTGCATCGGCCGGTCTTGCCCGTGCTCAGCCGAACCGGCATGTTCACATTTAGTTCAACTTCGTTCGCTGATTTATTTATGAAGCAGATAAAAATGGCTTCGGAATTTGTTGGTTACCTTGCCAGGCGGAAAGCGGAAAGCAGGAAGGCAGTCAGCCGTGAGTTGTACAGACTCGGAACTTGCGTCCGGCATAATTCGCAAAACAACGACTCCACGGGCTAAGACGACCGTATGTGGAGAGAATAAAAATGTTTCAGTATGTCGCGCACCGCCCCGCACCGTTCTCAATGCGCACTAACTGTCATCCTCATGCTCCGGCTCCTGCCATTCTGCGCGCGGGCTCCACTTGTTGAATTGTCGAAGTCCAATTTCCGGACCACTGGCAGTGCCTCAGACTGGTTTGCGTTTGGAATGGGGTCAACGTCGTCGAATTCAATCCGGTCCCATAGTGAATGGGTTAGGATGTGACCGTGCTTGCATGGGAATCTGAGAAGCCTGTTCGAGTAGCACACTGGTATTCATGCACCGAACGCAGCAGGAGAGAGACACAATCAATATCTGGATAGATGTGGCGGTTGCTGGTGATTCTGAGTCTGTGGTTCACAGCAAGAAATCCCCGATCCGCTTCATGAGAATCGAAGAGGGACGGCGTGCCTGCAGCGGTGAATGGTAAAGTGAATTATTAGAATGTCATAGTGCGATGAGTGCACAATGTTGGGACCGCAAGAAGCTTCAGCAAACCGAGTTCAGTTCGGATTGCACATATCAGGTGGTAGGTCGAGGAATTTGCGGTGGGAAAGCGAATATGCAGTGGATAAACGAGAGCAGGGGAGGGAGGTTCAGCGTAACACAGTTTGATTGGCCCACGCCTCGGAGTGGAGCCAGCACTTATACGATAGCTGGAGAGTGACGAGAATAGAATTCGAACCTCTATGTGCGAACTCGGGCAGATTCCGTCCGTCCTTGGCTCTTGGCATACGAGATTATTCTGTTCGCCGTTCCGGTTTGTATGTAAGTTTTAAGTTTAGTCGCGAAGTGTTGTTATGTTCATGTAATTGCTTGGCCTGGAATCGATGAGCGAATTGGGTGCTGTGAATTTTGTTTTGCCAAGAGCGAAGTTAAATTATGTACTTGTTCGCCGTTCTGTTTTCCGGTTTGTGGGTAAGTTTAAAAGTTAAGCAGTTGATTTTGACACGGCGCGGGACTAAGTATTTTGAGAGGTTGGGCAGTGACAAATTGTGGATGTAGATATTGAAGTCTGATAGCAAGGCAGGGGAAGAATGAGAAAGTGTAGTTCATTCGTTGATTCGTCCGGGGTTGTTTGCAAATGCAAACCGGGGGAAAACAACCGCAGGCACGAGGATAGTTTTTGTTGTAGCGTTTGTCTACGAGAGACTAGGGAATGAATGTTGAGTTTTGGGCGGTGGGTGGTATTCGTAAGGAAGGCGAAGACTCGAGGAATCCGAGTAGGGCGGAAAGCAGGGAGCCAAGGAGATAATGTTCGAGTGCGAATTGAACGGAGTACTAGTAGTAGTGTCAATGCTGGCCCTGAAGTCTAGTAGAGATGGACAGATGATTCTTCGTCCTCGTCTGCGTTGCAACTTGCAAGTGTTTGTGGTTGATAGGGAGGAGCCTTAGGGATACTGGTGCGAGGTGTGTTGAGTGAGTGCCATTCGATCCGGGACGTGATATTCGATTCGGAAACATGAGGAGTCTTTCTTGAGGATTTTGCGGTAGAGACAGTGAATTCATAGCGGATTGCCAGCGAACGATAGGATCGGAATTCTGGTGGCTCGGAATTTCAAACCATTAATGCGATTGGAGGGGAGGGCGAAGAATCCAAGTCTGTTGAATAGATAGATGGGCTTTTATACATACAATTGCGACTCGGTCACGGCGATATCGTCCC
Organism: Favolaschia claudopus; assembly: GCA_037176885.1. Classification (NCBI taxonomy): domain Eukaryota; kingdom Fungi; phylum Basidiomycota; class Agaricomycetes; order Agaricales; family Mycenaceae; genus Favolaschia; species Favolaschia claudopus. The sequence goes on along the minus strand of JAWWNJ010000011.1, from coordinate 150,149 downwards.
CGAACCCATTGTTGAGTATCTGAATTTAGATGTGATTCATACTTGATGCCGACGCCAATTCGGGTGTTAGAACTTTTGAATTCGGTTGTTAAATTGGTATCCGCAGCGTGTCCGAACGAATGTTTCGCGGATTTGAACTTGGAGATGTGCTGCGGCGGTCGGCGAATTTAAATTCCTTGGTCATTGCGAATAATAGAAAATCCGCCGCTTATCAACTTTAGTTGTGAACCCTGTACACCCTGTCTATGATAACCGGCGACCGCAGCGCTAGCCCCCCAGTGCGCACTGCGAAGTAGCGCTGTAGCGGTCGTCGGACGGCGGATTCTGGAAAAACGGACATGAGGGTAAGCGGGGTGGTGTCATCGCGACGGTGTTTAGCCGGGGAGGTTTTTATGTAAAGTGATTTGAAGTAAAAATAGAATTTGCGTCGGGACGGGTTGCCGACTCGTAGTCGAGCCTGAGGAAATTCAAAGGGTGAAACTCAGACAGAGTATACAGTGAGGAAGGAGGAGTGGAGAGGGATTTTGGCTATGCGATGGATTTTTGGGATAACTAAAGATAGTAAGAGTAAGAGGGCGTTAGTGCGGAGGAGTCGGAGAATTTGCGTGCGAGACAGGACTGCATGTTGTCGGGTCGGCGAGGGTCGGCGAGGCAGGAATGGGGAAGCCACTGGAAGGAGGGTTCTATATGTAGATAGACTATGGACTCGGAATGGGATGGGATGCAGTCGGATTCCGTCAAACAAGCCGCCAACAAGTGGCGGAATTCGCGCGTCGTCGGGAATAGACCCAGACTCGGGATCGTGCGGTAGGAATCCGAAACTGTCAAGGGATTCGGACGGAAGATGAATGTGCAGGCAGCGACGTCATTGGCATGATAGGTCGGACGTCGATGGGCTCGGAATGTGCTGTGTGCGCGGGTTGTCGGAATGGTTGTTGCGGTCACTTTCCGGCAAAAGATTCTGAAGAAAGGGTCGGGTGAATGAGTGAGTGCGGCTTACAGTGAGATGATCGGAAATCGGAGTAATGGACGCAGGAAGAGAAAAATGCTATTGGCCGTGTCAAAATATCTATGGTATGGTTGGGTGGGTGGTCGTCGACAAGAGGATTGGAAGTCGCGAGTATACGAGATTTCTGGGCAGCGACGAATAAATGAATGGCTACATGGAAGTCGCCTCGTCGTCGTCGCGCAGACGTGGCAGCGTCGGGTGAAACGGCGGAGACGAGGAATCACTGGCGGCAATCAAGATCACGATGGATTGGATGGTCAACAACGGAAGAACGTTGTCCGCATGGATACCGATACATACCGATAGGAGCACAAGCCGATGTGCCGAAAAAAGCTCAAAGAAAGCTTGAGTCTAGACTCCAGAGGTCTGAACATGGGTATGACTCTGCCTTCGTGTATTTGCGGATATGTCCGCACCGAGTGAGGCAGAAATACCAGAGAAATTGGGGAAAAGAAGGTTGTCGGTAGATCTCGACGTGGTGGTGGTTGTATGTATTTGTTTGTTTGTACAGTGATGGGAAGGGATGTGAAATAAATAAAACACGGGTGGTGTAACACATCAAGAGTCCCCCTTCCTCTTCCTCCCCTCCCCTCTCCTCCTCCTCGACGTCCCGTCGTCGTCTTCCACGATGAGCGAAGAAAAGGTCTCCGACTCCACCTCCCCCGCTCCCCCTGCCTCCTCCCCCTCTGCCCCTGCTCCTTCCTCCGACGCAGCACCACCGCAGAATGGCGAGCGCAAAAAACGCGAATACAAAGAATTCACGCACGACGAGGAAAAGGCCACGCACGCCAACGTCGACATGAGCACCATTGAGCTCAAGGCCGAGGATCTCTACGACAAGGAGAAAGTCGACTTGGAGACGATTGTGATTGACGATGTGTTTAAGCTGTTGCAGTGTGATGAGAACGGGTTGGACCAGGAGGAGGCGACGAGGCGGTTGGGTCTTTTTGGGCCGAATAAGCTGGAGAGTGAGGAGCAGAATCCGTTTTTGCAGGTGTGCTGCGTTTTTTGCGTTTTTCTTTGAAAAATTGTATGCTGATGTGAGGGTGCAGTTCCTGTCGTTCATGTGGAACCCCCTCTCGTGGGTCATGGAAGCCGCTGCTCTCGTCGCTATCGCCCTCTCCAACGGCGAGGGTCGTGCTCCCGATTGGCAGGTCAGTTTTCCTCTCTTCATTTTTTCCTTAAACTCGTTACTTATCGTCCTCGCAGGACTTTGTCGGTATTGTCCTTCTTCTCTTCATCAACTCCGCCATTGGCTTCTACGAGGAGCGTGGCGCCGGGAACGCTGTCAAGGCTCTCATGGACTCCCTCGCGCCCAAGGCAAAGGTCAAGCGCGCCGGTAACTGGAGCGAGATTGAGAGTGCGGATTTGGTGCCCGGTGATATGGTGTGTTCCGTCTCATTTTGCTCTTCCTTCTGCGTCGTGCATTCGGCGCTGTTTGTCGATTCAAATACTGGATATTGGTGCACGGGGGAGCGAGTCTGGCGTGGCTTAACCTTCTTGCTTCCTCGCTCGCTCGCCTTGCCTTGCTGTCGTCGTTCCCTTCCTCCCCATTTGCTTCTTTCCAACTTCTTTTCATACATGCATACCTTGTCGTCATCCTGTGTTGCCCTCACCATCGCCGTCCCTGACCTTTCTTTGTCCCTTGCCATGCTATTTTTATTTTCGTCCCCTCTTCCTTTATCCCCGGTCTTCATTCAATCTCACCTATCTCTCCTTGCCTCTCCTCACGTTCCCCGTTCCTGCCCATTCTTTCTTTCTTTGTCCCTCGCTATCTTTTGACCCTGGCTATTTTTATCCTCTCCGCCCGACTTTCTCCTTCCCGCTAACACCACTCCCGTCTGCATCTCCGACCGAGCTGACGCCTCCCCTTCCCTGTAGGTCTCCTTCAAAATCGGCGATATCGTCCCCGCGGACTGCCGTCTCACGGAAGCCGTCAACGTCTCCATCGACCAGGCTGCGCTCACCGGTGAAAGTTTGCCCCAGAGTAAGAAGTTGGGGGATCAATGTTTCTCGTGAGTGTTTTTCGTCTCTTCCTCGCATACCTGTTCTGCCTCTCTTTTCCCCCTTCTTCCACGCTCGTATGTGCTGACACAGCTCCCCCCCAGCGGCTCCACCTGCAAACAAGGCGAAGCCGAAGGCGTCGTCATCTCCACCGGCGCCAACACCTTCTTCGGGCGCGCCGCCTCGCTCGTCGGGCAGGACGACGACACCACCGGGCATCTGCAGAAAATTTTGGCGCAGATTGGGTCTTTCTGTCTTGTGGCGATTGGGATTTTCGTGATTGCGGAGATTTTGGTGTTGTATGCTGGGTTCAAGTATTCGTACCGGAGAGGTGCGTATCTCTCAAAAACTTCGGTTTTTTATCTAATATGGATGGATGGCTTTAAAGGTCTCGACAACATCCTTGTCTTGCTCATTGGTGGGATTCCGATTGCGATGCCTACTGTGTTGTCGGTTACGCTTGCGGTTGGTGCGCAGCAGCTGGCTAAGCACAAGGTTAGCTCTCTCTCCTTCCTGCCTTTTCTTGGCTTTCTCTCTTCATTGCTTACCTTGAACTCGTAGGCCATCGTCACCCGTATCACGGCCATCGAGGAGCTCGCGGGTGTCACTATCCTTTGCTCTGACAAGACTGGCACGCTCACGACCAACAAACTTACGATTGATCGGGAGACGATTTTGACTTACAGGTGGGTTTCTTGTCATTCCCTCTCATATTCCACAATCATCTTTTGCTCACACTCCTGTCCCCTCACAGCTCCTTCTCCGCCGACGACGTCATCCTGCTCGCCGCATATGCGTCTCGCACGGAGAACCAGGACGCCATCGACTCGTCTGTCGTCCAGGCCATCGGCGACCCTTCGCGCGCTCGTGCCGGAATCAAGCTCTTGGACTTCAAGCCCTTCAACCCCACTGACAAGCGCACGGAGATCACCTACCGCGAGGAGGCTACTGGCAAACTCAAGCGTGTCACCAAGGGTATGACTGGTGCTATCATCGAGCTTTGCTCGCGCAACCGTACTGAGGAACTCGAGGCTAAGCTTGAGACTGATGTCGAAGGCTATGCTACGCGTGGTTTGCGGTCGCTTGCTGTTGCGTATGAGGAGGTTGATGGTGATGACTTCGAGGCTGAGGGTAACGGGTGGGTGTTCTCTTCCTGTTGCCGTCTGAGCAACGCTCATCATCATCATCGTACACAGATTTGAGCTCATCGGTCTTCTCGCCATCTTCGACCCCCCGCGTTCCGACACCAAGCAGACCATCGACGATGCGCTCGCGCTCGGCGTCAAGGTCAAGATGGTCACCGGTGATCAGCTCGCCATTGCAAAGGAAACCGGCAGACGTCTTGGATTGGGCGACCACATGTACCCCGCGAAGGTGCTCAAGGACGGACCTGCGCCTGGTGGCAAGCACGCTAGTCTCGATGAGATGATTATGGATGCGGACGGTTTCGCTGGTGTCTTCCCTGAGCACAAGTATGAGATTGTCAAACGGTTGCAGGGGCTTGGGCATTTGTGTGCTATGACTGGTGGGTTTTTTTTCGTGTCCTGTCATGAAGGACAGAGGTGCTGACGACGAACTACTATCTAGGTGACGGTGCCAACGACGCTCCCGCTCTGTCCCGCGCCAACGTCGGTATCGCCGTCGAGGGTGCCACCGACGCCGCCCGCGGTGCCGCCGACATCGTGCTCACTGAACCCGGTCTCTCCACCATCGTCCACGCCATCCGCGGCTCCCGCATCATCTTCCAGCGCATGCGCAACTACTCCATCTACGCCTGCGCCGTCACCATCCGTATCGTCGTGTGCTTTGCCATCCTGGCGTTTGCGTACAAGTTTGACTTCCCGCCGTTTATGATTCTGATCATCGCGCTGTTGAATGACGGGACGATTATGACGCTGAGTGTGGATCGGGTGCTGCCGAGTAATACGCCGGATAGTTGGGATTTGGCGGAGATTTTCAGTTATGCGGTTGCGTATGGGTTGTATCTTACGCTTTCGACGTAGGTTTTCCTCTTCCTTTCCCTGAGAAGATGTGAGCTGACGGGTTGTGTGTAGTGTCGCCTTCGTCATTATCATCCTCGAGACGACATTCTTCCAGGACAAGTTTGGCGTTTCGCTCGATACTCTCCCTGTTGAGCACAATGATGCCCAGCTGCACATGGTTGTCTACCTCCAGGTTGCCATCATCTCGCAGGCGCTCATCTTCGTCACCCGTTCGCATGGCTTCTTCTTCATGGAGCGTCCGTCGACGGCTCTCCTCGGTGCCTTCTGCATTGCGCAGCTCGTGTCGTCTATCATTGCTGCGTACGCCGACTGGGGCTTCACTAAGATCCACGCAATCAGCGGTGGATGGATTGGAATTGTTTGGATCTGGGTATGTCTTTTCTTTTTCTATCCTTTCGATGAGGACCAACGCTGATGACACTTTGCGTGTAGAACATCGTGTGGTTCATCCCCCTCGACTGGATCAAGTTCGCCATGAAGGCCACCGTCATCAAGTACCCTCCGCGAGCGCCGCATCGCCGCCCAGATGGCCGCTGCTTCTTCCCCGCAGCAGGCGTCGGAGGGTGTCCCGATGACGCGCACCCAGTCCCGCGCGGCGTCGATCCACGAGAGCTTGTACAGCAACCGTGTCAGCTTCATCAAGCGTGCTGCGCGCAAGGTCGGGTTTGGGCAGAAGATCTCGATGAAGCCGGAGGAGTTGCAGCGCTTCAGCTCGATCCAGGCGCAGCGCGTGGGTGCGACGTTGGCGAGGAACCCGAGCAGGACGGCGGCGGCTTGAGTGTGTGTGGTGTTGTTGTGCGTCTGGTGTTGTGTGCGTGTGTGCATGCTCCCTCCCTCCTCTCCTCCCCTCTTCAAAGCCGCCCCTGTATTTCTGCTCTCCGCATAGACTGCCGCGCCTGTACATAATCCCGTATTCCCCGTGGCCGGCTTCCTGATATCCTCCTCCATCCCGTCATCCCGCTCCCCATCCCATCTACACTGCACCCTTCGCTTGACGCCGCGCCGCCCCCTGTCACGACTTGACTCGATTACATTACTATACCTCGTCACGACCTTGTTTCTGTCTGTCCTCGCATCTTCTTCTGTTCATCCATCATCTCCATCTCCACGTTTTCTCTTCCTTCCTCCTCGTGTCTCGCGCTCGTGGGGGGAACCCGTATTATACATACAAAGATTACAAATACAAACTATACATGCGCACGTAGCTTGCTACAAGGATGGCTTGACTACATACAAACCTAATGGTCTCGGTTTTTCAGTCTACTATTCGATTCGATTTGCGATGTCTCGTTCCTCATACCTACACTCGTTTTCCCCTGCACCGTACTGTCTGTCGATCCTCTCCGCTGCGCAGCGAACAGTGGCGGCGGTCCTGACTGTAATGGTTTGGTGTTTTTGGGGAAGGGGTCGGTTGGGTCGTCGTCGTGGTCGTTTCGTCTTTGGTATTCTTTTGGCTCGTTAGATTACCTTTGGGCGACTGTGTACATATAGCTGTGGCTGCTGCGTTTTGCGTTTTAACGTACAAAATAAAAGAGAGGGATACGATTTTTAATGACTTTTCTTGTGTACGCTTTGGAGAATGATGAAATTTTAGAGATTTGGGTTCGGTGTGAAGTGAAGCTAGCGTCCTTGGCATGTTGTTGGATTCAGTGTGAAGTGAAGCTGTTGATACGTTAGCTGGACTTGGCGTGAGGAAGTCCCGCTATTTCGCTGGTTAATTGGTGCGGTCCGGTTCGTGGAAGAGACCAAGGAACTAATTTCGGAAGTAGCGCATCATACGGGAGAATTCGCTGGAGAGAACCCGTCGAATGACGAGGTTTGACAGCCTCTGAATCGTCATTTGACAGCCTGAGGTTCACAGGCGGAGACTGGCTGTAACTAAGTTTATTACTTTCAGGACCGGTGCGGTTAGAACCGGACTTTGCGGAAGAATTATTCGCGATTCAGAACTTGAAGGCAGTTCAACTGTCAGACTCAAATGTAGCCTCGAGAATTTTTGGCACAGTGGCACTGGAATATTCACTCTTGAGTTGAGATCGAGTTTGGAGAGAAATACCTCTCGTATTTCGAGCATGGGCGTCCCGGTTGTCTAGCTGTCTGAACGAATTCGCGTACGCAATGCGGAAACTTGACTACAGGCGTCGGAGGTGAGCAAGCTTGGAGGAAGGTGAATGGAAATGGTTCAAATATAATGAGCAACTTGCGGTGAACTGATTAGAGCAGTGCCCGCGTTTCCAGGCATAAGTTCATTATTTTCCCCATGTAACGAGCGGGCATGCGGCCTCGAATTACTACATACCGATCTTGTATCGATGCGCCGTAAATCCAGGCGAGGTTGTTGCCAGTGAGTTGCGGAAATGACACTCACATAATACTTGCAAAGGTTGCCGCACTCCTATCCTCCGGGATAACGAGATTAATATTCGAATCGAGCTTGAATGGAAGGAGAGCAAGCACAAGTTGAACTCTGTCCGTCTAAGAGGCATGAGGCGCGAAACAGAACACTGAGGTCCGAGAAGTGTGAGCAATCAAAATGATTTAATTCGTACACATAGAAATACACGAATTTTACTTAGGCCTCTCGATTGTTAGACCTAGGCTATCTAGATTGAGCAGATGTTAGGACTTGCCGCATTCTTTGGAAAGCTGGTACTGAATCAGAATGAATTGGGCACATATAGCCGATGAATTAACAAACCTGGTGGCGCTTCAATGCATCTTTCCGAGTGAATGTCTTATCACATCCACCGTTACATACATATGGGCGCTCCCCTGCGTGGGTTATCCTGTGGCGTTTGAGATCGTGGTGCCGCTCAAAAGACAGTGGGCAGGCATCGCAAGCGTACGGCCGAGCTGGAGTCGCCGGATAGTCGCCTGCATGTTGAGGCGGGGGAACAAATGATGGATAGTTGCCGTGGAGAGGCGGCGCTGGCCCTGGTTCGCATTTGATCGCTGGGGAGGGCGGGCCTCTGTATTGGGGTGGAGATGGAGAGTAGTACGAATCCAATGATCTTCTTCCGTATTCATGAGAAACGGGAACACCAGCCCATGACTGGGGCGGGGATCCGTGATGAGGTACTGGGTAATGTGTCGGGTTCGCGGGGCCGTATATGGACGAGTTGGCGGAAGGTGGTGGATACGTGAACGAGCTTAAGGCGGAAGAACGGGTGGACTCGACTGTCCGGCTCGGGGCTGAGACCGTACGGGCGGGCAAAAGGGGAAAGTGGTCTGCGCATGACGATTGAGGACTCGTGAGCAGCAGAAACATTTAGTTACTGACCTGGTGGCGTTTTAAAGCATCTTTCCTGGTAAAGGCCTTGCCACATCCACGATCGCAGAGATGCGGCTTCTCCCCGCTGTGCGTCTCCACGTGTCGTTTTAAATCGTGTTGGCGGTCGAAGGAGAGAGGGCATAAGTCGCATTGAAACTCGCGATTCGGGGAAGCTGGGTAGTCAACGTATCGCAAATTGAAAGCCATTCTGTCGGGGATGAGGCAGGATATCAAGGAACGATTTTATATTCAGTAGATTGTCCAATCTAGATAGTATATCTGACGGCTCGGTCAACTACAGCGGGTAATAAAACGAGATTGAGGACATTGCCTTCCTACTTTGTCGGCGCTGAAGATCGTTGATCAGACTATCTTCATTGGGAATTAGGTATCGCCTCTGACCCGAAGTTCCGACTAGTGAAGATCTCACCTGAGAATCGCTGGTGATTATCCCCTCGACAAGTGCTCCCTACCTCAGAGCAAGACAAACTCGATAACTGGACCCAAAAATTGCTGCAGAGTCGCCATTCACGCTAGCCATAGATGTTGATTCAGGGCGAACTAGAAGGATAGAAGCGCTGATACCTTCCATATAATTTTGAAACTGGAGCGCCCCTGTGAGTATGTTCTGCCTGAAAACGGTTGCCGAGATGGGGAAAGTTGGAAATCAGAGCTTCACACGACGCAACTTTGGCCGCAATAAATCTCGCGAAGAGCCTCCGGTCCTTGCTCTGTTTGACACAGTACTTTGGAGCAGCTCTGGCGACATCCCGAAAGTCGCGGCACCCAACCCAGGTCGGGCGTGGTTACGAAAATTCGAGGAGAGTCAGTTGTTGTCCTCACGTAAAGATCTGTGTTTACTCACCCCACGAAAGCCATTTTGAATTCGCCGTATTCTGGGGTACGCCGGTACCATAAATGAATTGAGATTCAAGTATCGATGGGATGTATCTTACTCTCGGCTGTAGTCCCTTCAGCGTCTTGCTGAGTCGCAGGTCGAAACCACATGCTATTGACGGTCATGAAATTGCAACGGTGAAGAAAGACAGAGAATAATGGCACTACTCAGTATGGAGATCCGTCCTCAGAGTTCCGCATCTAGCGCGCCTCAAAGCTGTCGGCCCGAGCCCTAGGTGATATTCAAGTCCTTAGTTCGGCGGAATTCTGGTCGGGAACAGTGTGTACCTGGCAACGACCGGTACTGTGGTTAATCTGCCTTGCAGAAAATCATTCCTTGAGCCATATTACATGATATGAACGCAGGAAAACGCACAGCTTTCGATGACGGCGTGCAGGAGGTCCGATGGAGGGATACAGAGTGGTGGCGCGCGTGGATTCAAACCCGGGGTGGCGCCAGCAGTGGGATAAATGGAGCTTCGACGATTTGAAAGATCAAGGGGCTAAAGTTAAGGCAAGGTAAGATGCGAGTCTAGTCTCAAGTTGGAGATTCGGTATTTAGTTTAGAAGATTGGCCTCAGGAAGTCATTCACTGGTTCGCGACGACGAGCACTTTCCTGGTTTGGCAAAACAGGTGATTTCTGAGGTGAGGCACCCTTTCTTAGGAGGTGGGAGTTGTCCGTCCATCGAAGGCGTGGCTCTGCCTGCCAAACGTGAGCTGGTGGAGGAGATTAAGATGACCCGCATAATTGCTTGGGGGTATTTAGAGATTTCCGAGATCTGATTGCGTTGCGGTGCATCTGGGCATTCTAGGCTGGATAGCTACACTTCACCACTGAGGCGTACGAAGTGGTGAAAATACTCACGATGTTTGAGAATATGGCCAGTCGGATGCTACTGAAGAGGCTTCCAGAAGCTGAAACTCTGCGTGTACGTTTGGCAATAAATCCAACCGCTTGAGGCTGATCAACGGTAGTTTCAAGCGACGTTACTTACGAGGTTGCTTATTGGTTCGCCCGAGACGACCACTGTCGACGTAGATCTCGGATACGGTCCGAGATCAGCTGAGTTACTGAGTGTGTCCCTCCGACCGCTTGATCACTGGCCTGAGCAAGGACTAGGATAGACCTTGAACGTTTTCTATGGTGACAATGGCCATACTCAAGGGCGAGAGCTTTATTGGACACAACGAGTTCGAGACTGAAGAAGATTGGGATTTGGGGGACAGGAAGCAAAATCACTTGACCCTCTGTACCATAGTGACCGTCCCGCCGTCGCGCTGTGGTCGATCTGGATCTGTAGTCGGCGGACGTGGAGGCGCAAGTGAGTACATAAACAAGCAACGAACAAGCGTCGGATCACATTTTGATGGCCCGGGCTGTCAACCCTGTGCTCGACCCGGAGACTCGGGCCGCCGCGTCCGTTGTAACTTGTTCAACCTATTTGAGATGTGCGACACTGCCTGTGTAAGTAATGCCACTATGTGCCAAGGATTCTGTAGATTGTGCTGACATCTTCAGCCAATGTCCTGTTCCCGGCGAGTTCCATCTTAACTACTTCTGAGAGAATAACAGAGGAAATTGAAGATTGAATATTCAACTTGGATCGAACATGTTTTTTGCCTATTTCTCGCCAGTGGCGGTTGACACCAGTAATGTAGAATTTCGGGGGAGGAGCTGCGCGACATACTGCCATCAATATATAGCCGTTCATCGTTAAAAGACGGATTTCATTCAAGCAAATAGATTTGTTTCATTTCTACTCTTGTAACGAGATGGTTCATTTGCAGACAAACATCACTGACGAGAGACTGAGGTTCAGAGCAGTATTCACATTGAATCGGCACAAACGCAGAAGATATTCATCGGAGGCCCCGGATGACGGCCTGTACCGATGACATCCCGAACGGCAGTCTTTCTCGTTCCGCCGATATCAAGGAAAAGTTGACACTGCTGAACTTCTGATAAAAATATCTATCAGCATGCGAGTTTCGTGGCGGAGAACGCCGAATAATGCATCCGCTGAACTCAAAAGCTGAACATAGAACTCACCAGCGGCACGGAAACTGTGCGGAGACGGAGTGTATTCGATCAAACCGGTTTCGCTAGAAGTAGATAGGTTCACCGCGAAGCCTGCATGACTTTAGAGTCCCTGAGCTGTGACCTGTCTGTCGAAAGCGGCAAATGCCTAACGGAGAATGATCTCTGTCCCCGTTTCGTGTATGTAGGCAACAAAAGCCCAGTCTCCTACCCAGCCTCACTTTCGAGTGTTGGGGAGTCACTGAGGGCGGTAGAACAATGTAAATTCACTATGTGTAAAATCAATTGACAAATTTGATCTTATTACTCCCGAACTTCAAACCCCCAACACTCTCCAGGGAGGCTGGCATAAAACAACTGTAAACAACATAGCCACATTTCGGAAAAATATTTGTTGTCGATATTTTGCGGCCCACAGAAATGGGCTCTAGATCCCAGGCAGCTCAAAAACACATTTTAAGGCTCCCCCCATTTTTTATATGGTCGAGGCAGATGACGAGCCGGCGAACGCAGAAAATTGTTGACGCAGGTGGCTATGTTGTTTACAGTTGTTTTATGCCAGCCTCCCTGGAGAGTGTTGGGGGTTTGAAGTTCGGGAGTAATAAGATCAAATTTGTCAATTGATTTTACACATAGTGAATTTACATTGTTCTACCGCCCTCAGTGACTCCCCAACACTCGAAAGTGAGGCTGGGTAGGAGACTGACAAAAGCCACGATTGGTCATTCCGACTCATTCGACACCGAACGCCTCCGAGCGACGAAACATTTCATACTGGAGTCTGGTCAAGACCATGCAAAGACTTCACTGTAATGTATGGTCCATGTTGCGCTGCATCTATGGGAAAGACCATGTTAACACGATATTGCAGCAAAGAAGATCACACGGAATATATTGGCCAGCTAGCTCCATCTTGACCCTTGACTACTTCGAACCTTGATGCCTCTGCGATTCGCAAGCAATTGCAAGCTCAAGTGACCATTATCTCGAGTTTCGCCAGCGCCGTCGACAGGAGAGAATGACATACAATACTTCCATGGCAGGTTCTTGTTGAACGCACGATAATATATTGATTCGCCAAGGCCTTGTGTCGGTATTATAGAAGCCTCATCTCTCAATAGGATGAGTAGCCGGAGGGGTGGTAGATAGGTCACTCGATAGAGAGGTGCCTGCTAGTGCCTGCTTCGGTGGATCCCAGTCTCAGAGAAAATGTCAAGAAGAAGATTCGGTAAGCCGACTCCATTATCTTGCTGCTTGCATACAATCCAGATGTACTGTGCGCCAGAGTCAGTTGGTTTGCGACTATTGACGGATCGGCCGGCGTAGTATGGGTAAAATTTGGATGTCGTGCCAGGGAAAATTGGCCCTCGGAGCAGTACAGAAGGGGAAAGCGAAGGTGAATATCTAGACGTCGAAAAGGCGCACTAGTGGTTTACGGAGAAGCCACCAAGCCGGAGAAATCCCTTTCTGAAGTGTCGCACCATAACATGGTTGGGAGGCCGAGGTGAATATATATGGCTTGGGAAACACGAACCTTGAACCGATATGAGAAGGGCCGGGATTCGCCGAACCCTACCTTTCTCCAACTACGAAAGGACAAATTCGGAAAACATATTTAGTGAGCGTGCGACGAATTACTCGGAACTTTCACGCATCATGGATCACTTACTCGACAAAGAACTAAACCAGATGCAGCCTCGACTCGGAAACGCTAAGCAGATGTAGTCAGTGTAATTCAATTAGTTACAACGAGAAATAGAGGATTGCTCACTGAAAGGATAAAATGATTGGTGCTTCAACGATATCCTTATCCAGCCGCCCAACGAAAGTTGTTGCTTCCCATGTCGAGCGGCGACGCGGCGTCGAATGAGAATATCCAAGGTATCCGAGCTCGCGCTACCCACATCAACGGCGGGCTTTACAGGCAAAGCGGGTAAGATAACAGGAAGCTGTCAACCCACTTTGCACGGTTTACAGGTCGAAGGTCTTGAAGCTTTCTCTGCGACACTGGAATCCGAGCTGAATATTACGATATTGGAAGTTTGGGGGAAGGAATTAGAATAGCCCTACTATTTACCATATACAGTAAGTATCCCCTTGTTTCACAAGTGTCAAGCTGGGAAATCGGGTGTGTGTCGAAGTTTCAGTTGTGCTTATATACTAGAGCTATCGAGTACTTATAATTAGCAACTTTTAGCAAGGTGGCGCCGAACTTTGACTCTTGAGTCTTACCTCTGAGCTATTTCAAAACAGAACTCCGCGAAGCCACGGAAGAGCCAAAAACAGGTATTGGGTTACTGTAAGGCAGAATCGGGAAGAGACAGAGATTCTACGAAACATTGGCGGACTTGTTGGGTGAACGCGAGAACCAAGCAGGAACAGAGCATCACGTGAGAACGTACCAAATAAACAATACTGCACAGCTTTCTCCCACTCATTCAGCCATGTCAACGCCTCAGGACACTGTGATTTCTTCGACAGAGCTCCTGGAACTTATTCTATCTCATCTTCCAATGCGCGACCTGCTCTGCATTGCCCCGATTGTAAGCAAGGCGTGGCAAGCAACCACAACGACTCCCTATTTGCAACGCATTTTGTTCTTCGAGCCAGACCCATCTGCGGATCCCAGTACCCTCATTCAAAACCCACTACTGGCCGAGATATTTTCCCCATTCTTTACTCGTCTGGAGAATCCACATGCGTACCATTGGCCGGGACGAACAGCAAGCATCTGGGAGATGCCGTGGCTCAAAAAGCTTGACGCATTCAGACGCGCAGGTGCCAGCTGGCGGCGTATGCTCGTCACGCAGCCCCCAGTTCAGACTCTAGCTCTGAAGCACGTAACCAGCTATCGTCTTGGCTCCACGACTCGACAGGCCACCCTATCTGATCTCTCACTTCGAATGGGCTTTTTATTTGATTTGATACTGCCGTTGTCGCAGGACGGTGTGGTTCTGGATCGATTGGCACGGAGCTGCTGGCGAGCACGGGCATACAGGCGATTCCACTATCCACCTGCGGAAGTCGGTTGGATGCATGGTCGATACCCGACCTGTAAAGCGCGACACTCGCTTCGACAGTGAGGAAATGAAGATTGTGGAAATCCCCTTCGACCCGCCCTTCAAAGAGCCCGTGGTCTGGGACGACGACGATGAAAAGGAATTTTTGATGGATATTGAGAAGGAGCTGGAGCTGAAGCGCAAGCGCAAGGAGGGCGTGAATTGAGTGGAGTGAGTATCGTCTCGAATTCTGTCTCCTTTCCGCCGTTCTGACTGGGTAATTTCGACTAGTATTTCATGCCATGGATCTGGTACAGTCGGCGGACTTCCGACATGGATATCTTGCTGTCCGCTGCATGCAATCCGGGCATCTAGTGGAGCTTCAAGAAGGCTGCACGTCTTGACGAGTGCTCCTGGCCGTCATCTCTATGGTCTAACATGACTTTGCTTGAGGTCGCTCGGCCTTACAGCTCTCTCTCTTCTCTCGAGCTTCCTTATAGTCTATATACGCCTCGGACTGTCAGACACCGGTTGCTCAAATCATTGGCCCCCGCCTCTATTCTCTCCGTCCATCCTTTTTACTTCTGCGCCGTCAGCCCCGCTCTACCGTACAGCAACGGCCGCAGCGTACAATCACAAACCCACCGGGATAGCAAGCAGGAGAAATGGCTGCGCGAAACGCCTTCCGCGTCTACCGCTGCTCGGCCGTATCCGCGCTATGAATTGGACAGGATGCACAACCCGCCTTCAGTTCGTCGTTTCGCCCCCATCTCCCCTCAGAGCAGCTACGCCGACGTGGCGGCTTCGTCCCTGTCCCGTTCCATCCGGTCGCGACGATTGGACGATGTCATCTGTTCTCTCCAGTGTGAGCCCGGGATGACGGAACGCATTTTGGCAGTGCCTGCCTCAATATACGCGACGTACCCAGAGGGAAAACGTCATCAGCGGACGCTATTGCTACGACCTCGTCAAATTTAGTTGGGTGCGCCTGCCGTATGTCTACGAAGGTCTGGAGCGCTTATGCTCGCGTAGAGCTCTCTGGCGTCACCGACAGCACTGTCCGCCTTTCTCGCACACTCGACGCGTCCGTGCTGATGCCCTAAAACGTTTTACATGAGCCACCGTCCACGAGTGGATTGTGGAACCCAGCAGGATTGCCGAATCCAATATTGGGTGCGCACAGTGCACAGTGTCCTCATTCCTGCTTCCACTTTGTCCCATATCAGCCCCACTGCCGATCCTTCTCCTCCGTATCCTTGAATCTGTCAGCAAACACTCCGATTGACGGATTTGAGGACCCCTCCTCGGCCTCGGCCTCATCCTCATTCTCGTCCTCGTCCCTGTCCGCCCCGCCGCGATACCGATGCTCGTCACCACTTCCCGCGCTATGCATTTGCCTCTCGTCCTCAGTTGCGCATCTTTCTAAGTCGTGTGGAGGCGCTGGTGCTGGGTGTAGGATTGGAAGGCAATGAGGATGTGAGCTATGGGCAGAGCTCAGCTAGCCATCCAGAGCGTGAGAATAACACCAAATAAACGATACTGCACCGCTCAGAATACAGTGGTCTTTTCGCCAGAACTCTTATGACCCATTCTGTCTCGTCTTCCAATGCGCGACTTGCTCTATAGCGCGCCACTTGTCAGCACGACGTGGCAAGCGACCACGTAAGTAGCAGAGGGCAATCAATCAATCACGGCGATCACCGAGGTGCCGAGCGTGACGTATGTGACTTGAGCAACCTTTGGCAACGTTCATCGAGTTGCGGCTAGGGATCGGCACCGTAACCGCAATACGGCAATACGGCCCGTACTGTACGGGACCCGTAACCGTCCCGTACAGGGCCATTTTCGCCTCCCGTAAAATACGGTACGGTACGGACACATACTGATCTCGATATCCTGGGCTCTGTGAGTGATACCAGCGGTGAAGCTGGAGTGGAAATGGTAAAATACCTCACTATTCATCGATTTACACCCCCCTCACCTCGTCACAGAGTCGTACTCGTCGTCGGAAGGACCGTATTACGGTTGCATACGGGTGTTGATCGCCGTACCGTAGCCGTCCCGTATGGCCCCAAAATCGCGAAATTTTACGGCCGTATTCTTACGGCCCGTACCGTATACGGTACGGTGCCGATCCCTAGTTGCGGCCTGGTTTCATGGGATACGGCTACCTGTTTCGCACAATGGTCTCCCCACTTGCAAGTTCGATGGATTTACCCTTGTAGAGGCTCTGGATTTATACTCGGTTGTCGTACCTCCAGTCCCGATTTTGAATTTTGCCTTCTGGTGCTGCACCTTGCCACCTTGGAGGCCGACAACAGCTGGCTGCTGTAGTCGACCTCTGCGGTACACTCTCCGCCGTTCGCCGCCAGACTTAGTAACCAGGTGAACCGAAACTTGGCTTAGATCTGGTCTGAGGTGGTTCTGGGCTCACTTCTATTTTCTTTGCCTGCCGAAATGAATGAGCAATACTCGCATCTCTACTTCGTTAAATTCGCGTTTTACTTCTCCCTGCGCAACCTTCATCTCTACTCAGCATCTAGGGTCTCTTTAGCCAAGGTGTCATTCTAAATAATGAAGGGACAATTCTCAGAATATCTCGTCCCACTGAGATCCGCAAAGCGCCGCCGTGCTGGCGCCAATCTCTTGAGCGACCAGTTCGCGGGATACCGACGCATGGTGCCACGCCTTATAGTAAGTCCTTCACGGCATAATCCCTGAACTAATCACTCATCAAAGACGCATCAGCACCAAAACGCGACTTGCACGCATGCTTGTCTTGTCATCGAACCCCATTACCAGTTGACATACGACGACGCAGAACTCGACCACTGAATTACATAGCCCGTGTAAGGTTTCCAGCTTAGAATATGTCGCTGCCCAGTACCGCCGCGGCTACTGCGAGGGCGTAAGGGCCGCCCCGCAGTTATATTTGCGGTCAGTCGCCCTGCTTGAGTTATCTCCAATCAACAGCGTACTTCTCCTCGTCTCCCAAGCTTCGCAGGAACCCATCGACCCCCTCCACTGTTAGTTTGTGTCACTGAAACTGCGCCGATTTTAGCACGTTTTTTTTTTCAAATTCATCCATCCGCCGTCACTGACAAAAACTCACAGGTTTGAACACTGAGTCATATCTTTTCCTCACCCTTTCCGAAAGTAAGTTCCATGAAAAGCATATGTTCAGATTGCCCATAGCAACATCCTACTGCAGTCGATGGAGATCGAAATAAGATGTGAGAGCGAAAGATACAGCTCGAAGTCGCTCATCGTGATCCGTGGGCGTTTGAGAAGATTCAGGCAACTCGCAGGTGTTTGCTATTTGGTAAGTACCGGAAGGAAGGCATCGAAGGACTACAATCCTGCCGTACTTGGTGCTTCATCTCATGTCGTTGCTTTCAGTTTTGTCGAACTTTCAGAATTCAGCTGTGTTGACGCAATCGATTTGCTGTGTTTTCCAAAGAAGTGTTTCTTGTCGTACGTGAGATGGTTTCTTTTTGTGAAAATAAGTATCTGATATCTTCGTAGCCATTCCAGTGATTCACCATGGCAAATAAGAATGGCCTCTTCCCAAGGGTAGCCTCAGTTTGTCCGACTTAGCCGAGCATATTTTTAGGGTTCGCTGTGAGAGCTTCGGAGTTTTACAGATTGGGCAATGAGCGTTATTTATATTCACTGTTCATCGTAGACATTTACGCTGAGAAACCGATTGAACTGGTTCTATTTCTTTCCGTCTTGGATTCTTAGAAGGGCGCAAGACGGCACGAGGAGATGACAGCATAGCATGTCTTTAGTGGCAAAAAGCTGTCGAGAATGCGAGGTTTTTCGGAAATATCAAGCCTGCCCAGTATAGGCGCCAAGCAAGCACACGAGCCATCATCAATATTACAAGATGCCTTTCAGTTGCATCAGCGGATTGTACGATGTTCAACAGTTCGAACTCAAGTTGAATTTTTTGTCTGTTAATTCCAGAAAAATCAGGAAGCAAAAATATCCTACGCCGTCGAAGGCTTCACATTCGAGCGAGCCTCGAATTTTCATAGTCAGCATGTTTTCAAACAGCGTTACGAGCTCAATTTGGGGAGGATACTTGGTTTCGCCTGACATCAACACTAATACTTCAACTCATTGGATCGGCAATCAGATACAACAATAAACACATGTTCGCATTCCAGGATTAATTTACGTTCGACGAATGCTTCTCCAGCCTCAAAAGATGACCTGACTTTGGAGTGGTGGCACCAAGGAACCCAAAGGCACTGCGACTTTTCGACATAATCCTATGCTCTTCCTATTTCTCTGAACGCCCTCCTCATCTGAGTTGAGGTTTCGTCAATTCATTGGTTTGCACGCCATCCTATATTACCAGCCAGTTAATAACAGCGAGAAGTGATCTACGCGAAGGATTACCACTCGAAGGCCTTGGATCCATGCGCATCCCGCGCATCCTAAACAACGAGCCATTAGGATCAGGCGATCGCGTTCACACCACTTGCGTACGAAACAGGCGCCGCACTGAGTCGGAAGGGCAATTGGCGCCAAGTCCTGGAGAGCATAAAACAGAAGGTTAATTTGCTTCCAATCTCAAACTCTGGCTCTCGATGTCGAACACCAATTCAGGTTCTCGCAGCAACAATCCACAGAACTTCCCCTCTGCGGACGCGACTGAGTCGCGTTCTGCCGATAAACCATACAAATGCGACGAATGTCCTGCAGCATTCGCAACAAGCGGCCACCTAACGCGCCATCAACGCATCCACACAGGCGAGATGAGCTTCGCATGCGACGTTCCAGGTTGCGGCTTTCGCTGCTCGCGCAAGGATAACCTAAAGCAACAGTGAGCTGCACGCCTCTTGATATGTTCAGGTTTTGATTTGAGGACCTTTACGCTCGCAGCCGTCAGCTCCATTTCGAGATACGAGACATGGACGAGCTGCAGCGGCTGGCACCCGAGAAGCGTCGTCGCCAACCGCGGGTCGCACGAGTCAATGCTGTTGACCAGTGGAACGAATACGTGCCGGAGTCCGCAAGCTCGTCCGGCAAGCCAAGCAGCCGTAACTCGCAGAGCCACAACCTCGCCCCCGCCGGCAGCCATTCGCGTTACAGCAGCAGCGAAGACGGTTCGGCGTCTTCGCCGTACGCGGCCCCAAATTCCTCGACGTATATGACTTCACCCCAGGGCCCATATGCTGCGCAGCCGATGCCTGGGGGAAGCATGTACCATTCCTCCTCATCGACTTCATTCCCTCACCAAGGACCGACGCACGTCGCGCCGCAGTACGCGCAGTCTCCGCACCAGTACCAAACTCCGTATCAGCAGAACTGGGCCCAGCAGCATCCGAGCCAGATGCAGATGGGGCTTCCCGGATACCCAGGAGCTGCTGCGCCACAGTACCCCCAACCGGAATACAGCAAGGGTTACCAGCGCCATTCTTCGTCTGACCAGACAGAAGACAGAAGGTACTGATGGAGCTGACGAGCTTGAACGCAGCCGTACTTCCGAGTTCAAATGCAAGCATTCGACGCGTCAGGCTTTGTAGATGAGCTGTAAATTATTATGTAGAATCACCAGGAACGGAATTTTCGATATTTATTTTGCATAGAAAGTCCGGGAATCGTTAGACAGTGAAAGCGGACGCGGTGTAAGTTGAATCGTATGGACAGAGAGACGGCTGAAACACTAAGAGCCATTCGAGAACCAAGAGGGAGAAAGGCAGTGGCAAAGCCGAGATTCTCTTGGAAAATTTTGACAGTCTGCCTTACGTAAGATTTCGGGTTAGGGTTCGTGCCTGGGAACACCGACAAACCGCGATTACGTGCTACATTATTTGCTGTTCAACATCAGTTGAACGTTTAACTACGAAGTACGGATTATTCTGAGCGGCAAGCCCTTGCGCCCGTTCTCTGCAATAGGCTGAAGACTCGTCATGAATCGAGGTCGAGTAGCCTCCGTATCCGTCTCAGCGAAAGAAAATTTCCCAACCAACTCGCAAAAGACGATCTGCATCTCGGAAACGCTTTCGAGGCGAATGAGCGCTGAAATAAATCATGAGATCAGTACTTACGCAAAGCGCCAGCTAGTGAGTTTGTTAATAGTAGACCTCATCAGTCAAATATCACTCACCCGAGACAGGTGCGTGGGCCGCCTAAGAAAGTCAGACTATTCCGTGTAGCCAGTCAACACCAATATTTGTTAGATACTGTGGACGCACAGATTCGCATATGGACCAACTGCTTCACCTTGGTGAACGGCGCCTTTGATCCAACGGTAAGGATTGAATTCATGAGCATCGTTTCCCCATACTGAGGGCAGTCTGGCGTCATCAGTATAAGCAAGGTTGAACGACCGAAACAAACATGATCGTAATACGACCTTTGGTATGATGCAATGGCAATCGTTACCAGCTGGCCCTTCGAAACAGGGATCTGGTTTGTGAAGATCCCGTCCCGAGTACAGATACTCTCTCCGAGTGGAATAACTGTGTCTTCAACAACAACACGATCCGACAGCGGTAAACCGGGATACAGACGCAGCGTTTCCTATAATAGTGCAAGAACAATTTGAGAGCAAATCGTCATCAAGTACAGATTCTTACCTTGACAAATGCGTTCAACAAAGGCATGGTGTCGTACGGGATATTTCCGTCGGCGTCACGGGGGGAAGAATGAATCTCGGTACGTAAATCTCGTTGAAACTCTGGGTGCCTTGCCAACTCTAACAAGCCGAAGGACAAAGCATTTGCCTGGGAGAGCTCAAGGTCATCTTCGGAAGCAGATCATTGGCACAACATTTACCGTATTCTCCAATCCCGCAATCACAATCAGTGCTGTATGCGCAACGATGTCTTCTTCGGGAAGCATCTTCGAACTCTCTGTCGGAGATTCTGGATTCACTGAAGCAGAGCATGACATCAATTTCACAAACAGGAAGGCTCAGCAAGTAGAAGTTTACCAAGCCGACTGAAAAGGTCCTGGTTGATTTCCAGCCCCTTGCGTGTAGCATCAATCTTCTCGCGGACGATTCGACCCCCGATCTCAGTTGCAAGGGATCTCACAGTCCGTGCGGTATTGAAGGTCGCAGTCGGCAAACGCATCACGATGCGCCAAAACCAGCCCGGTAGATGGAATCCTACCGCATCGACCAAGAGGTCGCGGTTGGTTTGAGTGGCCGATGATTTGCTGTAAAATCGTTCAATGCGGCACTTCAGCGCAGTGATTCAAGCTTCAACTGACACTATCTGAATAGTATCATCAACAAATTCTTGACCGAGGTCTTTCTGTGGTACGCCCATGATAGCTACCAGAATGATATCAGCTCGATATAGGACAAATGCTAGCAGCGGATCTTAACCTTCGCTGATAGCGCCAAGTGCGGCTGTACAGAGAAGCGGGCAAATATCGGTCATAGGCTCTGAGTTTCTCTCCAACTCTTCTGATATCTACCAAGATCAATGTGCTTAAATCCAAACGAGATACATGGAACAAACCCACCGTTTCTGCTATTCGCTTGAAAACAGGCTGATACTTGCGAACCGCGGCCGATGTAAATCCAACATTGAGAGCGGAGCGGAGCCTACGATGTTCACTGCCTGGAATGCCGTCGACATGAGTAAACCCGCACTGCGGTGATAGAAAACAATCACCTGTCGCCGTTATTACGCTCTTCTCCCCAAACAGTAGATACGAGATGTTGTCTTTAAGCGGGGACCGGTAAAAGTGAGCACTGTTCACGATGTATTGTAAGGCGACTGGATCAGACACCATCAGGCGATTTTGCTGCGCAGGGAAAAAAATATGAGCAAGATGTCAGCAATTTAGAGGATGCACGACACGCACACCCAAACAGCCTTTCAGTCGATACACAGAGCCGTATGCCTTCAGCCATTGGAATTCGTGTTCTCCATATCGAAATGCGAGAAGCAACTGTTGCATATGTCCTGCGTGTGAGTGTCGGGAAAACGGCATAACTCGTCGAGAACCGGGAGATTCATACCGAACATCCACGAAGGAGCAGACGGCCCTTGAATATAGGCAATTGAGTTCCGTCGCCGACGATAAATGGCGGCAACGACGAGAACCAATACGACCACCGGGAGAATAAAGGAGTAGGGCATGCGAAGTGAAGTGTACTGGAGGCTAGTGGGGAAAGTCAGAATAAATCCCCAGTTAAATATGCGGCAGTGTTCCTTTCTTGCCGGACTTGGAATGGACCGCTCTCCCGCTCTATTATTGGTATCTGGTGGCGCGGGTCCGCGCTGGGTTCTGAATCTGTACATCTTGTGGTTTGGCCGCGGCTGATTCGAGAAACAGCAGTGCAAAAGGAAAGAAATGGGAATCGACTTGTGACATTCCTGGTAAATGTTCCTGAAGAGACAAGTACCTGACAAAATGTATGAAGCTCACCAATCTGCATCAATCGGCGCTCCCGCCTCAACATATTTGCTTGGTCGGCTTCTAGACTGTAGTGGAGATTATCGACGCGGCAAATACCATTACGCCGCAGATAGACTGGCTGAATTCATTCAACGTTGACTTTCATCGGGTCATAAGGTTGATGAAACCGTCGCTGCGCACTACATTCGAGATGCCCGCGGACTGATTGATGTTGTGTATAGCAAGACTGGACCAGGATTCTGAACAAGGTAAAGAGTTTTGCGGCATGCCCTGGCACTGCGACGCTGCGCGGCTACACCGGTGACATATCTCGATTCAAGTCTTGTTCAAGTCACCGAAGTCACCGACAACGCAGCCGCTGAGGTTCACCTGAGGCGACCATGAGCATGGGTGAAGCACGGTCCGTGAAGGCCATTCGACAGGTTCCAATTGGGTTCCAAGTTTTAACGACTCGGGGTCTCGGATTTTGAATGTGGAAGAAGGGCATCAGAGGCTCAACGACAGAATAGAAGCATGTAACACGCTTATTCTGACGAGCTCAAATCCAAAATACGAGTAGAACGCGGCGAGCCGCGAGCGTTTGCAAGATCTGATGATGCTTGGCTTTGCTAGCTTCCCAGCGCGCTAGCAAACAACTCACGCTGATTGCCAAAGCTTCTCTGAATTCAGAGTCACTTTTCAATGAATTCCGATTGAGAAGTTCCAGTCGTAAACGTTGTGCAATTGGCTCAAAAGAAGCGATTAATATTGTGTCATCGTGAGGGCTTCCGAGTCGTACGGCATCTACTTACTGCACCCTTGTCAGGACCCAGCTCTCGTACCGGGCTCAAGTTCTTCCTGATCTGCCGATGAAAAAACCGCCACAATAGTCATAATACCAAATCCATCCCAGATTGCCTTGATGGGCGTCAGCGGCGTATCGGAGAAGAGTTTCGGAGTGGCCCACGGAATCGGCCAACGCTTGAAGATTGCTTCGACGAATCGACATCGCCAGGAACGACAGTCCTGTACTTATATGGTGCATGTGCCAATCTGGTTTGACGGAAGGGTGGCGGTGGAGGAAGACGAGCCTTGTAACCTCAGCTCGGGAGCGTTTTCCGAAGTCGATGAGAATGAGGGTTGCGAGTTGCATTGAAAGCAGTCGGTGGCTCATTGCCGGAGGTGAAGATGAAGATCCAAATCCAAAAGTCGGACGATGGGGTGAACAAGGAGAGTCCGCGACACTTCCCTTCTCGGGACAGGAATTTCGACGCGCAGCCACCGATGTGCCATTGCCAGATGCGCACGCTACATAGCGATGGCGCCACGAACGCTCTGGAATGAGAAGATGTAGGTACACTGGGCCTCGAGGTCTGGTTTGCAGTCTATGACCTTCGAAACGTCAAGGAAATCAGCTTCCCAGGCGACGGCGATGTCGCTGCTAGATCTCGTCTTCCGCCACAGGCCGGGGCGAATCCCTGACATTTGGCCTAATTCACCAGCTATCACCGGGAAGCCGTACACAACACCCCGTCGATATTGCTTTCGCCCCTTGCTGCCCTCGTATTGGACTACATTGTCAAGGGTCGTGAAGAGGAGGGAGTAAGTACGACGGACATAGGGCACGACAGCGAATAAACGCGAATGGGAAGAGAGGGGTGTGTATTGCGAGAGAAGTAGATTCGGCTGACGATACCTTGACAAGGTGGACATAAGCGGGGTACACAGCCGACCTGGGCCGACGGTGACAACACAGAGCAGATACTGCTTCGAAAGGATCCGATGACGCTGCAATGTCGCCTGCCTGTACGAACGAGGGGAAAGAATTGGGAAAGAAGCTTAGCGAGGACGGGTGGGCGTCCGTGGCGGCCATTCAGCACTCCCCGTCAGAGCCTCGAGGTCCTGTTTCGAGGCTTTTCAGGCGACGAGGTCAATGTCGCCGCCCGATCTCGTCTTCCGCCACAAGCCGGGGCGAATCCTTGACACTTGACCCCATAGTTCACCTCATACCGGCTACGTCGACGACGGTCGGGAGTGAGCAAGTGAGCACGACCGACAGGTCGCATAATCAAAGGAGAGCAGCCAGTCAATTCTAATGACAAGAAGGGGGGATGGTTCCCGGGAGAGAATCGCATCCACTATGGATGCCTAGACAAGCTCGACATGAGTGTGAGCAAATTGTGCCTTGAAGAAAGTCTCCGACAGCAAGCCTCCACACAGCGCGACTGAAACGCGACTATGACAGTGCTCATCGCCAAGTTTCCGAAAGAGGCCGGCGTCAGGAAGCAGCACGATGTCGTCTATGCGACGTGAAGTGAGAGCTCGGGTGGGCGTCTGTGACGACCAGCAACACCTCGCCCATCTAAGCAGCGCAAGTAGTTTCAGACTACGCTGGTGGCAGAGGAGGAGGAGGCAATTACACACCGCGCTGCCCAAACTCATCAAAAGATGCATGATGGGTGGGTGCCCCGGAGGGTGCCCAGCAGTTATTCTGCAGGAGGAACGGCGATCACTCGATACCGAGAAACAGTTGCATCCATCCCTCGAGGTAATTCGCGCTTCCTGCTCGTCGCCATTCGCCACGAGCTCATCCACCATCGAGACCTGTGGGTCGGATCTCCGCATCGATCAGCACCACCACCTCCACGCGAAGAGGGAGGCGATAGCCAGCTCGTAATGGTGACCACTGGCATCGCCGGGGTCAACGCCTAAGCAGAGATCTCACGCGAAAGCGCACTGCACACCCTCGCCTCGGGTTTACATCGTCCACCAACAACACCAGGGAGATCAAAGACATGGTATCCCTTCCAACCCATCTGCTCCCGCTCGTCGCAGCAACAATTCTCGCCGCTGCAGTGCCAGACGGTGAGCCACAGGACCAAAATGTCGCTAGAATTGACGGAGGCTGTTGCGGGTGACCATCGAGCGTTTCTGAGGATCGGGACTTGGGGATAAAACACCGACAATGCGAGCTGTACCGCCGCATCCAGCAAGTCTCGACGTCACGCAAGGCACGAAACAACGAAGAAAGTGGCGAAGAGGCGGAAGAAGGTGGCTTTGAGTTGACGAGTGAGTGTCAGAGTGTGTGGTCGAAAATTGGGCATGGGGATGGGGTGCTGACGGATACGGGCTATACCGCGTCCAGGTCGATTTCGACGAGAAGCGCCACCAACTAACTCATCAATGCGGACGCGGTGGGTGTGCTAGGCAGAGAAGGAATGGGGCCGACTCGACTGTTTTGACGGTTTTCGGGTCTACGAGGTATTCCGTCGTCTCGAGGTCTGACAAATCCTGCTGCGGGTAACAACGATGCCGCGGGGACAGATGCGTCGAGGAGGTGTGCAGAGACAGAGAATCAGATGGACGGCGAGACGACGAAAGCCTTCTGTGCGCCAATGGCCGAATCGTACGTAGTGTGGATAGGGCTGAGAGGGTCAAGGTTGTGTTTTCGTTCGGCTATATTGAGGAAGAGATTGAGTGTGACGATGTCAATGGTATATATGACAGACTCACGAATGCTAATACTGAAATTCAAATAGCTCTTCACCCTTCGCGCGGAAAGAATACACCCATAATCTCGCTTTGCTCGAGCCCAGTATATAGCACCAGTTGTCGTCGACGGCTGATATGGCTGCGACGCGTCCCCGACGCGACCGAGATGTATGCGAGGGTCGAGAGATCTCTTGGTGCCGCCTATGCGTGCCAGCGGATACCACCCCCAGCATCGGCGCCAAATGAACGCTCATCGTCAAGTGGCTGACACTCAGCTCGCCTCCACTTCGACAAGGCGGCCGCACCATGGATATCGAGTTTGGCGGTCTGGATGCATCCCCTTGTAAATCGTTTACGACCCTCAACCGAAGTCGTGTTGATTACGGTGGCAGTCACCTATCTCGACGTCTGCTTCTCGTCTTGGGGACCGGGATCGGGATTAGAAGAGATCGTCTCGATGGGGGCAAAGGTGTATATCCCGGCCAACGAAGATGTGCTTGTTTGGGTTGTATGGAAGCGAGGCCGGCGCGAAGAATCTGAATCGAGAAAATCCGCAAGAGGAATGCCGTGGAGACGTCTCGGCGCCGGAATCGATGGTGCAAGGAGGAATGATGCTGAAGTGATGGAGCTAGTCTCTTATAAACAGACAATAAAAACAAAAATGTCCTCGTTCCTGCGGTTGTTATATATTAGTCTGTCGCTTCCCACGGTGCATTGACAGGAGGGTCCGCTTATTATGTAATCTCGAATTTCTCGGATTCACTTACCCAATTTACGACGCGTCTTTGCGCGTATTTCAGGTGCCATCCCTACAAGACCTGTCAACGAAGCATTTTGGCAACTTGACGCAAGTGGAGAGCTGTCGAAATGGGTGAGTTGCGGTTTGATGCGTTGGCCGGCGGCAAAAGGCGGCCAACCTCACGGTGTGTCGCATTTTGACTACCTACGGAAATTCTGAGGAGTATGACCTCCAGAGAGTGTGAATAGATAGTGTGAAATGCATCTTACCACCAAAACTATGGAAAAATGAGCAACGATGCGGTGAAAAGGGCGAGGAAGGGTCGTGGGAACAAATTGCCAAACGAGATGATTATATAATAACGCGACCCTCCTAGGGCCGGTGGCGCGGTAAGTTACAGACTATGATGGAGCATGAAAGCGCCAGCAAAATCTTCACTCGACGACCGCCTAGGCAGCTCAGGGACAGCTTTAGGCACAAACGAAGGTCACACTGACAAAAGGATAGACTATATGAGGATAATGTCGCCAGCCAGTCGACGAAGGGCTCACCGGTCAGGCACAGGACTGACGCTGAATTCAGGGTTTGACAACATACTACCCTCGAGAACGAGACGGTAGGATTGAAGCGAGAAGATACGACGGCGAGGCAACATGGAAAGCTGTTGAAGCCTTGGAATATGGAAGAATCGCTTTTCCCGCTTTTGAGAGTTATTCAGTTGCAAAAAAAGGCTCCCGACATCTGGTAGTGATGAGCCGGCATTTGTTTTGCGCCTGAAAACAATCAAATCACGGACATTTGCGTGATTTCATCATTCTGCTCTTTCGGTGTGATCGCCGCGGAGGTTGAAGCGCTGGTTGAACAATGAGGATTCATTGTACGCCGCTGAGCAGTGCGTTGGAGCACAGTGAAACGGAAATCAGAGATTAAATTAAAACCTGATGAAATCGAGACGCGTGGAGATTGGATGCCGCAGGGAAATGAGGGCGTTTCAGATCATGTGACCGCGTCTCAGAAGTTCAACTTTGTCTCGAACGCGTCGCAGAGGCGACTGGCTGTGTTTGGAACGTGTCTGGAGCTTGAGACACTAGCAACAGGAATCATAATCCAGGGCCCAGGGCTGTACAGACGGAAATGAAACGTAGAACAATGGTTTTATAGAAAGACAACACGTACAAATACTGTAGTATAAAAGGACGACTGGATCGTAGGCTAAAGAAGAGAATACCCCCCCAGAATGTACCCCCCACTTAATCTATCTGCTTTACGCTTTAAAATCTTGCTTGCTTAATTTTCTGATTCGTTTTACTTGAACGCCGACCGATTGCTGGACTCGTGGGCCCTATTTCAACTACACCACCAACCCACCTGTAAGTCAACCCGATGTCTGTAACCGATGTCAATTTGCTCGAGTACCTTACCTCTATTCCGATGTAGTGTGATATTCCGAACGATGTCTGTTTCCGACGTCGAAACGATATAGTTTAGATGTATGGCTGAATGTCTTCTATAACGCAAAACGATGTCTTGTAAGTTGGTTCGAAGTGACGAAGTTGGTGCACAACGTGGCAGCGGCGAGCACATAGCCGGGGCATAAGGTGCCGAAATGCCGTTTGGGGCGCAGAGTTGTTGGGGTCAGTTTGGTAGCTTGGTCATCTTCCGCTTCTTGTCAATAGCGACATAGATTCCTTTCATTAAGCTGCTCAGATTCCTCGCCATCTTGTCAACGCGTCGTTCTCCCGCCGGGTCCAATGTAACTTGTCTCTGTTTACACCTTGGGCTGCGAAAGAAAACAATATACAAATGTGATTACCCTCGACCGACGCGACGTCTTTTTCTGGAGTGCGCCGGTTGTCTCCCTCGAGTCTCTGTTGAGATATCTTGCTCTTCAAACTCACTGTCCGCACCATCCTCACGGCTTTGATGATCATCCGCTCCCTGTTCTTCATTTTGCTCTGGTTCTGTCTCCTCCTCTTCGCCTTCTTCAGCTCGTCTCGCAGCCTCTTCCGCATCCGCAGCGGCGGCGGCAGCCTCCTCTGCTCCCTTCCTCTTAGCAGCAGCGGTTTCTCGCCGCTTCTGGGCTGTCTTGGCTCGTTTTGTCGTTTGTGTGCTTCTGGCCAAGGTTGCCATCTTCTTGTGAAACTCTTTTCTGTCTGTGTGCAACGGTTTGAGTTCAACGAATGCTTTGGGGAGTGATCGGCAGAGATGCACAAAGTTGTGCAATCCTGCCATATTGAGAACAAAATGGTCGTCGTCGCTGTGCTGTATGAGAGTCATGGTGCGCTTGGTTTCCTCGCGTTCTTGAACAACATGTCGAACAAGGTTTAGTTTGCAATTCCCCATCCGACAGTCGTGCTGTACCGAGCATATAAACCGGACTGATTTCGTTTCCAGTACGACATGAGACTGCCCTCTCCCCGCAATGATCTCCGCACCATTGGGGCGTCGCAGGACTGGCCAGCCGAATTGCGGGTGCAGCTCTTCGCTGCAGATGAACTGTTCCAACGTCACAAGTGATCGCTCGCCAACGAGGAGTTCCGAAATGCGACCGATAACCGTCTTTCCGTCAGGACCAATTGCGAAGACCCAGCACCCAATTGTTGCTCTATCACCGCTCCCAGTGGTAAGCAGTTGTCCATACCTCCATCGACTACCTGCTGATGGGGCATCGTTCCCCGTGTAGAACGTCGCGGCCTTTGTCTTGTGCCATTCCACGGGGGATACCCTCAATGGCATGGGCTTGACGACACCGGGCTCTATCTTCGCTGGACGGACCCAGCCCAAATGACGCTGGAATATCGGGTCGGCGAGTAATACTTGCCGTACTCCTCTGCCTGCCTGAATCCAGCCCTTAGACCGTGAATCCAGCCAATAGCCCCCAGAAAGAATATGCTTCACACGATCCATTGAAGCGAACTTCGACGAGATGTCTCGGCTTGGCGCTATCCGATTGCTAAAAATCGAGTTGAGGCGGAAAACACCATTGTAAGCTTCGTAAATTTCGGTCGCCCATCGAATTAACGGTCCAAAGCGCCGTATGTCGTTCGGTATGTGCGCCAGCAGATGGAGTTTGATCTTGAGAAGAATACGAAGTGGATCAACCCGGTCGAAGGCGTCCAGAAGATTGGCGATTGCAATCTTCAAATCGGCCAAGTATTCATCCATGTTATCAATCTCGGGCACCCAGAGCCGCGCTCCAAGCTCTCCGGCAGCCTTGATCAGTGCAAACTGTTCGGAAGTCGATATGTCATGGACATGGAAGGGGAGAATTTGCATCAGTGTCTTGAAGTGTTTCCCAATCAGATTGTTTTTGTATTGCATCATATACCAGGCGCGTAACTGTTGAAACGTGAGTCTCGCTTCTCTTCTTGTACAAGATTTGCTTACCGCGGGAACAGTTAAACCGGACAAATCCGTGGATTGTAGTCGAGCAGCCAGTAAGAGACGGTCTTCATCTGACCATTGACTTGTGTTGAGAAGATGCCAAATATATTTGATGACACCCAATAGAATCGTATGCAGAAGCTCAACAGGCGTGTCCTGCGATGGATCCAGCCCGAGGACCTCAAGCAATGGGTTCATTTTGTCTCCGGGTTGCGATTTGAGCCACTCTTCAAGCTCGTTAGCAATTTCCTCGTCACTGCGTGCAGAATTGGCCAATTTCATGGCCTTGGCTTTCTCCAGTAAGATGTCGATCCAATGTTGGGTGATTTTGTCCTTCGTTCCCGTTGATCGCTGATGGTCTGTTATAGCTTTGTGATTTCCAAGCATAGAGAAACGAAGCTGTTTTCTCAAGCTTTCTCGAATCTCCTCTGCGTCCCTTGCCACTCCCGCAAAATGACATTCGTGATATATCTCGTTTGACTCCTTTTCGAGCTTCGTCCCTCCCCACTTACATTTTCGACAGGGGAAGTTCGCATTGCTCCCCATATGGCATGCTTCCTCCGACTGCTGAGGATTGTCGGCGGGAAGGCCTGGGGCACGGATTATGAATCGACAGATGCGGCCTGTCGCGGCGTTATAACACCGAACCGGATTTGTCTCCGTGTCCTTGACGTGGTCTCGGAACGCAGCGAATTGTTCGGCGGAGGAGGCATGAGGTGAGGTTGAGACATAATGAACATGGTACTCCTGCTGAAGCATACGACCAGGTAAGCAGCCGTTTGCAGTATACATGTTCATGTGCTTGTTATACTGCTTGGACTTGTTGCCAGATACGTCGTCAGCCCACGGAGAAACCATTACAACGAAAAGGTCTTCGTCGTCATTCACGAGCTTGCGCATCTCGTTTGGCATTGATGCAACTTCCGAGCCAGCGACCCAGGTCAGATTGCCGAAGTGAGCTATAATGTCGTTATAGTCGAGTTCGAGGTCGTCCGCGTTAATTGTTTTGCTCCCCAGTATGTGCCACAGGCCGTCCGCGCGTGGAGCAACAACATGTACATCAGAAGTGAGGCGGTTATGTCGAGTGATCCAGGTGTGAGGAATGACAAAGGTCCCATCTCGAAGCTGAGCTACTTCCTCGATCCAGAAGCGTTTGACTCCTTTTGAAAACATCGGAGTCAACTGCGCAGGTGTGTATTCCATCCAGCGCTCTGCCTGATATGTTTCTGATATCGGACCATCAGTTTCCTCGGGGTAGAAATGCATGTGGGGTGCGACAAGCGGGTTTTCAAAGTCGCGCGCAATACTCCCGCGAATATCATTCACGTAGAAGATGTTCTCGAGGTATGAGACCACCTTTGTTGGCTCGTTTCCGCACATTGACTGAAGATTCTTCTGAAGCTTTCGGAAGGACTTCAGCGACGGAACATTCGGTGCACCGAGCTGTTTTGCAAAATGTATCACCAAGGACATTTGAGCACTCGAAAATCGGCATCGAGGGAGGTTGTCCATGACATCCAATAACATTGCCTGTGTGAGTCATGTCGTCAGTTTTCATGCCTCGATGAATTTGGTCTGTTCAACTTACAGTTTTACTTGGATAAGGGTGATATTCTGAAGGCTCAAGAAGTGAAGGATCCCAGCATTCAGGATCGTCTTCTTCCTCCTCATCAAAATCTTTGGGTAAGTCATCCCCAATGAAGGGTTCTTCTTCCTCCTCGCCAAAGAGATCTTCTCGCTGTGCCTCTTCGAGCATACGCTGAAATTCTTCCTGCAGGAACGAGCGAGTGTCTGCCGGAGTGGAGACGGCTTCAGGTGTGTCGTTTTGGCCCAATTGCCCCAAGAGCACAGAATGATCAGTTTCGACGTAAGGATCGTCAGTTTCCATTGGCACTGCGCTATTGAACATGCCCGGAACACGAGAGGGAATGACGGTGCCGATAGCATTGGGGTACTTCATGATTCCATTGGCCGTATGAGCTGCTGACATTTCCTCCAGCTCTCGAGCCCGGATGATTTCGCGTTCACAACGATTTGCATTGCATGCCACATGTGTCGGAGAGCTGAGGTGCGCTTTTAGGCTCTTCGCAAGGATGTAATCTGACGCTGCCACCGCAATTCCTTCTCCATGACAGACTTTGCAGCGAACACGCTTCCTGTCGCTCGAATATTCAAGAAAGGGTAAAATGTCTGTTTATTGGTGGTTAGCACACATCCTTCCCTCGTTAACCACTGATTACCTGCGGGTGGGGTCCATGCGTGCGGCGCCATAATTCAAGGGAGTTTTGCTTGTTTGCCTTATTGGGAAGTTGATCAAAGTTTATAAAGTGCGTCGAGCCACCAAACAAACATCGTTTCTCTGTCTTTTCCACCATCATGACTTCGCTTCTTGAAATGTCTCGACGTCTTCGAGCCACTCAGCCTCCGCCCTCGACCCCTGCAGATGACCGGTCGAATCCACCATCGAGTCCCTCGCCCTTCCTGCCTATTAACACCGGCTCTGCCACCTCTACACCAAACCATTTCATGCCTCCTCCTTCATCCCTCTTGCTGTCCAGTGTCATTGGGGATACCGAGCGACTTCAAAACTTCGGGGAGCGCCTCCTCAAAAGGGTTAAAGTCAGTGAAGACACGCGTGCCGAGTTCATGCAATATATTCAGGTTTGAGTCTTTGCCACCGTATTCTTTACACCTCATAACATCGCATAGACCACCAATCAACAGGAGCGTGATGCTCTCCACGTTTTCCACCTTTTGCACACCAAGGAACTGCTTCTGAACACAACTGAAGAACGTCTGAAGGATTGGAAGCCATCAAAGGAACTTGCTGTAAGTCGACGGTTTGCCGCCTTGCTCGATGGGCATTGAACCTCCCCTCTTGCAGAAAATTATACGCGACCACATTTGGACGATGCTTCTCCTCCCCAACATCAAGTATTACGCGGGGAATGTCGAGGCCCAGATTATTGTTCGTGTGCTTCTATTTTATGTTTGCCTGTTGTAACACTGATTGATCCAGGCAACAATGCGAACACATAAAGTCAAGGAACTTCCCGCTGCTGACAGCGACGAAGCTTCTGACCTCATCAAGTTTGTCGCCCGCGAGCTGAGTCTGTTCCGCAGCCAAATGAAGAAGGAGGTGTGTCTTATCATTTTCCTGTTCAATCTGTTGAGATGTCGACAATATCTTTTAGATCACCGACTCGCTCAAGGACGCTGAGACTCGAAATATTGCCAATCTTGCGGAACAACTTCTTGAACACGCACCTTGGGTCAATGCGACGCTCGGGTTATATTATCGCCTCGCCTTTATTGTGAGTTCTTTTTCAAACAACGCCACAATCTTATTTAATGGTTTATCATTTAGCGGCGGCACATCCGCCTGTTTAACCATTCAATCTCCAGGTTTTGGGGTGAAGTCGACTCTGAACTTGAGGACCTTCATAAGGTTTCAGCCGAGGAACATTTAGAGTGCGTCATTTTTGAATCTTTCTCTGTTTCGGGTGCATTTATCTGCATATAGGTCGCTACGGTGTGGCTATGACGAAGACGTTGCACTCTTCGGCGATCCCACGAAGACTTCACACTGCCCCAAGAGCGACCCATTTACTGCAGACTGTGCAAAGCGTCTCAAGGCACTGTCGAGCGCTGCTTCCAAGGTCCAAACCCTGGGGAAGAAAGCCAAGAATACGAAGAACCGAAAGAGGAAGCGGGCAGCAGAACCCGAGGAGGAGGAACCGGAGCCCAGTGGTTCAGGAGGTGGCGAGGAAAGCAACGAGGGTGGCAGTGGCAATGGTGGCGGTCATGAATCGGGCCGCACGGACGGCGACGACAACGATGATGACCAGTAGGCTGATGTGTATATATCCCTGTAAACATTGTTCCACGCTGATTCTGTACGAATTTTTATTCTCTATATCTCATCGATGCGTGAAACACATCTCAGCCGACTCGATTCTAAGTCCAAATAGCAAAACTTTATATACGGATTTTCTCTGGATCTGCTTCATGCACCGCACAGTCCTGATGTCGCTTGGAGGTCGCTAACCGACGTCGTTTTGAATGCAGGTGTCAGAAAGACATCGGATTGATAGGCTGAATGGATACAGATACGATGTACAACTGACTATGAAAGGAAGTCGTGAGGAGATGTCAATTGAAGTATATCACTGACATCGTCCTGACATCGCTGGGGTTTGGTGGTGTATGGATCATTTGGTCGCTGTTGCGCGCAAATCCGAAGCAGGAGCGTCCTATCTGTTCAATATAATCTTGGTCTTGCTGGTTTTATTCGGTTTGGTCTCTTGGTTGGTTGAGGAAGATATTTTGGTTGGATTTTGGTTATGGTCTTGGTTTGGTTTGGAGGAGGTTGTGTCGAGGTTGACGAGTTTGGATTTGAGTCGGTTCATACGGTGGTGGGAAGGGATTTCTTTGGACGAGACGACTACGCGCTCGCTGGCGAGTGCACAACATTATCATCCTTCTTTTCCCTTTTTCCGCCATATTTATATTATTCTTTCCCTCCCGACGATGGTCTTGATTGCCACATGCATATACTTTGCATGGAGCCCCGTACTTGCGCGCGCATCACCTTTGTTTGGGTTGTGTTGTTTGATTTGTGGATGGATTTCCCACTTCACTCACGCACTCATCTCGCGCGTTTCAGTAGGGATAAGAGTCAGGGTGGCTGCAATAGCAAGAAACTGTTTATACCCACCTTATGGCCTCCTCCCTCATTTTTTTCGAGTCGCCGCGCGCGTCGCTCTCAATCATCTCCTTCTCACGAGTCGGCCGGTTGGACGATGGATCTCAAAGTTGGCGCAGAAATAAGTGCGAAGGTTTTTGGGACGCGCTCAAGCTCAACTTCCACAGCGGTGGGAGGGGTGTTGGGGTAGAGAAATTGTCGGCATGGCACGCAGTCTCGCAGGACAGGACGGGATGTTTCGAAGTCGGTTGAGACGAGAGTGAGTCGGGTGCTTCCAGGAAGAGTAAAGCCAAGTCCCAACCGGGTAACGTTGTAAACAAAGGAATACATCACAACACTGCTTTCTGTTTTGGCTCAAATCTCAACATACTTAAATTCCTCGCAGAAACCTTGGAGAGATGCCCTGGTTCTATCTTCTCACCGCAGTTTCCAGCTGAATTGGTACTTGAAGCTCCGGTCACTCGACTCAAATTTCAGCTCGAAATTACTCAGTGGAAAGTTCAGTTTGGAAATCGGGCCAAACACCGAACCGAACTGAACCAGACGCGCGTTCAGCGTTCAGTTCCGCGATCAAACACAATATGTTGCGTTCGAGCACCGAACGTGAAAACCTGTTGAAGTGAGTGATTTTGGCCGTTTTTTTCACCAAATCACATGCGGAACATGTAAGATGTGTGCCGGAACATCGGAGATGGTTACCGACATGTTCGGCTGTCCATGGATCACTGTTTAAATTGCAGCATCAAAATGCCATTATGCCGACTCGGGTTAACCCCTGGAAATGATGAGGTCAGTCAATTTCTTCATCTTTGTGATTCTTTTGAAGTCCAATCCCGGTTGAAATCACCTACACCTCAATCTCAATGCCAGGAAGAGAAGTCAGTTATCACTCCCAGTAAACAAATTGACTATCCGAGATGGCCGATAACAAAAAGGTTTGGACTCATTCGAACTAGGCTCGTGACCAGCCTGCCTACATTCGAACATCGAACCGAACCTGAACACTGAACATTGAGTTCAGGTTCAGGTTCAGTGATTGGCCGAACACGGTACTGTGTTCAGGTTCAGCATTCGAGGCAAAGTAACCTGAACTGAACTTTCCCATCACTACTCGAAACGAGATCGTTCTTTGCTCAACTTGCAGCTCAACGGGCTTCAAGTTTGGAATCAAAGCAGCGGAAGTCTAATTGTGAGATCTAATGATTACCATTAACAACTATAGAAAATCTATTCATCTATCTATTCTATAAATACAAGTGAATCATGCTGCCTTCCCTGTTTCAAACAAGATACAGGTTAACCCTACCCTAACCCTTTCCTCGACTTGCTAATTTACTCAGCTACATGTAGTATTACTAATATTCGTAGCAGGTATAAATACTCAGTAGCTACAGCCCTGTACTTTACTGGTTTGCAAGGGAATCAATCACCTTACTCCTATTCCAAGCTCAAACCACCTGCTTTTTCTACACCTTCGCCCAATCAAATTCCAAGGCACGTGAAAAGTCGGCCTTTTCAAAGATATCAAAGTGCCCTGCATCAAAATATACCACCTGGATATCTTGTTGGGTAAGTGACACTCCCATATCACTCCATTCATCTGACATGACAATTCGAATCCCAGATTTAGCGATGAAAACATTGATTGGGGCATGGATTTTGGCAAGTTCAGTGGTGATGCTTTGTTGCATGATTGCTCCACGAGTAAAAGCAGGGGTAGAATCCCAAATTGTTGTACCACCAGTGAAATCAATGAGCTGTTTCATATTGAGAGGGGTGAGATTCTGAATCCATTCCCATGAGGTTTGAGCATTGGTGGGACAATCAAGACCCTTTGAAGCAGCAATGACATTCTCGCCATAAACACGGCGGGCAGGCAAAGCATCTTGCCTGCAACAGTTTGCAATTCCATGAACACTGGCCGCTACTCCAACGGCGAACAGATCATCTGAATTATTTGCTTTTTCACTTGATCCCTGACAGGCAAAGATCATGGGGAAATGGTCCGCGAAGGTGAACTGAACGACTTCATCAGCCATTTCTAGGAGTTGCACCAGGCGAATAGCAAGCAAGCTTGATGCAGAGAATGCACCAATTCTGTAAGGGCCAGCTGGACGTGCCTCCTTGATCTTGCTGAAGTAAAACTGGGCTATACTCTCAACAGAATCAAGTGGGGTTTCTGGAGTGGGCTGAAGTGCCCAAAGGGGTGTAGTGAATTGTTCTTGAATTGCTCGGAAAGCAGCTATATCACCGGCACCACCATGGATCATGATCAATGGAGTGCCACTGCCAACGATGAGCTTCACCAAAGCCTGTCCGGGTTGGTTGAATGCATCCCATGCAAAGGGTTTCTCTGCCAATGGGGATGTATCTTCTTCCACTATAGAAGTTTGCTCTGTCTGCTGCATTTTCAAAACAAGGTCCTCTAGGCTGATGTCACCTAGGAGCTGAATCTGTGTAACTGCCATATACGGTCGCAGAGCCGTCGATAATTTTGCAGCTGCAAGTGAGTCGAGCCTTTGATGTACAGTTAGGAGACCCATAACATGAGTCACTTCGAAAGACAATCTCACCCATAAGAAGTCAAAGGAACATTATGTGCAAAGTCATCAGATGACACATCAATGAACTTTAATGTGAGCTCTTGAAGAACCTCGTAGGGATCCTCTACCTCTGATTTGTGTTGAGAGGAATTAATCTTCACCAGGTGAGCATATAAAGAAGGTGGGTTGGTCATCAGTGTCTGGATTGAATTCCAATGTAAATCAGGAATGTAAAGGGAAATCCGCTGGCCATTGTGCATTCGCAACAACCCATCCTCAAGACAGAGACAGATTTCTAGTAATTCAATATTTAGGTCAGAATCCAACTCAGAAAGCAATCACAATAAACAAACCATAGCAGCTTAGAGCAGTGGCTTGCCATATCTCCGTCTGAGAGTGATCTGGAGTAGTGAATACCTCAAATCCCACACCAGAGTCCACAATGGCAGGAGAAACAAATGCCCAGGCATTGGAGTACCGTGCAGTGAGATAATGAATTGCAGTATTAGCACTGTTGATAGATCATGAATCTTATCACAAAGTAAAGTAGCCCGACTCACGCAGCGTAGTTGCTTTGACCTGCAACACCAAAGCTTGCAATTGAAGAGATGGCAATCAGAAAGTCAAGTTCGTCCAGAGCAACAACCTGTTCAAGAGCAAAATAGGCAACAGTCTTGGGTTTGAATGGAATTGAGAAGCTATCAGCATCTTGCTTCATGAACAATCTGTCGGAGAGTGCAAGTGCACTCAAAATACACCCAGCAAGAGGACAATCAAAAGAGCTGATCAAGTGGGTGAGAGCATCCACAGAGCTTGCATCACATGCCTCCAGTCGAAGCTCCAGGCCTGGAAGAGCCTGGAGACATTCAACCGCATTGCGTAGGTATCTGTTTTTTGGACCAGAAAGTCGTGAAATCCCTGTGCGGGATGTAAGAGCAATATGCCGAGCACCTTTCTGTTAATCAATGTAGGTGAGAAAAAAAAAATAGATGTAGACACTGACCTGATACATCCATATGGCTATCTGTAATCCTAAGGAACCAATTCCACCTAGAATCAGGTAGAACTTATCGTCCGCCAAAGTTAAAGATTGAGTAACATTGAAGATTTCTGGCAGTAGATCCTCTGTGCTCAGAGAATCAGTATCAATGGAGATACTTGTCAGGGCTTGGTGCAAGTATCTTTCAATGGTGACTCCAACCAACCATGGATTCTGGGCTATGCTGGATAGTGCACCTTGGTTGGGATGATCCCAATTGAACATAGATACACAATTCCTTTGAGTCACCGTAGCCGCAAAATCAATTGGTGAGCCACCAATTATAACGTCTCCAGGTGTAAGCTGAGGAAGTGCAAGCGGAAGAACAGGAGAGATGAGGATGGTCTTGACTCCGAGACATTCAATAACATGTGCAACAGAGGCTGCAAATTTTCCTGTATGAAGAATAACAGCCTGGATATTCTTCAAGATATTTGAAGGCTTAGAGTGCAGGCGAAGCCCAAGGGTAGCCATAATCAACACCAAAGCAAGGTGCGCATACTGACTTTCATCTGCATCCTCTGGGACTACTGAGACTTGGCCTTCGTGAACCAGGACAAAGTTGGAATCAGGAGATTGCACCACAGCCACTATCCGAGTGCCTGCTGGCCATTCCAAGGAGAGAGAGTTGACAACAGTTCCAATGATACCCTGAAGCCCCCCTTGAGGTTCAGATAGAGAGCAAATTTGCACAAGGAGATGGGAGGAGTCAGGTGAAGGCAATGGCAGCTGAACAACATGTGATGCTGATTGAACCACCCAGTATTTCCGGTCGTTCAAGATATCTGGGGCACATAGAGGATACGAGCAAAACCGAGGAACCATAACCACACCAAGCTGATCTATCATGAGTTCTGTCTCCAGTGGAAGTGGCATGAATGAGAGTTCCTGAATAATACAAGATCTATCATGGGATTGCCAACTGGCATTGAACAAAACCAGATGAATCTTGATGGCAACAAGTTCCTGCATCAAACAGCGAGCAAACCCTACAGCAGCTGCACCATCAAAGGTATCCAATGTTGCTTCGATCCAAATGTCAGTGTCACCGGATGACATTGCAGCAAGTATATTGTGTTGCAAGTCCAGTGCACGTGGCTGTTCAAAAGAGAAGATGATGGGCAGTGGATGACCTTCAATGGAAGATGTTGACTGTGCAGGTAAAAGCGAAATTGATGATTTTTGTGCCAAAAAGGTTGATGTTCTACTCTGGTGGATTTCCCGAAACCTTGCTTTGAGAAGGCTAGCAGGCCATTTGGAGGCCACATTGTCCATAGCTTCAGCTTGAACAATCATGAAGCCTCCGGGAACAAGGAGGCAGTCCAAGGAATCTAGAACTTTGTCCACCACCAAGTTGGGTTCCAAACTAAGCATTTTAGGGGCAACAATAATGATGTCATAGGTGCTGGGCAGAAGATCAGACTGTTTTGAGACAGCCTCAACACTGAATAGACATCTCCGAATATCAGATGAGGCAAGGGACTCAGCAGAAACTGTATAGTCCAGCCTCAGCGTTGGATAGGTTTTTGCCATCCTTGTGAGCTGTGTGTGCAGTGATCCAGTAGCTATAGAACTGATGTTAGTGGACAGGATCACATTAGGTATATGCTCAACCTCAACTTACTGTCAGCTAAGTCCAATACCCGGATAACACACTTCTTACAACTAGCAGCCAGATCAAATATCTGGCGCACTAGTATCCACACTTCACTCAAGATAGACAGCTCAGACAAGGTTGATGGTGGAGTCTAGATTAAGCCAATGCCTTCAGATGCCCATACATCTGAAGTCTAAGCATAAAAACAGACCTTAAACGCATTGGGTGCTACAACCTGAGTGATAAATCCATTGGAACCCTGGTTTTGAAGAGTGTACAATTCGAGATCACAAGTGTTCTTGCTTGTCATAAGAATTGGTATAACAAGAATATCAACATACTCACATCTGATGCATCACCATTTGGTTTTTGTCTTGTATTAGCAGCTATATTGACCTCAGGAAAACCCAAAGGCTGGTATATTTGCTCATAGCTGACACTTGGGTGTGTAGGAATCCCACCAGCCCAATGTTTTGACCTTGATATCATGAGTTAATATTTCTGACAGAGAGATAAAATGATGCTCACAGAACAACATTCATTAAGGTTACGAGATGTTCACCATCCTCATTGACAACAAATGCATCACACGCAAAGGATTCTAGGTGACTTTTATAAGAAGGAAGTACAAGGTTGAACATATCACACACCTGGAGTCCAATCATGTGGCACAACATATGAAAATAGTACTTCAGGCATTTCTTGATTCATTGCTTGGTCATGAAGAATCACATGGCCAATGTGTGAAGGCAAGAAAAAGAC
Source organism: Favolaschia claudopus (assembly GCA_037176885.1). Classification (NCBI taxonomy): domain Eukaryota; kingdom Fungi; phylum Basidiomycota; class Agaricomycetes; order Agaricales; family Mycenaceae; genus Favolaschia; species Favolaschia claudopus. The sequence goes on along the minus strand of JAWWNJ010000011.1, from coordinate 109,296 downwards.
ATTTTGATCAGGATTGCCTGAGAACATCGGATGAAGGAGTCCATGAAAGGAGGAGTCCAGAACTGCTGGATGACAAAGATAGTTGTGATGCCTAGTTCAGCATGAGTCTTCAATGTGAAATCATATTGAGACAAAAATTCTCACTCGTTGAGCTCTGGGGTGTTGCCGCGGATTTTGAATAAAATCTCATGCTCTGCCTCATAACAAGCCTCAATTCTCTGAAACAAAGGACCAAACTCTGCATTGGACTTGATGATTGTATACAGATCTATCCCAAAGTTCAAAGTAAAAGATTCCCTCATGTGGTTTAAACACTCACTGGTGATATCAGTTGTTGTACAACGAGCACGGATTGCAGACAGGTCAAGGGGGGTGAGATCGCTATCCATGACTTCTGATGTCATGAAGCCAGTGGCATGAAGTCGTTCCTTGACAATGATTTCAGGGGGGGAAAAAAGTAACAGAGGAAAATCTTGGCCTACATTGTCACTGGTTCCATGGGATACAATACTCCAGTGCTGATCTTTGGTCTTGATTTGAACTGATAAAACTTTCTCTTGAAGCAGTGGGAGAACACTACGAAATTCAATATTCCAAATTGTCCGAGCACCCTCCTCGAACATCTGTCCAAAGACATCTGGATCAGATATTTGATCAGATGTGAAGGCGACACTTGCCATTTCCAAAAAACCTGTTGCAGGCAAAACAGGTTCTCCTTTCATAGCATGCTGTGCAAGATCAGGATGAGTCTGAGCATTGATGGCAAACGAGTCAAAATTTAGAGGTCCTTTACGGCTTCGGTATTGTTTAACTGCCATCCGAGAGCCTTCAGCATAGAATGGAACTGCCTTGGGTGCAAAAGGATATGCCGGAAGTGGGCAAGAGATGTCAAGAGACGTGGTGGAATTGATGGCAAGGAAATGAATTGTGTTCAATCCTAGACAACTAAGATTGCCAATGCAGGCAAGGAAAGTGGCAATTTCGGTGAAGTCATCAGCTGGTGTTGGACCCTTTGAACGACGCATTGGGCACAATACATGGTCGGACTTGGCTCCCATGCCTGAAATATAAGAGGATAATGCAGGATGGGGTCCAATTTCGATGAAGACAGCATCAGGAAATTGCTTGAGAACATTGGCCACTGTTTGTTCAAATTTGACAGGCACACCTGAATCCAGAAAAATTAGTTTAAATATTGATAGAGACCAGAATTGATCCACATACGTCCATTGTTCCACATATACTGTGGGGTAAACTCCTTCTCCCACTGAGAGCCAGTTTGTGTTGAATGAGTAGGGATTGTGGGCAATTTAGCTTCACCAGGATAGCGGGAGAAGGCTATCTCCATCTCTTTGACATACTGCCTTTTACATGGTTCGAGGAGACTGCAGTGACCAGGAACTCGAGCCTTGATTTGACGAGCAAACATTCCTCGCTCTTCAGCAAGTTTGACAGCCTTGTCCAGCATGGCTTGAGTTCCAGAAATTGTCACAGCTTCCAGAGCATTGTAACATGCCAGCTCCAGAACATCAGCTGGTCCTCCCTCACAGAGGACTTCATCAATCAGGCCCAGAGCAACCACAGGAGTACAGGACACAGCTGCCATCCCGCCACTTCCTTCCACAATTTTCATTGCCCGTGAACGACGAATGGCAATTTCCATAGCCAGTGCCTGAGGGAGAGCTCCAGAAGCGTAAGACATGGCTGCCTCCCCAGCTGAGTGACCGAAAACAAGGCTTGGCTTGATTCCAAACGCAGCAAACAGGTCTACGAGTGCCATCTGGATCATGGCAATACTTGGAACAGTAAGTGTGACAGGCCAGATATCAGGCAGTGTTTTCTGTGGCCGAATGTCACCGAAGAAGCCCAACTCTTGGACAATGGAAGTCCCAGTCAGCTCAACGTGAACTTGATCCATGCGGAGGATGCTCTTGCGGAAGGCAGGATAAACCTGGAAGAGCTGACGGCCCACTACATTTCCAGGTTAGAACTTGAGGGAGAAGTGAACTGCATAACACTCACTTTCAATATGTTGAGGACCTTGTCCAGAAAAGACAAAAACGACCGAGGGAGCACCGCGAGGTACAAAGCGCGGAGCAGGGAATTCACAAGAGCTACCAGGAGTGAGTACGCAAGCTGTGCGCCATGTGAGTTGCCGTGCGCGTCGTCCATAGATGTTTGAGAGAGTCGCAAGCTCGTCTGGAAGATCGACCGTGAGCTGGGTGAGGTCCGCGGCAATTGATGTGGCAGTCCGGGGAGAAAGGCCAGCCGCAACGAGTAAGACGGGCAGATTGGCAGGACTGTTATTTGAAGCATTTGACTGGGAAAGAATTTAATTTACATTCTCGTATGGGGGATGGTGAATACTTTTTTCGGTGGATCTTCAACGATGACATGCCCGTTTGCCCCTAAAAGTCCGGAAGAATTACTTTCGCATAAAATCAGAGACCATCTGTACAAGAGCAATGCATCGACATACATGGAAACAAGTCTCTTGCCGGAGGGACTGCGAGCATTGAATTCCTCGACCTCCGGGATGATGCGCATGTTGTATTGGTCCCAACGGATTGCCGGATTCGGATTGTTATAATTGACTTGAGGTGGAATGCGATTGGTCGCAAACATTCCACAGATCTTCGTCAGACTCGCTAAGAAAGAAGAGATTTCGGAATGTCTAAACCAAATCCCTTAGCTCACTCTGTTCTCCGCAAGACCAAGAAGAAAACCATACCCAATATTTCCTTTAACACTGCCGACCAGCAGTTCCGTGTCCTTCTTGAAGTGGGAACCAACCCAATTGGCTTCGATCGGGTCTCCAATCGTCGTGCCTGTAGCATGGCATTCGACGTAATCCGCCTCCGAAGGCGAACGGCCAATTGCGTTGTATGCTTGGAGCATTGCCGCCGCTTGAGACTCAGGAATCGGAGTTTTCATCGGACCAGCGGATCCTGGCGAACGACGAGGTTGAGGATTTCGTCCGACATCCACAAAGAGCTACTCACCTGTCGAGTTGATGGCCGTGTTCAATATCTGCAGTAAATTTGGAGTAAGGATTACGACGTAGCCGGTGAGTTGAATAATAGAAACTCACGGTGGCGTATATCTTATCGCCATCCCTGATAGCATCATCCAATAGCTTGATCACACACACAACGACTGCCTCTCCTCGGCCCATTCTGTATGATTTGAGCAACGAGCGACATGGGTGAAGCTGGGGCAGCCCACTCACCCATCAGCAGAAGCGTCGAACGGGGTTGACTTTCCGCGAGGTGAAAGGATAGACAATTGTCCGTAGTAAAGCCAGTCCAGGAATCTGGAAGAAATGTACAACGTAAAAAATAATTTGTTGCCTGCAAAGAATCATACCTATGGTTAATTTGGCTGCCTCCGATGACCGCTGCTTCACAATCGCCTGTTCGCAAAGCCTGCACTCCGAGGTGGAGGCCCATCAACGAAGAACTGCAAGCAGTGTCCACAGGAATAGACGGCCCAACAAGATCCATCTGGTACGAGACTCGATTGGCCACCGCGGCAGCGCCCCCTCCAAATCCATCCCGTATGTCATACTCCGTCTGAACTCATTATAAGCCAATGGAAATGAGTAATGCTTTCAAACTTACAGCATCTGCAGCGCCTGTGAGATCAAATGCAATTCCAGAGGTATACACGCCGACGTTGCGAGAACGCGAGTCAATTCCGGAGTCGAGAAGGGCGAGAAAAGAATGTTCAACGAGCTTTCTCGTGGCGACCCCCATAGCCAGAGCGTCCTTCTGAGAAATTCCGAATTCGAGGTAATCGAATAGGTCGATCCCTTTGAGAAAGCAGCCAGTATCTGTGTGAACTTGACCCAGATGTGTGCCTTTCCATCTGACGGAAAGCGTCATACTTTACTATCAACCAGCGGCGAGCTTGTTCGAAACACGCACCCATCGACATTGAATCGCTCCGTTGGAACCCGTTCATACGCATCTTGACCCTTGAGCAGAAATTCGATGTAAGAATTGTGGTCAAAATTCTTCTTTGAGTGCGTCCCCGAAGGAAATTCGCCGGAAATTCCGACCTGCACGCGGACGATCTAAACTGAAACTCGTTTGAAAGGCATCGGACTTGCGCGTACCACTGCAACAGGTTTGATATTTTGAGGAGACGAAGGCATTTTTTGGGCTTCGAGTTATGTGATGTTGAATCGGATGTTCTTGAAGTTTGCAGCCGTGCTTATAATCTGTGCGGAAGCAACAGTGGCTCAATTAGAGTAGAGTTCTAATGGATTGTGGCCGTGACCACGTTTCACTCGTTTACATCCGATTGAGTCTAGCAAAAACATAATCAAGATCCCGAGACTCAGGATCCGAGTGAACCGAAGACTTACAAGGGTGACTGTCATTGACAGTGCCACTTTCATGCCATGGAGGCGGCAAGGTGATACTGCCGACCCCTCATAGTGGTTTGAAGCAAGTGCGTCATGGTGAATGTTTCTTGATGGCAGGCCCTGGCAGGCCACATATTCCGCCGGTGAGTGGTATGAAGTAAAAGTCAAGTTCGGATGCGATTATGCCTGATGTGGGACCAAGTAATTGGAATCAGAACGACCGAAATTACGCGGCGCCTGTTCGAATCGGATCGGCCCTCTCAGTGGACCGTTCGAAGCGAAAAACGTTTCACTCAACTCAACTTCTACTTGCAAGGAGTCGACAAACTCCGTCACTGCGGTCCGTTACTCGGAGAGCGGAAGAAATGGAAAAAAAAGGAGTTTTTCCCAGAGCAACAAACCGACCCCGCTCACAATGAGTATCGGTAGCTAGCGTGCTGAATGTGGTCACTAAAAACCCCGCCCCAATTCTAGCTCTCACGTAGGTTCTTCGATCTTCCACGATGTTTCGAAACGGCGGCGAATATACCGTATGAGAAAGACGCGCCAATTCTTTGTAGTGGTTTGAGGGTTAGGGACCCGCAATCACTCGTTGTTCGAGAAGTTCACTACAAAATGACTTTGTATGCAGCGTCAAAGAGTGAGACGAGGAAGCGAGCATGCGCAGGGAGTGCGTGGCGAGGGACAGTGTGGGTGCCCCGGAGCGCAGCAGCGTGCGGCGACGGTATGGGGTGGCGCGGGTGGGTGCGAAATCGACCAAGCGAGAAGGTCACTATTCGGGAGGCGCGGGTATGGAGGTGGATGGGGAGATGTCGAGGTGGATAGCAATAATCGGTGTATCGCCTTCTTCCGCAGATACAAGACAGGCATTCGGGACTGCCATACAAGTGCCGCCACCCACCAGGTTCATGCTCTACCCCCTAGCGGCTGGCATACAACATCTCCCACACCCTCACTGCTCCGTCCACCTGGTATCCCCGCCAAGTCGTTGAGCTCCTCCCCAAGCTCCGAGTTCCAAAGGCAAGGCCATCCAGACACCCGACTTATCAAGATTCGAGGTCCCTGTTCGCCTTGTTCCTTCCCTTGCTCCTCCTCTTCGGTCGCCACCCTCCACCTCGTTCCAGGCTGGAGTTCATCACCACCCGCAGCATGCGCCAAGCGAGTCATCCCGCCACGCGTACAGCTGGACAGCCACGTCACTGACAATCCCTTCGCCCATAGAGTCCACCCTTCACTCGGAGTAGCGATACATGGAGAGGGATGCTTGAGCTTCCACTGCTGTTAGCTGGCATCGGTAGAAACGGGCGAGACGGGTCGATGGGGATCGCACTAGCGGCTAGCAAGCAACGTGGCGGTATAGTCGATGGTCGATATCGGAATTCCTGCGGCTGGCGTTTACTCAGCAGAGGCACGCGTGAAAGGGGTTGTGGTATAGCGCAACCGATGGTCATGGCGCAGTCTGAAAGAGAACTGCGTCGTAGGTCACATACGCGATATCGTACTATCAAGACCGTCAGGACATGATAAGAGTGGCCGACAACGCACACGTGTACGTACGTACCTCGAGCATCTGTGGCCGACTTGCGCGTTTGCCCTCACTTTTCACCTTCACGTCCATTTGTGCACCTCGAGGCGTCCTCTCATTCCACCCAGCAACCTCGTTAACCCGTTCGACAGCACGACGTGGGAGAGCGATTGCACGGGACATGGCTGCATGGAGAGCAGCTTGAAGGTCGGTGACACTGTCGAGAGTGAAGGCGAGGGCAACAAGGATTGTATTGTGTTAGACGAGGCAAAACGAGCGAGCATAAGAAGTGCCAGATGTATGCAGTTCCGTAGGGACGTGTCGAGACAGAGATACACAATGCGACTGGACGTACATTCAATTAGCCAGATATCACGACGACGAGCCCAGAAGACTTACGCTGGCACACGAGGAACGATGTAGGAGGACATCAAGACGGCGCAAAGTCGGGTAGATATAGGCAGGAATCTCACAGTGCTACCTGCAGCCTAAAAACAGGTGTAATGAGGATGTATGAATGAATGGAAACGATGAGAAAGGACTTAGCGCATACCTCAGGCATGAGTACTCGCAACTTTCCTCCCCATCTTGCAGACCTTACACTTCCTCTCCTCCAACAATTTGGACCTGACCCTCCCCGCCCGCGCTAATCTACTGTTTCTCGTCTCCACCCAGACGCTGTTGCCTTGCCGCTGAATATCCCCCGTGTCCGTGCCGTGCGCGCCCCCTGTAAATCCTCCCTCCCCCTCTCTCCCGCTCCCACCACCTCACTCGACCACACCTCTGCCTACACCTCCACACCGCTCCTCCTTCCCCTTGATCTCCCATTTCGAGATCGACTCCCACAACGCGGCACTTCACGCGGATCCGGATCCAAATCAAATCGAAGCGTCATGGTGATTTTTCTGCCCTCTCTCCTCGCCTCGGTAGCCGGAATCAAGGCGGGGAAGGGATGTGCAGTGCGGAAGGGCAGCGGCGTGAAGTCTGTCGTCTGTCAACCCGGGGTGAACTGAGACGGAATGGGAAGGGGTGACAAAATGGGCGAAGGTAGGATGAGGTACTTCCATGGGTGCGGGGACGGACGAGTAGCGGTCGTCGACGCGTCGGACAGGTTCTGAGTGAAGAATGTGATGGAATCGCGATGGGGATGATCAGAGGGCGACTGGGGAGGGCCCTGCGAACAAGTCAGTCAGGCTCGGGGACTTGAAGAACACAGATCAAGACGAAAACTGACCTTGTCATTCACAATGAAAAAGCGTCAGCAGTGAGCACCGATGGTGAGGTGTGCGGCATTGTCGATACGCTGAGCGGCCGTCGCTCCTGAGTTGGACAAGCGGGATGTCCATGGTACGCAAAGGTGTTCTGCACCGTTGAATGTGAGCAATATGCAGATACGCTTTACAAGGCCAATGGTTCGAGCGTTTACAGCAACATAATTTGCGAGGTCCATGCGGGGCAAGAGAAGTCTGCGCAGTTAATCCAAGAACGAGTCGGGCGGCATTGATCGCGGTGATCGTCGGTGCGGTTAAGCCAAGCGCATCTGAGCTGTATACGCTTGCTGCAAGGACGATATGAGACGTAGTTGGGACCGGGGTGGCACCTGTATCCCGCCTGTACATTAGTAGCCAGAACATCTCCACAACAACAAAGGCTGGCATACCCTCTCGAATGGCGGCTCACGAGGAAGAGGACCAGTGTATCGCGTAGCCTGCTAGTGAGCCTAAGACGCAGATGAGGATGTCTGTATGAATTCATGAGAACGGTGAAAAGCGGAGACATTTAGTGCATACCTGAGGTTTCGGAGCTCTGTTCCCCCTCGTCCCTCTGCCGCAGCCCCTCCGGGCCACCTCGACGACCGGTGTAGTCTCCACTCTCGCAGTCTTTCATTCTCTCCACCGGTCTCCATATCAGGACACTCATCGTCATTCCTCATCCGTCCATGAAATCGAGCAGGGTGAAATCAATCCGCTCTTCCATCCTCTCTTACTCGACCGCACCTCCGCCTACGAGGTGCTGCACACCGGAAGAGGTAGACGAGCTTCAGACTTCTTACGAACTTGATAACCAGTCAGTCTCGTGAAGAAGAGGAGAACTATTGTCATACCTGCTCTCCTTCCACTTCACGCAGTATCACGTCGACGTGTGTGGACGGTTCGAAAGGTCTGTCTCCGGGATATCACGCAGTTCCCTGCCATATCAAGAGTTACACGACGCCAATGCTCGTAGTGCTGATACGCAGGTGGGAAAGCGTTGAAAAGGGTTGATCGCACTGGAAAAGTTTGGGAGAACTGGCAAGCAGCAAAGGGAGGTAGCCTCAGCAAAGCCTCAGGCTGGCCGAGGTTGACGGTGGTTGCGCGCAGCTGAATACTTAGTTTCGTACCGGGATGCGCTGCAGCAGGCGGCCCAAGGAGATTGAACGCAGAGGAGACGGGCGCCGACACAGGATTACTTGGTTCGGAGCTTTTCGGGCGATGAGGGGCTAATGCGTCGCGTCGGAACGAGTCGGGCGGCGGGATTGGGATCGGCATCGGTTTGTTCATGTGAGTTTACGTATGTTTTCCACGTGCATTCCAAGCATAGCCAAATACTCTTCTTCCACGAGCCACCACGTTGCGCCAAAGATTTGAATGAGGACAGCGAGCGCGGTAACGCAACGAGCCTGAGTCCTCACTTCACTATAGGTGACAAGCGCAATAATATGACTGACAGACTCTCCCACCCTCGAACTCGCGGAAATTGCACCTTTGGGACTACGCAAGTTGAAGACGATCATCGCGGCACTCGGAGGCGGTGAACCCCGACGATCCTGACAGTAAGTATTGTCTTCCCTTTTTTCTTTCGAGTCGTGTGGATCCCATCCTAATCTCACGCAGTGCCACCAGCTAGTGCGAACCGAAAGCGAAAAGACGCTTGCACGGCAGATTGACTTGGCGAATGCCGAACCACAGTTTGGGTCGGAGTCGAGTTGGCTCATTCAATTGTCAACTCGTTCGCCGACTCTACTGCAAAAATGTTCAATCCAATTTTCCATTTTGCAAGCTAACTCGCTCCCGAGCTCTATTTTGCGACCAGAACAGGTAGAGCCGTGCCCGAAGTTTAATCTCAATCTGTATCACAACCCGATAACCAGCGTGCTGCCACTCATGTGAAAGAACTGAAAGATTTGGGCCGTATCCCTATAAAACTCAAATTATACGCAGTCTTGTATAAAAGCACTTCCAGCAAACGCAACTCACGACTGCTACATCCCAACCACCATGGTCGGCACAATATACACCCTCAGTGTCATTTCTCGCCGTTGTTACACTCTTCTTCACTCACAATACTTACTTCAGACTGCCGATGACCCAGCAGAAAAGATGAGGTGACATGCCTGCTGCGTCTTCTACCCATATTTTAATCTATATTTTCTGCAATGCAAAATAGGCTGGACGAGTTGTACATGGCGTTCCGCGAATATCAGAAGACCCAGACATCATTTGCTCCCCGAGCACTGTACGACCCCGCGCCTCGCAAGGATTCTGGACCTTGGGTGAGTCTCACTGACATCGTATGAAAAATTGCATAGCTGAGAATTTACTCCGCCGGCGCTCGTAGATGCGGAGGTGGTTCATGGTATGATAAACGATAATTTTTTCTCGACCAATAAAATCGAACGCTGTTGCCATCAGGGCTTTCGATATAGCTTCTCAGTTCCCCAACGCTGAACTGACCGCCGTTGATGCGTCTCCAACTCTACTCGAGTCAGTTATCAGATGCTGTTCGTTCCACACGCGAAACTCTTACTTTGGTTCTTATACAAGGACTCCACTCCTAAAGAACATGCGGTTCCAAATGGCCGACGTAACGCAGCCCCTGCCCTTCGAGCCAGAGTCATTCGACATCGTCCACGCTCGTTTGCTCTTCATGCATGTCCGTCCACTTCTTCCTCAACGTCCACTTCCTACTTACGATTCGACGAACAGGTCCCAAACGCCGAAGCCGCCTTGCAACGCGCCGCCATACTCGTGAAACCAGGTGGCTGCTCTTCGTCGAAGACTTTGACTTCTCTTCCGTAATCAGGACGGGAGGCCCCGCCGCCTCGCAAGTCATAAGATTATGGTGCGACATTATAGCAGCGAACGGCGCCGACGCCAGTTTCGGCGGCAAAATGCAGTCCATGATCGAGAGTATTGGAGCCTTTACCGACATTCACAGACAGCGAGTGATGATCCCAGTCGGCAATCCTAATGGTGAGCCATACTTCAAATTCGCAGTAGCCGGAAGCTTTTTTTGCTAAAATCTTGCACAGCACCGGAAGACAAAGTCAGGCTTGCAGTGGGAGCTAAAAATGCGGTGGAAGGGCTTGACGGCAGGGTTGATAGCCCGCTTTTCTGAGCAAGGATCACGAAAGAACTTATCGAGCGATTCCATGCTGAGCTGGATAGCGAGGAGTACCCAAACTGTGAGCTCGAATACGATTTTGTATGGGCCCGGGCGCATGTAGTTTTGTAATTCGGTCGACAACACAGCCTTTGAGTTGCATGCAAAGTTGGCTGTCGCTCGGAATCGAGCATGGAGACACGAGCGAAGTGGCCGAATACTGAATCCATGGAGTGTCTGAATGAACAAAATATTTAACTTGAAGACGTGCGACTGGCGCTAGTCTCTCCTAGACAGACGCTCTATGTATTTGAGCTCGGTGCCCTCGCTACATAGACTGGCGCATCGCAGAGTGATTAGAAATTGCATCAAATGGTTGGAACGAAAAATACTTAACCAAGTCCCGTCTACCGATCCCTAGTACGAGCTGCGCGAGGGGTCGCGTCCGACGGCAATGGTGGAAACGGCGCTGTGAACTACGCAGGAAGACTCTAACTCGAAACGATTTCGCGAAATTCTGGACAGTTACTTACTTACGTGGCCCACTGGCACCAGCGTTTTTTTTGCGATTTGTGCAAGATTTGGGGGTGCAAAATGCTGGTCATCTAGCAGGGGAGGCAGCTAACGCCAAAGGGATCGGCATTGGACGGCAAAAGCATGTCCATAGAAGTTGGAACGAGGAGACGGGCCGGGCCGGGATCGAATTGCCGGCATCAGCGCCATCTGATCCAAACGGAACGCGGTCGGTGACTCGATTTTGGACGGCCATGACGCAGGCTCAAAATCCTTCAAAGCTACGTTTTCTCGGTCTCAGGCACCTCAAACATGCCTGAGCTTGTTTCAACTGCTTCGTTGGAATTTTCTGTCAATTTTTCCGAGTCACTCGGAGTATCTTCTGGCTAGTAGTACTCGGCGGGACTCAGGCTCAGGACTCAGGCTTCAAATTTCCGCGCCGGGTACTTATATGATCGCGCGATATCGTGGTCGGACTGTTCTACCTTAGGGCTTGAGATCATATGGCGCTCAGACCACCTAAGCTTCGACCTTCTTCAAATCCCAAGTCAAATCCGATTCTCTTTCCGATTGTTTTGAAGTCAACTTGAAATGCTTTCGCTCAGCATCGCAAGTGCGCAGCGTCTCCCCTTCCGTGCGCAGACGAGTACGCATCGGTGGCCACTTTTCAAGACTACTTCGCCCACACGGGATTCATATCTGGTGACTCTTTCTCAATCTGGAATCCCTGGGCTTGGCAGATTAGTTCAAAGCTTCCAAATGCCTTCGTCGCAGCATGCAGCCAAGTCCCCAGCGTCTCCACAGGTCTGCTTCGACTAGGATGCTCTCTGACGTTCACTCCACTACGATCCATTTTTGTCTCTGCACTGGGTCTTCCGCGGAATTCGTGTTCGACCAATAGTCAATTTGCGCCACCATATCGTCTCCTCAAGAACTGGAGTTGAATTATCGTTGTTGACCTCACCTCAAAGAACACATGGCGATGATGTAGAAGGTATTCGCTTTCGCGTTCTGAGTATTGAAACTAAAAAAATCCAACAGACCGCGGAGAATTCGGTCCCGCGATGCGATTTTCATTTATATGTCGTCGTCAAGTCCGCATTCTCCTCTCTGTCCGCAATCCTGCCTCATGTCCTCTTCATAACATGTTCCCTCCGCGCTTAAGACGAGACCAATATCAATGACGTCCGCTGGCTAATTCAACTTGCCGACATTGTCGTCCTTCCTGGGACATTCTCTGCCGCGCTCTTTCTCCGACCGACAAAGAAACGGAGAGAAAATACTCGTACATCTTGTTCCCTTCCCGTTAAATCAGCATCTTTAACACTCGCGCTCCCGCACTCTTTGCACGCACTGGAAACCTTGTTTATTTTTTATTCGCGGGACGCCGGGTAACCTCCCTCGAATCTTCGCAACTTGTTATTCTCCTCTCCCACGTAGCTTCATTCCAACCTCATTTCAACCCCGACCTGACATCCATACAACATAAATCACGCCATCCTCCCGGTTTTCCCCCACGCCCGTTCAACTTCCCGTCCATCCAGAACACTCTGATGTTCGGCAATTTAACCCTGTCCACCACCGACATCTCTCTCTGTTTTCTGCTGTCCAAACGCTCCACCGCGCTCCACAATGACGAGCGCACTCTCATTGTCACCGCGGTTTTGCTGTCCTCAGAGAGTCTCACCAAAACGGGGATGCGTGCTCGAAAACATATAAAAGCCCTCGCATCCGCCCTCAATTCCTCACTCGAACACATTCCTCTGTAGTTCAAGCTCTCTCAAACAAACAAGATGTTCTCCAAGCTCTCTGTCGTTGTCGCCTCTGTGCTCATTGTAAGCACCGCTGGCTGGCCACAACGAAGCTTTGTTTTCATCGCTAACAATTTATTGCAGACCCTTGCTGCCGCCATGCCCAACGGCACCCCTCCTCCCCCGGTCACTCCCCCGACCTCCAACCAGTGCTGCAAAAGCGTCGTCCCCGCGAGCAGCGACGCTGCCTCCCTCGTTGCCGCCGTTGTTGGCCTCGACCTCACCGGCGTCCTCGTCAACGTCGGGCTCAGCTGCTCTCCCATCACCGTCATCGGGAATAACTGGTAAGCTCTTCCCTCCTCGACGTCCTCAAAGATTCATCTCACGTTGTGCTGCAGCGGAAGCACCACCGTCACCTGCGACGCCCCCGAGAAGGAGTGGGGCGGCCTCATCGCCATTAACTGCATCCCCATCACTCTCTAAATTGCAGCACCGGCAATTTACACCACCAAGGCTTTTCTTTCACCGCGCGGAAATTTCTTAAGGCTCGACGTTGATGTAATTTCTATATTCTGGGACTCTATATGATACGATCTTTGTTTGTTTCGTGAATGATGAATACTGTTCTGTGCATTTTCTCCGGATCAGTGTACAGCTGTAAGAGGATCGAGCCATGTAAGGGCAAGGTCACTGGTTGCTCTTTCTCCGCCTACTACTGCTCGACGACAACAACGTCATCGGCATACGCCTCGGCATAAGACGACATCGGCGTCGACAAAGCAGTATAGCTCGCAGCAGTGCGCGAGTCGTACGCTAGATCGGGCACAGCGAACTTTACACCGAGCGACGACACAGCGACGAGCGTGTCCCGGCTGCGGCACATACAGCTATTGCTCCTGCTGCGATGGAGCAGACTCACACCCCCGGTCAGCGGCGAGTTAGCCGCAGGTGACGTCGGCCCCTTCGCGCCCCCGCCTCCGCCCGCGAACGAGTCAAGAAGCTACGCCTTGAAGAGCCAGGTATCCGCGTCGGGAAGCTCTTCCTCTGCGTCGGGCTGCGCAGCAGTAGCGTACCCCGAATACGGCAACGCCGACGGCGAGAAGGAGGTCTCCGCGTTGCTCGCACGACGTCCCGCCGTGCCCCCGTTGTTGCTGTCATGGCTGTTATTGCCGCTCCCGCTCCACGCGCCGCCGAAGGTGCTAGCGAAGCGGAAGCAGCCGCAGTTGCCGAAGGAGAAGCTGAGGCGCGGGTACGAGGGGCTGCTGCTGCTGCCGGTGTGGTGAGCCCAAGAGAACGACCCGCGACAAGCGTTGCTGATGAAGAGCGGCAGACCCGCGAGGGAGTCGTTGGCGAGGGCGGGTGGAGCCGTTGTTGGCGTTGCGGTGCAGTCGTTTCTGCCTTGGTTCTCGGTGTACATGGAAGGAGGAGCACGAGTAGTCGGTGGGGATAGGAACACTCGAGCTGCGGCGGTGGCGCCGGGTGTGGTCGTGCGTGCTGTCCTCGAAGGGCACAGGGGACTGTTAGCGCGAGCCGGCACCAGAACCAGACGCGTGGGAGCTGGTGGGGGTCGCGAACGGCGAGAGGTCAATTCAGGCTTTTCGCCGTTTACGAAGATGAATGAGGTCTCGCTTGTGCCCGAATGATTCTCCAAATGATGAGTGAGGCTGCGACAAACGAATGAAGGTTAAAGGATGAAGCTGGGGCGGGATGCCTTCATACCTGCCGTACAATGTCTCGCGTGGCTCACAGAACCGACAGTCTTCATGAGAAAAGTAGGGAATGAATGGAGGCGAGCCAGCATCCACGAGATTCGGAGAGCGCCGACAGGAAGGATACTACGATAGTGCAGCGGATCGAGCAAGTAGACGGTCCATGATGCGAAACGAACGGAATTACGAGCGAGATTCGGAGAACGCTAACAGGCAGAATATACGGTAGAACAGCCGATCGAGCAAGTAGCCGGTCGATGGTGAGCACTCTCGATGAATCGTGATGAACATGGCGGCTTTCACAGGCGATGGTCACAAACTTGAGAGCCATCGCGCTCGAATACTCGTAGCGCTCCCGGGCCAAGGTATGGGGCTGCTGGGCACCGGGGGAAGCAACGTAGCAGCGCCTCGAACAGCATCTAGATGGAATATGATTCGAGCAACGGTATAATTATAAGGTGACAGTGTACAACGTACCACTTGCAACGCTAACATGTTTCGAATGCGAGAGCCTTGATGCTGGACGGCTTTGGGTGTGAAGTGTCGAAGGGAGAGCGGCAGACGGAGATGATGGCGATACTGAAAGACTTGAGGTACTAGAGACCTTGGGGAACATTGAAGTCTCCTTAAAGCTTGAAATCTTGCTCAAAGCTTCACTGTTGCTTCGCTGTAACGCTGTTTCAAGCAGATTTGAAGTCTTGCTCGAGATTCGGGGTTTTGAACGGTCGCCCGAGATTGATGTCTTGAAGAATTTTCGTGAAAGCTTCGAGTCCCGCCGGATTCGGGAACCAAGCCGTGAATTGGCTCGATGAGCCAACGATGAGCGAGGGTGAGGCCCTGAGGGGAAAGAAAACATCAACGAAAATGTGATACCATCAGTCGTCGGAGTTTCAATTTCTCCCTCTTCACTCGATCCGTCTAGCTGGGGGAACGTTCAATTACTCCGAATCGCTCGACTTCGACTCATGCCTGCGGCTCCGAATCGGCACACTAAGGCGACTACGAGGACAGACTGACAAGAAACTCCTATGAAGTCTTGAAACCAACTTGACGAACCGTCAACGAACCGTTGAACAATCGCAGTTTTACTGGTAGCCCAGTCGCACTGCTCGTAGCGGTATCATTCAGAGCGCACCAAGTGGGACACCAGGATGAAGACGTTTTATCTGCATATTGAGTCTTGCTTTAGACTTTTTACCTTTCAGAAAAGTTTTCGGCGATCCATCGAGGCCACCAAACCCATCGTTCTTAGCCTGACGCCCAGCGAGAGAGCTTGAACGATGAGGATTCAATCGTCCGTGGGTTTACTTGGATTCTTCCTTATCTCTTGTTTGAGCAGCTCAAATTTGTACTAAATTTGACTGACAGCCTCGGTGGCGACGCACAGATTCAGAAGTTACCGCCCCACTACTGCCCCACCAAGACGTCCGGCGCGTACAATATAAAGGCGGTCAAACGAAAAACTCACGTTATACAAGGCGTGAATATGTCGCCAATCTCTCAAGCTCCCAAGCCCATTGCAATCGTACGCAAGAATGCTTTTTTCTTGAGAAGACCCTAGCTCATGTCGTGCAGGTCGGAATTTCTGCCGAATTTCCTTCAGGAACGCATTCCGACCGGAATTTTGACTACAATTCGTTCTTCGATTTCCTACTCAAGGGTCAGGACGCGTATGAACGCGTCCCCACCGAGCGGTTTAACATTGACGGGTGCGTTTTACGAAACGATCCTTAATCGGGTTGGAAGTGTGATCTTTTCATTTACTTAGATGGAAAGGCTCGCACCTGGGTCAAGTCCACACGGACACTGGCTGTTTCCTGAAAGGCATTGACTTATTTGACTACCTCGAGTTCGGAATCTCTTCGAAGGACGCTCAGGCCATGGGCGTCGCGACCAAAAAGCTTATCGAGCAGACTTTTCTCGCCCTCCTCGACTCTGGAATTGACTCGCGATCTCGGAATGTTGGAGTGTACGCGTCGGGGACTGCATTTGATATCTCAAGCGCTGCAGATGCTGTGAGTCTTCTTCGGAGTTTGTTTACATCTGCGGCTCACCATTGATTCAGGATGAGTACGACCTTCGGGATGGATTTGGAGGTGGAGCCGCTGCCGTGGCTAATCGAGTCTCGTACCAAATGGATTTGGTTGGGCCGTCCATTCCTGTGGACACCGCTTGCAGTTCTTCCTTGATGGGCCTCCACCTCGCAGTTCAAGCTCTGCGAACAGGCGACTGCGAAGCTGCCGTTGTAGGTGGTAGCCAAATCAATCACAGGTGTGGCCTCCTGCCCATAATACACCTCGAGTTATAACATTCTCTCAGGTTCATCGACTGGGTCATCTATGGCCAATTGTCTGTTCTGTCGCCTCGTGGGAAATCAACTCCATTTGACGCTTCTGCTGACGGGTGAGTGAGCCGCCTCAGCGGCGTCTTTCGGTGCTCAAAACATACAGAATGGGCCGAGGAGAAGCAGTTGTTGTGTTTGTGATCAAGCTATTGGACGATGCTATCAGGGATGGCGATAAAATATATGCCACCGTGAGTTTTTCTCATTAAACTCAAGGTCTACGTCGTAATCTTTACTTTACTTTACTCCAGATATTGAATACGGCCATTAACTCGACAGGTGAGTAGCTCTTTGTGGATGTTGAACGAAATTCTCAACCTCGTCGTTCGCCAGGATCGGCCGGTCCGATGAAAACTCCGATTCCCGAGTCTCAAGCGGCGGTGATGCTCGCAGCATACAACGCAATCGGTCGTTCGCCTTCAGAGGCAGATTATGTCGAATGCCATGCCACAGGCACGACGATTGGAGACCCGATTGAAGCGAACTGGGTTGGTGCCCACTTCAAGAAGGACACGGAACTGCTGGTCGGCAGTGTGAAAGGAAATATTGGGTATGGGTTTCTTTTCCGTCTGACCTGTTCTTTTCGAACATAGCGAGCTTACGTGTCTGGTTCAGGCATTCTGAAATCTCTTCATTTTTAGCGAGTCTTACGAAGATCTGTGGAATGTTTGCGACTAATCGCATTCCACCTCAAGCCAATTACAACACTCCGAATCCGGCAATTCGGTGGGACGAATATAACATGCGCATCATCCCAGAGGTTGAGGAGTTCAATGCTCGCAGTCCATCTGGCAAGAGACTTGTTTCCATGTATGCTGATGTATCCCTTCGCGATGAAGGTCTCTGATTTAGTTCGAAAGCAATTCTTCCGGGCTTTTAGGGGCAAACGGACATGTTGTCGTTGAAGATCCGCCGAAAAAGGTATTTATCATCCCCCATACGAGAATGTAAATTAAATTCTTTCTCAGTCAAATGCTCCAAATAACAGTCCTGGCAATCTACCTGTCTTACTCGTTGCGGCTGGCCTTTCGCCCCGGACTGCCACATCAATTGCCGCGGACCTCACCCAGCTCACGGTCGATCTTCCAGACGAGCTTGCAACTCTCTCAAACATCTATGGACGACGCGCACGGCAACTCACATGGCGCACAGCTTCTGTATTCACTCCTGGTGGCTCTTGTGAATTCCCCGCTCCGCGCTTTGTACCTCGCGGTGCTCCCTCGGTTGTTTTTGTCTTTTCTGGACAAGGTCCTCAACATATTGAAAGTGAGTGTGACGCCTTTCACTTGTCCCTCAAGTTCTGACCTCAAATCACAGTGGGCCGTCAGCTCTTCCAGGTTTATCCTGCGTTCCGCGAAAGCATCCTCCGCATGGATCAAGTTCACATTGAGCTGACTGGGACTTCCATTGTCCAAGAGTTGGGCTTCTTCGGTGACATTCGGCCACAGAAAACACTGCCTGATATCTGGCCAGTCACACTTACAGTTCCAAGTATCGCCATGATCCAGATGGCACTTGTAGACCTGTTTGCTGCATTTGGAATCAAACCAAGTCTTGTTTTCGGTCACTCAGCTGGGGAGGCAGCCATGTCTTACGCTTCTGGAGCTCTCCCTCAGGCACTGGCTATGGAAATTGCCATTCGTCGTTCACGGGCAATGAAAATTGTGGAAGGAAGTGGCGGGATGGCAGCTGTGTCCTGTACTCCTACGGTTGCTCTTGACCTGATTGATGAAGTCCTCCGTGAGGGAGGACCAGCTGATGTTCTGGAGCTGGCATGTTACAATGCTCTGGAAGCTGTGACAATCTCTGGAACTCAAGCCATGCTGAACAAGGCTATCAAACTTGCGGAAGAGCGAGGAATGTTTGCTCGTCAAATCAAGGCTCGAGTTCCTGGTCACTGCAGTCTCCTCGAACCGTGTAAAAGACAGTATGTTCAAGAGCTGGAGAGAGCCTTCTCCCGCTATCCTGGTGAAGCTAAATTCCCCACAATCCCTACTTATTCAACACAAACTGGCTCTCAGTGGGAGAAGGAGTTTACCCCGCAGTATATGTGGAACAATGGACGTATGTGCATCAATTCCGCGCTTTCTATCAATATTCAGGCTAATTCTGTGATTCAGGTCTGCCTGTCAAATTTGAACCAACAGTGGCCAATGTTCTCAAGGAATTTCCTGATGCTGTCTTCATCGAAATTGGACCCCATCCTGCGTTATCCTCCTATATTTCAGGCATGGGAGCCAAGTCTGACCATGTATTGTGCCCAATGCGTCGTTCAAAGGGTCCCACACCAGCTGATGACTTCACCGAAATTGCCACTTTCCTTGCCTGCATTGGCAATCTTAGTTGTCTAGGATTGAACACAATTGATTTCCTTGCCATCAATTCCACCACATCCCTTGACATCTCTTGCCCACTTCCGGCATATCCTTTTGCACCCAAGTCTGTTCCTTTCTATCCTGAACGCTCCCTCATGGCAGTCAAACAACATCGGAGCCGAAAAGGACCATTGAACTTTCATTCCTTTGCAATAGGTGCAGACACTCATCCGGACCTTGCCCAGCATGTTGTCAAGGGAGAACCCATATTGCCTGCTACAGGGTTCTTTGAAATGGTAAGACTTGTTTTGACTATTCCATGCACCGCTGATTTGTGTTCAAATCTTATTTACAGATGTTTGAGGAGGGTGCTCAGACCCTGTGGGATATTGAACTTCGCGGTGTTCTCCCACTCCTTCATGAAAAAGTTTTATCTGTTCAAATCAAGACCAAAGGTCAGCAATGGAGTATTGTATCACATGGAAACAGTCAAAATGTATGACAAGATTTTGCTCTATTACCCTATTTCCTCATCTTCTTATCAAGGAGCGCCTCCATGCCACTGGTTTCATGAGTTCGGAAGCCATGGACAGCAATCTGAGCCCTCTTGATCTGTCTGCAATCGGTGCCCGCTGTACAACAGTTGATATTACTAGTAGGTGTTAGACCACACCAGCAGATCTCTGGTTTTGAATTCCGGACAGATCTATATACAGTTATCAAGTCAACAGCAGAGTTTGGTCCTCTGTACCGGCGAATCGAAGCTTGTTATGAAGGAGAGGATGAGATTTTATTCAAAATCCGTGGCAATGCTCCAGATCTCAAAGAGTGGGAACTTTTGTTGTGATATAGTCCCAGATGGAAAACTTATACTGGAACAGGCACTACAATTATGTTTTCCATCCTGCTGTTCTGGATTCTTGCATTCATGGGCTCCTTCATCCAATGTTCACCGGAAACCCTGATAAAAATGTCTTTTTCTTACCGTCACACATTGGTCGTGTGATTCTTCATGAAAAGGCAGTCAAGCAAGGAATCCCTGACATGCTGTTTTCCCATGTTGTACCTCATGACTGGACCCCAGGTAAATTTCCATATCTTCTCCTTGTAATGGCTTCTCATGCAATCTCATAGATTCCTCTGCTTGTGATGTGTCTATTGTGAATGAGGCTGGTGAAAGGCTTGTTACAATTATCAATTGTGTTTTGTGAGGATAATCTATCTGTGTGTTGAAAATATTGACCTATGGTTTCAAGGTCGAAACATTGGGCTGGCGAAGTTCCTACACGCCCAAGTGTGAGCTATGAGCAGATATATCAACCCCTTGGTTTTCCAGAGGTCACCATATTGTCTGTCACCCAGCAAGAACCAAATGGGCATGCCTCAGATGTGGCTGCACCACGTTCAATACAGTCAGTCAATAAGGTTTGTTTATCTGGCTACTTGACAACATAAGAGAAAAGATTCAACTCATCAACCAATGTAGACATTGCCTTCAACTCTGTCTGAACCATCCCCTCTTGCTGATGTTTTGGTACTAGTGCAGCAGATCTTTGATTTGGCTGTCAGTTGCGGAAAGCAGGTGATACGAGTTCTAGATTTGGGAGACAGTGCGTAACAGTTGAGCATCTACACAATCTGTCACTAACCTCATGGTAATAGCTACAGGATCACTCTATAAGCAATTATCACAGATTGCAGACACATATCCAACACTGAGGCTTGACTGCACAATTTCTGCTCAGTCAGGCCCCTTGTCTGACGTACGGAGATGTTACTTTAGTGTGGAAAATGTTTCAAGACAGCCAGACCTTCTGCCAAGCACATATGACATTGTTATTGTCAACCCAAGGGTCCTTGGTTCTGAGACTGACCTGGGGCTGAACAAGGTTCTTGATTCCTTGAATTGCCTTCTTGTTTCTGGAGGCTTCCTAGTTATTCAAGATGAAGATGCCCAGAGTTCCGAGTGGCATGATGGTCTTCTCAATGCAAAGTTTCTCAGAATTGTGCAAAGGGAAACATCATTATCTTTGACATTCAGTGCCCAGAAAACAGTGCTCTCCCTTCCACCATCAAAATCTTCTACCAGCGACCTTCCATTGCCCATTATATTCTCCTTTGACCACTCACATGCCTTGGACTTGCAACGCACTATACTTGCAGCAATTTCATCTGGGGACACTGATATCTGGATTGAGGCAACACTAGACACCTTCAATGGTGCAATCGCCACCGGAGTTGCCCGTTCCTTGATGCGGGAACTTGTTGCTGTCAAAATCCATCTCGTTTTGTTTGATGGCAGTTGGGAACCTGACAATAGATGTTCCATCATCCAGGCATTATCCTCTGTACCGACATTGCTGGAGGAAGAAATTGTCATAGATCAACTTGGCATCATCAAGGTTCCACGTGTGTGTGCATATAATCCATGTGCTCCAGATACTTTAGATCATCAGAAGTACTGGGTCATGGAATCAGCAACACATGTTGTTCAGCCTCCTCTTCCGGCACCTGACTCTACCCATGTCCTTGTTCAAATATCCTGTCTTTCTGAGCCTCAGGGTGGACTCTGTGGTATTGTTGGGACCATTGTCAACTCCACCTCTCTGGAATGGCCAACAGATACTGAAATAGTCGGTGTTGTACAGGCTCCTCATTCAAACTTTATTCTAGTTCACCACGGCCAAATTTCTACCATGCCTGTTGGCGCAGATGAGAGTCACTGTGCAAATCTTGCTCTGGTGCTCATTATGGCTGCCCTTGGGCTTCATCTTCATTCCAGGCCCTCTAAAAGTCTACAGCATATTCAGGCCATGATCCTGAATACAGGAAAATTTGCAGCCTCTGTTGTAGATGTTATCAAACATCTTGGAATCAAAACAACTCTGATCTCCCAAAACCTTCCACTTGTACTTCCTCTGCTTACTGCTGAAGCCAGTATCATGGGTGGTTCACCAAATGATTTTGCTGCCACAGTAGCCGGAAGCAATTGTCTCTCAGTGTTCAACTGGGATCATCCCAGTCAAGGTGCCTTATCTAGTGTAGCCAGAGATCCATGGCTGGTCGGAGCCACTATCCAAAAATACTTGCATCAGTCCCTAGCAAGTGTCTCCATCGATAGCAATACTCTTGTCCCAGAGCAGCTGCTGCCGGAAACCTTTGATGTTACTCAATCTTTTAACTTTGGCAGACAACAGTTCTATCTTATTCTTGGTGGGATTGGTTCTTTGGGAGTACAGATAGCAATATGGATGTATCAGGTCAGTGTCTAGGTCCATGTCCATGATTCTCAGCTACATTCATCAACAGAAAGGTGCTCGGCATATTGCTCTGACATCTCGCTCAGGGATCTTGCGACTGTCTGGTCCAAAAAACAGATACCTACGCAATGCAGTTGAATGTCTCCAGGCCCTTCCAGGCCTTGAGCTTCGACTGGAAGCGTGTGATGCAAGCTCTGTGGAAGCCCTCACACACTTGATTAGCTCTTTTGATTGTCCTGTTGCTGGGTGTATTTTGGCTGCACTTGTGCTCTCCGACAAACTGTTCATGAAGCAGGATGCCGATAGCTTCTCTATTCCATTCAAACCCAAGACTGCTGCCTATCTTGCTCTGGAACAGGTTGTTGCGCTTGACAAGCTGGATTTTCTCGTAGCAATCTCTTCGCTTGCAAGTTTCGGTGTTGCAGGTCAAAGCAACTATTCTGCGTGAGTTGCCCTTAACAATTCACAAGTGTGGGATTCAAACATTTATGATAGTGCCAATAATGGAATCCACTACCTCACTGCACAGTACTCCAATGCATGGCATTGGTTTCTCCAGCTATCTCAGATTCTGCTGTTGGATTCGATGTTTTCACCTCGTCTAATTCTCATACAGAAGTATGGCAAGCCTCAGCATTGAGCAGCTATGGTTTGTGTTAATTGATTTCCTATGTGCGTGATATGAACACCTCCCTGTACAGAAATCTGTCTCTGTCTGGAGGATGGATTGTTGCGCATGCAACATGGAGAGCAAATTTCTGTCTATATACCAGATTTGAATTGGGATTCCCTTGAGATCATGAGCTCTGCACCAATTCCTCTTTTCAGCCACTTAGTGAAGCTCAACTCCACTCATCATAGTGCGGAAGTCGAGGATCTATATGAGCTGCTTCAAAAGCTCACATTGAAGTTCATTGATGTGTCTCAGGATGACTTCGCACATAATGTTCCCCTCACTTCATATGGGTGAGTTGTGTGTCCAACTCATTGCTATTCATTTGATTAATACAATTTCCAAGGCTTGACTCGCTTTCAGCAGCAAAATTATCAACAGCTCTGAGACCATATGTAGCAGTCACACAGATTCAGTTACTAGGTGACCTAAGCCTGAATGACCTTGTCTCAAAGATGCAGCAAACAAAACAGACTTCTGTGGTGGAAGAGGCAGCACCCGTGTCTGCAGAGCAGCCTTTTGCATGGGATGCATTCAACCAACTTGGGCAGACTTTGTTGAAGCTCATCATTGGCAGTGGCACACCACTCATAATGATTCATGGTGGGGCAGGTGATATAGCTGCTTTCGAGCAATTCAGGAGCAATTCATCACTCCCCTCTGGGCTCTGCAACCTACCCCAGAAACCCCACTGGATTCTGTTGAAAGTATAGCCCAGTTCTATGTTAGCAAGATCAAGGAGGCGCGTCCAGCTGGCCCATACAGGATTGGTGCATTCTCTGCCTCAAGCTTGATTGCTCTTCGACTAGTTCAGCTCCTGGAAATGTCTGATGATGTTGCCCAGTTCACTTTTGTGGACCACTTTCCAACAATCTTCATTTCCGAACTCCACGCTGGCAGTGAGAGAGCTATAACAGTGGATGATCTTTTTGCACACTCAGCAGCTGCTACAGTCAATGTCATTTCAAGTTGTTGCAAAATGGACTCTTCACCCTCTCGGCGTGCATATGGCCAGAATATTATAGCAGCTTCAAAGGGCCTTAACTGTCCCATCAATGCGTTGACTGCATGGGAATGGATCCAAAAGCTGAATCCAACCAACATGAAGCAGCTTGTTGATTTTGCAGGTAGGGCTGGTTGGGGCTCTACCAATGCTTCTATCCGTTGGGAGGCCATGCGACAAAGTATGATTGCCGAGTTCACAAAAATTCGTGCACAAGTCGGCGTGTTCATAGCGAAATCTGGGATGCGAACTATATTATCTCAGGAATGGAATGATCTTGGGGTGTCTCTGATACAACAAAAGATACAGGTGGAGTATTTTGATGCAGGTCATTTTGATATTTTTGAAAAGGCCGAGTTCTCGCATGCTTTGGAATTTGATTGGGTGAAGGCAACTTCACAGGAACATAAGCTTGCTAGAATGGTGTTCAACCCAGCCAATAACAACCTTGGGACACTGTTCAAAATCTTGGATTCAATGGCACTCCGTGTCATGGCAGAGACTGTGAGGTCAGATCCTCAAATTGGTGGAGAGGTAAGCCTTTTGTTCAAGTCCTGCAACTCACCTTGACCCGCAAGTACAGATTAGTCGCCAGAGGCTGTTTGCGGCAACAAAACACTTTGTAGAAACACAGTCGCCAAAGACTTGGACAGAAGAAGAAGAGAGGGCATTCCAGGGAATTATTTCCTCTGTATTTTGAGACTACCGAGCGCATTTCAAAGGTTCATGCAGCCACAATGGAATCTCCTACAGTCAGTTTCAATTTGTTTGTGTCTCATAATAGGTTGGCTAACTCAAAGCATAGGCAGCTGTAAATGCATTATATTCGGACAACATGATGAATGGATTTTATCGAGAGAATCCAGTATTCACAAGCCTGAGCCAAGAAGCAGCAAAGAGGTTCAAGTCGCTTGTGCTGCTCCCAGAAGTAATCAGAGAGCGTCCAATCAGGGTATTAGAAGTTGGAGCAGGTGAGCACTCTCCATTTACTTTCTTGAACTTCTGTTGACATGAAAAATGCAGGTGTGGGAGGACTCACCAAGTTCCTTGTTGAGACGCTCTGTGACATTCCTGGTGCCAATGTGGAATACACAGTCACAGATCTCTCCTTCTCCCTGGCTAAAAGTCTTGCTCAATCATTCACATACAAACATATGGTTGCAAAGATGTACGACTTGACAAAATCCCCCGCTGAACAGGGACTCGAGCTAGGCTACTATGATATCATCACCTCATTGAACTGCATCCATGCTGTTGGAGATCTGAACACCACCCTCTGTGATCTCAATTCACTCCTGGGGCCAGGCGGGCGTCTTCTCATTGTTGACACAGATGGATCAACACGCAGCACAGATCCACCTCGGCCTCCAGCAATGTGGAATGACTTTGTATGGGGCTCATTCCAAGGCTGGTTTGGGTTCACAGATGGTCGCAGTCATTGTACCATTGACGAGGGGGAATGGCGTAGCCGACTTAGAGACACGGAGTATGCCAATGTT
The DNA here is from genome assembly GCA_037176885.1 of Favolaschia claudopus. Taxonomy (NCBI): domain Eukaryota; kingdom Fungi; phylum Basidiomycota; class Agaricomycetes; order Agaricales; family Mycenaceae; genus Favolaschia; species Favolaschia claudopus. The sequence continues at coordinate 83,973 of JAWWNJ010000011.1, read as the reverse complement.
CAAATTTGCCTGGAGGACGCAGGATCGTGTCTGTTGTTTGAGGCAGAGAAGGCAAAATAATTGACTTGCAACTCTAGAATTATTAGACAGCATATATACCTTCAATGATGTACCCACTCACGTAGAATATACTTTGGTTCCCCTCACTTCATACTGCCAGTGACAAGTTTCACCTCATCAATTGAAGTTCTTAAATCTTGGATCTATTGGATCTTTACAATCTCACATATGGATTTTCCGCTGAATCAATCTGATCTCTAGGTGCATTGAATCACATTTGTGCAAGGGGTCTCTCGCTTGCGGGATCTGATCTCTTATGAGGGTGTGGATGCATGTATTTGATTCTTCAACTCTGGTTTGCGGTTGATAATTGCACCCTCACGACACAAGAACTAAATTGTTTTCACATTTGTATAAGAGACGTTGGGAGAGCTAGACCTTTAGGCTTTTATTTTAGTCAAAAGACAAGGCACGCCAGTTTCAGAATATTTTCCATGAAACAGATTGAGGCAGATAGATCTTCATATTGTTGTGGGAATCTCGAAATACTGAAATCAGCTCACTTGAAAGCAGTGACTTCACCTCTGGCGCATTCCACAGAGATAAAAGAAGAGTGGATGCTTGGTGGATGCTCAAGTTGTGTTGATCAATGGAAAAGACACCCAAAAAATTATGACACTCTCATAGATCATCACATACAATTCCAGATCTTTTCCGTCATAACGTTGACATCGGACTGCAAGCCAAGTATGTCACACCGCAGGACCGCGAATAATAAGCGGCTTACAGTATCATTTTTATGGGACAAAAAAGGGCCAAATCAGGCCTTTTTATCTGAACAAAAAAGCGGCCTGAAAACTGCCTTATTTAGGCAGATATTAGGGCAACATTATTTTGTGCCTGATTATCTGCAGTAAAAACGATACTAGTACTGTACGGTGCTTTTTATTTGCGGTTCAGCGCTGTAGCTGCCAGCAGCCAGTTTACCCTGCACCAACCTTGCTAATCTGGCAGATGGCAAGCCACTGTGAAGGACCACAAATAAAAAGCCCCTACAGTATCGTTTTTATTGCAGATAATCAGGCACAAAACAATGTTGCCCTAATATCTGCCTAAATAAGGCAGTTTTCAGGCCGCTTTTTTGTTCAGATAAAAAGGGACCTGATTTGGCCCTTTTTTTGTCCCATAAAAACGATACTGTAAGCCGCTTATTACATGCGGTAAGTGGGCCGCCACTCGGTGCGGCAGAACTCGCACTTTTTGTTTTGTTTCAGCATCGTTCCCTGTGGGTCTACTACGACCGTCCTGACGCTCCAACCCACGGTTCTGCGCAATGATTTCTCTAACAAACACGTCCTAATTGAAGCTGAGGAGCAAAATTTGAAAGCGATGGACGCATCCAAGTAGGGTGAGTAGTACGTAGTTTGAACGGGAAAGTAGATGTATTAAATGGAGGGTACACAATGCAAGACTGAAACTACCAAGTATTTGAGGGAGGAGTGTGATGTGGCATGGACTTGAATGACTTGACAACGGTCCTGGATGTTACAGAGGTTTTTATACAGCGACGCGCGAGAGCCGAGTCGCAGGTGGTGGTGGGGGGCCGCGGACACAAACATCGGTAAGGGGCAGAGGCGGCCCGGGGCAAGTGACACGGGGGTCGAGTAGCGAGGTCGGTCTGACGAGTAACATGTCTCTATCTACTCGAGTAGTTAAAATATAACAGAAAGAGCATAACATGGAAACAAACAAAAGGCGTCTACGTCGTGGTGGGTGCTGTTCGAGACGTGGGGGCCGGCGGTGGCGGGGTAACGGCCAGCGCCGATTGAGGCGACTGTCGAGCTGATATGTGAATTAGCAAGCAAATAGAGAGACAGTGGGGAGTAACCTTGCACTCCTCAGGTACGGAGTTTCGTTGTGACATATCTAGTAGGTGCCAATGCACTGCGTTCACCAGCGTAACAAAGGGGGAGGTCGGAATTTGGTGCCAACCTCGGCATAGCAGGATGGGATGCTGAGTTGTGCATAGGTTAGAAGTGAAGAGATAGAATTGTGGCAACACACGAGTATATCCCTCTCTTCCTCTCTCCTCGTCATTGAAGCAGACAGAGTCGACAGGGAATACTGCGATACACTATAGAAGCGTGAATGGACCCAGCGTTGAGTGTGCGTCTCGCAACTGCCGGCGAAAACGACGAGGACCGCAGTGTAGCCAAAGAATTCATAGAATTGGCAGTCAAGTGATTCGGTAACAGAGCACATTGAGAGCACAAACAACTGAAACCACCAAGGAAACCACAATTCTGAAGCAACGGCAGAAGCGGCCGGAGTTGAGCAGAAGCTAGTCTCTCGTAGACAGACACTCTACAGTATATAATGATGATATAATCCAGCTCGGTGCCCTCGTAGGCAGAAGCTGAAATTGTCCGAGTCCGAGAGTGCAAAGATGCTGCCTGCGTGTGCTTGCTGCAGGCAGCAGCAATGAGAGACACACCCAACTTGGAGAAGAGGTGCAGATGGTGGGGGAAAAGGAGACGCGTCAGGTCACAGCGTTATGTCACATCTCACTCACGTGAGCGGCGTAGTTGAAACAAAGTTGAAACGGCGGCATATGCATGAGATATTCTCACAAGCTTCCAGCAGTACTACAGACAGTTATACAATTCATAGTAATAATGTAAGTAGTGTCACCTCATAAGGCAATTGCTTGGGCAGCCCCGAACCAATTGCATACAAATGTGATACTTTGTTTATTTGACCTCCCTATGTCGGGAGTTCAGTTAGGTTCGGTCTGTTTCCCCAAAAACCAACAAAAAGCCTCCGGCTCCGAATCCATAGAGTTCGGCTCGATCTAGACACTCGACGCTGAGCAAGTTAATATTTTACCAGTCATGATGATTGACAATCGCAGGTACATATGAGGGTGTTTCCCTGGCAGGTGAGTATGAGCCAGATATTAAACCCTACAACGTCTGGTAAGCCAGGGCCCAGCATCGAGATGAAATTCACACGACAATTACACGAACAAAAAGACGTTCAAGCTGTAAGTTGGTTCAACAAGTTCAAGATACATCCGTCTTTTGAGCTGCTGTATGGTACAGCGTTGAGGTAACAGCGAATGGCAATTATTCCAATTTGAACTGCCAGGCTCAAAGCTCGCTCGGTCGCCGCTTGCGCGTCGACCAGCTCGCATTGAGAACGGTTCGGGGTTTTCCGGCTCCGTTCCTCTGGATCCCAATCAGATGCGAACAGATGCATCATCAAATTCGTGGGAGAAAAACGCGTTTTCATTACATTCTAAACTGAGGACACTGATGCAATCAAAAATGCGATTTCCTCATCCCGAAAAACGAAAAGAACGACTACTTAAAAGTACTCGTAATTCGCGGTCCTACGGTGTGTGTCGAAACGAACATGGAAGGAAGGTTGGACCTGCCGGAATGATCCGGTTAATCATTTGCACAGCCATCCAACAGTTGCTTTCTCGTTCTGTTCTCGTTTCACAATCATATCATCCTCTACCCTCAAGACAACCGTCTCTGACCTCAGGTCGCTTGTCTCCGTCTATAACTCGACTTTCTGCTGGCAGAATGTCCTACTTGACCTGGCGGAATTCCTTGGTCAAAGCTCCAGCAAACCTCGAGGCTCGGACTTTGAAACTCGCCGAGTCGGACCACTCGGATGGAGACTGAGGATAGATAGTAATACGGCGAGCGCTCGCCGTCTTCGTTATCTTTCACAAATCGAAAGTTCTCAAAACGACTTGGCTAACCGTAACGTCCGACACGCCGACGTCGCGCATCGCGCGAGGATGAAGGCAGACTGAGTTGTTAAACAGCTCAGCTCGAACTCAGGCCTACTGAGGCTGCTTTTCAACACGAAACCGTTCCACAAAATCAGCGGTTTATTCTCAGCTCCAGCCCTACTGAGTCTGCAGAAATTTGCAACTTCATCTACGTTACTCAAACGTTACCCGGGGCTTTGCGTGCAACGCCATGTTTGATCAAGGAAGAATTATGATCCTATTTTTGTAAGATCGGTTTCGACATCGCTGGACGAACGCCTTAAATATTACGGCCTTGCCCGTGAGGCTCCGTATCTCTTTCTTGCTCTTCCTCTCCCCCCACTTCACTTGTGACTATGGTTGTTTTGGCGACGTTGCTCGCCTTGCCTCTCCTTTCTTACGCTTCTACCTACCCTCGTCACAACGACCACTCGCATTCGCATTCTGAGGCTGATGCTTTACCCTCAAGGTGGTACCACGACTCTGACCACCCTGGTGTGTACTTACTTTTCATCGAATTGACCTCGTCCTTAATATATTTCTTCAGTCCACGCGTTATTTCGACGCGGAGATGAAACGGACGGCGTATCCTATGCGGCGGTTGGTTCCTCAGGTATCACAAGTCTCTAGCTTTATATTCGTGCCCCTAATTTTCCATATTGCAGAATGGTCAAAAGGCTTCCCCGATCCCTGGCAGCCCAACGACATCGACGAAAAACTGATCCCCGCTAAATGGGTGGACGCCCTCAACGACGCCGTCGCACGGAAAGCTATCCCGAATGTCGGGGTCCCGAAATCGGAAAACGGTGGAAATCCTGTGTATCCGAATGGCGGTCAGTGGACTCTATTCCTTTGACTTCATCCTCGTTGGTTTGAGTACTGATGCTGGTAGTACGTATGCATGGAATGCAGGTGATCCCAACAGTCCGGAAATCTGCTCTGCGACGTACAAATGCCGGATTGACGGAGACGTTTGGGATGGGCCTGCGGGGACTGTGGCGCTCAGTTTCGACGATGGACCCTCCGATGTAAGTATGTCTTGCTGAATTGTTCATACTACTAGCTTAGATTCTTTCCAATTCTCACTGCGGTTTGTCTAGGGCACCAGCCAACTCCTCTCGTTCCTCGCCAGCAAAAATCAGAAAACCACACATTTCCTCATTGGTTAGTAGTGCACTCTTGTTGGGTTGAACGGACACAACGGGTGGGGCTAATACGGCGTGCAGGCAGCAACATGATATATAACCCCGATGCAGTTAAGAAGATGTTTGAGATGGGGAATGATTTGGCTGTGCATACGTGGTATGTACGCTCTCTCTCGCTTCACCCACTGAATAATACTGCTTTTTGGAACTTGGGCTGACGACACCTCGATTGAAGGAGTCATCGATATACGACTACGTTGAGTAATCTCCAAGTCGTAGCTGAGGTATGCATTAAATAAACTCTTCTTATGCTTCTCGACGTGTTAAGAATTTTGGGACTGCAGCTTGGCTTCACGATGCAGCTCATCCACAACTCGACCGGTGGTCGGATTCCCAAGTTCTGGCGGGTGAGTGCCACATCGTACTAGCTACTCTCAACTCCTGACCTAATAAACTCTATCCAGCCTCCGTTTGGTGGTATGCACCGCCTTCGTTTTGTTCTTGTCTTCATTCTCACTGAGCTGAACAGATACCGATAAACGAGTGTCAGCTATTGCTAAGGAGGTATGATCTTCCTCGTTAACTGATTCAATATGCTAATTGTTCCGTTTCTCGCAAGGTTTTCGGCATGACTACGGTCATTTGGAATCATGAGTAAGTATGCTATGCTATGTCGTGCAAAATATATGAGTTAATATCTGATTGGCTCTCTACTGTTTTTAGCACAGACGATTGGACTCTCACCGAGAATCCGCCGCAAACCACTGCCGAAAAAATTCAAAGCGATATGAAGAAGTGGTTGACCGGTTCGTCTCTGCCTCCCTCCTGCTCTTATTCCTCGCCCTAATTCGTCTGCACTTCTTCTCGCCAGGCTCCAAATCCCCCGGCCTCGTCGTCCTCGAACACGAACTCAGCAAACAATCCGTCGACGCCTTCATGGCCGCGTACCCGCTCATGATAGAGAACAACTGGAAAGTCGCTCCCATGGGCGAGCTGTTTGGCGGGAACGTCTCGTATCAAAACGCGGCTAGTAATACGGGTCCGGTTACTTTGAATAACTTGATTGACGCGAAGAATGGACCGAAGCCGAATGCCAACGCTAATGTGGATGCGAGTTCGAATTCTAGTGCGTCGGCGTCGTAAGTTGTTTTGTGTATAATTCGTCGTGCAATACGCTGACGCTTTTCGGCAGCCAAAAGTCGCCGTCAAAGCCTTCAGGCTCCGGTGCTGCGTCGGTTTCTGCGCCGTCTCACGCTCCTAGCGGAACGAGCGCTGCCCTCGCCCTCACCACAACAACATCCTCTTGGACTTCAATCCTTCTCGCCGCTGTCGTTATGATGCTCTGGACATGACGCCAGCGCTAGCGCGTTTTCCTTTTATATCTATTATCTTGCTTCTACATTGGACATATAATCTGGTATCTTTCAGTTAGTTGATGTGCAAGCGTATGTTATGTACTTACCTTGCCTTGTTGTCGACGTGAGTGTTGAATGCACTGCTACGCGCGCACATATACATGCGCCGAGCTCGCACAAAGCTCGTCGAGGAAAATCTCAAAAATTGTATGTCTTCTTCTGCAATGAATATCGTGGCACTCGTGCTCACTTTGAAGTTTGAACTTCCGACGCGGTTCGGAATTCGCGCGAAAATCCCGACCAGATAGAAATCCGAATGGACAAATCTTGATGTGACTCAAGCCAATAAGTACACCCCAGGCATGGCCGTACGGTTGCCTCCCGCATTCGAGCAGAATGGTCTGAGTCGGTAGTGGTGGAACAAAAGAAAGTTCGATTCGGCAATAGCCGACAGTCACGTGTTCATTTGACCTGTCTTCTTCCCTCCATGCCCGCCGTTAGCGCCTAGCCGTCGCTTCGCTCGACGATGACCGACCAACCTGCCCTCGTCGCTCGGTACGTCTCTGAGCATGTACACGTGATTGAAGCCGCTGACTCCATCGTTGCAGCGAGGCACGCAGCATCCATGCCGGGCTCAAGACTCTGCTTTCGGGGGACGTGTGGGCCAACTATCGCGAAGCCGATTTCGAGCGCAAAAAGTTTGTGATATCTCTTTATTATCCGGTATAAGTCTCAGGGAAAATGTAGTCTACGACGGCGATATCTCCACCTACTGCTCCTCCACCCCAACGCGCGCGAATCCCGTGATGCTGGAACCTACTTGTGGATGCAGACAAGCTATGCGTTTATAGCTCTCTACAAGCAGCGATTGAACTCGAATTCTCGGCCTCAAAACAACCACAACAACAATAACCAGCGCCACAATAACAGCAATAATCCTGTAGAAACGCGCAAACTCCTCCAACGATTCCGGCAATTTCTCGCAGATGAGGACCGATTCTGGCGTGCGCTCGTTCTACGCGTACAGCGCGCGTATGAAATAGGACCGTTTGCGCCCCACGTGAACTTGCCGCCGGAGCTCGTGGTGGGGTCGGGCGCCGCCGCGGAGGAGGAGGAACACGGGCACGGCGCTACGGAGGATAGGATGAATCATTTTGGGTTTCCTTCTGCTGCTGCTGTGTCCTCTGCTGCTGAGACGATGATGAGCGTGGACGACAAGACGGCGTGTTCGGTGCTGAGCAAGGCGTTGGTTTGTTTGGGTGATATTGCGAGGTATAGGGAGCAGTATAAGATGCCCCCGGGTGAGTTGCATTATGCCATTCTCGTTTGTTGTCCTCATTTCGCTGACATTTCACTGACTCATGTTTGCAGGAAAGAATCCGAACGCGAAGAAACAGCAACAGGTTTACATCGAGCCACGGCCGAACTATTCCCGAGCGAAGGCGCTGTATACGGCTGCGCATGCGCTGGCGCCGGAGGAAGGTAACGCCGCGCATCAGTTGGCTATTTTGGCGGGGTCAGTGCTTTTTCTGTTCTTCGTTCTGCGTTTTCCCTCCGCGTTTGGGATATTTTGGCTTTCTTCGCTTTGAATGCGGGATACAATGTGCGGATACAAGGTGTGGATTCGGGGACGTGCAATCGCTGGATGTGCCCCCGCTTCCTCCTTCTTGTGTTTCCTTCCGGGCATCTGCTGTCCGGAGAGGCAGTCCTTCTTGGACTGGAATCCATGTCTGCACGTTTTCCCCTTTCTCATGCATTCAAAATTTATTTCCCTTTTCTGTTCTGTTCTGTTCTCTCCTCTCCTCCTCCTCCTCCTCTCCTCTTCTCTTCCTCAATCTCAATCCCACTCACTCACCCTTTTTTATCCCCCCACCCTTATGTAGATACGAATCCGACCCCCTCGCCTCCCTCTTCTGGTACCTCCGCGCCCTCTGCGTCGCCGCGCCCTTCGACACCGCGGGGGAGAACCTCGCGGGGATGTTGGCCAAGGCGAAGGCGGTGGATGCGAGGGTGCATGGGCGGGGGAATGGTGGTGGTGAGGGTGGGGGTGCCAGGCAGAATGGCAACGGCAATGCGAAAAACGGGAATGGGAATGGGAATGAGGGAGAAGGGACCGACGAGGAGCAGGAAGAGAGGGAGCCGCCAAGGGTGAGGGTGGAGAGGTTTCGCAGGGAGGTGGTATTGTTGCATGCGTTGTGGAGGGAGGGGAGGTGAGTCGCTCTCATTCATCTATTTTGCTGTGTCTTCTCTGTGTCTTGCCTCCCTGTCTTCCCCGTCTTTCTTTGGTTTCCTGTCTTTCTCTCTTTGCTTTCAAATTCCTGAATGGTTCTTCCTGCCTATGCTAACACATACCTCTCTCTTTTCCAGCACCCCCGCCCTAACCCGTGCCACGCCCCTCGCCTCGCACCTCGCGCGCGCCTTCGCGCGGATGGTCGCAAGGCGGATGTTGCCTGAGGAGATGATTGTGAGGGTGTTGATGGTGGCGCAGGGCGCAGTGTGGGTTGGGAGGATGGTCGTCGTTCCTCCGATGCCTGTTACTGGTGAAGAGGATTACAGCGGAAAGGAGAAGGAGAAGGAGGCGGGGAAAGGTGGTGGTGGCCGCAATAGCGGTAACAGACGCAATCGCACGGGGACTGTCACCCCCGCCATGCCTGTCAAATCCGCTGAGATCGAGGCGAAAGAGACGAAGGAAAGAGAAAGAGAAGAGAAGAGGGTGCAAAGAGCGCATCTTATACATGTGTTTGAGCTGTATGATGCGTTGCTTGGGGTCGGGGTGAGGGAGTTGGGCGAGGTGGATATGTATACGACTGGGGGAGGGGGAGGGGGTGTGGTTGGGGCGACTGGTGCGTTGGGAGAGACGGGGAGAGGTGAAAGGGGAGGAGGAGGAGCGAGAGGAGGCGGGAGGGGTAGGAGGGGACGGGGAGGAGGAGGAGGAGCGGCGAGAGGAGCGGCGGCAGGAGGCGGGGGGGTTGTCAGTGCCGACGCAGCAATTGTAGGGGCAGGAGCAGGTATCGTCGGAGCCCATGGGGGTGGTGAAGAAGGCGTCGGGCTCGCCGAACGTATCAGCGCCGAGTTTCGTAGGACGTTGCCGGCGTTGAGGGTTGCGAGTCGGTGGGTGAGGGCCAATTGGGCCTGGGCTGTTCCTCCTTCCACGAGTGTTGCCACTTCTGCTCTGGGTGCGGGCGGTCGCCAGAGTCAGAGTGCAGGTGAAGGTGAAGAAGCATGGGGGGAGAGGGAGAGAGACGGCGACGATGCGCTGGAGGAGGCAAGGCGCCGCTTTTGGACGACGTATGCGGAGTTTTTGAGGCGGCTGGCGAGGACGTTCCCGGTGGGGATGTTGCCGAAGTTGTCTGAAGCGCCGCTTGAAGGTTCTGGGGAAGGCGAAGCTCAAGGGCAAGGGCAGGGGGGAGAGGAGGAGTTGGAGCTTGAGCTGGACGAGGATCTCGATATGCTCGGGTGGCTTCCGTTGTTAGGCAGCGCCTCTGTGAACGGGGGAGACGGCGGCGAGAAGAATTTAAAGACAAAGACGGCAGAGCCAAGGAAGGTGACGGTGGGGCTACGGGAGGGTGTGCATCCGAATGTGGAGCAGCTGATGCGAATTGCGGATTTGTTGAGGGATGCCAGGAGGTTGGTTGGGCTTCCGGTATGTTTTTCTTTTCCTTTTGCTGGAGGAAGGAAGGATACAGGAGGCTGAATGATTTACGAATATAGAATTCGCCGTTGGCGATGTATGGCGGGGTCTTTGTTGTTAAGGGCGTCGAGGCGATCGTGCCCGCTGGCCCTCAAAATCGATTGTATCAACCCCAGTTAGGGATACAGCAGCAAACTGCGCAGGACGACGAGTACGACGACGACGCACAGACGGAAAAGACGAGTCGGACAGACGACGATTTGCTGCATGATGCGTTTGCGTTCCTTGATCAGAGTGATGCAGGGGTTAGCAGTGTCAGTGAGGATGGGGACGACGACGACGATGAGGACGACGATAAGATCGTTTGGGATTTGAGGTGAGCTTGCTTTTGTCGTTGCGTGAGATGTGGACTGACGTTGATGTGTATTGCAGAGATCGAGTGGAAGCGTCGCCAAGGATTCCGACTACCGCCCGTACGAGTCCAAAGACGCCTGTGAAGCCTACGCCGATTGGGATTGGGCGGCCCCAACCTGCAACGGCGACGACGACGTCGGTATCGCCGTTGCGTCCTCCGCCTCTCGGGATGGGCTTGGGCCTGAGCCTGGGCGGTATCGGCATAGGCATTCCATCGCCGCATCACCAGCAACAGCAGCAGCATGCCCCTATGCGTTCCCCGCAGCAGCAGCAGCAGGAACCGATTACGATTACGACGGGAAGCCAAGTGCCTGCGACCACAGCGCTGGATCTGCTGAATACGTTTTCGAAGAAGCCCGTGCCTGCTGCACCGCAGCCGGGTGGGAACGATGGGCTGTTATTTGGAAGTGGGGCACAGCAGCAGTCGATTTGGGCGGCGGCCAGGGATGAGACGGGATTGATGTTTGGTGCAGGCGGTGGGGCTGGACAGCAGCAGCAGCAGCATGTTCTTGGACAGCAGGTGGTTGTTGGTGGTGGGTTAGGGGGATATGCCGGTGCTGAGCAGCGGCAGCACGCGCTCGGACATCATCGGTTTGCGTCGCAGGATCCTGTTGGGCAGCAGACTATCTGGGCGTCGTCGTATCCTACGCCGCAGATTCCGGGGTCAGCGCCGAATATGGGTGGTGGGTTTGGGCATGGGCATGGTCATGGGCTGTCGCCGTCGACTCATCAGCGCGGGCTGTCGAGTTCGATGGTTGCCGCGCAGCAGCAGCTTTTTCTGCCTCGGGGAGGTGAATCGTATCGTTATGGACCTGCGACGCCGACCTCGGCGCCGCAGTATGCATCTGGTGGAGGATCGACGGGCGAGATGAATGTGTTTTATGCGACGTCGGGGCAGGGATTCGTGCCTTCACCGCAACAGCAGCAGCCAATTGGGTCTTCTCTTGGTGTCGGGCATTCGCCGGGTCATGTCCAAAGCGCGGGTCTCGCGCCGCAAGGTGGATTCGGTCAGCATACGCATGCACGACACTTGTCTCTCGATCCGCGGGCGGCAGCTTCGTTCCATACTCACGGTGGGGTACAACAACCGATCTCTCCGTTATCGCAGCTGTGGGGAAACGTCGGCGGCTAGAGCCTTTCACATCTGTCGGTCCTTTGCGTGCGGTTCCATTGCCTCAGTCTCGTTGGATTCGAGAGACATCCCGTCGTCCTCGTTTCGTGCGGCTGATAGATAGATCAAGCTCCGGTTAGCTTCCCCCTTCGTGCCTACATCGCGGCTCGTATGTGGCAGAGTCATGCTACACGTCGTACGAGCATGAACACCATAGCGCTGCTCTGCTAAAGAATATCTGCTAAGACTCGGTCTTTCTTTTCCATTAACAGCACAGCTGGCTCTCCTACTTACACAAGTTGGGATCGCGAACTATATGATCATTGGAATTTTCCAAAGCAGCTTTCTCCCGTCTCTCTGTCGTGTCTCTTTTTCTACTCTGTTTTTGTCGTTATCAGTTTACATACCTACATGCTTTCTCTGTCCGGTGTACAGATGCCTTAAGCCTTTGAGGCTGCAAGTGAATACATGTGTTTGGGGTGGCTCGATATTGACCCTTCGATCGTAGAGGCACCTGGTGTTGAAGGCCACTGCTTCGCATGGCAGTACGAATCCGGACGGATCCGACCTGTCCGACTGATCCGCTCGTCACCTTCCGCGACCAATGTCGTCACCTTCAAGATTACCCACTCCGCTCATTATTGTTACACTACTTACTGTTCCATCGGCGATCTTATCAAATCGCACAGTACAACGCTGTCGCAAGCTGGTAATCGGTATCAGGGATTCTGTGAATATGGGCTACACTTTTGTCAGCAATGTTGCCGGACATGAGACAATTTCTTCTCGTCGTCATCCCGTCGTGGTACCAGCAGGTACCATCTTCGTCCACCACCATACTTGTGAAATGACGCGCCGACCAAGAGTGGTATATCATTCCACACAGACGTAATTCTCTGCTTTGGGTGCCGTCGTAAGTCGTGAAACGCAGTCTTGTATCCAAGATCATGTCCCGCACTTCAATGGCCACGACCAGCAGAGGAGGTATATGCGCGATCTGTGTGAGCTGCCTCATTCTAGCTGTCGGGTTCCACGCTCTACAAACAGGGCAGGGTCCGTTGTAACGGTCGAAGTGCCTCTCAAACCAGGATCTCAGCGAGTAACCTTGAGGGTTGATCCTCCTTAAGCTGTTAGTGGCGTACGCGGTCACGTACATTCCGAAGGTGTGTACCACGCCCTGAAGAGTGTACCCACACGATTCGCACCACAATCTGGCCGAGCCGCAAGCCGCGTCCGTTGTCGCCGCCTTCAGCAAATTATCCAGCTTCACGCAAGTAGGACCCATTGGAAAAAGCATCGGACTATGGTGGTGAAGTGCGCGTCGAAAAATGTTCCTCGCGTCTTCAGGTGCGTTGGTCCGCTCGTCTAAAGCTCTCACCCATAAAGCCAACAGCGGATGCAGCGTGGTGAAAGTCGTCAACCATCTTTCGCGATCCAGTTGCCATAGGCGGGTCAGCGGTGTCAGCAAGCTGTCATATCCACAGCTCCAGTCTATTCTGTCCCATATCAAACCTATCGGGCTGGGTAAAACTCGCGCGTTGGGGTGGAAGGAGGGTGCGTCGAGCTGAGCATCTGGAGACGCGGTCTCTTTGATAGCGTTGGGAGTTGGTTGGCTGACGACGTCCGACACCATTGGCTGTAATTTGCTCGCACACGAAGGCCCAACTACTGCGGGCTTTATCTTTTCTGTTTTGGAGGACATGTGGTTTCCGGGCTTGGTTATCTCGACCTTCGGTTTGTTCGAGTTTGATAATTTCTTTGTCTGAGCCTGGTGAATGATATCGGCCACAGTACGAGACCGTTTGGTTGGACGCGTAGAATCTTCGCCATCACCGTCTTTCTTCTTTCGCTTTCGGGTTTCCTCTTCTTCTGTGCGTCTCCATGCTGAATATTCGACTCTGTCAGGAACAAGAACATCGTCAGGGCGTTGCCGAATGGCTGGATGTAAGTGGGCGGGTTCTTTCCTTGCTTTATTCCATAAAAGGTAGGACCGAATTAAATGATTACGATAGATGCCTCCAACCTCGTCTGGCAGACCCTCTTCACACCGCAGCCGCGTTATCTCGTCCAACAACTCCAATTCCCTGAATTCTTGTCGCAACCAACCACTGATGCCACGAGTTATTTTCTGAGGATCGAAACCTTGAATGATGGCGGTATTCTCAGCTTCTGTTCCTCTTGACAACGCAACATAGTAACTATGGAACGTTTTGCCATGATTAAGATGCACTACGTTTACTTTCCTGGATTTGCCTTGAGCGCCGTAATCGGTCATCGCGAAATTGGGCAAGACCAAGCACTGCTCGCGATTAATGGACAGCAAGGTATCGTTGGACAACAGAGCCGTTACGTGAGTAGAATTTCTCGGAATAGGTACGACATTGTCGGGAAGCCCGGGAATACTAACCTTTCTGTCGTCATTTAGCTCAAGCTCAACGAACAGCGTCTCTAGGATTCGCTGACCGTCAGGACCAACTGCTTCAGACCATCCTCGGACGCGACCTTCCTGTCCTTTGGTCATACACAACTCAGTGGCCAAGTTTTCCTTCAGCATTACAGGCATTCCTACGCAGAGCTGTAAACAACCTGGGACGTGCTCTATGGTGCTAGCAGGAGTAGCGTCCCATAGCTGCTTTCGCAGCCGAGGATTTATGCTTCTGTATCGAGCCTCCTCGCATCTCCATTTCTTCTTCCCGACTGGAGCTGTACTTACTCGATCCACTGAATAGAACTTATGAATGCCTTGCCCTGATTCTGTCGCAAACCTGTCCGCTCCCAGCTCGTTTATGGTATCTTTGTGAACATTCAGAGAAGTTATCACAGACACGTTTCGATATTTGGGATCATCTAATTTGGGAAAACCTTCTCTGTCGCTCGCTATGCGAGAACGAAGAAACGCGATATCATCAGGGGTACAAGCTCGCATATTCTCCAGTGCAGTCCTCAGCTTAGCGTCAAGAGGACTCTGCGTTTGTTGTCGCATATTCTGCCTCAATATGACGACAGTAGTGAAGGTATGCCAGAGGATTCTACCCAGGATAGTATCTTGGTCTTTCTGGTTGTCCACCCTGAGGCTAAGGCTTACGCTATTGTTGAAAAAAGGAGACCCCGATATAGGTGGAAGCTGAGCGAAATCTCCTGCCAGCACAACGTTAAGACCGCCGAACTCCACGTCGTGGACGTTTTTCGCCTTAGCAGCTTGACTCGCTAAACTCTGCAGACCGTCGCAGGATATCATGGAGATCTCGTCGACAAAGATATACTCAACACCTTGGATCCTTTCGTTCACTGCTGCCAGTGCCGTAGCCTCATTGCGAATGCCGCAAATGTCGTTCTGGTTCCTACTTCTTTTCTCCCTCGGAATTTTGAAAACAGAGTGGTAAGTCGATCCGTTGATTAGGGCAGCTGTTGCTCCCGTCGGACCCATCACCATAAACCTGTAAGCCTCTTTTCTCATTTCAAAGAAGTATCTGATAGCATTTATAACTTGAGATTTCCCGGTCCCTCCCATGCCTCCGAGATACATCCTTAATGGCGTTTGCTGCGCTCTGGTCGAGGCATGTGTTGCAACAATCATAAAGGCCCTTTTCTGCTCAGTGTTGAGCGTGTACTTTTCGCACGTCTGGATTATATAGTTATCGTTGGTCTGTGGATCGACGGTCGAATGCGCGTCGAAGAACGAAGAATTTACAATCACAGCGTCGTTCGGGGGTGGCTTACCCGAGTATCCGGAGAATTCTACTGCAGGCATGTCTGCTAACTTGTTTGTAGTGAATAATTGACGCGTGTCCTTGATGGCTTTGGACCATGCAAATCTCGACCGGAAGGGTGGCAATAGAGGAGCTTGCAGGCCACTCGAAGTATTCTGACAACTATTTCCAATCCACCTCGATGCTCGTAACATGGATTTGATATCTTCTTTCTGTTGATTTAGCTTGTGTGACTTCTTTCCAATGAAAAACTCTGTGTCGATCTCGTCGTCATCTCGGTTGTCCTCGCCAAAATCGTCCACCTCGTCACCTCCGAGCCGGTCCACTAGCTCGTCGGAGAACCCAAGAAACCGATTGTTCAGAATCGCCGCTCTACCCTCCTTCTTCAGTATAGCAACTCGCTGCTTCATCAGAAGGTAGTGGTCGTCTCGCGCGTCGTTGCATTCGTATCTAATATTGAAATACGAAATAAGTTCAGCCTGTCTAGCGGTGAACTTATGATCGACGAAGGTCTGATCCCACGTCCAATCTCTAAGTTTAAGCACAAGTGGATCTCTCCACGGCTTGAACAGTGTCAAGATTGTCATACAATAATATTCCCTATCACCTCTGTCAGACCGAGGTATAGCACCATTCATAAAGTTTGGAACGTGAGTTTTAATTCTGCTGTAGTCGCAAGTAGCATGGTGGGTTAGAAACTGGCTGTGTCCTCTTAGGAAAGGGTGGAAATCGGCCTTCACTTTACTCAACTCGCGCGCGCGGGCAACAATAAATTCGTCCTCGTCCGCCGTGTCCCAGCCGTCGTCAGACTCCGACTCGGAAGACCGTGTAACACTGCTATCATCTTCCCAGTCGTCCAACACGAAAGACGAGTTAGACTCGACATCATCAACTGGGGCGTCCTCTCTCGACAACTCAGCGTCAAGCTTCTGCCATTCGTCAAAGTCCTCCTTCTCTTTCGGGGTTCTGATACGTTTAGTATGGCATTGGATCCACTCGTACAGGCATACCGTATCGTAAACAAGTGGGCGGTTCGTGTAATCGTCGACGACTGACGTGG
Organism: Favolaschia claudopus; assembly: GCA_037176885.1. Classification (NCBI taxonomy): domain Eukaryota; kingdom Fungi; phylum Basidiomycota; class Agaricomycetes; order Agaricales; family Mycenaceae; genus Favolaschia; species Favolaschia claudopus. The sequence continues at coordinate 67,763 of JAWWNJ010000011.1, read as the reverse complement.
CGACAATGTCACCTTCATTCACCTGCATGCCCACGTTATCTTCTGGTGCCTCCATATCTACATCAGCACCGACCTCAGTATTAGCCCACGAGCGCTTCACGAACGTCACATAGGTTCTCCAGGAGAAATTGACGAACTTGTGACTAGTATAATGATCGGGGTTCTTGAGCAAATAGAGACAGGCCATAGGGCTCCCAAGTTCCATCTTAGTAGACAGCGAATTGACCATCTGACGCATTAGGGTGCGGGGCATATCCTCCCCACCGAGGCCATCTCCTAATAATTCGGCGTTCTTCTCGAAGACATCATGAACCGACGCGAATATCTGGTAAGTCTTCAGACCCAGTTTAGACACGTAGTCGGAGACATACGAAATTACCGCCTTCATAGCGGTCCCGGATAATAGACTCGTAACGTCGGTATTGCATCTCGAAAAATAAGAAACGATGGGAGACATGGTATTGAGGCTCTCTTCGAGGTGTCTAACGTTGATGTGACCATCAGGCTCGACCACGGTCTCTGGAAATACGTCTCGCGGAAATCGAGCTTTACACACCCCGTCCTTAGTGAGACATCCACGTTGCTCTATGATTTTACTCTTGGTGGTTTTCCTGGGCGTCCGCCAGTCCTTCTTCGACTTCTGCTCTTCAGGGTCCAGTACGGAAGGTCTACAATCATGGACATTAGAACGCACCCATATATCGTTCACCTCGTCTTTATACCACGACTGCCATTGCGCCATATCAAGACACAGCTTGCAATCACCTTTACAGCTGTTACTGGTGCAAATTGGAGGCGGAGCGCGCGGCAGAGTGAGCGTAGGAGGCACATACGAAGGGTCGGTACATCGACGAGCCACGTCAAGCTGCGCCTGTCCCTTTGAGCCGTTAAAGAACTCGCCTTGATGAACCGCCTCCAGGTATGCTACGAGTTTTTTCGTAAAGGCCGAGTCCTTGCCTTCCAGTCTATCTCTGATAACCTGCGGGGACGGAGCGTTGAGTATCCAGAGCAAGACGTGCAAGTGCAAAGTAAGACGACCTTGTTGCTCGACTGTGCCGTAAAAGGCCTTTGTGTGTCCAAATGCGCCTCCCCTGTCCTTCTCCCATCCCACGACTTCGCTGAGGAAGATCTCAACCATGTAGTGGAAGAAGCGAGCAGCGGCAACCGGATTGTCCTTTATTAAATCATACCTATGCTTCCAGCTGGACACGTCGGGCCGAAAGACGCAATCTTTCTGAGCATAGTACAGAGCCAAAGGATGCGAATTTTCGTCCCACGCCATAGTTACAAACCAGTTGGGTGCGCCAGTGAAGGCTGACAACGACCAAATCTCGTTTCGCATATGTTTTTTCGTGGTAGCTGAGCCAGGAACATGAGCTCCAACGCCGTCCAAATCGTGCATAAGATTAAAGCACTCTTGCTCCGCTTCCGTCTGAGGCTTGACGTTCTCCCCATTGGCCATGCGGTCAGCTATATTTCCAGCGACTTCTGGATTGATTCCTCGTATTCTTGCGGCAACTGCGGGGAAATTCGAGCGTTTTACGAACAATTTGCTTCCAGTTGAGCAGCCTTTGAGCTGTTCATGATTAAAGGCAATCATAGGGAAATACTCGTCGACCTGGAAACGTTTGTCGTGATAGAGCAATAGATTCCTTTTGCGATCGATGTCTGTGATAACTCTGAAATGGGTTGGATGACCAATGCCTCCTTTGCCATAGGGAAAGAGCCAAGGAAACATACCCGGATACAGTGCCTCGTTGTGGTAAAAGGATTCCGGTTCGTCTTTGCGACCAACCCCGAGCATCGGACGTCTTCTAGCAAGGTGTTCGAGCGCGTATGCCTTCAGTTGTGTGGTATTTTTCGGATCGTATTCGACGCCAGAGAGCCCGTGTACTGCAAAAGTGCAAGGGCCATCAGTCGTTCCATACTCCTCTTGAGTGTCATTGACGGGTCGAGCGACGGCGGGTATCGAGTCGTTGGGATCCCCGTCTGTTTTGCGGTAGTCTACCACGACGGGCACGTCCTTCAAACCGTAACTATTCAAATTTTCCTGGGAAATTTCAAGCTCAGCGTACCCGCTGTGATTTAACTTTAACCAGTTTAAAGCGGCGGCCACCTTATCCCGCCGAACGAGCATTGGACACCGCTCAAAGTCCTCCTGTGTAGGAGCTGACGGACCAAGAAACACGAAAGCCAACACCTCGCTCATCTCAGCTCTAGAGGGAGGTAGTTTCTGATATATCTTCAAGACGGGGCTTTGAAAAGTGACGGCGTTCGCATGCATTCTGTTTCGTCCTGAATTAACCCTTATGATGCACCTGTTGTGACGGACCTTCGCAATCAGCATTTTTTCGCCATACGACAGATCCTGAAGTTGCGGCGGTACCTCTCCGACCCAAGAGTGTAGAACAAGAGCGTTGGGAGGGATTTTTTGTCGTAGCAGGTGCTTTTCGCAACTAACGCATATGCTGTCGCATCCAGAAGCGAGAACTGGACCAGGTAATTCTTCTATAGGGTCATCCATCGAAAGACGCTCTTTTCTGGTGACATCGTTCCCATATAACAAATCAAGAGACCCCTTGAAATTCTGTAACGGAGTCAAGTTCACAACCGGCGACAAAGCACCACATACAGCACATCCATTCTCTTCGAAAGCGGACGTCTCAAAAGCCGCGCTCAAATCAGATAGTATGGAATGCGTGTCTTTCGTGCTGGGAGGTTCAGGAGGGAATTCCATATTGGACAACTCGCCGCAGGCTAATCTGCGCTGGAACCTAAGTTTACGAGCGTGAGCCCGTACTTCCCTCGCTTCATACATACTCAGGGCATGGGATACCGGGGAAGGCTCCTGCTTCGATCGCCGCGCCTTGCCAGATTTTGTAGGTGCTGGAATAAACCTGAATATAGAAACAATATCAACACATTCACATTCATGATCTGACAGACACTGTCTAATTCGCGCCGCAGGATACCCGCGTCGAAGCTGTATGCCATGAGTCGATGCCACGTCCAAACCTTCAATTCTTGTCAGTTTAGACACGAGCACTGTCCAAGGCACCCGAGCGGCCACGAACATAACATGCTTAGCCACAGCGTGAAGCACGTCGTTCTCGAGGCAGACGTACTCGAAATCAAAGGTGCCCTGATCTAGTCCATCCAACTTGTTACCCTCAATTATATGCGGGAAAACTTCCTCGGCGGTGTACTTTCCGCGAGTTCTAATGCCTCCTCCGTAAGCATGAGCAGGACGATAGGTACCCTCAACGGTGGCTGACGCGAGATCAACTGGTGACGGAGCAGCACGGACTGACCCTAAGACCAAAGCCAATAAAATAACGAGACATACCGCCCACATACGCACCGACATCAAAGGAGGGACGACATTCACATTCAATACGAGATCATGCATTATGAGGGTTAAGGTATAGCCGCTATGGGCACCCGGTATGGGCAGTATGGTATCGATACTTTTCGCAACTATGAGCTTAATTGCCCCGAGTGCATGAACGAGTATCACGTCCGTTTGAGAGGTAGCCGTCAAGGCATAATATATTTTCAGTTCTGTGACGCTCGTTAGTATAGGGACTGAGCATAGACAGCGAATAAATAGAAATAAAAGGTCTAAAACAGAAGCCGAGCACGAGCAGCACGTACTAGCTAACCGTCGAGCGAACGCCATGATCATGGAAGAGGAAGAAACAGGTGGGAATGATGTGCGATCATCAGTGACAGTCACTAATCGGTCACTGCAATTTAGCAGACGCTTTACCGTCATTGTGACCATCGTCGCCCATGCACGTCTCTCCCCGACCACATTGTCCTCTGATTCAATGGATCTGGAAGTCCTACTGCACCCTACCCTGCACAGCCCATCTCGACGCTCAAGAAGCAGGACCACGACAAGCGGCAGTACGGAAGAGACACCTCCAGATTATAAAGTGGAGGCGTTCTGGCGTCGAGTGGCCTACCTAACGACTCGGACGAAATGCAGCGATGGCCGATGGGTCGGTACGTACGAAGCTCGACAATGGAATAAGACAAATTCCGAGGTGAGTCTTCCCCCACCACCACGCGCGGTGTAATCCGCGGACCAGCTCACGCGAATAACGACCAGAAATGCAGTAAATGCTCTAAAGGACGGTCACCTAAGGAGTGTGATGTCGAGGGCGACCAAGTGAGCTGTCGACCATGTCGACTGTCGAAGACTTCGTGCGACAGAAAGTCGAAATTTCTGTTCGCTGCGACTCGGCGAGACTTCTTTCCCACTATGGAGGCCTTCCTGCGCGTGTACAATAGCCAACCACCTGCTAAAAGCCGCTCCTTTCAAAAGAACGCCAACAAAGGCTTGAAAAAGTCCATACCACACGGTGAGCGCGGCAGCTACAGCCATTCGATCGCTTTCCAGTAAAAGCGCAGATCTGACCAAATGCTCAGGCGATACGGGGGATGCTGGACTGAGCAGCGCAGCTCGTTCTTCAACGGTCGTTTACGCTGGTGAGTGAGACTTCCACATTACCATGATATGGCAGCCGTATTTACGAGCTGACCTGCGCAATTAGTAGACTCGACTTACGACGAAGGCGAGACAAGCGAAGGCTTCGAGGGTGAACCTGAGGCCCTTTCCAGTACGCGATTCGACCTCCGCACGGATACGAGGACAGCGGAGCAAGCGGCGTCGACGCAAAGGGAGATCGCGATGGGCCGAGCTGGTCGGGATAGCATCAAAGAGGCGTTGACCGTAACTGGAGCGACACATAAGAGTATCGAAGGTAAGAGTCCGCCTCGCACATCCGAACAACACTAAAATGCAGGCACTTCAGGGACAAGTCAACGCGCAGAAGCAAGCACGGAAGCACGATACTTGGAACTGGAAGAAGATCTTGAAGAACTCAAACGCATGTTCTACGAAGCGGTGGCGAGGTTGGAGGGGAGAATTGCTAGGGCACTCGCAAACAGGCCGATACAGACGCACGAGAGGATTCGAAACACGCTTCATAGAGGACACGCTTCATAGAGGACACTAAACTGTAAACACGCTGTATTTTTTACTCTACTGGTTTTCGAGAGAGAAGGGGGTTGAGAAGGGGATTTTTTGCTTTACTATTGGTAACGAACTGAGTCGGGAGAGGAGGGGTTTTTTTTTCGCAACAAACGGACGCCTTTGTATGTATAATAAATATCAGCACTTTACAGCCCACCTAGTCTTCGTCCATATCTAGCTCGGGCTCGGGACTGTCGAGAACATCGGGATCCGGAGTGCCGCAGATAATAGCCCACAGTATGTTACTGCCCACATGGAGAGTACGGCCTTCGATACCTTGCGCCTTGCCCATGTAAGAAGCCACAGAATACCCCACGACAACGAAGGACGCGATGGGAATCTCGCCCCCGGTCCACTTGGGAAGGGAGACGTCCAGCGAGGGCAAAGCCACGTCGAAGTCAATCTCGCGATCACGCACATCGTAGACTGGAACTAAAGACCAAGGTAAAGCAGTCTGTAGGAACTAAGGAGGAGCAACAAGACCCACTGATGTCGTCGAACTTCAGAGAGTACGTAGACGGATACGCAGCGGAAGCGGTCCTAGCAGACGAGGACTCGCCTTTGGAGGGCGACTTGAAATAGCTGAAGATAGGCTTTTTGCTTATCTTGGTAAGCGCGGCTACTACACGTTAAATTAAGAGTGGTAGATGCACGACGCGCCAGAAACAGTCACCTTGTGTCGCCACGTCGGCCTGTCCAAGCCTAGTCGTCATGCTGACGGCCTTGGAGGTAATAGTGGCACGCAGAACGCTCTGACCATAGCAGGTACACATGAAAGCAGCCCAGCGCTCCCAGTCCTGATTATGCATCAGCAGGTCGATGTACTTGCGGTACCGAGTCGGGGTCCCGCCAGAAGCCACTGCTTCCATTATATGACTCGCGGTGCACATGCCAGCGGAGACGCAGATGGCAGCGTGGTTGCCAACGGACAAGCGGTACGTGCCCGGGGCACCCATGACGGTCTGCTTCAGAGTCATGATGGAAGGAGAGACTCGGGACGGGTTTATGAAGTGCTTCGCGGTACGAGTGAAGACCATAGCGTTAAGGAGAGTCCTTCTCATACGATGTCAGTGCGAGAGGCTATAAGCACAATATAAAGGTACGTACGTTGCTGTAGCGTGGCACAATATAGTCTCCCATATGCTGAAACTCAGCCTACCTCCGATAGCACCATCCAGCTCTTCCGGATTGCGATCGAACGAAGGCAGCACGACCTTACCACCACTGCATCGAATGGTCAGTAACCCACACGGGAAGCGAGCGACCTCGTACCGTAGAGGCGGCAAATCGGCGTATATCTCCTTGATAGCGTCGTCCTGAAGCGTTTCGTCGTTCACCTCGCATTTGACAGGAGGCGTGCTACAATCCCCAAGTCAACCCCATGAAAGCGTGGACAACACCAACTCACTAGTTCACTCGAGTCGTCAAATCGTCCTCCGCATACCGCTGCTTCTTCGGACTAGCAGGAGAACTCTCCCCACCCTGCTTTCGCCCACCATCTCCAGACCTACAATCATTTAGTGTGGAGCAAAAATGGATGCGACACGACACTCACGGAGATCCACCCCCACCAGAACCCATCTGTTTTCGTTTCATAGCGAAAATCTTGTCCATGTTGGCTCTATAAAGTAAGTGAGCGATACACCAAGAACGAAGCATCAGATATCCGGTAGGCGGTAGGAAAGAAGTCATCGATAACCAGCCGTCACGAGACAACAGCTCATACGCGTCAAAAGACGGGACGCTCGAAACAGTAGCACGAAACATGAGGCATACACTCACAATGCCGCAGAGGGACCTCGAGGGGCGGGTCCTTTGCCCTTGAGGTCGTCAGCAGACTTCGCGTCGACGGCTCCAGGGACGCCTTGCTGACTGCCAGCATCCGTTTTCGACCCATCCTCGGACTTGAGACCTCCTTGCGACCTTACCCCCAACCCTTGATTCGAGCCCTGTATAACGAGACGTATGCGTCGTACTATTATCAAAGTGGAGCATGAGCAAAGACGTACCATCGAGAGCGACTTGACCTCCTCTACTCGGGACTGCGGTAGCGCGTCTGGCCCAACAGTCGCGGGAGCGGGAGGAGTACCAACCACGGAACCGACAAGTTTAAGTTCGCCAGGGGCGACACCGACAGCCTGTACACGGCCAGGAGACGCCTGGAACACCGGATGGACAGAGCAGTTAGCAGACTGCACACGAAAAATTAGCCAAACAAAAACAGACCTCTTCAGCAGCAGATGGAGCAACAGTTGAAGACTTCATCGCGTTAAGAGGGGTGCCACCGTTTCCCTCAGCCACGGCATTGTTTATAGCGGGGAGAACTTTATTGATCACCGCAGCCGCGAGGAAAGGCATTTGGGTCTCCATGAATTTAGCCACGATGCTAAGTTCGAGTGAGTGTTACGATCGAGACCATAATAAGGGCACACGATACCTCTCCATGCGACTCTCCAGGGAAACAACAGGCGTGAACGGAGAGGGTGCAACGGGGGCTCTCTGAACGAAGAACCAAACATTCAAGACTGAAACCAGTCACCACGGACAGAACAGAGACGTACTGCATTCACAGGGGTGACGGGCATGGCTGGCAGAAGCGGACCAACGGCGGCCAAATCCACACGAGGGGACCCGTTGGAAACCTCGAGTAGACGTAAGTCATCGTGAAAGAGTAATAGGAGACGCAATACTATATCTCCGCTGTATGCTTCACGCCCATCTGCAGCGCCCGAACCAGTATCACCTGAAACAAACGGAGAGTCTCTAAAGCACACAAGCTGAGCAACTTATGAGGCCAATCAAGTGAAAGCATACATGACAGGCCGCGCTGTGTCGGTATCACTGGAGAGGTCGCATAAACGACAGGTCAGTAGTCAAGCAGCCACAAAGGTAAAGGAAACCGCACGTAGTAGCAGAGCCAGTCGACGAACCGGCCGGCTTTTCCGCGTCGTCTTTGGTGGGGGTCGACATAGGCTTACTCGACGCACGAGCAGAGCGTCTAAAGCAGAAATAGTCGTGAGCAACTCAATTCAAGCTCGGATAGAAAGTCTTACCGAGTGGACATACCGGGAGGCAGAGTGCTGATGCTTTTTTAAGTACAGCCAAACACAAGAGGAAAGAAGACGTAGTCTCCGAGTACCTTGCCTTGACTCCGTTCTTTCTGGCGAACATACTAGCGAGGTAGGACCAAGCAGATACAAGAACCCAGATATTACAGGTAGAGCAACGAGCGAAACAATCACAACAGAGTAGTTCAAAAACGAGAAGGACGCAATCAGCAGACATATTCGCGTCGTTGGAACTGCGCGACAAACCTATCACCCGGTGTTATGGCCGCGTCCCTAAAGTGCAGAGTTTCAGTGCGGGAAAGACATAAATATAACAGCTAACGCACTCTTCCTCAGTATTCGCGTCCTGTACAGGCTGGCGCGACCTACGGCGACAGTAAGAAAATAGCCACGACGCGACAGATAATGGTATTACCTCCTAGCCTTTTTGCCTCGCTTAGTAGGGCTCCTAGCCTTTTTGCCTCGCTTAGTAGGGGTAGGGACAATGACAACATCACTGTCGGACTGCCCTCCGTTGACCACATCGGTCTCCTCATGAGACAACGCCGACCTGCAACAAAATAAAAAAACAAGCAAAAAATAAAAGATAAGTCAGCCACACGACATTGAAGGAGACGGACACGAAAACCAATACGACCCAGAATAGACACAAACAATTACAAAAAATAATAAGGACAGAAAATACGCACAGTTCGCTTTCGTCGTCCATGACACTAGACGAAGTGCGTTAAAGAGATGTCGAGAAAAACTGAAGTAGATCACGGCGTACGCAAAAGGTTCGCTGGGAGAATGAACAGACAAGTCGGTGTCGTCGTTGATAAACAATATGTCGGATTCGTGCACACTGAGGCTCAATTCGCTACACAAGCGAAAAATATCAGAAAAACAAGGGAAAGGAAAAGGATATCGCACCTCCCACCGCTGTCACCGTCAGAAGCTGCGTCGTCAATGTACTGAAGAACGTCCCTGCAACGCCTATGAGTTCCATACAATCAGCATAATACACGCAGACTCACCGCGAAAAGCCCGAGGGCATGCAAAAAGACAAGAAGGACAGAGAAAGCTCTGAAGACGAAGTCAGCATACGGACACCTTTTTGTAGACGGAAAGTAACCGAAAAAGCCCCATTAGACAAGACGGTGTCCATGAGGCAGCTATCAGAATAAGATGGACTTCAACATAAGGATATAACTCGGTAGCAACGACTTCGTATGATTTTGGAGCCAGGTTTCGGGGCAGATCAAGATCGCCATTTTACCCATTGGGAGGTTCGGATTAGCGACGCCTAATTCAACGCCAAAAGATCCGCAGCCAAGGCTAAGGAAACGGTCGACGCATAACCGCGATCGGAATACGAGAATAGTGCGCAGAGACTAAAAAGTATGTCAGTAGGATTCGCGAGATAACGGTGATGCGGGGTCCGACGCACCAGACATTACGCGATACGTAACGGACAACGCAGAGGGGGTGAGTAGGGTCGTGTTACGGTCCGTCCGACAGAACGATTTCTGTTACATCGACAATGGACTTCGACACCCACTATGACCAGAACGCGGCTGGTGAGTGCACGGAAGCGTCTTCAGGAAATTCAGATAGCTTACAACAATAATCTGATCCCTCCTCTCTCCTTGACTCGCGCATTCGTAAACCCCTCTCATGTACTCGTTCGACGCGTCGGAATTCCTAAAACCAAAAAATAAAATCAGCGGACGCGCTGCAACAAATTGTCTACGCCCAAGTCAACGCGGACAGAAACACGCCCACCAACGCGGTACAACATGCCAATATACTTCAGGTAGGTTATACCCGCCACATCTTGCACGATACACTGGCATTGAGCGCGTGCATCTATAGACAGACAATCTCGTAGTTCAAGAAACCGGAAACAAGCAAAAGCCTATTTGGCGTCTGGGAATCATGAACAGCGACGGCGCTATAGAAGAGGAATTATCGATACGGATGCACGGTATCTTGACCAGAGTAGACCTCACCGCAGGGAGTTTGTACCGGTAAATGTTACGAGACACGCTCGGAGTACGTCGGAGGTCTGATATGGGGGCGTACAGGTGCGACGTGGCGAAGGTGGCCAACCTGTGCCAGAGAATCGAGATAGTTGGCCTGAAGTCGCAGCTCTTCACGGAGGCCATCCAGAACGTTGCGGCACTGCACAGCGCTTTCGAGCGGTTTTTTGGTCCGGATCGAGTTATCCCGATGAACGTGGGGGACTCGTACAGCGGACATCGGATGATATGTACCTGCCTCTACCTCTCCAAGGCGGGGCCAGAGTGTCTCCCAGAAGTACCGTTTGGCATGGGCGTAGACCCTCTCGGGGAACTCGCAAAATATCGCAAAAGTGGACTAATTCATACTTCCGAGAACCAGGTAACCTATTTCAGAAGCGCAGACGACGGCGACGCAGGGTGAGTGAAGCCAACGCAGTCGAGGATACCACTAACCAGTGGAGCGTATCTCGCGATATTTGAACTCCAGATCCAGGCACGATACGGTGTATGAAGCATTCCCCGCGTCGTTCCGCGCAGGCGACATCGTCGAAGTCCAGGGTTCTGTTATCGGATTCGCAACTAAGAGCCAGAAAATCAAGACCATATTCCAGATGAGCTCGCTCACGCTCGTGCACTCGACACAGTCTAAGGTGAGCACTGAACGCCTCTGATAACACCTAACGCTCTTTTAGGACGCAGAAAAGGCCAGATCGAAAGCTGGACCACCCAGTCTACCCGCAGTCACGCTGAAGCGGAAGAAGTGGCACGAGCGAGAAGATCGCGAAGTCGTGAAGACAAGACGCAAGTTGAAGGATCTGGACATAAGCAGCGCAGGACCGCCGAAAGAGAGGGAGGATTGAAAAGCGTGGCATTTATCACGTACATAGTTCACACGATGTACTCAAAAGTCTAAGCCAGTATAAACAGCCTCTTCGTATGGCACCTCCCCCAACGCTCCATCAACCATTCGAAAACTAGCAGACGCCACAACAGGAGGGCTCAATCCGCTGATATACTCGTACGACATGGTACAACCCGCAGCAAAATGACCGGTTTTCCGCGCAGCCAGAACGCGACGGAGCTGCGACGAGTCGACCTGATTCCCGACGTGAATGCTCAACAGATCCGGACAAAGAGGGGCGGACACGAAAGGTCGCATATCGACCAACGCGACCACAGCCTCTCGCCTGCTTTTTCTGAGGTCAAGTCGGACGAGCTTGGGGTAATTCGCCAGGATGTTCTTCATCGCCAAAGTGCCGGTTATGGGCATCCTCAAATCAAGGACTTCCACGTCGCCGAGGCTGGGGTTATACAACTCGGGGTCGATACCGCTCACGAAGCCAACGAACACCGACGGTCCGCTAACCTGGAGAACGCGCGCCGAGGGCACGCGAAGAGAGGACCATAGGTAATACCCTCCGGCGGATTCACAATTGAACGCGAGGTGGGTCACGCTGGGCATGTAGCACGAGGTTCGCACCAAGATGCCTTGGGGAGGTCCATTCCCACACTGAATGTCGTCCAGGTTGAGATGGGTGACCTGGACACACGACTCGAGGAAGAGTCGAATGTCTTCAAAGCAATGTTCGCACCTATTGCGAGAGATTGGCCCCAGATGAAGACGAGACAGGGTGCTGGCGTGCATGTGCGGGATAAGGAGGTTCGAGAACCGATGGACCAAGGTGTCGAGATGGGAAAAGGCCAACAGAGCACGATGGAGCAGGTTCGGGTTGGGCGGGTTCGAAGCAGCTATAACCAGCTCCAGATAGCGGACGTTCGGGCTGTCGCAAGCCTCCAACCACTCGAACACGGTCACCGTGCGGCTGTCGTCCCAGCCTTCTACCGATATCGCACCCACTTGACTGATTACCTGGTCGATAGAAGAACGAAGGACGGAGAACACGTCTTCGAAGCTGGGGCGGGGGAACAATGCTCGGGACCGGGTATTAAGAACGAGATGGACGGGTCGAGCCCGGGCACGGCGAAACGCGGTGCTAATGAGGCGGACGTGAGGGGTAGTGGTTCGGTCGATGAACAGGCCGGTCCAGAAGCGCGAGTCGTTGGCGACAAGACGGTACCACAGCACGCAGACGAGAAGATAAACGTTTCTAACGGCATCGTAGGAAGCTGGACGGTCGTCGAAAGCACCACACGCGAGGAATATGATCTCGCCCAGAATTTCCATAGGAAACACAAGTCCGTTCAAGGAGGCCGCAATGATGCGCTTCCCGGGTGCCGACAGCGCCCGCGAAGACATGACTGAACAGACTACTGCCGGTCAGCAAAGCGAGAGGCTGACCCAACGAAATAGCTTACAGATGGGGAGGAGAACGAGCAGATCGACGACTGAGTGGCCGTATTCGATGCTCGGGGACGAGACTGCACTTTCACGCAACAAACTCGCGCGGAGTTAAGTACGATTTCGACCGCCGATCTGCGGTGCGCTCGTGCAGGCAGAAACATGTCGGCAAGATGTGATAACGACAGCGACCAAATCGGTAAACCAGCGGGAAACATTGGAACATCAATAAAGATTGGGCATCAAACCAAAACACGACCAGCCCATCCAACCGGAATAAGATCTGTATTCCTGAAGCATCTACTTCACGAACATTACTAGGCCTAACTGCCCACCCACCGTCAAAACAAGGAGACGTCGCGTCAACCGGACCCCATCGACTTCAACTCAACCGACCCATCCGTAGACAAGGCCATGTCTGGAGCTCCAACTACCGTACGTGCTATCGATAACAGTCGACAGACTACAAGCTAACGAAGCGACACATCAGGCATTCGTAGTCGAGAACCCCCCTGCGCCCTGCATCTCGATGCTCGGCTTCATCCTTTCGCTGCCGGTGCTCCTGTTCAGCGGTATGAAGAAAACGGTAGGTGTGCCATCTTCGACTCGACAACAGTCCTAACGTCCCAGAAGGTGCTTATGTGGTTTGGGCACCATTATATAGGTACACGATCGGCTCAGCCAGCGATACCGTTTGGACCTGTAAGTACACGCCAATTCCCTTTCTCCCCTCCGAAATCTGCGACTGCTCACTCGCTGGATCGTAGTGGTTCCCATTCAAACTTCGTCGGATCCCCGTCATCGTCTCCGACGAGCCATCAGTCAACGCTATTCTGTCTCACATCAAGCCAGGCATGAAGATCGGCTTTGACATGGAATACAACCCCAACCACAGCACTCAGGCCAACAATCGCTCAATAACATCCGTCCAGATCGCCACGCCGAGTCGTCTTATAGTTGTCGACATGCGCAACCTAAACGGTAAGACTCGTGCGCTCGTAGACCCGTCGAGGATCGTTAACAACCAGCTCAGTTCTGCCCGTCGAAATGCATCGCGTTATAACCTCTTCAGATATAGTCAAATTGGGCGTTGGACTGCAGAACGACACAAACTACCTATGGCGAGATTTCTCTGTCCCATGCCGCCGATTCATGGATGTCGGCTTCATGCTGCGCCTTGCCCTCCCAGAAAAGTACCCCAACGGCGCCAACAACGTGTCTCTCCAAGCATGCGTCGAATGCATATTCGATCGGACGCTTCCCAAGACCAGCTCCACCACCTACGACTGGGGGCTTGGTGTTCCTGCGGTCGGACACCCCCGGTACACCGAGCTCATAACATGTACGCATCAGTTTATCGCGTCACAAGCTATCGCTCACCTTCAGGACTTTGCAACAGACGCGGCACTGGATGCGGAAGCCCCCTTGGCGCTGTACGAGCCGATCCGCCTCCTACTGTTGCAAAAGGCGATCTCTCTGTGGCGTCACCTGCCCGAGTACTGGTACACCTTCGACTACATCAACGGGGGGAGCGTTCGCATGCATCCCAACGCACTCGGCGCCCTACAGAACTGGACCTTTGTCAACTGTCCCTGGTTCATCGGAGGCGATTTTAACGGTTACTGGATGTAGGAGAAGACGCCCGCGGCGAGCAGACCGTCCTCGAGGACCCCCTCCCCTCCCCTCCCGCGCCCCCGCCACCATTATCGACAGTTTCATGCCCGTTTTTTTTTTTCTTACAAATTTTCTATCGTTCAGCTTTCCATATATTCTATTACCACGTCTTCATTTACTCCAAAAAAAGCCAAAGGTAGCTATATCGCACACATACCTCGCTTGCTATACGACCAACCAACACACGGTCTACTTCCCTTTACCCCCCCCCCAACTCCCTTATACCGTACTACTCGTGTTATTCTGCAATAGAACGGTGCCCCTTTCTGTTTACCCATAAACACCTAGCACAAATTCGTGGGCAAGACGATGTCGACAACCGATAACCTCATCTAAGAGTCCTTACCTTGACCCAATCGGCACCATCGCCAAAGCACGGGAATCTACACATCGGAGGGGCCAATGAACCCTCACATACAGACTACACACAGCCCCACTGACAGTCCGATTAGGTCCGATTTAGAACGAGGAAGTCGTGACAGTAACGGAATATGACGGAATCATTCAGTCGCGTCGGTGACAGGCACCGAGCGCCGAGGTTCTCGACTTCTTCAAGATCCGACGCTTGGAGCGACCTGAGCGTCGTATCAAATACTATTAGCGATGTGACAAGATCGACCGGAAGCTCGGAAACCGGAACGGTTGTTAGCGACAATGCCCAGCAACCCAAAACAGCCCAAAACACGTTGGGGGGGCATTGTGGTCCCGCGGAAGCTCCCTTATAAGGAAGGTCTCACGTTCTCGACTTCTTCGAGATCCGACGCTTGGAGCGACCTGAGCGTCGTATCAAAGACCATTAGCTACGTGACAAGATCGACCGGAACCTCGGAACCCGGAACGGATTTTTTAGCGACAATGTTCAGCAATATCCCAAAACACGTTGGGTGTCCATCAGCAACAGTGTGGTCCCGCGGAAGCTCCCGTATAAGGAAGGTCTTATGAGATCATTGCACGCCCAACTCAAGGTGTTAAGTACGACCAAACCTGGTCATCCTCATGTCAGCTAATTGGACTAGTTTCACCATAAGGCTATTAGCGAAAGGTAACGTAGAACAGTGGTACATAATTCTATAAGTGGACGGTCGAGAACCAATGGACTACCAAGGCGAAATACTTACACGAGAGATTCGGTATCAAATTGAATTACTCAATTTGGAAATGACAGCAATATTCACACGACACGTCAAGAAGTAGATCGCTATATTTTTTTTTACCTTTTTAGATACCCGATTTGGTAAAGTAAAAATGAACGGACAAAGCGCACTATATCGGACAAAGCAGCATGTACTGGAATGCGGAGCACAGAATAGTGAATTAAAAGTGTTAAATAAGCGATACCTCAGAACAAAATATCTGAAAACTCGACCAGACTGAAAGAAGCATCATTGACCGCGACGCAACGGGGTAACGGGTGTCTCGCCGAAACAGCAACAAATGTGACGCAGACAAAGGCAACTCCGAGCTCATCAAAGCACATGGGTCTCTAGAAAATTCCATATAGCCAATAACAGCGCGAAGAGTCATGCACAGGCACCATCTGGAGCCAACACCCGACAAGCGACGCTCCCCCCCCCCACCCCATACAATACACCCCTTCCCAGTAACTGCACGTTCATCCCGTATCCCAGATAACTAGGGGAGGCACAACCTGTTACATCAGGAGGAGTTAATAACGCGAAGCACAAGATACAAGACAAATACCATATCGACCGACAAGCGGACGTCGCGGATCGCGAGTCTGGAAGGGGTCAACGAACGCGCCCGATCAGTAACATAATAAAAAAGGTGGAGCGGAATACGCAATATCAAGTGCACCAGAACAAAGGCTACACCAAAGCGAGATCAGCAAGAACCAAAATATCCCCGAAGCACAACTCACATGGACAGATATCCACTCAAGCCCGCGTCGGCGGCGAGAGTCTTGCGACGCAAAACCACCGAGCGAACATGATCAGCAAAACAACAACCGAGGGAGTCGCGGAGACAATAGAATGTCAGCAACTTGGCTCAGTCGCTTCGATATACCTAAAGAGGAAGTGGTCAACCGAGCAAAACCTAAAGACAGGGAGTCCAGGCCTTCAACGATATATTCGCATCAAGAGAGACTAGTTGAGACCTCCTTTACAAACACCCGAAAGAATATGACCGACCATCTCCCGAGTCCCGCGAGTTCCCCGACACAACACCTAGCCACGATATTCAGTCTATACGACTCGGACGAAGGACTAGACACCGACATGCTCGAAACAAAAGAGGATCCTGTGATTTTCATGAAAGGAGGTGAGGCATCTATACAGCACAATAATACCAGTGGTCACTCACGTCGATAAACCACTCTATAGCAGTTGAGCTGACCCCGGAGAATATCGAGGCGCGCGTTCTCGCGCAACTCAAACGCGCCGGAGTCGACGCTCACGCACTATTGCGCCATTTCCGTAAAGGCGGCGGCTTTGTTTCGGGCTCTACCCCTCTCCCGGTCCTGCTGGATCTGAATTTCGAACCCAACGACCTTGACGTATACGTCTTCGACTTCGACGAAGATCGCACTCTGGTCCTGCTCAAACAGGTATTCAACTTCGCCACAGTGCACATGACAGACAACACCTACCAAGACATGGCTGGCATTTCGCGCACACATTGGCTGAAGAAAGGTGAAAATGTCATCAATTTAATGGTGATGAGCAGCGGCAACGCAGCAGCCGCTATATTCCAGTTCCACTCGACCATCGTCATGAACTATATTTCTGGGTGGGGCGTGTTCTGCGCGTATCCAGAATTGACTTTGAACGGCAAGTCGGTGGCCAACCCGTCGGCACTCGCAACTGAGCGAGAGCGCAAACGAGCACTTTACTGTTTCGACAAATACGGCGAGCGAGGGATTGACCACAGAGGAAAGCTGTCGGACCACAAAGCCTGGTCTTCGCACGCGTGTGGATCTGACCCGTCGTGCCCCATGACTCTGCGGGCCCTACACGATTCAAATTCGTTGTTTATACCCTTCGCGTCGGTAGACTTGAAGGACGGCTTAACTCCAGTATACGATGGGAGGACGTCGACTGTTTGGTCCCTCGGAGGCGCGCCCTGCAGACCCGGCGCCTCTGCTTACCACCCACCGATATCGTTCACAGTCCCCGCCTTGTATAAGGTAAGTAAAGTCGTTCTTCATTCAGTCTACGACATTTACTGAAGCGGACTCACAGTTCAACGAAGAAGTTTGCAACGACCACAAAGGAAGCGAAGTGTACGGGTTCTGGGGAGCCGGATACGACGAGCCGCTAATGATGCGCAAAAAGGTAGCTGATTCTAACCCATAGTTTTGCATTGATTCTGAAGCCTGATTTTGTCGAAAACAGAAATTCATTTCACGCTCGTCTGAGGACTCCGAATAAACTTGATAAATAGCACATCCATGCCGAGTACTAGCCCTAATTAAGCCAAAAATTCAGTGACACGACACGGGTTGAGAGCTTGAAACCTATCAGGAATTGCATCACCTCTGTAGAGGGCCATCTTCGGCGTATTATACCATGATCAACGCGAGCTCGGTAGACCTAGAATTTCGAATTCTACGACCCGGCACTTGCAGGAGTTCAAGGATAAACTGCTTTGAATGCGTACGTGTGAAGTTCGAAAGCGCTTTCCGACGAGTGCGCCAGAACGCGAGCAAGAAAAGAGGAAGAAAACAGACGCCCGATTGGCGCTAAAACAGCACAGCAATACACAGACGCCCAGTAGCGTCTGACCACGACCGCCCCCCCCACCCCCGGAATCGATATTAAGATTCACAAGACCAAGCAACGCGTCAAAGATAAGTCGAGCGTTGATAATGAAGCCCACAGAGCAGAGCTATCGAGAGTAACCCGACAAGGCGCATCAAATATATTTGAGCAAACAAATAGCACTACAATACTGTACGATGCACGCTCCAGTCAAAGAGTACACTCCAGCTAACTTGATCCACAACAGACCTCAGGTCCTCGTAACTAGAAAGATCCTTAATGTCGATAGCGAAGGGAGTGTCCGCGTCAGACCCTTCTTCAAGGACGACGGACCCGAAGGTATGGCCACGAAGGCCTCTATCAAGAATTCCAGCGTACACAGCTGATATGTCCGTAGGGCGCACTCGTATCCTTCGGAGCGCGGGAAGAACGGGAGTCGCCAGAGTACCTTGATAGGATCCTCCACATCCAAATGCTTCATACGCAGCGGTCCCCAGACACTGACCCAAATCCAGGTCGACCACATCGCGACAAAGGGAGAAGAAGTCAACGCACACGCTCCGCGAGGTAATAATCCCACCCAATCGAAGCGAAGACGACGAGAAGGATGGGCCAGACGCCGCAAACTCAAACATCTCTTCGTCAGACGCAAAAAAGACGTCGAGCTCGACTAGCGACCGCAAATTGAAGCGCGCGAAGAAGCTTCCTAAAGAGAGAGTGGCACCAGCGGCTTCCGCGTTATCGAAATGAAGAACCAATCGACGAAGAGAGCGCAAGGCATCGGGAAAGACGACACATGATGACGCGCCACCGTCTTCATCCATCAGCCCCATGCGTTCGACTTCCAAAGTGCGTAACATGCTGCAAGACGACAGAAGGCGAATAAACCCGGACGCCGTTGGCCAGGAGCGAAACGGTACTGACGACAATCGCAGGCTCTCGAGCAGAGGAAACGAGTCTGTCAGGGCATCGAGGTAATCGACGCAATCGAGGGAGAGGTGCTTGAGGGTAACGGTGGCCAACGCAGGACAAGGAGGAACCACCATGGCGGACGGGTTTGGATCGAAAGCAGAAAGGATGAGGTCCTCGAGGCCGGGAAAGGAATAGCGGCGCAAAATCTCGTATACGATCGGAAAGGTGCTCGCAGAACGCAACAATAGGCTAATCTTGGTGCAATTACCGGCGCTAGACAGCGCAACCCGGAGTAACTGCACTAAAACAGCGGGCCGCATATCAACAGAGTGATAACAGCGATAGTCGGTAAGGAACAAATGGAAAGGTCGGTTGAGCGTGCGATCTAGGCAACACGCAATTGAATCCGAAGTCGAAGAAGGAGAGACGACGAGTGTCGACCACAAAGACGGAGTTTGAGCAA
Organism: Favolaschia claudopus; assembly: GCA_037176885.1. Lineage (NCBI taxonomy): Eukaryota > Fungi > Basidiomycota > Agaricomycetes > Agaricales > Mycenaceae > Favolaschia > Favolaschia claudopus. The sequence goes on along the minus strand of JAWWNJ010000011.1, from coordinate 48,584 downwards.
CGGCTGCATGCCAGTACGGCGAGACTCGGGACAGAGTGTAACGCAGGACGCGGAAAGCAACCGATCCCGGGTGATACATCCGCGCGAGCATAGCGAAGACGACAACAAGCAGTTGGCCAGGAAGGGGGCGCTCATCTGAAAACGCAACGAGGTAAGCCATTAGACGTTAACGCGCACAAATAAGTGATAAAAGGCCGATAGAAGGTCAAAAGAGACAAGGCGTCCCGAATACACGAAACGAAACGGCAAGTGTAAATCGCTGCCAAAGCGATCACGAAGAAGAAAAGACCAAGGTACAGAAACCCAGATCCAATCCACACAACAACCAAGTTCACGAAGAAAGCAAGTCCACCCCCCAAAAATAAAAAACAAAACAAAAAGAAACAGAAAACAACTGAGAGTGCAAGATTATTATATTATGATTGACCCACCTGTAGGCGCCAAATGCGAAGCAAAAGTCGCGACCGGACCTAAAGCTGGCGCAAGAGGCGGAACGCCAGCTACTGAAGACTCGGATGAGGCCGAGGCGGTGTCTATTCCAACCTCGGCCAATATTCGCTCCCCGACCGACTGCACGATGGCTTCGCGGGAACTGAGCAGCAGACTGGTGAGGACACTGCCGAGCAATCAGCGAGCACTTTCTTAACACTGAGGAGTCGCAGCTTACGCATCGAACTGATCGAAGTCAGGTTTGGGCTCCAGCCTGCAACTAGAAAAACAAAGGAAGGGCATTTTAGTCAGATGATGCGAGATAATGTCAAGCGAAACACACCTTTCGTCTGTAGGACGTTCAGCACCCATGTTTTTCTGATTCTCAATCCAAAACCAACGACATTCGTAGCCCTTATATAGGCACGGCACTGGGGAGGAAGAGCGTTACGACAAGATGATCAACCAGATCCGTGGTCCGCATACTTGCGACACAAGCGCATTGAGCCATCACTCAGAATTCGCAGACAAACAAAGCAGATGACATTCGAACAGATTGCAAGCAAAAACGACAAGTAAACACGGGTGCTAAAGCCGGCGAAGGGACGTTTCTGCAAGGAGAATGCATCCACATCAGATTGTTTCTTCCACGAAAACGCTGCGACACACGACCCGATCGCCCGACAGCCGATACTCCGCATAAGGGGACCTCGCGTCGGACGCGGCGTTAGCGCACACCACCAGATTCGACCGGAAACTTGAAGCGAGGTGCCCCCTCAATATGTCCTCCGCCAAGGCAGCAGGAAGATCCCCCGCGCAAACCTGATAAAGCGAGGGGCACCAATTCTCCGTAGCGAGGGCCGCTCCGTAGAAGGCGAGAGAAAAACCCGGAGACTTGCGACCGTCTAAATAGATCACCGCGTGGAAATCCACCAGGCCGGAGGCCAGCACGGAGTAGGACGTGAAGCGGCACGCGAGCTTCAAGGACACGACGGAAGAAAAACGACGGCCACACGCCTGGAGACAGGGCAGCACGTCCTCCTCTCTGTCTAGAGTCAAAGAAAGACGCTGCAATTCGGGAGCCGACAAGACCATGAGGAACTCCAAACACCGCTCTCGCTTCATAGCGAATTCCAGGCTGACGAGCCGACCGAGAATAATACGCGCCTGGGCGCCTTGACCAAGGCCGATCATATGCGGGTCGACGTAGTTGAGGACCAGATGTTCCAAGAAAAGCATAGCAGCGAAAAACTCTCGGAGCTCGCTGAGGAAAGGACGAGGAAAGGCGGTGAGATTGGAGAGTGTAAGCGACGTGACAGACGCGAAAGGGCCTTTGCTGCCCCAAGTCGGAAGCGAATGGTAAAAGGACAACCTAGTAAGAATAGGAGGGGGGGCGTGCGCGAAAGTAGGAATTCGAGGGGTCTGGTACGGAGGGGCCATAATGATTTCTACGGCAGCGAGACCGTCCATCTGCAGAGCAGCGAGAAGCCCGAACGCGTAAACACCTATCCTGTTGTTGGCCACCCGGACACGAAGTTGGGCACACCTAGGTGCGAACGGGACCAGCACGCCAAAGAGGTCGGGCAGCTTTTGAACCTCCAACGGAGCGAGCGTATTCGGGAAATACATGTCAACGAGCAGCGGGACAGTCTTCGACATAGACAACCAATACTCCAGCTTATCGGAAGGTGTGGAATAGGTGATGAAGTGGGAGGCCCAAGCGTGAGCATCGCCGTCGATAGCATTGCGCCATAAGCGGCATACGGTACGCAAAACCTCCCGCTGGACCGCTGAATTCGCGTCGACTGTCGTGAATGATACGAAAGCAGCCCGCAGGGCACGACACAGAATCTCGTTGGGCAGAGAGTCCATCTAGAACAGACGCAAGCTAGCACCAAGAGTTAGCGAAGACAGCCGACACAAAACAGAAATCGCCCTCACGCGGACACACAGACGAGGGACCAGTTATAAGGGGTAGCGAGAAACGAAAATTAAAGTCGATACGAGGGCAGCCCGAGACGACAGCGAGACTCCGACCTGCTTTTAAGGCAGTTCAGTGTTCTCCGCAAGGGTTGGAGGTACGAAACAGCCGAAATGGAGATAGATGCAAGCACACGAGAAACCCAGATCGCGTAGCTCAGAGCCCGAAAAGCGAACCAAAATATCAGATCCCAAGGAAGCGCAGCCACAAGGGGATCGTTGAGTCGACCCCAAAGTCGAGGTATTCAGATGAGAAACATGACACAAGCAAAAGGAAGATGCCTTCGAGGGGAAAGTGAAAACCCGATTTTCATTGATTTGAATGGAGAAGACCGTACTCGCAACACGGCAGTAAGAGAGGCGACGGTGTACTGGCGACAAGCGCCACAATTGGGGAAACCAAGCAATACAGAGGGAGAGTGGACATGTCTACTACGGAGTCCACCGCCATCAACTACACGTAATTTATTCCCACGATACTGTCCAACCCACAAGTGACGAAGTCGCTCGAGATTAAGCACCAGAAAGCCGGTCCTGAGTACTTTGAGCGTCGCAGCGAGGTCCAAAAAACGCAAGGCTCACCATACACAACCCCCATCCCATCGTCATCCACAAAAGGTATCGCTGAACATTTCATGGGTATCTACAGCAGACAAGTACGCGGAGGGCACTACCCGGCCTCCCACATACCGGAAAGCACCTTCGTTGGGCAGGACAGATCCCGCACAATGAGAAGCGGGCACTACGTGATTTAACGTACAGCCGGGCGAAAAAACCCTGGGATGAATGTCCTCCAGCACGGCTGTCGCTTCGCCTTCGGTCAGGCGCACTCCGACGTGGACAGAGGACAGTGAGGGGCACAGGCGCTCTACCGCGAGTAGACCATCTGCCGACACGACTCTCCTGATCGCCAAAAAACCCGACACCGAGCTCGGCGGCATACCCCGAAGGTCGAGCGACCTCAAATTGATAAACGGGAGGAGAACCTGCACGAAGTCGAGGTCGCTGGGAACAGGGCAATCCAGAACCAAGCACTCGACGGAGGCATAGCGAGTCGAACCAGACCCAGTACAACCTATCGACGGCAGACACCCATCGAACGAGAGCACGCGGAGGCGAGGCATACGTAGAGCGGCGAATATGTAGTCGGCGGACCAATGCGTGGAGACGAAACGCAAATGGGTAAGGGAGGGCAGGTCGCAAACATCGAATGAGCCGTACTCGACTTGCACATCATCGCACACGAGCAGCTCAAGCGAAGTACACGACATCAGCATAGAACGCACGCTGCTCCATCTAAGTCGGTGATATGACGGGAAGGGACCCAACCGAAGGTGAGTAACGCCAGATAGCACGGACGAGTGGAGTACCAAGAAAGCCCGCCGAATGAGCAAGGAGGTGATGGACGCCGAAGGCAAAAGCTTGAGAGGAACCAGATCTCCCGACAGGTAACGGCCCCATCGGCCGTGCTCTACGACTCGAGCGTCGATTTCCGTAGTAGACTCTGTCGATATATCGAGCCGGGAGACGGCAGAAGCAGCCATGTTGGACATACAACGCAGTAGAACAGCGCCCCTATCGCCATGGCGGTCCACCAGAGAAATGCGGCCGATTCTATCGACGATGACAGGAATCAAATCGAGCAAACGGCACCAAAGCATGGTGAAGGACCGAGAGTCGATAGCGTAGGATCCAGTATCCACGAACAAATATAAAGTTGCGCCACGAGCACGAGACAACCACAGATCAAGGACGGGCAACATATGACAGTCCCCAATAAAAATGTTGCACCAGAATCGGGGGTCCTGACAAACCACAGCGCGCCAATGCGCGCACACGCCAAGGACAGCGAGGCGGGTAAGGAGATAACCGCGAGGATCTTCGTCAAACACTCCGCACGCGAGGAGAAGAATGCAAGACACAACTTCAACCGGCATTTTGAAGACGACAGAGGTTTGAACGCGCGAGGTCTAAAAAAGAAGACAATATTGAAAAACGGCACCACGTATGATAGCATGCAAAGCAAGAACACAATCGCACCTCAACGCTCGAACCAGCTCGATCGAAACGAAGAGATGAAGAGGAGGAACAAGATACCGGCAGCATAAGGAAACTGAGTGAGACATCAAATAAAGCGACGAGATAAATACAAAAGAGGAAGACACAGCACCCGACCGATCCACCGACGGACGGAACTCGGCTCCACGAGGGATGCCAAAAGTGCAACCCCAAGAACAACCGACGGGAGAACCAATAAAGACCCCGAAAGAACCAAGAAAGCCCAGCGCGCGACATCAAATTCCGCATCAAGAGTCAAACCCGAGACATCTTCGCGTAGCAAATCGAGGGGTGCCATGGCAGGCTATGATGCAGGTTGCGACGGAAATTCGGAGCGAAAGACACGAGAAGAGACACATGCCCTAGAGGGAGGCAGCTGCGCACACCTCAGACCCGTTATCGATCGCCGACTGAAGCTGCTAGAAGAGAGGAGCAGACGCTCGCCATCGTCGAAAACTCCGACGGCCAGGACGAAGACAAGTAAGACCATTGAAGCTTGAAGACCGATTCTCACAATTCGCGTATGGAAAATACAGTGAGAAGGCATTTCACAGCCACCGCATATTCCGGGCCGATCGCGCTACAATTCTCATCAACTCCGCCCGCCCAACGCAAATGAACGATACTCGGAACAGCGAAATCATCTATGTGAGAGGAGGGAAGGAGGAAGGTAGGAAGGCTCAACGTGACTATACAAGCAAACCACAAACTAGCAAGCAAAACGCGTCTACGCGACGATAATTTCAGTTACATGGAATATTACATTCAACACAGCTGCCTCAGCATACGCGAACAAACAGCAAAACCTCACGAACAAGCCTGGTGTCACTGGGAAAAACTCGTTATGCACGGTAGGCAGTCCGCGGGAGAACAAAAGCCTACCTTCGACCCCCCTACAGAAAGGTGCCCAAGTCCATTATCCAATTCAGCACGCGCTTTCTTCGACGCTCCCAGCACGACCGCGGTTCGGGTAACGCGACCCAGCACACCCAACGTCCACACGAAGCGAAGTATCCGCTCCCTCGCGACGAGCAGAACGACGACTGGTTATCTGTTTCTCGACATCGCATCGGGGAACGCTCGTACCCAAGTCCAGCAAGCACAGATCGGGCCAGCACGTCGGATTATCACGGAGCCATCGCCACAAAGACTTGGACACCTCCGTACCAGCCGCGCCGACATTGACGGTATGCACGCCAGGCAACACGGGCCATAAGCCAACTGGAGCCTCCAAATTGCCGGATGTACAGGCAAGCCCGAAATGTCGGACTAAAGGCAATAGATGGGCGCAAGACAAGCCCACGTTCTTCCACGTCGGCGCGTCCGACACGACAGCAGTGAAGGTGAGCAGCCTCGGCAATCGCAAAGACCGAAAAATGCGAGCGGAGGAGCCGTCGTCGTATCGCAAGTGGAGCATCTCGACCGACACCATCTCGACGACCAAAGAGGTAGCCGAGTCGTCGCAGTCGACGTTGGCGATGTGCAGCTCGCGGAGTTGGCGCAAGCCATGAAGAAAGCCGGCGAATTCAAGGGAGCCCATGCCTCGGATTGATGATATTCTGGCGACACGAAGGGCGAAGTAAGCATCCACGCCTCCTACGACCGGCAACAGGCCTCTGCAGTCTAACCGTTCTACAACTCCCCACGCGGGCGCATGAAAGACGCACAACGGGCTCGCACTGAAGACCCAGTCCACGCCAACAGAGAGCGAAGCGACAGCAGGCAGACAGAGAGCGGCGAGAGTGCTTGCTACGGAATGTAGGTTATAATAACCATCGCTCTCGAGCCGGATGCTAGTGACTCGAGATTTGCAGGACGGCAGCACGTCGCGCAACATCTTGTTGAAAAAATGCAGCGGCTGGGCCCGCAAAAGGTGCGGCACTGAGCCACCATTATCAATCAGACAACCAAGGTCGGACGCGTCGATTGTCAGCTGTATGGGCACGGCCTTGGAGCGTTCCACGGATACCTGGATAAACTCCTGCGTTGTGTGACGAGCAACCACTATCGTGCTCCAGAAACGAGGGTAATCGCGGATGACGACGCGCCAACGCGCGCAGACGCCTCTACACTTGATTCTTCTACGGACGAAGTCGACCCAGTTGTCCGCAGTGTCGAAGACCCATCCGAAGATAAGCCACAGAACCTCCACAGGCAGCAGCTCGTTGAGGGTAAGAGCGCGTTCGACGCGAGCGAGCATAGGAAGACGAACACGGTGGGGATCAGAGCGAAGAACGGTCACCGATATGTGACGGACCCGTCCGGCAAACACTCGCCCGATGTATGCACCACACGAAACATAAACACCATTGGACGGTCCACGCAGCGTCTCGCGCTTTGTACATCCGTAACGACAACGAAGACGACTATAAAACAGTGAGCAAGCTCGCATTTCTGCCATGTTACTATAAGTTCTCCCAAGATCAGCTTTCAGAGACGACTGTAGGGCGCGCTCACGGATCGAAGGGTTTTAGAGACGGCACGAAAACGCATACGCCTGCTAACATCCGCGCCGTCGAAGTTTTATAGCACTGGCGACCAAGCGCTGACGCCGGTCGCCTTAAGAATTGTACGACGAGCCTCAGTCACGAACGCCCCAGTATCGCCCCAGCAAACACTACAAGCCCTCTGGCCTGGCCAACCATCCCACTCCCATATCCACAGATCTACCGCGCACCCGTTCACCAAACGGTTTCGCATACACCACCTGTATGGCCACTCGCCACTTCACCTTCGCACGCATGGGGCATCAACAATTAAAACTACTCATTTCCACACAATTGATTATAGTCTACCGATACATCGGTCGACACAATAACACTCTTCTTTAGATAGCAGAAATTTACCTCTTTGCATACCCCGTACATTATCTACACCAAAACCAACAATTACCAACGAATAATCACAGCACGCCCGCGAACATTGAGGACCTCACCGAACGATGCAAGGAACATGCGAAACGCAGTGCAACACCTTAGAAACAAATCAGACTTTACAGAACGTAGGACAGTACATGCTTAGCGCACCATATTTGCGCTGTCACACCTACTTCCCAACCGAACGAGGCATTGGCACGCGGCAACTAGAGCGTGCGAGGCGGCAAATGCATTAGCGCAGAGTATCAAAAAGCAGGCGAGAGCCAACTTACTAGGGGGGGGCATGCCGCAAGCGGCACGCCATGCCGTAGATCGACAGCCAGGCCGCGACAAACCACGCATGCCTCGGGACAGCGGCAATCATTGCCGCCTCGCACGCTCTAGTTGCCGCGTGCCAATGCCTCGTTCGGTTGGGAAGTAGGTGTGACAGCGCAAATATGGTGCGCTAAGCATGTACTGTCCTACGTTATGCGAAGTCAGATTATGAACTAGGTGGCAGCCCTCCGAACCAGCATATTAACTGCATCACTCGTAGAACTCCGAGCTCGGCAAAGCCCTCACACAAAAAACACGAGGGAAAAATTCGAGAGCATCAAAACATCAATCACAATTGATATATCATCAGCTAAGCGACGATAAGCGTCGCGACAATCGAAAAAAAGTGATAAAATTCACCAAAAAAGGCAAAGATCAACGCACGGCCACTGATTGAAATCATGAATGCACCTCGTTCGATAAAGAACGAATTCCTTCCTAAAGTCAGGATTCGTAATTACGCGTGACATAACCTTGCTGACAGCTTCCATCACCGAAAATTCACAAAGTTGGACGCTGCGGTACCAGCGGCGCAGCCAAGGCCAAGGCATTGTTTTCCCTCTGCACCCATCTGACCTCCCAGCTGCCAGTGGGTAGAGGGCGAAGGTTAGCGGTTCTCGAGCCCATGAGTGGGCAGTTCTCCACGTACTTTTCTACCGCCAATGGTCTTCAAAATCGTGAGAGGAGGCCTCATAGAAGCTGCGACGGCTGTCGCCAAAGAAAGTGTATGTCGTGGAATTGTTAACGTTCGTATGCATACTAACTCTTGCAGCTCGTTGTAAGCTCCTGGAAAAGATAAAGCTGTTGGTCATTGTCACTGAAACTGCGATGAATTCAGGCGATGGCCATAAAACAGCACACGGAAATTGCTCGAGCTGCCTTGCCTTTGGTTCGGTCTGTACATATTCCGAAAAGCCCAGGAAACGAGGTCCAAAAAATCGGTACGGGCTCTGCCGAACAAATATATTCTCGACACTAGACCATTCCTGAAGCACTGTCGAGGAACTCAAGAAGGAAAATGAAACCTTGAAAGAGAAATTACGGGCTTTGTCGCTCTGCTCCCTGTGCTCCCAACAACCACAAGCCTTACCTGGATCCGGTGATCCTTCAAGTAGTCGGTCCATTGTTCGTGAGGGCAGCCCAGACACTGAAGAAGGCGCTGCTGCATCTCGATCGACGGAACCGCCAGACGAACAGGACCTAATTTCCGAAGAGTTAGCGGACAAGATCGGTCAAATCTCCTTGCGAACGGAATCCACATTCTTTGGCCCAGGCAGCAGTTTTGGTTTGGTGAACAATGCGATTGCAGTGAGCTACACGTGCTTGATACAGAGTCGCCACAAATACTCCTTAAACAGATGAAAGAAAAGTATCTTGGATCATCAACCTTCGACACCAGACGCCCGTTATACCATGAAATCTTACCTGTAAGTCCTATCCTTCGTTTTCACGCGCTGGCCGCCATGATTTAACTGGTTTAGTGGGAGCGCGCGGCCTTCAATAAGCGAAAGCCTGTTCATGTATTCCCAGCCACCGACCTTATCGCATCCCTTCTTGAATTGTACTTCACAAACGTACATCCAACGGTACCTCTGCTCCACCGTCCATCATTCGAAAAGTCTGTTGAAGACGGGCTGCATCGAACTAACACGGATTTCGGAGCTACGTTACTCGCTGTTCTCGCTGTTGCTTCACGAGTAAGTGGATCTTTGAGTCTAGCTCTTATTCTGTCATTCAAGTTGAAGGCATTGTTCAGTATTCGGATGATCCTCGTGTATTCGTAGACGGGGATGGAGCCTTATCGTCAGGCTGGAAATTCGCCGATCAGATTCAAATATTGCAGAAGATGTTTTCGCCGAGTATCTATGAAGTGCAAACGTACGCCGTAAGTGAGCACGTCCATCACACAGCTCGCAATACTTATTCCAACTAAAGCTTCTCACGATTTTTGTGTTGGGAACTTCTGTGCCTCAAGTGTCTTGGCTCTATATCGTATGCTCGTCATACGTCCACGAATCATCCTCCTTACGCCTGTACAGGGTCTCGGTATCCGATTCCTACAACAGCGTGGAGAGCACCGACGAAAACGGGGGTCTAGTCCTCCATCTTCCGAAGATGAATCATGGAAACGAGCATTTTGGTACGTTGACCGCCTGCACCATATCATTTGAGCGATACTGAATATTCATCAGGTCCTTTGTCATGTTCGAGCGAATATCTTGTCTGTTCCTTGGGCGCCCCATGGGTTTACACGTCGAAGAGTACTGTCTTCTCGTTAATTGCTTCGTTCTTCCATGGTGTTGAATTTTGCCCTTTTCTGTAGCTACGATATCGAGTTTCCTCTTGCCGTTGACGACGAATTTTGGGAGACAGGATTCAATCAGCCTCCGGAGAAGCCATCGCAGCTTGCTTATTTCATCTGCCATCTACGGCTTTCAGAGGTGTGATTTCATGTTCGGGATCCAGGATACAATATTCAGTCCTTGTCTAGATTCTGGCCGATGCCCTTCGCCGCTTGTACGGTAGCAAAAAGTCGAAAATGCTGCTTGGGTGGGATGGTCCGGATTGGGAACATCGTGCTATCGCTCAGCTGGATTCGTCGATGAACGACTTTTTAGATTCCATTCCAGAGCATCGTGCGTGGACTATTCTGCTAGTGGGCCTTCCTCAACAACTTCGTAGTTCGCTGGGACGCCACCAATCCACCGACGGGCACCTTCTTCGATCAAGCAGCACTTCTACACATTTTCTATAATCACATTCTTATCGCCGTAAGATTTCGATAATTTCTTTTGTAATGCAAGACTCAACGCGGAGCATAGATTCATCGGCCGTATATCCAGCGAGCGACAACACAAGGTGCTCCGTCGCTAGCCATCTGTGCTCGAGCGGCCCGCGCTATTTTGCACGCTGCAGAAATCTGGCTTAGAAAGCTGCAGCGCGTACCTCTGCCGACTCTCATTGTGAGTAGCTCGTTTTGGTTCTCGTATGAATGAATGGACTTGACTCGAATGTATGAGAATCCGGTGTTTGTCTCTGGCCTCGTTTTGATTGTGTATATGCTGGCCACCAAACGCGCTGGATTTCCGATCAACAAGAGCAAGAAGGATCTTGCGCACATTGCTACTGCGATGGAGCTTTTGAGGGTAGCAGAGACAAGGTAAGCATGCTTCCCCTTGCAACGCATTAAAATGTTCTATTTGAATGGATACAGGCTCCAACCTATGGGGCGGTTATGGGAGAAGCTTCGAGATATCGGTAGCGAGCTCCTGACGGGGACTTCAGCTAACGAGTCTGCTGGTGCCGCTGTTGTGGCATCGTCAGAATCGTTCAATTCAAATCTCGCAGAAATTTCTCAGCCATATTCACTTCCTGATCACCCACAAGACTCAATACCTCCCGAACAATCGACTGTCGCCTCTAACTTCTGGAACAATGAGAGTTTCTCGGCTCCCTCTTATCCCTCCGAACCCGAAATTCCCATGGAGGAATTGATGGCGGCATTTGCGAACCCGCCACAAAATGCAGGAAGCACATTTCTAGACGACGAATTGATGTCAATGTGGATGACGCCTGTTGAATATGGGTGAGTATAGCCTGCCTTTGTGTGCGAGAATTTAAATTTACTTACGTGGTGTTGACTTAGGAATATGACCTGGGCTAATATTTCTGATTTAATGACCGAGTTTCCCGTAGATGATGATAAGGGGCAGTTTGGTATCAATCAATTTGGTAGTTATTGAGGTAACTGTAAATCTCATCCCCCCATGTTGAACGAATTGTAAGTACAAAACATTGGGTCGAACAAAGGTCAATGGCCGCTCTGCCGAATCAAACTTTCTTCCTGCCTGCAGTGTGTTCGATGGACAACATCTGAGCTTGGGTTTGCTTAGACTACGCCAGTTGGCATGGCACTTGATTGTCTCTCCTACTCTCTGCAGTCCCGGTTCCGGCTGCCCGAAACTCCAAGTTCATCGATGCTTTCTCGCACACTTTGGCGGACAGCGACTCTTGTTCAGCCTAGATGGTTGAGACCCTCGACAACGTTGATCTGAACAGTTAACGGCAAGAATACTACAGCGAATGGAGGGCAGTTTTTGGCTGCATTGCCGCTTTATGCCACGTAGTTACGAACTGTGAGTTCTCTATCTTGCCCCAGCTTGATTGCGGTGTTGTGGCTGTTGTTACGCGTTCTCGTGTTATGCACAACACGCTCCGCCAAAACAAAACTCACTATCACTAGGACTCAACCCAAGTTGAACCACAAGCACTGCTTTTTCAACCACGATCAAATTCGGACCGATGCGCCGATGCAGAACTATTCCATTGTAAAGTACATGTTTTGGGAGGTTTAATTAGTACAGGATAGTAATACATTGAGAATAATAGCACGTAGACAGCTCTCACTTTGTTGGACCAATTAAAATTAGTCTGGCGTGCCCCCGTACCTCTCAAGCAATTCAATGATAGCCGTTTCACCTCGAATTAACGCTGCTTTCATTGCGTTTCCGTATTTCCCACCTTGAGCGTGAGACGCAGTGAGTGAGAAATTGGCAACGGCCATCAACAAATGAATTCACCTTCCATGTTCACTTCAGCTTCGTTCTCGAGAAGCAACTGCACAACTTCGACATGACCCGCTTGCGATGCTGCTTGAAGAGCAGTGTTGTATTCCCCGCCTGAAAATCATGCAGTTCGTGAGATAGCTAGATCGTGCCAGTGCAATCTCACCTTCGGCGTTGGGTTTCGCGCCGTGTGCGAGAAGGACTCTCACAATCGATAAATCCCCGTGTGATGAAGCCGTATGCAACGGGGTATTGTCTAATTTATCTGGAATAGCGATGGAATTCAGGAGAGGTAGACGCGAATTGACATGACTCGCCTTTTGCCTCGGTATCAGCGCCATATACGAGTAGCATTCGCGTCAGTTCAGCATCTCTGCGTTTTGCTACGGCTAAATGCAGCACGGTGGGATGCGTAGAACCTGGTTGAGTAGATATTCAGAATACCAGATCATGAAGTCGCTCAGGATCCTACCGTCGGCTCTCGCATTGACGTCAGCTCCCCGTCGAACCAAGTCTCGGAGAATGTCGGAGTCTGCATCCCACCGCACGGCATTCTGGAGGGATGCGGTGAAGTCCCTGCGTGCCCCGAAGATCCGCAGCTCGCGCAGCGGAAGCACAAGCAACAGCACCGCGAGTACCTGTCCAAATGACCACTCATTGTCGCTATCCCCCGCTCCTGGAATTGATGTTTCCAGGTGTTTATTGGCTCGGAAGGTGAGCTCAATATCCAAGATCATGACGATACAGATGGCGAAGAGAAGCAGCAGTCCCACGATGGTAGGCACGAGAAAGGGATTGACCCAAGTCTGAAGGAAGAATATACTTCGCTTCAGAGGGCCTCTCTGACGGAATTTCATACGCTCAGAGGACGGGACGGGCTTGTCCTGCATCCAGGGCGGTTGGAATTTGTGCTCGGAGCGCTTTCCGTGGCACGATCTGTAGACGAAGAACAAGCCCAGGAAGAACGCAAGGGGAACAACCAAATTAAAACCAGGCACCACAAAGATACCGTAGAGAACCAGCGAAACGATGCGCAACGCGGGCGCGCCGAGTCGAATATGTTTACCGAGGAGCACGTAGGTGGAGAAATTCATGGCACAAATGCCTACATTTTCTGCCTTGCCGAATTTGAGAGGATTAATCCAAAGCCAGAGTCCGATCCCGGACAGCATGGTGAGATGAAGGGTTCCCAGAACTGCGACTGCGATAATGCCGCTCAGTTGCACTCTGAAGATGAGTTGCAGCAGGGACCGTTGTTTGCTTTCAGTGCCTGGAGATTTCGCCTTCAGGTCACAACATCATGATATCCAAAAAAATCGCGCTCACTACCGGTGGATATGACTGAGTTATTCCTCTTTCGACTTCGCCTTTCGGATGCTTTCTCCGCTGGTTCACTGTTAGCAAAAAAATCACGCGGAGAAGAAAATACACATACTTGTTTGCTGACTGGGGTCAGGGCTCGATAACCAGGCTTTGAAACCATTCCACCCCGAGAGTAGATCTTTTCTGAGCTGGCGAGGCCCCAACTGACTCCTTCGTTGCATGTAAAGTAAAAAATAAATGAATGTGTTGGTGTTATTCATCCAGCTGAGATGGAGAATGAGATTGGCATGGAACACAGTTATACCCGTTGTGAACTGGGCCTGCACCGCAGCCGAAATTAAGATCTGTGTAACTCTGTCAACGAAGAAATATCAGTCATGTCTTGGAAACAACCACACCGCGAACGACGTAATCAATATCACCGTCGATTGAGATTCGACGGCCTATGGTACAATGTTCAGTTGCTGGGTGACTTCAGTTCCATATAGCAGACGCACCTCGAGCTCATAGGATGCGACTTCTCCGTCCCAAAGGGCGGATATGGCGGGAATGAAGCCAAGCAGAGCTTGAATGTATGTTGCCGATCGCACGCCAATTCCAGCAATGTCTGGATTCGAGACAATAAAGCACGGGGGCGGTGAAGAGGACATAACAGCGAATGGTAGACGGGAAGAGGTAGGAAAAACAGTCGTTTCGTCGTTTAAGACGGAATACTTATAAGACGCACTGGCACGGGGTGGCCTTTCGGCGCGGTATTGACGGATAGATGCGGAGCTTCGATCTATCCTCGTATATAAACGCGGGGTAGTGGGGCTTAGCAGTGCTTAGCTCCATGATGGAAGCGTGAAGGTTGCGTGAAGGAAGGAGAAAGTATGCCGTAAGTTTGAACCCTGGTCACGCTTTGCCTCACATTCTCACGGTTTGACATTAGCAAAACTTGGGCAAAACATTTTCTAGATTTTTAATGGCGCATACTTTCCGCAAGTAATTAATATATAAGTAGTTGAGATAATTAAATAAGATGTTCGATCACAGAATAACAAAATGCGGCCTTTACTTGGGTTACTATACATAGCCCAGAGTTGACACTCAGACCAGTGAGCCCTCCACGGAGTCCACTGTTGGATACTGTGTGAAACGCGGTCTGGGCGTCTATCGATACGGCCGCATTGGATTCACTCCGCAAAATTGAAACTTTCTGTCAATCCAGTATACTTTGCAGTAAACAATAACTACAGGTTGGCCAGAAAGTATTCCAGAAAGTAACATATTCTGTAGAACAGAAAACGTACCTGGAAACAAAGCTATCTGTAAAGGATTCTGTTAATCAGTATACAAAGCTTTCGGCGCCGCCAGAAAGTGATCCAGTAAGTACTATATTCTGGATCACTTCCGGCACCTCAGTAAACAAATAAGAACTGGGATGCCGAAAGTGATCCAGAAAACAATAAGAACTGGATCGCTTTCTGTGCACCAGTAAGCAATGCTTTCTGGCGCACAGAAAGCGGCCCAGTAAACAATAGTTACGGGCCGCACAGAAAGCGCACCCGTAATCTATTGTTTCTGGCGCCACAGAAAGCGGACCAGAAAGCAATGATTTCTGGCCGTGCTGCAGCACGCCGGCAGCACGCCTGCAGCACGTCTGCAGCACGCCGGCCGCACTTACCATCAAAGATATACGAAGCTAGAAGAAAGAATGCGAGACATCGATTTGGATAGTTAGTCGCGAATTCAAGTCATACAATGTCGATAAGTCGGGTACAGCGATATAATTATAAACGTCAGAAGAGAGCAATGTACAGTACAGCAGCAACGTAGTGGTACCCGAGCCGACCTTCCAAACCCTTCCACGTCTTTGGTCGACACATCGAGGGTGGCCGCTGCAGCGCCGCCTGCCTACTCCCTCCCACCTTCGCCGCCCGTCTCTCCATCTTCCTCCTCCGTACCCTCGCCCCTCGGGAAAGAAGACCCCGAACACTTCATACGCCTCGTCTATCTCTCCTTCGCCTTCTGTTCCCTTTATTCCCTGACCATGCCCATGTCCGCCCTCGCCTGACGAATCCCCGTACTCATCTTTAGCGTCCACCCACATCATCGCCCGTGCCCGAACTCATCCATAATGGCAATCCCACCCGCACACCTCTCGCCGTGCCCACGACCAACGAGTCCACCTTCCCGGGAAGCATACACCCTCACCTCCGCATTTGCCCAGCACCTACTCCTTACCCACCTCCTCCTCCCCCTACTCCCCTAGCATCCAACCCCAACCCCGACGGAATATGAACGAATCGCTTGACGCGCGTTCGAGCGAGTATCCGTTGGCTGCTTGAGAGAGGCAACGAGGACGGTGTAATAGTGGCAGGGTACTTCGCTAGAAATGACGAGGGTGGGATATGGCGATGGAGGAAGGGGGGTGGGGTGCGGGGGGAAGAGAAGGATGCAAACCGACCCTGCGGCGGGTACTGGCGTTGCCCATGCCCTTCCAGATGCATACACACTGCTGTCTGTGTATGCGTACGACCTCGACGTCACGACAGTCGAAATCAATAGCAGCGGCGACACCAAGGCAGAATACGCCGCCGACGACGACGTAGAGGAAAGCGACACCTCAAACGAAGTCGTCGACGTAGCCTGTGCTGAGCTGGATGCGGCGAGATGGGCAATGCAGGGGACGTGGCGGAGGTGTGGTCCAGCGAGGGAAGAGGTTTCGTGGTGGTAGTAGTCGCGGTATGAGATGGTGAAGAGGAAGGGTGGTGGACGAATGAGGGTGAGAAGAATCAAGATGAAGAGGAGGTGAGGTGTATAGATGTGAAGGCAAACGAGAACCCGAATGCGAGTGTAAACTCGAGCTGAACCCCGAGAGCAGAGACAAAGGTGCTGGGACATCGTTGTATATGTCTATCCTGTTAATTGAGAGGCTCTCTCATCGGTCTGATCATTCTTCATTCCCCAGTCACACAGGTTTCGTTAGTTTACGATGTAAAAGAGAAAGAAACGCGACACACCTTAATCATGGCGCTGATTCTCTCCGGATCTCTCGTCCGCCCATATCATCCGCCCCTCCCAATCTTTCATCACCCACGTACAGGGACCGGGTGTTATGAGTACCGCCCCCACCGGCGATCCCATACGACTCGACAGCGGACTCTCAGGCCGTTGTGGCGTGAGCAGCGTCGGGAGCGGTGCGTTGTCTGAGTCGGGGTTCCGGCTTCCTCCACGCAGTCGTATGTGTCACGAGTGCCAGTGATGGTGTCGCTGGCAGTGAAGGCTGGCGGAGATGAAACGGGCGGGGGCAGAGGGACGATGCGCAGATCATGAGGTGGGGGTGAGTTGAACGAGACTAATTCGTGAACGTGGATTGCGGCCGTGACAGGCGTCGAGCTGGGGAAAGAATGGGTGAATATAGAGTATGGGAACGTGCAAAGTAGAGAGATGATGAGAGAAGATTAAAACGGGTTAGAGAGCACAAACGAGAAAAAGAGGACAAATGCATAGCAAAGAAATGTGACTCACCAAGGAAAACATCGGATCCCCAGAGCCCTCATCCCCCAGCCCTCCTCCTCCCCCTCCAGGCCGAAAAATGGCGATATCCTGCCTGTCACCCTCGCCTTCTTCGCCACCGCCCGCCGATATACCATCACACGAAGTGGCTCCTTGCTTTACTGGCATTGCTGCTATCCCGATGCTCATCGCCCCGCATCCCTTGAAAGGGCAACCTTTCGCGTCGCGTCCGTGAGAAGCCCCGGGGACGTCGAGGGCGACGTACCAAATCGGCATGGGCAAATAGGTCGGCATCGCATGGGGGAAGATGGAGCACCTTCACGACGACGGAGTTGTGTCGATTGCGACGGGGGTGTCGAAATTGTCGAGGAAGTCATGACAAGCGAAGCGGAAGGAGGTGCACAAAATGATTTCTTCTCTCACCGTAGCGGCGGCAGAAGCGGAAATTATGAGCGAGTTGGTGGGGACGTAGGGAGGCGGTGCAGCGTGGGAGGTAGGCGGCGTGTCGGGCAGAGACGAGGGAGGTAGCAGCGATGGGGAGAGCTTCTTGGATAGCGGTGACTTATCCGAGAGATGAGTACGACCTTCGGAAACGAGGAGGAGCAACGTACCTGCATCAAAGTCGTACTCATATGACGCGCATATCTTCTCCTGATCCACCCGCTCCCGTTTGTGTTTCCGTAGCCTAGACGTGAGGCATTCCTCTAGCGGGACATGGCCAATCTTGACGGTACATCTGGAGCGTTGCCTGCCCTACTTGCACAGCGACATTGATTCGTCGTATCGCTTGACATTCGTGTATGCCGCCGTACCGCTCAGAGTGACATCATTTCCAAAGTCGTATGATTGAGGTGACGAGCTCGTTGATGAATGGTGTGAAGATGTCGGAATGAATCACAACGGGGGCGGCGAGAAGGTAGATAATATGGCTGGGGAAGCGCTGCAGGGATGGTGGAGCTGCAGCCTCTGCGGCACAAGACAGCACGTATACAGATCATGAATGATGGAGGTGGATGGGATACGTTGCAGGCAATCAGGGCGGTACCACAGACGAAGTGAAAATGTGTTGTTGTTACAACAGTGAAGACGGGAGACGAAGCTTCAATGGAATGGAAAGCGAGTGGACGAGTCAATTGACCTAGTGGACATGGGCTTTACGCGACGAGTGGGAAAGGACACAAACACGCACCGCTGGGGTGACGAGAACCGGCCCACCCAGAGTTGACTCTGGTCTACCACGACCCGCCGATGTATTCAGGCGCCAGTTAGCTTGGCTGAGTGCACACACGAGATCGACATGAAATCATTGAAACACCGGCGGGACCAGAGATTTGAATGTCTAGTTATCGACAGAGGGTCGCAGTGGTTCTTCCAGTTCCCTGACATTTTGGTTTGCAGATATGCGCGTAGCAGTTCCAATTCGTCCCGATGAGTCGATGACCATGGCGGTTGATTGTCAAGGGGATTGCGTGACTGTAACGGTCACCGTCACACCTCTTCAGGTTTCGGTAACGACCATACACCATACTGGACCTCCCTCTTTGCGTGCTTGCTTGCTTGCTCTTCGTTTTATCTCTTGAAAACATAGATCCCCACGTTGAATGTCTCTGCTTATCGAATGATGAATCTTTACCGAATCTTGGCCTCAAATTTCAATTCGAGACTCGACTCGTCAATTGCCGCAGCGGTCTTCTAATTCAATGTTCCTCTTTCCTCGGTCTCATGCAATGAACAATGACACTTTAATGGATGGTACCCATTTCTCAATGTTCAGCCTGCGCACAACTTGGTCTGTATAAAATTTATTTCTTCTGAGTTGCATCGTTTCGGAATTCTTTCCGTCTGAAAGGTTTACGGTCTCGGAACGGGGGGCAGCATGAGAACGGACCAAGTAAGCACATTCACTGAGCTATTCGGCGTGATGCAGAAATTTTGAAGCCGCATTTCCGCACAGGAGGTCACTCCGCCTCAGCTTGTTCACGGTGCTGCAGCACTGACATTACTTACTCCCTCCGCATGCCTGGACCACAGCCACCACAAAAACACCCGTGAAGCAAATATCAGAGGTAACAGACAATAGATATATACACACCGTGTTCCCGCTGAAGCACGGTGCCCCGACTCGAGCCACTGAGCTGTGTAATGGTCGTGCGCCGCATGGTGATGATCTGAGACAAGAAGGAACGAGAATCCTGAAGATTACGATGATTGCCCTCGTGCGTGCTGCAGCAGAGTTTTGAGCCAAACATTTAAGACAGTTGGGTACAGTGATTGCGGGACCTATCGACTCACAGATTGACTGAGTCTACAGATCCACGGATAGTCAAAAATGATAGATATCGAACGTGCAGTTCATCGACTCATACTGCGCAAAATAGCAACGGCGCGAGAGCTGCAGCACCACTGGACACAATTGAATGGAAAATTTGAAAGGTACAACTTCTCAGGTACTGTTTCCGTCAGACCTTTCGTTCACCTTCCAAATCTTCCAAATTTCAACTGGCATTTGGGCCGGTTTCAGACGCGTACCGGATAAACTCCACAAATTTTCAATTTCCTTCAAGTATTTCACTCCCTGCTCCAGGTGACTCATAAACAATCCAGCGATAGCTTCCCAACACACTTCTAGCTCAAGGCCCAGGGGCCCTCAAATTCAACGCTTTTTGATTTTGAGCTTGGTTTGTTGATTTTTTGACCAATGACTTCATTTACCTGATTCGTTCATATACGCTAGATCTCATCGTTGTGCCTGGGCTCTCGTTCGCTGACTTCGGCGGAGTTGAGTCCCCCTTGTCATTCCGACTTCAATTCGAATATTGAAATGCAGTTCACTTATTCGCAGCTTATTGATCAGATTCCACGGGCACCTTGACTTTGAATTACCCTCAGTGTGCTGTCCCCGAGTTTCCCGTTCGATGTTCACTTCGCTTGATTTGGAAGATGAAATTGAAGTCGGGATTCACGGCACCACGCTGGTCCGGAATAATTCAGAGAATTGTATACTTCAACTTTTCTGGGAGTGAGTCTAAGCTCTCGCCACAACCTGATTTTCACTGAAATCTGTTTTGAATTTGCATGCCATTGCAGCTGTAGCGTGTGCATATCAAAAATCTTCCACGTAAAATCCAACTTGAGGAACCAATTTTTTATTCCACCATTTCGAAGATCTTCAAGTGAGAGTTGACTTTTGAATTCGAATCTGAATTGCACGAGACTTTCAACCCAGCCGATTGGCGATAAAATCGACGACTTCAAGTTGATCAAGATTCAAAAAATGGATTCCAGCAAGACACGGTGCATTTTGTCGCAACAAAAGGCTTCGAATTCACAGCAATCGCATAATGAATGATAACTTGTACGTTCTTTTCGTTGTGTGTATATTTGCTTTAGACATGTTATAGTTGACAATGCCAACATCGGATCGTTTCAGTCTGAGAAATACTCGCGGGCAACAGGTTCGAGCTGGCCTGCAGATCCTCTTCTGTGCTGCAGCACCAGATGTCTATGACCCTATCCTTTCCTATTGTTTGGTACGGGTTTAATTTTACATAACAGACGAAATTCGCGAGGCCGTTTGCCAAGGCACCAGATAGCTTTTTATTTGACGTAAGCAGCAAGTAGAGGACAATAAGAAAGAACAAAAAGCCGGTGCAGCAGCACCGTTTGCACTGCCCCATCCCTACTGCAGCACGACAGCGCAGCAGATTTGCAGACCCAGACCGACTCCTCGGACTTGAGTGAGCTGCTGCACTCTTCCTCATACTTACTTCATTCCGTGCTTCGACGTATACCCGGCCTCGCTCCCTCGACATGCACCCTACCCTGCGAGCTCGTCAGTTCGACGTTGTCTACTCAGTTCTCAAAATGAAACGAGGTCAGTGTTGTTCCGCAACCAAAACATTTTTTTTTGTTTGGGTACCTTCGTTGAAATTCCGCTGTGTTGAACACTTTGCGCAGGCATCACGAATTAATATCTCGGAACTGACTCAATAGAGGTGGCGCGTTTTGGAGGAGGTCCGATATTTGAGCTTTGACCGAGTCGCTAAATTTAACGGAGTTCTTGGAAATGGAAGGCCCGCCTTGTGAGCCCTGAGAAATGAATCCGAGGTTTGAGTAAGTGAACAGGCTCACCATCAAACCATGCACAGAAATGAGCGGTGAAGGGCCAGGTACGCTGAGTAGAAACGAGTGGACGATTTGAGGGGTTTGTAGATGTTGATCTGATTTCCGATCTTCAGTGCTGTCTTGTGAACAAGGCTGATGAGGAGAATACTTGAAACGAGATGTAATAGCGAGAAACTCACTCTGTCGATGAATTTTGAGTTTATGTAACAGGTTGAAGGTGTACGTTCAGGTTGATTGAGACGGAGCTGATGCTTGAACTTTGTTCGAAGTCGAGACGAAAAGATCTCGAATGAGCGATTCCTTCTGCAATGAACAAATATCAGCATTTCGAGCCATTTGAGTTGAAACTTCATGAGGCAAACATCCCTCAACCTGAACGCGCACTTCGAAACATCCTACCCAAGTCACCTTGATAGAGTCAATCAAGTAACATGATCAATCACCTCAGAACCACTCAATCGGCGAAACGCTGGATTGTTGAGCGTAGAGCGAAACGATGATATTGAAGGCAAACGTACAGATGAGGTTTGAGAACGAATTCTCAGTCAAACTTGACTGGTCCGCGGTGAATCAGGGGCTGCAGCACAAGTGCTCCGGGTGCTGCAGCACTAGAAACAATAAGTAATACTTTGAATCTGCTGTGGAGCGGGCTGCAGTGTCCGTGCTGCAGCACCGTTTAACAAAGCTTCCTTGCTCACCATGCGATCGGGGCTCTGTACGGGCCGTGAGGCTCGGACATGAAGGAGTCTAAGGACAATTATCAAGACAGTGCTGGGCAGCACGGAATCACGGTGCGTACCGAATTGATCCATTGAGCTGCGACACATGTATAGCACAGGAATGTTCGCCATACGATGTGCGTTTGAATCCGGTGTGCTTTAGAAATTTGGTTATTATTCACTACAACACATTGCAGCTCGCCGACAAAAAATACTTAGCTACCAACAGAGTCATTTATTGCGGGTCAACGGTGAAATAAGGCAAGATTCGCCAGTAACTCGGAGCGTTGGACGATACCGAGTCAGAGTAAGTACCGGTGCCAGAGGCCCAGAGTGAGAGTAAGTAATAAGTAAATTCACGGACAGTGGCCGTACCAGAAAGCGAGCGGCGAGCGCTGTGGAACGGAATTTTGGATTCGGGGGAATCCAAGCTCGGAACGTTCATTATTGACTTATTCGAGAATACGTCGAAACAGCGAGTAGCATAAGTTAGAAACACGTCCAAGAAGAAAGCAGGAAGGAGACAAAATAGACGGTGGCTTTGGCTTGGCAGTTACGTCACGTTGGTCCGTGCACATCGGCCGCAGTCAGAGTCGTGCTGCTGCACGATACTCGTCTCGCACAGCGTCTACTTGCCCGCCGATGCAAACGGTGCCAATCTAGACGCGCTTGCATGCCTTCTCGCCGACAGTGCTGCTAAATCAGCACCACCACCAAAATCCGACCTTCGCTCAGCCCCATGAAATGTGTTTCCCGGGCCGTCGCCTGCAGCCAACTAGCTCCTCACGCCTTCTAAGCCGACAATCCACCCCCCGACTCCTCTCGTTAACCCTGACACTGACAGAAGGAAACGACTCGGAGGCACATCTATCGACTCGTTGATTCTTCTTTTCCTCATCCGACATTGGGCAGGCCCCACTTACCCCTCAAACGCTGTTTGTCAGCGGACTCGGATGAAGCTGCCCGAGGGACGGTGCCACGCCGGGTTATATAGGTGCGTGTATTCGTTTCTTTCTCTCTCAGCGCTTCATTCTCATCTGACCTCTCAAATAGATGTCACCATCACCCATCTTGGCTGCTCTGCACCGTGAACCCAGACAGTTACCCGCCACCACCCTGATCGTCCTCTGCCATGGATCAAGTGACCCCGACGCACCCCCCACAACATCTGCTCAACTCGCACGCTACCTCGAAACTATGATTCGGACGAAAAGTCCATCTTACGCCCTTCTCCCCCAATTCGACACCCATCCTCATCTACCTCTATTGTGACTCCGTTCCGTTCATGTCCGAAGCGCATTATCGTGAACTTACCACGTCTCTCTTCGCTCGTATGCCGCTCACCCAAGCCGGCCACCTTTCCCGTCGACGATGTCTGACCCCTCATCCACTGCACCTTGTCAAGTGCATCACACCCTCAACCTTACCACCATCACCCACGCCCCTATTCTGAATCGCCCCGCCACCGTCATTTGATTCCGACCGCCCGACCGCTGCGACTCCATCGACACCGTTACGGCGCACCACCCTTAACCCGTCGCATTTGCATCCCCACTCTCACCTCGACGCCCACAACACTCTCCCCCTTCAACGGTGCCCTCACTCCACTCAGCGCCGCCGCACTCGTCAAACCCTCAGACATTAGCATCATCGACGCCGTCACCCCGTTGCCGCGATCAACGCCGACCCGTTCAAAATTATGCTGTTTTGTTCATCTCGCATTCGCTTCCCCTTGCACGACCACACTCCTCTCCACCGACTCCCCGCCTGGCTGGCGACGCCGGTGTCCACATACATCCAGGAAAGTATATTCCGGTGTTTTTTCTCTTTCCCTCTCCATACAATAACTTTACCAACGACACTCCGCCCTCTTTAGCGCGTCAATTTCAAGCTGTCTTCTCTCTACCGCCACCGCTCGGCGCACCCCGAGTACCGTCATGACATTCCGCCCCACTTCTCCATCTACCCTCCACTTGCCGACGCTGTCTTCTCCAACACTAACAATGCCGACAAGGTCACTTTGACACACGCCACGCCGACAAGCTTGGAGATCAAATGAAGTATGTTTCCTTTTTCACGTTCCAAAACGGAAGAAGTCATTCACCTTCGTTCCAGACCATCGTACACGAATCTCGCTGGGGAAGGAAATGACCAGGCAGGGAGAGGGAACCGCCGGCAGGTAAAGGTTTGATGGGCCGGGACGCGGGCGGAATGGCGGCGGAGTGGCAAGTCGAGATCAGTGGGTGTTGTGGAACGTATTGTAAGTATTGCTTTCAATACCTGCAGTCTGAACTGTCGGTAAGTAAATGATAATCTTTGACTTTCCCTGAAGTTATTTGACTTGTGCGCGACTCCAATTGAATTGAACGAAACGGAAGAAAGAAACTCACTTGAAGTTGGATTGGCCAGGACCTTGAAGCTCCGTGCTGAGCTGTGCTTAGTTGGGTTGGGCTGTCGGTAAGCAACCAGCTCAACGCAGGGAATATCTCACTCTTTATAAAATAACGTGTGTCTGAAGCCTTTTCGAACTCCGCCAGGGAATCGCCGGGGTTTGGATCAAGCCACGTCTTGAGAGCTAGAGTTTGAAATGTTAGCTTGAACCACGTCACTCGGGTCGGCTCGAGTTTACTGTGACTGTTCAGTGCGGACCTGACTTTAACTCTGAAAACGAAGTGCTGCGCGGCCCAGCACGCTCTTGTATTACTTACTATAAGTCAACGAGCTGCATCCTTGCGTCCCAACTTCACTTCTCTCTAAGTCAAAGCGAATTTCAAAAAGAATAGCTTTTGTTGCTTTGTGCGATCGCGAAAAAAATCTCAGTTGATTCAGGACTCGGTTTTTATTCGCGATCAAGGATTACTGATATTGTAGTTTCAATTGCGTGTCGATGCTTAATCGGACGCTCAACAAGTTCATCTGGGTTGTTCTCAATCTGCTATGCTGCAGCACTAATGGGAGCCAATGGGAGGCGGGCTGCAGCACTAGATGTCTATCCTTTCTTACTCGGTTCGAATGTACTTCATGGTAATTTGGGATGCTGTTGTGCAAAGATACTAGATAACTCAGTGATCGAACGTAAGGATCAGGTAAAGAACAATAAGAAAGTACAAACAGCTGTTCCAGCAGCAGCACGGCAGATTTGCAGACCTACTCCGACCGCTACCACTCGCCGACCAATGTCGTCGCGGTGCGCCACCCTCATCGCCCTCCTCCGAAACCAGGGCAATGAAATGCAACTCACTCAAGCTACTCGATTCCGGTCGGTATACCAATCTGCAACACACATGCGGCAGGGCAAACTGTGCTGCTGCACCGCCAGCTGTTGTGGCCTTTGTTGTTATCCTTCATCGTTTGCCTACGTTGAATACTATAAGTAAATTCAGACCCGTAATCGACAATAAGAGTCAAGAAAATACATCTGCTGCACCCAGCCTCACATGGGTGTTGCAGCACAGCCTGCAGACCAACTCGAACCTGTTGAGCGTTGCTTTGGGCGATCATCTTTCAACACATGGCCAGAATGTGGTATGATACGACCTAAATTTTGTGAGCAGTTGAATCGAACCTAATGTTTTCTGTGTCTATTGAATGTTTGTGAGCGAAGTGAATGAGAATGAAATGGAACCGAGAATGCACGTACCAAGAGTAGGTAAGGTAAACGACAAACGAGTCGAGTCGAGTCACGTCCAACAATTCAAGGTATGCTGCAAGTTATAGGAGAAACGATAGGGATTTTGGGTTGCTGTGAAGTGGGCTGTGGTGTCCGTGCTGCAGCACCATTTGACAAGCTTTCTTGCTGAACACGGGATCAAGGCTCTGTACGTTCCGACAAAATCGGACATGAGAGGACAATAGGAGAGTGCTGCAGCACGAAATTATACTGCAGTGAGATGCGGACCGTATTTGGACCGAATCAACCCACTGGTGCCGCACCTGAGGGCAAACGAATGTTCGCCATATGGAGCGTTCTAGGAGCACCTGTCTTTGGAGACAGTCCTCCGCGTCATACTTTGAGCGTCTCGCATCGTCGCCGTCGTTACTCTGGCAGCGAAGGCACCAGACAACATATTTGACGTAAGCAAAAAGTAAAGGACAATAAGAAACTCGGACAGACAGCTTGTGCAGCAGCACAGTCTACACTGCCGCATCGGTACTGCAGTACAGCAGATTTGTGGACTGACGTTAAGGTCGGACCTGGGCACCTTGAGTAAGCTGACGCCCTTCGTTTCATGATCACCCGTGTCAGGAGCCAAAAAAAAAAGTGTTCATAGTCATCAATTCGAATCTGCACACGCACCTTTGCGTTGTGCCGACATCCAAGCAAAGGCATACGACCGAACGAAAGCTCATCTAAATAAGATAGTCTGATGGAAGGTTAGGTTGGTCTAACCTCGTGTTGACATCTGGTTTACCTACTTCAAATTGAGTATTAGTGTTATAGCAGCCTGAACATACTACACACGCACGGGATTTGATTCAGACTGTCACTGTCTCGGCCTACTACAAGATCGACTATTCAAGAACAAAGGCAATCGGTATTTCGAATCATTTTGAGCCAATGCAAACTCACGGTAAAGAGAAAGTTAGAGTGAGGAGAAGACTTGTTCTGAACGGGCATAGCAATCGGTATAAGTATCAAGAAAACAACGCCGGTCTTGTGACTGACCGGGAAGCTCAAACGGCGGTTCGAGTGAGACGATCGTTTGATTAAGAGAGGGCGTTAACCTATTCGGACTTGGGTGTTAAATTAGCGAGAATTCGGCTGTGAAGTGAGAAATGAATAAGGATTCGTGCTCACCGTCATATTGTTCGAAAGAACAAGAACTGTGGGCGAAGAGAGGGTGAGCTACCAGGTAAGATATGCGAATTCACAGCTTCCCAGATGATTTTACAGAGACTTCAATCCCAACCTCAATATTCCCTCCCATCTATGACCTACTGAGGAGGAAAAGTTGTTGAATAAAAGTTATTTGCATCCTGAATGTACCTCAGTAGACCGAGAACACGAGGTCGGGTGTATTTCTGACATAGGCGCCGACTCAACTGAGCTGGGTATCTGTATAATGCGAATGATTATGAGCATTGAGTACAAGGGAATACTTAGAGACACAATGACTCAACTTGAACTTTGAAGTCGAGATCAGCAAGCCGAGCTAACTGTGAATTGGTCACTGGTTCTAGATCAAATGACGGTGGCCCTGTAGTGCGATCGGTGAAGGTAACGCCGCCACTGTCCCGGTCGAAGGGATGAGTGGTGGTGGAAGCAGAAACAGTGATTGACGGCCGTGAGCAAATCATCATACACAGCCACATCACTGCTGCTGCTCCACCGCCGCATGCTGGCGCACGCCCGTCTGCCAGCCTCTGGCCAACTCAGTCCAACGATGGACATCGTCAGCGCTGTCGGCTGCCTGCGGTCTTGGACGCATCATCGTCCTAGACGCCCTCATCCTCATCGACCTCGACGGCGCCTCATTGGAGTCCCTCACAATTGCCAGACCTTTTATCTTCTATAATCGTTAGCTCAAAGCCTGCACCGCTGGGTCCCTCAAAGCCATCAACGTTCTCTCCTTGCCAAGGCGGAGGCGGCACCGGCCTCATTCGAACTCTGAGGGGGCCGGTCGGGATGAATATCAACCTACAGATCAACCAGCGTTAGGATGGAGATCATACGAGGATAGGATGAATTTCAACGGACTCAGGATGAAAATGAGCGGTTCGTAGGTTGTTTTAGGCAGGATGATTAGTATTCTAAAACAGTTCGTTTCATCCTAAGCTCGTTTCAGCTGTTCCGCGTGAATATCAACCTACGTTAGGGTCGAAAAATCAACCAACTTCATGCGGCTTTTCATGCGCTCCAAGGCTGATTTCTCACAGGACTCAGGATACATTTCAATGACAATCAAGATGAATTCATGTAGGCATACTAGGCACGGAAAGATAATTAAAACTACAACAATCGAGCGGAACGGAGCAGACAGTTGACTGTAATGGGAATGACATAGTGATAGACCATCGATATCGATGGCCTCGAGGCGGAACTAAACGGAGGCAAAATGAGTGACGTGAGACAAAATGAACACGCGCACGCACCTCAATTTGTACCGTCCTCCTCGTCGCTCGTGGCCTGCTCCTCACCGCCGCTCATGGCTTGGTCCTCGTCCTCTTCATCGTCGCTGGAAGGCTCACTGTGAACAATCAACTTGACCTTGCGTTTCGACACCTCCTTTGCCTTTCCCTTGCTGGATGTCGCCTTCTTGCTGGAACTCGAGCGCGCCGCTACCTTCTTCTCTGCAGCTTGCTTCTTCTGGGCGGCACGGGCTTTGACAATCTTGTTGCGTCTGCCGCGAGGCGCGTTCGGGTTCCGTTTTGCTGAGTTGGCGCTCAAGTGGGAATATTTCGGGTCGACTTCGAGCCACTCGTGACGGTACGCGTTATTGCGCTTGTTCTTGAAGTACTGTCTGATAATGTCTTCGGTAGCCCAGTCGTTATGGAAGCGCGCGAGGATCGGGTGCCTCTCTCGTGCCTGTTGTCGCGATGTGAGTAACCGTCTCGTACATCATAATAAATATACTCACCACTCGAAAGAACTTGCCTTTGACCTCGTTGGAGATCTCGCGCCACGGTTTCTCCCAGTTGAGACCTGCTCTTGCAGCCAAGTCTCTCAGGTAACGCTTCGGAGTTCGGGTAAGTCTTTGTCGCACAAAACAGTGTAACGTACCTGAATTCCTTTGTAGAGCTCCCTATCCCGGGTAGTCTTCCCCATGCCCATCGCGTCCTGGATGTTGTAGTTGGTCCCGGCCGTCCCCTTAGGCTTCGGGATATCATCCGTCATGGGGTCATCAGGTTCATCGCTGGTCACACCTCCGTGTGCGCGAGCCGCCTTGAGCTGCCGCTTGAGCTCGGCATTCTCGCGCTTCAGTTTCTCTGCACACAATGTGAGTGAATGGTAAGCTCGGCAGTTCGGACCCTCACCTGCATCAAGGTCCTCGTCCACCTCCATGTCGTCTTGATCAGCATCGGCAGTGTCGCCTGTGATGATGTTCGTGCTAAGTGCTCAGACATTGGCGCCAAGGCTCGTATTTACCTTGAGCTGGCTTGATGAGCTTCGGCGGCGCTGGACGACGGTGAGCATGAGATGCTCGTCAACGACAGGAAGCTGCTTATGCTCACCAGGTGCGTCAACATGAAGGCGCGTTGCGGGGTCTCCGACGGCCTTAGCTTGAGCAGCTATCACATCATCAACAACGCGTCGCGTGAGTCACGGGACATTGTTGATGTGATTATGCACTCACCCTCCACCACATCGTCTCCAGCAGTCAATTGCGCGACACGACGCTGCAAATCCTCCAACGCCTTGTTCGCAACCTTCAATGCCTCAGCCTGCGCGTCGATTTTGGCTATAAGAATTGCAGTCAATTCCCGAGCGCCGTCAAGGTATTGTTCTCGCCTTACCTCGATGCTTGTCATTCTCAATGGCCGAGTAGATGATGTCGACGGTGTTGCAGTTGTCGATGTCGTATTTTTCTTCCAGCTGGGCATGGAAGCGCTTGAAGTCTTCCAAGGTAGGGCTTGGGAGGCGCCTGTTCTCCTTGTCTGCGGCTTTCCTGGGCGGCCGAGGCGCCGGCTTGGCCTGGGTGCTTGCCTTGGGTTCACTTTTGATCTTGCGAGGTGGGTTTACTGGTGTCATTGTGTTGCGCTGGGTTGATATTGACAAGAGCTGTAGGAGAGGAGATGGTGGTTCGAGTTAGAGCAAATTCAAATGTTTGTTTGTCACGCGTCGCTTTGCAATATCGCAGCACAGCATCCCTAATAAAGTATCTCTCTCCTTTCAATGGGCCAACGTCGTATCTGCGCCTGTGGCTGCGGTGAAAGAGTCACTCAAACACGAGAACAAATTCATCTAAATGCTCAAGTGCACCCCTACCCTGCACCCTTGGGCAATGATGCCTCGCGTCAGCGCCGCGTCTATGCTCCAAGTTCCGACGACGACTTTGGGCACAGTGTAAGTGGTCCCGATCATGCTGGTCCGTCCCGACAAGCACAACTCGGCGGATGGTACGGCATCGGCACCCGCGAGCTTGACAGTGGGCCAGAGGATGTGGATATGACTCCGGCTCCTCCAAGCCCATCACAGCCGGGCGGGTTCGACGAGCCCGAGTCCGAGTCCGTTCATGGTGATGTAGGGGATGAACTGGAAGGGGACTCAGATGTGGATGATGTGCTAGAAGATGGCGGGGATGAGTTGAGGGTGGAGGATAGCGAGGGAGAAGACTCTGATTCTGATGAGCCGGATATATTTGACTGGGATACCTTCACACCTTCCGGGGTCTCAGCAGCAGATCATGTAGGGGAGGATTTCGAGAGAGAGGCAGCAGCAATAGGTATTTTCTGTCCTTTCCGTCATGCCACGATCATAACAGTCTCTGTTTCTAGCCGACAAACTCAGCGCATATGACCTCGCTATCTGTAAAGCATTTGCCTTCAAGGTCAAGTCAAATATGACAGACAAG
Source organism: Favolaschia claudopus (assembly GCA_037176885.1). Lineage (NCBI taxonomy): Eukaryota > Fungi > Basidiomycota > Agaricomycetes > Agaricales > Mycenaceae > Favolaschia > Favolaschia claudopus. Next base: position 18,180 of record JAWWNJ010000011.1, on the reverse strand, counting down.
GCCTTCAGAATGACCCCGTTCGCTTTTCCTCAGCACCCACCTCTCCCCTCGCTCGACAAGATTCGTTCTCGTGTCAATTTTCTGGCTGGCTTCAAACCGCAGATATATGACTGCTGTGTCAATAGCTGCCTTTGCTATGTGGGCCCGCACGAGGGTTTGACGGAGTGCCCTTACTGCCACGAGCCGCGCCGAAGAGCCAACGGCAAACCTCGAAAGAAATTCACTTACATCCCTATCATTCCCCGCCTGGTCGCATTTGCGGCAAATCCTGAGATGGCTGAAAAGCAGCAGTATCGAGCTGAGCACGTTCATCAACCGGGTAAAATGACGGATGTTTTTGACGGCAAGCACTACCGAGCGCTTCGACACAAGTTTGTCGAGATCAATGGCAAGCAACTCGATCACAAATACTTCTCGGATCCTCGCGACGTCGCGCTTGGTGCATCCTGGGATGGTTTTGCGCCGTTCAAGAGAAGGAAGAAGACGGCGTGGCCACTCATCCTTTTTGATTACGACCTTCCCCCCGAGCTCCGATTCTTGCTGGAGTATATTCTGGCTCTCGGCGTCATCCCGGGCCCGAACAAGCCCAAGGATTCGGACTCGTTCTTGTGGCCAGCGGTGCAGGAGCTGCTCCGGCTTGCGGCGGGGGTCCCCGCCTTTGATGCGCTTTCTGGTCGAGCTTTCGACCTCAGGGCGTATCTAATCCTTGTGTTTGGGGACATCCCTGCCGTCTCCATGTTTATGCGCATGAAGGGCCATAATGGGATCTCGCCGTGCAGAATGTGCAAGATTGTCGGTCTGCCAGTTCCGGGAGCCCGGGGAAATGCGCACTACGTCCCCCTCGATCGGTCATATCATCCGCAGGTCAAAGCAAATCCTCAGGCTGTGAAGGTCTATGATCCCGCCGACCTTCCGTTGCGCACGCATGATGAGATTTTGTCTCAGGGCAAAGAGGTCGAAGCCGCGCCTACGAATGCGGCTGCGGAAAGGCTGGCAAAGAAGTACGGCGTGAAGGGTGTTCCCATCCTTTCCTTTCTACATTCACTCTCATTTCCCCGGTCGTTTGGCTACGACTTCATGCACCTCATCTGGGAAAACCTCATCAAGAATCTCATTCTGCTTTGGACGGGTGATTTCAAGGGACTCGACGGCGGACGCGAGGATTATGAATTTAGCAAAGCGGTGTGGGAAGCTATTGCGAGCGAGACCTCTGCCGCTTCCAATACCATCCCATCTGTGTATGGCAGCCGTATCCCCAACATCTCGAAAGACCGTCCCAACGTCTCCGCTGAGATGTGGTCATTCTGGACCCTCTACTTAGGTCCCGTTCTGTTGCGCCGGCGTTTCAAGCACGTCAAATTCTTTCGACACTTTGTCAAGTTGGTCCGACTGCTCAACCTCTGTCTCCAGTTTGAAATCACCGAAGAACAGATTGAAGTCATCCGTGCTGGCTTCATCTCATGGGTCAAGGAATACGAGTCGTAAGTCTATCTTATACCGTGCACTTCCTTATCGCTCACCTCTTTCGATCAGGCTCTATCTACAGAACAATGTTGATAGGATGTCGACCTGTCCTCTCACTATCCATGCTCTCCTCCATATCGCCGACTCAATTGCCTTCTGCGGTCCCGTCTGGTGTTACTGGGCTTTTCCAATGGAGCGCTACTGTGGCAGTATCCAGCCCGGTATTCGCAGCCGTAGATTTCCCTGGGCATCAATCGACCGATATGTTCTTGAAATTGCGCAGCTAACTCAAGTCAAAACGCTTTACAGTGTCGTTGAGGAGCTTGCGCTTCGTCCCCCGCGCAGCATAGTCCAAGGATCATATTCCGATCCCTCTTGTATGTGAATAGCTCTGCTGATACTGCGTAGTGCTGATAAACATTTGCAGACCCGTCGTGCTTATTACTACCTCCCAAGTCACCGACGCGCCCCGGAAACAATGCTATCAAGATGATCGCAGCTGCGCTCGCAACTCGGACAGGGGCATCTATGGGACAGGTCAATACAGCATTGAATACAGCGATTGTTGAAGAGTGGGGCAAGATCCGGCGTGTCGATTCCGAGGCAGGCGATACCATGCGTTCCTGCTCTCTAGGGGGTGGTGCTGACGACTCCAGGGATGCTACATACGTCCGAGTAAGTTGTTTTCACTGTACTCGTACTTCGAGACTCATAGACCACATTATCAGTACGAAGTTCTTGTGGATCAAAACCGACGTTTCAAAAACAAACCCGTTGCGTTGCACCTCCAGACATTCTATGGTCAACTCACACACATATACCGCGTCCATTTACCGGTTGCCTGCCCCAACCTTCACCTGGACAGCGCAACAACATATATTCTTGCTGCCGTCCGGTCGTGCACTCTGAAGGCGCCGGACAAAGAACTGGAGGGGCTGGATATTCACCCATATAGCTCTCATGGTTCTCTGGACGTTGTCGATGTCACCACCGTCCAATCGCTTGTGGGCCGGGTCGCTGTTGCTGGCACAGCCGGAACTATAATCGATCGAAGTGGTGTGTTAGCGCGGGCAGAGTGGGCAGCGGATGAAGATTACTGAGTAGTTTCCTAACCTCATGCATGCACCCTTTTTAATCTTTGAATGCTCCACTGAGCTTGATGGACTCGTCGTCGTACATAGACATATATATTATACCCCTTGCTGCTAGTGTATCTCAATATCTCGGGATTCCCATGCCAATATAAAAAAATTGCAGACTCATATAGCAGTAGGGTGTCCTTATTTCATACTCACAAGTAATTTTGAGGCACCCCCCGTGCGCCAGAAAAAGGTCGAGAAATTGTAATTATTCTCGTGATCAACACAGCCACCACTCCAGACTTGTGTCTCTCCTCCATCGACGCGTATTATGGACGCGTTTTTCACTCGGGAACCTGACACAAATAACCAAGAAGCGGCAGCTGCTTTCCTAGAGGACTTGAGGGACAACAAGCATGAGGATGATAGGTGAGTACCCAAGCCTCTGAGCGCGTTGCTGCAAATTGACAATTGATGCGCGCAGTTACTTGTGGCCGACCGTAGATTTTCACGAAGTGTCTGAGCAAACGTGCAACAAGATCTTCTCTCTCCTCGGCGAGGCTCCCTTCTCTCTCCTCAACGAGGAGCCTCACCACCATAGGGATGTTACCAAGACCCCTCGACGCGAACGAGTTTTGCGGCAACTCAACGAAGTCATGATGGCGCGCATCTACCTCCCGATAAAGCGTGCTGTTGATTCCCAGCGTCTCGAAGAGGCGCTGGAAAAGGATGTTCTGGTTATCGTGGACTTCCTGCAAGCCGCCCGCCGTCATAAAGAATTTGTGTTTCCTTTGCCCCACGCGGAGCACAAAATTTTGAGCAGCGCAGCCGGGATCAGGGCAGCTCTGCTAAAGGTCGAGGACATGCTGCGTCTCAACAGCGACCTACCGGGTTCAGTCACAGAATCGGACTCGCAGCCGGGATGGAATCCCTTTCCGCGCATGTCGGCACTCGTAATCCCCCGCACTTCCGACAACGAGGAGGACCCCGATAAGACGTTGGTGGGCATCAAGGTCGAGCCTATGTAGCTCAGTTATGAAAGGCATCCATATATATTCACTATCTATGCTTGTACTGTCTTTGTATTGTTTTTATTCTATCATAGGTTGATATAATATTTGGCGAGCAACCGCATGAATCTCATTCTAGTTTAGGATGAATTGTACTGGATACAATGCAACCTACACAATAGGTTGAAATAAATCAACCTAAAATCAGCCGGTGTTAGGTTGTTGGACGATTTTCATCCTGAGCTAGGATGGAAATGATCCTGATCTACCTCCATAGTGGAATGGACTAGGACAACAAAACATTTGGGTATTCAGACGCGGATGTGGAGAATCTAAGAGATCACAAGCAACAATTCGAAGGGCGAAGAGGTACGTGTGGCTTCAAGCTTGGAGACGACTCCTCGTCATCTTGGATCTTCCTCATCCTCTACCCCCACCATCTTGCCTTCCTTTTTTTCCACGTAACATTGCCCATCTATCCATTCATTCATTCATGCCTCAGCCGTTTTACTCCGCACATCAGCGTCTCTTAACCGTGTTTTTTTTGTACGATCCCCCTTTCCCATTCTGCTCGTTATCTTCAAGCACGACACTTTACTTTCCGTCTCCGATGACGCGACATATTTCCGTCCTTCGCTGGCGCGTTTATCTTTCATTCTTCCTACTTTTGCTCCCCTCCGTCTACGCTCATTTCATTACTTTTTCATCGACTTGCCTTGAATATTCGTTGATAGATTCTTCATTCAGGCCATAAAAACTCCGCCAGCCATGGAATCTGTGTCTATGTCCGAGTCGATAGGTAACGAGAATGAGGTTGTTGAGGGAGGAGGAGATGACGAGGATGCCTCGAAAACCAAAGGTACGCATCATCTGATTTCTTATCCCTTCTTCATTCGTCCGTATTTATTCCTTTCCAGGTTCCTCCGCTTTCTCTCCCCATTTGCTTGAATCTTTTCAGTTCTCATCCGGACTGTATGTTTTGTCTTTTCGCTGATTTTTCTTCGCCGCACCACTCATTGTTGCTGCTTCTTTCTGTCCCCAAAGGCTTGGGATCCACACTCGGATTTTCTGAAAGGGAAGACGTGCGTACGCCGCCCTCATCTTGTTAAGTCTACTGATTGTTCCGTGGATCACGTAGCTCGGATACCGCATTCTTTTCGTCTCCGCATACGTCTATTGACGTTTCTATGTGACACGGAGCCTCCACTCTCCGATGGTATGGTCAATGGTGCTGATATTGAAGGTGGGAGAAGCAGGCCAAATTCGTTGTCGCTACAGCCCGAGCGTTGACGTCAGACTACGGGGTTCTATCGCTTGCGATGAGCGTGGTGCTATGGTGCATAATTCGAGATTTCGAAGGAGCTTGTGCCCGAGGAGTCGAGATGTTGGGTATGCGAAGGGGGAGCTATGGTGGTAAGTGCCTCTCTCGTCTATTTGCTCGCATCCTCGGCGTTTCTGTGTCTCGCAATTGCGCTTGCGCTCGTTCTGACTTGATCTTGTTTGGATAACATCTGGTATCACATTCTATTCGACGCTGACATCCGCACTACAGACATCTTTCCGTCCAACAGCCACGCCCATGCTAGCACATCTGCCTCTAACCGCCGCTGGCTTCGTTTTGTCACGGAAACACCAGTCCCATTCTCATTCCATTTTCGACGTCAACCCCTCGCTTTCTACCCCCTACATCTCCGTCAACGTCAAAGCTCGTTTGCATATTGCCCACTCCCCTCTTTCGCAGGCCATCTCAGAAGTCGCACAAAATAATCGAATTGTATCCGCTTACGGTTGGACTTGGGTGACTCGCAGGCGTATGTTCCTCGTGAGTTGGAGCTGTCTTTGCCAACGCTACTACGCTAGAACTCTGTGCGGTTACTGTATATCTCGTCGTTGCTCGCGGGACTCGCATTTACGCTATCCAGCGCTGTTGCTCTTCGCTGCAAGTGCAGGTAGCGGTCTTGTTGCGAAACCCGTTCGCCAAATCAGGGCCGAGGGAACGTGGCGGTGGTCCGCTATTGATACCATCGCGCGCCTTCTGCGCCCTCTCGGCCCAGCGTTCCTTTGCTAGTCAAATTGCTACCTTTCTTCGCTTTCATTGACCAGCTTGGAAAATACATATCGGGAGCGGAGCCACTTATTCCTTCGCGCTCCATATTGCTCCCACCACACATCAAATGTCTCTCTACCACTCTTCACTGCCAATCCTTCCAATCCACGCTTTCCTCCCCACCCCCTTCTCAGCGGTGGCTGTGCCCTCTCCTCCCAACACACTTCCCCTCTATACTCCCTCCAGCGCCACGTATCCGCCTGCGGATCCCCCGGAATACATTCATGGGTATGCAGGGTTGCTTCACCTGCACTTACCATCCTCCTTTGCGGGGTGTGGGAGGGAGAGGTTAGCCGGGCGGGGGGGTGGAGATATCAAGTATCGTCGTGAAGCTGGAGGTGCGAGTGGCGGGGTGAGTGGATGATTGAGGAATACATTGCGCTGTATGCGGGAGAGAGCGACGGCGTATGCCATTGCAGGAGGGATTAGTGCGTTGGACGTACGGGTACGGGGTGGGCGCTGGTGGTCTTTGCGGGCAGGAAGGGACCAGTGGAGCCTTGTTTGCTGTCACATTGACAATGCAGTATGAGGGTATGAAAGGAAAAGGGAAGGAGAGAAGGCGTATGAGCTGCTTAGGGGCGGGGGCGGGGGCGGGCGGGCGCGTCGTCGTTTTTGAGGGCTGAGGGTACGGGGGAAGGAAGATGCAGTGACGCGGGTCAAGGGTGCGACGGGCATACGGTTCTGCAACGCTGGGAGTCAACGTCGTTGGCGTCCGTCTAGCCGACGTCGACACTATCGCCTTCCACACCATCCCATTCGTGATCTACGTAAATCAGGGGGAGCGGCAGGGAGCCCGTTGGCGCTCGTCTCGGCGGAGGATGTTGGGGGCCTGAAGGTGTATGTCGACCTCGCGTTCGGGACCGCTTTACTGATCTTTCGGATAGGTCGTGCCACCTCGCTTTGCAGCTTTGTCGATCCAGCCATTTCTATACCCCATCACCGTTGTCAAGCAGGCTCACGTTTGGCTCTACTGCCCGCTTTCTGCGTCAAGCGCCAAGTTGGATATACCGTAGGTCAGTCAATTCGGTCTCTGTTTATTGTTATCGATGATTTCCTTCCAGCCAAAACCACTCGCATTGTCCACGTCCACCGCAACGTTTCCGGCTCCACCTGAGTATCCTCCTCCGGCTCCGGCCCTGGCCCCAACGATTGGGTGTCCTTCAAAGCATGGCGCAACATCCTCGTCAGCGATGCCGGCTCGCCGCGATCCGCCGAACCGTACCGCAACCGCGTGGACCTTGGCGTCGGCGTCCACCCGTCCACCTCGTCGCCGTCCTCGTCGGATTCCTATGCCACCTCGAGCGCGCTTACAACGTGCGGTTTCAGCAGCGGCGGCGGGAATTATAGCACATATAATTTAAACGCGCCGTCGACGAACAGTTTGGGGAGCGAGGAGGATGCTGGGGGAGAGGGGGCGTTCAGGAGCTTGACGGATTTGAAGAGGGGGAGTTTGAGAGTCTTGGCTTTGGGAACGGGGTGCGGGTGTCGTCGCCGAGTGGGGCGAAGGCTTCGAGACGAAGCTGAAGTTTGATCTGACCGAGAATGTGAGGGCTGTGAGTGTTTCTTGGTTACTTTTAATCGAGGAGATGAGGAGTTGACGTGGATTTGGTCGTAGGAACGGATGTCGAAGCACGAGACGCTTTCGTGGAATCATTTCTCCACTGCTAGGTTCTCGAGAGGCGACACCTCGCTTAGGGCCATGCTGCAGTTTTCCGCCTCGCTGACGCTTTCGCCATCGTTGTCGACATCGTCCAATAAAGAGTTCAACCCGAGACCACGTAAACACCGGAAAGCGCACAATATGCAGCCTGCAATTCGATGGGATTACGGCGCCGGTGGGAGGAGGTCATCGAGGAGTCGTTTTCAGATGTGTTTTGCGATTTGCTGTGGGGAGGTGGGTGGATGGAGCCGCCTGCTGGCGTTGGAGGCCTGACGGCGGAACTGACGAATGAGTTTGGTGAATGCTCTCTCAGTCGCTGTTTTGAGAACGGTGCTAATCGTACCTTACAGGTGGAGTACAAGGGTTGGCTGTCTGGGCAGAGATGGGCCCTGGGACAAGGATATGTCTGCGGTGGTGTTTTTAGCGAAGTCTGCATCTCGTCCCTCAGCATCCTCTTCCCCGCCACCTCTGGTGAGGCAAATACACCCTTTCCACAACGGCAGTCTCATCACAATTTTACGACGCCCCTACCCAGCAAGGCCGGTAAGGCCGGAGGTGGGGGAGGGCTCGCAAGGTGATCATGGCGGAGGTATCGTTAGAGGAGGTGCAGGAGGCAATAAGGGTGATCAATTCTAACTTGCTGGCGACTTTCCAGCTGGCAAACAGTCAGTTGATGGTTAGCGAGCGTAAGCGAGAATCGGCGATCATGGAAAAGCGATGGAACCGAGATACACCCGTTCACCTGGGAATCGACGTTAAGAAAGACGCCATCTCGGTTAGTTTCAGAATCCGATCGGCTGCAATTAGTATGTTGCGATCCGGGCTTTCGTGCATAAACTGAGTGGGTTGAGAAAAAAAAAGTCAGAAAACAACAGAACTCTGATCGGGTATTGATTTGACCTCGAAAGAGCGAAAAATCGCAGGATGACCTCTGTACACCCATGAGGAGGCAACCGCTTGCTTTCAGTAACTGAATGAGTGACTAAATATGCTCCCCGCACCTACATCAAGAATCTGTTTAGAGCTGTCCATGCACAGACAGATCACCGCCCGCTTGCGATGTTACATCCTCCGAGGAGTCGTACCCAATTGTACGGCTGGGGATATGGCAGCGGCGCAACTTGAATATTACTCAAAGCTGTTGGAGCGACGAGCGTTAAATTGAGTATTGAACGGCGCCGCAGTCACTAACCATGACCACACACAGCTCTGCGAAGAACACTCGGGATCGTATGTGCGAGGGACCAAGATATCTATAGCTCCTTGGGTGGACATTTTGCGCCGTCCGCTGTTGGGAACGTTCACCGTGGTGGTCGGAAGGCGAAGGCAGCAAAGGGCGGAGTTCAAAAATATGATTGTCATCAATATTACCTTTTCGGGATATTGCCCCTATTTAATGGGATGCTCGGGATCTTTGGTACTTCAGTGCATTTCTGACCTAGCGATTTCACGAATCTGAGCTTACTATCAGTCACAAACGTTTTGATAACTCTCAAAATTTTTGAAAACAGCTGAGAGCTTTGTGCGAGCTCGGCGCATTGAATTCGTGCATGATTCCGTACTGTACACCATAAACAAAGACAAAAGTATACAGCAGCGTGCACCGGGATTAAAGATATCGTAAGTAAGCAAGCGTATGTCCATTTTGAGATCCAATATAATTGCAAAGAAGACGAAAGCTAGAGGAAGGGTTGGCATCATGTCCAAAGCATCGTAACGGCGACAGCGAGCAGTATTGAAGGCCAAGATGATATAGTTGTTGCGAGAGGACCAGAAGCGGAGCTCGTTCCGCTAGGAGTATTAGATGGTGCAGAGACCGGCGGGGAACCTGCGCTAGATGGGCCCGAAGGCTTTTGTCTAACAGACGACGTTGGCATATTTCGCGACCGATTCTTGGAAACCACTCACGACTGTGAAGCGCCGGCGCCAACGGTACTCCCGCTCGGGTTTGCAGCAACACCATTCGCATTTGGCTGCGGTCCGTTCTTCGCGTTCACCAAGTCATTCAGACTAACGGGGCTAGTGTTGCTCGCCGCATTCTGATAAGTGACGTTCCCACCCAAAAGCGATGCCAGCGAGACGACGTTCCAGTTGTTCTCCTCCATGAGCGGGTAGGCGGCGGTGAAGGCGTCAACACATTCTTTGGTGAGTTCGTGCTCGAGGATGACGAGGCCGGGAGACTTGGGGCCTGGAAGAAAGTGAGTGGATGAGTATGAAGAACGACGAGTAGAAGGGGAGGAAGAATGTACCTGTCATCCACTTCTTCATGTCGCTTTGGATTTTCTCCGGGGTGGTATAAGGCGGCGTCTCTGTGAGAGTGTAATCCGCTGTGCTGTAGAGGTCGTCAGATGCAGAACAAAAATGACCGGTGGGCGATGGACGTACTTCTGATTCCAGATGACCGTAGTCAGGCCAAAGACCTGGTGACAGAGAGGTAAATCAAGATTGCCCAATATCGAATGAGAAGGTGCGCATTTACCTCCTTAGCAATGGCAGAAACTCGTTTGTCGGTATCTGTGTCCAATCATGATAAATGACAGTTTGACGAAACGAAAGCAGTACGTACCACCATACGGAGGCTAGACGGCAGAACGCACGACTCAGATCAACTCGAGGAGGGAGAGAACAAACGAAACTCACCCGCCAAAACTTGGGAATCCGACCGCCCGTTGAGTTGTGAATGAGCTGCATTGTGAAGCCAAGCTATTGCCGAAAGATCAACGCATGGTACGAAGCATGAATTGTTGGAGATATACCTCAGCTACGACCTGAAGATTGCTCAACGTAGTCGTATACTGATGAGTCCTTCGAGGATAGTCAGCCAAGAGTTTTACTGCGTACACCTTGGAGGAAAGGAGACGAACCACGTATGTACAGCCAAATCGTCTCCCTGATCAAACATTTTCTTGAGCGAGTCGGCGTTGTAGAGGATGTTACTGCCTGCACAAAGACTCAACCTTGCTGTTGTATAAACAGACCAGGAGGTTTTGACTTACCGATTAGGAAGTGGGTAGATTTCTGGTTTTTGCTCGCGAGAAAAGAGAGCAGTTGGTTGGTGCCCTAAATCGCAATGAGAAAAGCACGGAGTTTTACGATTGATTGAAACATACCGCCTCCGGTCCATCATCGAAGCTAAGCGCAACTGTACCGGCAGGTCCATCCCAAACATCGCCGTCGATACGGCACTGGTACGTCGCAGAGCAAATTTCCGGGCTGTTGGGATCGCCTACGTCGCATTGAAGTCGCATAAGTAAGCGAACGAGCATGATATCGATGGAAGCAGCCCACCGCCGTTCGGGTACGCAGGGTTCCCGTCCTTGCCCATTGTCGGAACGGGAATGTCTGGGACAGCTTTGCGGGAGATGGCGTCGTTGAGGGCGTCTACCCATTTAGAGGGGATGGAGTTGGTGTCGATTCCGTTCGTGGGCCAGGGAGGAGGGAAGCCGTTTGACCATTCTAGGGGGATGAGGGATGTGAGGAAAAGAATTAATAATAGCTGATATCGGATACCTTGAGAGCCAACGGCGGCGTAGTTTGAACCGTCGGAGTTGTCTCCGCGTCGAAACAATGCGTGAACTACGGAAGAATAAGGATAAGGGCAAAATCGTTTCAAGTCATGCGCACCGGGATGGTTTGAATCGTGATACCAAGTCGAAGGAAGAGGATTAGAGTCAGTGTGCGGGTGGTCGTCGTGACGAGGATATACAGAAGCATAAGAAAGGAGGGGCAAGGCGAGCAATGTCGCCAGAAAAACCATGGTCACCGTGAAGAGGGGGAGGAGGGGAAGGAAGAGAACGAAATGTCCACGGGCAGGAAAGGCCGATTATTTGAGGCGTTTATCTAGCGATGTTGAGACAGACCAAAAATAGGATCAAATTGTTTATCAAAAATGGCATGCTTGAAATAGCTCGGGTAACGATTAGATGTTTCGCCGATAAAGACCAGTTGAGAAGGCTTAGTAGGCTTGGACTGTGCTTGAATGCAGTCATGGAGCATCTAGTAGCTCTGAGAATCGGCATTGTACAGTTGAATGGTCTTTCCCTTGTAAGTCGCTGGGCTGTTGCAGAGTTTCCACAGGCCAACCGTGAGTCGGACCATACGGTCAGCCAAGTTGTTTTGAGAACCTGGGCGGCGAGCGCTGGCCGCCTCGGGCTCGCTCCGAGTTCGAGTTTCAGGTCGAGTCATACTATCGAGCCCGATTCCGCCCAGATGATTCAAGAGCTACTGTCGAGCGAGACGGAGTGCCGTGTCTGTAAACGCGAATCGAGAGAGTGTGAGGTGATGTGCAAGGCTTTGAGACTTTGTGGATGAAACGACAAGACAGACCAAGTGGCCTTTACGATGATCATCACGACCGGATCATTGCGGCAGGTCCAGGCTGTGCTGCTTCGGAATTGTGCGTAGTGCGTAGTTTATTCCACGAAGCACCTTCAAGCACGAAGCCCCCACTAGAAAATTGGTCCTTCATATCAAGACATCGTGACCTACCATTTGGTGTGAGCTTGAAAATATTTGCAACAAATATGAATGCTAGCTCATCCTCTATTCAATTGCCGACACTTCGGAGGCGCTATCGATTACGTATACATGTTTCGTCTTCCTTCGCTTCGAAGAGCAGATATGCCAGATAAGCCATCCGGTGTCCTGATCATCAAGTCTGCGAGCTTTCATGTAAGAGTCGCAGTTATAGACTCAGCAGCAACTCGTACATACTTACTTGCAATCCCACCCAACCTTGAAAGTAAGTATTTTATTTGTGCACAATTATCGACGTAGAGAATGTGTGGCGGGCGGAGATCGACATTGACACGGGAAAGAAGTACATACCTATGTCCGAGCTTTGTGTTTCAAACCAGAACGGTGGGCATACAAGTATTTTGAGATAAGTAGACAGAAAGGTATGGCAATTTGCAATTGTAGCAGCCAGAGATAGGTTAGTCAATGCTCTTGGTTCGATTCGAGGTTTTCCTAGAGGGCACAGCGGCTTCAGAGCCCGCTTTGTTCGAAGATGTGCGGAGTCTGTGAGGGAATGTGCCCGAGAAAAACTGCCAACGAAACTCACGACCCCGATTTCAACCAAGTTGAACCTTAGCACAGCTTTTTCAACCACAATCGGCAAATGCCGGAGGATCACAAGACCTATCAAGTATCAACACCCCACCCCTTGATTGTCTTGGACTTCAAGTTGCACCATCTTGCTCACTGGCTTCGATTTTATTTTGAACGATATCGAGTTGAGTAGAGCCCAGCGCAATACAGTCAAATTCTTATGCCTTTGAGCGCGCGAAAATGAGTTCATAATTCTCGTTGTTTTTTAACGTCAAAGATAGTCATTACTTCTTATCGAGAATGTTTAGGTAGAATGGTAAATTAGATACGATTGGACTTGGCAATTTTGAGGCACCGAGCATCCCAAATCTCACCAAAAATTGATCGTACGCCGATCTCTACCTCCCGCGAGACGCGTTTGAACCACATTGCTAGTCATGGAAGAGAACTGACAAATCAGCTGGTAAGTTTTAAAGTTTAACGCAGAAGAAATGAACCACTGACCCCGTTACCAATAAACACCTCAGCTGCAGTCAAAACCGCCATATCCACCGCCTGCGCCACCGCTCGTTCCTCCAATTCAAGCTCCATGTCAAACGAACTTGAGACGTTGTCCCATCCGTCAGCGACTAGCATTTGTACAAGGTTTCTGAGCCAAACCGAGTCGCCGTTCGTCGCGATATAGAGTTTTTGAAGCTTCTGCCCCCGCATCAAGATTGCATCCCGTCGAACCGTGTGTAAACGTGCAACGATGGACTCAGGAGATGGCCAGCAATGGTGCAGAGTTCCTCCTTCACGCCATTCGGCATCCGAGATGTCGAGCTGAGTCGGAATCTGCGGTCCGAGAGCATATTTGGATGGGTGAAGAGGGTAATCGAGAGTCCCGAGGGCATTCCAGCCACAGAAGTCAGCGCTCGAATTCGCAAGCAGCTTGCATTGAGCTTCATAGTCTCCGCGACGAACATGGATCGCTAGTAAGCCAAAAATTGGTTGCTCGGACACGGGAAGGGGAAGGAAGTTTGTGAACCCATGGGGTCTATTTCCCTCATGTGGAGTAAGAAAGTCTGGCGGCGGATCCGCACTGAAAAGATGGAAATTTCGGAATATGGCAGCTGTAATCAATGGTGACCACGCAAAGTTTTCCAGAATCGGAGACTGGCTATATGAAGGCCAGATTGAAAGCAGACGGTCGGAATTGAAGAGTCTGAAAGCAAAGTAAGAGACATGATTCACAGTAATCATTATACGCACTCATAGTCGAAAACTGACCCGTCCTCGACACTCACACAAGGATCAGATATGCTAGCAAGTTTCTGCACCCATTTTGTCAAAATTTCTTTACCGTCGCTTGCTGCATCAAGCGACATCTCCCGCATCGTTTGTTGAACGTTCAGAACGACCACTTCGCTGCGAGGACAAGCAACGTCCCACCACTTCTCCGAGACCGCTCGTCGAGAGAGATCATCTTTTCCGTCGGATGAAAGACCTCCACCGGCAGTAGGACCCGAGAGGAGGGCGTTCATGGGAATATGAAGCAGATGTCGAGAGCCGTTTACTAGCTTATCAGGAAATGGGGGATGATCTGAGGGCGCAAAATCGGGGAAGACATATGCTCTTTGAGATAGATGCGCCAGGTGAGCATTCAATAATCTGTACAAAATCAATTCAATGTCTTTAGCCAGCCGAAATGTTGACTCACTGCTCTTGTAGCACGTTATTCCAACTAGTCATTTTTGAATGAGTATACTTCAAAGAAACTGAGCTTATCATGCAATAGAACTTACCCGAGACCATTAACAGCATTGGCAAAAAATACATATCTAATGTGGTCGAATTGATAAAAAATCATATCGATGGAGAGAATGACTGTACCTCGGGCGTTCCGTTCCTCCATACAAAAACTTCGGCAAAGAATGCTGTGGAAGATCCCGCTCGTAAACCCGAATATTTAAGAAATTGGGATGTCCCAGAGATTCAGCCAGACCATCCACAAGAATCTCCCATTTCGTTGACCGATGATGCCAGTGACCGCAGATCCACAGATAGATCACGAAAGCAAGACAGACAAGACCGAATCTGATACATGCTGTTTGAGGTCGAGACATTCGTCGCGTGCCAGTGCGTCGGGTGTTCATACGAGTAATCAGGGATCAAAACAATGGTCTGCGACGCGCTTTGCTTTTGTAGTCGTCTCGAAACCGATGCACAGACATGAAAATACGCGGTGTAAGCGGATCGGCGGGAGCATCTAGCTATGCGGATTACCTGGAGTACGCTGCTATTCTCGCTTGCCACTGCAATCATCTCGACATCAAACAAACGCGCAATGCAAACTTTGAATCTGCGTGAACGGCGGAACTCGAGGGTCCATTCGTTTCGGATAGTCTGCAGGTCCATTTGCTACAAGACAGACTTGAAGAGACGAGGTGCAGTTCACCAGATTTGCGGGTTGGTCAATGAGTCAAGGACTTATTGCGGTGGTGGTGGCATTCAGCATTGTTGTGGCAGCTTCCGGCAATCATGGTATCCCAATGTGGATCAAGGCGGATTGATGAGCCTACTGTTCCGAATACTCACGGATTTGAAGTTCATTGTTTCAAGGCAATTTAAAGGAGTGCGGACTAATCTCAGCGCGGGACTTCTGAATAGGCTACACCACGA
Organism: Favolaschia claudopus; assembly: GCA_037176885.1. NCBI lineage: Eukaryota > Fungi > Basidiomycota > Agaricomycetes > Agaricales > Mycenaceae > Favolaschia > Favolaschia claudopus. The sequence continues at coordinate 3,150 of JAWWNJ010000011.1, read as the reverse complement.
ATCTATTCCGAGATCACCAGAAATGTATTGTCCCTGGCTGTCTCCCAGCTGCTAAGCGTATTTGTACGACATTACTCGTTAGTGAGGAGAACTGTAACGAAGATTCGGAATCAAAAAGAGAATAAAAGGCGAGAAAGGAATACACTACTTACTCCAGCACCAATGAATGACTCGGCCGCGGTTAATACCGCCATGTCCACCGCCTGCGAAACGGCGTATTCTTCGAACGAAAGATCCATATCTAAAGAGCTCGATACCTCCCATCCGTCCGCGCGCAACAGCTCGGTCATACTCTCCACCCATTCAGCACTGCCGTCGGTGGCGAGATATATTCTGCTGAGAATTTGCGGAGGAAATGACTTTCCCGACGCTGCTTCGTCACGAATCGACTTGATTCGCGAACGCATCGACTCGGTCGTAGGCCAGCAATGGGTGAATATGGCTGACTTTCGCGATTGACCGCCAGGAACGTCGAGGTGATCAGGGAGTATTGGCCAGGTAAATCCAGGAGACAGCGTGGAATTGTATCGCGTCGGGCGAGTGGTGATTCCTGGTGAACCTAGTTGATTCCATGCGTTGTATTCGAGCCCTATGTCCGCGAGGCCGGAGCAATGGTGCTCGAAGTCTCCCCGCCGTATGTGAAGCCCGAGAAGTCCGTAGATGGGCGGGGTGGATGGACGATATGGGGAGAAGGATTGGAATCGGTAGGGTTTGGTGGTGACGGGGAAGACCGACGGAGGTAGTGGATTTGGACTCAGAATGCGAAAATTCCGGAAGAGAGCAGCGGTGATCAATGGAGACCACGCAAAAGCGGTCAGTGCCGGGGAGGTGCTGTACGACGGCCACAATGAGATGAGGTTCGGGTAACTGAGATTCCAGTCAATAGGTCGGCGACGTACAGGGAAGCAGAAGATTTATATGCTCACTTCATGTTCCAGGGCGAGCCACCCTCGACGCTGATACACGGTGCCTTGATGTCCCCAAGCTTGCGTGCCCACAAAACCATTGTATCATGGGCTTCACTCCATTCGTCCAGCCCCAGCTCCCACATGGTTTGATGAAAGCTGACGACTACCCGTTGTGAAGGCGGGCAGACTATATCCCACCACTCCTCCGAGACCGCGCGTCTCGCAAGGCGGTCTGAGCCGTCTGTAGACAGCGGCCCGCCAGCGGTGGGACCAGCGATGAAGGCGTTCAAGGGGATGTGAAGTTGATGTCGGGCCCCCGTTGATAGTTTGTCGGGGAAGGGAGCATGGTCGCCGGGGATGTGGTCCGAGAATACGTAGGCGCGTTGGCTGAGGTATGCGAGGTGAGTGTTGAGAAGTCTGCAGCGGTGGGTCAGAGGAGGATAACGGCTTGGAGGAAGAGAGCCGACGCACTGCTCTTGGAGGAGGTTGTTCCATCTACGTAGCAGAGCACCCGTGAGCTACGAGGGAACGAGCAGGTGAAAAACACGTACCCTAATCCTGAAGTCTTGGGTGCAAAGTACAGATACCTGGGACGCCGAGGTCGGTGGAAGTAAAGACGTTGTGGGAGCAGACTTGCCTCGGGAGGTCTGACCCTTTTGCTAGCAGGCTGGGCTTGACATGTTGAGGAAGGTTCCGCTCATGAAATCGAATTTCTGGGAAGGTAGGGTGGCCCAATTCCTGGGCCAGTGGGTCGACGACGAGGAGAGGAAAGGCTGTCCAGGGCTTGGGGTTCCCTCTGTGGGCGAGGACGAACCAAAAAATTGTGAGAAGGGCGAGGCCAACGAGGGATACTCGGACATATGATGAGGGAAATCTGGGAATCATTGGGGGAGTCGATTTTCAGGCCTTCAGATGAGGGACTGGGAGGATGGTTATTTGGGAGGTGTCGTGTTCTGCCAAACAAACGTTCTTTTTGCGGTACTGAGTGCTCGGAGTCCCCACCGGTTTCGTAAATTTGTTTGGATATCAACAAACACTCCCGCGCGATAATTGTATGGGTGGGATTCTCGAACTCGGCAGAAATCGAATGTTACGATGGGGATTATTCACCGCTCTCGACTCATCGCGACCCGCGACTGACGCATTGCAAGAATACGTGTTGAGGCGTGCTGTTTGCGCAGTTGAGGGACATTTACTAGTTCCCCGACGCAGATCACATGCCTTTTGACGGCGCTGCACCACGACTCAGGCGCCTGCCAATGCACCCCTCTTTCTTTCGCAAATAGACGGCCACTAACTCCCTTCGTTGGGACGCGCAACAGGTAAGGCATATAAATCCCGGAGCGCCGCGTCAAGGCATGGATGTGTGGCGAATAGTCTACTTACCTACCTTCTGGCCTGGGAGGGGTTATCTGTAGCACGGATTTTAATTCATAAGCCCTGTAATTTTGATAAGCATTGGAGAGTTTTCCTGGAAGAAATAGAGCATTATCAGTCCTATAAACAAGAACGGGATAGAAATGTTACGAAGGAAATTGCTACGTCCCTTGACGCCAACTTGTATCCCGCGCGTCAAGTTCTCTCTATCGATTGACGGAAATGGGAGCCCACTAGTCCGCCCGGTATATCGGTCGACAGCTGCGATCTTTTCGATATCGATATCATTGATCCTTCGAGAACGTGTACTTGGCAAAGGTGAATCTCGCTAAGCAATCCAAATATAAGCGACAGTTTACCTTCCTTTCATGGCGCACCGATACAATTGGCAAGAATATGAGCAGATGGCGCAGTCCGCAGTGGGAGTGCGCTGGGTTTTCATTTTGCCTGATGCACCGAAAAGCGGAGCCGGGACCGCATATGTGTAAAGATTCGAACAGTGAATACCGCCGAAGAAACGTCCGACGACGTCGCCAAGAAATGAGCGCTACATCGATCGAGTGAACTGATTCAGCCGGAAGACCTGGAGGACCTTTCAAACTGAGTTACCTATTCTGGAACAACGATGGGAATTGAATGTTCGCGAGTCGGTAGCTGACAGACGCACCGTGTAGACTTGCATGATAAACAAGTTTGAAACAGCTGTAGTCTGGGCGGAAGGCGTCTTTCTCATGAAAGCGCAATACATGACAACAAAAGCTTTATGGCCCATTCCCATAATCCATGGGTCGATTCTACGCAGTTTCTATTCAGTCATGCAATCGATGCAAATCCCGCTGTACGGCCTACCACCGTGACTAGTACT